>OY751097.1:6444416-8970436 GCA_963564075.1 Eupithecia subfuscata | reverse complement strand
TGGGCGTGGCCGTGGGCGTGGCCTTGGGCGTGGGCGTGGCCGTGGGCGTGGCCGTGGGTGTGACCGTGGGCGTGGCCGTGGGCGTGGGCGTGGCCGTGGGCGTGGCCGTGGCCGTGGGCGTGGCCGTGAGCGTGGTCTTGGGCGTGGCCGTGGGCGTGGCCGTGGGCGTGGCCGTGGGCGTGGCCGTGGGCGTGGCCGTGGGCGTGGCCGTGGGCGTGGCCGTGGGCGTGGCCGTGGGCGTAAATCAGTTCAGTAGCATTAGCGCCATCTAGTACAAAGATGTTCTAATAGGTGGCGCTGTACTGATAATATTCTCTTGCATTACTCAGGCCTTAATGGACTTGGAGTAAAAACTTTTTGTCGTTTGACCGAACGAAAATAACCATAGCTACCGGCCGATCTTTAAGAAAAAAAAAAAAAAATAACACGTTAGAAATGGATTTCCATACACTTTTTCCTCCCGCTAAAACACGTGAGAAATGAAATTCCATAGAGTTTTTCCTCCCGGTAGGGCGTGGACCTATTGTACCTGCTTAAAATCCTCAATGCCTTCGCAAACCATTTTTCACCAATAGATTTATTTCAACAAAAGAAGAAATATTTATATCTTTCGACTAACCGGTGTGAAATATAATCGCCCCAAACTTGTAAACGCCTGTATTCAAGACGTCATGGGCAAATCAAGGCTTTGTTTCTCTATACGTGATGGGATTTCACGTATCTATTTTCTATTCATAGGTATATTTATGCAAACAACTAAGATAATCATATTTATTAACAAAGAAAAGTTTGGAGGTTAGGTTAGGTTAGGTTAGGTTAGGTTAGGTTAGGTTAGGTTAGGTTAGGTTAGGTTAGGTTAGGTTAGGTTAGGTTAGGTTAGGTTAAGTTAGGTTAGGTTATGTTAGGTTAGGTTAGGTTAGGTTAGGTTAGGTTAGGTTAGGTAAGGTTAGGTAAGGTTAGGGTAAGGTTAGGTAAGGTTAGGGTAAGGTTAGGTTACTTGGACGTGGGCGTGGCCGTGGACGTGGGCGTGGACGTGGGCGTGGCTGTGGACGTGGGCGTGGCCCTGGACGTTGTCGTGGGCGTGGCCGTGGGCGTGGCCGTAGGTGTGGCCGTGGGCGTGGGTGTGGGCGTGGCCGTGGGCCTGGCCGTGGCCGTGGACGTAGACGTGGACGTAGACGTGGACGTGGCCGTGGACGTAGACGTGGACGTAGACGTGGACGTGGACGTGGACGTGGGCGTGAGCGTGGCCGTGGACGTGGACGTTGAAGTGGGCGTGGCCATGGGCGTTGCCTTTGGCGTGGACGTGGCCATGGGCGTGGGCGTGGGCGTGGCCGTGGACGTGGGCGTGGCTGTGGACGTGGGCGTGGCCCTGGACGTTGACGTGAGCGTGGCCGTGGGCGTGGCCGTGGGCGTGGCCGTAGACGTGGGCGTGGCCGTGGACGTGGACATAGACGTTGACGTGGGCTTGGCCGTGGGCGTTAAGAGAAATATTTATATCATTCGACTAACCGGTGTGAAATTTAATCGCCCCAAACTTGTAAACCCCTGTATTCAACGATTCTATACAATGCAAGTACTTAAAATTCTAGGTAGTCTACTCCCATTTTGACATTCTTTATTGTTGATATTACATTTCTTTATTTGGGAAATATACTACGTATTTATCATCATAACACAAGAAGAAGAAGAAGAAGAAGAAGAAGAAGAAGAAGAAGAAGAAGAAGAAGAAGAAGAAGAAGAAGAAGAAGAAGAAGAAGAAGAAGAAGAAGAAGAAGAAGAAGAAGAAGAAGAAGAAGAAGAAGAAGAATTTTAATAATCTTTATATATATAATTCTTCTGTGTGTATGTCACTGAACTTCTCTCAAACGACTGGACCGATTTTCATGAAATTTTTTGGGTGTGTTCAAGGGGATCTGGGAATGGTTTAGATTCACAATTTTGTCAGCTGGACAATGTTTTTTTAATTAACGCGTGCGAAGCCGCGGGCAGAATCAAGTAATAATATAAATCAGTTCAGTAGCATTAGCGCCATCTAGTACAAAGATGTTCTAATAGGTGGCGCTGTACTGATAATATTCTCTTGCATTACTCAGGCCTTAATGGACTTGGAGTAAAAACTTTTTGTCGTTTGACCGAACGAAAATAACCATAGCTACCGGCCGATCTTTAAGAAAAAAAAAAAAAATAACACGTTAGAAATGGATTTCCATACACTTTTTCCTCCCGCTAAAACACGTGAGAAATGAAATTCCATAGAGTTTTTCCTCCCGGTAGGGCGTGGACCTATTGTACCTGCTTAAAATCCTCAATGCCTTCGCAAACCATTTTTCACCAATAGATTTATTTCAACAAAAGAAGAAATATTTATATCTTTCGACTAACCGGTGTGAAATATAATCGCCCCAAACTTGTAAACGCCTGTATTCAACGATTCTATACAATGCAAGTACTTAAAATTCTAGGTAGTCTACTCCCATTTTGACATTCTTTATTGTTGATATTACATTTCTTTCAATTTTGATATATATAAGTTTATTATTTTATTTTATTCCATTTTATTTAAATTTAGTTTTTTTTTCAGTGTCATGGGCAAATCAAGGCTTTGTTTCTCTATACGTGATGGGATTTCACGTATCTATTTTCTATTCATAGGTATATTTATGCAAACAACTAAGATAATCATATTTATTAACAAAGAAAAGTTTGGAGGTTAGGTTAGGTTAGGTTAGGTTAGGTTAGGTTAGGTTAGGTTAGGTTAGGTTAGGTTAGGTTAGGTTAGGTTAGGTTAGGTTAGGTTAGGTTAGGTTAGGTTAGGTTAGGTTAGGTTAGGTTAGGTTAGGTTAGGTTAGGTTAGGTTAGGTTAGGTTAGGTTAGGTTAGCTTAGGTTAGGTTAGGTTAGGTTAGGTAAGGTTAGGTAAGGTTAGGGTAAGGTTAGGTAAGGTTAGGGTAAGGTTAGGTTACTTGGACGTGGGCGTGGCCGTGGACGTGGGCGTGGACGTGGGCGTGGCTGTGGACGTGGGCGTGGCCCTGGACGTTGTCGTGGGCGTGGCCGTGGGCGTGGCCGTAGGTGTGGCCGTGGGCGTGGGTGTGGGCGTGGCCGTGGGCCTGGCCGTGGCCGTGGACGTAGACGTGGACGTAGACGTGGACGTGGCCGTGGACGTAGACGTGGACGTAGACGTGGACGTGGACGTGGACGTGGGCGTGAGCGTGGCCGTGGACGTGGACGTTGAAGTGGGCGTGGCCTTGGGCGTTGCCTTTGGCGTGGACGTGGCCATGGGCGTGGGCGTGGGCGTGGCCGTGGGCGTGGCCGTGGGCGTGGGCGTGGCCATGGGCGTGGGCGTGGGCGTGGCCGTGGGCGTGGCCGTGGGCGTGGGCGTGGCCGTGGGCGTGGCCTTGGGCGTGGGCGTGGCCGTGGGCGTGGCCGTGGGTGTGACCGTGGGCGTGGCCGTGGGCGTGGGCGTGGCCGTGGGCGTGGCCGTGGCCGTGGGCGTGGCCGTCAGCGTGGCCTTGGGCGTGGCCTTGGGCGTGGCCGTGGGCGTGGCCGTGGGCGTGGCCGTGGGCGTGGCCGTGGGCGTGGCCGTGGGCGTGGCCGTGGGCGTGGCCGTGGGCGTGGCCGTGGGCGTGGCCGTGGGCGTGGCCGTGGGCGTGGCCGTGGGCGTGGCCGTGGGCGTTGCCGTGGGCGTGGGTGTGGGCGTGGGTGTGGGTGTGGCCGTGGGCGTGGACGTGGGCGTGGACCTATTGTACCTGCTTAAAATCCTCAATGCCTTCCCAAACCATGTTTCACCAATAGATTTATTTCAACAAAAGAAGAAATATTTATATCTTTCGACTAACCGGTGTGAAATTTAATCGCCCCAAACTTGTAAACCCCTGTATTCAACGATTCTATACAATGCAAGTACTTAAAATTCTAGGTAGTCTACTCCCATTTTGACATTCTTTATTGTTGATATTACATTTCTTTATTTGGGAAATATACTACGTATTTATCATCATAACACAAGAAGAAGAAGAAGAAGAAGAAGAAGAAGAAGAAGAAGAAGAAGAAGAAGAAGAAGAAGAAGAAGAAGAAGAAGAAGAATTATAATAATCTTTATATAATATATAAAGATTATTATAATTCTATTATATAATTCTTCTGTGTGTATGTCACTGAACTTCTCTCAAACGACTGGACCGATTTTCATGAAATTTTTTGGGTGTGTTCAAGGGGATCTGGGAATGGTTTAGATTCACAATTTTGTCAGCTGGACAATGTTTTTTTAATTAACGCGTGCGAAGCCGCGGGCAGAATCAAGTAATAATATAAATCAGTTCAGTAGCATTAGCGCCATCTAGTACAAAGATGTTCTAATAGGTGGCGCTGTACTGATAATATTCTCTTGCATTACTCAGGCCTTAATGGACTTGGAGTAAAAACTTTTTGTCGTTTGACCGAACGAAAATAACCATAGCTACCGGCCGATCTTTAAGAAAAAAAAAAAAAATAACACGTTAGAAATGGATTTCCATACACTTTTTCCTCCCGCTAAAACACGTGAGAAATGAAATTCCATAGAGTTTTTCCTCCCGGTAGGGCGTGGACCTATTGTACCTGCTTAAAATCCTCAATGCCTTCGCAAACCATTTTTCACCAATAGATTTATTTCAACAAAAGAAGAAATATTTATATCTTTCGACTAACCGGTGTGAAATTTAATCGCCCCAAACTTGTAAACGCCTGTATTCAACGATTCTATACAATGCAAGTACTTAAAATTCTAGGTAGTCTACTCCCATTTTGACATTCTTTATTGTTGATATTACATTTCTTTATTTGGGAAATATACTACGTATTTATCATCATAACACAAGAAGAAGAAGAAGAAGAAGAAGAAGAAGAAGAAGAAGAAGAAGAAGAAGAAGAAGAAGAAGAAGAAGAAGAAGAAGAAGAAGAAGAAGAAGAAGAAGAAGAAGAAGAAGAAGAAGAAGAAGAAGAAGAAGAAGAAGAAGAAGAAGAAGAAGAAGAAGAAGATGAAGAAGAATTATAATAATCTTTATATATATTATTCTTCTGTGTGTATGTCACTGAACTTCTCTCAAACGACTGGACCGATTTTCATGAAATTTTTTGGGTGTGTTCAAGGGGATCTGGGAATGGTTTAGATTCACAATTTTGTCAGCTGGACAATGTTTTTTTAATTAACGCGTGCGAAGCCGCGGGCAGAATCAAGTAATAATATAAATCAGTTCAGTAGCATTAGCGCCATCTAGTACAAAGATGTTCTAATAGGTGGCGCTGTACTGATAATATTCTCTTGCATTACTCAGGCCTTAATGGACTTGGAGTAAAAACTTTTTGTCGTTTGACCGAACGAAAATAACCATAGCTACCGGCCGATCTTTAAGAAAAAAAAAAAAAATAACACGTTAGAAATGGATTTCCATACACTTTTTCCTCCCGCTAAAACACGTGAGAAATGAAATTCCATAGAGTTTTTCCTCCCGGTAGGGCGTGGACCTATTGTACCTGCTTAAAATCCTCAATGCCTTCGCAAACCATTTTTCACCAATAGATTTATTTCAACAAAAGAAGAAATATTTATATCTTTCGACTAACCGGTGTGAAATATAATCGCCCCAAACTTGTAAACGCCTGTATTCAACGATTCTATACAATGCAAGTACTTAAAATTCTAGGTAGTCTACTCCCATTTTGACATTCTTTATTGTTGATATTACATTTCTTTCAATTTTGATATATATAAGTTTATTATTTTATTTTATTCCATTTTATTTAAATTTAGTTTTTTTTTCAGTGTCATGGGCAAATCAAGGCTTTGTTTCTCTATACGTGATGGGATTTCACGTATCTATTTTCTATTCATAGGTATATTTATGCAAACAACTAAGATAATCATATTTATTAACAAAGAAAAGTTTGGAGGTTAGGTTAGGTTAGGTTAGGTTAGGTTAGGTTAGGTTAGGTTAGGTTAGGTTAGGTTAGGTTAGGTTAGGTTAGGTTAGGTTAGGTTAGGTTAGGTTAGGTTAGGTTAGGTTAGGTTAGGTTAGGTTAGGTTAGAATAGAATAGAATAGAATAGAAAAGCATTTATTTCGACACACATAATATAAATCAAACAAAACCAAACAAATAATAAGGAGCTAAATTAAAAAAACAAATTTTGACCGACAAATCCAGCTTTGCCCCTATGACCCTGTGCCGAAATAGGCTTTGGCTCAGCATGTGCTGAGCGATCGCCGCTCAGCGCTGTTTTTCAGCCAAAAACCTTTGTGTTGGCGTTACGGACTAGTCGCGGTGACAAGCTTTTAAAACAAACAAAAACAATATTAAATAGTAAGTATGTAAAACATAGGTAAATAAAGGAGGTAAACACCCCGCTGTGGGTAGATAGGTCTCAGATAATAATGGTATAAATAATTATATGGGTAAATAGTAATAAATATAATAAAAGGACGAAAAATAGGTGTGATTATACATTATTTAAAAGTATATTTGAAAGTTAGGTTAAGTTAGGTTAAGTTAGGTTAGGTTATGTTAGGTTAGGTTAGGTTAGGTTAGGTTAGGTTAGGTTAGGTAAGGTTAGGTAAGGTTAGGGTAAGGTTAGGTTACTTGGACGTGGGCGTGGCCGTGGACGTGGGTGTGGATGTGGGCGTGGGTGTGGGCGTGGACGTGGCCGTGGACGTGGGCGTGGCTGTGGACGTGGGCGTGGCCGTGGGTGTGGCCGTGGGCGTGGCCATGGGCGTGGGCGTGGGCGTGGGCGTGGCCGTGGGCGTGGGCGTGGCCGTGGGCGTGGCCGTGGCCGTGGGCGTGGCCGTGAGCGTGGCCTTGGGCGTGGCCGTGGCTGTGGACGTGGGCGTGGCCGTGGGTGTGGCCGTGGGCGTGGCCATGGGCGTGGGCGTGGGCGTGGCCGTGGGCGTGGGCGTGGCCGTGGGCGTGGCCTTGGGCGTGGGCGTGGCCGTGGGCGTGGCCGTGGGTGTGACCGTGGGCGTGGCCGTGGGCGTGGGCGTGGCCGTGGGCGTGGCCGTGGCCGTGGGCGTGGCCGTGAGCGTGGTCTTGGGCGTGGCCGTGGGCGTGGCCGTGGGCGTGGCCGTGGGCGTGGCCGTGGGCGTGGCCGTGGGCGTGGCCGTGGGCGTGGCCGTGGGCGTGGCCGTGGGCGTAAATCAGTTCAGTAGCATTAGCGCCATCTAGTACAAAGATGTTCTAATAGGTGGCGCTGTACTGATAATATTCTCTTGCATTACTCAGGCCTTAATGGACTTGGAGTAAAAACTTTTTGTCGTTTGACCGAACGAAAATAACCATAGCTACCGGCCGATCTTTAAGAAAAAAAAAAAAAAATAACACGTTAGAAATGGATTTCCATACACTTTTTCCTCCCGCTAAAACACGTGAGAAATGAAATTCCATAGAGTTTTTCCTCCCGGTAGGGCGTGGACCTATTGTACCTGCTTAAAATCCTCAATGCCTTCGCAAACCATTTTTCACCAATAGATTTATTTCAACAAAAGAAGAAATATTTATATCTTTCGACTAACCGGTGTGAAATATAATCGCCCCAAACTTGTAAACGCCTGTATTCAAGACGTCATGGGCAAATCAAGGCTTTGTTTCTCTATACGTGATGGGATTTCACGTATCTATTTTCTATTCATAGGTATATTTATGCAAACAACTAAGATAATCATATTTATTAACAAAGAAAAGTTTGGAGGTTAGGTTAGGTTAGGTTAGGTTAGGTTAGGTTAGGTTAGGTTAGGTTAGGTTAGGTTAGGTTAGGTTAGGTTAGGTTAGGTTAGGTTAGGTTAGGTTAGGTTAGGTTAGGTTAGGTTAAGTTAGGTTAGGTTATGTTAGGTTAGGTTAGGTTAGGTTAGGTTAGGTTAGGTTAGGTAAGGTTAGGTAAGGTTAGGGTAAGGTTAGGTTACTTGGACGTGGGCGTGGCCGTGGACGTGGGCGTGGACGTGGGCGTGGCTGTGGACGTGGGCGTGGCCCTGGACGTTGTCGTGGGCGTGGCCGTGGGCGTGGCCGTAGGTGTGGCCGTGGGCGTGGGTGTGGGCGTGGCCGTGGGCCTGGCCGTGGCCGTGGACGTAGACGTGGACGTAGACGTGGACGTGGCCGTGGACGTAGACGTGGACGTAGACGTGGACGTGGACGTGGACGTGGGCGTGAGCGTGGCCGTGGACGTGGACGTTGAAGTGGGCGTGGCCTTGGGCGTTGCCTTTGGCGTGGACGTGGCCATGGGCGTGGGCGTGGGCGTGGCCGTGGACGTGGGCGTGGCTGTGGACGTGGGCGTGGCCCTGGACGTTGACGTGAGCGTGGCCGTGGGCGTGGCCGTGGGCGTGGCCGTAGACGTGGGCGTGGCCGTGGACGTGGACATAGACGTTGACGTGGGCTTGGCCGTGGGCGTTGGCGTGAGCGTGGGTGTGGGTGTGGATGTGGGCGTGGGTGTGGGCGTGGACGTGGCCGTGGACGTGGGCGTGGCTGTGGACGTGGACGTGGACGTGGACGTGGGCGTGAGCGTGGCCGTGGACGTGGACGTTGAAGTGGGCGTGGCCTTGGGCGTTGCCTTTGGCGTGGACGTGGCCATGGGCGTGGGCGTGGGCGTGGCCGTGGACGTGGGCGTGGCTGTGGACGTGGGCGTGGCCCTGGACGTTGACGTGAGCGTGGCCGTGGGCGTGGCCGTGGGCGTGGCCGTAGACGTGGGCGTGGCCGTGGACGTGGACATAGACGTTGACGTGGGCTTGGCCGTGGGCGTTGGCGTGAGCGTAGGTGTGGGTGTGGATGTGGGCGTGGGTGTGGGCGTGGACGTGGCCGTGGACGTGGGCGTGGCTGTGGACGTGGGCGTGGCCGTGGGTGTGGCCGTGGGCGTGGGCGTGGCCGTGGGTGTGACCGTGGGCGTGACCGTGGGCGTGGCCGTGGGCGTGGGCGTGGCCGTGGGCGTGGCCGTGGCCGTGGGCGTGGCCGTGAGCGTGGCCTTGGGCGTGGCCGTGGGCGTGGCCGTGGGCGTGGCCGTGGGCGTGGCCGTGGGCGTGGCCGTGGGCGTGGCCGTGGGCGTGGCCGTGGGCGTGGCCGTGGGCGTGGCCGTGGGCGTGGCCGTGGGCGTGGCCGTGGGCGTGGCCGTGGGCGTGGCCGTGGGCGTGGCCGTGGGCGTGGGTGTGGGTGTGGCCGTGGGCGTGGACGTGGGCGTGGACCTATTGTACCTGCTTAAAATCCTCAATGCCTTCCCAAACCATGTTTCACCAATAGATTTATTTCAACAAAAGAAGAAATATTTATATCTTTCGACTAACCGGTGTGAAATTTAATCGCCCCAAACTTGTAAACCCCTGTATTCAACGATTCTATACAATGCAAGTACTTAAAATTCTAGGTAGTCTACTCCCATTTTGACATTCTTTATTGTTGATATTACATTTCTTTATTTGGGAAATATACTACGTATTTATCATCATAACACAAGAAGAAGAAGAAGAAGAAGAAGAAGAAGAAGAAGAAGAAGAAGAAGAAGAAGAAGAAGAAGAAGAAGAAGAAGAAGAAGAAGAAGAAGAAGAAGAAGAAGAAGAAGAAGAAGAATTATAATAATCTTTATATATATTATTCTTCTGTGTGTATGTCACTGAACTTCTCTCAAACGACTGGACCGATTTTCATGAAATTTTTTGGGTGTGTTCAAGGGGATCTGGGAATGGTTTAGATTCACAATTTTGTCAGCTGGACAATGTTTTTTTAATTAACGCGTGCGAAGCCGCGGGCAGAATCAAGTAATAATATAAATCAGTTCAGTAGCATTAGCGCCATCTAGTACAAAGATGTTCTAATAGGTGGCGCTGTACTGATAATATTCTCTTGCATTACTCAGGCCTTAATGGACTTGGAGTAAAAACTTTTTGTCGTTTGACCGAACGAAAATAACCATAGCTACCGGCCGATCTTTAAGAAAAAAAAAAAAAATAACACGTTAGAAATGGATTTCCATACACTTTTTCCTCCCGCTAAAACACGTGAGAAATGAAATTCCATAGAGTTTTTCCTCCCGGTAGGGCGTGGACCTATTGTACCTGCTTAAAATCCTCAATGCCTTCGCAAACCATTTTTCACCAATAGATTTATTTCAACAAAAGAAGAAATATTTATATCTTTCGACTAACCGGTGTGAAATTTAATCGCCCCAAACTTGTAAACGCCTGTATTCAACGATTCTATACAATGCAAGTACTTAAAATTCTAGGTAGTCTACTCCCATTTTGACATTCTTTATTGTTGATATTACATTTCTTTCAATTTTGATATATATAAGTTTATTATTTTATTTTATTTCATTTTATTTAAATTTAGTTTTTTTTTCAGTGTCATGGGCAAATCAAGGCTTTGTTTCTCTATACGTGATGGGATTTCACGTATCTATTTTCTATTCATAGGTATATTTATGCAAACAACTAAGATAATCATATTTATTAACAAAGAAAAGTTTGGAGGTTAGGTTAGGTTAGGTTAGGTTAGGTTAGGTTTTTTTTTTTTTTTTTTTTTTTTTTTTTTATATCCTACCCCTAGCTTAACCAGGGACCTGGTTTACAATTTATCCTATTTCAACCCAGTCATTCTAGTTCACACTGTTATGCTTCTCGCACTTCCATTCCTCATACTTTATCTTTCTATTTTCCGTCTCCTTTCGTTCTTTGTTTATTCTATCTATCCTTCTTTTTGTTTTTTTAGTTACAGGGGAATAAGGAGACAGTTCGCTAATTTCTTTATTTTCTTAAAATGATAACACTTCTTAACCTACTTTCATATTATTTGCAGGGCACATATTTATATAATATGAATTATATAGTTGTGACCCTTTATTTCTACTTATTTCTATTTATAGCTACGTTAACAACTTTATGACAAAAATCTAAAAATTTATATCTTATGTTCTTATCTTCTAGTATTATACATAAATTTTCCTTTCTTATGTCTACTTCTATTTCATGTTCTAAGTCATATCTTTCTCTTCCAAACCTTGGGCAATCCGTTATGAGATGTATGGAGCTTTCCTCAACATTCGGGTCACATGGACACGATGGACTCTCCTTGCGCTTAAACCGGTATAAGTACGAGGAGAATCCGCCGTGTCCTGTGAAGAGTTGGACCATGACGGGACTTAGTGACAAGGATTTGACGAGTCGGTACGCCCTTATTGCGTTTGGGAAGAACACCTTTGTGGTCGCGCCTTGTTCCGCACTGACGTAACGTTGGTTCCATTCGCCGAGCGAGTCTCGTCGGATTTCGCGCTTCGCGTATGAAACCGGGCAGCTGTTGTAGTTTGGTTTCGTTTTTAGCTTCAGTGCTGCGCATTTCGCCAGCTCGTCGGCCCTCTCATTCCCCTCCAATCCCGCGTGAGCTTTTATCCAAAATAGGCTCAGTATTTTGGTCTCCCGTCTAAGTTGGAATATATGCGTTCTAATTTGGGCTGCGAGGGGATGGGGAGACCACAAGTTGGTCACGGTCTCGAGGGCCGAGCGTGAGTCGCTGAAAATGCTGCAGCTCGGTCTCCGCCTTTTGAGTGCCTCTTTTGTAGCTTCAGCCAGGGCCAGCAACTCCGCCTGGTAGACGGTACAGCATTCATCCAGCCTCAACTTGCGGGTACTAATCTCAGCGTTGCCTTCCCAGATGGATAAAGCGGCGCCGACTTTTCCCTCGATTTTACTTCCATCTGTGAAGATATTCAGGCAGTTGTCGAGGTTCTGGTTCACTGCTGCCTCGTCCACCAGGCAGATGAATGCCAACTCCGACTGAAGCGCTGGGTGTGGCATCGCTACGTACGGTAACGGCGTCTCAATATCCCGATCTCCTATTACTCGCTGGGTATGACCTTTTTTCGTTTCATAAAGCGAGGCTGCTTCCCGGATTCTGATGTCCAGTGGAAGCAACCCAGCCAATAATAACGCCGAGGTTAGCGAGACAGTCCTGTAGCTTTTGATAATTTTCTGTGCGAAACCACGCTGCACTGTTTCGAGCTCTTTGTTCACGCTTATCTTTTTTGTTGCGGGAGCCCATACACTTGCAGCGTACATTATTGTAGGCTCTACCACTGCCGTGTAGATGACTCTTATGACGTCCGGCTGGAGGCCCCAAGTTACTTTTGCAGCTCTGGAGAGCTGTTTGTAAAAATTTAGCGCTTTTCGGCAGACGTTTGCGACGTGCGAGTTGAACGTTAATTTGTCGTCGATGGTGAGTCCAAGCAGCTTGATTTCCTTGGACATGCCAATGTCGCACCCACCCATGCTAAGACGCGGGGTATCATGCTTAAGTTTTCGCGTGATGACCATGGCCATTGTTTTGTGCGGCGCGAACTTAAGTTTATTTTTGATACCCCACGTCCGAACGTGCTCGAGTGAGGCATTGGCCTGCCTCTCAATCTCTAGCGAGGTCTCACCAGCGAAAACAAGCACCACGTCGTCTGCAAACGCCTGCACGTAGTCGCCTCTACCGCGCAGCTCTCTTAGAAGTGGGTCCAGGAGTAAATTCCAAAGAATTGGACCACCAATTGACCCCTGCACACATCCTTTTTCAGTAGGCTTTTCGTACTCCTCCCCCAAGTAACGGACCCTAACTCTGCGGTTTCGGAGATAACTGTCAATCACCCTTCTTAAGTTGAGCGGGCAGTTTTCCTCTGCCAGTCGGACTCGGATTGCTGGCCACCATGCACTATCAAAGGCCCCCTCTATATCCAGCGACAAGAGCGTTATCAGTTTCTTCTGCTCAAGTTTACTGTTAATGTATCGCATAAGGGTATAGAGGGCGTCCTCAGTGCTCCTCTGGGGCATGAATCCGAACTGGCGAGTACTCAATTTTGGCACAAGATGAAACTTTATCCGGGTGACCAACATTTTCTCGAAGATCTTTCCTAACACAGGGAGGAGCCCGATAGGCCTATAGGATTTCGGGGTATTGTAGTTTTCCTTCCCAGGTTTTCGTAGCACTATCACGGTTGCCTCTTTCCACGGATCCGGGAAGTGGACAAGTTCTAGGCACTTATTTACCATGCCTAGAAACATGTTCGGATCATTCTGTATGGCCTCGACGCATATGTCGACCGTGAACCCATCTGCTCCGGGTGCCTTCTTCGGGTTAAATGCTTTCATCGCAGTTCTTAGCTCGGTCATCGTGAATAGTGGGTCGCAAGACTCAACTAGCTCCTCACTATTTACCTTCTCTGCTTCAGCTCTAATTCTGCGATGATCGGCATTGTCGCCATCTGTGCGGTCCTCCGGATAGAACGTATCGGCCAGAACCTTCACGGAGCCTCTAGCATCAAGCACTCTGCCTTTAACCTGAAGTCGCACATCCTCTTCTCTTTTCCTAGTCCTTCCTATAACCCTGTAAATCCCCTCCCATACCCCTTCTCTATCCTGTTTACAGCAGAAGTCCTTCCAACTCTCTACCTTTGCCTTGTTTGCCTCTAGCTCATATTCCCTCTTCTTTTCCAGGTACTCTTCGATGACTCCTGACCTTCGGACTGGCGCGGCGCATCGGATTCTTCTCTTCCTGTTGGCGACTTCCCGTTTCAGCTGTGCGAGATTCTCGGACCACCACGGTATGGTAAGTGTTTGTGTGTGTTTCTTTGCTGGCATAGAGTGTGTGCATGCGTGTGTTATTGCTTGAGTGTATGTGTGTACGACTTCTTCTATTTGTTCGATGTTGTGTATGTGCTCTACTTTTGTGTGTGTGAGTTCGTGATCTAATTTAAATTGGTTCAATTTCTCATGAAATTGAACCCAATTGGCTTTTTTTGTATTGTAGAGCCTGGTTGTGCGTGTGATTTGTGTTCCGTGTGCTTTGTGTAGTCGTATGTTGAATGTTATCCCATTGTGGTCCGAGCTCGTCATGCTCTCTACCACGGTCCATCCTTCCACAAGAGTGAGCATGTCCTCCGAGCAGACTGTGACGTCTACATGGCTGAAGTATCGTCTGTCTCCTCTCACCGTGTCAAACGTTGGTATGGAGTCAATGTTGAGCACCTGGAGCCCCTTATCGTCCAGGAACTTCATCAGTTCCTCCCCCCTGGGGTTAGTCCTGACGCTTCCCCACCAGGTGTTCCAGGCATTTGCGTCTCCTCCAACAATGAGCCTCGTAGACCCAAGCTCTTCAATCACCCTGCACAGCTGTTCCACGTATGGTTCCAGGGGCTCAGTTCCTTCAAAGTAGATGGAGACCAGATTGACCTTCCAGGCGCTAGTTCGTATCCCCGCTACTGCGATGTTATTGGTGGTGAGCTGCGGGTATTGGATAACATCCAAGGTAGGGTCCAGTATGGCAATCGCTGCCTTAACAATCCCTTCGCCTTGTTCTGTGCTCTGATAGATCCTAGCGCCTGGGTATATCTTCAGCTTCTTAGGGGCTCCAACGTAAGGTTCCTGTAGGAGGAGTGCTGCTGCTCTACATTTTGCGGCTTCAAGGAAGAGCTCATCTGTTGCTAGCTGCTTTTTATTGAGGTTTGCTTGAATGACCTTGTAATGGACGCCCTTAGCAATAGGCCACGGTGGATCTCGCAAATGCGTCCCACTTGCGCCTCACCGGGCATTCGTTGCTAAAGGCGCCATGGTCAGTTTTCGCAGCCTTTGCTTTGTTGCAGTTTACGCAGCAGGGAAGAGTTCCACTCAGCCAGTCAGGGCATTCCGTTTTGAGGTGCGCTCCACCGCAGTGGCTGCACACATCAACTGCTTCGGAGCAGAACCGCTTCCCATGTCCGTACCCTAGACAGCGCGAGCACTGTATAAGGGGGGACTGATCAGCGACTCTGACTCTCTGCATGTCGATATGTGCAGCCCCTGCGCCGGTCAGACTCTGCCAGAGTCGGGGCGACACCTTCATTACGATGTGGGATGTGAGGGGGTTCCTTGCCTTGCGACGATAGCGTACTTCCATACGGTCATCGTCGCCGCTCACACCCTTAAGTAAGTGCCCGTTTTGTGTGCGGATGGCTTTTATGACATCCTCATCCGTGTTGCTTCGTAGGACGCCGTACAGGATGACCAGAGGATCCTTATTCGCGATATCCTCCACACTAAGATGCCCTTCTCTTTCCATTATTCTTTCCTTTATCCTTCTGAGCTCTTCCTCGTTTTTACATCCCACTATTATCTTCCTGTCTTTTGCTTTCCGTATTTTGTCAATCCTTGCTCCCTCTTCCTTTGCATTCACAACCTTTCTGATCCTCTCAAAGACTTGATCCCCTGTTTCCTGGTCATTCGTAGAGGAAACTATGATGGAGTGCATGGCAGTATTTTCCGGTTCCGATTTCTTTGGGGAACCCGCTGTGACACTCGCATAGGAGCCTCTACTCGCGTACCACTCCTGCTGTGTTCTTAGTGTATCAGTCAATATCTCCATTTCCTTTTTGTGTTCTTCCAGAAACTTTCCATGCTCCTCCATCTTCTTCATCAGTTCTTCCCCTTGATCCTTCATTTGACGTTCCTTTTCATTGGGTGGCTCCTTTGCGTCTTCCTGGACTTTCTGTTGAGCTTTACCCTGCCCCTTAACGCTGTCAACTTCTTTGACTAGCTGGTACAGCCTGTCGATTGCTTGAAAGACCTCAGTTTTTATTTCGGTCTTCGTGTTTCTCGACTTCTCCAGGCTGCCCTTTGCTTTGACCACGCACGCTCTAGCTTCGGTGAGTCGGTCAATATATTTTGAGGGCGAGCTAGTCGCTGCTCCAATTGACAGTTTTTGTGTCATGGACGAGGTCGTGGTCTTGAGCTTTGACTTCTGGGCCTCAGAGTCCTGTGTTTTCTTCGGGGGGGTCGAGGGTTTTGTCTTTGAGTCCGTTTTACCGGTCTCCCACTCCCCGATGCTACGTCTCACATTAGAATTCTTCGTCGTCTCTGGCGTCCTAGAAGGTCCTGCCTTCTCCGTCTGGCCCGGAGATTTTAAATATTCTGTGTCACGAGTGACACTTGTCGTCTTTTTGACCGGAGTGCGATGGCCGAAATTCATTTTGCGGGAAAACTAGGTAAGTTTAATTAGGTTTATGTTCCTTCTAAAATATTTTAAGCCAACTGTTATTATACCTACACTAATGATTTTTACTTTCCAGATGGTGTCTCCAGGTTTCGTCAGTCTGCGTGGGCGGAGAATCGGCGGGTAAGTACAATTGGGGTAGGACTCGTCAAATTTGAAGTATGACGTGTAAAGAGCGTCAACTTCAGCTATAAAGTTAGATTCTTAGAAATAAACACGATAAAAAAAATTTTTTTTTTTGATAGAGTCACATGAATTGCCCAAAGATTTCGGTAGAGTCAGGTTTGGTCAGTGGTGTACATAAAAATTAAAATATAAAATTTTGATTGTCAACTTTTGAAATGTAGAGTTGACTCTACCAAGGTCACTATTTTATGGTTACACAGTAGCCCACTAGGTCCTCTGACTTCAAAAAAGAAAAAATTTATACAAAAAATAAATTTGACTCTATGTAGAGTCTTGAGATTCTACTCAAAAATAGTCCACACCAAGTCCTACAGTTTGCAAAAAACCGCACTGCTGTAGGACCTCTGGTTCCGGAGATATAAAATTTTAAAGTTAGGCCAAAAATCAAAAAATTTGGGGTTGCAACCCCTAGAAAAATTCCTAAAAATAAGTTATGTTGTACAGATACCTGATTTTAATGCTAAAATGAAAAATTACTATGGGTTAACTATTTAAATGGAAATATTGTGTTTGGATTGTACGAATAACTTTCTAAGTCCAAAGTCAATTTTAGGGGGTAGGGGGTTGAAACTTAGCCCAAATGATCAAGGAGGGTTTGAAGACTATACGGCTTCTGGATAGTGTGGGGGGGGGTTTGGGGGGGGGGGACCCGGATAAAATGGTCAGATTTGCTCTAGCACCCCCCGTTTGGCCACAAAATGCAAAACAAGTTTATTTGCGGTTGGTCGAGAGGTAGGGTGCTTTTTGGAAAATCGATATTAAATATAACTAAGGAACTGAAAAATCTGAAAAAAATACTGAAGCTAAGAAAAGAAAATGATTTGACCTATTTATGCTTTGAAAAATATTTGTTACCTTATAAATTTGTGGGGGGGGCTCTCTAAAGTTAGGGGTTGTAAAACCAACAACCGCAAATAAACAGTAAAATATTTTTCCTGCTCACCCCTGGTTCATGAAAAATCTGGAAAAAAGCGTGGTGATAGCTGTCTATATAAGCAATAAAATATCGTTTGAAATTTTGAAAAATTTAACCTGCAACTATGTTTAAAAAATTCCCAAAACTACCCCTAAAATTTCGACTTTTTAGGATCGATTTTTTCAGTGACCCTTGGCTTGAGGTATGTCGCGTTGGGCTCAAATGACTCGCCGTAAATCGTGGAGATTGATTCTTTTATCAAAATAATTAAAATAGGTATAAATTAATAAATAGAGCCTAGAAATGGTACATAAGCACAGTATGTACAAGTTACTTAAAAAAACTAAAAATAAATGTTTTAAAATACAACGATTAATAATAGGTCTATAATTAGGTATTTTACCTACTGGTTGGTCAAAAATTGCGCGAAAAAGATTCTTAAAGTACCTACTTAATACCACGTGACGTCACACTTGTTCTATGCGGATGTTATAGAATCGATAGCTCGGAAACCGCTTATCAGAAAAATCTGAAATTTAGCACAGTGGTAGTATTATATTTATAGATAATTTAAAAGTTCCAAAAATACAAGGTCACAGATCTTATTTCAGAGATAGAAAAGGTCAAAGTTGGTTAGGTTAGGTTAGGTTAGGTTAGGTTAGGTTAGGTTAGGTTAGGTTAGGTTAGGTTAGGTTAGGTTAGGTTAGGTTAGGTTAGGTTAGGTTAGGTTAGGTTAAGTTAGGTTAGGTTATGTTAGGTTAGGTTAGGTTAGGTTAGGTTAGGTTAGGTTAGGTAAGGTTAGGTAAGGTTAGGGTAAGGTTAGGTTACTTGGACGTGGGCGTGGCCGTGGACGTGGGCGTGGACGTGGGCGTGGCTGTGGACGTGGGCGTGGCCCTGGACGTTGTCGTGGGCGTGGCCGTGGGCGTGGCCGTAGGTGTGGCCGTGGGCGTGGGTGTGGGCGTGGCCGTGGGCGTGGCCGTGGGCGTGGCCGTGGGCGTGGCCGTGGGCGTGGCCGTGGGCGTGGCCGTGGGCGTGGCCGTGGGCGTGGCCGTGGGCGTGGCCGTGGGCGTGGCCGTGGGCGTGGCCGTGGGCGTGGGCGTGGCCGTGGGCGTGGCCGTGGGCGTGGGCGTGGCCATGGGCGTGGGCGTGGGCGTGGGCGTGGCCGTGGGCGTGGCCTTGGGCGTGGGCGTGGCCGTGGGCGTGGCCGTGGGTGTGACCGTGGGCGTGGCCGTGGGCGT
The DNA here is from genome assembly GCA_963564075.1 of Eupithecia subfuscata. Classification (NCBI taxonomy): domain Eukaryota; kingdom Metazoa; phylum Arthropoda; class Insecta; order Lepidoptera; family Geometridae; genus Eupithecia; species Eupithecia subfuscata. The sequence continues at coordinate 8,952,095 of OY751097.1, read as the reverse complement.
GGGCGTGGCCGTGGGCGTGGCGTTGGCCGTGGGCGTGGCCGTGAGCGTGGCCTTGGGCGTGGCCGTGGGCGTGGCCGTGGGCGTGGCCGTGGGCGTGGCCGTGGGCGTGGCCGTGGGCGTGGCCGTGGGCGTGGCCGTGGGCGTGGCCGTGGGCGTGGCCGTGGGCGTGGCCGTGGGCGTGGCCGTGGGCGTGGCCGTGGGCGTGGGTGTGGGTGTGGCCGTGGGCGTGGACGTGGGCGTGGACCTATTGTACCTGCTTAAAATCCTCAATGCCTTCCCAAACCATGTTTCACCAATAGATTTATTTCAACAAAAGAAGAAATATTTATATCTTTCGACTAACCGGTGTGAAATTTAATCGCCCCAAACTTGTAAACTCCTGTATTCAACGATTCTATACAATGCAAGTACTTAAAATTCTAGGTAGTCTACTCCCATTTTGACATTCTTTATTGTTGATATTACATTTCTTTCAATTTTGATATATATAAGTTTATTATTTTATTTTATTCCATTTTATTTAAATTTAGTTTTTTTTTCAGTGTCATGGGCAAATCAAGGCTTTGTTTCTCTATACGTGATGGGATTTCACGTATCTATTTTCTATTCATAGGTATATTTATGCAAACAACTAAGATAATCATATTTATTAACAAAGAAAAGTTTGGAGGTTAGGTTAGGTTAGGTTAGGTTAGGTTAGGTTAGGTTAGGTTAGGTTAGGTTAGGTTAGGTTAGGTTAGGTTAGGTTAGGTTAGGTTAGGTTAGGTTAAGTTAGGTTAGGTTATGTTAGGTTAGGTTAGGTTAGGTTAGGTTAGGTTAGGTTAGGTAAGGTTAGGTAGGTTAGGGTAAGGTTAGGTTACTTGGACGTGGGCGTGGCCGTGGACGTGGGCGTGGACGTGGGCGTGGCTGTGGACGTGGGCGTGGCCCTGGACGTTGTCGTGGGCGTGGCCGTGGGCGTGGCCGTAGGTGTGGCCGTGGGCGTGGGTGTGGGCGTGGCCGTGGGCCTGGCCGTGGCCGTGGACGTAGACGTGGACGTAGACGTGGACGTGGCCGTGGACGTAGACGTGGACGTAGACGTGGACGTGGACGTGGACGTGGGCGTGAGCGTGGCCGTGGACGTGGACGTTGTAGTGGGCGTGGCCTTGGGCGTTGCCTTTGGCGTGGACGTGGCCATGGGCGTGGGCGTGGGCGTGGCCGTGGACGTGGGCGTGGCTGTGGACGTGGGCGTGGCCCTGGACGTTGACGTGAGCGTGGCCGTGGGCGTGGCCGTGGGCGTGGCCGTAGACGTGGGCGTGGCCGTGGACGTGGACATAGACGTTGACGTGGGCTTGGCCGTGGGCGTTGGCGTGAGCGTGGGTGTGGGTGTGGATGTGGGCGTGGGTGTGGGCGTGGACGTGGCCGTGGACGTGGGCGTGGCTGTGGACGTGGACGTGGACGTGGACGTGGGCGTGAGCGTGGCCGTGGACGTGGACGTTGAAGTGGGCGTGGCCTTGGGCGTTGCCTTTGGCGTTGCCTTTGGCGTGGACGTGGCCATGGGCGTGGGCGTGGGCGTGGCCGTGGACGTGGGCGTGGCTGTGGACGTGGGCGTGGCCCTGGACGTTGACGTGAGCGTGGCCGTGGGCGTGGCCGTGGGCGTGGCCGTAGACGTGGGCGTGGCCGTGGACGTGGACATAGACGTTGACGTGGGCTTGGCCGTGGGCGTTGGCGTGAGCGTAGGTGTGGGTGTGGATGTGGGCGTGGGTGTGGGCGTGGACGTGGCCGTGGACGTGGGCGTGGCTGTGGACGTGGGCGTGGCCGTGGGTGTGGCCGTGGGCGTGGCCATGGGCGTGGGCGTGGGCGTGGCCGTGGGCGTGGCCGTGGGCGTGGGCGTGGCCATGGGCGTGGGCGTGGGCGTGGCCGTGGGCGTGGCCGTGGGCGTGGGCGTGGCCGTGGGCGTGGCCTTGGGCGTGGGCGTGGCCGTGGGCGTGGCCGTGGGTGTGACCGTGGGCGTGGGCGTGGGCGTGGGCGTGGCCGTGGGCGTGGCCGTGGCCGTGGGCGTGGCCGTGAGCGTGGCCTTGGGCGTGGCCGTGGGCGTGGCCGTGGGCGTGGCCGTGGGCGTGGCCGTGGGCGTGGCCGTGGGCGTGGCCGTGGGCGTGGCCGTGGGCGTGGCCGTGGGCGTGGCCGTGGGCGTGGCCGTGGGCGTTGCCGTGGGCGTGGGTGTGGGCGTGGGTGTGGGTGTGGCCGTGGGCGTGGACGTGGGCGTGGACCTATTGTACCTGCTTAAAATCCTCAATGCCTTCCCAAACCATGTTTCACCAATAGATTTATTTCAACAAAAGAAGAAATATTTATATCTTTCGACTAACCGGTGTGAAATTTAATCGCCCCAAACTTGTAAACCCCTGTATTCAACGATTCTATACAATGCAAGTACTTAAAATTCTAGGTAGTCTACTCCCATTTTGACATTCTTTATTGTTGATATTACATTTCTTTATTTGGGAAATATACTACGTATTTATTATCATAACACAAGAAGAAGAAGAAGAAGAAGAAGAAGAAGAAGAAGAAGAAGAAGAAGAAGAAGAAGAAGAAGAAGAAGAAGAAGAAGAAGAAGAAGAAGAAGAAGAAGAAGAAGAAGAAGAAGAAGAAGAAGAAGAAGAAGAAGAAGAAGAAGAAGAAGAAGAAGAAGAAGAGGAAGAAGAAGAAGAAGAAGAAAAAGAAGAAGAAGAAGAAGAAGAAGAAGAAGAAGAAGAATTATAATAATCTTTATATATATAATTCTTCTGTGTGTATGTCACTGAACTTCTCTCAAACGACTGGACCGATTTTCATGAAATTTTTTGGGTGTGTTCAAGGGGATCTGGGAATGGTTTAGATTCACAATTTTGTCAGCTGGACAATGTTTTTTTAATTAACGCGTGCGAAGCCGCGGGCAGAATCAAGTAATAATATAAATCAGTTCAGTAGCATTAGCGCCATCTAGTACAAAGATGTTCTCATAGGTGGCGCTGTACTGATAATATTCTCTTGCATTACTCAGGCCTTAATGGACTTGGAGTAAAAACTTTTTGTCGTTTGACCGAACGAAAATAACCATAGCTACCGGCCGATCTTTAAGAAAAAAAAAATAAAATAACACGTTAGAAATGGATTTCCATACACTTTTTCCTCCAGCTAAAACACGTGAGAAATGAAATTCCATAGAGTTTTTCCTCCCGGTAGGGCGTGGACCTATTGTACCTGCTTAAAATCCTCAATTATTTCGCAAACCATTTTTCACCAATAGATTTATTTCAACAAAAGAAGAAATATTTATATCTTTCGACTAACCGGTGTGAAATATAATCGCCCCAAACTTGTAAACGCCTGTATTCAACGATTCTATACAATGCAAGTACTTAAAATTCTAGGTAGTCTACTCCCATTTTGACATTCTTTATTGTTGATATTACATTTCTTTCAATTTTGATATATATAAGTTTATTATTTTATTTTATTCCATTTTATTTAAATTTAGTTTTTTTTTTCAGTGTCATGGGCAAATCAAGGCTTTGTTTCTCTATACGTGATGGGATTTCACGTATCTATTTTCTATTCATAGGTATATTTATGCAAACAACTAAGATAATCATATTTATTAACAAAGAAAAGTTTGGAGGTTAGGTTAGGTTAGGTTAGGTTAGGTTAGGTTAGGTTAGGTTAGGTTAGGTTAGGTTAGGTTAGGTTAGGTTAGGTTAGGTTAGGTTAGGTTAGGTTAGGTTAGGTTAGGTTAGGTTAGGTTAGGTTAGGTTAGGTTAGGTTAAGTTAGGTTAGGTTATGTTAGGTTAGGTTAGGTTAGGTTAGGTTAGGTTAGGTAAGGTTAGGTAAGGTTAGGGTAAGGTTAGGTTACTTGGACGTGGGCGTGGCCGTGGACGTGGGCGTGGACGTGGGCGTGGCTGTGGACGTGGGCGTGGCCCTGGACGTTGTCGTGGGCGTGGCCGTGGGCGTGGCCGTAGGTGTGGCCGTGGGCGTGGGTGTGGGCGTGGCCGTGGGCCTGGCCGTGGCCGTGGACGTAGACGTGGACGTAGACGTGGACGTGGCCGTGGACGTAGACGTGGACGTAGACGTGGACGTGGACGTGGACGTGGGCGTGAGCGTGGCCGTGGACGTGGACGTTGAAGTGGGCGTGGCCTTGGGCGTTGCCTTTGGCGTGGACGTGGCTATGTGGCGTGGACGTGGCTATGGTGCGTGGCCGTGGACGTGGGCGTGGCTGTGGACGTGGGCGTGGCCCTGGACGTTGACGTGAGCGTGGCCGTGGGCGTGGCCGTGGGCCTGGCCGTAGACGTGGGCGTGGCCGTGGACGTGGACATAGACGTTGACGTGGGCTTGGCCGTGGGCGTTGGCGTGAGCGTGGGTGTGGGTGTGGATGTGGGCGTGGGTGTGGGCGTGGACGTGGCCGTGGACGTGGGCGTGGCTGTGGACGTGGACGTGGACGTGGACGTGGGCGTGAGCGTGGCCGTGGACGTGGACGTTGAAGTGGGCGTGGCCTTGGGCGTTGCCTTTGGCGTGGACGTGGCCATGGGCGTGGGCGTGGGCGTGGCCGTGGACGTGGGCGTGGCTGTGGACGTGGGCGTGGCCCTGGACGTTGACGTGGGCGTGGCCATGGGCGTGGGCGTGGGCGTGGCCGTGGGCGTGGCCGTGGGCGTGGGCGTGGCCATGGGCGTGGGCGTGGGCGTGGCCGTGGGCGTGGCCGTGGGCGTGGGCGTGGCCGTGGGCTTGGCCTTGGGCGTGGGCGTGGCCGTGGGCGTGGCCGTGGGTGTGACCGTGGGCGTGGCCGTGGGCGTGGGCGTGTCGTGGCCTTGGGCGTGGCCGTGAGCGTGGCCTTGGGCGTGGCCGTGGGCGTGGCCGTGGGCGTGGCCGTGGGCGTGGCCGTGGGCGTGGGCGTGGGCGTGGCCGTGGGCGTGGCCGTGGGCGTGGGCGTGGGCGTGGCCGTGGGCGTGGCCTTGGGCGTGGGCGTGGCCGTGGGCGTGGCCGTGGGTGTGACCGTGGGCGTGGCCGTGGGCGTGGCCGTGGGCGTGGCCGTGGGCGTGGCCGTGGGCGTGGCCGTGGGCGTGGCCGTGGGCGTGGCCGTGGGCGTTGCCGTGGGCGTGGGTGTGGGCGTGGGTATGGGTGTGGCCGTGGGCGTGGACGTGGGCGTGGACCTATTGTACCTGCTTAAAATCCTCAATGCCTTCCCAAACCATGTTTCACCAATAGATTTATTTCAACAAAAGAAGAAATATTTATATCTTTCGACTAACCGGTGTGAAATTTAATCGCCCCAAACTTGTAAACCCCTGTATTCAACGATTCTATACAATGCAAGTACTTAAAATTCCAGGTAGTCTACTCCCATTTTGACATTCTTTATTGTTGATATTACATTTCTTTATTTGGGAAATATACTACGTATTTATCATCATAACACAAGAAGAAGAAGAAGAAGAAGAAGAAGAAGAAGAAGAAGAAGAAGAAGAAGAAGAAGAAGAAGAAGAAGAAGAAGAAGAAGAAGAAGAAGAAGAAGAAGAAGAAGAAGAAGAAGAAGAATAAGAAGAAGAAGAAGAAGAAGAAGAAGAAGAAGAAGAAGAAGAAGAAGAAGAAGAATTATAATAATCTTTATATATATAACTGTCTAGTGGCCTATTTTTTATAACCCATTTATAGGAACTAACCACAGAAATCTAAATAACAAGTCACTAGAAGTCGTAAGCGCGCGTGACCTTGTCGCCGCTCAGGTGACTCTCACGCCACCAGTGCGTTCGTTGCTGTTCAGTTGCTCTCGAAACGTGCGTGTGTAAAAATGGTGTGTTGCAGCATTTCCCATTGCGGAAATTCTTCCATAACTTGTAATTATACTAATAAAGGAATAACAATTCATCAATAAGTACTTATTTTTTGAAATAATGCCGTTTTTTGATAAAATTATAGAATCTTTCCAAGTAATACGAATGTCACAGTCGACCGTTCTTATTATCACGTTTAGCTATACATTGCCTGTTATTTTTGTCAACATCCGCACCGCACAGGTACCGCATTACAAAGAGCAATGTACTGCAAAGTAAACAATAACGTCGCGGGCTCGATTTTCTAGTGGTACGGCCGCAGAACCCGGTCGCGAGCTAGTGTTGTGACTTGTGATTTGTAAAACAAGTTTGCCTAGTCAGAATCACATCACACTAATCACACTATAAATGCAGTACCTACCAAATATTATAAAGTCCACGGATATCAGCATTAATCATGAGGTACGCAAAAAACTTCATCAAAATAGTCCCAATGAGACAGTTTTTAAATAAGTTTCTTCATTTTACCGGACAGTAAATGGAAAGTTATTTATCATTAATTTTATTATTAATAAATAAATAATGCTGGACAATTCACACAGCATTATCTAGCCCCAAGCTAAGCAGAGCTTGTGTTATGGGTACTAGATAACTGACATTGGGTTTGGACGTGGGCGTGGACGTAGGCGTGGGTGTGGGCGTGGGCGTGGGCGTGGGCGTAGACGGACGTGGGCGTGAGCGTGGACGTGGGCGAGGACGGACGTAGACGTGGGCGTGGACGGACTTGGGCGTGGGCGTGGGCGTGGACAAAGACGGACGTGGGCGTGGGCGTGGGCGTGGGCTTGGGCGTGGGCGTGGTAGTAAGCGTGGGCATGGACGTGGGCGTGGGCGTTGACGTGGACGGACGTGGGCGTGGGTGTGGGCGTGGGTGTGGGCGTGGGTGTGGGCTTGGGCGTGGGCGTGGGTGTAAGCGTGGGCATGGACGTGGGCGTGGGCGTGGACGTGGACGGACGTGGGCGTGGGCGTGGGCGTGGGTGTAAGCGTGGGCATAGTGATCGCACTTCGATTTGACTTAATAAAACAGTGATCTAGGCAGTTTGCTAAACGTGTCGGAAAGGTATGCGAAGGTAAAAGTACGTGAAAAGCCAATAGTTCTAGGTATTCGGAAGTCTGTCCGTCTAAAGTGTCAGCAATAATATTAATGTTAATATCTCCTGTAAGTACAATATTTTTGTACTTTTTTAACTTTATAAGCAAAGAATTTAATGAATTTATAAAATTCGACCCCTCTCGTCTTCGAGCGACAGAGGTCTTCCCCAGGCCTCGCGCCCGAAGATCTCTCTAAGTTCGGGTGCTACCAATTAGCACCCATTCTTCTTCTTCTTCTTCTTCTTCTTCTTGTTCTTCTTCTTCTTCTTCTTCTTCTTCTTCTTCTTCTTCTTCTTCTTCTTCTTCTTCTTCTTCTTCTTCTTCTTCTTCTTCTTCTTCTTCTTCTTCTTCTTCTTCTTCTTCTTCTTCTTCTTCTTCTTCTTGTGTTATGATGATAAATACATAGTATATTTCCCAAATAAAGAAATGTAATATCAACAATAAAGAATGTCAAAATGGGAGTAGACTACCTAGAATTTTAAGTACTTGCATTGTATAGAATCGTTGAATACAGGGGTTTACAAGTTTGGGGCGATTAAATTTCACACCGGTTAGTCGAAAGATATAAATATTTCTTCTTTTGTACAAATGTACCAAATATATAATGTAACAAATATATTGCCACAGAACAAATATATCCTAACATTTGATGGAAAGTAAACACAATATTAAGTCAGTGTCAAAGTGTAGAACTGTGACTGTAGCGTTTATGATAGGCAGCTGTCATCGCGAATGACATTAGGTTTGCACAAAAATTAGAATCGCTCTCCGAACAATCGTGTGTTCCGCTCTCTCGCGCAACGTGTCATTGGAGTGAGCGGGATATAATATATCCCGTGAGCGGGATATATTATATGCGACGAACGCAGCCGAGTTGAGCCGACACATTTTGACGAAGACAACCGAGGAGAACCAAAGCGACATCCGCAGCCGAGTTGAGCCGAGGTGGGCTTCGATTCGAAAAATCGTGTGTTAGGATAGTAGGATAGGATAGTAGGATAGGATAGTAGGATAGGATAGTGGGATAGGATAGTAGAATAGGATAGTAGGATAGGATAGTAGGATAGGACAGTGGGATAGGGCAGTAGGATAGGACAGTAGGATAGGACAGTAGGATAGGACAGTAGGATAGGATAGTAGGATAGGATAGTAGGATAGGATAGTAGGATAGGATAGTTGGATAGGATAGTAGGATAGATAGTAGGAATAGTATAGTTGGATAGGATAGTAGGATAGATAGTAGGAAAGGATAGTAGGATTGGATAGTAAAATAGGATAGTAGGAAATGATAGTAGGATAGGATAGTAGGATAGGATAGTAGGATAGGATAGTAGGATAGGATAGTAGGATAGGATAGTTGGATAGGATAGTAGGATAGGATAGTAGGATAGGATAGTAGAATAGGATAGTAGTTGTAACGACATATTTTGACGAAGAGAACCGAGGAGAACCGAAGCGACGACCGCAGCCGAGTTTAGCCGAGGTGTGCTTCGATTCGAACAATCGTGTGTTCCGCTCGCTCGCGCAACGTGTCATTGGAGTGAGCGGGATATATCAGTTTTCTGCGGCCTCACTGAAGATGACGCGAGGACGCGCGATTAATCGAAAGGAACTTCGTTCCATCCGGGTGTCCCTTGACACCTCTAAAGTTTTTTTTTTGTTAGAAACAGTGTTGCAATATCGAATTTGACCAGATCAGTAGAAAATCGAGTAAAATAGGTAGATTGATGAAATAATCTGTAGATTGAAGAAAAAATCAGTAGATAAAGGGTAGGTAAGTTTCTATCTATTTATTTTTTGAAGACGCCACCCATTAGTTAGGTAGAACCTAACGAATGGGTGCGTCAATGCCTATTTCAGGCAAAGTAAAATGTACAAATGGTCCATGCAATCTTCATGAACATGATATTTGGTGGTTTAGCTGGTCCAGTTAACTGTACCACCAGTTTGGTTGGAGTAAGTGCTCTAATTAAACTAACTGGACCACAGAACATTTTTTTTTTCTTTGATACTCAATCAACTGTACCTACCTAATATCGAAAACAAAATTAAGTCAAATGGATCAAGAGCCCAATTCTACAATACAATTGCTTCACTATGACAATGGAATCGTCGCAGAATTATGACGTAGAATTACTAGATTAATAAAACTCCAGATAGTACGTGCAAGATAAATTAATGGTTTCAAACCTGTCGCGCGTCTCTCTATCTGCATTCATCATAATTTCTTTCATCTAAGGTAGAATAAGTACCAAAACGTGTCATTCTGTGACGATACCCCTATCATAGTGAAGCGATTAGTTTAGCAGAACAGGGCCCCAGCTGATCGGAACCATGGGTAAGAAGTGAAACGAATATGACACTTCTTAACACTGACGCTGGCCGTAGCTAAAAGTCGTGTGGATAAAGAATGCGATTGAAGATGAACAACATGCTATCCCCCGTAGACCCTACCCGATTTATACACAATTTAACAAGGATCCAAATATAGATGCTTTTATTAAAAGTGTAATAGGTCCAATTCTGCGCATCGAAGTTTTTTTGCACGGCGGCGTTTCATATTTTGAGAGAAACTGTGGTTAAATGTGAACTTAATTAGTCGGCAGGTATGGCAATCGCGAACGAAGTCGCGGGTACAGCTAGTTTATTATAAGTGCGCAAAATCAGGGCTTGGATAAGGGGTATTTTGAGGTAATATGTATATAAAACAGTCATTTTGTCAGGCTTACCTCAATAAACAAATAATGCTGGAGAATCCACACAGGATTAACTAGGTTCAAACTAAGAACAGCTTGTGTTTATTTATTTATTTATATATTTATTTACAAATGGACTTACAGTTGAAACCAAACGTCCAGGAGTCAGATACATAAGAATAACAAAATAGGCACAGAGTAGTCAAATCTTAAATAATACAATACAAAAACAATGAATACAAATAGTTATCAATCTTAGTGTCAATCTCGAGTCATTACAATCATTAATAATTAATAAAAAAAGATATTAAATACCTAAATCTATTTACCTGAATAATAAATGAACAGTTTAGGACATTGTTAAATTGCATTTAAAAATGAGCAAGACATTCTATACAGCTTATTTATATTGTCAGCGAATATGTCGGCTTCTTTGTACTGGTGAAGGAAGTGGTTAAGCAGAGCTATTGCTCGCGGCGTCGCGGCGTCGGAGCGGCGGCCCCGGCTCGAGTTCTTATCCAAGGGAGCAGCGCGAACATCGCTGGCTAGCGACGCTGGCTGGTAGTAACGTGGACGTGGTAGTACCAAGTAACTCTATCATAGATCTCTATTACCGCTCCTTAAATTAAAATTAATCATACAATATCTTCATAGATATTAAAACCTCCTAGTCATCATAAAACTAGTAGTTCTACGAACAGTAGACGTCGCGAACACTAACTTTTTTCAACAATTAATTTACATAATACAGTGATATCATGTCATTCAGTGATATCAAAAATACTAGAAAAAATAGCAAACAAAAGACTCATGTCATACCTGGAAACCTATAAAAAACTAGCCCGCAATCAATATGGCTTTCGATCATGTCGGTCTACTGACGATGCAGTGCTGACACTGACTTCCTCTATTGCTAAGCATCTTGACGGAGGTGAGAAATGTATCGGTGTCTTTTTGGACCTCCAAAAAGCATTCGATAGTCTCGATTCCCATTTTGCTGGCAAGGCTTGAAAGAATTGGCGTACGTGGGTTAGTGCACTGCTGGTTTAAAGACTACTTTACCAACCGAAACCAAATAGTAAGAGTTGGAAACCACAAAAGTGAAAGTGCACCCTGTTCCTATGGTGTACCACAGGGGAGTACACATGGACCCACCCTCTTCCTAGTGTACATCAACGAACTGTGTGCAATTCATCTGGAACACGGGAATGTATTCATGTTCGCAGATGACACTGTACTTCTTTTTCATGAAGCCTCATGGAGCTTAGTGTTAGTACTGAAAGAGGTCTGTCCAGGGTCACTGCATGGCTTGAGGATAATCTCCTGTCCCTCAATATAATGAAAACAAAATATTTATGTTTTAAAAAAACCAAGACTGGTTCTCCTCCCAGTTCTCTTCGTATTATTGCTCACTCCTACCCATATAATCGGCTAGTAGGAGATGCCACAACACACGTATGTAGCTGCAACCCTCTCTCATGCGTACAAACGATAAAATACCTCGGTGTTACGATTGATGACAGACTCACGTGGGTTCCTCATATTGACGCTGTTTCAAAGAGGATCAGGAGATTAATCATCGTCTTCAAAAAACTTAGAGACATCGCTGATCACAACCTCTTGATGCAAACCTACAAATCCCTAGCAGAGTGTGTAATTAGCTACTGTATATGCTCATGGGGTTGTGCCGCGAAGACACATCTAATAAAGGTAGAGCGAGCTCAGCGCGCTCTGCTTAAAGTTGCGATGTCCCTATCATATAGATACTAAACTACTGACCTATACAAAAAATGTAACGTCCTGTCTGTCAGAAAATTATTCGTCTACAACTGCATAAAGCGATACCACATAGAAACTGTCCCCACTCTGCCTCCTTCAAACAAACGATTAGACAAGTGCCCCGTTCCAAGTTATCACTGTGAAATTGCTAGGAGGCACTATAATCGACTTGCTCCAACCCTTTATAATAAAATTAACGTATAAACTAAAATTAAATCTCTGACAAAACATAAGCTAAAACGCTGTGTCATCGAGTGGCTTAACGGCTATGACTACGATGGTGTAGAGTTACTCCTAAATAAAATGACCTAAAGTTTATTAATCTGAAAAAGTCACAGGTCTCGTAAAAAAACAAAAAAAAAAACTTTATAACTATTTATATTAATAATCAACAGCGCTATACGCACTTAACTAACATGCACAAGTAATTGTATAACAAGTAGGTAACTAACAAGTGATAATCACACTGCAATAGTTAGCAATAACCTCTCAGAATATTTAACAATAATATATATATATTTTTTTTTGTTATCTAGTAGGTTCACTCTATACTTATATTATAGCTTTATTAGAAATAAAACAATTAACTATTCGCTTATTATAAACTCGTGCAAAACGCAAAGAATTGGTATCCAGTAAATCTTATATAGTTCTCCACAAATATGTATCATACCTACTCTACCTACTCATTGTTATAGTAACTAAACTAGATATTAACTATATGTATAATTATTTAAGTATGTACTTACTTTTAGTTAAAATATGGGAAGAAGCTGTTCTCCTGTAACACAGCTAAATTGTAGCTACCACAGGAGACAGAGCTCTAACTTTATTTGTTACAAATATTTTTAGAATAAACGATTTTGTATTTTGTATCTACTATAATGTAACATTTGAACGGCTGCTGTACCGATTAATTTGGTAGCAACCAACATTCTTGATCAAGTTTCCTTTGAAATTAAATAAAACTCAATTTAAATCATTTGTTCATTTGATCATTTGTTTGAAAGCTGCGATGCCACAGGCAGACACCTATACACACGGAGCTCATAAAAAACGCTCCATTACCTCTACCACAGAGCACAAAAATGTGCGTTGAAATATAGGCTTTATTTCGTAAAATTTAGATGCATCGTTTAATTACGGCTTCGTATGACAAACAACTGATCTGCAACCATCTTAACAATTTTTTTTTAAATCATATTTATTGATAAGGACTTTTACTTTTCAAAGTAGTAGGTATGTCAGTCCTATCGTAACCTAAACGTATTAATAACTAGACGATTGCCTCGCGGTTTCACCCGCGTAATTCCCGTTCCCGTGGGAATTCCGGGATAAAATATAGCCTATGTCACTCCCTGAAAAGTAAGCTTCCTAACGGTGAAAGAATTTTTCAAATCGGTCCGGTAGTTTCGGAGCCTATTCAATACAAACAAACAAACAATCAAATCTTTCCTCTTTATAATATTAGTAAGTATAGATATTAGTAAGTATAGATATAATATTAGTAAGTATAGACAAACAAAAGAAAACAAACAACAAAATGAAAGTAATCAAATCAGTCAAGTTGGAGAGGGGAGTTACTGATGCATACAAATTTTAAACAGTGTAATGGCCGCTAATGAATTTGGTTCCGCTAAAAATTTTAGCGGAACCAAATTCATCAGCGGCCGAAGGTCAAATTTTGGAAAAATCTCAAATAAAGTATAAAAATTTACATATCACCAAAACTATAGAACTTAAGTAAAGTAAAACTTAAGTAAAGTAAGGGAAAGTAAGGTCCAATAATTAGCAAAATTAAATGACCTCCTCTATTTGCGAATTCGCTATGGCGGGTTGAGTTCCAGTCACCCTGTACCTATAGCAAATATGAGTGCTCATGACGCACGCGGCCATGTTCTAACAAACAGTTTTAGCAGCGGCGTGGTTAGTGACACGGAGCGCCCTGGGGCTGGGTACTGATTGCGTTAATCTTTAGGCTAGGTTCACTTGATCTGGTTGGTAGGAAGACACGTAGGTAACTACTGAGTACGGTATTTGTTCATACATAACAAACGAACTGTCCTTGCTATCGATTCCTAGTTATATTACTAACTAGCGACCCGCCCCGGCTTCGCACGGGTACAATGCTTACCTATACTAAATATACTACAGAAGCGGCCCCCCGGCCGGTACCGCCGCAACCGCTATGTCCCTGCATTTTAAATCTGTAATATCTTCGAAAATATTCATTCAAATTACATGCTGTAAAGGGGAATATTGATCTTATTAAATGCACAATGTATTTAAGGTAGGTACTTAAATGGATTAGGATTAATGCTGTATTGCTTAAAATCGCCTCGTAAATAAGCCATTAAAATGGTTATTGTGGGTTATCCCTAAGAGATAGACATTATACCATCGCAATTTTTTTTTGTAGACCTTTTTAAGGTGTACTATTACTAATACTGTACTTTATTTTGATCTATATCGTAGGGTAGGGTTCAGCCAGCGTTTGCTATGTAAGCGCAAATAAATGTGTGTATTTACGACATCACATTAGAAACCCTATTAAACCTAATCAGTGTTTCTCTGCTATTCCTCTATACTTCCTCTTGAATCTATTAATCTATTAAAAAAAAACCGCATCAAAATCCGTTGCGTAGTTTTAAAGATCTTAGCATACCTACATAGGGACAGACAGACAGCAGGAGCGACTTTGTATTATTATACTATGTAAGGATGGATATAAAATATTTATAACAAAATGCCAGACCTACTCGATTTAGGTAGAACAAAATCTCTTGCCCGTCAGTAGGCTTCAAGTTAGGAACATGTAAGTATATATAAGTCTATTTTACCTAGATATTTGTATAATGGAGGATAATATTGATACAAATAAAATACTAGAGAACCACAATGATTCCGAAGAATTTGAATTTCAATACAATTTTATTAACATGCCCTGGGATGACCGCTCCACAAAAAGCAAAATTGGAATCGTTGCTTTACTTATAGTCATTTTCATTGCAACGATGGCGGTTGTTGTCAACAACTTCATAATGCATTACCGAGGATTTTCGGAAAACAGAACATCGACGCGCAGTATACCAAATTGTTTCAAAGCTAAAGTGGAGAAGTATAACTATGTGGCCAAAATCCACTCCGCCACTTCTAAGGAGCTACTCTGCGTAGGTGCGGTAGTTAGCCCGACTTCAATTTTAGCTAATGGGATCTGTGTAAAGTCAGGTCCCATTCGAGTCTATATAGGAAGTCCTACAAAGTAAGTACATGCATTTAACTGAGCAAGTTTGGTAGCGCAGACTGAGTGTAATAACGGGTCCACCAAACAACTTTTTTTTAATGCTATAAAAAAGAAACTACTGAATATTTTCTCAAATATCTTTTTTTATTTGAAAGTACAATCCTTCCGGTTAATAATGGAAAATAATTTCATTCAAATGGCTGCCTCGGCTGGTCATGCAGTAGTCTACACGATCGGTCCAATTTTTAAGCACATTATCGATTTTCAAAAGAAAAATGTTATTTGGCGGACCCTTTACATTGACACTAGGTATAGTATAGGTTCTTCGGCTTTCAAGGGTTCGGTCTTGGTGTTGGTAGGTAGACTCGAAACCCCTTGGGTATTGGTACATTTGGTACCAAATTAGAGTTTGTGGTAGTTTTGTAGGGAAAGTCACTATTTAGATTATTGTATGTAAACATAATCAATGGTAAACTATGAATAATATAAACTTAAACTGATCGACTTAATTATGGTGTTTAAATGGTATTAATTAATGCTTAAATGGTACTGGTTTGAATCCGCGTTATCGGTGGTATGTTCTGGCACGATCATTATGCAGACAATTATTTTTAAAACTCGACGCCGACGAATTCAGGATTTTTGTATTTTAGTTGTGTACAAACATTTTACCTTGAGAATGGCTTGAGTATGCTCAATCAAGAATCCATATAGGTTTGTATGAATTCAATAAGAATTTAAGCGGGTTAACTACGAACCTAGTTTGTGTCATGAGTCTGTATAATTACGTAGATAGGTACGGTCTACCTACATATCTAAAGAATGTAAGTAAGTTTATATTTGGTGTCTCATAAAAATCATGAAAATAAATACTTTTGTTTGTTTGCTTTGTGTTGGAAGGACACCAACGTTTCATTCCATAGACTTCATCAGGGAGAGTGCGGTCCGCGTCGTGCCCGTTGTGCGTCCCTTTGCACACTATTTGTATGAATTTTCTGTTTTCAGTCCTTCTTGCAAGAAAGGATTCACTATAGACATAATAGACCCAATAAGCTACGACGGTGAGGAGGGTAAACTAGTGCGTTGTGCGTCTTTTTGCACACTGTTTGTATGAATTGTCTGTTTTCAGTCCTCCTTGCAAGAAAAGATTCACTATAGATATAATAGACCCAATAAGCTACGACGGTGAGAAGGGTAAACTAGTGCGTTGTGCGTCCCTTTGCACACTATTTGTATGAATTGTCTGTTTTCAGTCCTCTTTGCAAGAAAGGATTCGCTATCGACATAATAGACCCTATAAGCTACGACGGTGAGGAGGGTAAACTAGTGCGTTGTGCGTCTTTTTGCACACTGTTTGTATGAATTGTCTGTTTTCAGTCCTCTTTGCAAGAAAGGATTCACTATCGACATAATAGACCCATTAAGCTATGACGGTGAGGAGGGTAAACTAGTACGATTATCGAGCCACGAAAACATAAGATCGTGCGCTCACATGATTCCCATTGGCACCGATATAGACTGGAACTCCAGGGTTCATATAATTGGAAGGGCATTGAGCATGGGACGGCCTCTGTCACGTCAGATGTTAAAACTATCTGCTGAGATGAAGACGACCGGAACGAGAGCCATGAACGTCGATAATATGATTTGTGTGGAGGATCAGCGTCTATGTCCAGTAAAGGTGAGTGACCTTCTGGTTCAGGATGGATACCTATTCGGTTTAGCGGATACAAGTGGGACCTCTTCGGGCCCCAATAGGACCGCATGTTTTCCTGCTTTGAATGTTATTCGCAATCAGTTGAAGGATTTAGATCCTGATATAAGTTTTGTCTGAAGAAATAGGAAAGGGCACAGTGCTACGAAAACGCAACCGGGTAAAAGTTAAGAGGCAAAAGGTCTGAAGGTTATTAAAGTGACCACTTTTTTCCTAGTTTTGTTATGAAATTTGAAATTCCTGGCCTGTTCGAGTAAGGTCTAATCTAAAAGAAAGAAAGCAGTTTGAGTTTTGAGTTCTCTACTGAAAAATGTCGTGTTTTGTATTATACACATTTTTATTTCTATCTACGAATAAATAATTCGTAGATTTCTATTTCGAATTTTTAAGTGACTTATGTTCCAAAGTAATATAAATATTTTACTATCGCAATAAATAAATATCTAACTACCTATGCTCAATGTAAGTTATATCGGCCTTTTCTGTTATTTCTCGAACAAGTGCATTAGCACTTTCACTCAAGTTAGGAATTCGCTCATAGTGAGAGATTCGCTTCCCATTCTTTCCACTGATTGCTAACACTATTAACAGTGCCAAGAGGAGCAGTCCGGCTAATATCAGGCCTATCTTCATACTAGGTTATCCTTTTGGATCCTGTAACAGGTAAGTTTCATGGGAAATTGTATAAGACATAGAAATTGCTACGGTGTTACAAATATGCTGTGGCTCTCTTCTATCTAAACGCTATAGCGAGAACGAAATGACGTTAACAAAATGTTATATTTTTACAACAGCGCAACGAAAATGCTATGGAAATTCTATAGTGCTACGGAAATGTTATGTTTCTTCGAAATCGCTAGAGTTCTACAAAAGCGCTATGTCGCCACGAAAATGCTACAGTTCTACGAAAATGCTATGGTGCTACGAAAGTACTACGTTGCACGAAAATGCATTAGTACTACGAAAATGCTACGGTGCTACGAAAATGCTACGTTGCTACGAAAATGGTACGGTGGTAAAAAAACACTACGGTACTGTGAAAGTGTAGTGTGCACTAGATTATGCCCGCGGCTTCGCACGCATTTTTTCTATGGAAACGTTTAAAGGTGATTTCTATCCCATGGGAACTGATGTTTGGGATAAAAAGTAGCCTATGTTCAAAAAAAACTTTCGCATTTATAATATTAGTGTGATTATAGTTTGGAATTTTTTTCTCAGTTTCCGTTTCCGTTTTTCTAAAAAAATGTTAATAAATTGAAACTTTCCATTTACCCATTCAAATAGTTGCATACTGGCACCTCCTGTCATAACTAGTAGTAGTAAAAGCATGTAGGGATCCAATATCCACCACCTCAGGGCCAAAGCATTGCTTCCAAGGCCCAGAAATGAACAATAACGTCATTAATAGAGCTAGAACAAGTGTTCCACCGAGCCAAACGCCCAGCTTCATACTGGCGTATGAAAATATAGGACCTACTATAAACTTATCCCCGAATATAGATTCTGAAATAAAAAGATATTTTAACAAAAGTGAAAAACTACTACTGCCTTAGGCACTTCTATTTATAAAAAGCCAGGGTCGCAAGGGGTGATGAGATTCTAACATTCATCCAAATCTATTGAATAAATAAATTCTAAACATCCATCCCTCCATACATCTTTTGTTCAGGCTTTTAAAAGTTATGATAGAATAAAGAAACTCCTATACCTGCATACATACATGAACCCTGAAAACAAAACACTCCTCTTTTGGGAAGCCGTAAAAATGGGAAAAAATTTAAATGATGCTCAAAGATTGTGAGTCGAGATTTGTTACCCAAGATTTCTAAAACTTCTTAACTGATCTTGATTAAATTTGGCGTACATGTAGTACATATCACGACATAAATAATATTATCGAGGACCTTTGATCGAGGAATAAAGTTGCGAGCAGAAGCAAGTCAGTCAGGCGTAGGTACGTACATCCTCACTCAAATATGGAAAGTTATTGCAGATAAATAGGTACATAATAAATGTTTAACTATAATAAGTATACATTGAAGTTGAATAGCCTATGATGATGTATTGTGTGTGGTGTGACGCAGGCTATATTTTTTTAAAACTTTTTTCAAGTTATTATTTAAAGTATCATTTAAAGTTTAAACTTTTTTCCCTAATATTTTCAAACATTCCTCGAACTTTCTCAATTTTGAGGACAAGTAACGGTGAACATAAGGCGAGGAAAGTAAGTTGATTGAGTCTAGATTGAGGAAGTTTTAAGTGTATGATGTTAACACTAGAATTTCACTAAAATCCACTCTTCATCAAAACAAATTACCTTATCAAACTGTGCGCGAAGGATGATACTTCCTGTGCTGATTTGTTGAAAATGTATGCAATGAGCCCAGATCGACCACTTCAGGACCGAAGCAATGCTTCCAGTTTTTCTCTCGGAGAGCCAACGCCACCAGAAGAATCGTTCCGGCCACCACTATACCTATCACCACACTGGTTGACTTTGGTAACGCTTCCAGACTTTTACTTATTGACAAAACATTTGTTTTTTTCACCACTTGCACTGATAACTTTCCAAATGGCATAATTTTAGCGGCTAGTGGTTCTTTCTGAAACAATTTGGACAAATTACATTTAACTAGATAATTTGGGAGAGATAAGCCATTCTAAAAGTGCATGCCGAGTGTTTCCCACCAACCTTGTTTGTGATGGACACCAACGATTCATCCCTTACATCCGTCATGAATTCGTCAAACTACGATAGTTTTTATAGTAAAAGGGGCAATGCACGCTCCTTAACGAGGTAGAGATAAACCTTTAGAATGGTTTATCTCTACCTCGTTGATATAGAGACTAATTAAATTCAGCCTAAAATAAGCAGATACAATAGGAAAATACAGGCATGCACAGGAAATCGTATAAGGCCTACAAACAAAATGTACCCCTCTCACACCATCCATACGTATACTGCTGAACATGCTATAATAGCTAAAAGAGAAATAAAAACTTCTGGCTTAATCAACAAGCTCTCAATATGTCACTTTTAGGAGGTCAATCTGTAAACAGTTTCATGGACGGGCGTTCAATTTAATGCATTCGTTAGTTTGTGTACGTAATTTATTCTGTGGTTTCTGACAAATTATAACAACCTATTACGATCTCGTCATACGGCCGATTGGATGTCAAGCGTCACAGGTTTGATTTTCCAGGGGGCTGGCTTGTCGCCGCGGCTACATTGATGTGCCAAAAAGGCTGTGGCGTTTACAATTAAAATGTTAATTTGCGTTGTCTCTATCAGCGGGCTGCGCGTCATAGGCACTTCAGGCTCGGAGCTAGAACTTTCAAGCTGTTTGCGAGGGTCTGCACTTGGTACTTAATCGTTTTTCTATAATTGTGCCCTTGGATTCTAATATTCTACACACCTAAACAGGAGGTTTGGTTTGTAGACTCCATTACTATTTAAAAGAATTTGGCTATGTGGTGGCGGCTTAGAATTTGCACCACCCTAACTCTTCCCGCGGGTGTCGTAACTTACGATATCCACCGGGGGCTGGCAGCAGCGCCCCCTGCAGAACAATTCTACCACCGAACTGCGATGCTCAACCCGCATGCCCAGCGTGGGGATTATGGGTATTACCCCCCATGTCATAAAAGCCAATAGGGCGCTTATCAGGGGGAGGCTTGCGTCCAGTAGTGGACCACTACAGGCTGTTGAGGTTGAGGTTGATTTAAAAGAAACGACCGTGCTACTTGTTCCCTGCACCGAACTTTTTTATCATTATCTCATTCACTTACTATCACGTCATTATATTAGTGTTGCATACCTACCTACCCATGAAGCATCACCGTAGTATAAATAGCATAGCAATTTAAAGTAACCCGTACTCGTTGTCAATAATCATAAGACATAGATCCTTTTCCTTTTGTCGAAGTCGGTTAAAAAGTATACCTCTTAGCATATACGTAGCGATAAGTGTATCACCAAAAATCGGTTAATCTCGTAGTAGGTACTAATATATAGTATAATAATTTCGTAGCACAACCTCGTAGCAACTCTCGTAGCACATCATGTAGCACATCTTGTAGCACATCGTGTAGCGTAGCACCAAAAATAACTTTCAACTCGTAACTCTTAGTATAATCACGTAGCACAATCTCGTAGCAAATTTCGTAGCACACCGCGAAGCGATAGTGTAGCAATAATCGCATAGCACGATTTCGTAGCACCCCGCGTGGCGTTATAACACACCACTATAAAGTATTCTACTCAGTAATTTACTATCCTAAAACGCATAATTAGATAGGTGGTACCACTTGTTCTAAGGATTCTTAGGGCTTTTCCTTACCTCTAAAAATCGATGGTAGGTCGTAAAAATAAAACGAAACTTCTATTGATCGTTGTGATCGTCGTCGAAAATGTTGAAACAAGTAAGACTGGGAAGGTCCTAACTACAGCTCTGTCCAGTGTCATGTAGCAAGTGAATATGTATGCAATGAAAATGGTGTACGTAGGTACTATGTGCTCTGTACATCCTGGCATTGCTTTAATCAATTCCAAAGCAAGTCTGCCTCAATGAGGTGGATGAAAGCACTTAAGAACTGCCTATGTATTGTGAAAAAGACCTTATTGGGTTAAGTATAAGGTGGCATTTCATAGGAATGTTAGAAATTAATAGTATATCTAGTTTTTATTTTCTCATGAATTGACCCCATGACCTTAGAAAAAAGTTGTGAAAGGGGTTTCACAACTTTTTTCTAACGCTCAAGATTTCGGATTTGGCCGACCACTCCCATCTCAAAAGACCATGTTTATGTATTGTGCTGAAAAGACCTAGAGCCAACTGCTGTCTTACTTGACTTGATGACATAGACCTTGACTTGACGATATAGCCACTGTTCACGTAAATTTTTAAGGCAGCTCTTTTGAACTGAACACTACTCTTAGCAAATGCTAGCAATAAAATAAACTTTACCTTGAAAAGTGATGCAGATAATGTTTGATTATTTAAACTTTAGCTGACAAGCCCGCAAGTAGAAGGAATGCTGATGTCTTGTTTTTTCTTGCAGCATCTGTGTAGCATGCACAAACAGCTGTTTGTGCTCTGTTCGACCATGCCCGAGTTTATGTTGAATTCAGGACAAATTGGGCAATTTCGCCTATTTTTGTGGATAGATAGGTAAAATAACGTAGCCTACGTTATCTACATACATCTATACTAGGATCTTTAGTAAGATCAAAACATGAGGGGTATTTTTAATTTTTTTTTGTTATTGTTTTTGTTTTTTTCATAGAAAAATATTCAACTTCAACTTCTTATTTTGATGGCTCGCTGTGGCTGTGCTGCCACAGTTCTGCCAGTGTCCGTGTCAAAAGAGTCATAAACTGAGTCATAAACGAGTTTTATAAAACGGTAGAATTATAGAAAAATATTCTTATAACCTATGAAATAATTTTCTTTTTGACTGTCAGTCAAATAGTCATGTTCTAAGGCTTTACCGATTCGATTTTTTATGACAGTCGATTTTGTTTATTATGAAATTCTAATCGATGTTGTTATTGTTTCTCAACATTTTGTATTATTTTACAGACTTTACGCAGGCGTCTATTTGACTTTATTTTTGGACTCAGAATATTCAATAGAATAAAGTTCTTAGTAAGTGATATTTTCGTTGTTTTGTTTACTACTTGTTTATACCCGCGGTATTACACGCGTTTTCTATAAGTACTTACTAATATTATATACAGAGGAAAGATTTGATTGTTTGTTTGTTTGTATTGAATAGGCTCCGAAACTACTGGACCGATTTAAAAAATTCTTTCACCGTTAGGAAGCTTACTTTTCAGGGAGGGGCTACATTATATTACACGGGCTATATTTTATCCCGGAATTCCTACGGGAACGGGAACTACGCGGGTAAAACCGCGAGGCGATCATCTAGTTCCGTTATAAAGACAGATTGAGTTATTATGGTAAACTATATTTTTTATACGATTCACAATACTTTTTCATGGCATCATTACGTTACATAGGTCGTTGTCGGCTCGATAAAATCGAAACATTCGCAAGTCCCCACATTGTTCGATTCGACAGTTTCGCACCTGTATCTGTCAAAAGTAGCTGTGTCTATGAAATACTTTATTCTGTCATTCGGTCTTCATTCAGTCACCTGTCAAGAATTAGGTAATTTCATAGTGCCTATACCAAACAGAAAAGTTTGATATGATTATGTGACCAATGGTGACCGAATACTCGTATAAGCAAACTTTTTTTGATATATGATACCACAATAATACCGTTTTTAGGGTTCCGTACCTCAAAAGGAAAAGGAACCCTTATAGGATCACTTTGTTGTCTGTCTGTCTATATGTCTGTCTGTCTGTCTGCCCGGTTGTCAACTCCTTTTCTCAGGAATGTGTGGACGTATCGAGTTGAAATTAACGTCAAATACTTAAGTCCGTAACCTCTTGGAGCCGCAATATATATAAAACTTCTTAGTCAACGCACTCAAAAGTTACAGCCGTTTATGTCCGAATATTTTGTTTTATTTTTTTTAAATTTCTCTTGCACACAAAGATCACATGCACACAAAACCTATAGGGTACTTCCCGTAGACCTTGACCAGAATCTTGAAATTTGGTGAGCAACAAGGTCTTATACCATAAGCTAAGGGAAAAATCCGAAAAACAAATTTGTAGGTAATTTATTCCCTAAAAAAATACCTTTAATACTCACCATGGATCAAAACCTAAAGGGTACTTTCCGTAGACCTAGAATTATGAAAATTGTCAATAAACAAGGTCTTATAGCAAAAATGAAGGAAAAAATCCTAAACCCGTAAATTACTAGTATATTCACAAAAAAATACTTTTGAATTTTGCTATATGTAGACCAAAACCTATAGGGTACTCCCCGTTGAACTAGAATCATAAAATTTAGTAAAAGCAAAGTAGCACAAATAAAGGGAGAAATCCAGGAACCGTAAATTTGTAGTTAATTCACAAAAAAAATTATGATGTTCGTCATAGACCAGAACTTATAGGGTACCTACTTCCCGTTGACCTAGAATCGTGATAATTTGGCAAGCCACAAGATCTTACGGAACCCTTAGTGCGCGAGTCCGACTCGCACTTGACGTTTTTTTTCTAAGAAACAGAGGTATGATATCATTATATTCTAACTCTATGATAGGAAACGTCAAAGATAATAAAATACAGGACGTCCAACGGCTATGCCACATGGAGGGAAAGTAGGTAGGTATCATAATTATTGTATTTTACTGGAAAACTTTTTAATGAATAAAATCATTTGTTAGGCAGAAGGAAGGCCTAAGTTATTTTCCTGAAATTATAAATGTTAAATTTCATGGCCTTTAATTTAAGATGCTTTGTTATTTGGAAAATATACCTAATCCACCACGAGTACTTTAGGCACAAAGATAGATTGATAATGATGTCGATTCTGTTGTTTTAGAATCGGCTAAAATTAGCTAAAATTAGGATTTAGGAATGTCAAATAGACGAAAGCTATTCTATGTTTGAAAAATTAGACTGACAGGTTTAAATTAGGATGATAGTCCTAAAATTAGATTGACAGATCTAAAACAACTTACTTAACTTAACAACATTAAAATAGTTAAATTCAATTTAAAATTTAAAGGCAAAATGGTAAAGCTTTCACTCAAAAACCTATAGATAACTACTCAACTCAGAGAGGTTTTGCGATTTTCAAACACGTTCTAATTAGGAATAGGACGGGTACAGAGAATAATCATAATTTTTAAATCAAGCTAACTTAGAAATTTAGAAAACGTAAAATTTAAGTTAGGAATCCTAAAACAACAGAATCGACATCAATATCCTTATAGCACCATCGTAAAAAACTTAATTAAAGTAAGAAGGTACCTAAATCATGTTCAGGCCATGTTCAGGCCCTAGGTTTCATTGGCATCTAAGATAAGCAACCTGACAAGAGACTTCGAGTAAAGGGTCCCTGTTCTGGCGACCGTCTACTCGACTTGGCAGGGGCACTACCGACCGTGGCCCTTGGTCAAGCCCATGACGACAAACATTATTACAAGTTTCGAACTTAGAGCGAGGTGTTGAAACTAAGACTGGTTAACTAGGTCTAAAACGCTGTTCTGTTAGTGTTAAGACTTTTTGAAATAAACGTTGATTATTATTTATTAATATAATTATTCTATCTTATCAAAACTTTTGAGTTTAATCAATAGGTTAATAGTACACCAATAGATAATCGAACAATTAGGCTGCTTCATCGGTTAACGTTGACGTAGCGTAGGTGTAATGTATGAAAACTTATGACATAAACGTTAAAACAACTGTTTAAACTTTAAACATCTGTTGGCGAACTCGGGTCTTGGTTTGTTATGATCTAAATAATTAGATCTTAACAAACTTTTACTTATTGGGAATCTATCTACGACGACCTCGGTGGGGCGGCGGGCGAAGGTCCGCCTGCGGCGCGGGAGGTTGCGGGTTCGATTCCCGCCTTGGGACTAATGTTTGTACGATCTACAAATATTTGTTCCGGGTGTTATGGTCGTTTCTATGTTTAATAAAAAATATCATCTATGTATTATATTATGTATATCAGTCATCTAGTACCCATAACACAAGCACTGCTTAGCTTGGGGCTAGATGATGCTGTGTGGATTGTCCAGCATTATTTATTTATTATTTATTATCTACGTGAGTATACAATTTCATGAAAGAACCTTTATATCCCAACGGAAGTCTTTATAAATTTTGTAAGCAAACATTAGATAAGCAAATTAAGCACCTACTTCCACCGAAGGGCCTAAATAATAAAAATTATTCTTTACAATCTTAACAACAAGATGAATGAGAGAATTATTATCATAATCTGCGAGAGGAGGCATAATCTGAATACAATTGAAATTAGCATCATCCTTTTGTAATGTAGGTTTTATATTTAATATAATTTCTTAAACAATGTAACTACCTAAGCAACTCATTTACAATTGAAACAATTTGACGACCTCTGTGGCGCGGTGGGCGAAGGTCCGCCTGCGACGCAGGAGGTTGCGGGTTCGATTCCCGCCTCAGGACAAATATTTGTACGATCTGCAGATATTTGTTCAGGGTGTTCTGGTCGTTTTATATATATAAAAAAAAATATCTATCTATGTACTCGTATATATTATGTATATCAGTTATCTAGTACCCATAACACAAGCTCTACTTACCTTGGGGTTAGATAATGCGGTGTGAATTGTCCAGCATTATTATTATTATTATTATAATTGAGCTAACTGCTTGAATACTTGCCGAGGGCTGGTGAATATCTGGTACAGCGCATCAGCATTGCCATACAGCGTGGCAATGCAGCCAGCGTCTTGGGGACGCTTCCGACTGGTATTGATATGGATCAGTTGAGCTACCTGTAGACTGTTTGCAACAGTCAGCAGTTAGTTCAATTGTTTCAATTGTAAATACTAGTATAATTTTCTTTGTGAATAAAGATGTTATTACTCATTTATATTTAATTCCATATTTTGAACTTTGTGAGATTTGTAAAGGCTTACTAAACATAGCCTGCCCTTGTAGCTAATTTATAGCTACGGTATGATTACTGTTTTGTATCACCTAGAAAAATAACCAAAGTATACACATTGAATTAATGAATGAATTAACCCTTTATTGTACAAAATAAATAAAATAACTTATATCAAAATAAAATAAAAACGTATAATAGGCGGTCTTATTGCTTAAAGCAATTTCTTCCAGGCAACCTTATTACTACCAAAAGATATACGTTTACAAACAGTGGTAGTGCACACAATAAACATAATACAGGAATATACATACTTATTACATAGGTACATACAATACAAATACAAACATACAGATAATTTTACATACTTATGATACCGCGAGCTACATCGTCATCAAAAGATCACATTATTAAAATATTTTAAAGGAAAATGCAGAGGAGTTTGTGCGGATATCTTCAAGCATTTATTTTCAAAGAGCACGTACTTAACACTTCAAACGGCAGGAAATTTCCGTAGGGATTATAGGCGATCAGATAATAATGACCCGAAGAAAGAACATTCGGCCATTTTAATATTGATGAGAGACTCACAATAAAAATATTAATTGCTGGCTGTCTCACCTCATAAACCATTTAGCAGATCTAACTACTAATAATATAGTAGATGTACCATAAGTATCGTTCAAACTGAAGCAAGAGAGAGACACAAAAAAACCTACTATATAGATTCTAAATCTAATTTACAAAAAATAAGCCCTAAGGGGGCGTCCATAAATTACGTGAGATGTTTAAGGGGGGGAGGGGGTCTCGGCAAATATCACGCAATTTTTTTGAAACAAAAAATAATTATACTATTTTGGTCCATTTAATCCAGATTGTACATGCTTATAAGATTTAATCTTAAGCGTAATCGTAACACGATTAAGATCATTCGCTAATTCGTTCGAAAGAAAATAATTTCATTCATACTTCGACATTAGGTTAGGAACTCACATTTTGAAAAATCTCACGTGAGATTGGGGGATGGGGGAGGGGGTTGAATAAAATCTCACGACATCTCACCATTACAGAAAACTTAAAAAAACACCTCACGTAATTTATGGACGCCCTCTAACTCTAGTAAATTGTACATATTATTGTAAACTCGTTACTTAGGTTATGTTCGAATTTGTAGATTCGAACAACGAGGTGCATCATTAGTAAATTGTAGATTATGTAAAGATATCTTTGTAAGAATTTTTATGTAGAGTACCGCGAACGGGAAGATAATTATCCTTTCAATGCAAAGATCTTTTGTAAGTACCATAAAGAAGAACTGCGTGTCATGAATATGGAATAAAAATCACACTTCACGCTTGCTAGGTACCTACATATTATTGGAATCACACTAATATTATAAATGCGAAATTTTGGATATTTAGATGTACTTATGGATGTTTGGTTGGATCTTTGTTACTTCTTACCAGATTGAAACTACTTAACAGATCGGTCTGAAATTTTGCATACATGTAATTCTGATCCTGGAAACAAACTAAAAATAATTATCCCATAAAACAGTTCCCATGGGATATAAATAACCTTTAAACGTTTTTATAAAAAACAATGCTTGCAAAGACGCGGGCAGAAACTAGTATAATTAATTAATTATACCTTTATTCACAAAGAAAATTATACTAGTATTTACAGTTGAAACAATTGAGCTAACTGCCGACTGTTGCAAACAGTCTACAGATAGCTCAACTGATCCATATCAACACCAGTCGGAAGCGTCCCCAAGACGCTGGCTGCATTGCCACGCTGTATGGCAATGCTGATGCGATGTGCCAGATACTCACCAGCTCTCGGGTCACGCGTCACGTCGATTAATTATACCTAATGGTATCATAAAATTAAATTCCTACACGATTTATTTCACATAAGTTGTAAACGTTGATGAAAAACTAGTTAAATAGATTATTTCGTGTATAATTTTTTTCCATACTCCACCGATAGTTACCTATTTGGCGGTTTTACTGACTTTTTACTGTGTTTTATATTTACAAAGATAGATACAATCTTTCCTTTGAGATTTTACCAAAAAGATAAGAGGCCGCAATCAAAATTTTTAATGGATTATTCTTGTTTAAATATTTATTTTAATCGGTATCTTCTAATTACTTAATATTGCGAGTAAAGCTGCCATAGAAAGTCAGTCTGTCTGTTGACGATTAAACTGCTGTACGAATCTTAATAAAAGGCGAGGAAAAAGATCGAGGAAGGACATAGGCAATTTTTTATCCCAGAAAAACGCCTATGAAGCCTTGGGCGACATATAGTTACCATAGACCTTCATTCTTAGTTCTCGATAGTTACACACCCGGAAGATATTTGGATGTGTGCGACACGTGCTCCAACGCAGTCCTTGAGAGGTCATTGCCAACTGATCGATATCCCTTCCTCATAAATACCTGAAAATAGTTCCAAGGTGTCTATTACCATGATCCTCTTTTTAATGATAGTTAGATAGAGACTGTTTTTGTACAGACGGAATTCAATGAGTTAAGGTTTGAATAGACAGGTGTGTGAGCAGGTACTAAAAGGGAAATTTTCTCGCTTTGTAAATAAACAAACAAGAACAAAATTAAATATTTTAAAAACCCCAAACAGATTTTCATGAAACATGGCTAAGAACACTCGGGATAAAATTATCTATGACACAAAAAACTAAATGAAAATCGGTTCATCCGTTTGTGAGCTACGATACCACAGACAGATACACAGATACACAGACAGACACGTTAAATTTATAACACCCCTCTCTTTTTGCGTCGGGGGTTATAAAAGAAAACGTGAAGGTCAGAAATCCATATCCAATCCAACTTATTCCATACCTGATGATGATGTCCTCCTAGCCGAATTTCGACCACGGCGGCCAGTCTCATCGGAGACTAGCCAGATGCGCAGGACATTTTATAGTGTGCAAACAGTGCACTCTCTGTTCCCTTACTCTAATGCTACGGCTCCACCTGCGTCCTAACGCGTTAATTAACGCGCTAATTTGGGCGTCACGCAGATGTGGCCAAGGTTTTAACGTGTTCATTTATTGACGACGCTAAAAATGCACCTTGGCTACTAACAGCCAAGGTGCATTAACACAAACGTCAAAGTATAATAAAAATATCTATCTATGTATGTAGTGTATTGTATTAAGTATATCAGTTTTCTAGTACCCATAACACAAGCTCTGCTTAGCTTGCGGCTAGATGATGTTGTGTGAATTGTCCAGCATTATTTATTTATTTATTTATACCTACACTACATACCTAACATGCCATACATACAAGTACATACTGTGCTTAAACCGGGTCAGGGTACATCTCGTCCGAATCTAAAGTCTCTTGGTTTATTCGGACGAGTTGTACCCTCAACCAAAAGTGAAGGAGACAACTCGTCCGAATCTCTTCGTTACTTTTCAAGGGTTCTTTATTGAAATGTACATATACAAACATCCAGCCACAAATGCTGCCAAATTTCTAAAGGACCAGTTGGACATCGTTTCACCAACAAACAAATGTTTGCTGATTCCAGCAAGAATTTCAATTTTCCATCCACTATTGAACATCCACGTGTTTGTTAAACTGCAATAATAATTAAAGTAGATAGATAAACTCATTTTATTCCAATGTTTACGTTTATGAACGTTTTCATTTGCACAAGCGCTCGGTTCCAAGCTGTAAAGTTAAAGAGCATAAATACGAAGTACACAGAACTTCAGCTGAAATATTTTAATGACTTTAATTTAACTTTACCTTACTTTAAATTAAATAACTTAAATGCAGGTATATTTCAACGAACAAGTTTTTGGGAGAGTTATTATTTCGTATAATCAATCTCTTCTGGTATTCAGCCTATACAAAACCTTATTTCATCTGCGATAGTTCTCCCTCCAGCATGCATTATCATCAGCCTATGTAAGTCACATTACATACTTTTTGAAATATTTTGAAAAGTTACAAAAAATTGACCATTGATCTCCGAAGTATGGAGGGCATCTAAAGTAGGTTGGCACCTACCATTTTTAGATATTCATTAAATAACGTAGTCTCTAACCCTTAGTGACTTTACCTATCTTTAGTACATCTATACCTATTATAATATCTGTGTCTATACTAATATAATATTATAAAGAGGAAATATTTGATTGTTTGTTTGTTTGTATTGAATAGGCTCCGAAACTACTGGATCGATTTGAAAAATTCTTTTACCATAAGAAGCCCACATTATTCCTGATGAACATAGGCTACTTTTTACCGCGGGAAAACCTTCATTCCTACGGGAAAATGGGTAATAGGACAACGGTTAGTAAGAATGCAGCTAGTAATATTATAAAATGGAAAGATTTGATGATGTTTGTATGTTTGTTTGTATTGAATAGGCTCCGAAACTACTGGAATAATGAAGCATTTTCCCGCGGTAAAAAGTAGCCTATGTTCATCAGGCATGTGAGCTTCTAATGGTAAAATAATTATTCAAATCGGCCCAGTACTTTCGGAGCCTATTCAATACAAACAAACAAACAATCAAATCTTTCCTCTTTATAATATAATAAGTATAGATTATAGTATAGACAAAAGTTCGAAACCCTCGGCGCGCGAGTTACACTCGCACTCGATGGATCTTGTTTTACCTGAATAAATAATTATATTCTATCCCATATGCTGTCCACGTTTCGGCCCTAGACTCCATCGCTCGAATGAGTGTTTTCTGGTAAAAGTAATCTAGTTACTAGTCCAGTCGACCTTTGAGGTAAAATGATGGCCGACCAACTTATCTGGATAACTGTTCCATCTTGCTGATGTAGGTATGATCACACCACCTTAAAATCCGCGAAATTTCTCAACTTCGATAACGAAGGTACACCTAAGCTCTAACTTGGGATGTAAATCACCTTATCGCATTTGTTTTCGATACATACGTTTAAGTATTGGAAGGAGCCTTTTATCCATTGGGCAAGAACCTAAAAGGTTTATCTGGTGCGTAATTTATGTTGTAGATTTATACCAATTTATGTCATACTAGACGATCGCCTCGCGGTTTCACCCGCGTAGTTCCCGTTCCCGTGAGAATTCCGGGAGAAAATATAGCCTATGTCACTCCCTGAAAAGTAAGCTTCCTAACGGTGAAAGACTTTTTCAAATATATAGGTCCAGTAGTTTCGGAGCCTATTCAATACAAACAAACAAACAAACAATCAAATCTTTCCTCTTTATAATATTACTAGCTTCGAGAAACGTTCAAAGGTAATTTCTATCCCATGGGAACTGATTTATGGCATAAAAAGTGTTTATAGCCTATGTTTGATTCCAGGCATAGAGCTACACCGGTGACAAATTTCACCTCTATCTGTTCAATAGTTTTGGTGTGAAGAGGTAACAAGCATCCATCCATCCAAACTTTCGCATTTATAATATTAGTGTGATGTGATGTGATGTGATGTGATATACATATAAATGAAACAAATGTTTTAAGCTTAGAAGGGTTTTTCAATTGTCAAAAAACCTAGACAAATACGATGCCACGAAATATGTGTACTTAGCCGAAAGGGACCCCGGGAAGGGGTCAACTCATGTTCTACGTTTTGAGTTTAATAAAATAAACCGCTATGTGCGAGTCGATTCGCACACGACTTTCGTTAATGGGGACCAAAGGAAGGATATTTTATAGGGTCCCGTTGTCCATTTAGCGGGAAAGCGTCAATGGGGACAACGGGAAAGAAATTTTATGACTTTCCGTTGTCCCCATAGCGGAAAAGGGTCAATGGGGACAACGGGAAGGCATTTTTACGACTTCCCGTTGGCCCTATAATGGGGACAGCGCCAATGGGGACAACGGGAATACATTACACTACGCAACAATCATGTAATTTATTGCTTCGGCGGAATGCTGGAAAGTTCGCGACCATCGCCCGCTCCCTCAGGAAGTCTTCAAAGTTAACTCAGGTGGGTCCGGCAGTGTATAAAAAACTACCATCCTCTGTCACATTTGATGGTTAACATATCTTGTTTTAATAAGACTAAAACGTGAAACTGACTCAAACGACAGTGATTTTTTAATATATCATTTTAACCAAACAATGGTGTGTTATTTTTTCCCCAATGATTTTTTTCACGTTTGTAGGTACCTACATATATTACAAAAAATACATTACTATTATCTTTTTTAAAAAGTGGGGTCAGTTGACAAAGCACAATTAATAAAATTAATTATTTAGTCAACTCATCCCGTGGGATCAGCTAACTAAAAAGCCGGCTTGTAGAGCAGAATTTTTATTCTGTGAACAACTGTAATTTGTATTATTATTATTACTATCCCATTTATGACTTTATTTTTAATTTATTTGATTCCATGTGAATTATTTTTTGCTATTCTGTTTCCAATACAATTGAGTATTTTCTACGAAAATTCGAAATGTAAATTGGTTTTATCAATAAATTGTATATCTGTATTTCTCCGACAAATTGTTAGATCCACAAAAGTGAGCACGATTTGTTGAAAGTGGAAGAAAAATATCATCGAAAAGGCCACCATCGATCGTATAGCTATTAATGTCGAACGTTTCTTTTGTCTTAGAATTATCTACGTACGATTGATGCTCTCCATCATATAATCTGTGATTGATTCGCGCCGTTTCTGGATAAAACGCCTTGGACTCCCCGCGGCTAAGAAAACCATTTGTAATTTGTGCTGAATTTGTTTCCATTTCTCGTGTTGTTGAAGACCGTTGATGGGACCCTAATGGAATTGAAGGCGAGGACGGTTGCGGAGGCGGTCATTCAAAGAGTGACATGAATGACGTCGGCGCATGCGTGGAGGGTCAGCCCTCAGCAAGATATAAGCACGAAGTCCGAACCCATTGGCACACAACTTTAGCGCGCCTAAACCATCGGAGAGGAGGCGGACGAGTAGCATACCCATAAATTAAAAAGTAGCTCCATAAATTCAAAGTAACGTTCAGTAGTGAATTGTGACTGAGTTGGTCTAGTGCACGCGTATTTGCCCCCTCTGTACATTCTTCGCGAACTTTCAGTTAGTTATACGGAAGTTTCTGGCGGCGCCGCACAACTTGCTGTTCAGGTGAGTGCCTAATTATAAGTACTTAATTCTTATTTTTTTTATTAGTTTTACGATTTATTATCTATCTAGATATCTAGATTTAGATAGTCAACGGAATCCTTTTCTTTGTTTAATAGAATTTACACGATATATAAATCACATTTTTTAAGAAAAATAATTTTGAGCACAAATGTTGTTGAATCTGAGAAAACATAATTATACAAAAATACCTAACTATTTTATTTTCCACGAGATTTTCTTGTAAAAATATCGCCGAAATTAATTACTAAAATTAAGTACTTACTACGTAGAAAATGTTTATAATTAAAACTCAGAAAAATATGTCTCGAACAGTATTAAATCTCTCCGAGGAAGGCATTATCGCATTTGCCTATTCCAGCGTGCAAAATGCGAAACACCAAATTGGTTTATAGGTGTTA
Organism: Eupithecia subfuscata; assembly: GCA_963564075.1. Taxonomy (NCBI): domain Eukaryota; kingdom Metazoa; phylum Arthropoda; class Insecta; order Lepidoptera; family Geometridae; genus Eupithecia; species Eupithecia subfuscata. Next base: position 8,918,668 of record OY751097.1, on the reverse strand, counting down.
TGAAACACGGCGCAGGATAGCCCAAATCCGACGCAATTTGATAACTTTCCTTGTTACTGCCATATAAATCAACCAGAAGTTTCTGGAACACCGACAACCGAAAGGCTTAGGTTATCTACTCAAGTATTTTTTGGTTCATATTTTTTCAGTGAAAAAAATCTGTAAGTACACTATTGTTTTTCTTTTCCAAATGACAATTTAATTTTATCTATCGAAAAGTTCAGCCGCGCAAAGTTCGCTCAAACCAATTAAATAAACAATATCTACGCTTTAATAATAGGCTACACTTGTAAAATTAATTAAATGCTCAATTGCCAATTTTCCACACACAAAATGGAGAAAAGTGCCTCTTCATTTCAAAGACGGCTGTCTCAATAAACTAATTGAGTTTTATTAATATTTAAGGGACGACTTTGATGGCATTACGTTGATCATAAATGAGAAATAATTAAAAAGATCATCTTTGTGTGATGAAATTATTTGAATTTGTAGAACTTATCCACTAATCTGCCTAATAAAAATTCGTTACTAAACACTTATATGAACTGCTACGAGTAGGAATATACATAAAAAAGTTATTTACTTACTAAATATTCGAGGCGCTACCAAAAACCAGAGTGCACAGAATGCCAGCATTCCGATCACCTTGTTTAATAAGTACTACCTGTTTCTCTAAAACCTCGAAGGACGACCAATGGCAAATAAAAAGTCTGTCTGCATCGTTTATTATCAATGTTCTCGGTTTCCTCAAAACATATCCATCTTACAAAACATGCATAGATTTGTCCAAGGGACAATCCTGACATAAGATTAATACGATATTAGACGTGACTCTTTCTCGTGTTTACCAAGACTAATAAGATTTGATGCTTTACTTCTTTGGAGCATGTCCATGAAACCACAACTAGCGCTTGTAACATAAGCCATACCTATGCCTTGTTAAAATTTCGCGATTTGTTAACTTAAGAACGATAACATTTATCGGGTATTTATCGCGAAAATACCTTGTTTTTTAATTTCCCCTACGTTTGCATCGCGTTCCAGTGATCGTCGCCCCGTGACTACGATAGCTGCAACGCGAGACGTAGGTAGGAGAAATAATAACACAAGGTACGCGATAAATACCCGGTAAATAATTGTTAATCTATCTATGCCAACAGAAGATGATAAATGTTATGACAAGGAACTTTACAAAACCACCCTAGCATATTACCCTACTAACCTACAAGAAGAAGAATCTTCTTGTAGGTTAGTAGGTACACATTTTTAATGACCGAAAAATTTCATAAGATGGCAATACGCAATACCTATTTATTGGGAACATTTCATCATCCCAAAAGTTACACACACAAAAGGGTAATGTTCATTCATGCCTACATCCGGCCCGAATTTGAATGTCTTCAAAATTTTCAACAACACAGCGCGTGAATATAGTACCTACTTACCTATATTTTCTTGAAAAGATGGCTAATGAGTAAAGTAAAACTCAAATAAGGTTCCCGGAACCTCAATGCATTGCAACATTTCCAGAGTCTTTGTTATATGATCACAAGGCTGGGAGCTGTTGCGTGTAGCACTGAAGGCATAATTTAACTATCAAAGGAAATCATTATCCTTACTTCCTTTATGCATAAGTAAGTGGTGGATCTAAAACCATTTTACTTGAGAAGGGAATCTGTAAGACCCCGTAGTGCTTCATTCATATACAACGGTTTCCCGTTTTATTGCATTGCCGCCTAACATCGCTCGGGTGAACTTTTTTTTTTTTTTTATCCTGAGGGCACGCATATCGTTTTGCGGGTTTCCTTGTCAAACTAGGCCTAGATCTCAGTACTCACGGGATCCCCGTGGTAAAAAACTGGAATTACCTACCTAATTCCAGCTTTGACATGAAATTAAATTTTTGTCCTAGATTGAAAACTTGATTGCTTTGGAAAACTCGATTGCCAAAAAAAAATACGATAAAAAATCATGAATGTGCACTGTTTTGCACCTAATTTGTCAAGATCTCAGGAACCCTGCGGTCTATAGAAAATATTTTTGTTTTGATTCGTAGGTTATTATATTACTAATTCTTTGGTTCCTTAATACAGTTTCTTTATATGCTGTGTAGTTTTCTTTTTAATATGCAAAAACATCATTTTTGCGCTAGGCCGTTCTAAAAACGTATGCTCCGTCCCGCCTCCATAAACGCGAAATCCCATGCCTATCCTTTTCAGAAAATGTCGCGCAATGCGCCCTCTTAAATAGGTACCGTAACTTTAAAATTAGGCCACTCTGAGCACGAAAACTGCTTTCGTCCTCTATTTATTTAGGTGTTTGTTGAAGCGAAGCAAAGGAAATTCGCATTAAAACAATTACCAGGGTTGTGTAAAGTTCACAATGCGGCAAAAGCATTTGGTCGGTAAGTGGGATCCAATGGAACAATAGCTGGACTTCTCCAGCTTTTGAATAATTAGTAGGTAGGTACTGCAAGTCCGGACATGGCTGGCCTATTCTCTCGCTATCTCAATCTCTCGCAGAACAAACTTGCTATCAACACCGTTTATCTGATTGACTCTTGTTAGACAATGAACCAGGGAACAATCGGACATGTTATTTAGGGAGAATTTGTTATCAATAAATTGTTTGGGTTATAAAATTTCTCAAAAGTCAATGAAATCTACAATCAATTTTAAACTACGGGACTACTCTGTTGTGTCCGACAAAGGACAATCAAAATTAACGGGTTTAGCAGGTAGCGGTCATCGTTAGCCCCTGGCAGGTTCCAAGTCTCCTAATTACATCAGTTTTGGTTTTGTTTTATTAAATTTATTGTTTTATATAAAACTGCTTGCTATATTGGTTTTACCGAAATATTTTAAAAATAGTTCTGTTTTCGTAGAAATTAACTTCAAACGTAACAGGTCAGCTCGCAAGAACGCCACTGTACCTAGCTAATCCCACCGTGGTTTTATTGGTGATCCAGAAGCAATGGTTTTTATTTATGAGGAGCTGTACTAAGTGCCACGTAAAATGTGCTTTAGGCCAAAAGGGGGTGATTCTGGGTCCCAAAGAGGTCAATAAATTTTGGGTTCTTGCGAAATTTTTTATTTGACCGTGTGGTAAAACCCTGTATCATATACCTATAACATTCTCAAATGGTGAATATATACGCTCTATAATTATGATCCTCAAATACATCAAAATTGATGGAGTAATACAGAAACAATAAAAAACAACGTCAAGAGTAGTGATCGAATTAATATTTGGTGCTGTTAAGGTGAAGTGAGTCCCAAAACCCACGTTTTGACTCCACGGAAAATCAATTGTCCAATAAAAATGAAAAAGGTAGGTACCTAGTTATTTCTCTCAGAGCTAAGAAAACACATTCTACCAGTCTACCTCGGATTCCATCTGATAAATATACAATAAAAAAAATAGTGATGCTCACTGCGGTCATTCTGAACTTCAATCTAGCTATTTATTGTATCCTTATTATGTTATATAAATTTTCGTATAAAAAGCGAAAGTTTCTGAAGATATGATAGGTTTATAATTAAAATCTCCAAAACTACCGAATAAATTAGTGTGTTAGATCAAGAAGAAATTTGGCGTACCTATATACCACATGTAAAACATAATTCAACTTAAATATTAGGCTACTTTGATGATAAGAGCCAATTAGGCGCTTATCCTGTGGAGGCCTGTGTCCAGCAGTGGATCAGAATTGGCTGATGATGATGATTAGGCTACTTTCATCCAGGAATAACGCGTGCAAAGCAACTGGCAGAAGCTAGTACGTACATACCCAGTCTCAAGGGTCCATCGCGCCGACCACGGCACCACACGTCCCGGGTCTTACAACTTTTCATTCTGTCATCCATCGGATTACCGTAACGACTGGGATCTCGTTTTCTCGCTCGTGAAAATTTGTCGTGCGACTTGTACGTTGCAAACGGGATTAAGCGATTGCATTAATTCTTCTTTATTGCTCGATGACCGAGTTTTCTAATAAGTTGTGAATGTAGGACAGGAGATCGTTGACTTGGACCTCACAGATATTTTTCATTGTGCATGCGTTATGGTGTATGTAGATACCTCTTCAAAGGGTCTATACTCATTCTGCTTACCAGTCGCTTCACTGTGACAATGGTATCAAATCAAATAGTTTATTTGCAAGAATACAAAATTGTACAATATGTCAGATCTTATAACTAGTTTAGTCATTGTATTCAGCCTGCACGCAGGCGTGCAAATATTATGCGAGTCATATTATTTTAATTATAATATTAGTCATGTTAGTTACAATTCAAATTTCCAAATATTCGTTCACCGTATAAAAACACTTTTCAAGTAGCCATCCTCTTAACTTATTCCTAAATATATTTCCATTTAGTTCTTTTAATTCTTTCGGTAATTTATTGTTATAAAGATTTCTTTTATAGATATCTTTATGGCACTGGTGTTTGTAGAGCAAATTGTTAAATTTACGCCTTTTTTGCCGGGTTATCACATCGCTACGTTTTTGAAAGTAGGATGTGATTTTACAAATAGACAAATTTCCCTAATATACATGCAGGCTAGAGGTAGGAGGTAGTCCTACAGTTCTTGAAGAGAGGCTTGCAACTGTCAAGGAACAAAGACCTGTTTATCACTATATGTATGCTCGTATGGTCGCAGAATCGCCACGTTGTTGAATTCTTAGATGATGGAAACTTCTAATAGTGCGTGCGGCGCTATTTGATTGATAGAACGGATGGTTTCAACCTGGACAATTTTGACGTGCGTTCTATCTGTAGTTTCTTTCGTCTATGGTAAATTATCATAACGTGTCTATGGTGGCGATTCTGCGACGATACGTTTGTCATAGTAAAGCGATTAGTTTAGCAGCATAGGGCTCCTGCTCGTAGTGGCAGAAACGACTTGTTACCACACCTCTGATAAAAGTCAACCTGCCCCGTTTCCTGGAACGTTTGCCCACCGCGTGCGATGTTTCCTTTGAAAGTTGACGAAAATTCACGCCCGTTTACTACCGAAAATGCACCCTTTGAGTAAATATTTTCGTGGTAAGCCGTACGCTTAGGATAATCCGAGTGTTTCCGAGAAATATCTTCTTCCATTTCCATTAGGCATGTGTTAAAAGTGTGCCTAGGATTTCCAGTCGACTTCAATTCTGGTTTTGGTGTAGGTAGATATCATATGTATGTATATTTACCAAATCTTGAAAGTCGTTTTTCGAACTCGAGAAAAGAAGGAGGTTCTGTTTTAGGCTGTATGTATTTCCGTATATTATTTCTTTGTTAAGTGTGTATTAAGGTATTCGCTATCTATCTATTCATGTTTATTTTAAATTTTTTATGTAGGTCCACCGATTTCTCTCTAAAATGGTCCCGGGGTGGGCCCATGAAAATTTATTCCCGAGGGATTACTTTTTCGCGCAAATAAAGGAATTGGAAGTCGGTTTTTAGTTATTTTTATAATAAATCTGTTCTACCTTTACTCCGAGGAATACAAGTTCATTATTAGAACAGTTGTTCTCAAGTCAAGTAAAATTAAAGTTTAATATTTTCATTCAAACCACAAAGTTGAACAAAACCGAGGAGCGATTATGGTAACTTTTTTAATTCTAGAAGTTTTACAACATCATAACATAACTCGACTTTGAAATCTTACCACAACAATAAATAAATAAATAATACTGGACAATCCTGAATCTAAAAGATTGTCCCTGGGAGCTTGTGTTATGAGAAATAAATAGATGATAAGGATAACTGATGATGATATACTTTCGTTATACATAGAAAATACCCAGAAAACCCGGAACGAATATTTGCACATAAATAAATAAATAAATAATGCTGGACAATTCACACAGCATTATCTAGCCCCAAGCTAAGCAGAGCTTGTGTTATGGGTACTAGATAACTGATATACTTAATACAATACACTACATAGATAGATATTTTTTTTACTTAGAAAACATCCAGAACACCCTGAACAAATATCTGCAGATCGTACTAATATTTGTCGCGAGGCGGGAATCGAACCCGCAACCTCGTGCGTTGCAGGCGGCCCTTCGCCCGTTTCACCATGAATTAACGTCCACGTCAATTTAAAATAGTGACAAGTAGTTTAGGATGTTTCGTATTTAAAACTTTTGTTTTACAATGTTAGTATGCGTGGGACAAATCTTGCAAATTAGTAATTTGGTGTAGCGGTGTTTCGCAGGTTTTCACCACAAATTCATTTCTGGCGTTTCATACCAAAAAATGTCAGAGTTTCAACACACAAATCAAAACAAATAATATTTTTTCGGCGTTTTTACCCAAAATTCGTTTCCGTTTCGCATCACAAAGATATCAAGAGATTTTGTACAGTCAGATCAACATTAGCAAACTACTTGAGACCAACTGGTCTGGTTGAGACCAATTGGTTGAGGATAACTATCCTCAACCAATTGAGCTGAAATTTGGTATACTTATGTAAGTTCAGTGACAATGCATTGTTCGTCGTAGTTACCAGTGATCATGGAGATCGAAGGTGGCCGTAGGAACTCCTAGGCGTACCTAACGTATCAACCACGTCGAGTTTATCGTTGGATTTGTCTTCCCAAGCACTTTGGTCCTAGATGATATAAAAGATTGTTTTATTAAAAGGTTTTTATAAATATTAAAATAAATATTTCTCTATCAGCCAGCATCTGAGTGAAAACTTTTTAAACTTTCGCGATAGGTATACCTACAGACAAAATTAAATAGTGTTCAGTCGCCCCTTGACCACAATCGCTGTAACGTGATGCGAACCTAGGGGAAATAATAACAAAAGGTACGCGATAAATACCCGATAAAATCATTAATAGGTGAGAGAGCAAGATCGGTTTTCAATTCGCGAACACATTATCTTATCTTATTGATATAACAGCCTTCTATAAATTTAGTCATATAATCCATACGAAAACAATGTGGTTTCGTCATACCCGTCGGAATATCGGTAGATATCTCTGCTGGTACACAAATTGGCAATTAAATAGTTACTAGCATGAAAACCGTGTCTATCGGCGTAACCAGAAACCCTTCCAGCGGGTATTCGGTGGTCTTGTCGATCATTTGTCAAATAACTTTACCTATTTATGTAGAAATTTATATATTAAATAAACACAAAAGATTTTATTCGTAATAGACTAGGAAAAGTCAGTTACCTACAACTCTGCAGCCAGCCACTGTGGTACGATGTAACTAATTTTTTAATTTTACCGGGAACTGAACTTCGTTTTTAAATCGCTGGTGGTAAGTGATGATTTGCCCAACGGCATATCACGACTTAATCAAATCTTTACTTTTGCATGCTTTACTGAATAAAACTGGTAATAGGTTTGACAATAGGTTGGTATTTTAACCCCTTACGCAAAAAGAGAGGGGTGTTATAAGTTTAACGTGTCTGTCTGTGTATCTGTGGTATCGTAGCTCCGAAACGGATGAACCGATTTTCGTTTAGATTTTTTTTGTATTATAGATCATTTTATTCCAAGTGTTCTTAGCCATGTTTCATGAAAATCTGTCAATAAACGTCGACGGGTTTTAAATTTTTTAATTTTGTCTTGTTTATACCTCTTATCAACACACTTATGTCCACAGCTGCACTTGCCTTCCCAAAGGGCCGTTTTGCCTTAATCACCACAGTTGGCAGGCAGATTGATCATCCATAGTTTTTCAAAATACCGAAGACCTCTGTGGCGCGGTGGGTGAGGGTCCGCCTCCGACGCAGGAGGTTGCGGGTTCGATTCCTGCATCGGGACAAATGTTTGTACGCTCTGCAGATATATGTTGCGGGTGTTCTGGTCGTTTTCTATGTATAGTAAAAAATATCTATCTATCTAATGCATTGTATTAAGTATGTATATCAGTTATCTGGCTCCCTTTAACACAAGCTCTGCTTAGCTTGGGGCTAGATGATGCTGTGTGAATTGTCCGGCATTATTAATTTATTTTATACACGTTGGCGCGTGTTTAAAACGTAGGTATTATATGAAATCACGAAATATATAGGCTGACTGGGAGAGCGTTTTACATACAAACATGCAGATGAACAAATATGACGAAACTATTACATACTTGCCTACGGAACCATAAAAATGCCAAGTAACAGCTGTGACGTAGATACGCAGTAAATTGTGTTCGAACATTCGTCATTTTATTTGCTCGATGTTTTATATTATTTCAACTTCAACAATCAGCCAGTCGTTAAATTCGAATACGAAACATTTTAAAAGTCAACTTTGTTCAAGAGCTTTTAATTTTTCCTGTGACGGCATCATGGCCAAGTCAACAACGTCTCAACGTTAATTATAAAGTTGGTTGGTTGATTTTTTTAATCTATCATGAAATAACAAAACCGAGATAAACTCCATCTGGTTCTCGATCTTGTAATTTAATTTGTCCGCAAGGCAGTCCGTCCACAAGAGAATCACTAGAAAATTTAACAACATGAAGAACAAACTCAGAACCACTAAAGTATTTAGACAATATTAGTGTGAGACCATTTTTGCACTTAAATTGTTCTGGCAGTTTTCATGTTTCGTATTATTTTGGAGAAATTTATGAACGAAACATTAGAAGGAAATTTTAAACTATTCTTGGACTTTTATATAAGTGAAACCTTCAAAAGCTATTATTAAGCTCTACTGATTAAGAAGTTGTGTCATCCTACTATTCCGATTCTAGTATCTCTTTCACCGTAACCCTCTGATTAGATTCGGTTGACAAAGGATTGGGTTATTCTTAGGTAGTTACCTATTCTTCCTTATTCTGATCATGTTCGGAGCACAGTAAGACTGGACTACTTGATTAACTGACCGAATCCTTACGAGATAAATACATGACTTTCATTAAAAGACCGGCTTGATAATATTTAAAAGGTATTAACAACTCTTTGAACATTTCAAAACAATTTCATTCGCGTAAGGTCCGTGTGGACATTTTTTTTGCAAATTAAGAGTTATCCTAGCTATAAATTTTTTATGGTCTTTAATAGATTAGATGCATGAAAAATACATTAACCTGCCTTTACGTTATAAAAAAACTAAAACTACGACCTAGGTAAAGACCGATATTTTAGTATAAACACGTCCTTCTTGGAAAACCAAGAAAGACGTGTTTAGATTTATTAGGTAGCTGTTTAGACAACATTTATCATTATTTTATGAAAACCGCCTGTGCGAAGGTTTAAAAGATCCCACGAAAGTGCTCTTAGCCTAAGGGAATGATAAAATTACGACAATGAAGTTAAGGGGTGGTCTGCAATTACCTCGGATGCAATGCCTTCCACCTCTAAAACACGAAAATACACCTTATTTTCGTCAACGTTACTTCACCTCATTATCGGTTAGTCCCGAACTCTCGATATTTCGGCGACATAATTTTGTTAGGTATTTCGCCTAAGGTTCTATCAAGAGTACAGGGTTACATTTTTCGACATAGAGCTGAATTTAGATTGGGATTGGGGGGAGATATAACATACAATACAATACAAGTACTCTTTATTGCACACCAAATAAAACAGAAACACAGGACAGGAAAAGACAAACACATAGCAATGCACAATGGGCGGCCTTATCGCTATGAGCGATCTCTTCCAGGCAACCTTAACATAAGTTCGTTAGTAATGATACCTTCAGTAAAATACTCGTAGATTTATATAAAAATGCACAATTAGTGAGACTCCCGTGCAAGGTAGGTACTTGTAGTAACTACCTATAAATAAACAAAATCACGGGACTAAAATGTATAAATGTTTGCGTCAAAGAGTTGGACAGACTAGTGGCAATATGAGTTATAGCTGTTTGCTCTGCGATAAATCAGTCTAGTATTGATTTATATCCGTACTGATCGTTTTATTGATAGTTGAGCCGCACAAATTAACAACAACTGCAGCAACGAACTAATTACTACAAACTCGTGGTCTCGTTTAGCCGACTGAATTAAAAATTAACTACATAAGGGTCCGGCGGAGGATGAATTTCCCATACAAACGTAGTACCAAAATGATTTGTAATTTAAGAATATTTTCACCATGGTCTCTATTATTTGTATTAAATAGTATTTATCTAGGTTCCTGACACAATTGTTTTTCAAAATACCTTTCTGAAATGAAATTAAACCGAATCGCATTTTTACATCAAAGAATGAATGTTTTCTTAGTATTTTGCTAGATAAGTATTTTGAAAAAAGCTTTTGACAGAAACCTAAATAAATACAATTCTAATACAAATAATAGCAAACCATGGTGAAAATATTCTCATATTACAAATCTTTTTGGTACTACGCTTGTATGGCAAATTCATCCTCCGCCGGACCCTTAAGTGATAAACTTCGCTATAACTATTTATTTTCTGAATTGTACCCATATCAGCAATGTAAAGAAAAGTAGGAACCTTCCTTATAATCATGCCTTTATTTACATAACAAGTTGGTTCTGAATGTGATTCAAGTTTGTACTCATAATTTAAATTGCTAGTGCATTGCAGTGCACGTCCTCTTTTATTTTTACACTCAAACATGCGAGATTCCTACGAAGCCAATAGCTGAAACGACCTCTTTGGTTTATTTATATTTTCACCCGTCAACAAGCTACGTTTTGAGCCTGAGATTGAAACCACCGCGGGACATTTTCTCAAGTTTAAAGGTACTTATGTAAGAAGATTTAAGATTTTTCTGTTATTTTTATCTGGACAATAGCGTGGCACTGAACTGTCTGACTGAGAGTGGGCGTCTCTGCGTAAGGCAGGTTCCTACCTCGTTTTCACGCATTTCAGTTTTATTTTTATTCGGATTTGCATTTTGTTGACTTTTATAAGACGCAGATTTTGTGGTGTAGTGTATTTTGTGGTGTATCGTGATTTGGAGTAGAGCATGCGTGTGAAATAAAATATAGGTCACTAAATGAAATGATGGTGGAAAACCAAGAAAGAAAAATCATGGTTGTCCCGACTCCACTCAATCGTGGGATAGTATTGTGTAAGGAACACGCTTTCGACTAGTATTGATATGGATCAGTTGAGCTACCTGTAGATTGTTTGCAACAGTCTGCAGTTAGCTCAATTGTTTCAATTATAAATACTAGTATAATTTTCTTGGTGAATAAAGGCTATTGCCATGTAAAAAAAAGGAACACGTGATTCAATAAAAATAAGAGATAGGATACCTGAAATCTTAAATGCAGACACAAGACAAATTTAAAATTTTTAAAAACACGCTGACGTTTATTGGCTGAACAGATTTTCATGAAACATGGCTAAGAACACTCGGCATAAAATTATCTATGACAAAAAAAAACGAAAATCGGTTCATCCGTTTGGGAGCTACGATACCACAGACAGATACACAAATCCGAGTACACAGAGACAGACACGTTACACTTATAACACCCCTCTCTTTTTGCGTCGGGGGTTAAAAGTAGTGTCGTTCATAAGGGGGTTATTCTAAAAAAGTTGTCTCACCTAGTTTCAGTTGTTTATATCATAATAATTATACACCTTCAATGTTACTTTCGCAATCTTTACAGCCATAAAAGTTATGTTTTGTTTGAGAGCTCAAGGCTTTCCTTGGAATTGTTCATTTCTTTTTCTTTGAAAAGCCCGTTGATGTTTGGTTTCCTTTACGTCTTGCTGTACTTTTAAAATTACTTATTTATACAAGCGGTACATCCCTTCAATGCCAAACTCAAAATATTTTATATTATTTATTTTATTTTCGAATTTTAGGAAAACTTACAGCTAGAATATTACAAAATATGAAATATTAGTACAAATACATGAAAATTACATGTACTTAACTGAGGGCTATTTATGAAGTAGCAAAATTGTTAGCAAAATTCATTTAAGTTATAGGTACATTATAAATTCAGAAATAATAAAATCGAGCATGCACCTAAGTATAAATTATGCGTAGATCAATAACACAATAGATAATATATTTATCTACTGTGTCAATTAGGTATGTTTTAAAGCGTAAAACATAAAAATATAATGTTATAAAGAAAAAAAAAAGCCTTAATGCAAGCAAAATGGTTCTTTTAACATTATCGACGCCGCGCACGCAGCAGTCAGTTTATTGTTAAGAATGTTCTTTGGTAACAGTTTGAAGAAAAAAATGGATACCCACCACCAATCACACACCAACAACCACAATCATTGGAATCCGTACAGATAAAGCCCGAATCAAGTTTATGGAACTATTAGGCACGGAGAGACTATTTGGCTGGTGCCTTTTACGTGTGAGGATTATTGGCACTACCTTTTATGACTAGTGTTTTGGCACGGGCGGTACTTAGTACTTATAGCCAGTTGTTTATTGGAAATGGAAACCTATCGTAATAACCACAAGTAACAACCGTCTTTGGTGATCCGCACACCTAGTTTTTACTATTAAATTAGGTGAAAAAGATCGCCATTTGCATTTTACAGGCAACAGCAAGCGCATTAGTAGCTAATTCAAATTCAAATTCATTTATTAATTCAGACACAAAGATCCATAGATTAGAGTAGTTAAATGTCACACAGATAAATCAAACAACAATACAGTAATTATTAACAGAATTAATTTATATAATAAATTTGTTTAGCGGAGGGGTTGATCAGGCTTGACATCCAGTGCCTTTGCAGTTTACTGCAATGTCTATCAGCCAGAACCCCTATCAGGCTGTTGGTGCTGCACAGTATCCTGCGTTTTATAGATGTTATTTTATTGCGAATCACAGCGTAAAAGTCCTTTACATGTGCGTCAGTAAACATCCCAGACGCACTACAGTGGTAATGTAGGTAAATGCTCGGGTAAAAATAACTATTTTTTATGTGGGATTAATTTAAGTTGTTATGTTAATGTTCAATTATCTTGATCTCTAAAGTACTTACCTACCTTCTGGACTCCATGAGGTCAACCTTTTTAAATATTTTTATATTTAAAATTCATGTTATTTTACCCGTACTTGTGTAACACGATGGGTATCCCCAATAAATCGGCACTTGTTGAGTTTATAACTGTCTAGTCTGTCCTGATCTGAATCTAGGTCAGTGTTCCGTAGAGCTGCAGGACGCTTTGCCATCGGTCACTTAAAGTCCGAGTTGATTTATTTGCTTCTATTGGAATTGTATTATTATAATACAATTGAAACGTTGAATAAGCGACAAGATATTCAGTAACTTGCAATCAAATAATAGAAATAAATTAGAACTAGTATTTACAATTGAAACAATTGAGCTAACTGCAGACTGTTGCAAACAATTTACAGGTAGCTCAACTGATCCATATCAATACCAAGCGGAAGCGTTCCCAAGACGCTGGCATTGCCCCGCTGTATGGCAATGCTGATGCGTTGCGCCAGATACTCACCACCTCCTGGGTCCCGCGTCACTTCGATCAGACGCTCAGATAATGTTATTTTCAGTAACACAAATAAGAACAAAAACCCTTTGCTGCTTTGTAATGTAAGTGACCAAGGGTGATAAACCTGCTTACAGTCAATGAATAAATAAAAGAATCACTGCAAATACCTTATTCGTACTACATAATTTTTTGTATTCCTAATTATTGTGAGTAACGAAAACATCGTGCCGAAAAACTAGAGATTTCTGTGAATTTTTCTATCATCTCTTCGTATGTCAGTGGGAGTGAGCCGAGTACACGCACTGATAGTTCAGGAAACCCTTGTAATGAACGATTATTGAAGGGGGGTACCTGCTAATATCATTACTATTCTGCCAATTTTACCTAAGACCTGGCGGCTGGCGTCTTTACGAAAGTATCAAATCAAATCGTTTATTTCGACACAGTAAAATGTTTACAATACAATATTGAGTCCGAAGGATCCCAAACTAGCCTAAGCTGTATTACAGGACCCAAGGCTTCTCTTAATAATAACATCATCATCATCATCATCATCAGCCTATATTAGTCCACTGCTGGACATAGGCCTCCCCTAATGAGCGCCATAGCGCCCTGTCTTCAGCTTGCCGCATCTAGCATCTGCCTGCAGTCTTTCGCAGATCAATAATAACATAATTGTGTCTTAATTGACTATTTAAAATATATTATAAAGACTAATACTTAATGAAAAAAAAACTTATGAAGTAGGTCGTAATATTCATATTTGCTAAACCAAACAAAATATTTCTAAACTGCGTGAATAAAAATATAAATACTTTAAATAATTAATTAGTAATTTATAAAAAGCAAAGAACCAAATTAAATTTAACCTCAGAAAATTTTAATACATACAAATTTTAATACATAAAAAGAACGGTAAATTACATACAAATAACCCTATTAATATAGGTACCTAGGTACTATGCTAGTCGTATAGTAGAGTAAAGATGTCCAATCGTGAAATCTAGAGCAACAGCCTTTATTTCTGCGTTCAGTGCTCGTTTTAGTGACAATATCACAGGCTTTGTGCAGATCCGCTTGTTAACATATCAATCTTTGTCTAAGTCGCGGACTTCTCATGGAGGAATAGGAGCTTGTTCTTTTATGTCATGCATGAGTCGTAATTTTTTATTAAATTTCCCCAATTTTCTGTAATTTATAATGGCCAACGAAATAAAATGAAAATTGGTGATATTGTTATTTCTAGACAGAACTTACTGTTGATTTATGACTGTACTAGCTGCGTCCCGCGGTTTCGCCCCCGTGGAAATTTATGTTTCCAACTTTCTTAATTTTTTCTTTCATAAGAACCTTCTCCTGACAATAACAAACACAACAAAGAAAGAATTAGCGAAATCGGTCCAGGCGTTGTTGAGTTATGCGCTTACCAACACATTTAGCGATTCATTTTTATATTATAAGATATAGATTACGGAATACCGGCAGTCGAAATACCGGATAACGGTATACCGAAAGTAGACGAAACCGCAGATCGAAATACCGAAAGCACATGAGGCCGCATAACGGAATACCGAAAGTGCACAACACCGAAAAACTGTAAACCCGACGATCGCAATCTCGAATGCACACTACATCGAAAGATCACGAAATCGATTTCACGTCTTTATGAATGACTAGCTTCTGCCCGCGGCTTCGCACGTGTATTTTCGGTATAATAATTATCTAAGTTAGGCTATGTTCTAAATGTATGCCAAATTTCATCTTGATCTGTTCAGTAGTTTTTGAGATTTCGGTTTTAATATTAGTAGGATTAATATTATTCAAATGGACTCATTACTTAGTTAGTTAAAGACCTACTAAGTAATGCGAGAGTATGAACGAACTTGTGTTTTCATTAATGTTTCTTTTAATCACATCTACATGAGATACTAGATTTATGCATTTTGTTTATTTTATATGATTTAGTTTAGAGGATGTGATCTTATTCTTCTTCTCATATTCCTTATTACATTTTATTTTCCATCTCATTGTTAGCAAGTAGTCCGAAATTTCGTTAAGTTAAGTCAAATTACTGGTTTCCACGATACAGGCTTTGCCTAGTGTGGAGACCGCAGGAAAATTTCTGTAAGATTGTTATTACTAAATAAATATATTTTTCATTTTTCATTTTTCAACTTGACTGAGCTGTTAAGCTAGATTCTCTGTATTTCATAGAGTACCAACTTGTAAGATTCCTTTTTATTTCTGTAGTTCTTACAAGAATTTCGCTCTTTGAAGAATATTCACA
Organism: Eupithecia subfuscata; assembly: GCA_963564075.1. NCBI lineage: Eukaryota > Metazoa > Arthropoda > Insecta > Lepidoptera > Geometridae > Eupithecia > Eupithecia subfuscata. Next base: position 8,903,020 of record OY751097.1, on the reverse strand, counting down.
AGAGGTTAAAAGCTCCTTTGTAAAAATGACCTGGTTCTCCGTTATGAATTTAATTACATTTTAAGATCAACCACTATATCTAGCATTTTTCTGGCCGAAAGATTAGTTACGTAAGGCTGTATTCATTAACAGTCGAGATTGGGAATTTCTTCATTGGCCGGCCCGGCCCGCCATCGATACCGACACCGACATCGGTGGACGCATAATTTTATGAAATTGTATGGCACACTGTCTTATTGGCCCGGCCCAACATCGACATGCCGGTACCGGCGCCGACATGTCGTCGCAGCAAGTCTCCCACTTGTTTCGGGCTGGCATCGTACGTATATCGTCAAATGATGAATGTAGCTGTCGGTGCAGTGTCGTTGTCGGTGTCGGTACCGGTGCCGGGCCGAGTGAAGAGACGCCCGTTCTTGTGGACGTCAAAGGTAAGAGGAATTGCTTTTCGAGATTCCACATTGCATTTCCGAGCCAGGCCATATCCGCCTGAAAACCACGTCATTACATCAAACAGATTTTTATTTTTTTCATATAAATACGGTCTGTTTGTCTGTTTTTTCTTTTCCCCATCAATCAATGGTGCAAACATAACTAACCAGTTACGTCTGCACCATTGATGGTGCAAACATAACTAACCAGTTACGCCTGCACCATTAATGGGGCAAATCAATGGTGCAAACGTAACTGCGGGATTTTAAATGGATTTCTAGAAGATTTGAGTTAAAAACTCTACTGCAGAATATGACGAGGAAATTGAAAGAACGATATAGGTAGGTACCTATACACTAGCCAAACTCGAGGTAGAATGTTTGTAAACAAACCTCGGTGGTTGGCATCGAGTTTCAGATAGGTATTTATTGTAAGCAATATTTACTGAAGGATCTCAAATCGACATGTAATGTAAATCGCGTATAAAAAGACGCGACAACTGAGTGAATTTTAGGTTAAGTATGTGTGGCTTGTTTACAAACATTCTACATCGAGTTTGGCTAGTTTATAGGTACTACCTACACGATAGACTAGGGGGTGAAGTACGTAACCACTTCCAAGTCTTCCGAAAAACTGTAAACCGGACGATCACAATCTCGAATGCACACTATATAACCCTTTTTTAACCTTTTAAAAGGCTATTTTAAGGAAAAAATCTCGTAACAACATTTTATTCCAAGAGCACGTCACTCGTCCTTTGCGTGCAATCGTCCAAAGAATAATTTCTGTCACGAGCAGAAATACCAATGTTGATATAGGAATAAAAGACAGCAATATTTTATTGTATGAAGTACTGAGACATTTATTTATCACATCACACTAATATTATAAATGCGAAAGTTTGGATGGATGTATAGATGGATGGATGTTTGTTACCTCTACACGCCAAAACTACTGAACGGATCGGGCTGAAATTTTGCACACAGGTAACTCTAATCCTGGAATCAAACATAGGCTACTTTTTATCCCATAAATCAGTTCCCATGGGATATAAATCACCTTTAAACGTTTCCATACTAACAACGCGTGCGAAGCCGCGGGCATAAACTAGTAATACATATAGTTTCTCAGAACCGAACCGAAATAATGCCAAGTGTAGGTAAAATGCTAACACCTAGGTATGGAAACAGCAGGTGGGTGGTGACAAAGTGTCTTTGAAGACTCGCATGATTTAGGACATTCAATAAATTCGGGGTAAGCCTCTAGTGTTCGCTGATAAAACATTTACAAATTGGATAGTATCTTTATGTACCTAAGCCGCCTAAACCTTTATAGGAGAATATTAAATAGAATAGAATAGAATAGCAATTATTTCGACACACATATTATTTATAGCCCAGCGCTGTTTTTCAGCCAAAAACTTTTGTAAATCTTACAACCATGCATTATAGTATTAACGTTGGAAAATCTGCGCCCACATAGAATTATGATATCCATCCACTGAAGTTAGGTCGAGACTTTATTTACAAAGAAAATTACACTAGTATTTACAATTGAAACAATTGAGCTAACTGCAGACTTTTGCAAACAATCTACAGGTAGCTCAACTGATCCATATCAATACCAGTCGGAAGCGTCCCCCGCTGGCAGCATTGCCATGCTGTATGGCAATGCTGATGCGCTGTGCCAGATACTCACCAGCTCTCGGGTCTCGCGTCGCTTCGACCAGACGCTCAGATTATTTTTTAAATTAAATAATAATACGAAATCTTACAATCATGCATGAATTACGATATCCATCCACTGAAGTTGGGTAACACAATTTAATTGTTACACAATTTTAACGCAATTCATCGTTGTTTTAGAACTGTCATCTCCTCAGTGGATGCTGCCCTTTGGGAGTTAATCACAGGTTGCAATTTGCTTGTGAAATTGCCGTGCGACATTACCCCCCATTAATTTTTCCGACGACACGACATCATGTCGAGATGTTAAACGGTATGAACATCGTTCTTCTAAACGCTTTGAGCCGCCCTTGGGGTATTAAAGGATCAGTGTCTTCGAGCCGAGTGATAAATGTCTAGCGCTGTCTTAGGATAATAACTAAGATGGCTTTAAAAAGCTCTTTGATGTTGTAACGTTCTTATTATTTAGTTGGTTGGTATATTTTTGTGATCCTGCCATATCGCTGTCTAGACAAAAGTCGATAATATTTTAGGGTTTTTCAACCGACGAAAAACGGAGGAGGTATTTTTTTTTAAGTGTGAACACGCATAACTTTTTACAGAGTAGTCCGATTTCGATAATTCTTTTTTATTGGAAAGGGTAGGCCCCGAAGGTGGTCCCATTTAAATTTGAAAAGAAAATTCCAACCCTAAGGGTAGGAAAACAGGGGATGATTGATTGTTCACTCACTGATTGTAATGTTTGACCACGCATAACTTTTCACAGAGTACTTCGATTTTGATTAAAAAAAAATATTGGATAGTAGTAGTACCTCGATGTGTCATACAACTAAACGAATTTTAACTAGATGTCGCCACTAGAAGAATTTGGAATCGGTTAGTCGTTTTTAAAACACGTCAATTATTTTAGTTGAGTAATGCGTTTCATATTGACACAAAATCCGACTTTCGATGACTTTACCACAAATTGGAATCGAATAACATGCGGATTACAATGACCTTAGGAATAATTTACGCGTGCTATAAAATTCAACTGCGATAAATATAAGGAAGCATAACTGAGCGATCAAACTTGTTATAAAACGACTATAAGAGCAAAGGTAACCATTTTGTTTTCACTGAAAGAACGTTACTTTTTTATAGGACACTGAACGTAAAGTACCAAGAATAATGGTCCATATTCTGAATCGACCATTCACTATGATTGTTGAATTGCAGAAATGAACTTTTGATGGAAACTGAGAACTTTCATGTGGGCCCAAAGAATCTTCCGAGATTAGAGATCTACCCTACTAAAGCTCATTCAACAATTTACCTACAAAATGTTCCTCTAATACTACTTCCACAGCCTTACTTAGAAGGTATGCCAGTTAATGCCTTGGCTTCCAGCACAGAACCAACTCTCTATTATTATGTGGTTTCCAGCTACAACACAGTTGCCGGTTTAGACAACTGTAATCACTTTAAGCGCAATTAATTCTACAAAGAACTTTCTGTACTAGCGGGTTCTATTCTGTGTGTACAGGTGATTTTGGAGTTCATTTAAATTCAAAACAACTTATCAGAAACAGAATACTGTGGTCATACCCCGGCTTGAGGTTGGGAATCAGCAACCGAGATTAGTAAACATTTCTTAGGGTTGCCTTCACAGTGTCACAGTAAAACTAGGGTTTAAGAGGGCCCATTGCGCGCCATTTTCTGAAAAGGATAGGCATAGGATTTCAAGTTCATAGGAGCGGGACGGAGGCGTAAGTGCAAAAATAATGTTTTTGTTTTTTTTTTTACAAGAAAAATACACAACTTATGAAGAAACTGTATTAAGGAACTAAAGAATTAGTAATAATAACCTACGAATCAAAATAAAAATCTTTTCATTAGACCGCAGGATTCCTGAGATCTCGACCAAATTAGGTGCAAAACAGTGTAAGTACCTACATGATTCATGATTTTTTTGACGTGACAACGTCTTATAATTCGATAGAGCCGGCTGCACGCACGAAAAAACATGACGTCATGCGGCGTTACCTCGCTCATGACGTCAATCGGCGTTACCTCGCTCTGAGGCGTTCCATGTAAGGCTTGAAGTGCAAGCGAGAGCGCTCGACATCCGTCTCTCTCCTACTTGAGTGAGCGATGCGTCTGCGTGGACAGCTGCTATACTATAGTACATTTACATGTTTTGATCGAGTATCAAATGCTACCATTCCATCAGTATTTTCTTAAGACGTTGTCACGTTCAACTATCGTCAGTAAACTGACTTTACAGACAACCAATTTTTTTGCCTAAATTTTTTCGCAATTTTGTTTTCCTATTGTGGATCCGAAGAAAAGATTTTTAATTATATGTAATTCTAGTGTTTTACCACGGGGATCCCCTGAGTACTGAGATCTAGGCCTAGTTTGACAAGGAAACCCGCTAGGTTCGCCCCTTAAGTGTATTTACAGCGGCAACTGGGTCAAAGTAGTTTTTATCCTGTTGTCTATCATCCGTTGCTTGATCTGTTTCGAAGCTACACGGATATGCCCGTATGATACGCTGCTAATGACTGTCGCTAAGGTCCCTTCAGCTTTGGCTTTGAATGTATCAGCGCTTATCGGACCGTAAATCAGGCAAATGAGATCTCAATCGTTTTTGTCTATTGTTGGATAATTCAATACCTACCATCGCTTGATATATCACTTTTGTGAGAAGCACTTTCGCAAGATAATTCGGTGTTCTCTCAAACTTCATGATTGGTAGCCTAAACTTAGTAGCACAAGTAATAAGTACCAAAACCTAAAGCGATAACAACTTCCCAGCAACAAGTAGGTAGTCTTTCACCGCTCCAGTAGCTTTGTCGTAGATAATATTAAATTATACAAACGCGTGTTTTGTGGGATCAAACATGGCGACGCCATCACGGATAATTTGTACTTTTACCCGTCTTTTCGTACGTAGGTAGGTCCTCGTAACTATAAAATTAACATACAAACGTTCTGTCACAGGATCATGTAAACATATGGAAATGGGTAAAAGACAAGGGCCTCGTTATGTCCCTACCCTACCCCATTATCTATGATGTGTAGATATACGGTGTTTATTCTTACATGTACAGGCTCCACTTTTTACACTCATTGCAAAAAGAACTTGAAATATAAAATAAAGTACGTAACATAAAGTGAGTTGGCGTATCATCGCCTACTCATTTCATGTTACGTACACCTAATGGCATTATTACCCTTACGCTTCTACGGTATAAGGTGATAAACAAACGTAAGGTACTTAATAATAATAAACCTACGGATGTAACTTCAACGTAACGATGTCAGTCTGACATATGCCAATATTTCTTACAATTAAAGAGATTGGAGCTTTTGTCGTTGCCTACACAGAAAAGGAACCTTATTATTTTCGGACAAATACTACAGTTTTATCAATGAAAAACCAGCTACCTAACTGAAATAGGTACAATGAGTAACAAATTAGTTATCTTTGGATACTAGATCAATACCTTAATCTTTTATATCTGGTCCTTGACCTTAGTTTCTTCAATTCCAGTCAAATAATTGTCATATTTAAAAAAAAATCTACTGAAACAAGACTTGAACCAGCAACCGTGTCCTTTGTACAGTAGGTACCAAACACAATCAAAAAATAAAAATATTACTCACAAGTCAATCATCATTCAATATAATTCATCTGACCAATCGAAAATCTTCTGGCCGTTAAGTAAACTTTTGGGAAATATAAATTCTTAAAGTGCGTTCAAATCAATCATCCATACTGATTTTGTTATAAGTCGTCCACACTGATCTGATTAACATAACACATGTTAAATAATCAAGTTTCATAACATATTTTGTTACCTAATCTGGAAGCCCCTTTACAATTTTTCTTAAAGGTTAACATTATAAAAACAAATACCGAACCAGTCAAAACTTATACAGTAAAAAAAATTTTGAGTAAAAAATAAGAAGCTACGTGAAAACTAGAAGAACCATTAAGGGGGACTTACCCTCAAATTGCTTATTTTCAACTCCGTCGGACCTCCATATCTTCCAAACTACTGAATATTTAACTTTGAAATTTATATATGGTAAAGTTCAGGACTTATTCTATCGATCATATGTTTCGAAAACACGATTCCATAAAATTTTCTCGATATAAAAAAATCGCAAAGTTACCTCTAATTTTTTACTAAAACCCTAATTTCTCAATAAATACAGATGATACGATCTTGAGATTAAGCATAGTAATTGAGCTAAGTATAAAGAACATTTTACATGTTGCCTTTTTTTCAATTAACTAATGTTTGTGGGGAGCAAATAACTACTAAAAACTTGATTTTTGGGCTTACGCCGCTTTGCTCTGTCCCGCTCCTGTGAACGCGAAATCCTATGCCTATCCTCTTCACACAATAACGAGGTAGGGTACCGCCTTAACTGAAAAGTATCAATTAACTGGTAAGAAAAATATCAAATTCACAACTACGTTTATTCTATCTCCACCGTCTTGAGAAAACTCAATTGTAAAATTATTAGTTCCCCGTTTTATTAAGAACTTGAGAGTTCCGTGATTTCTCTCGTGACTGCAGTGGTAAGATAATGAAGCCAATATCTCAACTCTTGCTGCTTACCTTCCATTAGAGCTGGCGTACCTACTCTTCGCAATTCCGGTAATCGTTAGGATAAGAGTTATTGAATTGCTTCAGGTGATTAATTGAGGATTAATTACGAAATCGTTTAGGAATAACTTGTTTACGCCGAAATGTGCTTGAAGAAATTACCGAATTGTTGATGTAATGGCTTCACCATTCCCGAGAAAGCTAAAGATCTTGGGGTTAATTGTTCATTGTTTTTTCAATCGATCATGTAACTAGCTATTATATAAAATTCTTTCTTTGGCAAGTTACTTGTTAATTTTGAATAAAAAACAGTCATGAACCACACATGACGTGAGTGGCATAAATAATAATAGGGATGAATTTTAAAGTTAAATGACGAACAAATAGACATATAACCGAATTCAATGTAAACGCGAGGACAATGTTGTATCGTCCTGTTTGAAGAGATAAGCTCAACATCATGTCGCTACCACAAAATAAATACCAACAACTCAGCAACTCTGCAGTAATCATTTTATTTAACATTTTGATAGAGCATTATGGTTTTCGCAGATCAGGGCATCACGGAACAAAAACGTACATTTGAATATGGGCTTTAACTCGTAACATTTAGATAAAAAAAAAAAAAAATAATGCTGGACAATTTCACACAGCATTATTTAGCCCCAAGCTAAGCAGAGCTGTGTTATGGGTAGGACTAGGTAACTGATATTTTATAATACAATACACTACATAGATAGATATTTTTTAATAAACGTAGAAAACATCCAAACGCCCTGGACAAATGTCTGCAGATCGTACAAACATTTGTCCCGAGGCGGGAATTGAACCCGATGAAGATGAATTTCATATTCACGGCATCAGATGACAGACAGCTCGCGGGCCAATTGTTTGAAGCTTATGGGAAGCTATTTTGTCACTGTAAAAACGAGTAAAAGCCCATATTTGAATGCACATTTTTGTGCTTTGCGGTAACGTTGTTGGATTAATGTGCGCAGAGCTTTAGTACTGTGGTCTCCCACTATCACGGTCGGACGCAATCATCGAAAAGACATTATAACCACAAATGTTTTTGAATCATCGGCATGCTAAACGAGGTAAATTGATTACTCGAGTTTAGAGAGATCGCTACAAATAATGTCAACATAATCATACAAAAGAGCAGTAGACGTGTGTTCTGTGGATTAGTGACGTATCAGTATTCCGGTTCTGTTAAGCAACCGGACTACTGATACGTGGAGCGACTCAGTAGTCCGGTTTAATTAAATGTAACCGGACTACTGAGACTACACCATAACAATGATGATAATGATGATCTAAACAAAAAAAAATCGCGTGGTTAGAGTGGAGATAAAGATATAATTTATAAACAATATTTATTGAAGGAATAATTTTAAATCGACAAGGACTGTAAATTGTGTTTCAAAATCAACAACAAGGAAGTTAAAATTCAGGTTAAGTAGAGCGGGCTTGTTTACCTTTTTTGTAGTGATTTAAAAACTTAGTAGGCAACTTATGTAAGTACCTATAGGTTTAGGTATCTTTTGACTATATTTCTCTGTTCTGATGAATATTTGATATCGTCTTTGATAAGACGTTAAATGTCAACGAATCCAACACGACACGCACGAAATCACAAGTGTGACAGTTGAAAATCGAAACATGTTTCTCGTCTCGATTTCAATTGTTTTGAAGTACCAATACCAGAGAATAACAAATAATTGCCGACACGTAACTGCCTCACGCAAGAATACACTTACAAATGGTTCGTTAGTAAAATCTGTGGTAATAACAGTTGATTGATTTTCGTTTCCTTGGGGTTTCTTTGAATGCTCCTCAGCATGCCAACCACGGGGGTTCTTTAGGTTAGAATAGAGAAAAATACAACACATTGTCATCGAATGCCTAAAATATTCGAAACTCATTCCTTTAACTTCAATAATTAGGCTTTTATTCACAAAGAAAATTATACTAGTATTTACAATTGAAACAATTGAGCTAACTGCCGACTGTTGCAAACAGTCTACAGATAGCTCAACTGATCCATATCAACACCAGTCGGAAGCGTCCCCAAGACGCTGGCTGCATTGCCACGCTGTATGGCAATGCTGATACGCTGTGCCAGATATTCACCAGCTCTCGGGTCACGCGTCGCTTCGACCAGACGCTCAGATAGTTTAACTTCAATAATTTACGCAATGTATAAATAAATAAATAATGCTGGACAATTCACACAGCATTATCTAGCCCCAAGCTAAGCAGAGCTTGTGTTATGGGTACTAGATAACTGATAGACATAATACAATACACTAAATAGATAGATATTTTTTATTATACATAGAAAACATCCAGAACGCCCTGAACAAATGTCTGCAGATCGTACAAACATTTGTCCCGAGGCGGGAATCGAACCCGCAACCTCCTGCGTCGCAGGCAGACCTTCGCCCGTTGCGCCACAGAGGTCGTCATGTCAGATATGACGATGCTATGTCATTCATTTCTCTATTCTTCTCTAGACAACAATTCCCGTGCTAGGCTTATAGATATGTACTTGAAATCTCTTTATGTTGTGACAAAATGTAGCATTTTTTAAAGTTTATCCAATCAAGATCTTGAAGCTTCTAAACGCTGTGAGGATTGAGCCAAGCGGAAGCTATTCACCTAGTAGCAAAGATGTTTTCCTTAAAGACTTCTAAATTGAGTGTTTTCGTAGCCGATAAAAGACCGGAAGCTAGCGGTGCGAGCTACGAAATTGCTACGAGACTGCTACGACATGAGCGACGACTTTGTCACGAGACTCGGGTAATGAAATTCGCTTTGTAAGCAAAAATGCAGCAACTAAAACGAAATGCGAACTGAGAACATTTTGTTATCGCGCTTGACAGTCCGAAGGGAGATGGACGTACTAGATAGTGACATGGCACTTGTGCATTGCGTTTTTGCTCGTGACGGGGTAGCGCTTTTTCCGCTCTTCTTTTCAAATGTAGGATTATTTAATATGAACCGCGTAGGTTTATCGTTCCGTACATTTTATGTCAAATAAAAATATGAAAAAACCTGCGTCTTCCGTAATATATACGGCAAAGTTGTTGGTTTATCACAATGTAGATAAAACAACACAAATAAGGTTCAATGTGTACCCGCTTACATCCATAATGAATTCGTCAAACTACGATAGTTCTTAAGTAGGTACAATATAAATGAACTTAGGCAGGTGTAATAAAATATAATCTCGTCGTAATAGAAAAATCAGAGATGCTGTTGAATGTCTGCCACCTTTCAACTATTTAACTTAATGTTTGTTCATAGCATTTGAATTAACACTAATGAAAATACTTTCAGTAGAGCATCCTAAACCGTAAGTCCGAAACTAAGCCTAACTATGTGATCCCAAACTTGTTATGGTTTATGTTTACTCAACTAATTAATTAACAAGAACACAACAAACATAATGCCACTTCTGATGCTGACGTACCTGACGTGACGTTTACTGTCATATTATGGTTCTGTACCTCAAAAGGAAACAAAAATTACCCGCGTGGGGTAATGCATATTGCAGTGACTGAATGTTTTGAGCAGAAAAAATGTAGGTGGAAATTCCACGACTGATACGGTAATAAAAAAATCCAAAACGTGAAGTCTGTCATCTGGATTGTAGGCGGTTGTAAATGAAGGCAGCATTTCTATTGGTATGATATAAAACATCGCCTTTATACACAGCTAGTGAACTTTTTGCTTTGGTCTCTTGTTCGTGCGTTGTTTGTAGAATAAGGTGCAGGCTTTCGCAAAACAATTTATGTGTACCGTAAGTGTCTAGCGGCAAGTTAATTTCATAGGTGCCTGAAAATAGGAGTATATGGATTTATTTAATTTCTGCATTTTTCACAATTAGGCAGGTAATTTTAAATATAGGTATCGATAAAAAAAGGTGACATCCTAATGATAAGTATGTCCCCAAGTTAGTCAAGGGCCTCGACTAACATGGAGACAGATCACTCACTCGCTTCACTCGCATATGCTAGTCACATGCTGTCAAATCAAACAAAAAAAGGTTAAATACTCGGAAAACAGAGGGACTGCTCATAAGATACATTGACACTGATCATGGATATGAAGCTTAGTACACCGCTAAATGTACATTTAGGGCACACAGTCACGGGAGACCTAAAGGTGTTGCAGATATTGAGCAGGAACGTAGAGCGCTGGCGGTCTGGGGGAATAATTATGATAGCCTACGGGCTAAGAGTAAAATCACGCCATTTCAGCTTGGTTGCTTTCGTATGTCGATCATTTTGGAAGGTTTAGTGGGATCGGGAAGGTTGTATTAGTCGCATGGATCCCGCGATGGGCCAAGGTTGTAACCGAATTGACTCATGGAGCAGCGCAACACTGAGTCAGGACAGACCACGAAAACGTTGGCGTGATGACATGGAGCGGCAGGACAGCAGCTAGCTGGAGATGATAGCACACGGAACCGAAGGTCGTGGCGTGGAATAGGGGACGGCTTTGCCGAGAACGCAGGCTTTGCAACAGCTATAAGCTGACAAAAAAAATCTGAACGCCTACTTTCGCGGATTACTTTGTGTACGTAAATGGCGCTGTTTAATATAAATTCCAATTTTGGTTCACCTCTTAACATTGATGGAGTAGACATAGTAGAGCGCTAACATTGTAAAATACCACATAATACAGAGACCGGAATATCTGTGCTATGCTTTACAAAAGCGAACACTTCAAACTTGTCGATTTAGGTCACCTTTGACATGGATACTATGGAATTTAATATCCATACCTGACGAAGATTCACCTTAATAATTCACTTATTGCCATTACTGAAGCTAGTTGCATAGAGATTTTGTGAATGAGCTCGTCCGTGGCATTTCTGATGCTTATTTAGGTCCACAGCACATATCTGTCCACTGCTGAACGTATGCCTCACCCATCAAGGAGGTTTTACCACGAATCTTCACGCTTTGCAGGCGGATTGGTTAGTAATTTCTTCGCATCGCAAAACCTATTTTTACATATACTTAAAGCATCACCAGTATTCGATTTTCAAGAAATATACTTACTTAAAGAAAAATACCCGCGTTCGACGGGCTACGTTCCAAAAGTAGATCAGGGATTGCAAAACCGGGCAGGTTTTATAGAACCGAGATGCCCAGGAATATTTGAAGTCAGAACTGGGAATTCTCGGTTCCTACCGCACTTTAAATAATATTCTTCAGAAATTTACTAAATAAATTGTTTTCTACCTTAGTTACCTATTTAGTTAAAATTAATCTAAGTGTTACATACACTTAGTCAGTCAGATGTCGGCCGTCCTTCTGTTGGCACGGTTCTTTAATTTTGGATTTTTGGTTTTATTGCGTTTTGGTTTACAACTCTTTGAACGCGAGCAATGCTTGGGGTGGTGTTCTGTGGAAATAAATAATCGGACATATACTCGTAGCAGCTTCGTATGAAATCTATTGTCAAAAACCTCAATTAAATTGTGTTTTACTTTTGGAGGACACGAGAAACAAATGCTTAGGTTACCATTTGTTAAGCTGCTAGCTTCAAATCCTATACTACTACTACCTACTATAAACTACCTACAATACTATAAAGGCGAAAGTTTGTGCCGTCGTGAAGATGTTTCGCCAAAACTACTGAATGGATCATGCTGGAATTTTGCACACATAAAGATCTGAACCTAAAATAACATTATAGGCTACTTGTTATTCCAAAATACGCGTGCGAATCCGCGGGCAGAAGCTAGTAGTAAATATAAATACTGATGATGAAATCAGACCTTATTACTGCGATATAGATTTGCTTGACATTCTGACCATAAAATATTGCTCATACTCATCTATCCGGTATACGGCACGTAAACCACAGTTCTGGAGAGTCTATTGATTCGCTCGTCACGTATGCGATCCGATAATTAGTGATTACGCTATATAGGTACCTATTATGAAAGAAAGCTTTTGTTAATTGTTTCGTATACATTTACATAGAGATAAAAAAAATCTATATCGACGTCGACGGTTCGAATAGGTCCTCTCCATATCTCATAGACTCATAGTGTTATCTTTTCTCAATAAGTGGACTAGATGAACTTAAGCAGTACTTCAGTACTGCTAAAGTTCAAATATTCAAATAGACGCGAAAAACGTTACCAAACTTTTACTATTTGTCGCAGAAAGTTTGAAAATTAGAGTATATGGCGCACGTGACGCAAGACCCTCGGTGCATAATCTACTGCTTTACCTTCGGTGCATAATCTACTGTCATCTTGGTAAACGAGTATGTACCTAAGTACCTAATGTAGAGGAAACAGAAAACGGACGCTGATAGTCTTCACTTTAAAATAAATATCATGCCATGTCAATTTGACTCATTGACACACTCCAAAGGTGACCTGTTAGGTATTTTATAAGCTCTTCTACGCTCCGTCCATGCATTTATTTTGTTTGACTGAATGAAAGAATGCAATATTTAATAGATTGCTTTTTTTTAAGAATAGTGATGCGAATCTATCGAAAAATATCGAGACTATCGAGAGTTATTTATAAGAGTTATCGAGCTGACAGATTCATGTGTATGAAAATTTTTATTGTTTCATTAAGTGAAAGAAAATAAATGTGTGGACGGAGTACCTATATTAATAATATTTTCTCACAAGCACAGAAAAAGGATATTAGTATCTATCTGATTCGTTTTCGTGCAAACGCTTACTCGTATCTTATGCAAGCGACGTAAGAGTTGGTTTTACACTACAACCAAAACGAAACTTCGATGTTTTTTTTCTGAGTAGGTCAACAGGTAAATAATAGGTATATCTGTATCAAAACTGATCAGTGTCAATGTGTCAATGCTCTACTTTGGGTTGGGTTTCGGAGTTAGATGAGTTCCCACTTTCCAAGCCAGTCTCTGTGCATTAACATACAATTTAACTTTTTTATCGTCTTCGAAACGTTATCCACTTTTCGTAAAAATGAGCTTTACCAGGCTTCGCAAAATAAGAAAATATTATAACTATGTAGGCGTAAAATGTCAAGCGGTGAAGTAGCGTTGCTTTCATTAAAGATATGTAATTTAGAATTATTTAAGGATTTCGTTTTAACTTTTAGGCAAAGGTCCGCCTAAGACGCAAGAGGTTGCAGCTTCGATTTCCCGATTAAGACAAATTTTTGTACGATCTACAAGTATTTGCTCCGGATATTCTGGGTATTTTTTATGAATAATATAAATATTTGTGTAATGTATTGTATTTAGTATATCATCATCGAGTACCCATAACATAAGCTCTAAGCAGAGCTTGGGGCTAGATGATGCTGTGTGGATTCTCAATCATTATTATAATAAAAATTATAATCAGGAATACAATGATGAAACACTTATTTATTACCTAGCTAAGTCAGAAAATGACATACTACCAACCTACAATTGTTAAAATATTATCTTTAAAAGTAGATGTTGTTGCCACTCAATCTTAGATTGACTGTGCAAAAAGGCAAGGGAATCTAGACGATAAAAGCTTGTGACGGGTTTTGCTCCAACTCGCAAAATAACAACTAACAGGCTAAAGGTTTCTTCGTCGCTTCTTTACTTTAGTCTACATACAGAAGCACTTTATTTCCGTGTCGGTGTTTAATTTTATAATTTGACCTTTTCTAAGTTTACATTTTATTGTATTACTTATTGATTTTGATTCTATCCTTGATTCTATCAATTACCAAAAATAGTTGATTGAATACTAGAAAGTAAAAAGTCTAGGCTGTGCGATGCTGTGTGTCCAACATTATTTTGATTATTTTGACATGCGTCGATTTTTTTTGTTATTTTATATGATTGTAATTTAAAATTGTTAAGGGTGCTTGTCATGTCTAGTAGAGTAAATATAGATTTATAGAAAAATGATTATTCTGGTTAAAAATAGGATATTCCGATCACTTAATTGGTTGTTTGTAACACTGTAGGACTTGTCAAATGTAACTGTAAGTAGTTTTTGTTTATACTAAACAAAGGTCAAATAAAATTACAATCAAACAATAGAAACAAAAAAAATCGATAAATTGTATCTTTCATAATAAAGAGACTCACAAAAAACTCACAGTACAACAAAAACCTAATCCGCTATACTACTTATTAGAGTGGTAAGTGGATTATGTGAAGATTTAGGTACCCGGTACCCGTTAGGCTTCTCATCTCTATTGCCTAAAACAATTTATAATTAAGTACCTATGTATTAATTTTACTCATAGTTTTTAACCCCCGACGCAAAAAGAGAGGGGTGTTCTAAGTTTGACGTGTCTGTCTGTGTATCTGTCTGTGGTATCGTAGCTCCCAAACGGATGAACCGATTTCGTTTAGTTTCTTTTGTGTCATAGATAATTTTATCCCGAGTGTTCTTGGCCATGTTTCATGAAAATCTGTTCACCCAATAAACGTCGTCGGCGGGTTTTAAATTTTTTTAATTTTGTCTTGTGTTATCCATACTCTATACTAATATTATAAAGAGGAATGATTTGATTGTTTGTTTGTTTGTATTGAATATGCTCCGAAACTACTGGACCGATTTGAAAAATTATTTCACCGTTAGGAAGCTTACTTTTCAGGGAGTGACATAGGCTATATTTTATCCCGGAATTCCCACAGGAACGGGAAATACGCGGGTGAAACCGCGAGGCGATCGTCTACTATAGTCTATAAAGTAATAACCAATACATACGTCATAAATTATCGATGACGAGCGCGCGTAATAATTGAGGCGTCATGTTTAAATGCAATCAGGTCGAGTGACTGGCAGACCTGATTATGAGAACAATGCTGCTCCAGGATATCGCATTACCTGTGATTTATGAACGGACTTCAGATAATTGAGCATTGTGCTGATTGTTAATATTCAAATGAGAGATAATCAAATGATTCGAGTCTTCTAGATAGGAGATCTAGGTACATATTGTTTATTATTTATTTATTATATTTTGTTGTATTCGGAGAACAAACAGTTTTACCTACACACTTTAACAATAACCTTACATAATAACGCATAACATAACCATTTAAATAACGCTGTGTGAACTGTCCAGCATTATTTATTTATTTATTATTTTATTTATGTGTCCTCGCACGTAGAAGCTAAAATACTGCATGCTTGCGGAGGAGGAACGGAATAACAGTTTACTTTCCTGCTAACAACGAAGTAAACTAATATGTGTAACTAACAAATAACAAATCTTATAAAATATCTAACAATAAATGACACCCACACTTTTTTTTTTTTTTAGTTTTTCTGCCGACGAAAAATGGAGGAGGTTCTCAAGTCGACGTGTACTTATATTTTTTTTATGGTCATATATAAAACAAATTATACGCGCATAACTTTATACAGAGTAGTCCGATTTCGATAATTCTTTTTTTATTGGAAAGGGTATAAGTACCCCGAAATTGGTCCCATTTAAATTTGGAGTAAAAAACCAAGTCCTTAGGGTAGGAAAACAGGGGACTGTTGATTGTTCACTCACTGATTGTAATTTATGACTACGCATAACTTTTTACAGAGTAGATAGATAGATAGAAGATAGAAAATACTTTATTGCACACTTAAAACTAAGAAACAATTTAATATAAAATAATTAAAATCTAAGTGAAAATTGGCGGTCTTATCGCTCAAGAGCGATCTCTGCCAGACAACCTGGTAGTCTGGCCTGGGTAGTCCGATTTTGATAATTCCAAAGTTGGAAGTCAGTTCATAGTTTTATAAAACACGCCAAATAATAGAACCCGCATCCTTCCCTCAGTACGGGAATGTGCTAACCAACTATACCACGAGGTCGAGTGACGAAGGAGTCGAAAAACCTTGGGACTTCCTTCGACTCTAGCGCCGTTAGCTCCACCTACAGGGAAACATTGAAGTCAAATCCTGTTCAAAGACTAAAGTTACATTTGGTTCGTTTGATGAGTAAATGTAACTTTATAATAAAACCTTAGAATTGACACCTTCACGTTGATCAATTCTAAGGTTTTATTATAGTGCGTAAGCTCTCACACTCAATCAAGTCCCGTCGAAGTCGACATTTTTTGGGGATAACTGTATTTGATATCTTAAAGTTTCATCTGTTCTACCGTTGCAAAAAGGGGGACACATCGAGCTTTTCTTTCAACTTCCCTCCTAGGGGCAGAGCAGGGACAGATGGGAATAATGCCTAGGAGGTTCCATATTCATAGGCACATTCATCAAAATCGTATGGATGCCATAATGGATACTAGACTAGAGTAGCATGTGCAGACAGTTTTGTTATGAGCCACGGTGTGCTCGAAAATACGTTTTAACACTTTGAGTGCCACCGACGCACACGCTGTTCTTCGCCAGTGTATTGTGAAGTTTGGCAGTGAACACGTTAAGGCGGGATTTCGGGATTTTTAACTGTCCGTACCTCAATAACTGTAAGGCCCAATAACTAAAAGTTTTGAAATTTATACATAATTATTATAGTTGAGGATATTTTCTAGTGAATCACTAGACAAAAACACGATTAGTGATATTTCACCTGATAGAAAAAAATGACAAAGTTACCTCTGAATAAAACCTAAAATGATCAGTGTGAATAGAAAAATGAATAAAATGACACAAAATGTATACCAAAACATTGCAGACCTTATTACGCAGTGCATCACTAGAAAATATTTTTATATGCCATACAAATATTTAAAAAAAAAACCAAATACCTACAAAATCGTGTTCGGCTGCCTGCGCACCGTCTTGCTAAGTACTCGAAATCATCGCATCTCGGGAATCCTCGCCTTAACATACATGGGTATGTCACCGCCGGACTTCGATCAAGGCATCCGCCGGTGCCTTTAGTTTAATGCCTAAATACAAAAGATATTTCAACTTACCATTAAATAATTATAACACAAAGCATACTTCACCAAACGAATTTTAGTCGTGGCAATAAACTTTCATAAACTATTTCTGGATTTCTCCCATCAAAGGGAAACTGCCTCCATATTTATGGAGTAAGGAGGTGCTTTGTTGGAAATAGTTTGTTGTAATCCTGGGTGAAGTTTATCACTTGGAACACGTTGTGATGATTTTTTATAATTATTTCATTTTACTGTATTGGAAAAGGTAAAAATGTAACAAATGTGTTGAAGGCTAATTAAAAGTTACAGCCGTGAAAACTTTTGATGACAACATTTTGACAACTTTTGTTATTATGATTTTATTCCTTGTACTCGAAATAAATATCGTTAATAAAGAAAACTTTTTTATATACAAGTTTTTATTCAAAACCCAATGAGATTACGAACGAAACTACTAACGAAACGTCGTTTAATTTAGTAGTTCCTTTAAACCAGGCCAGGGTCCTCATGTCCATCATCAGGACCCTGGCATCGTCATCATCTAGGAGCAAAGTGCTTGGAAAGACAAAATCCAACAAACCCAAACTTGACAAGGTTACGTCGTTTCGTTTCGGAGTTCCTATGGCCATCTTCTGTCTTCAGAGACCAGCTGCATGGCTTTTACTATAACATTGCATAGTCACCGAATTAGGTACATAAGTATGGAAAATTTCAGCTCAATCAATTGAAGATTATCTGGTTAAATTTAGTTGTAATTTTGGTCCCACATAATATGTGTTTTTTTTTTTTTTTTTTACTTGTTAGTTGGTATGCTATACCAACTAACAGGTCAAAATAAAAATAAATTCATGCTCCTACTGTGTTGAACGTCTAAACTCTGTGTTCAAGTTTCAATTTCACCATCATCGAATTATTTCCCATTTGAGGGACAGATTGACGGAAGTCGGCCATTCATGTCCGAACACGGAATATTCCTATATAAATTCGTATTTTATTTGTTTCAGATTCTGGTTTTCGAGTTCTCCTTATCTCCAAATCAATGGTAAGATTTCCTACGTGGTGTGAAAATTTGTAAGGATAGTTATGTTGGGAGATGCTTGGGCGTAGATCACGCCCAAACTACTGAACGGAGCGGGTTTTAATTTTGATAGATGTCACATACAGTATGCTAAGTGATCAAAGGAACTTACCCTGTACCTTCGTGACGTTCGATCATAAAATAAAATGTCAAGTGCGAGTCGGACTCGCGCACTAAGGGTTCCGTTTAATTGTAAGACCTTGTTTTTTGCCAAATATTATGATTTCAACATGAAGTAGGTACCCTGTATATTTTGGTTGAGGGAGAGAATCAAAACTAATTTTTCTAGTTAATAAACTGCAAATTTACGGTTTTCAGATTTTTTTCTGTACTTGTGCTATAAGATCTTGCTTCTTGTCAAATTTTATGATTCTACGTCAGCGGGAAGTACCCTATAGGTTTTGGTCCATGGCGAGAATCAAAAGTATTTTTTTTAGTGAACAAAATTACAAATTTATGTTTTTCGGATTTTTCGCCTTACTTGTGCTATAAGACCTTGCTGCTCACCAAATTTCATGATTCTAGGTCAACGGGAAGTACCCTATATGGGTGAATGTGATTCCCTTGGAAATTTCAAAATTTTTGGACATAAACGGCTGTAACTTTTGACTTAGAAGTTTAATTTATATCACGGCTTCAAGAGGTTACGGACTTGAGTATTTGATGTTAATTTCAACTCAATACCTCAACGCGTTCCTGAGAAAAGAGGGTTGACAGACGGACAGACAGACAGACGGACAACAAAGTGATCCTATAAGGGTTCCTTTTTTCCTTTTGAGGTACGAAACCCTAAAAAGAACAGCTTTATTCCACGCGATACTTTTAACAAAGTGTGAGTGTGCAATATTTTTACGAAGAAAGTTTTCAGGATCTCGATAGACTTAACTTGTATCTCACACCTACACAAAAACAATGAGACAAATACAATATTCCGAGAAAATAGCCTCGGCCAAATCTCACAAAACCATTCGAAAACTAAATCGAGTTCATACGTAACTATTCGATTGCTGTCATTCTACGAAAAATAGTAATTTCTGTCCGGCGCTGCAAGGCGCCAAAGTATGGAAAAAGACGAACGAGTATTTTCGATATAATAAGTAGCCTATTATCTAAGTTAAGCTATGTTCTAAATGTACGCCAAATTTCATCATGTACTTTTGGAGATCTTAGGAAACAAAAATTTTCATTTTAAAAACTTTCGACTTTATAATAAACCGATAATGTTAGTAGGATAATGTAATGTAATGTGTATGATAAGTCACTGAACGTCTACATAATGGTAAATAGGAAATATAATACTAGACTAACGGTACAGGTACCTACAAAAATTGAAAGGTCAGTAGGTTAAGCCTACGTGTGTAATTAAACGTGTTTATTCATTTAACGAACTGTTTTCTGTTTACTAAATTAATAGCAGTGGTTTATTCGATAATTAAATTTAAATCTACCAATATTTCCATACGAATATTTGGTTATCAGATAGAACAGTTTTGTTTTACTGGTTGGGTAGGTACTTTATTAACAAAGAAAATAAGAATTAATCTATCTATACTAATATTATAAAGAGGAAAGATTTGATTGTTTGTTTGTATTGTAATAGGCTCCGAAACTACTGGACCGATTTGAAAAATTATTTTACCATTAGAAGCCAACATTATTCCTGATGAACAAAGGCTACTTTTTACCGCGGGAAAATGCTTCATTCCTACGGGAAAACGGGTAATAGGACAACGGGTAGTAAGAATGCAGCTAGTTAGAGAATAAAAACACAATAGAACTAGTATATACAAATGAAACAACTGTTTCATTTGTATATACTAGTTCTATTCATATATATTTATTTGTATATACTCAACTGAGCTAATTATTTTACTTGGATATTTTACAAAAAAGCTTCAACATAGGTGATGAAATTTAGGTATGATTATACTACAATAGAGATAGATAGAAAACTCTTTAACATAAAATACAATACCTACATAAGGAAATGCTGAGAATTAAGGAAGTACAAAGGGCGGCCTTATCGCTTTGACCGATCTCTTTCAGGCAACCTTGGAATGGACTGGACAGAGAACATTAAAGACATTTGAAAACTTAAGGAAATGAAAACAATATAATTATACCTACATTACATACTTACTATACTATACTGGGTTCGATTCCCACCTCCGAAGAAATGTTTTTACAATCTGTAGATATTTGTTCAGGGTGTTCTGGATGTTTTCTATGTATAATAAAAATTATTTATCTATGTAGTGTATTGTATTAAGTAAATCAGTTATCTATTACGCATAACACAAGCTCTGCTTAGCTTGGGGCTAGATAATGCTGTGTGAATTGTCCACCATTATTTATTTATTATTTATATAATACCTAACATGGCACATTATATACTACCTGCACATGATAAACTTGCAGACACATAAGAGTAGAGATAGGTTTTCATCAAACTACTTTTCAGTATATGTCTTGCTCTTTCACCGTCGGAGGGAGAGCAAACTTCCTGTCCCAATGTTGCCAATATTTGTCCATCCCACACTTGAACCTTGGAATGGACTAGACATAAGAGAAAAATAAAGACGGTGGCTTTTGAAAAACTTAAGAAAATAAAAACAGTATATTTATACCAACACTACATACTACATATAATACCTAACATGCCATATCCTACCTACATTGATAAACTTACAGATACATAAAAATAGAGATGGTTTTCATCAAACTACTTTTCATGATATGTCTTGATCTTTCACCGTCCAAGGGAGAGCAAACTTCCTGTCCCAATGTTGCCAATATTTGTCCATCCCACACTTGGACCTTGGAATGGACTAGACATAAGAGAACAATAAAGACGGTGGCTTTAGAAAAACTTAAGAAAATAAATTATTAAATTAATACGAATTAGCATTGCCATTTAACGTGGCAATGCTGCTAGCATTCTGGGCACTCTGCCTTCTGGTGACGGCTTAGATTTTTAAGAAATAGATATACTTACTTGTATATACTAGTTGTTATTGTTTTATTCTGTTAATGTAATGTTCTATGTGCTAAATAAATATATCTTTAGAAAATAAAAACAATATATTTATACCCACACTAGATACTACATATAATACCTAACATGCCATATCCTACCTACATATGATATACTTACAGAAACATAAAAATAGAGAAGGTTTTCATCAAACTACTTTTCATGATATGTCTTGATCTTTCACCGTCCAAGGGAGAGCAAACTTCCTGTCCCAATGTTGCCAATATTTGTCCACCCCACACTTGTTGCATCCGCTGTGACACTCGACGGCTCGATTGCCAACTGCTGACTAATCAGATCCGGATTTCACTCTCTTAAGGCGGAACGTAACGTGAGCAGGGCTAAATTGGATCAAGTTATGCAGAAAGCGGCCATGTGGGGAAAAGTATCAACAGAGATATAAGCGTTTTTCTGGCGATGGTTGTACTTCAGTTATTTATTAACTTTATGATTATGTGATAAATGAGAAATGTTGGTTTTAAAATCTATTATTTTTTTATTCTATGCAGTATTTCGAACCGTTGCTATTAATATTAGTAATTGCGATTTTAGATGTGGCTGTTTTGTGAATAATAGCATATTTTAAAGAAATAACAATAAACCATAAACCAGCCACGTTAGTTGGCTGAATTTTGTTTTTTTTTAAACGTGTTGATTAATCTAATATACAGCCGCAAAAGTATATCTGACAGTGACAAAATATGGCAAAGTTACGTTAATAAATGGATATTTAAATAAAAACTCAGTAATTGCATTAGAGGTATTTATTAAAAATGTGAGTAGCTATAATCAGGCAGAATGCGAAACTTTGTGAGATCAATCAATTTTATTATTAAAAAAATTAAGTAGCTTATACTCACAGGAATAGTGCAAAACTGTGAAATCAATCAATAAAAATAAAAAAAACGCTCTCATTCCTCATCTTCCAAAATAAAATCTAATTCAGTGCTGAAACCGTCAACGTCGTCTTCAATGTGATCCGCTCTACCTGTCAAATTGTTATAGAAGTGACGATCATCTTCTGGAATAAGATGCATTATTGATATAATATCACGTAATTTGGGCTCTGCTATTGGTTTTCCACTTGGCCCTAATTTAATTAAATGGCTCTTAAAAACTCCTTCTTCTTCTGGATTGTCAGAGCCACCGTTACGTCTATTAGATATTTTACGAGTAAACAAACAATCTTCTAAATTCTAAACAATCGAAATCTTCTCTATCAAAATCAGACTTCATATAAATATGATATGGATCTTCCTTTGTTATTCTTAATTCTCTTGTTTTCATCCAGTTAACTTTGACATTTCTTGTCGTTTTTTTCCGATTCACTATCAATTTCTCTAGAGGCTCAGTTGAGTAGAAATCATCAATTTCCATCTGGCTAGTTATTAGAGGATTTTTCTTTTTACATAAAGCCATAATTTGAATATAATCATCAGGCGTATAAATTCTTTGATTGTACTTCAACGCTCTCTCAATATCGCCAAAGTCTTTATCATTGGGTAAGTAGCTGTAGCCTGGCATCAAATACTTAAAAGTAATAGATTCTAGGTTCGGTTTCATTTCAAGGACCGCTTTCATCATAAGAGTTATTTTAATATTGCGATTTTGACCTCCACAAGAATCTGACCATAGAATTAAATGGTTTATGTTGTCAGAGACATTCTTATCTATATGTTTTAGAAGACAGGATCCCACTTCCTGTGCGCCACGTCCAGCCTGACCCTCAACCCATGTATAACAGTAGCTTTGATTATTTTTTGCACTATGTACACCCAAGTTGTAAAGCCAGATTTGTCTTTTATAAAAAATTATATTTGTTTGGATTCGGGGTAATGGTAGTGTTTTTTGCATATCAAACGTAAGACATTCTATGTCTGGATGGTTTTTACCTGAGTTCATATCAAATTTTAACTGAGATCTTGCTCTTTCAGCCTGGCGAAGATGATTGTTATGCGTTTTTTTAATGGTGTTAATATCACCACCGCTTCTTCCTGCATTTATTAGTTCGATGCGGCATTTATCGCAGATATTGCACGTATCTTTACTTAATATTTTAACTTTAATGTTAAAGTTGGTGTAAAAAAATTGTTTGAAAAAACTAAAACTCACGGCATTCGTGGTTAGTTTGGCTTTATATTCATCATAAACTGCAGACAAAGTAACTCCAGGCGTTTAATAATGGCGTTTAATCTATCGCAATTGGCATTTAATCTAGTGTTCAAAACAGCCAACTTCCACTAAAGAAAAATAAATTATTTGCAAAAAACAGCCAGCAAGGATTGGCTGCCTTTAACGTAACTCGAAAACAGATATACCTTGAACATTTTCAAATTTGTAAAAAACAGCCATACAGTTGGCTGACTTCTGCAATAATGGTATTTTAGTTTAGGTCTAAATTGGCTTTATTCTGCACTATGATGACTGTTTTATACAAAAAAAATATGTTGAGATGGCTGCATTAGACAGCTTTTATCTCCGTAACTAAAAGAGATATCGACATGGCTGTCTTTGCAAAAAATCCGCAATGCCGAAATTAACATGGCTGTGTTTATAACTCATTTTTGAAAAAAGAGGCATATGGCTGCTTTCTGCATAACTAGGTCCAATTAAAAAGTATTCAGTTTTTTCCTTTTTTTGTTTATTTTGGACTAGCTTCTGTCCGCGGCTTCGCACGCGTTGTTTCTATGGAAACGTTTTGAGGTTATTTCTGTCCCATGGGAACTGATTTATGGGATCGCCTATGTTTGATTCCAAGGTTAGACTTACCTGTATGCAAAATTTCAGCCTGATCCGTTCAGTAGTTTTGGCGTGAAGAGGTGACTTTCGCATTTATAATACTAGGTTCTGCCTTCGGCTTCGCACGCGTTATTTCTACGGAAACGTTCAAAGGTAATTTCTATCCCATGGGAACTGATTTATGGGATAAAAAGTAGCCTATGTTTGATTCCAGGCTTAGAGCTACACCGATGCAAAATCTTTCATCTCGATCAAATCTCTGTTCAGTAGTTTTGGCATGAAGACGTAACAAACATCCATCCTATACATCCATCCATCCAAACTTTCGCATTTATAATATTAGTGTGATTAGTGTGATAGTGTGATTCTATACACTCCAAAGCGACACTTAAATTGTTTTTGGATGGATTATTTGTTTTAAATGGTTTACAATAAAATACAATCTGGTAAATAAAATTTGTTTCACGAAGGTTACAACTAAAAACTGTAGCTCGGGTTTACATAAATGCGATTAATTTGATATCGTTAAACGTCAGATGTAGTGCTTCAAATGATCGATAGGTATGTAATTAGTAAACATCACGACATTTCCTACTTTGATTGATTACCAATAATTAACTATTAATACCAAATTAAACCTATGAACAAAATAAATGCCTATCAAACACGATGGCGGGATTTATGACGTTGACTTTCACACCTATCAGAGATAATGAAAAAAGTTAGATAGCTTACTAAAAAGCTTATCAAAAGGTCCATCTGACCGTTAAAATAATGAAGTGTTAATATTTAGCAATCGGCTCGCAACACTGGTTCCGTGGTTTACTGGCCGGTTTGATATAAACAGGTGTGTAGAATACAGCAAAAGTAGGATGATAATGAAACGTTGGGGTGCACTCAATACCGCTACGGAAGCGGGCGGCCTAACCTGGACGCACAAAAGACCCCCTGAAACGAGAGAGCACGTATTGTTCAAACCAGACCCCATTCTGCTGCCGATATTTGGCCTTTCCAACGAGAAGCTCAGTCGATTGCACCCGTTCATAAACATATTGCAGGGAAACTTTAAATACGAATACCGATCAGACAAAGTTGAATAGTTTTGTATTAAGTTTTCGAATCAAACTTGTAGATGCTGTTTCACCAAAATTCTATAGGAATTTTCAAAAGGAATTTCGTTGACCTCTAAGAAATATAATCAGGAGTTGGGGAGGTTATTTAACCAAATTTTTTTTTAGGAAATTACAGTAATAGATAAGAATCGATTAGATATCTACAATCACAACTTGTATTTACATTTATATCGAGTGGGAAAAAATTGTATGGGGTACGAATGTTTAGCACTCGACGCATTTGTGCCGTTGAGGACGATTTATAAGTTCATTAAGAAACAAGTACTATTTATTAAACTAATGAAAGAGCCAAATATTGACGCCCTAATGTGCCAACATTGTAATTATACCTCAGTCTTCAGTAGTGTTTATCACTAGAGGACAGGTGCGGCATAAACAAAGTTTGTTGGCGAACCTGAGTAAATAGAGGTCCTGGTTGGAGCTCTTCAGCGCAAGACAAATGTCTCGGGTAAGCCATTCGGCTGTCGCAAACCAAAGCCTAGTAAGAGCCATTGTGAAAAATAGGCTCATACACGGTTTTGGTTTGGACAGCCGCATTGACAAATGTGCAGAAAACACTTTAGGAGATAAAATAGACAGAGTCACTGAAAGGCTCTAGTTTTAGAAGTACTAACAGTTCCGTAGTGAGACCTTGCCAATTGAATGGAAAAGCTCCTAAACTGAAAATGCGTGGGACCAGGAAATCCTAATTTAGAACTAATTTAATCTCGGTACTTACCGATTCCTACCTCGAGGGTTGCGCCGTCTACTATTATTTTAGGTACTTCATCCTAAATAAAAGTGTGGGTTGTCTGATTTCACGCTACTACTGGGGCGTAGTAAACCGATACCAGTTCAATTTTCAAACTGCAAATCAAATCGTTTTTCGCAATCGCCGTGTAATTTGAGAGATTCCCAATTCTCTCTCGTTCAGTCGGTAGTTATTGCGTTGTACGGCTGAAAGGACGGACAACCGTACAAATGAGCTTTGCTAATAGCACTCCGTTTTTACGGAATATTAAAACGAGATGGTTTTGCACGTTTGAATATATTCACAATTTACATAAGTAGCTTGCCCCAACAAACTTTAAGCTTTAGTAGGTACAACATTTTGCTCAATTAACTACCTGGAACAATTTTCAGCACCTTTAAACTCGGCAGTTCAAACAATTTAACAACTTTTAGAGTGCAAAAGGTCCATCGTGAAAATTTGTGAAAGTCGAACATATTTCATTCAGGTGCTCTGTATAATGGATTAAATTGAATAAAACGGATCAGGCAGCAGATGCAAACGAAATTCGACTGTTAATTATTACAATTCCAAGTATTTTTTATGAAATTAAATCTACTCGTTTCACTAAATTCGTTTCTAATTTAATACCTACTTCACTGATACCCATCAACGATTTAATTCGGTTATTATGTTAAGATCATATCTTTGTGATAAATTCAGGTGGAGGCAGTTAGGTTGGTACTTACTTTGTAGGATATGTGAGTACAATACAATACAATACAAATACACTTTTATGCACACCAAAAAAATACAAAAGTAAAAATATAGGAAAAGAGAGTTATAGAGTTGTACAATGGGCGGCCTTATCGCTAAGAGCGATCTCTTCCAGACAACCTAGGGATGGACACGAAGCAGTTGTGTTGCAGTAGTACCTATGGGAATAACAATACAGTCTCGCTACACTCAAGCTTGTGATTTATCTCGATCATATTTTGAAACCACCAAAATAAGCTCATACGAGACTTGTTCATCAGACACTGCTTCAGAGGAAAATGTGACCTAATTTGAACTAATATAATTAGGTTAAAATTAGGTATTATAATTTTGTAACATAGATTTGTCATAGGTTTAATTAGCAATAGCGATAGGTACTTATAACTTGTAAATAACTCGAATCTGGGATCCCTCGCAACTTTATACAAGATTCTCTTAGTTGGAGCTAGGATTCAGACTTAAGTTCTTATCAGGATCTGTATAATTATGTAGCTTATAACGATATAATATTTTGTGTCTTTTTCCGAAAATAAATAATTTATGTTTGTTCATCATCATATATCAATGTAACAAGAGGGAACCCAAAATACCTACCTAATTGCCCTGACAGGGTTTTTGTGCATTGTGTACCCACTAAGATACCAAAGAACAACATCTGTATGCATAGAATCACAATAAATGATATGAATATGAATATTTTGTTTGTTTAGTGACGACCTTTGTGGCGCGGTGGGCGAAGGTCCGCCTGCGACGCAGGAGGTTGCGGGTTCGATTCCCGCCTCGGGACAAATATTTGTACGATCTGCAGATATTTGTTCAGGGTGTTCTGGTCGTTTTCTATGTATAATAAATAAATATCTATCTATGTACTCGTATATTATTAAGTTTATCAATTATCTAGTACCCATAACACAAGCTCTGCTTACCTTGGGGCTAGATAATGCTGTGTGAATAGTCCAGCATTATTTATTTATTTATTATTTATTATTAGCTTGGTTGAGCGACTCTCAAAGGACCTTGGAAATTTTTGTACAGTGACCGCCACGGCTCTCACCAAAAGCTATGTATTGTAATGCAATGAAACTCGCCTGTTCTGAGTTGCAACACTTTTTCTGTTGTTTCAGATGTGGTGGGCTCTGTGGTGCGCTGCGGTGGTGGTCGGCAGCTCGGCGGTGGCTGCACCGGTGCCGGACAATTTGGACATGGTACAGATTGACTCCTCCGCGCCTGATGACGTAAGAACTCTTTAGTAACTATTGGAATTATCATATAAACGATTCACCCTCGTAAAAACGGAGTGTTATGGGTTTGATATATCTGGGGTCGAATTCTGCTAACCCTCGCGCCTCGCTTCACTATGGCAATAGTATCGTCACAAAATCGTCGCAGAATCGTCCATGGATGAAATAAACTCTAGATAATGCGAGCGGTGCTATTTGCACAGAGAGATTGATAGATTGTTTTAACCTCGACACTTTTGACACGGGAACTACAGGTGGAAGGACGTATTACGTCCTTGAGATGATTCCTACAGATGGAAATTTTGAATTTCGATTCCTACAGATGTTATTTCATTCAAAATGAAATTCGATTCCTACAGATGGAAGGACGTATTACGTTTCTTTCATCAAAGGTAAAATTCCAAAATGTGTAATTTTTTGATTCTCTAGGTGTTCTGTCTGAGCTGTCTCTCGCCAATTCAAATTATAAAAGTTATAATTATTTTGAATCAATTAAAGTTCTTGTTGTAGCCATTATTTCGTGACCAGATATTTCACGTGATACATTTAAAATCACCAAACTAGGTACGCAATCGATTGTTTCGTTTCGTTTTTTTTGTGCAGTATCGTAGGTACTTTAATTCGGTACACCGGTTGGCCGAAATCACGAAATTTGGGGTTGGAGAATTAAAATGGGCTCCCATAGACGTCTTCTTCGCTAAATGAGCAAATGTACATCATTGATATGAAATGTATAATACTCATATAAGTACAAGGTATACAATAAAATAATCGAATTTGTTAATATTCTGCCGTTTTGTACCGAATATATCGCAAATGATATTTGGAGTAACGGAGTTTGCGGACGCCCAGAAAATTACCAATTCTCTTGGGCAAGGAAGGGAAAAGTAAACAAAAACCATTCCCTCTTCAAATGATTACAATATTTTTTATTTATGACTATTTTGGGATTTCAATTTCAATGCTTGATTTTTAATTTCAAATTATTTTACAAATGAATATAAATTCAACAATATTACATAACCGAAGATTAGATTGAATACAACTTGTTTCAAATCTAATTAATACTGCCTTGCTTAGAAGATTATGAAGCTTAATAAATGGTAATAATTTATAGACTACAGACCTTTTAGGGCCTTGCCACTGACCTTTTCTGAATGATTAATTTTAGGGTTTGTTCTACAGGAGAGTATGTATGCCGTTCAACCGATGTCACGCTACGCTTCCCCCTGGCTCTACCTGCTCGATATGCCTCATGACTCACAGGTAAGAAATCACACTTCTTTTAATTTAATAAGCCTATATTTTCACACAGGGGATGTCCATGGCCAACCCTATGTATGTGTAAACGACACTTGTTTTGAAGCAATGAAAGCAATTAATTGTATTTGTGAAATTTCAATGTAACTCTGCTAGAAAAATATTATTAGGTACTCGTTGAGTACTTGAAACTTTTGAGTGCACGATCGAAAGTCCGTAAAAAACATTACTAAAAGAGATTTAAATCTTGCCCTTACGACTGCGTAGCAATGCTACGGCGTAGCATTGTGCTACGAAACCGCTACGCCTCGTTACCAACTAATCTAACGTAAAAGGTTTCTACAATCAACAGACCTACAGACACACGTGTGTGATTCTAAAATAATATTACGAAATACATGTACCGTAACATTGTCAAATTGGATTGTTACGAAAAAATCTCGAGAAAGCAAAATAATGTGTTTTCCTCTTGATTGAAATACATAAGTTTATCTAAATTAGAGTTATAGCTCATTGTTGGAGACAACTCGCCGAGCGTTTTGTTGACACGCCTATTATTTACTTGAAATTTCAAAGACCTTTTTGTTAGGTCAGGTTTAAAAGGTCTCTGTAATCAGTCGAACTAATTACAACGTAAATTTGAGACTTCCAACCTTTCAGAAATTGTTTTTCTAACAATTTGCTTTGTAAATATTGAAATACCTCTGAACCGCAATCTTTCCGCTGTATTGGAGGAAACAGATGAGACTTATCTGTGTTTGATGGCCGTAGCAGGATGCTATAAAAATTATGGTTTCAATCGGGAATAAACAAATAAGTATATCTGAGGGAAATAGATCGACGGAAAAGATACTTTATGGTAAGAACTATGAATGTGTAAAATACACTTTTTTGTACCACACAAAGACGGAGAAAAAACAATACAGAAAGCTAGGAATAGTAACATGGTTGTAGCAAATGTTAAGGAATCAAACAGTTATCAAGAACTTGCTTTGTCTGAAAACTTTAAAGTGCTTACATACGAGTAAGTAAAGTACAGTGAAGGAAATGTCAAAAAACAGAGGTGCCAGTATAAATACGGAATCCACATGATAGAGTTGAGCTACCTGCACACTGTTCCAATCTAGAGGTAAATCAACTGAAATTAGATAGCTTTATTTAGTTTTTCAAATCATTGCTAAATGTTCATCGGGTGACTCAATGAAAAGATAAATATTTTATTATACTTTATTGACAAAAAAAATTACTATCTAATATAAGAAACAAATTAGAAGTAGTATTTACAATTGAACCAATTGATCTAACTGCAGACTGTTGCAAACAATCTACAGGTAGCTCAACTGATCTGTATCAATACCAGTCGGAAGCGTCCCCGAGACGCTGGCTGCATTGCCTCGCTCTAGGGAAATGCTGATGCGCTGATAATTTGATTTCAATTTAATTACTTACTTCAATTATAGCGTGCCACTAAATGCTGCCCATCACAGTGCAAAAGATCAAAGTGACATGTCATCGACTCTCTCGTAGATGCTTCAACCAAAATTGCTTGCCCCATCAGGTATTGAATATAAAAGAAAAGTATCCCCATCAGAAAAAAAATGAAAGCGTTTATACTCGTTTGTTCGATAAATATATTAAGGTACTCGTCACTGCAAGGGAGACTAATGAAGACAGTGTCCAGAAAGAGAGGCTTGGTCCTTATCGGCAGCGGCGTTCTTTTGTCGTGAATGCGCCAGTGGAACATCTGCAGAAGATCACCCATCTCTACTACATGAGACGAGTTGCTGAGGAGAACCGGAATCTATTGGACCGCATTGGGAAACGGGGTAAGTTCGCTTTATATTAAAAATACAGATATCAAAATCAATACTCAGGTCCAATGAGGAAGTTGTACAACCCTTACTGGTGACCAGTAACAGGTACATGTTTGAATACCTATCACAGGCACCACTATCACACAAACATCTTATTGCATATGAGATATAAGCTTTGTTAGCTTTTGCGTGTCGGAGCAACACCTGTATTAATGCTTCGTAGAAATCTGCTGAGCTACATAACCTTAACATGTATTAATTTTGGTAGACCGACCCAAATATACGCCCATACGTATAAAATAAAAAACAAATATAACATAATGATAACCTAGTCATTTAATGCTGCATGATAAATGTAGTAAGCTCTAGTTAAAAAAAAATATAGCTTTGTAGTTGCATGAGGTGTAGCAACATGTTGAAATTAGCACTGAAAACCAATTTTTGTTTTTCTAGCGATGGAGTGGTCCAGAAACTTACTGAAATAAGCCACAACAAGCTAGAGGAATCCAACAAATAAAAATCTACACTTTTATGTACAAATAACTTATCACCAACTTGTACCTAACAAGAACGATGATGATCCCATAGTAGTATTAGACAAACGAGAATATTTTCTGTACGTGTGTTTGCTTAAAAACTTTAATAAACCATATCCAACTTAGTTTATTATTTACTTAAAACACAGTAACATCTCGACATGATATTTTGTTCAGATTTAATATGTTGTAGTATAATGTGAATACATGGCAAAGCTGCGTGCTCGTTCTAAACTAATGAAAAGCTGAAAGACTACATCAAACGGAGAACCTTTAGTTTAGATAGAATATGAAAATAACCGCAGTAATACTTATGCTACATTTTCGCAAAATTATGAGCGGATACAGAAGCGGCTTTTGTATATTTTGGCTTTTCAAGGAAATTTCAGTTGTGTGTCAGTGTTGGTACCATTGAAAAACTCCTTACTTTTATTCGCAATTTCATCGTCAATGATTTTCCTGATGCCATTGGCGCAGTGTGGGTAGCTCCAAGAGGTGGGGCGACGACCTGGTGAAGGTCACGGGAAGCTGATGGATGCAGGCCGCGCAGGTCCGGTCATTGTGGCGATCTTTGGGGAAGGATAATTGTGCAGCAGTGGGTTGTCTTTCGGCTGAGATGACGATGATGACAGTGTGGCCCTGTGGGGAACTCCAGAATTATCATTAGGTACATTTATCTGTTTAGTTAGAGTCTCTACACTCTACAGAGAGTCGGTTTTATACAAACGTTTCAGATTTCATTTATTGTCGTCACGTGTATACACTTTATAATATTAGCCTAGTGCACACTAATAAAAATGTGTCCTTGCTTCGCGATAAATGTGTCGCGCTTCAAATGTGGCGCTACAATTATCGTAATACAAGTGTATGTTTGCTTCACCCTGTAGGACACTGCAAAAGAGTTTATATAAAATACCTTCTGATTTATCCTGTAGCTACAGCGGTCCACCTTTCTGTCCCGTCTCAATCTACCTGTAACATTTTGTAAATAGGAACTTGATTGTGCCCAATTGATGAACAGGAAAAGGGGTGAAAGTTATGTTTGGGTTCTATTTATGAAATACTATCTTCTGCCCGCGGCTTCGCACGTGTTGTTTCTATGAAAACGTTTTGAGGTTATTTCTATCCTATTCTATTTTTGAGGTTATGTCAAGTCACACTTAATGCTATCGAACGGAATAAATAGTATTCTATGTCCGTCTCCTGGCTCTAAGCTACCTCCTTACCAATTTTCAGCCATATCGGTAAAGCCGTTCTTGAGTTATATATAGTGTAACTAACACGACTTTCTTTTATATATATAGATGTATGAGTGAAAAAGGAATCAAGTAGAGTTTAATTACATCATTATAACTAAGGTCCTTAGTGGCTGCATTCACTTCTACCGATAGTTGACACAGAATAATCAATTAACTCTTCATTTTAATTTAGTTTAAAATTTGACTTGTCTACGTGCTTATTTTGCAAACCTATAGAAATAAACAATGTTATCATAACAGCGTAGTGGCAGCACAAAGCACAAGTTACCATGGCAAAAAGATAGTTGAATGAAGTGTAGTAAGTAAGGAAGTAAAGTAGGTATTATTCAATTTACCAACTTACACTTAAAAGATATAAGATAAAGATAAAGATACATTTATCTTTATCTTTTATCATTTAAGTGTAGGTTGGTAAATTGAATAATACCTACTTTTTGTTTTCTAACATATGAAAACACCGATAAGTAACCGAAACCCATCATATTATCATAAATCACGGTTTGTACGTATGAGTCTCAGGGGAACTTTTAGTCTTGTACCTAATTACCAGTAGAGAGACAGATACCTTTTTTATTGCCCACCCTTAGCCGTGGCGTATCTGGCGAAAATAAATCTTTGAGGGCAATCATGATTGAAAGATTAGGATTATTATCAAGAGAAAATGTTTAAATTTAAGTCCTTGCGGTTATTTTCTTTAATCTTATAGCAAAGTGATTCCGCTTTCCGAGCTACAGCCTTGGGTTTTAGCTCACTTAAGGTTCCCCTTGGGGTGCGGTTTCTCAATGCAGAAATCAAGTCCAATTTGGTCCAATCAAAGAGGTATAAACTTCGCGTAGTATGTATGGTTCTATTTTAACTTTTGTAGAGGTTTTTTGAGTGCCACTGTTTTTAAATGTTCATAAATATGATTTTAGGGAGGTTCAATCAAATTAAGCAATAAATCAGTAAAATAACTCATTACGATTCAGTAAAATTTTCGTGCGTTCCCTAATCGAGTCTACAGACCATAGTCGGTGGTTCAATCAAAATAGTGGGAAGTTGACAAAACACTGCCGGCTGCCTACAATATTCATACACTGATATATCGCACCAACCCGCCGGGCTGTCTTGGCGGGTTTCTTGCGTAGAGTTTTTAAGAACTTCAATTTCCTTCGTCCATGACCTTAACCCGTGATTCTTGAAGACCGCCAGCGTCGGCCGTGCGAAGCGCCGCATGCCGTCTCTGTCTATCGACATGCCGATGTCAGTGCTGCGTCAGAAACTCAGCCTGGAGAAGGAGAGGAAGGCCCAAGCTCTGCGGTACGCGGCCAACAGAAACTTTCTGAATGACATTGGCAAACGAGGTGAGTCTTTTTATAAATACTTAAAAATCACGTTTATTCTGACTCTATCTATGCAGATTAATATAGTGCATTGTTTAAAACAAAGGAATGTTCAATCAAAACTCCAGAACTCTTTTGTTTTATACAAAACTTATATCTTATGGCCGTATTGACGACAAACTTTTATTCTGAAACTAGCTGCGCCCCGCGGCTTCGCCCCCGTGGAAATTTATGTTTCCAACTTTCTTAATTTTTTCTTTCATAAGAACCTTTTCCTGACAATAACAAACACAACAAAGAAAGAATTAGCGAAATCGGTCCAGGCGTTGTTGAGTTATGCGCTTACCAACACATTTTGCGATTCATTTTTATTGTGTATCTGTTTGTGGTATCGTAGCTCCTAAGCGGATGAACCGATTTTCGTTTAGTTTTTTGTGTCATAGATAATTTTATCCCGAGTGTTCTTAGCTATGTTTCATGAAAATCTGTAGGGGGGTTTTTAAAAATTTAAATTTTGTTCTTGTTTGCATAGATATCCGGGTAGTTCGCTATAAATAGTAACGAGCATTTTCGTCGCACATTTAAGTTGTGTACCTTCTAAAACGTATGTTAATTTAACGTCATGCAATAAGCTATTTTGCAGGAATTTCAACGTTCATCAGAAGCTTAATTAATCTAGACAATAGCGCCGTCAAAAGCCGCTTTGAATAAAGTAACCCAGAACACATGAATTAGCACGTATGGTAAAAACCTACGATCAAAAAAGAGACTTAAAAACAACAGTTAGTACACTTTTACCGGCATGGACGTCGTGGGTTCTTTATGTGGTAATTAAAAAAAATGAGAGAGCAATTATTAAGCTCATATGCAGGTAGCGCAAGAACAGTCGTTGTCGCGATCTCTTATCATAATCACACTAATATTATAAATGCGAAAGTTTGGATGGATGGATGGATGGATAGATGGACGGATGGATGGATGTTTGTTACCTCTTCACGCCAAAACTACTGAACGGATCAGGCTGAAATTTTGCATACAGGTAAGTCTAACCCTGGAATCAAACATAGGATTTTTTATCCCATAAATCAGTTCCCATGGGATAGAAATAACCTCAAAACGTTTCCATAGAAACAACGCGTGCGAAGCCGCGGGCAGAAGCTAATAAGAAATGGACGTCCATCGGCTAAGATCTTATTAAAGTCCTCATATAATTTAATAAAAGCAGACTTAGGCTATGAAGCTAGGTTTAGGTCACCCTGTATCCCATTCATTTTATCTGCAGTAAACGCCTTTTCATCATCATGCACTGAGTTGTTGAAAGGGAAATAGCATGAATGTATTTTTAGCAGAAAAGTTTTCGTTTCCGTCTAGTGGGCTGGTTTTACTTTTGATAATGATAACAAATGTTTAAATGTTTTGTAGGTTCCGCTTTACGCAAGAATATTTTTTTACGTGTATTATACTAGCATCTGCCCGCTGCTTCGCATGCGCATTTTCATTCTAATAAGTAGCCTATTTCTAAGTTAGGCTTTGCTCTAAATGTACGCCAAATTTCATCATGATCTGTTCAGTATTTTTGGAGATCCTAGGTAACAAAAATTCAGATTTCACAAACTTTCGGCTTTATTATACCAAAAATACGCGTGCGAGGCCGCGGGCAGAAGCTAGTGTGTAATAAAACGATTCTAGAGTGCATTTCCCGAAATAGCTATTTTATGAATACTTAAGCAGGTAGTTCGATTCAGCCAAGTCGTATAATTGAGTGCAGACATGTATGTTCAAATAACATACATTAAATAATTAAACATTCAGACAGCTTCAGCACTCCGCAAAATAAGTAAGCGAGGTATCGATATATCGCTTGAACAATAAAACAAATTGACATAACTGACATTCGATGTCATAACCCTAGGTCAGCAGAGAAAAGTGAACCTTACAAACTATACAATAAGATCATTTGAATTTGATAACATGACAGCTCTGTTTTATTCCAAACTAGCTGCTCCCCGCGGCTTCGTCCCCGTGGAAATTTATGTTTCCAACTTTCTTAATTTTTTCTTTCATAAGAACCTTCTCCTGACAATAACAAACACAACAAAGAAAGAATTAGCGAAATCGGTCCAGCCGTTCACGCGTGATGCCGTGACCAAGGAAAACGGGTTTCATTTTTATATATATAGATATAGATTTTCCGAATAGGTAGATAGGATCGGTTAGGTAGAACGATACAATAAGAACATTTAAATTTGTTGACGTGACAGTTCTGTTTTATTCCAAATTTTCAGAATAGGAAGATATAGGATCGGTTAGGTAGAAATTGCAAACGTTGTGCGTTTTAGAAGGAGTCACTCTGAGCTTCTAGATTGAAGCTGGGCGATAATAAATTGTTTAGAGTAAAGTTACGAGTCCGAAATTAACCTATTTTCTTTTTACAGGTTTCCAGCAATGGTCGGCAGTTCCCGAAAAATTATTCTGAAGATACCACAATTTTAACAAAATATTTACCGGAACCCGGTTTCAATAATAATCATACTGTTCAAATATATGAAGGATCTATTGTTCTCAAAATTATTGTTATTGTTGATAGCTTAAAATTCAATTGCCTATTTGGTGATTCCGATCAAATATTTCGCAGTTACCCTGAAGTACAAATCTGACGTCGTTTTCTCGATGTAGAATTTAGAAATGTATACGTTTAGTTTAATATTATCAATTGTTACGTTTTAGTAGTGACTTTAGTAATAAAATTACTTGTCCCATGTTATTGAATATTTTAGAGTAATAATTTGAGTTTAAACAATAAATGTTATTAAATTGAGTTTGATATTTCATTACTTAATAATACCCTCTCTCATCACCACACATTCCTTCACAGCTGAATATGCCTCCCCAAACAAGGGAAGTTATTACTAGGTATAGGTACGCACCTAATATGAACCTAGGCTTACAGCCGGTTGACTGTGATTACCAAATCTATGATCAAATTTATTTAATTCAAGTCATGGGTAATGGCTCTGCGTCTGGTCGACACAAATCAATTTATTGTCAACTACTTCTCTTGTCGAACTGACGTTGACAAGAGATTTGATCATCATAGTTAAATAAAGTGATGATCAGCGATGACTGGCTGTTATGCACGATCATTTTTATAATTTAGCTTTTTATTTTATTGTATGAAAGAGTTACCCCCAAATACTGAAACGCTCTGAGTATACATACATATATTCTCCGAGCTGAGTAAGATTTGAGCATGACTCCAATGAAAATATTTTTTCGTTTCTCATGGAAAATCTGTCAAAAAGAAGTCACTTGAGTCATTTTCAAATACAAGTTGGCAGAAACGAATTTCCATAGAAACAAAAATGAGCAAAACACAAGGTTTAGGAACAAAAACACGAGCAAGACTTCGCATAAATTTTATCATCATCATCATCATCATCATCAGCCTATATTAGTCCACTGCTGGACATAGGCCTCCCCTAATGAGCACCATAGCGCCCTGTCTTCACTTTGCCGCATCCAGCATCTGCCTGCAGTCTTTCGCAGATCGTCATCCCACCGCATACATTTATGTACTGTCAAATATACACCTAACAGAAAAGTAACTCGTACCATATATTTTTAGCTCTTGTATAGTCAGTACTTTGTACCTACAAAGATGAACGTATAAAGGTAGAAAACGAGTAATAAAGCTGGGGTACCTATCTTTTTACAAGTAGCAATCTGAACAAACATTTCACCCTTTTATTGGAGCATGAATCGCGCCCGTTTCTATCAAGTCTAAGGAGGGTACAGTAATTCAATAAGTATAATAGCACCTTCATAAGATGAGTGCTTCTAGGGAGCTGAGTCATCTTTTTATTTAATACTTCAGTGGACAAAGTATAGGAAAGGTGTCGGTGTGATAGGCGATGGTAG
Organism: Eupithecia subfuscata; assembly: GCA_963564075.1. Classification (NCBI taxonomy): domain Eukaryota; kingdom Metazoa; phylum Arthropoda; class Insecta; order Lepidoptera; family Geometridae; genus Eupithecia; species Eupithecia subfuscata. The sequence continues at coordinate 8,864,625 of OY751097.1, read as the reverse complement.
GGGACCAATTGTGCCGGACGAAGGTTTATTTATTTAGGATCAGTTTAGCAATTATTTCGGACCTACCACGCATTTTTTGCTTAATTAGCCGTATCGATTTCAGTGGCATAGAGATTATCGATTTGATTGAAAATTAGCTGTATCATTTACACTCTCGGTAATCTTTGCTCGTTTATTAAACATGACGAAGGGCGTTGGTAGGGACAAATAATTCAAACAGGACAGACAGGGCTGGCTGGCTGGCTGGCTATCTTATCCGCTGTAACTACACCAAAATTTATTAGTAGTACCACAGATATTATAATACATACTAGGTAGTACAGATTTTGGAAAAATAATAAGTTTTACGCTTGTTTAACTAAAACAGATAACCAATAAAAGGACTTACGGTATTTTTCCCATGCGCAAAGAAATAATGTTCTTTTTTGTTTGCATCAGAGAGTGGGCGAGGTGGGCGAAGGGCGCGCTCGGTCGAAGCGCAAGATGCCATCCCTGTCCATCAGCAACCCGATGGAAGTGCTCCGACAACGGCTCATGCTGGAGGTGGCGCGCAAGCAGATGCGCGAGGCCAACCAGCGGCAAGCCATGGCTAACCGGGTCTTCTTGCAGAACGTGGGCAAGCGAGGTACGTCAACATTTTTACTGTGTTTAGAAGAAACACTGCAGTTTACACTGCTGACTAAATCCATTGGCTTCTTTGTAAAACCCGTATTAATAGGTATTGTTTGGCGACATCTGTGGCGCAGCGGGCGAAGGTTCGCCTGCGACGCAGGAGGTTGCGGGTTCGATTCTCGCCCCGGGACAAATATTTGTACGATCTGCAAATATTTTTTCAGGGTGTTCTAGATGTTTTTCTATGTATAATAAAAAATATCTATCTATGTAGTGTATTGTATTACAGATATCAGTTATCTAGTACCCATAACCACTCTGCTTAGCTTGGGCTTAATAGTATTGTTTGAACAATTAGTATATCGCATACCTACCTTTTGTTTAATTTCCCCTACGTTTCTACCGCGTTACAGCGATCGTGGTCACGGGGCGACTAGATGTACCCGATAAAATCATTAACTATGTTAACAAATCGCGAAAGTTTAAAAAGTTTTATTAGTATATCGCATTCACTGCCCAGCCTGGGTGGTGCGACTCGCAGGGTCATGCCGCCGCACGAAGCGCTGAAGATGGACCATGTGCGTCTTGGGCCATGAAAGTGATAGTATACAGGGTTATTGGTAAATCACTGACACTACGTGTGCTGCATTCGTGCAGTTCACCCACAGTGGGTCAAGATTTGATTTGCTAGTATCTACCTACGCTCTGTTGAAGTTACTATAGGTAGAGCTAGGACATATTGACGACTGACGACCTCGGTGGGCGAAGGTCCTCCTGCGACGCAGGAGGTTGCGGGTTCGATTCCCGCCTCGGGACAAATATTTGTACGATCTGCAGATATTTGTTCAGGGTGTTCTGGTCGTTTTCTATGTGTAATAAAAAATATATATCTATGTACTCGTATATTATTATGTATATCAGTTATCTAGTACCCATAATACAAGCTCTGCTTACCTTGGGGCTAGATAATGCTGTGTGAATTGTCCAGCATTATTTATTTATTTATATTACAAACATTAAATATTAAACTTTAATGCAATGTTGTTAACCTTCCCTTTAGCTACCAGACATTCGAATTTTGTCTAAACCTGTTTTCAGTTCCAAGTTCAAGTTCCCAAGGTCTCTCCTTAGATTTTGTCACTACCATTCACATCCCAGACCAGACAATAGCAAGTATCGAATAGCTTAGGAATCTACACGTCTTATAGATAAAAATGGAACGGGTAGGGCACCTATAAAACTGAATGGATCAACATTGAAAATCAAGTTTATTGCAGCCTGATGCCGCCCACTGTAAAACAATAGGGCACGATTGTAGCAAACGAGCCACTCGCCACTGGCTACAAAAGCTTATCGTAAAATTTAGTTTTCTCTGATATCGGTATGACTGCCAACCACTTCTCAAAATGTTTAAAACGTAGCTGCCACAAATGCGTGCAACAGAGTAGACGATCGTGAACTTTAGAGCGCACTTTAGATTTTGGGTAGGTACCTATTTAACTCGATTCATGGTCGGATATTACTTTCAAAAACGTGGCTAAGTAGTTTTCTTCCAATAATTGATTCATTATCAGCAGGAGTTTGGTTTTTTGTAAAAGTAGTGTATCTCGTTTGTTCCGAACGTACCTAATCTTTATTTGAAACTGCAAATGTAACTGGGTCGCTGAGAAAGCAACAAGGGCATTAAGCTTGGAAACTGAGGGCAGATTGGATACAAACAGAATAAATTATTGTGAATTGCCTACGCATGTAATTTAATATCTTTATTTGGAGTCTGAGGGGTCAGCTGGAAATGTAAACCATGAAAAAAAAAATTGGTTGCCTGTAAAGTCGGTATACGGGCGAAAGTTTTACGTGACAACGACCGTAACGCAGTTTCTTGAAGTGTCACCCGGCAAACCAATTTATAAGACGTTGTCACGTCAAAAGAGCATGAGATAATAATGCGTTGCATGCTGCATAACACCAGCCTATAAGAGTCCACAGCTAGAATAAGGTACTTATTAAGGGAGGCCTAGGCCTCCCTTAACATTGGGTGTCATTTTTGACATTGGGTGTTATTTTTGATAAATTACGTAGGTAACTTTTTACATTTGGTGTAATTTTTAACATTCGGTATAATTGTTTACATTTGGTGTCATTTATGACATTTGGTGTCATTAACATTGAAGGTCATTTTTGACATTGGTTGTCGTTCTTGACATTGGGCGTTTTTTATAAATTACGTAATTTTTGACATTATAGTGTCATTTTTGACATTTGGTGTCATTTTTGACATTTGGTGTCATTTTTGACATTTAGTGTAATTTTTTATAAATTCTGTTATTTTTGACATTGCTATCAAGATAAAAAATAAAAATTGAGTTTACTGTTGAGAAGGTACTGTAGTTTTTATTGCTTCTCTTTGGTTTCCTTCTCTCTCAGGGGGAAAAACTGGAACGCAAAAATCATCGAGGGGGAAAACTGGAATTTGAAAAAAATTATTCCTCCAAAAAAATGAATTCCAGTTTTCCCCCTTGAGGGGGATTTGTCAAGGGGGAAAACTGGAATAACCCTTAATAAGTACCTTATCGGCGCTTATTACGGGGTAATGCCGTAATCCCCACGCTGGGCATGTGAGTTGCGTATCGCCGAGACAGCTTTTTTTGCACTACCGACGTTGCTCCTTATCCGACAACCATGGGATTAAACTTTGTATGGTGCATGATCAGCCCATTTTTAACCTGCTTATCGTCAGATATGCAATAGAAAATCCAAAGTTCCGAATTGATGAAACTTCTCAAACTACGAAAATAACTACCAAGGTCAAAAACATCTAAAAATACCTTTGATGAATTACATTTTGGCAAACACAAAAGCCGCAAGTCAATATTAATTCATTACGAGATGAACAAGCCCATTTTCTTGAAGCACCAAGGTATTTGCGTTAACAATAGATCGAACCTAGTAAAATTTATGCAGTACCCTCAATCTCAATTTCAAATAGGCTACGCAAACAAGACGGACTTCGCGTGATTAATCTTAGCATCATCCTGTATTTGGCGGTTGTGAGTTGTAAAAATATTAAATAGATGAATAAGACAATTCACACAGCATTACCTAGCCCCAAGCTAAGCAGAGCTTGTGTTACGGGTACTAGATAACTTATATACGTAATACATTACACTACATAGATAGATATTTTTACTATACATAGAAAACATCCAGAACGCCCTGGACAAATGTCTGCAGATCGTACAAACATTTGTCCCGAGGCGGGAATCGAACCCGCAACCTCCTGCGTCGCAGGCGGACCTTCGCCCGCTGCGCCACAGAGGTCGTCATTAAAAATAAAACACTAGCTTCTGCCCGCGGCTTCACACGCGTTTGTTGGAATACGAAGTAGCTTATATGTTATTCAGGGTCCCGATATTAAAGTGTGTAAAATTTCAGCTCGATCTATTCGGTAGTTTTGTTGTTGTCTTTGGCAGAATATTTTCACATCAGCACAAATTTTCCCCTTTATAATGTGAGTAGGACTTTACAGTACACCTGCATCTCTATATTATTTTCAATCTTCATATTTTTTTACTGTAGTTTAATTATGAACATTCTCATAATTATGATTAATTTCAAAACAAGACTTAATTTAGTAGTCATAAATGAAGTATTGAAGTCTAGCACCGAATTAATGTGGAATACCTTTAAATTTTAAACTTGAGTACAGTAGACCGAGGTCTACTGTTCTCAAATTTATTCCCACATTTTAACACGTTTTTTCAGTCAGTGAATGGCTTTTCTTCTGATTGCAGACGACTCCATCATACATCGCCTCTCCCATCCTCGTCACTACTCGATAAAATAATGGATTGGAAGCTTTGTTACTCTTTCACTGAAATCGTTATCAAAACTCGATAAATCTAAAAAAACTTTGATAGTGAAAAATTTTTAAAAGAGTGACTTCCCACTGCTGGTCTCTCTTTCCTTTTCGGATAGATACCGTAGAGTGAACGGGGATGGAGTTGCTTAGATAGTACAACCTACGTAAAGTGAGAGGGGTAGCTGAAATACAATCATAATAATCAAAATGTGTACCTGTACATACATTAAGGGCGAAGGTCCGCCTGCGGCGCGGGAGGTTGCGGGTTCGATTCCCGCCTTGGGACAAAATGTTTGTACGATCTACAAATATTTGTTCCGGGTGTTCTGGTCGTTTCTATGTATAATAAAAAATATCTATCCATGTAATGTATTATATTATGTATATCAGTCATCTAGTACCCATAACACAAGCTCTGCTTAGCTTGGGGCTAGATGATGCTGTGTGGATTGTCCAGCATTATATTATTATTATATTATTATTATTATTAGCCAAACTCGATGTAGAATGTTAGAGATCAACAATTGAAGATCCTTCTTTCAATAAATATTGCTTACAATTATATCTGAAACTCGACGCCAAGTGAGTTTTAGTGTGGTTTGTTTACCAACATTTCACAACGAGTTTGACTAGTGTATAGTTCAATAAATTCAGCTATTTAATGCGTCAGTAAATGTATAATCCTTTTAGTCATGTCCCCTGGTACTACCAAGTTGCTCACCTAGTACTTATAACATTGACGACCTCCCGCCTCGGGACAAATGTTTGTACGATCTGCAGATTCAGGGTGTTCTGGATGTTTTCTATGTATAATCAAAAAATATATAATTATCTATTTAGTGTATTATATTAAGTATATCAGTTATCGAGTACCCATAACACAAGCTCTGCTTAGCTTGGGACTAGATAATGCTGTGTGAATTGCCCAGAATTATTTACTTATTTATTTAACATGATGTTTCCTTTGCTCCAGGTTACTGGGCCGCTTCCGCTCCAGCCCGCTACGACAATTAAGAGTCCAAAACTGACCAGTTATTTTCTGTTCCTGAGTGCTGTCGTCACTAAATGGCTGGAAACGAGGTATTACATTACAAATGCAAAAAATACGGATTATTTTCATTATCAGTAGATAAGACATTGCAGTCTTTATTAGAAACGATTCTTTAATAAAAAGTTTAAAAAAATGATTGAGTTTTCGGTCGAGGTGTGTTATCCAGCTCAACATACCAGGCCTGCCACATTTCTTTTGTAACACCTCGTTTTGTGGTGAACAGCCAAATTTACTGAATCTCCTAATCGTATTTTTCTATGCTTGTTAAAATGTTACGTAGAACGCTGTTCTTATAGAAATCTACCTATTCATTAGTCACATTTAGAACTTTAAATAGATCTAGTCGATGTATAAAACATGTTATAATCTTATGTGCCAAATGAACGAAGTGCACCCGCGTAGCCTGAAATTTTATTTATAAAATATAATCGAGAAATTAGATAGAAAAGCTTGCAATTTTGTTTGCCAATGTATGTTTGTAGTCAACATGGCGGCTGAGCAGCCGCCATTTTTAGTCCTGTTATAGAGTTAACTAACGTCTTCACACTTCTGAACCCATTAGATAAACGTTTTTATTATGTTTCATCGTGTTAATTAATTATACTTAAACTGCGCCTATTAGTTATAGAAATTTGACATTTCATTGTACAGATTTTATGCTAAGTATTTATCGTACACATTATTTTATTGATCTCTATATTTAGTGAAGGTAGAACAGATGTAGTAAATATAAATTACGTTCAATAAAAACGTTAATAATTTGTTTTGTTTTAATTGACTTCCCTTTAGATATAAATGACGATAACGCTTCTTTTAACAAGACAAAACTAAAATTTTAGAAAACCCGCCGACGTTTTTTGGCTGAACAGATTTTTATGAAACATGGCTAAGAACACTCGGGATAAAATTATCTATGACTAGCTTCTGCCCGCGGCTTCGCACGCGTTGTTTCTATGGAAACGTTTTGAGGTTATTTCTATCCCATGGGAACTGATTTATGTTGGGATAAAAAGTCGCTTATGTTTGATTCCAGGGTTAGACTTACCTGTATGCAAAATTTCAGCCTGATCCGTTCAGTAGTTTTGGCGTGAAGAGGTAACAAACATCCATCCATCCATCCTCCATTGACGCCCTCCGACGCGTATTATGTCGTCGACCCACCTCGCAACCGGGCGTCCGACGTTTCTTTTGCCCATTATTGGCCACCAATCAGTAGTTGTTTTGCTCCACCTATCATCACCTCGCCTTGCAATGTGTCCATCCCATAAATTATATTAATTGATTTTGGTAGTAGGTTCATCCAATAATCGTTCTTTGGAGAAGGTTATTTGAAACTAAACTTAAAAACGGTTCTGCCCTGAATTAACAATGGGTGTAGGATTGAAAGATCGCTCTTCTCGATTCATTGGGTTCCTTTTGTATCATAGGTGGTTAATTATAAGTAGTTTTTACGTACACGTACCTATTTTATACTTATTTTATATAAATGTTATACTAATAATAATATGTTATGATTCGGTAAGTTTAAAAATAATTAAAGTTCATTAGCAACAAAAAAAAAAGAAATTATACCTAGTATCTACAAAGCGACGAACGTGTTCGTGATGATGGGTAGTTCATGCAGTGTCAGTGAATTACCAAAAACCCTATATACTTACCACTTAACAGATTTTACCAAAACCTACAAATATTATTGTGGGTATGTAGAGGTAGGAACCTGCCTGAGATAATAGCGTAACTCCGCGGAGATAATAATCAAACAAAAGAAGTATGGGTACTGGAGGTGACATGATGTCATTACTACACAGGCCCTTTGTTTCGGCTGAAAACCAATCGGAATAGTTTTACTTCCTCGAAAACGTCTCAATAGGAACAAATTTATTCATTAAAGCACAGAACAGCTACCGGAAGGAGAAGTTTTGATGAAACAATTTAAGCGCTTTGCTAAGGTGGTGCCTATTTATAATGACTCAAGTCAATAAAGTCTGGCTTCGCACAAAAAATGGGAAAATGGATAGAAATCTTGGGTTAAAATCGAGGTGCCCTGAAGACTGAATAGTATTTTTGTCAGAAATCGAAAATAACTTTTCTACCAACCATATATTTAGTGTAGGAATATTAGGAGGTTATTATTTAGTGAATACCTGTCCCAGGTTCGCTCCCCTCCCGTCTCAACATGACTGACCCAAGCTTCCAAAATAATGGAGAGTCCAATCAACTTTTCCGACGTAGGTCCCCACCCTTTGACGGGCATTAATTAGTTTTTTATTTACACCGAAATGAGGAGAACACTTTGCCGTAATTTCATTTTTGTCGTTATTTTTTTACTCTTCTTGCAAACTTTCAGCAAAGAAGAGCTGGCAGGTGTTTATAGGATCAGTGTCTTAAGGACCGCCCAAAGAATATTTCTACTTGTTTTTTCGCCCCACTCGAATATATATAAATGAATGAATGAACACTTTAGTGTACCTACATACAAATAAAATAAAATTACTTAAATCTAATTTAGAATAAAACGTACAATAGGCGGCCTTATTGCCTAAAGCAATTTCTTCCAGGCAACCTTATTACTAACAAAAGATACCTAAATAAAGAGTAGTACCTATAGTAATAAAGAGTAGTACCTAAATAAAGAGTTGGTAGTGTACATATTACACGAAGTTCATATACTTAGTTAGAAAGTAGAGGTTATCGTAATTTTAGGATAGGTAAGCAAGCCAAGGCACCATATTGTAATAGTTTAACATTTAATTTTTAGTGGTACACTCCAAAATTAACTTCGAAATTAATTTGACACTGTTTTTAAGTTTTGTGGACAAATACGAATCTCACGGGAATACAAATTTTAGGAGACCACTTCAAGATTATTTGTACCTACAATAGCGTAATCTTTTTAAAAATCGGTCCATAATTATGTCCATAAACGGAAAACGAACATAGGTACTTACAGCCGAACATACATAGAAACTCGTTCTTTTATCGAAGTAGTTTAAAATAAATACGATCTCACTAAAAGTTATTAAATCGAGGACCTATGTTCTGCTAATTTAACCAAGTGGCTAATTAAGCAATTAATGTTGTGCTAATTTCAACAAGCTATTGTATTGTATTACAACTTTCAAGACGATGATTCCATTTAGTGATCAAGCCATGACATATCTACGACCAAATGCTACATTAATATGAAGGTACATAATCTAATCTACATTTATCGATGGGGCAATGAAGCCAGCGTCTTGAGGTCGCTTCCGACTGGTATTGTAATGGATCAGTTGAGCTGTAGATTGTTTGCAACAGTCTGCAGTCAGCTCAATTTTTCAATTGTAAAAACTAGTTCTAATTTAATACTTTTTAAACTTTCGCGATTTGTTAACATAGTTAATGATTATATCGGGTATTTATCGCGTACCTTTTGTTTTATTTCCCCTAAAAAAAACAAAAAAAAAAACGAAAGGTACGCGATAAATACCCGATATAATCATTAACTAGTTCTAATTTATCTCTATTATTTGAATGTAATTTTCTTTGTCAATAAAGAAATATTGTATTGTATTAAAACTTTCAAAATGATGATTCATTTGACATTTTGCAATCGTCAAATGCATGTTGCATTCCAAAATGCTTCCTAATGCGATCAAGTCACAACATTATCTTCGACCAAATGCTATATTAATATCTAAATATCATTCATCGATTGAGTTTGTAGATTCACCTACTTGAATCTATGAAAACGAAAGGCAGTTAGGCACCCCACGTTATCATAAGTGGCAAGTCTGCCGGAGGGACACTCAGCATCTGTGCGATAATTAAGGTGATATAATTTGAGCGAAGCGCTTCGAGAGCCACATGATTTCATTACTCTTCAACACATTTTCGGTGCTGAGACTTGATACGATTAAACTATTTAGTCAGAACGATTAGTTTGTAAAACAGAATAGATCTCGCATGAGCTGTAAATATTATTTTTCAACCGACGAAAAACGGAGGAGGTTTTCTAGTCGACGCGTATATTTTTTTTTATGTATGACCACGCATAGCTTTTTACAGAGTAGTCCGACTTAGTAATCCATTTTTTATTGGAAAGGGTATACCTACCCCGAAATTGGTCCCATATAAATTTGAAGCCGTTTCATAGTTATTTAAAACAAGCCAAATTAATAAGATATGAGGCAGCGAAATTTCCTACAAATTTAGGGTTCATTTGATTATGAAAAACTCAGTGCTGAAACGCCCTCAAACTTTAACAAAACTAGGGGTACGTGACCAAGTTTGTAAAGTAGGGAAACAAACGCAATCTTTGTTCCAGTGTTTTGACGATCCTTCCTGCCTTTCGTTTTATCAATTAGAGGACTGGATTGAGAGGTCTGATTGCGTTGATTTACAAAGGGTTGGGTACTTTAAAGACAACCATTTTTAGTGAAGCACTAAAAATGGTTGTTGTTCGTATAAATTGGTGGTGGTTGGTTAAATTTTTTTACGCTTAAACAAAATGTTTAAGCCTTGAATTCAATTCTCAGACTGACAGTGTGGCTAAACTCAGGTATTTATCGTGTAGTGTGTCTCACAGCCAAGGCACAGGTATAATGGATAATAGTGTTAGTGTTGGCCTATGCCAACACAGCGGCGACCATCGCCCTATCTCCCACCCAAGTGGAAGATAGGTGCGTTGTTCGCCGCTCGCTAGCGAAGGTACCTTACCTACCTACTTGACGTCAAACATTATATTAACAACTTTAATATGTTAAAATACTTAGGCTAATGTTAAGGATAAAAGTAGTGCAGAATATTATATCAAATTATGGTTAGTGGGGACCTAATTATATTACTTAGGAGTAAAATATATGTTCATCTCTACGGCCATGGCTGCACTGCAGGATGGTAGCTTCGATGGTAGATCAGAAAACAAACGTATGAAAATGTACGAGACCGGCCACACTACAAGCGTCTAGCATTGCTTGTAGCCAGTATATAACAAGGCAATGTATTTTAAATCCATCATGGTTATTATATTTACACCAAAGTTTATTATCCATTATACCTGTGCCTTTACATTTACAATATTTTGGCACAGTAAATGTGATCATGGCGCATGAAAATGTGCCACAACATTAACGCAATAAGGGAGTTCTGGATGTTTTCTATGTATAATAAAAAAATATCTATCTATGTAGTGTATTTTATTAAGTATATCTAGTACACATAACACAAGCTCTGCTTAGCTTGGAGCTAGATATGCGGTGTGAATTGTCCAGCATTATTTATTAATTTATTTATTTATAATTATAATAGGTATGCAAATGCACAAATCAATAAGCTTGTCGCGGTAGTTACTTCCGTGTCCATCGTCATAGAGCGCGAGAACAGTACTGAGAACATGAGAGTGTGTACTCAAAGAAGTTCTTGCCGATGTTCTCGCGAGATTCTCGCTGAGAATCTCGACGAGAATGTGGAGCGCGCTTAAGGGCGTATACAACCTCAAATTGCTTATTTTCAACTCCGTCGGACCTCCATATCTTCCAAACTACTGAATATTTAACTTTGAAATTTATATATGGTAAAGTTCAGGACTTATTCTATCGATCATATGTTTTGAAAACACGATTCCATAAAATTTTCTCGATAGAAAAAAATCGCAAAGTTACCTCTAATTTTTTACTAAAACCCTAATTTCTCAATAAACACAAATGATACGATCTTGAGATTAAGCATAGTAATTGAACTAAGTATAAAGAACATTTTATATGTTGCCTTTTTTTCAATTAACTATTCTAATGTATGTGGGGAGCAAATAACTACTAAAAACTTGATTTTTGGGCTTACGCCGCTTTGCTCTGTCCCGCTCCTGTGAACGCGAAATCCTATGCCTATCCTCTTCAAACAATAACGAGGTAGGGTACCACCTTAAGGCACGCGCCTGAAGTAAATGGCTCAACTACTCTCAGAGTAGGATAAAAAATCATTTTCCACACATGATATAAACTTACGATAAAACGCGTAATAATGTTATTACAAGAGGACCACTAATGCTTGCATGATAAATCAATCTGTAGACGGAAGAAATCATCAATTAAACAATCACGTCAAAAATATAGGGATGACATGCGCAGGTGAAGGTTAGTAGGTATAGGTATCAAACGTAGCTACGAACATTTAAGGCCAAATTAAATATATATCCCACCCATCTCTGTGCAACTAATTAATTGTGTGTACCAAAATAATAAAGTTGTGAAAGAGTCAAAAACTCAAATTTTACTCGTCACATTTATTATTCCATTTTTTGGTGACGACTAAAATATGGAATAATAAATGTGACTAAATCAAGAGCAACTACCGCGCGGATGGGCGCAAGTGGGCAGACTCGCTTGCCGATCATGCACAGACAGCGGCTAATAAAGGAAATCTAAAAGAATTGTACCAAGCCACTAAGACCTTGGCAGGCAATAATCGCCCAAAGAAAAGAGCTCTGCGTGCTACAAATGGCGAGGTGATTGCGATTTCCGAAAGGCAACTACATCGCTGGCATCAGCATTTCTCTGATGTTTTTCGCTGCACAAATATTTTTGAGAGCAACAACCTAAGCACAACGCCTGTGCAGACCTTATACATAACAGCCAAAATGTTAAAAGCAGGCCCTCGCAAGCCCTTACCCCCCCCCCCTCCTCTTAAATAAGATCTAGGAAGAGGAGGATATACCATATGAGTGGAGGACAGGCCTTCTGGTCACTGTACCTAAAAAAGGGGATCAACTGCAACAACTGGAGAGGCATCAAATTACTGTCTATTCCCTCGAAAGTACTGTGCCAAATATAACTGAATCGACTTTCAAAAGTTTCAAAAGCCGTTGACCCCAATCTTCATAACGAACAGGCAGGTTTTCGTCCAGGCAGATCTTGTTTCGACCAAATTAATTCCTTCGTATAATTTTCGAACAGGCATCAGAATTCCAAAGAGAGATTTATGCTCTTTTTGTCGACTTCGAAAAAGCCTTTGACACACTTCGTTGATGTGCTATTTGGTCCCAACTTCAGCACATTGGTGTGCCAGGGAATATCATGAATCTGACTAAGGCTTTGTACCTGAACTACTCTTGTCGAGTCCGCCACGACGGCCTTCTGTCAGATAAAATAGCGGTTAGCTCTCGCGTGCGATAGGGTTGTCTTCTTTCACCACTGCTGTTTCTCGGAGTGCTGGATGGCGTCATGTCTCGTGTCAACGTGTACGAACCACGGGGAATCGAGTGGGGTCTAATGGAGCATGTCCAGGACTTGGACTACGTTGATGACCTATGCAAGTAGTCGCTGTGTGTGAGGAAAACTAAAGATTTGAGAATAGGTACACTGAACCACACCTCGCTTAGCATTAGCGGAGAGGACGTAGAGCGAGTCTCTGAATTAACCTACCTCGGAAGCGTCGTGTGGGGACTGGAGGAACAGACTCAGACATAGCATCCCGAATTAACAAACCAAAAGGCGCCTTCGTATGTCTTCGTCCAGTATGGCGTTAAACTGGAATCCTCGGGGAAAACGAAAACGTGGCCGCTTGAAGCAAACTTGGCGACGAACAGTCATTGCCGAAGCACTACAACTTGGGCTCACCTGGAGCGAAGCATGCAGCCTCCGACAGAACAAGATGGCAAAACACTGTATGAATTAAGAGCAATTAAGCTATCACAATTTAAATTGAATACTGATTGTATTTTTCCGTAAAATGATTCTCGCATCTGGTTCATCTTGACTGGGCAGAGAAAGTTGGTATTTTGCATTAATGCAATAAATTTGAGTTTTTGACTCTTTCGCAACTTACGAAGTGTCAAAGATAGAATATGATTATTTGTCAGACTATATAGCTACCATCAATACGCAACCAGCCAACCTAAACACTCATCTACCAATCTGCAGTGCGGCCGGTAGCGTTAGCGTTTGCTGATTCGAAGCGTAGACGATTTTAGAATAAGATGATAAGAATCCTTTCAGCAGACATTTTATTTACGTTCATGTAAAAATGTTTCTAAACATTTTTCTTTCTTTGAAGATATTTTTCAATTCTTAAAATGTTTGTACAACGGGTAAATACATTCTTGCAAGACTCGCACACAAAAGGTTTCAAAGAAATTGACGCGTTTTTTTCGCTTTCTATAAAATTCTCCATGAAAATATACGGAAAGCATTTTGAATAGGTTCCGTCACACGTACCATAAGTACCTGGTTACCTACACTTAACAAGCAAATTAATTTAATTTCATCACATCACACTAATATCACATCACCTCACACTAATGTTATAAATGCGAAAGTTTGGATGAATGGATGGATGGATGGATGTTTGTTACCTCTTCACGCCAAAACTACTGAACGGATCGGGCTGAATTTTGCATTCAGGTAAATCTTATCCTGGGATCAAACAGAGGCTACTTTTTAGCCCATAAATCAGTTCCCATGGGATAGAAATCAGCTTTAAAAGTTTCCATAGAAACAAAGCGTGCGAAGCCGCGGGCATAAACTAGTTCTTAATATTTCTACAAGACCCTCTGAATACGCACATTGAAAGTTTTCTTAAATAAGGCTTCCATCAGGCTTAAAAATAAAATTCAGAAGAACCGTAACTGAGAACCAAAACAAAACTAATAGCTCTTCGTCTGAACTTCTTCTGAATTTTACTACTAATAATTAGTAACTGAGAACCAAAACAAAACTAATAGCTCTTCGTCTGAATTTCTTCTGAATTTTATTTCTAAGCCAGATGGAAGCCTTATTAAGAAAACTTTCAACAGACCAGCACAGTACAGATTTTTGAAAAGTAAACCTTTGCTCTATTTTAATTATTAAAATACAGCAAAGGTTTACTTTTAAAAAATCTGTACTGTGCTGATCTGTGGTATGTATCTACTTAGATATTTTTGAGATGGTGGAGTGTATCACCAAATCCAAATAGGAAACTATGAAAAATAGAGGAAAGTCGTCTTTTGATACATCAATATCACACAAAAACAAGACCCGTCAAGTGCGAGTGTAACTCGCGAGCCGAGGGTTTCGAACGTTTGTGAACAAGTAGGTATGTACTAAAGGTACCGGTTAGAGACTTTAAAATTTAATGAATACCTAAAACTAGTAGGTACCTACATTTCAGATGGATCTCTCTGCATACTTCGTTGATAGGGGGTAGCGGTAAATTTTTCGACTATTTTCAAAGTATTTCAAAAAGTATGAGACCTACAGAAAATTTAATAACTATTTTGAAATGTACAAACCGTTACCTTTTATTTGATACCCCATTCAGAGGGGTAGCCTCCCCTTTGAAAAAAAATTTCTACTTTTTTCAAAATATTTTAAAAAGTATGAAACCTACAGAAATTCGAAAAACGGTTTTGAAATGTACAAACTGATTCCTTTCATATGATACTCCATTTAGTGGGGTAGCCCCCCCTTTTGAAAATTATCCCCCTCTTTTTTGACCATTTTTCAAAAAGTGTTCTTTTTTCAGACTTCTCTATATTTTTCCTGTAAAATATAGATCTATATCTACAAACGCTCCATACATTTTGACTGGATCGCTCTGTTAACTTCGGAGATAAAGGGGGGGGAACGGGTAAAATTTCGACTTTTTTCAAAATATTTCAAAAAGTATGAAACCTACAGAAATTTAAAAAACGGTTTAGAAATTTACAAATCAATACCTTTCATATGACACCCCACTCAGTGGGGTAGCTCCCCTTTTTGAAAATTATCTCCCCTCTTTTTGACCATTTTTCAAAAACGGTTCATTTTACAGACTTCTCTATATTTTTCCTGTAAAATATAGATCTATACCTACAAACGCTCCATACATTTTGAATAAATCGCTCTGCAAACTTCGGAGATAGGGGGGGGGAATGGGTATTTTTTCAACTATTTTCAAAATATTTATAGAAGTATGAACCCTACAGAAATTTTAAAAACTATTTTGAAATATACAAACTAATATCTTTCATTTGATACCCCACTTGACTCTGTAGGTCTCTTTTAAAATTTAGACATCTCAATTTGTATAGAAAATGTTCATTTTTATTTTTCATTTATTTTTATTTTTTTTCTTAAAATCTGTAGAGGCGCACGAAATGTATTATTACTTTAAATTTCAAGTTGATAGCTGCTGTAGTTGCTGAGTTATTAAGGAGGGAAAAAAGGACAGACAAAGCGAGACCATAAGGGTTTCGAAACCGATCTTCGAAACCCTAAAAATCATAGGTGTACAGCATTGATATAAGTAAAATTCTGTAGATGTGGTACGTCCTCCCAGCGCTATCACAACAAATGGTCTGTGTTCTGTTACCTACAACTAAACGCAAAGACACGCTATTTCCAATCTATTGCAATATACCTAACTATTGTACAACAATGATGGAAAAACGAAGTGCGATCGAGACAACAATACACGCGAAACACGTACGCCGGCAGCGCCGCCGGTCCTACTGTGACTGAGGTAGGTGGACACAATTGGACTCAATTTGAGCGTTCCACTTTCGAGAAGCCAGTGCCCAATCTTCCGAATTTTACTTACATCGATGGTGTACTGACATTTATTTGACCCACAATTCATGGCGTGAATCAAACCACCAAAAGCAGTAGCAGCATCTAATTCCAAGGCCTCTATAAAATAAATACTGGCGCACGTTGATAATGTAGGACGTAGGTATGAGTACCTTGTTGCTACGATACCATTATCGACAAAACCACACCACTAAGAGGTTCATAAGTGCCTCTGTGACTAATTGGAAGAAAAGGCCTATTCTCCATACACTCTAAGAAAACAACTTACAATGATGGAAACTGAGAGGTAAGATAGCTAAATTTCGCTACGCCTGTACCTAAGCGGTATTCGTTACACAGAGCGGCAAAAAAATATTTCGTTCTGTTACGGGCTGATGCGCGGGATGACTCCCGCCCGTATATGACTGCTCGTATAACCTTCGCTTTTACCTATGGAAGTAAATTTATTTATTGCTTATAAGTATTCGGTCAGCTGGTAAAATCTGCCAACGAACTATTTGGATAGCATATTTAATCTGGGCAGCCTGTTAAATATTTCTGCAGCAATATTTGCCGGAGAAATATTTAACAGGTTGCCCCAATGTCACATTATTTGCTGACCAATTTAGTAATTTTTTCAAACAATAGATGCAGCTCAATTCACATTTACTGCTGGAAAAATCTATTTTCGGCTGACCAAAACCTCTTCAATATGCTGACCGTTTAAATAATACCCTAAACGTAACCCCTGATATTTAATTGCAGAATAAGTAACATGGATGCAGTTTTGTTTGCATTGATACTGGAAGTGGTTCTGCTGCAACTTCGTATCTTAGGTAGGTAATTATAAAGAAGTAGTGTAGTAATTAATTGTTTAACAGAGAGTTAACAAAACACAGTACTTATAAAAAAACTGCCTTAGCATCAGATTATGAGAGAGATGGAATAGATAGATCCACCGGGGGCGGGCAGCAGCGCCCGGATCAGAACCATTCTACCACCGAACTGCGATCCCCAACCCGCATGCCCAGCGTAGGGATTATGGGCATTACCCCACATGTGATAAAAGCCAATAAGGCGCTTATCAGGAGGCCTGCGTCCAGTAGTGGACCAATACAGGCTGTTGAGGTTGAGGAATAGATAGTGCACCTGTGTTTACGCACACACTGACATATATGCATATATCCTGCGCTTGCCTAGTCTCCGTTAAGATCCCTCCGGACCATCTGACCACCATGAACTTGCCACTGGTGGTGACTTGGGATTTCTATATCCCAACTGACTACCAGTGACCAAATAAAACAGTACTAAGTACTCCGATGGGCCGCTATCATCACACGAATATTGTAAATGTGAAAGTTTGGATGTTTAGATGTATAGGTAGGTGAATGTTTGTACCCTACCTCTTCAGGCCTTTACCTCTTGAACAGATCGGGCTGAAATTTTAAATACAGGTAGTTTTAGGCCTGGAGTAAATAAATAAATAATGCTGGACAATTCACACAGCATTATTTAGCCCCAAGCTAAGCAGAGCTTTTGTTATGGGTAGGTACTAGATAACTGATATACTTAATACAATACACTACATGATAGATATTTTTTATTTTATAGTACATAGAAAACATCCAGAACGCCCCGGACTAATGTCTGCAGATTGTACAAACATTTGTCCCGAGGCGGGAATCGAACCCGCAACCTCCTGCGTCGCAGGCAGACCTTCGCCCGCTGCGCCACAGAAGTTTTACTTTTTATCCCATAAATCAGTTCCATGGGATAGAAATAACCATAAAACGTGTCCATAGAAACGACGCGTGTGAAGCCGCGGGCAGAAAGTAGACATTTATGTATTTTACATTTGTTTATTTTTTATCTGGGCATTCGCGGGTAATTCAGAAACTATGTTTTAGAGGGCGGGGCTATTTGGTTTTATTGTAAAAAAAATGACTTAAGTATTTTTTTTTGTCAAGCATAATAATTTGTCCTGCGCCATTTCTTTGTAACGGAAGTTTTAACTGAAACTGAAACTATTTTTCCTGCCATCTATACGTTAACAAAAGAAACTGTTCACAGAGGGCAGCACGAAGCTACGGGCACAATGTTGGGATATCAACACCAAAGACGCAAAGATTCAGTACGAAAAGTTACACAGAGACCGGTAAGAAGCTTCTCCTCTCAGTAAACAGATGTCGCTACGTTAAACCATGACCTATAGTATTATAATATCTGTGCCATGACTAAAAACGAATTAGAATCAGGCACTATTTATAATTGATACTACCACAGATTAGGATTTTAGAGCCTATTCAATACAAACAAACAATCAAATCTTTGCTCCTTATAATATTATATCTAATATCTATATCTATATAATAAATATGTATAAAAATGAATCCCTATTTCCCTTCCCTTCATCCCTTGGTCACGGCATCACGCGTGAACGGTTGGACCAATATCGCTAATTCTTTTCCCGCCGCTGGGTCCTTCCTTTTTATTGTTTTTGTTACAGTCAGGACAAGGGTTATAGAACAGAAAAAATTAAGAAAGTAGGAAACATAAATTTCCTCGCGAGCGAAGCCGCGGGGCGCAGGCAGCTACAGCTAGTAATAAATTTATATGTAAATATTAGAATATGATCTTTTCAAAAGATCTTCAAAAACTTTGTACAATTTAGTTCGAAACCCTACCGAGAACGAGTGCGATAATGATAATGATCGATCCGGCTCTGCCTGTAAATGGTTCGAATACGGTTTCAAGACAACATCAGAACCCGGAACGCTTCGTTAGCGCGATCTAGCCGTCGTCACTTTTTAGTAGCGACATCTAGTTATATTCAGATGGAACTAATATCCAAAACTTTTAACTTTTAAAAATGCTTAGAAATATGTCGGATCTAATGATTTTTGCGAAAGATAGTTTGATAAATTAATTTTTAAAGCTGTAGCTGCAGCCAGCGTCTTGGGGACGCTTCCGACTGGTATTGATATGGATCAGTTGAGCTACCTGAAGACTGTTTGCAACAGTCTGCAGTTAGCTCAATTGTTTCAATTGTAAATACTAGTATAATTTTTTTGTGAATAAAGGCTATTTTTAAAGTAATTAATTTTTTTTTATATCATCTTTATTTATTATACTAGTATTTACAATTGAAACAACTGAGCTAACTGCTGACTGTTAAATTAAATTAAATTAATTATTAAATTAAATTAATTAATTTATAAAGGAATTAATTTTGCTGGTCAATCCAGAACCATTTAGCCCCAAAGTAAGCAGAGCTTGTGATTTGGGTAGGAACTGATTATTGATAATTATCCACTTATTAGATACTCACCAGCTCTCGGATCACGCGTCGCTTTGACCAGACGCTCAGATATTTTTTTTAAAACCCGAAGAGCCCCGGTACCGCGGAGTCGAGACCCTAGGGGTCTCGACTCCAAGGGGAGCAAATGTGTAGACTCTGTCGAGACATGCATATTTGCGCCTTTTGAGATCCTCGGCCAAATCTACCGCCGCATCCGCCCTCACGGATGTCCTCGGAAGATGGGAAGGCGCAAGTGTGTCGACGCATGTAGCGTCCCACACAATGGGTCTCCCCAACCCCATGGGAATAGTGTCATACCGTCGGGCCTCTTATCATCGTCACGCAACAGACCATTCGGTTCGAGAATAGCTGATTCGTTAGCGGTGACTATAGACTATAAATTGTTGGCACGAAGCGTTGTTGGTGCAGTGCGCGTTGACATCTTTTGTATGGCATAGTACCTATTAGGCGTAGCAAAGGTCTACTACGAACTGGCCTACGAGGCCTACGGCTACGCAGATTTACGACTTCGGGCGTTTACGTGCGGTAGAAAAATGAGTTCGTTATTCAAAGCGACTTTAATATACATATATCTTCAACTATATATATCTTTAACGGTATATATACGGTCAAATAATAGAAATAAACTAGAACTTTTATTTACAATTGAAACAATTGAGCTACCTGCAAACTGTTGCAAACAATCTACAGTTAGCTCAACTTATCCATAATACCAGTCGGAAGCGTCCCCAAGACGCTGGCTGCATTACCCCGGTGTCAGTGACTGTTAATAGCCCTGTGGAATAGTAAGATAGGTAGATAGATAAATAATGCTTTACTCATAAAAACTTATATATTTAACAGAATGGTAAAACGTTATAGAATTGGCGGCCTCATCGCTTAAAGCGATTTCTTCCAGGCAATCAAATTACCTAGCTATTTATTACTTAATCTACATGCCCTACTTTCAGGGACATGGTGAGAGACGTGGTGCGCAGAACTTTGATAGAGCTGGCGGAGAATGGAAGTTTCCAAATGTTGAGAAACGCTATCGACGTATTGAGGCAGCGGGCCTCGTCTGCTGTCTCCATGAGGCTCGAATACGAACATTTGAAGAGGTTAGTTATTGGCGTTCATGACCATGGTCGTGTGGTGCTGCAGGTGTCGTAAGAGGCGACTAAAGGTCGTATCAACTCCGTATCAGCTCGAGCCGTTCAGTATTAGTTATATGAAACTCCCTACTGCAACGCAAACTAATCGGAATCGTAACGTAATCGCCTCGCCTCGGGACAAGCACACGAACCCCGGTGCCGTACCCTAACTTACGTCTCTCTCTTGGTCCACGCCCCTCCCGCAGTCTGCGTTGCCGAACTAGCCGCCGTTTGCGTTGCCGAAACTAGCCGTCAACCAGCGTCAACCAGCCGTAAGCGCGGCGTCTCGCCTAGCCGTAGCCGAGTCGACGTATCGGAGCTTCTGATCCGCTTTGGTTTCATGCTTACGTTAGGTTGACGACTGTTTGACGGCGACGCGAAAGGCGATACGGTTACGATCCCTTTCCGAGTTGATACGTGTGCTACGACCTTAAATGGTTTCCACTGGGGCGGGCAGTAGCGCCCGGATCAGAACAATTCTTCCACCGAACTGCGATCCCAAAATCGCATGCCCAGCTAGGGGCTATACCATATTTATTACCATATTTTATAAGCCAATAAGGCACATATCAGGGGGACGCCTGCGTCCAGCAGTAGACCATTATAGGCTGTAGATGTTCATAACCAATATTTTTTCGAACTTCACTTGATCAATTAGTACTTACCATGTTTTTAGAACACGTGACGAATTGGCTGAGGAGTTGGAAGACAAACGAGTGGATTGGATGAAGAAGCTTCGTGATGCTGATTACGACACGGCCATCATGAGGGATAAGATGAACGTAAGTTAAATCATTTGGTCACTGAGCGAAAGGCTAAATAAAATAGGTTTATAAACAATACCATTTTAGTTATACCTATAAAAAATGGACAGACGAGATCAGCAACTAATGATTTGTGCTGAAGTGTCGCTATAGCCTACATCAAGTAAGTAGTACGTATATTGTATATAAACAAAGAAAATTATACTAGTATTTACAATTGAAACAGTTGAGCTAACTGCAGACTGTTACAAACAATCTACGGGTAGCTCAACTGATCCACATCTATACCATAAATGTATATAAATAAACTAGCTGACCCGCCGCGATTTCATTTGCGTGGACTTTAGTAGTAGTACTAATGTACATCCGAGTATATAACCCAAGTACCAAGCGTTTGAAGCGCAGATAGAAATTTAGGTAGCCGCCATGCAAAATTTCAGCTTCGTATAGCTCTTGTAGTTTCAGAGATCTCTTGATGAGTCAGTTTTCTCTTCTCTTTTATACATATAGATAATTATAGTAAATAAATAATCCTGGACAACTACAAGGTGTACTTACTTACCTAGTTCAGTGACATTGCTTATTTATTTTATTTATTATTTATTATACGAATCTTTTCCAAAGGATCCGCTAAGCTAAGCCAAGAAGCTTGTCCTAACCATAGAGCAGAGCAGTGTAACTGCTCTATGGTCCTAACCTTTGCCATTTCCAGGATGCCCAACTAAACGCGAACATGCGTATGGCATACGCAGAGAAGTGGTTGCTAGCTCGCGCGGAGTCAGTGGAACTGCAGTGGCAGAAGCCAACCGGACCTCTGCCTAACTTGGACAACGAGGATCGTGTGCACGCAGAGCTGTTGAGGGCCCTCGAGATGCAGATCAAAGTAAGTCTTATACCACATCTTCACTTTCTTAAGGCGCTACCCCGACCCAAATCAGCGCCACCACCTATTTTATCTTAATATTCTGTTAAACGAAGGAATTTGTGTTTTAGTTTGTATAGTGTAGGCAGAGTCTCTGCCTACACTATACAAACTAAAACTTTTATAGAGGCACTTAAAACAAGCTTGTGATAGGATCCACAAACTGGCCAATCGATTTATAAAATTCCTTCGTTTAACAGAATATTAAGATAAAATAGGTGGTGGCGCTGATTTGGGTCGGGTTAGCGCCTTAAGAAAGTGAAACGAAGGAATTTTAAAAACAGCGACTTCGCATCTCTGAAAATTCCTTCGATTAACAGAACAATAAGATAAAATAGGTGGTGGCGCTGATTTGGGTCGGGGTTGCGCCTTAAAGTATACAAAAAAAACTTTTACAGGGACATTTAAAAAAAGCTTACGATAGGAAGCACAAACTGGCCAATCGATTTTTAAAATTCCTTGGTTTAACACAATAATTAAATAAAATAGGTGGTGGCGCTGATTTGGCTCGGGGTGGTCATACAACTCACTAATTTCAATTAAAAAAGTCTTCGTCGTCGTTAACATTCGCAGTTCAATTTGCTGTTAGCTGTGTATAGGCTTACTGAAGTGTGTGTCACGTTTGCTGAATAATAAAATAACTGTATCGTTCTTGTTTTACAAAGGAACGGGAAGAGTGTTTAGCTCATTGGCAGCAGCGGTACGTTATCGATTTTGCTGCTATCAAAGAGCGGTTGGCAGTGAAAACCGAGGAGCTTCGTGTGGTCTCTGCGAAGCGTGAAGAGTTACAGAAGCTGGTAAGCTTTCTCATC
Source organism: Eupithecia subfuscata (assembly GCA_963564075.1). Lineage (NCBI taxonomy): Eukaryota > Metazoa > Arthropoda > Insecta > Lepidoptera > Geometridae > Eupithecia > Eupithecia subfuscata. Next base: position 8,841,651 of record OY751097.1, on the reverse strand, counting down.
ATCATCATCATCATCATCCGCAACCCGACTTCACCCACTGCTGGGTATAGGTCTCCAAACTGAAAATAAAAAAAAAACGGAAATCGCATCATGGAGCACGGAGACAAGAAGACACAGGTGGAGCAAAGCCCTTACTGAATGGCGCCCAAGAACTGGGTACAGAAGCGTTGTACATCCAGTGGCAAGATGGGTAGATGACATCTCTAACACCGCAGGGCGAACCTGGATGAGATTGGCGCAGGACCGTGTGGAGTGGCACAAAAGTTTGGTAAGCTTTCTATCTCCTCGTAAAAGTAGTTTTATTTGTATTTGTATATTATTTATTTTCAAATGAAAAGTAGTACATTACGTTATAAAGTTTCTGCCAAACTGTACAACAGTTTGTCGGCGGTTACTTACGATATGCCTTATGTGTTCTTCGTTGTGTACCTATAAGTAGATAATAAATAAATAATGCTGGACAATTTACACAGCATTATCTAGCCCCAAGGTAAGCAGAGTTTGTGTTATGGGTACTAGATAAGATAACTGATATAATTAATACAATAAACTGCATAGATAGATGTTTTTTTTTATTATAACATACATAGAAAACATCCAGAACTCCCTGGACAAATGTCTGCAGATCGTACAATCATTTGTCCCGAGGAGGGAATCGAACCCGCAACCTCCTGCGTCGCAGGCAGACCTTCGCCCGCTGCGCCACAGAGGTCGTCGATAACCTATGTAATAGTGTATCTTCTGTTGGCAGTTCAATTAAACCAATGGCAGTTCCAATTACAACCATGCTGAGCAATTCCGAAGCGATTTATATAGGGTGCCACGGAAAGGGTGTACTTAGCCGAAAGGGGGTGATTCTGGACCCGAGGGGATCTTGTGGATAGGGATTTTTTTAATTTCAAATAAGAAGGTATATAGGTATTTTTTAGCAAAAAAGTTATTTTTTCTTCCTATCCGTGTTATTTTACACGCACTCTTGCATTATTCAATGGTACAAAATATTGCACAAATGTTTTTTGCTTGTTTTTGCAGCAAAACCAGTGTTTTGTCATGACATTAATTATTACAAAAAATGATGTAAATCCTTTGAAATTTCAAATATAATTCATTAAAGTATGTTTAATTTTTTATACAATTTTCAATATTTTAAATTCAAAATATAATTCAATTCAATAATAATAATAATTTAAGAAATAGAATACACGTAAAAGAACACGAATAAGCAGAAAAAACGTTATTTTTTTTCTAAAATAGTACTTACCTATAGAAATGTTTAAAATTAAACAAAATCGTAGAACAAATGTTGACCCTCCTCAATGTCCAGTACCCACTGGACATTGAGGAGGGTCAACATTTGTTATATGTTATGATACTACCCTTCCGTGGCACCCAGTATAATACGAGTTTCCGAAAACTAACAATGCTCAGTGATCGTGTCTTTAGGTTGGTTGGTAGGTTCCTAAGAAAAACCTTTGTAACTATTCTCTTTCAATATTCCAGTTCGATCTCCACGAAGGCGAGATGCGAGCCTGGCTAACGTTCAAGCGGGAGCGCGCGGCTCGCTTAGCTCGCGAAGAGCGGCTGCGCGCCTCCGCCACCAGGATCCAGGCGTGGTGGCGTGGCACCATGGTGCGGCGCGGCCTGGGCGCCTTCCGTTTCATGCGCAATTTGAAGAAATCTCCCTCTAAGAAGAAGAAATAAAATACTTAAATAATATCTATAAAGTTCTTGGATTTACTTTCAAGCTTATTTATATAGGTACCTACACTCGGTATCTGACTACATATGAAAATAACCTTTCCGCCGCCGCTCGCTCTACCCTTATACAAGGTATGCTACTCCGAGAAACAACGGTCACGTGGGTTTTCCCAAGCCCTACGTCATATCCGCTACGGTGGTTCTCAAACTTTTTAGTTTTGGGAGATACGAGATCTAGGTTTTAGGTTTCCCGTTAAATTCTTCAAACTTAGTTTCCATAATTTGAGCAACGCTAAGAGCTCGAGCTCTGCACATGGGTAAATCAATTTTTCCCTTGAAATGATATTTATCTAATCGCAGGAACGTTTTTCAGCCACAGATTCTCTTTTCGGGAATTTAAAGAACCTTAATTTACCGCCTTTCACGCTTACAGTTAGAGTAGCTAGAGAGTATAGTAGAGCTAGTAGATAGAGTAACCGCCAATTTTATTTTTAAGATTTATCCGATCAACAACGCGAGTGATTCACCGGCGTCAATAAAAGTTTGATAGTCGCCGGCAAATGAACGTAAGTTAACCTCCCATTTTTGTGGCATGCATGTGGCAAGTGGACAGAGTGACGTAACTTGGGAAGACCTCGGAGTAGCATACCTTGTTTTATTTACCATGGCTCTACCATATCATATGGTTCGTCCGGCAAAATGCCACTTGAATTGAATAACAATAATAGACATCCTAATGCACAAGTATACCGTGCCGTCTTTTCAATCAAATCAATACATGCCTTGCTATCATAGGTAGATGAAGAATCAAGAAGTTTAAGGTTTTTGTTATTATAGTGCGTAATCCTCGCACTCTGGATAATTTCTAATTTCTAAGAAATAACGGCGCTTGAGTCCGTAGAAAGTCGCAAAGATTTTCGACTCCCACGTCACTTGACTTCGTGGTGTAGTTGGTTATCACATTCCCGTACTGAGGGGAGGACGCGGGTTCAAGTCCCGTCGAAGTCGAAAATTTTTGCGATATAATTCGATTTCTTAGAAATTAGAAATCAAGAAGTTGCTTATATTATATGGCATCCCCATGATGGAGGACAATGACGACGACAACGACGCCGTACACACAGACCATGCGAACGAGAGCGAGCGAAGCTTATAAGAAAAAGACTAATTGTTATTCATATATGGAGCGAAGGCTAACAACCGATCGCGATCGAGCGAGTGTGGACGTCATGGCGACGGCAAGCGAGCCCAAACGAGGGCCTTCGTTCGCCTTCGGCCGCCTGTCGGCGGTACATCAAAGGAAAATGGAACGAACGGACGAGCGCGGTGTGTGCGTATACGTACGGGCGAATGCTCATTCTGATGCAGCGGTTGCTGAATGCGGATGAATAGGTCAGGGACAGGTCAGAATTAAGGTCCGTTAATGGACCAGATAAAGGAAATGTGGAGAGGGTTTCTAAATTTAGACGTATTACTCGTATTGTTTTTATTCATTAAATCTATAACTCACCTTAACTTCAATAGACAACGTTGCTCTAAGTAAGCAGACCTCCGGTACAATCTCCGAGAATAGTGCCATAGTTTGAAACTTTCAATAGAAATCTCAAACTCGTATACGAGTCTCCGGTAGCCACAAACCTCATTGACGTCGTGAACGTCAGTGAACAAGTCTCCGTTTCAGGTCTGGCCAAAATGGCATTTTTGTCAGTATGTCCGTACTCCTCTACAGGTCGTATTTTACAACCGATCGGTACGAATCTTTGTGTACAGATTCTATGATTTTATAGAATTTTATTGTCGTCGGGATTTTTTGATTAAAGGTGTACTTCCTTCAAAAAAGGCAAAAAGGTGGCTTTAGAATATCTCGGCTATAAGACATTCGATTTCGATGATTATATTTTTAATTGAAAGGTTGTTGTTTATAATTCTTCTCATAAAAAATTGGTAAAGATCTGATCAGGATTTTTGGCATGATGAGCAGAATAGCTCCGCAAGATGCAGTATAATGCAAGAGAATACACAGTACAGCGCCACCTATTAGAACATCTTTGTAACACGTTGTACTTACCTTCTACGTGGCACGGCCACTTGCCAGTTTGTGCAAGTAAGAACTCTTATAGATGTCGCTAAAGCTACTGAACTTTTTTGATATAATATGAGATTTGATTTGGAAGATTATTTTAAAATTTTAGTTGATGTGTTTGTGCAACATTTCGTTCAAAAATTCCGACAACAATCGTATCGCAAGTGAAGTGATCTGTAATACCTACCTACCTTTCCAAGTGCACCTTACCTACCTCACCTACCCTACCCACAAACAAGATTGAATCCGTTCAGGAGAAACAGACGCCTATTCTTGCACGGTGGGCATTATTTCAATAAAGTATGAACCCCACAGAAGTTCTCTTTTTTATTATATAGGTACCTACCTAGGTACCAAAATATCCCGTTTTAAATAAAATTACTTTAGTACATTAAGTATTAAGTAAATTAATTGTTGAAAAAGTTAGTGTTCGCGACGTCTACTGTTCGTAGAACTACTAGTGGTAGGTGCCTAATCGCTAATCTCTCTAGCCATGCTGGGCTAGAGACATGGCTTCATGGAAAATGGTCTACAATTTGTGGAAAACTACTTTTCTGGTACCTAATTTAATTCCTTGCGGAACGCAGAAAATATTAAAAACCGCTAAAATATTAGAATTTCGCGCGAATTTATGTCAGATTCAGTCGATTACTCGAGAGCGGAGAGTCTGAATAGCCCTGCTGGAATTGCCTCCCGGTAGTTTGTGTGCTTCTTGGAAATATTTGGTTCAATCATAAAATCACAGTGAGACATCCTTGTAAAATTATAAAACTTTTTATATTCTGACTCTCTTTGTAAATCGTTAATTAGTTGGGTTCCACCATACAAAGACCTGCTTTTATATAACGATGTCGACGCCATCCATGTATCCATCGTTTTTTCTTCTACGACGAGTAAGTACCTACTTTCGTTTATCACAGTAAATGTAGCGCTAGCTATTACAAGATCGTCGTCGTCCATGATCACTAAAATACTTCTTAATACCGCTTTGCCGTAGTTCGTCGACTTTCGCTGGGTTTGACAGGTGTTCGTTTAAGGCGGTACCCTACCTCGTTATTGTGTGAAGAGGATAGGCATAGGATTTCGCGTTCACTGGAGCGGGACAGAGCAAAGCGGCGTAAGCCAAAAATCAAGTTTTTAGTAGTTATTTGCTCCCCACAAACATTAGAATAGTTAATTGAAAAAAAGGCAACATATAAAATGTTCTTTATACTTAGTTCAATTACTATGCTTATTCTCAAGATCGTATCATCTGTATTTATTGAGAAATTAGGGTTTTAGTAAAAAACTTTGTAAGTCAGTGTAACTTTGCGATTTTTTTCTATCGAGAAAATTTTATGGCATCGTGTTTTCGAAACATATGATCGATAGAATAAGTCCTGAACTTTACCATATATATATTTCAAAGTATATAATATATAAATTTTATATATATAAATTTTAAATATTTCATATATAATTTTAAATATTCAGTAGTTTGGAAGATATGGAGGTCCGACGGAGTAGAAAATAAGCAATTTGAGGTTGTATACGCCCTTAACGTTCGCAGTCGATCGTCAAATGCCACTCGTTAGCCTTCGCTCGCTTTTGTTCGCTTGGTCTATATGTATCTGTACCCGCCTTGACAAGACGAGTGAGACCACGAGTGAGACAGTCACACGCACGCTTGCTTAGCCGAATTGGGCCCCAGCCGTCGAGAAAAAAATCTGGTCTTTATAGGAGACGTGATACCATACAAAATGTACTAAATTGACACTGTGTAGGGTACCTAGGCGTCACCAGTATTTGACGTAAATTTGCTGTGATGTTGTCATTGTAGTTTATTGTATGTAGGTATTTGCATTCAAATTCGTCAAACTCTTAAAAACATGTATGAGGTTATTCAAAAGAGGTCTTATAGCATAAGACTGATCGAAGGCGCCAGCCCCTCCAACCCATAGGTACATCTTAGTAGGTACCTAAAATCTGTAAAATAATACAAAATTAAAAAATTATAATTAGTAAAATAATATAAAATAAAACAATGCAACAATAATAAAATCGATTACGGCTTCTTCATAAACAAATCGTTTGTCATAAAATATCGAATCTTTAAAGCATTAGGACAAAATGACATGACTATTTGACTGTCAGTCAAACTACCATAAATAATATTTTGTTATTGTAAATAATTTGATACAGACTGGAGGAAACGCTGGTAGTGATACTTATTTTTTTTTTAAATAACACATTTAAAAAATTGACAGTTTTTGGAGCTCATTTCTAGATAACGATTGGGAATAAATAAGTAAAAAGTTTATAAAACCTAAGTTGTAGAGAATTTTGTCAGCTTTAATTATGTAGTGTGACAAAATTCCCTATGACGCGTCGTTTACGAAATGTACATAAGCAAAAAACTAAAAAACGGGACCTTCTTTGTAAGTAGCTCTAGCTTCTTTGTAAGTTAAGTAGGCCTAGAGCTCACCTCACATGATCCGTTAATGCGTTTGTCGCACTAGTATAAACAAAGTTCCGAAGTCAAACTTTCTGCTTTCGACTTTTCCATCCAACCCTCTCTTTTGACCACTCATTGACTGGACTACTATATGCGAAGTTAAGTTTTGCGCTGGCAACCCTGTGACTGTCAGACGAGACGAGCGGGACAGGGACAGCCAATGTCATGCAAGCCAAGCCAGTCAGCAGCAGTCGCACGCACGCTGTCGTTGAAAGTGGACGGTGATTTTGTTTATTTAGTTCAAGCGAATGGATTTCTGCGAAAAAGTTATCTATAAAATCATTTCAATACTTGTATAAATTTAATTATAAACGATATAAAATTTTATCAAGGTGCTGTGCATAAACAAACTGCCGTTCTAAGTCAATACCTACTCGAATTTTAAATTCTTGGAAAGTTGGATTGTAGTTCATGAGATTCGGTGAGTAATCCTTTACTGTAAAAGTATTTATACCTACGTTAATATATTCTTGTGCTAGTAAGCAAATCATTATCCATGTAGGTATTGTTGTTAACTAGGTATTCCTAATTCATTTGTGCGACATTTCATAGGTATACCTATTTACCTTTCGAAAATAAAACTACCTTCGTAGATTGCACGAAATGTGAAATTTTGATATTTGTCACTTGCAGATTGTTTATAGAAAACATGTACTTATTTGTTTTTTTTATATGATATTTTTCGATGGAGCCGAGAGTTGGTAGGCTTCTTTCTGTAATAAGTGCATTCGCTCCACTCGCCGCCTTTTCAGGCTAAAGAACAGATTTCTACTTTATAAACTAAAAAGTTTATTTATAATAATACTTAGTTTATAAAATGTTATACGTACATACTAAACTATTCCAATTTGAAAATTAATTAAATTTTAATTAATTTCCATAGCACTATTTCAATTTTCATAATAATGATTTTATTCTTACTTCTAAAAAAGGGTATGCAAGCATGGTTGCCTTGATAGGTATGCTTACTGCAACCAAAAAGGGTTAATAATTTTACTTTGTATCAGCCAGCCTGTAGTGTAGGCCCCTCCTTTCCGTTTTCCTCATTCCCCTCCTTCCATCCATTCATCTCGATATCTACAAAAATGGCTAACTATATATCGAAAAGGTTGACACCATCCCTGCTTAGGCCTTTCACGTGGCCTCATTTTTAACCAACTTCATAAAAAGGAGGAAGATATTTGGCTTTTGTATCTGTTTTTATGTATGATTGTCTATATCTTCGTGAATCGTGGACCTATTTTGATGATTATTTTTCTAGTGAATGATCACAAGATGGTCCCATAAAAATTTTAATCTCGAGGGATTGGTAAATACTTACCTGTTTTCTTAGTTTTCTGGGACACTTAAAAAACAGTGCAATTAAGGTGTTTGAAATCGGTTTTTCAAAACAATCATGTTGTTACATAATCTAAAAATGTTTGAAACAAGGAAGAATTCGGCTAGGTAGTCTTCAAAATCTTAAATCAATTCAATGTCATATCATTCAAGTTAATCATCTGAATATTATAAATGCATGGAGGTATAGTATAGGTATTTTACCTATCTACATAGTAGGTACCTTACACAGTACCTAACCTACTAGGTATTATACAGGCTGGATTTTTGAGATGGGAGTGGATGGCCAAATGAAACCATGAGAGTTAAAGAAAAGTGGTGAAATTAGTCATGACCTCGATTTACAAGTAAAAAAAACTGCTTAGCTAGATTTTTTAAATCTGTTACTTTTTCAGGAAATCGAACCAATTGATTTTATTAATAAAATATGACACCTGTATTTTTACACCAACACATTCTGTTCATCAGAATCTATGCAAAGAAATGTCCATCATTAAAAATGGAGGGATATTTTTCTACAATTTTAGTTTGAATATTACTCTCCATAATATACACTAGCCAAACTCGATGTGGAATCTTTGTAAACAAATAACGACACAAAAAGTAAAACCCACTTAGTTAATGATTTTATCGGGTATCTATATTTTTAATACCCGATAAAATTAACAAAAGGTACGCGATAAATACCCAATAAATCATTAGCTATGTGATCAAATCGCGAAAGTATAAAAATTTTAAAACCTACTTGCTTGGCGTCGAGTTTCAGATATTGAAGGAATTGTAAGCAATATTGAAGAACACAAATCTTAATCAAGTAATGTAAATTCCGTATAAAAAGACGCGGCAACAGAGTTAATTTTGGCTTAAGTATGTGCGGTTCGTTTACAAATATTCTACATCGAGTTTGCCTAGTGTAAAATTTTAAATAATCTTTTCAAACAACTGGTGACATCAGTTGCCGCTAGCCAGCATACCTACCTACTTAGCCTTATTTTAACGGTGTTTATCATCGTTATAACATTAGTCTATTCATAATGAATTTTGTAAAATTTGATGAAAAGTTCCGAAATAAAAGGATGCCGTTTTTATTTTCTTATAAATTGAGCCCATGTCTCCTCATGACTTCAACTTTCAAGTTATTGGATTTGACATCTCAAAAATCACTCTTCCTTTATATACCAGGCAAGTTACGGTCTAAGTACAGATATTATAGATAGGTAGGTGTGGTAGGTATGCCTATGCGCTTCTCAATATTATAATAATCTAGAAAAGCTATTCCATCTATATGAAAATTTCATAAAATCTTTTCAAACAACTGGTGTACTTGCCGTTAGCCAGCCTTTATTTTGATGGAGTTTATCATCGTTATAAATAACATCTATTCGTAATGAATGACTTTAGTAAAATTGTATGAAAATGGTGAAAAAAAGGATGCCGTTTTTATCTAGGTAGGTATATCCCCTCCCATCTCAAGAAACCCTGTAGCAAGCAAGTTACGTCTAAGTACAGATCGATAGGTAGGTGTGGTAGGTACGCGTAGCGCTTCTCAGTATTATGATATCTAGAAAAGCTATTCCAAGGTCTTGCTTTACCAACGCACATATAAGTGAATTGCGATTTGAGTTGCGCCAATCCCTTCTAAGATACGAATACTACGAATATGGTATGTAGGCGATTCCTCATAATATTACGACATTGGGTAGGTAAGGTACGTCTTAGAACGTCGTTATGTTAACACGACTTCATGCTACGTACTTAGTTTAGTTTAACGCATTCACTGCCCAACCTCGGCGGTGCGACCCGCAGGGACCACCGCTACATGGAGGTGGTCGTGAATATCTGCGTCTTGGGCCATGATAATGTTAGTTTAAGTAGTTATTACAATATAGTATGTAGTTTATATCTTTATTAATATTATAAAGAGGAAAGATTTGATTGTTTGTTTGTTTGTGTTGAATAGGTAGGCTCCTAAACTACTGGACCGATTTGAAAAATTCTCACCGTTAGGTAGCTTACTTTTCAGTGAGTGACATAGGCTATATTTTATCCCGGAATTCCCACGGGAACGGGAACTACGCGGGTGAAACCGCGAGGCGATCGTCTAGTTTCGTATAATTAAATTTAGTTTTGTATAACGCATTACTTATAAAAAACTCTTTACCGATTTTATTTTTACTTTGAACCATCATAACATCAGTAGCCGTTTTGAAACGGCTGCACCAATTTTTTCCAAACATAGCTAAAACACACATAATGAAGTCGCCTATCAAACAAAAATTTTTTTTCAAATTATTCATCTATTTTGGAGCACCTACCACAGAGAGACATACCTATGTAAATAAATAATCACATACAGATGCTCACGCCAAACCTAAAATACGCCCTTTTTAGTTCGATTGGGAGGAGGCTAAAACCCCTACAGCCGAATTGAAAACCTCCTCCTTTTATGAAGTCGGTTAAAAACATAACAGCCGACGACGCGACGACGACGTGATTTTGAGTCTTCCTACATAAATTATCTTTTTCCATTATTTGTTCTATTATCTTGTTGTGTGCGGTTAGGTTACGTTTCAAGCCAGATCATATTTAATATTTTTTGTGTTATTCTATTATTGCTTGTCATGTGTTTTGTGTAAGTACCTAATAAACTAAAAAAAAAAAATTAAAACGAACACATGTTTAACAGTTTTGAGCGTGCTCCTTTACCCTTTTCAAGAAACCCTCATAACGACGATAAGACAATGAACCTTAATTAAATAAACCAACTACCCAACCTCAAAGTAAATAAGGAAATCATTAGGCTTTTACTGACCTACGCCTATAGTAATTAAATTCTAATCAAGCTTTGTGAAACATTGTGCAATCCGATGCACAGCGAACTAAAAAGCATTTAATTGGAAATTGATTGTACCTATTCTTACTTCTTTCTTCCACCAATACTCTCCAAGAACCTTATTTATATTTTGCTTACGCGGCATTTACGTATAGTCGTCACGGTGGCGAACCGATAGCTGTGACAAATAATATACTACATACAACGGCAAGAATTTGTGACAAACATAATCGGATAAGCTATTGGGAGCCATTCATTTATTACGTAAGACGATTTAGAGGGGGAGAGGGTCGACCATGTCTTATTTTTTCTTACAAGGGGGTGGGAGAGAGTAGATAGTTCTTACGTAAGATCACAAAAATGCGCAAAGTTAAAATTATACCTAGAAAAAGCGCAGGCGACCGCGCGAGTGCCGAGGTTCTCTCGGATAGGTAAACAATTTCCATTACCATGGCAACGGACCCGCGTAATTGATATTAAACAGGGGGTCAGTCTATTCTTATTTTTTCTTATAATTGGGTCAAAAACTAGCGAAAATCGTCTTACGTAGTAAATGAATGGCTCCTTGCTGTAAAAACACTAGCACCGTCCTGTGCCATGCTTACTGTAAAAGTTATAAACGGTGCGGTACGAAGGTACCTTTCCCTACCTTTGTCTTCATTGTATGAACGGAAGTGCTGCCCCATGGACACTCAAGTTCCTACCTGTGGGCCAATCATCCTGTTCATAGTCCATGAATAATTTTTACATATTTTTGACCGACAGTTGTGTCCGGTCCGGTTCCGTAAGGGAAGGTACTGAGCCACATGTTTAGAATAAATTAATATTATAATTATTTTACTATGTATCACACTGATATTACTTTTAACTGCGAAAGTTTGGATGTTTAGATGTTTGTTCCCTCTTCCATAACGACTGAACCGATCGGGCTGAAATTTCGTATAGATGTAGCTCTAAGTTAGGAATCAAGCATAGGCTTTTTATCCCTAAACAGTTCCCATAGAATAGAAACAAGGCGTGCGAAACCGTGGGCAGAAACAAGTTTAGTATAGGGACACATAAGTATCCTTTCAAATAATATTGGTACAAAGTCTGATTGCTGATGCCTTATGAATGCTCAGCATGCACATGCTTCCAATGTTGAAATCCACAAATATGTATCGCTATCCGAAAAAGTAGCCTATTTGCCTAAAGGTAAGCTACCGGGCATTTCGCACAATTAAATTAATTAAGAAAACACCGGTAAATACCTAATTAAAAGTAGAAACCGATGTATTCCCAGCTACATTGTCTTTCGCATGAGTAGAATAATCTGCCGAGAAGCTGGTGTCGGTACTGTGCAGTAATTAGTGCTTTAATCACACTAGCTCCGCGCACGGTTGATGCAGCTCCGTTTCCAAGAAGCCGATCACGGCGGCTGCGAGGGACGGCAAATTACCGGCAGATATGTGTGCCGCCCTGTCCGTAATTGCAAAAATCACTCGCTGCAGAACAAGCTTGTAGTCCTTGTATTGCAGGTACGACTCGTGTGAGACCGAGAAGTGTATCATACCCGTTTAACAACTCTTGCAGTGGAGATTGGAGGTGGGCTGTACAATCGGTTGCACTAAGGCACGTATTCTAAAACTATGCTCAGTCATGGATTTATGCTTGGGTAACGGTTCTGCCATAGAAAATCGTTACTCAAGCATAGACCGATGACAGAGCAAACTTTTATAATACGGGTCTAAGATTCACTATAGTACGGACCGCGTTCAGTCTGTCAATAAGCGCTCCTCAGTATGACAAGGTATAGATACTGAAGCTACATTTCAGAGCTGTAGAACTTAACTCTGAGTGAACAAGTATCCAACCCGGTTCTGGTGACGCAAATGCTCAATTTTATTTGAGTATTACTTAAAATACATGTAACTTTCGAAACGAGGCGTTAGGTGTTTGTGGCACGGCGCTATTTATTATTATAATATCACACAAAACATTACAATGCAAGCTAAATTTATACAAAAATAGAAAACAGTGCTGATGTGCCATGTAACCTACTCACTGATCCCAATGCCGTTACACGAATAACAAAAAAATCTAATCTAATCACACTAATATTATAAATGCGAAAGTTTGGTATAGATGGATGGATGTTTGTTACCTCTTCACGCCAAAACTACTGAACGGATCGGGCTGAAATTTTGCATACAGATAATTCTAGGCCTGGAATAAAACACTGGCTACTTTTTATCCCATAAATATCAGTTCCCGTGGGATAGAAATGACCTTTAAACTTTTCCATAGAAGCAACGCGTGCGAAGCCGCGGGCATAAACTAGTTATTGGTAATTTCATCCTCGTATCATGCTTTTGGTTGGAGGTCTGCAAACAATTCATCTTGAAGACATTCGTTACAAATCAATTATTTTGTGGCATCCGTGACAAGAACGAATAAGACTGCATTGCATAGCCATTAACTATTGCTTTTCTAAGAACGACTAGGCCAGGGCCTGGTCTTACTCACAGCGCATTTCAAAGAATTCCTGCAAACTACTTAAATAACACAAGTCCTTTGACTTCAATCATTTTTATCGATATCGCGGAATTAAACAAAAATACCGCAAAGGACGTAGAAAGAACTGAGAAAGAAAAGAATGTCTAATATAATATAACGCAAATACTAAATTGAATTTTACAGAAGTAAAGTGTTTTTCAACGACTGAAAACGGCTATGAAAAAGCCGGGTTCCCTTTGATGCCATAAAACAGTAAGATTAAATTACGTGGTAACGTCTCGGTACCCCATCAAATCCCATTCGCTTGAAACCAACCGCTTCAGTGTTCATCCTTTGTACATATGCCCGCCGCCGCCTTTTGGTGAGTAGTGTAGACTCCGTAATACCAGAATTTGCGAATGGCAACAAGCTATTCAACTAAGGTTTTTTGTTATTATAGTGCGTAACTCCACACTCAGGGTAATTTCTAAGAAATCAAATAAAATCGCAAAAAATTTCGACTTCGACGCCACTTGAACCGTAGGAAGTCGCAAAGATTTTCGACTCCCACGTCACTTGACCTCGTGGTGTAGTTGGTTAGCATATTCCTGTACTGAAGGAAGAATGCGGGTTCAAGTCCCGTCGATGTCGAAAATTTTTGCAATATTATTTGATTTCTTAGAAGCTATTAAACTATACCGTTACCTAGAAGCATGATAATAGCTCCCTCTATACTGTACCTACTGGGCTCTAGCTAGGTACAATAATAAAGCATATTGTCTATCATAATAATCCGCGTGGATACCTTGGACTTTCTATAAACGTCACACCAATTGTCTTGGAGTTGTTTCAACCGGTTTCTTTGTATTATGCTCTTCGTTGAATTTCATAAAACAATAGTCGTAGCCATGTCGCAGCTCTGGGTCGCTGACTCCGTGTTTATTTGCAGGGAGTTTGAGCTATCGATCTTTAAGTCTATGGAGACAAGGTATGAATTCGCCTAGGTCCTAGGGGCAATATAATTCCGGTATCAATAAATTTCCGTTCCTTTACAAACACACGATACTGAGTAAAAATGTCAGATTTAAAACCATCGGTTATTATTAACACTAAAATCATTTACAAACCGAACCAAAAACGGCGTTCTGATACCGTCAGTGTTGTGTGTCGTGATCGAGTTGCGTTCGATAGTGAAACCGTGATGTATACAATATAGATAGTGAAAAAAGTGGTAACGTTCGGTTCATAGCAAAAGACAAAATAATTATGTACATCGGTATATCTGCCAATAAAACTCACTCGCAGTGCGTTCAGTTAATCCGTGATCACGGTGCATGAAACTGTGCCAAAATATTGCAAACTTCAAAACACCAATCATGGTAAATATCCCGTTGTAAATGAAAAAATGAGTTGCCGATCTGCCGTAGTATATTGCGACAACATTCTCAATTTCTACAACAACATTAACATTTTCAATTTCTATGTTGGCTTGTTTGTGGTTTATGCTGGGTATATAGATTCTTAGAAACACAGACTGCTAATGACTGTCCAGGCCCACCTCAACATAGTTACCTAAAAAGAAGGAAACAACCGAGTTTTACTTCTGTTAGTCAGAACAGAAATAACGAAGTTTCTGTTTTCACTTGTTGTATAAAATGTATGCCTCACTTCTCAGACCCTAACTAGGTTCCCATAATAATTTCCTTTCCCCTCTTTCTCAAAATCTTGTAACGAACGTTACTTACTCCGAAAGCTAGATAGGTCACGAGTAGAACAACGGTTATGGCAAGCATTCGGTGTAGCGCTGCAATTAATAAAACAAGGATTACCTGAAGCAACGTTAACAAGTGCCTGAAGAACGTAACTAATTCAAATATCCCAGAATTGTTTTCAATTTGCATTGAAAACAATTCTGGGATATTTGCTTACTTGCCGGCGTAATTCCTGGACAGCATCAAGCTAATTATTGCATTGAATGCCAATTCTGATGATGGGTTGCAATGTATGGAAATCATACCTAGAAACAGTCTACACCGAAGGCAGGTGCGGTGCATTTCCTAGGTCTACTGTGAAAATTACACGGCCCAACGGTTTTTCATCGTATCGCGCCGCGCCGCTTCCTCACTCCATACAATTTCTAAGTTATTCATTAAAAAAATTGCTACTTCCTTATTACAGACTTGTAGGTAGCTCGTTACTTCGGGCAAATTTAGATTTCAGGAAAACAATTTTCTGTCTGATGCGTAAGCCATTACTCGGAATGTGACTAAGGCCCGGTTCAATATTTAACGGGAGTGTTTCAACGTTCATTACTGTGAATTGTTCGGGAAACTAAGGCAACTGTTTTTCAAAGAGCTTCAAATCGTCGTATTTTGTTACAACACCAATTAATTTAAATAGGGCTTTCACAGAGAAAGCTTACTAATGAACTAATTTCTGAGAACTTCGATCTTTAAAATTATTCTTACCTCATTCATAATTAGACTGGAACCACGCCCTACATATTCACGTCTAAAAGGCAAGATTTTATATAACGACCACTAAGATTTGGTAT
Organism: Eupithecia subfuscata; assembly: GCA_963564075.1. Taxonomy (NCBI): domain Eukaryota; kingdom Metazoa; phylum Arthropoda; class Insecta; order Lepidoptera; family Geometridae; genus Eupithecia; species Eupithecia subfuscata. The sequence continues at coordinate 8,826,176 of OY751097.1, read as the reverse complement.
TTATTCATCACATGAAGATATAAATCTGTGTGCGTGCAAAGTTGTACTAGTGCAATACCAAAATAAAATTCTTATTTGCCAGCTCTGGTAGTACTTATATCCTACTAATATTGTAAAACGAATGTTTGTGAAATGTAAATTTTTCTTACCTAGGATATCTAAAAGTACTGAACAGATCAAGATGAAAGGCGTACGTTTAGAGCAAAGCCTAACTTAGGTAATACGGGCTATGTACTTATTATACCGAAAATACGCGTGTCATTTTTCGTATAAGCTTTAGAGAGAGCTTAAATCCAACGACCTGCATCCCGGGGCGAGGGTTGAATAAAGGTTTCGCTCTAAAAGCTCTGGCTAGGCAAAGCACTACAAAGGAACCATTTTTTTTTTTCGGTTAAAAGCTTCTTATCTTATCTTTGAAATCTACCAGAAACATATTTAATTTCCCACGCAACCGATGACGATCTGCCATAAATTGATTAATTAAGGTGGGGCGGATAATCAGCGAAGCTGACTCCCTAACTTTTTCATCATTATCACGTCACTTGAGTACTTTCTTTGTATAACCTTATTTTAAAAGTGTTCTTTGTTTTGTATCTATCAAGTGTCTGAGTTAGTACTTATAAGATTTAAGATCATTTGTAACCTAGATATAGTTTTGATGAATAAACTCCTTTTTATTTTATTGGTAAGTGTGTAACGATCTTCTTCACCTCCAGGATGCGATAACATGTGGCTGCAAGCGGCGCTGGTGCTGACCTGCGCTGGCGGGGCGCTCTCAGCCGGCTACTGTTCCGCCAACACCTTCACCACCAACACCACCTGGATGCAGTTCACCAAGGAACCCGTCCCTCTGGAGTACGGCTTCGACGAGAAGTTCAAGAGCATCCACTGCTGCGTGAAGGGCTATAGGAGTATTGAGTGGTGAGTCTTGGTATAATTGTACTTACCTGTGTTTTTACCAAACTACGGCATAGCCAAAGGACGACGAAGATATGTTTTAGCTGACTGTTTTTTTTATTCTATTTTATTTTTAACTGAGTATGTTAGTGTATTACTACGTTAGTGATTTTAAAAGAAACACATTGGATCTAGTGTTCACAATTGAAACATAACTGCTGTTGGGCTAACTGCAAACTGTTGCTAACAAGTTAGAGGTAGCTCAGTAAATGCGTTGACGATAAGGAATAACAATTAATTATTTGCTAATTTTCTTCTTCAGGTTCCAAATACACCATATATAAACAATCCTTATTAACAAAGAAAACTACAATCCAATAATCGAAACAAATTAGAAATCGTATTTACAATTGAAACAATAGTTAATTATTATTTACTAATTTGCATCGATTTTTTTTAGTTAGTAATATATGTAGGTTAATACTTTACTGAAACAATATAACACCCACAAAATTATATATAATTATCATAGTCACCGTGCACATTGTCAACACAAACAAAGTGCTTCTGTTTCTTCGTTGATTACTGAATCAAAATTAAATTTGACGCTAATAAATGATTAGAATCATCATAGTAAGTCAATTGAAAGAGATTGTAAATATTTTATCGTTCCCTTGTGCAAAAATATAACGAAACGACACCTGACAAAGTTTCCTTTTTTAAACCGGAAGATACAAACGTAAGGAAAAAGTAGTACAATACGATGAGAAGAGAGAATAGATGGACTATAAGTAGTTTTTACTCCTGTGGAGATCATTTTAATGTTCATACTTCTAGGTTTTATTTATCTAAATTCGAATGGAATCGTTTCTAATACACAGTTCTGTTACCTGGGGCCCAATTCTGCTAAATCGCTTCACTATGACAATGATATCGTCGAAAAATCGACACGTTCTTAAATTCTTTATTGCACACACACGTTACTTGATACATAACAGTTAACAAATACTGGACATGTACAAAGGCGAGCTGAACCCTAAAAGAGTTTTCTTACAGCAAACCTATGGATATAAAGAAAATTTATGAAACGAGTGTGGATAGATAATGTGTACATACAAGACAGAAAAATATTAAACCTACAGATACTGATATTATAGAAACCTACATACAAAACTAACATTAACTAAATAAAGATACAATACGAAAACGAAACTAAATATATATAATATATACCTACATCTATTTATATAAATATCTGCTATGACTGAAGAGAGAGACTTAAATACGCCAAGTGAAGGACTGGCTTGTATTAAGTACGTTCTTTAGATGAAAGGAACTCCAGATAGTGCGTCTCGTGTTATTTGCACGGAGATATTATTACAATGGTTTAAATTCGACCTAGACACATTTGCCGTGCGACCGTCCTCCTGAAGTATCTTTTATCTAAGGCAGCGGCTCACAAACTTTTATAGCAACGGAGCCCTTTCGGAAATTGAAATATTGGCTTAGTCCAAATGACACATTTCCTAAGTGCAAGCTGCAATAATTCTGCCGCCTAAATTAAAAAACGAAACAAACTCCCAAGTTATCGAAGAGCAAAGTGAGCCGCTATTATTTTTGTGAATTTGTCGTGGCGTTTGGAAAAGTGACTTTATGAGCATCTTAACATGAATGTATACGAATCAGCGGTTATCAAACAGCACCTAAATACAGCAGCAGAAGTACTCAAAATTACACAGCACAAAGACCGTAAAAAAAGCAAAATCCTCTTTTTGAAATTCCCTTGGAGCCATATACAGAAAACACCAAACAAACGCAAAATAATACAAAAAGATATCCCGCCAAAGCATGACAATACAAAATGTGCAGTGTGACTTCACGTTCGCTCTTTGCGATATTTTGCGATTGAGATTTAAAATACCTAAGTAGGTATCTACTTTTCAATGGTCAAATTTTTGTATAAAAAATGAAACGTCAAGTGCGAGTCGGACTCACGCACTAAAGTTTCCGTAAGACGTTGTGTCTTGCCAAATTATCATGATTCTAGGACCTAGGTCAACGGAAAGTACGTACCCTGTATGTTTCGTTCCATGGCGAAAGTCAAAAATTATTTTTTTCGTGAATAAACTACACAATGTACCTACTGTATATGTTCTTATTAGTTTAATTAATTTAAGACTAAATATTTTATTTTGAATGTGTTATGTAAATGTGTGTGTGGTGGCAAATAAATGGTATGTCTATGTCTATGTCTACAATTACGGTTTCTGAATTTTTCCCTTTATTTGTGCTCTAATAACTTGCTTCTTACAAAATTTTATGATTCTACGTCAACAAGAAGTACTCTATAGGTTTTGTGTGCATGTGTTTCCCTTGGAAATTTCAAAATATAGGTACGGACATAAACGTCTGTATCTTTTGAGTGCATTGACTTATAAGTTTTATTTATATATCGGACTTGAGTATTTGACGTTAATTTCGACTCGATACGTTCACGCGTACCTGAAAAAAGAGGGTTTTCAGACGGACAGACAGACAGACAGACGGGCAATAAAGTGATCCTATAAGGGTTCCTTTTTTCCTTTTGGGGTACGGAACCCTAAAAACACCAAAGTATTACATTATTGATACCGTTCGATAACCTGCTTAGGCAAAATAATTTATAGATTTATGTTGTGTTATTACTGCAGCCATAATATTGCTTCGCAAAAAATGATAGCACAGTTTTCGTTGAGCGATGAACTGGACAGGTGTGTTTGAGATAAGCGGGCTTCTTGGAATTTGCGCGTTGTGGTGCGCACTGAAATAATGATTACTTTGCTCTCTGGCTTGTTAGTGATAGGTGTCTGTCTGATCATCGCTCATACAAGCATTTTTATGATGCCTGTATTTTTATGATGAACAAATACATTCTGTTTCGTCTGTTCTCGTCTGTCATAGGTACAAACAAGATGTTTGTGTGTACACTCTGGTCAAACTCAAGATACAGCGTTTGTAAACATGGCGACCAACGTGAAAAATAACGGGTTTTTATTATTCCTAGGTTCTACAAATAATTTAGAAAGCAGATAAAAAGTTTTGCGTTTTATTGTAAGGTATCTTTGCTGAAGCCACGCTTAACAAACTACGAATCAATTGTCGTTTTGGAATCTATCAAAGTTGTTGAACCCATTATAAGCTAGCGGTGCCGTTTGGCATCGACTTCTCGTTGTTTTAATTACATGTATAATAAACAGATTTATTATTAAAATCAACATTATGTCTATAGACTCCAAAACTACAGTAAATTCAAAATTTGTTTAAACAAAAAAAATATTTTTATTCGCGCATGACCAACCACATAACCAAAATATTTTTATTCGCGCATGACCAACCACATAACCGTAAAATCACTTTCTTGTTGATGATTGTTTGACAGAATTACATTTTACTCGCACTAATTATCGATTTCAATTCTTTACTACAATGCCTAGTGCTGACAGTTATACTTGAAGCTCGACGCCAAAACCAGAATTTGGAATTTTTGTGTTGCTAGTTTTGAGAGCTATGTTCGGAGTTTCTCTGAAGGATAGGATTCGTAACGAATTAATCCGACAGAGAACCAAAGTTATCGACATAGCCCAAAGAATTAGCAAGCTGAAGTGGGCCGGCCATGTCTTGCGAAGAACCGACAACCGATGAGGTAAACGTGTTCTTGAGTGGAGACCGTGATTAGGCAAACATAGTGTAGGACGCCCTCCAGGCAGGTGGGATGACGACCTGCGAAAGACTGCAGGCAGATGCTGGATGCGGCAAGCTGAAGACAGAGCGCTATGGCGCTCATTAGGGAAGGCCTATGTCCAGCAGTGGACTAATATAAGCTGGTGGTGGTGATGATGTGTTGCGAGTTCCTTACTAACATTATACTATATCATAAGAATGGATAGAGATTACTTACTTGTAATGTCTCAAATAAAAATATCAAACTAAAACAGATGGGGTTGATATTCGTGCTAAAGTATCGAATAGTTTCCAGCAAATTCCAGTAAAAACGAAGTAGGTCCTTCAAACTTCACGTATTCCGAGTAAAACTGTTTCACGGGAAATGGAAATCAATAGACTGCGCGATTTTTATCAAATTGTTACCGCGTGAATAAACAGGATGTTTTTATATTTTGCGAAAAAAAATCTAGAAAGCTAGTTCAAGCCAGGTAGAATTACTTGACAATCTTATTCTACAAAAAAAAAAAATATACGAATGTTTGGTTATTTAGACGTTTTGTTACTGATGAACGGGTCGAGCGGGAATTTTGCGTAGATGTAGTTCTGAGTATTTAAGCTTCTTTTTTCAATGCGCCGGTCCGACTGTGACTGAGGTGGGTGGACACAATTGGACTCAATTTGAGCGTTCCACTTTCGAGAAGCTAGTGCCCAATCTTCCGAATTTTACTTAAATCGATGATTTCAAGGGTACCTATGCTATAGAGGATATATGGCTTATACCGAGCAGTGGGGGCAAGCTGAATAGTTGCACACGCACACTATTGCACAGGACACCCTGTACAATACTCAACACATGCATACTCCACGTGGGAAGTTTAATATAAATGGATTCTACAAACAAAAGCCTGTCTGCTGATGGGTTTTCATTCCGTACTACCTAATCCATTAGTGCCTTGCCTATCATATTACTAAGATCAAATGCACTCTGTTCATAACATTATATTATAATGATATGTAAATTATAATAAACTAGCTGCGCCCCGCGGCTTCGCCCCCGTGGAAATTTATGTTTCCAACTTTCTTAATTTTTTCTTTCATAAGAACCTTCTCCTGACAATAACAAACACAACAAAGAAAGAATTAGCGAAATCGGTCCAGCCGTTCACGCGTGATGCCGTGACAACGCGAAACGGGTTTCATTTTTATATATAAGACTAGATTCTGCCCGCGGCTTCGCACGCGTTAATTAAAAAAACATTGTCCAGCGGACAAAATTGTGAATCTAAACCATTCCCAGATCCCCTTGAACACACACAAAAAATTTCATCAAAATCGGTCCAGTCGTTTGAGAGAAGTTCAGTGACATACACAATCACAGAAGAATTTTATATATATAAAGATTAAAATTCGAATATTATTTAAAATTTGACACTGCGATGGTAGCGCCGTCTGTCGGATCCAATGTAAAACATTCCAAAATCAACAACTACTAATAAATTAAAAATTAATTAAAAAAACATTGTCCAGCGGACAAAATTGTAAATCTAAACCATTCCCAGATCCCCTTGAACACACACAAAAAATTTCATCAAAATCGATCCAGTCGTTTGAGAGAAGTTCAGTGACATACACACTCACAGAAGAAATATATATAAAGATAGATATAGTGATATACAGAGAGAGTTTCTTTTCATGGCCACTGAGGTGAGTCTGAAACCGTGAGAGTTATCGAAAAGTCACGTTAGGAGTTACGGGCAAAATAAGTTCTACCTACTTTAAAAAAATTAAAAAGAACATTACACAGTATTAATTTTCATTTTTTATCTCAATAACTCGCTTTTCCATTGTACTTAATCTAAAAAAAAATCTTTGACTTTTTTAATGCAAAACTTATTTTTTTCAAAATCAACCACGTAACTCCTAACATGACTTTGTTTCAGACTTCCCTTCAGTGGCCCTTAAACAAAAACTCACCCTGTATATTGTATGCTTGTTCACGTTAGGTACTTATATCTGATCTGCCTTTCGCTCCAGGACTTTGCTCCCACTCGAAAGTAATAATGGGAATCCCAGAGACTTGAACTGCTTGAACTGTCTAGTATCGGAATAATACCTAATGTTCTTTATTGTTCATCTTTAGACTGTTATAATTATAAATTAAGTGTTATGTGCACGCTTTGACCTGTTTCTAATGACCACACCCACCACAAACCAATTCTATGAATTGACAGTATCCATTATTTTTATCCTTCTAGTAAAACTTTTAAATGGTTTAACATTCATGTTAAATATAATAAGGCCAGGTGCTAGACCTGGCCTTATTATAATTAACAGAGGTCATATAGCTCCAATTTCAACATTAGGGGATAATCTTCTATGAAAAAAAGCTCAAAAGAAAGATAAAAAAAAAGAAAATTTCAGAAACAATAAATAAAATTATTCCTTATCGTAATCCTTTTGTTACTAAAATTGTATGTTTACCTTGAAGAGTTCCTTGCAAAACTATGTGTGCAAATGCTAAATACAAAATAATATATTAAGTATATGAGCACCTGTTGTATGTGACTTCCTTCATACAAAGTGCAATTCTCGGAAGCGGTGAACGGCTCTGACGCTGCTCCCACCAACTAGTTCAAGATCTGACGTCAACCAACATTTTGTTCTCATCAATAACAATGCCGCAAACATGTTTCCTATACAAACATTTACAAAGTCCCGATACTTCGTTATTTATTCAGAGGACCATGATCTTATACATATAGGTAGCTTAGGTAAGCTACCAAGCTAATGACTATTGGTAACAGAATTTAGTACTATTCTAGGTTATCGATAAAAGCTTAGCGCGAACCGAGTGAGCTAAATTCATTTGCGTGACTCACACAACGCTTGTGATATGGAACTCTAGGCCATTCCGTCGGATTATGTCATTATCCACTTGTCTTAACTTGTTACAATCGCTAAATATAACAATCATCACGCACAGAAAAAAGTTCCGAGAAAATAATGCAGCCGATGCCTAATTGCTAATCTTTGTGCGAAAGTGGTCCGGCGAACCTTGGAGGAAGTCAATGAACCATCGAACGCAGCCTGTGCATAATGTGCATCCTCCAACTCATATTGGCCATATTGGCTCTTTCGAAACATACTCTTTTAACCCCTCTCTCGATACAAGTCGCCGATTCAAGTACATCCACACAGAGCGCCATATAACCGCATCAAGAATTTAATTGTTCTTCTCATTATTTTATTGCAATGCTTTATCGCTGTACGTATAGTGATTCATTTCGTTATCTCACGATTCGAAATCTCCTGATAAGTTGGGTTGTCGTAATACAACGGCGCCTTACTATTTATGATGAAATTGCCAATAACCCAGACATGTAAACCCACACGTGCGATTTTTATAATTTTTGCTGTAACTTACCTACTATTCTATCGTAGGTTTCCAGAGAAGTAAAGGTCAAAAGTATTTTGCACTCCGCATAGTTGCTTATTTTATTTTATTATTTTTTTGCTTGCATGTCAAGTAGCGCTTGAGCTCGCCACGCACACTGAGGAGGTAAACTACCTCCTAGAGATAATTCCAAGAAACACGAGGTAATAATCATAGGTGTACATAATTTTAATCATTGACAAGTAAAATTATGGCTACTGCATTTTAAAATGACCTTCTTTTAAAATAGCACTAATCGCATGTCTCTATTTCTCTACCTTCAATAAATTGTACCTACCTAATCATAGGTTTACAATGCCCCATAACGATGAATTTGTTTGAGGCTCGGAGCACCTTGTTAACGTAACTGTTCACCTGTTATCGACTTTTATGGTTTTATGGGCATGATCTAACCTTTTTAGTGTTTCATAGGGTTGAATTCTGTCAGTGAAATGATGGAGGAGCGAGAGTGGCCATCTCCTCTGCTATAATAAATCCTCCGCCGGCGGCGCTCACGTCGGACCGAGCGGAGCCCCGCCTGAGAACTTTATTTTATTACACCACTTTTACTTTTATGCTTAAAGCGCTTCTCAACCGTTCGACCTAAACTTACGAGCTTTTTGCCCACTTCAAACAAGCCGTGCAAATCGCGGACCTCTACATTTACATTGAAAGGTGATTGCCCTTCCAAAATATGTTTTTTCAATAAGTGACAATTGTCCGATGCTACTCTTATCAATATTCGTGTCGTACGCCTCAAAATTCCTGGTAAGTTGTCGTGCGAACTCGATGTTGGCAATTTTTTGTCACGTCTGATCGCTATCAGGCCGTATTTACCTAACTAGATTATGATTTATGAGAATCGAGTTTCTTTGATAGAATCTGTGACAAGAGTCTGGTGTGGGTATGATTACTACCCTTACAAGGTTATGAGGTTTTGATTGAGACGTAAATATTAAAATCAATCAATGCATCTGCACCATATCAGATTAAGATCTAAAACCGGTTTAATGAATTCTCCTAACAAACCTGTCATTAATTGTTAATCACCTTAGCTGCAATGCAAGTATCGTGAATAACTAATTGCCTTTGTATTAGGTAGTCTTAAGGTTTCCATGGATATAGTTATCCTCGTGCGCTCATCTCTGCCAACGGTCCTCTGTTTGCCTCTGTCGGGTTAGAGGTTTCGATCAGATATAACAGAGGCTGCATTTACCGTTGTTGCATTCTGAGGTTGACAAAAGGCCGGGTGCACGCCGGTCGCAGGAGACAAGCGCGGCAGTACCTGGCTGGTCGCGGCCGGTATCTGCGAAGGTATCGCACGTCGGTCGCCGCAAACCTGTATTGTGGCGGTTCCCGGAAGGTTCTTTGTTGCTTGCCGCAGTCCCCCCACCGTGCACGGTCCGCTTCCACTGCATTGCTGGCTTTGGGATTATGGGAACGATCTCTCCTCCCTCCTCCGCTGTCCTTTCTATCGTTCGCTGCTGTACCTCGATTGATTTAGATCTGTTCTCAGATTTCATCCGAATCTGGCGTGAGAATTGGGTTGAACCATGTCAATCTTCATGTTTGATGTAAGGTTTTGGTGGCATTGGTAATAGGTATTTGCTTTGTAGGAACCTAATCCAGGCACTCTTTAGTTAAATTAGGCTGATAAAATTATTTATTTACACCCAAACATAGTGTAGTTAAAGTACCTCAAATATCACACTAATATTATAAATGCGATAGTTTGGATGGATGGATGGATGGATGTTTGTTACCTCTTCACGCCAAAACTACTGAATGGATCGGGCTGAAATTTTGCACACAGGTAATTCTAATTCTGTAATCAAACATAGGCTACTTTTTATCCCATAAATCAGTTCCTATGGGATAGAAATCACCTTTAAACGTTTCCATAGAAACAACGCGTGCGAAGCCGCGGGCATAAACTAGTTATAATATATAAAGTTTATTTATACATACCTATATCTCAATTCAAGGTTAAATAAAACCGAAAATTAGGACATGGTTTTTCTTATGAAAGTATTAAATTAGACTTGCTTGTTCCTACGAGTATGTTGGTCATTCATAATGACAGACAACCTACCTGCCCGAGATTTAAAATGCAAATTAGGTAGCTCCAAGTTGCGATATCCTGATGTGTCAATAGAGTTGAAAAGTGACCGCTCAGATACTGTTAATGAAGTGGCCATAAAATATACAAAACAACCATAGACATCCCACTGGGCCCAAATAAAAGCCAACAGCATGTCCTGACACGTTCAAACGACTGGATTCGTTGAGCCGATTATTTTTAAAGACCCACTTGAACTGCCCTTGTTCAGGTAGGAGTTCACTTTGTTTTACAAATTCGTTTGATTAGCTTATCTCTACTCTACAATCGTTGGGGATCGTTGTTGCCGTTTTATTTGAAACGAATTGTTTATTATAAATTGTACAAATACCTACCTACCTTAAATTTTGAGAAATGTCTCGTTTTGACCTTCTTTTAAAAAGTAGTACCTATGTTAGTAGTTAATGAGTACCTTAATCACATTGAAAATGATACGAGACCTTATAACCATAAAGAAATACTAGAAACAGGTTTCGTAATTAACAGAAAATATGGGGTTCTTCCCGTAATTGATGTTTTGTTGTGCATAAAAACATGAATTGCACATGTGATCTAATTTATTAGTGGCATAATAAAAATACAATGTTCAACTGAAGGCCCGCCTGTATCGAATACTTTTTTGTAAAATATCTTCGTACAGTTGGCCTTCCACTGTTAGATGTTCTAAAAATTGGTTTCTGAACAGTCCTTTATTAGAGTAGAAAATTCTAATAGTAGCAATGATGCGAAGAATCGGATTTAATATAATTATTACAATGAAGTCTCGAGATGCGTGCACACAAGAGCGTAGCGTTCACAATGGACCGTTTATTTATCTACAGTATTGATCTCTCTCGACGCCTTATTTCACCCGACTCGGGTGTAGAATATTCTTTTGTAAACATTTTTTCTTCACATAATTCATTGCATTTGTTACTGAGACAACAAGGTGTCTGGCGTGAAGGGGACTCTCGATTATTTTGTATTGTCGATACGAGGGGTACTTACAGAAGCCCATGCAGAATGCCTCGTGTATTTCTGTTTACGTAACGTTTTCGACACGCACAATTTTTGCTTATTGACCACCGTATTGACATGACACAGAATTTGTCCTACTTTTATGTACAACTTGCTTCTGTCCGTGCCTTCGCACGGTTTCATTTATATAACCGTTCCTAAAATGAAACACCTATTATGTTATTTCAGGCCTAGATCTTCATCCAAGAAAAATTTCAGTCTGGATGCACACTGTTTTTTTTCTCATTTAATAGATTTTCATAAGTAGTTATGCAATGGTCTGACTGAAGTCTGGCTAGAGAAACGTCCAGTTGAGTCATTTACGTTTATTTTGCAATGAAATTCTATATCAGCCGTTCCTATTCATAAGACATTGCCCTGCCTGCCCTACGTACCTATGTAATTCAATCTGGCCTTAGAAATTTGCAGTTAGCACTAACAATATTTGCAGACTTTTCGTTTCAGTCTAGACAATTAGTACCTCAGTTTGAAATCGAATATATACTCTCATTCATTAATGATAATCCTGGAAAGTAAAAGGTTAATAATATAAACTTATTCTACCCCTTCGAGAGCCTTGGGCAAAGCTAGACAAAGTTCGATAAGGGCTTAAAAGTTACCGCTCATAACACGCATAGATAGATGTTATTTATTGACAGAAAGATTACTTGTTTTTTAACAGGTTAATAGTGCCTTGAATCCTAAATAAGGTTTACCTAGACACTATTGCTCAATAAAGATAATTTGTGAACACGGTAGGCAGTTTACGCACACAAAAACGTTTTGATTGTATAGCAATTCGTAGACTTATTTTTAGGTGTTTAGTTGCTAAATAGTAATGACCGAGCGTGGCCGTTACTTGGAATGGTTAGTCAAAGAACGCATCGACCCATTTGTAAGCTGAAACGCATGACTATGACACAACAGCGTGCGTAATGCAAACGATACAGTTCTTTGGAAAGCTGTGATCGGTATGATGAACGGAAATGTCAGTTTGCTGAGACATGAGCCGCTTCTTGGCGACCACTGACCACCGCTCACCCGTTCACACGCTGGTGTCTCTATCAACACATACAATTCTATTAGAATACCAATATTGACATGCCACAGATTGTTGACTACGAACGACAATTGCTCTTGATATTTCTTTTCATGCTTTGTTGGTTTTGCTCTACAAATGCACGATTACATTACTCTTTGTTAAAAAAATTGGTTGTCTGTAAAGTCGGTTTACTGACGATAGTTGAACGTGACAACGTCTTAAGAACGACGCATCGCTCACTCAAGTAGGAGAGAGACGGATGTCGAGCGCTCTCGCTTGCACTTCAAGCCTTACATGGAACGCCTCAGAGCGAGGTAACGCCGCATGACGTCATGTTTTTCGTGCGTGCAACCGGCTCTATCGAATTATAAGACGTTGTCACGTCAAAATCTCTGTGTATCTATCGAGGCGACTGAAATATCAGTTCATATCACCGGCTCAAAATGATGAACATAACACATGATAAGTTTCGAGACCACCGAGTCAGACGTTAGCAAGGAATGTCGCATGAGAAACCCGATACACTATAAGCATCAGGAATAGTAGGGATGTGCATGATAAACGAATTTATTGTGAACACGGTTCCAGAATAACATGAATACCGGCTCGCACATGCGATGGAATCGCATTTTTGCCACTGCTACTCCACGCAATATGAATTTTATAGTGTCAAACTGGGAGCCGCCTGACGACCGACGCTTCGCTCGTGACATGTATTTGCGCTCGCATAATTCATGCAACAATAGACATTGCATAGTCGTCGTCGTGAATCGAATGGCTTTCGAGAATTTTGTGGTGCGGGCTCGTTATGGCAGCGGTGCACGTCCCTCGAATGGCTTCATCGTGAATATTAACATTCGGCCAGCAACTCGCACGCCGCGCGCCGCCGCCGCCGCGTCGGACCCTGCCCCGCGACTCGCCGCCTCGTGAGCAAATATTGAATCGATGCCGTCGTCATGGACCTCCGCTGAGGTGTCGCATTCTCACTAAGTCAATACACTCGTTCATGGTTTTTTGTCTGAGCGTTTCTAATTTTGGAAATTCATTCATTTCCGTCGAAGGTTCCTCATTTACATACTGTAGAGATGAGTTAGGTTCTGCGACTTGACCACCCAATGCACTCACGCTGAAATCATCATCAACGAGATTGAAATGAGTGAAAGTATTCCATCATTTGAGGCGCGTGTAACAGTTACCTACCTGATCTGATGTCTAACCGCCATCCTTCTAATTGTCTGCGACGCGGGCTCGCCACATGTCATGAGTCACCTCCTGTCGTCATTTTGAAAACTGGTTTGGTTTCCACCTTTAACATTGACCAAATACCGTCTTGTTTTAAATAAATCAATGTTGCAGAGTGGTACAGCGATTCGCGCTCATTCAATAGGCGATTGACTGTTATCATGACTGCCATCAATGTTGGTATTTTATAATAATAGCAAACAATGTGATGTAGCAATTTACATAAAGCTTTTTACTGGCGCTGTAATTGCCGGCATAATAAGTGTCAGCTAGCCAGTCCTAGCTTACTCGAGAATTATCCTAATTCAAGGCTACACGTTGCATGCAAAGAATTATTTCGCTTATTCCAAGTAAGTCTCTATTTATTTTAAATTGCATAGGTATTAATGTTGAGCTGGGACATAATTTGTTCTTAAAACCAGTAACATTGTCATTAGTCTTAAATGGACTGGTTATTTAGTTACCTCCCGGTCAGAGCGACCTTTTCAGAATTGTAACTTACCTCCTCAGGCTACTGACCTCCCGCGCGCTGCCCAAAATATAACTATCATGGAAGATATTTTAAGTTTTTGTTATTAGTTAATTATCTAATAACAAAAACTTGGGTGAGTAAAGTTAATAGATAACAACGCAAAAAACCCAAGAATTTATTTATTAATCCTCTTGGGATTTCCCTTCGCCTTGATACGTGACATCATATTTTTATGATAATATACGTAAACTGCCTTAAGAACAAACAACTTTTTCCCTCAAGCGGATTTACATTAATTAATCGTATTTAGTAAACATCTGAATCAGTGTACCTACTCATTTAAGTTGATCAATAGTGCGCTACTGACGCCGCTCTCATCTTAATGCGGCATCTTCAACGGATTTCTATTTCGTGCATTAGGTACGAGCCGCGCTCCCAAGAAACCTAATTGCACGAGTGAGTCCGACGATATAAGGTCTGATTAGCGAGAAGATACTTGCGTGCATCTTAGAACCGCCGACGCCGGCCGGCCCGCGGGTATCCGCACGCAATCACGTACACACACGAGCTTTCTAACCACACGATAAGTAAGCAATCACCAACATCCACGCTCGTACAAGTTTCAATCGCCTTTTTACGTTATTTTGAGAAAGAAGCGTCGTAAATCGAGAGTACTTTACGTTATCTATCACATGTGCATCTTGGCAGCTCATAGGTCGGGACTTGTTATGCTGTCGCCGTCAGCCTCCGACGATGCCTCCGTCTACGGTGGCCTACATGCATTACGCAGCTCACCTGTTTGAATAATTTCTGAGTTTCCAAGTATTCTGGTTTTCGCGAACATCTTGTATAACGTTTTTTTTTGTGGTTTTATCATCATACCTCTACTCAGAAATGGAAATCCGATCTTTATTAGGTCATAGGATGATTAGTCGTTGGAAATGTCTTTGGTCGTTGGTCATTGGTTCTGAGAATTATTATCAGGAGGGAACATCTAGAAAAGCTCCCTCCGTGGCAGGCGGACACGCCGCCCGAATCGATCATTCCTACCCGCCTCGCATAATGAACCAGTCATTTCCGGCGGATTCAAGGAATCTAATAATTTAATATTTCGCACAATCGCACTCTATACGACGGAGCACGCACAGACAGTGCCCACCAGCCCTTATTAGTATTCGTCGCGTGACCCAAAGCAATAATAAATTCTTGTGCACTTGCAGTTTCACGTTGCCAAGAAACCGCGATCTGCTACCGAATACCGAATGCTAAAATGGGTATTGTTCGATGAGTACTAGCCAGGGTTATGAACCTTGATTTTGTATGATAATTTATTGTAGACAGAAATGTCTGATGAAATGTTACGTGATAGGATAGCTTAGTACATAATTACATTTAGAAAATTGTACTTTATATTATAACACAAGCTCTGCTTAGCTTGTGGCTAGATGATGCTGTGTGGATTGTCCAGCGTTATTTATACAACCTTTCTTGTAGTGTACGCCATGGTACGCTACTATAAGCTTCCAGGAAAGCTATGTTACATCAATATTATGTTACATCGTCAAATATTATATTATAATATGTAGTGATAATAAGTACCTATACGAACACAATAGTCGCCATAATGGTCAACTGGTTCCTGTTTCCGTTTATGCGAACCATTCACTCAATTTGAATACAAAATTATAATATTTTCAATTTATGGTTATTACTGCTGTGTGCCGCATGCCGCATGCGAGCTCATCCTTCCAGGATGAGCTGGAAGCATACCGAAAAGAGTGGCCAAATCTAGCTATATTAATAGAATAAAGTGGAAGGAGGAAAGAGAGGACTTTGCCCTGCAGTGGGATCCTATAGGCTTAAAATAAAATAATTAAGATGAAACGTTGGCTTGTCGAGCAGAATTTCTGATCAGTGAACGAACTACTTGACCAGTAAATTCATAATTGATTGTTGTTACATTTATGATTTTTACTTTCTTTTTTTTTTCATTTATTTCACTTTATTTAATTTGTGTAAACTAAGTCATTTTTGAACATAAACTAAGTACTTACAATATGTATGTCAACTAGTTATAAGAAAAACTGACATGTAAATTGATTTTAGCAGTAAATAGTATTTCTGTATTTCTATAAAATAATAAATATTGTTACTGCTCAAAGTTACCACATAATAAGCTTACTGGTTGGAAATATGGTAAATTGTTCATGGTTGGAAATATGGTAAATTGTTTGGGTATGGTATGAAATTTCAGAAGCAACTAGCTTTAGCTCGCAGCATGTACCTACTTACAGATCGGGACAAAAAATTGCCCTGCTTTATGTTAGGTTCTAAAAGTATAGTTTAAACTATGGTTTTCAATAAAAAAGTTTAGGTAGATATAACCTACATTGTAACTCTTCAAACGTAATAGTTAAATAATAAATAAAAAACAATAGTTATATTATTATTCCGATGTACAGCAAAACCTTTTATATGCAATCAGGAAACCATGCATGTACAGCCGATTTCCAATCAATGTTATTGCTGCTGCCAGTGATCATTTCAATGCATACGTTATATTTAACGACGGATGTATTTTGTGCTTAAAATCTCTTGTGCTATTCAGATTTTATATTTGTGGACCTATTTCCACATTTAAAATTTCATCTTTATGCACGCTCGCAACTAGCATGAATGAAATAAAATGATAGACATGATTTGTAATGCCGTTTAGGATGACAGTTAGTCGTTGGTATCTTGTACGCCCTACTCAGGGGCGTCGCAGGGCTCTGTCATGTTCCCAGGCGATGTTCAGCAGAAGCAGCATTCCTTGCCCATAGCTGGCGGACAAGCCACCTGGCTTTTCCGGGACGTGTCATTACTAGCCTGGGACTACATTCTCTGAACATCGGGAACGCAAATACAATCTGCCGCCTTCCTCTAAGCTTTTTTGCCGCGTTACTGCTGGCCCGGTACAGACATGACAAACGTTCTCAGTAATTATGAAATAATTATGTTCAGAGTAAGTTTTTCCTGTCGTTATACAATTGGAGTGGTTTATGGAGTCCACTGACGCTCCGTGGTTCTAGAGATCTACGCCTAGATCATTAGCTCACCTTTTTATACCTACACAAAGCGTTCTTGTCGAATGCCAGAGTTCCGCCTTTTACATTTCAACTTTTATGTGCTCTTATAAATTTAAAAAGCAGTTCCGAGTAAGTATTTACTTTATATCAAAACTGCTGAAAGGAAACAGAAACTTAATCGCTCCATCCTTAAAAGCTTTACGGTCTACAAAAGAAACGTCGCTTGCTAGAAATCGTTTATTGTGATTAGCTACTTGTTATAAGATATCGAGCACAAAAGTTACTTGATATAATCTTTTATGTCATGTAACTTTTGTCGAGCTGACGTGTGCATCAGGATAACGCCAGTCTCGCGGTGCGGTTTCCCGTTCACCTGTTATACGACCAAGTTTTTGCAGAGCACCCGGTACTTTGCGGTTCTTCTAAGAGACTCAACTGTTCACAACGCGCTTTCCTAAACCGCACTAACTGTATGAAATTGCTACACTCGATGCCACGGAACGCTAGTTCCAGCAACTTCGTCATTAGTATAGTACATAAGAATTCAAAAGCAAACATGTAGTTGCATTCGAAGTTGTAATTGCATCGTGCAAAAACCGCACGCACCGTCCCCTCTGCACTTTGAATACCGCAATAGCCTACCGTTCGAAATGATCATAAACAATGATACGAAAATAAGTTTATTACATTATTTCAATGATTCCACTTCTGATATCATTTTTACTATCGAACATTAGTTTTACCATGAATTGCGAAGCGCTTTCAAATAATATTGCAGATGCAGCAAAAAAGCAGCAAGCATGAGTTTGATCGAAATGCAAACTTTTGTTGTTCGTTAGTGGTGATAAACCTCTATAATCACATTAATCACACGTGAACGTGATTTCAAAACCCTAGTTATTATTGAACACACAATCTGGTATTGTCGCACTATTTAAATATTCAAGGATATTTTAAATTAAGAGTTCTTACCCACCGTCCACCTCATGAGACCAGCTGGGTGAACCGTTGAAAGTTTTTTTACAACGGTCCACCTCTCAGATTAAATTTGAACGCGCCTTACTTTATATTTGTGACGGTACACCTCAGAAATTTGGTACTAACCGTTATATGTAATACCTATGAACACGTTCAGAGAAATAATAAGAATGACTAAATTATAGAAATTGAGATGGTTTTTTCAATAATTTCTAAGAAATCAAATAATATCGCAAAAATTTTCGACTTCGACAGGACTTGAACCCGCATCGCATCGTATTTAATTTCTTAGAAATTAATTAGAGTGTGAGGCTTACGCACTATAATAACAAAAACCTTCGATTTTTTTAATAAATTCGTATAAATAAGTGGGCCATTTGTATGAAATTAATGAAGAAAGGTTTAGGTGTGGTATTTAGTATGCAAACTCTCAGAAGTGCTTTAATTTTTACTCGAGCACGACAGAACAGGTACAGTTTATTACAGTTTACAGTTTATTCATCATCATATAATGTAACATTACAGTTTAAAACTAATGCGTTACAATATGACAAACGGTACGACAGAACGGAGGGAACGTACGACAGAACGGGGGGAACGTACGACAGAACGGAGGGAACTGGGAACGTACGACAGAACGGAGGGAACGTTTGGGATGAGAGCACCAGAGGCTGTATGCTTGTGTGAGCTTACCAATGCCTGCCCTTTTATCTCACAAACGGATAAACCGATTTTGGTTAAGTTTATGTTGCTTTAGCTCTGGTTTATAAAAATCGGAGCAGCCAACAGTCATTCTCATGTTATGATATAACACAAGCTCTGCTTATCTTGGGGCTAGCAGCTGTGTGAATTATTCAGCATTGTTTATTTATTTAATTTATTTATGACTGGTTTCTGCCCGCGGCTCCGCACGCATTTCTATGAAAACGTAATTAATGATTATTTATATATATCCCATAGGAACTGGATGGCATAAAAAGTAACCTATGTTATATTCCAGACCTAGAACTACCTGTACTTATGCAAAATTTCAGCCCGATCTGTTCAATAGTTTTGGCGTAGGTTACAAACATCCGTACATCCAAACATCAAAACATCCAAACTTTCGCATTTATAATATTAGTATAATGTGAAGTTATACAATAGTTTGGATGTTATGCACCAATTTTGGTAGAATAAGTTAAGAGTTTGTAACTAAAATCGTCGTGGTTTTATTTTTGATGCTAAGTTTGTGTGATAGTATAATATTTTCAAGTCCCATTTCCCACAAGACATTATCATTATCAACGGTGCATGACGGGCGGGCGTGCAATCACACAAGTACAACAGAATGCTAGCAGTGCACCCAGTTGTCATTAAGCCGCTGCCCCACCGCGGCGCACGCTGAGCACGGCCACGTGGCTCATTTAAGCTGCGCGGGGTCTAAGTTTCCACTGCAGCACACACTATACACTATCATCTATTTCCAGTTGTTATTAACTTCAAAATTTATTCACATTTTAAGTCGTAATTTCTATATTCTATTCTAATTTCTATATTATTGTATTGTGCTATTGTCACTAACTTCTTGGAGATGGTGAAATTGCTGCATCTTACATTTACTGTTACTTTAGTTATTCCTCTGATAACCTACTATTTAGCATGCAGTGTCCACCTATAACTGGTTGTGCAATGAACCATCTCATTAAGTGTGCATTTTATATTATAAGAATTATTGTAACACCCACTGGTAGACCTAATAAATAAAATAAAAATACATAAAATTAACTCTCGATGTACAACTGTAGCGCAGCCCAGTTTTGAAGTACGCACGCGTGTACCGCGCGCATAGCGTTGACTGCGATGAGCTGCGTGGGTGCCATATTCAAGCAAGCCACGCGTGTAGCAAAGACCTCATTAACTTCGTATTCGTGCGTAGTGTATTCTTTTGTTGACACAAACATTTTCTTGTAAAGCGAAGCTAGACACGTGTGTGTAGCCTCACCGTGCGCAGCGATGGGGCAGCGGCTTTCCATCGGTGCGTGTGTGACAACTGTTCGCAGAGACGTAATTGTGGTGGTTTCCACAGAAACGATCAACGAGGGCCAACAAAGGGACACAATACACAAACAATGGAGAACACCGGGCTTCGAACTATCGTCGCCCTTGGACTATGACAAATCACAATCATTTTGATATTTCAGTACCCGCAGGCGCTAGACTTGATTATTTTTTCGTAGAATTTGGTATCGTTATCTCTCCTATTATTAATTCTTGAGTTGCATGATGAAAATATAATAATATGGCTGCGCCCCGCTGCTCGAAATTCCAGACATTTTTGGCACTCTCCCTAGGGGTAGTTCTGTTTAAATTAAAAATACGTGATTCATTATTTACTTTATGGTTTTTTTATATATTATTTTATATTATATATAATATTTTATGTTATAGAAACCTTACCACCCTTTTAAACCCCCTCAGAGGTTAATTTTAGAAAATTAGCCTGTGTTATTCTACAACCTAAACATACCCAATTTTATCTAAAACGGTTAAGAAGCTATGGAGATACGTGGGAACAAAAATTCACTCAAACTTTCGCGTTTATATTATTACTAGCGGCCCGCCCCGGCTTCGCACGGGTAGGCATTTATTTTTAAACTTTTTGGGATAAACGTAGAGTAAATGTTTCTTTGCCTGATTAAAATAATTCAAAAAGTAATCTACAGGTATTGAAACAGTCTTGAATACGAAATGATTTATTTGAATAAATATTAATACAAAGGTATGGATAACATGGCCTGATTTTGTTCGGCATTTATCAACTTTTAAAATGTAAAAAGTTGTTATATTGACATAACTACAATAGTTGGACATGTATCATGAAGTGTTTTGTAGATATTTATACCTATGTTCTTTAATATTGTAGAAATTCTTTTTTGTTCTATCATCAAAAGCTTCCGCAGCGCATGCGATGAAAGACAATTTATGGCTAATTATTTGCACCTTGGGTTACATTATTGAAGTTTTAGTAGGGATCCCTAACTTTTTTAAGGAATAAATATAGCCTATGTTACTCGGGGATAATGTAGCAATGTAGCATTCTAATGGTGAAAGAATTTTTGGAATCGGTGCAGTTGTTTTTGAGATTATTCGTTACAAACATACAAAAATACAAATCTTTTCTCTTTATAATATTATATAGTATTACTTAAGTATTATTATGTGTAGGGTGTTGAGACCAGCCTTGGAAGAAATAACTCTAAAATTTTAGAACAATAGTTTACGTTAGTTCGTTAACTTTATAGTTAACAAATAGACTGCAAGTAGATTGTTACTTTATTTAGATTATTCGCTATAATTGTTACTTTTTGCGCGGTCGAACTTCCACTGAAATGACGTGATCAGTGTCTTGCAAAAACCCGGACACGCTGCATACCACTCTTTGTAAGTTTACAAAGAATGGTGATTGCCTGTTTCTATAATAGCTAATTCATAGATACCTAAATAAGTTGTAGGTACTCGGTTCTTGAATCTTAGATATTTTGACGTGACAACGTCTTATAAATTGGTTTGCCGGGTGACACTTCAAGAAACTGCGTTACGCGTTACGCTCCGCTCACGTTATGCAGACATAAAAAGTGAAAGGAACTCAAAGTCGTTGTCACGTAAAACTTTCGCCCGTATACCGACTTTACAGGCAACCAATTTTTTTTTTTGTTAACAAAGGAGTTACCAAACCAAAGAAATATTAGTAGAAATATTTTTCATACTGGTATCATCAGAGTAAATTGCAGAAGTTCGCAAAATGTTAGTTTTGGCGAGTTTCGTTCATCAAGCGTGCTCACTCTTAAGCCGAATCTTCACTTACTTAAGTGAAATGGTGGCGAAACGCTTGACCATTACAAAAAAAAAACAAATAATCGGAGTCTTCAAATCCCGAGTGAATAAGTTCCTTCTGGGAAAGCATGCTCCATCTTAGGCCACATCGTCATTTTCTTAAGTGGCACATAGACATAATAAAAAAAGCATTAAATTTATAAATTATTAATTAAATTCGCAAAAAAAGCATTAAACTTATAAATTAATTTCAAATTTGAATTTTCACCTTTGTCATTACGCGTGAGCAATTAAGCGCTGTCGAAGTTTTTGTTTTAGTGATCACCTTACTGTTCCGGTTTTCTGTTAATGTTATTTGTTTTGTTAAGTTTTATACATAAATGTATTTGTTTACATAAAATATCTTGGATTCTAAAAACGAAGCGTGTAATGTTATTGCGTTTGATTTCTTGAAGACGGTTAGCAAATTTCTCGGAACTATCAGTTGGGTTGAGAATAAAGCGTTACTCTCAAAACGAGGCTACGAGGAAAATGTTTTGCATTGGTTTAGTTAAAAATAAAAGGTTCAAACCAAAAATCTAGAAGAAGCGATAATGCAAAATTGAATGAATTGAAAGGCCAGGTCGGACAAGTGCGTGCAAATTTCCATATAAATACCATAAAGCTTAAAGAAACATTAATCAATTTGGACATGTTAAACGTTTTTGAAGAGGTCGCCAGGGAGAAAGTTTCAGCGGCTTTCAATTACTCATTGTTCCCGAGTGTACGGTAAACGGACGTTACCGGTACACGCGCCGGTGCACACCGCGCCGCCAGAACTGCTGACACACTTTTCTTATAAAAACTACTGGACTGCATACTTTATTCGAAACTTCCGCACGGCAAAGGATGGAACCGTACATTATTGAACTAGTTTCCGATACAGGCGGGTAAATTATGCCAACTAGACAATCCACACTGCATCATCTAGTCCTAAAGTAAGCAGGGGACTAGAAAATTGAATAAACATTTAAAAACATTAAGTTGAATGTCTCGTTTTCTAAATAAAATTATTGAGTTTGTTCGTCGTTGAGGTCGATTTTTCTCCGTATGTATTAAATTAAATACACAACTTAAAAATTAGTCATTAAATAACCCGCCCCTGACCATTCCCGGTGCAAAGGTGCCCATAATGCTTGCAGCATTACCTCGCTGAATAGCGATGGCAATCTTTTGCACCAGGAACGACCCGGAGCGGGAGTCTCCTGTCACTTCGCTAATTTTACGGCCTAATTCTCCCACTAAACACTTCGCATTAAATTTGTATATTTAAACATACCTTTAATATAGTAATATGGATATAAAGCCATGTCATAATTGAAACCACATCCAATCATAAGACTACTAGGAAACCTCTGAACCGAAAACCTAATAAAAATATAATGAAGCCCGATTCCCCGTAGTGTTCTCGTGTTTAAATCCGAGGATTCGCCATGTTACGGTTCCCGTAATATTGTCTGTCAGGGAGGCTGCACGCGAATGATTTGTGGCCGAGGAGTTGCAACCCGACACGGTCAAAGACCGGTTCAGGTTAGGTTATTTCGGAAATATTCGTCGCTTTTTACAGCCCATGGGAGGGAACACACTGCGCCGAGCCTCCGAGATGATCTCATCAAGGAATTCTTGATGTTTAAATACCTTTCCTGTCAAGCTATTATCTCCAAACGTCTCGTACTTGCAGAACTAGGACTTAACCCCCGAATTCTCAGAGGCAACTCCGATTTAAGCATGTCTCGAGTTGCGATTTTTTGACAGTTTTCAATGAAAAAAAGACAAAAAATCCTCACTTTTGATTGAGACTTAAATCTGAGTCGCGGTTGAGTATTCGGGCGTAAGTCTAGTAACAAACTGTTTTGTTTTTCATTAGTTTTTGAAAAGTAGGTATACGTCTTTCTGGGATACAAAGTAGCCTCTGTCCTTCCCAGAGGTATCATTTATGTCCTTGATAAATTTCATAAGATCCTTTCAGCCTTTCCTTTCGTTAAGGCGTAAAAAGGAATCAGACAGACAGACAAGATTTAAAGAAAGACAATAGTATAGAATAGAGAGTATTTCACTTTAATTACTCTCTAATTTATAAATTAGTTTGAATTTATATTTGGTATACTCGTAGTACCTATGGTTGGTAATTTATTTAAATAATATTGCGGTATAAACTGAAATGACTCTCAGGCAATTTCCAGAAGTGCAAACCGCAAAAACATGACATTCCTTATTAATTTCATTTTGTATAGCAACGAGAAGTTTTTGCTCCGTCGTTTATTAAATTTTATTAATTAATGTTTGTCGATAATTACCTGCAATGATACAGTTGATTCGTTACGAGATTTTTTCAAAATTTTCGAGATTTCGCGAAGTAGGGTCAGTGATAATCGTTTATAGTTTCGTAAAAAAGTAACAGACAGACGACAGAATTACTTTACTTGCAAACAAAGACACAGTAAATTTCATCTCAGCAAGGAGATTAAAATAAACCAACGGGATTCTATTCCATTCATGAGACTTCGAGATTTTTGCCAACACTAGAAATTGCAATTTTTGCCACCACTTTGAAATACGATTGACGTGATTCCCTAATTACTGTTTTCAGTATAAACAATGCGAGCGTTGCGTGAGTCATTCACTTGAAAAAGATAAAAATATTCGTATCGTTCTACCAGGGACGCCACTGGAAAGTGGAATGATGACTAGTAAACACGCGTTTATACGTTTTCTCGGAAATGGTCTTGAGATTAGTTCCTGCGAATAAATAGCACTAGCTTTTGATGAGCTTATGTGGGTATATTATTCAGTGGGTTGGATAATAGCGAGGACCCGATAGAACTAGAACTTTGATAATTGTATTCATCAAACAGTATTATCAGCTCGTAACGAGTTATTTATTCACATGTCAGGAATTTGTTTAATCTATGTATTCAAATATGAATATGTGATGACCTAATTCTGTACAATCTGTAGGTACCTGGTTTGTTCGATAAAACTATCCTTGTATTGACAATATTATCATAGAAAAGAAATACAAAAATGTAACGTAACGAGGCCATTTCGTTCTCACTTAGGCGTAGCAACCACGGTGTAACACAAACATACCGGCCGGATTGTTATGATATTCCAAATCGCTGTTCATTTTGAAGGCTTAAACCTCATTACAGCCGACGATGAGCTCCAGATTACATCTTAGCCGCTTTTGGACGGATTCTTGGAAACAATTCCCGGATGGCCTTGCGATGAACATGTTTGTTTTACGAACGATTCGAAAAGCTGCTCCCGCAAAATTCTGCTGATCGCGGGAATAGGTTGCTTCGCGTGACGCTTTGTTTGCATAAGCTCGATTCACCGAACTATTTTGCAGCTGCCTGTACCAGCGGATTACAGAATTTACGCACTAATCTACGAACAAGCTGCCCCATAGTGAATATCGTTATTCCATAACTGTGGGGTTTGGGGATTCAAATCAGAGACAGGCCTAACCATGAAACGGGTTTACCTTTATTTACACATCTGTAACAATTTCGCATATTTCACGGCAGGCATAGTAGCCATTTGTTTGCCGTTTTTGTAGAGTCATTATACTAAAAGTGTACATTTTTATGGGTAGGATAGTGGCGTCTTAATTAAAAACCACTTTTACCAACTCGTCCGCTACTGTTCGCAAACCAAACTTTTCAATAGGTACTCAGATAAAAGGTTTTCCCCAACAGATATCTTGAACTCGAGATTTAGTCATTTAAAATCACGTGATTTTTCTCCGTAAGCTTGCGAAATCATCCATTTAAATGGACGTTTGACGATTTCCTCATTGAGTGGCGAATGCAATCCGGTGTTTCTCGGAAGCGCGGTTGTCATCAGCAGCTGCATTACGGCAGCTCCCTCGCGGAATGACGTTCCATTACACGATACCGGGAATTATTTCCTGCACATAGACACGCATGCCTATGATTATGCGCCGAGATAACTCGGACCCTCGTCGGGAATTATGGAGTGGAGTTGTGATTTAGAAATTGGAGAAAAACTTACAGCGAATATAGTTGCATATCAAATAGCAAAACTTGCGGATATGTTACACATAAGTCGTGTTTTCGGAATTACGTTAAAAACTACCGCAAATAAAAGTAATGGTTTTCTTTCCTTGCGACATGGTCGTCCGTCCTATCTCGGCCCAAGATAAGAACCCTTAAAAACACGTTGCCTAATGAAAACTATTCTCTTCCTCTTAGCCAGTTTCTTAAGGTAGTTGTGTAGTTTTCTTGCAATAAACAATAATTTGAATTTTGGCGCTTACGCCTTTCCAAAAAGGTTTCTCTGTCCCGCTCCTATGAACGCGAAATCCTGTTCGTATCCTATTCGCACAAATGGCTGCAACGTGCCCCCTAAAATCTGTGTATTTCTTTACCAGGTTCAAAGATGACGTAGCCTACCCGTGGTCGGCCGGGGTGTCGAACCTGATCTTGTACCCCGAGGCGGCCAACCAAACTCTCTACACCAGGAGGGCTTCGCGCGAAGACTCGGGAAACTACACCTGCCGGCTCAGCAACGAGACCCATGCGGAGACACATACTGTTCGGTTAGAGATATTAGGTGAGGACAAAGAACAACTATTTCCCCAACAGACAAAAAATTGAGGTCAAGAGAAAATCCTCACCTCACCTCAACAGCCTATATTGGTCCACGGCTTGAAGCAGGCCTCCCCCTGATAAGTGTCTTATTGGCTTTTGTCTCATGGGGGGTAAAGCCCATAATCGCTACGCTGGGCGTGCGGGTTGGGGATCGCAGTTTGTTGGTGGAACTATAAAAAAAGAAATAAGTCAAACTTTGACGAATTAGTGAGAGAACCTAGTTTATGTTTGAAAACTTAGTTTTGGCTGGAAGAACACCAACGTTTCATCCATCAGGGTGAGTGCGGTGCGGTGTGTGGTAAATTGTAAATTGAGCCGTGTTTCACCGCCTTTGAAAATGTCGATCAAGCTGTTCTCATTTTAAAGCGTGTTTTTCATAAATTCCAGATGAAAATGTCTGAGGTCGATTTAAGTTTTAAATTATGTTTAGTTTAGTTTCTGTACGCGGCTTCGTACGCTTTGTTTTTATGGAAACGTTAAAAGATGATTTCTATCCCATGGGAACTGATTTATGGGATAGAAAGTAGGCTATGTTTAATTCCAGGATTAGAATTACCTAAATGTAAAATTTCAGCCTGATCTATTTTGTCGTATTGGCGTGAACAGGTAACAAACATCCATCCAAACATCCATTTATCTGAACATCCAAACCTTCGAAATAATTTAATATAAGTGTGATAGTAATGTGATTAATTCGGTCGATTCGCCGTACCCTAGGTGGAAACATGACACGGCAAGACGAGAACTCAATTGAACCGAGAACTTAATCTGAACCAAGAACTCAATTTAACGAAATTGATTTCTGATCTCCTTACCCAATGACACTTCACTACATAGTATAAAACAAAGTCGCTTTCTCTGTCCCTATGTATGCTTAAATCTTTAAAACTACGCAACGGATTTCGATGCGGTTTTTTTAATAGATAAGAGTGATTGAAGAGGAAGGTTTATTTAAGTAATAGTAATAGTAGTATTTTATTGCACCCGTGCGAAGCCGGGGCAGGTCGCTAGTATATTATAAACTAGATTCTGCCCGTGGCAGAGCATCTTCACGCCAAAACTACGGCTGAAATTTCGCATCGTAACTCTAAACCTGGCATAAAACATAGTCTTCTTTTTATCCCATAAATCAGTTTCAGTGGAATAAAATGAAATATCCTTTAACGCATTCACTGCCCAACGTCGGCGCGGTGCGACCCGCAGGAGCGCGCCGCCGCCGTTGCGACACGGGGGAGTGAACTGGCATCTGCGTCTTGGGCCATGATAGTATTAAACGTTTCCATAGAAACAACGCGTGCAAAGCCGCGGGCAGAAACAAGTCTCTAATATAGTAAAACTAGTTTATGCCCGCTGCGTCGCACGCGTGTTAACGATGATTTCTATCCCATGGGAACTGATTATGTTTGATTCCAGGATTAAAATTAGTAAGTGAGTATGCAAAATTTAAGCCTGATCCGTTCAGTAGTTTTGGCGTGAAGAGGTAACAACAAACATTCATACAACCATACATCTAAACATCCAAACTTACGCGTTTATAATACAATATTAGTGTGATGCGAAAGTTTAGATGCTTGTTACCTCTTCACGCTAAAACTACGACCCAAATTAAGCCTGGAATAAAATATAGGTTTCTTTTTATCCCATAAATCAGTTCCAGAGGAATAGAAATATCCCTTAACGCATTCACTGCTCAGCTTTGGCGGTGCGACCCGGGGGAGTGTACTGGCATCTGCATCTCGGACCATGATAGTGTTACTCGTTTCCATAGAAACAACGCGAGCGGTGCCGCGGGCTACAAATAATTAAGTGACATCTGTGGTACTATTGATGATGTTCACCATATTATAATGGAATGTGTACGAGGCGCAAACGAGCGACTTTGTATTTTTGGAGTGGCTGAGTTAGATGATGTTGGCAGGTGTAACACTGTACTATCCAATCCATTGTCTAAGGAGGCCCGCACAGTTTACAACCTTGTTATACATAAATAGTTTCTGTGGAGATTAGCTTTAAGCTTTATTTGTTAAATATTGTAAATCTATGTTTAAATTAGGCGATGTGGTCGCTCAGTGACAAAGCCTTTTGTGTTGTGTGAAATAAAAAAAATAATAATAATAATAATTAAACTCTAACTCTAAAAAGTAGCATATTGAGATCATAATGTAACCTTTCACAGAAAAACCGACGGACGCTCCGCGAACAATGTTCATATCGAAAGACCAGTGGGTGGAGGAAGGGGGCGAGGTCCGTCTGTACTGTGAAGCTCTCATCGGTGAGTACAAGCATTGTTCTTACTCTTACAGGGCCGCGATCACGGTGAGGTAAGTCTCCTTACCTATTAATTAGAGAAAGAACAACAAAAACCATTATCCAAAATAGTTTACATTGCATATTCATTTAAAAAAAAAATCAAAATCAAAAACTCTTTATTTCCATAAATACAATAAATGTACACTTAGAAAAGGTCAAATTATAAAACTAAACACTGACACGGAAATAAAGTGATATTTTTTGATTTCTGTCGCTTCGGTATGTAGACTAAAGTAAAGAAGCGACGAAGAACCTTTAGGCTGTTAGTTGTTATTTTTCGAGTTGGAGCAAAACCCGTCCCAAGCTTTTTTATCCTCTAGATAATCTGATATTTTATAGTAAGCCTTTTTGCACAGCAAGGTTTTGACAATTTGTTTGAATTTATTTACTGATAATTTTTGCAACTCACTAGGAGTTTTGTTGTAGAAGCGTATACATTGCCCTTTAAAAGATACATTGTTTTATACATAAACATCCAAACAGATTTGTCATAATTCGTGTATGAAAAATCAGTCAAACATCTTTTTTACACTTTTCGTTCTTATTTTCTTATGGTTGGTTCCTCCGTCGACGTATTCTTCGTGAAAACTAACAAGCTCTTAAGGTGATCTCTCATTGTTTACCAGGTCGCTCCTACTTAGCGGACGCTCGCAGTGACCTACGATGGCAGAAACTCTGGCCCAACGGGACGGAAGGTGACCTGCTGCCCACACAGGCCGAGATAAAAACGAAACGGTAAGTCCTCGCCTCTTACAACAACGATGGGCACGCGTCGCTTTGACCAGACGCTCAGAAAATTAATAAATAAATAAATAATGCTGGACAATTTACACAGCATTAAAGCTAAGCAGAGCTTGTGTTATGGGTACTAGATAACTGCTATACTAAAATTAATAAATAAATAAATAATAATAAATAAATAATGCTGGACAATTCACACAGCACTAGCCCCAAGGTAAGCAGAGCTTGTGTTATGGGTACTAGATAACTGATATACATACGAGTACATAGATAGATATTTTTTATTATACATAGAAAACGACCAGAATACCCTGAACAAATATCTGCAGATCGTACAAATATTTGTCCCGAGGCGGGAATCGAACCCGCAACCTCCTGCGTCGCAGGTGGACCTTCGCCCACCGCGCCACAGAGGTCGTCTTCGGAAGAGGACGTCGTTAGTCGAATTAAAAAAATGTTTTTATTGAATCGCAATAAAATAGAATCTCGTCTATAGGTATCTCGATTTGGTGAACTAGGCTATTGTAAAATGCAAACGCGTTTATTTCCCAGAAATACAAAACGTCGATGTTGCGTAGCGCTTATTTTAACTAAAAACGTGCCATTTGGTGATTTATTTGCAAATGCGAACTCACGCATCATATCTTTAAACATAGTCTGCTTATTAGCCTCATGCTGGAATTAAGGCGAATATATACCCCGATAGTAGCGCCACTACATATTTTATTTTATCATTACGTTATACAAAGGAATTTAGGCGACCCCGGTGGCGCAGCGGGCGAAGGTCTGCCTGCGACGCAGGAGGTTGCGGGTTCGATTCCCGCCTCGGGACAAATGTTTGTACGATCTGCAGACATTTGTCCAGGGCGTTCTGGATGTTTTCTATGTATAATAAAAAATATCTATCTATGTAGTGTATTGTATTAAGTATATCAGTTATCTAGTACCCATAACACAAGCTCTGCTTACCTTGGGGCTAGATAATGCTGTGTGAATTGTCCAGCATTATTTATTTAATTATCAAAAAATCGGACCGCGCGTAGACTATATCTATCATAAGCTTTTTTAAATGTATCTGTAATAGTTTTGTTTTGTGTTATTCAATCAAAAACCTTGTTTGGAGAGCTTGGTGGCCACCAATAGGAACTAAACTCTTGAAACAAGTATCTGCCTAAATAATACAGTACAAAACTATTACAGATACATTAAAAAAAAGCTTATGATTGATATCGTCTACGCGCGGTCCGATTTTTTGATAATTCCTTTGTATGACGAAATTATAAAATAAAATATGTAGTGGCGCTAGTATCGGGGTATATATACGCCTTAAGGGGAATATGTAATGTACTAGTCAACATAACTACAACATAAAACAAGACACAAAGTAATATTTTAATGTGCGCAGGTATACTTAACGCTCCATAGCGTCAAGCTTATTTTACTTCTGTCTGCGTGTGTACTTAAATTCTATTTCGTAAAAAGAAAATTATAATGCTTTAATGAAAATGTAGTAATATAACTCAGTAGAAATCGTCTCTTCAACAATAATATCAATATTGCTATTACGTTTTCCGTTTCGTGGGCGAGGCTATTGTTTCTCTTCCATTGACCTGAAAACTTTTCGATTTTCATTTTAACTTTTATCGTTAGCAAAGACGAGATGAGATGAATCGTAAACCAGCTATGTCCCGCGGCTTTGTCCGCACTTTTCCTGGATTAGGAGTTTTATACCTTGGAGTATTATACTTTTTTGAACATTACCTATCTGTTCAGCCGTTATGTTGTGCAGATAACAGAGAGACAGCGGTAAGTACACACGGAAATATTTTAGTACTTATTCATAATATTAGTATCGAAGTACGGATAGTTAATTTTATCTATAAAAGTATTTAATACGCACCTGCGCGAATTTTCCGGGGCTTTGACCAACAGTACCTATAGTATTATAATATCTGTGACCAACGTAAATAATATAATAAATAATGCCGGACAATCCACACAGCAGCATCTAGCTCCAAGCTAAGCAGAGCTTATGTGATGGGCGCTAGATAAACGCTATAGTACATAATACAACATATTATATACGTAGATATTTTTTATTGTCCTAAGTCGGTAATCGAACCCGCAACCTCTGGCCTTCGCCCGCCGCGGCCACATCGGTCGTCATAATCAATACAAGCAAGCAGGCAATTATATTGGTTTGATTAAATTTTGATTACGGTTTCCAATATGAACGGATTCGTATTTTGTTTATTTTGACTAAATTAGTAAAAGCAATATCCATGCGTTTAAAGGCCACTGTACATATTGGGCTACGGTGCTGGGCTAAAATATCGGATTTAATTTACATATTCATGGCGTACTGATCATTCTGCTTTGGCGTTTTGATAAAGATGGACGTGGAATATCTTAAGGGTCCTGCGACGGGTGAATTTCCCATACAAACGTAGTACCAAAATGATTTGAAATTCGAGAATATTTTCACCATGGTTTGCTATTATTTGTATTAGAACAGTATTTATTTAGGTTCCTGCCACAAGCTTTTTTCAAAATACCTTTCTGAAATGAAATTAATCCGAATCTTATTTTTACATCAACCTTTACGTTTCATTATACTTTTCATCAACGATTATTGGAGTTTTTTTATAAAACGGTTCTTGATGTTTAAACTGTTTGTTGCAGAGACGACGTAGTGGACATAATCGGGTCATACCTGACCGTGGAGCGTGTGTCGGCGCAGGACTATGGGACCTACGTGTGCCTGGTCCACAGCAACGATGTCGTCTCCCGCAGCTACGTTACCGTCCACTATAGACGTAAGTACGCAACTGGTCCATAGCAACGATGTCGTCTCCCGCAGCTACGTTACCGTCCACTATAGACGTAAGTACGCAACTGGTCCACAGCAACGATGTCGTCTCCCGCAGCTACGTTACCGTCCACTATAGACGTAAGTACGCAACTGGTCCACAGCAACGATGTCGTCTCCCGCAGCTACGTTACCGTCCACTATAGACGTAAGTACGCAACTGGTCCACAGCAACGATGTCGTCTCCCGCAGCTACGTTACCGTCCACTATAGACGTAAGTACGCAACTGGTCCACAGCAACGATGTCGTCTCCCGCAGCTACGTTACCGTCCACTATAGACGTAAGTACGCAAGTCAACTGCTGAACGTGCTTCCAAAGGGGCTAACACACATGCCGTGGTGAGCCACCAAAGAAAAACTCAAAGAATCACTTCATAGAAAAAAACTTAGCTAAAACAGTCCAAAATTTAAAAAAATCTGAACATAAAACAAAATAATCATATCTCGAAAACTACAAAAAATCGTGAAATATACGAGTACATGGGCTCCAATCGATAGGTATTGGTGTTCCCAGACCACAGACCACGCTGGTACAGGTTGCATGGGACACCCTGTATAAAACAACGAGCGATTTTCTGGTAACAACCGTCCACCCCAAACCACAAAAACGGGAAAGCTGAAATTTGGAGGGTAGTACCTACCCTCCAAATTTCGGGTTTTACTACACAACCTCCCGCTAACAATCTTTTGTAAGTATTTACCAGTATCCCGATTTATTTGAAACTTAAAGAAAATATTTATTTACTTATTTTTGCTTGCATGTACATTAATTCTTAGGTCTAAGTGAATGATTAGTTATAGACTTATCACTAGCTAGGTACTCGTACATGCACCCTGGAAGGGCACTGCAAAACTGAGTTCGTACTTACTTTATTTACACCATGTCAAATAGAGTGAGTAAGTACTAAGAATATAAAACTATTGAGCACATGTTTCAGGGTCTAGAGACTTCGATTATTAAAAGATCGATGAATAAATAATGGAACTTGAAGCACTACAGGAGTTAATCGAAGTTGAACTTCTATTTTTATTTGACGACCTCGGTGGCGTGGCGGGCGAAGGTCCGCCTGCGGCGCAGG
The DNA here is from genome assembly GCA_963564075.1 of Eupithecia subfuscata. Taxonomy (NCBI): domain Eukaryota; kingdom Metazoa; phylum Arthropoda; class Insecta; order Lepidoptera; family Geometridae; genus Eupithecia; species Eupithecia subfuscata. The sequence goes on along the minus strand of OY751097.1, from coordinate 8,792,756 downwards.
AGGTTGCGGGTTCGATTCCCGCCTTAGAACTAATGTTTGTACGATCTACAAATATTTGTTCCGGGTGTTCTGGTCGTTTCTATGTATAATAAAAATATCTATGTAATGTATTATATTATGTATATCAGTCATCTAGTACCCATAACACAAGCTCTGCTTAGCTTGGGGCTAGATGATGCTGTATGGATTGTCCAGCATTATTTATTAATTCCTGTAATTATTGCTCGAACCCGAGCTTCGTCGATGGCGCTATAATCCCATCGGAACATCAGTCAATCCGAAAGTCTATAATTGGCTCTTGTTAACGGCTGATTTATCTTTGACATATATTATTTTTTGCGGACTTTATTAATAATAAGTATATTTTAGCTTATACTGCTTTAAAAAATTTATTTGACATGGTTATTCGTTATCATTAATTAAATTCAACAAATTGTCAAAACCTTGCGGTGCAAAAAGGGTACTATAAAATATCAGATTATCTACTAGCTAGAGAATAAAAAAGCTTGGGACGGGTTTTGCTCCAACTCGAAAAATAACAACTAACAGGCTAAAGGTTTCTTCGTCGCTTCTTTACTTTACTCTACATACAGAAGCGACAGAAATCAAAAATATCACTTTATTTCCGTGTCAGTGTTTAGTTTTATAATTTGACCTTTTCTAAGTGTACATTTATTGTATTTATTTAAATAAAGAGAATTTGATTTTTGATTTTGGCAAAGGAAGTCATTTACTGATATATTATTTTGTTACCCAATGAAGATATTCAGAACTATTTTTGGAACATATCCTTCCGCATAGAACGATAACAGGAGATGTAAACAATGTAGGAATATCGCAAATTTTCTTTAATATTTATCACGTTTTGATTTGATCGTTTAACTGTTAATTATTCGTTTATGAATAACTTTATCGTTAATAATTATTATTAGATTAAGTAAAACTTAATCCAAACTTATTAAATCTCGGTATTGGAAGTCCGTAATTGTTATTCGAAGTCCGATAAAAGATCCCCGGTAAAACAACTATACTCCAATTCAGAATCTTAGATAATTTATATCAACAAAGAAATGTCATGATATGTCACTGTCATAATGACAAGTCAGGGGTAGAAATCATTTTTAGGGTTTCGAAGATCGGTTTCGAAACCCTTATGGTCTCGCTTTGTCTGTCCTTTTTTCCCTCCTTAATAACTCAGCAACTACAGCAGCTATCAACTTGAAATTTAAAATAATAATACATTTCGTGTGCCTGTACAGATTTTAAGAATGAAAAAATGAAAATAAATGAAAAATGAAAATGAACATTTTCCATACAAATTGAAATGTAAAAATTTTAAAAGAGACCCACAGAGTCAAGTGGGGTATCAAATGAAAGGTATTAGTTTGTACATTTCAAAATAGTTTTTGAAATTTCAGTAGGTTTCATACTTTTTGAAATATTTTGAAAATAGTCGAAAAAATACCCATTCCCCCCCCCCTATCTCCGAAGTTTGCAGAGCGATCCATTCAAAATGTATTGAGCGTTTGTAGATATAGATCTATATTTTACAGGAAAAATATAGAGAAGTCTGTAAACTGAACCCTTTTCGAAAAATGGTCAAAAAGAGGGGGGATAATTTTCAAAAAGGGGGCTTACCCCACTGAGTGGGGTATCATATGAAAGGTATCGGTTTGTACATTTCAAAACAGTTTTTGAAATTTCTGTAGGTTTCATACTTTTTGAAATATTTTGAAAAAAGTCGAAATTTTACCCGCTCCCCCCCCTCTATCTCCGAAGTTTGCAGAGAGATCCGTTCAAAATGTATGAATCGTTTGTAGATATAGATCTATATTTTACAGGAAAAATATAGAAAAGTCTGTAAAATGAACAGTTTTTGAAAAATGGTCAAAAAGATGGGGGATAATTTTCAAAAGGGGGGGCTACCCCACTTAGTGGGGTATCATATGAAAGGTATCGGTTTGTACATTTCAAAACAGTTTTTAAAATTTCTGTTGGTTTCATACTTTTTGAAATATTTTGAAATAAGTCGAAATTTTACCCGTTCCCCCCCCCCTATCTCCGAAGTTTGCAGAGCGATCCATTCAAAATGTGTGAAGCGTTTGTAGATATAGATCTATATTTTACAGGAAAAATATAGAGAAGTCTGTAAAACGAACACTTTTTGAAAAATGGTCAAAAAGAGGGGGGATAATTTTCAAAAGGGGGGGCTACCCCACTGAATGGGGTATCATATGAAAGGTATCGGTTTGTACATTTCAAAACAGTTTTTAAAATTTCGATAGGTTTCATACTTTTTGAAAATTTTTGAAAAAAGTCGAAATTTTACCCTTTCCCCCCCCCTATCTCCGAAGTTTGCAGAGTGATCCATTCAAAATGTATCAAACGCTTGTAGACATAGATCTATATTTTACAGGAAAAATATAGAGAAGTCTGCAAAATGAACAGTTTTTGAAAAATGGTCAAAAAGAGGGGGGATAATTTTCAAAAGGGGGGGCTACCCCACTGAATGGGGTATCATATGAAAGGTATCGGTTTGTACATTTCAAAACAGTTTTTAAAATTTCTGTAGGTTTCATACTTTTTGAAAAATTTTGAAAAAAGTCGAAATTTTACCCTTCCCCCCCCCTATCTCCGAAGTTTGCAGAGTGATCCATTCAAAATGTATCAAACGCTTGTAGATATAGATCTATATTTTACAGGAAAAATATAGAGAAGTCTGTAAAATGAACACTTTTTGAAAAATGGTCAAAAAGAGGGGGGATATTTTCAAAAGGGGGGGCTACCCCACTGAGTGGGGTATCATATGAAAGGTATCGGTTTGTACATTTCAAAACAGTTTTTAAAATTTCTGTAGGTTTCATACTTTTTGAAAAATTTTGAAAAAAGTCGAAAAAATTACCGCTACACCCTATCACCGAAGCATGGAGAGAGATCCATCTGAAATGTAGGTTGGTACCTACTAGTGTTAGGTCTTCATTAAATTTCGGAGTTTCTAACCGGTACCTTTAGTACATACCTACTTGTTCACAAACGTTCGAAACCCTCGGCGCGCGAGTTACACTCGCACTTGACGGGTCTTGTTTTACCATGGATCACTATTAGTAGTGATGGCGCGCGGTTTTGCTTGTGCGATACGAAAGATACCCTACCTGTGGATGCGGCATTGTCGCGGCCTCGTCTCCCTGTGACCGTAAGGAAATACAAATAAAACAATGTAAATAATTACATATTTTTATTGCTTAAAAAATTAAATATTATTCTGACATAAATAATAGATTCAGGCGTTACTTTGCGGAAATCCATTGTACATTATTATGATAAAACAATATTTAGTAACAATTCCGCGCAAAACCTTATCTGATAAGATCCTACAAAATGTAATCCGTGTGTACCGCCCGCCCTCCCACAAATTGATCCTACTTAAAATTAGAGAAGGTAATCAATAGACTTATGTAATATAAAATAACCTAATTAAATTACCTACCTACCTCCTTAAATTGATCCTACTTAGAATTTAGAGAATGTGAACAACAGACTTATGTAATATAAAATAACCTAATTAAATTACCTACCTACCTCCTTAAATTCATCCTACTTAAAATTTAGAGAAAGTAAACAATAGACTTATGTCATATAAAATTGCCTAAGTAAATTACCTTCCTACCTCCTTAAATTGATCCTACTTAAAATTTAGAGAAAGTAAACAACAGCTTATGTAATAAATAATTACCTAAGTAAATTACCTTCCTACCTCCTTAAATAGATCCTACTTACATTTAAAGAAGTTAAACAACAGACTTATGTAGGTAATATAAAATTGCCTAAGTAAATTACCTTCCTACCTCATTAAATTGAAACTACTTATAATTAGAGAAAGTAAACAACAGACTTATGTAATATAAAATTGCCTAAGTAAATTACCTTCCCACCTTTAAGCACGAATATAACTTAATTTGTGAAAGAAAAGACCACACTAATTACAAAATGAAAAGACTCATCAAAAATAAGTCGTCGACTAGTTTCGTCTCTCCACGAGACATCATCAGGACGCTATAACAATACTAGACTTTGGCACTGAGACCGTCAAGCAACAACGACAGAGTCCTGCCAGTGATGTTACGCAGGGAGCTCAGAGAGGCAACATCACTGGCAGGACTCTGTCGTTGATGCTAATAACAATATAACTAATATAATATAATAGCTAATATAACAAATCTATCCTGTACATCATCAATGATGTGGTTTAATTGGTACATTTCATTTTCAACTTTTTTTACATGGTTGATGCAGTTTATCCATTTTTCGGGTGTCACCTCACTCAAACCTTCCTCTAACAATTTCTTTACTTCAACCATTTTAAATGTTTTATTGTTTCTTGCGACGTGCCCCTTTACCTGAGCCCACACTAGCTCAATAGGGTTGAGCTCGCAGTGGTAAGGAGGCAGTCGCAAAACGGTGACACCCGACTGGGCAGCCAGCTCATCAACCACATACTTATTATACTGTGATTTATTTTCTCTTACAATTTTCATTAATTGAGCCTTGATCATAGTTTCTTCATAGGCAATATTTTTAGAGCAGAGCCATGCCTGTATGTCTGCTTTTTTCCAGGCAGTAGTAGGGGTTTGCTCCATTTTCCTACTATGGTATGGAGCATTATCCATAACGAGCACAGAGTTTGGTTTTAGTTTAGGAAGAACCTGCTTAAACCAATCCTCAAAACACTCCGCATTCATTTCTTTGTGATAATCCTCAGAATTTTTTTTTGATTCAAACAGGAGCAGAGCTCCTTCGACAAATCCTTCATCACTTCCGATGTGGCTTATTATAAGTCTTTTCCCTTTTCCTGAAGGAGCCTTCAGCCCTGTGGTTAGCCTCTCCCGAAAAGCCTGTTTTGAAGACTTAACTTCGGTGTCCACCCAAACTTTATTGACTGTATGGCCTAAAACAAAATAATGAATGGCAGATTATTATACACATCAACTTATTAATAAAACAATCGGATTTATAATCAAAAGTACATAATAATTAATGACAAAATCACAATCATAGGTAATTTTTATAATATTACCTTCATTAAGCCAGGTCTCGTCTTGGTAGTATATAACCTTTCCATCCATGCGGTGCTTTTTTATGGATGTCAAATAGTTTTGTCGCCACAGAGTTATTTCTTCCCTATCAATCAAACAGCTGTTGCGTTTTCGGCTGGTGTACTTAGACTTTAAACGCCTTAGTACTTTTTGAAGTTTTGTAATTGACAGGTTTGGTAAGTTTGAGTCCTCATTTACAGCTCGCAAAACCTGAAATATTAAAATTATTTTGAATAATAGGAAATGTAAGACTTATCCTATCATAACACTACGTCCATCGCTCAGTGCATCGTGATTGATATGAGAGGTATTTATAAGTTCAATGTTGGTCAACTTGCGGAGCTTTAATACATATAATTATTTATTATCCACTCAGAATTGCAATAAAACTCATTTCTTTATGAGAATTTGGCTCGGTTATATTTAAACATTAAACTAATCATACCCCCCTTGTTTGGGGGGAAGCATGTTCAGCAGTGTACATTATGAGTGAAAGATAGGTAGGATTCTTATTACTGTGTAGACATTGCCTCTACAAACAATGGTTCAGTGGGTGCCTAATAAATAAGCAACTAAACTCTTACCTTTGCTACAGTAGGAATCTCATTTTTACGATAAAACTGGTGAACAATCCGTCTTATTGCTGAGTATGAAAATTCGTCCATTTTTTGTAGGAAGTTGGTTTTCGGACCATCTTTTTTGGGAGACCTGAGAGTGCCTGTTGTTTTGCGTTCTTTCAAGATTCTTTGCACTGTTATTGCAGAGAGTCCCAAAAGCTCGGCCGTTTTTTTCGCACAAGCTCCAAGTGACCAGACTTTACCCTGTGGCCAATTTTTATATGTATTTTTGTATACATTCATCACCATAAGTTTTTCTGTAGCAGTCATAGATTTCTTCGGACGTTTTTTTTGTGGCGACAGATAGTCACTTGTTGACGATGTCGATGGACCCGGCATCTCCGCCGTCGGCGGCGCGAGCGCGGGTTGAGGTTCCATGTTGTGTGAGTGTGACACAACAATACAAGCACAACAACAACAACAAGGTTTAAAACTTAACAAAAACTGATAACAATAACAGACAACGACAATGTCAAAACGAAAACAAAACAAAAACTCAACAACGCACAATTGCACACGAGCAGCGAGAAAGGAACACATTCGACTTCGGCGGACGAGAGGCGAATGCAGTGTTGCCAGATCGAATTTGACAAAATCAGTAGAAAGTCACGTAAAAAATCAGTAGCTTGAAGAAAAAATCAGTAGATTTTGAAAAAACTACAAATTTCTAGCTTTTGACACGAAAAGTGCGTGGTAGGTATCTAGTAAGGTTTTTTGTAAAATCTTTGATTTGATTTTGATTCATATTTTTTGTATGTTTGTCCAGTGTGTGTGTTTTCAATGACGGCATTCATCAAAGTACCTAAGTTGCAAAGTAAAATATTCATGGCTTTTGAATTTCAAAAAATTATGTTTTTTAAGTAGGTTTGTAATAAACTTTTTACATTGATATGAAAACATTGATCAAAGCATCATCAGCATGGAATTCGCCGAGATTTGTTCATTTCCAAGGGGATCAGGTTTTTTGGGGTAGGTAACTAGGAAGTGTACAATGGTGTTCCGTTGTTCCTTTCAAGAAAAACAAACTATGTTCATCACAGAAAGAGGGACGCTAGGCGTCTAGTTTTTTAAAATTTTAATTTTAATTTTAAAATTTCAATAAAACCTGATCAGTGCCCTTGGAAATGAACAAATCTCGCCATAAACCAAGCTGACTCGAGAATCGTATGAACACCAAGTGAAATTGAATTTTTAATTTATTTTGTTGTTACAAGGCCTTATGCCTTGGCCTTGAATCTCTCTGAGGAAAAGCTGGTTGATTTCTCGAATCTTACAAAATAAATCAGTGGCTCTTCAAAAATCAGGCAGATCTACTCGAAGGAAGTGTAATAATCCATCTACAAGATCTACTTACTGCTAAATCAGTAGATCTAGATGGAAAAGTTTATCGAAGAACGAACGGACCGACCAATCAATTCGAAAAAGATGAACACACAACAGATGTTAACAGGAAGTGGAAGAAACGAACGATCAAAACAAACTCTTCAATTTCATTCTTATTTTGTCAGTATTGTGACGAACCGGATTGGTGAAAATTTCATTGGCTTGTGAAGTGACACTGACAAGTGACAGCCAGCTTACATAATAGACACGGAGCCATTGGCGCTCGGGAAAAATCAGGTAGATTTCACGAAATTTTAGAAATAAATCAGTAGATCAGTTGACGGTTCAAAAAGCAGGTAGATCTACTGCTAAATCAGTAGATCTGGCAACGCTGGGCGAATGAAATTACAATACAATGCAAACACGAAATAAAATGGCGTTTAATGTCAAAATGCGAAAATTGTTTCGAACTTCTGTGATTTACGCCCATTTTACTCCGGTAATACCAGTGTCATAAAATATTTTCTGCTAATATACCTTCATCATTTTATAACTTTGTTAAACAAATGAAATAAAATATAATATGTAGCACAAAACCATTGCTATTTTCCATTCTATGGATATTGATTAGAAAATAAACCCTACCTTAAGTATTTAGAAAAATTGAGTAATCTTCTATGAACTTCTATTTCGAAACATTTTCTTTGATATGGTATCACCTTTGTTGACATAAATTATCTAAGATTCTGAATTGGAGTATAGTTTGGTTATATTCTGGAAAATTGCAAAGTTAAAATCACCTAGAATTCAAAGTTTCTTCATTTGTTTATATTGAACTCGATTGCTCGAAAATTTAAAGTGGGTGTACTTCTCTTGGCTCCGCCTAAATCACGCCTCTTTAGTGTGCGTAGGCTCTCGGTGATTTGGTCATAAATTAAAATATACAGGGTGATTGGTATTGGGACCGACATAATTTTTTTATACTTAATGCTAACGTTTAGAATGGACACTCCTCGCCTCCCACCCTACCGATTCCTAGCGAGATTTAACAGACTTTATAAGTCTGTTTTAGAGTGTGAAAAGTATTTTACGCATCCGATGACGATTCGGCGTAATTTTTCTCTATTCTACCCTAGACAACAATCGCTGTGCTTGGCTTACTGTTGGCCGTGTCCAGAGAACAGTCAATGGTGTCTTATCGGTTGTTGCAATAACAAAACACAACTAATTTGACATCACTAAAAAGTTGCCGAAAAAATATTGCATCGTTTTTAGTATTGTCAAATTCGTTTATGTTGTTTACTTTTGTGTAATCAGAATTGACACTGTTGAAATACTATGAAAGTAATTAGTCGCGTTTTTGTAATCCTGTTTTAAACCTTTTAAAGTATAAACCTGATTTATAATTGAAAATCCGCTTATACTTATTTCACGTACTTACACAGAAAAATAATTAATGTCGTACAAATTGCCGCTAGCAATCCGAAGAATCTGGCAAATCAACGGAGCTCAAAAAAGGAAAGAATCAGATACAGTCGTAAACGCTGTAATTATGCCGTCAGATAGTATACCTACCGATTTATAGTGTTTTTGTCGCCGCATGTACGGCGATCCCCACAAAAACAGACCGGTAACGTAATTACCTATCCACTGCAAATAATTATCTTAAAACAATTTATACTGAAGTTTCATGTTTTTATACAGCCGTGGTATGTTAAGTGAACGCTTTAAGTTAAGACGCGAACAAAGCGGACAGGTGTACCGTGTGTACTTATGTTTAGGCTGCCTTTCCACCAGAGATGTGCTACGTTGCTAAGTTTCCAGCTGACCAATAGGATTGCTCCATTATCGCGTCATTTTCATACCTGACAATAATGACGCGATAAAGAAGCGATCCTATTGGTCAGCTGGAAACTTAGCAACGTAGCACATCTGGTGGAAAGGCAGCCTTGCTCGTAGCTTGTCCGTCGCGTACAACGATCAGAGCCGCGATTACGGTGTGTTAAGTGTACCTAGTTACCTATTGGCATTGCGGCTCAAGGGTTAGCAGTTGAAACGTTGGGGTGCGCGTTCACAGGCCGGCATCGGACGACGCGGACTGTCAGCAATGCCAGCGAGGATATTTGAAGGCAACTTTTCCGTTTAGTGCGTATGACGTCATTCAGATTGCCGATCAGTGGACGCACTTGTCAGTAAATTGACCGATGCCGGCCTGGACCGCGATCACGGTGTGGTTAGGCACGGTATTACGGCTCAAACGTTAGCAGTTGAAACGTTAGTGGGCGCGTTCACAGGCCGGCATCGGACAATCAGCAATGGCCCCATCAATATAGTTTGTCATACAAGATCCGCACCGCACGACGCGGACTGTCAGCAATGCCGGCGAGGATATTTTATTCAACTTTTCCGTTTAGTGCGAATGATGTCATTCGGAATGCCGATCAGTGGACGCACTTGTCAGTGGATTAACCGATGCCGGCCTGGACCGCGATCACAGTGTGGTTAGGCACGGCATTACGGCTCAAACGTTAGCAGTTGAAACGTTAGGGTGCGCGTTCACAGGCCGGCATCGGACAATCCGCAATGGCCCCATCAATATAGTTTGCCATACAAGATCCGCACCGCACGACGCGGACTGTCAGCAATGCCGGCGAGGATATTTTAGGCAACTTTTCCGTTTAGTGCGAATGACCTCATCCGGATTGCCGATCAGTGGACGCACTTGTCAGTGGATTAACCGATGCCGGCCTGGACCGCGATCACAGTGTGGTTAGGCACGGCATTACGGCTCAAACGTTAGCAGTTGAAACGTTAGGGGGCGCGTTCACAGGCCGGCATCGGAAAATCACTGGCCCCATGAATAGTTTGCCACACAAGATCAGCACCGCACGACGCGGACAGTCAGCAATACCGGCGAGTATACTTGGAGGCAGCTTTTCTGTGTAGTGCGAATGACGTCATTCGGATTGCCGGTCAGTGGACGCACTTGTCAGTGGATTGTTCGATGCCGGCCTGTGAACGCGCACCTAACGTTTCAACTGCTAACGTTTGAGCCGTAATGCTAATAGATGACTAAACTTACCACACCGTGATCGCACTCCAGGGGCCACAGTACTGGCCTTGCTCGAGGAGACCGCCCCGCCACCGGGAACACTGTTCTGGAACCATCTCGAAGCACTTATCAGCTATCGAAATCTTTGTTTCAAATTAAACCTAGGGCCTGAAAATAATTTTAGTTACTCTACATAACGTAGTTAACCGACTCCTAATTAAATAAAACAATAAAATTACAAGTTTCTAATCAATTTAGTTTAGGAAATAATAACCCTCAAAGTATTGCTATTTTGTCATCACTCGCTCACTGACTGACCGATTATATTAGATGTTTAGGTACTTACTTCTAGCAGGCCTACAAACATGAAATTTGGAATATAGGTAGAATTCAGGGATCAACGAATAATTCTAAGATTCCTTCGCCAAAAACGAACTCTAAAGTTTCTTCCTCGTGTTTACTTCCCTTTGTTTACTTTAATTACTCTAATTAGGGAGAAAGTAAAGGGGAATTCTCAAATACGAATGTGTAGGGTTCCGTCGCGAGGTACCTACTTACCTACAAAAAGTAGCGAGATCCAAGCGAACAAAAACATAAATGTAAAATTATGGCAAATTTCGTCTCGTACGTAATACTTCCGCCGACAAAAGTTTTGAGATCCCGAGAAAACCAAGTGAGCCATTTTATTACCTTCGGCAAAAGTTATCTAAATTACTCTCACAGGTAATTTGACAACTTTATCGTCATAACACAGGCTACTTTTTATCCCATAAATCAATTCCCATGGTACCTTGAACGTTACCATAGAAACAACTCGTGCCAAGCAGTGGCCAGAAAAAAGTACCAATTAATTGGACAAAACTCTGGATTGTTTTCTCCCTCGCTGAAAATACGACGTAATTGAACCCTGTAAGTAGACCAATAAGTGCTTCATATTACTTAGCTTTGTTAGGTTTTATGGATTCCTTTTGCCAATCTTTTGGGAAATTTTGTACGGCTATTGTGTCTTTGTTATGATTTCACCGAAATATGAGTACAGTAGGCGTACGCCGAGGTCTCACCCAAATTAACTTTTCTCAGAACATATGTAATACACGAGCTAAGTGAAAGTGGATATCATTAAATCAGCATGATATTCAATAACATAAATAAATATAAATTGTTATTATTGCTGGACAATCCACACATCATTATCTAGCCCCAAACCAAGCAGAGCTTGTGTTGTGGGTACTAGATGACTGATATACATAATATAATACATTACATAGATAGATATTTTTATAATACATAGAAACGACCAGAACACCCGGAACAAATATTTGTAGATCGTACAAACATCTGTCCCAAGGCGGGAATCGAACCTCGGACCTTCGCCTCGCCCCCAAGTGGGATGTTAGAGAATTCTAGTGTCTAGATAAACCTAATTTAGGATTCTCGACTCTACTTGCCATAAAAATGTCATCTTTTTAACAATAAACGCTATCTATCTAAAATTCACTTGGACAAATACAAATTACACTTGTGGTTGAAATTAATTTCCTAGTCAAGTAGATACGGTCTACCTGCGATATTCCTCTGTACGTACTTATTAGTGTCCAGTCATGGGAAGCGTGCATGATCCAGCGAGCAAATACCGGGAAACAGCTCGACCGATAAATTGCATTACACCGAAAGAAATGATCTATCGCGTATAATACATTTTATTATCATGTATCATTAACTACCTAATTGATATTCCAATCTTGCTTTGGTATGCAGCTTTAGCAATGTGCAGAAAATAATGTGCTGTGTGGTGCCGGCTTAAACTTTGCACCACCCCAACTCTTCACGCGGGTGTCGGCTCAACTAAGCAGAGCTTGTGTTATGGGTATTATTGACTGATATACTTAATACAATACACTACATAGATAGACATTTTTTATTGTACATAGAAAACATCCAGCACAACCTAAACAAATATGAAGATGGTTGCACCACTCATAAACTTATGTCCTTAGAAAACAGACGCACTTTACTAGATGGTATGTTATTATATAACATAGCTAATAGTCACCTTGATGCTCCCACACTTGTCGCTAAATTGAACTTTAACGTACCACTTAAACGAACTCGTCACACCAAACTATTTTCACTGCCCACTCGTATGACTAATTATGCCAAAAATGCCGTTATGTACCGAATTTGTTCAAATTATAATAAACGTTTTTCTAGTGTAGATATCTTCAATTCTAGCAAGCTAAAATTTAGAAGGGATGTTATTGACTTAATCTTATCCAATAACCAGTAAGGCGATCGTTTGATAAAAATTTACAAGTCGAACATTACTTAATTTCCTTATTTCGCCACTCTTGACAAACGTAATAAGTTCCAAACTAAATCATTTAGGAAATAAAAAGAACATTGTATTAATTAATAAGCAGTTTTCTCAATTCTGTTATATGTACCTTTACTATACCTACTTTAGTCAAATATATTATGTAGAGGATTTTAGTTGCACTAAGCTTTTATCTATCTATTTCTTTGAGTAATGTATTTTGATAGGAGCATATTGCGTAACTACCATATTTTGAAAGACCTGTAAAGGCTGTTTAAATGTAAGATAATATTTGTAAACATATTAAATTATAACTGTTGGTCTTTAAATAAAATAAATAAATAAATATCTACAAATTTTTGTCCCAAGGCGGAAATCGAAGCCTTACCTTATGAGGCGGACCTCGCCCGCCACGCCACACCCGTCGTCAATAACTCGTCAGTACTTCTTTATACTGCAGTACGGACCAACCCAACTAGCTACTTTGGTAATCTACATAACTTGAGTCCGTAGGTGAACTAAAAAATACGAATAATAACGCGTTTTTAGTTTTTATTAATTAGGCTTTGTGTATTCCGCTGCTGGGACACTGATTTTCACTGCGCCAACTGATTTTCGTTACACGTAAAAACTACGGTAGGTAAGGCCTTTTTCAGGATCGAAAAGAAAACGAATAGAAAATTAGAAATGTGTTACCTACCTAATTTAGTTCAAGTAGAACTACAATACCCCGTTCATGAATTTATTTTCTATTCAGTATACTTATTAGTTTACTTGTTATTTTGTCCATGAATTTATTTTCTATTCGGTATAGGTACTTAGTTTACTTTTTATTTTTAAGTGACCGAAATTCTATGTTCGGTCGGCAGTATGATTTTTTTTTATTTCAATCCTTCGCTTTCTCCATCATTACCTAATGGACCGATTTGGACGATTCTTTTGCAGTTTTATAGAGAATGTAATGATCATGAGGGCTTCGTATGTACCCCGCAAAACTTAAAAAAACTGTTTGAAATTGAATTCGGAGTCGGTTTTTCGTTTTTTCAATACAACCTATTCCAGATGATCGAATAACCTATTTTTGCGCCCTTTCGAGTAAACTTTAATAATTGCCAATTTACAAGTAGGTAGGTACTCAGTTTGTTGGTGAATTCCGTCAGCTATCTTGTTGTGGACAGCTGCATCGACCGAGAGACATGTTTCAAACTTTTTATGAACAATGCTCCGAACATCTGTGTATTAGTACTGTCAACAAAGTCGCGATTGTTTGATGAATTAATTTTTAACAGTAAATTCAATAAATTTCGTAAAGTCCGGATTCACACTCTAGGGATACGAGCCCCACTGTTACAAAACCTAACTGAAAATCGCAATTAAGTTCTTGTATGCTAAATAAGTAGCCTGAAAATTTAGCTAAACATTTAACATTTCTATTTATAATTTTGATTTTCAGAAGTTATGTTTTTGACACATTGCCAGATCCCCCAGACACACTGTGGCAGGAACCTTTTAATTTAAAAGTTTTAAACACTGTTGTTGAGTTGTGAGCATTGGTTGGTTTATGTAAACTTCGAAGCGACAGCTGTTGTTCAACGGTCCTGTATAGTTTACAGCGTATGAAACATTTCCATGGAAGATTACTTGGATTACGTATTCGTGTGATTTTTTACTTCGAGGAAATAGGACGTTCTTTATGTGGAACACAAATAAAAATGAAACGGCATTTCTTCTCAGTAATAATTTTATTTTCCGTAAACCGTTGCGATTGTTCAGGGTGTTCTGGATGTTTACTATGTATATCTAATAAAAAAAATATATCTATGTAGTGTATTGTATTAAGTATATCAGTTATCTAGTACCCATAACACAAACTCTGCTTAGCTTGGGGCTAGATGATATGTGTGAATATTCCAGAATTATTTATTATTGTGTCGTACCTACCTACCACCTTATCACCTAATCTGAGAGCTTCGAACACAATCACTGCTCAGGCTAATTTCAACCTGTAAAAAAATAAAATTGATTCGTTGTTTATTAAAAGTTGAAAGTTTGGTACTGGCTGACTATTGTTAGTTTATTATCCTCAGAAGCATGAGTTTTCTTTTGATGTTTTGATTGGTTATTTCCCCTAAGGCGAAGTCTCGGTTGTTGCTTAAGAAAACAGTGAAAACTTTTAATGAGGTTTGGTCGAAGCTTGATATTGACTCTTTTATAGATCTGTTCTGCCACGACCAAAGTATCAAGTAAATTATTGGGAAGGTACTTAGGTGTATTTTGAGAAGTTTCAGATCAAAACGGAACCCTTATTATTCTGAAAAAGTAAATGGCCCTAAATAAAGTCATCGTGTCAATCATGACAGGAACAGCAGTCTTCAGCATAAAAAAATTGGTTGTCTGTAAAGTCGGTTTACTGACGATAGTTGAACGTGACAACGTCTTAAGATAATACTGATGGAATGGTAGCATTTGATACTCGATCAAAACATGTAAATGTACTATAGTATAGCAGCTGTCCACGCAGACGCATCGCTCACTCAAGTAGGAGAGAGACGGATGTCGAGCGCTCTCGCTTGCACTTCAAGCCTTACATGGAACGCCTCAGAGCTAGGTAACGCCGCATGACGTCATAGCGAGGTAACGCCGCATGACGTCATGTTTTTTCGTGCGTGCAGCCGGCTCTATCGAATTATAAGACGTTGTCACGTCAAAAACATTTATATACATATAGATGGATTTATTTTTGTCGTCTTTTCGTTTAGACGGCGGCGGCGGCCCCGGCAATGCAGCGTGGTGCGGCGGCGAGCAAGTCCCATGGCGCGCTCTAGTCATGGGCGCAGCCGGTGGTGTCCTACTCCTGGTATCGGCAGCAGTCTTCCGCAGGCAATGTCTGCCGCGGCTGTTGCTGGCAGCGAGGCAAGCGCGCGCGCGGGCCGCCACGCCTGCGCACAGAGCGAGAGGTATGTACGCGTAAGTCGGTTCCTCTGACCTGTTGTTACCTTCGCGTGGTTTATGATTGCCTGAAGCTGAAGAACTTTTGTATTTTTTTTTTTCAAATTAAAAGTAATACATTACCTACATTATAAAGTTTTTGACAAACTGTACAACAGTTTGTCGGCAGTAGCTCTCGTGGACACAATAGACATACGTTGTAAATGTACCTAACCAATTACTAATCACATATTATAGCTAGATTGATACATATTTACTTACCTACGTAAGAGAAATTTCCATACTAATATTACAAATGCAAAATAAAGTGCTGTTTCACAAAAAAATATAATACATATCTGCCTGTTAGTTACCCTTTCACGCCTGAATGGCTCAACAGAACTTAATGAAATTTTGCCAGGAGGTAGTTTATAATCATTGTTGTTAACTATTATGGACACAGCGATATGTAATGCTTCTTTAAACTTGTCTTCAAAGAGTTGTTACTTATTATATTGTTAAAAAAATTATGTGGGAACTCGTTGATAATTGTTGGTAAATTTTTGTTAATGATTTTACCTGATCATTAGGCCTAGATTCAATTGATCTAGACCTTATTGTGTGAAAAGGATTCTTACTATACTGAATCTGTATCATAGTTTTGTCTCCGAGTTTGCTTGATGTTTTACATTACCTATCTTACTATCCTGGCGCAATAACCCTGAGCTAGGTCTTGGCCTCCCACTCTATAGGCCGATAACGCAATTCATCCGATCACTAAAACGTTCTTCGACATTTTGCTCACTCAGGGGGCCGACACGGAAAGGGAAATTCATAGTTGCTGACTCTTTTCGTACAAAAACAACTCTTATGTCGCTTGCATAAGATTAGCGTTTGCACCAAAACGAATCAGAAACTTAGATTTCGTTTTTACGAGTACGGGCCCTGAAAGAACTCAAAACACGGTCTACACTTTAACTAAACTAACACTAGGTCTTGGGATATCTAACGAAATTTCACATAAGAAAGGTAGGTTCATTGTGTCGGCTCTAACGACCTCCACGACTTGGGCGAATCGATTTATACGGCGCGTCCTCCACGGTTATATCTGTCAAGAGTCTACGCACCAAAGTCGACGGGACGCTGAAGTTTTTATAAAATCCTGTACGTTATACACTATCCATACACTGAAATGTCGCACCAACCCACCGGGCTGTATCGACTGGTGTCTAGACTCCATACTAATTAAACCAATTGTCAACTAAGCTAAATGGTGTTCTGTCCACAGTTCTGGAAAAGGAGTTCGACGTGTTAGTCTGCTGGACGGCGGTGGACGGCGAGCTGGTGCGAGGCGCTCTGCTGCCGACGCTGGCGCTCAAGTACAAGTACCGAACGCATTCGGTGCAGCTCTCTACGCAGCCTGACACATGTGAGTCATCCTTCTTACTAACTACTATACTGGCGCAGCAACCCTGCCCACCAATTACAGTAGCAAATGGCAATGGGGAACGCAACAATGGGGATCATTTTGGCAGCCTTAGCGCTGTCCAAATCTTTTGAAACTTGAAAGGATGAATATTTAAGCTAAAAAGTTTCCCCTATTCAAGTTTTATAAGATTTAGATACCATTAAGGCTGCCAAAATGATCCCCATTGTTGCTTTCCCCATTGCCATTTCGCTACTTTAATTGGGGGCCTGGTCTTGGCCTTCGATCGCCACCGGCTTCTGTCCTCCTCTATCCAGTGGTGTGCGATGACTTGAAGTGAGTTAATGTCGTTCTCTACTTCATCTTTCCATCTGGGTCGCCCGACTAGTCTTCGGCCGACTGGCGCTCCAAGTAAAACCCGTTTTACAGCCCGATCCACCTGTTACAGTGATCGAGCCAGCGCAGCATACAAAGTATGTAAAGTATAAGATGTCGCCAATGAAGTAGGGGTCGGCCACTAGTTTCGCGATCTGTCGGTTCTTACGCACTCTTCAAGATTTAAGGCTCAGTCCGCCATCGCGCTGGACTGGGCCTAAAATCTTCTTCAGCACTTTAAACTCTGTCACCAGTAGCTTGTGTTTATGATATTTACCTAATCAATGGCTTCGTCGTTCGACGAAGCCATTACGACGTGGTTTTGACAGAGCAATCGTGCGGGGGGCAAGGGACGGGACCGGAGGGGGGGGGGGGGGGGGGATTTCCCTGTCAAAACGCCTATGCATATACAACACGAGACGTGAATTTTGTATAGAGAAATGGGCGAGTGTCTAGAGTCTAAACTAGACTAAGTATTTCCAAAAGGAATTACTACTAAGTTCTTCAGTAAGAATCATAATGTTATGTCCTTCTCTGTATGATGCTTGATTTCTTACCTTGCTGTCTTGGCGCAATAACCCTGAAGTAGGCCTTAGCCTCCCACTCTATAAATCGATTGAAATTCTAGGCTAGGTTAATAGTTCGTAATTCTTTATTGCACATAAAAAGTAGAGTACAAGTAGAAAACTATAGGTATATGTATAATCTACCAACGGCAAGGACGAACTTAAGGTGATTCGGTTCGAGAGTGATGCGAAATTTTAATGTTTACGGTTTTTAATATTTTTTGCGTAATGCAACTAATAGATATTGGGGGAAAGTTAGGCGACAATGTAATACTGTTTTCTATGAACCAGTGCTTCAGTAATTTATTCAACTCTCCTTTTGGAGCTTTTTTGTAATAAATCTCTTACACATCGCTAAAATCCACCTCGTATAATCAGTTAATCTGTGTTTATTTGATGTTCTCAACTTAGAAATGAAATATAGATAACACCAGGTTTCATACCCATAAGTATCATACCATACACATACTTGTGTATTGCTACTGCAAATATTACCTACGACCGAGAAATTTCCTCGTATTTTCCATTACGTTCAATTTCTTCAAAGCAAGTACCTATACTCCGTTCGTCTGGGTTTTATTTACCTCATCTTGTGAGATTTGCCAAGTATTGAATGAAATGAGCCACTCGCTTCGTATTCCGAGAGGTTAATACCTTTTAGAAAAATAAGATACTTATTACGAGATAAACCCTTAGATGTTTATGAAGATTATCTGGTTCTAACGAGCAAATGAGCAATACAAATTAATTTGCTTAATCTTTTAGTTGTACGGTACGTACCTACTCGGAACGTAGGCTCTAAGGTCGTTGGACAGGTATTGATTTTAATATGGCCTGAAAGATATTTCTTTCCACAAGTTCTTAATTGATTCGTCTAAGGTCGAACCATTACCAATTACAAAACACATAATAATATAACCTTTTAATAGGAATATAGTGCAAAGATTACGTATAATAAGAATGAGTGCTCATAACAGGCATGCACTATATTTGTATTAAGTGCACAAACAACAGCTAAAATAAAGAAACACAGATAAAAAGGAAATAAATTTTAATAAGAAACAAAAATTATTAAGGATGTAAACAATTTACATTTTTTTTCTTCAAATAATTATATTTTACAGTAATAGGTACTTTATATAGCCTATGTCACTCCCTGAAAAGTACTAAGCTTCCTAACGGTGAAAGAATTTTTCAAATCGGTCCAGTAGTTTCGGAGCCTATTCCATACAAACAAACAAACAATCAAATCTTTCCTCTTTATAATATTAGTATAGAAAATGAATTGTATGTACCTACACGTAAGTAGGTAGATACCTTGCCTAAAATTTGGTTGATAGTCAACTCGTGCACTTACTAACCCAATCTAATAAAAAACAATATACTACACTCCGAAATTTTGCATACAAACTAAATGTAAGTTGTTCCGAATGCATCTGTAAGCCAAGCAGGTCACACCATACAATTATAGGTAAGTAGTTCTTTGTAAGACCTCGAGTAACTCAGAAGGTACCTACTATATTTCGTCTACAAATAGATTCAGATTCAGATTTCTTTATTGTCATACATCCATCATACAAATTAAAAAATATACAAATTATTGTTGTTTAAATTAAATGATGAGGTTATGACTAATAGTAAAAAACCGTGGGCCCTTTTATTTTACACTAATATTTTAAAGAGAGTGCCGGTTTGAGCAAAAGAAGTGATACTTACCGTTTTCCTCATATTCCATGGACAACGAGTTTTGGAAATTTCCCTATTTAATTTGATAAGCAAAAGCGTTCCTGGTGCATAGTTATCCTGTGCCCTCAACCTCAACAGCCGGTATTGGTCCACTGCTAGAATTGCTAGAATAGAGAAAATTGCATAGATACCCGACATTCATATTATATTTAATGCATTTCATGACGATTGTATAATTTTCGTTTATACCCTAGCTAGACAAAAATCGCCGTGCTTGGCCTATAAAAACATTAGTGTAATTTAATCGACAGTACACTACGCAAGCGCGGTACCACATTATTTATAAAAGTTTTATATTCCAGGGTACAATGAACTGATGGGCTCGGCCGGACGCTGCCGGTCGCTGGTGGCGGTTCTCTCCCCGGCGCAGTACTCGCCGCAACAGCTGCTCACGGCGCTGCATCAGCTGCGTGCCTTGCCGCTGCCGCCGGTCGTCGTGCTACTGCAGGTTTGTGTTGCTCAGTCAGTTACAGGGTACAGTGAGCTGATTGTCTGGTGACGGTCGCTGGTGCCGGGTCTCGCCCTGGGAGCTTTTTATTTGCTTCAGTTCTACGCTGCGCCAGGTGCCGCCTACAATCTTGCCAAGGCCGGATTTAGGGGAGGGCAACCGGGGCTATAGGCCTCCACGAAAGAATATTTTTAATTCCGACTATTACGTACTAGTATACAACCTTTCCTTGGATATTTGTTTTCGCTGTTTTACCTTTACCTTGCTGCTTTACTGTGTACAAACATGATTAGGATATTGAAAATCATCTACGATTTTTCGACGAAATTAACTCGAAAGGTTCCGTTCGTTAACGCTAAAATTTAATTTCAGATAATTCGTGTTTTCGATTATATTTGTACAATGTTTGTTAAATAATAAACGAAACGGTTTCACAAAATTACCTATAAAAACTCGACTGAAAAAATTTATCATTTTATTTTTGAAATAATTTGGGGCCTCCACTCCTTTGTTGCCCCGAGGCCTCCAGACCTCTAAATCAGGCTCCGAGTCTTGCAAATGAACAATGCGCCGGTAGGTCTCTACTGTCGTATTATCAGCTCATAATACGTTCATTGCTGAACATGCGTACTCCGAACGACGATGCCGCAAATGGTACCGCTACAAGTTACTGACAAGACTGAATAAATATAGTCCTTATAATGCCCAATTATTACTCAAGCACTTAAGTGAGCAAGCTTTTATATACGGGCCTTCTCTACTACTCTACGTCTTCGATCGTTCCTTTGAGTGAGAGGTCTTCCCACACCGTTACGCATTGAATCAGGCCTTAATTCTTTCATTGCCACTAACGCACATGTAGATCTACGAGTCCTAGTAACTGCGGGTCGAGACGCGGACGCTTGCACGGGCAGTCAATGCGTTAACTGAGACGCCGGACGCCATTGACTTGGACCTTTACTCCCCAGTACTTATCGGTTTTATTTAACTAATATTGTGACGTATTTCCAGGACCTACCGAAGCTGAAACGCGAGGCCAAAGAGTGCGGGTCGCGCCTGGTGTCGACTCTGCGGGGCACGCGGCTGGTGGCGTGGCGGCACGTGCACGAGCGCGCCTTCTGGACCGCGCTGCGTCTCGCGCTGCCGCTGCCGCCGCCGCAGCCGCAGCCGCAGCCGAGGCATACAGCACAGGTAATCCCAATTGATCTATATAACACCGCAGGGTCGTTGATTCAGCCCGTTTGTAGAATAGATAGAATATACTTTATTGCACAAAAGTTGTACATGGGCGAGCATAATGCTAGATGGCATTCTCTACCTGCTAATCTTTGGGTAGTGTGGACAACAATTTAGTAGGTATAACGTTTTTGTTATTATAGTGCGTAAGCCTCGCACTCTGGATAATTTCTAATTTCTAAGAAATCAAATAATATCGCAAAAATGTTCGACTTCGACGGGACTTAACTTGAAGGGGTCCTCCCCTTCAAGCGCCGTCCTCCGCGGGTTCAAGTCCCGTCGAAGTCGAAAATTTTTGCGATATTATTTGATTTCTTAGAAATTAGAATTTAGTGGGTAGTGCTAGATTGCAAAATTTACAGAAAAGTAAGAAAATAATAATAATAAATACAATTAATAATTCGTGTCTTTAGAATGGCTTGGCCCATTGCATAACGAGTGCTGATTTGTTACGAATATCAAATTACTTTTTATTTAACGGTATGGCTAATGAATGACGTAAAACGTATTGAATTGCGCTAATACATCATCAATATCTATGATACCACACAGTTGAGTAAAGCACAGCAACATAGCACAACAGCTAATACTAGTTCAATGTTGGACATAATCCTCTCATAATGAGCGCTGTATCGCTAACTGTTCAACTTACCGCATCCGGGTTAATCTACATCTAGAAATAAGTCATATTTATTTGATTGAAGCGGATCAAAATAGAGTTCTAAAATTTGGAGTCCAGACAAGACAGCAGATAAATAAAATGATATCTTGATACATAGATTTTTATTAATCAAAATCTCTTTATTTCCTTAAATACGATAAATGTACACTTAGAAAGGTTAAATTATAAAACTAAACACTGACACGGAAATTAAGTGAATTTTTATTTCTGTTGCTTCGATATAAAGTAAAGAAGCGACGAAGAAACCTGTTAGTTGTTATTTTTCGAGTTGGAGCATAACCCGTTCCAAGCTGTTTTATCCTCTATTTAAACTGATATTTTATAGTAAGCCTTTTTGTACAGCAAGGTTTTGATGTCAACCCGATTGGAAAGTTATGTCTAACGTATAATTCTTATTTATTTCTCTACTTATTGCAGGAAAAGCCCGAGCCCTCTGAAGACGAGAACAAAAACTCTCGCTCCGGCAGCCTGACAGCGCTAGTGTAAGCGCTGTCTAGCGACACAATCGCGCGGCAGCTATACTACGAACTGTTACGATGGTTAGGTTAAAGTGGTGATGTGTGTGACACTGAGCGCCAATGACTTATTGATCTGTTGGACTTTCGGACCTTCAACAAGCCTTAGCTGCCAATGTTCCCAAGACTGTGAATAGATGTAGTTCATACCCAATTATCACATATACTTTAGATGTAAGACGACTAATCTGTACTGTTTCTTTAGATCTCAGTATCTTTTCTTATTCTGACTATTATTTCCATTTCTCTTGTGCCAAAAGAGAAGTACTTTCATGACAATTTCTTAATTAGCATGTTACGGTTGTATCCATCTATTTATTTTATTTATCTTTCGTTTCATGTACTTATAATTTTTTCGTTGCAAATGTTTCGTTTGTGAAATGTTTGCGACACTTAACGATGCTAGACTTATGTCGGGCATAAGTTCTGAGCATCAATTGTATGCGCATATACGGGCATGTCTGTTAGTGACTACTTTATGTTAGTGATGTAATATTATTTATGTTCTCATTGTGTTTAATGTTCGAAAAGAGTATGATGATGTATGTTGAGAGGAATCGGGGTTCTGTGATAAAAGTGTGGGATGTTACAAGGTTTGGCAGTATACGAACGTTCAGTTATGTTTCATGCAACACAGACTCGGGCGAATCTGAAATATAAAGTACTTGTACTTACCTATTGTATGGGCATTTTTATACTGCTACATCTTCTAACTATTTTTTTACCTTATACTATGAATAAGTGTGTTACTGTATTAGATGATGTAAATATTAAATAATGATTTCTTGAAAAGTATTTCGCAACATATTGTATTAGTTTTAAGACTTCAGAGTTAGTTCAGAAGCTAAGCAGTTTATTTTAAAAGTTTTATATAACATTCCATAGAAGCGGTTAAATGCCTTCTCATTAAGTTCTTTGTAAAAGATGCGAAAATAAAAATAAGTATCAAAGTAACACAAAAGACTTTAATTTTACCAGCTGACCCGTTGTCCTAGGACCCTAGGTAAACGACAATTGCGACAACGTGATGCGAGTCAGTCTGCGATGAGATACGACGACGTGCGGACTTGTTTTTAGCGCGACAAGACGCGACGACGACTTTGAATTATCTAGATAGCGCGTGCAAATAGCAATACGTGGATTATTTCTTAGTTTCGGATAAAAATGATGAAACTCTGCAAATTTATTTCGTTCTAAATATACCATGATACGAGTATTTGTTGTCTTCCTTCTTTGTTTATGAAGTTTTTGTAGGGCTAAGTATTTAAAACATGAATTTTCTAGTAATAACGCAGTTTACTGGCCCATTATTAAAACGGTAATAAACTGAGATCGCTGCGTTTGTCGCTCATAGATGACTAGAATACAAAATAGGACACACGTCGCGTGGTGAGAAGTATAGGTTGCATATGCGTCGCTGCATGACGCGTCGCTCATTTAGGACCACGGGTTACAAACATTTTGGTAGTTAGTCAAGTATAGGACATAGGTATATCACAGAGTAAATAAATACGTCCACAATTGAATTGACAAACATTTATTTTTGTTGCAACAACAACAAACGCCTTAGTGCTAAATGTCCATATTACAATGGAAACCACTAAAATAACATTCTCAAAATTCCTTATCACATTGTCATTGAAAAATACATAAAAATAATTGAATATTACATAAATTAAGTATCAAAATCTGCACTTATAGTGCATGTAAGTAGGTAACATTGTTCACGATTGAGATTTGGAATAAACCTAGTTATCTAATTTTCCGGTCACGCCAATAGACGTGTTCAGATCTAATAGTGTCAAGTACGAACTTAGTCTTTAAAAGTTTCACTGTAAGGCCTGTAATTTACTTAAGTACAAACCAAAATAGGCACCTTGTTAAGCACTTTTAAAGCTGGGACGAAAATTGGACCATTATTTTCTTTAAATTGTATAAAATCCTATGATCAATAATTTTCATATAAAAATAATACGTAAACATAATTTTTTTATAAGATTCGAGCACGTTTTATTCAATAATAATTTAGCAATGACACATTTCGCTATTAACTAAAATGTAAATCTCACTTTAGTAATTTAAAGGGAAATCAGCAACGATTAAATAAGATTCATATACTATTCTTAAAAATAGTTAAATATTAAACTAATACATTTGTGACGTAACATGCACTATGATTAATAGATACATAACTTCACTTATAAATCAAATTACGTGATGTTTTGCATGCGGACGCCATGCACACTTTAACTAATATTTCAGATCCTTTGTACATATTTCAATAGGAACATTACACTATAATTCATAGCCTAAAGCCTAGAGTTCAGCCAGAGGGTTCCGTGGGGCCGGACGTTTCCGCCGGAGGTTGTGGGTGGCTTTTCTCGTATGCCTGGAAAGAAAACAATAATATTTTAGGATTTTCTACTGTGAATTATTTCATTTTCTTATTCTAAAGCTTTTTGTTTCCCCAAAATGAATAAATGAATAAAAATTCTCCAATGCAGGTGATATTTACGCTCTGTATTGTCTAAACAAAAAGCTCCTTAGTATATCACACTCATTGCCCAGCCTCGGCGGTGCGATCCGCAGGGGCGCGCCGCCGCACCACTAAGTTACAGGAGGATATCTGCGTCTTGGGCCATGAAAGTGTTAAGCTTTCCATCACTACAAAACCTACTAAGCTGCAGTTCATTATGAACAAAAACTAAAGGGTAGGAGTTTGGATAGTGAAATAAAACGTCAAGTGCGAGTCGGACTCGCGCACTAAGGGTTCCGTAAGACCTTGTGTCTTGCCAAATTATCATGATTAAAGGTCAACGGGAAGTAGGTAACCTGTAGGTTTTGGTCCATGGCGAGAATCAAAAATTTTTTTTGTGAATAAAGTACAAATTTATGGTTTCTGGATTTTTCCCTTTATTTGTGCTATGAGACCTTGCTTCATACTAAATTTTATGATTCTAGGTCAGCGGGGTCAGCCTATAGGTTTTGGTCTATAGCAAGAATCAAAAGTATTTTTTTGCTGAATAAACTACAATATTTACGGATTTAGAACTTTTTCCTTTACTTCTGCTATAAGACCTTGCTTCTTGCCAAATTTTATGATTCTACGTCAACGGGAAGTACCCTATAGGTTTTGGTCCATGGCGAGAAGTATTTTATTTTGTGAATAAACTACAAATTTACTGTTTTCCGATTTTTCCCTTAAATTATAAATATAAGGCCTTGCTTGAGAAAAAAAAATGCAGTAATTTGGTACATGGAAAAAGGTCAAGAAAATGACCATAGTGAATGATAAAATGACTGATCAACCCAATAGGTTTTTTTAACCCTTCTATCAACCGTAATCTCACTAGCGTGGACCTATTTTATATTATTTTAAGGTTAAACAAAAGAATTTTCATAAAACCACTGACCAGTTTGTGATCATTAGCTTTTTTAAATGCAGAGGCAGAGGCCTACACTATACAAAATAAAACTTTTATAGAGGCTTTAAAAAATGCTTATGATGGGTATCACAAACTGCCCGATCTATTTTTGAAAATTCTGTCGTTTAAAATAATAATGAGATAAAATAAGTAGTGGCGCCGATTTCGGTAGGGGTAGCGCCTTAAATCATTAAAATTACAATCAAATAAAAGAAACAAATTAGAACTAGTATTTACAATTGAAACAATTGACTAACTGGAAACGATTTACAAATGAAATGGCTGGCTGTGCCGCCGGTGCCGCCTTAGAATTTACCCCAATCTTCCCGCGGGTGTCGTAATAGGGGACTAAGGGATATCAACCAGGAGCGGGCAGCAGCACCCCCTGCAGAACAATTCTACCAACGAACTGCGATCCCTAACCCGCATGCCCAGCGTGGGGATTATGGACATTACCCCCCATGCGAAAAAAGTCAATAGGCGTTTATCAGTGGGAGGCCTGCGTCCAGCAGTGGACCAATATAGGCTGTTGAGGTGAGGAAACTATTTACAGGTACTTTCATTATACTCAAGTCTTCATTCTCACCATCTATCCACCTTTCCTTCAGCCTAACTCTATTATGTAAATGGTATAATCAAAAATAGCTCATAGAAGCAAGTCAATATAGTTCCAATTACCTGCTGCGC
Organism: Eupithecia subfuscata; assembly: GCA_963564075.1. Taxonomy (NCBI): domain Eukaryota; kingdom Metazoa; phylum Arthropoda; class Insecta; order Lepidoptera; family Geometridae; genus Eupithecia; species Eupithecia subfuscata. The sequence goes on along the minus strand of OY751097.1, from coordinate 8,766,323 downwards.
AACTTTGAGAAGTGTTTCAGTCATGGAGCGGCCGGTCTGGTCGACCATGCCTCGCAGGACGCCGTCAGTCTTGTGTAGCAGTATGTGCGGGTGATCGTATTCCACCATGGTCCCAGCGTCCATTACTAGAACCTGGACAAATAAACAGATGATAATGAAAATATTAATATGGCTTGATGATTTGACATAAAAGGTTCAGCAAGAAGTTGATGAATAGCGTAGCACAACATTGTAAAACTTTTTTAAGCAACTAGAAAATAATAAAGCAATAATTAATAAACAAAATTAGTATTAGTATTTACAATTGAAACAGTTGAGCTAATTGCAGACTGTTTCAAACAATCTAGAGGTGGCTCCAGTCAATTTAGAAGGTAATCATAACCACTGATGCAATACCTTCCGAAAGATAGTTAAGAGACTGTTAAAGTGTGTGCAGCGCCACTGCTTTATTTACTACTAGCTTCTGCCCGCGGCTTCGCACGCGCATTTTCGCTATAATTATGAAGCCTATTATCTAAGTTAAGCTATGTTCTAAATGTACGCCAGATTTCATCTTGATCTGTTCAGTAGTTTTAGAGATATTATGTTACAAAAGAAATTCACATTTCAGAAACTTTCGGCTTTATAATATTAGTAGGAAAAATACGCCCCCAAAATGAACGCTTTTAGTGTCAAAAATAAATAAGGAGTTTCTTTGAAACCCAATGCATTTAACTGAATGTCTAGCTTGTACTAAAATATAAACAGTTTCATTCGGTAACATACGTAACTAAGCAGTATACCAAATCATACCTTATCTGAATCCATGACTGTGTGCAGCCGATGAGCAATAGTAAGTACGGTGCAATCAGCAAATTTGCTTCGAATAGTAGTTTGAATCAAAGCATCAGTCCTGAAAAAACATTATATTATAAATTCGTTTGTAATACACAACTAAGCTATATTACGACGCGGCGAAATTGTGGAATAAAGGGTTGCAATCTAAAAAATACTTATAAGGTAAATTATAACGTTTTTCTACTAGAGATGTGTCATATCATAATTTATCTCTCGTAGACTCACACATCTTTTGCAGAAAAATAAGTTTTTTCGTCTATGTTTACTAAGGGTGGTGTTCTCTGAAAGATATTAGGACTATCAGCACTTTTTATGTGGTACTTATAAAAAAATTATGTGAAAAACGTCAATTAAAACGTAATCGCTCGATTAGCTTAAAAATAACACCAGCATTAATTAATCAGCCACGTAATATCAAAGCTAGAACCACACTATTGTGATGTGGTGTGTTGGAGCGCGTTGGTTAGAAACACATTATTACAGGGACACAATAAACAGTAATAATGTATTTCTAACCACACTAAATGTATGATAACTATATCCTTCTGATGCGCCACACAACACAGCTCACCACAACGGTTCTCGGTTAAGATTCCGTTTTGAATACATACTGTGGGTCAACATTAGCCGTAGCCTCATCCAACACAAGCAGTCTGTTTCTCCGCACGATGGCGCGCGCGAGACACACCAACTGCCTCTGTCCCACAGAGAAGTTGCCGCCGCCTTCCGACATCCGCGAGTTGAGACCCGCGGGTAGTTCCATTACAGCCTCTTTTAGCTCCACCTGTGAAGCAATTGTGGATTTTATGGCTTTGTTTCTAGAGTCTGGATTATTTCATAGTTGGAATAGATTTTCAGGAAAACGTTACCAAATAAGAGCACCTGTTGGGTCAGCAACAGGTATAGCACAATATCATCCGAGTTACCTCATGTTCGATAAATGACGCTACTATATAGAGATTTTTACAAGGCTATCTATTGGAGTTCATATAATTGTTGGGCGAAATTTAGCAGCGCCATGTATCGGAAGTTCAATTAATCGGTCGATGAAAGAGTATCAAATGTGTATTTTTGGTTATACCGTGATCATGCGACTCATCTGGCTGGTCTCCAATATGGTTCTTAGCTGCTGGTTTTCAATTAGTTATTTGTTTACCCTCGTTATTAGGATGACTTACCTCTTCCAAAGCCCTCCAGAGCACCTGATCGGGATACTCGTCGAAGGGGTCGAGGTTATGCCTCATGGTGCCGGAGAACAGCACCGGTTCTTGCGGGATGATGGACACCTGGCTGCGGAGCTCGTGCAGGCCGAGGGTTGACGTCTCGCGACCGTCGATTATGATCTCTCCTTCGATTGTGGCTAATCTGCGGAGGTAAAACGATTTTTGCTATACACAGTCGAGTATGTTTTGGGGGAAAGAAGGGTGCATTTAGAAAACAGAGGCGGATTTTTGTCAGATTTTAACTGAAAGTTTTCCCGCTTCACGCTTTCTAGGCGATTTCGATAAAGGCGATTTTTATCTTTTTAATTAAAATCGCCTTTATCCAACAACGGTGATTTGTACTTATAAACATAGGACAGATCAGAAGTTTGAAGACGATGTTCCATTCATAGAAAATTAACAAAAATGTTATAGGTACGCTCTACAAAAGTTACCACAATTTTAATGAAATTCACACACAATAATGATGTTCTCCCGAATGAAAGTTCTAAAGAGAGAGAACCGAACAGATGTTTTACCTGAACAAGGCATTGATAAGCGAGGACTTTCCAGCGCCAGTTCTTCCAACAATTCCAACTTTCTCTTTCGGTTCCACCACCAGCGTAAGATCTCTCAGTACAGCCGGTTCGTCAGGCGAGTAGTAAAGGAATAGGTGACGGAACTCGATGCGACCGGCCTCGGGCCAAGATGGCGGCGGCTTCTTGGACGGTTCTGATTGGAGGGGCGGCTCCGATTCTATTTGTGAGTATTCTTCGATCCTGGAGGGGAGAAAGTTACAATAGTTAGGTTTAAAGAATATTTATTTTCTCAAAAAGAAATACATTTCACTTATCCGAGAAAACATCTTAAAGTTAAGTACATCAAATAAAACTTCGGCAGTCAAACCATTTTGGTACCTTAGGTATGTAGGTAAGTAAGAATACAAGTAAGTAAGTGTCTAAGTAAGAATACAGTTTATGTTAATATAAAAGTATGTAAAGTTGAACAAAAGTATTAAAATTAAGTACCTCATAAAAGAAAAACACAAAGAATTCCTTGATTTAGTAAGATATCAAAAACATTTTTAACACTACCCGCAGTTACTTAATTACAATAAAAAAAGTTACTAAAGTTACAATAGTAAATACTAGTCAGAAAGAAGTCAGTAAAATAAATAATTCTACTTCAAATTAAAATGTCACATTCTGTTCAAAGAGATAATGGAAAGTTGTGTATCCTTGGTATCTGCAGATGTGGTTAATGTAGTAGGATATTTTTCGTTCCATTCAACAATAGCGTGATGATCAGCATCATATTCCTTCCTCTGACGAAAAAAGATGTCCATCGATAAGTAAACAAAAAAAACATCTGTATGATGTCGTAAGAAAATCTTACCTTTCAACGCTGGTCATTTGGTTCTCGAGTTCCGTGGACTGCCGCATGCCCCACTGGAACATGCCAGTGAGGCCCATAGCTTGCGTGATGGCCAGACCAACGTTACCGCCGTATTCCTCTGGAAAACATACAGGTTTATAGTTAAGAGAGCGATGGAAAGGCTGATGCGATTAGCAGTAGAAACATGACGTCTTAATAATACTGAAACTGTCATGTGTCAATATTTGTCCGGCATAAGCAAGTATCAATAGATATTTTGCGAGACGTGGTGACGGCAGGCGAGTAGGGCTTCCAACAAAAAGAGTCTAGACGCAGACGGCAAGTGGTCTGCGTGGCAGACTGGTCGATGATATAGCGGGTATAGGCAAACAAGACCCAAATGCAATCAGCTCACAAATACAAACACAAAAGGTTAATTTCAAAAATATGTGTAACAATGGAGTTGGAACACTGTCGCCCGTGGTAGCTACAATGTTGCTACAACTACTGGCCGAACAGCTTCTTCCCATAAGTACTTGACATATTAACTTACTAAGCTCCATTATACAGTACTTGTACAGTACTATACAGTATAATGGAGCTTATAATGGAGCTCAGTTGATAAGCCCAAGACCAATAAATTGGCATACATGAGAAAAAGCATAGGTACACCCAGCAGATTTGAGCACATCATCACCATCAGCCTATATTAACCCACTGCTGGAGCCAGGCCTCCCGTAATAAGCGCCATAACGCCCTGTCTTCAGCTTGCCGCATCCAGCAGTCTTTCGCAGGTCGTCATCCCGTCTGGCTATGTTTGTGATGATAAAGTAATCTTGAAGCAGTTTAAATCAGTTCGTATGCTAAGGCAAGTCTTACCGTTGCCAAACACGAGGAAGCTGAGAGTGACCACGGCGATGTAGACCACACACACGAGGTCCAGCCAGAAACCGAACGCGCGCGAGCTCGCGATGAATAGGAACCTGAATAAATGGAATTTAGGTGTTATTGTCCTTTTGAACGCAATAGTCACCTATTACATGACCACTTGCGGGTTCTCAGCGCATAGGTATTTTGTTCATTTTGTACCTTGGCATAGAGGACACGGAAATGCGTTTGTGGCGTGACAGTATTCATGCGTCTAAGGTTGAATTAATGATTGATGAATCCTAATAATAACAAAATAAGTATTGAGCATAAAAAATATGACAGACTGGTGCGGCCTACCAGTAAGACGCTTATTTTTCCCTGAATAACATAGGGTGCTACGGAAAGGGTGTACTAAGCTGAAAGGGGATGATTCTGGGCATCGAGGGGGTCAACGTTTGCTTTACGATTTTTTGAATAGCGAACATTTTCTTCATCTATTTTTTTTAAACAGACGTTTTTCTTCATATTCGTGTATTTTACGTGAATTCTTACATTATGAGTATTGTTTTGAAATTTCTAATGATTTACATCATATTTTTGTAATTATTTCGTGACCAAATACTGGTTTTGCAGAAGCAACCAGCAAAAAACATTTGTGAAATATTTTGCAATGTTAAATAATGCAAGAGTGCGTGTAAAAGAACACGAATAGGACTTAATTTTTTGCAAAAAGAAATAATAATAATAAAAATACTCAAAAAATCGTTATTTACTAGAGATCCAGAACCACGTCCTTTCGGCTTAGTACCCTTTCCGTGGGGCCCTGCATAATGGACAAGTGTACTTTATTTTTCAAACAAAAGAAGCGAATGTTATTCGCGAATAAGCGAATATTTATTTGCGAATAAGCGAATGTTTATTCGCTCGTTTAGTTGAATCTACGAGCACATTTTGGGAGGAAATACATAAAATATCTGTTGTGATACATACCATGCAGAACTGTGCAGATCCTGGTGGTTATCAAACTCCCTGATGAGCGCCTCCTGAGCGCCGAACGCACGGATCGTAGTGATGCCTTGCAGGGTCGCGTTCAGGTGAGAGAAAACTGGACTGCGAGCTGTGGAGAATGTGATATTGTAATGAAGTGGAACGACGAAGTTAGGCAGTTTCTACTAGTCCATATCCTACTAATATTTATAAACGCGAAAGTTTGTTAGTATGGATGGATGTTTGTTACTCTTTCACGTAAAAACTACTGAACGGATCGGGCTGAAATTTTGCATACGGGTAATTGTAATCCTGGAATCAAACATATGCTACTTTTTACCCCATATATATCAGTTCCCATGGGATAGAAATCAACTTTAAACGTTTCCATACAAACAACGCGTGCGAAGCCGCGAGGCGCAGCTAGTATGAAATAGTTTTGAGCTATTTCGTACTGTGAATGATCCGAAAACCAAACTACCAAAACGGCGTGGCGGGTGAAGGTCTGCCTGCGACGGAGGAGGTTGCGGGATCGATTCCCGCCTCAGGTCAAATGCTTGTACGATCTGCAGATATTTATTCAGGGTGTTCTGGGTGTTTCCCATGTCTAATGAAAAATTTCAATCTATGTAGTATAATGTATATCAGTTATCTAGTACCATTATACAAGCTCTGCTTAGCTCGTGGCTAGATAATGCTGTGTGAATTGTCCAGGATTATTCTTAGCATTTTTTTTACTCGTCTAGTGTTAGTAACACAAGAATGCAATCTATACTAATATTATAAAGAGGAAAGATTTGATTGTTTGTTTGTTTCTATTGAATAGGCTCCAAAACTACAGGACCGATTTGAAAAATTCTTTCACCGTTAGGAACCTTACTTTTTAGGGAGTGACATAGGCTATATTTTACCCCGGAATTCCCACGGGAACGGGAACTACGCGGGTGAAACCGCGAGGCGATCGTCTAGTAATCTATAAGTTGACAGTGCGCAGTACGCATAGTGTGACTCACTCACGCCCTCGAGCCGCTTGATGCTGCGGGAAGAAGACAGGTAGAATATCCGCAGCCCGTAGAAAATGACGCCGATCGCAATCGTCGGTACCAGCAGCCAGTAGTTAACTATGGCCACCACTACCACGATACCGATTAGGGAAAGGCCGATCTGAAAATGTTTTGTTATAGGTTAACTGTTAGGGAGGGATTGTATGGATGCAATGGATGCATGGAGGTTTAGAACACGTTAAGAATTTATAATCACGCTTAAAATTGCATGCAGTTTAAAAAAAACAAGCTATAATACGTTTTAGGTAGCTTTACTTTTTCCAACATTGTGCTTTATTCTGCATTAAAAGCGGTAAAAATAAATACCATGCTTAGTGAACTTTTGAGTATTCTCTAATAGTAACAAGATTTTTTTTTTATATTTATCCAAGCACGGCATAACCGAAGTAAAATACCACAACTCATGGTATATAAATATTCCGTTATAAGGTTTAAGTTAATGTTTGGAAGAGTTTTACTTTACCTGCAGAACATCTAGCAAAGCGGAGGGAAGAACCTCATCTACCGCTCCCATGTCCTTGGAGAACCGGTTCAGGATCCGCCCTGAAGGGTTGAGATGGAAGAACCGCATCGGAGCGCGAGTTATGGACGCGAACATTGTGTTGTGCAGGGTCGTGGACGCACGCATCGCCATTGAGAAAAACACGAAGGAACGGAGCAGCGAGATTACTACTAGGGCGATCACCATGCCTGTGGAAAAACAATGGATTTAAATATCGCACGAAATTAGCAACATTAAGCCAAGATCGCCACTTCTCTGGAGTATTGCTGAACCATAGAAATAGGTAACTAAGAACCGCCGACAACTTTACTGGGACACTCTGGTACAGAGATCAAAACCATTTGTAAAAAGGGAACGGTTGCATAGAATTTCATCATAAAAATCATCAAGGAAATATAAATTACAAGCTTCTGCCCGCGGCTTCGCACGTGTATTTTCGGTATTATTAGCAGCCTATTATCTAAGTAAGGCTTTGCTTTAAACGTACGCCAAATTTCATCTTGAACTGTTCAGTAGTTTTGAAAGTCCTAGGTAACAAAAATTCAGATTACACAAACTTTCGGTTTTATAATATTAGTAGGATATTAACAAAAAAACAAATCAAAATTCTCTCCTCACAGACAGACAGATTTTAATCTACCACTGTTTTGTATCGGAGGGGTTAAAAAGTTATGTCAGATCATGTTTTTGGAAATGTTTATAGCTCAGAAGTACCTCAAAATGCTTCGAGAAAAGGGTTCCCCGGTGAAGGCGGCTGTCTACTTGGCAAGGCACCTCTATCGTGGCCCCTGATGTGATCAATGTTGGTAAGTTTTCGTTAGCGATTTTGAACTGTATTCCTTACCAGTGTAGATATAAATGCAGTCGTATCGGGTGATGCCGGACGCGAACACCGTATCGTCTATGAGCGATTCCGTGTAGTTAGCAGAGCGTTCCGCGGGATCGGTGAAGTTCATTTTGTCCATCTCGCTTAGTTTGAGGTTGGGGTTCATTTCTTCCAAGTTCACCCTGAAGAAAAGCAATCGTGTTAGTTAACATTAATAAAACAGTCAGCTTTCAGAAGGGGTTTTTTATATTCGTCGTTTTAGTCAAGAACGCTTTAGTTTAGTTGATGGTCCAAGTTAGAGGTAAAAAAGAGTCAAAGATATTCAATCAAGTATAATGCAGTAGCGTGGCAGCCAGCGTCTTGGGGACGCTTCCGACTGGTGTTGATAGGGATCAGTTGAGCTACCTGTAGACTGTTTGCAACAGCCAGCAGTTAGCTCAATTGTTTCAATTGTAAATACTAGTATAATTTTCTTTGTGAATAAAGATGTATTATTTATTGGCGAAAAAAAACAAGTAACAATTAAGAAGAGAAAGTGAAAATCATTGAAGATTTTGCAAAAAATCATCTCTCCACTAAGCTGATACTCACCAGCCCGGGCTCTGATTGGTGGATTAGCTATCCACCAATCAGAGCCCAAGCCGAGCAGCTAAACCAATACGGCGATGAAGACCATCAGGGCGACCAATAGCCGGTGTCCGCTGGCTCTCAGGTAAGCGCCGTACACTTTGAACAATATCGTCTAGCCTCACATAGCACTAAGTATCACCTCACCTCACCTCCTCACCTCAACAGCCTATATTGGTCCACTGCTGAACGCAGGCCTCCCCCTGATAAGCGCCTTATTAGCTGTTATCTCTTGGGGGGTAATGCCCGCTATCCCCACGCTGGGCATGCGGGTTGGGGATCGCAGTTCGGTGGTAGAATTGTTCTGCAGGGGGCGCTGCTGCCCGCCCTCCCGGTGGATATCCCTTAGTCGCCTCTTACGACACCCGCGGGAAGAGTTGGGGTGGTGCAAATTCGAAGCCGGCACCACACGGCTAAGTTAAGTAGTTACACTCACCAGTAACTAGTCCACCAATCAGAGCCCGAGCCGAGCAGCTGAGCCAATACCGCGATAAAGACCATCAGGGCGACCAATAGCGGGTGTCCGCTGGCTCTCAGGTAAGCGCCGTACACTTTGGATGAGACGGCGCCTGCTGTTCGCATTTCTGCTTCCTCGCGGCCGCCCTCTGGTGGTGCGGTTGCTGTGAGGTTGTCCACGGAACTTACCTGTACAACATTTTAAGGTCGGGTTGTTGATTTTGTAAAATGAACTTTATGTACGAGTCAAAGTCGACTACGATGTTAGAGGCAGACATACGGTTCAAACCGAGAGCCCCCTTTTTTGCCATCTCAGTTAAGGGGCAAACCTCGATGGCTTTTTTTTGAGTAGTTTTTCTTTAATGTAACCAAAAAAAACATCATTTTTGAGCTTACGCCGTTCCCAAACGTACGCTATGTCCCACTCCTATGAACGCAAAATCCTATGACTATTCTTTCACAAAATGGCGTGCAATGCGCCCTCTTAAGTCTATTCCAAAGTAAGACTGTTGGTAAAGATTTCACAAAAAGAAATCGAAAATCCTAAACAACGACTTTACTTTGAACCATCTTCACATTAGAATGGTTGCATCGCTTTTCTTAACAAAACAACAAAACAAACAAAATTAAAAACATCTTTGTCAAAGTAACCTTGCCTTTATAAAATAAAAAAACCGAATCGGTTCATCTGTTTATGAGCTACCTATGTACGTAGCTCAGACACAGAGAAATACAAGTTAAACTTAAAACCACCTCTTTTTATTTCTAGTGTTAAAAAATAATTGGCAACAAAGCTTACAGAATGTATGCTCATCTGTCGTTTTCTGAAGCTTCCGTGCAGTGACTCGTCAGGCTCCAACATTGATGTCGATTCCACGCCCACTTTCTTCTCATCGTCCTGTTCCTCCCGAGAAAGCAGTGTCGCAAAGTCGAGGCCCGACGCACTGAGTGTGTCAAAGTTACCCGCCGCAGCGATCGCTCCGTTTTTCAGGATAATTATCTGAAATAATAATATGGGTGATATTTTTATCGTTATTTTTTACTAATAAATGACGTAAGTGACTTGGTAACCGACGAATTTTTAGCTTATAAGTGACGTAAGTGACTTGGTTAGTGACGATGTGGCCAGCGATGTATCACAAAGGTCTATTTACTCTTGTCTTACCAAATACTGGCTACTTATTGCTTTTTATGCCAGAATGTGAGCAAATGTTTTTCGTGATTACCAGTAAACTCTTGGTTCATAGCCTGCGAAAGTTAGCGTCGTTCGATCGCTAATTGAAATTAACTGTTAAATAAATTTAAATCATCTAAAGGAATCTGCGGGCATTAGGCCGCATTAGAATAGAATAGATAGAGGGTCTACGACGTAGATCTGTGACCTTTACGAAAGCGAACAGCATACTTATACTAACTATATATAAGGTTCATAATCACCTGCTCAACATCCCTCAAGAACTGCAGCTGATGTGTGACGAGGATCCGAGTGGTGTTCCGAAGATAGCCGACGACGCACGACTCGAACAGATGCCTGCCGACGTGAGCGTCGACTGCTGATAGAGGATCGTCCAGGAGGTAGATATCAGCCCGTTTGTACACGGCACGGGCTAGGGAGATTCGGGCGCGTTGACCTGGGCATACAAAATTGTACTTTAGATTTCTATTAATAGCGTATCATTTTGAAGGAATTGGTTGCTTAGTCACCCGAATATTCTACGTGTATTCTACATTCCACTCTTGACTGAGACTACCTATACTCCCACCATTTTCAAGATAAAATGTTATTCAATAAGCCACAACATAAAAATCTAAAATTCTCTTTTTGGCGTCGAATTTGAGAAATAATTGTCATGTGAACAGAGTGCAGGCAGATGCTGGATGCGGCAAGCTGAAGACAGGGCGCTATGGCGCTCATTAGGGGAGGCCTATGTCCAGTGGACTAATATAGGCTGATGATGATGATGATGAACAGAGTGAAGTCTAACGGCAGCGACGATCGACCGCGTTTTACCTAGCCCGGTCCATCGCTTGCCCGAACAGAATGTTTTGAACTGTAGCACATGATCATAGATAGATACCACGTACCTCCGCTGAGACTGACTCCCCTCTCGCCTACGACCGTCTTGTCTCCATGCGGGAACAGGGTGAAGTCTCGGTCCAACGCGCAGCGACGAACGACCGCGTTGTAACGGGGCCGGTCCATCGCTTGCCCGAACAGAATGTTTTGAACTGTAGCACATGATCATAGATAGATACCACGTACCTCCGCTGAGACTGACTCCCCTCTCGCCTACGACCGTCTTGTCTCCATGCGGGAACAGGGTGAAGTCTCGGTCCAACGCGCAGCGACGAACAACCGCGTTGTAACGGGGACGGTCCATCGCTTGCCCGAACAGAATGTTTTGACGGACGCTTCCTGTAAAAATTTACAGCTTCATAAATGTTCAATACAGAAATAACAATAAGTCCGAGCCGTCTTATCTCCCTGTTGAGTAAAAGCTTTTTTGTGACATGATTCTGTATTACCTGCGTACTTACAGATTGGGACAGAGAATGACGTCATCTCTCTTGCTGTCCTGCTCAGTCCCAATCCGATCTGAGCGTGACAGCATGAAAGATGACGTCATTTTCAATCCGATTCTTTAAGTACGCAGGTTATACCAATTTCGCTCACTTCCGCTCAATCGGGGTTGGAATTGACCGAAATTGGTGTCTACTGCCAGAGGATTCTAGACGCTTCACGCATTCGGAACTCTAAGGTGCACTACTTAGGTTTACTGTAATATCAAATCGAGACAGTCTGTTCGATCAGTAGATAAGTAAAATACGTGTTTAGCGATCTCAAGATAAAAACCAGCGAAAAGATATTATGTGCTAACCATTGATAAACTTACCAGCGAATAACCATGGTTCTTGACTGGCATACGAGACAGTTCCTCCCAAGTACACGCTGCCAGATACAAGCGGCAGCTCCTTTAGTAAAACGTGTAGCAATGATGACTTGCCGGCGCCTACTGGACCGATTACTGCTATCAATCTGGAAGAGAAAGGAAGTCGTTTAAGGTAGTTCGTTTTGTTTTGGCGCGAGAAAAAACTAATTTAGCAGGTATTGTTGGAGGTATTTGGGAATATAAGATATTTTGGGCTCAACATTTTCCCAAATGCTCCCAAAAAATACAATTGAATCGAAGTTGGCTTTATCACGGGTAGAAAATGGTTTACGATTTGCGGGCAAATTACTTTTTCGTTACTTTTATTCCTTGTAGAACGCAGAAAATATTATTAAATACAAAAAAATTATCTCGCGCCAACACGAAACGAACAACCATAAGTTCTTTTCTTTTATTGTCGATAGACCTTCGTTTGACCACCTTTAAGTGCCTATTACAACATTTTTACAAGGCAAAACCATGGCCGCATCTTACCAGTAGTAGATAGCGTCCGCCCGCGGTTTCGCGCGCGTTTAAGTTTGCACTTTAGTGATTATGTATTGACGACCTCTGTGGCGCGGCGGGCGAAGGTCCGCCTGCGACGCAGGAGGTTGCGGGTTCGATTCCCGCCTCGGGACCATGTTTGTACGATCTGCAGATATTTGTTCAGGGTGTTCTGGATGTTTTCTATGTATGATAAAAAAAATCTATCTATGTAGTGTATTGTATTAAGTATATCAGTTATCTAGTAGCCATAACACAAGCTCTGCTTAGCTTGGGGCTAGATAATGCTGTGTGAATTGTCCAACATTATTTATTTATTTATGTGTCCATTGGAAGTAACAACTAAATGAACACTTGTAGCATAGCAGTAGTATTATAATATCTGTGGCAGTAGAAATGGATGACCTTGAGCCTAATTTGATGAGCTCTATAATATGAATGCCTAATGCACGTCTCAAGGGACGAATTTTTAATAGAATTTCATAGAAAACTGTCAAAAAATCGCGAACTAGAAGCGGCATACTTACTTGCCAGGTTTTATCGTAAGCGACATGTCTGTGAGCGTGTTCTCAGAGTGCGATTCTATCCACTTGGCGGTGGCATGTTTGAGGCGTACCCCTCTTGTGTCCTCTTCTACCCTCGCTGATAGCTCCTGGTCTTCCTCCTCGCCTGATTCTAGGGGTGCGATGGTGTTGCCTGCAACATGAAACGTTTTTTAACCCCTTTGTTTACATTAAATATCAAATATCCAAAATAAATTGGTTGTCTGTAAAGTCGGTTTACTGACGATAGTTGAACGTGACAACGCAGACGCATCGCTCACTCAAGTAGGAGAGAGACGGATGTCGAGCGCTCTCGCTTGCACTTCAAGCCTTACATGGAACGCCTCAGAGCGAGGTAACGCCGCATGACGAGGTAACGCCGCATGACGTCATGTTTTTTCGTGCGTGCAGCCGGCTCTATCGAATTATAAGACGTTGTCACGTCAATAAATCGACTTGGACGGGACTTGAATCCGTCATCCTTCCCTTAGTAAGGGAATATGCTAACCAACTACACCGCGACGTCAAGTGACGTAGGAGTCGGAAATATTTGGCACTTTTTTCGGCCTCTAGCGCCGTTCAAGTCACGTCGAAGTCGAAAAAAATTAGGGATATTATTTGATTTCTTAGAAATTACCCTGAGTGTGAGGGCTTACGCACTATAATACCAAAAACCTTATATATCTTCGGATTCTAGGAACGAATATAGAATAGCATCTAATAGACTCGTACACAGTTGTGACTAAATTAAATCATTTCCTGTGTAATCGGTATCAGAAACTAGGGAATATATCACGAACTAACTATGAAGTTAAAAATCAAATCATTTACATTCAAAAATATTTAACTTTTCTCATTGATAATAAGTAAAATTCTGTAGATACGGTACGTTCTCCCAGCGCTATCTCAACAAATGGCCTGTGTTCTGTTACCTACAACTAAACACAAAGACACGATATTTCCAATCTATTGCAATATACCTACTTATTGAACAACAATGATGGAGAGACGTATTTAGACCGAAGTGCGATCGAGACAACGTACACGCGAAACACGTACGCCGGCCGCGCCGGTCCGACTGTGACTGAGGTGGGTGGACACAATTGGACTCAATTTGAGCGTTCCACTTTCGAGAAGCCAGTGCCCAATCTTCCGAATTTTACTTACATCGGTGACTTTTCTGGATGATGTTTTATGGAAATAAACGTTATAGAATTCGATTGATACTACCACACCCGAAACAAAGGATGTAAACGAATAAACATACATGAAATGTAATACTGAATTGCCCTTTGATAAATAAGTAGATTCATTAGCAGCCAATCTTATGAAATTTACATTATACTTATTAATTACTAAAACACAAGTTTTGCAATGATAATTTTAAACAAACAAAAGGTTCGGTGCGTTAATATCAGTGGTCAAGGGCTCAGCAGTCATTGACATAGAGAGGATTTCGAATTTGAGATTAAAAGCAAACAGGTTGAAGGGCGATTAGGTTACGGGGGCATGAAACTTTAGTTACGTATGTGACGAAATTGCACTACACCGTATCTTGTTTTTGATTTGAACATTGTTTACAAGGGTATAAAGGTCTATAGCCCCTGCAAGTAAAGTTCATACACCAAACTAGTCATCGCATGGTCCAGAAACCAGTTCGCACCTAGCAATAAGCAGATTTTAATAAGTCTAGACCTGGAAATCTCAAAACATTAAAAATCACATAAAACTTTTAGAAATCGATTAAAAAGATAGTGTTTCACTAGATGTGATAAGCTGATAAGTGATAAGCATGCAAATCAACATGGAATAGGAAACTAAATAAGCAAATTTTAAATGATAATAAAATTTTACGACACGATAAAATATTTGTTGAAAGCATTTTATCATTTTAGCTGAAGTTAACATCTCGCTTACTCATATTATCAATTTACTATTGGAATGGCACGTAGATTTGAACGCACACGTAATATTACGTGCTCAGAGATCATGCCACAGTCATGTTAGTAAAATACGGGAGATTGAGTACGAGTATCGCGAAAGAAGAATGCTCAAATTAGGTCCAATTGGGTCCACCCTCAGTCATAGTCGGACCGGGGTGCCACCGTTCGTGTTTCGCATGCGTATTGTTGTCTCTATTATGCTGAGTTAGGGCCTTTTTATAACAACTTTATGTACCTATATCCCATAAGTGTGTTTTATTTTTTCGTACTTTGTTGTTATACATAAATGTCTTTCTTTCTTTCTCGGTCGCACTTCGGTCTAGGTACGTCTTTCCATCTCTGTCGTTTATTAGGTAGGTATATTGCAAAAGATTGTAAATAGCGTGTCATTTGCGTTTTACACAATACAGGTAATTTGTTGAGTTAGCGCAGGGAGAACATTCCATATCTACAGAAATTTAATCTCTATGGTCTGACCCGACAACGTTAACTTGAGACCCGTGCCGAATTCACTGTCATACAGCGAAGTTAAGCTGAATAATAGATTCAGGCGTTACTTTGCGAGAATATATTGCAAAATTTGAGGATGAAATTATTTAGTACAAATTCTGCGCAAAACCTTCTCTGAACCTTATAAGATCCAATAAAATTCAATCAAAGTATGTCATCAAATAATTTCGTTTCTCCCCGAGACATCATCAATTACATTCTCTTGTATTATTCTAGCCAAAATATTCATTTTTATAGTGTCATTTACGCTACCGTCAAGTTCTACACTAACCGATCCTGTCCACCCAAAGGTTAGCTGTAGGAGATCGCTTTCAGCGATGAGTAAGGCCGCCGATTGTGCCTAGCTAGCATACTCGCTTTAATTAGTAGCAGTAAATATGCAGGTCTCGACAGAGCCTACACATTTGCTCCCCTTGGATTCGAGACCGAGGCTCTTCGGGTTTTAAAAAAGTTATCTGAGCGTCTGGTCGAAGCGACGCGTGACCCGAGAGCTGGTGAGTATCTGGCGCAGCGCATCAACATTGCCATACAGCGTGGCAATGCAGCCAGCGCGTCTTGGGGACTCTTCCGACTGGTATTGATATGAATCAGTTGAGTTACCTGTAGATTGTATGCAACAGTTTGCAGTTAGCTCAATTGTTTCAATTGGAAACACAAATTCTAATTTCACACTAATATTATAAATGCGAAAGTTTAGATGGATGGATGGATGGATGGATAGATGGATGGATGGATGTTTGTTACCTCTTCACGCCAGAACTACTGAACGGATCGGGCCGAAATTTTGGATTCAGGTAATTCTAATCCTGGGATCAAACATAGGATACTTTTTATCCCATAAATCAGTTACCATGGGATAAAAATCACCTATAAACGTTTATAGAAACAACGCGTGCGAAGCCGCTGGCAGAAGCTAGTATTTATATAATTTGATTGTAATTTTCTTTGTCAAGATTTATTCATTTATTTAATCCTTATATTTTGAAGTTTCAAGCTATTTGTGGCAGGGTAGAACTTTAAAATTGCACTTACCGTTCCCTTTAGCCTCCTCAGGTTTCGCGGTAAGCTTCACAGCCGCTAGCCCAGTCTCTTTAGAGTCATCCGGCACTCCCAAATCTTCTTTTATTGATAGTATGGACTCTCTTGTTTCCTCTTTCTTCACTTTAGGTTTCGAAGAGGTCTGTATTTCGGCTAAGCCGGGCACAGGTTTACTTGTATCTTCGTACAGCATGAAGTTTTGCAGGCGCTTTATTGATATCGTTGCTTCGGCTACCTGAGCTATACCTGTTACAGATTGATGTTACAATTTTATTTATGTATTAATATTCATTATAAAGTTATGTAGTTATAATTAGACGACGATTAAAAGACGACCTCTGTGGCGCGGTGGGCGAAGGTCCGCCTGCGAAGCAAGAGGTTGCGGGTTCCATTCCCGCCTCGGGACAAATATTTGTACGATCTGCAGATATTTGTTCAGGGTGTTCTGGTCGTTTTCTATATATAATAAAAAGTATCTATCTATGTACTCGTATATTATTATGTATATCAGTTGTCTAGTACCCATAACACAAGCTCTGCTTACCTTGGGGCTAGATAATGCTGTGTGAATTGTCCAGCATTATTTATTTATTTATTTTATAATTAATTTATGAATAATAAATCGAGATTTAGATAAAATTTGTCCTCGTTTAAGACATGTTTATTATTGAGCTGAGCAGACAGACGAATCTAAACATGCAAACTAGTATATTGATTTATTAATTTATTGCTGAGAATAGACGCGAAATGTGCTCATAATTAAAATGTTATGCAAAGTACCTTACAGATTTTTTTATATAAAAGATGAGATGTTACTAGCTCGTGGAAATAAATAAATTCATTTATTTTGATCTTTAATTTCACTAATTCCGATGTTTAAAAAAGCAAAAAATCTGTCTTCGGCTTGTAAAACCAGTTTTTAAAAATATTGTAAGCCATGTTCGCCTAGGGACAAATGTTTGTACGATCCGCAGATATTTGTTCAGGGTGTTCTGGATGTTTTCTATGCATAATAAAAAATAACTATCTATGTAGTGCACTGTATTAAGTATATCAGTTATCTAGTACCCATAACACAAGTTCTGCTTAGCTTGGGGCTAGATAATGCTGTCTGAATTGTCCTGCATTACATAATATTATTATTATGTTGTTTTGTACTTTTTTGCGAATTTCGGCAAAAATCGTTAAGGGCGTATACAACCTCAAATTGCTTATTTTCAACTCCTTCGGACCTCCATATCTTCCAAACTACTGAATATTTAACTTTGAAATTTATATATGGTAAAGTTCAGGACTTATTCTATCGATCATATGTTTCGAAAACACGATGCCATAAAATTTTCTCGATAGAAAAAAATCGCAAAGTTACCTCTAATTTTTTACTAAAACCCTAATTTCTCAATAAATACAGATGATACGATCTTGAGATTAAGCATAGTAATTGAACTAAGTATAAAGAACATTTTATATGTTGCCTTTTTTTCAATTATCTATTCTAATGTTTGTGGGGAGCAAATAACTACTAAAAACTTGATTTTTGGGCTTACGCCGCTTTGCTCTGTCCCGCTCCTGTGAACGCGAAATCCTATGCCTATCCTCTTCACACAATAACGAGGTAGGGTACCGCCTTAAGAAATTTCTTAAAAATAGCCGAGAGGCTATTCAGGGTTAAAAACCCGCCAAACTATTGCACTTGATTCCACCCCCAGTTTCCATAATGTCAAACGTTGTGTCGAACCACCTATATATCTATCTACTTATATGCATACCTTGCGGGAAGAAAACAGTCATAGTTTGCCTCAGGATATTGTAGAAGCTGGTGACAACAAACACCTGCTTCGCCGTGATCACGTTGTGGACCAGCACGTAAGCCAGGATGGAGCAGAACAGGCAGATCCTGGTGGTGAACATTATGAATGACGTCAGCACTCCTCGGATGTAGGAGGTCGAACGGATCTGCTTTATTTCATGCCTGAAAAGAAAATCGAGCTTAAGAAGGGTCACCAGTGCTGTGGACATTTTAAAGCGACATCGAAAAATGAGGTGTTTCTTTCGTTGTACAGTATGTTTTTTATGTAATCTGCTTTATTTCATGCATGAAAAGAAAATGGAGCTTAAGAAGTGTCACCAGTGCTGTGGACATTTTAAAGCGACATCGAAACAAGATAAAATAAAAAATTTAAAAAACCCGCCGACGTTTATTGGTTGAACAGATTTTCATGAAACATGGCTAAGAACACTCGGGATAAAATTATATATGATATGACACAATAAAAACTAAACGAAAATCGGTTCATCCGTTTGGGAGCTACGATGCCACAGACAGATACACAGATACACACATACACAGACAGACACGTCAAACTTATAATATAACACACAAACATAACTTTTTGCGTCGGGGGTTAAAAAGAGGTGTTTCGTTGTACAGTATGTTCTTTATGTATGTTGGTTGATTTCTCCGTCAGTAATGAACCGATTTAAACAAAATTTCGCTGTTGGATAGAGAATGATCCCCAGGGTGGCCCCATCAACATTTTATTCCCGAGGGAAAATTATTTGTCACGCAAAACGAACAGTGCAAAATTAAGGGATTCCAAGTGTCAGGATCAAATTATATTCGTTTAGAGACCTTCATCTTTGTGACCAATGTTTGCAAATAAATAATTTGGAATAAAACCCCTGAGGTGTATGGTATTCTGCCAGTTGTTTACCAGGTTTATATTGCGTAAGTCTGTTGTTTACCTTCTCTAATTGTAAGTAGGAGCAATTTGTGGGAGGGCGGGCGGTACACACGAATTACATTTTCTTGGATCTTATCAGAAAAGGTTTTGCGCGGAATTGTTACTAAGTATTGTTCTATCCTGATATTATAGAATGGATTTCCGCAAAGTAACGCTATTATAGTGAATCTATTATTTGAAATTATTCTTCCTGTTTTTTGTAATTTATGGTGTATCTGTCATTCGTGGTCATCGATCAAAAATTTCCGGCCGGCCCCCCTTAGATGCACAATGCGCGCCCTGAAAACGTCAGTATCAAAAGGTATCCCATTTGGCATTTTGGGATACCTTTTCAACTAGTGTCATTTTAGCTCTCGGACCGAAAGCATGGTCAAGTGCTCGTATAAAAAATGCAATAATCGACCGACCAGGCAACAGAAAAAGGATGGAATTTCTTATTTTCAGTAAGTTTAAATGTAATTTTTACCTGTGTATTGTGATATGAGCCAATTGAGCCTTATATACTTGAGAAATCAGCATTAAAATTGTTGTTGGGTTTGCCTATGTAAAAATATTTATTTTGTTCTAAGTTGATGAATGGAGCGGCTATTGTTTCTAATTTTTTTTTTAATTTATTTGTGGTAAGTTGTAAGTGATAATTTTTTTTTTCATGAAAAGACATTTAAAATAACTTGTTGAGGTTTATAAAATAACTAGCTGACCCGCCCTCAATTTTATTTGCGTGAACTGAAATAACGTTTTTTTGGCCCATAGAAAAACTCTTACGAAGCCGCAGGCAGACACTAGTTCTTTTAAATTTAAAGTACCTGCCTGGAATTGTATTTTAGGTTTATTTCACTAGCTTTTGTTAACTTATTTATATTATTGTATGTCCGAAATGACCCTTTTGTTTGTTGACTGTTGCGTCGCTAATTTATAGTTGTATCAATAAACGATTCGTTATCTTTACCTGAATTCTGTTGATTTTATAATGCTTATAAAAATAATCAGGGTAAAAATTATTTTTAGGTACCTTCCTACCTACTTACAAAATAAAATAAATTCGACTCCATTAATCTCTTGTTCCGCATGCAAAAAACTTGACAGGCTCTGCGCAAACTGTCTGCGTCAAAACAAAACGTGGACACTTTTGAGTGTCATTCTTGTAAGGTTCTAGGTTTCTACGGGGGAGGCCGCATACTTGATCGATGTTCGTGGTTCTATAAATAAATAAATTGGAATCACGCGGTTTGCCCAGCCGCGGTTTCCACCGTGTCTGATCCCGCGATAAGTTGTAATTGGTAACTATGCCCTATATTAGTATAATAAGGGTAGGTCCTTATTACGTTACCAAGGAGTTTAGTAGAGCAAATACTAAATTTTACGGCACAAGGCAATAAAATCAAAACAGCAGACTCCTCAAATATTAAGTAATTAAAGTATTGTGGAATTAGTGCCCCAATAAAGCTACCAATTAGATATCACTAAACACGTGTCGCTATTCATAAAAGGTGTTCAACTATCTTCGATCAAACAAACCTACATAGAACAAAGATAACAAGCATAGAACAAAGATAACAAGCATTTGATTGCTCACGTTTGTTATGATTCTATTCCCATTCTTATCTGCGATTCTCACGCTTGGCTCAACGATCTTTTATCTCGCGCGACATTGAAACGACGATTATATTTTAGGTACTTCCTAGCTTTTGGCTTTCGCCTTGGCTTTGAATATGGAGTAGGTTCCAACGATTTTGACGAGAACGAATAGAAAAAAACTTGAGAGGTGTCAAGGGACACCCGGATGGAACGAAGTTCCTTTCGATTAATTAGTGAAGGAATTGTAATCGTCGCGACACCACACTGTTCAATGCGAAATAGAAAGACGAAACGAAAATAACTGCCTTGCTTTTTATATGAGAGAGAGAGAGACAGAGAAACACGCGCACGCCGCCGCACGGCTTATAACTATAGCAAAAAGTGTCGAAAGCAAAGTGTCGTTACAACTTTTGGTCTTAATTTTTTCCGTCTAGCCCCCTTTCGCAACGCGCGATAAGGAACTTCGTTTCAAAAATGTTATTGAATGCGTAAAATATTTTTTATTCATATTAAACTTTGCTAATTTAGGTATTTCACCTATGACATTTTCTTCTACTGAGATTAATCCATTGTTTGGTTTTATCCAAGTAGTTCTGAAGTTCAGCTCTGGAGGGGTGAGTCTATTTGACGTTAGTAACGAGACGTGATCGAGACGTTTCCGTTTTCCATACTTGGTACAGCATCTATATCGTAATTCATAATTCTTTATTGCACAAAATTGGTACAAGTAGAACATTTACCAGGAAAAATAATGGCAAAGGCTAGCTTAACCCTAAAAAGAGTTCTCTTCGAGCAAACCTTACTGGGAGAGAGGGACAAAATTGTAAAAGTGGGTACATGTGCTTAAGGCGAATATATACCCCGATAGTAGCGCCACTACATATTTTATTTCATCATTACGATATACAAAGGAATTATCAAAAAATCGGACCGCGCGTAGACGATATTTATCATAAGCTTTTTTTAAATGATTCTGTAATAGTTTTGTTTTGTGTTATTCAATCAAAAACCTTGTTTGGAGAGCTTGGTGGCCACCAATAGGAACTAAACTCTTGAAACCAGTATCTGCCTAAATAATACAGTACAAAACTATTACAGATTTAAAAAAGCTTATGATAGATATCGTCTACGCGCGGTCCGATTTTTTGATAATTCCTTTGTATAACGTAATTATAAAATAAAATATGTAGTGGCGCTAGTATCGGGGTATATATACGCCTTAAACAAAGGACATGTACGATTTAATTTTAACCTACTTATTAAATAGACTACTACATAATATGATACAATACATAAAATACTATAACTTAATAAATATAATTATATACACACTAGCTGACCTGGCGAACGTCGTACCGCTCTCACCTTTTTAAACCTTCCCTGAACTTACACAAACATTTCAAGACCAAAATTAGCGGAATCGGTCCAGTCGTTCTCGAGTTTTAGCGAGACTAACGAACAGCAATTGATTTTTATATATGAGTAAGAATAAGATAAGATATAAATTGAATAAATACATATAATACAACAGAATCATAAAGATAGGTAATGCTCTTTGACTTTACGCTTGAAAATGAAGAGGGCTAGCACGAATATCGGGGGAGAATTCCATAACCTAACCGAGTCGACAGTCAAAGAGCCACCGTAGCGGCTGGATGAGTGAACCGGAAATTTAAGGACGAGGGACAAAGTTGATCTACATGGTCTATCACGAGGGTAAGGAAACTCAAAACGCTCACGGAGGTAAGAAGGGGAGAGAGGATTTTTCAGAATGTTATAAAGATCGTGTGACAGATAACGCAAATCCCACACTAAAAGGCGACGCCAAAATCACGTCTCGTCAACAAAAAATGTCAAATAGACTTGCCCCTTGTTCAGTGATAGTTCCTGCTGGTAATTGGTTGTAGATTTTCAGGTCTACCAGCCACCCTCTAATAAATACGACATCTGTGGCGCAGCGGGCGAATGTCCGCCTGCGATGCAGGAGGTTGCGGGTTCGATTCCCGCCTCGGGACAAAAGTTTGTACGATCTGCAGACATTTGTCAAGGGCGTTCTGGATGTTTTCTATGTATAGTAAAAAAATATCTATGGCGCGGCGGGCGAAGGTCCGCCTGGACGACGCAGGAGGTTGCGGGTTCGATTCCCGCTTCGATAAAAATGTTTGTACGATCTGCAGACATTTGTCAAGGGCTTTCTGGGTGTTTTCTATGTTTAATAAAAAAAGATCTATCTATGTAGTGTATTGTATTAAGTATATCAGTTATCTAGTACCCATAACACAAGCTCTGCTTAGCTTGGGGCTAGATAATGCTGTGTAAATTGTCCAGGATTATTTATTTATTTGTTTAATAAGGAAATTAAATGCTCATGTAGTTTAGCTTTGATTCTAAGCTTTGGCTTTGTAGCTCAAAGCCAAAGCCTTTTAGAGTAAGAGTCATTACTATTTACGATGATGTCATTTCCGTATCGCAACAGGACATCGGTCTTTAAACCTTAGCATAAACCTGCTAACTGCTAAGTAATACGGTGTGTAGTGAAGGTACTTGGAAACATCTGTCACACACCTTTATGGAATTTAATGTGATGCGGAAAATGTCGAGAATTCGTTTTTATGCTCACAAATAAATGTATAATTTACATAAATGTAGCTATTGTCAACTCAGAAAGGTAGTGTGAAATACTGTATAATGAACTGATTCACGTGTGCATTTCTATTTATAGTTTGTTTTTATTGTTAAATCTGTGTAAGTTTACTTGAATCTGAGAGCACAGAAAATTAGTTTATTCAGTTCAAGAGATTAGTTTAGTTTTTAGGAATTTTAAGAACGTTGATCTTTCCGTAGTGATTCCTGATAAAATGAATGATAGAAAGTAACAAAATCACCAATAAAAATTAATAAATAAAAAAATCTTTGTATGTACAAAGCGAAACATCCTCTCAGACAGCCTTTTGACCATGTTATGGCGTCCGCCCATTTAATAGTTGGTGTTGTATGATTATTTGACGACTCTCTCATGGTTATTTCATGGTAGAATACCAAGCAATTTAAGCATTCGTTGATTACTCTGTAGTTACGCGTTCACAGCAATTCATTCACGCAATTAACAGAGGTCACCCCGTCAACGAACAATTGAAAAGATGCACTAGCGAGCATAGTCATTTATACAGACGGGTCTAGACAAAATCAATGATAAACAATATTGCGCTGTCTCCAACCGGAGAACTGAAGTGCACATGCCGAGGTAAGCAATTCATAAAGAACCTTAACCCCTCAGGCCCCAAGCGGTAGCCGGCCACCGCGCCTTACGTCACTGCACCGTTCACTCAAACCCCAAGCGGTAGCCGGCTACCGCTCTCCTGCATTTGATTACGGACCTTATTTTATATGTTTAGAGGCTACTTTCCTATGAAGAAGTTTAATGAGTTAGGTTGTTTGATATATTTTCTACGACAAATATTTTATTATCTGTGGACGTAATTTTTTTTTTTGGCAGTCGAATTGAGATTTATGACGCCATTGTGTCTAAGGCGCACGGCCTGTCATTCATTTCGGTCCCAAGATGGAAGGGTTAGTTCCGTACACTAAGACTTACTTTCTAGCCTTAGCCACGAGGTCAGCGAAGGGTTTCTCCCACGTGTACATCTTGATGACTTGAATGCCTGAGAGGATCTCGTTCATCAGGCGTACTCGCTCGTCGGTCCGTAGCGCTGTCTCCAAGCGGAGAACTGAAGTGCACATGCCGAGGTACGCAATTCATAAAGAACCTTAAGTTCCGTACACTAAGACTTACTTTCTAGCCTTAGCCACGAGGTCAGCGAAGGGTTTCTCCCACGTGTACATCTTGATGACTTGAATGCCTGAGAGGATCTCGTTCATCAGGCGTACTCGCTCGTCGGTCCGTAGCGCTGTCTCCAAGCGGAGAACTGAAGTGCACATGCCGAGGTACGCAATTCATAAAGAACCTTAAGTTCCGTACACTAAGACTTACTTTCTAGCCTTAGCCACGAGGTCAGCGAAGGGTTTCTCCCACGTGTACATCTTGATGACTTGAATGCCTGAGAGGATCTCGTTCATCAGGCGTACTCGCTCGTCGGTCCGTAGCGCTGTCTCCAAGCGGAGAACTGAAGTGCACATGCCGAGGTACGCAATTCATAAAGAACCTTAAGTTCCGTACACTAAGACTTACTTTCTAGCCTTAGCCACGAGGTCAGCGAAGGGTTTCTCCCACGTGTACATCTTGATGACTTGAATGCCTGAGAGGATCTCGTTCATCAGGCGTACTCGCTCGTCGGTCCGTAGCGCTGTCTCCAAGCGGAGAACTGAAGTGCACATGCCGAGGTACGCAATTCATAAAGAACCTTAAGTTCCGTACACTAAGACTTACTTTCTAGCCTTAGCCACGAGGTCAGCGAAGGGTTTCTCCCACGTGTACATCTTGATGACTTGAATGCCTGAGAGGATCTCGTTCATCAGGCGTACTCGCTCGTCGGTCCGTAGCGCTGTCTCCAAGCGGAGAACTGAAGTGCACATGCCGAGGTACGCAATTCATAAAGAACCTTAAGTTCCGTACACTAAGACTTACTTTCTAGCCTTAGCCACGAGGTCAGCGAAGGGTTTCTCCCACGTGTACATCTTGATGACTTGAATGCCTGAGAGGATCTCGTTCATCAGGCGTACTCGCTCGTCGGTCCGTAGCGCTGTCTTCAAGCGGAGAACTGAAGTGCGCTTGCCGAGGTATGCTGCGGAAAGAAGTTTCTTTTTGAAAAATATTCAAGTAGATTGTTTGCAAGTCTGCACTTAGCTCAATTGTTTCAATTGTAAATACAGTACCCGGCGATAAATAATGCACATCGATCTGTGGAAAGAGACAATCGGTTAATTTCGGCTTCGTAGAGCGTTATCTCTGTCGCACACTACCTATACGACTGACGAAACATCACTGTCAGTCGTTGTTCAAGTGCGGTAGAGAACGGTCGCGTCCAATTCAAAATATATATTGAGAGTTGTTAACTCCCCAAAATTTATATAATTTAAAGTTGTACTATGGCAACTTTAGGAAAAAGAGGGAAACCTTTACGAGGTCAGTCACGCGAAATTATCTACAATGTTTATAAATATTTTGTAATAATTGTTTTCAAAATAATTATATACGTAAACATAATGTGAATGTTTTTTTTAATTTATTTTACTTCAACCTAAGCCAACACTTTATCAAAAGAAGCAAATCACAATTGTTTCAACAGCTCCTAATAGATACCGGACTGTTTGTATTTCGTGCGACAGAGATAACGCTCTATGAAGCCGAAATTAGCCGATTGTCTCTTTCCAAAGGTCGATGTGCATTATTTATCGCCGGGTACTGTACTAGTATATTATAAAATAATATAATAGTATATAAAATACTAGTAAATACTTCTAATTTATTTATATTATTTGATAATAATTTTCTTTCGGCAAACGTAGTGTAGGACGCCCTCCGGCCAGGTGGGATGACGATCTGCGAAAGACTGCAGGCAGATGCTGGATGCGGCAAGCTGAAGACAGGGCGCTATGGCGCTCATTAGGCGAGGCCTATGTCCAGCAGTGGACTAATATAGGCTGATGATGATGATGATGAATTTTCTTTCTGATAAATTTATATTTGTTAAGTGAAGCCCCACTGTCAACAAAACTACGACAAACATTACACGGGTAGTCGGAGGCACCCTTGGGTACAAGTAGGAACAAAGGCTTCCGACTATCTAAGTAACAAAAGAAAATGGAAATAAAGGACAATCTACGAACGCTTGTTTAAGACTTTTACGTAGTCGGGTTTCAGTTTTTTTCTCTATTTTTTCTCACATGTTTGCTGATTGCTTGAGAAAAGTAAACCTTATTAAACTTTAAAAAACAAATATGAAACGTACAAACAAAGGCCTTTGCAATGATTCCCCACACGAGCATTTTTATTTACATTGGAATTTTCAACCCTTACTTAGACCCCGCTATCTCGGACCCCCCGATTTCAGCTGATGCCACATAGCCTATAACCACCGGGGTATTGAGACGAATCAATCTATATCTCAATTGTTGAAATCGGACGAGAAGTTTCAGCGCTACTGTAGGAACATAAAAATTGGCTACATACCTACATACAAACATAAATAGGGTGCCAACCTCATAATCTTCCTCAGTTGGTAGTCGATTAAAAACAACGACGAACATTACGAGAATGGTGCATGTTAACAGATCAGAAAATTAAAAATAAGATCAATCAAGCAAACAACTCATTACAATAATTACTTTGGCAGTAGACCTTAACTAATTATAATTACTTTGTAAAACAAAGATAGAATGATTGAAATTGGTATATTTAGTACGTCTGATAGATTGTTTCTCCACGTGGCGATGATTTCGCACGAGCGAAATTCATATACAAATAGAATACTCATGGCTCTTCCCTTTTGCTTATTAATCAGTGGTAGGAACCTTGCTCCAAATAAAATGTGCGTCATGGACTGGACACTTAATGTTTTCATATTCATAGTTATTTATTGCAATCATTGTGTACATTTTTAAATCTTTAGTATCTAAGTAATGTATAAGATGGTATGGTGATGTGGATGATATGGTTAGTTATTTATTGCAATCATTGTGTACATTTTGAAATCTTTAGTATCTAAGTAATGTATAAGATGGTATGGTGATGTGGATGGTATGGTGGGTATGATGTGATGATGATGACACAATGGTACCCTAGCAGGGCGTGGCAATAGGTACTGCGGTAGAATGGAGGTGGTTTCTAGAAGAATCTCTGGTTAGGTTTTAGCAGAAAAATATAATTTAAAAACTAATGTTTTTATTATTATTTTATTATGTATTAAGTATATCAGTTATCTAGTACCCATAACACAAGCTCTGCTTAACTTGGGGCTAGATAATGTTGTGTGAAGTGTCCAGCATTATTTATTTATTTATTATTTAGTAAATATGTAAGTTTTTATAAAATATTGAATAGGTGTTATAATAAGTCTATGTTTGACGTGCAATAGAGGCATACATAAGGCTCTTATGGTGGTTAGTGACGCGCGAAAAAAGATCGGATGTTTACTACTTTCTAGGTTCTACAAGTAATTTCGATAGCAGATAAGAAATTGTAGAGGCTACATGATGCTGTGTGAATTATCCAGCACTAGCTGACCTGGCGAACTTCGTCCCGCTCTCAACTTTCAAACCTTCCCTGAACTTACACAAACATTTCAAGACCAAAATTAGCGAAATCGGTCCAGCCGTTCTCGAGTTTTAGCGAGAATAACGAACAGCAATTGATTTTTATACATAAGATTATTTACCATTATATTTGTATTTTAGAAGAACACCATCCACAGATAACCATCTGTAGCAATCCACTAACCTTGCAAAGGAATAAACGCCAACATAAACCCAACGCCGACGACTGCAGCCCAGCTGATCTCCAACCACATGAAGTAAGTGATGATCACTGTAGCCAGCGGTCCGATCCACAAGTAGTGCAGGAAGATGATAGCCACATCGAATCGGTTCACATCGTTGGATAGAAGGTTCACCACTTGACCGACTGTTGTTTCACCGAGAGCGGTTTTTGATAGGCGAAGGGACTGTAAGAAAAGTAAAATCACAATAATATTATACGCGAAAGGATGGATGGAGGGAAAGACACACTGAAGTACTGAACAGATCGAGCTGAAATTACATGGCTATAGCTCTAATCCCGGAATCAAACATAGGCTACTTTTTATCCCATAATTCAGTTTCCATGGGATGGAAACAACCTTTAAACGTCCCGGACAGACACCAGTTATTCCTAGTCCATGGCTTGCAGGGCTGTTTAGTTATCCAGACCAGGCTAGCTAGGAACAGTTCAACCAGCCTTCCTGCAATGGTCGGCAGGCACTAGGCAGGGAAAATGTGCACCATTATGTCTTGAACGAAGTAAATATCGAGGTGTCTTGAACGAAGTAAATATCAAAGTGTTTTATTTCCTTTAGACCTTACAGAACTCTTGGACACGTCACAAAATTCAAATTCCATAAGTAAAACTAGGATATAAAGTGATCACTTTGATTTTTGGTTCACTTCAATCTTTTTAAGGTAACTTAAAAAATCGGACAAGAAACCTTTAGGTACCTTGTTAGGGTGTTCGTTTTCAAAGTGGAGCAAAACTCGTCCCAAGCTTTTTATTCTCTAGCTAGATAATCTGATATTTTCTTTTTATAAGTCTTTACAAAGGATATGATTGACAATTTGTTTGAATTTATTGGAACGAAGTTCCTTATCGTGCGTTGTTAATTGATAATTTTTGTAACTAAGATAGTTGGACGGCAGTTTAGGGGTACAGGGGCACTTAACTAACTCTCTTAGGTGTTTTTCTGGGGAACATATGGGTTATGCATGGCATAGCAATATGGGTTACCTACGTATAAAAGAATGAACATAGTTTTAAGCAGATCATCACTATGTTATTTTTTTATGCTATTGTCTAGTAGTAATTTGAAAACAAAAACCGTAACCAGTAGCGTGAAGACAGAATAAATAATCAAAAGATTCGTTACGCTATTCAGAAATTTTCATGCTTAACAGAATGGCATACAATTCCTAATTCAACTAGTTTGACTAATATAAAGTCTTGACGATATAGTAAAATCATCATCATCATCATCATGATCCGCAACCCAATTTTACCTACAGCTGGGTCAGGCCTCCAAACTCTTATGTAGTAGATGTAAAATTTGTGGAATCAAACGTATCAATAGATCAGTGGATTACGGTGAAACCAGGCAAAATTAGATGCGTGAGCCTGGATACAAAAAGCACATCATGGTGGGTTGGGGTAGAGAGCAAATGCAAACGAGTGGGATTCGACGATCGCTATTGCGCGCTTTCGCTGTTGTGTCCACACTTAATGAACGCATCTAAAAGTCGACGAATCACGGCGAACGACGGTTCGTTCGGGTTCACTTGCTTTTGCCATGACGTTCCACACTGATTCGTTCGCGTTCGTTCGTTAGCTTCGTTAGCCTTTGCTCGCTCTCGTTCGCGTGGTCTTTACCCGGCATAAGAGGATGTCAGAGGAGGCTTACAAGAATTAGGGGATGCCTAATAACGAGCAGCCCCCCCCCCCTGCTCGTAGGTTGTCTTATAGGAAGAAACAGACTGTTCCCACGCCACGCAACGTATAATAATCGTCAAACTTGTCCTCTGGCGAACTACGTGACAAAGATGCGCAGAACGCAATTCTTAGGCAAAATTGGTGGCCTGGGATTCTCTGGACAGTCGCATCGAATAAGCACTAAGTTTTTATTTCAAACAATGATTGAGCGAGACAGACGAAGCTGTACGTATCTCTTTCGCCTGCTGCACTATCGGTGGCATATGAATTATATGCATGAGTGTACCTGCGCAAACTTCCCACACTATCTGCCCGTCACCGGACAAGATGTTTGACGGTTACTATACGCGACGCATTACGAGATCTGGACGCTTAAATTTGTATGTATACAGATGGCCTAGAGACACACCTATTGTACGCCACGCCATCCCACAATTCCTTCATTTCGTCGCGTACGTCGCGTGGCAAGGGCTCAGTCTGTTTCTACCGAACCGTGCTTATGAGGGCTAAAGTTTTACCATTTTTCATGTTGTATGTAGTCTGCTAAGTAAAAGCATTGTCATTTCTCAGAGATCTGGGCGCTTGAATTTGTATGAAAACAGACACCTATTGTACCTACGCCACGCCATCCGACAATTCCTACATTTCGTCGCGTACGTTGCGTGGCGTGGGCTTAGACTGTTTCTACCGTACCGTTCGGATGAGGGCTAAAGTAAAAGCATTTTTATTTCTCACTTAGTGTTCTTTTATGGACATAAGTCAGGGTGAGCAATAATACTGTGTCTGTTCTAAGCTAACAGAACCATTTTGATTAAGGGAGTAACATCTTTTTGTCAATCTCTTTTTCTATAAAAGTTATAATTATTAATCAAGAAACCCTCTCTCTCTCTCTCTCCCAATAAGGTGCGCCAGAAGAGAATTCCTCCTATAGTTAAGCTCACCTTTGCCATTCCTTCTCTAGTTGTAGTTTAGTGTATCTTTTATTTAGTGGAAATTAAGAATTAAGACGGTAATCCCGCGTAACATCAGTACATCACACTATAAAAGAACGTCGTCATGATGATCCTAATTGGATTTGAAGGTTTCTCATCATTACTAATATGGGGTATCGTCTTACACGAATTCGGGTCACATGCCTGTCACTTGCCTGAATGAATAATGACACGAAGACAAAGGGTCCTTGGAAACCTAATCGTTTGGATTGATGAGCTGGACAAAAAAATAGGTACGCTGTTTTATGATAACCATTTTGTTGCTATCCTTTACCTTGTCGACGACCTCTGTGGCGCAGCGGGCGAAGGTCTGCCTGCGACGCAGGAGGTTGCGGGTTCGATT
The DNA here is from genome assembly GCA_963564075.1 of Eupithecia subfuscata. Classification (NCBI taxonomy): domain Eukaryota; kingdom Metazoa; phylum Arthropoda; class Insecta; order Lepidoptera; family Geometridae; genus Eupithecia; species Eupithecia subfuscata. The sequence goes on along the minus strand of OY751097.1, from coordinate 8,735,324 downwards.
CCCGCCTCGGGACCAATGTTTGTACGATCTGCAGACATTTGTCCAGGGCGTTCTGGATGTTTTCTATGTATAATAAAAAATATCTATCTATGTAGTGTATTGCATTAAGTATATCAGTTATCTAGTACTCATAAATAACACAAGCTCTGCTTAGCTTGGGGCTAGATAATGCTGTGTGAATTGTCCAACATTATTTATTTATTTGTTTTACCCTCACAATAGGGAAATATACTAGGTTTTATGTGAGCTGGGAATGGTTCATTACCAACTCACGTAAAACACGTTCATTACCATCGATCTAAGTAAAAACGGGGGAATGAGTGAGATGAGCTTCTCGTAAGTGGAAGGCTCAAATTAGGTCCACCGGTAGTCGGACGCGCGGCGGCGGCGCGGCGGTTTTACGCTTGCGATGTAGGTACTTTAGTGTGATTTATTGATGTGGTGCGAATGCGATGTAGGTACTTTACTAAAAGTCCTCGTTTGTTCGTTTATTATTGGACAAAATGGGAAATGTAACTGCGAGAGTATTTGTAACACTTGCCAGTTGTTGATTATGCGCTGGGAGAATGTACCATATCTACAAATTTTACTTAGATCTATGTTCATTACTAATGAATTAGTGACGCGGTACGGTTTACGATTTCTGACCATGAGAAAACTAAGCGTAAGCAAACGTGTGAATTAATAATATAAACTGGTAGGTATACTTAAAGCTAATATCTATTTACGTTATATCTATACATAGCTGCTGCCCGCGGATTTGCACGTCTTTTTAGTAGCCCATGTCCGTCCCCGGGCTACCATTTATCTCCCTCCAAAGTTCATCAAGATTTAACCGTTTCGGCGTGAAAATGTAACAGACAGACAGAGTTACTTTCGAATTTATCATATTATTAGTATAAAGTATAAGTGTTAGTTTATGCCCGCGGCTTCGCACGCGTTGTTTCTACAACGTTTAAAGGTGATTTCTATCCCATGGAAACTGATTTATGGTATAAAAAGTAGCCTACCTATGCTTGTATGCAAATTCCAGCCCGATTCGTTCAGTAGTTTTGGCGTGATGAGGTAACAAACATCCATCCATCCATCTATCCATCCATCCAAACTATCGCATTTATAATATTAGTGTGATTTTATTATTAATTACCATCCTAATATCCTAAAGTAACAATTCTCAAACATAATAGATAAGGTTAGTTCCTATAAATAGGTTACAAAATAGGTTACAATTTACATAATTAATTTACTTTTAAATTTTACTTTAGGATTGCTAATTCAATTTGTACATAGCGCTAGCTCCCACCCTAGGATAACCTGTGTTGTGGTCTTTCGTGCAAAAAATCAAGTTGGAACAAACACTAGAATATGGTACAACAAGTATGGTAAGAGACGATTTGTTGGTAGGTAGTACGGAATAGTTGATTTGTGGTGTCTCTCCCGAGGTCACTAGTCTCGTAAGAGTCTAGGCAACTGAATAGACCACAGGGGTAGGCGGGACGGGAGAAGGATGGGGGGAGGAACAGTTAATTTAAGACGAAGTTTCAAGGAAATCCTCAGTTTCGGTAGTTAAGGGTAATCATAGTATGGATCCAGAATACCTTTAAGCAATGGCGTTTTGTATGTATGAAAGAGGATTTAAGTAGCATCAATAAATATAGCTGGAAGTCAGCCTAACACTTTCGTTTTTAACCTAGACCTACGAACGTGTTTGAATTAGATACAATTCCCGTCTTAGTATATTATATCTCTACATAGAGTAATCATAATCAATCATGCATGATATAATATGGAAACTTTACAGCAGCGTACGTAAGGTGTAACCTTGGCAACAGATACAGTACCTGTACACCTATTTTGGATCACACACGAAATGCAACAAGACAAAAGAAGTGGCTCTGACGGAAGACCAGCATTGTCATCCAACTCATGATATATGCTGAGACAGAGCCAATTTTGTAACTGGGCTTACATGTAGTTATATAAGTAGTCTTTTTGACGTGACAACGTCTTATAATTCGATAGAGCCGGCTGCACGCACGAAAAAACATGACGTCATGCGGCATTACCTCGCTATGACGTCATGCGGCGTTACCGGCGTTACCGGCGTTCCATGTAAGGCTTGAAGTGCAAGCGAGAGCGGTGAGCGAAGCGAACCGCAATGCGACTATTGGGGAACTGCACGGCGAGCGAAGCGAGCCGTGATGTGACCCCCCTCGCCCCCTGTCCCCTGCCCTCCTCAACCCCCTTTCCCATCAAAAAATCTGATATGGGTATCGTTTTCGTTTTCGACTAACATGGGGGTGAGGATTACGAATTTGATGACTGCGGGCGTGTGTCGTATTGCGGTGAGCGAAGCGAACCGCAATGCGACTTTTGGGGAACCTCGTGGTTTTGGTGACCCTCGTGTGCGCCCCCCCCCCCCCTCCGGAACCCCCTTCCCCATAAAAAAATCTGATATGGGTATCGTTTTCGACTAACATGGGGGCGAGGATTACGAATTTGATGACGGCGGTTCGCTTCGCTCACCGCAACACGACACACGTCACACAGCAAGGCGAGCGAAGCGAGCCTTGCTTTGTGACACCACACATACTTATATGGGTATCGTTTTCGACTAACTCGAACTCGTAGATTACGAAAAAGATGTCCATTTCAAAATCCAAGATGGCTGACATTTTTGACGTGACAACGTCTTATAATTCGATTCGATAGAGCCGGCTGCACGCACGAAAAAACATGAAGTCATGCGGCGTTACCTCGCTCTGAGACGTTGTCACGTTCAACTATCGTCAGTAAACCGACTTTACAGACAACCAATTTTTTTTTTGTTTCGCAAGTATTGCTACAGCTATCCCACTATCCTATTATTTTAATATTATAAAGCCGAAAGTTTGTGAAATCTAAATTTTTGTTACCTGGATCTCCAAGACTACTGAACAGAACAAGATGAAATTTGGCGTACGTTTAGAGCAAAGCTAACTTAGATAATAAGCTAATTTTTAAACCGAAAAAAGCTAGTATTATTATAAAGCCGAAAGTTTGTGAAATCTGAATTTTTGTTACCTAGAATCTCCAAACCTACTAAACAGATCAAGATCAAATTTTGTGTACGTTAAGAGCAAAACCTAACTTAGATTATAGGCTACTTATTATACCGAAAATACGCGTGTGAAGCCGCGGGCAGAAGCTAGTAATTTATGTTTTTACACAAACTAAACACCGACTTCGAATTTCTTTACATTTTCAGTGTTATTTTTTTTATTTTGCGGGACTACTAATAATCCCTCGGGAATAATATGTATGTGGGGCCACCCTGGGATCATTTTCTATAAAAAACCAAAAGAATCATCAATATCGGTTTCTATCACATGGGAACTGGTTTATGGGATAAAAAGTCGCCTATAAACATAGGCGACTGGGAGATTCCAGGGTTAAACTTACCTGTATGCAAAATTTCAGCCTGATCCGTTCAGTAGTTTTGGCGAGAAGAGGTAACAAACATCCATCCATCCATCCATCCAAACTTTCGCATTTATAATATTAGTGTGATGTGATTCTTATTTTTAAATACCTACCCTAACTTGCAGGCTTGCCTAAAGCCTACGCAAAGATGATTACATAGAAGAATTATATCGCCCAGAAAACGGGACTATTTATAAATCGTTATTCTTGTCGTAGGTTAAATTGAGTGTAACAGTTCTAAGGTCGCTATAAGTACTTTTAACGTTTATAAATAACTTACGCCTGAATCTGCGTAGGAATATGTTATTTTTCATTCTGATTGTTACGCCTGGGAATTTGAAAGAGACGTGATTTTGAATGATTTTACTAACGGGGCCATGCTTCTAAAAATACGTGATTAAAATTCAAAACACGCCTTTTCTTGTAGACATGTGTAAAATACTATAAAGTCAATACAATCTCAGTTTTATTTCTAAACTCGGCTTCGCTCACGTGGTACCTAAATGAAAAGTAGACTCAGAAATATTGTAGCTATTGATTTGTAAAAGAATAGTTAAATAGGACCAGCAGTATAGTTCCAGAGATTGTATTTGAAAAAAAAATACTAATTTATCTCTACATACCAGCTTTTTCAGTCCAAAGATGAGGTATTCGCTAACCAGAGCGGTAGCGAAACCCGAGTGGGTATGCGGTAATCCTACACTCGACGGAATACTGCGGGCTGCGCGAAACCGAGCGCGAAATCCAAGCGAAACTTGCCGCTACCGCTCGGGTAGCGAGTACCACAGACAGATCTAAACGAGCCTTCAATTAGTATACAAAATGTCATACTCACTTTCCTGTAAATCAGCGAACAGCAAGCAACTCTGAACTTCATTCCCATATGCAGAATAGCCATCATGTACGGATGTGCAACGAACACGTTCAGAGCTGAACACAACACCACAGCCCCAGCATACATGTAGGCCTCATTCTGTTTGATATTGTGGTGACCTGGACTGTAGTATTCCACTAGTTTGCCTAGGAATACTGGTTGTGCTATCCTGTAGAAATTAAGAAACTTTAGAATGTGAAGTTCTAAGGCACGTTTGTATTATGAAACTGCTCAGTCATCGGTCAATGCTTGAGTAACGCTTCTGCCATAGAACATCGTTACTCAAGCATAGAACGATCACGGAGCAAGCATTTATAATACGTGCCTAAGACTTTACAGGTATTAGGATCAAATTTTAGGCTTAAACCAGCTCTTGAGGCAAATGACTGTCAATGCATGTTTCCGAGGTTATTTTACAAGGGACAGTTTACACAATAATAGTAACGGATAATGTCAACGTTATGCAAACGAACAACTTTTTCAGTTCTAATCTGGAAAATAACTACGTTATTGGTGATCTAATCAGTGTTATGATAACACGACTAAATTAAGTAAACTAAAGTACTTATGTAATAAAAACATGAAAGCGAACCGCCATAAACCATAAATCTGGTAACAGTGATACGAATTTAGGTGTCAGTCCATTTCCAAACTTTACTTTCTCTAACAGAAGACTACATTATTTATAATTTTATCAAACAAAACAATGAAGACTAAGTCTTAGTCTATGTTCTCATTCACATTCATCTGATTAAATAAATACCCATGCGGATAAGAATGTGTAATTAATGAGATTTGTAATATTATGAACGGTAAGATGAGAATCAAAACCAATGATCTGTACTATGTGCAATATACAAAAACTTTAAGCTATATGCGGCTAATGTTTTTGGCAGTATTATCAGCTAATTACAACGAGAAGTAAACAAGATACACTAGAATTACCTACAGCCTCTAAATTTTCCCCAAATTAAATGACATAAGTATAGAGTTTTAAACTTTTAACACAGCAAAGTAATGTAATCACGACCTCGTAGAGAAATTTATACGAGCGTGTTTCGCCTCTCCTCACAAAACCGCTAGAGAAATATAAAACCACAACGATATCCGTAGTTTAGTAGAATAGAGTACTGGGGGACTATTCGGAAAACGAAAATAGAATTTTCTGATTAGTTTTCATGCAAAGCATACTCTGATGTCACTTAGGTACCTACGTAAGATAACATTTGCAAGAAAACGAATCTAAAACTTATTTTGGTTTGTACGTGTACAGGCCCCGAAGTCAATACCGATGTAAATAAATTCAATTCATTTAAAAGTACCTAGGTACTTGACAAAAACTATATCTATCTGCGTGTTCTCAAATAAAAATCTTAAATACACTTTTTGAAACATAAGAACACATTTAAAGTACTCTTTTCACTATCTGGATTGTGAAGCGAGGCTGTGCTCTAGTCTGAACCATACTGACCTTAATTCAAGGTATTTAGAGGCCTACATGCGTTTATCAGGTAATCCTGACTTGCTCACGTGGTATTAGCATTAGTGTCGGTGGACTGCTCAGAACCCAATCTCTCTACTTGGTCACTTAAGTCCACCAGGCGATCGTGCATGTATAACTGAACGTTTTGATCGAAGTAGGAGATGAAGGATCCCAACATTCTTGGCTGTTGAATCCTACGCAGGGGTATAAAGAGTAAGCAAAAGTAGAGATCTTAATTACTTGCTTTAGGTTCTACAGGTCAAAGTGGAGGATTATATTTGACACATAAATTAGTAGCGATCATCACTGCGTTTAGATACTGCTGAACATGACTCCCAAACAATGGGATTTCCCCATAATCACCACGAGTGGCAGGCGGATTGGTGATTTCAGTGGAGGTGTCAAAATACTCAGAAAGCTGCTGCCCCTCTGGTAGGTCCACCACCAGAGATAGGCAACGACAATGACGGGCTGCGTATCCCTCAAATAGCTGGTTCGTATACTCAAGAAAAATATTATTTCGTTTCGTAAACTTGGCCTCTTTTGAAACATTACAGAACATGGAGACATAAGTTGTTTATTCAGCTTTAATCTATTTGATTTATCGATTCAGGCTATGTTTATTAAAAATATTCACATCACACCACTTTAAATTCTAAGATTTGCTGATAAATCCTAGACACATCATATCTTAATGGTATAATTCAATTTGGTTACATAATAAACATTGATTGGATCTTTTGCCGTAGTCCTAACCTTTTAGGTTTCCGTGTCAAGCTGGTTCATGAAGTTTTACGACATATTAAAGGACTTTTGCTCGCAGTTTTGTACGCGTTGTTCCGGGATACAAAGTACTTATGTTATTCTAGATCCAGAACTTAACGCGTGCAAAATTTTCGCTTGGTTTTTGTTTTATCATTTATTAGGCGTTGGCTTGTGATGTGACAAACACACACAATCTTCACATCCTAATAACTTTCACGTTTATAATATTAGCAGGATTGACGGTGATATCGACCGATTAAAATAACGTATGAATTGAGTCATTGATAATAAATGATAATACCAAAGCCCCTCTCACTGTCTCTTATCAGTTTCCCTCGTGCCAAGATATGATTACCGTGATTGTAACTCATTCATTACTTATCTTATCGTTCGTTTGTTGATACAACAGAAGTCAATAATATTATATTAACGAGATAACTATGTAAAGTCAGGTTATTAGATGTTCGCGTACCAATTAGAACGTTGGTTTACGACTTTTGAATTGGGCTAGGTTAGGTCGCTGATAAATTATTCTACTGCCTAAATAGCATATGCCCCAAGATTTACCTAACACGTTATGGGCTCTAACAAAGTTAGCACTATTTTGCTGAGTAACTTGCGAACGAGAATTCGTCAGAATATTGTTTACTTTACTACGATTGACGACATAATCAGGGTTTCTCCTCGTTACATTATCAATTTACAATTAACATCAAATTTAGTCAAAGTAGGTAAGGTACATCGCTTATCCTAGGACGTTCATTGACAGTCATGGGGTCAGCAAGGTATGGAACCAACCACAATGGTGTACCATTCCGTTCCAAAAATCACGAGTAACAGGAAGGCCTTGTGGCATAGACCGAGGACGGTACAAAGTCCAACATCCACGCTGATTCACTCTCATCATTCCATCGCAAACATTTTGCAGGCTAACTAGGTCGTCACCACGCTTTGTCGTTGACCGTTGTACCATTGATAATAAAATAGTCATGCAAAATTACTACAAGTTAGTTCATCATTATTCAGGCACTTGTATTCTTTTTAAATACACTTATATCAACCGTCATCCTAAGAGTTTCTTTCATCTAAGCTCCATCTTCTAATGATCTCAACACACTTTCTTACTTATGTCATCTTGCACACAATCCATCTTATAGATCTATTAGATATTGTTCATTTATTTATTTATCTCCAAGCCAATAAGGCTCTTTTAGAGGGCTGCGTCCATCAGTGGACCAGTCCCGGCTGTAGATGATGATGATTATGCATCTCCAAGTTTTTGTGCGTCGACTTACGTCCTGCGCTTACGCAGGTTCGTTAGCACCTTCCTAGGTATGTGTAATTTAAAGATTGACAAACATAACAGTTAAACAACATGTTATTGTATTGGTGCATCAAATTGCGCAAGTATTTGCAACTCCAAACATGCCGATTAAAGTTCGTCAGCCCGCCTGGACGGTCGAAAGAGGAATGACCGGTTTTGCTCTTTTGCGAGTGCTTGAGATAAGAAAGTGATCAGTCTTATAAGTCAAGTGTACTTGATAAGTTCTAGTTCAATGGGCTTGATAGGCTGAGAAATAATGCCATGTTACAAGAACTATGTATTACCACACATAAGATAAGTTAAGACTTAGACGGAGATCGGTTATTATAAGTGATTGTTTCTTCCTTGTTATGTGTTTTTATGGTAAAGACTTGGTTTGACTGAAGTCTTCCCCAATATGCTATTTAAAAGCCTTGGCTTGACCAAGGCTTTTAAAGCTGTCGTCAGTCAGATGCCACTTTGCCATTTTCGATACTGAGCTACTTTCAAAACTCAGATACATATCGATCGAAAAGTTTGCCTATGAAAAGCATGAAACGGTTTCCATATTTTTCAGTTTAATTTAACAATGTAGCAGAACTACTACGAGTATTTAGCTGTACGGTGTAGGTATATTTAATGCAGACGGCTAAAGTCTGTCTTTTCGTAAGATCGTATCGCGTACACCTGGCACTTCAACTGTTACCCAGCACGCTCAATGTTGACTTACGGAGGTTTCATAATTGTTTACTTTAAACATAAGATGGTATTTCCATCTGTCTCTATGTATATTCTAAAGGGAAATCCCTATAGTTTGATAGAGGTAGCTTGTATATAGAAAACTAGCTGCTGCCTGCGGCACCGCACGCGCTTTACAAGTAGGTGTTTGTCCCCAGGATACCATTTAACTCCCTGTCAAATTTAATCAAGACAGAAACTAAGAAATTTCATTGATATTATGATATATTTATGCATATCATACATAAATTGGTACAACGACGAGCAACCTTAAATATTTCGTACAAATGTTAACTGTACTTAGAGAATGTACAGTTGCAATTTGGTAAGGTTTGTATTTTTACTTGTGGATGGCTAAAACGAGTCTTTATTTACCGGTTTGAAACACGACATGCACGTAAAACAAATCCTTTAGACCCACTTAAATAAAATACCTACCAGAAAAGTGCGTTTTTATTGAATTCCCTACACATCTTTTGGTACACATAGATTTTTATTACTTACCATGCAAAATTGCTTTAGCTACAGTTAAGTATTAGATGCACCGACGCGCTGGACAACCCCTGATTAGCGGTCGATTTTGGCTTAGCATAGTAGCAAGTATAAAATTAAATTAAAATTATCGTTCAGTACTACTTATTTATTTGTTGACTTTTCATACTTTAATTACATAACTGAATTATAATGGTTGAATATTATTTGACATTTACAAATCATCTAGTAAGAATTTACGGTATTATCAGTATTATTTTTTTTGAAATCTGATTTTATAGTTAGTAACATACACTACCTACCTATAATATGGTTATGGGTTGTACTAACAATTATGGTGAACATAACCGAAATAAAATAAATTGACATGATTTCCTCAGAAAAAGTTTCCGCCGACGACGAACGGTCGGTACTAACAGGACCTAAGAAGATTACACATTTGTTGTCAATAAAGAATTCTTTAGAATAGGTTAACAAAAGATAGTCTTTTGTTTGAAATAAGCTCAGACAAAGAGTTTTCTACGGATGGGTATTTGTAACAACTAAGTACATATTATTCTATTGTCGTGTACTACTGTTGTTGTTCTATCTTATAGCTATATTCTTGCAGGCACGACTGAGTCATTAGCGCTGCACGTGTCGATTTCAGTGCCAAAGCTTTACTACTGCGACTGAAAGGGTGTGAATGAACTGAAACACGATTATGATTACGTCTCTCTAATTCCGCGTTTATAAATATCTATCAGGTTTCGTTCAATCTCGCTCGTGAGCGATCTACCAATAATTTTACAGCAAGTATACATAATACATATTTTACAAAATTGGCACCATATTACATTGGGTTGTGTAACAGTATTTTAAATACGATGTCTCATTCGATTTATTTGACAGTAATTCAGTTTAAAATTTGACTCGTCTAGTAGCTTATTTTGTAACCTTAAGAAATGTTTTTTTTTTTCAGATTTCCTGCCGTTTCTGCCTGAGGTAAAGGATTAGACCTATTGTTACTGCCCTCAGTTTAGTAAATGAAATTCTACTAAAACATTCCTCGTCTTATCTGATGCTGAGCTTTGGGCCACTCTTAAAAACATATATTATTGCATTTAACTTTTTTCAATAGAGATATGTTTGGCAGAGAGCGGCAATGTGTTGCAGTCGCGATTCAGCATATCAGCATATTCCGAAGGATGACTAACTAAAATGTTGTCTTCCTGTAACAACATTGTAGCTAGCTACTGGTGATAGAATTCCTACTCTATTTCGTCACAATTTTTTTTAAAGTACCTACGTTTTGTTTTTGTTTATATAACTTGGTTTTAGTAAATTAAGTGCCTACCGAATGTTTTATAAGCCTATGTAATAAAGCATATTTATAGAACTCGAGCAATCTTTGCTCAGGGTGACTCCAAACCGTGTATGTTCAATTAATGAGTAACTGGCATAAACATTTGATTAATATTTGTATTTTTAGTTAATTAAGTGCCTACCGAATGTTTTATAAGCCTATGTTATAAAGCATATTTATAGAACTCGAGCAATCTTTGCTCAGGGTGACTCCAAACCCTGTATGTTTAATTAATGAGTAACTGGCATAAACATAATTTGATTAATATTTGTATTTACCTAACTGTATAAAACGTTTCGTTATTATGTTTATCTGTAAGGCTTCAAGACTTACCGAATGCCGCACTCCATAACCAAAAGAACGAATCCGTAGAGCATACATCGCGCGGCATACGCCCGCATGATGACGCGAAGTAAGCTCGGTTTCCGTTTCCCGGTGCCCGCGCGGGCCACTTCCTCTTCCCACAGCTGGGCGAACCTGTCGCCTAGGGGACCTGCCAGACAAAACGTCTTCTTAGCTTGTGGAGAGTTCGTTAGGTTAGCTTACGGCGAACACAGTAATACTTACAAGGGACTTACACAAATCTAACATGTAATTAATTGAAAACTATTAAAAACTTTTGGGGATAAAGGGGGACAAAGGCCTATAAAGTGTAGCTTAGCACACTGCCGATTTTATTAATAAAATAACGAGGTAAATGTACAATGTACAATGAGTACTTGAATAGGGTGTAACCTCTGGTACTACTATCTGATTTTGAAGATGATTTCAGTCATATAATTTAAAGCTACACTAACCCTAAGTGACAACGGCTATGTTTTAGTCAGGTACCGCGTGAAAAAAGCCGCTAGTTGCAGCAAGTTACTTATAAGTTCATTCTTAGTGCAACCTTTTACAGGCATACACAGCATTACAACATCATGCAATGAATTGATGATGATGTGATCAATCTCAATAAAGAATAGCCATGTTCACAGGACATATTATGGTGCACAAGTGTGTGTGCATAGACAGGTGCACTCTCTATTCCCTCAATCCCATATCTGATGTATGCATTGAAGTTTAATGCTTGCATCGGATATGGGTTTGATATGGGATGATATGATATTAGCTAAAATATGCAAATAATATAATAATAAACACTCTCATCATCAAATGCTTAGCAAGTTGACAAACTAATCTAGAATGAATAAATGTAGCACTAATGTTCATTTAGTTTGAGGATGAAGCCATTTTATAGTGCTCTCTACCTTGAAGGAAAATGGGAGGAAATTCTGCTAATGATTATTATTTTAACAATTTATTACAATACTTACCAGAATGTATTCCAGGTTACAATTTTTAACCAGATGTTCCTTCCATTTTCCTCCCTGTTATATTATATTGAACAATTATTATTGTCACAAAAATTTAATGTAGTAGGTTATCTATCATTCTAGTTGTTATTAAAGAGATGTTTGATGTTTTAGTTAAATAAATTAAGATATAAATCTTAAATTCATACTAATTTGCACATTGTTTTAATGATGTGGGAATTATTTTACCTTGCTGTTAAATGACAGCCATGCTTTGCTTTGCATTGTTTTTGTCATATAATATTATTTATGTTGAATTCTTTTTTTATTTATTATTTATTGAATGCTGGTGTAAAATGTGAAGTTATCTTTGAACTCGTGTTAATTTAATTCAACTTTTGTTTCTTACTTTAACTTCAGTGAAGATAAGTACTACTTAGGTGTGTATTAATCTAAATAATAATAAGGTAGATTAAGTCAATGAAATAAGTAGTTCAAGACTATTGAACTGTGAATGCCTGACTGCCGAATAAGTCATATCAAGCCTTATGATAAAACAAAATACTAGTAAGGATTTCTCAGAACTGTCTGATCTGCTCAGACAACTTCTTAGTTTAGAAACAATTTCCCCAAGAATGTTCTGGCTTCTCAGAAAAAATAGTTCTGAAATTATTGTAAAGATTTGATTTTCTGTTAAACATATGATTTTTCACTTACCAGAGGAATGTTCTTCAAGGGGTTCATAAAGGTCCTGCTCTTCCATTTCTTTTTTTAGTCCACCCCAAAAAATAGGCAAAGTCCATCTGCAATACAAAATAAGGTTAACAATGAAAAAGCAGGTAATTGGCTGGGATGGCTTGACATACTATTACAACAAATTAGGTACCTACCTGACCTGATGCATAGCTGGTTACAGTGCATTGTAACAATGCAACTAAAATGCAGGTAATTTATACATGTATGCAGATGGTCTATAGGTTACTTACGCAAATGTTAGGGCAGACAGGGGGTTGGCCTTAGCCCTGGGATGGGCAGGGCGATTTTTCTTCTTTTGTGATTCCATGGTCTAATACCTACCAACAAAAAATTATTTTAGCTACAGCTATTTGACAGAAGCCAAAAATTTACGCTACAAATAGTGGTAATTACAGGGACTTACTGATGCAGTCTGGTGTTGGAATAAAACGTTTATAGCACTACTAAAAGAAGTGGCATGACAACAGCTGTGCCGGGCTCTCCGCAGCCGACTCCGACGGTTCACAAATTCACAAAAAATATAACACAAGGAGACTACCTGCTGCCTCGAAACAAACGACCCTTTAAATTCACAAATCTTTACACAACACCTCGCATTAAGTACCCGATTTTTACACGAGTTGAGAATAATAATTTAGGTAGGTACTTTATCCGGATTGGGGGTATATTGTTATTTTTAAGGGGATGAAACCCGAGCCGACAGATCAGGTGATTTTTTCAAGTGAACTGGGAAGAGATCAGCGCGTGCAACCGCCGATGTCTGCAGCAAAATTTGAACTGAATAAAATACAGAAAAGAACGTAAAACACTAGAATTGGATTTTACAGCTGATTGATCGTAAATAATTAAAACTACGACTGGCGGCGGATTTGGATGTGAATTATGAAGTTAATAAAAGAGATTGAGCAGACAGAACAAACGTCGCTACTGAGAAGAGGAAATCATTAGTATTACTACAGAAAATATTTAAAATTTTATTTTATACAAAAACAAATCCAACGACAGACAGCGTGCCGCAATTTTCCATCAGACAAGAAGTTGGAGCAGGAGAAAGGGAGGGAGGGAAGGAACGGAAAGAAGAGAGGGGAACGAAGGATGAGGGGAAATGAGAACTGTCAAATTTAGTCCTAATGTCAAAGTCATCACACGATGTTATGGCTTGGCCACACGCTCCGTCTTAAGGCGAAAAATCTTACTTAGGTACGTGTGAAGTGGCGCGCAATCAGTGGCGGATTTCCCGTAAGGCCCAGTAGGCCCGGGCCTAGGGCGGCCAGATATTAAGGGCGGCAAATCGTGCCAAAAAGAAGGAAGATTACATAAAAATATTTTCAAATATTATTTTCTACCACAATGGTTTTCTACCGAGCCATACCTGGCAACCCTAAGCGGCCGCCCGCATGCTACCAACCTTCTAGCCGTTAAAATAGCCAACCAACCTTCGAAGGAGTTTCGAAAGTTGTGGCAAATTCAAAATTAAAACCGGAGCGTGCGATAGCCCGCGAAATCGGTTTTTCTTTGTAAGGCTTATTTTGTAAAAAGTTTGTATCGAAACGTGTTCTTTTTGGTTCTTTAGTGTAACGATAGGCTATCTAACTATAAAATAAAATAAACACTGGACATAAAAACTGTAAGAATGAATTTTAGCATTGAATTTTGAATTTTAGCCCGCCTAAGAGCGAGAGAGACAGACATAAAAAGTGACTTCCTACTATACGAATGAATATTCACATTAAAATTATTTTACCACTCAAAGTCGTTGTCACGTAAAACTTTCGCCCGTATACCGACTTTACAGGCAATCAATTTTTTTTTGACGTGACAAAGTCTTATAAATTGGTTTGCCGGGTGACACTTCAAGAAACTGCGTTACGCGTTACGCTCCGCTCACGTTATGCGCTCACAATGTTTTACCACTCAAAGTCGTTGTCACGTAAAACTTTCGCCCGTATACCGACTTTACAGGCAACCAATTTTTTTTATTGACGTGACAACGTCTTATAAATTGGTTTGCCGGGTGACACTTCAAGAAACTGCGTTACGCGTTACGTTCCGCTCACGTTATGCGCTCACAATGTTTTACCACTCAAAGTCGTTGTCACGTAAAACTTTCGCCCGTATACCGACTTTACAGGCAACCAATTTTTTTGGAGGATGTTTTCACCTTTAAATGAGCGAGCATGCCTGCACTAACCAGTTTGCTTGCGCAGGCTTTAAAGTACTTAGGTAGTTTTCTATGAGTTTTAAACTCTAAGCTATCTTTCTGGGTCTGACTGAGGTCTCCCTCAGTTTTCATAGTTTGAAAAGAGACATTCTCTATTTCAACGCAGAAAGACCGTTGATAACAATTTAGCACTCTGCCGGAAAAGAACAAGCTGAAATGAACTTTTCATCCCCCCATCACGGAAAGAGTATTTTTGCTCTTCGATATTTGAGTGCAAAAGCCATTTTTCTTTTTATCCGGTAAACGAGGCGCGGGCGGAATCGCAGCGTGTGTGTGTAATCGTTGACATGCTGAATATTGGACTTCGCAGTTGGATTGCGCACATGCGCAAGTGCGCAGGCAAGACGGAGCGTGTAGCCGGGCTATTAGAGCTAAAGGTTGAGGCAACTTTTCGAAAAAGAACATTTTCGCCGGAAACGTTTCGCTTTGACACTTTTGACAGTTTTGTTTTGACAGTTGACATATAAGATGATACTGATGGACGAGTGATTTTCAGTCATGCGTGAGATGAGTGATGTGATGATGAGATGAGATGATATCGTAGAAAGAGAACCTATATTTAATCTGAGGATGATATGATGAGTCGCACACACAGGTCAGACGTCAGTCAGCAGGGTTGCCAGACGTACGAGAAATCTCGTACATTTACGAGATTTACAGTCCATGTACGAGAAACGAGATTAACAAAAATCTCGTACACTTTTGTACGAGATTTTTACATTTTTTCCCAGCCAAAAAGATTCTAAATAATAAAATATTTATCCACTCCACGCCATATTATACGACTCGACACATCACTAGATTCACTACCTCATCCACGGAATTTCTATTTCCGTGACCTCATCACTATAATATATAGTTGTCACTAAATGAAAGCATATTTAGTCTTTGACCGAAGAAATACATCTAGAGGGGAATCCCCACAAGATATATTTCTTTGTTTTCGTCCATAACGCACTAATGTAAACATTGCATTCTTTCTTCTTTTACACAAATGTAGGGAAATGTTTATTACTTATTTATTACTCTCATTAGTTGTTGTTTGTCGAATTCCACCAGTGCATTTTGATATTTCACCTTATTTAATAAATGGATACTTTGAACCTTGACCCAATTTTTGATTGACGCGTGACAGGTGACGTTTGTTTTTTTTTTACTAGGTGCGTTTCGTTTCCTAGAGACGTGTTTCGAAATGTTATCATAGACAAAAAATCTTGACCAGCAACCGGTTTTGGGTGCATTTTTTCCTTTCGAGTGGTTTGATGAAAATATCTATCACTATGCAAAGACGGGTTAATTTGATAGAACCAACCTCATTTTTATAATCAGATATATAATAATAAAACCAGATATAACATTGTTTAAAACACAGATTTTAATAGATTTCTAAACATTAAACTTGTACGAGATTATGTTATGAAAGTACGAGATTTTGGCATCCCTGGTACGAGGAAAAAAATTCGACACCTGGCAACCCTGTCAGTCAGTCAGTCAGCTCGGTCAGTCAGTCACACAGAACAATATATCCTATGGTCAGTCAGTTCAGTGAGTGAAAAGATTTCATGGTATTTATATAATATAATGTACACTTATTATGTTATGTACACTGTTTGTGTTTCATGGTTTTCTTTCACCAATGAATGATCAGACCGTCACTGACTGATGTCTGATCAGTCAGATCAGACAGACAGTCAGATCAGATCACATTCTTTTTGGTCTCGTCGCGGCACTTGATTCATTCAAGTTTGCTCAAAATTATTAAGTACATTACATCGACTTACTCACATTTTTTATTACTTACTTGGATGATTGATTGCACAAAATGTTTGCCTGTCTAAGCACGAGAGAAATATGTCGGGTCAATCAATTCAATCAAGAATCAAGGGTTTTCTGTTGATGGACTTCGTGCGAGCTGAATCAAATACCTACCAAATACTAGCTTATAATTTTATCATAGCTAAATAAGCTAAGTAATCAATTCATTCCTATACATACCTTCCCTTGCTTGTAAGAGAAACTCGACAAAAAGGTACCAACACTCGGTATTATGCGGGACTTACGTTCCCTGTGGCGGCATAAGAAAAAGACGCTGCTCATAATTGTGCTAATACTATATATTTGCTATGAAAAAACATCAAACCAACAATGTATTAACACCTGGCCATCTTCTGCTAGTCTGTTGAATGAGGAAATCTATACAGAACTTTCTATGTATGAGTATGCAGTGTTGATAGCCAGTGCCCCAAGTAATTATGCAAGGAGGTCATCAATAAGGAATAGTTGGATGAAGCTTGCCAAAGACAAAGGTATAGAAATAAATCATGATACAAAAATCCGTAATACATCTAAAAAGGTAAAGTTTTACTTTGTTGTCGGAACAGGAGGCTTAGAAACACAAGATAAGTTACAAATTGATATTGAAAAGAAGGAGTTCAATGATATGCTGCTCTTTGAATTTGTTGATAGCTACAGCGCTTTGACCACAAAAATGTTGTTATCAATAAAATGGATCAATCAAAGTATGAAAGGGCTGAAGTACCTAATAAAAAGTGATGATGATGCATTTTTGAGAATTGATCAAATTTTGCATAATCTTGAAGAGTATGCTCCAGCTATGAACGCTCCAGAAATAAGCAAATATGTCAGCCCTCAGGTATATTTATTTTCTTTTGAGATTTACTAATACTTACATGTAAGGTAGGTACTAATTTTGAGTTCGATATTTAAAAAATATATCTGAAATACTTTTTATTTTGTCTATCAGGAGCACCCTCAGTATAAAGGTTTATACTGGGGCTACTTCAATGGACGAGCAAGAGTGTTCAAAAGTGGCAAATGGAAAGAAAGTAAATGGTTTTTGTGTGACCGCTATCTACCTTATGCACTGGGAGGAGCATATGTCATATCTCGCAATATAGTAGACTTTATTGCCAGAAATGCGGATGATTTAAGGTAAGTTATTTTTCATAAAACCTAGTTGCGTGGTAGACATACGCACGAAGAACGGAGTATGTAAGAGACCCACCAAGAAACTCGTCATACTCACTAGTTAGAGTGCACTCATGCACGGGGTGGAATGTACATTCCGTACACGGGAGATAACTTAGATTTTAAAATTACTGTATACGGCAACACTAACCTATTGTTTTAGGATTTTAGTAATATTGAAAATAAAAAGTTGGCATCGCTTTCTTCTTGCATCGGCCTTTGTGTAAAGTAGACATGTTTTTTCTCAGAATCCTTCTAAGTAATATACCATAAAAACTTAGGCTGCGAGGGTTTTAGATAGGTAACATGGACTAGCCCTCACATTGTTGAATCAATCTTGGATGTTTCTTATGTTTTAAAATATCTGACTTCTTAATTATACTTATTTCAGCCAATATGCCTCTGAAGATGTCTCCATGGGAGTGTGGACGTCATCACTTGAAGGAATAAATAGAGTCCATGACCTCAGGTTTGACACATCAGCTCAATCAAGAGGCTGCTCTGATGACATGCTTGTCAGGCACAAGATTTCGGCAAATAAAATGACTGAAATATATCAGACATTTAAAAATACACAGGGCAAGCAGCTTTGTAGCAGCGAAGGAGTGACAAACTATTATAAGTATGATTGGTCCGCTGCCCCTAGTATGTGCTGTAAATCTGGCAATGGAAGGTGACCAAGCCTCAAAATTGAGTCACATAGAATCAAAAATAATCTGTACTTTGGATGAATTGTGGCAATTTAATAAAATATGTACGACTCAATTGTTAAATTGTGAACGCCAAATAGAGCAAATTTTTATGTTCATACCTTGGTTGTACAAGGTTATTCAATTTTGCTAGTCAGAACATTATCTTTACCTATCTCTTTTTTGTATATGTAGTTCTAGTCGTTTTAGTGTTTATGTAAGAAATAAAAGATTATTACTATTAGGTAACTACCTATTTAATTAAAACTTTTTTTAAGGGCATCAAGTAAATAATAGTGTGTTGCTTACTTAAAACATTTGTAATTTTTCACTCTTATCAAAACAGTAAACAAAACTAAATTAAACATAACAGTTCAATAGTTATTTTATATCAATAAAACTTCAGTTCTGTAAAAAAACAATACAATAACATGGCATTATTCAATGAAATTAAATTATAACATAACCGGTTGGTCAACTTCGACTGGTTTCAGGCAAGGAGCATGGTAATGGTCCTTGTATGAAACCGGCATATTCTCAAAACATAGTTTTAAATTTAGAAATGATGATTAGTTGAGATAAAATCATTTAGATGTTTAACGGCCGTAATATGAAAGCTTGCTGAGTCATTGATCTATACTTGAGGTCTTTGACTGTGCAAGCTTTCCTTAGATGGGCCTTAGAGTCACTTTCCAACAATCACTTTATTTAATCACATTTAAGTCTATGAAACTAATGATGAGCTTTAGTTTTCACATCCATGTAAGTCTGATTATTGTAGAATGTAGTCCTAGAGAGCTCCTCTTTGAAGTAGTCAATAGTTCTCTGCAGTCCTTCTTGTAAAGAAATCTGAAAAACAAAAAAACTAATTACAGAATAGGTACTCAAAAACGAAATCTCAAGAGCCCAAAGCTGATATGCAGGTTACTAGACTATGGCTTTATGAAAGCTTGGTCAGTCATGCATCTATGCTTGACTAACACTTTTCTATAGCATAGACCGATGCCTGAACAAGCTTTTATAATACGGGCCTAAGACTTTAGTTAGGTGGGTCGGTACCCCCCAACCCAGTACGATATGCGTGCGCATTTCCCTCAGGATGATAAAAAAAAAAAGGTGGTTCGGTACAAGATTAAGAAATATCTGTGACAAGAATTGAGACCCTGTACCAAAGAACTATACGTTCGGGCAGGGCTTTACCCTGCAACTCTTGAAATATCACAGATATTGATTGATATCATTATTTGGATCAACAATTTTTCTCGACAATTGCGAGATCAATATCACTAGCTTCCATTACCAATATCGAAGTCAATATTCGGCTTTCAATCAGCAATCCAGAACTTTCTCAAATTTTATAATCAATCATGATGTTTAGAAGCAACCAATTTCAACAGTCCCTAAAATATCACTGCCTGTAGTGTAGGCCTCTTTTGCAAGCCAGCTCTATTGGTCCTGGGCGTGCGCCATCCTAATGATGGTATGTAACGTTAAAAAAATTCGGCATGAATGGTAAAGATGTATGAAGTGGTTACTTTTGGTTCCCAGTTAAGTTGCGACTTGGCGAGCGCAATGTCCGGCCGCCTCCGCTGGGGGTCGTCTTCTACCGCAGCGCCAGTCGCCACCATGCTGCGGCAGCCGGGGACTAGATTCTTTATTATCACAGCGAATTCTGGAACGAAAATATAAATAAACTTCGCACGCGCCTCTCAAGTAGCATGTCCATCTTTGGGATATCGTTAACCAACCAAATTGCATAAACCATCCGTTCAGCAAGGCGTAAAAAGGTAACAGACAGACAGAGTAACTTTCGCTTTTATTATATTAGTATGAAAAATACTGCTGGACAATCCACACAGCATCATCTAGTTCCAACGTAAGCAGTGCTTGTATTATGGTTAGGTAGGCTATGTATTAGTTAACTGATATAATTAAATGCTGCCACACACAGAAACCGTGTCCGGCCCGGAGGCGAAGGCGTGCGGGTTGTATCATACGAATTTATGAGAGACTAGTTTATGCCCGCGGCTTCGCACGTGTTGTTTCTTTAAACGCTTAAAGGTGATTTTTATCCCACGGGAACTGATTTATGGGGTAAGAAGTAGCCTATGTTTGATTCCAGGATTAGAATTACCTGAATGCAAAATTTCAGCCCGATCTGTTCAGTAGTTTTGCCGTGAAGAGATAACAAACATCCATCCATCCATCCAAACTTTCGCATTTATAATATTAGTGTTGTGATGTTATGTGATTACTGATTACACACCGCCCGGCGGTGTATGTGTAGTCTCTGATATAAATTCACGCATATAACCCGCAAGCCTTCGCCTCCGGCCCGGACACGGTTTCTGTGTGTGGCACGCTTTTTGTGTGGTGTTTTTGTATACATTTCCTTACATTTTAATCGTCTTATGTAGTAAGCACAGATATACAGTCATCTGTGGTAGTCAGCCACACTAATTATTAATGCGAAAGATCGGATGGATGTGTTTGACTCATGTGTTACATAAAAGTATACGCCAAAACCACAGAACCGATCGGGATTAAATAAATGCAGGTCTAGCCCTGGATTAACGCATACCTATGCTACTTTTTATTCCATTAAATCATTTCCAAAGGACGCAGGATTCTCTAGGCTACGTTGTTGGCGCCTTGTATAAAACAAATTTGTTCATATTTGCTATTACGGTTTAGCCAGGCGTTAAAAGCACAGTAGATAAATGTATACAGTAGAATGACTCAGCCGTCTGACACGCGTCTCTTTGAACTTTATAGTATACAAAAAGTAATACAGAAGTGTGTATATTTTTATTGAATGTTTGTGGTTTGAGTTCAGGAATGAAACATATTATGTTAATTTAGAATTTATAGAAAAAATACCTATCTATGTATAATAAAAATAACTCCCATCTCTAGCAGCGGCAAACGAAATCTGTGATGCGTGTGGCCCGGAGCGTGTTTTGACTTGCTCGCGGTCGAGAACCGCACGCGGGCGCAAAAACGCATGACAGGAAAAGCGCCCTAAAAGCGAATATATACATACTTACATACATATTACATTAAATACATACCTAGCAGAATTTCCCATACATTTTTAATGATAGTACCTACCTACGTATCATTTGACCATCACCCACCTCCGAAGAGACAAACAAGAAAGCGAAGGCCAATTGCGTGTCGACTTAGCACATTTAGGGTTCCGTACCAAAAATAGGTCTTTTATATATAATGTAGAATACATTTAGACCGCAAAATAAGTTGGTAGGAAAAAATAAGGGAATTTCAGAAAAAAATAATATGGAGGTACATCAATATTTGTTAGTAACATTAGCATTACTTATACTTCGGGTACGGAACCCTAAAACGTGGTAAAGACTAAGTATTTATTTTACCTTTCAGCATTAGCAGGAAGTCGAAAAAATGACAGTGTTGGTTTAACGAACGTTGAGTTTAGGCACCCGTAAACACTGCAGTATACTCGTGGTCGTGATGCCGCCATTATTTAATTTGTTATTCGTCGTGCACAACGTTGAGGTATCGAAACGGGGGGACAGCGCGGGGGTCGCGGCACAACAAACTCGTCCAGCGTAGCGACGCGGCGGGCGGCGCGCGGCGGCGTGACACTGGATAGATGTGCATGCCGAGACATGCTTAGCGGCCGTGTAAATGACGCCTATGTGTGCGTGCGTCGCTTCGGGCGGTCTAGTATGGAGTCGGATTACTGTATATTTATCTATTGTGTTAAATGTCAGTGCTCATAGAAAACTGAGTGTCCGTCAAGTTAGCAGCCCCGCCATGGAATTTGGTGGTTTCAACTATGCCAATAAATGTGTCCTGAAATAGTGACCCAGATGCCCTAAGTAAAATAAATAGTGCTCCAGTACTTAGGAGGATATTTAGGTCTTTCAATATGGCTGCTATCTTGACGTCAAGCTGGCAGCCCCGCTGATTTCGACGAATCTATAGCGAGATGTGAATCATTATCATTTTATTATCATAGACTTCAAAACTCGTGGGGTCAATAGGCCATGCAAATACTTTGATTATAGCTTAATGCCCTGGCTTGACCCCTACTTAAAAGGGTTAAATTGTTCCATTTTCTCATTATTGATGGTTTTCATTTAATGTTCAGTTACATTCTTATGAATTGCGATTAATGGATGTTAGATATGGATGGAGGAAAGGCCTGCATAGCAATGAATGTCCAGCAGTGGGAAAATAAACTGATGATGATGATAATGGGATTCGAATCATTTAGATCTTCCTTACTCGGAAAACGGAAATCGAAGTTTCTGATTCATTTTCGTGCAAAACAAACACAAAAATAACTAGCCTTAGATAGCGTTGGCACGAAAACTAATCAAAAAAACTTCGATTTTCGTTTTTAAGAGTATAGGCCCTGTTACCTTCTATAGTATGCTCTACAGGATTCCCAATATTTACAGGTAATGTATAACTGGAAGCCATTAGCGCCAGTAATCCATCAACAAGGTCAGAAACGTAGCAGAAAGAGCGTGTTTGTTTTCCGTTACCATACACCTGAAATAACAAAACTCGGAGTAGGTCAGTTGCATTGAAAACGCTTATCAAACTACACGATTCATTAAGGTGAAAAGTGACGCTAGAAAAAAAAGAGGTTTTTACCAAAGCTTTAAATCGTTAGATACTACGCCCTAACACCAAAAATTGTATTGTCTTTGAATGTGTGCGTTAACAAAATGCCGACTCACGCACGCTATGAATAGTTAAAAATAGTTTTTTGGTCAATAAACCTATCTAGTATTATTTTTACCTTTTATTGTGCAATCATAATGCACGAACTTTTGTGAAAAAGCACACAATACACATCAGTGAGATACTAAGCTCGCTCATTTGGAATCATTAAAGTGAGCGAGCTATCTCATTTCGCTTGGCAACAACACGGCGCAGTCTCACTACGGAAACGGCCTATCTATCGATTTAAATCTTTGGTTTTTTCTACATAAGGAATTTAGATGGTATATAAGAAGTTCCGCGCACATTGTAAGTCATGCTATGAACCCACGCGCTAAACAATCTACGAATCAATTGTCGTTTTGGAGTCTATTGAGATTTTTTACTAAAATCAACATACATAGACTTCAAAACTACAATGTATTCAAAGTTTCTTTTAGCAAAGATTCATGGCAAATGGCTTACAATATGCGCTAAACTTTTTATCTGCTATCGAATTTGGTTCTACAAGAACCTAGAAAATAGTAAAACCCAATTTATTTTTTCGTGCGACACTAACCACCTTAACTTTAGACGCGAGCGATTATTTCATGAGTACCGAGATAGCACTTTGATTATTGTAAACAAAAATTATTAAATTATGCAGCCAGCGTCTTAGACTAGTACACTTCCGACTAGTATTTATATAGATCAGTTGTGCTGAGCTACCTAGCTATGTGGTGCCGGCTTAGAAGAGTGAAATGAAGATAATCTGTCATTGTTTATAGATACGAACGATATGTAAGAATCGACCACTCCCAACTCACTCATCCCGTGGATATCTAAAAACCCACGAAGGGAACCAGAGGAAGAGCAGCTGCTTCCTTCTGTGTACTAGCGCGGTCGCCTTTACAACAATCGACGTTACGGGAATCGACGTGCGAGGAACTATTCTTATTCAACACCTGTACTGTGATAACCAATCCGCCTGCATTGGCCAATCCTTGTTTGAGGGAGGCAGATTCAGTAGTGAACGTTATTGTGTGCTGATGAAGAAGAATAAGCATACCGTTATCGTTAAATTCTGTAGCGCTTGCATTACAAAATTAGACACCACCCGACCGTCGGAAACGTGCATCCGTGGTCCGTACGTATTGAATATCCTGGCGACTCTCACAGACACCTTTTCTTGCTTCGCATAGGAGTACGCTAATGTTTCCGCTACTCTCTTTCCTTCATCATAGCATGCGCGGGGTCCTGAAAAAGAGTGATATTTTAATTATAATTCGTTTAAATATGACTCAAGAATCTAAATCAGACTGAAAACCCACAGCTAAGTCGCGCACATAGGGAAAGACCAATTTTGTCTCTGCACATCGAGTTTTAACTTAAGGCGCTACCCCGACTCACGCTAGCGCCGCCATCTTTTTATTCTTATTTTTACGTTATAAAAAGCAATTTTCAAAAATCCATTGGACAGTTTGTGATACCTAGTACTACCTACCTACCTATCTTAAGCTTTTTTTTAATGCGTTTGTAATAGTTTTATTTTATATAGTTTAGATGGAGATAAGAATTTCGTGATCACCAAGAGCAACATCACATCTCTGCCTAAACTATACAAACAAAAGTAAATAAGAATAAATAGGTAGCGGCATGGTGGCGGCGCTTAGCAGCGTGTGAGTCTAGGATATGCCTTAAGTTTGGTTTTAAAACTCTTGTTTCATACCAACTGTTTCCATACAAAGGGCGTAAAATTTAATATTTTTTTCAGAAGTAGGTGATTTGGAGTTACGCCCTTTGTATCGGAAACAGTCGAGTTTGTCTGTTTTGCAAGTTTTTATGCAACAAATAACTTTATTCTTAAAAAGACATATAGGCAGTAAAAATATGAACTTGCCTATTGGATTCACATGCCCCCAATATGATTCAGGTTGTGGATGCACCATAGGATCTCCATACACTTCTGATGTACTAGCTATCAATATTTTTGCTCCAACTCGCCTAGCCAAACCTGCAATAAATATGTACAGTCAAGCATTGTACAGTCAGCAACGCAAGTCGCTATACACGAATTGATATCGAAAGCGTAGTGTGAACAGTATTTTTTAATAAATGGCTGGCGACAATTTTAACAAAAGAATAAAGAAAATTTTGTATTTGTTTTCAACAACTTAAATAAAACATTAATATTACAGAGGCGAAAATGTGTGCGTATTTTTGTGACCCCTCACGCTCAAGCGGCGGAACGGATTTGGATGAAATTTGGTACCTATTAGTACGAGAGCCCACGACCAAAATTTTTGTCTCATAGCAATACAGTCAAAACCGCATCAAATCGATAGATACGATTATCCTGAACTCGAAAATACCAATATCAGACATTTTCCGCGTAGCGTTTGATCTGACCGAATTTTCAAAATTGTCAAAGAATTTTACCGAACTGCATCATAGCAATATGTCTGATTTGCAGACTGTAGTTGAATGATAGTTCTGAGATACCGGAAACATATTTTTCAGACGTTAGTGGTGTAGCGCAAACCCGTAAAATCAATTAAAAAAATTAAAAATGAGACAAAAAAAATGTCTCATAGCAATACGTCTGAAAATCTTTTTTATTAGTAAATTTTGGTTATTTGATGCGAACAAAACAATTTTCAGACGGAAATGTGAACGCATTAAATTTTGAGACCGTTTTGAAAATGTTAACAAATTTTACCGATCGGTATCATAGCAATATGTCTGAAAATTGTTGGACATGATAAAATAAGTTGTCCACATGTGCAAAAAAATTATATCAGACAAATTAAGTGTAGCACCTTCTCTATCAGACAACTTTTCGATACTCAGATATCATTTAAAAATCGTATTGAGGCATCTTGAATTCTCTGTTACAAACCAATGAATACGTTGCGACCCTGAATTTATTAGATGATAATTAACAAAGAATTTACCCGAAACCGTAACATTGACTCTGCCAGTGTCAGTAAGGAGTGTCGTAAACTTCAAAAATAAGTTTAAAGCACACTTGAGTAACTTTTACAAAAGAAATAAGTAATGACATCTGTCATCTGTCAAAGTACCTACATATAATAGACAAGGGAGATTCTTGAATATCTATGAAGGCTGTAAATTTAAAAAAAACATTTACCTAACAGAGGCGTCGGCCAGGCAACTCCGAAACGTTATTTTCGTTTTTGGGAGTATATGCTACACTTAAAGTGTCTGAAAACAGGTTTTTGGTAATCATGGCAGCAATACGAAAAGTTAAAAAAAAAAATTCTCCGTATTGCTATGATACAGGTCGGCTAAATTTGTTGACATTTTCAAAAATGCGCTCAGGCTATGTGCTACGCGAAAAATGTCTGAAAACAAACTTTTACGTAATACAATTATAAAATCTATGTACATTTTCACTATCAGACGTATTGCTATAATACCGACTGCCTTTTTTTTTTGACACAGCAGAAATGGCCTCCCACGCAGTTGCTACACTTTCGACCGTTACTACACACCTAGTCGGGTTCAGAATCATACAATCTAACGATTTTATAGGGTTTTTGCCGTATTGCTATGAGACATGGTTTTGGTCGTGGGCTCTAGTACTATATGAAGGATAGCTTATAAAACTCTAATATTTTAAAGCCGAAAGTTTGTGAACTGCGATTTTTTGTTACCTAGGATCTCCTAAACTACTGAATAGATTAAGATGAAATTTGGCGTACCCTATAATAAAAATACGCGTGCGAAGCCGCGGGCAGAAGCTAGTAAATAATAAAATAAAAAGACTTTTATTTCCCGAAACACAATTGTATTGCCTATCATTATCTAATTAACATGCATTATAAATTCAATTGAAATTACCTATCACTATCAGTGTGCATATGAAGAATTTAAATTTAATGTGTTTCATTTTATTTCTCGAAACACAATTGTATTGCGAATCATTATCTAATTAACATGCATTATAAATGCAATTGAAATTACCTATCATTAACAGTATGCATATGAAGAATTTAAATTTAATGTGTTTCATTCATCGATCAAGTATGCGGCCTCCCCCGTAGATACCTAGAACCTTACAAGAATGACACGCAAAAGTGTCCACGTTTTGTTTTGACGCAGACAGTTTGCGCAGAGCCTGTCAAGTTTTTTGCATGCGGAACAAGAGATTAGTGGAGTCGAATTTATTTTATTTTATTTTGTAAGTAGGCAGGAAGGTACCTAAAAATAATTTATACACTGTTTATTTCTATAAGGATTATAAAATCAACAGAATTCAGGTTAAGATAACGAATCATTTATTGAAATCGTAGAAAGAGAAACCTATAGAACTCGCGCAATTGCCATCGCATTCACACTAAAGAGAGAACGACTTATGCCTAAAGCCTAAGAAGAAATGAAATAGGACGATTAGCTCTCTATCTCATCCAGCGTGCCGGTTTTTGCATTGTTTAGCACCTCCATGTGCTAAACAAATTTCCTTTGTCATCGACGGAGCTCGACACGAGACTGGTGAAAAAAGTTTTAAAAGTTCTAAACTTTTGTTTTTTATGTTTGAATGTAATCAATGTGTTTATGTGGACATTCCCGCAGCTAAAAACAATAAAAAAGAGAGACAAATATGGTGCGGTGCAGCGTTTTTGCATGTAGAAGTGATAGTGAAGAAAAAGTGCCGAATATATCATTCCACTGGTAAGTACAAGTTCTTTTGACTACAAAAAGGTTCAAAATTTACAGTTTCATAGATTTACATACACACAATGCTCAAACATTATGTTTTACGCTATTTTTAGTTCATCTAACTTGTAATTGTGAAAATTTAGGGTTGCCTGCACCCGATGATAAAATTCCCCGAATGGCGCATTGAAATATTTTTTAATAGGTACCTACATAGCTATTTTATAGATAATGTAGCTCGCTATGCATAGCCAAATAGTTTATGCCCGCGGCTTCGCACGCGTAAAAACGTTTCCATAGAAACATATGGAAACGTTTAAAGGCCATTTCTATCCCATAGCAACTGATATGTGGGATAAAAAGCCTATAGGCTTTTTATATAAATCCTGGAATCTAACATAGATGTTAGATTCCAGGATTAGAATTACTTACCTGTATACAAAATTTCATCCCGATCCGTTCAGTAGTTTTGGCGTGAAGAGGTAATATGTAAGTTGTTGCTATGACACACATAGCCCATCGGACTTCGTGAGATAGAACAACTATAACAAACATCCATCCATTCATCCACACTTTCGCATTTATAATATTAGTGTTTTTATTTGTTACAGATTTCCCGAAGATAAAGAATTACGTTTACATTGGATCAAAGCAACGGGTCGCAAAGATTGGGAACCTAAAAAATCTTTGTTATAAAAAATTTTGTAATGATTCTGTGATATTTTAAA
The DNA here is from genome assembly GCA_963564075.1 of Eupithecia subfuscata. Taxonomy (NCBI): domain Eukaryota; kingdom Metazoa; phylum Arthropoda; class Insecta; order Lepidoptera; family Geometridae; genus Eupithecia; species Eupithecia subfuscata. The sequence continues at coordinate 8,706,813 of OY751097.1, read as the reverse complement.
TGATTCTGTGATTTTTGTACTTAATCTAATTCAACTGTCCAAATCTAATCTAACTGTCCCATATAAATAAGAAAAAAATATCTTAAGTAGGTTCTTGTAGAAATTGGTATACTAATTTTAAAATGATTCTGTGATTTTTATAATGATTCTGCGATATTTTAAATGCTTCTGTGTAAATGCGTGTGTATTTTTCAATTAAAAAAAATGCTGTGACTAACTAGGCATAAGTACCTATACGCAAGTACAATGAAAGTTAAGTACTTTTTAGATAGCAACATTACTATTTTTTAGCAAATATACGATGTTACGTTCGTAAGTAACCATTTTTTTAGAGTGTTATTAATTTATGTAAATGTTATTGTATAGGCAATATAACAAATACATTTATAATTAAACTGTGATTTTATGATTAAGTAGTAATAAAACGAAATGTTGAAGACTGATTTAAACTGTAAAATTTATAAACGTTAATTATTGTAATAAATATTGATTATTTTGAAACAAAAACACTTGTTTCTCTATCTGTACTACTCACCTTAATACCTTCATAATTATATTTACCTACCAAAAACAACCTCGGTCTGCCTTCCACTTGTAACGCCAAACAGGGTTCACATTGTGATACTTACTTGTATAATTATAATGACCTAGCAATAGCCTTTATTCACAAAATAGAAAATTATAGTAGTTTTACAATTGAAACAATTGAGCTATCTTCAGACTATTGCAGGTAGCTCAACTGATCAATATCAATACCAGTCGGAAGCGTCTCCAAGACGCTGGCTGCATTGCCACGCTGTATGGCAATGCTGATGCGCAGTGCCTGATACTCACCAGCTCTCGGGTCACGCTTCGCTTCGACCAGACGCTCAGATAATTTAATTTGTTAAATTTATTAACTGGAAAATCGCAAATCCGATCTACCAACTAAGACATGAAATAAGGAACCTAAAATCGGGGTAAGAAAATTGCATGGCAACACTTTCCCCCCACCACCTCGTATACTTTGTCTTGCTCTGGGGCATGCTCGCTGAAGATCTACCTATATTTAATCTGAGATTGAAATATAAATTAGCGACGCAACAGTCAACAAACAAAGATGTCATTTCGGACATACAATAATATAAATAAGTTAACAAAATGTCTTTTCATGAAAAAAATAATTATCACTTACTACAACTTACCACAAATAAATAAAAAAAAAATTTAGAAACAATAGCCGCTCCATTCATCAACTTAGAACAAAATAAATAATTTTACATAGGCAAACCCAACAACAATATTTAATGCTGATTTCTCAAGTATATAAGGCTCGATTGGCTCATATCACAATACACAGGTAAAAATTACATTTAAACTTACTGAAAATAAGAAATTCCATCCTTTTTCTGTTGCTTGGTAGGTCGATTATGGCATTTTTTATACGAGCACTTGACCATGCTTTCGGTCCGAGAGCTAAAATGACACTAGTTGAAAAGGTATCCCAAAATGCCAAATGGGATACCTTTTGATACTGACGTTTTCAGGGCGCGCATTGTGCATCTAAGGGGGGCCGGCCGGAAATTTTTGATCGATGGTTTCATTATCATTAATCTTGTCTCGTATATAAAAAACAATTGCTGTTCGTTTGTCTCGCTGAAACTCGAGAACGGCTGGACCGATTTCGCTAATTTTGGTCTTGAAATGTTTGTGTAACTTCAGGGAAGGTTTAAAAGGTGAGAGCGGTACGAAGTTCGCCAGGTCAGCTAGTTAATATTATAAATTATATCTAAGTAATGATCCTAGATCCTAGGTTTCATTTTCGAGAACCCCTGTGAAGGTGAAGGCGTCCTGCAAAGTTTGCCATTTATTCCTCTCATGAGCCAGTTGTATCCAGTGCGGTTCGGCAATGTTTTTGATATTGTCCTCCCATCGGGCGTAAGGCCTTCCTTTGTGTCTTTTGCCCCTTCCATGTAGTCACCTGTTTTGTCCACCTCTGGTCTTCTATTCTTGCTACGTGGCCAGCCCACTTCCATTTCAGTCTTTGAGCGAAAGGATAGTTTAAGTATATCCTGGCTTAAAACACAGGCTTCGTTTGATCAAAAGTGCAGTGTTCCCATGGATTTTTTTTTGACGTGACAACGTCTTATAATTCGATAGAGCCGGCTGCACGCACGAAAAAACATGACGTCATGTAAGGCTTGAAGTGCAAGCGAGAGCGCTCGACATCCGTCTCTCTCCTACTTGAGTGAGCGATGCGTCTGCGTGGACAGCTGCTATACTATAGTACGTTTACATGTTTTGATCGAGTATCAAATGCTACCATTCCATCAGTATTTTCTTAAGACGTTGTCACATTCAACTATCGTCAGTAAACCGACTTTACAGACAACCAATTTTTTATTTGTAAATTACTACAGTGCTGTTGACCGCAGATGACCATGACAGCGTTACCGGACTTTTAGCGGGCGCAGAGGGCGCCGGTAAATTTAAGTTGGAGATGGGATAACCAAATAATTCAAATATGTTTATCAACGCGGGTAACAGCACGGGGCGCAGCTAGTTAATGTGTGTCATTATCATCAGCTCTTCTCAACTTACAGCTGCTAGGCAAATCTAAGCTTCGCTTTGTTTACAATTTTTGCCTGACAATTAATGGTGAAGTGTGTATATCAAGAACGCATTGTGCTGTAACCAGTTACCTTATGGTAACCATTTCCCTTCATTAGTCATAACATGGGGTTTTCTTACCTAGCATGTTGATAGTTCCTAATGTATTTGTCTTTATAGTCTTTACTGGGTTTTGCATGTAGTGTGGTGGGCTGGCTGGACTCGCCAGGTGATAGATTTCATCCGCCTGAAAATAAATGAATAATGTATAAAAAATACTTCTCTTTTTGTAGGAAACCAGTTCCAAGAAACTAAAATTGAATATTTACAATTATTTTGCCATTGCATGTTAAACCAAAATAAATTTATTTCTGTTAGTATCTAGTTGAGATACAAGTAGCCTCATTTTGCTATCATAAAAAGGCTTGTTTAATGGATAACAGTACAACAAACAAACAGGGTAAACAGTACATACCTCTACATAAAGTGGGTTTACAATGTCATGATGAATCATTTCAAAGTTGCGATGGCCGAACCAGTGTTCCACATTACGTTTGCGGCCGGTGAAGAAGTTATCGACAACTATGACTTCATGGCCTTGCATCATAAGGATGTCTACGAGGTGGGATCCAACAAAACCAGCTCCTCCAGTCACCTGAAATACGATGAAGAATTGATGGCACAAGATTGATGGACAAATTATAAACTTAAAATTGATTGTCTATTAAAAAGGGAAATTTTGTATAATCATTATCATCAGCCCGTAAACGTCCGCAGCTGAACTTAGGCCTTCCCAAACGACGCCACAAATAGCGGTCCTGAGCCGCCGGCATCCATCGACTCCCTGCGACTGCGGTACAATGTCGTCGGTCCATCAAGTGGGAGGTCTTCCCACACTCCGTTTGGCATGGCATCATAGTCGGCATTCAAGAACCTTTACTCTCGAAAGGTTATCGATTCTGCGAGCCATATGGCCTGCCCATTGCCACTTCAGCCTGCTAACTCTGAAAGCTATGTTGGTTGCTTTCCTTCTTCTGCACCTATTAAAATTATGTATCATTGTTATTTATTAGTTTTTGGCCGCTAGTTAAATAGTTGTAGCAATTAACGCATTTCCTGCCCTGTCTGCGGTGTGGCCCGCAGGGGCTGGGGTGGGATTTTTTTAAACTAATAAATATGTTTATCCAGGGCAACTCACCAATATTCTCTTTCTTTCTTTAACACCCAAAAACTTAACATCGGGATATTTTTGTGGCACCCGTCCCTCCAGAATAGCAATCTTTTTCTCCAACTCTGCCAACTTTGCTTTAGTCTCCTGCAGCTCCTTTTGTGTTCTGTCATTAATATCATATTTTTCCATTTTCGCTAAATGTGCATAATTTACTTCTTTGGCGCTTTCTGCATAAGTCAGGTCTCTGAAGCTTGCTGGATTTTGAAGGATTTTTTTAGCTTCAATATTTTCTCTCAACAGTATCAAATATACAATGAGTACTGAAAACATATAAATATAACATGATAATATAATGGACATCTAGCTTGGACAGCACATCATTCATACAATAATTCTTAATATGAAATTGGTCTTACTGAATGAAAATTTTTGCAATATTAAATCAGCATTAGGTGTTCTTCAGGCCTTTGGAGGAAAAATAGCAGCGCAGCTCAGTCAAGTTTACATACTTACTTCTTACAAGTGTTATAGAAGGTATTGCAAAAAACCTCAACTATTGAAACTTATTTACAAGGTAGAAATTGGAGGCATTAAAACTAAATAATGTAGGTAAGTTTCAATTCAGATATAGCCCAAAATCAATATGATAGCACTAAAAACGATGCTGTCCCTTTCATATCGATTAATCTAAAAAGAATGGCATTATTTCTGGTGCTGTCAAATTAGTTTTGTTTAGATAATAGGCCATCTGAATTGACACCTCTGATAACCGCTGATTATTTCTAATACCTATATTCAAATACAGAATGAAATATAAATCTTCTATCTATCATAGATGAAAAAAATAGAGAACTTCATCCGAGCTCCCGCTTCTGGTCTAGCAGTCCAGCAAGCAATCGTTTTCTCGCTCGACCACTGAAAAGTATTGTTTTACTACTCCCATAAATTAAATTTAAATTGGGTACCTAACAGTTTATATTACAACATAAAAAATATCACATTTACACAGGTCAGATATTTTGTAATGATTTTTATCAAGAGATTTCTTAGTCATATTAAGATTGCTGGACAATCCACACAGCATCATCTCTAGTCATAATTTCACTTCGCTTTTTTATCATGAATGTCGCAAAGTTTAGTAAAACGCAAAGTAGTAAAGCATACACACCGTACATACATAGAAACAGGCCGCCAAACACAAATAATGTCTTCCAAAACTTTATAGATTGTCTTATCATTGCGGGGGATGTAAAAACTTGTTTCTTTCACATTGCTGTAGAATTTTTACATAGTTATTTGCTTGAATGTGACTGTTTTTACTTATTTTTCACAAATAGTTACCCGGCGGCAAAAACGAACCAAAAACCATGACCAAAAAAAACAAGCGAAGTTTTACTGGATGGATCATGCAAAATACGAAGTTACGAGCGGAGCGGCGGCGGCGGGCGGCGGGGTGGGTGAATCGAACCAACAGCTGGTACCTAGTTGACACATGAAATGATTGACACTGACATTAGTTTCATAATGTCAATTTACTTGCTATGCGTGCAGTGTGCTATTTACACGGCATTTGCGAAGAGAAAGTGGTGGCGCCTTAAAGAAAGAAGTTGAAGGTATGTGTTGTCTTAAGCCTCTCCCCCACAGACAGGCATGACATGAATCTTTATAGTAAACTGGATTGTGGACAAACATATTTCATTGATTCGAAAGTACATTGTAACATCATGTTTCTAAGGCTCATTTTTTCTTGTAACATCTCAGAGTAGAAAAGTAAAGGCTTGGAAGTAGTAGTTGGTCCTTGTCTAGGACGTTGCAACATGGTGTAGGGTGTCCATGAAACAATACGATGTCACAGGGCTTTTTTTTGTTTGTTCCGCCTTTATTCCCTCCGATATGGATCGAAGATATTTTTAAGGCTTACATTTTGCATAAGCCAGTTGTTTAATATAATACGTAAGCGATCACTGCAACTTGGCGTCTGGTCGTGTCGTTGTTTTGTTATACATACATACTTGTCACAGGGCTTTTAAACAAAGATTCTGATAAACTTACTTCTGGAATACCATGTACTTTTAAAAAGCTCCAAATTACGCAGCAACATTACCGTAAGAATGTTAAACACAAGTATTGACTTGTAGGCGGTTGCAGACCGACTAAACGGCGAAGAATTAACGTGTTAATAGTTATGTGTAAATTATTCGTGGTGGTGGGCAAAGTGATTTTGAACGGGTGTCGAGCACTGGAACAAATAGGTACTGAGAAGGACAATATACTATAGGCGAGCGGAGCGAGCTGCAAAATACATAGTCATGGTTTATTTTTTGCAGTGTTTTGCATATTGACCGCAAACATGATATCCCTTCCCTCAACTCCCAACAATAGTTATGACGAGCGAAGCGAGCCTCGAATTTTTTTGATATTTTTCCCGATTCTTATTTCAGGAAACTATACAAGGAGTAGGTACCTATCTATGACAAAATAATTGATTGCAATCGAAGCAAGCCCCGAAAATTTATAAGACTGCGGTGGTAGATAAAAAAATTGGTTGCCTGTAAAGTCGGTATACGGGCGAAAGTTTTACGTGACAACGACTTTGAGTGGTAACTGAAGAAACTGCGTTACGCTCCGCTCACGCGGAGCGTAACGCAGTTTCTTGAAGTGTCACCCGGCAAATCAACGCGGAGCGTAACGCAGTTTCTTGAAGTGTCACCCGGCAAACCAATTTATAAGACGTTGTCACGTCAAAAGCTAATTTATCTGTATCACGCACGGGAAGGTAAATAAATTGCTAGTTTTGACGAAAACTTCGCACCCCACCACTTTAATTTTGCGCCCAAAGTAACAATTCATGATACTCATTCTTTCGAGAGAACGTTCATAATTATTTTTGAACGAAATTCTTGAAGAAAGAAGAGATAAGAGGCGAACTAGCGACAGGCAACTTACCTGCTGAGAGGGTGATGCACAGTAATCCACCCTTTACGTGCACTGGTACTTCGACCCGATGGCGATCACTGTAGCAGACGTTATGAAAAGAGATGGGGCGCTCTGTTCATATGGGGGTATAGTACCTCAAATTGCTTATTTTCAACTCCGTCGGACCTCCGTATCTTCCAAACTACTGAATATTTAACTTTGAAATTTATATATGGTAAAGTTCAGGACTTATTCTATCGATCATATGTTTCGAAAACACGATGCTATAAAATTTTCTCGATAGAAAAAAATCGCAAAGCTACCTCTAATTTTTTACTAAAACCCTAATTTCTCAATAAATACAGATGATAAGATCTTGAGATTAAGCATAGTAATTGAACTAAGTATAAAGAACATTTTATATGTTGCCTTTTTTTCAATTAACTATTCTAATGTTTGTGGGGAGCAAATAACTACTAAAAACTTGATTTTTGGGCTTACGCCGCTTTGCTCTGTCCCGCTCCTGTGAACGCGAAATCCTATGCCTATCCTCTTCACACAATAACGAGGTAGGGTACCGCCTTAACAACTCGAGCTGTGCACGTTGACCTTACTCCCTCACTCTCCACGGACAGGTTGATCATGGCTCTACGAAGATTCGCTGCAAGGAGAGGAATGCCGAAGGAAATCTACATGGACAACGGGACCAACTTCGTCGGCGCGAACAAGGAACTGAGAGAAGCAGTAGACAACATGAAGAAAGAAGACTTCATCTCAGAAGCGGAGAAGATCGGCGTGAAATGGACTACACCCTACCGAGATGCACGTGGCCACGCGGCAGAATCCTGCAAGTGTATCCTGGACCAGATGGGCGTACCCGGACCATCGAGGTCAAGACCAGAGGAGGGAGGAGGGAGTGCTGCGCAGACTCAGCTCGAGAGGGAGGCTGTTGGTGCCATGCCGTTAGAATAGCCGAGTATGGAGGACGGTGCGACGCTGAGGGGGAGAATGTCGGCAACGAGACCTTTAATCTAAGGATAATTAAGTGGAATCATTCAAAAATAGGTTATTATTATATTACTTAATTTATATTGTCCTACATTTTTACGTACCTACCTAATTTGAAATGGTACTTTTTTGTTTATTGTAGGTACTTGTTTGTGGCCCTTTTGCATTCAATGAGCGATTTGTTTTACACCTTGGGTTACACTATTGAAGTTTTAGTAGGGATCCCTAATTATTTCAAGTAGTAAATTTAGCGTGATTTAGCTTAAGGGATAATGTAGCATTCTAATGATAAAAAAATGTTTGTAATCGGTCGAGTAGTTTTTGAGTTTATTCGTTACAAACTTAGGTACAAAAATCCAAAAATCAAATTTTCCTGTATAGAATATTATTATTAATTATTAGTATAGACTACACGAGAAAAAGAACCAATCAAATCTAGGAGTTATTTGCACAAGGAGTTTGTATCGAGTATTTTTAAATTCATAAAACAAAATAGTGATCAAATTAAAGTGCCTTTATTCACTGTTTTCAGTGAATAAAATAAGCTTTTTAGAAGCGGAATGATATGAATAATATATTTCAGAATCTTTAACCCGTTCATGGCCCAAGACGCAGACGAGCCTCTCGACCCTCGTGTGGCGGCGGCGGTGCGACCCACAGGGGCGCGCTGAGAGAGGCTGGGCAGTGAATGCGATACATTAAAATCACCCGACAATATTCGGACGGTATTCAAATTTTGTAAAATAGGTACCGTTGAATTGCTGAACTGGTTGGACTGCACAGTTGGATTGCACAGGCAAGACGGAGGGAGTGGCCGGTCTAATATCTGCAAACATAGACATGTGCAGACGCACAAACTAGTTTTGCGCAAGTAAGAACGTGCGTGTGTAGGTAGACGGCGCGGCGGCGAAATCGGCAAACGTAGTGTAGGACGCCCTCCGGCCAGGTGTACAATACTTTATTATAAAGTACGGGTTGCAGCCCTAGGCGGCAGCCATAGTGCGGCTGCGTCATGAATCTTAAGGGTCGTAGCACACGTATCAACTCCGAAAGGGATCGTAACCGTTTCGTCTTTCGCGTCGCCGTCAAACAGTCGTCAACCTAACGTAAGCACGCAAACAAAGCGGATCAGAAGCTCCGATACGTCGACTCGGCTACGGCTAGGCGATGCCGCGCTTACGGCTCGCCAACCGCTGGCTGACGCCTAGTTTCAGCGCAGACGGCGCGGCTAGTTCGGCAACGCAGACCCAGGCGCGGTCGCAGCCCAAGACTTTGGGGGGGGTCACACTTGGTGCGGGCCGTAGCACCAAATGTATTTGTAGGCGGTTGCAGGCCCCACTGAAAATCACGAAACTTTATCGGCGAGCGGAGCGAGCCGCTGAAAATTTATACTCAACTCCCCACAATAGTAGGTATAAGTTATAGCGAGCGAAGCGAGCCTCGAAATTTTTGAGATGTTTTCTGAATTTTGGGCAAAAGTAAGCAAGAGTAGGTATACTTGCTTACTCTCGCCGACATCATTTATTTTGTTGTTGATACAAATGTAACGGACCCTGGCCTGAGTGTCTGTGTGAACTCCAGATTATATTATGTACTTATAGCATCCTTAGCCTAACTATTTGTTTGTGGCTTATGAATCACTAGCCTAATCGAATAACACAGTTCATGGATCGATAAACAAAATAAATGACTTTAAATAAGACTTAGTGGTAGTAGATATAAAGCTATGAATATAAATAGGGGCGAGCGGACCAAGAGCATTGAGAAAAAAGACATGGAAAAAAAGTATCGGCGAGCGGAGCGAGCCGCCGAAATTTTTGTTACTTTTTCGGGTAACTACCCAAGCAAATTGATGTAAAACTAGTGTCAAGCACTTGACCAAACACAGAGAATGATAAAATACTATCGGCGAGCGGAGCGAGCAGAAATCGGGGCGAGCGGAACAAGGGAGATTAACAGAAATTAGAAATACAAAAAAGGCACCGAAAAAGATGTAACGGCGAGCGGAGCGAGCCGCCGAAATTTTTGTTCCCTTTTCGGGTGGTCACAAACTGGTTCAGAAAATAAATAACAGCGAGTGGAGCGAAATATGAACATTTGAGAAGTTTGCGGCGGCTTGTTAAAAACATGTCTAAAAACAAATAAAAAATAAATATCAGCGAGTGGAATGAGCCCCAGCCTTTCTTGAAATTGGTGAGGCATGCGTCCATGCAAGACAAGGAAGCTAAATTATGAGCTAAGAACTATTTTAAAGTTTGTCGAATAACAACCAAATATGCGGACAACAGACCAGACACCATATGAAATCAACGGCGAGCGAAGCGAGCCGCGAAAATTTTTATGATCTGGCTGTGCGTGTGAGTTGTGTTAGATATTTTGCAGTTGCAAACTCACCTGAAACGGAGAAGGAGTCCTGGACTAGCAAGCCAGAAGCTTATCAAAACAGCAGAATGTTATCAGAGGCAAACAGAGCGTGCTGCGATAATTTAGTGGTTTCATTAGATTTTTGGAGTGTTTAGAAAACAGACCTCAAACGAGGGGTGAGCCCATGACCAGAGGCAGACAGTATGAAGTTGCCGGCAAGCTGAGCGAGCTGCGACAATTTTTGGTTTTTGTTAGATTTTTGGCAAAGTGACCTAAAGCGGGGCTGGGGTCGAGCTTTGGACCATAGTCAGAAGGAACAAATGTTATCAGCGACTGGACCAAAACGCGAAAATTTATTGTCTACTAATTTTTTGTTATGGTTGATAAAGTGAGCACGCATATTATTTGATATATTTTTGTGCATTTTATTATGACGGTTGGATTGATACAAACTGACTATAGCGGACCAGCCAGACCAATAAAATTGGGAACGTTGCCTCTGTGCTAATGAAAACACAGAGCACAAATAACAGTAATATCGGCGAGCGGAGCGAGCCGCGATTTTTTTTTTTGCTGCAGTTGGAATTCATAATCAATGTAACGAAAGTAAACAGGAAAAAATAATGATCAAGCTCTTTTTTAATTACCTAAACTAAGATTTTGGGGGGGGTCATGACCCCCGTGACCCCCCCCCTGGGACCGCGCCTGCGCAGACCGCGGGAGGGGGGCGTGGACGAAGAGACGTAAGCTATAGCTTACGTCTCTTCGTCCACTACTTTGTACCCTAGCTTACGGCTCTCCGTACCCTATAGGGTACGGAGAGCCGTAAGCCGTAAGCTAGGGTACGGAGAACCGTAGGTAAGCGCGGGAACGGCAAGTTGACCATGCACCGCACCTCGGTTCGTGAGCTTGTCCCGAGGCGAGGCGCTTACGTTACGATTCCGATTAGTGTGCGTTGCAGTACCTAGGGAGTTTCATATACCTAACTAATACTGAACAGCTCGAGTTGATACGGTGACGATCCCTTTCCGAGTTAATTAATACGTGTCCTACGACCCTTAAGAGGGCGCATTGCGCGCCATTTTGTGCAAAGGTTATGCATAGGATTTTGCGTTCCTAGGAGCCGGACGGGGCACACGTTTTTATATTTACGTTTTTAGATTATTTAGGTACAAGAAAACTACACAACTTATGCAGAATCTGTATTAAGGAACCAAAGAATTAATAACCTACGAATCAAAACAAAAACCATTCTATAGGCCGGCCGCAGGGTTCCTGAGATCTCGACCAAATTATGTGCAAAACAGTGCACTTTCATGTTTTCTTTTTATCGTATTTTTTTTCGCAATCGTGTTTTTCAATTGAGCAATCGAAGAAAAAATGTTGAATTTTATGTAAAAATTCTAGTTTTTACCACGGGGATCCCGTGAGTACTGAGATCTAGGCCTAGTTTGACAAGCAAATAGTGCGGTAACTTACAAATTCCCATACACCGACCGTGTCGTATACACGGTGTGGAAGCGACTACGTCCGTCGTAGACAGAGAGAGAAGCCTACGAGCTACGTCGTAGTTAGTTAAGTGTTTACGGGCTATGTCGTAGTTTAGGGTGTAACGGTTAACGATAAGGTTTAAATATTTATACATAATATTTATTAGTTTCGCCTTTATGTTTAATAATTGTACTTAAATATTTTATTATGGCTGATTTTAATTAAATAGGCATATCGGGTAGGTTACTCACCATTAAGTGCCATTAACTAATGCACTATTAACCTACTTACATATGTATAGGTAATGTGCCTATATGTATAATTGACTAACCTATTATAAATTAAGGAGTAAGATATAGGTGTACCTAGGTATGTATAAGGTAATTCTGACATCTACTTGTACCTACTCAGGTTCGTAGGTAGGTACAGGTAGGTATGTATGTAGGTACGTTTCTGTTTACAATAGCTTAATCCCACCATTCTATCGTTAATTTTTACACTTCCCTCGAACGCGCACTGCTCTATCCGGTTGGTCTGAAAACAGTCCATCGACTCCTGCAGCAAAATATGCTTTTAATTCCTCATCAAAGTTCCCAATCGCGCCCGGTGACGCGTCTTCGCTCTGAAACTCAGCAGGGAGGAAAGTGTTCTCCGCGCGGAAAGTGTAAGGGTGCACCCTGAGATCCGCTTCATGAGCATCTGCAACGAAACTTGTCACTTTGCCCAACCGGTTGTTTTCGTCCCGAGGAATTACATAGCTCTTATCTGGACCAACCGCAGACGCATAGTTCGACACCTCTTTCAAACCTTCTGCGGTTGCCATATCGCCATAAGTCAGATTTGTACCGAGAACCACCTGGTCATAAGGCTGCAGCGACTTCTCGCCGTAAAGTTGTAGCAATTTCAAGAGCGTCATTTTACTAAGCTCCTGCAAGTTGCTGACTTCGAATGATTGGATGTAAACAGGGTCTGTTTGTCTCCAGTAGCCGTTGTTCAGGAACGTTTTCACTACTAATTGCTCCATCGCTAGTCCTATTTGCATGAAGTGTGTGCTGTGTTTAATCTCTGGGTAGATGCCGATGATTCGATTCTGGCTTTTCTGCATCCCCCTGACGAGGTGTATGATTTCCTCGAACGTGGGTATTTGGAATGAGCCGTCCATACGCGCGTTGCCTGGCCTGACGTCTGGGATGCGCTCCACGGCTCGGAGGGTCTTCAGCTCTTCGAGGGTGAAGTCTTCTGTGAACCAGCCGGTTAGTTCCTCACCGTCGACGGTTTGCGTGCGTCGGCGAGATTCGAACTCGGGATGATTCGCGACGTCAGTCGTCTTAGAAATATCGTTTTCATGTCGAGCCACCAGATGGCTGTCTTTGGTCATCACAAGGTCTGGCTCCACGTAGTCCGCGCCCATTGTTATGGCAAGTGCGTACGATCCCAGAGTGTGTTCGGGAACGTAGCCACTCGCGCCGCGATGTCCGATCACTACTTGGTTACATAGGTCCGGACTTAGCGACTTCCTTTGATTACAATTTTCCGGATTTTGTGTAGAGGCAACGCTTGAAGGTTTGAAGATGGCTATTATTAGCGTACATAAAAGACGCAAATCCATTTTTGATTAACCTGTAATAAATAGACAGAGGGGTTAGTTGAAATCCAGAGGCATCTCTACTAAATTTTAAGATACCGCATCAGGTCTACGCGCCTACGCCTATTTTATTCAGCTGCTACGTCGTAGACCCAGTTGTTGTCTACCCAATACTCTAATTTATTTTTTAGCTACCAATTTTGGGGTATCTACTGTCGACTGACGACTTTGACGACCTCTGTAGCACAGTGGGCGAAGGACTGTCTGCGATGCAAGAGGTTGCGGGTTCGATTTACGCCTCAGGACCAATGGTTGTACGATCTGCAGATATTTTATTCCGGGTGTTTTCTATGAATAATAAAATATCTATCTATGTACCTTATGAGAATTCTCCGACATTTTTCTTTATTTATTTAGGTATTTACATATGTACCTAGGTACGTCAATTACTTAGTACCTACGTAGGTACTTGCCCATAAATGTTCACTGCTAAACATGCCTCCAGAACATAAAATAATGTAATGTTCGATATATAAGTTAATTTAATAATAATAAAATAGAAAAGTATAAGTGTGACTACTTACCTCGAGTTACGACAGCCACCACAATGAGTATTTCTGAATATTCGATCCAAAAATAACAAGGTAATACCTACCTAGCTAAAGAATTAAACTTATACCTATTTATCTATAATTTACAAATCAATAAACTTCACAATACAATAGTGTAACGTACACTACTTACATCCTAACTATGACTCCAAATGGTACATGCTTAGGTACAGACACTGAGGAAACTGCTAAGGAAAACGTTGCATGCAAGGCTAACATCATTCTTATATTTATCATGTCCATACATTTTCTTCTATCTTAATTAACCCTCATAAACATCACTATTGACTTTAGATATTTTGTAACCCTCATAGAAATTACCATTGACCTAGGATTTCTAGTTTTTTCTGCTCGAAGTACGTAGGTATCTAAATGTGCATGCCGGCGTGGTAAAGAAGAAAAAATGTGCCTGTGTACTCGTAGATGGCCTGCTTCTTTGTAGATCTGTTCAACCATCCGTTCCAAAGATAACCTTGGTTTGTTTCTTTTGTTTTGCAAATTAGTTGTTAGTAAGTATTTAGTTAGTTGATGAAGAAAAAGCAGATGTCATAGTGAATAAGTACCTACTATTATGGCCTGTCTTGGTAAAACAGTTATAATTATAAGTTTATAGTACCTCTGTTACATACCTACTGGTACAAAATTTTAAGGGTTTTCCTCCTTTCAAGTGTTTGCCTGAACAGCCGGACGGATATCAAGCAAATTTTTGAGAAAAAAATATTTCCGATTAATGTAGGTAGTAGGTACTACTAATTTACTTAACCTTTGTTAGTGGTAATTATATTTGGTAATTTAGGTTGAGTGAAATAATAAAAGAAAGTGTAGGTAGGTGTCGCTTTTATAGAATCACGGGATAATATTTATTGTTTTCTAATAACTATTTACTTTAAACCTGTACTGAAGTACCACAGGTAGGTTCTTTGTCTTAGATAAAGTTAAGAGGTAGATAACACCGACATTGTGATAACAATTTTCTGTTGCTTATCAGCTGACCACACAATTTCAAGGGAATATAGAATTCTATAAGTTTGAGTAACCCCATATCAGTGAAGGTAGCTAAGGAAATTTTATGTTCTTCAATCTAGTAGTTACCTACATCATCATAATCAATGGAAATACCTATGATTGAATTTTTTTTTGTCAATTATATTAATTTTATGAAATGTACCTACATACACCACCATGGAATTATAGGTACCTACTATAGGTATGTGCTACATACCACATTACAGTGTCTAGTAAAATGACAGACCTAAATTAAGGGGCTGATTTAGATAAAACATAGAATCTAGCAAGGTCCCCGAACACGCACGGCAATATCAGGCTGCTCAGAAAACAGGCCATCGATGCCAGTAGCAAGATATGCCCTCAATTCACTTTCAAAATCACCAACATCCGAAGAAGATCCGTTACTTCTGAATTCAGGCGGTAAAAACGAATTCTCCGCTTGAAATGTGTAAGCATGAACCTTCAATCCAACCGCGTGAGCATCATGAACAAAGCTGGTCACTTCTCCCAGTCTGTTGTTTTTATCTCGAGGAATGATGTATCGCTTATCAGGACCAACAGCTGACGCGTATTTTGCTACCGCGCGAAGCCCTTCCGCAGTGGCCATGCCTCCATACGTGAGTGAAGAACCTAGGTATGCCTGGTCGAACGGCTGGCGGGATTTGTCGATGTGAATCAACTGTAGCAGCTTCAAACCTGTTAGATTCTTGAGCTCTTTTAAATTGTTTACCTCAAATGATTGAATGTATACGGGATCCGTAAGTTTTGAATAGCCGTTAGTTTTAAACGTTTCTACAACAAGTCGCTCCATAGGAAGGCCCAGTCGCTGGAAATGCGTGCAATGTTTTATTTCCGGATAAATGCCAATTGTTCTTTTCTCACTGAGCTGAAGACTTTTCACCAGATCAAGAATCTCTTGAAATGTGGGTATGGTAAAGGTGCCATCCATGCGAGCGTTCCCAGGTCTAACAGATGAAAACCTTTCTACCACGCGTAGCGATTTAATTTCTTCTAGAGTAAAATCTTCTGTGAACCAGCCTGTTATTTCCTTTCCATTAACGGTTTGATTTCGGTGTCGTGAAGCGTATTGTGGTCGTTTTGCAATGTCGGTTGTCAAACCGAGCTCGTTGTCGTGTCGAGCTATAAGTTGTCCGTCTTTGGTCATGACCAGATCAGGCTCTATGTAGTCAGCTCCCATGAATATGGCCACGGCGTAGGCAGCCAGGGTATGTTCAGGGATGTAACCGCTGGCACCCCGATGTGCGATCACCACCTGCTTGCAGAGATCAGCATGTGTCGTTGACTCCTCAGACTCAATCACTGGTTCCGATAGAGTTCTTAAAACACTAATTATTGTTAGAATTACGACTCTGTGCAACATTTTATATAATTTATAATAAATAACACAATCTTCAACACATGTTCCCACAGTGGACACTATAGATTTAAATAATCACAGAAACTTGTCATTGAGTCCAGCTGATATCATAAACGTAAATAGTATTATGAAGTTATAACACTGTTTAAAAGATGTAGAGAAAAGTATAAGGATCACTTTAACCATATTTCCATATCGACCATTTTAATTCCAGCAAAATAGCAATTTCTATTATTAAGAATAAGAACTATATTTCTGTGCGACTGTAGGTACCCAGGTTTAGATAAAGGGACATCGAGGTCAGTACCCTAGCTACATACTTATACATACATTAACTTATTTATTCATTCGTGCTCATTTATATGTATTTGTTTTATACGATAAGCTAATCCATACGTTTTATATACCTATATTTATATCAACTAGGTTCTTGATAACAACTAATTACACTTATCTATTATTATCTTGAGCCAACTCGACAAGTTCCTCTTGAACGCACTGAGATATCCGGTTGGTCTGTAAACACTCCGTCTACCCCAGCATCGTAAAATGCTTTCATCTCCCCCTCAAATTCCCCGATAGCAGCTGGAGACGAATCGTCACTTCTAAACTCAGCCGGGAGGAAAACATTCTCAGATCTAAACGTGTAGGGGTGAACCTTCAAGCCAGCGGCGTGGGCGTCTTCGACGAACGTTGTAGGAGCTCCAAGCCTATCGTTCTCATCTCGAGGTATGATGTAACTCTTATCAGGTCCTACTGCGTGAGCATATGTCGCTACTTCACGCAGACCTTCCGCTGTAGCCATATCGCCATAGGTGATTGTAGTACCCTGAACCGCTTGATCATACGGTTGAATTTGACTTCTTGAACTGTAAAGCTGGGTTAGGCGGAGACCAGTCAAGCTTTTCAGCTCCTTCAAGTTACTTATCTCAAATGATTGAATACAAATTGGAGCTTCGGGTCCTGTGTAACCGTTGCGATGAAGAATTTCTACCAGAGGTTTTTCCATTGCTAGCCCCAGTTGCTGAAAGTGAGTACCATGCTTTATCTCAGGGCATATTCCGATGCGACGTTGTTCGCTGATTTCCATGCCCTTGGCTAAGTCTATGATCTCTTGCATAGTGGGAACTTCGAAGGTGCCATCCATGCGAGCATTTCCTGGTCGGATTAGTGGGATACGTTCGATTGATCGCAAGGTTTTGATCTCTGCTAGAGTGAAATCTTCGGTGAACCATCCGGTTATTGTTACTCCGTCGACGGTTTGCGTTCGACGACGGGATGCAAACTCAGGGTGCTGACCGACATCCGTAGTGAGTCCCAGCTCGTTGTCATGTCGTGCTATGATGTGACCATCGCTGGTCATAACTACATCTGGCTCGATATACTCTGAGCCCATGGTAACCGCTAGAGCGTAGGCACCTAGCGTATGCTCTGGTACGTAGCCACTAGCTCCTCTGTGAGCTATAATGATCGGTTGGCAGAACTCGGCATCGTAGTCGATGGTGTCGAAGCTGCTCTTATTGTTTCGGATGACGACGAAGGCGATGACTCCACTGATGCCGCCAACGCAGGCCAGTCCAACCACCCATAATACAGGACTGCGCCAGTTCATCTTCATCACTAGAAAACAATATAATTTATATAACCGTTGTTTGTGCAAGCAGTGTTTTAGGAACAAATAATAAATTTATTCACAAAGAAAATTAAACTAGTATTTACAATTAAAACAATTGAGCTAACTGCCGACTGTTGCAAACAGTCTACAGATAGCTCAACTGATCCATACCAACACCAGTCGGAAGCGTCCCCAAGACGCTGGCTGCATTGCCACGCTGTATGGCAATGCTGATGTGGTTTAGGTGATAAGATATGTTTTTAGTTATTTGTGTACGTACATAAATAAAAACAATGTTGACAGTCTCACCTGAATAATCAACAACCTTGTTAAATGGTTGAAGGTTAGCACATTACTGGAAATAAACAACATAGTAACTGAGAGAAAAACTGGTTTATTTTATGAAAAGTACTAAGATACAATAAATAACTTAATATCTGTGGATTATAACGATAAGATTCTATTTATTATGGCATGTCGTAAACAACCAAATAAATTCTTTACAGGTTTCCTATTTCTACTTTAATTATTTATTTTCATTCGGGACAGTAAAAACTGCATTTTAGCATAATAGATTTAATAAAAACAAACGCGCATGCCCACAGAATTCTTTACCCCTATGTTGACATAAGGAGTCGCTAGGACTAGGGTTACCAAATATCTTGTTGCAAAAGACAACTCAAATAAAATTTCTTCTTTGCTTTATATTTAAAGTAGGTTATCATGATCTGAAGAAAAATATAAAGAAGGAAGTACTTATACGTCGGACACTAGACACTTGTCGGCGTTCCCTTGCAGAAAACTTAGGTACTTACTAAGTTTTTTATGGATTACCAACGATTTCCATGTTGAAAATTCGAATAAGTAAAGTCAGAGGTTTCACTTAGAGTTCTGATCTGACACATTTACTTTATAATGTTTTAATGACTGTAGATAATTTTAATGACATTAACACGCTGTAGGTGGAGATAGTGACTGCAAAACAGCTCTTTATCCGTGCACGTGGACACGTGAAGTGGGTGTGGTGACACTTTCAATAAACATTGTGATAAATATTCGCATACTTACATGGTTTTTGATGACAATAGGAAAAGAATAGGAATAAATTTATATAATCTTCTACTTGATCTTGACACATGTAGGAAGGTGCCATTTAAAGTTTAAAGAATTACAAAGAATTTTAACGGTTTTTGCAAAAAAATAAATGTAGTTTACCTACTCCAAAAAACGATTGTTTTACAAAATTATTTATTTTTATTAAGGTGCTAACCCGACCCAAATCAGCGCCACCACCTATTTTATCTTGTTATTGTGTTAAACGAAGGACTCTTCTAAAA
The DNA here is from genome assembly GCA_963564075.1 of Eupithecia subfuscata. NCBI lineage: Eukaryota > Metazoa > Arthropoda > Insecta > Lepidoptera > Geometridae > Eupithecia > Eupithecia subfuscata. Next base: position 8,687,740 of record OY751097.1, on the reverse strand, counting down.
TCTATTTTGCGGTTTGTGTTACCTATCATAAGCTTATTTTTAATGCCTCTGTAAAAGTTTTATTTTGTATAGTGTAGGCAGAGATGCGAAGTTGCTCTTTTTGCTCACCATCATGGCCATGAAAACATAATAATAAGACACAAGACAAAATAAAAATTTTAAAAACCTGAACACAGACATACACGTCAAACTTATAACACCCTCTTTTTGCGTCGGGGGTTAAAAATAGGTGGTGCCAGTTATCTATGACACAAAAAAAACTAAACGGAAATCGGTTCATCCGTTTGGGAGCTACGATACCACAGACAGATACACAGACAGACACGTCAAACTTATAACACCCCTCTTTTTGCGTCGGGGGTTAAAAATAGGTGGTGGCAGTTCCAAGCAACATGACAAAAATTGCGTTCAAAAAGCAAAACAAGTGACAACCCTACTGACTTTACCGAGCCCTTTTTCCCGAGATACCGATCCCTTTATTCGTTTGTTTTTTCCACCTACCCCCGATCGCTAATCCCGTTGGAATTAATAAACTGCAGTCGTTTATCATTATTGTAAGCTGGAATACGGAATTAGACATTGATAGCTTGGCTGAGCCAAACTTTATTAAGTTCTTATACTTGCACACCCTCTAACTAAATTAAGATAGGAAAAAATCGATCATAAAATAAATAAATAATGCTGGACAATCCACACAGCATCATCTAGCCCCAAGCTAAGCAGACCCTTGTTTTCGTGTGTATCTAATCAGTTTTTGGTATTTTATTGCTATTATGGGGTTAGAAGGTGATGTATGAAAATGTAGAACGGAATTTATTTACATCTACAATGTGACACGCGTTTGTGAATCTAGAGTTTGTTCCCATACTGTAACAGCTCCCTAGGGAAGCGGACGAATAGTGATTCAATTTATTTATTCCACTTACTGACAATCTCTCCCTTAGGACTCTAATCATATCAATTTCATTGGTAATCTTGTTTTGTGTGCTGTTAATGATAACCCTTCCAGATTTATTTTTGTGTGGTGTTGTTGTGGTTAAACTAATGGTTATAGGTCCTAAAGGACCTTAGAAACATTAGAATTAGAATTTGGGTGATATTTTTGTGGGATGAATTTTAATTGACGATCAGCAAATATTTGTTTTGGGTGTTTTCTATGTAATAGAAAATATATATTTGGAATGTATTGTGTTAAGTATATCAGTCATCTAGGACCCATAACATTACTCTGCTTAGCTTGCTTGGGGCTAGATGATGCTGTGTGGATTGTTTAGCAGTATTTATTTATTTTGACAGAAGTTACATATAATAAGACGTCACAGTTAACGATATAGGTAGGAACGTAGACTGGGAATAGGTACCTACCTAAGCCTAGATTCTCGGTCTACGAGATAGCGTTAAAAGTCCAATCAGCTGTCATCACAGCTGATTGTGTGGATGTTCAGACAGATATCTTCATAAGTAACATCACCGATTGATTATTAGTATTGATATGGATCAGTTGAGCTACCTGTAGATTGTTTGCAAGAGTCTGCAGTTAGCTCAGTTGTTTCAATTGTAAATACTAGTGTAATTTTCTTTGCGAATAAAGGCTTCCATCTCACTTCGCCTTATATTTTGCTTTTGGGTTGTTATAAATTTCTTTGTCGAACCAAGAAATTAGCGTTTGTTGAATTCTCTAGAATTCAAACGTACCAAACGCACTCTACGACAATCGACCTCTAGGTTGGTTCCCGTCTCTCATTTCTGAAAGTTAACCACATTTTTTTCCATACATTCTTGACATGCCCAGGTTTAAAAACTCGAAATTCCATAACTTATCCAAGATATTACACAGAAGTGATGTGGATAAGTGGATAATAAGCAGGTTGGTCCAGGGCGGGGCAGCTCCGCCCACGGCCCAAGACCCGTTTTATTTCCAAATATACAAATGACCATTTTAATACAAACATTGAATAATGGCAGGTTGATTTTTCTGTTGTTTATTAATGTTTTCTTGGGATAAATTCTTGGTTATGACATAAACGACCATATACTTATAGGTAGAGAGAGCTCTTTCACATGCGCGCGAGATTCACATAGTTCAACTAGAAAATTATTGAAAACAAGGTTTTTACTAAAGCAAAAGCCCGCCTACTAAATAACTCTGCACCATGCTCATCACTATTATCATCATCAGCCCATAATAGTCCACTGCTGGACATAGGCCTCCCCTAATGAGCGCCGCCGTAGCGCCCTTCTTATTTGCTGCGTCCAGCATCTGCCATCACTTTTTGCAAGTTACCCACCTGGCCGGAGGGCGTCTTACACTATTCTAACTAAAGTCAGTTTCATCTAATACCGAAGGCACGCGCAGGTAAGTTTGAAGTGAAAAAACTACCAAAATACAATCTGAAATTCAACAACAAAATCCGATAAATAAAAAGTTTAATCATGTCTGTGGAACTATTGTCGCGTTTTATTAATTTAATTTGTCGGCTATTGTCCGACTGGCAGTATAATTGAATAATGCTTGATTGTATCGCAATAGATCATCTGACTATTATGTTTCTGTTCGACTCTAACCTGTGAGAGGTGATGGCAGCCAAACATGTTTTGTATTGTACTGAACCAGGCGAGCTATAATAATATCGTAGGTTATATTAAGCTGGATTTTGTTTGAAGGGAATTGAGGTTAAATGAAGTATAGGTTCATGGATGAACTCTTTAGTTTAATATTCGATTGGGAAGTATTCTCATATAGATATCTCTAAAATGGGAAAGGTGTAGTTACTTAGATGTAAGCCCACTTATTTTATACATTGGTACTTACATACATACCTCTCTTAACTTTAAGTAATCATTAGGCATGTTTTGTTTTATTTGGTTGAAATTATTATAACAATCCACTGCTGTCAAAGTTGAGAGAGGATTTTAAATACCAAAGAGCCAATACTTTAAATGAGCATCAACACAATATTTTCTTACTCGCTCATCTCAGATAATATTTACCTGTAGAATAGTAAAGAAATGATGATTATAAATTATGCGATATAGGTAATCTATTAATTTTATCGTCCAACAATCATTCCATTGAATACCACCCAATAAGAGCAACTCAATTATCATTAAGAATAAGGCATAAAATCGAATGCCTCAAAGCACTTCATTACCCGTGACAATGGACTATCAATCATCAAAAGCTCGCAAAACAATAATCACATTATCATTCTCCCATAATAACAAATGTAGGCCCGAAATGCATAAAGAACTGCTTTGTAACCTTTTTGCTCGAAATAATTTTAAGAAATATCGTCGTAAGGTTGCAACCGACAAAATCGAACAATGTAAACCTTATGAGGAACGTTTATTTATTGAATATGAAAAAAGGTTACATTTCGCTTGACATATTGGTAAGGGTCCTTATAAAATTATTTGCTATCACGCCATCCGAGTCTTGTTACAAAGAAGCGATATAAAGTATACCTATACGTATAAACCAACCAAGAGTACGCGAGTCGGTTTTGTAAGTAGGACTTAGTTTCGTGTAGGTACTACTCTTGTTTGTTTTCTTTATTATAAATTACAAATAACTATAAAAATATTTTTTTAAAATCGAAAGAAATGTAAAATGTTTATAAGTGTGTCTATAAGAAAATCACGAAAAGATGTATTTAAGTTGTCACCATTGACGCTGTCCCCATTATGGTAGAAATTTTGCAATATTTGAAATCTCTTCTTTAAGATCAAGCTAAGAGGTCAAATTACCTAGAAATTTTGCAATCTTTGAAATCTCTTCTTTATGATCAAACTGAGAGATCAAGTTATCAACTTAAGACGGAACGCAGAGACTGAAGAAAATTTTATTTTAAGAACAAGAAGTAAATTTCTTTTCTTAGGTTTATTTGTGAACCAAGCAATTAATGTAAAATGTGGACGTGTGTAGAGGGTTTGTCTATTAATTAAATGCTCTGTCTTCTTATGTTGAAACATTAATTATGATTTGAATGAATATTTCGAATTCTCAAATGTCATCCAGTTTATTAACTGGCTACACTTTTTGTTTGAGTTTTATTTGTTTTGGACAGAGCGTTTTGGTTTTGGCGCGGTCATCCAGACCTTTTGTTTTTTGCCTCGCGTCATGTAATCACGAAGATGAAATATTGTTTAGAGTTAATTAGTTATCTGTTGATAAAGACATCCTAAACTATTTCAATGTTTGATCGTTATTAGTATCAAATTCGTAAGTAGCTCCAAAATAAAATCTATCGGCTGATTTTTGGTGACAAGCTTATGTCGAAATTATCAATAGACGATTTGGCCGCAACACGCGATATAAGAATTTCCCCAAATAAGATATACTTAATACTTCATTGATATAGGAGGTAAAATTGATAGTTATTTATTCCGAGTATGTCGTTCATGTTAATGTATCAGGCTCTATAAAATTTAATTGGATACGCTGATTAAAAACCATTTGGGATTTAAGCACGGATAATTAATCAAAAGATCCATACGTCAAACATCATCTGCAAAAAAGATGCCACTAAATGAATAAATTTGGATTCTTGTGCGCGTGATCGATAGACTCATAGATCGGATCTATAGATCATATCGACTTTGAAAATGGAATGCGTGAGTAAGACAAAATATAATTAATGATGGTCCTTCTAAATTCGAATCGGTCTGGTGCAGACATGCTGGCGTCGTCGCAAAAAGTAAAAAGTTATGTTCCATTTGTTATATTTTTCATTTTGTGAGGGTAAGTATGTAAAACGCTAGTATATTAAGGCGAGGATTCCCGAGATGCGATGATTGCGAGTAAGTGAACAAGACGGTGCGCAGGCAGCCGAGCACGATTTTGTAGGTATTTAGGTGTTTTGAAAAATATTTGTATGGCATATAAAAATATTTTCTAGTGATGCACTGCGTAATAACGTTTGCAATGTTTTGGTAAACATTTTGTGTCATTTTATTCATTTTTCTATTCACACTGATCATTAAAAGTTTCATTTAGAGGTAACTTTGATATTTTTTTCGATCGGGTGAAATATCACCAATCGTGTTTTTGTCTAGTGATGCACTAGAAAATATCCTCAACTATAATATGTATGAATTTCAAAACTATAGGCCTTATAGTTATTGAGGTACGGACAGTTAAAAACCCCGAAATCCGGGAATCCTCGCCTTAATCATTTCTTTTGGAGCATTGTTGCATCTGTCGTGTCGGATTGTAGATCTGGGTATTGGCTATTGTATAGTGGACTATGGCTTTTGATAGTTGTAAAAAATACTTGCGCCACCTGTGCTCGAAACATAGCGGTAAGTTTTATTTTACTTTAGTAAAGAATAATGAGAATGTGGCGTACTCCATAAAAAGAAGAAGCTCAGGTTGAACTTGAAACTCAATAGACGTCTTCATTCGCGGAGAGCAAAGGTTGCCAAGTCAAAATAAACACGGTAGGTATGCAAGGTCTATGCCACCTTAATTTGATAGTCCCAAGAAATAAGCGCCTCCCTTTTCATTATCATCATCATCATCAACCTATATTAGTCCACTGCTGGACATAGGCCTCCCCTAATGAACGCCATAGCGCCCTGTCTTCAGCTTGCCGCATCCAGCATCTGCCTGCAGTCTTTCGCAGATCGTCCTCCCACATGACTGGAGGGCGTCCTACACTACGTTTGCTGAGTCGTGGTCTCCACTCAAGAACTCGTTTACCCCAGCGGTTGTTGGTTCTTCGCGAGATATGGCCTCCCTTTTCAGTGTGATCGAAATATTTTCAAACTATTTTTTAAAGAGAACGCTTCGGCTCGACCACAAATAAGGTTTAATTTGTGTAAGTGTTTTTGCTATACTTACAATAAGTATATTAATGATATATAAATATAATTCATACAGAATCATACCTTAGAATACGTCATCACAATGCCTACCTGCGTCAAGCCTACGTCGATCCATGATGCATCGCTTGACGGATAGCACGGATGTCAGGCCATCAGTCACGCTGAGGCACCCAGCATTCAACCGTGGGAAATCCTCAGAGGCGGTACTTACTATTGCATCCGTTTCAGATTTTGTTGTACATATTTAGTATTACAGTATTTTATTTATTGCCTCCATACAATCAGGGGGTGAGCCTATTTGACGTTAGCAACGAGTCGTGATCGCGACGTCTTCTTTTGACGTGACAACGTCTTATAATTCGATAGAGCCGGCTGCACGCACGAAAAAACATGACGTCACGCGGCGTTACCTCGTCATGCGGCGTTACCTCGCTCTGAGGCGTTCCATGTAAGGCTTGAAGTGCAAGCGAGAGCGCTCGACATCCGTCTCTCTCCTACTTGAGTGAGCGATGCGTCTGCGTTGTCACGTTCAACTATCGTCAGTAAACCGACTTTACAGACAACCAATTTTTTTTTCCATACAATTTGGTACAGCGCCTCTATCGTGCGGACAGGGAACTACGCAAATCCCATTCTACAAGACAAAATTAAAATTTTAAAAAACCCGCCGACGTTTATTGGCTGAACAGACTTTCATGAAATATAAATAAATAAATAAATAAATTTATTTATTTCATGAAATATGGTTAAGAACACTCGGGATAAAATTATCTATGACACAAAAAAAAACTAAACGAAAATCGGTTCATCCGTTTGGGAGCTACGATTCCACAGACAGATACACAGATACACAGATCGACAGATACACAGACAGACACGTCAAACTTATAACACCCCTCTTTTTACGTCGGGGGTTAAAAAGGAGACGGCACAATCACGTCTGGTTACCTAATAACGTCAACTAGACTCGCCCCTCTGGTCTTAGTGATCAGGTGAATTTAAGTTAAGATATAAGTTAAGATATAAGCTAAGATATAAGTTAAGATATAAGTTAAGATATAAGCTAAGATATAAGTTAAGATATAAGTTAAGATATAGGTAAGTTAAGATATAAGTTAAGATATAAGTTAAGATATAAGTTAAGATATAAGTTAAGATATAAGTTAAGATACAAGTTAAGATAGAAGTATGTACCCGTTCAGGGTGTTGTAATGGAAGACTGGCAGGTAGCGTGCCTATGCCTACTACTAAATATGGACTTTTTTACTTTTGGTAGGTACCTTTATTAATTTACAATTTAATTTGCTAGTCGCTAAAAGTATCGTTGATGAAGTCGTCGAGTTCGTAAAATAATTTTTTATGAGCGTATTTGAGTATCGGAAACAAGTACTACTTACAAAGTTGCTCGCGCAAAAGTCATGCTCTTCATGTCTAGGTCTTTACTGTTTGAATCTTTTTCAAATGCGTTTTTTACGCCACTCTCTACATGATTCTTTCGAATTTTTGACAGTGGCAGTATTTTCCTTTAATTCTTCTAATTTCAAAGATTTTCTAAGTTTTAGAAGACTCACTCATGCCTATGCTGTGTCATCGATAACTTTAACATAGAAAATAATTACCTACATAATTTATGTAAACTATGTTATTCGTTATCTTTGACGAGGGTAGATTTCCGATTTTGGTTCTAATTCTAAAGCAGTCTTAGGTAGCATACCTAGACAAATCATGCATTTGAAATAATCACCTTCGTTACATAATTGCGCCTAAATATAGTTCAGGTATCATTACCACAAAGAAGAATTTACCTTTCAGTGCCTTTTCTATCATTCGGGGGTATTCTAGTCTAGACCCTCGTGATACTTCGTCATCGTCACCGTCACTTACTTGTTGAGTTACCTACTTACTTACTGGTAGACTTACTTACTGGATGAGACTGGATGAGTCGACTTACTGAATGAGATTGTGGTCAAATGACCACTCATCCAGTATACTATATACTATTCGCAATAAAGAAAATCTAAAGAACCTGCCCTGAACATAATGTAATGTATCTAACCTGATAATTATGTAATGTAGAGCATTAAAAAAGAGTTATAACAGGGAAGCATTTTTTAACGAACCGTTCCAAAATTGCTGTGATAAAATAAACAGTAAATTCCCACTAATTCCATTAATTGCTCTAAAATATTTAAAGTTAATAAGTAGCCATTGGTTGGACAAGGGTTTTATGAATTATGGCTGTTCTTCTACGAAAACACTAACCTTTATATTCCAAGCCACTAAACTTTGGGTAAGAAAAAATATATGCGACCACTTTTTTTAACCTGACAACACCCAACATAAGTTTTTATGGACGTTTTAGAAAATTAAATTATAGGTTATATTTCTAATGCGATAGGTGTGTAATATATTCTCGGGATGAAAGATTTTATCAGCCTATTATAATGTTTATTTTATTCTGGAGTATTATTTCTCCAGTTAGATTCGTCTAGTTTTTTGGGTTATTTACATTATTGGATTAGTATTATTTGATTTATTTCTTTTTCTTACAGGTGTTGTTATCCATATCTTCACCAGTGTTTTGTTAGAGTCAGTTATTTCGTTCTAAGAAAAAACCCTGAATCCACAAATATTGGAACAAAACAAAAACGATTCCTTTAATTATTTTAAGATTAGGTATTACTTAAGAAAATTACAATAAAAAAATGGAAACAATTGAGCTAACTGCAGACCGTTGCAAAACAATCTACAGGTAGCTCAACTGATCCATATCAATACCAGTCGGGAGCGTCCCTAAGATGCTGGCTACATTGCCGCGCTGTATGGCAATGCTGATGCGCTAAGCCAGACACTCACCAACTCTCGGGTCACGCGTCGCTTCGACTAGACGCTCAGATATATTTTTAAAAAACCCGGATAGCCTCGTTACCCCACGGACCTATGGTCTCGAATCCAAGGGGAGTCTCCAAATGTGTAGGCTCTGTCGAGACTTGCATAAAATAAAGCTTCTCTTTCTGTAATTATAACTATAGCAGTTTCATTTGTTTTTTATAGCTTGCCCATTCCTACACCTAGGTCCTTATCTACTTTATCTATGGATTGCTCATTCGTTCCGAAACCAATCACGAGACTGCTACCACAGTACATATATATCGATGACTGCTACGCAATGTTTTTCAAAGCAAATCAAAGGGAGGAGCGGCAAAGACAAAGAGTACAAGTCCATGTAGAGTCCATAAAGATTGCCATCTACAAGGAAATCGGCGTAGATAGTACTAAACTATCCCATGGATGTAACGACCAGTTTTTGACGGTAAAAAGTGCCGACCACGACAAAAGACAAAGATCATCGTAGGAGATAAAGAAACAATAAATAACACTATAGTTTTTGTGTTTGGGGTTTATAGGGCAAGGATTGCTATTCATCCGTAATATTTTTTTGTGTCATCACATCAATCACATCATCGACTTATAAAAAAAATTCTTGCAGCCACCGATTTGAAGGAGTTTGCACTTTGCCTTGATGTTCCTTGGTCATGACTTAGTACTTAGAGAAATAATAATGACCATGAAGCAAAAATATCAGCTTTCGGGACTGACAAATTAAAACCCTGCCTAACAGGTCTAACAAGATAACGAAACAAATAAAAAGTTTATCTGTCGTTATTAAGATAGGGGTGAAAAACTGTAAGACAAAATTGTGGTACCTACCCCTATGAAGGTCTCCTGCAGGGCAAGTTTATTAAATCTTCCTTAGAATTCATTATGGCTTGTCGCTGAATTAAGTTTCGCACCCTAAAAACTTTTAACTTTACGCGTTGTTTTCCCGTTGTTGATTTAATTTCAAAGATCTAATAAGATTTATTAGTGTGGTCGTAATGAATAAAATGTTTTTGGATATTGCTTTTTAGAATCACTGTAATTTTTATACATTTTCCAAATATTTTTAGTTTTCTCAACGCACTACGTATATTGTTACAGACAAGATTCTGGAAAAAAAGGCAAGAGCTACTTGTACTTGTAAATGCTTCAAAACGGAATTTGATAAGGCATGAGGCGAGGCTCTTAATAATTTGAACCCTCCTTTCTAAACTTTTATAGGTTAAAAGAAACCTCCGTACAGACTGTATGGAATCTTGACTACTTTTTTTAACAATAAAAATCTCGTCTCAAAACACTTAAAAGATCCTGAAAATCCCTATGAACCGTACTCCGTGTATTGACAAATTTATATCACTTTACCTGACCGGCACATAGGGCGAGATAAGACCAGATCGATCCGCCCGCCCCGCCGCCGCCGCCGCCCTCCGTTGCCTAGCAACCGCGTCACACCGAAAAACATTTCCTTTTCTTTATACAGCCTCATTGGTAATTTGGGTTTGCTCATTGAAAAACTTAAGGCGTTGTTTTGATAGCATACGGTTAGCTTACGGTTAAACCATTTTATAGTCGTCGCCATTGCGAATATTGATAAATTTTTAAAAGAAATATCCTTCGTTACGACATCTTTTAACAGTTTTCTAAAAAAGAGTCCAACTAGAGATTTTTGTCGTACATTAATTTCTTGACCTAAACGAGTTGGATTGAATTCTCAGTCCAAACCTCAATCAACAGCTAACTCAAAATATAACCGATATAGGTATTTAAAAATTTGCAATAAAATAAGCTCAGTCCAGCGATTTTGTCGTTTAGTGCACCAATGGCCTAGTACGAAATAGTAAGAATAAACAAAAACTGTAGAAGAAGAAGGGCACATTTTACGTTGGTGGTATTTTTAGCTACTTCGGTTTTTATAGGTTTTTATATAACTAAATAAAACGACCAAAACTCAATTCCTACTGCTCAGTTAATTTAAAATTTTTCCGATTTATCAGATCCTTTATTATAACTGTCCAAAAGAAATTACGTTTCTCCTTCCCATGTTCAGCACAGGCTTCAGTAGGTACCTACTGCTTTCCAAATCTGTTCAAATTTGTACTTTATTTTGAGGTCAGTAAGATTGATGGTTAAGGGGTCCACCGATACCTACTTCTTCAATACACAAAGGTCGGTTGTCGCAAACACACGGAGGGATGGAGGGTGAATTATACCCTGCCAACTGCAGAACTGTTGCTTTATGATTACCTGGGACTAATTCCGGCTTCTTGGGTTGTTTGTCCATGGTAACATGGCACCAGTTTACTAGGAAATTATTATAGAAGCGTTCAATCTGGGCAGAGGTTTTCCCAGAAGTTGATCGTCTTCTGAAAACGAGGTGAATTCTCAATTCGCAATTTATTTCTGTCATTTTTTAATTAATAGCTTTAGATTTTATTTCACCGATTCCGTTACGTTTTTATTAAAGTATGATAAATGAATTTTATCCTCAAAAATTTACGCTTTTACTAATAATAACAATATAAAGTATAACCTTTCAAATATTTTTTTCTAAATCCAATGTATTTCTTTTTGATTAAGTATTGTATTCTTTTGTAATTTGATTATTGTTTCTGTACATTATTATGGTTTTAAATGATTGTGTCACTTTTATGTAACACTGGCTTCTGCTAGTATTTGAATCTCCTTTTGACGTGACAACGTCTTATAATTCGATAGAGCCGGCTGCACGAAAAAACGTGACTCATGCGGCGTTACCTCGCTCTGAGGCGTTACCTCGCTCTGAGGCGTTACCTCGCTCTGAGGCGTTCTATATAAGGCTTGAAGTGCAAGCGAGAGCGCTCGACATCCGTCTCTCTCCTACTTGAGTGAGCGATGCGTCTGCGTGGACAGCTGCTATACTATAGTACATTTACATGTTTTGATTGAGTATCAAATGCTACCATTCCATCAGTATTTTCTTAAGACGTTGTCACGTTCAACTATCGTCAGTAAACCGACTTTACAGACAACCAATTTTTTTTTCAGAATTATTATTATCTTAGGAATTTATCTGCAATGGTCTAATTATTTTATGTAAGATTAGATTACGTATTTTTTTATGATTCAAAGTAGCCAACATTCCAAGTCAAATTAACCAACGACTATACCTATTGTTAACGCCAGTTTGTAATGGAATAACCTAAAAACCGGAAAAGGAAATGTGGAAGACCTTTTACTAGAGAGAAAAAGAAGAAATTGAAACGCCCGTCTTTTCTTGATGAAAATACACTCATCGACTTATAAAATTAAAAACAGTCTCCAAAAGACGTGTCCAAAGATTATCTTGTCTCGTCACGGTAATTATAAAAACAGTAACTGTTCTAGGTACGATAATATCCGTCTCCCCAAATATATAGTCCATAAAAGCAGGATTACGTTTTATAAACACTACGTATAACTACTTCATGATTGTATTATTTATTTTGAGTAATATATTATCCTCTGGTGGAGATTTCGATTTTTTCTAAACGGAGCCTTCAAATATTTAAAATTCTCAGGCACAGTATACTCCATTAATTTATAGTATTCTGGTCGAGCTCGGTTAATGTGGCGTGGGCTTTCTATGTTCGGACATTTGGAAAGAATTTGTTTTAGATTTTGGTAAAATTCAAATAAACAGCTAAATATATAAATATTCAAACTAAAAATTCTTATGAGAATCTTAGATGTTTTAACATAAATTTATTATCTCGTTCGTAGCCTACCTACCTAAATCAAAAGTCTTTTACTTATTTCAATTAGATCATATCATTATAATATAATCACTGGTGAAAATAAGCATGTCCATTAACTACATTAACTAGATTCTATAAATAGGTTAGTTAAAACAAATAGGTTAGAGCACGTACCTACGAGTACCTTGCTAAGGTTATGTTATGCCCAATATCAAATCTAATCTACCTATCTCGTTTAGGCTGAAGAAGCTTTAGGTAGCTATATTAAAAATCATAATTTTGTCACTAACTAGCGGCTTCGCACGGGTGGATTTTTTTTTTAAAACATGTGGCCAATATTACTCAGGGATAATTTAGCATTGTAATGGTGAAATAATTTTTGAATTTGAAATCACAGTGCACACGAATGCATAGGACCAGTAAATCCGAATCATAAACCATACTCGAGTGATTTGTATTGCCATGCGTTAAAGTAGCTAGAGCAACAAATAGTGTAGCTATGTCCCCTTTGACACAAATATTTGGTTACCTATGTTACTGTCAGCTGTTTTGCTTTGCTTTGATATTTTTTGTTTGTATTCATATTCAGTTCCATTGGAAATTAAAAATGGTTTTATTGTTTTGTGCGTTTGTCATCCACAAATCTACCAAATACCTTAGCAACAGAAACGGACAAATCACAGATCTGTAATCGAAGTATTATTCACACATATCAGTGCAGTCACAGTTCAGTATCAGTGAATCTCCAATTTGGTACAGAATATTCACGGATCGATGACCAACAATATTCTGTACCGAATTTGTGATTCACTGATACTGAACTGAACTGTGGCTTCACTGATATGTGCGAATCGGCAATGTTGTTTGTGAATGAAATGGCCTACCATGCGCAGTGAGAAATGCCTTACTACGCAGTGATGCTTGCTATCTTACTTAAGTATTGTTCTTGAATACGGGTGTAAAGGTCATTAATTCTCGATTGAAAAATAGTCCATCTCCACACTCCTGCAGCCGGCGAGTGGTACAGCGCACTGGCCGAGCAGACCATCGGGACGCCCGCACTAAATTTAAATATTTTAATCCTTAATTTAAATTTTTGACATTTTTATTTTATGTTGGTATTCGTGTAGTTTCATTTTTAACGTTATTTGTCATATTCAGGAGACTGAGACCGGAGCTGGCGCCTTCGACCACCATTATGTTAGAAAGTTATTGACAATTACAGGACTTACATAATATTATGGGACAAAAGGACATTTTCCTGGAGCGAAGATTACCTACTGCGGAGTTCTACAATTGGTTAGTGAGCAATCAAAATGCCGTTAAAATGAATGGCAGGTTGGTTAGGTTCTTATTTGTTCGTTTAAAGGTTTAAGGGTATGGTTTGTTTGTTTTTCGTTCATAGTAACTTTTAGTTTCTGTTATTTCCAGTAGTTTACAACAAGATTTCAGTTTTAAATTGCTATTTAATCAGAAAATTACATAAAATAGCATCATAACAAGTCGTAGCAAAGAGAATGTGACCTTCGAAGTTGTTTGAACCCATAATGGGGCGGACGATAGTACGTTTTGACGTCACTTAAATGAATTTCTTTATCAAAACAACATTATTAACTCATATCATTTGTCAATAGAAAACGTTTGGTAATTTCGACGCCGTCTTACGTGACGAGGTGGCCGAGTGGTTAAGGCGTTGGACTGCTAATCCAATGTGCTCTGCACGCGTGGGTTCGAATCCCATCCTCGTCGTATCTTTTTGCATGTTATTATGTTTTTTTAGCATATTCCAGTAATTTTATGAAACCATGACATATTCTATTAAATCAAATTACAATAAGAGAAGTAGTAAAAAAAATTAAACAGGTATTTTATTTATAATAACCAATCGTCTAAAATGTTACGAAATTGTTACAAAATGAACGAAATGGTATTGGAATTCATTCATCGCCTTTAGCTATCGCTCGCACGTGACTTCGCTCTCTCATGAGGGGGAGTCGAATCATATGCGCGAGTAAACGGCTGAGGATTTAATAGCTTGGCAAAATAAACAAGAATGGTTAGTTTGCAAGTGAATAGGTATATCGACTTCTATCGTACTGGCATGATTTTACTGTCTATTTATAACAAGACAACATTAAAATTTTAAAAATCCGCCGACGTTTAAATAAATAAATAATGCTGGACAATCCACACAACATCATCTAGCCCCAAGCTAAGCAGAGCTTTTGTTATGGGTACTAGATGACTGATATACATAATATAATACATTACATAGATAGATATTTTTTATTATACATAGAAACGACCACAACACCCGAAACAAATACTTGTAGATCTTACAAACATTTGTCCCAAGGCGGGAATCGAACCCGCAACCTCCTGCGTCGCAGGCGGACCTTCGCCCGCCGCGCCACATCGGTCGTCAAATTATTGTTTATTGGCTGAACAGAATTGAACCATCTAAAAACAATACTTTCGTACAGAGATCCAAGTTCCTAAATGTCACGCCAAGGTTACTAGAAGCATAATGCAGAAGAAACGTAATATCCCCTTATTTAATAACGGTGTACGGTTAGTGAAGCTCTCAATATTTAATCCCATGCCTTATAAATAATATTTATTTATTTATATATTTATTTATTTAGTAAAAATATTGTACACCTATCATTAGTATAAGGAGATCCGTCAAGTGCGAACGTTTGTCAATTATACAAATATGTACGGTACCGGTAAGGTACCGTTTGATAACTAATAGACGTGTTACTGAAATAAAACAGGGCATCACATTAACATGGGCTATAATACTTTCTACAACTTATTAGAACATTTTATGAATATCAACATAACTTTTCTACAACGGCGTCCATGACATAGTGTTCCACCCTTATCACAAATATTTTACAATCTAACAATAAAATTATTTCCAACTCTAAACCTACTTTTTAGGCAAGCTATTATTCGGCCATTCGACGTAACACGCGCCTCGCGTGGCTCTAAGATTAGGTTAAATTTAAACAATATTTTAGTCAAAATTACATCGGAATTAAGTTGGCAGTTACAAATTTATTAAGTAATAATAATACATTTATACTTTCTATTTTCATCATAAGAATAAGATTTATTTACTGATTCAACTGTATTACCTAGTTGCAGTTCGTTTTATGAAGTAGGTACATATAAATTACTCAACAGTTTGTCTTTTCGGACGTACAATAATTATTGTTAGAATTATTAAAATAAACAGAATTGTTCTTCATTTTCGAACAATTAAAATTAATAGGTCAAACTAAACGAATAAGTCATACACTGGTTATTCTCACAACGTTTGTTCCATACATACAAAGCTTAAATGCGTAGTATCAGTTGACTACATTTAGTGGTAATCCAGATAGTTTGAACTGCCTGGCTTGTCAGAATTATACAATTATTGGCAGATCACAGTGCACTTAATGTTATGTATGAATATCGTTAATACCTACTTGTCTACCACAACACAAAACAAACAAAATTTAATTATAATGTTGCTGGTATCAATAAGCGTTTCACTATCACCTCATTATATTAACTCTTACTTAACATTGTCATATCGCTTTCATTTCATTTTAGTATCACTATTATGTTATTATTTAAGTATTAATTATCATGATTCACAAAGATATTTCAAGTAGTGATTCTAGGGGAAAATGAAAATTTAAGGTACATCATAACATAACATTATTAAACATAGTTGATAACTACATTATTTTTCAAGTATACAATAATTTGTAATAAGCATCCAAGTTATAACAAAGACTGTTTTGTCTCGGCCATACTGCTCAATAATATAAGCGACCTCGCGTTCGATATCAAAATATTTGTATGTCAGTAAATATCGCAAGTAAACTGCTTGATATTACGTAACAAGTTTTAAAATTATAAGATTCAGACACATTTTTTCATAAGCACAATATGCAGATGACTAATATTTAATTTGCAATTAATAGTCTTATTAACTATACAACTTACACCGTTGCAATCCAACGGATCACTTTATCTGTTGCGTCCAACAGAAACTATTTATCACTGTCGCGTCCAACAGATCTTTTAAATATAATTAACACCTTACATTTAAAGTATAAGTAACAAATTACACCGTTGCAATCCAACGGATCACTCTATCTGTTGCGTCCAACAGAACCTATATATCACTGTCGCGTCCAACAGATCTTTTAAATATAACTAACACCTTACATTTAAAGTATAAGTAACAAATTACACCGTTGCAATCCAACGGATCACTCTCTCTCTGTTGCGTCCAACAGAAACTATTGATCACTGTCGCGTCCAACAGATCCTTTCGGTCACTATTATGTTGTACAAAAAAAAAAAATTACAATACAATATCTCATTTATCTATGTACTCATCGGTACTCACTTTAGGAGATAATATATATATATCTCTCGCTCTCTCTTTCTCTCTCTGTTGCGTCCAACAGAAACTATAGATCACTGTAATGTTGCGTCCAACAGATAATTTTGGTCGCTATTATGTTGTTATATATTATAATTACAAAAAAAATCTATCATTTATCTGTGTACTCATTTGTACTCACGTTAGGAAATAATTAAATTATCTCTATTCGCTTAATTATTATTCTTCTTCTTTTTAATCGCTTTAATTGTTCACTGTGTATTTGTTTTATTTATATCACTATTATTTGCTCTTTAATTTTTCACATTGTTCACTTTTCACTTTTTTTTATGAAATGTATTTGGGATTTAATGTCCTCTTCACTTGAATTCTTACTTTTAGGGAAATTATATCACAATTATCGCTTTCGTTGATCACTGTCTTTAGAAGTTTTATTCACATTACTTAACACTTTCATGGCCCACGGCGCAGATGTCCTGTGGCTCAGTGGTGCGACGGCACGCCCCTGCGGGTCGCACCACCAAGGCTGGGCAGTGAATGCGTTAATCACTATAATTTTTGGCTTTTCTTGATCACCCTTATAATACTTAAAATTAATATTATTATCTCTTAAAATTATTATGCTTATTCTCTAAACATTCATTTTTCGTATCAGATGCACACAATAGAATCTTACTGTGTACATATTTTTTTCACTTTCAATATTCACATTAATTAAAATAAGAATCATATTATGATGTTCTATTCTAATAACATTCACGTTCAATATTCACATAATGAAACAACTGTACCGAAATATTGGAAAACTTAAATCAACAAATTATCAAGTTATTTATGTAATAATCGATAAGAGTAACATTTTCTAATACTATCAATTCACAATTAATATTCTCTTTTTCTTTAAAATACATTTTTGTTATTTATTATTCATTTTTATCGAGAGCTGGCGAATATCTGATACAGCGCATCAGCATTGTCATACAGCGTGACAATGCAGCCAGCGTCTTGGGGACGCTTCCGACTGGTGTTAATATGGATCAGTTGAGCTACCTGTAGACTGTTTGTCAACAGTCAGCAGTTAGCTCAATTGTTTCAATTGTAAATACTTGTATAACTTTCTTTGTAAATAAAGATGTTTTTCTAATAATTTCATTTTAAACGGTAGGTACCTATACACAAAACAATCTCGAGGAATTAGTTTACATAATTGTTTTTTTTTTCTTCTGCCATTGTACATCATGTGTACCTACTAAATTTACTTGATATCAATTTATGGCTCTCATAACTCAAATATAATTTCTCACTTTAGTAACTCACTTTAAATAAAAATAATTAAATATACGTGCTTCATTTAAAATAAAAGTTTTCCTTTCATTTTACTACATTTCTTTTTTTTTAACTTTTTTTTTTCGCAAGATTATTCTATATTATTATTTTTCATTAATCTCTTAATTGATAACACTTTTATTGTAATGTAGGTATGTAATTTTTGGGTAGTGAGACAGAAAGTATGTTTCTACAACAATAATTATTGTTGTTATATAAATTATTCATCACCACGTCTTTTGTACCATAATAATAAATTAGTCAATTTTAAATTTCAAGTCTTTATTCTGCTAAAAACAAACACATTCTTTTCAGTAATACCCTTGAACCACTTTTGAACGTAAGAGTTTTATTTTCTCGTTTACTGATGAATTGATGGTACTTTAATGATGGATGACTCATCGATCTCAAAAAACATCTCTATTGTCATTTATTATTTATTGTCTCTTTTTGCTGTATTTAAACTGAAATAAATTACACAGTCATGTCAACATTACTATCTCTTCCTTTATTTGTTATCTTTTATAGTTGATATCGCCAATACATTTCATCTTTAAGCTTTGTATCAGTCTCATATGAAGTTGATCTAAACGTAATATTTTAAAGAAGTGTTCGTTTTTATTCATCTATATGTACCTAAATATTATCAAAATAAAATAGACTAAATCAATATTTTCGTATGCATGTTTTATCAAAATGTATGTATACTATTTGCTCTATTCATTGCGTTTTTTTTAATTCTCTTATTTTTGTGTAAATAATACCTACCTTTTTTTTTAAAGTTTCAATCGTGCCTTTGTTTATTGTGGATAGATAACTCAAAATTTATCGATACCATTTTATTACCCTTAAGAATTCGATTTGTTATATTATGCTTATTTAGGTCCAAGTAAAGTTTGTTTGCTTCACACCAATAGTCTGAGTTATTTTACTAAGGCTCTTTTTTATTGCATCTTTTCGGAATCTTGTTCTAGATAAACTATAGTTAATTGAATCCATTTTCCTAGTAATTTCGTGCACCTATACACAACAACAAGTGGTATACGTAAGTAACAGTAAAACTTTGTTATTTAATTTCAAATTATTATTTCGCATGAGTTATGTCACTCTTAAGTCAAATAAATTAACTAATAAGTGATTTATTTTTCTTTCATAAATTATCAATATTATCATTTATTTATTTTAATTCACATTTTATTTTTATATTACACTCTGAAATACGTTATCATATTTCTCAAATACTCCTCTATTAAGCTGAAGACAGGGCGCTATGGCGCTCATTAGGGGAGGCCTATGTCCAGCAGTGGACTAATATAGGCTGATGATGATGATGACTCCTCTATTATCATTCGTCATTTGAACAATAACAAGCACTAACGCACAATAACGAAAATAACACCGTATTTGAAATGTGTTTATTTTTATATATTTATTCAACTATAATATGCAATGTTGCAACTGAGTATAGGTACTCATTAACTCTCAGGAGCTACCTACTTATCTTATTCACAAAATTATCACAAGTGTCTGTGAAACTATGGGTAAGTAGTTAAGGGTTAAATATCAGTAATGTCTGTAAGACGGTGGGTATGCATTTAAGGGTTAACCGCAAAAAAAAACCATTATCCAGTCATTATTTTTCATGAAGCCGATGAAATGCCATTCAAGTGTCTATCTATCTATATCCCATACCTACCAATAGCAGTGTCACTATTTTCTATTTTAATTACAATTTAATTAAGTTAATTATTTATTCTTGTCTCCCAACCCGTCAAGTAATGAACATCTAATACAATATCTTAAACTGATAGTTGACAAATTGTATTTCTGATAGGTATGAAAATAATGCATCATTTTGAATTAATGAAATTATTAAATTTAGATTATTATCATCGTTCAACCAAGTTATTATAATAGAGTTATTTCATTCTCTACTTGTAGGTATATTTTCAAGTCAAAGTTAAGCTAGTAGTAACTAACTTACTTTTATAACTGATGTTACTATTTTCAAATACCACTTGGAAGTTATTTTTGTGAGCAAGAGAAGAGATATCTTGGTCACCTGACATTCTATGTAAGATTATTATGATCATTTGTACTACACTTACATAGTGCTTAATATTATTTTCTTATTATTTGTGCCTGAATGAGGGTTGTAAATTCTATTTATAATCATTAGAGCAAATATTCAATAATGTATTTCTTAGCGTCATGCATTTGGAACCTAAATCAGTCGACAGGCTAGGCTAATCATGTTGTTTTATGTAAACCGGACAATGCACATCAAGCTGCTTTATTTCATTTTATTGTAGGTAACGCTCAAGACATTGAATAAGTACTTATTGATTATGTTATAGCAATTTATTTTATCATAGCCTAGTCCACAAATGACAATGCACTCTTAGCAGCTATACTCTACCTAGGTAAAGTAACTGCACACTACACTGTGATCCCCATTTAATATTTATTTAGAATTAACTATATCAGACAATGCCATTTTACAGCAGCACCATGAATTTATAATTAAGTATTATTATTTTGTTTACATGACTCTAGCGATGCCCATTTACAGCTGATCCATTTATCAATTTATCTATTTTTGTATGAACCAATATTCCTAAGTTCCTTGGTTATTTTCTGTCTTGTCTGTTTTATGGCTTGAATTATAACATAGGCACCACATATTGTAACGCTGTATATTCAAATTGACATTTCCAAGTGTGCCTTGTGCTCCTACGGCGAGTAAATGAGTATGAGTACCTACGCTCCCTCATCATAACAATTGGTATCCTTAGGTACTTCCCTACTTTCTGACAATACCGTGTGATTATCATTGAAATAAATAATAAGTCAGACTTGCATACAGAATCCATTCTTCAATTCACTTCAACCAAATGTTTATCCAGAATGTAATGCATAACAAGTAACAAATTCTCACAACGGGAGGAATTTTCAATATTCATCATTTTTGTTTTTACACATTGTAAATTTTTAGGAGATTTTGTAGATTTGAGGATTTTTACCAGATGAATAAGTACCATCACAATTCAGAATGTTAGAGCACAATTTCTAGCACAAATTGTGAACAAGTCAATCAAATAATTCCATGAAATTAACCGAACTAACTTTGAATAATCAATTTCTGTGTTTTTGTGTTTAAGATTTATGTGTTTAATTATCCCATTCATCTCTATTAATTTAATGGGGCATAGTAAAGGCCTTTGTAAAAACCTAATCAAATATTATCACTTGTACCAAAATTGCTCGACGAACATGGGAGTAAACTTGTAATACATTTTGTTGGTCACTTTGATTACTGATTTATAATGGGTTTCATTGAAAGCTTGTATTTTACTGGTTCAGATAAATTTACAATATGAGTTTTGGCTATCTTTCTCAAGAAAAGAATGGAAAAAGTAACTTTATCATATTGGAGGTTACAGGTTTTGTTTCATTTTAGTAATGTTATGGATGAATATCACTCTTTGAACTCATAATGAAAGTCATCGCTATTTACCATTGAATTCAAATCGTTTTCAATCAATAAAAGTACAATCTAATATTTCGCTTGCCAAAGTTTGGCCAGGATAATAATTGCAACTTGTAGGCTTGTAGATATGTAAAATCAATGATTCAAATCAAAGAGAATAAAACCACTCCGATTCAATTAAGCGTTTGTTTTTGTCATAAGCCGATTTATGTAGGAAATCATTGGATAGGTCATCGAAACTTGAGTTTTTTCAGAATAAGTTTGACTGACCTCGGTTGGTAGATGTCACATTACCGTGTAGGCGTGTCTATCCCTCTTCGGACTGATAACTAATAGACGTGTTACTGAAATAAAACAGGGCATCACATTAACATGGGCTATAATACTTTCTACAACTTATTAGAACATTTTATGAATATCAACATAACTTTTCTACAACGGCGTCCATGACATAGTGTTCCACCCTTATCACAAATATTTTACAATCTAACAATAAAATTATTTCCAACTCTAAACCTACTTTTTAGGCAAGCTATTACGTTAGAGACATCGCTATTTGATGAATACCTACCTAAAAATAGTAGGTACCAAACTACATTTAAGATGGATCGTTCTGCTTATAGATAGATAGAAAATTCTTTATTGCACACTTATAGATAGTAACAATACAACAAAACAGTTTAAAAACTAAGTGATAAGTGGCGGTCTTATCGCTCAAGAGCGATCTCTACAAGACAACCGTGACCGTGCTTATGTACATAACTTCGTTTGTACTTCGGACATTAAGTAAATTTTTTGACTTTATTTAAAATATTTCAAAAAGCATGAAACTAGAAATTTCAAAACCAGTTTAAAAATTTACAAATTTATTCCTTTTATTTGATACCCCTCTCGGTGAGGTAGTCCCTCCTTTTGGAAATTACTCCTCCCCTCTTTGACAATTTTTCAAAAAGTGTTCTTTTTACAAACTTCTCTATATTTTTCCTGTAAAATATAGATCCATATCTACAAACGTTCCATAACTTTCCAATGGATCGCTCTGCAAACTTATGCGCGCATACTTATTCTATTCTATTCCATTCCATTCCATCTCATAGGTTTCTACGACGATACCATTGTCATAGTAAAGCGATTGGTTAGCAGAATTGGGCTCCTAAATCAGATCAGTCAGGTCAGGTCAGATTCAAGGTTGCCAACCGTACGAGGTTCCTCGTACAAATACGAGATTAGTGGTCTTCCGTACGAGGTACGAGGACACAATCAACCTCGTACAATTATGTACGAGGTTTTGACATACTAACCACGGAAGGGTGATTTCCTTCGTCCGTGCATCAACAATCGCACTGGCGCATTTGCGCGATCATTATAATTATAAAGAAGGGTGATTTCCTTCGTCCGTGCATCAACAATCTCACTGGCGCATTTGCGCGATCATTGTATAAAGTTATCCCATCAATTATTGAAAACTGAAGACATTTCCGAGCTCGCTCAATTTGCTTTATCTGCACTGTCCCTACCCCATGCGAATGCTGACTGCGAGCGGGTTTTTAGTAAAGTCAATTTGATAAAAACAGATTTATGAAACCGGCTAACTGCGGAAACTGTAAGCGGCACACTTCTTGCTGCAGAGAGTGCAAAAGGTCCAACACGTGCTGGAAACTGCGTCAATTTTGAACCGACGAAAGAGATGCATAGCCGTATGACTAGGGAAAAAATATACGGCAATATAAAGAAAAACAATGACAGTGAGGATGTTCCTGATATAATATTTGGAGACTAAGGCTAGAAGTAGCAAAGTTTCGAACCTAATAAGCAAATTTTGTTCTTTTGTGAGTAATAATAGTTTTTTATTAAATGCCAATTGATAATTAATTTAGTAGGAAACCTGCAATAGTTTATTTAACTGTGTAAAACGTCCTAAATTAAATAGTTTAATATGCCATAATTACCTTTTAGATGAATGTACGAGGTTCGAAAGCCAAAGTACGAGATTTTTAGCTGCATAATACGAGGAAAAAAAATCTACGGTTGGCAACCCTGGTCAGATTTCAAATCTCAATAGGCCAGAGAAGTCAACCTGTATAATTGACTTGACTGGTGCTTTCTAAGTGTCTAATGCGCATGTCCTATTGGCTTCCCGTTCAATAGAGACCAGGCCCAGCTCAAAAATAGCTTCAGTGGGAGAAGATTTCAAATCTACAATTCTAACAAGATTTAATGACTTCTTGTTCAATAGGGACAAATTCAAATTCAAATTATTATTTTTTATTGATACCATGTTGTACCAATTTTTTTATTGGGACCAGACCATGCTCACAAAATAGGACTCCGGTTTAAATATAAATAAATAATTATGGACAATTCACACACCATTATCTAGCCCCAAGAAAATCAGAGCTTGTGATAAGGGTAAGTACTAGATAACTGATAAACTTAATACAATACCCTACATAGAAAGATATTTTTTAATATACATAGAAAACATCCAGAACGCCCTGGAGAAATGTCTGCAGATCGTACAAACATTTGTCCCGAGGCGGGAATCGAACCCGCAACCTCCTGCGTCGCAGGCAGACCTTCGCCCGCTGCGCCACTGAGGTCGTCGTACTATACTAGATTATATCTTTAGATAGATATAGTTATATAGATAGATAGATATCTTTATTGCACCATCAATACACAAAACAGTTAAATAAGAACTTAAAACTAACTATATAGAATGTGGCACAATTGGCGGCCTTATCGCTAACAGCGATCTCTTCCAGGCAACCTTTACGTTTACCCTCTAGGTCAGATTTCAAATCTCAATAGACCAACAAGTCGTTAGTCGACCTTCATAATTGACACTTCGCTCTCCCTTTAACTCATCCAATCAAAACCATTACGAAAATCACGAGCTCCACTTAATCTAAGCCACAGCTTACTGGTGTTCATAAGTGCGTGTAACATCGAGAGACGCGTGCCATGGCCTGTGCAAAGCGAGAAACAATATTCATAAATAACTCATATTACAATAGGTTATGGGCCCAAAGCGGCACGTGTCTTAGACTAGGGCCGCGTGCGATTCACTTCCACGCCATAGCGAATTATTTGCGCTTATTGGACTACCCCCACTAGTGGGATTAAAAAGTTCAAGGCAGTAGTAAGAAATACAAAGTGTTTGGTGGATGGTCCGAAAAAAAAATATGACAGTTAGCTGGGGTCATTCGCAACACTTTTTCCATATAAACTTTTGGCCTAAGACTTAACACTTTTTTTACATGATTTTTTAAATTTTTTTAGGCATATTTATGGTCAGGCATTTTAAGTTTTGGGAGACATGCCGTATATCGTTACAAAGAGCACTTTTTAAAAGCATTTGAAATTCATAAGCGGCTTTAATTATTTTTTTAAGCTGCTGGCAAGTGGAGGTGTTCGATATTTATTTGTAATTTTCATTTCTTTAAAAGCCCATAAGATTTTCGTTTGTTGTTCTTTGCGGTTTGTACCTATTATTACATTACTTTTAGACCAGGAATACATTACAGATTGAAGATAATGAAATTGAGACTAAAGTTAAGTCAAAAAGGCACGGTTTTGGGAATTTCCTAAAAGAAAATATAAAATTCATATAAAAAAGTGTTAAGTCTTAGGCAAAAAGTTTATACGGAAAATGTGTTGCAAATGACCCCAGCTAACTGTATTTTTTTTTGTCGGACCATCCACCAAACCCCCTGTATTTCGTTGGAAATCCATTCTTTTTGTGCTTGGTTATAATGGCAGAATAGACTCTGGACTGGTAAGTTTAATCTTACTGGATTTTAAATCTTACTTGATTCTAGTAGGAAAAGACGGAAGGCCTGGCCACATTGTTTAGATCGAAGTGGTACCTTATTGACTGATAGCTCTACAGTTTCAGTAGTCTTAAAGGCTAGAGTGAACATAACCAAGCTTGTGCGATCGTCAGTCGTATCGTCACTTAACTTCAGGTGAGATGGCAACATTATACAAAACTAGCTTCTGCCCGCGGCTTCGCACGCGTTGTTTCTATGGAAACGTTTTGAAGTTATTTCTATCCCATGGGAACTGGTGTATGGGATAAAAAGTACCCTATGTTTGATTCCAGAGTAAGACTTACCTGTATGCAAAAGAGGTAACAAACATCCATCCATCTAAACTTTCGCATTTATAATATTAGTGTGATTTACTAACAAAAAATACTCTACTGTTCACATTATGCTCACCGCGATCTCTCTAAGCATATTTTACTGTAGAATCTGAAGAAGGATTTATTCAGACCATGCGGCTCTGCGTAGGCTGACACATAGACTGCAGCCTCAATAAATTATGATCTAGCAGCAATGAGTGAAAGCCCGCGATTGGTATCGGAAGCAGGGGAGGCTCGGGCAAGGAGGGGCGACTTCCTTCCGGCTCCGTAACTCATCATCAGGGCGCGGCGGGGGCCGACCCCGCACAAAGAAACACAAAGATTTGTGTGAATTATACACAGTAAGCAAAGGGGAGAAAATATTGACATGACAATGTTTTTGAAGTTATAGCCAGTGGTGCTGGGGACAGGTTTTGTGTTACTGAATTCAAAAGCGGACGTTTTTAATTTAATAAATACATGTAAGTAGGTACCTAAAGGTAATCGATGTAAAAAGTTTTCGTTAGCCTTGAAATTTTCTATTTTTTCTAGTTTCCTTCAGACTCATAAGCTAATTTTCTAAAATCTCAAATTGGAAGAACGATTTGTCAAAGCTGGAAATCCTAAATTAACCAAACCTACCCTTTTTGGGGTTCCGTACCACAAATAGAATAAAGGAATGATACGAACACTTTGTTGTCCTTCTGTCTGTCTGTTCATCTGTCAACCCCCTTTTCTCAGGAACGCGTATCGTTATCGAGTTGAAATTAACGTCAAATACTCAAGTCCGTAACCTCTTGGAGTCGCGATATAAATAAAACTTCTAAGTCAACGCGCTCAAAAGTTACAGCCGTCTAAGTCCGAATATTTTGAAATTACCAAGGGCACACAAAACCTAAAGGGTACCTACTTCCCGTAGACCTAGAATCATGAAATTTGGTGAGTAGCAAGGTCTTATAGCACAAGTATAGGAATAAGTCCGAAAATTGTAAATCTGTAGCATATTTTATAACAAAAATACCTTTGATTCTTGTCAAGTTATGGTATAAAAGAAGTTGATGAGATGTTGACAGGAAGTTTATTGTCAACCACGTTTATATATACAAGTGTCAAGTTAAAGTAAATTAAATATCTATACCTAGAGGTACAATTGAGGCTAGAGGTCTATGACCCTTATTACAGCTAGGGCCTTAATAAATACTAAAGAACCCTAAAAAATGGGCGGTCGATGTGAAGCACCGACCTTAAATGGGACGCGTGAGAAGCGCTCCCGATTATTGAAATGCCTCTAGGCTAGAGGTCTATGACCCTTATTACAGCTAGGGCCTTAATAAATACTAAAGAATCCTAAAAAATGGGCGGTCGATGTGAAGCACCGACCTTAAATGGGACGCGTGAGAAGCGCTCCCGATTATTGAAATGCCTCTAGGCTAGAGGTCTATGACCCTTATTACAGCTAGGGCCTTAATAAATACTAAAGAATCGGGCATTATATTCTCGGCGTGAGGCGCCCTAATAATGGCCTTAAACTAACTAATCTACAAATCAAGTCCTTCCAACCTAACAGGGGAAGAGAGAACACAAGGAATCTTGTAATTTATTGTAGAAGGAGAAACAAAGGAGGAACACAACACAACCAGCCACTGTACGGAATCAAACACAAAACATAATAGGTTAAACAGGTCGTCGTCGCCGGGGGAGGGCCGCGGATCACGAAACGCCCGCTCGCACCAGCTCGCACCAGAAGAAGAAGGGGTCCAGGTATCCACCTCAGGTCTCGGGACGCACACGGGACGCAGATGGGAAGGTCCGCTCGTGTGTAGAAGAAGATTGGAAGAACCTTCGGCCGGCCCACGGCCCACGGTCACATACTGCTGTTGTTGGCTCTTTGCCCACCAACTGATTTACAGCTGAGAAATACACGGAAGATATGGTACAGCCATTACTTCAGACTTTCACTAATTGAAGAAGATGATAAACACAGAAAATGATAAAACTTTTGGTGGAAAATAAAACTTTTCTCTCTCCGACTCATTCGGACCCTCGACATTTCAAAACTGCCATCATTTCTCTTCCTTTCATTCCATTAGCTGTCATATTTGAAAAAGACTACCAGCTTTTAAAATAATGTCATAAAAACAAGAAAATAGGTTCGATAATTAAGAATGAAACCTTTTCTCGAAGCGAACCCTACATTATCACCTCAATTAGGGCAAAAAAAAAAAATAATAACTAAATTATTATTATTATTATTATTATTTTTTTTTATTAATAATAACAAGATTGTAGTTCATTGAAAGTGAAAAACAATAATAACAAGTGTAAATCCACCGTTTAACAAGTGCCACCGACACATAGTGTAAAAGTGCATGAAACAAACGGTGAAAGATTAATAATTATAACAAAATATAAAAGACAGACATGAAGTCCTGTAAGACAACGATAACTTACAATAGTCGTTACCGACTACAACATGTCATCAATCGAAAGCACAATAGAAAGTACGGATAGTGTAGAGAATGGAGTAGTAACTAAGTGTAATCCTCATAAAGTGAGAGAAAAATATTGGGAAGGGAGAAAATGAAGAGACAACAGTAGTTCCACGAGTTAGAGAATACACAGGTCCAACTTACAAACGTCACACATACAATACAATAATAAGGATAAGAATATATATTTTTTTATAAAACTTCCATTCATCCACAGACATTCTAACCTAATGTATAAACAGAACCAAGTGTTATGAACTATAACCCAGAAAAACCAACCCAGAAATATAGTGACGAAGGAATACAACAAAGGTCTATAAGATTGAAATTACAGTTGGAGTAGTTGCTCGAGTTAGAGGATAGCAGGCGTTAAGTGAGCCCTAATGCGCACCAAAACCAAGATAGGCTACTCCATACTATTACAATTATATTATTAATTAAGATATTAAAATTACATTTAATAGCAACGGACGGATTACCGAAACCGTATGAAAATCTAAGACAGTTACTCGAGTTAGAGGATAGCAGGTATTAATTAAACCCTAATGCGCACCAAAACCAAGAGTTTTATTATTCCTTTGTCGGATTTGCTTGCGGAGTATAAAATGGAGTGAAAAACTTAAATGGAATGCTATATTTATCCAACAAATTATGGAATTCGTGACTTTGAAATTGTACACCATTATCCATAATAACAGACTGAAAATGTAAATGTAAATGATGTAATTGTAAATGAATGTAAATGTAAATTTAAATGTAAATGTAAATTTAAATGTAAATGTAAATTTAAATGTAAATGTAAATTTAAATGTAAATGTAAATGTAAATTTAAATGTAAATGTAAATTTAAATGTAAACAAAAGAATAATAAATAATCTCTTGTAAAAAATATAAATATATAGCAAGGGCCAAAAAGTTGTCGAGAGGAAAAAAAAAAAAAAAGGAGACCGACACTTACATACAAAAACGTGGTTGAGCGTTTTTTACGTTGGGCGCCAAATGTCAGGTTACGAAATAAAAGAAGTTGATGAGATGTTGACAGGAAGTTTATTGCCAACCACGTTGATATATACAAGTGTCAAGTTAAAGTAAATTAAATATCTATACCTAGAGGTACAATTGAGGCTAGAGGTCTATGACCCTTATTACAGCTAGGGCCTTAAT
The DNA here is from genome assembly GCA_963564075.1 of Eupithecia subfuscata. Lineage (NCBI taxonomy): Eukaryota > Metazoa > Arthropoda > Insecta > Lepidoptera > Geometridae > Eupithecia > Eupithecia subfuscata. Next base: position 8,658,315 of record OY751097.1, on the reverse strand, counting down.
AAATACTAAAGAACCCTAAAAAATGGGCGGTCGATGTGAAGCACCGACCTTAAATGGGACGCGTGAGAAGCGCTCCCGATTATTGAAATGCCTCTAGGCTAGAGGTCTATGACCCTTATTACAGCTAGGGCCTTAATAAATACTAAAGAATCCTAAAAAATGGGCGGTCGATGTGAAGCACCGACCTTAAATGGGACGCGTGAGAAGCGCTCCCGATTATTGAAATGCCTCTAGGCTAGAGGTCTATGACCCTTATTACAGCTAGGGCCTTAATAAATACTAAAGAATCGGGCATTATATTCTCGGCGTGAGGCGCCCTAATAATGGCCTTAAACTAACTAATCTACAAATCAAGTCCTTCCAACCTAACAGGGGAAGAGAGAACACAAGGAATCTTGTAATTTATTGTAGAAGGAGAAACAAAGGAGGAACACAACACAACCAGCCACTGTACGGAATCAAACACAAAACATAATAGGTTAAACAGGTCGTCGTCGCCGGGGGAGGGCCGCGGATCACGAAACGCCCGCTCGCACCAGCTCGCACCAGAAGAAGAAGGGGTCCAGGTATCCACCTCAGGTCTCGGGACGCACACGGGACGCAGATGGGAAGGTCCGCTCGTGTGTAGAAGAAGATTGGAAGAACCTTCGGCCGGCCCACGGCCCACGGTCACATACTGCTGTTGTTGGCTCTTTGCCCACCAACTGATTTACAGCTGAGAAATACACGGAAGATATGGTACAGCCATTACTTCAGACTTTCACTAATTGAAGAAGATGATAAACACAGAAAATGATAAAACTTTTGGTGGAAAATAAAACTTTTCTCTCTCCGACTCATTCGGACCCTCGACATTTCAAAACTGCCATCATTTCTCTTCCTTTCATTCCATTAGCTGTCATATTTGAAAAAGACTACCAGCTTTTAAAATAATGTCATAAAAACAAGAAAATAGGTTCGATAATTAAGAATGAAACCTTTTCTCGAAGCGAACCCTACATTCTCGCCATGGAGAAAAACCTACAGGGTACCTCCTGGGGTACTTCCCGTTGACCGAGAATCATGATAATTTGACAAGAAGCAAAGGTCTTACGGAACCCTTAGTGCGCGAGTCTACTCGAGACTCGCACTTGACGTTTTATTTTATAAAAGTCACACTAAAAAAAGAACAACTCAGTCCGTGTTCTGAATTTAAATCGGGCATTCCGGAAGCGCGATGCAAGCAAACAGCGGAATCAGTGGGATAGCATTGTTCTGTGTATCAGAACAAGTGTTCTGACGACCGCCTATCGCGCCATAATCGCTCTACGCCATTTTGTTACACGAAAATTCAATCTAAAACTTTTGGTGACAGGTTATTTGCATGATTATCTGTGAAGTTACATGTCTGTTAAAGTGGGTGTTTGGCTATGGGGGTATTATTGAAATAAAACTTATATGGGCCACGACCACGATCTATTGGTACCTACGATAGGTTTAACAACACTAAATGGACTTTTGATGTTTTACAATTTTATGAACTGTTTCACACATGACATAGGTACTAATAGGTAGGTACTGTAATAGTAGAGTCCCGCTAATGTTTTTATTGTTTGTCAATAAAAAATAAAAGAAATTCAGATAAGGACAATAATATCTTACTGATACTAATAAATAAAGATTTCAAACCATACAGAAAGATTGTAAAAAAGCCCGCCCAGCCTGCATTCTATTTGAATTCTAACTCTATTGAATTTTACCTTGCCAGAATGCATTAGCAAATTTGAGAGGAATTATTGGAATAATTTTGTTTTAATTTCGAACAGTCTGAAATTAGTCCCGAAAATGGAAACGGAAAGCAAAAAGTAGGAATCCAGTTTTGATGCTCCGCTTCCTTTATAACTCTTTTAGTCAGACAGTAAAGTTATTCTCCCAATACGAGGTGACCCAAACTCTTGTTATTTTAGAATGGTTTTCATAACTAGGTTGCTATCACTATAATTTGATTGGTTAGAAAAAAATAAACCGACTTCTAATCCGTTTTAAACTGTTTTTTTAAGTTTTGCGGGATAAATAGTACCTACCTAATCCGTCAAGAATATATAAAAAAATCTTTTTATCGGGTTTATTATCATCAATCACACATCTGCAATCGAAATCGGTCGGAGAAAACTATACATAAAAAAATCGTACAGCCGAACATAGAACCGCCTTTTTTTTCAAAGTCGGTCAAAAATAATGTTTGTTTTAAATTTTTGGTTGTCTTAACGGGTTAGGGTACATCTGTGCCGAATCTCAAACTGATCCACGGACGAGTCCACTTCACTTTTGAGTAGGGGTACCTACCTAAGAAAAAACTCATTTGCAAAATATACCTAAAAACAACTTGCGCGAAACTATAATGGAGTTTTCTAATTCCATCCGTTACAGTGACTCATGTTTTTCCCAAAACTCTATCCCATGAATAGGATACACGTCTGTATGTAAAGGGATGATGAGGGCTGCAGGAGGCGGGGCCAGGTGTCACCGGCAGACTCCGATCTTATCTGGAATGGGGCTGCTCGTAACACAGAGTCAATATTACCTACGTTACCTGGCGCGGGTAGGGAATTGGGTATGCTCTATTTGCTTACCAATTATCATTACTTTCCATACTTCGACCTGTCAGTAGTCTTCATTACATTTCGACCAGCGACGAGCGATATGGCGCGGCAAGCGCAGGTGTTTATTTTTATTGTTTTTTTTTTAACGTGACAACGTCTTTTAATTCGATAGAGCCGGCTGCACGCACGAAAAAACATGACGTCATGCGGCGTTACCTCGCTCTGAGGGTTTCCATTCTGAGGCGTTCCATGTAAGGCTTGAAGTGCAAGCGAGAGCGCTCGACATCCGTCTCTCTCCTACTTGAGTGAGCGATGCGTCTGCGTGGACAGCTGCTATACTATAGTACATTTACATGTTTTGATCGAGTATCAAATGCTACCATTCCATCAGTATTTTCTTAAGACGTTGTCACGTTCAACTATCGTCAGTAAACCGACTTTACAGACAACCAATTTTTTTACCTAAATCATTTATTTTGGGTTTGTTCAATTATTTGAACATGCCACCCTTGAAAAATACACAAAAATTAAGGAAATAATAATACAAAGGACACCAGAAAAATCAGTTATAGAAACAAATTAAACTAAGTACGGTAGATACAATAAGGAAACAAGGCACAAAACATTAATCGCGTGTTTTAATTGCCAGCTGATACAGCTTCCACAGTTTCCCAGCTTCCTCCGATAGAGGATTAGCTAAGAAGCTGTGCTACCTACATACATCGATCAAGTATGCGGCCTCCCCCGTAGATACCTAGAACCTTACAAGAATGACACTCAAAAGTGTCCACGTTTTGTTTTGACGCAGACAGTTTGCGCAGAGCCTGTCAAGTTTTTTGCATGCGGAACAAGAGATTAGTGGAGTCGAATTTATTTTATTTTATCTTGTAAGTAGGTAGGAAGGTATCAGAAATAATTTTTACACTATTTATTTTTATAAGGATTATAACATCAACAGAATTCAGGTAAAGATAACGGATCATTTATTGATACAACTATAAATTAGCGACGCAACAGTCAACAAACAAAAGGGTCATTTCGGGCATACAATAATATAAATAAGTTAACAAAAGCTAGTGAAATAAACCCAAAATACAATTTCAGGCAGGTACTTTAAATTTAAAAGAACTAGTGTCTGCCTGCGGCTTCGTAAGAGATTTTCTATGGGCCAAAAAAAACGTTATTTCAAGTCAACTAGAATACTTTTAAACTTACGCCATATGAACACATTATTTATTATTACCTACTATTTAATTTTGAACGTCGAAAACAATAGGTAAATAAACGCAATAAATACCCGTTTTATATTACTAGTACTACCTACAGTAATTCCTAAGTTCTGAAAATATGACGTTTCCAAATGTTTAATACCTAGGTACTCTCATATAAATTAAAGGTTTTTCTAATAAAATTTTCAATTTCCTTATCCTTTCTTTTGGTAGTCTTTCTTTTATTAGAGAGTCCACGCAAATAAAATTGAGGGCGGGTCAGCTAGTTATTTTATAAACCTCAACCAGTTATTTTAAATGTCTTTTCATGAAAAAAAAAATATCACTTACAACTTACAACAAACACATAAAAAGAAAATTAGAAACAATAGCCGCTCCATTCATCAACTTAGAACAAAATAAATATTTTTACATAGGCAAACCCAACAATATTTAATGCTGATTTCTCAAGTATATAAGGCTCAATTGGCTCATATCACAATACACAGGTAAAAATTACATTTAAACTTACTGAAAATAAGAAATTCCATTCTTTTTCTGTTGCTTGGTCGGTCGATTATTGCATTTTTTATACGAGCACTTGACCATACTTTCGGTCCGAGAGCTAAAATGACACTAGTTGAAAAGGTATCCCAAAATGCCAAATGGGATACCTTTTGATACTGACGTTTTCAGGGCGCGCATTGTGAATCTAAGGGGGGCCGGCCGGAAATTTTTGATCGATGGCTACATAGTATTAACAAAGTGGGCGAACAGAAAGTCACTTTTCCATTTTTTGGAGACTTGATTTTTTTTTATTGGCGACCCTATAACCTATCGTTTGATACCATAAAAACTCGTAAAACTCGTCTCGGTTTGTACCTAGTCTTAAAAAAGTGCGAAAATGGGCAGTGTTCCAGTTGAACAAATTAACAGGGAGGTTAGAAAAAGAGGCTGAACGAAGGATGATTACGTTGAGATTAGCAAGTTTTATTTATTTATCACATGAGCTCCTTAAGCATCCTATCAAAAGATCACTTTCCAAAAAGTGGTCCCCCACAAAAAGGCATTTTTCTACTTACCCAACACAACGTAATTTCTGCAAATTTATTGTGCAAATAACGTTGGAACCTTACAAAATATAAAAAAAATTCAAAACACATTCGCTTTGTTGATTTTTATCTAAATTTGATGCTAAAAACTTAATATTTGTTTTCTAACACAAATCTGAAACGCTACAGTTTGTTTTTAAATTTTTTGTAAAAGTTAAAAAAGCGGAAAAGAGAATTTCTGTTCGACCACTCCTCAACTTATTTAATCTACAGCTAACATAAACCATAATTCGGTTTGTCCATCAACCTCAGTCTCTATGGTAAGGTATAGTTTATATAAATAGTTGGTAATACCTTCCGACGTAAGTAGTTAAATACAGTCAGCTCGTACACTATCTTAAACTAATAAAAATACATTAAACACACACCGAAATTTCACGTCTGAAACTATTAAGTGGCTTTAAAGTTGCGAATGCATCTGAAAGCCAAGCAAGTACAAACGGGGTACATTGATTGGTTCTCGGGTGTGCGAGCGACATTATAATAATGGTCTGATAACATTATAAGTACACGGGTTTTTCTAAAATGAAGTTACGATTGATATTTTAGAATATTTTTTAAAATTTTTGTTTTGAGTTTCGATTCCCGCCTTGGGACAAATGTTTGTCATCATCATCATCATCATCAGCCTATATTAGTCCAATGCTGGAAATAGGCCTCCCCTAATAAGCGCGCCCTGTTTTCAGCTTGCCGCGTCCAGCATCTGCCTGCAGTCTTTCGCAGATCGTCATCCCATCTGGCCGGAAGGCGTCCTGCACTACGATTGCCGGGTCGTGGTCTCCACTCAAGAACACGTTTACCCCAGCGGTTGTCGGTTCTTCGCGAGATATGGCCGGCCCACTGCCCCTTCAGTTTGCTAATTCTTGCTAAATGTTTGTACGATCTGCTAATATTTGTTCCGTGTGTTCTGGGTATTATAATAAAACATAATCTATCGATGTAATGTATTTTATTAAGTGTATCAGTCATCTAGTACCCATAACACAAGCTCTGCTTGGCTCGGGGCTAGATGATGCTGTGTGGATTGTCAAGCTTTATTTATTACTAGCTGCATTCTTACTACCCGCCCGTTGTCCTATTACCCGTTTTTTCGTAGGAATGAAGCATTTTCCGGCGGTAAAAAGTAGCCTATGTTCAACAGGAATAATGTGGGCTTCTAATGGTAAAAGAATTTTTCAAATCGGTCCAGTAGTTTCGGAGCCTATTCAATACAAACAAACAAACAATAGGTACCCTTTATGAATAAAGTAGAGGCCGAATCAAATAGTTGTTATTGCGGTTTTTCTAGCAAGAAAAATTCACAGTAGCAGCTCGGAATCAGGAAGTTGGTGGTGTTACACACGGGGGTTTCGGAAATCACGTTAAGTTGGTCCTGCGCTTGACCTCTCCCCGGTCGTGTCGGTCTGCCGTCGCATCGGATTATGAGAGTGAGGGAATAGAAAGTGCACCTGTGTTTGCGCACACACTTGTGCACTATATTTACTTATTGCTTATTGATTTAAGTATTGGCGAAATATACAATAAATAAACTGTGTTTATTGTTTGAACAAAGAACACAATTTGACTGGAGTGAAACCAAGGTACGGTTCTTCCTTCTACATTTGCGAGTGGCTTCACCTCAACCTCAACTGCCTATATTGGTCCACTACTGGACGCAGGCCTTATTGGCTTTTATCTCATGGGGGATAGTGCCCATAATCCCCACGCTGGGCATGCGGTTTGGGGATCGCAGTTCTGTCGAAGAATTGTTCTGCAGGGGGCGCTGCTGCCCGCTTCCGGTTGATATCCCTTAATCGCCTGTTACGACACCCGCGGGAAGAATTGGGGTGGTGTAAATTCTAAGCCGGCACCACACAGCTTACAGTGTCTCTCAGAGTGGCTTCAGAGCTTCACGCAATTATACAATTTATAACTAGAAGGGTTTGTCAATTGTATGTCGAACTAAGTAAAGCCTAGAGCTACCTGTAGATTGTTTGCAACAGTCTCCAGTTAGCTAAATTGTTTTAAATACTAGAGCCGGCTGCACGCACGAAAAAACATGACTCATGCGGCGTTACCTCGCTCTGAGGCGTTCCATGTAAGGCTTGAAGTGCAAGCGAGAGCGCTCGACATCCGTCTCTCTCCTACTTGAGTGAGCGATGCGTCTGCGTGGACAGCTGCTATACTATAGTACATTTACATGTTTTGATCGAGTATCAAATGCTACCATTCCATCAGTATTTTCTTAAGACGTTGTCACGTTCAACTATCGTCAGTAAACCGACTTTACAGACAACCAATTTATTTGATTATATTTATTTTTGTTTATAATGTATGTCTATCTTGTATAGCCACGCGCAATTTGAGATTGGAATCTATAGTACATATAGCAATTCGTTAGGTATCTCGCATGCAGAGTTCTGGAAAACGATAGTTGTTTTTGCTTTTGTATGATGTCAGTCAAGAATACAAAGGCATGTAAACGCGATAATCAATTACAATACTGGTTACCGTGCCCGTATCACGGAACATTCGACCGTGCGCCAGCGCATTAACTTACTCCGCCAATTATAGGAGCCTGCAGTGTTCTGCCCGCGCCGGTCATTCCTCTCCTAAAGCAATATGTTAACATTGTACTTTTAATTTCTCCACCAGACAGATAAAGAGGCAATCGCAAGTGCATGCGCGGGAGTGAGGATTTATAATATGAAAACGCTCCTACCGCGCATGCACCATAAGGATCTATAAATCTTTTAGTACTGCATCGGCCAATCCCTGTTGAGAAACGATAAATCATCCCCTTGGACAATTCGAATCGAATACGATCGCCGTCTTCTGTCCTGCTCGCTCTCGCTCTGTCTTATGCCTCTGAGATCATTTATCATTTCCTTCTCTCGTTCTTTCCCAATGATAAATTCAATTCTCTGTTCGAATATGATTGTTCCTTGTTTTGTTGTGGTGTTTTATTGTGGGTATCGTCACGGAGTTTGGGTTTTGATCGGAATTCGATCGAAATGATCGCGAGAATTGGATTTCCATTTTAGTTTCTTGACATTGTGTGATCAATCTTTTGATTCTGTTGGATTATGAATTGTTTGAAGGTTTCCTAAACAGATATTAATTGCCCTTTCCATATTTTTATTATACTCAAGGATATCGATCGATGCATATAAATTCATATTGTTTTTTGCAAATAGTGCTATAATTGATTGAGTAAAATGACGTGGTTTTACCTTTTATACTAAGAACCAATGGGAACCTAGGCCACTTCTGCGATGTAAAATTTACCTGGGTAGGCCGTTCAATAAAAAATAGAGTCGATGTTGACATATTTTTATTTTTGCTTATATGTACAGGCCTGTAGAAAAGACAAAGATCTCCTATAGAAATAACTTAAATCGAAGATGCTCTCATATTCTCTCAGTCATTTAGGTAGTGGGTAGTTATAGGTAGGTACAATTGAATTTTCTATCTACAATATCGATCCGTGAAAAAATAACACTATGTTTTATAAATATACATTTGCTCGTAGTAGTAAAGTTACAGAACGACAGCACAAATCAAATAGCGACAAGTGTACACTAAAACCAAATCCTTAAATCTACTATCACTGGGCATTTTCTTAAAACTAGTTTTATATAATACACATTTTACTCGTATTCGTTATAATTTACATACTTTACAACCTATGTCGTTTTATAAGACTTTAGTGCTTTGGCCATGCTGATTTGACAATGCAATCTGTACTTAAGAACTAAGAAGTAAGTCTCTTTGTTGAGTTTATGGTGTCAGCATTGCGAGAAATCAATCTTACAAAATAATTGATTGTTATTCTTATTCTATGAAGGCTGTGATAAATCATTGTTGACAATGCAGTTGACAAAATCTGAGCTGAATACAAGTCTCTTACAATTGCTCCTAGCAGACAATACTTGTTAGGAATTGTCACCAAAAAATAATGGAACACGTTCCTTTACAAATAGGATTGTTTACACAAAATATACGACATGCTGTAAATAAAGTATCCAGCCGGTGGTCATTGTTTACAACCCTGTTGTTTTAGTTACAACAGTTTGGGACTATTGTAATACTGTCACACATTTCACTTACAGTAGGAGTTTGGACAATCATTTCGGACGTCTTGCTCTGGCCACAGTTATTAAAATTGGACTTGTTATGAACTAATTAGAACAATAATAAGCGTAACACACAAATTAACCCGAAAGCGCTTTAGTGAACTTTTCATTCCACGACGTTTGATAACCAGATTTTCGCGCACTTCTATATACGTCCTTAACACTAAACACTTTTCTCTGTCACAGTCTTCGGTGGTGTCAGTCGAATGAAGAGTTCCCTAAGCGCGGTGTGGTCAATACGCAGCGGCAGCTCCCGAGTGGTGCATCAGATGATGGTGGTGGTAGGACTCCTGCGTCGGGCACCACCAGTCCGGAACCCCGTGGGGCATCGCGGGCGCAGGCTGATGGAACTGCGTCCAGTGCCCGCTAAAGCCAGTCTTATTGTCCATGACTCCGTTTCCGCTTAGATTGGTCAGGTGCGGCGGAGGCGGTTGGTTGTGGTGGGGTGGTATGGGCCGGTCGTAAGGTTTGGGGTCGTGTGGGTTGAGATACTTATCGTTAAGGCTTTCTAGTTTGTCTGTTATTGAAGGATGGTGGTGCGGGTGGTGCGGAGGAGGGGGAGGGATGGGTGCGATTGGGCTTGCAGCGCCAGCGGTGACGCTGACACTGCCGGCAGACGATGAGTCATCTCCATCGCTGTCGTACCTCGGCGACTCGCCCGCCGCTCCATGCACCTTCATGTGCTTCCGAAGCGACGACGGATGGGTGTAGGACTTGTCGCAGCCGTGGACGCGACAGTTGTAAGGCTTGTCGGAGGTGTGCACGTGCGAATGCTTCTTTCTGTCGGAGGAGTTTGCGAATCGACGGTCGCAACCGGCGTACTCGCATTTGAAGGGCTTTTCCCCTGCGGACAAAAGATAGAAAGAGTCACATAATGCAGTCAAATATACTTACAAAGAATTGACTAAAAGATTTAAATGGGAGGATGTAATTGACGATTTATCGGAGAATAAAATGGAAATTGATCGTATCTATGCTACGACATCGCATGCCATTTGTGGAGAAAATCTACATTTCAGTCGAAGCTGTTTCAAAAGCTCAAAGTCCTGGTACGCAAAAGTCCAATCACGTCATAAATAACCAGATTTGCTTGTTGTTTATAGTTTACGAGTATAAATAAATATTCACAACAATTGCACGGGATACTTAACACGGCCATAAATCATATTTATAAGTCGACTTTGTCACATTGATGTAACAAAGCTTGCTCACAATAGCCAACCGATATTGGACTCTAACGACTTGACAAATGATATATTTTCGTTTTGATGTTTCAATAAGTTGTGAGGCTCTGTGACAAAAAGACCTGCTGCTTCTGATAACTTGATGATTTAAGTGAACAGAGGAGCGTAATCTTTAAAAGCTGTGTTTACATTTTAAGGATTATTTTTGAGGTAAATGCCGTTTACTCTTGACTTGACAGATATTTAGTATGTTGGTACTTTTCTAAACCACATCAATGCAAAACAAATTAAGAAATACATTACGTATTAAACTACTCATCAGAAGCTTACAGCATAAAAGGTATCGATGATATGAATACTCCAATGATTAATATATACATACTTCTTCACGCATCGGCATATTCTATACGCGCCTATTCCCCACCCTATTTTTTGCGATTGTATTTTTTACACCAACACTAGACACGAATGCAGTACATTCTTGTCGAGTTCACCGAAACGTGTGCGCTGAGAATAACATACAATAAGATGTATCGGCTGTGCTGGTGTGACCAACCCCGACAATGTATTGTACTGTTTACAAATAAAAATAAACCACTTCGGTTGTAATCCCGCATTGTACGAAATCTGAAGATTTGGAGGCACAGATGCTAATCTCAAGTGTCGGTTAACGTGTCAATAATAGGTTATTTGAGGCGTTCCCTTACCGCAATATTTGTATCCAGGCCATTCAATTCAAAGACTCACTGATACTTCCTTTCTCATTCAGAATGAGCTATCATTCATGGTTTGCTACAATAGAACACTTGGAAATTGGTTCACTGGTTTTGGAATTCCGAAATTGTAAGCAGCGAAGATTAAGTTTATAAGGGCGTATCATGATTTTATTCGGTGTGGGATAGCTCCCAACTAACATTTAGGTGATAAGAATAGGCGTTAAATAAGCTACTTAAGAGAAAATTTAAAACCTATGGTTCTATGAAAGGGCTAGCAAATTGCGATATATAGCGTTATAACTGTCTTATAATTCTGATTTGGGCCCATGATTTTATAGCTATAAGTGATTAATTAGTTGTAAAGAAGTGATAAATGACTGGTAATAAAGAGTTACATTAGTGCTATTGAAGTAATGTTTACCACTTTATGTGTAATATAAGCCATACACAGGTTACAACTGCAACTTAAAGTAATAAATTAGTAATAATATCCACTTTAATAACTTGTTTAGCAACAGATGAGTGCTCCCACAATACTATTTATACCTTGAAGATATATTGCAAGTATTAATTAGTAATATACATCGCCCAAACTCTGATTATTTAATTTTTTATCGTACTTTGCGTTTATGATAGACTGTCAAAAGCGTTAAAATGTTAAGCAGTGCGCCTATTCATATCTGACAGTGAAGTTTGAAAGTGAAAAGGTAAGTCAATTACAATTTAGGATAACGGTGTTATAAATTATAAATTCTCGTTGCGGTGGTAAGTTTACTGTGATAATATATACTAGTTTTCATCTCAATTTTGAAGCGCCTCTTAAATAAGCTACATCTGATATTATTAAGTAAGAGGAATTACTGCCACGGCTATTTTTTGTTTCAGTTATGGTTGTAAATATCAATTCTTGATACGTCTATGTGTACTTTAATTGCAAATAGTCAATAATGTAAATAATAAGTTGTTAAATTATGTTTAGAACTATTAATATATTTTCAAAATTTTAAAGGTTATGTTTATGTAATGGCGTTAAATTTTGAATCACCTAAAGTGCCCAATAACTCTGTTATTCGTAACGTAGTGTTAAAAAAACGAGAGCTAGCTCTTCTATGCTACTTGCAGTAGTACAATGTGGTAGTAAAAGTATCAAGATAACAAATTTATAAGTTCAGGTTGCTAAGGTCTTATCTGGGAACTCTAACCCGAATATCTTTAGGGTTCTGTTGTTGTTCGCGTAAAACCATTATGTGAGTCCATCCATATTACGTGCGGCTGAACGATTTCACAAGCAGTAGAAGCCTCAGTGGTCGCCAGCACTACAAGTGGTTCTAAATACCTACGTTAATCTTATGTATTTCCACCTTGTTATTATATTTTTTTTTTTTCAGTAACTTTTCCCAAGACTTGCCGATACGAGTATCAAACTGCCTACCTTCTCGTATTGGACAACGCACTCAGTTTCAACAACACGTTACTCGCGGCGCCCCCCGCGCCCCTCCGCCGTCTATGCGTTTGCTCGCATTGAAAATTATCTATAAATATTTTCTAATTATTTTATTTCAATAAAGCTAATACCTACCAAAAGATGATTCGAATGAAACGATTTTTTTAAGGAAGTGAGTTTTATTTTCACACTGTATGTATAAGAGGAAAAAAGAACATAAATCCGTTATAACTAATACAATAAGATTATATCTTTCGCCGATAAAACACTAGTTTCACTAGCTTTATAAATATTCAAAAATGACGACCTGATTGGCCTGTCAAATACGATGTCAGATCTGATCTGTCAGATACGTTGTCAGAACTACTGAGAGGAAACAAAAAAAATTATATTCGCCGTCGTTGACATCAGTTATTTGTTGTACGGAACCCCTTTGTAAGTTTGTACACAAATATTCCTAAAAACTTCTGTATTACCTAGGGTTAGCCGGGTAATCCTGTTATATAACCTGCAATGATTTAAAGGTGGTTCCTGATGCTTGCAGCGCCTAGCTCTATAAGACTTATAGTTAACACTTCTAAGACTCTAATAGCTTTCCTGTTAGCTCTCAGGGCTCCATTAAACTCGTTAGGCATTGCAAGGTATATAACTAACTCTATTTAAGAACTTCAGCCGTTTGTAAGTCTCAGCAGACTCCCTATAATTGCTTTTAGTGTTTTACGTTTCCTAAAGATTTAAGAGTTAGTTATACAATAGTTTTGACTAACTCCAAGCTAGCTCCTAAAGTTATATATTTTTTCTTTATTTCTATTATGCTTCTTGAAACTTTAATTATTTATTTTTAACGCCGCAGTAGAGTCTAAAGCTATTGTCGGAACTCTTATATGTCGTTTATAATACTGTCAGTGCCAAAAAAAGGTGCCCCTTAGCGCCAAAATGTTTGTTGGGCTATAAAAGTCAGTGGTGTTAACGAGCTGGAGTTAAAGAGTCCAAAACATGTGTCGCCTGTCTAATTACTTATCTGGCGCCTCATCTCTGGGTCTCGGAGGGACAACCTGAGAGTTGACACTATACCTGCGCTCGAATTTCGTAGGCTATTTAGTGCAGATGAGTTACGGTTAATTATGCTGACCTTTAACAGTTTAATTTAGAGTTTGATTTATTAAAATTGTGGAGCTGATCTATGAAGAAAAAAAGTGGAAATGAACGTTCTGAATAATAAAAACAAAATATTCCCTAGTCAAAGCTGTTGGTAACATTTCTCCAAACAAGATTTTTTTCTAAATATTTAAAAAATTCCATCGCTCACAAGGTGCAGTTTTCTCTTGATTTTTTTCTCAAGCAACAGAATAAAACATCTGCAGTCCACAGTCATGTTTCATAAAAAGTGCTTAGCCATATTTTGCGGAACCCAACCAAAAGAAAATATGAGTATGAAACGCTTGGAATCCTTGCGTGCAGGGCTCCAGGGTCAGATGGTTATCTTAAACGGCTGTATCACCCACGGGAGACACTTTTTTGTAACGTTTTTATCGACTTGAAACATAATCTTGTACTTTTTCATGTATTGACGATGCCAATGGTATTTTAATCGATAGAGATTTGTGAAATAGATTTGTTTTTTGAGGTTATTATCTCGTGCCATACATAGTTTCATCAGTTTACTAGAAACAAGTTATTCTTATATTTTTTAATTTTTCATAATTAGTAGGTAAGAATAGAATAGAATAGAAAAAACATTTATTTGGACACAAGTACAAAAATAAATAGAAAATAAACAAACGGAAAACAAAAACGGTATTACATGGAGGTAAGTGACACAAAGGGTGGTAGTTTGAAATATAAGGTCCACGTCCCTGCGTTAGTAATCACAAAGTTAAGACATCATTACTGCAAAACAGGCTTGATTCTGCCTTTTGGATGCGTAGTAGAAAATAGGTACCTACTAGTAAAATATTTTTGATCTTCTAAGGAAAACTATTATGCCTATTATTTAAATCAATTCACAGCTACAAACTCTCAAAATTATAGCCACAATTAAATGAACATGTAAAACAAATCAACAGTTGGCACTTCGCCTAGCGCATGCAGTTCTCGAGTTACAACCTGAGTGCTCCCTGTAAAAACAAGCTTTTTAGAAATAGCACACTCCATGAAATCCGAGATATTCGGCCTTTGCACTCAAATTGTGTTAAATGGCTTTAGGTGTGTTTGCATAGAAAATAAACGAGACAGGAGGTCGACTAAAAAATACGAAGCTAAATTTTAAGATTGCTGTGTCAAACATTCCGAGTAATTCTGGGTATCGCTCAAAAAATTTGATGTGGTGAATAGTATAGCAATGACAGAAAAATGCGTATTAGGTAGGTATACCAATGGATTTCATTATAATTTATTGTTCCATACCTCAATGGGGAAAAAGGAATCCTAGTAATAAAATAACTGAAGTTCGATCTACTGAAGCGCACTTTGCCAAGGCCCGTGTGTAGTCATTACAATTTTTTTTTACCTAAAAACCGAGTTATTGAAAATCTGAACAAACGTAAAAATAATATCTATAAGTACTTCTATTTCAGACACAATTACCTACCATTTTTTTAACCTAAAAACCGAGTTATTGAAAATCTGAACAAACGTAAAAATAATATCTATAGGTACTTCTATTTCAGACACATGATCCGTAATGGTAATGATAAGTACTTTCTATGTATGTATAATTATATGAAGTATTGAGGTAGGTTCTCAGGATTTCATTATTATATTCATTATTATGTGTTCTAATTTACTTTTTCGTTTATACAGATGGAGTAGCATGCCATATTATATAACATAAATATTATTATTATTTTGTTTTTAGATAAATTCATTTAGTATTTGGTTGATTATCCTTGAATTATATAAAATTTATCATAAATGAATTCCTGTATGACTAGTGTGATTAGAAAAGTAATTCTGTACTTAGTCAATGAGTAAATAAATAAATAAATATAAAGTAATATTAAGTGAATCACTTCATTGTCCGCCTGTCTGTCAAGGCCATCCCAAGATAAACTTTTAAAAACCTGCCAAAGTGTTTGAAAGCTCGATCACTTTACCAGCCTAAGCGATCACATTATCTACAATGTTATGTAAGTTATTTAACAGATAAAAAAATTGTAAAAGCAAAGGTCACAAAACACAACACAATAAGTTAATTCAATCCATTCCTCTGCTTAATAAGCGAGGAATGACTTGTCGTTTGCCCCGCCGCTATTAGGGCAGACATGGCCATAGAGCATGTTCTGATTCACCAGATAGCGAACAACCAATCTGATGTTCCTATAAATATGGATCTATTGAGTAGAACAGAGAGCTAAAGACCGTTTGCGTATCATCTGTTATTTTCTGGTTAAAAATCGTATAGGAACATATTATTTTGGGATATGTAAATAATGCTGGATAACAGATACTACAATAGATAGATATTTTTATCAGACATAGAAAACATTCAGACCCGGAAAAAATATCTGCAGATTGTACAAAAATTTGTCGACGCGAATCGTACCCGCAACCTTCATAAACATATTATACTACAGGTGGAACTTTGCTCGCAGCGCCAACAAGGTCTTCGG
Organism: Eupithecia subfuscata; assembly: GCA_963564075.1. NCBI lineage: Eukaryota > Metazoa > Arthropoda > Insecta > Lepidoptera > Geometridae > Eupithecia > Eupithecia subfuscata. Next base: position 8,642,343 of record OY751097.1, on the reverse strand, counting down.
AAAATCTAAATCAAAGACGATCTCAAACTAAATTTTGCAAAAACATCTGCTAGAACGCAAGAAATAAGTATAACGTATTATATTGATTAGAAAGCTCCGAGAATAGAATATAACAAGCCTCTCAAAACTGTCAATACAAACATACAAAAGCTGATTGACGACAATGACGACACTTCTCCGAAAATCGATTTTCTCTCGCATATTTAAAAGATACATAATGATTTATGATCTCCCTTTTACCCGTAACGTATTTCGAATTAGAAAGATATATTAATATCTCAATTTTTTCCACATCTCCAAGAATACAGGGCTGAGTAAGAATACAAAAAGAACGGTTAGGGTCGAGCGTATGGGCGCCCAGCCCAACGACCGTGTGACAAGGTGCTTTATGTGGACGATTATGAGCACCGAATAATGTTCCGATAGCCGATAAATATCTGCCAACTCATACAAAAGCATACCAATAAAAATATAATAGTAAATGTAACACGGGCCCGTCCTGCAAGTCATATCTTGCCGATAAATTAAAACAGTGCGCAGGAACAGAAGAATGAAAACAAATTAAAACTTCTGACCAGTTTGACTGTAGAAAATTGAACATATTACGAAGTCATACCTACTCTACCTTTATCGGAATCAGCTGCTTTATTCAGAAGCATAGCATATAATAGCAAACTTGTTGCAAAGTTCAAAATATCGGCTACAAGCAAACATTGGAAGTATATCAGTTATCTAGTACCCATAACACAAGCTCTGCTTACCTTGGGGCTAGATAATGCTGTGTGAATTGTCCAGCATTATTATTATTATTATTATTATTGGAATTTGCTTATTTTCTATGGTCAAAGTACGGTGTTCTGCTTTATGCGCACATTTTTGAGCTTTTGTAATAAGCAAAGTTGTTCATTCCCAAAGCTCAAAGAAGCAAAGTTGTCGACGGGTATCACTGGTGAATAAAGTTCTTTTCAAATTCTGACTTATTTCAAATACAGAAAACAAACAACCCTTAGCTACTTATGGAGGTTTATACGTACTATTCGGAGCCAGCAAAGAAGTAATTAGGTATTGTTTTACAAATTACTAGGTTTTAAAAATTAAAATTACTGGTACTACGTCTGTGACATGAAAAATTTAACCCTTAACTTCCCTAATCCCTATTATTCACCAACTAAACCGCAATTTTCACGAGCACCTACATCGAAGAATAAATTGTTTTAGCTTGACAAACGATGTCATTCGCAGGCGGGTAGAAATAATAACACACTTTTCTGTCTAGCCGTGCGATAGTAAATTAAACCGGCTGTCGCATATTTCAGGCTGAAACCGTGAAAATGGTATCTGTCTTGCTCTGATTACTATCTCATAATCACGTGCAAAAGAGACATGCTGGAGAAAATGTAAGCGTTTCACGTTCAAAGTTTATCAGAAGCCGGGAATTTGCGTTCTCATTTTCCTTTCTTTTCTCTCCGAAGTTTTAAGCATTAATTGACCTGTGGTGTTATTTTAATAGGGTTATAAGCTTGTTCCCACAAGGTTGTGGATAAACAATATTGTACAGGCAGGTGTATGGAAAAGGTACAAAACGACTTTAACCAAGTCAGGGCACGCTCGTCAATCGTAACGTCAAGCGTTTTGACAGCCCTAACCGGCATCATCGCCCGCATCAACAAAAAATATAATTTAACAGAAATAAAGACTTATTTACAAAAAGAAAAAAAAAATCTAATCATTTATGAATACTGGATCTTTTTGTTATTTTTCTAAGTCTTAAAATGTTTATAATAAAGTTTCTTAATTTTTAGACTCGTTAATTATTCGGAGATCACTAGGTGCAAAGTATATTATTCACAGTATTTAACTACATTGAAATATCCATCTGCCCGCTGCTTCGCTCACGTTTACCTGCTTAGAAACCTAAATTTTGGTCTATTTTCGACCTAAATTTTAGCTATTTTAGTCCTAAATTTTATTCTTTTTTCCTTTTTTATTAATCGATATCATGATTATTAGTTTTGTACTGGCTTTGATCTTAATTTGACTACTACCTAACCAAAAATAATAAGCAAATCGGTACTTACTAGTTTAAAAGCAGGTAGATTTTTATAGTTGAGATTAACAGCAGTAGGTACGATAAATTCTCATCTATAGGTAATTAAAATGTTCCTTATTGGTATAGATTTGCCATCATAAAGTATGTCTTGGCGCAAAATTAGCTACAGTTAGAGCTAATTCTGTGCTCTGTAGATTGGAAATCCAATAAATTGTAGAGGTTTATTTGGTCTGACCGTGTCCACTCAGCGCCCACGCCTGGGTCGTGTTTCAGCCCCCGGGCACAATTTTGGGACAAACCAATATTTCTAACGAATATTAATAGCCCGTTTTGTTTTTATTTTACATGTTTAATTCTTGTTGGTCGACGCGCCCACATTTCACGAATACCGGACATTCTTTTCGGAACTGTGGGTCAGGTTTGCAGTCATCTAGTCGTTTATTTGTGCTTAAATTGTATCCTACTCTAAGAATTTCAATATTTTTTTATGGTAGGTTAAGCCAATTCATTTGTAAACGTTATTGCCTATTAGTATCGGACTCATTATACAATTATCTCAAAATATTAAGACCCGTATAGTAAAGCTCGCTCGGTAATCGATCTTGAGTAACGCTTTTTATAACATAAGCGTAACTCAAGCATAGATAGTTGACTGAGTACCTAGGTTTTTTCCGTGGCTATATAGAATAGCATAGAATAGAATATTTATTATTTAGAAGGAATACAGTGTTTATCAATGTTGCACCATTAAACCACAATAGGTTTGTGTTGGTGCTTACACTCGTCTTATGTGTCAGTTTTTTTTGTTTATGGTTTACGGTCATTTTCGAATTTTCGAAATGTTACAGAATCCAAAGAACATCGCCAAATATCTATAAATAAAATACATTAAAGCCCCGGCTTAAAATGGGATACCTACCTTCTTAAATTATGACAAACAAAACATGTTATCGTGTCGTTCAGAAACGTGTTAAAATTTCAATTGTTCTCCGATTCAAGATGCTCTACCACATCGATATTTTTTGGTCAATGGTGTTAAATGTGCAGAATGCTGATTCCAACCCTGTTAATACAATGGCGAATTAGGAAGCAAGTTTTTATAACATTTCTATGTTCGGAAATTGATGATGTAGAAAGCTGGCCAACGGTTTCATAGTCTAGGCTCTATGGATAAGAACCACGCTAATTTACGTAAATACAATGAAATTGTAATTCGAAGCACTTTTAGTTTAATACGTTTTGTGTTGGAACTATAAATAGGTATGCAACACCTTCAGTTTTTAAGGCTTGTCGGCAATATCACACACTCCTATACATATTGATATCGACAAGGTGTTGGCGAAAAAACGTATGAATGATGCAGTGAGACCCACCGCCTTCGCCCTACAAGACGATGGAATTTCGCACAGTTAAGAATCTCAAAGCGCAAAGTTTTTCTTGACGCATTGAAAACGGCTGATAGCTCATTTAATTTAATGAGGCACCTATTTCATGATGGTACTTGTTTTGGTAAACTGTTAGCACTGAAATAATATGGTGCACGCTGCGCCTTAATGATCTCTGATAAAGCTGGTCGACGAGATCTAAAAAGCAGATTATAGGTTAGACAAAAACCTTCAGATCCTTTTATAAACCATATACATTCAAGTAATTGACCAAGGGACTTCTATAAGCATTAACAATTCTCGTTTGCGTTGGTTTACATTTATTGTTAAAAAAGTTAATTACCATTTCGCAAAATAATGAAACTAGTGACGCATTCTATTCAATGGTTTTGCATGTTCAATTGCTGTACCTTCAATATCGTTAATAGGTCCATAACTTACGTGAAATAAGACTAGTTTGCAGACAAAAGCGAGTGTCGTTGTAAAATAGAAGTTATATAAAGTGCCAAGAGAAATGAAGGTAATAAGATAGGAAGGCGAGGCGTAGGTAGATCCTGCACCGGCGCGAGCGCATCCCTCGAGTTTTTATTCGACTATGGTAGCAGAATAAATACTTTTTCTTAGGTATCTACTATTGTAACATTGCAACTGGACAATTTATGGACACCACAGACTTGCCTTTGTATGGATGGATGTAGTATCTACGCACCTACCTGTAGCTAGCTACGTTCATCGATAGGTAACCCAGGGGGGTTAAAATTTCAATTCAACTTCCATCAATACAGAAATATTTAGATACTAGTATTTTTCGGTAATATGAAGATAGCAAGCGAAATGAAAAAAAGAATTAGGTATTTTGTTGTGCTATAGAAAATTTATAGAACCGAAATAACGTTCTGCACATACATACTTGGCTCCAACTTGACTCTATATTTGTTCCTAATTTCATAATCATAAAGAAAAGTTATAAGGATCATGAGTACTTTAATTGCTTACATTTTATGCCCTTACGATATTTTGTTTCTTAGTTTTTACAAGATCGCAAAAAGTGATGTTTTCATGACCGATCAATATAATAAGCATGACGAATGGTTTATTAGTAGAAGTTGGGATGTTCTCGATTAGACGCCCGATTGAACGGAACCAGGTGGGACGGCACTGAACTAATCTATTTGATTGATTGAACGCCCGCGATCTTTATCTCCGAACAAAACATCGATTGAATACATAATTTCCTTTCATTAAAAATTCAAAATGAGAAAGAAGAAGGGAATTCTGTCACTGGCGCATAGATCAAAGTAAAATAACCTCATTGAAACAAAATAGTTGTTTGTTCAACAAGTGAGCAAAGCGCTTTTTTGTTGAACGTGCCGATATTAAATCCCGAGCTAGCGAAGCAGTCTAGAACTGCTACGCTAGCTAGCGTAGCGAGTGGCTCTAAAGTGGACTACTGAGGAGGCGAGGGATTTAAAAGGCACGAAACGAAAAATAATTGCACGCGAGTTAAACATACAATTTTACCACGACTAGCGAGAAAATATCTTATAATTTATGAAAGAGTTGGAATGTCAGAAACTCATTTTGTTCATTAACCATGGAGGGCAAAAATCCAATAAACCTCTTTCATTAGGTTGTCTATGCCATTTCAATTTGATGGACTCAAAATTAAAGGGTCCTCTTTGCAACCTAGTGGAACTGTTATGGATGTATTTTTAAAACGCAACTCTAAACTCTGAATAACACACCTACCAATAATAGTCTAGTTGGTAAAGTAAATCGCCATTGGTTTTACATTCATTCATAGGTGCGTTCCGCGACGCGGGTGGCAAACAGGCTTCATGCATTTAGTAAAAAATAAATAACCTCCTTTTATAGCATAGAGTTCCTAGACTTTATGTTACTGAAGAGTATGAACATTAGCTAATATATCATAGCCGGTTGTCATCAGTTCCCATGAATTATCGCTTACAATGAAGGTGCCATTCGTTGAATGGCTTTGTAATTATCTAATTGTTCAAATCACATTAGTAATGCTAGATCCGTATCGGATGCTGTGGTAATCGTATTCGATATTGTGAGACAAAGACACATTATCGAGTTTCCGTAATTATAGACTGAGACAGAAAATGCGACTATTCAAAAAACCAGATACGCGATCCTTAGACATGTTTAGCGATTGGAACCAGATAATCGAAGTTCGATGTGATTTTGAAATTGATCCAGGATTTGTTTTTGTGCGCGCTCCTTCGTTCTGTTCGCAACTTTAGTGTTTACTGGGATTCCGTTGCACTGTCGCAAAAACCATTTTCGCGTTTTCTTGGAATATATAGCTCGCTTTGGAACGTGTCATTGTTTTAAGGTGAAATATTTTAGGGTGGTTTGAATCGACACTTCTCACTGCAAAAATTAGGAATCAGTTTTTGTTGTCAGACTAAAAGTTTAGTATAGGCTATGGGTGGAAATATAGATATTTTGTACTGTTTGGAAAATCAATTCAACGCCTCAACGTGTCGAACCGAAGGGTGTTCACAAAGAATGTAAAAAATAAAGCGCTTAGTCCTCATTGTCTATGCCGTGACAGTTTCTATGCGTGTAGGGTGGCTTTCTGCATGTGTTAGTGCATGTGTTGGTGAAATTGTCTAGATGTGTGGGTAATGGGGTCGCAATGCTACTGACGGGTGACGATTCGACCACGCCCAGATAATAATCGTTTGTTTTTACACTTGCTCTTTCATTTGTTTTCATGTTTCTGACGTTTTAGGTTTTGCTAGCGTGTTTCTTAATTGTGATTGTGTTTTGTTTTATATTAATTTGAAGGATAGTTTTGAAGATTGTGATTGAATATACTATTTATTCGTAGGATTGAACTACCCAATAAAGCTATTGAGTTAATGTTTGGCAAAACTCAAATCAATTTTTTATCACATTTTTTGAACACATAGAAACCGCAATAGTGTAAATATTACGCTCTTATGCCAAATACTTAGACCTTAATTATATTTTTTTACTCAAAAATTTAAATTGGTGAAATATAAATGGTTAGGTACCTACTATCTAAAAATATCGGATAAATCCCCCTTGCGTATAAAACGCACACATTTGAGCTTTTGTGTCACTGAATGTTTTTTATACAATTTATCAATCCAAGCAGATGGTCGACTGCTTATAAACACCTTTTGTAATTCACCCGACTATTATAGGGTTACAACATTATCAGATGCGTAGATAAAATGGCCGAACTTTTTATGTAAAAGTTTGGCATTTACTTAACATAAAGAATATTGCAAATCAAATCAAAAACTCTTTATTTCCATAAATACAATAAATGTACCTACACTTAGAAAAGGTCAAATTATAAAACTAAACACTGACACGGAAATAAAGTGATATTTTTGATTTCTGTCACTTCGGTATGTAGACTAAAGTAAGAAGCGACGAAGAAACCTTTAGCCAGTTAGTTGTTATTTTTCGAGTTGGAGCAAAACTCGTCCCAAGCATTTATATCCTCTAGATAATCTAATATTTTGTATAAAGCCTTTTTACAAAGGATATGTTTGACAACTTGTTTGAATTTTTTTATTATATGATAATTTTTGCAACAAACTTGTAGTTTTGTTGCTCTTCATCATTTATACAAACGATGATAATTTTTGCTGTGTCTATGCCTAGATAACTTTGACTCAATGATTTCTCAACCTATATATAGTATATTGGTCCACGGCAGGACGCTAGGCTCCCCTGAAAAGCACTTTATTGGTTTTATTTTTACCTCATTGGGCGGGGGAGGAGTGCCCATAATCCCTACACTGGTCATGCAGTTTGGTAGAATTGTCCTAAAGGAGGCGCTGTAGCCGCCCTCGGACTGGATATCCCTTAGTCGCCTCTTTAGATACCCGCGTGATGAGTTGGAGTGGTGGAAATACTAAGCCTGCACCGCACAGCATGAAATCAGAGAAGTTCAAATGCAGTTACCGCACCATGAAATCACCATAGGGCATGCATTAGACAAATTAAGAACATAGTTTATCTAGACATGCTATATTTGAAGTGTTTTCGTTCCAGTTTAACTTGCTCTGAGATGTTCAATAACAATTATTTTTAAGTTCGTGGAGTTTAGTTTTATAATAAATTTGAATATAAATTTAAAAGTTTTCAATTCCCAACTCTACTAGTGGTATGCTTTCGTCCCACCATACCCCCAAGGGTATGGCCAGGGGTATGATGGGTCCGCAGTGAATGATTCCACTACACTGTTCTTAAAGCGGCGCTTGGCGATGCTTCTGTAAAGATTTTCTATGGCAAAGCTTTACTTAAGCTTAGATCGATAACTGAGTAAGCTTTCATAACACGCGCCTAAGACTTAATTGTAACCTTAATGTGGTAAAACCTAATTGTTATAATATGTAGAGGTATTACTTAATCAGTGGTAATGGCGGAAAATTTACACGAAAGTGCTACGCGTAACATGCCTCTACGAAAATATGCTACGAAATCACAAAGACTTAGTAAAGTGTTTTATACTACAGGTCCGCCTGCGACGCAGGAGGTTGCGGGTTCGTTTCTCGCCTCAGGACAAATGTTTGTACAATCTGCAGATATTTGCTCAAGGTGTTCTGGATGTTTTCTATGTATTATAAAAAATATCTATCTATGTAGTGTATTGTATTATGTCTATCAGTTATCTAGTACCCATAACACAAGCTCTGCTTAGCTTGGGGCTAGATAATGCTGTGTGAATTGTCGCGCATTATTTATTTATTTATTTAAGTCGATTATTCCTTTCCCAAACATAAGGTAGAAAGTATGTCATTGCACCCGTACTGAAATGCGGGAGGGAAAACTCAATGGAATTTTATTTCTCACGCATTTAGAGGGAGAGAAAAGTGTATGAAAATGGATTTGTAACGTATTTTTTTAAATTTCAGTCTGTGGCTATGGTTATTCTCATAATAGGTCAAAAGTTTTTACTCCAAAATGATAGCGGACTCTTCCGTTTTTGTAACAATCATTCAAAAAAAGAACCATATGAAAATTGCATGTGCGCGTATCTATTGCTACATTTGAGTTTACAATTTGAATATAATAGAGTGACTTTGAAGATTCTAAAACGATGTTTTTCCTCGAAGGTAATAAAGCACTATGCATCACTCGGGAGAAATTGCGGTTCCTACCTCGTATGTTTTATGTATAGAGTGTGTGATAGGAATTGGGCACTTTCTCGCCTAGATGTAAAATGTACTACTCCTTGTATTGCTAGGCGATGTTTTCTCCAAAGAAGATTTTATTTTATTTTATTTATTTATTTATTAAGATGTAAAAAAAACATGTGCGTGGAGTGGAGAACGACTAACGACAACTAACTTTTGTTTAAAATACTAACCGTTGCAATTTTAGGGTTGTATAGTAAATAAAAACAGTAGTTAGTTCTGCTGTTGACAGAGTGCACATCACGAGTAAACTAGTGAGCGAACAGTAATGAACAAATCCGCGTTAGGTGGCTTATTTCACTGCAGATCTGAATACAGCATAACAAACTTTGAATATATGAGCTTTGAGCTTAAGATGGTGCATATAAAATACCTATCTACAAGTTCATTGTGCCTAAACATAAAATCATTGTTCAGTTCTTGTTGAACTGAACAATGATAGATAGGTACCTGTGCCTACCTGTAGATTGTTTGCAACAGTCTGCAGTTAGCTCAATTGTTTCAATCGTAAATACTAGTTGTAATTTATTTCTATTACTTAGTTGATCGTAATTTTCTTTGTGAGAAATAATAATAATAATGTTTTATTCAGTAATAAGAGATACAAAGTATTATTATTAGACGAAAACACCTTTTAAGTATATGGAAAATATACTTGTGATACCTAGGTGATTTCGCTCTTCCAAGTTTTAACTTAGGTATAATATGTTATGAACAGCTTAATATAAAGTTTCATTACGAAAATACTATAGGTACCTAATTGGTGAAAAAGCCAGATCATGTAGTAATGTAGGTAAGTCATTAGAAAAACTAGACACCTATTTATGACGACCGATGTGGCGCGGTGGGCGAAGGTCCGCCAGGAGGTTGCGGTTTCGATTCCCGCCTTGGGACAAATGTTTGTACGATCTACAAATATTTGTTCTAGGTGTTCTGGTCGTTTTTATGTATAAAAAAAAATATCTATCTATGTAATGTATTATATTATGTATATCAGTCATCTAGTACCCATAACACAGCTCTGCTTAGCTTGGGGCTAGATGATGTTGGGTGGATTGTCCAGCATTATTATTATTATTATTTATTAACCGACTTCGAAAAAAGGTGGAGGTCGTATCTTCGGCTGTATGTATGTTTTTATGCATGTTCGACGATTTCTCGCTCAATTGTAGGCTGATTTTGATTCTTTTGGTTTTTTATAAAAAATATCCCGGAAAATGACAAAAGTGATATAAATCTTATTCCCGAGATTATACTATTTGTGCCGCGAAACTTAAAAAACAGTATATAGTTATAAAGGAATTGGAATTCGTTGCGTAAGTTTTTTTTGTTGTTATAGTGGGTACCCCTCACACTCAGGGAAAGATTTTCTAAGAAATTAGGAATTATGTTTAATTCCTAAAATCAAAGCTTTCTATCTATACACTGGCCAATCTCGACGTAGAATTCATATGAATGTAAGCGGGTTAACAACGAACCGCACTCACCTGATGAAGTCCCTCGTTTAGAGATGAAACGTTGGTGTTCTTCTAACACAAACTAGGTTCGTAGTTAACCCGCTTAGGTACACTCATAATGAATTCGTCAAACTACCAAAGTTTTTATAGTAAAATCGACGTAGAATGTTTGTAAACACACCACGACACAAATAACTAAAACTCACATGCATGGAAAGAGCTATGCTCGGAGTCTCTTTGAAGGATAGAATTCGTAACGAATACATCCGACAGAGAACCAAAGTTATCGACATAGCTCAAAGAATTAGCAAGCTGAAGTGGCAGTGGGCCGGCCATATCTCGCGAAGAACTGACAACCGGTGGGGTAAACGAGTTCTTGAGTGGAGACCACGACTCGGCAAACGTAGTGTAGGACGCCCTCCGGCCAGGTGGGATGACGATCTGCGAAGGACTGCAGGCAGATGCTGGATGCGGCAAGCTGAAGACAGGGCGCTATGGCGCTCATTAGGGGAGGCCTATGTCCAGCAGTGGACTAATATAGGCTGATGATGATGATGATGATGAACATGCTTGGTATCGAGTTTCAGATATAATTCTAAGCAATATTTATTGAAAGAAAGATCTCATATCGACAAGTTATGTAAACATCCTATAATAAGACGTGGCAACAAAGTGAATTTTAGGTTAAATAGGGGCAGTTTGTTTCCAAACATTCTACGTCGAGTTTGGCTAGTTACAGGTACGGTTATTTCCACGTATGGGTCGTATAGTGAAAATACGATTTTGTACTACTATACCTTCTGTGGTCGGTCTGCACTCGACGGCACAATGCACGGGGTCTTCCAGTCGCGAAGGGTCCCGCATTGTTTGCAAAATATTTTGAAAGCGTCATTTTATACGGCATTTAGCCGAGCTGTGTGCTTGATAGTCGGCCAGTCTTCATCCGAGAATCGTATCATCATTAGGGTATTGTGTGCTGTAGTGGGGTTGGGGCCTCCCCACCGTTGAAGTGTTTACAATGAAACCACTGAATATTCAATGATTATGAATATTGTGATGGTTTGAGGGCCCGAGTGGCTGGTTTGTGAGAGTGGGTAGTTTGACGGTGTAAATAGAACTTAGCTCACCGAAAACATAGCAAAATAAGATTTAAATTATTTGATTTGTTTCTATGAATTTTTCCAGTTTATGTTGAGTGGGGATAGTGGATGAATGGGCTAAGAAATATTTATACTCAAAGAGTTACAGCTTGAATAAATTAATAAGGCAAAGACCCGTTTTATGTTATAAGGATGTTGTCTGTAACGCAATGCTATAAAAACTAGGCGTATCTAATTAACAAAATAAATTGATTACAAAAAATGAATTCCAATTAATTAGTGGGATAAAAAATAATTTATTAAGAGACGTGTCATGTTTTTATATGTTCATAAGTGGGAATAAAGTAATTGTCGAATTGTGGGCGGACGCGCCGGCGGCGGTGACGCGGCGCGCGCTAAACCTCCCTCAGGGTATTGGTTATTGTCTTGTTTATTTCGCAATCATCTTTAATAGCTAATAAAAGGTTTGACCGCGATATAATTTATAAAATATTAGACGGGTGGGACCATTTATTCGGTTTATTGAAAACGCTTCGGGCTGCGGTACTATCAAACAAGCGATACGTTTGCCCAGTCCATTTGACCTTGGCCATTTTACCAAAAACATTGGAAATAAATAAGCAATTTGTATGGATGGAATCATGCAAGAAAATACAAGAGACATTGATGTAAAATATGATAATTGAATAAAAATGGCACAAGGAAGTATTTTGATTATTTAAAGAATAACAATAACCAGAATTAAATTGTGATCCGTATCAAGATAAGATAAAATTAATTTATGGCAATTTATAATACTTCAAAAAAGCTACCAATAAAATATAATAAAGCACGCTACCGATGGGAAAAGTATCAGTTTACACATGGGTAATAAAAATATCAATATCAGATGTGTTTTGGACCGTAGGAGCTTCTATTTTATTTTTTTATGAGATTAACTATAAAAATACTACCCACCCAATATACCAAAGTGTCTGACAAAGATTATACATACTCTAATTAACTTTTTGCTAATTTTGCAATCTATCGTGTATACGACCAATTAATGTCATAATGACTGACAGAGGATTCCCAGTTCACTGTTTCTTAGCAAAACTTCGAAGTTAATTTATAACCAACAATAAAACAATTCTTCAAACTTGCCCGCAAAAAAGGTCTCGTCCTATTCAAAGCCGGAATGAGATAATAGCAGACGGGGGCACAGGACAAAAGTCCCAACGCAACACACTAAACAGTGATGCTCAGAAAAAAATATAATAAAACCATCTGGTCTGAGAGCATAGAAATTCTCGGACCGTTCCCAAAAAATCGATATTTAAAGTTAAGTACCAACCAATACTTTACCAATAACAATGCGCCAGCGACAGAGACAAGAATAAGGAACCGAGACGACGGAACTGGACATTTTAATTTACGATCTATTTTTTCTAACGTCTAAGATGAATCTTCGTCTTTTGTAATGAATTGAAATATGGAGTTCTGACTGGAACCGTTTTTGTCCGTGCCTACTGGGAAGCGGACTTCACAAGTCGATGTGGACGTTTATAGGATGCCCGTTAGCTCTTGTTTATGCGGGATCGTGTTACCAGAATTCTTTGATAACAGTTGTTGTCTCGTGTCATTGTGTCGGGCTATTGTGGAGGCGTGCTCGGGTGTGTCGCAACAGTGGGCCTCCGCGCGGCCGCAGCCCCGCGGGGGGCCTCTCATTATGGATTAATGACAATTGAAACGTTTCACCATATCAATATCAGATTGAACGGCGGTGACATCTTCAAACGTATTTTATATATTTTGAATGATATCAATATTTGTAATGAAGTAATATTAGCAAACTTACCGGTATGCGTCCGTTTGTGTATCTTGAGGTTTTCCGATCTCGCGAACACTTTCCCGCAACCGGGAAAGGGGCACGGGAACGGCTTCTCCCCGGTGTGCACGCGGATGTGGTTCACCAGTTTGTACTTCGCCTTAAAGGGCCGTCCGTTCCGCGAGCAGCCCTGCCAGAAGCAGGCGTGCGTGGTGCACTCCGGCCCGCCGACGTGCTCCACCGTCAGGTGTGTCACTATCTCGTGCATGCTGGAGAACAGCTTGTTGCACAGCTTCCTAGGCGGCGGCTGATCGGGGTCCTGCCACTGGCAGCGCATGTCGCGCCGCGGCGGCGCGCGCACGTAGCGCAGGAAGGCGTGCGGCGCGTGCGCGTGGCTGTGGGGCACCAGCGGCGCGGCGCCCTGGTAGTGCACGTCACCGCGCCAGTCCCAGCTCTGCTCTATCGGCTGCTGCGGGAACAGCTCGCCGCAGCCGCCGTACTCGCGTAGGTAGCCGTGTTGGTACGAGTGCAGCGGGTACGGCTGGTAGTGCGAGGGGTGGTGCGGCGGCGGCGGCGGGTGCGGCGCCGCGGCTGCGTGCTGCGCCCTCGCGCCGCACCCCCCCTCCGGGGACATCTTCAGTCCATAGGACGCGAGGTGAGCGTGGTTCGTCTCCAGGAACGCGTTCATGGCGGGGGAGGCCGACGCCGGCGCATAGCCCCATTCGCCCGCCACCATCCACGCGGCGGGCGCGGCCCGCGAAATACCTCCTCGCCAATACTGATTTTACCGACGATGAACAAATCTTGCTGCTATCACCTTGCTTCCCGCATTCGTGTATACCTCCTTTTGGTGAATTCGGTCGCGTCAAATCTGTAAAGAATAAAGTGTGTAAATTGGGATCAAGTTGTAGGTATGCGATTTATACCTGCGCCTGATTCGAAACCTCAGTTGAATTTTCGAGACAAATTCAAAACCATATCTCAAAATAATAACGTGCATTCGTGCAGCCATAACCGACGATGAACGTTTATTTATAAAAAAATGTGAGCCAGGTACTTTTGGACATTAAATTAAAGTGTGGGTAAATTTATAGGACACTTTTATACGACTGAGACAAAAATTTCGATTGTATTCGTGTATATTTAATTTTACTTTATTTGTTAGGCTGGCTGGTTCCAATCTCTTTTATTGCCGAGGTTTAGCATCAATAATTTATTAAAATAGGTTTATGTATGATAAAACCGGTTTAAGTAGAGATCATGCGACAGAAGGACCAGAGGTTTATGGATATAGTCCCTTTATAATTATTGGACTAGTCTCGACCTAGCAAAAAAAGTTGCTGCCAGTTTTATATTTTTATAAATTATTTTTCGAATTGGGTCTTTAAAAGAAAGGTCATAGGTTCAAAATAAAGTTTTGTATCTGGGAAGAAGTCTGGAAATACATGCATGCAATTGCAAATATGAAGTAGGTACCTATAAGTCAGACTAAAAATCTGAAAAAAGTAGGGCGTTACATAGGTATAGGCTGGCTCTAGACATGAATCCAAAATAATGAAATTGGTAAAAGAAAATAATAAATCCATCAAAATGAACTATTTCAAAATCCCTGTAAAAGCTAAGCCCCGTATCACACCCCGCATCCAGTGCAAATCTTCAACAACTGTCAATCACAACTGTACATTTTTTTGTGGGCGTCTACATAATCGCATTACTCTCAAATAATGTTGTTTATATATTGTTTAAAACACTTCATCGTGCCGTGGAGCGTAGGCTCTACCTGGGTGAAACAATGTCTCCTTTCAGATTTCCATCTAATCTTACATTATCTGCGGGCTCCCCGCGGCGCAACCGCTGCATCACAAAGCAACGGGTTGACAGATCTGTACGGACAGTCATCGCCCAATAGGATTACAAGAATCTGCTTTTTTTAATTAAAATTCAAAGTATTTTCAGCCTTATTTGTTCGCCAAAATGTCTATCATGACTTTGAACATCTGCAATGTTTCTATGCAGCTGTCGCGTAGAAACATTTTCAACAGTTTTAAGGAATTAGCTGTAATCTCATTAGATGAGAAGGTATATTGAGTCATAGTGGTAAAGAAATTGGAAGATGTTGAAAGTTTTTTCATTAACGGTATCTTCGAAAAAACAGTGTTTTTAACGTTTTGAGTCAACTTTGGATATAACGGTAGAAAACGTGCTAAGATTTTTCTAGTTTTTCTCTTCTATTTAGCTCTTCATTTAGTTGAGTGGTAAATAGTATGTAAATAAATTTATTCACAAAGAAAATTATACTAGTATTTTCAATTGAAACAATTGAGCTAACTACAAAATTTATGCAAGGTTCAGTTGGTTGATTGAAAAGTTTTATAGTATTTTTTTACTTTCAATAGTTTTATAGTATTTTTTTACATAAATAGCCGTGTTTTTTTCTAATTTCAGACATGACAAATCCACCATCTCCGTTTTTCTTACCGTTTATAACCTACTTGGGACACTACAAGAAGATGATAAATGCGTCAAGCTATTCATGAGCTATTTCACACACTACAAGAATAGATGTCTTAAAGACCTGAGTGAATCGGTGTCTTCTATAGACCTTCGTGATACATTTTCGACCACATCTTCAATTAGCAAGCAGGTGAGGTGAGATTGTAGTCAAGTGAACGTCAATCCCAAATAATATTTAAAAGTGATTAATTGAAAACTTTTTAAAAATCCGACACGGGCCTCGCTTTTTAATTTTTTTCGCCAAATGATGAGGATTTAAGGCCTATAAATGTAGTAGCTAAGAACCATACAGGAGACCTCATTATTTATTCAAAATGGCTTTAGCTATTTTGAGGCTTTGATTAGGTACCATTACTGTAAGCATAGTGTCCTTAAAATTTTCTTAATTGAATTAATTTACCCACGTACCAACTTCTAATATTTTAAGTAAGTTAGGCTCGACGACGCTAAAAACTTATGAGCAAAAGTTTTTACAACAGACGCACATCAATTGCAGGATAACAAAAAAAATTGAGACGATTTCTTTGTCGTTTCTTTACCCCCAGCTCACTTATCGAAACGTTCGAAATAAATAAATAATACTTACTGGACAATCCACGAATATCTTAATATATATAATCATCCTACTAGTATTATAAAGCCAAGTGTGAAATCTGAATTTTTGTAACCTAGTATCTCCAAAACTACTGAACAGATCAAGATGAAATTTGGCGTACGTTTAGAGCAAAGCCTTACTTAGATAATCGGCTACTTATTATTATACCGAAACTACGCGTGCGAAGCCGCGGGCAGAAGCTAATATAAAATATAATCTTATTTTCATGTTTTGTTGATTATATAAATTCTTCCAACTGCACATCCTATTTATGAAAATAAAGAATTTTTGACTTTGACTTGACTGAAATTTGTCACAGTATAATCTTACTTACTTTTTAACCTATTAAAAGCTTTGAACTTATACTTCAAATTTCACATAAGAGTAGAAGGAAACTATTGAAGTCGATTAAGTTGAAAGTACACGAGTTTTAAGTTCTGTAAGTTAGTTTATAAAGGCTCTGATTATTCGTGCCCCTCAATCTTCAAAGAAAAAAACTCAATTATTTTATTTTATTTTTATTTATTAAGAGGGCGCATTGCGTTATTTAGTTTAATAGTGGTTTAATCAGGCAGATTTAACTACCATGTCAAAGTTTAGGTTTAACTTATGCGATCAGAACATATTATATCAAATGTTCATGGGTTTGTCATTTATCACTATCCAGAAAAAATATTTTACTATCTTTCCGCTATTACAACAGGTTTAAACTCTGCCGTCAAATGATGACTGCAAACGTTGGCAAAATAGGCAAATAAACGTGATAAATGTCCGTGAATTTACTGAGTTTGGGGTCTCAATTTTAGTATCATTCAGGGCATCCTGTTAGGTACAAGTATATGTATTCAAATGCAATGAACCTTGCCTTGACACACTGGCGCCTTCCCATCTTCCGAGGACATCCGTGATGGCGGGTGCGGCGGCAGATTTGTCCGAGGATCTCAAGAGGCGCAAATATGAAGGTCTCGACAGAGCCTACACATTTGCTCCCCTTGGACTCGAGACCCTAGGTCCGTGGAGTACCAAGGCTATTCGGGTTTTAAAAAAATTAATGATAAAAAAATGAGTCTTTACATATTTAAAAGGATCCTCTCAAACTTGTGACTTAAAATAATTGGTTTTGACCAATGTTTGATGAAGGAACCTAATTTTTGTTTTTTTGTGAAGATGTTTGATCTTTCTCCACTTGCTTCAAAATGCACTATTGGAAAAAGACCAAAGACCTACCAAAAATATTATGATTGCGATTAAATTAGATAAAAATATTATGCGCAACATGGAGATTTCAGTTGCATTGAACAGAGAAAATCATGGGAATATAGCTCCCTCACAAAATGGAAGGCTTTATTGAGTAGATATTTGTGAAATATATGCGATATGCATGGTAGGGTACTATAAGGCGTCGAATGACCGTCGGAAAATTTTCCCGCCCGCGCTTGCCACCGGCACATTTTCTTTTCCCCCTAATTTCTCTTCTCAGGCTTCCCTGACAAAGTAAAACCAATCCAATATTGCAACAGTCTGCAGTTAGCTCAATCGTTTCAATTGTAAATACTAGTTCTGATTTATTTCTATTATTTGATTGTAATTTTCTTAGTGAATAAATATATTTAATTCATACAGTTTCGTTTTAAATAAGGTAAGAAATGTTTCAGCTCGGGTGGCCAGCAGGAAAAATTGATCCTTGCCTGTTTCAGTTGTTCTAAATAACTTTCCTAGTTCATATGTAAAATGTTCATATGTGAGCTTAAAATTGAATGAACACTACCGAACTTATTTGGTACTACTAAGCTTTGCTTAGGTTATCGTTGTCACCTCTTTCCTAAAAAAAGAAAGCAGCTTCCGGTATTACAACAGGTAGGTACGATATTATAATTAGTTCTACTCCAGCATAGAAAAAAGGAAAGCTTTTTCATTGATTGCGAAGATAATAGTATAGTTATAGTTATCTAGTACCCATAACACAAGCTCTGCTTAGCTTGGGGCTAGATAATGCTGTGTGAATTGTCCAGCATTATTTATTTATTTATTTATTTATTTAAGATTATTTTCTAATCGTAGGTCTCAGTTGGTACTCGTATTTCAGACAAAAACAAACCGGGAAAAGTGTTTCATCCTATTTGCTTTTTTATGATAGCTGTTGGGTATTGCTTTGTTGGTGCTTATAGCATAAAGTTCCTGTTGCTAGTTCTGTATAAGGTTTTACAAGTACTAAAACTAGTTTGTTGTTGATAATGTGACTGACCTGCGTTAGAGAACAGTCTTTCATCAGCTGCGGCAATTTGACGAAATTGTATGAACACAACATTCACAGTTCTAACTAGCACAGAAATATATCAAACACTTCACTAAACTGTAAACGGTACAAAATATAATTTCAGTATCTTCATGAAAATTTAGCAACGTTTTATTATCACAGATAGGCGCGTTGTTATCTCGTTTCAGTTTCACAAATATTCATAAATTGTTTTTGGGGTAGGTTAATGTCACGGATTTTTTCTCGAAATGTTGAAAAGCTTCGCGACGTGTGTCCTGTGACTCCGCTGAGACGCTCAGCATGACTGCGGGCTCCCGCGTTGACGCCCCTCGCCACGGCCGACATACTGCTTCTTGAAAATATTTGGTGCGGACCCAGCGAAGGCGCGAACGCAGCCCTGCACGCGAGACAAGGGCGGGACGCACCGAACTTTTTCACCCAATCGTGCCGCTTCGCTCCGCACTCTACAACATCCAACCATCTCCCTCTATCGCACTATCAATCAACACTGTAGAAAGAGCGAGATCATTTATTCGAGCTTTTGTTGATAGAGTAACGAAGAAAACTTCTTTGTATTGGTGTCGTAATGTGTTCACTTTATCAGATTCACGTTGAAAGCTCGCTGTTAGCTTCGTCGAGGGTGCCATTGTCGGGGCTTCTTTTCTTGTGGACAGCGTTTTTCGTAGGTGTGAAAGGAATAGAAGATACCCGGGAAATGTTTCTGCTAATGTATTTTCCTTTGGGAAGAAAAACACATGTTGTCGCTTTTAATTTAATACGCGTCACGCTGTGAGCCGTGTCGCGCTTACATGCTCTACGAGAGATATTTTGTGATAAGTTTTATTAGGCATTATATGGGGTTGGATACACGTGTATAGGTAGGTATAGGCACCTACCTAAGTTTTGTTATTAATAGGTTATTTATAGCCTGATGAAGGCTTACTTTGAGGTATGGGTCAATTTACCGGAAAATTTTATTCACCGTTGAGATAATACAATACAATACAATACAACATGCTTTATTGTACACCATAAAAATAACATTACAAGGAGATATTACCTACTTAGGACAAGTACAATGGGCAAGATACATCTACTTACAATTTGTCTCATATTATTTCGTGCTCTACTTTTTATTACTTAAGTACCTTCTAAGTATTATTAATTTAACTTACTTGAATTAGGTAAATAATTAAGCTTTCCCAATAGTCACACTCTTTTTATTTTACAATTCCTATTTCTTTTTAATTTTAATCACCAACTAGGTACTTAGACAGTTAGGTATTATTATATTATGCATAAAATTTAATGAGCAATAAATAAAATGCATAGCATCCACAAGGCTCTAATTAAAATTCTAGAGGTGTAGCTTTTGTCACTAACTAAACATAATTAAGTTAATTAATTAGAAATAACTAAGTTTCTTCGTATTTTTTTTTGTAAAAGTACATAGCCTCACGCACCTACCAAAGCCTTATAAGTCGTAAAAGACATGCTTTGGCAGTCAAGGATAGGGTTTCATTGTAAATTAAACCTTATTTCAGTGGTTTACGTGCTGTTTCCTATTAAGGTCCCGAATTATTCCAAAGATTAGATTGCAGTGGCTCCATTGGTTTCACCTGTAAGTTTATCCAATTGTTATTTAATATTTTTAAGTAAGTAGGTATTTTATGAACCAGCTTATGTGTTGGCTTTTAGATTGCATAATAAAAATATTACCACAAAACCTTTAGTAATATGTAGGTACTTACCTAATTTTAGCTCTTCATATTTTTTGTTTTGGAATCCTTACAAAACAGCTTTACCGGTCGGTCGCGGAAGACTCATAATTGCTGACAAACTAAATTTGTATTTTACCCATGAATTAATTAACTTGCTTATTAGGTATTTTGAGTTCAATTTGAAGTTAGACTGAACCTTTTCATCATCTTCACCTGTCACTTAATCATCATCATCATCATCATCATCAGCCTATATTAGTCCACAGCTGGACATAGGCCTCCCCTAATGAGCGCCATAGCGCCCTGTCTTCAGCTTGCCGCATCCAGCATCTGCCTGCAGTCTTTCGCAGCCACCTGGCCGGAGGGCGTCCTACACTACGTTTGCCGAGTCGTGGTCTCCACTCAAGAACTCGTTTACCCCAGCGGTTGTCGGTTCTTCGCGAGATATGGCCGGCCCACTGCCACTTCAGCTTGCTAATTCTTTGAGCTATGTCGATAACTTTGGTTCTCTGTCGGATGTATTCGTTACGAGTTCTATCCTTCAAAGAGACTCCGAGCATAGCTCTTTCCATAGCTCGCTGAGCGACTTTGAACTGGTGGACCAGCCCTACCGTGAGTGTCCACGTCTCAGCTCCGTAGGTCATGACATGACGGGTAGGACGCACTGATTGAAAACTTTCGTTTTCAAGCATTGCGGTATGGATGACGAGAAGACTCGACGTAGTTTCCCAAACGCTGCCCAGCCTAACTGGATCCTCCTCTTGGCCTCCTTCTCAAAATTATTTTTACCTAATTGCACATAGTACTTACCACATAACCTATAGGTACACCACACAGCTAGCGTGTCTCTGTAGAACCATGTCACAGCAACAAACGCCAAAAGTGGCGTTTGTTACTGTGTTTGGCGTTTGTTTTTTTATTGTGTCAAGGTTCTACAGAGACACGCCAGTTGTGTGTTCTACCTATAACTTTGTATTGTACTGTGTATGCGGTAGGTACTTTATTTCTATAAAGGTAGTTTGGTTAGTCTTCAACTTTTATAGATACGTGCCTAAGTATCTATCGAATCTATTAATAAGATTAAGTCTTATTTGTCACATAAATAATAAGTGAGTGTTTTGATTAATAAACTCCTTTTTATTTTATTTTGTTACTTCTTCACGCCTAAACTACTTGAACGGATCGGGCTGAAATTTTGTATACAGATAATTATAATCCTGGAATCAAACATAGGCTACTTTTTATTCCATAAATCAGTTCCCATTGGATAGAAATCACCTTTTAACGTTTTCATAGAAACAACGCGTGCGAAGCCGCGGGCAGAAGCTAGTAAAAAATAAATTATATCTGTGTTGTGAAGTGAAACATCTATCCAACTTACAACTCTTTGCTCCACACTTGTCGGCACGCCCCGCGCCCATTCGACGACCCATTGGCCACCATATCTTTCAACGCACGGGGGCGGGGGGCCGATTTTTTATTTTTAAAAACATTATAATCAACTGCACGAACGCTCGTGATTAATTTAATATATTTTTATCGTAACTTCTCTCACGCAATGCAGTTTTTGCGAACGGGTCAGGTTTGTTCTCAGAATTGACGCCGTTAAACTGAAGATTTTTACAAATCTTATTACTTAATGAAATAGTTTCTGATGGTGCTCTAATAATTAATTTAAGAGACTCTTTAGATGTATAATTATATGGTTTATAATTCGTATACCTAACAGAAAAAACTTACATAAACTATCCCTATCTTGTGGCAATGGCATAAGCAGTGTTTTGTTGTCATTCTGATATTTTGGTACTTACGTAAATCTTTGTTACCTAAGTACCTATTAATATTTTTAGATTTCGTGATCTTCGGTATAGCGTGCATTCGCGATTGTATTCGTCCGGTCTGCAGTTTTTCGGTGTTGTGTGCTTTCGGTATTCCGTTATGCGGCCTCATGTCCTTTCGGTATTTCGTTCTGCGGTTTCGTGTACTTTCGGTATACCGTTCTCCGGTTTTTCGACTTCCGGTATTCCGTAGTAGGGGAACCTGGGGAGACTTGATCACCACTTTACATTTTACTAAATAGCTCAAAAGGTATAAGGTTATATAAACTATTTTTTTATTAATTTTATAAAACCTTTATTGGGTAATCAATTGCTACTGTCAATTACCAATCACTTACAGCTATTGTTTAGTGAGTGTATTTTTTTTAAAATTCGGCAAAAGGATCAAATCTCCCCTATTAAGGGAGACTTGTTTACGCAGTAGGGTAGACTTGATCATGGAGGATCAAGTATCGCTACTCGTTTTAGGGAAGCTTTGTTTTTAATACATCATATTTAAAGTGATGCATGCTGTGTTTTGAGAAATATAAAAACTATTTTCAGATATAAAACTTTTATTAAACTTTACTTATAAGCTATAATATATATGTTTTAGTTGAATTTTAAACGGATATAGACTATAATAATACTTTAACCAGTCTCGCAATTTACCAAACCATGACATCAATCATTAGAATCTACAAAATGATTTATATCTACTAATCAGTCTAAAATTTTCAGGGAGGTAGCTTAGCAACTAAGAATAAAAATTAAATCACTGAAATTATAATATTAAATAACATTCTTTTGGCACTTTCTATTCAATCTTGAATTTTCGCAGAGACTTCTTAAATTCAAACCCAATTACTCGTCTGCTATTTAACTTAACGGTTGGTGGTTCGGCATTGTACGTTGAAAATAGCCTGTAACATAAAAACAGTAACATTAAATTATAGGGTAGACTTGATCCCCGGGATCTAGTCTCCCCGAACAGATAAGGAACAAATCTCCCCGTCCCTAGTAATTTTAATAAAAAAAGAAAAGTTTACAATACAAAACATTTGCTCAGAACAAACTTAGACCATACTTTCTTACCTTAATCTGTAAGCGACTTTTAAATCCAAACAAGAATTATCACAGCAAAAACCGTTCAAAAAAGCAAAATTAATTACTCACGAAAAAATAATAACTGTCTGCAAAACCGCCTGTCACTGAATGCTCTGAAGTTGGCTGTATAAGATTGTCAGTTTCACGTTCAACGTTCCAAACCATCACAGAGCTATAATGTTGCTAACTCGGAATTTAAAAAACTACTGTAGATTTCGATATTTATGGGGGTGATCATGTCTCCCCAGTGATCTAGTCTCCCCAGGTTCCAGTCAATAAAACAGCATCAATGGACCATGCAAATTGAAACAGCGCAAGCACAAATATGAAACCATAGATTTACTAAACATGCAGTAAATTATCAAAATATCAGCAACAATAATAGAAACACAGTAGGAATCCAGGTTATTTCGCCACAATAGGACCCCTGACAGCATATTGCAGGGTAGCTAGGTATTTTATTAAAATAACGTTATTATTTATACGGGTGTTTTTCGGGAGTGATGCCAGCTACAAATTACCATGGACAATGTCTCGGCGGGATGCCGCTATTATTGAGTACAGCAGATGGCGGGTAGAGGGTCCATGGACAAAATAAATTTAAAAAATTGTTCGTAATTATGGCTAAATTAATAAAAGTACTAACTTTGATTGGAGAAAGGGGAAAAGAATTTGTCTTTTTCTAAATTAAGGGTGTTATTAGGTTGTAAGGCATCTTTAATTTCAAATTATTACCTATGTGAACCATTGAATGCGGTTATCACAAACTTCGAGAGGCCTAAACCCAGCAGTGGGTAAAATCGATACTAGGTGCTTACTTTTCTAAAGTTATAATTTTTAATGCTTACCTAACCTACTTGCTATCCTCTAGATATTTACATTTCCATAATCAGTGTCTATTTGCTCTATTGGCGTTTATAACAAAGACAACACTGCAAACATAAGTCAGAAAAGTTGACAAAATGTAAAACACGCAATGCGGAACATTGTATTCATTGGGTTTTGTCTACGCTCTGTTTCATCGACAGTTGCATTATCTGTATAAAATTGTAAAAACGAATGAGGTCGATACCCAGGTGCTTACTTTTCTAAAGTTATAATTTTTAAGGCTTACCTAACCTACTTGCTATCCTCTAGATATTTACATTTCCATAATCAGTGTATATTTGCTCCATTGGTGTTAATAACAAAGACAACACTGCAAACTAAACTCAGAAAAGTTGACAAAATGTAAAACACGCAATGCGGAACATTGTATTCATTGGGTTTTGTCTACGCTCTGTTTCATCGACAGTTGCATTATCTGTATAAAATTGTGGAAACTGATTTGACCGGAAAGTAACGGAAAATATTTTTGTTTTTAATTTGAGTGAAATTGCAGCCAAGTTTAGAGAACGTTTTAAGTTTGAAATTAGAAAAAGGAGTTCTTTGCAATGCAGCCTTCTTTTGTTTCACCATTTTTAAACTGTAGCATAGAGAATATTGTTCCATACAAAAAAGAGATTCATTCATTTATGTAGTACAATTTATATTATGCTAAATATATCCATGATAATAAAATCAATAAATGAAAATCACATAGAAGCTCGTTGAAGTCTATTACATGAAACAAGGGGGCTCTACGGCGTAGCAACGGTTTCGCTATGACGTAGCGCAGGAATTTTGTAGAAATAAAACTTACACAATTTTTTTTATTAATAATTATGTACTACATAGGTACTCATTAATAATTGCCACCGGTCAGAAAGTTTGATAAATTGTTTAAAAACAGAACAACAGAATGCGATGTTTTCTATGAAAATCACAAATCTAAACCTGCTAGTTTTGTCTGTGGTTTTGATAACATGATGGCACGTTTAATAATGAGTTTTTCTACAGCCACAAATATCTATTTTCAAGATAGATATTCTAAATGTGTTGACAATCAACTTCATTAGTCAGGAAATGTAAAAAAACCACCTGTTCACCTCTTGCCCCTAACTGTAGAGTAATTAATTCGAATCGCAGCAGAACTCGTCGGTCGATGACTATTGATATCTCGCCTTTGCGTCGCCGACACAATCGAATACGATCGACTTTTTGTCACGATCATTCGAGTCGAATTTGATTCGGACTTAATGATTTTCAACTTTTCGTGTACGAATGTAGGTAAGTACAAAGTTTTTGTATGATAGTGGTGCCGCACCATTTAAAATGTAAAAAAAATTTACTTAGGTATATGTATGTATCTCTACTGTATTGTTACTATGATTGTATATGACCTATTAAGTCGGTAGGTAAGTGGGTCTTTTAAGATACAACTCGGTTTCTGAACGCTGATTTGTTGATCACTGATTTAACAAGCGCTTGATACATATTTTTAGGTTTAAAGAACTTTATTTTTCTCATAGAAACATTACATTTCACGTATAATTAGATAAATTTAAACAGTAAATGTGTACTATAACTAAGTTTAAGTAGGTAAATAACTCCTGGGTCCTTGACTCCTTGGCTTAACTTAAATTACTAATCATAACTGATTATGTTATCTAATAGTGTTATATTATATTTATGTGGTTATATTATTCTATTGAGTAGACATGTGCTTTCAACATATTTTTGTACATATTAATGCTATCATATTTAGCAGGTTATTCCAGTTTTCCCTGGGGGAATAATCGTATTTAGCAGGTTTTACCAATGATTTTATTTTATTAGTCAAAATAATTAATATTTGTTTAAAATCAATCCGATAAGCACAAGATTTGACCATTGATTGATTTACGACCGATGTGGCACGGCGGGTTGAGGTCCACCTGCGATGCAGGAGGTTGCGGGTTCGATTCCTGCCTTGGGACAAATGCTTATAGGATCTGCAAATATTTGTTCCTGGTGTTCTGGGTATTTTATATAATAATAAAAAAAACTATCTGTGTAATGTATCCATGTAACTGTTAATGTCAAATTAATATATTTATATCTATTAATATATTTATTTCCATCCCATGGGAACTGATTTATGAGATAAAAAGTCGCCTATGTTAGATTCCGGGGTTAGACTTACCTGTATGCAAAATTTCAGTGTGATCCGTTCAGTAGTTTTGGCGTGAAGAGGTAACAAACATCCATCCATCTATCCATCCATCCATCGAAATTTTCGCATTTATAATATTAGTGTGATTACTTTGATCTGCGAACAAAAACCGGGCGTTTAACTTCTTAAAGTAATTTATACAGGAAATCATAATAAAAATAGCAGATAAATACTTGATACTACAAAACCATATAGGCACTTATACCTCCGTCTGCATGCTCCGACCTTGATGAGAAGTAGCGTCTGAAATAAATTAATTCTCATGCACACGATCTATTCATGCCCCGCAGAGTTATCATGAAAGCGTACCGAGGAAGCTAAATGGGAACTCACTCGTAAATACGATGTACAGGGTACAGCTCCTGGCTTCTCTTCATAACTCTTTCCGTGTCCATGACACATGGTCATATTCAGCAGCAGCTTCAGCGGTGCATCAGTCAGTGACCGTCATCATCATCATCATCATCATCATCATCATCAGCCTATATTAGTCTACTGCTGGACATAGGCCTCCCCTAATGAGCGCCATAGCGCCCTGTCTTCAGCTTGCCGCATCCAGCATCTCAGCATCAGATCGTCATCCCACCTGGCCGGAGGGCGTCCTACACTACGTTTGCCGAGTCGTGGTCGTCAGTGACAGTGTGTGCGTTAAAATAACCGAACTCCAGAAAATACAAACTGAGAAATCAAGCTAACGGCGCTTGAGTCCGTAGAAAGTCGCAAAGATTTTCGACTCCTACGTCACTTGACTTTGTGGTGTAGTTGGTTATCACATTTCCGTACTGAGGGAAGGATGCGGGTTCAAGTCCCGTCGAAGTCGAAAATTTTTGCGATATTATTTGATTTCTTAGAAATTAGAAATTAGCCAGAGTGCGAGGCTTGCGCACATAATAACAAAAACCTTAAACTGAGAAATGCCTTTTAGTTATAATAGCATCTTTACTAACAAAGAAAATTACAATCAAATATTGGAAACAAATTAGAACTAGACTAGTATATTTACAATTGAAACAATTGAGCTAACTGCCGACTGTTGCAAACAATCTACTCAACTGATCCATATCAATCCTTTTAGCTATTCACATAAGAGTAATCCTAAAGCATTTTTGAATTCTTCGATTCTATTGTGAAAGTATTGTGCATATTTCTATCAAGTTCTTTTCAGGTGTTTAAGAAAGGGGACATAAATAATAAGCTCTGACACTCGGCTGTATACCTAGGTCTAACTCGATCTAACTGACATGCAGACAAACCTTTCCACAGTACAATGAAGAAATAATAATTTAATATGCCATTTGCTCCGAAGTAAATTGAGCAATTTATACGCGTCTCGGCCGCTGCTCGAAATCGTGCGTGTGCACACTGGATTGCATATAAACCGAAAAGGTACCTATAGGTCGATATAAGTTATTTTTATTATAATAAAAATGCTAATCGTGTCTGCCTGAAACGATATTTGGACTTGAGCTTAAAACCAGCCCAGAGGCACTTTTCTAATACCAGATGTTTGTCTTGTTTGTTCGGAATCAGTTGGTAACCTGACCCTGATTATCTACCTAATAATAATTATTAAGAATCTAACAAAAAACCGACCAATAAACCTCGCACGCCATAAATCAAATCAAAAACTCTTTATTTTCATAAATACAATAAATGTACAGTTAGAAAAGGTCAAATTATAAAATTTAATTATAAGTTTTTACGTTATCTTATTTCTTATAATAATTTTCTTTCTTTCATTTACGTCCTTTTGAATCAAAATTTAAAAATTACTGTACCAAAGAGTAATAGTATCAACTACTTTTAAGAGGACACATAACGCGAGTATTTTAGTGAAAACATAGGTATTTTATTCGCCGAAACGAAGATGTCACGAAACGCGAGTGTTCTGTTCCGTATCAAAGCAGGTAGGATCTTTTTACGGGCAGTTTGGAATAAAAGTTTTATCGGGTCGCCCTAAGTTGAACGGGGCTATTGAAGCGTATAAGCCAATAATGCATCCGACACTCTTGTCGTTCCGGTAAAACTATCGGTCCGACCTAATTTGAAACTACTCTAACTCGTCTTTTTAACTATAAAGTAAGTAGTAAACGGAGTAAGCCAAGCAAGTCGCTACACTAGTGAAGCTTGCTCGGCCATTTACTTTTATTACAGTCGTCGTTTTAATGATACAAGGAACTTTAATTACTTAACAAGTAGCCCAATATTTGCTTTGCATTGCGTGGGTAATGAAAAGCGATAATAATTCGTATAAAATATTTATAGCTGGAACTTTATGTGGTCTTGTTGTGAATTATGATGCAGTAAACTTGCTGGGAATTTCGGTACTACCTTAATCCAAGTGTTCTTATGTAGGTACTACTACCCACGACAGCTTGAAATTCATTGCCAAAATTGTGTCAATTAATTTTGGTAGAACCTAGCAATAATCTTCATTGGTGTAAAATCTGACCCACTGCATCAAATTGATAGAGCATTATCATGTAGCAGTTATTGTGTTCTTCTATTATTTAGATATTTTAATCAAGACGATCGATTGTTACACGTTCGTATAAAAGAAGGTAATTAATAATAAGAGATCGACAGAGCGCGCCTGCGCCGGTGTTGCCACATGCCGCAAAAAAACTCGAATGGAAATGAAATGGAACGATTTGAAACGGACTCGATGTAAAACGATGAGTTTTGTCCGTAAGCCCTTTTTGTACGAATCGTATTTTTGATTATTTGCGGTATCAAACGCCGAAAACGGCAAAAAATACAAGATCAAATAAACAAGTCGAGATATCCTCAAATCGAGTTTTTATTTGTCGATTCATCAATAAGCAATGTTTGGCATAAATATTGATACGGAATGTCCTTAATTTATTATAGTGTTTTTCTCATATCGATCTCGTTAGGTTTATTAACCACACACGCAGAAACTAACGGGACTCTACTTTTGCAGTTCCTGATCTGACATGAAGAAAAAAAATGTTTCCTTTCATCATCATCTCTAAACTTGTTTGTTTAAATAGATATAATGATGGTTAATTTAAATTACACTATACATATACCTATATAATTACTCAAACAGGTAGTGCCGGGTAAAACGAGGTGAATAGAGACTTGAGGGTGAATAGAAAAGAACGAAATACTGGAGCAGAACATTCTTTTGCAGAGGTCAGATCGACTGACACAGAAAATCAGAACAGTCACGGACTAAGGATACTTCCACTGCTTTTGTTTTGTGTTACTGTAATTATTTATTTTGTCTAATAAGACAAAAACTAAAAAACTACTAAACTAACTAACTAACTAGAAATAACTAATAAGTTATTTCTATTAACTTAAGCAAGTATGCATTGTGCTCCTGCAGCGAATAAATATATGAGTATGCTACCAGCCAGGTATTGTCTTGCTCCAGGCAGGTCTTTTCTGGCACACTTGGTTAAGTCAAAAGGTATTTCGTTTAGAAAGCTGTAAGTACTCGTACCTTCCCACTTTCCTTGTAAGTTTTATACGCTGAGCTTAAAGCTAGATCACTACGTCAGTGATTAGATTCCTTGTTTTCATAGAGCTGACATTCGCTACAAGAGATGTTAAGCTCTTAGATAGAAATACCTACCCACGGAAATGGACTTTAATTCCGTGTACCTACCTAACTCCTAAATACTCAAACGCAACTTAGATTTAAGCACGTCTCAAATGACAAAATTTTGACGCATTGTAAACTCAAATTTCGTCATTTGAGACGTGCTTAAATCTGAGTTACGTTTGAGTATTTGGGCGTAAGAATGGCAAACGTTTTCTATTTAAAAATGGGTAGAAATAAATAAATAATAAATAAATAATGATAGACATTCCACACAGCATCATCTGATCCAAACTAAGCGAGCAGGTCCTGCGCAGGCGAACATTGCACTCACTCACAAACTTTGTAGCCTAGGTACCTTTAAATTGGGCTAGTTACTTACCTCAACGGTGCCCTGTGAGCTACCCTGTGTACTACCCTGTGAGCTAGTTGCATGAGATTTACTAACAATCTAGCTACAATCTCGCATCGAACACCGGCATCCAATCGGCTTCTAACAACTGTAAACAATCTGTGGTTGAACAAAAACCGATCAAAGTCACCGCCCGACCACGATCTATGGCGACAAATTGGTCCAAAGTAGCTTAAACGTTTCGTTTCCAAAGACTGATCACGAGAAAGCAGAGCACAAGTATCTCGTGGTCGTTTTATACTGAACCGTTGAGGTAAGTAATTACGTACAAAAGTACCTATAGATCGTTTATTTGATTGTCATCGGTGGCTTACGGGTTAAGTCGAAATAAAACTCGAGAAAATTAGTAAATTAATCGTTTTTTTTTACACCGAAGTTTATCGAACACGCATAGCAAGAAATAACTTGCCATGAAATTGGTAAAAAAAATTGGATGTTGGCATTTATTAAGAAGAAGTATTTTCCTAGCAGTGGGACGAAATAGGCTAAAGACAAAAAAATTGGTTGTCTGTAAAGTCGGTTTACTGACGATAGTTGAACGTGACAACGCAGACGCATCGCTCACTCAAGTAGGAGAGAGAGGGATGTCGAGCTCTCTCGCTTGCACTTCAAGCCTTACATGGAACGCCTCAGAGCGAGGTAACGCCGCATGACGTCATGTTGAGGTAACGCCGCATGACGTCATGTTTTTTCGTGCGTGCAGCCGGCTCTATCGAATTATGACGTTGTCACGTCAAAAATAAGTAACTGTTTTACTTAAACTGGCCATTTCTAATTTAGGCCTAAGGCCAGATAATAGTTTCGTCACTTCCTCGTATAAAATTATAATATAAAACAGATAGCTGGTCTCTCTACCTACTTAATTGGCCCTCATTTTGGGTAAGACTGCTTAAGTTGATAACAAAAACGCAGGTGTCAAGAACCGAGAATTTCCATAAACACATGGCTATTCAAAATAGATTTGGTTATGCATAGAATTAACTGTTTAGAAGATGACATTATCTCGCTTTTTAATGCGCATAATAATTCAGATGTAGGTTTTCTGGTAAAATTAAATACGATGTTATATAATAATAGATTAGGCTCAAGAAGATAGGATTTATTCCTGCAGTAGTTAAATTTTAGTAGTTACTAGTTAGTATCTACCCACTAGTTATTTAGGGATTTATTATAAGAGAAAAAATAAGAAATAGGGTTAAAAATAGATAATTTTAAGAATCTCTCATTCGCAAGCTGTGTTTTAGGTGTGTTTCTAAGAGAAAAGTGTTCAATTTCAATACCTAGTCATTTCCTCTATTCGAATGTTGGATGCATTGTTAAATAAAACTGATTAAAACATCGTATCAAAAATATGTTGCATAGTCAATCGTATGGACAGGTTTAGCTCACAGGGATTATTTTTCATAGTTATTTACTTACCTCTACCTTTCTAATCTTTATTCACAAAGAACATTATTTGTTATCAAATAATAGAAATAAATAAGACGTAGTAACCAACCTTTCGAAAAAAATCTCCGATAATTTGGAAGATCATGCCAGTATTTATCATGAACAAGTGGCGTAATCAGCCACAAAGGTGAATAATCATAATCAATGCGATTTTGCAAATGCAGGGGAGACGGTACTTATCTAGATTTATCCAATCACAGCCATTGAGGTGCTACGGGCTGTGAATGTTTCCTTATCAGCGAAAATCAGGAGGGAAACCGCTATTTTAACTAACTATTGTGCAAAAATAACGATTCATGCAATGCGCCGCGAATATTGCGTGACTGAGCTTTTTGCCTTATTTAATTCTCCTGTTTGAAGGAAATGCTAGAACACGGCATTGCATTCACTGATCAATCTGTTATAATGTGAGTACATGGTGTTGTTCTCCGGCGTTTTTAATTTAGTTATACATATATGTATGTACTAATACTTTCATGGCCCAAGACGCAGATGTCCTACGGCAGCGGCAGCTCAGAGGAGGAGCGGCGGTGCGACCCGCAGGGGCGCGCCCCCGCTCCTTGGCGAGGCTGGACAGTGAATGGGTTAAAGCGAATGGCTATTCACAATTTTTTAATATTGCAAGGATTTCTTTAAATTGAAATCGATCTAAAAGCACCTGACTCTCAAAAAAAAAATTATTTCGGTTTTTTAATTAAGTACTAATAGGACTGATGTTTTTTTCACTTCTTCCATTATCCGATTACTTTATCAATTTGTTTATTGTTTCTATCAACACATCTCAAAACAAGCAGCTAATTCCAATTAACAAACCCTCGTTTATTGAGAAAAATATGTTTTTGATAAGCGTGGAAGCGATAATGGCACCACGCCCGCTCCCGCCCCATCCGCCTACACAGCATCGCTTGTGTTCATCTTGTGTTGGTGAACCTTTTGACCATATTTACTTACGAGGATGAGAAAAAGATAAACATAACTTAGAACATGTTTTTTGGGGCCATAAAGTTTAGCTGGTTTTTAGAGGCAGTCTTCTAACAACAGAACCTACGAAAGCTCGTCGGCATTGTCACACAATTAGGTAGTAGGCATACCCCGGAGTAGAGTATTTAATTATAAACTCTTTTATCTAATCGGGTTGAACTTAAGAAAAATACAAAAAAGATTATTTTCTAATAAAAATTTATGAAAAGTCTATGGTCTATATTTTAATCCAGACCGTATAGACGCTTTCGTATTAGGACTAACTATGTAGTCGCATATCTTATCCCGTATTAATCGAATCCAAGCCACTCTGGTTCCTCTCTGGCACGTCCATTACATTATAGAGTCCTCACGTTTAGGTACAACCAGTAAGTATTAAGGCAGGTAGGTAGGTACCTACCTGACTAAGTAATTAAGTTGCAATGGCATTCTACTCTACAGTTGCTGTATAAAATGTGGAAAAGATTTTTCTTAGCATTTTTTTTACAGCGTAATTTTCCGATCTGATAACGACTGTCGCGTCATCGATTCACTTTGGTCCTTGCAATTATTATCTTGCAGGTGGCATCATGATAAACATTTTAGGACTTATTTATCCAAAAACTTCAAAATCGTAAGATGGACTTACATTTTAAGGTCATGGTGGGATAACGTAGTGAGCGTGTGTCAATATTTCAACGACACAAGACTTTAGTTTTGTATGATGAAAGTTATGACGGTAGGTACACACAGTAAATTAACGGGTTAATTCTAGCCAGTTTTACCAACCTCAACCTCAACAGCCTGTGTTGGTCCACTGCTGGACGCAGGCCTCCCCCTGATAAACGCCTTATTGGCTTTTATCTCATGGGGGGTAATGCCCATAATCCCCACGCTGGGCATACGGGTTGGGGATCGCAGTTCGGTGGTAGAATGTTGCCAGTTTTATACACCTAGCATAATGTCAATGTGCCTGCCTATATCCTATCCTACTTCCTACTAATGTTATAAAGCCGAAAGTTTGTGAAATCTGAATTTTTGTTACCCCTAGGTAACAAAAATTCAGATTTCACAAACTTGGAGATCCTAATCTCCAAAACCACTGAACAGATCAAGACGAATTTGGCGTACGTTTAGAACATAGCCAAACTTAGATAATAGGCTACTTATTATACCGAAAATACGCGTGCGAAGCCGCGGGCAGTTAGAAATAAGCGACAAGCGAGCAATAATATCGGCAATTCTATGATGTCAGATTCAGATCCAATAATGAAAGCTCTGCGCTCATTAATCCAATACCGCTACCACATAGCACAAAACCGTGCATTAAAATATGGGCTTTAAACTCGTTAACTTTAGATTCATTTTACAGTGACCGAGTAATGAATGAATAATGAGTGAATGAGTAATGGCTTCCCACAAGATTCAAACGAGCGGTCCTCGAGCTGTCTGTCATCTGATGCCGTCAATATAAAATTCATCTCAATGTTACGAGTTAAACTAGAGTTAATTAGCTCAGGTGCTGAAGAATCACCATATGCTATACTTATATTGACCCATACTGATAACTAATATAGGTAATTTATATGCCTATATTGGTTATCAGCAAACCTTATAACAGGTACTTATGCTTTGTATTTTTGCCACTGAATAGATTCTTATTCTGCCAGTATTCAGAACGTCATGTGAAAATAATATTAGCGAGACACTCACTGAAATTCAAAAGTTACTCAGCAGTTGGGTACCATTCTTTTTAATACTGCCCAATTTTATTATTTACACTAGCTGCATTCTACCCGTTGTCCTATTACCCGTTTTCCCGTAGAAATGAAGCATTTTCCCGTGGATTTCCCCGGAATAATTTGGGCTTCTAATGGTACAAGAATTTTTCAAATCGGTCCAGTAGTTTCGGAGCCTATTCAATACAAACAAACAAACTATCAAATATTCCTCTTTATAATATTACTAGACGATCGCCTCGCGGTTTCACCCGCGTAGGTAGTTCTCGTTCCCGTGGGAATTCTGGAATATAATATAGCCTATGTCAATCCCTGAAAAGTAAGCTTCCTATCCTAACGGTGAAAGAATTTTTCAAATCGGTCCAGTGGTTTCGAAGCCTATTCAATACAAACAAACAAACAATCAGATCTTTCCTCTTTATAATATTACTAGCTGACTCGGCGAACTTCGTACCGCTCTAACCTTTTAAACCTTCCCTAAATAAGCTATTCTATCTTCCAAGTTGGATCAAACTGCACACGGTGTGCAAATTTAATTTAAAATCGGTTAAGTAGTTTAGGAGTCCATCGCGGACAAACAACGTGACATGTGATTTATATAATATTAAGATAGTATAGATAGTGATTGCGCATTTTGGGTTTCAAACTCGCGTTCGGTGACGTAGTATCTGTGAACTACCATCCTCTGAATTCCTCTGACCATCATTACACCATTTTCTGCATCCTGCAGAATAGTCCAGACTGTACCTCAAAAGCCTGGCAATATAGCCTTGGTGTTGTAGAAAGGCACTTATGGCCAAGGCGCGTTTTTCCCGGCGTTATGGGAGACCCCACTGAGCCCCGCGGGGCTTCGCCCGCCCCCACTTAACGCAATTTATTGCGAGACCCTTTAATAAATAAATGAATAACCGAAGAAAATTCAATGATATACAGTCACGACGCGTGCTGCGAGTTTTCCCATCGTGCTATGAAAAATTGCCTTAATTTTGGAAAGTACAGGGAAAATAATAACAGCTTTTTTGATAATGTAAGGCTGTAATAGGATTACCGAGTCGTAAATAATCGCTTGTTTTTTATTTACCTAACAAAAATTAGAAAAAGAACCTCAAACTTTTTCAACCACATATGTATATTTCAATGATTATTTCCTGATTCTTATTAATACTGATATGGGTACAAAAAGTACACAATTTTCATCGTACTCAGCATAATTTACTTTTGGCCCAAACCCATAGTTAAAAATAGGATATTATTTAAGTACTTGCCTGTATTGTCTTGTCTGTAAGATATAAATGAAATGAATAAATTTTCTCTGTCTAAATCGTAGAGCAGCTAAAAAGATAAAACAGACTGATAAATTAATTAGAGATTTCTCTAAATTCCAGAATCATAACTTTTGCGAGGGAGATTCACAAACAACCATTTGTCCCGGGTCCTGATACAGGGAGTACAAAAAGTACAAACTCATTAGTAAGCCCGACCGGGAGCACAAGAATTAATGAAGGTGAACAATAATTTAGGGTTTAATTAAAAGTGCAGCCCCCTGTAGTGCGCGCCAGCCCGAAATCACTATAGGTATAATTTTTGAAGGTAATTTAATAAAAATTCATCTATAAAATCTATGGATATTAAAATAATGTTTGGTAAACAAACTGCTTAGATATTTATGTGCGCTCAATATTGGGAAGTGGTAATTTAATTAAAATTCATATGAGAATTTTTTAAGCTCTTTGATATACGATAGGAAATTAATTTTACGGTCCATAAATCTTGCTTGATTGACTAATGAAAAACGAACTTCTGTATATTCATTCCACAATCATTATCCTTGCAATCTCAATTTTATTCTAGGTACCAAATCAAAGTACCTTTTTATATGATGTCGATGTCCTCCCAGCCGAATCTTCAGTCTTAACAGAGACTAGCCAATGAGGATCCGTAACGTTTTTAGTTGAGAATGCAGATTTATAGAGCTAATAAATTCATAACACACAGTGCAAAAAAATTTTATTCTACGACAAAAATTTATGAAGTTATGACAAAATTACTATAGTCCAATTCAGAATCTTAGATAATTTATGTAAACAACGGTGATACCATATCAAAAACAATGTTTCGAAATAGAAGTTCATAGAAGATTACTCAATTTTTCTAAATACTTATGGTAGGGGTTATTTTCTAATCAATATCCATTAAATGGAAAATAGCAATGGATTTGTGCTACATATTATATTTTATTTCATTTGTTTAACAAAGTTATAAAATGATGAGAGATATTAGCAGAAAATATTTTATGACACTGGTATTACCGGAGTAAAATGGGCGTAAATCACAGAGGTTCGAAACAATTTTCGCATTTTGTCATTAGACGCCATTTTATTTCGTGTTTGCATTGTATCTATACTTAATATCTATACTAATATTATAAAGAGGAAAGGTTTGATTTTTTGTTTGTTTGTTTGTATGAATTGAATAGGCTCCGAAACTACTGGACCGATTTGAAAAATTCTTTCACCGTTAGGAAGCTTACTTTTCAGGGAGTGACATAGGCTATATTTTATCCTGGAATTCCCACGGGAACGGGAACTACGCGGGTGAAACTGCGAGGCGATCGTCTAGTGTATAATAATTTCATTCGCCTCTCGTCCGCCGAAGTCGAATGTGTTCCTTTTTCGCTGCTCGTGTGCAATTGTGCGTTGTTGAGTTTTTGTTTTGTATTCGTTTTGACATTATCGTTGTCTGTTATTGTTACCTATCAGTTTTTGTTATGTTTTAAACCTTGTTGTTGTTGTTGTGTCGCACAACATGGAACCTCAACCCGCGCTCGCGCCGCCGACGGCGGAGATGCCGGGTCCATCGACATCGTCCACAAGTGACTATCTGTCGCCACAAAAAAAACGTCCGAAGAAATCTATGAGTTCTACAGAAAAACTTATGGTGATGAATGTATTCAAAAATACATATAACATATAAATTGGCCACAGGGTAAAGTCTGGTCTGGATAATAAATAATTATATGTATTATAGCTCCGCAAGTTAACCAACATTGAACTTATAAATACCTCTCATATCAATCACGATGCACTGAGCGATGGACGAAGTGTTATGATAGGGATATGATGATATGATATGACGTAGATTCTGAGATGTCAGAATAATGTAATATTTTTTAAGCAATAAAAATATGTAATTATTTAAATTGTTTTATTTGTATTTCCTTACGGTCACAGGGAAACGAGGCCGCGACAATGCCACATCCACAAGTAGGGTATCTTTCGTATCGCACAAGCAAAACCGCGCGCCATCACTACTAATAGTGATCCATGGTAAAAAAATGATTTCTACCCCTGACTTGTCATTATGACAGTGACATATCATGACATTTCTTTGTTTACATAAATT
The DNA here is from genome assembly GCA_963564075.1 of Eupithecia subfuscata. NCBI lineage: Eukaryota > Metazoa > Arthropoda > Insecta > Lepidoptera > Geometridae > Eupithecia > Eupithecia subfuscata. The sequence goes on along the minus strand of OY751097.1, from coordinate 8,604,720 downwards.
ATCTAAGATTCTGAATTGGACTATAGCGAAGTTCACTGAGAGACCTGTGACGTCACTGGCTCGGTCGCCGCCCGTTAACCGTAGGCAGATATCACTTTTTAGTGATTTACTCCGACACTTTAAGTTGACTCAGTTTTGAGAGAACCATCGAATAAAAAAAACCCCTAAAAGAGTTATTATTGTACGTTCAATTGTATGGATAATTAATCCGAGGTGGTTCTATAATTTTTTTTTATTGAAAAATTTGATATATAGTATTTGTACGCAAAAATAAAAAAAAAACAAAACAAAAAAAAACGAAGGAATTTGAAGTCGATTTTAAGTTTTTTCAAAACAATCAAATTATAACTTTGTGGCGCAGCGGGCGAAGGTCCGCCTGCGACGCAGGAGGTTGCGGGTTCGATTCCCGCCTCGGGACAAATATTTGTACGATCTGGAGATATTTTGTTCAGGGTGTCTGGATGTTTTTCTATGTAAAATATAAAAAAATATCTGTCTATGTAGTGTATTGTAATAAGTGTATCAGTTATCTAGTACCCATAACACAAGCACTGCTTAGTTTGGGGTTAGATAATGCTGTGTGAATTGTCCAGCATTATTTATTTATTATAATCTAGACAAAATGTTGTAGATAAGCACCAAAACACTTGTAACGTCTTTTCTCACAGGTATCAAGTTTACACAATGTGCTTTTGACGCCGTGACCCCTGAGCTAAGAGAATGGTGATTATTCCCAAATCACTGTTATTACGAACAATGCTGGAATAGGGGACCGGATTGTGCCAGATTCAGAACGACAGGAGAATTGTTCTTGGTCCAAATCTCTAAGTGCTTTGTCCAAATGGACAAAGATATTTTAAAAGATATTTTAAAATCTACTATAATCCATACTTTAATTCTATAAGCACCCAAATATTATGATTGCGAAAGTTTGGATGCTTTGGATGGATGGATGTTTTTTATTTCTTCACGCCAAAACTACTGAACCGATCGGGTCGAAATTTTGCATAAGTGTAGTTCTAGCCTGTAATAAAACTTATGCTACCTTTTTTCTATAAATCAGTTCCCATGGGATAGAAATAATTTCTTAACACGTGCGAAGCCGCGGGTAGAAACTATTAATACGTATTAAAAAATCTAAAGTAATTTTGTTTTTCTGTTTGTCTGTCTGTTACCTTTTCACCACGAAACGGCTCAACGGATCTCAATAAAACTCGGCAGGGAGAGAGAAAATATCCCCGAGAAGGACATAAGCTACGTTTTATCCCAGAAAAGTACGTGCGAATCCGAAGACAGAATACACGTACCTAAGCACAGATACACAGAAACTTAGAGTTTATTGGACAAAATCTTTGTCTAATAAAATTTTCTATCATTCATGTAGAGCGAGAAGTCTAGTTTTAATAATACAAGTTAAATAACTGTACATGTTGGTTTACATTTAAAAGGTATTTTAAACGTAAACCAACAAAATACACTATTTCGCTAACTGTACTGTTGCAGTTTAAAAGTAGGCAGTGACAAACTTACCCTAAAAATATTAAAATAATTTGAGCGATGACAAAGTTACACTAAATATTTACGATGACAGTTTTACCTGGTGACATTTTTACCCATATGTTTTTTGGTTGGTATAGAAAAAGAAAGGAAAAAGATTTCAACAATAAAGGGTTATAGAAAAGATGATGATGATGTCCACCTCGCCGAATTTCGGCCATGACGGCGGCCAATCGCAATTAAATATTTAGAGCATTTAATTTTTAAGATTTGAGATGATATTTAACCTGTGTGTAAGGGTTTACGCACGCACTATATATTTGATAATAAAAACATTACATTTTTATCAGGTTTGTTTCATTCATGTTCTCCATATAAAGTTGAAATACTTACCTACTTCGATCGGTATTTGTTCCAAGACCACATTTCTTAAAGTACTTGGCTGTAATTACTATAAAAAGAGCTAATTGCCAATGAAGAATTAACAGCAAACATGACGATCGATTTTATATTCATACTTACATTGAAAACGGTCAAAGAAGCCAACTAAAAAGAGTTTAAAATTAAAAGTAAAGTCATGTGCTAGGTGTGTCGTGCCAATGCTACCACCCTTGATGCGCAAAACAATGAGGCGCAGTTCGAAATTCGAAACCAAACGGAAGTCCGCGGACCCCCGGGATGCGACGATTTTCTTGCGCTCGCGCTCCTCTACACTTATTTAAAAAGTAAAAACTGAATGAGCAAGGAGGGCTAATGCAAAGGAATTTTTGTTATCGGCGCCGTATTGAAGTCAAGTCGCGACGTATTGTTCAAACGTATAATTATTTTATGCTCATTGTTGTGCGAAATCAAAGAATATGTTATTCATTTTCCCCTGACTTTGGACGTATTGAACAAGTTCAATGGAAGACGGTTTATTCTTCTCACGAGCTGTTGCGTTTGTAAGTTGCCATTCGGAGCGAGCCATTAATGTATAATTTTTGATAATTTAAGTAGATTTTGGCAGTTAATTGTGAAATAAGGTTGTAAAGTAGGTAGGCCAGCAAAATAATAGATACTTAGATATGTAGTAGGTATTCTAATAATAGAAATGATTAAAAAGCTTTGCAAAACTGACGATAACACAGATTATGGGTAAGTAGGTAATATTTGGATGACAACAACCACTTATCTACAGAATTTTACGTGTTTGTTGTGTACGGCTAGATAATAAAAATACCTACCATACCTAGCCAACATACGTCGATCTCATGTGTCGAGGGCGACTAACCAAGCTGTCACTGTCATCGGTCACACTGACAAATCCGAAGAGGGGATTCGGTGTTGACAGGTGAACAAATGCCTAAAAGAATATTGGAGATGCGTGAAGAATACCTTGGCACTGGCGAGCTAGTGTATCCCTTTTGTTTTTTTTGCTTTGTGTACATAAAGATAATATCTTTATATATTTATTTTTTGTGTGTGTGTATACATTTTTGTGTGTACATATATTATCGATCCGACCTTACTTAAGTGAGGTGAGTAGGTACCCTATAGGTACCTAGTTAACATATATATCTGCTTGCATCGTCATCCATGAACATCGAAGAGACCTCCGATGTTAAATAAATAAATAATGCCTTACAATCCACACGCTAAACAGAGCTTGTGTTATGGTACTAGATGACTGATTTAATACAAAACTCTACATATATTGATTGATATTTATTATTGTACACACGATCTGCACTGCACACGTTGTCTGCACAATGTGATAAGACTGCGGATTATGAGTAATAATTTGTTTACAAAAATAAAATACCTACCTAAAAGTATTTTATCTTCTTACATCGTCATCGATACGCATCGATGATCTGTTCACTGATGATGATGAAATATTTTTTTGCTGGCTAAAGTTATTTGAAATGCGTGACGAAGCACTGAAATAAGTGAATAAAGTGCAGAATAAAAACGTTCCGCGGACAGCGCGGTCTAACGTCTGCATCCTCGAAGATTTGGAGAGATTATCGTTGACTGTGCAAATCCGAATACTGAAATTTCATTGGGCACGTGGTACGGAATGAAGACTTGAGCGTCTCGTAGAGGGCAAGATGTCTCGTAGACGCTCTCCAACCAGATGGTCGAACCTCATCAACCTCTCTGATACCAAGATGTCTCGGGTCGCTCTCCAACCAGATGGTCGAACCTCAGTAACCTCTCTGACACAGTCCGATGATTATTGCGGTTCCGCTGTTGTAGTTCCGCAGCGGAGGTGTGCTACGGGCGTAAGAGTTGGGGTAGTGCAAATTCTAAGCCGGTACCACACATCATCTATCTTCATTTGATTCACTTTCTGCCAAGTCTCAATATCCGTGCCGAAAATTACAATAATAAATAGACCGGTGAACTGGTTATCAACAATCAGTGCTTACGAAGTCAAAACGTTCCATATGCCTTTTAAAGTAGTACTCACGTCCCCTTTCGTTGACGACGTCACGTGCTCACGAGAGCTTTGGATAATACCTCCTCGTGTGATCATTCCGATTCTTTGCAGTCGCTAATGGACGGTGAAGTGGTGCTTGTGCAAGAATTCTTGAATCCTGCTTTGGTGTTAGTTTAGTCGCGTGCGTTACTAAAGGCAAAGTTGAGGATACATCGAGACATCGGGCGGGTGCGGCGGCAGATTTGGCCGATCTCAAAGGCGCAAATATGCAGGTCTCGACAGAGCCTACACATTTGCTCCCCTTGGAGTCGAGACCCTAGGTCCGTGGGGTACCGAGGCTCTTCGGGTTTTCAAAAAACTATCTGAGCGTCTGGTCGCAGCGACGCGTGACCCGAGAGCTGGTGAATATCTGGCACAGCGAATCAGCATTGCCATACAGCGTGGCAATGCAGCCAGCGTCTTGGGGACGCTTCCGACTGGTGTTGATATGGATCAGTTGAGCTACCTGTAGACTGTTTGCAACAGTCAGTAGTTAGCTCAATTGTTTCAATTGTAAATACTAGTATAATTTTTTTTGTGAATAAAGATGTTTTACATCGATTGATATTTCGAATCCGACGCACATTTTCAAATGACGAAGAGGAATTCTTAATGTTGTGTATCTAATCGAAAAAGAAATAGAATAGGAGATTGGTGTGAACAGGTATTGTTTAAAATATAGATATGAAATAAGGGTCATGGTCATGGTTTGCAAGTGATAATGTCGGAAAATGTGTGCTACGAACTAATAATGAATTACAGTTAACTACCCCGGAATACTCAAACGCTACTCAGATTTTTAGCATTGCCATACAGCGTGGCAATGCAGCCAGCGTCTTGGGGACGCTTCCAACTGGTGTTGATATGGATCAGTTGAGCTATCTGTAGACTGTTTGCAACAGTCGGCAGTTAGCTCAATTGTTTCAATTGTAAATACTAGTATAATTTTCTTTGTGAATAAATGATAATTCTCAGATTTAAGCACATCTCAAGTTGCGATTTTTTGACAGTTTTCCATCAAATCCTGTCAAATATTCGCCAATTGAGACGTGCTTTAATCTGAGTTGCGTTTGAGTATTCGGGGGCTAATTACGTAAAATTAATTGGCAACGAAAAACAAAAAATCGAAAATCATCATCATCACTACGTAGTATAAAACAAAGTCGCTTTCTCTGTCCCTATGTATGCTTAAATCTTTAAAACTACGCAACGGATTTTGATGCGTTTTTTTAATAGATAGAGTGATTGAAGAGGAAGGTTTATCATATGACAATAATATTAACAGTAATAGTAGTATTTTATTGCACCCGTGCGAAGCCGGGGCGGGTCGCTAGTTATTTAAATAACAATTCACGCAGCTGTAGACAACATTGCACAACATATAAATTACCACTACCCATAACCAGACCGAATTTAGCAGTCAACTTTTTCAACAAATATAATTTGTTTGATTTGTAAAGAGTGAATGGTGAAACGTTCGCTGTGACGCACAGCGAGGCATTGTTGACGATCGCGGGTGTCCAAGAAACCCTGCCATTTTCCCCGCAGGGCTCCGCTAAAGACCTCTATAGACGCGCCATGTTAATTCTCGCTCTGGTGTCACCAAATGGTCCGTTTCAACAGAATAGACTCTTGCCCTTTGAATGTCATTATTCGACTGTTGACTTTGTAGAATGGTCGATTTAATGGGCGGATAATTTCCGGTTTTCAGATAAATATAAGAATGAAGCTATCAGTTCTTTTGATTTTTTTTATGTGCAAAATGTTTGTAGCAGTTAACTACAGAAACTCATAATGGAATTAAAGAAATTTAATCTGTTACACAAAAATCACCTCAAAGGGGATATTACTATTTTACAAATTCGTAGAAAATATAGTACTAACTTCCTACTTAATACGATCAAAGCTCAAAAATATTTTTTCTGCCAGAGCACCATGTCTAAGTAGATTGCGTTCATCTTTTGTCTTTTTCATGATCTCTACCATTTTCATCATCATCAATGAGGCAATTGGTACAAATATTTTAGGAGATTACGTAGTCCCTGTTTTCATTAATTCAGCCCCTAATGATATGGCTTTGACGTCACCAGTCCGTAAACACGCCGTCGTCGGCGCGGCGTCGCTTCGCAACGACCGGGCATAGGTGCGGTCTCTACCTCGAAGATCGTAGTGCGTGCTTTATGCCAGCATTTCAAAAATCCTTTTTGGTTTGAACTTTCTATACGACCTAATGGTAGAATGAAGTACAGTGTAGCCATTACCCTCGTGACGTCATTGATAAACGAGTACAGTGATTGACCAACTTCGCGAGCAAATCAAGTTGAAAAAGTCCTTACCTGCTTCCCCCACTGACCTAGTCTGGTTGGATGTTTTGAGGTAAGTTTTCTAGTCATTTCATGTAAAAATGCGTTCTATTTTCAACGATAATGATTCATAATGTTAACTCAATCGAGTGTTGGCTTCAGCCTTCAGCTGTTTAAAATTTAAACTTATGATTCTAAAAACCGCTTCAAGCGTAGGGTTCCGTTGGTATGACCTAAAGCTTCATACGTCCCTAGGGTAACAAAAAATCTATTCTTGCCCTGTTTTGATTTGATTGGTTTCTTTATAGGTTAAGCTGAAATGAAAGGTGGTGGTGGGACAACGTTACGCACTACGCTGATGGTAAAATCAATAAAGTTCTGTACGTAGGTGTGCCAGTTGACCTATGTCAAGGCCGTAGCATTCGAACTTTCCAGCTGTTGCGTTCTTAGTATACAAACTTAGGTCGTGAATATTTTTATTGATTCTTCTGTAGGTATTAAAAGACATGAACTCTAAAGTAGTCTATCAAAAGCTCATTTAAATATTCCTATAAAAACTTCGATAGGTCATATCTTTAGTTTAGAATCAAAGCCAACTAGATGCCGAAAGATGAACTTCGGTGCTGAAATTGGTAAACACCAAAAAACATCATAACTGATTTTGAGAAATGGCTGTAGTCCGATTTCGGTAAATTTAGATACATACTTTCGGCTTAGAGTTTGAAGTCCGACTTAAAAAACCATAAAACCCAGAAAACAAACATTCTGTCAAAAGCATCTAAATATCGCGTTGTTGTAGTAAATTATTTTAGTTTTTAGGTGGTTATAAAAGTGGTCCCGACAATTGCCCAGGCGCAGCGGGCAGCAGCGGGGTGCCACAACGGTCCTCTGCATATGAATACATTCAAATACTTCGTGTATTTACTTAAATGATTGATTTTTAATACAAAATACGACTTCGTCGCGGTTTTATAAGGTTTATAGGTGAAATTTCCTGGGTGTTTACTTAGATACATCGAGTTAGGTCCAATTTCAAAGGCTTTATCGTAATGAAGGCAAACAATTAATTAAAAGCCTTAGGTAGCTCACGTAGGTATAGATAGTGTAACAGTAATAGGTAGGTATCCTAGCTACCAACAATTTGAATTGCATTATGTTTGATCTACGAGTATGCTGATTGATAAATTCTGACTTATCAAAAAAGGACGTTTGTACCCAAACTCCGAAATCGAGAAATAAAATTGTTTAGGATTTTGGAACCAAAAAGTCGCTGTGCGAAATAAAATAATGAAATAAGTATAAAAATTGTACCTATTTGCTAAACTGTGAATTAAAGTTTGATATTAAAATAGATGCAAATTTTAATAACATAATTTGATTTATTATATTTACTATTTGGTAAAAAATTCTAGAAAATGCTTAAAATACTGCAATGAAAAGATATCTACCTACTAGATGCTTCCATTCAACTTAGTAAATTATAAAACGTCTTTCTAACTAAGTATTAATGAGTTATCAGGTTATCGTTACCTAAAGAGCCATTTTTAACCATTTACTGCTTTTCAACTTAGTGATACCTACCTCATTTCAGTGAACTTTTTTTTTTTTTTTATTTATTCACAAAGAAAATTATAGGTACTAGTATTTACAATCGAAACAATTGAGCTAACTGCCGACTGTTGCAAACAGTCTACAGATAGCTCAACTGATCCATATCAACACCAGTCGGAAGCCAGTGAACTTAAAATTTACCTTCAGAAACGCTTACATGATACTTAACTATAAATAAACTAAAAAAAAAGTTTAGTCATTGTTCTTCAAATAAAACGGCAAAGTATTAAGAAAACCATAACTAAATTAGCAACCTCAAACTCAGTGCACTGCTTTTTCAAGACAATATTAAACTCTTTCTGAAATTTATATGTAATTTTTACATAATACCTATAATAGTATCAAAGTTGGTATTCATTCTTATTCTAAACTACATAGCTGACCTGGCAAACTTCGTACCGCTCTCACCTTTTATACCTCCCCTGAACTTACACAAACATTTCGAGACGAAAATTACCCAAATAGGTCCAGCCGTTCTTGAGTTTTAACGAGACAAACGAACAGCAATTCATTTCTTATATTCAAGAGAAGATAATAATTATCACAAACGCATGTATGGCAAACGTAGTGTAGGACGCCCTCCGGCCAGGTGGGATGACGATCTGCGAAAGACTGCGTGCGGTGGTGATGCGGCAAGCTGAAGACAGGGCGCTATGGCGCTCATTAGGGGAGGCCTATGTCCAGCATTGGACTAATATAGGCTGATGATGATGATGATGAATAATTATCACAGCTTTGGAAACAATCTACTCACAATTTTATGTTGGGAAAGTCAGAGAGGATTGTGTTTGAACCTCTCTGAAACAAATCTCTCTGGTTTTTCCAACATAAAACTCTGAACTGTGTACGAATAAAAGAAAAATGTTTGTATAAATTCTGATTAGTGATAATTCCCACAACCTTGTTTGCTATGTAAAATCAGTCTTCATAAACTTGAGTATTAGGTATTTTTAGGGTTCCGTATCTCAAAAGGAAAAACAGAAACCCTTACAGGATCACTTTGTTGTCCGTCTGTCATCCCCCTTTTCTCAGGAACGCGTGTAGCTATCGGGTTGAAATTAACATCAAATAGGTACTCAAATCCGTAACCTCTTGGAGCCTTTTAAATTAAAAGCCATTTTTAAATTTCCATGGGTATCACATGCACACTAAACCTTAGGGTACTTTCTGTTGACCTAAAGTCACGAAATTTGGCAAGAAACGAGCTCTTCATCTGCCGGTCCCGTATAGGCCTTACAATACAAGTCATCTACGTAAGTGCCGAAAAACGAACACTACATAAACCATCATTCGTGGATGTAAAGGCTATTGATGATGATGAATGTATTGTATTAAGTATATCAGTCATCTAGAAACCACAACACAAGTTTTGATTAGCTTGGGGCTAGATGATGCCGTGTTGATTGTCCAGCATTATTTGTTTTTTTAATTTGAACTCAGTATAATTTTACACGTATAAATAAAAAATCCAAAAATCGTAAAGCCGTTTATTTACTAAAAAATCACAGGTGTTTGTGTCGTATTATTAACAGAACCAAATAGCTATCAATCAGTCTGTCCGACATAGAAATCTTTTAAATTATAACATGACATTTTTACAGACTGTAGTGTAGTGTGTATTAATTAGGTACTGGGGATGCTTAATATTAAAAATAAATAACCCTCCTTGTGCAGTCAGGTAAGAATTAAAGGAGGTCTCCATACAAAACCCATGCTTTTGTTTAAAATACTATATTGATACGGAACCGTTCGTGTGAAAACCCGACTAGTATCTGGCCGGGTTTTTCAATGTAATTTTTATTAGGCATTTATTGCCATAAAGTAGATAAGAGTCATTATTTACTTTATGAAAATCATCGTGATAGTTGGTTTTGTTATCATTATGTTTTATGATAAGTATACCCGTTTCTGGCTATAATTCGGTCCACGCACCATTCGCATGCAAAAAATTACATGTGGGATTAGTGAAGATGAAGTACCTACCATAATACAGACAGACATACACAGACACTCTAATCCTCCTGATGATATTGGTTTGACACTAAAAAATATAAGGTCAAGTGCGGGTTGGACTCGCGCATTATGGGTTCCGTTTAATTGTTAGACCTTCTTTCTTGCCAATTATCATGATTCTATTCTAGGTCAAAGGGAGGTACCCTTACGTTTAGTGTGCATCCTTATGTTTAGGTAACCTGAATATTTTGGGAGAATCCCGGGAGAGAACCAAAAATTTTTTTTTGTTTATCAATTACAAATTTACTGTTTTCTGATTTTTCCCTTTCCTTGTGCTATAAGACCTTGCTTCCACAAAATTTTATGATTCTAGGTCAACGGGAAGTAGGTACCCTATATATTTTGGTCCAGGGAGATAATCAAAAGTATTTTTTTAGAAATAAACTACAAGTTTGTGTGTGCTGTAAGATTTTGCTTCTTGCTAAATTTCATGATTCTAAGTCAATGGGAAGTACCATATAGGTTTTGTGTGCATGTGATTCTCTTGGAAGTTTCAAAATATTCGGGTATAAACGGCTGCAAGTTTTGATTATGTTGACCTAAAAGTTTTATTTATTTCGAGGCTTCAAGAGGTTACGAACTTGAGTATTTGATGTTAATTTCACCTCGATATCTCAACAATATCTCAAAGCATTCCTGAGAAAAGGGGATTGACACTTGACAGACGGACAGACAACAATGTGATCCCATAAAGGTTCACTTCTTCTTTTTGCGGTACGGAACCCTAAAAACAGTTTTTAAGGCTTTTTTGTTTCGAAAACAGTTCTCGTAAATGTCTAGGTTTTATACCGTATAAAATATACCGTTTCCGTATCTCCGAAGTTTGCAGAGCAATACATCTGAAAAAGTATGTAGCGTCAGGATTCTAGTAACTCCCTCGCTTCGATCGTGAGTTATTCTAAAATCCTTAGTTGCGCTCGGAATTCAATGACGTCCGTGACGTAAGACACTGCTTTATCCCCTTGGTAAATAATCTACTATTATGTAACTTCCAAAACTTCCAAAGCTGTGTGGTGCCGGCTTAGAGTTTGCACCATCCCAACTCTTCCCGCGGGAATCGTAAGAGGCGACTAAGGGATATCCATCGGGGGCGGGCAGCAGCGCCCCCTGCAGAACAATTCACCGAACTGCGATCCCTAACCCGCATGCCCAGCGTGGGGATTATGAGCATTACCCCCATGTGATAAAGGCGCTTATCAGGGGGAGGACTGCAGTAGTGGACAGGCTGTTGACGTTGACATTGATGATGTAACATCCATGTCAGTAAACACCTAAAGTCTTCTTGCCCGTTAATTTATGGGGAAACTAATGTCTAGTTTCCGCCGTTTGAAAGCATATACTGAGACAAAGTGCTCTATTAATCCCCTTTTATAACTTTCTTATTGAGGCGAAGAACATTAATTTCTACTGTAATGGCATTGTTATGAACTACGGATAAACCTACTTATTCTACTATACTCTTATTGTATATATACTCTTGTTCTATGTAATCCAAGATATTTATGACAACATGTCCTGCATGAAAACTTAAGAAAAAATTAAACACGCTGAAAAAAGAATGTCCACAAGAAAACAAAGACCGCGACTAGAAAGAAAGAAGAAATAAAATCAACATAGTGGCTCACACATAAGATAATACAATATATTTTTTTTTAATCCTTAAAATGATATACTTTGACACAAGTACAAGAATGATTCGGCAGTGGAACTGTGGCACTTGGAAATGAGAATGGAATCTAAACAAACGGCCTTCGACGATAGGTACAATTTTTTCGAAACGTTATTATTTTCGGCAATTTCCACACTCAACCAATTTTATTAGGACTAAGGCCTGTCCAATGTATTGCTAAATGATTTATTTTTCTAATAGGAACACTCTGGGCCACGTCATCCTAGAAATATGGAGGTCTTGGAGGTAAAGAACGCTTAATCATTGCACCGCTATTTATTGGGCCTAAGGGTCCGGCGAAAGATGAATTTCCCATACAAACGTAGTACCAAAATGACTTGTAATTTGAGAATATTTTCACCAAGGTTTGTTGTTTATTATTTGTATTAGAATAGTATTTATTTAGGTTCCTGCCACAAGGTTTTTTCAAAATACTCATCTACACAAATACTAAGAAAACATGTCTTCTCTGATGTAAAAATGCGATTAGGTATAATTCCATTTCAGAAAAGTATTTTGAAAAAAGTTTCAGGCAGGAACCTAGACAAATACTATTTTAATACAAATAGTAGCAGACCATGGTGAAAATATGCTCAAATTACAAATCATTTTGGTACTACGTTTGTATGGGAAATTCATTCGTCGCCGGTTCCTTAAGGTCTATTTATGAGTTGACCTTTTTGCTTTCACATCGTGCTTTTGATGTTCAGCCTTATATGAAAGGAGTTATAATTGTTTTGGGTTTATTTATTTGTAGGTATTTATAATTTCTACGTAATTAAGATTAAATATACAGAGTGGACCAAACAGTGACGTCATAAAAAAATGAATGCCTCACCCCCGGGGGTACCCGAAAATACTCCATGTATGTTCCCCGATTTTTTTATTGTTTTCGGGTTATGATTTTAATTACGTTTTGTTTGAGAATTTTCGGGCGGAACGATTAGAAGCTACTGATCCGCAGATATTTAATTTAGTCACTTAGCATTTTATCTTGTGTAGTTTTGAAAATTATTTGTTTATAGCTTTCAGGGCGCTGTTGAAATAATTTGAATTTAGAGGCAAAACTTTTAAAAACGAAGAGTTGAAAATAAATTTAAAACAGGTATTTAATTAAGATATAAATTAAGGCAGTTAAGGTACCTACAAATCATTCCATTTGTAAACCACAACGTCTGGACTTCTAGGCCAGGTATCTCGTCAAATTAGATACTCACATAATGCATCTCAAAACAAAGTACCTACCTCATGAGTAGGTACCTATACCTACCTATGACGTCACAAGATTTCAGTGGGCGGATGCATGGGCGTGGCGGCAAACCCCTCCTACTCTGACACTCCCACTCCAAACCGGTTAGCAATCCATACCTACACTTAAAGGAGAGAAGATAAGTACCTCTGAGGTTCTCTCTATGCTTTGATGGTTATATGAAGGAAGGTCAAACTGAAAAATATATCAAGGTCTCAGTTTGTAGAGTTTATAACTTGGATTTGAACTCACTGAAAATGAATCAACTTAAAGTTCAGAATCAGATTAGCTTTTGTAAAGTTTTAAAACAATTTTCATATCCGTGTGATTAACCGATGAGGAGTTCTCTCTCGAGCAGACTTTCTGGCAAGGTCACTAGTTCATACCTTATTGAATTCATAAAAAATTGCAAGCAACTTTATTATGTACTTGCTTCTGCAATAATAAGTCGCCTATTATCTAAGTTAGGCTTTGCTCTAAACGTACGCCAAATTTCATCTTCATCTGTCCAGTAGTTTTGGAGATCCTAGGTAACAAAAATTCATATTTCACAAACTTTCGGCTTTATTATCGTAGGTCTAAGAAATTATTAAAGTTCCCAAAAACGACTTAAACGAAAAATTATCGGGATATTATTTGTTTACATTCTTAGAATTTTCCCTAAGTGTAGGTACCACCTAAGAACTATTAAAATGAAAAATTTCTAATTGATACAACGGGTGATGTTTTTCTGACAGTATTTTCTCAGCGAATATGCCAGTCCCGTAATACAATCACAAACTAAGCCTTACTTTATCTAATAATAGAGTCTAGCCTAGAGTCATCAAGGATTATCTATAGCCTGATACAAAACACAATGTAACGAAAACACAACTTGATTTCAATGATGATTACCAGCATTTACAAATAAGGCGCAGTGTAATGTCCATCATCAAAAGGCGCAGAGTACCAGCATGTAAAATCCACATTGCGTCGATCAATGGCAATGCTCATTAACCAAAACAAAAAGCCAGCATTCCGATCGCCCGTGGACACTTATAATTAATTAAATCAATTATTAATGAATGGAATTGTCTACACGATTGTTTTTCTAGCACGCGTTTAATTCAACTGAATAACCAGTCTTGAAGCTTGAAATTCAAAGAAGCTCAGTTGGACATCCGTTATTCCACCAATGACCATATCTGCAGCTGCAAACAAGGATCCGACTCTGCGCAACTACTCTGAACTGAACAAATGTGATGGAAAACTTTAGGGTTGAGAATCGTCCGTTTAACCCCTATGATTTGTTCAGGTTATGTGGTTATTGTTGCCTCATAGTCGGGTCTTAGGACCTATGATCATTGTAGTTGAAGATCGCGGCGGTGGCCGCCACACGCGGCGATGCCCCGTGGCTCGTGCGCATTGCAAAATGCAGCTAAATTATATGGAACCGTTTTTGAGGGGAACATTGAATGAACACAGGAAGTGGTTCTAGCTTTTTGTAGAGCATGTTCAGCATCAGTTACTTGTAGGTATTTTTTAAGAGTGAGAATAGGCTAACGTCAGAATATGCGGGGAAAAAATTATCTTGGAGGATGGAAAGGATGAGATGGACAGAGAGGGTTCCTAATGAGGTATTGAAAAGAGTTGAGGAGAAAGGGTTTGTAATGAACGCCCATTCAAAACAGAAGAGGGAGAATGTTTGTATGTTGGATAAGTTATATGACATGACAACTTCATATACTTATAAGTAACATCATAGAAGGACCAAGAATTGGCTATATGAGTGAGATCAACGGGAAAGTCGCTGTCATGTCGTATAGAGAAATGAAAGACTGCAGAAAAGTGGAGGAAATTGCATCATTACACCGACAAGAGACTCCTTAATTTTAAATACCTAAATAATAAATAAATAATAATAAATAAATAAATAATGCTGGACAAAATTCACACAGCATTATCTAGCCCCAAGGTAAGCAGAGCTTGTGTTATGGGTACTAGATAACTGATATACTTAATATAATACACTAAATAGATAGATATTTTTTATTATACATAGAAAACATCCAGAACGCCCTGGACAAATGTCTGCAGATCGTACAAACATTTGTCCCGAGGCGGGAATCGAACCCGCAACCTCCTGCGTCGCAGGCAGACCTTCGCCCGCTGCGCCACAGGGGTCGTCAAATATACCTAATTTTTTCGACAGACGCGCATGATCTCACTATACCTTATGTTTTAAATGTATGCACTCCTCACCAACACACCTCTGTATGAAAGTTCAAAATACAAAACTGATGTATCTACTTGTATATCAACAATCCTTATTATTATAGTAAACTGGTGGTCTCCAAATCTTTGAGGTGGTGATCCCTGGTGATAATGAAAACTCTTGAAAAACTGACCCAAACAAACAAAACCTGAAATATATTTTTGTTTTGGTATTTTTACAGCTGCACAGTCATATTAATCAATACCACTCAAACTTAATTGGTAGGTACCTTCCACATGTTTATAAACTAATGAATCTACAAGGCGAGTCTTAAATTGATTTGCCAGCATCAATTGAACCCGAGTTTTAGAGACAAAGGAACGTCTTTCGTGATTTTATGCGGACAATATTCGTGAATGATGTTGAAAATTCTTCACGCACCCCCCTGCGTGAAACGCAGAGATGGAATATTTGACGAAAATTGTGCTTTGATAAAACTTATAACTGAAAATGGAATTTTAATCAGAGAAAAGGTAAGTAAAGCGACACGGAGAAATGTTTGTATCAGTGTCTAAATAATTTATAAATTCATTATGAGAAACATCTTGTAATAAATTAATGAAAACAAATGAATGTTCCATAAAAAAACTAAACAATTCACTGAATTGAAAGCTTTGGGCGATCTGTTACTTGAAATTAGACACGCTTAAATAATTTGTAACATTATTTTGTATAGATTTTTTGTCTTTTCCGTAACTTTTGGAAATCAACAATACGGGCTGTACACTGCCCAGCATTGTAGAAAGATACAATGTTAGCACCCAACGTCTTGTTTAGAAAACAACACTTCGTGAAGAATAAAGGAGTGAAAATCATTGCCCACCGTGACTGGGTCGACCCATCGGAATAATAGTTGTCATAAATCAGCACAGTGAATATCCATTATAAATTTGTACACTCCGTGGTTTAGAAATTGGGATGATATTTTAATTTCAAGAAATCATTTCGCTGCCTACAGGTTGAAAAAAGCTCTACGAAAATTGTGCTTTGATAAAACTCTCGTCTCTACGCTAGTAGGTATTTTACCCGTAGACAAATAAGTTATTCGAAAACTAAGTTATTCAAACTTCGACCAAGTTTGAATCACTCAGTTTTCTTATTTGTGGAGATTTCTTAAATAGTGAACAATTAATGTGCCAACACGTCACCATAAAACTGCCTCAGATCTATAATAAGTTTCGCTTCTATTATTATAATCTAATCTTAGATAACATGGTAACCAAATATAGGTCATTATCAAAACCCGGAACCTGAAACACATGTTACTCAGTTCTGTAAACGAAGCGTTTACGTTTGGCTTCTAAAAATAACGTAGACGTGGACCGTAGCCGTGGGAGATTATTCATAAAACTGCGCGAAAGAAAGCGATCGATTTTGCTCATTTTACGGTTGCTAATTTATTTATCACAGAGATAAAGATAACTCTTATCAATGATAGAGTCACAATATCGGTCGTATCGTTGTACCCTGTGTTTCAGTGTTGCTGTGTTTTTTACCACGCGAGGCCGATAGAATTGTTGGCCATCATAGTTTTGTCTTTCATTTGTTTGGTTTTTCCACGATGAAGGAAACTGGGGAGCCGCAGTGGATTCCACCTATTAGATCGAAGAACAAGTACGAGATAAATCCCGTGCAAGTTGCTGCCAATGGCGATTCCAAGAAGACTCCTTCAGAAAGGTTTGTTATTTGGTTGTTACGAGTATTTTGTAATTGTGTTGTCATGTTTTTGCTGAAATAGTATATTTGAACATTTTGAACAGTCTGATAATAGGCGATGCCCATTGCCAATTACCGATGTAAAGACGATTTAGGCATAAAACGTTTCTGAATTTGGTTAGTGACTGGATAAATTGAGAAAAAGAAAATACATCAGTTGGGAATTATATTGTGAAACCTTTTAGCTTGTCCCCTTAGCTGTATTTAAGATACCACCCAACACGATCAATTAAAACTGAAAAGATGATGATTAGGTACTCCGATTCAGAGTAGGGTGGTTTAAAACAGACACGATTCATAAATTTAAGAACTTTCTCATTACCTAATATACTACAACGTCTATAGCCTAAACAACTTTCCTGCAAAAAAGTTTATTTGTTTTTAAAAAATATTTGGTAGTACTTACCAATTTAATTTTCGCGTAAAACCTTCTCTGGTAAGATCCCACAAAATGCAATTCGCGTGCACCGCCCGCCCTCCCAATTATAAGGTTACCTACATAATATTATGCAATGGATTTCCGCGAAGTAGTAACGCCTAAATCTATTAATGATATTAAAAATAAATTAAAATATTTCAGCCCCTCGGACACAAAGCCAGAGAAAGATGAAGTACCAAGCATCAGCTTTTTCACACTTGTAAGTGAATTTTTCACCTAGCATAAAAAAACATAAGTTTTAACAATATTTTGTGTTTATCTGTGTAGCTATATTGTTTTAGCTCAAAGCTAACTTTAAACGTCAACATTTAAATTATTTGAACCGTACCGTATTAACTAAGTACGTGGTTTTAATTTCAATATTTGATTCCTAAGTTTGTTTTGTGCTGTGTGGTGCGAATTAGAATTTGCACCAACTTAACTCTTCCCGCGGGTGTCGTAAGGGGCGACTAAGGGATATCCACCAGAGGCGGACAGCAGCGCCTCCTGCAGAACAATTCTACCACCGAACTGCGATCCGCAATCCGCATGCCCAGCGTGGCGATTCTGGGCATTACCTCCTATGAGACCAAAGCCAATACGGCGCTTGTCAGGGGGAAGCCTGCGTCCAGCAGTGGTCCAAAATAGGCTGTTGAGGACGAGGAGGATTGAGGAAGTTTGTTTTACTTTTTTTGACGATGCAATTATTTTCAGTTCCGCTTCGCCACCGCCAAGGACAAATTCTTCATCACTCTAGCGATAATCTTTACAATCGTCAGTGCAGTCTCACAGCCCATAAACACCCTGTTAATCGCATACCTTCTTGAAGCCATGGTGGAATACGGAATGTCTATCTTCGAGGGTGAACCGAATGGTGACCAGTTCCTTAACGATCTGATGTGGTTCGCGATATACAATGTTATTGTCGGTGTAGCGGTACTCGTGCTGTCTTATATTGCAACCGTGCTGATGAATATGGCTGCTTATAATCAGGTTAGTCTAATATGCTTATATTTAGTTTGTAAGAAGTTGTTGGTTCTCTGACCGACAGAGCACAGTGAAAAAAGATGAATTGTGAGTTTGTTTGATAATTTGATGGAAGGTTTGTTTGTTTAGTTAGTGCGTAGCACTTCAGATTCAAGGTAATTTTTGGGAATTCATAGCTAAACCTACAGACTTACCGATACGAATTTGGGTTTATGGCTTTTAGTACCTTCATCCACGAAAGTCCCGCGCGGGCTTGTTTTTAATGAAATTCAGGTCATCCTGTAGGCCTAGCACGGCGATAGTTGTCTAGGGTAGAATAGAGAAGAATGACATCGCAACACGGCAAGTTATTATTGCATGTTTGAAGCCAGATTGCATCGATAACTTTTTTTTTCAGGCTTTTATCATACGTCAGGAATATCTAAAAGCATCTCTGAATCAAGATTTCGGATATTTCGATCTACACAAAAATGCTGACATAGCTTCTAAAATAAACAGGTGAGGAAATTAACACATTTTATGCCCGTCTCGGCGGCGGTGCGACCCGCAGCAGGGGCGCGCTGCCGCCGCTACATGGAACTCCAGATGAGCGAGTGCATTCAGGGCCATGAAAGTGTTAAGTGGCCCCTTTTCATCGTTCAGACATTGGAAAAATGTACTTAACCTAAATCCGAAGAGATTTGTTTTTTAAAAATAATAACTTACGCTCTCATTCTACTTTTAATTATAAAATTAGAGATAGATACATATTTGCATGTCATCTTAGCGTTAATAAATTTTAATATTGTAATATTAAAGCTTGGACGCTAGCCATAAAGAAACTATAAATAAGTAACCTTAAGTAATCTACGGCCTCTATGGCGCAGCGGGCGAAGGTCTGCCTGCGACGCAGGAGGTTGCGGGTTCGATTCCCGCCTCGGGACAAATGTTTGTACGATCTGCAGACATTTGTCCAGGGCGTTCTGGATGTTTTCTATGTATAATAAAAAAATATCTAACTATGTAGTGTATTGTATTAAGTCTATCAGTTATCTAGTACCCATAACACAAGCTCTGCTTAGCTTGGGGCTAGATAATGCTGTGTGAATTGTCCAGCATTATTTATTTATTATTATCTCATTATACTCGTAAGTAAACTGTTTTAAGTTTTTAATGTGAATAAATTCTTTAAACCGAAATCCCACCTAACTCTATGTTTTTTTTTATAGTGACGTGTTAAAATTGGAAGACGGAATAGGCGAAAAGCTAGGAATATTCATATTCTACCAGGCTGCGTTCTTGAGTTCTCTGATCATGGCTCTCATCAAAGGGTGGAAATTGGCCTTACTGTGTTTGGTTTCTTTCCCTGTAACACTCATCTTGGTTGGAGTAGCTGGACTCGTAAGTAACCTGCTAAAAATAGTAGAGATAAACCATTCTAAAAATGCACGCCAAAATGCACGCCCCCTTCACTAAACGTCATACAGTCGGCGCTCATTTTTAGAATGCTTTATCTCTACCTTTCCTGAATTTTCTTGATTTTGTTGCCACAAAAAAAATCATAGATAGATAGATACTTATATAGAAAATACTTTTATTGCACTTTTAAAACTAAGAAACAATTTAAAATGAAATAAATATAATCTAAGTGACAATTGGCGATCTTATCGCTCAAGAGCGATCTCTGCCAGACAACCTGGAGTTATAAATCTATGATTTTTTTAGATAGACCTGCGAGTAAATAATAAAGACACATAACAACATTGTTGTGTGTCTACAGGGTGCCACGGAGACGGTGTACTAAGCCGAAAGGGGGTAAATCTAGGGGGTCAACGTTTTTCCAGCGATTTTTGAAATTTGAAATGTTTTTCCTGTTTTTTTTTTAAATGAGAACGGAGACGTTTTTGCTTATATTCGTGTGCTTATATGTGTGCATTCTTACATTACAATTATTGTTTTGGAATTTCAAAGGATTTCCATAATCTTTTTGTAATAGTTTCATGAAAAAACACTGATTTTGCTGAAGAATAAGCGAAATATATTTGTAAAATATTTTTTTGTCTTAAATGATGCAAGTGTACGTGCAAAAGTACATAAATGGAAAGAAAAAAAAGTTATGCAAAAAAAAATTATTCAAGAAATCGTTTTTCACAAGTTGGTCCTCGGGGTCTAGAATCACCCCTTTCGGCTAAGTACACCCTTTCCGTGGCACCCTGTATATCTATGAATATTTTTTTAGTATACGTATACACTAGCTAACCTCGATGTGGAATATTTGTATACAAACCACGACACAAAAACTAAAAGTCACTTGCTTGGCGTCGATTTTCAGATATAATTGTACGCAATATTTACTGAAGGAAGAATCACAAATCGACAAGCTATGTAAATATAGTATAATACTTCAAATGAGTTAGTTTGATAAGCTGTTAAACACTAAGTTCCGATATTGATAATTGTAATAGGTACAGTCAGCTGCACAGACATGTATACACTTCCAAGTTTTAACTTTTATTTTACTCGGAACTTTTTAAATAAAAGGACATGCACACGTTTTTCGTACAAAGTAGTCATCGTACTTCGTCAGAATGCGGTACATAAATTATCACAATTCCTAAACACTTACTATTTAGTCAAATTGAAAACTTGGGAGTGTATACATATTTTTGCAGCCGACTGTACCTACCAAGTGTGACACAATCTCGTGTAATTTTTATAAATTGAAACAGAATTCGGCGTACCAAGATATTCGTTGATGACGTGTATGCGATAGGCCATTTTGTTTATCTTTAAATGGATTATAACACGTATTAATACTTCCATTTGTCTACGAGATAGATGGTTGTAATTGATAAATAAAACGACTAATAAAGATAAATAATAAGACAAAGAATGACATTTATGAAGGTATTACCTATGAAGGATATTTTAAGAATTTTGTATTTCACTTTAATAGTAAAATTCAACGCTTAGCCAAAAAAAATACCACCGAAGATAAAGAGAAATAAGTCAGAGACAGTCAGTAGATTAATTAATCATACATAGGTATGATCAATTTCTAATAGATTTAGATAGATTACATAGATTATATCTTTATTGCACCATCAATACACAAAACAATTAAATAAGAACTTAATACTAACTAACATAATGTGGCACAATCGGCGGCCTTATCGCTAACAGCGATAAGGCCGCCGATCTCGCTGATCTCTTCCTTTGGATGGATAGGATCGGTACGTATGACTGACGCTGACTAATATTCTTTATTAACAAAGAAAATTCCAATAAAATAATAAAAACATATTAGAACTAGTACAACAATTGAAACAATTGAGCTAACTACAACTGTTGCAAACAATTTACAGGTAGCTCAATTGATCCATATCAATACCAGTCGGAAGCGGATGATATCTAAATTTCATTTTGGTTCTTGCACTTATTTAGGTACTATAGCTCAAGAGTACTCTGCCTAAAGACGATATTTGCCGATAACAGAAAGTGACTTTTGGTGTTTCAATTTTTTGTAACTCCCGGGAGCAGGGAATCTGGTGCAGAACCATCCAACATCCGATACCTCAACGTCCATGGATTGAACCACCTTTAAAAGAAATTATTTAAAATCTATAGATTGCGCTCCGGACATATATCCCTTCGAACAAATTTGCTTTTCTCATGAAAAAAGTCACTTCGTCAAATTGCGAGGAGTGTGGTGTTATCGAGGGCATTAACAATATTAGTGGAATATGTTCGGAACGCAACTTTCAGATCCACCTGCTTTAATAAAAATCGTGCGATGAATATAAGATAAGTAAACAGCCTATTTCCTCATTAGGGGAGGCCTATGTCCAGCAGTGGACTAATATAGGCTGATGATGATGATGATCATGAAACAGCCTATTATCCGACCCTTCTTGTGAAGACACCGTGTCTCTGATTAGGTTATTAGAGTTAGGTTTAGCTAAAAATACGTTTTATTTTGTAAAAAATTTCTTTGTATCCTTGTTTTCTAATTTTTATGGGATAAAGCACTAAAAAATTTAAAAAAATTTGTAACAGGCGTCTGCAAGGTTGTCCAAGAAAGAATCAGCAGCGTCAGGAAAAGCTGGTACCATAGCAGAAGAGGTGATATCTGCTATCCGTACTGTGTATGCATTCAGTGGGCAGAAGAAAGAGATCGATAGATACCAAGTCCATTTGACAGAGGCGAGGAAAATCAATGTATTGAAAGGTAAGACTTTAGAGATTAAAAAAACCGATAGTATAAAAATAATAATGCTGGACAATCCACTCAAGGTTATCTAGCCCCAAGCTAAGGAAAGCTTGTGTTATGGATAACTGATAAACCTACATAATACAACCTACAATACAAAATATTTACTCTTTATTCGCTAGGCTAGACGCTGGCAATACAATATAATATAATGCGGGACAATCCACACAGCATTATCTAGCCCCAAGCTAAGCAGAGCTTGTGTTATGGGTACTAGATAACTGATAGACATAATACAATACACTACATAGATAGATATTTTTTATTATACATAGAAAACATCCAGAACACCCTGAACAAATATCTGCAGATCGTACAAACATTTGTCCCGAGGCGGGAATCGAACCCGCAACCTCCTGCGTCGCAGGCGGACCTTCGCCCGCTGCGCCACAGAGGTCGTCAAAATACATAACGTATATTATTTTTAACTAAGAAAATACCGAGAACATCCAGATCAAATATTTGGATCGTACAAACATTTGTCCCAAGGCGGGAATCGAACCTGCAACCTCACGTCGCAAGCGGACCTTCGCCCGCTGCGCCACATCGGTCATTAAACTAATGTACTATGCAAAGTTTAATAGAGAGATTTGATTCTACCGATCGGTGCCATACAAATACAGGATGCTTATTTTTGGGATTTTAGTGGGTACGATTACCGGGTAAGGCAAGTAGGTACTTTTTCAAAATTCTGTGAATGCAGTTTTACCTAATTGAAATATTAAAGAATGTTTCCTTTTTTTAAGAGGAAAGATTTGATTGTTTGTATTGAATAGGCTCCGAAACTACTGGACCGATTTGACAAATTCTTTCACCGCTAGGAAGCTTACTTTTCAGGGAGTGACATAGGCTATATTTTATCCCGGAATTCCCACGGGAATGGGAACTACGCGGGTGAAACCGCGAGGCGATCGTCTAGTCGTTTATATTTCTGGTTCTTGCGCTCCATGTCCAATGGCCGTGGGACACCCTGTTTAATACTTAAACAAGTTCATGACCAAATTGAAGTTAATGCGTATGTGCCCACATGAACCCTAAAACGTGAACAGGAATTATTTTTTCAAATTTACAAAAAACTGCATAACTCCCAACCGGTTCAATATTTTTTGTTTTCATTATGTATGTGCTCTAGCCCCTGTGCACACGCACTTGCAGGATCATCCACTCAATATGGGACGCCCTGTATAGTGCACAAGTGTGTTTACAAACACAACTTCACTCTTTAAGCAAGTCAGTGAGTGAGTAAGGGGGTAGCTCTTGCTGAGAAAATACTGAGGTAAAGAAAGAAAGAAAGAAAATCCATTTATTTGGCCCAAACATGGACACACACAAATAATAAAAATAGAAAAGATTACATAAGGGGCCAAAAAGGTCCCTGTCTCAGCATTATGCCGCTACAAGGCACAGCAAGTAGTGGCGCTGATTTTCAGACAGGGCCTCGTGTGGTGGCACAGAGATGGTAAAAAAATAGGTACAATGAACACACAAACAGCCAAGAGTAGATAGACAGGGTAGATACAACACAGGAAACAATGAGAGAGAAAAGAAAAGAAAACAGAAAAAGATCGTATATATGAATATAACAGGTAGGTAGAGAAAACATTCTAAAAATGCACGCCGAGTACCTATGACGTTTTTTGGAGGAGGTGTGCATTTATTACGGATTCAAGCGGGTTAACTACGAACCTCATTTGTGTTGGAAGAACACCAACGTTTCATCCCTTACATCCGTAATGAATTCGTCAACTACGATAGTTTTTATAGTAAAAGGGGCGTGCATTTTTAGAATGGTTTATCTCTACCTACCTGTTATATTCATTATACGACATCAACGCGTTAATTTGGTGTAGTCTCAGTAGTCCGGTTACATTTAATTGAACCGGACTACTGAGTCGCTCGATGTATCAGTAGTCCGGTTGCTTAATTGAACCGGACTAATACGTTTTTTTGACTGATACGTTTTTTTCAACTGTTTTCACTAAAGGCTGACCGATCGAAAGTTAGTTAAAATATATTTTGTTCGTTTGCAGGCATCTTCAATGGATTGGCGATGGGTCTTCTATTTTTCTGCATCTTCGCTGCTTATGGATTATCAATTTACTTTGGCTATATGCTCATGGTGAACGAACCGGAAAACTACGATGTTTCTACTATGATTGCTGTACGTAACGATACAATTTTACTTGCTATTTAGTTTGATGTAAGCCGCCGTAGCTGTTAGCCATTGTATTGTAGTCGTTAGCCATTCCTCAATAAATAAATAAACTTTGTTACCTACCTCCTAAGGTGTTCTTCGGAGTAATGACAGCATCAGCCAACTTCGGCATTTCCTCCACCCTGATGGAGGTGTTCGGGACAGCTCGCGGCGCCGGCGCACAAATCTTCTTCCTCATTGACAACGTGCCCACGATCAATCCACTGCTGAACCGAGGGGTCACTCCCTCGTCCATTGATGGGAACATTGAGCTGAAGGATGTGCACTTTCATTATCCGTCGAGGCCTGATGTTCCTGTAAGTTTAATATTATATTTTGGTTCGAATTATTACGAAACTAGTGGAATTATTTATTATACAATATTGTAGATACCTTGAAACTAGAAAGTAGTCAACTGATCCATATCAATACCAGTCGGAAGCGTCCCCAAGACGGTGGCTGCATTGCCCCGCTGCATGGCGATGCTGATGCGCTGCGCCAGATACTCACCGACTCTCGGGTCACGCGTCGCTTCGACCAGACGGTCTGATAAATTTCATAAACCTCACAAAGTCTCGAGTCTGAGAAGCAAATTCATAGGCACTATCGAAACCTGCATAATCTATATAATATTTATGAGTGATAAAAGATAACTCATCGCTGTCACCATAGCTACATTTTATGTGGATTGCAGGTGCTGAAAGGCGTCAGTTTGAGCGTGAAGAGGGGCCAGTCCGCGGCGCTCGTCGGCCATTCCGGCTGCGGGAAGTCCACCATCATCCAGCTCATCTCTAGATACTATGACGTCATCGAAGGCAGTGTAAGTATAACTATAGACTCTAGACTAGACCATGTCTATATTTACATACCTAAGCCTCCTTCTTTGATACTCGTAGCCATAGCATGGATAGCCTAGGCAAGCCTAATGCGACAACGACATCGAAGAATTTCTTTGCAAGTATCTACTTGCGAGTAGTTTTTTCATGCTGGACAAATCGCCTATCATCATCTAGCCCCAAGCTATGCAGAACTTGTCTTATGGGCAAGTACTAGATAACTGATAATTATATCCTAATATATAATTATAATACAGCCGAAAGTTTGTGAAATCTCAATTTTTGTGACCTAGGATCTCCAAAACTATTAACAGATCAAGATGAATCTTGCGTACGTTTAGAATAAAGCCTAACTTAGAAAATAGGCTACTTATTATACTACCGAAAATTCGCGTGCGAAGCCGCGGGCAGAAGCTAGTACATATATATACCTACTAGTTATGTTATTTCAAGATTTCAGTACATATAGCTTGAGTAGCTATATGGGTACCTACTAGATACCTAACTAATAAACTTACTAGTTATGTTATGTCAGATTATCTTACTTAATTATAATCTTGGATTGGATATCTTAGTAAGATACGAGTAATTTAAACTATCTAGTCTAGTATAGTGCGTGACAAAGATCAGCTATGATAAAGTAATTATTATCAGTAGGTCCATGATTGGTACAATCTTGAAGTGACATTGACATAACACGTGAATTTAAAGATAGATAGACAGAAAATGCTTTATTGCACACTTAAATCGTTGGAAACAATATAACAAAACAACTTAAAAACTATGTGAAGTGTGGCGGTCATAACGCTCAAGAGCAATCTCTACCAGATACCTTGTTATTTTGGTTTAAATCTTCTCTTCAAAACATAAAAATAGACAAGTCATTGATTGCTGGATCCGCCTCCGTATCCTGCTCGTACGAGCAGCAGGATCTAAACGTAATCTCTTATCAGTTATATTAGGTACATGTTTGTTTACCTTGGTTTGGCTTATCTGGGTTTATAATAGCGTATTTCCATTTCTTCGCGTTTTTCCATGCCTGGTATTTTGTTTGTTTGCTTTCTCAATAGAGATACTAATATTTTTCTTATGTATTCTCTCTAAAACTTAACGAATCGGGTGAGTGCTGGATTTAAAATAATTATTATGATAATAATACTAAAAATCGTTTAATAAGCAACCAAAACAAGGGATAAAAATAGAAAAGATGCCACTTGCAGAAGTTTTAAAACTGTGTCGCAGATGACAACGCCCTCCTCCGAAGTTATAGTGGAAAGAGGATCTCTTTCCAAAAAAAAGTAAAATTACAAATTACAAAATATAGGTAGGTAAGGTAGGTTATGAGATCTTTATGTAACACATGTTGCAATAAAGATTTGAGTCTGTATAATTATACATTATACAGCAAGAAGAAAAACACCTTCCGTTATAAAATATAATTTTTTCACCAGGTTTCAGTTGACACAAACGATGTCCGAGAACTATCAGTTCGTTGGCTCCGAGGTCAGATCGGGCTGGTGGGCCAAGAACCCGTCCTCTTCAACACAACCGTCAGAGAGAACATCAGATATGGAAGAGAAGGCTCTACCGACGAGGAAATAGAAGCAGCAGCCAGGCAGGCAAACGCCCATCAGTTTATCATGAAACTGCCCAGCGTAAGTTGTGCTAATTAGGTGAAACGTCGTGCAATATAGTTAATAATTTTGCTAGAGATTAGATACGGCAGGTGTCTACAAATAAACATCGATGTACTTATCTTTGATTGTTGACGTCATTATACATTGTATTGGTTCAGTGATAGAGCTTTCGATGATCGGCAAGATAATTTGAGTTATGCAACTACTCCGATTCATTTCCAGATACCTTCATTTTTAGTACCTTTTTCAAAATGAAAATAACTGAAAATTAATCGGACTACTACCTGTTTCACGATGCAACAGGTAGTAGTGGCTGTAGCTCAATATTTTCCTCTATTTTGCTTTATTTTTAAATAGACATGATCTTACTTAGGTACTCATTTTCTGTTTTTTTTTGTTAGCTAGGTCTAATTTATTGCTATTTTTGTTTATTACAGTCTCTTTTCATGTAGGTATCCCAAATTATCCTGCGGAGGAAGTCCCTGGCGACCCATACTACAGGTTTTATAAACCTCTCTCGGGCACCAGTCTCTTGCAAAACAAGATAACTAGATAAAAATTAAGCTTAAGCCAAAAAATTGTAAACAATTATCTTTTGTACGAGAAAATAAATACATTATTCAATTCAATTCAAAACTGAATCTTTTCATCATTGATAGGTCATTTGGCAAGTAATTTCATCTTATGTTATGTGACCATGTGGATGTGGCCGACGACGATAAAAACTATATTTACCGTGTTTCAGACGCATTTTTATGGGTACAACACATTTGTACTATTACAAAAGTATAATATCTCCCACACACAGGAAGGAATATAAGGATTTACCTAGTCACGAATGCGAGTGAAATTTCCAGCGCGAGAGATTCAGTTTTGTTTTTATTCAGGGTTACAACACTCTGGTGGGAGAACGGGGGGCATCCCTCTCTGGTGGACAAAAACAACGAATCGCTATAGCGAGAGCCCTGATCCGCAACCCTGGGATACTCCTGCTTGATGAGGCGACCAGTGCATTGGACAACAACTCGGAGGCCAAAGTGCAGAGGGCGCTTGATAAGGTGACCGTGGATGCCTAGATGCTAAGATTGGAATACAACATTTTAAGTGGTTGACTCGTTTATGCCAACGCTGGTACCTACTGAAGGTCCAGGGTTGGCACCTATACACTAACCAACTTGACAACACACACTTAACCTAAAATTCACTCTGATACCGCGTCTTTTTATATACACTTTACATTACTTGTCCATTTGAGATCCTTCCTTCAATAAATATTGCTTACAATAGTATCTGAAACTGGACGCCAAGCAAGTGAGTTGTAGATATTTGTGTTCTCGTTTGTATACTAGGTAAACATTATACGTCGAGTTTCGCTAGTATATCGGTGGAACTCTTGCATGGTGCAAGAGATTAATTAGACATTTATTTAATAAAAGTTGATAGTCGTGTACAGTTTACACCAAAATGTATCTAGGTTACAAAACTAATTAAAACTTAAGCACAATTTAAGATACCTACATTAATAATGGAGAAACTATGCATGAAAATTTTAACGAATGCGCGGACACTTAAATGTATGAATGCCTGAATTAAAACATTCAGGCGTCCATACATATAGCGCTACCCCGACCCAAGCGCCACCACCTATTTTATTTAATTATTATGTTAAACGAAGGAATATTAAAAAATCGATTGGCCAGTTTGTGATTCCTATCAAAGGCTTTTTTTTAATGCCTCTGTAAAAGTTTTATTTTGTATACCATAAGCAGAGATGCGAAGTTGCTCTTTTTGTCCACCATGGTGGCAAAAAAGACCAACTTCGCATCTCTTCCTACACTATAAAAATTAAAACATTTATATAGGCATTAAAAAAAAGCTTATGATAGGAATCACAAACTGGCCAGGGTGGCGCTGATTTGCCTTTTTTTATCAGGCGGGCCCCACGCATGTGTGTGTGCCACCTTTGTGGAATCAAAAAAATATATAATGACCAGCTTTGTTTGTAAACTAGTGTCGGTTTGAAATCAGACATCGATGAAAAAACAAAATATGGCAAGTGCAGACGATAACGCTTGTATCGAATGATAGGCAAACTCTATAGGTTGCATACCTACATATTATTATGTAATTATTTTATTTTATATTTTCTTAAATAATAAGCGACCTAACTATTTTCGCAGGCACAAGAAGGTCGCACTACAGTTATCGTAGCCCACAGGCTATCAACAATCAGGAATGTGGACATCATCTACGTGTTCAAAGAGGGAAAGGTTGTTGAGAGCGGAAACCACAATGAGTTGATGAAGAAGAAGGGTCATTACTATGACATGGTCATGATACAGTCATCTGGTTTAGATGAAAGCGAAAATGGTGCGTACCTATCACAATTATCACACTAATATTATTCATGGGAATGTTTTGTTGGATGGAGCATAAGTATGTTTATAAAATAGAATTAAAGCCAGTTTGTTACTTCTTTCTAATTAAGCATAGACTGAGGTTTATACAGTGTGAGTCTTTATAAAGTGCACATACTAAAATGGGTGAAAATATACTCAATTTTATCGACAGAAAAAAAGTTAAAAAAATTCTAAAAAATATATTCATTTTTTTATGGCGTTTTAAATATTTTTTATAACCACTGTCTACCCAATGTAAAGAAACTGTTATTACTTTTGAACTAAGACTTTTGAACTAACTTTTAGGGAAATTGTTTGGTTATGTTTGCAACACTTTTCTAATCTTGTTATGTTTACATCTAGGTTTACAATCTGGTTCACTACTGTAACTATAATTTAGAGTGTATAAATTTGATTGTAAACTGCTTTGTGAACTTATTATAATAAATAAATAAATAAGAGTCGTATCTCTATGAATCAAAATTAATTATGATCTCTAATGATAGGCCGTGCTTATAAACCAAAAATGCTTCAAAAAATACTCACCATAAATAAATAAATAAATAAATAATATTGCCCGATTACGCGCCCCGTTTTGCCTGCACAGTCCAATTTATTCATAAAAGAGACGGAACACTGCACACTGCACAGTGGCCACACGTGCAAGTAAGCTCGTGCAAACTGGACGCGCAACCCAACAACCAAACACGATAACGCGATATTTAAAACTACTTTTTAACCCCCGACGCAAAAAGAGGGGTGTTATAAGTTTAACGTGTCTGTCTGTGTATCTGTCTGTGGTATCGTAGCTCCCAAACGGATGAACCGATTTTCGTTTAGTTTTTTTTGTGTCATAGATAATTTTATCCCGAGTGTTCTTTGCCATGTTTCATGAAAATCTGTTCAGCCAATAAACGTCAGCGGGTTTTTTTTAATTTTAATTTTGTCTTTTAATGTAAATCGAACTGTATTGGCGTCCAGTACCTCGCTAAGGCCCGTATGAATTAACGCGAAATTCACCTTCTGGTTATGTATGAATGTGTGGGACAAATCTTGAAATGAAATTTAGACCTCTCAACCGATTGAGCTGAAATTTGGCATACTTATGGCAAGACAGAAGGTGGCCATAGGAGCTCCTAAACGAAAGGACGACGTACCCGCGTCGCGTTTGGTTTCGTTGGATTTGTTTTCCCAAGCCTAGTATAGTATTATAATATCTGTGCCCAAGCACTTTGGTCGTAGATGATGACGTAGATCAAGACCCTGATGATGAAACCATTTTAACCATAAAGTTTAGTAAACGCATTTAAAACTTTTTTAAACAGCAGCTCATAGTCAAAAATTGAGTCCAATGTGAGGCTACGTCGTTTCGTTTAGTAGTTCCTATGGCTTCCCCATAGTGTTTGGACTGAATTTTTGACTATGAGCTTGTTTTTAAATTTTTTCTTTTTAAAGAAATGGAATGAAAGGAATAGATCCAGAGAATTCATTGAATTTAACCTAGAAAATCATCTCGCAAAATGTTGACGTAAATTATAACTAGATGTCGCTAGTAAACGTGGACGAGCTCTAGATCGCGCTGACGAGAACGCACGGGTTTGGGTAGTCTTGTTGAGTGAAACATGGTACGAATAATTACCGATATCACTTGGTAAAACCATTGTGTGAATTTTTGAAAAGCAGTTTGTTTAAAACTGTTTCTGTCACATACGATTAAGACAAACAGCCAGCCATGACTTTGAGTGGAAAAATTTTATTTAAAATTTTCCACGAAAAGCCATGGCTGGAATAAATTATGAATGCTAATTAAATTTTCTAATTAGCATTCATTATTTTGTTAGATACCCACACTCACTAGTTAGCTGTTAATTTCCTGAATATAGTTAATAAATAAAATAGATATCCATCCATCTATCCAAATCCAAATGGGAATATTCAGAGAATTCTAAAACTGCATGCATACCGCATGCAGTTTTAGAATTCTCTTCCACTTGGAAAACGTTGAATAGTGTCCACAATGTACTGTTTATTAGAGAATATACAGGGTGGGTTTTTGAGTCAGGACAGCAAGGGCAGGTACCTTAACCGTTATATTTACAGGAAAACGTTCCTAGGAGACTTCATAACTTTTTGAGATATTCTGAACTGCATTCACAAATTTTGGCAAAAATGTACAGTCAGCAAGAAAAAGGTAATTTTACACGAAATCTTTTTTTGATGCCAATCGATACTGTTTCTTATAACGATCAAAAGTCTCTACTGGACCGACAGAGGTTTGAGTACTAGAAATGTCGAAAATCGCGAAAAACTTTTTCCATACATTTCGGTAAGAGAGTCAAACTTCTTCATTGCGAAACTTTTTGTTCTGGGTAGATCCGCTATAAAGCAGACTCGGTGAAAAGGGTTTTAAAGTTCATCGAACTAGTGTAATCGTGAAAACGGCGGTCATTTTGAGCAATTTATTTTGTAAATCACCTATAGATTTGACCACCACTCTGTGAGGTAGCCTATAATGATGTAGGTACCTAATTTTCAAACGGGGGGACCCATTTGAAAATTAATCTATAATAAAATTAATCTATAATATACATTATTATAGATTAATTTTCAAATATTTAATATTATTATATATTTTGAAAACTGACTTGTCTAAGTGCTTTTATGTAATCCTAAAGAAATAAAGTTATTGAAATCTGAAATCTATAGTAACACTTATCACAGCGAAAAATATTTTATGTGTTCCAGTTAATTGGACTATAATATTTACCTTTAGTAGCACAGGGC
This sequence comes from Eupithecia subfuscata, assembly GCA_963564075.1. NCBI lineage: Eukaryota > Metazoa > Arthropoda > Insecta > Lepidoptera > Geometridae > Eupithecia > Eupithecia subfuscata. The sequence continues at coordinate 8,572,443 of OY751097.1, read as the reverse complement.
AGTGGGTGATACCAGGCCAGAATGATCATGATGATTACCTTTATTTAGGTACTTAGTTAATTTTGTAAATATAAGCCGCGTAGATCAAGAATGGCATTAAAGTAAATATTTATTCACAAAGAAAATTATACTATACTCCAATTCAGAATCTTAGATAATTTATGTAAACAAAGAAATGTCATGATATGTCACTGTCATAATGACAAGTCAGGGGTAGAAATCATTTTTTTACCATGGATCACTATTAGTAGTGATGGCGCGCGGTTTTGCTTGTGCGATACGAAAGATACCCTACTTGTGGATGCGGCATTGTCGCGGCCTCGTTTCCCTGTGACCGTAAGGAAATACAAATAAAACAATATAAATAAATACATATTTTTATTGCTTAAAAAATATTACCTTATTCTGACATCTCAGAATCTACGTTATATCATATCATCATATCCCTATCATAACACTACGTCCATCGCTCAGTGCATCGTGATTGATATGAGAGGTATTTATATGTTCAATGTTGGTTAACTTGCGGAGCTATAACACATATAATTATTTATTATCCAGACCAGACTTTACCCTGTGGCCAATTTTTATATGTATTTTTGAATACATTCATCACCATAAGTTTTTCTGTAGAACTCATAGATTTCTTCGGACGTTTTTTTTGTGGCGACAGATAGTCACTTGTTGACGATGTCGATGGACCCGGTATCTCCACCGTCGGCGGCGGCGGCGCGAGCGGGTTGAGGTTCCATGTTGTGTGACACAACAACAACAATACAAGCACAACAACAACAACAAGGTTTAAAACATAACAAAAACTGATAACACTAGCAGACAACGTTATTGTCAAAACGAAAACAAAACAAAAACTCAACAACGCACATATGCACACGAGCAGCGAAAAAGGAACACATTCGACTTCGGCGGACGAGAGGCGAATGAAATTACAATACATACAACGCAAACACGAAATAAAATGGCGTCTAATGACAAAATGCGAAAATTGTTTCGAACCTCTGTGATTTACGCCCATTTTACTCCGGTAATACCAGTGTCATAAAATATTTTCTGCTAATATTTCTTCATCATTTTATAACTTTGTTAAACAAATGAAATAAAATATAATATGTAGCACAAAACCCTTGCTATTTTCCATTCAATGGATAATGATTAGAAAATAAACCCTACCTTATGTATTTAGAAAAATTGAGTAATCTTCTATGAACTTCTATTTCGAAACATTTTGTTTGATATGGTATCACCATTGTTTACATAAATTATCTAAGATTCTGAATTGGACTATAGTATTTACAATTGAAACAATTGAGCTAACTGCTGACTGTTGCAAACAGTCTACCAGGTAGCTCAACTCATCCATATCAACACCAGTCGGAAGCGTCCCCAAGACGCTGGCTGCATTGCCACGCTGTATGGCAATGCTGATGCGCTGTGCCAGATACTCACCAGCTCTCGGGTCACGCGTCGCTTCATTTAAGTTAAACATTTAGTTTCTCTGCTGTAATATTTGATATTTCTTGATCGAATGACACACTCAATAAAAAAACTGCAATGTAGATAAATCGGTTTTATCCTTTCGGGAACTACAACGGGCCAGAAAAACTACTGATTGACGATGTACAGATTGATAAAAAAAATTCACTTTACTGTTTATTTCATTCATCTCACTCATCATCCATACCGCAATGCTTGGAAACCAAAGTTTTCAATCAGTGTTCTACCTGTCATGACCTACGGAGCTGAGACAGCCCTACCGTGAGTGAACACTTACGGAAGGGCTGGTCCACCAGTTCAAAGTCGCTCAGCGACCAATGGAAAGAGCTATGTTCGGAGTTTCTTTGAATGGTAGAATTCTTAACGAATACATCAGACAGAGAACTAAAGTCACGACATTGCTCAAAGAATCAGCAAGCTTAAGTGGCCGTGGGCCGGCCATATCTCGCAAAGAACCGACAACCGCCGCGACTGGGTAAACATATTTTTGAGTGGAGACCGCGACTCTGCAAACGCAGTGTACGACGCCCTTCTGCCATGTGGGATAACGAGCTGCAAAAGACTGCAAACAGATGCTGGATACGGCAAGCTGAAGACGAGGCGTATGGCGCTCATTAGGGGAGGCCTATGGCCAGCAGTGGACAGCATAGAATTGTGTTCATAGATATTTCTTTGTTAACTTTTATTACAGTTTGAACAAAACAAACTTATTAGTTTTTTGTTCGTAAAAATATTTATTAGGACATTTACTCAGTCAGCGGTAAATAGTTGAAATTTGCGACATTAAAATAAGTGTTAGTTTGTTTTTTATTGTTATAGATAGAGAGCGGCACGAGAAATACATACTCTGTGGAAATTTTAACTGTCTTTCTTTTACGGTTCGTTTCATACAGCCCGATAACAGACAGATACACAGCGGAGGCTTAGTAATGGAGTCCCCTTGGATCCCTAACCCTAAAACGCAGTTTATTAGTACTGTTTGTTGTACCATTTTATTATTGTTAGATAGATAATTTTGATTAATTTTGCAGATTCGAAAAACAAATTAACCAGAGAAATATCAGTTAGAAGCGAGCACGATGATGAAGTACTGGTAGTGAAAAGTGTAAGTCCACTAAAAGTTTATCTTCTTTCACTTTAGGCTTAGTATAAATAATTTGATTTTTTCAAAACTATTAAAATTTTCTGCAGCTGTTTTAAAATGGATACGAGATGGGAAGGTTACGAGATGGGAAGGAGCCAAATTATTTATACTAATTATTTATCTAAAACCCGGTTTCGAATGCCTGTACACTGTTTAAGTTTACGGGATGAATACCACCTAATCCCTCGGGAATAAATTTTTTATAGCACCACAAAGGGATCATTCTCAATAGAAATAACGAAAAGAGTTTTCAAAATCGGTATATAATTCACGGAGGAATTGACGAACATACATAAAAACAAAACCTCATCCTTTTTTCGAAGTCGTCTATAAAAAGAGACATCGAAGTAAAAGATAAAAAAAAAGATAAAGATACATTTATTTGGCCAAAAAAAACAGGTAGTTACAGGTAAAAGATACAGTGTACAAGTGGCGACTGTGCTGCCCCTGTGGGCCAAAAAGCTAAATCTATTATCAATAGGGGCCTAATTCTGCTAATCCAATCCCTTCACAATGAGAAAAATAATTTACAATACGAAAACGTGGCTTTGGTGGCGATTCTGCCACGATACCATTTGTATAGTGAATCTATTGGTTTATCAGATTATGGCTCCAGCAATAAACATACATACAGATTTTCAGATTTGTCTCATTTTATTCAAAATTTTGCGTGTTTGAATAAAAAAGCCAAATGTAGAAAATAAAATAAAGCCTTTGAAATCTGAGGTTTATGTAAATGTATGTTTAACGTTTACATCTATGTAGGTATAACGTTTAATTGTTGAATTAATTCAATTCAAATGTACATATATGTTTAACGTTTAATTTTCAGGAGGACGAAGAAACAACCGATGATATCAAAAACGTGTCTTTCTTCCGAGTGATAAAACTGAACAAGCCGGAATGGAAATCTGTTACGTTGGCTAGCATCGCTTCTCTGAGCAGCGGATTCGCTATGCCAATGTTCGCTGTTATATTGGGAGATTTCGTTGACGTGAGTATAGTGTTAATTTAACTCACACACACTCATCACCACCTTAGTAACTCGGGAGCCCGTCCCTTGACCCCCGCACGATTGCCCTGTCAAAACGCCATCGTCGAACGACCGTATGCATATCAGCATATGGGTAGGCTATGGTTTAACCATGTAAAGAGCTTATTAGACCATCCTAAATATCGGATACGATGTAGTCAATCCTGAATTCAGAGAAGTTAAATCGCATTTAGGAAGGTAGCATCCTAATTAGGCTCCGATTTAGGACAAGAATGGCTTCCGACGTTCTAAATCTATTTAGGATACTAAATCGGAGGAGTGTAATCAATCACAGTTTAAGAATCAACCCTTCCAACTCAGCACAAGGATGTCGTTAGGCGAATAAGAGTATCTTTGAATGGAAGACCATCAGCTTCCATCTGTGTATTATTCGAACCCGTGCTGTGACCACCATTCCGTGTCCAAGCGTAGTGATTAATGTAAAACCGCCCTCGTTCGGGGGCTCATAAGGCATGTTCAACTGTGAATTTACGTATGTTTATATTTGGGGAACCTACGTAATATTCACATAAAATTTAGGGTCTCAAACCAAACGACTCTTAAGTAACTATATCACATTACCTATTGATATTCTGATGGACCTATCCCTAACCCCAAAAGTACTGAATGGATCGGACTGAAACTTTGCTAAAACAAATTTTGTTTAGCTTTTTTACGTGTATAGTTGTTCGATCTCACGAAGTCCGTTTAGCCCTGTTGTGGTAGTGACTTTGCGCTTAGTTGTCATGCTGACGGTACACGCTACCAAAATCTGACGTGAATACAATGAGCACTTGTGACCCGGACCGCGTCTCGGGCGAGACTGATTGCTTCTGAGCTTACGCACACTAAAACAATGTGTACATGCATTCACTATGACATACATAGCCCAACGGACTTCGTGAGATAGAACCAGTACCCAATACTTAGCAGAGTTATGCTGAGTGGAAGAAAGTTGAAGGGTGGAGGAAGTTTATGGTCGGAATAGACGGCTGAAAACTTCTGTTATTTTTAGCTTTACGTTTCAGGTTCTATCAGACCCCGACCCGGATGTAGTTAGAAAACAAGTGAATAACTACGCTCTCATATTCGTCGGTGTCGGTGTATTCTCTGCAGTTACTAACTTTATATCGGTGGGTATTTTTAGTTGAAAAATACATTTGGTGGGACCTGCTTGGCCAACGAACGCCATTCCTGGAAGAGTTTGGGGAGACCATTGGCCAGCAGTGGGATAACATAGGTTAAGTTAAAAATATTTTGGTAAGAAAATCAGAATAATGGCTTAAGCGGATCTGGTAAAGGCTGGGTTAAGGGATTGATGATAGGTAGAAGGAAGCCAATAGCGACAAAAGGTCATAAAACGCCAAATAGGCAGACAACCGCCAGATTCCGATGACATTTACCCACACTATTTGGCAATTTGTGGACAAACTCACAGGGGGACGGAAATAATGGTCCATTGAAACGGTGTCCCAAAAGTGGGTATAGGCCTCCGTTCTTAAGTGGGTACACAGGTACAAAAGGAATAACTGAAATAATGATGACCTAATCCTAGCCATTGCCCAGTATTGGGAAACAGTAAAGGCACCGATTACTATTATTTATGTAAGCTATGAGCAAAGGTTATAAAAAAACCTTTGCTCATAGCATGGCTGTCATAAACACGGAGACATTCGTGTTTATGACAGCCAAGTGTAAAAAAATAATAATACATATATTTAATATTTTCCCTAATCCCAGGTATTCTTCTATGCTGTAGCGGGTGAATATCTAACGGAAAGATTAAGAAAGCTAATGTTCCAAACGATACTGCACCAAGAGATCGCGTTCTTCGATGACAAAGACAATTCGACAGGAGCACTCTGCGCCAGGCTTTCTGGCGAAGCAGCCGCCGTTCAAGGGGTAAGATAATCTGCAAATAGTTTTTAACTTTAGTAAGTTTAGTACATGGACACGATCTAGTGTTGAGATAGCTATGCTGAGATAGCTGGAGAGCTAAGTAGATGTGTTCTTGAAAGAAACTCGGGCAATCAATGAGCTGTTGTAGTCATCAAAACTTACGGTGTTCTTTAAAAAGTTATTGTAAGTTTCGCATACCACCTATAGTACCTTCTATAGTATTTATGTTTATAAACAACTCTTAATACAACAATCCTAAATTTTCTTTCTGAGGTGGTGTGCGTGAAAAATTTGTCAGGGTTATGCGTTTTAAGGTCTTTCCTGAGAAATCAAATTGACTAGTATTTTAAATTCTGACTCAAAAACGACAACAGGAAAGTGATTATTAGGTTAGTATGGGCCCAATGTTCAGAAACATTGTATAATAAATTGTATAAGTAGTCAGACGCCTAGTATGCCCGCAGTATGCCTACCTAACCTACGCATAACCTCACGAAAACTAAAGATTTTTGTGGGGACCTACTACTGAGACAGGACGTAAAAACACATGGCTTCACGACCTTTAAAACATCTACAACCTAGAACACGACAACACGCACTGAATAAAGACTAAATTTTTAAGTAGGGTAGAGCACGTGTTGTGTTGACGTAGTTCGTAGTGTGTGTTATAGGCATCCTTATTCAGTGCGGTTAAAATACAAATCTGAAGTATCTAGGTAATATTGTAACTGTTACGTGTTGACGATCTATAAGATGTTTTTATCCAGGCGAAATTCAATCTATACTAATATTATAAAGAGGAAAGATTTGATTGTTTGTTTGTATTGAATATGCTCTGAAACTACTGGACCGATTTGAAAAATTCTTTCACCGTTAGGAAGCTTACTTTTCAGGGAGTTACATAGGCTATATTTTATCCCGGAATTCCCATGGGAACGGGAACTACGCGGGTGAAACCGCGAGGCGATCGTCTAGTCTAAAATAAACAGAGTTTAACGAACCTTTACTTTCAGGCGACAGGTCAAAGAATCGGTTCTGTACTGCAAGCGGTGGGAACATTCGGGTTCTCTCTGGTTTTATCGCTCATTTACGAGTGGCGAGTGGGACTCGTCGCGTTGACTTACGTGCCAGTTCTTATGTTCGTGCTGTACAAGCAAAACAAACTCGCCTTGATGGAGTCCTTTGGAAACGCTAAGTTTATGGAATCTAGCTCTAAGGTAAGAATTAAGTATCACACTTCACAATAATATTATAAATGCCAAAGTGGGGATAGATGAATGGATTGATATGTAACTTTAGACCTGAAATCAAACATAGGTTACTGTTACCCCATCATTTAGTTCCCATGAGATATAAATAACTTTTGAACGTTTCCATAGAAATAAAGCGTGCGAAGCCGGGGGCAAAAACTAGTTATTAATAGCCTCTGTCTCACTGCAGGGAAAAAGTCTTTCTTCTAAATAAAAGCTGTTATATAAATCATTGAAGAATTTGAACTGTCGAAAAATGAAGTGTCGACGCTGATACTGATTTTGTCATTCTCACACGACACTATTATGTGGCTAATTCCCAATCGACCTTACCCTAAGTAATCTTTCGTAGATTTCGTCAACAGATCGGTGATCATGAATAATCTCTAACGAACTTAAGATAGCGCTGTGATATTTAGCGATAGACTCTAATTTGAAACCTCTTCTAAGATTAATTTTCAAGTCATGCTATTTACCAACCTTATTCCCAGATCGCTGTAGAAGCAGTAGCAAACGTCCGAACAGTCGCCTCCCTAGGCAGAGAAGAAACCTTCACTAGCGACTACGCCAACCAACTGGAGCCAGCGGTGGCACTAGCTAAACGAGGCACGCACTGGCGCGGCCTGGTCTATGCACTTTCTAGAAGCATCTTCAACTTTATTATTGCAACTGCTATGTACTATGGAGGCACTCTGATTGTTTATGACGATAATGTCACTTATGCCGATGTTTTCAAGTGAGTTTCTGTCATCATCTGAAATTCTGAAAAAAAATCACGTAATCTTATTACCTACCACGAAGTTTGGAATTGCATGCTCACGCCGTCGCCGTGGCACTTAACAATCAACGAACCAATGTTTTCAAGTGAGTTTTGACATCAACTCCCCTACTTCTATCAGCGCACATAGGTACTACTGAACGAACATCCCTCCCCAAAACAAGCCTGGTATATATGAATATGCCAATGATATGCCAATACCCCCTGTATTGTAGGTATTGGCATATTCACCACGCTTGGCAAGCGTATTGGTGATCGCAATAAAGGTATAGAAATAAACAGAACGAAGCTGCTCTTCCTCTGGTAGGTTCCTTTAGTCGACACTTAGGACATCCACTTATCACTTAGTTTTTAAGCTGGTTTGTTGTATTGTTTCTATCGATTTATGTGCGCTAGAAAGTATTTTCTATCTATCTATTCACGCCCCGAGTAAAGTAGAGAGTTTTTATTTAGTGATAATCTGGTGTTGGTAATCAAGTAGGTACTTACGAAAAATATATTCATTTTATTCATTAAAAAGATTTCGAAATAATACAGTAATCATTACGAACGTGAACGTAACGTGACGTGAACGTATGACTTTTTTTATTACTCCAAAATAATTTAGAATTGTTTAAAAAAGGTGAAAAACTCAGATTTTCACTTTACAACTGTAAATTGACGCGGACTCATTCAGATTGGATTCCTTACACGAAACGTTCAAAAACTTAGCAATTTCGATATGCAACAGCAGAAAACGGTTTGTCCTCGATACTGAAAAAAGCGATATTTTGACTTAGCGCTGTCTGGTTCTAGGAGTCCAAAATATTTACAGATCACTCAAACATTTGTCCCGAGGCGGGGATTGAACCCGCAACCTCCTGCGTCGCAGGCGGACCTTCGCCCGCTGCGCCACAGAGATCATTCATAACATAAATAATAATATCTTACCTCTTCCCTCTCAATCAGGTCAGCACAAGTTCTGTTGATGGGCGCGACAGGAGCCGCCCAAGCGCTGTCCTTCGCGCCTAACTTCCAGAAGGGAATCAAAGCGGCCGGTAGAGTTATACTGCTGCTGAACAAGAAGTCCAACATCACGGATCCAGCTCATCCTGCCAAGGAGAACTTTGTAAGTTACACTCTCTCAAATTTTTCCGCAAGGCGCTTTACAGAAATGACTTTTTTTTGGGGTTTTATTATTATTGTATTGATTCTAATCATAATTAAGAAAATCTGTATAACTTAAAGGAAAGATATATAAATTGAAGTAGTAGTTTTAAAGTTTTTTATTTTTCATTTGGTGTTTCCTGTTTACTGCGAGGGTTAAAACCCCGCGCAATTTTTTTGTATTTTCTACTTTTTTTTTTAATTATTTAAAACTATACAAAATACTTTAAGACGAAATATTTTATCGTGTAGATCAGATATTGGTTATAGGTATTTCGTTATTTGTTTCAGTACTTTTATTTGATAAGTTTTAGAGAAATTTTTAACACGGGTGGACAGAATTGGGTAATTTACGCGGAATATGTAGTGGCGCCACTATCACCCCTACTATTCGCCTTAATAAACTCCATGGATTCCTCACACCGGTGATGAGTTTCCTAAGCCATCCTCAGCTCTTCCAATGAACGCTTCCTGCATCCTGCTAAAGTTTCTAATCTTTCCTAGATGGGTACCGGCCAAGCGAGTCTCCAAGCAGTTGAATTCAACTACCCCACACGCCCCAACATCCAAGTCCTGAAGAGTTTGGACTTGGAGGTGGAACGCGGGAAGACCATCGCTCTGGTTGGCGCTAGTGGTTGCGGCAAGAGTACCGTTATACAGCTGCTGGAGAGATATTACGATCCGGATGCTGGGATAGTGGTGAGGAACTTTTTACCAAAACCTTGCAAAAGCTTGACTGCCCAACCTCAGGTGTGACTTGCAAGATTGTTTACCTAACTACTCTCTCTCGTCATTTGTGTTTTGTGTGTTAACCCTCTGATTTTGTAAGCGATCTTAATCCGTTCCTTAGTTTGGTGGAGAATTGTTACCTATATCTTTAGAAAACACAACTTTAGCAGGACCAAAATCTCATACTATACACGCAAACCAGCGAGCAATTTGACACAGGAGGTTGAGGGTACGATCTGCAGACATGTCTTCCGGGTGCTCTGGGTGTTTGCCATGTGTATAATAAAAAATATCTATCTATTTATCTAATGTATTAAGTAAATCAGTTATCTAGTACCCATAACAAAAGCTCTACTTACTTTAGGGCTACATGATGCCGTGTGGTGCTTAGAATTTGCACCACCCCAACTCTTCCCGCGGGTGTCGTAACAGGCGACTAAGGGATATCCACCGGGAGGCGGGCAGGAGCGCCTCCTGCAGAAAAATTCTACAACCGAACTGCGATCCCCAACCCGCATGCCCAGCGTGGGGAATATGGGCATTACCCCCACCCCCCATGAGATAATAGCCAATAAGGCACTTATCAGGGGGAGTCCCGTGTCCAGCAGTGGACGAATATAGGTTGTCGAATCCAGCATTATTTATTTTATTTATATATTTACCTGTTCCATTTACCAGGCTCAAGACAGCATACCGCTGGTGAAACTCCGGCTTGCCGACGCGCGACAATCGATAGGTTTCGTGCAGCAGGAGCCTATCCTCTTCGACAGGACAATAGCAGAGAACATCGCTTACGGAGACAACGCAACTTCGCCCGGCATGGACGCCATTGTAGAAGCGGCCAAGCAGGCGAATATACACAACTTCGTCAGCAGTTTACCATTGGTAAGTGTCTTTAGAAGAATTAGCAAGCTGAAGTGGCAGTGGGCCGACTACATCTCGCGTCGCGAATAACCGATAACCGGTGGGGTAAACGTGTTCTCGGAGTCCACGACTCGGCAAACGTAGAATGGGACGCCCTCCGTCAAGGTGGGATAACGACCTGTGAAAGACTGCAGGCAGATGCTGGATGCGGCAAGCTGAAGACAGGGCGCTATGACGCTCATTAGGGAGGCCTATGTCCAGTAGTGGACTAATATAGGCTGATAATGCTGATGATTAAGAGTCTTCAGACAACAGCAAATAAAACTAGATGGTCAGAAACGAACAGGAAATTCTTGGTCTATGTGCGACGTTCGAGTACTCAAACGAAACTTAGCATTTGAGCTCGTATCAAGTCGCGATTTTTTGAGTCATCAATGAAAATGTGTTGAAAATTGGACACTTAGATGTGCTTAAATCTGAGTTGCATTTGATGTTTTCGGGGGTAAAAACCGCCTGAAGTGATGGCAGTGACCCATTTAGATTCTTACGTCGTAGAAATAAAGGTTCTTCTGACCGGGTTAGGTTAGCCTAATTCGAGCCGATAAATGTGGCGTGATCCTAAGATCATCGATCACTTAAGATATACGATCATCTTCAGAAACGTTGGTAGCGGCGTCAACGATTTTGTTAGTGGGTAGGTAAACCAGCAATGGACTTTGTAGGCTAGGGGCCAAGCAAACGATTGCATTATAATTAATTACCTACGTCACAATAAATTATTTTAGTCTTCACATAGCAACAGGTTTTAAAAACAGTTTAGCAGTCGATTGGTTATAATTGAACTGATCTTGGCAATGAAAGCATCTTTGGCGGTCAATTGACGTGCTTTAATTAAAACGATATCAAACGTTTAGCCGATGATTATAGGCTACTTTAGTCCTTGAGATATTTTATTTTATCTTTGCAATAATTAATGCCATTTGATAAAGTCGTTTATGATAAAATGACTTTGACAACTACTTTGCCAATACATTTTGTACAACAATTTTTCATCAGACGATAACAGATTCAATTGCGAATCAGATAACTTTCATTAGGTACCTATCTACTTATATTAGGAATCTATTCGAAAACAAAGAAAGATAGTAACAAGTGCTATCAACTATGAATTGGGTTGGCGCCAGGTTTAGACGTCAATACCGATTGTTCATGAAAGATACTATTGATAAAGGTTTTATTACTTTTGTACTGTCTAGAGGTCTTAAAGATATCAATAACTCTCAAAGGTTAATGTGAAATAAATCAGATGAAGTTTGAGAATATCTATGTACCTCTGTAATTGCGGGAGAATAAATGCATGCAACAATTTTGTACGCTTATTCTATACTAGTTTATGCCCGCGGCTTCGCACGCATTTTTTCTATGGAAACGTAGGTGATTTCTATCCCATGGAAACTGATTTATGGGATAAAAAGTAGCCTATGTTTGATTCCAGGATTAGAATTATCTGTATATAAATTTCAGCCCGATCCGTTCAGTAGTTTTGGCGTGAAGAGGTAACAAACATCCATCCATCCATCCATCTATCCATCCATCCATCCATCAAAACTTTCGCATTTATAATATTAGTGCGATTGATTAGTAACATTTAGTAACATTGTGTATCTTTCGTAGATGGTTTTACTATTTATCACACTTCACACACAAGCTAGTAATAAATAAATAAAAGTAAATTTCAATATCATATATCTTATTGTTTTTACATAGAGTAAAACAGATCAACATTTATTAATGACTAGCTTCTGCCCGCGGCTTCGCACGCGTTCTTTCTTTGGAACGTTCAAAGGTAATTTCTATCCCATGGAAACTGATTTATGGGATAAAAAGTAGCCTATGTTTGATTCCAGGCTTAGAGCTACACCGATGCAAAATTTTAGCTCAATCTGTTCAGTTGTTTTAGTGTGAAGACGTAACAAACATCCATCCATCTATCCATCCAAACTTTCGCATCTATAGGTACTATTATGTGATTATGTGATGTGATGTGATAAATATTTATTATTTATAGATATTCATGATAAACATTTATTAGTCAATCTATCCGTATTTATTATTAACTAGCGACCCGCCCCGGCTTCGCACGGGTGCAATAAAATACTACTATTACTGTTATTATTATTATACCCACATAATATGTGGGTATAATAACAGTAATAGTAGTATTTTATCAACCTTCATCTCCAATCACTCTATCTATTAAAAAAAAATTGGTTGCCTGTAAAGTCGGTACTGACGATAGTTGAACGTGAGAACGTCTTAAGAAAATACTGATGGAATGGTAGCATTTGATACTTGATCAAAACATGTAAATGTACTATAGTATAGCAGCTGTCCACGCAGACGCATCGCTCACTCAAGTAGGAGAGAAACGGATGTCGAGCGCTCTCGCTTGCACTTCAAGCCTTACATGGAACGCCTCAGAGCGATGTAACGCCTTAGAGCGAGGTAACGCCACATGAGTCATGTTTTTTCGTGCGTGCAGCCGGCTCTATCGAATTATAAGACGTTGTCACGTCAAAAACCGCATCAAAATCTTATTATATTATTATATTATAATTTAAGCATAGGTACATAGGGACTGAGAAAGCGACTTTGTTCTATACTATGTAGTGATTTACATAGCCCCTTATTTTGCATTAAACACCAAAAAAATGTGGAAGGGAGTTATTTTACTATAGATTTTCTTTACAAAAATTCCACAATTAGTCCATTATACAAAAACAGATAAAAAAAATTACAATATTCATGAGGAATACATTCCAGTTATTAAAATCTTGATAGATTTAGTAGTTTTTTGAATTCCTGGAATTGGAGAAAATCCATTTTCCTTTTTTCATTTTCAGCGCATGTAAGACCTGCGAGTGGGGGGGGGGGAGTTTATGTGTCAGAGAAATTTTCCTGTCAGAGTGCATAGGCGCAAAGAATAAACGACCTTTTTTCAGGGCTACGAGACAAACATCGGCTCAAAAGGCACCCAGCTTTCTGGAGGCCAGAAACAGAGGGTGGCCATCGCGAGAGCCCTCATCCGAAGACCGAAGATGTTGCTTCTTGATGAAGCCACCAGCGCTCTCGACACTGAGAGCGAGAAGGTAAGGTTTCACGTATTACTTACCAACTAACCCTGAACTTAAGGCAGAGATACGATGTTGCCCTTGGTGGCCACCAAACTCTATTTTCACATCTCTGTTTAAACTATACAAAATAAAACTATTACAGAGGCGTTAAAAAATGCTTATGATAGGTAGCACAAATTGCCCAACGTAATTTTTTGAATTTCGTTTCTTCGACGTAATAATAAGATAAAATATGTGGCGGCGCTAGTGTTCGGGGAGGTAGAGCCTACAATCTGGCAAGTGACATTTTAAAAATAATCTGCATCTGCAAATATTTGTTCCAAGTGTTCTGGGATTTTTTTATTTAAAATAAAAAATATCTATCTATGTTATGTATTATATAAATCAGTCATCTAGTACCTATAACACAAGCTCTGCTTAGCTTAGAGCTAGATGATGCTATGTAAATGTCCAGCATTATTTATTTTATTTATTTTATTAGGTACCGGGTAAAACGGGGTGAATAGAGACTTATGGGTGAATAGAAATAGACGAAATACTGGAGCAGAACATCCTTTTGCAGAGGTCAGATCGACTGACACAGAAGGTGAACAGTCATGGAATGAGGATACTGCCACTGCTACCAGCCAGGTAGTGTCTTGCTCCAGTATTTCGTTCATTTCTATTCACCCTGGAGTCTCTATTCACCCCGTTTACGGTACCTATAGTTAAGTGGTTCTCCGACCATTTTTCACCATAGATAGACTCCCGAAACAAAGCTTGCAAAGCATGGGTTAAGAGCAATGGCTTCTTCTCTTCAGGTGGTGCAAGAAGCGCTAGATGCAGCCAAAGCCGGTCGAACATGCGTGATGATTGCACACAGGCTGAGCACGGTCCGCGACGCCGACGCCATCTGCGTCGTCAGCGACGGACGCGTGACGGAGCGGGGGACGCATCACGAACTTATGGACATCAAGGGGATATACTACAACTTGAATCGGCGGGGGTATTCATAGTTGGAAGTTCTAGGACGAGAGATCGAACAGGGATTGCATGATGAAGTAAAGGACATCAAGAGGTTATTAGGCACCTGGGAATCACCGTTCATGCGCTAATGTTTAGTTCAAAGTAATTTTTCAAAGTAATTTATTTAGTAACTAATTACATGGTTGTAATAACTATTGGAATTCGATGAGGCCCGCAGTAGTTTTTAGTAAAACTGTGTCGCAGACACCATCGCCCTCGTCAGAGACAGGGTGTTCTATTACATAATTTTTATATATCAATGAACTGTTTAGTTGGAGTAGATAATAAAAACAAAATTCCTGGATAGTACGTCTTCTTATAGGGTGCCACGAAACATATGTGTAAGCCAAAAGGGGTTGATTCTGGACACCGAGGGCACAACTTATGTTCTCGTTTTTTTAATTTCGATATTTTTTACTTTTTTTGAAAAAAAATAGTCGTTTTTTCTTCATATTCGTGTTCTTTAAGGTAGGTAGAAGTATTCTTAGATTATTATTAGTGTTCTGAAATTTCAAAGGATTGGACATCATTTTTGCAGGTAATCATTTCATGACAAAACACTGGTATTGCTGAAAAAACAAGCAAGAAAACATTTATGAAACATTTTATGAGCAAGATTGCGTGTAAAATAACACGAATAGAAAGAATAAATAACTTATTATTGTTTAGATAATGTTAATAAGCTGGCGCGATTGTATTTTGTCTTTCGTATACTGGAAGCCGACACCAGCCTTTAAAAATGTATCTATACCTACCGTCAAACACCCTAAATTCGCCTACTTTTGACAAATTTTCGTGTTATTCTAGATCTATGTAGTTTAGAACAAAATCAAAAAATGTCTACCAAATGGTAGGTTTTGGAACCGTATCCATGTTACAGTCCCTGATATGACCATTAAAAAAAATCAGGCTAATTAAGGTATACCAGGCGAAATTAGGGCGTTGACGGTATTATAACTTAAATCGACGGGGGTATTATTCGTAATCGGAAATTTCAGGGAATGCCTCAGGAAATAAAGGACATCAAGGGGATATACCGACGACCTCTGTGGTGCAGCGGGCGAAGGTCCGCCTGCTACGCAGGAAGTTGCGGGTTCGATTCCCGCCTCGGGACAAATGTTTGTATGATCTGCAGATATTTGTTCAGGGTGTTCTGGATGTTTTTCTATGTATAATAAAAAAAATATCTATCTACGTAGTGTATTGTAATAAATAAGTATATCAGTTATCTAGTACCCATAACACAAGCTCTGCTTAGCTTGGGGCTAGATAATGCTGTGTGAATTGTCCAGCATTATTTATTATACCTACCACAACTGAATCGACGACGGGGGTATTCGCCTAACCCTTGGGCCTTAAGGCCGAGAGTTTGGTCTAAGTAGGTACTAGGTACTGTTAGATGTTATTGAGTAGGTTTACAAAAAATATGTCTGTCTGTGTTGTTTCGAAATATATGTTGTTTCTGTATTATCGTGCGATCAAGACGCGATCAAAAATAAGAGAGCGAAGATCTTAAGGCTACACAAGTCGTCGGGGCGAAGTCGTCAGTGGGGGGGCCTAAATGTATGTTATCTCACCTGACTTAATAGACATACCCGAGCTCTAGAATGAAAATGCATTAGGAGTCTATGATTTACCTATTCGTAAAACGGCAGTGTAAAAAAATGGGAACAGACTTTTAGCACAAGAGTTATTTAATAAAGAAAAACTTTTGAGTGAATCTTTTCAAAATACTGTTAAAAAATACATTTTAACTGTTGAATAACTAAAGTATGTCGTTATACGGGCTTTAGAGTTTTCGTTCTCCTTAGATTTATTTTCGCCAAAGTTTGGCTAATATAAGTGTTGAAATACGAAAGTTTAGAAGCTTGTATTTTTCAAATGTATACCTACTTTTTTACAGTTTAGCCTATATACAAACATAGATAATGACAAGATAAATTGATATTATCCTTAGTTTTGGATGGTCAACATCAAACAGCGTAGTACTTAGTTACACGTTTGTATGGAAAGATCAGCGACTTGTTTAGCCTTAATGTGCAACTTGTGCAATTTGACGTTGGATGTTGTTCGTATGTGTGTGTTTTTGAAAGTCGTGCATTACATTTGATATCACTACAGATTCGAAGAGCATTTTTAAATCGACGACCACTAAGTATAAGTTTTTCACAAAGGAATAAGCTAGACATTGTGTTATGCTACGCCCAGGTATTGTAGGCACTACGAAAATATCCTATAGGTAGGTACCTCAACCTCAACATGTTGGTCCACTGCTGGACGCAGGCCTCCCCTTTAAAAGCGCCTTATTGGCTTCTAGCTCATGGGGGGTAATGCCCATAATCCCTCACGCTGGGCATGCGGGTTGGGATAGGGACATTATTGTTTTATTCCAAAGAGTTATTTTATTTTAAGTAAGCATTTACATACATCTACAATATAATTATTACTTATATGATTTTCTAATAAAAAAAGAATTCAAAGCAGACTATTATTTCAATATAAATTTAAAAAATATAGGTACCTACTAAATGATACCAATGTTCTTTGTACTTTTTATGCTAACCAAATTGTTTACAATCGTAAAAACATCACATTTACTTTCCAAAAGTTTTTCTAATTCTGATAAAGTGAGTTATTGTAAATCATTATGCCACTTTTAGGCAATTGTGTAGGTCTCAGATGATTTATTGCCTGGCCGTTTCAAATGTAACACAAAAGAGACATCGCATTGTTCCTGAGCGGAGAAAACAATGTTGAGGATTCTATTATTTTGGTATTAAAACATATGGCCAGACCATCCGGGCTAATTGTTAACATATTTTGGAGATGTTACTTTGTTTCGTGGCTTGTTTTGCTTGCACCCGTTGTGTTTAACCGAAATCACTGACTGGGAATAATCTTAATATTTAAAAATCACGTGTCACGTTGTTTGTCCGCGATGGACTCCTAAACTACTTAACCGATTTTAAATTAAATTTGCACACCGTGTGCAGTTTGATCCAACTTGAAAGATAGGATAGCTTACATCTTAATTTATAGGTGCAATATTATTTTAATGCAAATCTTATATTCTTCTGTCTTCTTCTTCTTATATATAAAAATCAATTGCTGTTCGTAAGTCTCGCTAAAACTAGAGAACGGCTGGACCGATTTGGCTAATTTTGGTCTTGAAATGTTTGTCTTATACATATATAAATATCAATTGCTGTTCGTTAGTCTCGCTAAAACTCGAGAACGGCTGGACCGATTTGGCTAATTTTGTTCAGTTGTTAAGTTCAGGGAAGGTTTAAAAGTTGAGAGCGGGATGAAGTTCGCCAGGTCAACTAGGTAGTATAAACCTATATATTTAGTCGAATTAAAATGCGGATCCACATGGTCCTTTGTTTTATATATCGCGCAAATAAGCAGGTCTCAACAGAGCCCACGAATTTGCTCCTCTTGGAGTCGAAATTAGGTCCGTGGGGTAGCGGCCGAGGCTATCAGAGTTTAAAAAAAAATCGTCTGGTTCGAAGGGACGCGTGACCCGAGAGCTGGTATCTGGCGCAGCGCATCAACATTGCCATACGGCGGGGCAATGCAGCCAGCGTCTTGGGGACGCTTCCAACTGGTATTGATCAGTTAAGCTACCTGTAGATTGTTTGCAAGAGTCTGCAGTTAGCTCAATTGTTTCAATTGTTAATACTAGTTCTAATTTGTAAGTTTTTATTACTTGATTGTATTATCTTTGTTAATATTTACTAATTTCCTCTCATGTTCGACGTCGACTATCGACAGATCCCGCATGAGGGAACTATAATTACTGCAACAACGTTTATCAACTCCATCAAAGAGCAATTAATAAAAATTAAATCTTACATAAAACTATTAGTGTCCCGCCGCGCCAAAGATCAACTGATCGAAATCATCTCTGAAAGCCATAATAAATTAATTGTTTTATTATGTCACGAGCAAGACGCGATAAAACCGACAAATGACTACGGAATTGAGACATCCCGCTATCTCCCTATTAGACACGTGAGGCCCTTTTACAAATATCGGCCGTCGCAAGATAAAATACTATCTATCGAGAAATCAAAATGGCTGCGCTTCGTTGTTTTTTTTGTGATCCCAGCATGAGCCTTATGCTAATGAGACCCAAAAACAAACATTGTTACAAGCCAAATGTGTAACATACTATAAAAATAAATTAAATAATAAAGGGAATCGTTAAAATGGATGAAATGTACGTAATTTATCCACGAGTCACCTTTTAGGCATTCCGTGGATGCCTTCGCGACGGGGTCTCGCTCGCTCTAGACGCGATCTCCGAATAAAAAGGCGCCACAAAAAGACGCACTCAATAATCCGTTGGCCATTACCGGACGTAATCGATGAGATAAATTAATAATAATGGAATCTGTAGACGAACGGACAGAGTCAGGCGCCGGGATATGTTTTGACAGGGCCCGATTTGAAACCTTGATAGTCTCAAATCTTACCTTGATAATGTATCGGGGTATATCCACTATACCTACCTAGCAAACGCACTTATAGAAGCTGTGGTCTAATGTAGGTATACGCAAAAAATAACTTTAAGGCGAAGTGAGTCCCAACCCAAAACCTTTTTTGATAATAATAAAAAATTTAAGATTCTAGCTAGTAAGTTATGGAAGTCGAAACTGGATTGATAAAACTTGATTCGATACAAAAAAAATCGAAAAGTTTCGTCTAAATCTTCATTTTTGCACCAATACTTCTACGGAAAAAGCAGTTTCATTTGCTAGTTATTTATCATATTATATCAA
The DNA here is from genome assembly GCA_963564075.1 of Eupithecia subfuscata. Taxonomy (NCBI): domain Eukaryota; kingdom Metazoa; phylum Arthropoda; class Insecta; order Lepidoptera; family Geometridae; genus Eupithecia; species Eupithecia subfuscata. Next base: position 8,553,165 of record OY751097.1, on the reverse strand, counting down.
TTAAATTTCGTCTACTTGTTCCCTAATAAATACTTTAGACGATTATGGTTTTATTTTATTGCGAAAGAGTATTATTCTAGAGCAAAAAGTAAATTTGTAAGAAACGACAGTGAAATTGCGCGCGAGCTGGCCATTCCGCGGCTCTCGCCTTCCCCGCGCGACGTTCGCTCGTCCTTGTCTCGCAAAACCGATCCCACTTCGTCGAGTCTATTTCGTTCGACACGTGATCGTGACGTCTCTTTTTTCCACACAATTTGGAGCAGCGCCTCTATCGTGCAGACAGGAAACTACCCATAATAAATGCGACTCACCCCCCTGGAGGCCTGGATTTGACATCAGCGTGGATTGTATGAAAAACAAGAGACATCGCGCCAACTAAAACGAACCTACCGACAAGAAATTTAAAGCGTAGCGTCGCAGAGTAACTTTGTAACGTAGTAGGTACGCTAAAGACTTGTCAAAGTTTTAGATCTTAATCTTAAATCTGACAGCAGAATCCCTGTCTAATAAAGTGTTCATTTTTGTTCCGATACACGTGCTCGACACCCGTTTTCCGACCTTGCTCTGATATCGGATTAATTCCATATTTTAAGGCACAGATTTCATGAAAATTCTTGTGTGGCGCCAATGTTTAGGCTCGCCCACTCATTTAGTCCCTATAAAGATTCCTATCAGCCGCTTTACTGCTATTTTATTATAGCTAGCAACACGATTAGATATTATATCTTCGGGAAAACTTCATAAATATCATTCTTTCCTGTTTGTGAATGTGTAGGTGTGCCTAATATGGTCGCACAGAACATTTTGAGGATTATAAAGAAAAGATTTAATTTTGTTTCTTTATTTTATTGGTAAATTCACATTAAAATTAAAGACCATGTTGATGACAGATGGGTTTACTACAGAAAAAATTTAGATGAATGTTTATGTATTCACTATGATACTGTATCGGTACTTCTCAATTTCTAAATCTACATCAATAGCTACATCGATTAAGGGTGCATAAATGCTTAAAAATTTCAGTGACAGGAGTGAGCCAGCAATGAGACCATCAGAAAGTAGAAAATCGAAAATACACAATTACATCGCTCATTTACGAAATCACGATACAGATCGAACATCAAAAATATTTCTATGTTAGACTACGTTCACATAACTAGAAAATGATAAAACGCGGCGTGTCGGGGAATGAAAGACATCGTCGCAACGGAACGTATGATATCGTTATTATTAACTGCTAATCGATTAATCCATTAGTGAATCGCACTACCTATCTGGCGAATATTTAAAGGCGCTTGTCAACGCTCTCGTATCTATGTAAAGAAACACGGCGCGGGGCCCGCTCTAGCGTGAGATTCAGAGCAGCGCCCGCGCCTCTCGCGCACCGCTATTGTACAAATACATTAAATAGTCACAGGGTTAATTTCAGTCCCAGTCAAATTGACGATACAGCAGCGCGCGTCCAGAAATCCCTGCCGCAGCGATAAAGATATCGATAAGAGAACCGATTTTGCAGAGCGTGTTATGAAAAGCTTGATAAAAATAATAAAGATTCGTATAATTAATGTAGTAACTTACTAGAGTTATATTGCACTTGAATTTTGTGACAAAATATGGTGTTATTTATCGATGCCTATAACAGCTAGTGGCAGGAATTTTGGGAGCACTGCAATAGTAAATACGTCGTATATTGTGTTGTGTCGGGTGTGGTGGCGATGGCGGTGCGAAGGGCGGGCAGCTTAGGAGTCGCCCCACCAGTCTGGGCCGCCGCTGCCGCCGCCACCGCCGCCGCCGCCGCCGTATGACCCGCCATAGTTGCCGCCGTAATTGCCGCCGCCGTATCCAAATCCTGCACAAACACAAACAATCATAATTAGGGATGCGTTTCCTCTAATGGTGAGAGTAGTACGATCAACCGATGAGAATCCAGCGGAATGACGACATGTGTATTTCAAACAACCAATGTGATTGGTATATTCCGCTTTCCGCGGCAGTGGAACAACAAAGCCATAAGAAGAAGCTTTTATAAAATAAAAAACAGCATTCGGCGACCGTAGTGGTCAGCTAGTAGATCACAGACACTGCACTTACCACCGCCAGCGCCGGCGGAGCGCGGGGCCTGACGCGACTGCGTACGGAAGTCTCTAGCCCCGAACGCGCTGCCGCTAGTGGGCGCGGTGCCTCCGAAGCGGCTGCCTCCGGAGCGACTGCCGCCTGTGCGTCGGCTGCTGCTGCCGATGCGGCCGTCGGCGGCCGTGCTGGTGAGCCAACTGAGGATGGAAATTAACGTTAATACACTTGTGAGACCACAGGTAATTGCAAACCAAACCCAGCAAGCTTAGCATGATGAGATCAGATGCTAAAGCTTGCAGAGGTGGAAATCACTTACGAGCTTGTTAACAACGACTTTGGAGAATCAAGTTAATAAATAGGTCGCTTTCGCTAGCTTACACAAATTATGTGCACGCTAGAAGACGTACATTACTCAAGCCATTCTCTAGAAATAATGTGCGTAAGCAACTCGCACCACAAAAATCCTATAAACTTGTTTTGGCGTCGAGTTTGAAATACAATTGCACTAGCATTGTAGTAAAGAGCTTAAATCGACAAGTAGTGCAAATTTAGTCAAAAAATCAACAACAAGAAAGTGATTTTTATATGGGGGCAATGTTAACAAACATTGTATTCTTCAGTTTGGTCAGAGTATAGCTGCCATTAGTGCCGTTAGTATTTTTTCACGCCCTCCCCTCTCGTATAACTTTAGAGGTGTATACCTCTTGCGCGGGGGCTATTCGTACTCACTTTGGCACATCCTGCTTGGCCTCCACGAGCAGCTCCACGAGGTCCCTCGCGAGGCCGCGGTTCGTGTCGTTGAAGAAGGACGTGGCCACGCCCAGGTTGCCCATACGCCCGGTACGCCCGATGCGATGCACGTACTCCTCCACATCGGACGGTAAGTCGAAGTTTATCACGTGACGCACGTGAGGGATGTCGAGGCCTGGGAAGGGAATGCCAATTGTTAGATGCTAGGTAGAGTAGGAAGGCAGCAACTTTCTCTGTGTATTATGAACACCTCGACGATCACCAATCCGCATGCCAAGCGTGGTGACTATGGCAATTAAAAGTAAACAGATTTTTAACACATCTACTGTAATAACTGCTCCTTAAGGCGCTAAACCGACCCAAATCAGCGCCACTACCTATTTTACTATCTTATTATCCTGTTAAACGAAGGTTTTTTTTAATGCCTCTGTAAAAGTTTTATTTGACTTTACAAACTAAAACATTTATAGAGGCATTAAAAAAAGCTTATGATAGGTATCACAAACAGGTTAATCGATTTTTGATAATTCCTTCGTTTAACAGAATAATAAGATAAAATAGATGGTGAAGCTGATTTCGGCCGGGATTGCACCTAAGTGGCAAGCTACAAAAATAGGTACATCTTAGTGCAGCCTAATTTACATGACCTACCTCATAAGATGATTACTATTTATTTATTATTAAATGGGCCCATAAGGTCCCACTGCAGGGCAAAGGCCTCCCTCTCCTCCTTCCACTTTTTTCTATCAATAGCTAGATTTGGCCACTCTTTTTGGTACGAGTCCAGCTCGTCCTTCCATAAGATTAATTAATAATAATAATAATGTATATCAAATCGTCGCCTTGCATCAGCTACTAGAGTAGAGGGTAGGTATAGGTACCATTGTGTAAGTATTCTAGAATGTTCCATACCTCTAGCTGCCACAGCCGTAGCCACGAGTATAGGCGTCTGTCCGGTGCGGAACCGACGCAACGCCTCCTCGCGCTCGCGTTGCGAACGGTCGCCGTGAATCGAAGTCACTGGGTAGCCCTGGTGATCCAGGTACTCTTCCAGTTGGTCGGCACCTGTTGAATAAATAAATAAATGAATAATACTGGACAATTCACACAGCATTATTTAGCTCCAAGCTAAGCAGAGCTTGTGTTATGGGTACTAGATAACTGATAACCCTGAACCCCAGAACACCTTGAACAAATATCTGCAGATCGTACAAACATTTGTTGCAACATTGACGGGAATCGAACCCGCAACCTCGTGATCGCGGATCTTCGCCCGCTGCGCCACAGAGGTCGTCGAATAATAGAAAAATTGACCAGTTGCAATAATTTATGATAATCTTTGAAGTTGTTGTCAAGGTGGGGTTGCCGCGAACGACGGGTGAGCGAGTTCATACTTGACTGTAGGCTTTTGTGGGGGTGCGAGATAGCGATAATAGGGTAGTGTCCAGGACAAAAAAAATATTATTCTATTTATTTCCAGTTAAATTATCAGAAGATATTGGACACATATTTATTCTTTTGTCAATCAAAGAAGAATTACAAAAATAAAGCGCGTCAAAATTTGCCAGTCTGGCTAGTGACGTCACACCTTGCTAAAAAGTGTCGCAAGGTATGACGTCACGCGGAACTTTAACTGGCTATATCATCATCGTTTTTTGTTTACTGGAAAAAAGAAAAAAACGTGTCCAATATCTTCTGATAATCTTACTGACGGACTAATTAGATTTTTGAAGGAGCCTAGCCTATTGCGATAATTTATGATAATGTTTTATGTCGTTGTCAAGATGGGGTTGCGCGCCGCTAGAGACGGGAGAAAGAGTTCATACTTGACTATAGGCTTTTGTTGAGGTGCGATATAGTGATAATTGTCTACGTCTCGAACGCAAACAGTTCTCCAGTCTTGAGATCTTTGAGTGGCCAAAGTAAACTTCAGGTAGCTGAGCTATACGAGTAAGTAGTTAGGATTTTAATAAATAAAATGATTACCTTTCTTGGTCTCAACAAAGACCAGAACCAGCTGGTCCTCCTCAGGCCGCGAGCGCTGGAGCAGGTTCGACGCGTTCAGTAAATCCAGGAGGTAGGAGCGCTTGTTGCTGTCTTCTACCCACACCACCTGGAAATCAATACTTATGGTAAACAACCATACTTCATCATATCAACCTTCTTTCGTTTAAACGAAAATTTAACAAAAGAGCATCGCCAAACAAAAGAAGGAAAGGTACTACAACCGTTTTACGATTATGAGTTGAAAAGGTGGACATTTGTAGATTTTTTGCTTTATATTTTTTTTATTTTAACAAAGTACTTCGTCCCATAAAAATCATCACAAATACATAAATTATGTGCTTTTAATACCAACGGCCTACCAAACGGCGTTTTAATCTCAAGTCGCGATTTTTTGAGTTTTCCATGAAAATTTGTCAAAAATTCGTCACTTGTGCATGACATGCTTAACTCTGAGTTACGTTCGAGTCTTCGGGGATGAAAGCGGGTTATGAGTTTCAATCATCGGAGGGATGATGGAGTTAGATGATAGAATGTAAGTGTTGATACTAACAAAAATAAACTAATTTATCATATATGCTGTCTTTCTGAAAAATATTTTCTTTTAATTTTGATCGAAAAGAAAGAAAGATCAAAATTTTTAGTGGCTGTCCAATAATTTAATTTTGTTTCGTACCAACAGAACCAATGGAACCTACCATTATGATGATATTTATTATGTGAATGATAGCAGCATTTACCTACCTTCTGCGTAATATTCTCAGACGTAGACCCAACACGGCCCACGGCCAAAAACACGTAGTTATACAGGAAATCCTGCGCCAACACTTGAATCTGCTTCGGGAAGGTGGCAGAGAACATGAGAGTCTGTCGCTCCCCGGTCTTCGGCATGGTGTGGCATTCAACGATCTTGCGGATCTGGGGTTCGAACCCCATGTCCAACATGCGGTCAGCCTCGTCGAGGACTAAGTGGCGGCAGTGGTCGAGGGCGACGCGTCCGCGCGCGAGCATGTCTACTAGACGGCCCGGGGTCGCTACTAGGAGGTGGCAGCCGCGCTCCAGCTCGCGGAATTGATCGTGGATCGGGGATCCGCCGTATCTGTGGAAGTCAGAATTTAGAATTTAATTTGGCATTTACACAAAAATATGAAAGGCAAGTTATTTATACTGAAATTTAATCTTAAGTCATTATTTAATAGGCAATTTCAATAGGACTAGTATCCATGTGATTCTTTATGACATAAGAATGATATATCTTTTTGAATTATCCAAATCAGACCATTACTTACGAAGATATTAAGTAAAAAAATAAACATTGCGTGCGTGTGATGTCACTGACTCGGCTGAGCGCAGACGGCACTCTTACTTCACGATTCGACGGTTAAAAGGTGAATTAGACACAATTTTGATTAACGTAATTATAAGAAAGAAAAGGCAGCGGCGCTAGTTTGAGTCATACATGCGCCTTAAGGGAAGCATATTCAGCCGTGTATGGTGGGCTGATGAGAATTAAAGTTGGTTTCTTCAAGAATAGGAACAGATATACTTACACAACACAAGGGCGCACACGAGAGCGGTAGGCGAACTTTCTAGCCTCATCGAATATCTGGGTGGCGAGCTCACGAGTCGGAGCCAGCACCAGTCCCAGGGGGAACTGTTTGCGTCTGGTGAATGGCCTGCGGGATAAAAGATTATGAGACAATTATAAACATTTAAGGGTGTTCGATTTAGCGTAGCGGTCGTGGCGCAAGAATAGTAGTACACTAACTCCCGAATTCTCAAACACAACGAATTCTCAAACGCAACTCACATATGAGCTCGTCTCAAGTGACCAATTTTTGATAGATTTTCATTGAAAACTATCAAAAAATCGCGACCTGACATGTGCATAAGTCTGAGTTGCGTTTGAGTATTCGGGGGTAAGGCAAGAAAGTGACCAATTCCTATCGAGGTTGTCATTTGAGTCATCCTTTAAATACATGCATGAGGTTTCACATTCTCCCGAGTGCTAAATCAAATATTAAAACATCAAAGTGCTTTATTTCCTTTGGACCTTACTCTTGGACATGTCATAAAATTTAATTTACTTAAGTAAAACTAGGAAATAAAGTGATCACTTTGTTTTTTTGTTCACTTCAATCTTTCAAGGAAAGAAGCAAACCAGAAACCTTTACCTTGTTAGGTTGTTAGTTTTAGAGCTGGAGCAAAACTCGTCCCAAGCTTTTGAAATAGTGCTTTATACTACCGCCTACGAGGAAAATCATCATATAAGAATCTTCAAAATCACTCGACGATATTCTGAGTAAATTGATCCCCCAAACATGGACCTTTGGAGGTCTATGTTCAGCACTGGACGTCTTTGACGACTAAGATGTATGATTTATGCTGTACGGCGTATCATAATACCGTATAATTAAATATAATATTTAAAAGAAAAAATTTTTACAAGTAAATCCGTTTTTGGCCGTAAGTTTTGTTAAGTAACATAGTTGTGGACTTAATTAAACCAATAAATAAATACACAGGACTCTTGGACACGTCAGAAATTTCACCCTATATGAAATAACATGACATCAACATGAGTAAAACTAGGGAATAAAGTGATAGAATAACACTGTGATTTTTTGTTACTTACATGACTAATATAATTTTTGTTTTATAATTATAATAATGACTCGCATAATATTTGCACGCCTGCTGCGTGTAGGCTGAATACAATGACTAAACTAGTTATAAGATCCGACATATTTGTATAATTTCGTATTCTTGCAAATAAACTATTTGATTTGAAGAAACTTTCACCTTGTTAGGTTGTTAGTTTTCGAGTTGGGGCAAAACCCACCCGGAGCTTTTTTATCCTCTAACTAGCTAAAGGGCACATTGACTTACCCCATATGCTTGACAGGCCCAGCCTCGTAAATCTGGTTGAGTATCGGCACGAGGAAGGCGGCAGTCTTGCCGGAACCAGTTTGCGCGCACGCCATGACATCGCGGCGGCCCAGCACAATCGGGATAGCGTATTTCTGAACCGGCGTTGGCTTGTCGTAGCGAGCGGCGGCTATGTTCGTGCGCATAATTTCCGTCAGGTTAACATCCTCAAACTGGAAAAGGTTATTTAATAGATTAGATTTTATTTTCATACCGTTCTAATAACCTATTAATACTTCACAGTAGGAGTAGAATACTTCAGGATGGCCCTGGTGACCCGTACCACAGGTTTTATAAACCTCTCTCGGGCAGCAGTCTCTCGCAAAACAAGATAATTAGATAAAAATTAAGTTTAAGCCAAAAATTGTACAGAAATATTTTTTGTAAGAGAAAATAAATACATTATTGAATTCAATTCAAAGTCAGTGAGGCAATACTGAAACGCCACTGAAGCTTTAAGCAAGACAATGTAATAGTATTACAGTTTTCAATGAAAATGTATCAAAAAATCTGTGACTTGAGAGCTATTCAGTATTCAGGAAATATTTGCTTTCATCCCAAGCAAAATCTTTTAAATGAGCAAGTTTTGATCGATGACTAAACCAAATCACTGGTGGCTAAAACATGGTCACTTTAACCTACCACATAGGGTGAACTTGGTATAGTTGTTCTATCTCACGAAGTCCGTTGGGCTATATGTGTCATAGTGAATGCATGTACACAATGTTTTAGTGTGCGTAAGCTCAGAAGCAATGGGTCTCGCCCGAGACGCGGTCCGGGTCACTAGTGCTCATTGTATTCACTTCAGATTTTGGTAGCGAGTACCGTCAGCATGACAACTAAGCGCAAAGTCACTACTACAACCAGGACTAAACGGACTTCGTGAGATAGAACAACTCTACTGAAGTGGCACTTGGCACACCACTTATCACAATTCCTCATATTAGTAATAACTATATTACATACAGTATTATAATACTCACGCTGTTGATAAACTCCGGGACGCGATCTCCGCTCGCCTCCACCGGAATATCCTCGTACTTGGAGAAGTTGATGCCTGTGTTACCGGTGCCAAACAGCTCCAACTCCTGCCGCTCGTCGCGAGGTAGCGGGATCGTCCAATCATTCTGTAAAGTACAAAAAATTACTATCAAATAATTATAAATTAAATAAATAAATAATGCTGGACAATCCACACAACATCATCTAGCCCCAAGCTAAGCAGAGCTTGTGTTATGGGTATTGTTGATTGATATACATGATACAATACATTACATGGATTGATATTTTTTTACTAAACATAGAAAATACCCAGAACCCCCGGAACAAATATGTACAGATCGTACAAACATTTGTCCCAAGGCGGGAATCGAACCCGCAACCTCCTCAACCTCCTGCGTCACAAGCAGACCTTCGCCCACAGCGCCACATCGGTCGTCAAATAGTTTTTAACCAAACTTTATAAGATTTTATAAGAGTCGTCGACTCGCATTTGACGGAATGCTGGAGCTCAATTCTGCTAACCAATCGTTTTACTATCGCAATGGTAACGTTGCAGAATCGTCACGTAGAATCCTTAGATGAAAAAAACTCTAGTTGCGTGCGGTGCTATTTGCAAGGTGAGATTGGTAGAATGGTTTCAACCTTTGACACTTTTGACGCGCTCCATCTGTAGTTTCTTTCATCTAAGGTAGAATGCCAAAATGTGTAATCAGGTTTAAGAATATTTTATTTCTCACTAAGAATAAATTCACTTACATGAGAAAACACATTTTTTGCAATGTAGGGCTAACTCGTACTAAAACTAATTTAAGAAAAAATTAAACATGCCGTGTCATTCAGCGACAATACCATTGTCATAGTGAAGCAATTCGTTTAGCAGAATAACGACCCTGCTTTCCTGCGCCCGATAAACTTAATTTCTAGTCATTTCAATAGCATGCTCAGGATGGTAAAGTGTTTGTTTAGGCGGCACCGCTGTCGCGCCGGTACTCTGATTACACGCACTGATTTTCTGCGGCGACGAAATTGCATTTAGGTATATGGCGTTGCCCTCTAAACGCACACAAAGGATAGAAGGCCGGCAAGTACATGTCCAGCATTAATTATTTATTTTAGCTAGGTCATAAGTGTTTTACCTGACTGAACGACTTACAGCGCCCCCTCAAGTGCCCTCCAAAGCAAGGGGCGCTCACGCAAACGCATGGATGAAGTAAATCGAACTAATAGCTCTGTAATTGAGTACCTTTTAGTATTAATAGTGTAATCACCCTCAAGGTCATTCGCGCTCGGAAGTAAATCCACAGATATCAACATTTCTATGTTGCGCCTATAACATTCTGGCATGGTTTCAAGTCGGCGAATTAGTTTATTATGCCTATCAGATTGTTTATTTTGGAATGTTGGAAAGATCGAGTTAGAAAGATATTCACTTTGATCTCTTAACAGGCGATGGTTAAATTAAATAGTGGTTGAAATGTGAATGATATGTTAAAGTTTTTTTTTATACTATAATTTATAAGCCTTACAAATTAATTTTGATCTGTTTATGACTAAGTGGCATTTTAACAGGTTGTTACTAGGTTCTTATAAAGGTGCGAAATATCGTAACTGATTCTGCTACACATGCTAAACGATTCCTTGTTTGACGTATATTTAAATTGGTTGGATGTTGTTCTGTAATAATAATGAAATCCAAAATAACTTTTGTACGTACAGTAGCGGTCATAATTGGAGAGGAGACATACCTTAAAGATCATACTCGCTTGAAAGTTACTACGATTTCAAATAGTAAATTACATCTAATTCCAAATTTCAGCTCAACATTATTACTGTATGCTACACGGTATGGATATGCGAAATATTATAGAAAACTTATGACAAATTATTTTAATATATAATTTATAATGGTTTTAAGATCAATTATGCTATTTATTTTGTTATTTTATTTCCTAACTAATTTACGCCCGCGGCTTCGCACGCGTTGTTTCTATGTTTAACGTTTAAAGGTGATTTATATCCCATGGGAACTGATTTATGGGATAAAAAGTAGCCTATGTTTGAAGAGGTAACAAACATCCATCCATCTATCCATCCAAACTTTCGAATTTATAATATTAGTGTGATGATAATTTTGAGGATTAATATCAAATAGCTAGTATATTAAGCCTATTACGAGTATTAAGTGTAAATGATTTTGTGGTTTTCATCCTATGACCCCAATAATACTAAATTTTAAAAAGCAACACGAACGGCGGCTGCAAGACAATGTCTTTAGAATGTAGGTCACCACTTCTGACCGGCACTGTACCTCGTCCCTGCGATTGGTCGTACGGCGCACGTCATCGGACGCCCAACGCGAGTTGCTGCGTTCATCCTGTCGTGGCTCTGGCTCCTGAAAGTATTTAAATAAATTTTAGAGTAGGTAAGCTAAAATCTCTGGAAAATTCTCATAATACTTCTCAGAATACTTTGGGCAGTGGGAAATAAAGGGCAATCTCGAATTGGTAAACAAAATCACGATAACTCACGGTTTTGAATTTGGGGTATTCCCCGACTCCTTAGCAAGCCACGTAACTATTGGCAATCCCTAGACCGTTATGACTGGTTACTGTTTGCATAGCAGTAAAAAAATAATTGATACACTTACTCATCATTATATTGTAACATGTTCCATTATCCATTGTTGGCAGTTTCTGTGGCTTACGCCATTACCCTCCAATCATAGCCTTTAAATACGAGCACTGCGTAATCAATCACGCTTTCTGTGGTCATTCTACCACTGACATCATTGATTTATTAAATAAAACATACCTTCAGAAGTCGTTTTCGTCTCTGCCCATAGTATACCTTACTCTAGACTTACCTTATTCTAGATTGTTCCATTAATCCATTGTTCGATGTTTCTTTATCTATACTTACCATCAGCCCTCACTTGTCTCACATACCTTCCAGTGGTCGTCCACCGGCTCAAAGTGACGTCGAATGTCCCTCGACGGGACTTGGCGGCTAACTTATTCTATTGGTCCATTGCTGGATGTGTCTGTGGCCCATCGGTCGTCTTTTGTTTATTTCACATACCTTCCAGCGGTCGTTGCGTGGCGCCGGGGGCTCGAAGTCCTCATGACGTCGAATGTCCCTCGATGGGGCTTGGCGGCTAACCTATTCTATTGGTCCATTGATGGATGTGTCTGTGGCCCATCGGCCCTCTTTTGTTTATTTCACATACCTTCCAGCGGTCGTTGCGTGGCGCCGGCGGCTCGAAGTCTTCATCACGTCGAATATCCCTCGACGGGGCTTGGCGTCAAACCTGTTCTATGGTCCATTGCTGGATGTGTCTGTGGCCCATCGGCCCTCGTTCTTTTATTTCACATACCTTCCAGCGGTCGTTGCGTGGCGCCGGCGGCTCGAAGTCCTCATCACGTCGAATGTCCCTCGACGGGGCAGTTGCCCGCGGACGCTCGCGCTCCCCTCCACGCTCTGCCCACCTCTCAGGTGTAGGCTCTGCCCATCTCTCTGACTCCCCATTCGGAGTGCCGCCTTCGCGACCAGCTGTCAACACATCATCTGTTTTTCTCCTTCAGTAAGAACGCCATATAAAATTGCACACCCTCTTGTTTTTACTTAATTTAGTTCTTAAGTTCATTTAGTTTTTTCAACGATTGTTCCTGTTTTTATTGTGTAATGGATGAATATGTATTTAATCTTAATTTATATTTCGTGTATTATGGTGGTCATTAAATAATATAATGTCTGTCTACTTGTGGAACAATGAGATAGATATTAGACACATTACTTACATGGATAATAAATAGCAATAATGCTGGACAATTGATACAGCATTATCTAGCTAGCTCCAAGCCAAGCAGAGCTTGTGTTGGGTAGGTACTAAACAACTGATATATTAAGGGGCGAACCTAACGGGTTTGGTTGTCAAAATAGGCCTAAATCTCAGAACTCACAGGATACTCTTGGCAAAAAAGTCGAATTACATAATATTGTACATTATTTCTTTGCTTCCTCAAATGTGAAATGACGATTGAGAACAACAAATACGATAAAAAAAATCATGATAGTGCACTGTTTCACATAAATAATATGGTCGAGATCTCAGGAACCCTGCGATAGGTTTTTACATAGGCTTTCACTAATTATTTCGTTCCTTTAGTTGCGTAGTTTCTTTGTAAATAAACAATAACTTGATTTTTGCGTTCACGCCTTTTCAAAAACTTTTGCTCTGTCCCAATCCTATGAAAGCGAAATCCTTTGCCCATCCTTTAAAATGACTCTTAATACTATACACAGCATAGATAGATATTTTTTATTATAGATTGAAAATATTCAGAACAAATATCTGCAGATTTTACAAACATTTGTCCCAAGGCGGGAATCGAACCCGCAACCTTCTGCGTCGCAGGCGGACCTTCGCGCGCCACGCCACGGAGGTCGTCACTTACATAGATAGATCATGTTAATCATAAACTTGCTCATTGGACAGAGATGTCTTATTAGACTGGGACATCTTCATTCATATCTCGATAATACCAGATGAAATTAAATGAAATGACAGGCGAGCTTAGACCTAACTTAAACAGTCTATACAACCATCTGTCTAACAAGTGAAGTTAACCATAGGACTAATGGAATGAAGCACAGGACTAGTGAAGTTAACCATAAGACTAGTGAAGTTAACCATAAGACTAGTGAAGTTAACCATAAGACTAGTGAAGTTAACCATAAGACTAGTGAAGTTAACCATAAGACTAGTGAAGTTAACCATAGGACTAGTGAAGTTAACCATAAGACTAATGAAGTTAACCGCTCACGTGTACAAGTTAACTCAAGTTAACTTTTTTTAAAAAGCTAAAGTGTACATGGTCACTATAGTGACATGACCACGTGACTAAGTGAAGTGGCACTTAAGTTTGCAACGCTCGGTCACTATTTATTTTTTATCTAAGTATCTGTTTAGTTTGTGTCTGATTAGCGTTTATGGGGGTGTTCCCAAGCGTCTTGGCTATGATAATAACATCTAAGTTGAACATGCACGAAGAAAAAATAATATTTAAAAGATTCGCAAAGTTTGCAAATGCAATTTGCATCGTTGCAATTTTGCAGTTTTGGGGGGCTCTTCCAACTCATTTATTTTTAGTTTTTTGTTCGTAGACCCCTACATATTTTAATATATTTAAAGAGTGGACATTCTAAGCTACGTAAAAACACCAAAACATGTCAATAAATGTATAAAAAATTTAAACTACAGCCTTTCAAACCCAAACTTTTAGGTAAAAATCAGAATTCATCATTTTCAATCTATGATTTCGAAAATATCCCGCCAAAATTACCGATATAAGCTGGCAATCATAAAAAGCTTGAACCCAGCACACTTGACAGAAAAAACAAGCGCACATCGCGCCCATTGAAAAAATCTCGTCAGTAGCCCTTTTACGCAGACGCCGACCGCATGCGCGCGCGCGCCAAAACTTCCCGCCAAAACGCACGTACACCGGGGGCGGGGTTTATAGTTAGGCCGGTACACGTGAGCGGTTAATAGGACTAAATAACAGACTCTGGAGTGTGGGCCATACTATGGGACTAGACGACTGACAAGTAAAGTAAAACATACTAGTAGTGAAATTAACAGTAGGGTTAGACGACAGACATATTTAATAGAACCTGTGATGTTAACCATAGAACCAATGAAGTTAAGTTTAGGTTAGACATGCGAAGTTCACTCTAAAACTGGATGACACAGATTAGTGAAATTAACCATACACAAATGATAGGACCAGACGTAACAAGTGAAGTTATCCATAGGACCAGTGAACTTTACCTTACAGATATATTTGAAATTAGTGATCATAACCACAGGACTAGTGTGAACTCTAAAACTGGATTAGTGAAAATAACCATACCCATAGGACCAAATGACTGACAAGTGAAGTTAACCATAGGACCAGTGAACTAAACCTTACAAGTATATTTTAAATTAGTGACCGTAACCACAGGACTAGAGAAGTTAACTCTATAAGTAGATAACACAGATAAGTGAAATTAACCATACAGGACCAGATGACTGACAAGTGTAGTTGACCATAGGAAATGTAAATAAAGTTCACTGGACTTTATTTACATGTATATTTTGAATTAGTGACCATAGGACCAGTGAAGTCAACAATAGGACAAGGGAAGTTAACCTAGATGTTAGTAGTCATAGTAATCTTACCGCGATTGTCTCTGCGGGGGTTACGCGAGTCATAGCCGCGGTCATAGTCGCGGTCGCGGTCATCGCGGCGGCCCCCACGGTCGGTACCACGCCCGTTATTGCCGAATGATGGTCGAGCTTCACGTGACTCGGCGGGACGAGCGTCTAAGCTTGGAGGCTTAGGCTCTTCCCCTGTTACAGAAAGAGGCTCTGTAACTTTAAGGTAAGCAGCATATTTGTTAAAAGATATGATTAATTCCTACTGGTTAAAAACTAGGAATTTTAATTTGAAAGTAATCTAGGTTCAGGAAGCAACTTTGCACACGTTTTTTCTGGATAACAGTAGCTGTGTCCTTCCTCAGGTTCAATCTATGTCTTTCATTCAGATCTGTTCAGTCATTTAGTTGCATCAGACAGTAACTTTTGCATAGATTCAATTAGCATGGATTCTTCAAAGATTAATAATTGCACCATAAGGCTGTAATATTTTTCCACTTTAACTTCAGTAATGTAAACAAACTATGCTTTAGAGGACAAAAAAATCACTTTAATATTATAAATACGAAAGCTTGGAGGTTTGCTAAGTTTTCACATTAAAAGTAATGCATGTACTGAGCTCAAATGTTACGAAGATGTAGGTATTAACCTGGAATAATCAATGGGCTTCTTTTTATCCTGAGACATGCATGCGAAGATGCTAGCTTATTAAGTTATCTGATGTCTAGCACTGCATGTAAGCCAAATATCAGTTGAATCCATTAAGAAGTTACAACGTAATAACCTCTATTCTTCCATCCAAACTTTGTTGTTTGTAATTTTATTATCATTAGTGAGATCTTGATTATATACCTCAATGGCTCAGCGGCTGATACATTTGTATACATGAATGAATCAGACATGAATAATGCAACACTGCAATATGTCTTATTAAGGCACACCACTTCAATACATTACTGTCACATTTATAATACATCCATGTTGGATAGTAAGAAGGTACATGAGTATTAAATACCCAGATTTGACCTACATCTCTTTGTAGGTCGCTCAGAAATAGCTCTGGACGACAATGATACAGTTTATTATAGATGTCTTTGACAGACAAACAATCAAGCTTTATATTAAAATGTACTATTAAACATTGTTTAGAGTCCCAATGGTAATTGATAAGGGACTGATAAATTGTCAATGCCCCTAAACATTTTATCATTATAGCCTACTTTTAGTAGATTGACTTAGTTACTATAAATTTAACTATCACACATGGTAGCTACCTTGAGGGCTGCCCTGCAACTGCCTACGCAGGTGCGGGGGGATGTAGCGACCAGCACCAGCACTCTTGGGAGCCTGAGGCTGCAAGTCCAGACCAGCAAGCTGGAAAAATTAGACAAAATTACCATTTTGCCATTCCAAAACAAAATCGCTTATAAAATATGATTCAATATGGAATGCGCAGTTGAATTTGACATTATTCTGGTATTGTTTTCAATAATATTTTTCCATGCACCTATTCAGTTCTTCCAGCCCACACATTTTCATGAAGCAGGTTATCTGTAGCAAATTTTGTATATGAGATATCATTATAAACTGTGACTCACAGCAGGAGCAACATAGCCTTTGGAGGCTCTAGGACTGATGATAAAGTTCTCATGAGTTTAGAGAATCAAGTCGTAAGAAACAAAGAGAAATCCATCTAGTTCTAGTTAGCTATTAGTAATTTCCTCCCGCCATGACACGCAAGTGTAACGTGACAATGACCTCACGACCAACAGGCTCGGAATAATACGACGGCCATCAGTCAACTAGCTAACCCAACGTAACGCAAATGAACCGTTTTACAAAATCAATGAAAGAGATACCGTAAAAGTGGAAAGATTTAGTCGCCATGTTGGTTATTTCAAGACACGTAAAGCATTTGAGTTTCAAGTTTTAGCAAAACTGAGTTGAACAGCGTAATTTCATGAATTAGATTTCTACCAGTTGAGCATAAAAAATCTTTTTACACCAGGTTCAAAGTCTAGAAACCTGTGCAACAATGGAAAAATCGATACAAAATGCAGTACTACATGAGGTATGATACTGACCTGCTGCTCTAGACCTGTTCCATTTTGGTTGGTAACATTACTCATATTACTACCAAGCGGTACGTTTTTTTGGGAACTTTTCTCGAAAAATATTATAAAAACACAGTCTACAATGAATTTTGTTCACACACAATTCACAAAATCACATGAAAAGCCTTCAATTTTACTCTCCCAAATCACTTTTCTTTCATTCGCAATTTTTTTGACTTTTGCTCATTTTTGATGATTGATTGATCATGTATTTATAGTCATTCATTCAGCCATTCATTCCTTAGTTCTCTGTGGTGTTTCCAATACTCAAAGAAAAATCTCCCTGACTTCGCCGTCGAATGGATAGGGCCGATTATAGCCTCTCGTCCCCTTGCTTGGCCTGGGCCAACTATCTGTGGTCGGGCGTCACTGGACGGGACTGAGCAAAAAATTACGATAGTACAAGCCAAAGACAAAGTCTATGGCCTTAGCCACCCAATGCTCAGTGTAAGGCGGGCCCTACACGTAATAAGTTTGCATCGAAGAAAATTAATCAATTTATAAAAATATAATAGAACTAGTATTTACAATTGAAAGAAAAGTCCCCAAGACGCTGGCTGGTATGACATTCGCTGCGCAAGATACTTACCAGCTCTCGGGTCACGTGTCGCTTCGAACTCAGATATTTTGTTTAAAAGGAGAGCCGGAGAGCTTTGGTGGGTACCAAGGCTCTCCGGTTCTCCTTTTTTCTCTTTTTTTCAGGGACCAAGGGTCTCGACTCCAAGGGGAACAAATGCTTAGGCACAAGGCACCCGTGAACAAGCCCATCGGATTTCACCAATCTGTGCCCTACTGAAGTGAGCTTGTAAGTGGTGTTGCCAGTGTCCCATGTCATGGCTGTAACGGCTCTCACAGCACGTTTCTGCATGTAAAACGCGCGCTCTCTGTCGGAAACACGCCCCCACAATTTAGCTCCATAATGTAAGAGCGAATGCACAGTTGCGAAGTAACACTCTGCTGAGACAACGCGAGACACGCGGTACTGTAAAAGATTGCATTAATTCATTCACTCACGCACACACACACACAATTTAATAAATACACCCACTATTCTCATGTTGGCCAAACTCTCATAAGACGGGTGCCTCGGGAGAGGAAGCACACACGCGCATACACTCACACGGTTCTCCCAATTTCTCAGACTCTCATGAGACTCGTGAGCACACACACACACACTGTTTTCCTGTTGCGCAGACTCCTATGGGACTTGTACCTGAGGAGAGCAGCACCAATGCTGGACGCCATCAGATGCCTATCGTATTTGGCTTTCTTTTACTTTTAATAATTTGGTATTTCATATATCTTCATTAAGTTGGTTGTTACTATGTTAAGCCTACTCTGTAACTCACTGCTTGCTGTAGGTACTTTGAGTAATATTACTAAAGTTTACCTCCCGAGGAATGAGTGCATTGGTGACCTGTGCTACATACAGGTTTTTTATATACTCACAACACAACATAGGTAAGTAATAATCATTATTAAGTTAAGTGTTTATTAATATTATTCCGCTCAAACCTATTTTACTTCTAAGATCAAAGTGCCCTTTGTATGTATATAGGACTTTCAAAATCGAGTTAACAATAATTATCTATCATACTACATGAAATTAAGTTTCAGTGCAAAAAATTGGTTGCCTGTAAAGTCGGTATACGGGCGAAAGTTTTACGTGACAACGACTTTGTGAGCGCATAACGTGAGCGGAGCGTAACGCGTAACGCAGTTTCTTGAAGTGTCACCCGGCAAACCAATTTATAAGACGTTGTCACGTCAAAATAAATTAATTACGGCGGTCTAGGATTATAATTTATTGGGAAAAGAAGGGTGTTAATTTCCGAACTTTGCCAGAGTGTATGCCTTGGTATGGTAGTAAAAGCAAAACATAGAAGCTTTTGACATATATTTTACCAATACAACCTTGCAAAATAAAATTTTATAAATCAATTATCCTTTACGACCTAACTAAATAAAAATATTATACTTCCACAAATCTTATAATTATTAGTGAGTAATGAGGATCAGTAAAGTTATAGCAATTTCAATAGAACTAGTATCCACGTTATCCGTTGTCATAAGAATGATAATATCTTTTTGAATTATCCAAATCGGTCGGACCATTACGTAAGAAGGATCCTCATTGAAAATTATTTATTTCTAGTTAAAAATGTCTCAGTTTTAATTTACAACTCGAACCGTTGGGTGGCGTTACACTCGGGTGATAAGTTCTTTTACACGGCAACTTCAGCACTAACTCACCAAAAAGTTAGGTACACGAAAATTTAGCAAAACACAAACAGTTTTCGAGGCTCGCTCCGTTTACTAGTGATATTGTTCTAATGCTTAGTTAGGTTAGGACCAAGGCCTGGCCCCTATTTAAAGTTACCTCACCCGCCACCTCAAACAAATTACAGTGCGACCGAAAAGAGTAGAAAATAAATGAGGGCACTGCTGTCGTATAGATGACAACACGAATACTACGACGAAAACGGTCTTGATCCTTGCGTTTAGCAATTAAATTTTGTTGAAAACGTGGCTGTCAATCAATAGGTACCTACAAAGCCGACCAATAATAATAGAAATTAATTATCAAGGAACGAAAATTTACTGTAATCTGGCAACTCGTTATGAATGTTTTTTGTAGACTAAATTAATTTACGATTACAAAGGTAATCTCATATTCTTACAATTAACGTAATCATTTATCTTATAATTAACGTAATCAATATTCATAAAAAAAAATACTTAGCATAACTAAGAATAAGAATGTTTTTATTTCAAGATTTACAAGTTAGCCTTAAAGTTATTTACGTCTAGCTATTTATATCACTAAATAATCAGTTTACTAAACCGTTTTTTAAAGATAATCTAATAAAGTATCATAATCAACAAATGATAAAATGTTTTCTGACTGCGCACAAATTGAAATCGTCCAATTGTTTTATGGTCTTCCTCCTCTTTTTTCTGCAGGAGTTTTGAATATTCTTTTGTTATGTTAGTAGAATAGAACCTTGCATCTTCTATCCCAGATATATAACGGATGTACTACCTAAAAAACAAATTTAAATTATACTCAAATGTAACGCAGGACCGTTAAGAGTGGCAAATGGGTTTTGAAGTCCACAAATGGAAAAAGCTGATGATAATGATTTTGTTTAAAGACTGAAAATATGATAGTGGACTATACTTTTTCCAATACAAACGGAAATAAACATTAAAAATACCATGAACGCAATTTGCAAAAACACAACATAAATATTACGCAATCAAACTCATAGGTTCAATCGTTTTAGAGAGGTAGATTTTGCTATTTAAAGACCACAGAATCGAGTATTTATCAGTGATCTCGGAGTTTCTTTGATAATTGTCTGAAACATCGGGTCATAGCTTTCCCACTTGAAATTTGGCTAAACAACGTATGAAAACTCTATCAATCACTTGTCTTGTTCAACTGTGATTAGTTTTCCATGTTGGATTACACGTGACATGGACACCTTATTTAATTTACATTAAAACAGTTATTTCAATGTTAATTTCGTTGAGGAACCCAATGTTTATTTACATGTGCGTGACATTTTGAACAGATTTGACATTGGTTTCGTTTTGTATGAGCAAAGGTTTAGTAATTTAGTTCCATTTAAATTAATTTCTACTCTTTTCGGTCGTACTGTACACGAAAATCAAACAAATTACCATCAATCTAGATAAAATTCGGGAGATGGGGAACTTTTCAAAAGTGGAAGGCTCAAATTAGGTGCAATTAGGTCTACCCATCGTAGTCATAGTCGGACCAGTGATGCCGCCAGCGTATGTGTTTCGGGTGCATATTGTGGCCTTGGTCGCACTTTGGTCTATGGACGTCGTTCCATCTTTAATATAAATTGGAAATAGCTTGTCTGTGAGTATAGTTGTAACACAGAACAGGTCATTTGTTGAGTACGCGCTCAGAGAACCTACCATATCCACTGAATTTTACTTAGATCTATGCAAATTACATTATTTTTCGCGGCTCACTCCTCGTCACCGATAACATATCCCTTAATCATGATTTAGGGCAGAGCCTGCTCCCCATACCCACCATCGCGCGCTCCGTTTGCCGCTAACAAGACATGAATGTATTTTCTTTTTTGACTGAGGCCATGACCTGGATTCTATTTAAGATCACCTTACCCACCACCTCTAAAACAAATTACACAAAAATATTTCAAGGCACATAATTTTTTCGCGTCTCGCTTTGCTTACTGATAATTTTTATAGGTTTGGTGCTGGATTGCATCAGGGCGCTGCGTTTTAAGACGTTGTTACTCCTGGCCAAATATGTTTTATTTGTGGCCCCGCTGCTGCTAAGGCTAGCTTCGCTAACGAATCAGTCGCTAGTTTTATGGAAGATAGGTAAAGTTGGCAGCATTCTGAGTCTATGGTCAGAATTTGTACGTCCATAGGAATGGACGAGGACGGAGTGCCGTTCAATCGTGGACGGACGAAATGATGCTTATTTCATTCACTCAATTTACTTGATGCTTGTTTCATTTATCATTGTCAAAATTATGTCAAGTCAATCAGAGTGTCAAGTGTCAACTTGTGCTCAATCAATCAAAACTGTTGTGTTGTGATGATGTAATGTTTTGTTTTTTATTTTTCCTCCGATTTACGGACGAACCTTTTTCGAGAAATAAAATGAAATTCTTGTTTAACTGAACAAGCCGTAATATCTCTCAAGCACATAATAATAATATCAAATACCTACTATCTCCGACGACGCGGGAGAGTTCAAAAATACCTCATCTCAATCCGACTGCTTTAACTACAATTAAGTACAGAAGAACCTACCTCAACACGTAAGATTTACATATTTACGATAGTCATCCAAAATTCGGAAGATTGGGCACTAGCTTCTCGAAAGTGGAACGCTCAAATTGAGTCCAATTGTGTCCACCCACCTCAGTCACAGTCGGACCGGCGCCGGCGTACGTGCTTCGCGTGTATTGTTGTCTCGATCGCACTTCGGTCTAGGTAGGTACGTCTTTCCATCTTTGTCGTTCATTATGTAGGTATATTGCAAAAGATTGGAAGTAGGAAGTGTCTGCGTTTAGTTGTAACACAACACAGGCCATTTGTTGAGTTAGCGCTGGGTGAATGTACCATATCTACAGACTTTTACTTATATCTATGTAGTCAGTACATCAAACACTAACATTTATCTTTAGTGCTAGTTAATTGTCGATAAACATACCTTACCCACCAACACCAAAATCAACCAACACAAAAAACTCTTTATTTCTATCAATAAATGTACACATAAAAAAGGTCAAATTATAAAACTAAACACACCACATCATTATTGGTATATATATAGCATATTCCTTTATCAGTGACGACACTCATCATTATTCACTACTCATTACAGAATGAATAAGGAAGTGCACCGTGAGCGCCAAGCGCCCCCCGCACCCCGCGAGAGACACGCGCCTCCGGAGCCGCGAGCTCGCCAACCGCCACCGGCGCCCCGCCATATCAACGCAAAGGCGCCACCGCAGCCCCGCGAGCGAATACCGCCGCCGACCCCTCGTGAGCGCCTCCCACCACCTCAACCGAAACATTAAGAACTACTCCCTAAGACGGTAACCTCAGCTTGATTATGCTAATATCTATGCACCTATTCTCTAGCCGTAACATTTTCCATCCTACTGTTTTCTTCTTTATTGAATGATAGCTATATGTAATGCTTAGTGTTTAGCTCTGGTTCCCCTTTGATTATGTGCACAAACATTAATGTAGTCAGCTTCCTGGAACTTTATCAGTAGTTTTGTTATCATACCACCACATGAGAAATGCTAAGGCCTTGCTCACTTTTGACATGTTTTTATGAGAATTTGATTAGTACGGAAATGTTCAAACTTGCATGAATAATCCTTCCAAGTACTATAAGAGCGAGCAGACTGCATGCGATTAGTTGTATGTGTGTTTACTCACAGCGGATTTTACCTCACATTCATGTGTTGCATCATTGCATGTGATATCACTGGGACACTGCCTATTTGAAGGAGAAAACATATTCAGTGTACGAACTCAATTAATACAAGCAGTATTCATATGTTTACGTACTTACAATAAAAATTCGCATCAAAGTGAGCGTGGCCAAACAACAGTTTACAGCTCTATCAGTTAAGTTTTTGAACAAAATTATGTGAATATACTGTGGTTTGGTTTTGCTATAAATTAATGGAATTGCGCAGCTAGTGTCTAAGGCGTCGTCCCAATTGATGTAGATCGTAGCAGCGAATTAAGCGATTTCGCCACACAATGAGATTTAACACACATTTATTAGAGTGTCGTAATTAAAGCTTGCAAGTCATCACGCGAGCACCAGAAATGCTTATTGAAATTGAAATAATTATTGACGTGAACAAATTTTTCTTTTATCAATGTCACTTGCAATTTTCAAAGCAACATTGCCTGACAGTATTAATTGTACAGTGTACCTATCTCTGTAAGGGGTTGTATAGGTAATAATCACTTTTTGTTTTTAGCAACTTTTTAATGCATCCCCCGTGGTGATGCAAGGTGAGGTTTTAGACTAAATCCGAAATCACGTGTATTTTTTTTTAGATACAACGATAAAATCAAAATTTCAGAATGTTGTCTCTTAATATGTACTACTTAATATTTAATTTAATTCGGAACAATTAAGCATATTTTTAAAATGTCTGTGTCAGGTTAAGAGCTCGCGCGAACAAAGTAAAAATAAATACACGTGATATCTCACTACACTCTTCCCCCGTGATATTTCGTGATTATTCTGAACATTTCGAGCCTCACGTTATTAATGAACGGCCCATTAACAGACATTGTTGAAATGGCGCCTTTGCGGGGACGACGACGGCACGGGAGCGCCGCCGCTTCATAGCGTGATGCCCATCACACGATGGGCATCACGCGACCTATTAGGTGGATGGGGCGTCCTAATTCGCGTCGATCGTACTAGCGAAAGATGCGATTTCGTCGTTCGACAAGATTAAACAAACATTTATTTAGTTAGAGTGTCCTAATGCTACGGCCACATTACAAGGCGAAGATTCGTATTCACGTTGTCGTGATAAAACTTCGTGTTCGTTCTACGACGAAGTGTTAGGCCACATTGGAAAAAAGACTTCGCAACGTCGCATCGCGAAGGGCATTTGTTGTCGCGATAAGACGAACTTCTTGGCCAGACTTGTCGCGACAGCGCAAATCCTAATGGCCGTAGCATAATTGGTCACGCATGATCACGCATCATCGCGAAAGTACTCGACATAGAGATCTGGCATCGTGCGATCGTTAGCGAAATAGTACGACGCCTTAGGAAAACCTGTTAACCTGTAACCTGTTGGACCATCGCACGGACATTTTCACCGCGCGACGAAATCGCATCTTTAGCCAATTAGGGCGACGCCTAACACTTGCAATTTGCTATAAGATAACGTGTATGTTTTTCACTGACACTAGGTGATGTTGAAACCTATCAAGACTGAATAAAGCTAAATTTACATATATTTTTAGAAATTCATATACATGAAACATATCAAAAATAAAGATTTCAGTAACCACTAAATAATTATTAAATAAATAACCTATGGAAATGGCATATTGTCTGTAATTTTAATAATTATTATTATAATAATGTGCTATTTTACTATACCGTAACAGTGCCTTTATTTATCATGTAAGTAGGCGCTCAATTTATTTTAGTATTTTTATTTTATATACCTATTATAATGTTAGTTAAGTTTTTGAAGCATTTATGGTTTAGATTTTTATTCTATGTTATAACTGATAAAAGAGCTAAATCATCAAGCCTACCATAAATAAGTAGGTACTCTCAGAATGTGTGAATCACTGGCACTCAATGACTTAAAGAGGAATAATGAAAGTAACAAAAAAAAATACTCCAACAAAAATAATTTGTGGGTGGCCATATCACATAGAAGTGAGCTCTTTCAAGGCAACCTCAATGCAACCTTTTGATGGATAGAATTATTTTACTTTCTACATTTCTAATTAGAGCTAGCTGGTCTTTTTGCTAGAAATTAAGAAACCTTAATCTGATGTTGGTGCTTTTCTAGGATTATTAGTATGTATTAATGCTAGAAGCTTTTATAAGGACCCTGGTTGCTTTATGTGTACAACCCCATCAATATAGATATTAATTGTTAAGGACTTGTTTAAGTGTTGCATGCAGCTAAAAAGAGAGTATATCAATGTTAATTAAGTTGTAAGAATGTTACCTTTTGACCAAACATATACAAACTAATTTTAAGCTACAAGTACATTATAATAAATCAAATGAAAAAGGTTTGTTTTTCTTTTTAAACTAGAAAGTTATAAATCTAAATACTTACCTAAAAGTATAGTATTATAATATCTGTGCCTAAAATATCTACCATTATTTTACTTACAGGTTGCCACGAAACATGTGTACAAACCCATAAGGGGGTGATTCTGCACTCCAAGGGAATCAACTACGATTTTTTGATATCGATAATTTTTTGCAAAGTTATTTTCGAAATTCCAAAGTTCGTGTCGTATATAAGTAGTACACATGTTACGTGGCACTTCTTGAAGTGAGCGGAGCGTAACGCAGTTTCTTGAAGTGTCACCCGGCAAACCAATTTATAAGACGTTGTCACGTCAAAACAGATTCAGGCGCAAAATATTAGGATAACCATTAATTAGTAACAATTCCACGCAAAACCTCTAATGAGATTCGACCCTCCCATAAATTGGCATGACATGCAATCAGAGAACTTGCAAGCAGACAAATTAAAGTGCCAGTGATGCACTACAATTAACTTCTGTGTGCTTGGAGGATAAGTGACTTGTTAGTTTAATACTCACTGCGCCTGTTTTTTACCTTCTCTGATTGCATGGCACGTTGGATTTGTGGGAGGGGGGCGAATTGCATTTTGTAGAATCTTTTGAGGTTTTGCGCGGTATTGTTACTAAATAAAGTTTATGTAGTTAGATACTAAGGTAGGTACCAACACGCCCAAGTGATAATAAAAACGGTCCGATTTGGCATTCTTTGTGGGCGGAGGAAGGAAGTCTGTAATCATTCAGTGTCAGCTTCAAATCCCAGTACATTATCGACATTCATCTCGGGCACACATCATGTATCCAGTACTTATAATCCTCGTCTCTTTGATCGTGACGTCACAGCAAGCTGTCCTACGTCGCGAAAAAGTGCCGGAAGCTAAGGGTATGGTGATAAAAACCGCTATTGCACGGGATTCTCCGAGTGTGTTTGAATATGAACTCTGTCCAGAGGGATTACAGATGGATGTTGCCGGTGTTTGCAGAGAAGTTTGGTACGATGAGCCGCCGGTGGAAAGTTCTGAATATTGACGATATTTTTTGATTGATTCTTATGTAAGGTATATTTTGTCAGCTCATTATGTTCTCCTGCCTACTAGACCTGATAGAAATAAAATGGTGCCGAACTAAAAAGTGTTTTTCTTAAAGGTACTTAAAGCTTTGCTTGGAAAAGGTTTTTGAAATCAGAAAGCAGAATGTTTATTTTTTTGGGCTTTCAAAATAATCTTATAGACAAGTAAAAATTTAAAGTATAATATAGGTACCTATTACTTGTTTCTACCCGCGGCTTTGCTCGCGTTGTTTCTATGGAAACTTTAAAGGATATTTCCTTACCATTGGAACTGTTTGGGCCATTTCAGGATTTGAGCTACCTACATCGGTTATGCAAATTTCAGCCCGGGCCGTTCAGTAGTTGTGGCGTGAAGAGGTAGCAAACATTGATCCAAACTTTTGCATTTATAATACTTACTAGCTGACCCGCCCGCGATTTCATTCGCGCGGACTTTAGTAGTACCCAGTTACTAATGTATATGCATGCCTAGCCTCAGATAGAAGTTTAGGTAGGAACATAATAACTCAAGAATGTAAATTTCTAAAAAAACTTCTTAGTAGGTGCTTACGTCCTAAACCAAATTTTCATGCAAAATTTCAGCCACGTAGTTTTCTAGAACTTATTTTCTAGATTTTCTTGATAAGTCCGTGAGTGGCCTAACTTTGACTCCACACCATTAACCATTAGTGTGCGAATTTCAAAAAACCCCGAAATACGTGTCTATTTATATTGAGTCATTTTCCTACGCTACAAATTTTGACAGGCCAACAGTTACGGTTCTGAGGTTATTATAAACATGACCTTTGACCCCATTTTAACACCTTAGAATAGAAGAATATGAATTTCCAAAAATAAAATAAATAATGCTGGACAATTCCCACAGCATTATCTAGCCCCAAGGAAGCAGAGCTTGTGTTATGGGTACTAGATGAACTGATATACTTAATAAATACACTACATAGATAGATATTTTTTATTTTACATAGAAAACATCCACGCCCTGGACAAATGTCTGTAGATCGTACAAACATTTGTCCCGAGGCGGTAATGGAACCCGCAACCTCCTGCGTCGCAGGCAGACCTTCGCCCGCTGCGCCACAGAGGTCGCCACAAATGCGTTCTTAGCGGGTGCCTATACGTTTTAAAAAAAACTTCAATGCAAAATTTCAGCCTCGTAGCTCTTGTAGTTCCTGAGATTTCGTGATATGTCAGTGAGTTGCACAACATTGACCTATCTTGTAGTTTCAGAGATCTCATGATGAGTCACCCAGTTTTCTCTTTTATAAATATAGATTAATGTGATGACGGTGATGAGATTATCGAAATAAAGTGTTTGATAAGTTTCTGTTCACTTAAATGTTTGTCCACGAGTAGAAGTTTTATTGAGATAGTAAAAATAACACAAACTTTTACAACGTTTAATTCAGAATGTCCTAGGTACAATATAAAATTTCTCAAAGCGACATTTTCCACTATAACACGTTACCGTATTTCGTTACTTAAGACCTTGGTATGAGCGGTGAAATGAACCTCCATGTGTTGAGCTGTTCAAGCATCGGGTTCAGAGCCAGGGGTGCGATTCTGGCGGTTCCGTGAGAGATGGCGCCGTCGAAACGGTTGATGTAACCGAAGAAGACTTCGTCGATAATCGCGTTGACGATGGCGTCGATGTCCCCGCCGCCGATAACCCCGCTCAGGTTGGACTGGAGTAAAAAGAGAAATAGATAATGCTGGATGATTCACACAGCATCATCTAGCCCCAAGCTAAGCCGAGCTTGTGTTATTGGATCATTGGGCACTTTTTCACATAACAATAATAAAATCACTAATAAAAATGTTTTTTTTTTTTAAATAAATCAATATGGAATTGCCGAGTGCAGTTGCACCTTACATTTGGCTAAAGTTATTTCAAAGAACTGTTTAAAAATTATAATCAGTCTCAAAGCTACAAAATGATTTCTGAAACATGTCAAAAGTGCCCAAAGCTCCCTACGGTATGGAGGTTTGGGCATCCCTCGAGGAAGTTTGGGCATTTGTTTAACGTACATATTATCCGTAATATAAATCAACTAGTTGTTATAATCTAAGATAATTCATATCTAACTCGCGAAAATAATCGACTTTTGAAAAATTTTGAATAGGTATGAGAGAAAGAAAATTATTTTAAAGACTACTTAGCACCTACAAGGTAACACGTAGACATACCAAAACACTGGTTACCACACTATGACCTAGGTACTTACACCCAAGACTACGATCTGTATGTAGGCTACCTTTAAATCACAATATATTATGATACTTATATTAAGATTCCTTAATATATTAGGTATGTGAGTAGGTATGTAATATGTATTTATAAATATATAAGTATACATTTATAGGTGTAGTTATGTACCTATGTATTTTTGTAATATTATTGAAGTGTGTTATTATTTATTTTTGAGTAAATACATAGTAATAATTTTTTTAAAGTAGTAGGTACCATCTTAGAGCATAACAGAGTACCATAACGGATGCACAGATCTTACCCCATCTACATATCCGACGATCCTATCCATACCAGGTGTCTGGCAGAGATCGCTCTTGAGCGATAATTGTCACTTAAATTATAATTATTTCATTTTAAATTGTTTCTTAGTTTTAAGTGTGCAATAAAGGATTTTTTTATCTATTTATGATATGAATATGAATGAAACAAACGGAAACCTTGGTAGAAGATATTTCGAAGGATGGGTTTGAAACAGCCTCGATGATAACAGAGTTGCCATCATCAGATTGCTTCAGGTGCAGAAGAGCTCGGAATCGGAATCCTTCGATGACGAAACTAAAAACACAAAATCCATTTGGTTTATCTAGCCTCTCTCGAACGGCACTCAAAGTTCCATGCGTTAGTAGGTAGGTACGCTGCATATAAATAAAAAATATAAATAATGCTGGACAATTCACACAGAATTATCTAGCCCCAAGCTAAGCAGAGCTTGTGTTATGGGTACTAGGTAACTGATATTTAATACAATACACTACATAGATAGATATTTTTTATTATACATAGAAAACATCCAGAACTGTCTGCAGATCGTACAAACATTTGTCCCGAGGCGGGAATCGATCCCGCAACTTCCTGCGTCGCAGGCGGACCTTCGCCCGCCGCGCCACTGAGGTCGTCGAGTGTCGATATAGTGGAAGGATGCGTAGGTAGGAAATATTATTTAAATGCATGGAATTCGAATGTCGATAATTTCTAACCTAGGTTTTAAGGATTTGAAGGAGAACGCTATACACGATGCCACGGAAAGGGTGTACTATCATAGTACACCCTTTCCGTGGCATCGGCATAGTACTATATTCGTGGCATAGTACTACTATACCGTAAGGGGGCGATTATGTACATCAAGGGGGTCAACGTGTTCTACGATATTTAAGTTTTGATTTTTTTTCCTTTTGACGTGACAACGTCTGATAATTCGATAGAGCCGGCTGCACGCACGAAAAAACATGACGTCATGCGGCGTTACCTCATGCGGCGTTACCTCGCTATTTTCTTAAGACGTTGTCACGTTCAACTATCGTCAGTAAACCGACTTTACAGACAACCAATTTTTTTTTAAATGGAGACTTTTTTTCTTCATATTCCTGTTATTTTACGTTATTCTTGTTTTGAAATTTCAAAGGATTTACATATTTTTGTGTAATAATTTCATGCCAAACACTGGTTTTCATGAAAAAACAAGCAATAAATCATATGTGAAATATTTTGTAATGTTTAAATAATGCAAGAGTGCGTGTAAAAGAATACGAATAGGAAGAAAAAAATTATATTTTTGCAAAAAAGTTCCAATTCAAAAATCGTTAATTGTATCTACAAGTTGATCTCCTTGGGGTCCAGAATAACCCCCTTTCGGCTTAGTAGGTACTTACATCCTTTCCGTGGCACCCTGTACTCGTAGTAGAAACCCGATTTCGATCGTATTAGTTTACCCGGGGGTTCCTAAACTCTTAAGATACGGAATAGCCACCAAATACTTCTAATAATATGGATCTCATATCAAATGATTACAAATGAATGATAATAAAATAATATAAATAAGAACAAAAACTTTTATAAGAAATATTTTATAAGTAACTTTTTTGGTGAAATCGGCCCTTTACTACAGTCATATACGGAGGATAGGCGCAGCTCTGGCTAACCGTAAACTTAGGTAATTTTGTAACAAAGCAAGAGATACCTATAAGGTACCTAGTGTTTCTGGGACGTTAGGCACCTACTAACTTACCTGGCCTCTCCTTTTCCATACAAAGGAATTGCAGTCAACAGATCGCCAGTTAAGTCGTATTCACCTAGGAACGGGAAATATAATAATTAATCTCTCTTCACATAGAAATGTCTTTAAAATAAATAAATAATGCTGGGCAATTCACACTGAATCGTCTAGTCCCCAACTAAGCACAGCTTGTGTCATGGCCGCTATTGGTAGGTACTAACTAGATAACTGATATGTGCAATACATTAGGTAGGTAGGTACTTGGATAGTTAATTTTTTATTATCATAGAAAACACCCGGAACAAATATCTGCAGATCGTACAGTGTGTCTACCATGAGTTTTCACAATCTATACTCGCTAGCGACTTTAGTATTTTTTTTATGAAAAATTGTACAGCGCCTCTAGCGGATAGTTGGGAACTATAATGCGCAGTATGAGTTACGTAGTTAACTATCCTACGTCACAGTGTAGTAAACTATACTACAGCGACTGTAGTTTGGGCTTCATTTGCTTATAACTTGGTACCATGGGTTACAAATTTGACAAAGGTCATTGTAACGAACTATATCTACTGTAGTTACGGCACTCTTAACTACGGCGAAATTTTGCTTCGTGAAATGACTATAGTTTGAGATAGATTTTGCGATTTTCGAATTAAAAATGTTTAATAGAGCATGTTTTGTCTTGGAAATTTTCTTCCTTTTCTATCACAATTGCCCAATCGTCTCTAAAAAGTTTTTATGTCATCTTTGCTTTCTTTTCTCTCATAAATTTCGCAACCGTCCCTAAAACAAATTTGTAAATTTCGAGGCTCGCTCCGCTCGCTGCGCCGTTTTATATCTGAATAGCGCTAAAAAATCTTTCAAAAATTCGAGGCTCTTGCTCGCCGTTTTTTCTTTATTTTTTTGTTTACTTGTGATTTTAACGCTTTCTGAACTTTATCAAAATGAACATAATCCCCAGGCTGGGCATGCGGGTTAGGGATCGCAGTTCGGTGGTAGAATTGTTTTGCAGGGGGCGCTGCTGCCCGCCCCCGGTGGATATACCTTAGTCGCCTGTTACGACACCCGCGGGAGAGTTATGGGATGGTGCAAATTCTAGGCCGGCACCACACAGCTATATAAATATAATATATTCTCCTGCGACGCAGGAGGTTGTGGGTTCGATTCCCGCCTCGGTACAAATGTTTGTACGATCTGCAGATATTTGTTCAGGGTGTTCTGGAGGTTTTCTATGTATAATAAAAAATATTTATCTATGTAGTGTATTGTATTATATTTATCAGTTATCTAGTACCCATAACACAAGCTCTGCTTAGCTTGGGGCTAGATAATGCTGTGTGAACAGTCCCGCATTATTTATTTATTTATTCATGTATAACAAGAGGCACTATTTAAGCATTATTTATTGGCATAGTTGAAACCACCAAATTCCATGGCAGGGCTGCTAACATGACGGACACGATACGCCTGGAAATAAGTATAAACTCACCAGCTTTGATTTCAAGGACAGGAACGGAAATGTCAATGTCAAAGGTCATCTGTCTGAGGTCCAAGTGGCTGTTGTGGACCACGAAGCTGCCAATACCACGGACGTCGACGTCCTTCAACTCAAGATCCAAGCTGTAATTAAAAAAAGGTCTTTGGTCCCAGCAAATTCGTGCTACTCGCTGGGACGAACGGGAAAATATTACCTACGTTTTTAAAAATTGTCCCTTTCGTCCCACCACAATCCGCAGTAGGACGAACAGGAATAAGTACTTAAATTAAATATAACAGTCATCTATAAAATAGTACCCATAACACATGCTCTGCTTAGCTTGGGACTAGATGATGTTCGTTGGATTGTCCAACATTATTTATTATTATTAATCGTAAATCTTGTATTTGTTTTCCTGATTTGTAATGTGTTTAATTACCAATAGAATTGAATTAATTTTAGAATTGAGAAATTATCAGTGAATTATATTCCAAACAGATAAGGCGAAAAAACGGTAACTTTAAAACTGTCGGACCAATCGGAATTCCCCTTAAAAATATCTAACTACCTACCTACCCATACTTATTAATAGATTTTGTTTATAAGTAGAGACACAAGTAATGATACCCTATTTTACTGGGACAGTATGGGGGCCCCCATAACCAGAGCCAAGGTACGGGTACACTTTCTAAAACAAGAAAAATCTGCTCCTTTTTGGCATATCTACGTAGCACACAACTCAACTCAACAGCCTGTATTGGTCCACTACTGGACGCAGGTCTCCCCCTGATAAGCGCCTTTTATCAAATGGGGGTAATGCCCATAATTCCCACGCTGGGCATGCGGGTTGGGCATCGCAGTTCGGTGGTAGAATTGTTCTGCAGGAGCGCTGCTGCCCGCCCCCGGTGGATATCCCTTAGTCGCCTCTTAGGACACCCACGGGAAGAGTTGGGGTGGTGCAAATTCTAACACGGCACCACACAGCGAGTAGCACACAGATGAAAGATAATTCTGTCATCTGTGCCGCATAAAATATTAAGATTACCTTGGTAGGTAGTGTTTTTTTTATTTAAAAAGTTCTGTTTCTCACATCGATGTAAGTAAAATTCGGTAGATTGGGCACTAGCTTCTCGAAAGTAGAACGCTCAAATTAGGTCCAATTAGGTCCAACCACCTCAGTCACAGTCGGACCGGCGGCGCCGCCGGCGTAGGTACGTGTTTCGCGTGTATTGATTGTGGTCTCGATCGTACTTTTTCATTCATCACACATTAGGTAGGTACTTATATTGCAAAATATTGGAAATAACGTGTCTTTGCGTTTAGTTGTAACACAACACAGGCCATTTGTTGAGTTAGCGCTGGGAGAACGTGCCGTATCTACAGAATTTTACTAATATCTATGGTTTCTTACTTGATAAGTCCAGCGGGAACGACCAGATGGTAGGCTGCTATAATCAGGGGATCTAGGGGAGGTATGCCGAAGATGCTTGAACCATTGTTGATGATCCGGCGCAAGTATGCGATCAGCTGACGGACCAGCAAGTTGACGAGGATATTCCTCTGGGCGTCCGAGTCTTGGTAATCTAGGAGATAGCAATTTTGTCGTTTAATTTTTACTGTAGCTGATTTTGTTAATCATAATATTAGAGGCTCAACTCGGCACAGGATACAATTTAATCTTGTTTTGATAAGCCTATTAGGTACCTATGTCCTACGACTCCCACGACTGGGCAAAGTCCTACCTCCCCCCCCCCCCCCCCCCCGAAACTAGTAGAGTTTATCTTAAAAAGTAAGTAAGAATGGACAGCCTGATGTCGGGCTAGGTAATTTAACCAACATGGATTTTTCTCAATTAAACAAAAAAGTAGAGCAGACATAGTGGGTAGAGTAAAAGAGTCATAATATGAACCACCATAAGGATTTTCTTATACAGGGTTATTGGTAATTAGACCGGATCCTTTTAGGGGGTGATGGGGGAGGCCATTTGCAACTATTTTGACCCTATATCGTATTATGCAAAAGTTAACCATTTTTGAGATATTCGCAAATTCTTAATTTTTTGGGAAAACCCTGATTTACGTCTTCAAAATTAAATTTAAAAAAAAGTGATCATCCAATTCAAATTTTAGTGACTGATTTAGATAGCCTGAAGTCTAATTATTAATAACCACTAACACAATCGTATGAATCTGTACCCATATGGAAGCTAAAGGACATGTTTATAAAAACAAAGTTTATTTTTTTTGTAAAGTCCTTACAAAAACCCCATTTAACAAAAAAATACTCCAGTGAATTTGATCGGCATGTTATTTAAAAAACATCTACACATCTTTAGCTATCCAAAGAGGTATAAATCAATGCACTTTGTAACATTATTGCAGAAAAAAGGATAAACCATAAGCAGGTAGTAACTTCCAATAAATCAAACTATGAATTTTGTAAAACAAACAAAAAATTTATTACTATCAAAACAATTTACTATTTAATTTACAATTTACATTATTAATTTACAATTTACAAATTTTAATTTACAATTTACAATTCGTTTTCAAAATGTCCACCTCTATTCCGTATGCAAAGCCGCATACGATGGCGTAACTCAGTTTTAACAACCCTTGTTGTCAAATTTATTTTCATTTTTTCGGCAGCTCTTATTATTCGGCGTCTTAATTCATCCACTGATGAGATAGGTGACGTCAAATCGTCATAGACTAGGCTCTTCATATGACCCCAAACATAATAATCACATGGGGTAAGGTCGGGACTCCTTGCTGGCCATGGAATACTACCTCCTCTACCAATCCATCGGTTCGGAAAATGCTGATTGAACCATTGACGCACACTAGTCCTGTAGTGAGCGGGGCAGCCTTCATGTTGGTAAATCATACCTTGGCGTGTTGCTAATGGTACCTCACTAAGAAGGCCAAAAACTTCGTTTCTTAAAAACTCTTCGTATGTGTCACCATTTAAATAATTAGGCAAGAAATAGGGACCAATTAAATTATCATCAATTATTCCCATCCATACATTAAGTGAGAATCGTCTTTGCGACCCTTGCTCTTTCTTTTTATTGGGATTAAGATCAGCTTTTCTAGACCAAAAATGAATATTATGGTAATTTGTGATTCCATCTTGATCAAACTTTGATTCATCCGTCCATAATTTTTCTGAAAAAATTAGGGTTCTCTATGTCAGCATTTAGCATAAATCTGCAAAATGTTATCCTGTTAGCGGGATCTCCGTCTTCTAATACTTGTACAGGGGTTAAATGGTACGGATAGAAACCTGCTCCATGGACCGTATGCCAAACTTTCCATTGGGTTACACCGAGTCTTTGAGCAACCATGTTAGTTGAAATGGTAGGATCCTCTTCAAAATGACGAATGATTTCTTCTTCGTCCTCCGTTCGATGAACATGCGGTCGGCCGGCGTCACTTTGTCGTCTCTGAACACTGCCAGTCTCTCGAAGTCGCCGATATGTATTATCAAATACACTTTCATGAGGTAACCGGCGCTGAGGAAACCGAGACTGATACTCTGCCCGTGCACGTGTAGAGACACCGTTTGCATAACCATAACAAAACAGTATATCCGCATATTCTTCGTTTGAAAAGTCTCGAGGAGGTGGTAGGATGCGTGGCACTGCAGCCATAATTGTTGATAAATTAAATCTTTTATTACTTCACCGGTTCGAAAAATGCGAGAAGAAAAACTATTAGAATTTCATTTGTCATGCGTTTAGCGGGAGATTTCGGCGGTTATTTTCATTGCAGGTCAAACAACAAAAAGTTTTTACTCCGCCATGATATCAGCCTATTCTGTTTTCGGAACAATAATTCAAAAAAAGAACTAAGTGAAAATCGCGCAAGCAAAGCCCAAGTCCAAGATGTTGGTAAAGCAATGTATCCAAACTTATTCACCAGCTAAGTCATTACATTTACCCGTATTTTTCTGCAATTGTGTTACAAAGTGCATTGATTTATACCTCTTTGGATAGCTAAAGATGTGTAGATGTTTTTTAAATAACATGCCGACCAAATTCACTGGAGTATTTTTTTTTAAATTGGGTTTTTGTAAGGACTTTACAAAAAAAATAAACTTTGTTTTTATAAACATGTCCTTTAGCTTCCATATGGGTACAGATTCATTACGATTGTGTTAGTGGTTATTAATAATTAGACTTCAGGCTATCTAAATCAGTCACTAAAATTTGAATTGGATGATCACTTTTTTTTTAATTTAATTTTGAAGACGTAAATCAGGGTTTTCCCAAAAAATTAAGAATTTGCGAATATCTCAAAAATGGTTAACTTTTGCATAATACGATATAGGGTCAAAATAGTTGCAAATGGTTCGATTATTATTTGGTATCAAAAATGATTCCAAAAGTTCGAAAGAAACATCTCTCATTCGTAGCGTTCTTGGCAGAACCAAACGGTCGTGGTCGTCTTGACGAGTCTTTTGTATTGTAAGGGCTGATATCGCTCGCCTCACGATATATCGCCATCTCTCCCTGTTAGTGGTCATTCTGGAACATTCATGCAGGGGGACAGAAGAAACATCTAACGTCTTAGAATTAATGAATATCTATGTCATTTTTATGAACTTGCAAAATGTGCACATAGTATGGGGGGAATAAAACATAGGCTACGTTTTATCCCTTAAATCAGTTCCCATCCTATAGGATAGAAATAATCTTCATATTCATTAATCGAAATAATCTTCTCCATTTATTTAACCCCTTAAACCTTACCTACCCTCAAATTGCTTATTTTCAACTCCGTCGGACTTCCATATCTTCCAAACTACTGAATATTTAACTTTGAAATTTATATATGGTAAAGTTCAGGACTTATTCTATCGATCATATGTTTCGAAAACACGATTCCATAAAATTTTCTCGATAGAAAAAATCGCAAAGTTACCTCTAATTTTTTACTAAAACCCTAATTTCTCAATAAATACAGATGATACGATCTTGAGATTAAGCATAGTAATTGAGCTAAGTATAAAGAACATTTTATATGTTGCCTTTTTTAAAATTAACTATTCTAATGTTTGTGGGGAGCAAATAACTACTAAAAACTTGATTTTTGGGCTTACGCCGCTTTGCTCTGTCCCGCTCCTGTTAACGCGAAATCCTATGCCTATCCTCTTCACACAATAACGAGGTAGGGTACCGCCTTAAATAACGCGTGCGGGGACGCAGATGATCTCTCCCAGCCCCGAGTAGTCGCGGCGGCGGCGCGGCGGCGCGCCCCTGCGGGTCGCACCGCTATGGCTGGGCATTGAATGCGTTAATAAAAACTAAATTACGCGGTAATTAGGTAGTAGGTACATGCTTAATTTTATCTTAAAAAACAAGGGATTAACGCTAGACAAGCATCTCTGCCAATGATAAACACCCGTATAACCTAGGCATACGATTGATTTCCTATCACTGCGATAGACAATTACATAAATTACATTGGTAATCTAATCATAAATTCGTCGGTATCGGTAGGCAATTACTAAGGTCCCTAGTATTTTTAGAGGGAATAGCTTTCTTTCAAACCTTACGGGACCTCAAGGGATTTGCCAACCGCCTCAATATTGTCATCGGTTGGAAAAAAATACAGTACTTATTTAGGGTTATTCTAGTTTTCCCCCTTGAAATGTCCATTAAGGGGGAAAACTGGACTTCATTATACCCATAGAAATGAAATGCTAGCAGCCACGAATACTTTTATGGAATTATTATGGATAACTTTGTACGTTTTCAAGGGCACTGAGATTTCATAGATATCTATCTACTATTGGTTTTTAACCCCCGACGCAAAAAGAGGGGGGTGTTATAAGTTTGACGTGCCTGTCCGTGTATCTGTGTATCTGTCTGTGGTACCGTAGCTCCCAAACGGATGAACCGATTTTCGTTTAGTTTTTTTGTGTCATAGATAATTTTAGCCCGAGTGTTCTTAGCCATTGTGGCGTTCAATTACAAAAGTAGAAACGGAACGTTTCATGAAAATCTGTCCAGCCAATTAACGTAGGCGGGTTTTTAAAATTTTTAATTTTGTCTTGGCTATGCTATGGGCTTCTCAAAGATTCCTTTACGTACCGGTGAGATCCAGAGACTCAACATTATGCACACCAGGAGCGGCTGCTGCAGCCGTCACTGCCACACACACCGCCAATACAAGTAGCAATTTCATTCTGAAAACATTGAAAATTAAATTCCGGAAATTGCTATGGTCGTAGTTCAATGTCGCCACGGCCTGTTAACTGTGGACCAGCTTAAATCTTTTTACGTCAATATTTTTTTCATGAAATAGGTATTAAAAAAGGTTTGTAGCTTTTATTAACATTTATAGAACGTGTAATCCATGTTATTTTTTTTATAATTTTTGCAATAAGAGCACTTTAATAGTAGTTCGTCTACCAACTAACAAAATTCAATTGTACGAAAATGTAGAGATGACAATGCGAACTGAAAATCGGTAACTACTTGGAAAATATTATATTGCTATGGAATAACTTATTAAGTAGGCATTATTATTGTGGTTTCGACCGATAGGAATCAAAAAATGTATGATGATGGATTTGTAATGAGCATGAATTTTGGCTCGAATCCTTAATTTACGTACGGTAGATATGGACTCACCTTAACTCTTTTACGGTTGACTTGCTACTGCGCCTTTCGCAAAATCGCTTATTAGTTATTATATTATTAACTTATCAAAATTATAATCGGTAGAGCAGAAATCAGTTAAGTACCTACTGATTTTTAAGTTGAAAGATAGGAAAGATAAAACTCAGGGAATTATAATAGATAAAAAATAAATATTCGGTAGATTCCATTATTTTCAGTTAAAACAACAAACAACATCTATTTTACAATAAATAAATAAATAATGGTGGACAATTCACACAGCATTATCTAGCTTCAAGCTAAGCAGAGCTTGTCTTATGGGTACTAGATAACTGATATACCTACATAATACCATACAATACTTAGATAGTACTTTTTTTATCATACATAGAAAATATCCAGTAGGTATACATACATTTCTAAGTGTACATTTATTGTATTTATAAAGAGTTTTTGATTTTGATTTTTGATTTTGATATCTGCAGATCGTACAAACATTTGTCCCGACCGCCGGCCTCCGGCGTCGCAGGCGGACCTTCGCCCGCCGCGCCACTGAGGTCGTCAAACAATAATAAATAAGATAGTAATGTAAATGCGTCATAAATTATGACGCATTTACAATACTTACTATCTTATTCTCTAATACCTGGTATTGATATGGATCAGTTGAGCTACCTGTAGCCTGTTTGCAACAGTCTGCAGTTAGCTCAATTGTTTCAATTGTAAATACTAGTATAATTTTCTTTGTGAATAAAGGGTACTTATTGCTTTTTTATTGTAAATGCTAGTTCTAATTTGCTTCTATTCTTTGATTGTATTTTTTTTGTTAATAATGTCAATAGATAGATATAAATACCTACCTATAAGTAGGTAAGTGAAAGTGCGAACTCTTCGAGACTAGAAGGTTTATCTTCTATACATCCAATCGTCTGACAAAATCCAAAATCCGACTCAGGCTAGACGTGAATGCCTTTTCAAAAAGTAGGAAATTAAAGGCAATCAATGGATGGGTCATACCATACATCCCATAGATGTCTATCTAGGCAGAATCAATTGAACCAGATGTCCGAAGTAGGTTACAGAGTATCTCTAATATAAATAGGTAGGCAATTTTTTCGCATCACGGGTTTTGTCTAGACTGTTTTATTCTGATTCCGGCTGAAAAGTTTCGTCGTGTCATTGGCCGGTCATCCATCAGTGGAGATTGTGAGTCGTGGTGCTTTTCACAAGTCCAGGTCGCCGGATACCCGGTTCCGGTACCCGGCGGCGAATTGTATGCTAATTATGCCGGTAACTGTGTGGTGCCGGCTTACAATTTGCATAACCCCAACTCTTCCCGCGGGTGTCGTAAGAGGCGACTAAGGGATATCCACCGGGGGCGGGCAGCAGCGCCCCCTGCAGAACTTTTCTACCACCGAACTACGATCCCCAACCCGCATGCCCAGCGTGGGGACTATGGACATTACCCCCATGTGATAAAAGCCAATAAGGCGCTTATCAGAGGGAGGCCTTCGTCCAGTAGTGGACCAATACAGGCTGTTGAGGTTGAGGTATGTCGGTACGTGTGAAACCTACCTAACGTACCTACCGGCTACCCGGTAACCGGTACGTATGAAAAGCCACGTACAGTCCGAGTAAGTCGCAATGTCAGCAAAAAGTCGCCCCATGGTCAGTGGCACGACTTGTATTGTACCACTGACCATGGGGCGACTTTTTGTCGTCCATATGATTTTTCCCGTAAAGTCTGACGGAAACGTCGAATGCACAATGCACAGCGCATTTATCACAGTCGTTTACGATTGCTTTATTCAACAAAATGTCCAAACTTGTTAGATGAATTCCCATGTGGGCCGATGAACCACAACCTTGGCCTAATTTTGAAGATAAAACGGATTAAATGCATATCAAAGGCTAGAGTGCTCGTGTTCAGAGGCGGTCTAAGGTAAGGGGCTCCTAAGCATTGATTAACCTCTTGACTGTCAATCTGTTTAATGGTGTATGTCCCATCGGATTATGAGAGTGAGGGAATTGAGAGTGCACCTGTGTTTGCGCACACACTTGTGCACTATAATATGTCCTGCGCATCTGGCTAGTCTCCGATGAGACTGGCAGCCGCGCGCCGCCGTGGTCGTAATTCGGCTAGAGGAGGACATTATTATTATTATTAGTGGTGTATGGACGAATGTGCTGACTAATATCGATACTTTTTAACTTATATCGATGCTGACTGAATTATAATTATGCAGTGTTTTTCTTTTTCGATCGAACGCCTACTGGTAACGGGTCTCTGGAAAGAATTTTTCCGATCATGACCGACTTTTTGACCCCCAGTCCGATTCTATGGCAATGCTTTATATTACCTATACTGGATTTTTCCCGCAGCTTTGCACGCGTTTCTAGGAATAACAAAATAGCCTTTATATTATTCCAGGTCCGAATCTTTGTGTGCAAAATTTCAGCAAGATTCATTCAGTAGTTTTGGCGTGGTCTTCGGTGAACCATCTTTAAACTTTCGCCTTCATAATATTAGTAGGATTTATTTATATTTCATTACTGAAGATTGTAGGCAGTAAGTTTCCTTCGCCCATCATGCAGTCTTTCAACAGAATCCTAACTCTTTAGACTTCTTAAGTTGGGATTCTGTTGAACGGCTGCGCAACTCAAAAAATTGTATTTTGTAATTAATTAATAGTATTTTGTATCTTTATTTGATTTTTTGTAATGTTTTGTGTGTACTGTGCCTTATGGACAAAATATGTCTGACTCAATAAACTTTTTTATTTTTTTTTATTTTATTACCTACTTTACAATAATGTAGCATATTTGGTCCGGATTTGCACGTCCGACTTTTCGATTTTCGGTATTTCTTTCCTGACCCTGCTATAGCCACAGAGGCATTTTTACTGGTAGGTCTCTAACTCCTAGATCTAACTCTGTGTGCTCTATGGACGCTCCCATCTTAGTTACGGCTTTATTTATTACACCATTGTCACGTGTGACATTGCATAATCTATTTCCATAAACGTAAGTAAGGCGAGACATGACATGTGTTAACTCTATATTATTATGGAATTGCTAGCGTCACATTGTAACGTTATAATTATTCTCCTTTTCTTTGTCTATAGGTTTGTAGTTGGCTTACAAAGCCAAACTTTATCCTTATAACCTAGCGTTATTACTTAGTACCTAGTACTTATCTTGCTGTGCCCTAGCCGGCTCCATATTTGAGACTGATTAACTATAATAACTTTTGTACAATAAGGTCGCAATAAAAATTTTGAATTTGAATTTATTGGTGTATACTCACTCGTACTATATATTGTCCCCTAGTAATTTTGGCCAAAAAGTACCTTCTCATAATGTAGGGACAGGTTAAGTACCTGTCCCTACATTATGAGAAGGTACCATTTTAGTTGAACAATTTTTATTGACGCTACTTTACGTAGGCATTTTGCCAACAACCACAGAGGTCTAATAGGATTTTTTTACATAGAGTCGACGCTTTAGCTTCTCTCTTTTTACACAGCCTATCAAATAAGTACCTAGATTCAGGGCTTCGATAAATAGATAGAAAAAGCTTTATTGTACACTTAAATCGATAGAAACAATATAAAAAAACTTAAAAACTAAGAGACTAGTGGCAGTCTTATCGCTCAAGAGCGATCTCTACCAGATGGATAGGATCATTGGATTGTACTAGGGGATCTGTACGCATTATGTAAGTGGTCTTAACGGCCGTAGCACACCTCCGCTGTGGAATACGAATAGCGGAACCGCTGGATGAATTCCGCTGCGATCAAGTGTAGTTTGAGTAGCGGAACTGGGCGTCGGAACGTCACGCAGGTCAGTTGAGTCCAGTCAGAGGAGAAAGCAATATTATTGTGGACTTTAACTGTAAAAGGATAAACAGAAAATAGGTCTATTTCTGACCTTTTCAATTAATTATTCTCTAAAATCGACGTCCATTTTATGAAAAAAATGTAGTTCCGCTTTTTATTTTTGTCGATTTCCACAAACACATGCGAAAACAACGCGGCAACGCGACAAAATAGCGGAAGTGTGGTTGACGTCGGAGCAGATCGACGGAACCGCGCGGGGAAAGAGATAGAATTATAGTCAAATCTATCCGTTAGAACAGGCAGTCTCGCTAGTGTTCCGCTTCTCCTACATACGGACAAGACATGGCGAAATTACTGCGGTTTCGCTGTTATGGTTTCGCAGCGGAGGTGTGCTAGGGGCGTGACAGCTATGGAAATACCTTTTGCTTTTAATTTCT
Organism: Eupithecia subfuscata; assembly: GCA_963564075.1. Classification (NCBI taxonomy): domain Eukaryota; kingdom Metazoa; phylum Arthropoda; class Insecta; order Lepidoptera; family Geometridae; genus Eupithecia; species Eupithecia subfuscata. The sequence continues at coordinate 8,510,052 of OY751097.1, read as the reverse complement.
CTTATGTTCCTTAATTTTAAGCATAAAGGAAACGCATCAGATGACCTCTTCGGATGACGATAGTGCTTGCGTTAGAGTTATGTTTATGGGAGAGGATATTACACAATTAGTCACAGAGGATTTATTACCCCGTATTAGTTTATGAGCGCAGAGGCCAGATGTCGCGCGTAAAACGACATCGGTACTCCAGAACTACTTACTTACTTACGTATGACCGAGCCTGTAATATATACATGTACTGGCTGCTGCCTGCGGCTTCGCACGCGCTTTTCAAGTTGCCTATATTTGTCCCCGGGATACCCTTACCTCACATGCTTGATGCTGTAACTGTCGACACTAGACAAACCTTATATGGTTTAACGTTTAAAGTGTCGTAGAAATAAGAATATAATAAGTTTTAGTTTAATAAAGAAATACTTATAAAAAAATACTGCCAAATTTGGTTAAGATCAGTTCAGCCGACATGGCGTGAAAAGGTAACAGACAGACTTTCTAATTTATAACATACTAGCTTCGGCCCGCGGCTTCGCACGCACTATACCGGCATAAAAAAACCTATTTCCGTCCCTGGGATAGCGTCTAGCTTCCTGCCAAATTTCATTAAGATCGGTTCAGCCGCTTCGGCATGAAAAGCTAACGGACAGACAGAGTTACTTTCGGATTTTTAATATACTAGCTTCTGCCCGGCTTCGCAAGCGTTGTTTCTATGAAAGCGTTCCAAATTAATTTCTGTCCTATGGGAACTGTTTTATGGGATAAAAAGTAGCCTATGTTTGATTCCAGGCTTAGAGCTACACCGCTGCAAATTTTAGCTTAATATGTTCAGTAGTTTTGGCGTGAAGACGTAACAAATTACGTCTTCACGCCAAAACTACTACTACTACGTAACAAATTATATCCCATAGGACAGAAATTACCTTGGAACGCTTTCATAGAAACAACGCGTTTGAGTTTTGGCGTGAAGACGTAATTTGTTACGTCTTCACGCCAAAACTACTGATGCGAAAGTTTGGATGGATGGATGGATGGATATCCATCCATCTATCCATCCACTTTCGCATTTATAATATTAGTGTGAAGTATGGATTGTGGGTGAACCCTCACTAGTGTAGTTTCACACACTAAAACACTGTGATACAATTCAATAATCGTTTATTTAGTCTTGCCTCTACTTTTTATAATAATTAACATAGATTGACTGTCGACATTCTTGTTTTTCCCCTAAGCGTTGTCTGAGGAGTGTTTACACCTTTACTTCCCAAAATCTCCTAATATTGATAGCATTGCCAACTCTAATCTAAAAATCACACTAATATTATAAATGCGAAAGTTTGGATGGATAGATGGATGGATGTTTGTTACTCTTTCACGTAAAAACTTCTGAACGGATCGGGCTGATCTTTTTTCATACAGGTATTTTGTAATCCTGGAATCAAACAAGCTACTTTATATCCAATAAATCAGTTCCCGTGGGATAGAAATCCCCTTTCAACTTTTCCATAGAAAAAACGCGTGCGAAGCCGCGGGCGGCAGCTAGTTTATAATAATTAACACAGATTGATTGTCGACATTCTTGTTTTTCCTCGAAGCGTTGTCTGAAGAGTGTTTACACCTTTACTTCGCAAAAACTCCTATATTGATAGCATGCCAACTCTAATCTAAAAATCACACTAATATTATAAATGCGAAAGTTTGGTTGGATAGATGGATGGATGTTTGTTACTCTTTCACGTAAAAACTGCTGAACGGATCGGGCTGATCTTTTTTCATACAGGTAATTGTAATCCTGGAATCAAACATAGGCTACTTTTTATCCCATAAATCAGTTCCCGTGGGATAGAAATCCCCTTTCAACGTTTCCATAGAAACAACGCGTGCGAAGTCGCGGGGCGCAGCTAGTATTGTTATAAAATATTGATCACAATAGTTATAAAGGAGCCAGAGTAGTAAAAAATTTATCTGGTACTAATAACAAAATTAAAGGCCTAATGGTCGTAGTTGACTGCAAGGCGGAAGTGAGAGGAAACCTCTAAAGCTCTACGAATTAACGACCGCAACTGCTTGTATCTAACGAGTTGAAAGCCCGAATGCTGTCATAAATTAATTAATAACCTATATTTTGTCTGAAATCATCAAATGGTTTATATGCTCGTGTTACGGCTTGTTAGTGGGTCAGCGACTGATCGTACCCAAGTGGAGCATAACGGAAGGAAGACAAACAAATTCATTGACAAACAGAGTTCTGAGACATGCCTAGACATCCTCATGCTGGTATTCAACAATAGATAATCGTATTATATATAACTAGCTTCGGCAAACGTAGTGTAGGACGCCCTCCGGCCAGGTGGGATGACGATCTGCGAAAGACTGCAGGCAGATGCTGGATGCGGCAAGCTGAAGACAGGGCGCTATGGCGCTCATTAGGAGAGGCCTATGTCCAGCAGTGGACTAATATAGGCTGATGATGATGATGAGAACTAGCTTCTGTCCGCGGTTTCGCACGTGTTGTTTCTATGGAAACGTTTTAAGGGTTATTTCTATCCCATGGGATAAAAAGTATCCTATGTTTGATTGCAGGATTAGAATTACCTGTATGCAAAATTTCAGCCCGATCCGTTCAGTAGTTTTGGCGTGAAGAGGTAACAAACATCCATCCATCCATCTATCCATCCATCCAAACTTTCGCATTTATTAGTGTGATAGTGTGATTAGAATGCTTTGTCGGTTAACGTGGACGTTTATTGTATGAAAACTTGTGTCAAAATCGTCTAGACAACTGTTTAAAGTTTAACCATCGGTTGGTGACCTCGGGTCTAAGGCTGGTGTTCACCAAAAGATAGGTAATCGGACAGTTAGGCAGCTTCGTCGTTTGAGGTTTAATTTGTGAAAAATTGGGTTAAAATAGTCAAAACAACTGTTTAAAATATAACCATCTGTTGGTGAGTCTCAGTAGGTTTGGATGTGGACCTGGACCACGACGAGAAAAGGTTTTCAAATTTTTCATCAATGCTGGTGATGGGTGTGACGTCCACTTGTCATTTAGGTAGGGTTAGTACCTATAGGGCTAGATCGAGTGTTAACACGTCCAGTGCCACTGACTCCCCTCGCGTGTTCACGTAATTCGTATTCCAGTGCCGGTGACTCCCCTAGCGAGTCCACCTTGAAATGTTCCCGGCATCCGGCAATACAATTATGAAAATCGTGGTGGCATTGAACGCGTTAAATAAAACCATTCTTTAGGTAGGAATAACAAATGACTGTACCTACTAACGTTCCGTTCGACCGGTAAAGTCAAGTGATCCAATAAGAATAAGAATTTGTTCATAGCCACACACAATTTATACAAAAAAATGGGAAATAGGTAGAAAAATATCCGTAATAATGAAAAACATAAACCTTTGGATTTCATATAAATTATATTGTAAGTAGCAGCGTGAAGTAGAGTCCCAAGGGTAAAAATACTCCACTCGTTACGTCGCGAGATTCTCCGTGCTACCAACATGGAGGGACCACAAGTCCCAGATTTCAGTCTTTCGCTTGCCCATGAAAATGCTGTAGTAGTAGGTATCTCTACATCTGGGGCGACAATACCCATCTGAGCACAGAGGTGGACATTCGCGGTTCCAACTGTGTCTGGCCTATCTGTGTCCTAATAGGGGGGAGGAAAGGTGACGGAAGAATGGGGTCGGCGAGTGTGTGAATCGGTGGGCTCGCCGGTCATGTATAGGAGGAAGAGGGGACGCCAGTCGGGCCGGGGATGTTTTAAATGTTCCCGTGGTTCGGCGAAAATAGCGAGAGAGGGACACCGGAGAGGTTTTAGTGGGTATTACGTCCTTCTCAAGACGTCGAGTCCCACATAATTCTGGTCCCCCCAGACCAGTTTATTCGCCTATGAATTTCGTCGCCGAATAAAAAAGGTATCTCTACATCTACATTGATCTGGTTTCGAGAGGCCCTGAACGGCCAACTATAAGGATTTACTCCAGGCACTGTTTACACAATGCTATCAAATTTTAGATTAATTAATCTACCCGTCTTATCTCACCGTAACAAGAAACCTTTGCTTGTCTCTAAGCGAAAATAAAAAACACTGGAAGAAACTGTATCGAGATGATTTTAACTGCGACTGTACTCCAATTTCGGTGGTTCGTCTATCGTCTAGGTACCTATTTATTCTCAGTTCGGCTCCATGTGATTCAGTATTGACCTGCAGCAAAAGGCGAACAACTCGTGTTATTACATAGAGAAGAATCAAATTCATTTACGAAAAGTTTTTCTACGAAAATGATTGTTTGATCTTGGTGTAACTTTAGAATTTGCTGTGCGAAATGTTGGCGAATTTAGCCGTAGCGTTATCATTTTACGTGATACTGGCTAATGTTAATACAGCTCCGGTTTACCATCACAGTGAGTAATTTTTAGTGCAGGTGTAGGCTAAAGTTAGAGCACGCTAAAATTAACCCTTTTCTTTGAAGTGAATGCAATCGAATAGTCACCAATGTAGATACTTATTAGCATACCCAGTAAGGAAGTAAAGTATTTTAATGAGTTCTTATTAGCTGGACTCTGTGGTTCAAAAGTTTATTTATAAATATAGTTTTTAATTTAATGCTACAATATCTAAGAAAATCCGAAAAAACAACGAAAATTATCTATCAGAACATGTTCACACTTTCTTTATCGATTAAGCATAATTGGCTTAAAATTGAAAACAACTCGTTAATTTCGTATGTAAAATTTATTTCCTTAAAAATATCTTAGGGCTTACTTTCGCAGAAAACTTGCCATCATAGATAGATACATTACATTAATCTTTATTGCTCCATCAATACTCACACAACAATTAATTCCAAGAACTTCTATTGATTTTTACCTAAGTTTTTTAGTAAATATATGTGGAAACTTGTAATTAGCCCTCAGTAGCATATCATGCATGTTATATTAAGCAAAAATCTTTGTAAAAACATAGCTGTAAGTTTTCCTGAAATTCGTAACATAAAATAAAAATAAAATAAATAAACTTAATACTAACTATATATAATGTGGCACAATCCGCGGCCTTATCGCTTGCCTGGTTCTTAACCCATGTGGTAGAGCTCATTCTCCTGATTTTTTAAAGATCCGACAATGGGGGCTTTGCTTGGTTCCGGAGTTATGACGGTTTGAAATTCCCTTGGAGCCAAGTTGTAGAGCTCCTTCTGCTGATCACGTAGACACCCCACACTATAGGTTTTCTCCCTTGGATTCAGAGATATTGTTTGAGGGGTTTATTTTCTGGCTTAGGTTAGGTTAGAAAAATTATATATCATATAATTTTTCGCAAGGGGAGGGTATGGTGCTAATCCCGGAAAAAGTAAGAAGGGAAGTATTTTCACAATACACATCAATTAACTCTCTTTTTGTAATCTAAATAATAACCGATTCAAAAATTTAATATCGCCGTTTGTGAAGAGGAGCCATAACCAAATCAATGAGTTTCTCAGAAAATCGTCGAAAAGTTAAAACTGTCAAATATTAGCTAGAGTTTTTTTTTTCAAATCGGTCCTGTAGTTTCGGAGCCATTCAATACAAACAAACAAACAATAAAATCTTTCCTCTTTATAATATTATAGTAGGTAAGTATAGATACTATTAGTATTAGTACAGATAAGTTAAAAATTTAAGTTCTACCATGTTTTCATATGATATCTCCAGACCGTGGCCCCGCTTACTCTATCAACGGTCTGTCAGACCATCGGAAGCCGTACCTTGAAGTCCGCAACTCCACCTACCACGGCGCCGGGCCGCGAGAGGAGGCGCGGGCCATGTGCTCCGTGAAGACTGCCGAGGTCAACGCTACTGCTAATGCTACCATTACTAGGAGACTTCATGGGGTTGTTACTTCGCGTATGTATTAATTTAATATCATCATTATTAAAGGATATCGTTTAAAATAAAATTAAAGTGTCTGTTTGTAATGTCTAAATAAATAAATAAATAATGCTGGACAATTCACACAGCATTATCTAGCCCCAAGCTAGCAAAGCTTGTGTTATGGGTACTAGATTACTGATATACTTAATACAATACACGACATAGATAGATATATTTTGTTATACATAGATAACATCCAGAAAACCCTGAACTAATATCTGCAGATCGTACAAACATTTGTCCCGAGGCGGGAATCGAACCCTTCCTCCTGCGTCGCAGGCGGATCTTGGCCCGCTGCGCCACAGAGGTCGTCACTCGTCAACAGCTGTCTAAATAACAGCTTTTTTCATAATGCCTGTGAAAGTATGTTTTTATAGGCTAAGGTCTGATAACAAATGCCTAGGTACAGTTGCGGTTATAATTGGAGAAATACCATAAGGATCATACTCGCTTGAAGGTTACTACGATTTAAAATAATAAATTTCTTCTAATTACAATTTTCAGCTCAACATTATTACTTTATGCTGCACGGTATGCATAAGTGAAATATTATAGAATACGTACATAAGAAAAATTGTTTTAATACCTATAAAAATTTATAAAGGTGTTAAATTCAATTGTTATTTATTTTTGCTGTTTTATTTCCTCATGAAATACTTACATAATATACCTCAAAATTATGGTAATTACGTGTAAATGACTGTGTGGGTTTGATTGAACCTGGGACAAATATAATAATAAATTTTAAAAAAGTCGTAAGCACCACGAATGGCTGCAAGACAATGTCTTTAGAATCTGGGTCACCACTTCTGACCGCCACTGTACCTACTTACTTTTATCAACGAAAATTAATTAGGGTTTCTAGCAAATTTATTTCAAGCTATTGGCTTAAAAAAAGGAAATTCTGCTTTCGACGCCGGACTACTAATGTTTTTTTTACGTAGGTAAGGATAACATTTATCTAGTATCCATAACTTAAGCTTTGCTTAGCTTGGGGTTAGATGGTGTGAATTTTCCAGCAATAATTATTAATAAATGACACAGGATACCGTGAGTAAAAGAAGGAAGGCCTCTGCCTATCAATGGGACACAACACATCAGGCTAATAAATAATAAAAATAATTATGATAGCATATATTAATAAATAATTATTTTTATTATTTATGATTCGAGTCATTCCGAACCAAACAATATAACGTCTACTTATTCTGGTTCCAGGAGAGCTTCATTCTTCAATCCAACGCCTCGAAGTGATAATCTTCGGCCAGATGCAGCAGTTGTGGCAGAGTTTGGACGCATTGCGAGCGCAGCTGGCGAGCGAGTCACACGCATACCCCGACAGGCGAACTATGTCCTTTAGGTATAAGCCTGGTGTAGACTGATTTGTAATATGAAGTTAGAATAGTTCCTCAAAATACAACCCTCACGTAGGTAGGAACAATCAGCACGGAATATATCTGAACACGGGTAGATTTCTACTCTAGTAATAATGTATCGAACTGACTAATAAAGTGCAACAATTTCTTAGATTATAAAATCGCAACATATTTATTTTTTTAGGTATTGAGCGTTTTTATAAATTTTCATAAAGAAGTCTATTGACGTGATAAATCTGATTTAGGATTTACGACTTTATTTATCAGAGAACATGTAATCTTTTTGATAATAAACTTATTAATTTCATAAATTGCTGAACTCTTGTCGGTACCCAAGTCGTTCTTTGTCATAATTAATGTTTAGCGACTTTGGTTTGCTGAATACCTAATGTCTTAGTGTAACCCGATAGAAGTTGGTTTAATTTTCCTTAAATATCATGGTAGGTATGTAGTAAGTATAGCAAGTAACGTTATCTAATCTGTGGTATAGCTAGCTACATTAATTTACCTGGCTTGGGCACTATAATAATGTCTTGTCTTCGTTGAGACTGGCTCCCGTGGTAGAATTTCGGCTAGAAGGGCATCACCTGGTATTCAATCTTATTAAGGACGTACTGAGATTACTGAGATATTAGCACTGTAGGTAGGTACGGTACCTACCTTAGAGGTACTCAGTATTGTAATAAAACAAGTCTCGTAATAAAAGTTCATTTATTAACAAATTAGTACTTTACTGAAACATTCAGCTGCAGTTTACATGGTTAACTTCTACTGCCTTTAGTAAGAATTTAACCATGTAATAACAATAAAAAAATACGTTAGTTACAAAAGTTAATTCATTTATTTTCTAAATTATTACTTAATAAATATTAACAAATTATTATGCTTTATTATAATTTCATACATAATTAGAATTTGATTAGATAGAATCAGATGTTTTGGGTAATTAATTTTATGTTTAGCTTTTGAATTTTTAATAACTTAAATACTTTTAATGCCGTATTTTGTAATATATCTTTACACCAATCGTATACATGTTTGAGCTTTAAAAGTAACGGACGGGATTATAACTTAAATCTGATTGTTAAAATGTATTTAAACATTTAATACCTATAAAAAATATATTTTCGTACCTACATTTCAGATAATTTCGTATCATTTATTTTATCTTATGAATTAAGACTGTTAAGTTAGTAGCATTACAAAAATATTAGAACATTATCTGACACTGAATTGATTTCTGTTTTCTTTTGTTTTCATTTTAAACTTAGTACATGAAATGTAAGTAATTAATAAAGTACACTCTGTGAATAATCTTATGTAGATGAGATTCAATAGTCATGATATTTCAGATCTATATCAAATTCGACTTAAAACGATAGCCTACAAAAATACAAAATCACCTTTTAAAACGCTCTTGGAGTTGGAACTAATTGTGGGTAGTAAAGATGTTGATATCTTTTTCGCATATAGCAATGTAATGCAAGTCAAGAGACAACGATGAATTACCTAACGGAAAGACAATACTGAAATTACCTTACGGTCGGTCGGTCCACACGGTGGCTGAGTCATGGCGCGCATAGGCTTGCTCGCAGGCTTACAGGATCTGAGGTCCGATACTCAAAAATCACCCATCCCTTATTGATATTTGAAAACTATTTCAATGGCCTTGAAAGCAATTGTAGGGGCAATATCCATACAATAATAAAAAAAATCTGGTGGACCAGATGTTTCCAATCATTTCTATTTCTGGCTGGACAGCTACAAATAGAAATGATTGGGAACATTTGGAGTAGGCTTTCACCGCCGCAGGCGGTCCAAACACTAATAACTAGCAATAAGATAATTTTATAGTAACCCTTTATATTTATAACCTTTTTAAGTTATAGTATTCTGATTTTGTAATCAATCACAGCGTACTGGAAAATAAAGCTATTGTATTTTTTATTTAATTTTAATATCCATACTATTGCGAATTACGAAGGCCACCCAAAGGGCGTTGAAATGTCAATATTGGATGGGCGGTTTTTGCGTAATCGCACAGCTGGAGCTCGATTTTTGAGCTGCCCGTATTGACTCTACGCTTTCGCTACACATATGTCACATTTTGACACAAATAGCTGATTTCACGCGAAAATCAGTGATAAGCGAGCCACATCGAGCGCTCGCCGTTCAAAAACCGAGCTTATCTCATGACAACAAGCGTCTGCTGTTTTACCACACAGCCTACATGTGAACAAATCATTAAGCTAGAAACAGACTAAGTTCACCTACGCAACGTACGCGACGAAATGTTGAAAACGTCGGATAGCGTTGCGTACGATCAGTGTGTCGCTACGCCATCTGTTTTCATACAAACTCAAGCGTTCAGATGTCATAAAGCATCGCGTACGTTGCGTGGCGTGGGTTCAGTTCGTTTCTAGCTTTATTCTTTTTATTACATCGTTATAGCAAATAACTTCTACTATAATTAGTACTTTATAATTAAAGTGAATTGGAATGATAATTGTATCAGCTAAATACAGTTAAATACAGCTTGTCTAAGCGGCATTGGCTTGCATGTACCGACGCAGTTCCTCTTGCGTGTCGAAGATCATGACGGGGAATGGCGACCCGGGGACGTGCCGGCCAGCCCATCGCACCTCCACGCGGTAGTCGCCGGGCTCGGTGGGGGAGAACTGAGGAAAACGACAAGTTTAATGTTCCTGTAGGTCAAGCAAACGGCGCTCGAGTCCGTAGAAAGCCCCTAAGATTTTTGACTAGTCGCTTACTTGACCTTGTGGCGCTATGTAGCGCGTTCCCGTACTGATTAGTTGCGGTTCAAGTCCCATGGAGGTCGTAAAATCGCGCCTGAGTCCGTAGAAAGTCCCAAAGGTTTTCGACTTAACGTTACCTTGTGGCGCAATAGGTAGCGCGTTCTCGTACTGAGTGAAAGGTTTACAGGTTCTAGTCCTATCGAGGTCGTAAATTTTTGGGATATAATTTAAATTAGTAGAAGTTAATCACAAGCCCTGTTGCTCAGGCAAGGAATGATGCTATGTGAAAAACAAATTGCCAGAATTTCTATGTAAGTGTAGGATAGTGGATGATTGTAGAATATCGCAGGACCTTAGGGAGTGTCACAAGAGTTTGGAGGCATATATCCAGCAGTGGGTAAACACAGGTTGATGATGAAGACGTATTGGGATAAGTCAGGACAAGTTAGAGTCCTAAAAAATTCTAATGAGTCCGTTAATTAGATTATCAGAAAAAAAACAGAAGATATTGGACAAGTATTTTTGCTTTTGTCGATTAAATAAACAATTATGAAGATAAAGCCAGTTGTGACGTCACAGCTTGCGACACTTTTAAGCAAGGTGTGACATCATTAGCCTCCACTCTTGACAACACACACAACTTTGACGCGCTTTACTTTCGTCATTTTTTGTTTGATTGACAAAAAAATGATCTAATTGACGGACTAAATCGATTTTTTTTAATAGGACACTACCCTACTATTATAATGATTTTAATATTTTCATGGAGATGAACAGCCTCGTGTAAGGCAAGATGCAGTAGTGAAAATTAAAAACACTAACTTGGCGAATACTTTTTTCCAATACTTGCTAAGAAACAAGAAGGAATGGGTATATTTTTTAATCACAGCAGTACAAACAAATGTTAATAAGTTTCTATATGTAGGTATCAAATTTCTAAATGAACTTGATGGAAATATTGTTTTATCTAAAACAATTTATTAAAGTTAATGTAGGTATTGAAGGCTTATCGTTCAATACCTACATTAACTTTAATAAATTGTTTTTTGTCCTAAGGTTAGAGAAAAACAAAAGGATTTGGTAGATATAATACCGAAATCACTGTTTATACCTACATAGCGAAAATCATTTAGCTGATTAGTTGGTACTATCTGATATGTGCGCGATGCACATATCAATTTAATCACAAAGATAAGTTTAATCGCTTCACTATCAAGACATTGATTTCGTTTAATCTAATCGAATTAGATTTGTTAACATAGCACCTGAACTAATTCGTATGACAGCTGCTTACCTACTACTAAGTAGCTTTCATTAGGTAGGTACCTAATGAGAGCATATATAACGTATACATAAGATGTATTCTTTCACAAGAAATCTGCCCCAAACTTATTCATCATCAGCTAATGCTAGTCAAATATCAAAGTGCTTTATTTTTTTTAGACCTTACAAGACACTTGGACACGTTAAAAATTCAAATTACATTGATTTTTTATTTTTGTTCACTTCAATCTTTTTAAGGTAAAGTAGCAAACAAGAAACCTTTACCTTGTTAGGGTGTTAAGTCCAGGACATAGACCAACCCCAATGAACGTCATAGCCTTTTTTTTCCCGCGTCGGAATGGAGACGGCATATGCGCTATCTATATATCTCTATCTAGCAGCCTTTTGTAGATCGTTATCTCACCTGCCTGGCCACAGGGCGTTCTACGCGTTTACAGAGTCGTGGTCTCCACTCAAGCCGCTAACCCGACCACGCGTGGCCAAAAAGAGCAACTTCGCATCTCAGCCTACACTATACAAAATAAAACTTTTACAGAGGCATTAGAAATAAGCTTATGATAGGTCTCACTCTGATTTTTGGATTTTTGAAAATTCCTTCGTTTAACTTAATACGATAAAATGGCGCTGATTTGGGTCGGGTTGGCGCCTTAACACCAGTAACAGTTTAAGTTAAAATTCCCAGCGCGATAAATATACCCCTTGGACATGGGGATGAGGCTTAGGTACAATCATCCAAAATCGAATGAAAACGTTGTGGTGTCAATTTAACACCAATATTGTAAAGCTCAAGTTACCTTGCACAGTATAGTGCGGTCCTTCGGACTTTCCCTCAGCATCTCGACTCGTAACGCTCTCCCTTAAGTCCTGGCATGTCATCGAAAATCGAACCTCAAAGTAATATAGGTAAAGCTAAAGTTACCTTGCACAGCAGTGCGGTCCTTCGGACTTTCCCTCAGCATCTTGACTCGGGACGCTCCCATGAGTCCTCAAATGTCATCCTAAATCGAACCTAAACGTAATATAGGTAAAGCTCAAGTTACCTTGCACAGTATAGTGCGGTCCTTTTGACTTTCCCTCTGCATCTCGACTCGGAACGCCCCCTTGGGCCCTCGCACGCGGACCGTCAGTTGTCCCGCGCCGGCGCCTCGCGTGTCGCAGAGAAACCGGGATTGGAATGTTGCTAGGACGCCTGGTTCTAAGCCTGGGCCGTATACTCGGACCTGAGGATTTTATGTATGGTTAATATTGCAGAATGACGGTATGAAATTACGACTCTCTTATTTTATTGACAACCTCTGTGGCGCAGCGGGCGAAGGTCCGCCTGCGACGCAGGAGATTGCGGGTTCGATTCCCGCTTCGGGACAAATGTTTGTACGATCTGCAGATATTTGTTCAGGGTGTTCTGGATGTTTTCTATGTATAATCATAAAATATATATCTATGTAGTGTATTGTATCAGGTATACAAGTAAGTATATCTATTTCTTAAAAATCTAAGCCGTCACCAGAAGGCAGAGTGCCCAGAATGCTAGCAGCATTGCCACGTTGAATGGCAATGCTAATTCGTTGACCGAAATAAAAGCCAGCATTCCGATCACCAGTGGACTCTTTAAGAAGTTTGGTAAGATCTTTATAAATAGCGTGTGCCCCAGGACCCCAAGGACCAAGGGTTTCAACCCCAAACGGCTCAAATAGGTAACCTCGGTCAAGGTTAGCGTATTTTCGCCGTTTAAGAGACTCCGCTGATGTTGCTGCAGAACCGGCCCTTACCGATGTCCCTGCAAGATGTGAAGGCGCTAGGGTATCTACACACGTGGCATCCCAAACTAAAGGCCGACCCATCTTCCATGGAATCAGAGTCATACCGTCAGGTCTTTTACCATCATCTCGCATAAGGCCACGTGGTTCGAGGGTAGCTGCCACACTGACGCTGGTAAAAGCCCGACGGATGATGTCATTAATTGAACAATAATCAGGTATATCAGTTATCTAGTACCCATAAAACAAGCTCTGCTTAGCTTGGGGTTAGATAATGCTGTGTGAATTGTCCAGTATTATTTATTTATTTCTGTCGATAATTTGAAATCTTTGAAGAAACTAAAAACCAACTTCAAATTCCTTAATATTTCCACCGCCTTTCAAACCCATCGGGAATAAATTATAGAACCAATTCGGGATCATTCTTTATCCAACAGTAAAAAAATCATTAAAATTGGTCCATCATTGACGATAACATCGACGAACATATATAAAACATACTTACAGCCGAACATAGAACATCCTTTTTCGAAGTCGATTAAAAATGGACTCTTAGGTGTAGTTGTTAACATTCATAGCTCTTAAGTTAGTAAGTGGTCTGATGAATAGTATACCTTGGAGGGGTCTGGCGCGCCGGCCACTTTGAGCACGAAGGGCGACCCGGGCACGTGCTCGCCCGCGAATTGCACGCTCAGCACGTGTCGGCCCGCCTCCGCTGGCTTCACGTTCAGAGTGAATGTTCCGTCTCCGTGCTCGTAAAGTTCGCAGTATGCCACCTGGGAACAGGAATATATAAGTTAATGAAACGGGAAAATGAACATACTATCTTCGGCCCAAACTAAGCTAAGCCTAGAATCGAATCGAAAATGTAATTATTTTCTAGATCTAAGTTGAAAAAACAGAGTATCTGGTCAATGTTGTGATCTCTCTAAAAATCTACTTGTTCGCTTCGCTTTTTCGATATTCACGAGCGTATCTCCCTCCCACTACTCCTCTCTGTAATGTTCTATACATACCAAGGCACGGACACAAGCTAGTCACAAGACTCACCTTATTAGGTCCAGTACAGTGCGCGGTGAGTTCCCCCGGCCCGGCACGTCGCGTGTCTATCCACGACCGTATCTCCCTCCCCACCACTCCGCTCTGTAGGCCTGCGCCGGAGCAAACAACGCGAGACGCATCTCCGCTTTCTGTGCCGGCGTTCACGTTCACTGTGAGTGGGCAACCTGGAAGGATAGTGACATAGTAAATGGTCTGCAAATTTAATAAATTAGGCTGTCTACAGATGGTGACTAACCAACCAAGAAATAACAAAATTTATAGTTGTCTAATCTTAATTTTATACCTATCTTTTTCTGTTTTCTTTTCTTTTTTCTCTCATTGTTTCCTGTGTTATGTAACCTCTCTATCTACTCTTGTCTGTTTGTGTATTCATTGTACTTATTTTTTTACCATCTTTGTGCCACCACACGAGGCCCTGTCTGAAAATCAGCGCCGCTACTCGCTGTGCCTTGTAGCGGCATAATGCTGAGACAGGGACCTTTTTGGCCCCTTATGTAATTTTTATTCTTTTTATTATTTGTGTGTGTCTATGTTTGGGCCAAATAAATGGATTTTCTTTCTTTCTTTCTTTCAAATTCTGCAATGTTTATGTACAGAAATGTAGCAGTTAAGAATTTAGTTTAGACCGAGTTCGGAGAAATTAAAAGCTTTTATAGACTGGCAAAGGACCCTGTCTCCTATACGAATTCATTTGAAGTTCCCGACCTTTATCTGATTGAGATCCTTTTGACATAAAATGTATTTCAATACGGTCAATAGGGTCTGGTTTTCGCAAGTATCTCGGCGGACATTAGCCAATACTCGGTAGTGCATCATGTCACTGACGTAAATGGCGCTGAAATCGCGCGGTGCTCTATGCATTTGGATCTTAATTTAAAAAATCGGCGAGAAAAGCGAGCCCTGATGTGTCAGACATGTCAACCCAGTGCGACGAGCGAAGCGAGCCGTGCTGTGTGCTGCTTCTAGCACGCACAAGACATTTACGCACTCCATTGCGGTTGTATCCCTGATAATCCGATTTTTTTCTATACGCACTGACATTCTTCTAGCGATAGCTTCTATATTCTTGTTCTGTAGTTACCTTTGACGAGTCTGCCAGCCCACAGCACCCGCAGCTGGTGGTCGCCCGCGCGGCGCGGCGTGTAGGTGGCGCGCCATAGGCCTGGTCCGGCGGCCGTTAATGCCACGGCTACGTTTTCGCCGTCAGGGGAGTTTAGGGACGCTTCCGGCGCGCCTGGACCGGCTGCGCTGCCATCTGGGTGTACGAACAAGGGTTTTTTATTAACTAGTTTGTCAATTTTAAAGCGACGTCGTACTAAAGTGCAGCCGATTGTAATTATATACATTTTTCTGGCCACTAAAGCGATCACTTAAGGCTCTTTGTAAGTTAATTCTAAAGCCTTTCAAACCACCTGTGTAGCTACTAACCAAATAGAAACTCTTAATTTCGGATAACAATAGATCTACTATTGTTATACGAAATAAATAGTTTTCATTTTACTTTTATTCAAAGCGATCCTCGCTTGTTTTAAAACGGGTGTTGTTCAGTTTTAAATCGTGGTCGAAAAGTAGATAGTTGTCTTATTTCTCCGATGGTAAACAAACTGGCGTATGAGGCGCGGCGTGCACCAATCGCCGGCCAACTAAAATGATAGCTCTCAATCATTTTCAAAGAGATTATCAGTTGTTTTATTTCTCACTCACCGATGGTAAAAACAGCTGGCGTATGAGGCGCAGCGTGCGCCAATCCCCGGCCCGCTAAAGTCACTCTATCCGCCGTATTGCCCGAGGCTACCAAAGCCTTACGAGGAGCGCCGGCCACTAAAGCGCCGTTGTAAGTGAGCTCGAACTCTTGTTCGCCGCTGATGCCCTCTGTAGCTGCAAGTGTGACGACCGCTCGGCCTGATACGGTTTCCACTCCTGTGAAAGAAAAGAAAGTCTTTGTGCTGAGGGTACAGATAATGGGAGGACGTTTTTGATCCTCCTATTTCCGTTGAGTAATGTCATTGCAGTATGCCCTGTGTGCGTACCCTTAATCCTGAGTGACGGCGCCTCGTATCAGCTTAAACATGTCCAAATTGCGAGCAGTCGCGTACTGGGGACACCTACTCACGTATGCATTCAATTGTTATTCGCTTGCACGATTCACGCCACTCAAGATACGTAGAGTTGGTTGTGATTTATTTATGTTAACGTCACTGCTATAAGTTACTTGTTCAAGTAAAATGCTTGCTTAACGACATAATTACCATAGTATTGTAGAGCAAGGATTAAAAAAATGCACACTAGCCTATACGTCTATTCTAACCTGATGTTTTAATATAATATTAATATTATAAAGAGGAAAGATTTGATTGTTTGTTTGTTTGTATTGAATAGGCTCCGAAACTACTGGACCGATTTGAAAAATTCTTTCACCGTTAGGAAGCTTTTTTTCAGGGAGTGACATAGGCTATATTTTATCCCGGAATTCCTACGGGAACGGGAACTACGCGGGTGAAACCGCGAGGCGATCGTCTAGCCAGTGTTTTAATAAAGCAATTTTAAATTGAATTGAGTCTCCATTTTGTGACTGGCACCCGTGTGGTCGGTGGCCGAAACTCGACTAGGAGGACATACCTATGTGTTATGCTGTTAAATATTATAACTTACGTTGATGCCTTCCAGCCAGCAAACACTCGAGCGTGCCGGGGCCTGCGTTGCTGGTATCCAAGACTAGTTTAGACGGCGCCCTCACACGCCCCGAGTTATCCGTGCCCCAACCACCCACTGGCGTTATGGATGACGTGTCGATTACCTGCAATACATCGTTTATTTAAAAGTGCATGTGTTTCTTCTATATGATTTGCCATAATCATCGTACTTGACAGGCAAAAAGGCCAGATAGCTCTTGTGAGTCGGTAGTACTAGTCATTTATTGGTTTGCACGACACAGGGAATCTTAGTGTAGATCGAGGTACATTTGTTGGTTGTTACATAATAGTTACATTCTCTTTTGCATTCTTTCAAGCACATTGTCAAAATTGCTATTTTAAGTAAGCATGCAATAATTTAGTTTTTTTTTTATTTCGTAAGTTCATATTATTCTCACTCTGGTATTGCATACTGGTAGTTGAATTTTGACATTTGTGACGCATCCATCCATTGGCCTATTAACATCTACGAAATATGTTGTAGGTGGCATCAGCTTGGTTGAGAATCAGCCGCAAAATTGTGACGCAAAATATGTAAATTTTGACTTTATGTAGATAGTCAAATCGATGGATAGATTTGAAATGAACGAAATGTTAATTGTCTTATTCTTAATTCGAGACTAACCCCTAGAGTCGCAGGCCCTTGAAGACAGCCTCGTATGGAAGCCATATAAATGCATATTAAATTGAAGCTTGCTATTAATGGCACTTACTTTGACAGAGAAAGGACTGCCCGGCAGAGGTCCGCTCGCAGTGAATATCCTGACTTCGTACAAGCCAGTGTTGAGCGGAATGTACGCGCAGAGCCATTCTCTCGGCGCGCCGGCCATCACTCTGCACTCGAGGAGACCCGTGTCTAAGGAGCCGTCGTCTTCTGTTAACCTTTCCACCTACGAATAAAGGAGTGGGTATAAAAACACACTCGTGAGCAAACTCGTTTTTTGTAAAGGTTTCTCACAATTTTTCATA
Organism: Eupithecia subfuscata; assembly: GCA_963564075.1. NCBI lineage: Eukaryota > Metazoa > Arthropoda > Insecta > Lepidoptera > Geometridae > Eupithecia > Eupithecia subfuscata. The sequence continues at coordinate 8,492,242 of OY751097.1, read as the reverse complement.
TATAAATGAAACTTTATTCTTATTACCGATAAAAGAATATTTAATTAATATCATGGCACATCAACCCTGAAGTAGGTCTTCAATTCCGACACAACAGATGACCACCTATCTAACCTAAAAAATAATTATTTTACGAACCCAACCACTGTACAAAAATAGCATTGGCACTTTACGTTGCTGATGCTTCGCGATATTAGACTGTAATACCTCAACAGTAGGTGCCTTGTCCTCAGTACAGTGTATGGTGAAGGCGGCCTCCTTGCCGCGGTGCGCGTGCGCGAGGCCGGTGCCGACGCAGCGCGCGCCGCCGCCGCGAGTGCTGAGGATGCCGAGGGATATCGGACTGCCGGGGACCGGAGCTCCTGTGACAAACAAACATCCAGGTGAAAAATCGGGTAGGCTGAACCAGGAAAGCAGCCGCAGCGGAGTACATGAAACTTATTGTGCGTACTAGAGAGCAGTGCAAGAAGTTTCACTTACTCTATGGCTTGCTTCGCTCGCCACAATTGCGTTATCAGCGATGGCTTGGGATAATCATGAGCTCTGTCAAACGCGACCACTCAAATCAATGCACTGCTGAATAATCATTATCATCATAATACTTGCTTTGCTGCTACAGTAGGTAGGATCATTAAATTAGCTCACTACATTCTGCCTCAAAGTGCGTGCAAATTTAATAAAAAATTAAAAATTGAATAAACACGAAATGATAGCGCCGTGCAGCGCCATTGCATTGACTCTACTACATTCAATATGGCCGAAATGACATACAACATTGCGTCATTCAAGATGGCGACACTAACCTCCATAAGTGACGTATATCCTGTAATGCGCGGGAACGTTAGGCCTCAGCCGGACCCGGTAAGTGCTTCCATCTTCCCTGATATCAACTGGTAGATGTACCCGGTTGTTCTGCTCGCCCATCGCTTCGCAGACCACTTCTAATTCACCGACACCAGCTTCTTTGGTGTCCACTGAAAAGATGTGAAAATATTTATAACAATTAAAGCAGAATGGTTATGTTAAAATCTTTAGGTAGACTGCTGTCGCACCTTCGATCAGAAATCAATCTTAGTTTTTGAGTATGTTGACTTTTAAGTACAATATTATCAATTGTAGGTATTTGACGCACGCACACTTGCACAGACCTTTTCGTGAAAACGCACAAGATTTCACTAGGTACTGTGAAACAAATTTCGCAGCAGAATTTCTTGCGCGCGCAACAGATGACCAGCAGGCAATCTAATCTACGTAGGCAACCCCTCCGCGTGTAAAAGATGTCGATTAAGCTTTTTTCTCGTTCAGATTCAGATTAAGAATTTCTTCCAATTTAACCTTGGTAGAATGTTTCTAACTTACCTGTAAAATTGATAGGAGTTTGCGCCACAATGTTTCCAGTGGGCAATCCAGCCATGATGACTCGGTTGGGGTCGAACGATTCACACGTGTATGGACTACCTGCTATCGCCTTCGATAGATGCAGCACCTCTGAAATATCAATATTTTTAAAACAATTGTTTTTCATAATTTCAAGTTTGAATAGGTGATAATTTTTTACACGTTTAAACACGTCATAATATAACGTAAAGTGCTGACCCGCGGGAACATGCAGCGCTCAGGGGTGGAAAGTGATTCCATGGCCAAAAATACTGACTTTACTCACAATATCCCTTTAAAATACTGACCAAATCTGTAGACGCCCGGTCGGTCAATTGGACATCAAAATACGAATGTTTGTTGCCATTTTCCACCGCTGTACAGTTGGTTAAGTACCGTGTTAATAATTTATGATGTGTGCTTTTGTTCTCAAGTGATAGTGTATATCCAAAAAAAAGAAGGATTTAGAGAATAAATTCATAATTATATAATATTATGATAAAACAATATTTAGTAACAATTCCGCGCAAAACCTTATCTGATAAGATCCTACAAAATGTAATTATAGGTATGTTTATGGGACTACTACCTACCGAAACAAATATATATGCTATGAGATTTTTAAGGGACACCCACTCCAAAACAGCATTCTTTTTATCTCAATCTACCTACAGAAACCAGACCACTTTTGTGGGAATAATAAATAAATAATAATAAATAATAAATAAATAATGCTGGACAATTCGCACAGCATTATCTAGCCCCAAGGTAAGCAGAGCTTGTGTTATGGGTACTAGATAACTGATATACATAATAATATACGAGTACATAGATAGATATATTCTATTATATATAGAAAACAACCAGAACACCCTGAACAAATATCTGCAGATCGTACAAACATTTGTCCCGAGGCGGTAATCGAACCCGCCACCTCCTGCCACAGAGGTCGTCAGCTGTGGCTGTACACAGCCACAGCTGACGACCTCTGCTAGTATTGTATCTTACCTATCGTGCTCTGTCCGACTTCTGTGATAGTAAACTCGGCTTGTAACAGTCCTGACTTGGTCTGGTAGCATCGCACTGGCAACGCCCTGGACCCGGGGCCTGATACGACGACGTCGAACTCTCTAGCCGGGCGGCCCAGTGTGTCGATACTGAATGAAGCAACGCGGTTCACTTGCGCTTGGTATAGACCGAGACCGGCTGCTGATACCTGTGGAAAATAAGGATTTTTGATGGTATATTGGTTACAAGGAGAAACAGATACTGTAAATAGAGAATATTATGTGATATTATTGTATGTTGATATCGTCATAGATCAAGGTATTCGCTGAAGCCGCATTTGAGTTTAAAATTAATGGGTTTCGCTAACGAAACTGTGAAACCACATGCTATATTGCGAGTGAAGCGAGCCTAAAAACTTCACACCGCGCGGCGAGAAAAGCGAGCCACACCAAACACAGTGTGTGGGTGGGATGTTGCTCTCTATACACGTTTGTAAATAAACCACGACACAAATAGCTAAAACTCACTTGCGTCGCGTCGAGTTTCAGACATAATTGTAAGCAATACGCAAGCTATGTAAATTGCGTATAAAAAGACGCGGCAACAGTGAATTTTAGGTTAAGTATGGGCAGTTTGTTTACAAACATTCTAAAACGACCGCTAGTGTTTACCACGAACGACGTACTCCACTGCGACTACGTGATGATGATGATATGGTCTTCATGATATATCCTCTTTGCTCTATCCAATGCAATGACTAAACGATACATTACCTCTTGCGAGTGATGGTCGGGCAGTACGTCGACCAGCAGCGGCTCTCTGGCAATGGGCGTGGCGCCCCACAGCAGCGTGAGGCGGTGCGGCGCGGCGCGGGCCGGGTGCCACACGAGCTCCTGCCGCCCGCCGCCGCGCCTGCGCACTGAGTGCGCGACGGTGGCGCCGCCGCAGGTGACGCGACCGGAGAGGCGACCGGCGCCGGCGTTTGTGGTGCTTACTATAATGGAAAATAGTCATTTACATTTCGAGGATGCAATTGAAAGATCTTATCGTGCATCCACATGTTGGCCGAGTAATGACGATCCGTGCGTGACTCTCTCAGGCTAAGCCTAGCCTTGCTGGATAGGGCTAAGCTGTCAAAACAAACAAATCAAGTAACGTTTGACTCGGCCAATTTGTGGATGAATAATAACAAGTGAATATGGCTTCCTGGTTAGGACGAGTTTCTCTGACGCGGTTTTTATATAATGCGACGGTTTGATAACGACCCTAGGAGGACGCATTGCGCGCCGTTTAGTGAAAAGGATAGGCATAGAATTTCCCGTTCATAGGAGCGGGACGGAGCATACGTTTTTAGAATGGCGTAAGCGCAAAAATTATGTTTTTGCTTATTTACAAGAAAACAACACAACTTATGAAGAAACTGTATTAAGGAAGCAACGAATTAGTAATAACCTACGAATCAAAACAAAAATATTTTCTATAGACCGCAGGGTTCCTGAGATCTCGATCAAATAAAGTGCAAAACAGTGCACGTTCATGATTTTTTTTATCATAATTTTTTTTCGCAAGAAAAAATGTTGACTTTTATTTCATTCTAGTTTTTTACCACGGGGATCCCGTGAGTACTGAAATCTAGGCCTAGTTTGACCAGAAAACCCGCTAGGTTCGCCCCTTATCGCAGCAATGGTAAAGAAATCACAGTAAACTTACCAGTCAGTATTGAAGGTTTATGGGCCACGGCGTTGCCAATGGACAGCACTTTGACCGCCGTGGCATCGTTTGCTTCAACCTCTGCGATCGGTCCTCTCGAGCTTCTGACAACATATCTTCCGATTTGAGTTACTGGGAAGATTAGTAAACCTGTGTCTTCGAGCTGTACTTCGGATATCCTGTTACCGTTTGGAGATAGTACCTCTACTTCGGTTATGTTCTCGTCGATTTCTACAGTTGCGACGCCGCCTGGTGGAAAAATTCTAAATTAAACTCTGTGGTAATATTTTAGTAAGAAAATTCTTAGTAAATCAAATAATATCCCGAAAATTTTCGACTTCGACGGGACAATTTTTTGGTATATTATTTGATTTCCTAAAAATTACCCCGAGTGGCTTATTATATCAATAACTGTAACTAATAACAATAATTTGGCGTGTTTATAAAAACTGAATTCAAATTCTTCAAGTGGCGACATCTAGTTAAAATTGGAGTCTAATTAAGTTTGATGACACATCGAGGTATAACCTATCCAATAAAAAAAGAATAATCAAAATCGGACTACTCTGTAAAAAGTTAGGCGTGGTCAAACATTACAATCAGTGAGTGAACAATCAACCCTACCCTTTGGGTTGTTTTTTTTTTTCAAAATTTAAATAGGACCACCTTCGGGGTATACCCTTTCCAATAAAAATGAACTATCAAAATCGGAATACTCTGTAAAAAGTTATGAGTAAAAAAAAATATACGCGTCGACGACTTGAGAACCTCCTTTTTTTTCCTTTCCTTTTTTCCGTTTTTCGTCGGTTGAAAACCTTAACATTCCTAGTGTTATGGTCTAAAGATAATAAAGATAAGATGACAATGCCCCTCATTGTTTGATCTTGGTTTGAAGTTTGTTTGATTTCTTAAAACAAATAACAATAACTAAATACTACTAACTAACTAATGTTGGACAATTCACACAGCATTATTTAGCCCCAAGGTAAGCAGAGCTTGTGATAAGGGTACTAGATAACTGATATACATAATAATAATATACGAGTACATAGATAGATATCATGACTACAAACGTCACAACTAAAATTTAACCCTGAATTACTCGCGTGGAGTGTTTTACACCCGAGCGACTGTTCGATCGTCTGTAGTTATTGGAGTTTTTAAATTACAGCAAAAATTTTGGTTTAACCTATATAAAATGAGCGAAACTTTATTATTTAATCACAAAAAACACTCTGTGGCGTAAGCTTGATGCAAGAGAGTGCTGTCGGGGTGTAGGCACTCCACTAAAGCACCTCAAGCGAGCGTTTACGTAGATAGTGCAAATTTTACGTGAACTAAAGGCTGGTATCTTTTGCTAAATGTTTTATTCATTGATTAAGTTTACCTTAACGACCAATATAGCCTCCTCCAAGATTTTCTCACCTTTATGTTCCACAACATGATGTAGTGGCTATGCTATTCCGACATGTTAGAGATGCAATAAGGAAAATTAATTCCTATAGTAAGTTGATTTAAGTAAGTGTTTATGGCACTATCTGTTTCTAAAAGTGTTTATCTGTTAATTAATCGTCCTGTCAATAGATTATTATCAATAAAAGTCTGATTTTTCATGTATTTGGTACTTTTCTTTTAATTCTAAAACTGGGTGTAAAGCACCCCACGCGAGTACTTACGTAAGTTTTTAGGCGCGAGTAACTAAGGGATAAGATGGCTTCATCATCCCATGAAAAGAGCCAGCCATGGTCTTACTTTTAAACTAAATTCAACCCTAAAGTGTGCATTCCTTACGAATCTGCACGAAGGTATGAGGCTCGTTGATTAGACAGATGAAAAGACTGCCGGGGACCGGCTGCTCGTTGAAAGTCGCTGAGACTCGGTACGGCTCTCGAGATACGGATTTGAATGTTCCAGCTAGATTGAACCCTAAAATTGTTCTTACTGTTGTTGCACTTACCAATCTGCACGAAGGTATGGGGCTCGTTGACTCGACAGATGAAAGGACTGCCCGGGACCGGCTGCTCGTTGAAAGTGACTGAGACTCGATGTGGCTCTCGAGAGACGGGTATGAATGTTACGTCGTAGAGACCGCGAGCTACGGCGACCACCTGGAAAGATTAGACTCTAGTTAGACTTTATCATCAGCGTAATAATTCTACTGTTGACTAAGGCCTCCCCCGTCACTCGAGATCCTCTACTTTCCAGCTGTTGATTCTGCGTGCTATATGGCCTACTCTTCCGCTGATTCCGAAGGCTATGTCGATTAATTAGACGCACCTCTGCTTTGACAGTAGTGGAAGGAGTGTACACGACCAGCTCAAGCGTGCTTTCACCGGCGCCGACTGTGTCTACGCTGAACGTGAGCGCCTTGCTTACACTCGTATGCCAAAGCGTGTGAAGGAGTGTCCAGACGCCAGTTAGACTCACCTCAGCTTTAACAGTTATGGAAGGCGTGGACACGACCAGCTCGAGCGTGCCTTCGCCGGCGCCGGTCAGGTCTACACTGAATGTGACCGCCTTGCTTAAACCCCACACTAGTATGCCATAGCGTGTGAAGGAGTGTCCAGACGCCAGTTAGACTCACCTCAGCTTTAACAGTAGTGGAAGGCGTGGACACGACCAGCTCGAGCGTGCCTTCGCCGGCACCGGCCGCGTCTACGCTGAACGTGACCGCCTTGCCGACTTCTACTCCACGCTCTTCGTCTAATCCGTCGTCTAGACTTAGCCCTTCCAGTGTGCCTTCTAGCTCTAGAATAGAGAACACGGGTATAAATTAACACCAATGATTTCAATATGAACTGGAATCTATCAGGGTATTGTAATGGTATAATAGATTAGATTGGGGGTATAAGACTATTCACAGGGTTTTATCAGCGCAAGCGGCTTTTGAGATGACTTTTACGGCATGTGCAAGCCTGAACTTACTATGTCTTCTCACACGACGGACGGACCCATTTGATTAGTCTTAGAGAGCATCAAAATAGTATTCATATCATTTATTGTGATTTTATGTATAGGTACAGATGTTTTTCTTAGGTGCAGGTAGTCTTAGTGGGTATACAATGCATAAAAACCCTGCCAGGGCGCTACAATTAGGTAGGTATTTTGGGTTCGCTCTTGTTACATTGATAACTTAGACACTTCATATTTATGGAATTAGATAATTTAGGAATGTCATTTTTAAAATAAGTAGTAATTATAAAAGGCAAGAATAGATAATAATTGAATTAAATAAGATCAGGTTTTCAATTTAATAGAACGATCGCAAATTAACGTCGGAATTGGAAATTTTGGAGAGTTATATCAAATTAATCTATGTCTAGGTAGGTAATAAAAAGGTGTCACTAAGTGTCAGTTTTTCAGCGTATAGTTTCAAAATAACAGAAGAGATCTAATATCTGTCTGTGAGGTTGTCCATTTGCAATTGGGGAATCTATTTTTAATCTTGGGGAATAATTTACGTTGCTGTGTAGATTTTGATCTTTATAAACACGGGAAAAGTGTGAAATAAACCAAGGGGATCACTTACCGCCAGGCCCCAATCCAGTCACCCTGACTCTATGTACGTCATACACATTGCAAGTGAACGGTGAGCCGGGAACATGCCTGCCAGCGCAGTTGACTTGCACGCTATGCCTTCCCACAGCTTCGGGAGAGTAGGTGGCTGTGTATCTGCCCTCTCCTGTTGGAGTTACGCGGGAACGAACGTTGCTCCCGCCTGGGCCGGTCACAAATACTGTTGGCTCGCCAGCTGGGAAATAAAAAAGAGATTATGTTGATAATTATTTCGGAGGGATAGACATATTGACACAATCAAGTAAAATATTATGGCAGAACTGAGTGGAATAGGATAAATGTAGCTGAAAGCGGGATCCTGGACCCCGAGGTGGTAAACTTTTGTGTAACAAATATTTGAACGCCGAATATTTTACTTTTTATAAAAAAAATCGACGTATTTTCTTCACATTTGCGTTATAAGGCTACGTGAGGTCATGAATCAAACAATGCTTTGATTTGCCGCACGCGTTTGTAATTTTTACCTAAACTCGATAAAAATGTTCCCATCATGAAAATTCGGTTCAATACAATGATGTTTTTAAACGAAATCAAAATATTCTAAATTTTATAAACAGGTGACCACCACTGTAATGTGAACTTATCTGAATGTTTAAATTCTTCCACTTAGATCCAAACTGTTATCTAGCACAAATTTCGATTAACTCAAATATTAAACGTACGTTTAGTAACAATAGTTTTCAAAGTCTTTTTCAAACTGCAAACAAGTTTGAACAACGCAAGATCAAATGACATTATTTATTTCAACGGAAACGACGTGTTCCAGCAACGGATGATGACAGCACACTGATATTAATTTCTAAAACGATGTTTGTAAACAATTTCAGACGATATCTATAGTCTTCGCGAGCTAGTTACTATAGTAGATGAAAACCTAAATATTTATAGATCAAGAACAGTAGAATGATACAATCGTTCACAATTGGTGGGTACCTAGACCAATTGTGAATTAGAAGAGGGAGATAAAACCAGATAGGCGCATTGAATCCGTTGAATGACGCGGCCCTAGACACAATTTCAACATCCATTGATGGTTTGTTGGTATTGTTAAAAAAGTCAGGGAGATATGTTACTGTATTATTAAGTTGTTTTAGCAAAGGAACACCACGGAACTTTAGGGTCCTGTGGCGATGAATCTATCCGACATCAGTACGGGGGCATCCATAAATTACGTGAGGTGATTTTGGCGATTTTTCAATCAGCGATCTACATGAAGTAAAACTAACGGGGAAGTAGCCACAAATCGTAAACGATTTTCTATTACAAATTTGATTCTCGCGCCAACACGAAACGAACAAGGTAGGCTTTAAGTAGAAACTGCTATAAGTCATGGAAAAAAATTACGTTATATTTGGATCGACCTTCCCTCTCCCCCTCACGTGAGATTGGGTGGTATTTGCCTTGACCCCGTCCCCCTCTGAAGTCTCACCTAAGTTAATGCCTTTTTGGCGGTCGCGTGGCGTCGATGGTATGACCCTCAAAATCAACAGCCTTTATTGGTTCACTGCTGGACGCAGGCCTCCCCCTGATCAGTGCCTTATTGGCTTTTATCTCAAGGGGGTAATGCCCATAAACACTACGCTGGGCATGCGAATTGGAGATTGCAGTTCGGTGGTAGAATTGTTCTGCAGGAGGCGCTGCTGCCTGATATCCCTTAGTATATTACGACACCCGCGGAAAGAGTTCGGGTGGTGCAAATTCTAAGCCGGCACCACACGGCAAAGTTGTGTGACCTAAGTTAATTATTGAAATTGAATTGTTCCTATCGGTTCCCTGGTATAATCGTCACTTACTGTGGAAGCCAGTGAGATGTATCTCTGCGGGCTCGCCTCTGGGCGTGGACGTGAGCCCAGGACCGGCCGCCCTGGCGTCGGCCGCCGCCGCCGGGGCTGACACGGGACACGTGAAGGGAGATCCGGGGACCGCGTGACCATTGAACCGAACTGATAGATTGTGCGGGGCTGCTTCTACTGGTTTGAAGTTTACCTGAAAGGTTGCATTATTAGAAGCAATGCACTATTTTGGACGGTTATAAAGTTCAGCGCCTTCGATGAGCGATTCCTTTTCAGAGCTCTTTGATTTCTCATTAGAACTAGTGCTACCTTAGTTCACAATAAAAATAGGTAGATAAATAATCTATACCTTGAATCTTGCATTTCCTTCACTTTGTACATAATTTGGCACATTTTTTCCGTTTACAGCTACGATTATCTCCAAGTTGCCAGCACCTGTAAAACAGACGTTATTTTATATTTCCCCTTCAAATATACAATACTATACCACACAACTGGCGGATCGCTGTAGAAACATGTCACAGTAACAAACGCCAAAAGTGGCGTTTATTACTGTATTTGGCGCTTGTTTTCTTATTGTGACAAGGTTCTACAGAGATCCGCCAGTTGTGTGGTCTACCTATAGAACCCATTTTACGAAACAGGACCATATTTATAGTGTGAATCAAATTGCAATACATACCAGCATGAGAAGCGTTGATAGTAAAAGACACTGGTCGTCCAACAACGCCCGGCGAGATATCAGTAACGTTGACTCTCGCAGCGCTGTACGCCTTCACGAGGAATGGACTTCCTTCTACGTGACCACCCATTGTTCCTGCCCGAACCTACAAAACAAAAGTACATTATACATCTAGGCGAGGAAGTCCCCAATTCCTATAAAGTTTGTCATTTGAGGCACGAGGCGCGGCCGAGGGCGAGTGATACATAGTGCTTTATAGGCATTAGATGTTTAGAGGCCGATATCATATGGCGGATTCAGAGTAAAAACTTTTTGGCGTTTGACCTATTATGAAAATAGCCATAGCTACCGGATGATATTTAAGAAAATAAAAAAAATAACTCATTAGAAATGGATTTCCATAGACGTTTCTACCCCGCTAAACGCGTGAGAAATGAAATTTCTGAGCAGGTGTAGTATAAAAGAATAACTATAGAACTTGAGGCATAAAGGAAAAACTTAGGTCAAGTTTTAATTGACCAACAGAAACACTTTTGTTTTGCTTTGCTGATTTGTTATTTTGCTAGATTCTTTAATCTAGCAAAATATAGAATTCATCGTATTGGTTAGAAGAAGCTATGTTGATTGTGCTGGCTTGTGATTGGTTGGTTCTCTAAGTGGGTTGTTTAAGAGTGTAACTTACCTCAATACTGTGATCTCCAACGTCTACCGGAACAAAAGAGATAGTGTATCTCTTACTCGGTTCATTTTCGCCGATGGTTTCCTCAGCAGAAACCTGGTTCAAGAAAATAAAAGGTTTTATTGCCTGGTTACATAAAAAATTTACGGATATATTAAATGAGTGTAGCCGTTCAAATGTTATTGTCTAGCCAGCACGGAAGGCCAGCGCTATGGCAAGATATTACGGCCCTAGCGTGCGCTGAGTGTTGGCGATTATTGTTGTACTGTAACTCATTGTCTCGCTTTTATATTGTTGGAATTGTGGAACATAACATAAACAAATTATTACTTTCTTACTGTTTTTCGACTACGATGCGACTTAAACCGGCAACTTTCCCTGAGTACAGGAATGTGCTACGATTGCACTACGAGGTTTAGAGACCGACGTCGAAAATATTTGGGCCTTCCTACGGGCTTCTTTAACGCCTTTAGACGTTCTTATTTTACTAATGATTACAAGAAAAATCTTTGTCCAAGGTTTTAGATTATTTGTGATATTAGCTTCACACTAATATTATAAATGCGAAAGTTTGGATGGATGGATGGATGTTTGTAACCTCTACACGCCAAAACTACTGAAAGAATCGGGCTGAAATTTTCCACACTGGCATATCTAATCCTAGAATCCAACATAGGCTACTTTTTTATCCCATAAATCAGTTCCCATGGGATGGATACCTTAAAACGTTTGACGCATGCGAAGCCGCGGGCATAAACTAGTGTTTTTATAAACCCTTACTTGCACAGACACAGGCCGCCGCGCCGGCCCTAGAACCTCAACATGCGGCGAGGCAGGCGAATCCACGCTGAATGTATACGCGTCTCCGACAGACACTTTATCGGGAGACTCGCTTGAACCGGCGCCGATGACCCTCGCTGGTGCGGAGACGTGGCAGATGAATGGACTACCTGTGGATGACATTAAGTTGTTGCTGAGTTGTTAAGGGTCCGAGGTAAGTTGCCCTATTCTGTCCTCACCGTTTTATAGATTTCTCTAAAACGAATATATTCAAGTTAATGAAACGAATCATGTAATATAAAAAATTTAAGACCAATAAGGTTGAAATTCTTTTGAAAAAATATTAATTTTGCTCCAATTTTTCCTCAAAAAGGTAAAGCGCCATGGCCACGGGCAAGAGCGAGCCGTGACGTCACACTTCATATTTTGTATTGGCAGGATATCTTTTTGTATTATTTTCGGTCGTCTGGTATTTAGTATATTTTCTCGGTAATGTATTAACCTAAATTATCGATTTCAAAAAATTCAACAATTCTATATGCATATAAGTACCCTATTATTGCATCAAAAGAATTGAATTGATGATAGTGTACCTACCCTCGTATGGTATAGTTTTCGTCGTGGCAATACGACGCCATGCCATAGTCATCTATCGAGTTATTTGGAACTTGGAACATTAGTTTCTAATTAAAATATTAAGTTAAATTCAAATTGAAAACCCCTCATTAATAATAATATGTTCATCTTCTATGGCCAACGAGTTAAAGACAGATTTATAAAGAAATATCGCGCACTGGTAAATGTTTCACTGAGAACTGCCAAAAATCCTCTGCCCACCGAAAACGCCCCCATTTGATAGTCAATAAATCGCAGTTTCATTCATTTATTTCTCATAGGCACATTACATTGCACTTAGAAAAGTCTTAAAATAAATTAAAATGATGATGTCCTCCTGGCCGAATTTCGACCACGGCGGCCAGTCTCATCGGAGACGTAGTGTGCGGCCACACTGCGAGCCTAGCGCGGTTGCGACGACGGGCGCGAAATATCAAACATATGAAACGCGCCTTTGTGGCCACAGTGAAGTGACTTAGGCGGAAGCCTAGTGCGACGGGCTTGAGCGAGACAGCGCGCGTAATTATCAAACGTTCCTATCCGCGCGTTCTGGCCACACTACGGGCCTAGCGCGCGAGCGACCCAATGCGCGGTTGGCGGGGATATCAAACCAGTTCGGTCTTGTCGCTCGGCGTTTGCGCGTTTTCTCATGAAATGGCTGTAAATACTGACTACTACTAGCTGATATCTTACTTAGTATGTAGTCAAATGTTGACACGGGCATTCGAGTGTACTCAAAAAATTTTGTAGGGTAGAATCTCAACTCTTCGTATAAGCTACAAAATTCACCAGTTACTCCTCTGTTTTTATTTATTTCATGCACACCATCTCTAGTGTTCAACACCTCCCATCTCAGGATAGGACTATCCAGCAAAAATAGCAAATCTTGATCCATAGTTTGCGACACCTGATATACGTCGAAACGCTACAAGAGCTCGCGCGTCACTGTGGCCACCGCGCGCGCCCGCGTGTCGCGCCCGCCTAGGCCCCCGCCACCGCTCATCCAGTGTGGCCGCACACGTATAGAGAGAGTTATTTGATTACTATTAACTATTGGCCCGACCGGTATTTGAACCCAGGACCAAATAATCAGTGGTTGAACAAGCTGACCACTAGAAATTAAAATAATAGGTAGGTGAACCTATTATTTTGTTTAGAATTAAATAATAGGTAGGTCTATAGACCAAGAAAAAGTATTGCTGACACATGCGATGTTGTTCTAAAAATTGTGATCTGAGAGATAACCCTTTATGTCATAGTAGGCTCTCTCGGTGAGGTGCTTTTTGATGGTGGTCCTAAACAACTTTTCGCCAAAATTGGTAATATTGGCTAGCAATACATTATCAAACCAAAAATTAACGACAAAAGATTTGCTAACTTTCGCTATAGTCTTGTCCGAGTCTCATCCATGTGGTACACCAAAAACTATCTTAGAACTTCCCAGTTAGATTAATCACCTTATGCTATCATTGGCACTGGCATCTCTTCTGTGTCAAAACTTTATCAAAACAAGTCAATAATTGAAAACTAAAAATACTCGTCCCCTGCTCTATCACTTTTTCGAAGACTCCCGGAATTCGAAGAGTTTGGATACCTCACTTACCAAAATCCGTTATTCCGTTTTGGTGGTCCAAGGTAATAATAGATATTATAGAGATATACTCATAAATACGCTCGAAAAACATTCAAGAATAATACAAGTTTAATTTTATGAACAGGTAACATACCCTCGCGGGTACTACTTACCCGGCACATGATCCCCATTGAACCTCAGTTCCACAGTATGCGGTCTAGGATCGCGCGGGGTAAAGCTGATGGCATACGTGTGCGCTCCTTGCGCGGCTGCCGCAGTGGGTACTCTGCCTCCGTTGACTGTCACCTCTAGGTTACCGGGGCCGGCAGCCATTGTTTCCACTGAAATAGGAGTGTACTTATATTAGTCTTCTGTTCGTTAGTGATATAGTGAATTGTACTTTACTATAATAGTGTGATGTAGTTTTTTTATAAAACTTACCAAGAAAAGTAACAGGCTTGCCAACTGTGCCGTGAGCGACATCTTTGACTCTGATGGCTGTGACGTCATACACCTAAAACAATAAAATTTATGACTTGATAATAGGTACCTAATGCATTGCTCTGATTAAGAGAAATTTTCAATTTGTCTTGTCATTCCAAAATTGGATTTCTATTTTTTCCCCTGAAACTCTGTCAGTGTTGTGGGAATATCAGTGGGTACTGTATCAATTTCTAACATCACCAGAATGCATTCTATTTGAATTATCACCATAAACTGAAAACCACATGGAACCAAATCCATGCATTGTCTTTTTACTGCAGCATTATAATAAACAACAGGGCCTTGAGCCTTACTTATCAACTCACCTTCAAATGGAACGGGCTAGCAGGTATCGGCTGGGAGTCAATCAGTACATTCAGCCGATGCTCCCCCACAGCTCTTGGCACGAACTCAGCCCGGAACACGCCTGGACTGGCCGAAGACACCGCGGCCGGGATCGAAGCCCCGTTCGGACCTGCGTCCGATCACTGCTCAGCTCACCGCCACGCCCTAACTTCTACCCCTTAACTCTCTACTTCGATTATTCCTTCTTCTTTTACTATTATTTTCCCTTTTTACTATTATTCTATTCCCCTTATCTACTGATATTATATTCCCTCCTTTGCTACCACTCTTACTCTTAAATTTTATTAGGTTAATTAACTAAACTTTTATCTTGTTATTTCTAAGGTATATTTTTATTTTATCTAATATTTCCAAATTTACAGCTTGCATTCAATTCATCTAAGACAGAAAAAACAATCATTTAATCTGCCTATACAATAACCATAGAAAGCACATTACCTAAAATTTTGTTTATTCCCATCCAAGATTTTTATCTTGGATTCATCTCTTTTTCTTTTATTCCATTCCAATACATTTAACTCCTAAATACTAAACTAATATCTACTAACCCCACTAATCTCAGAATGTTAGAAGTTAGGGCGAAGCGAATGAGCTTTTAAATATGATTGTTACACGTCATGTTATTTGAGTATTCTTAATCTGAAATTGAGTAATAATCACTTAATCTAATAAAAAAACTTACGATACCTAAGTTTAATGTTAATATTGGGACTGTATTTACTTAAAACATGATTCAAAGTTAGTACAGCAAAGCATGTGATAATCCTAGTTAAGATTTTTTTTCGATTTTGTTCTCCTTTGTCAAAACTCCCGTAAGAACTCTATACAGCGATAATGAGTTTGTTTAGTCACCCATTTTAATGTCAATTTGTCATCTATACCTAGACCCTGCAAGAAAATAATTATAAGAAATGAGTGACTTGCCCTGCAGAACTCCAGGCTAAGTAAGCATGGCTTTCGAATGTAGCATAGCTAGTATTTTATAGGTATGATATGTAAGATATGGACATAATGCAGTCAAGCTTATGTACAAGTACTAAATTGGTAGGGTATTCTGATGCTTTTAAACTCTTCTACGCCACAGATATTATAATACTATAACAAGCTTTCAAGTTCATTTGTTTAATCCAATAGCAACATTAATTTAAAATACAAAAACAAAACACTGTACAAATTATCAAGCAAATTTTATTTGATGGATATTTCAAGAATAGCACACATCACATAAGTTCACACTTGCACTTTTGACCTCTGGTGACTTGGTTGGGCTTTGGTGAAATATTAAGCAACCTAAATTACATTCACATTGTGCATTGCTAATTTCCACCTTTGTTAAATAATCTCAGTGCCGACAAGTGAATGCCAGCAGATGCCTTCAATAGTGATCTGACACATGAAGACATGATGGACTCTTCATAAGGAAATCATTTATAGACTTACCCTCAACATTGACTTCAATCTGGTCAAGCGTGGCGGTGGAATGGTGCAATGTTAGAGCTGCTGGCTGATGTAAGGGGGCTGGGCCGGGGACAACTACGCGAGCGCCGCCGCCGCTGCCTTCTGCCACTTCCACTATGAGGGGGCAGCCCGGGACTCGCATCTGAGGGATTCAGTTATTTTATTGGTTTTCACTTATCACTAAACGGCTCTAAACAAATCAGCGTTGGTTGTAACTCGTTTAAGGCCAACTTTGCTGAAACAGGTCTCTGTTTCAGCAAAGTTGGCTTTAAACGAGCTTTGTGACTCAATGCAAAAATAAGTCTAATTTGTTGTTTGACTTTTACTTTTAAATGTCCAATAATATAGTAATAATACATTCATAGTATACCTTATTGAATGAAACATTGACAATGTGGTCACAGGCTTCAGTTGGTGTGAATGAGACTGTGAATCTGGCATTACCCTAAAAGAAGACAACAGAAATATTAAAAAAAACACAAAATGAGATACCATCATTTGATTTTACACCTTGATTTAATTGGATAAAGTTCAATTTGAGATGTTAGATAAACTAATGCTTATGCTTACCAGAGGGTGAACTTGTGTGGGAATATTGAGTCCTCGAGCTGACACCGTGATTTCAAGGTTCCCTTCTCCCGCCTGAGCTGCATCCACAGCCAATTGGACTGGCACACCAACTCGGGCCGAGGTGCCTCCATTGACGCTGACTAGTTTACCGTCGTAGGCTTTGCAGACAAACGGAGTGCCCTACAACCAATAGGGAATAAACAGTTAGATGAGTTGCGTAGGGCTGGATAGGAGTTTTGATTTTGCTTAGATCTCAAATTTAGTGCGGACTGGCTTATACTAGAGGTGTTAAGACACTTGTTATTCAAACATTTTGTTCTTGTGTGCCTTGAATATGCCCACAAACGCAACATAAACGTTGATGCATGTTGATGATTGATTCTCTGAGACTAGGTAATAAAACAATAGCAAAAGATAACTAAAACTAACTCACCGGTACTGGCTGGTTATTATACTGCGCTGTGAGGGTATGGGGTCCGACATTTTTTGGGATAAAGCTTGCCACCAGTCCGGTTACAGCATCTCCGGTCAATCTAACCGGGACTTCGCCCCTCGGCCCTCTCACTGTAACCGTCAACTCTCCTCCGGCTGATCCCTCCACTCTCACGGAACATGATGCAGTTTCGCCGACGGGGATAAGTTCTGGAGAAAACGAAATAAAAGTCTTTGGAAAAACGCACGGAATGAAACCGCTACATCAAAATGAGAGAAAGATCAGATCAACAAAAATAACTTCGAATTCGAATTTCGAAATTGGAGTTTGATTGAATACCTACCTACCTACAATTCCAACACAAAAAGGTTATCCAATAAAAACTATGTCTTAACATGTAATAATAAAGTTCAAAATGGATTGAGATAGCATTGTCATGACAGAAGTTGACAGTGACAGTTTTACACCTGAATGGGAGAACTGACAGTGACATTATGATACAAAAACAGAACATTTCATTTCCGTTTTCGTGTAGCTGGCTGAAGTGGCAAAAAAAGTTTGCCGCCATTAAAATAAAGTATTTTGCTTATAAATTATTTATGGCTAGTATTCACATTCCGTATAACAGTAATTTCACCAAAGACACGTTATAAAAAAGTAATGCTGGCTGATATTGTGTTGTGAATGCTTGGCGCCTCTGTATAAAAATAAACATTTTTTTTTATATCATTTGTTTTATGCACAGCTAGTATTATGTCTGCTGTTTTAACATTATAATAAATATGTAAGTGCCGGTGTGAATTTTCAATAGGAAACCTCTGTAGTAGGTATAATTTAAACAAACCTATTTGAACGGTATCAATGGTGACTCTTTGTGCTGGCGCTACGTGAAAAACAAAGGGCGATGATGGGACCGGCTCTCCGTTGAACTTGATGTCGACTCTATGAGGCTCTGCTGTCTCCGGGCGCCAGAATACTAGGCAGCGCCCACCTCCAACCACCTTTGGAAGAAATATTAATTGAATAAGTAGGTACAAACTTCCTTTATAGGTAAGTTACGTACATACATTTGAAAATAAAAATTACCTGGACGTGATTGGGGACTTCTCCTTCGTTTATTGAGATTTCTAATTGACCTTCACCAGCAGCACTGGCATCCACTGCAAAAAAAAATCCTTTGTAAGATTTTTCACATCCCATTAGACGTTTCAGAGTAGGTACGATGTAGCTACCCTGCGGCCCGAAGGTTTGAAACTAGGAAGATATTAGTTATGTAGGTACCTTTGAATTGGCACTGCTGTCCAACCACGGCGTTGCCCACATCAGCGACTTTGATAAGACTCGCATCGTATACTTTGGCCATCAGCGGCGCAGAGGTCAGGCTGCCAAGCTTGTCGCCAGAGATGGTGATCTACAGCAAACAAAATATGATGGTGAAGAAACATCTGGATATAAAACAGATTAGGAACCAAACCAGGGTCCTATGAGCTCTGATGAGGTATACCTACATACAAAATATGATGATGATGTCCTCCATAGCCGAATTTTGGCCACGGCGGCGGCCAGTCTCAACAGTGTCTCAAATGTGCAGAAAATATTTTAGTGCACGAGTGTGTCCGCAAACACAGGTGCACTCTCTATTATGTCTAAACACAGTCCTCCTCACTCTCATAATCTGGTATCTCGTCCCACACAATATACCTACGTGCCGTCATGCGCACGGAACTATCGACGTATTCGAGGAAAATTTCCTCACCGATTTGTGGATGGAGGAAATGTTCTCTAGATCTCTTTTTTCAACATCCGTTTCCAGCCAGATCCCTCTACTCCAATTTTATATTTTGCTCAAGAACAGTAGCGCCCACCTACCTTATGCAAATTTTATCGAGACCACCCACTAAGGCTCGATATGGAGCGGAAGAACAAAACAAATTATTTCGTCGCCCTTGAACTTTTGCGGAGGAATTTCCAATTGGCTCGCACTTCGTAAGAAAATTAGCATAATCTACAAGGTAACCCAAGAAAGGTAGTCTAATGGTGGGCGATGCCTATCCATTGTTCGGAGGATCGTGCATTGGCGTACCTACCTATCTACTGACAGCGTCTGTCCGCGAGCCTAATTTAAATCTATCAGAAACTCTAAAATAAATCCTATTGTATTTCTTTACGGCCTTTTCGTATCAAAGAACATGAATAATTTTTACAACCAGTAGCTGAATGAAAAACAGACACCATCGTTAAGTACTAAAGGGCGAACTTAATGGGTTTGGTTGTCAAAGTAAGGTCCATGGTGAGAATCAAAAATATTTTTTTGTGAATTAATTACAACTTTACGGTTTCCGGATTTTTCCCTTTATTTGTGCTGAGACCTTGCCTCTTGCCAAGTTTTATGATTCTAGGTCTACGGGAAGTACCTACCCCTAAAGGTTTTGGTCCAAGGCGAGAATAAAAAGTATTGTTTTAGTGAATTAACTAAGTACAAATTTACGATTTTCGGATTTTTCCCTTTATTTATGCTATAATATCTTGCTTCTTGCCAAATTTCATGATTCTAGGTCTACGGGAAGTACCCTATAGGTTTTGTGTGCATGCGATTCCCTAGGAAATTTCTAAATATTCGAACATAAAACCCTAAAAACGATAAAAAAAAACCGTGAAATTGCACTGTTTCGCACATAATTTGGTCGAAATTGACCTTACACTTTCACCCCTACACGTAGATTTGGTTAATTTGAAGCCAAAGGTGTCTTTCGCTTTTCAGCAACTAATACCTAGGTAATTACGTTAGGTACCTGTTTAGTAAATTACTGAATAAAGTTTAAACAGACGCAGCCGAGAAAAACTCCCACCCAATCTATCCTATACCAAAGCTTTCAAGGTACCTATTCTTGCATCTCATTACATTAGTTGGATCGAGGGCCAAGAGTTGAAGGTCAAAGTTCTTCGTGTGAATGACATTTACGAGTTTCTCCGTTGCCGTAGGAGTATCTACCTGTTTTTATGTAGTTGGGTAGTTACGGTGCTAGCTTAATATTGAGAGCCGACTTTCCAATTTAAGGCTTATAACGATTTATAGTTTTATTTAATTACCGGCACAACTCCTACAGTAAAAAATGCCTATTGCAACTACCAACGTATTCTCAAATTGTTTTTGGAGATGAAGTTTTACCCTCTGCTCTCTGTTGCTAACTTTTTCAATATTTTATGCTAGTATAACTAATTAATACTTCCCTATAAAGTCTATCCAATTATCACTTCAGCTCCATTTCGGATCTCCCAGTTATTGCATAATATATATTCGTAGTCCCGTAGCGCTACTACGAAAGTATCTTAATTTTTTTTATGCCAAGCATTACGTCGATTGGAACGTAGCGTTGTTTCTGTCGAAGCTGTACTGAGATATTTCCTCAGTCCAGCTCTGAGGACAATTGGTTTATCAGAGTGAGACCAACCGTGCAGGCTCTTTGTTGCTACGATATTTCCCTGTTCTGATAGGTATATGCAGACCGATATTGTTTCATGGCTATTCTATTTCGGTAGATGCTTCATATTGTGCCAATAAATAAACCCAGCAATTTAACGTCGTTTTCTGATTAGTGGGCACGGTATCGGTACGACATCAGCACGCTCGGTAGACGCGGTACCGAATCCTTACCGAGCGTCTATATTTAAAAACATAGAAAAAGAGATAGAAAGGTTTATTTGTAACTCAAATACAGACATACAATTTAAAACAAAAGAACATCGACAGTTTGTTAGAGTTACATAACGGTCCCTGTCTCAGCATGAGTTGGTTGTATTTGCGTACAACGCTGGTCTTCCGACTGAGCCGTTTCGTGACATCACGGAGTATAAACTTTACTATAATCTTAACTATTTCTATGGAGTGTTTCTGATTAGGCGGTAAGCGCGGAAAAATGTTGGATGACGCGTACAGTAAACATTCGGTACTGCACGCGCATACAACAATTGCGAGCCAAACGAGAAAAATTAAAGTATTTTCATCACTCGAACCTAAGGACCTTTTCACATGCATACGTTTACCGTCAAAAGGGCGCGCGCAATGCCGTATCGTGCAGGCGCTTTCACATGTACTTACGTACACTATTCACGCACGACCGCCCAGCGGAGGCGGCGGCGGCGCCGGCGATCGCAGTTTAATTGAGGTCCCTACCAGACTTATATTATTAAATAGAACGAAAAATGTACGAAGCCTACTCCTATCCTATTGATAAGAATAATATAAATACACTTTTAAATAAAAAGTATGTAGACTTTTTCCACTAGGAATCACATTCCCCGTGCTTGCCATGCAGTGTTGCGCTCGTGTTCATGTGAACGAGTTTATGTATAATACAAGTCTAAACACAACTCTAAAGATGGTTGCCGCGTCGAAACCGTTTTTATAGTAGGTAAAAACGGGCGACACACGGTACGGCACGGTCTCATATGCCGTATGCATGTTAAAAGGGCCGAAGACGACATTATTTCACTACGTCACAACTGTCTTAAGCGGTTCTGCATAATTTTTTCCAGACAAGTGTGAAAGTGCAGGCGGTGCAGTAAGCTTTCGACATCCGTGCTGATGATGTACCGATACCTTACCGAGTAATCAGAAACGGCCTTACTTTTACACTCGTTTTCGTACTTGCTACGGCGTAGCTTCGTCGTAGCAGTATCGTAGCAGTGCCGTAAAAATGTCGTCGTAGCAATCGTAGCAATGGCATAGCCATTTACTTTCCCTGTAGGACAACGATATTTTACCGTTTTCTATGACAGTAGTCACATCAGCCTACATATAACCATATAGAACACAAGCGGTTGTTTTGAAAAATCTAAAAACACTTCGAACTACTTCCTATACACTGTTTTTTAAGTTTTTCGGGTCAAATCATTCTAGACACCTCCCGGGATCATTCTCGATACAAAACCAAAAGAATTATCAAAATCGGAGATATCGGTGAAAAACAAAAAAAAACATACATAAGTACCTAGAGATAAACCATTCCAAAAATCCACGCCGAGTATTTCACGTTTTGTAGAGGGGGTGTGCATTTTTAGAATGGTTTACCTCTACTTACAGCTGAACATAGAACCGCCTCCTTTTACACAGTCAGTTAAAAATAATACCTACCTACAGAAGGAATACTTACATCAATGAGATGAGTGCCGACTTCATCAGGAGTGAACTCGATCCGGAAGGCTCCGGGACGTTCCGCCACGTCCAGCACTCGGGCCGTCACGGGCCTGCGGGAGGGGGCTGTCACTGTCACTCCCACCTGGTAAAATAAAATTACATTTGAGAACCGAAGGAGCTTTGTTCTTTCGTTCTCCCTGCGGGATGGTGCAGTCAAAAGCTACTACAGGATTCTCTGTAGTAACACAGGGCAGTTGTTGAGTAGGTAAGCGCTGGGAAAACATACTATCAACAGAATTTAAAAAAATTATTTCCTTGGTTCCCTCGGTTCACTTCGCTCGGAAAGGGGCAGAAGATAAGGTTTGCCAATACTTACTAGAAACTATATATGGTTCTCTGAAACATAATATGATAATATCATATTTCACCTATTACCCTACATATTATAATTATTATATTGTACCTAATTAAATTAGTGTGTGTGATTATTTGTTACTAACCATAATTTTAAGTTTTTTCTATAATCGTGTTACTAACAAAATATGGATCAATTGATATTCGAAATAAAATATTTTTATTTTATTTTATTTATTTTATAATACTTAGGACGATCAGCAGATTTGCCGGTTAACTTTGGCGTAGGAACCTATAAACCTGTGTTTCAAAACTTAAGTCAAAAACGTCAATTAAAGTATAACGATCCGATTATCTATAGAAACGTTGGTGATATTCCAACACAAATAAGGCTCGTAGTTAACCTGCACATCTTAACTTACCTTACATCCGTAATGCATCCGATTATCTTTTAGAATAGGTAAACTAACCGTAGATAGGGCTTAATTTGGCCAGTTGTTCAGTTACCAGCACCAATTCTTTTTTGTCATTGCACCAATGTTTCGTAGGTCCTACAGAATAAAGCCTGAATGAATAGCTTAATTAATCGGAACAAATTGGTACGAGTGAGTGCTTCAAAAATGTAAAATATTGAGCGGAGCAGAGAGCTCGCTGCAATGGTTTAAAATAGAATTTCCACCTGAAAAACGTTTTGGTGCGAGTTTCGATACGTTGAAATACTTTTAACTTTGATGTGTTTTTGAAAAATGGAAAAGTGCCAACTAAATTGAGCGTAGAATTTCATCCTTTGTATCCTATCTAACCTACTATTGTTAGTTTGGGTAGAGCTTTTTCTCGGATCATATAATATGTTCATGCATTCTAAACTTGCACTTATGCAAAGAAAATTACAATCATAGTATATTATGTATTTATAGAGGTCTAGAAATTATAAAAAATTGGTTGTTTGTAAAGTAGGTTTACGATCGAGATGTTTACGTGATAACGTCTTATTGGTGATATAACCGCACGAGAAAATCTCCATTCGTTTGTATGCCGCTAGAGTGAGAGAGACGGAAGATCGGTCACTCACTCGAACGCTATGCCAGCCTCCGCTCGTGAGGATTCCGCGTGACAAGTTTCACGGAATGACTGGCAGCGCTCGAGATGAGACGGGAGATCGGTCCGTCTCTCTCTCGTTATACCTGCGATCGCGCTCGTGAGGTTTTGGTGTGACACAAGTTTCTGAACATGTCACCCGACTAAAACGATTTTAAAGACGTTATCACGTCAAAAAGATAACGTAGCATAGGTACAAACTTGTACCTATGGCGTTCCGGCTAAATAATATGATCTTACTTAGTAATAATGTCGTGAAACCGCACGCAATCTAAGACGAAAAACTGAAACTAAACGACTAACAAGTCAAAAATAGTGATACTCTATTCTAAAACCATCATTGTTAGCCTATATTTAAGCAAATATTTCATATCATTTCATTTCATAAATACTCGTATTACTTTATATTATTTTATTACATTTCATTTCATAGTTGCCCACAATGGATACAGCACGCTCAAGGGCATTACGGCGTCCATTAGGGGGGAGGTGTGACGCTATGTGCAGGCGTGGGCTAGCATAAATGACGATGCCAATTTAATGTTCTGATCCCCGAGTCCAGTTGACGGTAGTATCGAGAGGTGATCGTGACGTCTCTTTTTTATACTTTGTCATTTTCGTGTTGGATTTGCGTAGTTCTGTCCACACGATAGATGCGCTGTAAAAATCCCATAGAAAAGAAGACGTCACGATTATGTTTGATACTATCGTCAAACAGAATCACCCTTCTGATCTGAATTAAATCGTTTTAAGAGAAGACATCTGAGTGGCACAGGATGAAATCCTTATTTTCTTCGATTTTTTTTGAACTGCCATGGCAAGACATCTTTATGAAGATGTCTCTAACTCGATGACAAAGGCCAGAAATAGAAAAGTTTTGAAGGAGCTGGAGGAGGCCTACGCCAAAAAAGGCGACTACTAACTTAACCAAAGTTTGTAAATAGATAGTTATATAAGTAGTTACATAAAGAAGCAGGAAATAAAGGCTTATTTTATTTTATTTAAGAGAAGACATCAGGGCTTGATCTCGAGTGAACTACGGCATCACGATGCACGGAATCTCGACAAATATCGACAAACGTTAGATCGATGCACGGAATCTGGACAAATGTTATCACGATGCACGAAATCTCGGATGAATCTGCCGCCGCCCGAGGGCCCCGCTAAATATCCTCGACACAGACCCTCGATCTGCTGTGACTTACATCGTTCTTGGAGAAGCCGTCAGCGCCCGGCGCGGTGGATATCTCGAAGGCGGCTGGCACTCGCGCCGGGATCAGCCGGGTGGGCTCGCCGCCGCCGCCGCCCGCCGGCCCCGCCATCACCTCGACGCACCACGGAGACCCTGGGGGCAACCAGACATACTCTTATTAGTCATCCTGTGGCGTGAAGACCTAACAAACGTACAACGTGGCAATGAAGCCAGCGTCTTGGGGACGCTTCCGTCTAGTATTGATATGGATCAGTTGAGCTACCTGAGACGACTTTGAGACCCGAAACCCGCTGATGACGCTTCCGAAGTAACGAAGTACGGTACGGTACAAATCCGACGTTCGGAGATTTTTCGTTTCGGCCCGTTCTCTGATACTTCGGATTTCAGTATTTTATTTATTGCATTCATACATTCCGGTCTTAGTGATTAGGTGTGTTTAAGTTAAGTTCACAGTAGGTATGTACCCATAGGGTGTTGCAATGAAAAACTGGCAGGTTTCGTGCCTTTCTGCTAAAGATGAACTATGTGGTACCTTTATTAACTTATAATTTAATTTGCGCGTCGCTAAAAGAATCGTTGAAGAAGTCGTCAAGTTCGTAAAAACATTTTTTTATTAGCATCGCTTTCAGTTTGATTTCAAAGTGTACCTTCTTAGTTCAAGCAAGGTAAAGCTAGAAGAGATAAAAGGACGCAGTTTTTTGTCGGAATTGAAAACTGCCGTTGCTTTTAACTGAATGGGAGCCATTATTGCTATAAGCGCTCCGCGTGTTTCATGAATATTCTGGCGACCAGTTTCCTTCCATAAATACAGAAATATACACCTTAACGTACCACATACCTATGCATATTTCGCAACCTCCTTATTCCGGTCACCTTTACAAACAGCATTCTCGTATCCTAATGGCAAACAAATTGGCTATGTAATGATTCGCCAAATTGATGAAAATCGCTGCGTTTAAGTTAATTGCTCCTCTTACATGTTCTAAAATCACACCTGAGAATCTGAGATACTTGAGACACAGTTGAAACCATAGTTTCAATGCTTCTCTGCAGGCCACCTACTTCTCTGCAGACAGACAACTCAGATATTCTATTTTAATTTAGTCTGGCCGATTTCCCTGCAGAGCGCACTTAGACTTGGCTTAGGTTCTGATTTTACATAGCTGTGAAATATTGATCTGACTGTTAAGCGTCTTGGGGACGCTTCCGACTGGTATTGATATGGATCAGTTGAGCTACCTGTAGATTGTTGACAACAGTCTGCACTTAGCTCAATTGTTTCAATTGTGAATACTAGTTCGAATTTATTTTAATTTGTGAATAAAGACTATTTATTTCTTTTATTTGATTGTAATTTTCTTTGTGATTAAAGTGATATAATAGTTTCTGACTTTTTAGTTTCTTTTATTGGTTTTTTCCTGTGTTACATATTAAAATACAATATAAAACTTACACAACCTTTTATTGTACACCTCAAAATTTAAAAAAAAAACATTGATATTAACATGAAACACAAATTGAGCTAAACACAAGCTTTGCTTTTAAGCTCTATGTCAAGACTTGTATTACGAACGAACGACTGTATGCATATAGGTAGGCTATGGTATTACAATAGAGAAGGAAAAAAGCAGTTAGTTGACTCATTCCTCTTGCGCTCAGAAAGATTCTCGAAATTCGGGCGAAGGTCCGCCTGCGGCGCAGGAGGTTGCGGGTTCGATTCCCGCCTTGGGACAAATATTTGTACGATCTACAAATATTTGTTTCGGGTGTTCTGGTCGTTTCTATATATAATAAAAAAATATCTATTTATGTAATGTATTATATTATGTATATCAGTCATCTAGTACCCATAACACAAGCTCTGCTTAGCTTGGGGCTAGATGATGCTGTGTGGATTGTCCAGTATTATTATTATTATTCTTTCTAAGACCGTAGACACCTTAAGTACGTACAGGCAGTACTTTAGGTATCATCTCATCTTTACTTCGAAGATAAAAATGATACACACTCTTTCGAATTTAGATTCGTCTTCCCAACAATTAGGCATAGAATATTCAAATAGAAAATTCACAGTCCGTAACGTTGCGCTGGAGAAAATAAACCTACCTATACACTCGCCAAATTCGAAGTGCAATGTTTGTAAACAAACCACGAACAAATAAGTAAAACTTGCTTGGCATCGAGTTTCAGATTCAATTTAATTCATTTATTAATACCATGGGTTCACAAGAAACACTCAGGTCAAGTCAAGTCAAATGAACAAGAGCAGCACTTAGAACAATTACATTTCAAAAACACAGACCTAACATTTATCATAAGATAATAACAATAATTTAGGGGGGTAGCTGCAAAAGCATTGTCAAAAATGTAAAAAGTAAAATTAAATTAAAATCAATCATACTATGAGAATGACAGATTAGCTTAAAATGTCAATCATCAATAGGAAAACAGATATAATTGCAATATTTATTGAAGGAAGGATCTCAAATCGACAAGTGATGTATAGTGCTTATAAAATAAAAAGACGCGGCAACAAAGTGAATTTTAGGATAAATAAATAATAAATAAATAAAACTAAATTTCGTTAACTTATAAAAATTAAACATACAGGGATTGGAGTCCTACTTTAAGCAAAATTTGCTTGTGTTAGAGGACCCCGCTCTTACCAGAAGTATTTACAGTTTATAAGTTAGATGCACAACTAATATATTTAAAAAGTAAGTAAATAAGCTTATTAAAAAAAAATTGGTTGTCTGTAAAGTCAGTTTACTGACGATAGTTGAACGTGACAACGCAGACGCATCGCTCACTCAAGTAGGAGAGAGACGGATGTCGAGCGCTCTCGCTTGCACTTCAAGCCTTACATGGAACGCCTCATAGCGAGGTAACGCCGCACGACGTCAGTCATTTTGAGGTAACGCCGCATGACGTCATGTTTTTTCGTGCGTGCAGCCGGCTCTATCGAATTATAAGACGTTGTCACGTCAAAAATAATATGGGCGGCTAAACATTCCAGTCATACTAATGAGTAAGTTGAAGGTGTTTGGAGTGTGCAATATGATGTTCAAAATGTTCATAAACATCTAAATTAAAATTGCAAATGTTTATATAAATGCAGTGAAGTGGGAAGATGCCGTATAGCTAAACGTAACGTTTTAGCTCGTTTGGCAATGAATATTAGTTCATGCCCGCGGCTTCGCACACGTTGTTACAATGGAAACGTTTAAATATTATTTCTATCCAATAGGAACTGATTTATGAGATTAAAAGTAGCCTATGTTTTATTCGAGGCCAACGTATGCAAAATTTCAGTAGTTTTGGCGTAAAGAGGTAACAAACATCCATCCAAACATACAAACTAGTGTGATTATGTCACTTCCTTTCTCCTACTGACTAGATTGAAAGTTGAAAATAAAGTGTGCTATGAATGCTTCCTACAACAATATTTATGTGATTGATAGCCGACAGTCGTCATTTTAGAAACATTATTACCAATCTCTGACAAATCGATCGACTGTTGCGTAACTTTTTATGGTCGAGTTTAAATTGATTGGTTTAGGAAAATTAAACAGGCTAGTCTGTATCTATAACCATTAAACTGAAGAGTTTAATTAAAATGCTATGAATTAATAAGGTATGACCGAATTGGATGACAGCGCTAGATTATCGACAAGTATTAGGTAATAGTACCTACCTAACCTTGTAGACTAAGCTAGCAGTAATTTCTTCGTATACATAAAAGAAGTTCTTCTTATGTAAGAAGAGGCAATATTGTGATGTATTAAGCAACCCTAGTCAAAGCCAGCTAACTTTCCAATAAAGAAAACCATCTAGGTACAGATTAGCACGGTACACACTATAATAAAACACATGATAAAAACAAGAGCAGCATAAAACAGTAGAAAAAATGTAATGCACAAAAAAAACAGCATTTTCAATGCCGTTCTTTATAATGCCAGGACAATAGGTTCGTTTGATTCGCTTTCTCAGATCTTTTTGGATTTATTACTATCGCTCCGATCCGGTAGAGCAAAACATAACCGAAATAAAAAAAAAATATCCGCCATGAAATCTAAAAGATTTCATTCCAAACGGACGGCTTTTTTTATTTATTTTCAATTATTTTTTAATATTCATACTTATTATCAACTTTTTGCATTGACTTTTTGTTTTCAATTTCATTTATTTACTACCTACCTTCATTTAATTAAGCAACAATAGCCTTTATTCACAAAGATAATTATACTAGTAGGTATTTACAATTGAAACAATTGAGCTAACTGCAGACTGTTGCAAACAGCTAGCTCAACTGATCCATATCAATACCAGTCGGAAGCGTCTCCAAGACGCTGGCTACATTGCCACGCCGCTGTATGGCAATGCTGATGCGCTGTGCCAGATACTTACCAGCTCTCGGGTCACGCGTCGCTTCGACCAGACGCTCAGATAATTTTTTAAAAACCCGAAGAGCCTCAGTACCCCACGGACCTAGGGTCTCGACTCCAAGGGGAGCAAAAGTGTAGGCTCTGTCGAGACCTGCATATTAATTAATGTAATTATTTAACTATTAAGATTTAATTAAGTGACATTGTACCCAGGTACAATATTGTTATTGTTCTGGGCATTTTCTATGTTTAATAAACAAAAATCGATCTATGTACCTACTGTATTGTATTAAGTATATCAGTCATCTAGTACCCGTAACACAAGCTCCGCTTAGCTTGGGGGCAGATAATGCTGTGTGAATTGTCCAGCATTATTATTTCACACGCCGCAATAACACGGTAAAAACACATTGTTTCATAATATGTAAAGATACACCACATAGGTATGTACTTTACTTACATGTATTTGATGCAATACATTTTTACTTCACTCACCTCAATATAAACAATTTATTGGTTAGTCAAGTTTTTAAACAATTTCAGTTTTATTACAAAAAATATAGACATCTGCTGAGCGCGTGTTTACTAAAAGCGTTACCACAAAACTGTGTTTTTCTACAGGCTATGGCTTAGACATAATTTAAACGAGAGTTAAACTCTTGTTAAACCAACGTCTGTTTAGACACTGTTTAGCTAAGCGCTTGTTAGACCGCTATCATCGTTAAGTTTATTTTGCAAGCTCATACTAGACGTAGGTATCTCCACTCTCCAGTCGATTTATTTATTTGTGGAAGCTGCCTGAGCGTTGTATCAACGTTATTGATCACCGCTCAAAACTTATCCACTTGCCTTACCATCCAACCGCTCTGGTATCAATACTCCTTATTTACATAATAAAGGCAGGAGTAATTTGTCATCCTTCCAACTTGACAACGGTAATACCGTAATACCTTGAAACAGGTTGCTGGAATCTCTTCTGATTTCCAGTTATTCATTTCCCGTAGGCCTGTTTCGATCTATCGCTTTACCCTACTTAAAATAACAAATGAACTTACAAAAAATCGAGATTTTTTAAATTGAGTTAAGTCCTATGGTTTTACCATCTTCCTCTGAAACCTCTCTTAACCTTAATAAAGCTTAGAGAAGTTAGTGGCGGGTAAGGTGATCTTAAATGGGGGCAAAACCCTGGTCTACATTACGTACAAAATAAATGTTAAGGCCCGCCATTTCATTGATAAACATATTGACACCTAAAACTACAATATGGCCTCCATTCTTAAAGCTTTTTGGCTATAAAAAGCAATAAAACACTAGAAGCCCTACTATGTTCAAACGAGTTTCACTACGGAGAGTCCGAGCCGCATATAATGCCCAACACAACACCTGTTATATTCTAATAATAGAGCTCTGCGGCCCAGCAAATATTTCATTTCATTTATTAATTTTAAAACAAACGACTTATTTGTTTATATAATTTTATGATAGATGAAAACAAATGATGCTAGCTTGATTCTAGCTCAAAAGTTATCAGAGCTTGTGATAAGATTATCAGATATGCGTAGCTATGCGTATAAGACCGACTTCTACTAGGGTTGTAAAGACTTTCATCATAGAAAACACCCAGGCTCAGAGCTTATAATAACGTACTAAACATCTTTGCTACAAGTGCTTAGTGCGCAGTTAATTACCATGTCGTAAGGCATCAACTCTACAGGCGAGTTAATCGTTTAAAAATAGCAACTATTAGTTTTTTACGTTTGAGCAAAATACGGCCGTATGTTTGAAGAACTTTCCAGCATATTTTAACACAATACAGCCTATCACATCATGTGAACTCACAGAAAAACTATGAATATAGTATCTGCTTCAGTACATGTTCTTAAAAATTAAAAATATTCGCTCTACGTTTTAGAAAGGACATTTTAGAACGCTCTAACATCACACTAATATTACAAACGCGAAAGTTTGGATGTTTAGATGTTTGGATGGATGTTAGTTACCTCTTCACGTCATAACGACTGAACCGATTGGGTTGAAATATTTTCATCTGTTAGCGTGGAATCAAACCTAGGCTTTCTTTTTATCCCAGTTACCCTGGGATAGAAATAATCTTTAAACGTTTCCATACAAATAAGACGTGCGACCCTATCCTATCATATTCCCTATATTTTGTAGTGGACCTTAGGCGATTGGTACTCATCAACACGGCGATAATTCTAATTGGCCACGAGAAACTCGTCCGTGAAGGTAAACCCTAAAGCAGTATGGCTTGTTGGCAAGCCTCAAACGTTACTTAGTAACGGTATGTACCTATACCTATCAATTAGTTTGTTCGAGTAACCGACCAGTTTAATCCTACCGAGATAGCATGGCTGGTTATATTTTAATTGGTCACCTCGTTTCAAGCCTGTGGCTATGGACGTTGAAAAGTAAGTTTTATTTAAGAGCCTTTT
Organism: Eupithecia subfuscata; assembly: GCA_963564075.1. Lineage (NCBI taxonomy): Eukaryota > Metazoa > Arthropoda > Insecta > Lepidoptera > Geometridae > Eupithecia > Eupithecia subfuscata. Next base: position 8,460,499 of record OY751097.1, on the reverse strand, counting down.
GAGCGTCATTTAAAGTTAAAGAGCCAAGTAAGGTTTAAAGTCTAAACTATATTGGTATTATACTACTACTAGCTTCTGCCCGCGGCTTCGCATGCGTTATTTCTACGGAAACGTTCAAAGGTAATTTCTATCCCATGGGAACTGATTTATGGGATAAATAGTAGCCTATGTTTGATTCCAGGCATAGAGCTACACCGGTGCAAAATTTCAGCTCAATCTGTTTAGTAGTTTTGGCGTGAAGACGTAACAAACATCCATCCATCTATACATCCATCCATCCAAATTTTCGCATCTATAATATTAGTGTGATTGTATTTTTTTAATTAAATCGTTCGACTCACTGATGGAAATTGACGATGTATATCGAAAGTCTAGTATACACCTCTATTCACTCTCGTTTTAAAGAGACGTAGAATGTAATTGGCCAGCAAAACTGGCAGCTTGTTCTACCTGTATAATAATTACGTACATAGAATTAACGGCTGGCATAGTTCGGCGAAGAACTCATAGGGCCCCCATTTTACGATAAACGGAGAATAAGCCGTTATTTCTAATGAACCGTGATTTATCATAATCTTATTTTAAACTCTGTTTTAAGAATGCGACCTTTAATGAGGAGTTTGGAGCGAAAGTATCAATTCATGACGAACATCAGCAGGTGGAGGCTACACCACATTCCAAAAGGTAAAGCACCTACCGGTTTGATTGTCTACAATTAATTTATAAAACCGGTTGATCAAGGTATTGTAAAAGCGCGTAGAGGCAAGGTGAATATTTTGTGTATGATAGACGTATGACACTAATTATCTGCCAACAAACAAGCGTTGTGATGTCCAACAAAGGGGTCAATTTTGGCTTTCAGTCATGTTCGAAGCTTCCATTGACCCTCTGCTTTGTGACCGCTCGACCGAGCTTGTTAACGGTGTGATGACGGATATAATGAACCTGTTTTGGATAGGTATTGAACAGGTCTATTGCAACATTGATCTACATATGAATGATATGCATAAAAAACTACACAAATTACGACATTGGTGTCAATACAGATGTCAATAAAGGGTTAAAAAAACGAATTTGACAGATCTAAAAACGATGTCATCTTTTTAGATCGATAGTTTTGAAAGGGATGCTAATGCACAAAATTTGTTGAAATTTTAATAGGCGAGAGCACTCGTCAATGTTTCGGCCGGTTCTCCGATTAAATAAGTAATAAATTTAAGGTAAAAAAAATTGCGATATTAATGGATTTCTTAGAAATTAGAAGTAATAAATTACAAAAAACGTCAAGTGCGAGTCGGACTCACGCACTAAGGAATCCGTAAGACCTCTTACCAAATTATCATGATTCTAGGTCAACGGGAAGAAGTTACTCTGTAGGTTTTGGTCCATGGCGAGAATCAAAAATTATTTTTTGTTAACAAAAATAAATTTATTCACAAAGAAAATTATACTAGTATTTACAATTGAAACAATTGAGCTAACTGCCGACTGTTGCAAACAGTTTACAGATAGCTCAACTGATCCATATCAACACCAGTCGGAAGCGGCCCCAAGACGCTGGCTGCCACGTTGTATGGCAATGATGATACGCTGAGCCAGATATTAACCAGCTCTCGGGTCACGCGTCGCTTCGACCAGACGCTCAGATAGTTTTTGATAGTTTTTTGTTAATTAAATACAAATTTTCGGTTTCTGGGTTTTTTCTTTTGTTTGTGTTAAAAGACCAAATTTCGTGTATAAGACCTTGCTTCTTACAAGATAATGATTTTAACATAGGTCAACGGGAAGTACCCTATAAGTTTTGGTCTATAGCAAGAATAAAAACATTTTTTTTTGGTGAACAAACTACAAATTTACGGATTTAGGATCTGTTCCTTCACTTGTGCTATAAGACCTTGCTTCTTGCCAAATTTTATGATTCCACATCAAGAGGAAGTACCCTGTAGCTTTTGGTCCATGGCAAGAATCAAAAGTAATTTTGTGAATGAACTAGAAATTTTCTGTTTTCGGATATTTTCCTTTACTTGTGCTATAAGACCTTGCTGCTCACCAAATTTCATGATCTAGGTCTACGGGAAGTACCAAGGTTTTGTGTGCATGTGATTCCCTTGGAAATTTCAAAATATTCGGACATAAGCGGCTGTAAATTTTGAGTGCGTTGACTTGAGTATTTGACGTAATTTCAACTTGATACGTCCACGCGTTCCTGGGAAAAGGGGGTTGACAGACGGACAGACAGAAAGACAGACAGCCGGACAACAAAGTGATCCTATAAGGGGTTCTTTTTTTCATTTTGAGGTACGGAACCCTAAAAACAAAAGAAGCGCATAATAAATGGTAATAATATTTAATTTTTACATTTCTAAATTCAAATATGAAAAGATCATATAAACTCATCTTCTTAATAAAACCTTATTATCTAACTAAATGATGCTTAATTCTAATCGGTCATAATAATTTATTTTCATCATAATTTACGTACTTTCTTAAATTTATTAGTAGACGGATTTATAGCAAAGCATAATATTGCAAAGCCGGCATTTCAAGTCCCAGGTATTCACCTACTTTGGATAAACTAATAGGTACCTACCTTACCTTACCTTGCCTACTAGAAACCGGCTTTGATAAGTATCCAAGTAATTATCTCTGAGAACGTTAGAGCTATCCAAGCATAGCTTGATGGGGTTCCATTAATGATTTTAAGTTATACGGATAGGTACCTGCGGATTTAATGTCTGTAGAGTTTTTTATTGCCTAGGTAGAGTTTGTTACCCAACGCACTTGTTGCCATCAAGAATCTGGCGGCCTACTCCGCACTACGGGTTACTAAGGATTTGAATGGAAACTTATTTACGAAAAAGATAGATATTTGGTTGCTATCAAATTGTTTTTATAGTGTAAACGAATGCCTAGATTTTAAATTTTAAGGGCATTAATTAATGATATTTTATACCTAATAATAATAATGACATATTTAATATTAGCACACCTGCTTGCGGGTCGAATACATTGTCATCACATAGCTTCAAGATCTTGGCATGGAATTATTGTATTCTGCAATTAGACGATTGATTCTTGATACGGAAAAATTATTCAGCCCTAGACCCTTTGTAGGGGTCTGCGCTTGGCCTAAATTACCTAAATTATATACTAATATTGTAGAGGCGAAAATTATGTGAAGATGATGATGTATGAACAACAGTGAAATAAGGTAGAGATAAACCATTCTAAAAATGCACGCCCCTTTTACTATAAAAACTATCGTAGTTTGACGAATTCATTACGGATGTAAGGGATGAAACGTTGGGGTTCTTCCAACACAAATAAGGTTCGTAGTTAACCCGCTTACGTCCGTAATGAATGCACGCCCCCTACACAAAACGTCATAGTTACCTACACTCGGCGTGCATTTTTAGAATGGTTTATCTCTACCTGCTGAACGAATGGAGGTGGAATTTTGTGTACAGGTAGTTGAAGTATTTACAATTGAAACAATTGAGCTAACTGCAGACTGTTGCAAACAGTCTACAGGTAGCTCAACTGATCCATATCAATACCAGTCGGAAGCGTCCCCCAAGACGCTGGCTGCATTGCTACGCCGCAGTTGAAGATTTAGTTTAACATCACACTAATAGGTATTATAAATTCGAACGTTTGGATGTATGTTTGTTACCTTACTACGCGAAAACTGCTGAATGGATCGAGCTGAAATTTTGCACACAGGTTATTTTAATCCTGGAATCAAACATATGCTACTTTTATCTTATAAATCAGTTCCCATGGGATAGATATCACCTTTAAACGTTTCCATAGAAACAACGCGTGCGAAGTCGCAGGCAGAAACTAGTTGGATCACAAATTCTACTTTTGATTCCAGAAAAACGCGTTACAAACCGCAAATACAGACTAGTGTTTAATAGAATACAAGTTATAAGTAAGTAGGCATAGAAAACTCCGAGAAAACCCTAGTACGCTTTCTTACCACTTGGTAGAAAGGAAGGAGCAAGCAGCTAAAGCAAAATTTCATTTAGTGAAACCGCGCCACATGCCGCAGAAAACGATAGCTTCGTAATATAATAGCTAGGTACCTCAAAACAATAATCTTCATTCACATAGAAAATTAAAATCAAATAATAGAAATACATTAGAACTATAGTAGGTATTTACAATTGAAAAATTGAGCTAACTGCAGACAATCTACAGGTACTACAACTGATCCATATCAATACCAGTCGGAAGCGTCCCCAAAACGCTGGCTGCATTGCCCCGCTGTGTGGCTGATGCGCTGAGCCAGATACTCACCAGCTCTCGGGTCACGTGTCGCGTCGACCAGACGCTCTAATAATTTTTAAATAACCCGAAGAGCCTCGGTACCCCACGGACCTAGGGTCTCGACTCCAAGGGGAGCAAATGTGTAGGCTCTGTCGAGACCTGCACATTTGCGCCTCACGCAAAGATCTTCGAGATCTTCGGCTAAATCTGCCGCCGCACCCGCCCTCACGGATATCCTCGGAAGATGGGAAGGCGCAAGTGTGTCGACGCATGTAGCGTCCCACCTCAAAGTTTACCAACATTAGAGTATTTATAAAACATCGAAATCTTCCTAATAATTTCCGCCAGTTACCATGCGAACTGCGAAGTCGAAGGCGACCAATAGGCGACACGTAGGGGTACTACACCTATTAGGTTCACAGATCATGGAATCGTGACGATCAAATAGATGCGAACTAAAACATGAAGGTACTTATGCGACGCGTGAAGCGTTAAGCATTTACAGGCGTGCTTGCACATGACAAATGGTTACATGAATAGCTTGAAATTGAGGTTACTCGCGTCTGTCCACGCTCTCCCGATAGGTGCTAGAATGTAAGGTCATAGACGATGTTACTAACAGCTCTGCTCGCTGAGAGAGGCGGCTCGCTCAAAGCCACCCGCGCCCTGCTACCTCTGCAGTCCCCTGGGCGGGCCTCGGGACAAATGTTTATACGATTTATCTAGATATGTACCTACCCACCCATAATACAAGCTCTGCTTAGCTTAGTGCTAGATAATTCTGGGTGAATTGTCCAGCATTAGGAAGGTACTTATAGGTAGATACCTACCTAGGTAGGTAGGTATTTATTTATTTATATAAGACCTTTTACCAATTTGAATTTTTGATTTTGTCCTCAGAACATACCTAGTTAAATTATCTGTCTTTACACTATAGAGACCATTTTTTCGCAGAATCCATGTTAAAAACACGAAAAAAAGTTCGTTTATGTTTGCTCTCGGTCAGTAAATTTTAAATAGCTATAACTGATTATCTATCATGTTGTCCTAATGTAACATTTAAAAACTCTATTGAAGCAGTACATTTGATCGCTTCTCAAATGGCGGTGTGAAGTCGTTAAAAAGCGGAAGACATCTCGAGCAAACATGGTAAAGTCGAAAGGCGATTTGCACGATTACACCATTATTACGAAAGTTATCAAAACGAAAGTTATGCCACTTTACCTATCTCGGAATCTTAACGCTCGAGGAAGCTAGTAAGTGCCTACACTGCTATAACTATGTAGGTATAATCTTAGATTAATCTAGTGCATGCTTGTGTAACAGGGTCTTTAAAGAAACGAGGCGAAAATATATTATTTTGCACAAAACTTTGGGCAATTAATGAATGGCATGCACAGAGGTTAGCAATAAAGTTGTGATTATATTTTAAAGACTTTAAAATAGTTCTTGGCTACAATACCTATTTAATCGTTAGCTCCAATCCGATTTCCCTACCAGCTAGATTATTTCTCGTCTACCACGGGCTATCTAGACTTGTCATCCCGTGACCACAACAGATAGTCAGATAGTCATTTTATTGGTAAAATAATGTTAACAAGTCTATACAATTTTAAATAGGTACTTACTAAAATAATTATAAATTGTCATGTACCTAATATGATACAAGTCTATACAATTTTAAATAGGTACCTACTAAAATAATTATAAATTGTCATGTACCTAATATGATACAGAGTGTGAACCTGTTGAAACGTCAGGAAAAATAGGTAAAAATACCCGTGTAATACGCGAAAATACCCGTGAATATTTATTAGAATGTGTCGTCGCGAAAAATACGTAAATAAACGCGAAAATACCCGTGAATATTTATTTAATATGTACTAATCGAAAAGATTCTCTTACGATTCCTATTTACAGCTAATCTTTTTATTAAGTGACGTATTTATTTTACATTCCCAAGTTCCTTTATTATTTTCCTATCTTGTCTGTTAATGGTTTTGGGTCATAATTAAGCACCTGTTTATTGCGACCTATATTATATTGTAAATAGTTTCCAAATGTGCCTTACGCTCCTATTGCGAATAAATAACCATGAGTATATAAATAAGTATAAATAAGCATGAGTATATAAATAAGTATAAGCTCTTAACATAAAATATACAAGGTACCAACAAAACAAGGTTTTTAAGCATCTTCATACACCCACCAAAAGCAGAAGTACCTGCCAACGTAGGATACATCGTAAAATACTAGATCTTATCCCAAGGCGAACATGCGAAACGAATCATCTTGTGTGAACGTTCAGACAATGGGTTGTAATAATCAAAAACATTTCAATCTGTTGCAATAACACAGCGTTTTTGTGATTGTACGAAGATATAAAATAAACTCATTAGTTTTCTACGATTTGATTGGTTTGGACGATGCACGAAGGACTGTAGAATGTCGAAAATTAGAGTCAGTATAAAAAGACTGTTGAAATTACAGTCAGTATAAAAAGACTGTTGAAATTATTACAGTTAACTATAAAAAGTGAAGGTCTGACCGGATGCTGCAGTTGATCACAATTTTTAGAGGAATGCTAGATGGTAGGTAAATCAAGTTCCTATATAGATAGGTAGGTCATTTCAAGGATGTCTTGACACATAACCTCGATCAGGATTTTTGAGATTCAGCGAGATCTCGCCATCTTCTACGTCACAGTCGAGTTTTAAACTCTGGGTTCTGTGGTGTCAGGTTATGTGTCAAGACATCCCTGAAATTACATAACTAAAAAGGAACTTGTTTTACTTACCATCTAGCATTCCTCTAAAAATTGTGACCAACTACACCATCCGGCCAGACCTTTACTTTTTATACTGACTGTAATTCTACCAGTCTTTTTATACTGACTGTAATTTCACCAGTCTTTTTATACTGACTGTTATTTCAACAGTCTTTTTATACTTCAACATGACACTCTTTAACATGACACTCTTCAACAGTCAACAAGTTCAACAGTTCAACAGTTTCAACAGTCAACAAGTTCAACAGTTTCTACTACAACAGTCTTTTTATACTTTAACATGATTACTTCAATAATAAAAGTTTGATTTCCATGATTGGTGTCTAACCACTCAGAGCCAGTTGCCAGTGATTGTCAATTTCCTATGCACCGCGGCGGCGGCAGCGGCAGGACGTCACGGTGACCTATTGTTTACCACTCGCAGGATGACTGTTCAATGTAGGTATAGGCAGCCTGATGGATCAGCTTGGATTACCGGTCAGTAACTCGTCGGTGGTTCGATTTAGAATATAATGTTGATCAAAACAAATTGTGACGGAACATATTTTTATAAATGACTAGCTTCTGCCCGTGGCTTCGCAAGCGTATTTTCGGTATAATAAGTAGCCTATTATCTAAGTTAGGCTTTGCTCTAAACGTACGCCAAATTTCATCTTGATCTGTTCAGTAGTTTTGGATATCTTATATAACAAAAATTTTGATTTCACAAATTTTCGGGTTATTTATTTCTTTATTTATTTAAAGTTAGTAGGAAGGGTAGGATAGGATGGCTAACCCGAAAATTTTAATGAAGTATCCGCTTCAGATTTAGAAATAATTTCAACTTTAACTTACCTACGATTTAACTTACAAGTAGTAAGTAAATGGCACATAAAAATTATAAATTATAAAATAACATAAATGAACACCAGTTTAAGGAAAATCAGAAATGCTCGAAATATAATAGGGAACGATTTCTATAGATAAACAGATATTGGTTTTTTGAAGCACGCACCCATTGTCTATCGCCAAACACCGTGATAGGCCCAAAAGCCCTGCCTTTACCCAATTCTATTAAATTCGATTCTATTGTAACATTTAGCATTGTTTCGCCCGCACCTCGTCTGACCTGCTTTATACATTCTAACAATGGTTTACGATTACGACCTAGCTATGCATGCATTATATTTTAACTCTAGTAAATTTGTGGCAAATATGTGTGCTGTGCAAAGTCACAAGTGTGGTAAAATCACAAAGTCTCATCCGCAATGCTCTATGAAAAACAGTCTTTAAATTATCACACGAATATTACATAGATTTAGGTCAGGAGTCGGAAAAACACTTATGCTACTTTTCATAACATAAATCATTTTCCGTGGGATGGATGTAACCTTTAAACGTTTACATAGAAACAACGCGTGCAAAGCTGCGGGCCGAAACTTGTTAAACCTTAAAGTAGCGAAAACATACCAAATACGAGAACCTAGGAATATACTGTTTCGTATGGCTAGAACCACGGTTTCAATAGTTCGCGCTCTTACAAACACATTCATTGTCTTCATTCCACAGACTTGCTAAACGATTTCTTTGGTTTTTTATTTGCCTAACCAATGAAGTTTAAAAGGAACAAACGTGGTATACTAATAAAACTACCTACCTTACTGGTTTCCATTTACCAACAACATACAAGAATGCAAGCTCCATACAAGGGGCGAAAATATTTTAAAAGTAATTCAATGCTATAGTTTTTACGAGGTCTAGAAACAGACCAGTTGGTTAGGGTTCTTGTAAATTAGTTGAGAAAATAAAGGCATAAGTACCTTTATTTTTATTTCATAAAATGCATTGGGTTCAGCTTTCAAACAATGTGTAAATTTTGTCGATTGAATTTAAATTGTCGACACACAAGCTTGTGCCGAATACTCGAAAAAAGAAAACTTATATACGCTAATACAGCTATGATTTTTTTAACCTTTTTTATCATAATTTACCACCTGACAAAGCACAATCAAAAATCGGTCATTGGATGCGAAAAAGCGAGTAAAAATATTTTTTTAGTTCCCTGACATAATTTATCGTAATTTAGCAGCAGAATTTGTTATTTTTAGATTGGCATGTCATAACGTTGGGCAAGTAGAAAGGCTTGTTTGACGACTAACCTCGTTGTCCTCGTATGCCACGACCAGTTCCATTGGCTTCCAATCGGCCTCAGAAAGGATCCAGAACTAGTTAGGCACATAGGCACTAACTGCATTAACTTGTAATTTACCGCTACATCGTCCGTATCGACTTAGCAAGTTGTAAAGCAATGAAGGAAGCATAAATAAACTAAATAGGTGCATATTATATTGTCGCTTGCTATAATTGTCAATTGGCGTAACCGACACATAAAAATACTGGATGAGACTGGCTCAAGATCGACAGGAGTGGAGACGAAGGGAAGAGGCCTATATCCAAGACTGGATCAAGATGAGGCCACCATGATGATGATGACTGCTCTTTCGAAAGGTATGTATATTTAAAAAAGTTCTAGGTTTAAAAAAATTCAGTTACGCTACACATTTTAGATTTTCTTAAGAGTCCTCAGGAGCTCCTCAAGCACACAATCATAATACAAATGTGGAGTTTCAAATCAAATTATTGTTAGGCTTTAGTTTTTCATATTATTGTATAATAATTCTATAAGTATCTAAGTAATATTTTATAGTGAACGTCAGATCTCCTGGAGCCCGATTCTACCAAGTAGAAATGTTGTAACCATTTAGTTTTTTAAACATATAAGTTAAATCGGAAACTTTAGGGATATGCTGTGCTTTCTGCTTGGTGAATTGGGCTTTAGCTATATCCTGAGTTTGGGCGCTGGTACCTAAAAAATTTTGGTGTAACTGAAATGTTTATCCAAAAATAAGGCTACTAGGGACAAAATTCATATTTTGCCAGAAAATTCAATGAATTTAAGCTTTTCTGTCAATACAGGTCCAAAAAAGTCACATGTTAATAAAGTTATGTTCAATTTATTATGAAAAAATACTTTGAATGCTTCTACTGAATAGTCGCTTTTTGTCGGTTACGAAAAAAGAACCTGCAACCGACGATATGTTTAGAAAGTTTAGTTATTATTTCTGACATAAATAGGTTCTAATCTATACCAGACGATGATCTACATACATTTTTGAGAATGACTGATAAAAATGTGCTTAGGTTTTATTAATGAATTCGTAGAACGAATTCTAAAATTCTATGTCTCGTAAATGTGTGCGTTTAGCTGTGGCAGAGAATATATAATAATACAGGCTGTAGGCACCCTTTTCATGCTCGGCTTAGCTTGACAATATTAAATTTAGTTTCGTGTCACTAAGTTCCTTGAATTATGAAATTAACTGGTCATAATTACGTAAATTTGTAGGTGAAATTATGGAGATGGTGAGCGCAAACAAGCTGCCAATAAATATTTACATTTATTTGCATTGACATTTGTGCTTTAATATGTAATTAATTTTATCGCATCACTATCAGTCTGCCGCCCCCGATAACTTTACATAATGTCCTCCTAGCCGAATTTCGACCACGGCCAGTCTCTTCGAGATTAGCTAGATGCGCAGGACATATTATATAGTGTGAGCGCAAATATAGGTGCACTCTCTATTCCCTCACTCTCATAAACCGATAGGACGGTAGACCGACACGACCCCCCGGTCGTTTGGAGGTCCAGAGGTTTGAGGTCAAGCGCAGGACCAACAGCTTAACGTGCTTTCTGAGGCTCGGGGGTGTAACACCGTCAACTTCCTGACTCAAGAAAAATTAACCGTAGCAGCCTGGCTACGGTTAATTTTTCTTGCTAAAAAAACCCCAATAACAAGTATTGGCCCGACCGACCCGGGATTTGAACCCAAATTCTCATAACCAGCGGTTGAACAAGCTGACCGCTAGACCAACGTGGTAGTCTTTAGTAACTTTACGTTATGCAAAGCCAAAGTCTTAATTTATACCGGTTCAGCGTGAGAGAAGAATCAGCTTATTATCCGATAGGTATTCATTCGATTTTGAATTTATAACTAGGACTTTCTGTCTAGATTTCTGAATAAAAATTTATTAAAAATGTTAGTAGTGTCTCCTTGTGGCAAATGTACGACAACTCTATCTTGTGTTGGCTCGTTATTTAAAGCTGGCGTGATCTTCTTTTGTATTTTCATCGAAATAGACTACGCCGAATACGACGCGCGACGACGCGACGCGACCTCACTAATTTTTTCAGGGGCCTTCTCGAAAAAGGCGATTTACCTTTTTCGAGAAGGCCCCTGGTGAAGTTTTGTTTTCGTGGTCGTGCAACGACGCGACGCGACCTCACAAATTTGTCAGGGGCCTTCTCGAAAAAGGCGACTTACCTTTTTCGAGAAGGCCCCTGGTGAAGTTTCGTTTTCGTTATCGTGCAATACCAAATCTTATGTCGCTTGCACAAGATTAGCTTAAGCACGAAAACGTATCAGAAACTTCGATTTAGTTTTTAAGAGTACGAGCTCAGTGCAGTATACGAGAAACAAACGAGGGTCGCGCTAGCTCTGGATGCACTACCTCTTCGTAGACTACCTTGTAGAAACATTTACGCGTCATGTAATGTACGGAATTCACATTTAAAGTTTGAACTATGCGTATGGGTGGGCTTATTCGTGCCTAGATTAAACAAGCAGTTTCATTTGATCGTTTAATTACCTTCACAACACTCATTATCATAATTAAAGGGAATAAGGTCCATAAATAACAGGTTTCCACCGTGTTTCGAAAGCTGATGCAATGCGGTATTTAACCTGTTTTCTGCAAGTGTCGGCTTGCCTACTTTTGGTTAAACTTTCAAGATTGTTTGCGTACGGCCGGAAATACATAGAAGGCTTGGAAACCGGCCCTTAAGGAAGGCATTTAATGTCTAACTGATACTTATATGTTTCGTAGGCATTTTTATGAAGTATAGGATTGTTAGTTCTCACGGTATTATATGTCTCGTTTGGTTACTGACGGATTTGTCCACAGCTTCACTTGTGTACCAAATACCTACTTTTTTATTTAATAGATCTCCCATTACAGAATATTTTACATTCGTGTACTTATGTCCAGGTAATCCTACTAAGTTTGTAAGTATGGATGGATGGATGGATGAATGTTTGTTAGTCTTTCACGTAAAAACTACAGAACGGATAGAGCTGAAATTTCGCATACAGGTATATGTAATCCTGGAATCAAACAGAGGCTACTTTTTATCCCATAAATCAGTTCCCATGGGATAGAAATCACCTTTTAACGTTTCCATAGAAACAACGCGTGCGAAGCCGCGGGGTGCAGCTAGTATAATATAAACCACGGTCTACATACGTCATGTCCTATGTCGAGGTAGCTAATCAGCTGTTACTGTCTCCTGTCAGATGAACCGCTATGGAGAGAGCGGCAATCCGTTGACAGTTGAACGGAGGCGGTGGGAGAGGGTGTGGGAGGTGAAGCTGATGGAATACCTTGGCACTGGCGAGCTGATGTATCCCTAATTGTGTACACGGTCGGAACCCCTACACATACTAAAACCAAGATTTATCTTTAATTCTATGTGGGTACATAGTGTCATAGTTAGAGGGGGTCACAATCACAGCAGGCTTTATTGTCTGGTAGCAATAAAAGAAGTAGATTGATCCCTAATCTCAATCCATTTCTTTTATTAATTTAGTACCGTGAGAATAAAAATCGCAGAGCAATAAAATAAGTCCAGTATGTATCGAGATTCGGGATCAATCTACTTCTTCAATTGCTCTGCGATTGATATTCAAGTATAAAAATCCTAATATAAATAAAAATCCAATATAAATTATACCTATATCTAGTTGTTAAAGTGTTAGAAACTGTAACTTAAAACAAGGTTCACTTTCATAACTAATTGCCCCACTTATTTGACATCGCATCCTCCTCGTATACGCCATCTATTCTGTAGCCGTGGTCAGGTAACCGATAGCGTAAAACAAACACAATAACCTGATGCTCGTTACAATCTACCCGTTCCCAGGGAATGAGGTGGTTGCAACATGATAGTTACCTACCTATCGAGGTGCGCGCATTCACCCGAGTGCAAGGCCTGGAACGAACGCACTGGTTCACTTAACGGTTTCTAGTATAGTCCGTCTAAGTTGAGGACTGCTTTATTCTATTTTAAAAATATCTCTGTCAGCGTCTGGTAGTTTGTTTCCGTTGACATCCGTGAAGGCTGATGCCGAGGCAGATTTTGGCGAAGATCTTTTTTAGAGGCGCAAATATGCAGGTCTTGACATTGCCTGCGTATTTGCTCTCTTTGGAGTCAAGACTCTAGGTCCGTGGAGTATCGAGGCACTATGGGCTTTTAAAAAAATATCTGAGTGTCTGGTCGAAGTGACGCGTAACCCGAGAGCTGGTGAGTATCAGGCGCAGCGCATTAGCATTGCCTTGCCATACATCGGGGCAATGCTGCCAGCGTCTTGAGCCTAACCATTAACCAACCAAATAATTGAAAAATGCTGAATGGCAATGCTGATGTGCTGCGCCAGATACTCACCAGCTCTCGGGTCACGCGTCGCTTCGACCAGACACAGATATTTTTTTTTTAAACTTGAAGATCTTCGGTACCCCACGGACCTAGGGTCTCGACTTCAAGGGGAGCAGTTGTGTAGGTTCGCCGAGACTTGCATATCTTGAGATCCTCAGCCAAATCTGCCGCCGCCCGCACCCGCCCCCACGAATGTCTTCGGATAATGGGAAGGCGCAAGTGTGTCGACGCATGTAGTGCCCTACAACAATGGGCCTCCCAAACGCCCAACCCATTGTAAATACTAGTTCTAATTTGTTTCTTTTATATTATTGTAATTTTCTTTGTTAATAAGACATCTTCTATTTGCGTAGGAACGTACTAAAATCAGCAAGAGCGAATTTAGTCGGACTTATTTTTATCGCGAATTGAGACAGTCTCATTAAAAAAAAATAGTTTTAGCTTTAACAAAATTAAGGTTGCGATCATATTCGTGGTTGATCAACTGTTTCTAATAATATGGTTTTCTTTAACAATCGAAAAGGTAGGTTAGGTAGGTACCAAGAAAAAAATCTCAGTTATAATAATTATTTATCTTGCTTCACACAATACGCAACACAATTTTTTGGAATCAATAGATATGTTAATAACGAGAGATCAAGTTTTCTTTTCGATATTTACGATTAGATTTTTACGAAATATGGATATTTTATTGATATCACGTAACTGTCTAGCTTTATCTTATATTACGACGCCAGTTTTCAGAATAGGTACTAGGTATAAATAATTTGCTTAATAGGTAGGTATAGATCGAAATGATGTATCCTATCGTTGCCAATTCCATGACGGCATTTCCGTTTTAGATCCAGCCACAAAATGTGCCACAAATTCGTGGTTGATCAACATTTCACCGTTCCATCTTCTGGCCACATGTTATGTAACAAGAAAGTGATAGTTTACCTACACAGCGATGGTTTATTTTACTTACGCAAGTAGGTACTAACCTTTGCTATGAACGGTCGGGTGCTTTTTTTCCTTTTTTTTTTTACACCGCAAATTACATAGACCTGCTTTCAATGCTAGTTCTCGTCTCCTCTGCCAGTTTCGTTTTTTGCTTAAACTTCTTATAAGCTATCTAGGTACCTACATAAAAGTATTAATGTCATAGGAAGTCTTTTAGAGATATTCACGATAGCTTTAATTCATTAAAAAAAACGGTAATCACCTTTCATTAATTGTATATTTGCGAACTTTTAGCATCAATTTCTATGCCAGTCACGCTATATTGTTTGGCATCAACGAGCGATTGGGTGTGATGAGCGCCATAAAAACCTTACAATATCCGTTATCTGATCAATGAATGTACATTTTTGATAATAACCACTAACCTACATAGTTTTAAAGTACAGTTTGGGTTGCTAAGCGAGCCGTTGAAAGAGGGGTATTCGTGAGAAAGGGCCCTTATAAAAGAGTTCAACGCACGGTTTGTGGGTACCACCTATTGGAGATACTTTGTTTAAAAGACTTATTACGACTTACTTAAGTAGGTATAGTATATGTAGTACAATGCAAAGCCTTTATATACATGATGCTCCGTTTGTTTTTTTGTAGCCAATTATTTATGAATATATTGGATGCAATCATTTTGTTTAACTAATTCGGTTGTGAGTGGAATATAATTGACCGATTAAGCAGTTAACCAGTGTTATGTTATGTATGTTGACCCACTAATTTAAAAACTATTTGGTATTACGTAATGTATCAATCGAATAGTTAGATAATGAATTGAGCTGACGAAACAGTCATTAAAATTAAAGCTGTTTACTTCCACAGGTAGTAAGTAAATAGTACTAAGTAATCAATTTTTGGTACCTAACAAAAGATGATTTCAATAAAGCCCTACTTGAGCCCATTTTCAACAACTATGTAAGTACCTTAGTATTTAACTAGGTAGGTATCTAAAAAATCATCTATTTCTAACTAAAATTTATTAGTATCTAAGTATTGTTTTTTTATGATATGCTTCTAGTTTTCTAAATTAAATCACCACGCTATAAAAGGCATCGCACAGCAGACATGACGTGTCTCGCCCACTTCTTACCAAGTTGACCAGCTTACGGATGTAGAAGCACAATGTATGCAAATAGGTACACTCACTTATCGAGGGCGGTGCGACCTCCGGAGACAATCTCGTGTCCCAAAAGTGACAGCTATCTAGGACACTCCACTAGACAGGGGAAAAGAAATCACAACAACACCCTGTACACAACAATCACTGACACAAAACGAAGTCGCGATGCAGCTCTGCTGTTCTTGGTGATTCAAAGATCAGAGAGACACAGGTAGCTACTTCAATTTGTACAAATGCGGAAGATTACGCGACGAAATCGCATTTTTTATAATTCTGAGGCAGAGCCTCGATCGGACGCGGGCGCGACACAAATGTCAGTTGAGTGCGCTGGCGCAGCGCTCGCGCCCACCTGCGTGACGTCACAGAGGTATTCAAAATGGCGGAGTGGAATTCGAGAGCCTACGCTAGTGGTAGCAAAAGCGGTTGGTTAGTCACGTTGAGTTGGTCGCGACTACATAATTTAACTAAAAAAATTAAATCTAAGCTCTTAATATGCCTACCTATTTGATAAGATGTAGGTATCTTGTTAGGTAGAAGGTATTTTATAAATCAAATTCAGGGATTCTTAACTTAACACTTCAAGCAGTGCTGCGGACCGAAACGGTGTAGATTCTCTTAAATATTTACGCCCCAGGAAATCCGTGCAAAAACTCGTTTGATACCGAAAGAATAATTCATTTGCAATAGAATACCTAACTATAATTATGTAACAGGGGCTAGAGAGCGAGCGGAAACATGTTTTCCACGGCGCATACCACCCCATTAAACTTAATTACCAAACTAGGTCGACTGTTCATAATTCCAAGGCGTATTTTCTAGAAAATCTCTTTTTTGTGCGTGCTCTAATTGAATGTTGGAACACATTTGAAGACACTTAAAGGCCAATCTTGTCTTCAGAAAATTCCATAAAAAATATGTTATTTCCATGCCAGGTTCTTTCCTGTAAAATGAAAATCTTATACTCCTTACTTTCCTTTTTCAGCTAATTTTGTGGTCATACACAAATGAATATTACAAAAAAAAAACGTAATAATTTTTTGTAACATTCATATCCGATGATATTACTTTTTCATCAAATCTTAGGATCATAAGCAAATGACACTTAATAGTTTATTTGCTTTCTTACAAAAACTAAGTAGGTAAGTTAAAATCGATTCATCAGTTTGGAAGACAAATAAACAGGAACATAATGTTTGCAAAAACAAAGAACCTCTCACCCAAAACGAACACAAGCTATAGGTATCTATCGCCTTTGTTCCGGGAGCGTAAAATAACTTAAAAAAAAAACACCTGTTATCCTGCTGCCAGGTAATCGGTCTCCAAGACGAAAAGTGGAAAGCCAAAGACAAATTATTGATAATTGCAGTGCAGCTTAATGTCACTGTCATAGTTGTCACTTTCATGGGCACTGTCTGTTGACACACCTGCTGTGCCTAATTGTAAAAGAGTAATGGCAATGGATATGGTTATCCTAACTTAGTTTAGCAGTCGCATAAAGCTTCGTTGCGCCTGTTCCACATATCCCTACTGCTCTATTTCTACTGGTAGGGAAGAAAGGATTTTTTTTCCACATTTAGCTACTAGGGGGGATACAATGATATTTCACTTCCACATATTTCTACTAAGGAAAAGTACAATCAGATGGAAAATTCATTTATTGTAGGTAGTAAGGTATGTACCTTAAAAAAACATTCTTATATTATATCGGTACTAAATTTAACAATTAAACTTCTTTGAAATCAACAAATAAATAATAATTATCTTAGCATATCTAAAAAATGACCCACCGTTATATCTCCTGTGATTAAATGCAGTTGTGCATTTTGAATGACGCGGTCACGGATCACATATATTTGCGCCCTCTTTTTTGGCGGATTCTTGATGGACTTCATCCGATTTTTCATAACCGTTGATTGGTTGTATAATAATTTTAATAAAGCATACAAACTGTTTTTTCTGTTACTCTTGTTATTAATTTTAAAATGCCAGGCTTCTGCGAAATTGTTAGTTCTGTGCCTCTTTCCAAACACGCACCACTGTTCCTGAAATTGTTTATTTTTTAGCCATGTTCTTACAAAATATTTACTAAATGCATCCATTTTAAACTCGTCTAAAATCTGACTCTCAATGAATGACCATCCTTCTTGTATTTTATCCAATGGCAACAAAGGTAACGTTGCGATTAATGCTAGTATTCTTCTCGTGTCTCTGTTTTTCGTTAGCTTCAGTTGTCTCCCTTTTTTCCATATCGCTTTATGGAAGTGATAGTAACACCCTCCCTTTTCAGTTTTTGGTAATACGATTCTCATAGCTTTAGCAATGGCTGCTTCAAAATCAGCCATAATGTAATCGGGATCCCACTTTTTATGAGCGCTCTGTTTTATTTGTGATTTAATGAGTCGGAACAATGTAACGTAAGTTTCAGTCTTTTTGTCTGGGAGAAGTGCGTAAAGCACTGGGATTATATTCGTACACTCTATGGTACTTCCAATGTCGCAATGAATTGTAACTAGCTGAGTGAAAGGTTTTGGACAAATGTTAAAAGTACCATCTATAAATAAAACTTTCCCATCGATTAACATATTTTTGGACCATTCATCACCAAATATTAAAATACGACCACCATTATATCTATAGTCAGCGAAAAGAAATTTCTGATAATTCGATGGCACCTCCACCTGTTCTAAATCTGTGTAAAACATTTTACTCGTTCCTGCCTCTTTGTTTCTTGAGTTGTATAAGGCAGTCTTAACATTTCTAAAATTTGGTGTTGCTGCTATCAAATCCAAACCATCGTTGTATATTCCATCAAGCGTTTCTTCGTAGATTTTGGGAATCGGAAGTGTAGGGTCAGCAATAACTTTTCGTTTGCAATCATTCAGCCGCATATCAATTTCGTTTTTGGCTATATCACGTAAACAACATTCCGAATGGCTCACTGTTTTCTCAATAATACTTCTATCCTGTAATAATAAACAATACCACCATAACTTCACCCTAAGGTTGACTGACAAAAAATACCTACGGGATTAAGTCCGCCATTATACACTAATGAGCGTGCCATCGTTACATGTACCATACCATAAATTCTGATAATTCCGGGACATCGTCATCATTATCATCATATTAGCCACAAGACTTCCACTGCGAAACATATAGGCCTCCCGCCATGGATTTCCACCAGGGCTTGACAACGTTATGAAAAATAGCGATATTAATAATTTAATATGCATCGGTACATACTCTGATTGTGAGAGATCCAATGCACTTGTTCTTCTTAGTAATAGCACACTTCCAATACTCTTGTCCATTAGCATATACCTTTTTTCTGTGATATTGGTAACCGTCGTAAAGTAAAACAGATCCTCGGCCTCTGGTTAAAAAAATAGGTTCACTCATATTTAGTTATTGAAATAAAATTATTTCAGTTATATTTTTTCGATTTTCAGTTATATTTTTAACAAATGACATGACACAACATGACATTTTCTTAGACTTCACAATGAAAAAAGATTCTACACAGCTCGTAATGAAGGAGTTTGCATAGTTTTAAAATAGAATGATTACAATAAACACTTATAGAAGCACTTAAGCATTTTGATTGTGAAGATACCACTTTCCTGAATTATTTTATCAGTAGAGATAAGCGGAAAAGTAGTCCCCCCTAGTAGCTAAATGTGGAAAAAAAATCCTTTCTTCCCTACCAGTAGAAATAGAGCAGTAGGGATATGTGGAACAGGCGCTTCGTTGGTAGGTTTTTAGGTAGACTATTTCTAATTCTTTCGAAGATTCTATCATTAGGTAAGGTATTACCTAACTGTAAATAAATGACACACACTGCTGGGTAAATGCTTCTACTATTGCCTACGTAAAGTAAAATGATAATGGTACCTAAGCGTAATGGGAACCATTTATTGATATCCATCGCGGGATATGGATTCGATTCGATATACATAGGTAGATATCAAACGTCGAAAGTTAGGTTTATGTTTCTACCTAACCCACGAATACAAAAACACAATAAAGATTAAAATTTAAGCACGTCTCGAGTCTGATCGAAGATTTTTTGACGTTTTTTATTAAATCTGTCACAATTGAGACTTGGCGCGCGTTAAAATTCCAGTTGCGTTTTATCGGTGGTAAGTCTGTCAAATTACATAAAAAACTTAAGTTTTGGAGATCTTAGGTAGGTACCCCATACGTTAATCATATTTTACAATAAAATGAAACACTAAACTTTCTTTATGATATTAAAATTCCGATAGCGATACCCATTGCCGTCACGAACGCAATCAAACCTCTGGAGGAAACGACTTTTCTTTCTATTCACAATCAAGGCGGATTACACGCACCATGATAACTCTTAGTGCACTTTCTACTACGCCTGCATCTACCTATAGAGAGAAACTGGTTGGTGTTGGGCTACAAACTTATGAACGTAAATACATTGCTACGAACATAAAAACAACAAACCAGTGAGGGCCAGGGCCCGTACTCGTTAAACGAAAAATTAAATTTCGATTCATTTTCTCGCAAATGTTATCATTAGTAGAGTGATCGCAAAACTGAATGAGCTCTGTGAACTTAGGCACAGAAGCAAAAGTGCGCAAGTACAATCAAATGGAAAAGTGATATTTACCAAATAGCGGCCCACCCCGGTCGCGAAACCGGGGTGGGCGGCCCGTGCGAAGGATAGACCTTGAAAGTGGTGATATTTCACAGCGTTAAGTCTGTGGTCTTATAGTTTTGAGTAATGCATACTATAAGAAATACTAAATTTATTGAAAATTTTGTAGTTTTTAAGGGTTCCGTACCTCAAAAGGAAAAAAGGGAATCCCTTTTTTTCCCATAGGATCACTTTTTTTTTATTTGCTTTTGGTGGCTTTCGTATCACTGCGGCCATGATAGGCCTATTGTGATCGCCACTTTGTGTGTTCAGCCTCGAAGCAGCGGCGTTCACAGTTCGCCGCTAACCCTTGCAGCTGCTAGGAACTGTAGGATTTTCTTCGGGGTGGAGTCTTTTAGCTCGTCTGGACTAAGCAGGTGCTTGCTTATAGGATCACTTTGTTGTTCGTCTGTCAACCCCCTTTTCTCAGGAACGCGTGGACGTATCAAGTTGAAATGAATGTCAAATACTCAAGTCCAGACATGCACACAAAACCTATATGGTACTTCCCGTAGACCTAGAATCATAAAATTTTACTAGGAGCAAAGAACAATGGCAACTTTCCCTTATGGTTTGTCCCAAAAATTTGAGGAAAGATAAGAAATATACCATTCGATTCATCTCAAAATTTTAAGGAACTCTGCATTTTTAGTTTTTCCGCGATTATTCCAGAAAAAATTAAATATTTTTTTGAAAATTGGCAGAATTATTTCCTATCCTTGGTTCATCTCTTCATTGCAAATGGCGGCGGGGTGACAAAAAAGGTTTCAATTCTAGAGGTTAGTTTCAGGTTAGGGGCAGGATTAAAACCAACCTCCTTTTTTCAGTTGGTAGGTAGAATAGAGTAGGTTTATCGGCCATGGACGAAAATAGCTAGGTCTTAGGCCCTGCTACATTTTTGGATAGAGATTTCCTAACTTTTTATGTAGGTAGTACCCTTAGCCTATACCTACCTAGCCCAGCCTAACCTAAACCAGCTCAGGTGTATTGCCGCGGCTTTACAATGTGTTCCAAGAACGTGTCGCCTACCTGTTCAAATAAAATTGATAGGTACCTAATGAGCGCCATATCGCCCAGTCTTCAGCTTGCCGCATCCAGCATCTCCCTACCAATTGCGTCCTACACTACGTTTGCCGAGTCGCAGTCTCCACTAAATACAAGAACACGTTTGCTTTTCGATTCTTAACTTACCCATGGCACAACTATTATTTGTATTATAGGTAGGTAGGTACGTAGAGTATCGTACGTACCGTACCTTCCTGAAGTGAAGACATATAATTAACCGCTATCTCAATAAAAGTCATAGGTCTACCTACCTATAGTCATCGCCAAAATTACTTACCTAGGTATAGCGGTGAACAGATGAAGATTCCAATCCAAAGCACAGAGCAGCTTCTGTTGTCTTGCAATAAGTGTAGTTTAGCGATTGCTCTTGACGGTTTTGGAGTCTTCAACTTAACGAGTTACGAGCACCTACCTACTTAGGTAGTACCTAATCAAAAATGTTTTTAGGTAGGTACCTATCTACCAAAATAGATAATTTTGTAATAATTCCTAATATCCCAGAAGGATCGAGTGGTTGGCCTTACTACCTACGTTACGTACCATTCTAGCTTTACCAATAGGTAATACTATCTATAAACTAGCCAAACTCGATGTGGAATGTTTATAAGCAAACCATTAAGAACACACACACACAACGCTTACACAAAAAACTAAAACTCACTTGCTTTGCTTGGCGTCGAGTTTCAGATAGGTACCTACGTATAATAAATTGCATTGATTGTTTGCAACAGTCTGCAGTTAGCCAAATCGTGGCCAAATTGTTTCAATAAGTAATACTAGTTCTAATTTCACTCTGTTGCTGCGTCTTTTTATACGCAATTTACATCCTTAGGTACTTACGTCTGCCAATTTGAGATCCTTCCTTCAATAAATATTGCTTATAATTTATTAATTTTAAATACTTTATTTACAAAGAAAATAAGTGCAATCAAATACCTACCTAATAATTTATATTATATAAAAAGACGCGGCAACAGAGTGAATTTTAGGTTAAGTATGGGCGGTTTGTTTACCAACATTCTAAATCGAGTTTGGCTAGTGTATATGCATAAGATAAGAAAACATACCAACTAGGTAACTGGTCAGTGGAATCGTATAATTTTATTAATATGCGCAGGCAAACTCATAGATGAAATATTTTTTATCTTGGTGCTAAATTATACATTTTCAAGAATGCTTAGGTAAGTACAGTATATCAATTCTTGGGGTTAGTTTCTTTCAATTCTTAGTGAGTTTTTCCATTATCTGTGAGGTAGCGCTACCGAGTAAGTATTGTTATTCGGTTTCCTCTCTATCGTCATTTAGATAGGTACCTAAATACCTGAAAAATAAACACATCGATACTATAATATTATAAAGAGGAAAGATTTGATTGTTTGTTTGTTTGTATTGAATAGGCTCCGAAACTACTGGACCGATTTGAAAAATTATTTCATTGCTATGAAGTTTACTTTTCAGGGAGTGACATAGGTTATATTTTATCCCGGAATTCCCACAGGAACGGGAACTACGCGGGTGAAACCGCCAGGCGATCGTCTAGTTATTTATAAAAGGAAAGGAATGTTCAATGTTTGTAAGACTTATTACTAAAATGTATGGGAGAATTTTAGTAACGATAGCTAGGTAGGTACAATACAAACACTGCACATAGGTATGTAGGTACCATAGAAATCTAAATTGTTATTTAGATTTCTATGGTAGGTACTTACGGAGTATTAGGTACCTACTACTAACTTTTACTAGGTATGCATAATTTTATGTAGACTAGGCACATACCGACAATCTTACGAAGTAGGTAGGTAGGTGAACAATGAAAACAAAATAAACTCTCGATGTACAATAACTTACAATGGCGAAGGGTAGGTACCTACCTATGTAGTTCTTTAGCACCCAAGAAAGAAAATATATTCTTTGACACAAGTTTCTTTGCTACTACAACTTTTTGTGAAATCACTCTCACAAACACTTGGGCACAGATATTATAATACTATATTGGGTAAGGATAGAAGGTTCACCTGTAGTATTATTTTGATAAGTTT
This sequence comes from Eupithecia subfuscata, assembly GCA_963564075.1. Taxonomy (NCBI): domain Eukaryota; kingdom Metazoa; phylum Arthropoda; class Insecta; order Lepidoptera; family Geometridae; genus Eupithecia; species Eupithecia subfuscata. Next base: position 8,437,027 of record OY751097.1, on the reverse strand, counting down.
ATTTTGAAAATCATTTTGTCAACAAACACATTACAAAAGCGCGCGGATTGGACCACAGAATAATAATGACAGGCAGAGTTGGTAGTGCTGTCAATGTCAAAAACAAAATGGCGGATTCTACTAGTTTTTATCACCCTCGCTTCGCCCAAATTGCTATTCATCCACATTTTCAAAAATTAATTTAATTTTTCCTGCAATAATTATGGAAAAACTAAATATACAGTTTTATTCAGAATTTCCGGAGCTATCGATTGATACCCGTGGGATCTTTCCTCATGATAGCTCATAATTCTTGCCATTGTTCTTTGCTACATTGTAATTATTTTACTCGAAAACTTTTGTTAATTGCGCTAGATAAAAAGTTCAATTTATTCTAACATTTAAAGTTTTAAATAATCTGTCATTGAGTATAAGATGTTTTTATACCCTACTTCCTACTAATGAAATTTGAAATGTTTGTTACCTAGGTAGGATCATCAAAACTAGAGAACAGATCAAGATGAAATTCGGAATAAACTTAGAACATAGCCTAACTTAAACAATAGGCTACATGTTATACCGAAAATACGCATGCGAAGCCGCAGGTAGAAGCTAGTATTCTATAAATATTTAATTGAAAAATGAATTTATGCAGAAAAAAATACGCCAAAATTCTTGCTGGTTTGACAGACAGATACCCTCTCACCCCGTTCTTTCCCCTCAACGCCTTATTTACAGTTCGGTGCGCCGCCGTTGAAGCCAACTTCACAGAGCTCATAAAGATTTGCGAGTACTCTACCTGAATGACATTAGAGTATCTGCCTAGGTTTTGCATGAAAACGAACCAGAAACTTCTATTTTCGTTTTCTGAGTAGGCCCCCAGAGGTGAATATAATATACCGTTATTAACAGTTCTAATAATTTGACCGTAAAATAAATCGTAAACAAACGTAATAATCTTTAAATCCACCAAAATCTACGTCAGTCTAACAAAAATTTACGAATAGGTTAGGTACCCAACTAAAATACACACTTACTCAAAACAAATTAGAAAACTACGGTTCGTCGGAGTGCCGGAAGTAACCCACCCGATCTTCCCATTGAAAAAATACCTGAGTGCTTCCTTTGAAATTGTATAAATGTTTTGCAATAAAACTTTTGCATCCATTCTCTCGGAGAAATTTACAAAGCAACGTGGAATGGCAGACAGTGATTTCAAATTAGAAGAAAAAAGCATTTGTCATATTTCTTGGAATAAGTTTGTTTATCCTTTCTTTTATGACGCAAAAATCTATCCTGCCTGTCTATATAGTACATTGTACACCTAGGCGAGAAAGTGCCCAATTCCTATCGAGTGTGTCATTTGAGCCTTAAAACACACGAGGTAGGTACTTTCTCCCGAGTGATACATAGTGCTTTATACTACACCTTCGAGGAAAATCATCGTTTTAAAAGATTCAAAATCACGAACAAATTCAAATTGTAAACTGCGATTTTCACGTGGTTCTTTTTTTGAATTATTGTTCCAAATACCGATATCATAAATGAGTGACGGAACCGTGGTCCCACTGGTGGGACAAAACTTTTTCGTGGTCCCACCAAACACACACTTGACCGTCCACATCCTCCCACCCCCGCGAAGCGGGGGGGGGGGTCAACATTAACTTACTCCTAACGAAGCCCGTCCAACCCCCCGGGGGGGGGGGGGGGGGGCGTGTTCGTGGCGACTCTGTGACTGAAAGGATGTGTATATATATAATTGCACCCATATGTTAAACGGTCAAGTGTGTGTTTGGTGGGACCACGAAAAAGTTTTGTCCCACCAGTGGGACATCGCAGTGGGACCACGGTTACGGAGTGCATAAATGACGGATTCGGAGGAAAAACTTTTTGTCATTTAACTATTATGAAAATAGCCATAGCTACCGCCTGATATTTCAGAAAATTAAGAAAAATAACACGTTCGAAATGGATTTTCATACACTTTTCTCTTCCACTAAACGCGTCAGAAATGAAATTCCATAGAGTTTTCCCTCCCGCATTTCAGTGCGCCTGCAATGACGTACTTTCTACCTTATGTTTAGAAAAGGAATAAGCAATTTTCTGAGCAGGTGTAGTAGAAAGATACATGCTTAGCTCGGGGCTAGAGGATGTTGTGTGGATTGTCCAGCATTTATTATTAATATTATTATTTATTTGGTTTTGTAAGAGCAACACAGTTATTTAAACAGTTAAAAGCAAGTACATACACACAAGCTTAAATGACAAAGAACATTACAATCAAATATGAGAAATAAATAAGAAGTAGTACTTACTAATGGTGGGTGTAGGTGGTGTAGATGGTACCGCCCTTTTCTACGTTCTCTGAACAAACTATTCCATAGCAATATTTTTCTATCTCATACCTAGAGCCAAAACTTACATGCAGCTACTTCTAATTTTCTTGCCAATAATATTAAGGTTATCTCGCTAATTCAGCGGTTTAGGAACAAAATCGTCATGCAATCTTATTATTAACCCCTCAGGCCCCAAGCGGTAGCCGGCCACCGCGCCTTACGTCACTGCACCGTTCACTCAAACCCCAAGCGGTAGCCGGCTACCGCTCTCCTGCATTTGATTACGGACCTTATTTTACATGTTTAGAGGCTACTTTCCTTTAAAGAAGTTTAATGAGATAGTTCTTTCATATATTTTCTACATACTGAACGAAAAATATTTTATTATCTGTTGACGAAATTTTTTTTTGGCAGTCGAATTGAGATTTTCGATGCTATTGTGTCTAAGGCGCACGGCCTGTCATTCATTTCTGACATTTTGGTCCCAAGATGGAAGGGAATCTCGCAAGCTCTGCTCATAAGCATGTAGCCTGCAAAATGAAGCACACTATTCAGCTGAAGTTCAGATAAGAAGGACTACTAAGTGTTTCCTTCATAGAAATGCTTATTAGAACTGCTTTCTAGCAGTTCTTTCCTTTGGAATTAAAGAAAAATTGAAATAAAAATATTGCTATGGAATAGTTTGTTCATAAAAAGGCCGTTACCATCTACACCACCTAGTAACGTTATGCATAAACTTGATGAGCCTACCTTGATGTTATACAACTTAGGCACATCTATTGGATTTGCTAACTGCTACATAAATGACAGATCTAAAAGTTAAACAACAGCTTTACTACAAAAAAGTTAGACATCTGTTGAGCGCGTGTTTAACAAAAGCCTTACCACAAAACTGCGTTTACGACGGTTTACGCTTAGACATAGTTTATACGAGAGTTAAACTCTTGTTAAACCCATGTCTAACTGTTTAGACACTGTTTAGCTAAACGCTTGTTAGACCAGCGTTTACGTTGGTTTTTGTAGTACCGTATGTTTCCGTTCAGATTGGGTTTTTGATAAAACCAGCTAACCTCTACTCATAAGTCTCTGGATCTCGTTCCGCTATTATCCTATCATATCAGATCATTTTCGACTTCTAGAAACTTATTCTTATTATATAAACATACCTGGTACATGTTCATCATTAAATGTGACGCGCACAGTGTGCGCTCTAGCGACGCCAGGAACGAACGATGCGGCGTAGCGGTGCCCGCCGAGGGAGCGCACTGAGCTGGGGACCAGGGTTCCATTCCCGCCCGACACCTCCAGCTCCAAGTGTCCCGCACCAGCTGTGCTTCCATCCACTACAAGAGAATAGTTACATCACACTAATCACGCATCGTTTTGACGACCGATGTGGCGCGGCGGGCGAAGGTCCGCCTGCGACGCAGGAGGTTGCGGGTTCGATTCCCGCCTTGGGACAAATGTTTGTAATATCTACAAGTATTTGTTTCGGGTGTTCTGGTCGTTTCTATGTATAATAAAAAATATCTATCTATGTAATGTATTATATTATGTATATCAGTCATCTAGTACCCATAACACAAGCTCTGCTTAGCTTGGGGCTAGATGATGTTGTGTGGATTGTCCAGCATTATTTATTTATTTATTATTTATTTATTTAATCACACTATCACACTATCACAGCACACTTCATCGCACTAATATTATAAATGCGAAAGTTTGGATGGATAGAGAAAAAGTACAAAACGGATCGGGCTGAAATTTAGCATACAGGTAATTCTAATCCTGGAATCAAACATTAGTTACTTTTTATCACTAGATAAATAGGATAGAAATAACCTTTAAACGTTTCCATAGAGACAACGCGTGCGAAGATGCGGGAATAAACTAGTATCACATAATATTATAGACATACACATAATATCATAGATTCACATAATATCACATATCTATAATATAAAAATGAATCGCAAAATGTGTTGGTAAGCGCATAACTCAACAACGCCTGGACCGATTTCGCTAATTCTTTCTTTGTTGTGTTTGTTATTGTCAGGAGAAGGTTCTTATGAAAGAAAAAATTAAGAAAGTTGGAAACATAAATTTCCACGGGGGCGAAGCCGCGGGGCGCAGCTAGTAACTTATAAATTCTATAAGGAAAGCGTGCGTCCATCTTACAACCTCAATAGATGATTTACGATCATAAAAAAACTTTCAAGGCTTTTATTAAAGTTACCATTTCATAATGACACGACGAATTTCTGAAAAAATAGAGGTAAAATCATCTCCACAAATTTGCAGTAAGCAAAACGTTTACTTCTCTTCTCTTTATGACATTTACATAAGGTGCCTAGAATCAGCAAAACATGTTTCGCGGATAGAGGTAAAAAGGATTACAATGAGATCAATCAGAACCGAAAATTTGCGGAAACGGTAAGCAGCTGCGAGGCGAGATATATGAAAAAACAGGCATAAATTCTTATCTACGATCCTGCACGATTCCCGCAAAAAATCTCCCCTAAATCAGGAAAAACGGCGGTAACATATCAATATTGATGCCAGAGGTGTAGCGATTCCCAGTTAACGAACGAGTAGGTACCTATTAAGGACTGTTGACACCGAACCCGCCAACGCCGCCGGCGCCGGCGCCGTCGGGTTGGTGTCAGCGGCATAATTTTAAAGAACCGTGTCGGCGTCTTTGCTACGGCGAATTGATGTGACACATCGGTGTATGAACTGTACGCATATAGTCCGGTCAAATTAGACCAAAAAATAGGGGTGAGGTTACAAAAATTCGCAGCCAGCTGAAAATTGGTAGGATTGTTCAAATTAAAAACGGTGGCTCTTAGGAAAAAAGTATTTTGACATTTTTTATAGATCTATCTCTGATCTGATCTACAATTTTTGTCTGAGCTAATTTTATGATAAAAATTACCGTTTTGCTGAAAATCGTGAAAAACCCGTTTTTGTGACCTTTGACCCCGAGTAATTTTTTCCCAGGTGTCGGATCGATGAGGACTTTTCACATTTCATTTACCAATTTTCAGCTGGCTGCGAATTTTTGTAACCACGGATGTCTAAATTGACCGGACTAATAGTACATGGACCGATATGTCACACAGTTACCTTGAAGCTAGCTACTGAATATTGCAGGACAGTGTTTTTTTTGTCTTGGATGCCAATGGGCAGAAGGTTTTCCTAAGATAAGTAGATAGGGAAGATGTAGGCAATCGAAGTCAGTTGGCAATGGGGATCACTCAAAAACAGAACGCGAGGGCGCGATGTTTTTTTGGATCGTTTGGTGTCGACCCGGCTATTTATATGCTACCGGCAAAGCCGACGGGCTATGTCGACAGGCTATTTCACTGGGCCGGCGACTTCGGTGTGTAAACTCCCTAATACCTAGAGAGGACAGCACAATGATCATAACTCACCTATAAACTCCACAGGTTTACCAACGACTCCTCTGTACGTTGGCTTTACGGTTATTCCTTTGGCACCTCTATTATTATCCCTTTGGATTGGTCTGCAACAAAATAGTGGGTTCAAACACCATGCTTGAGTTGAAGGAGCAAAGGCGAACATAGTACTGACACTTTCAAGCTTATTATCAGGAAATTTAGCGGTCTTCGGATAAACATTTTGCATTTATTTGCGACATTGTAGGTATTTTTAATTAATTTATTTCAGTCGCGTTGAAGCCAGCTACTCTTGAATACTAACCCAACCTACATAAAAGCTGAAATTAGTCATTAAAACCGATAAGCTGGCGGTATCTCCGTTTTCCATTTCCAAGGTCAAAAAATAGAATAAGAATTCGTGGTTGGTTCAGTTATTTAATTTCACTCTAAACTTAATAAGTCTCATGTGGTCTTTGCCCGCAAAAATTACATTATTATACATTACATTATTATTATCAACATGCACCCTAAGCAACAACAAAGCGCTCATGAGCAGTAAATATTTACTAATACCTATTGTCTTGCTTGTGAGGTAGGACAACATCCTAGTTGTTAGTAAAAAGAGAGCTGGCTTCCGAGTGGTTACTGATACTAGATAGAGACAGAGAACCGTGTAATAGAGTTGGATAGAGTTAAAAAACTTCATGGATCGTACACGTAGAGTTAGGATAGGTACCTACATATTGGCCGAGTCATCGCGTCAAACGTTCTTTGTGATGATAGATTTGACAGTCAACCCTGAGCTCGCAATGACTTAGTCAACATGTGGACGAAACAAAATGTTTGTTGTTTGAATTCCTCGCAAAGATTCTGCATTTACACCGAATGACTGTTCCGCTTTGCGATAGAAACAAAACACCAGTGATTATATTATGTTCCGGTATTGACTCTTACCTAAAACGGTCATGTGCAGCGTCCGTCTCAGAGCTGGCCCCCCCGGTAGGGTCGCGGGGGGGCCTATTGGATAAAAAAGACTGCTGTTGTTGTTTGCTCTCTTCCACACTGCTGTAAGAAGAGTCGCGGACTATGTACGAACTCTCTCGCACTTCCTGCTTTATCTGGTGCTGTAGGAAAGATATAATTTTTATTAAAAAATAAACACGAACGCAGAATAATCAATTTATTGGTAAAAATATTACAGGTCGGGAAAAATCATAGTCACATAGGCTGGTACAAGATGGGAATTGTAGATATCAATTTCATGTTATTCGATAGTTGTTGTTAGTATAGAAAGTTGTGATAATAATGTTTGTTGGTCAAACAATTTGTATGAAATTGTCTAGTTTGTTTCACAAAAGCTTGCCGTCAATAATACGGATTAGATTGTATAAAGAAATCAACCTTTTTCTTTCCGCGGGGCTGTTGACCGGACCTGCGAGCTCCGAAAAATATTTACTTACTAAGAAAATAGGTACTCGAAAATACAAAATAACGATGGTTTTCTATTGAAATAGCAGAGCCCTTAATCCCTACCCCATAAAGGATAAAAGGCAGAAGGGTCATTAACTATTTTGTGTAATGGATGAGAGTGAACCACAGGAACGAAAGTATTTGGGTCACAATATTATATGCCATGACGTTAAACTAATGGGCCAAACAATGTTCGTTAAAGGAAGTTCCGCTATGCTATCCCGGAGCTTGCGAGCGGGGCGGAGGAGTCAGACCTCTGACTGACTGTAATGGAAAACGCACGTTGCAAGTTTTGTAAAGTTGTATCTGAATTTCAACTGAACCGCGGAACAATACACAAAAATCGCTCTATTTATTTATTGATTTAAAGAAGGGCATCCTTCGTGAAGATCACAATAAGGCGAAATAGTACACTACAACATCTTATGGGACACTGGAACTTGCAATCGGTGGTGGGTACTTTCCTCAATATCCAATCGGTGGTGGGTACCTTAGATTTATGAGTAGAATAGAGCTCAAATATAGTCTCACTGAAAAATTGGTTGCCTGTAAAGTCGGTATACGGGCGAAAGTTTTACGTGACAACGACTTTGAGTTCCTTTCACTTTTTATGTCTGTGTCTCTCGCTCTTAGGCGGGCTAACCATGCCCGAGTGGAAGGGACGCGTGCCTCTCACTCGCTCTCATTGTGAGCGCATAACGTGAGCGGAGCGTAACGCAGTTTCTTGAAGTGTCACACGGCAAACCAATTTATAAGACGTTGTCACGTCAAAAAAGTTTGTGTGCAGCATGGGCTATATTATATACCATGACACACTGAGCATAAAGCATAGCACTTTTTTATAAAGTTGTCAGTGTCAATGAACTAGCATTCGTATTCATATTTACTTTAATTACACTCTATTTACTTCGCCCTATGATCAGTCTAAGATAGTTGTCAGTTAGCAAGTTCTCCTTTATACGGCCCACGGGAGCCAATTGACTATGTAACTTGTTAGCGACGCGACTGGCGAGGTTTGGTAGCTCTCTAAGCGTTAACTGAATCGCATGTACCTGGAACCTAGCTAGAGGATTCAGTTAATATTCGTAGTTACTGCTGACTTTAGTAACGCTGTTGGTAATTGATCCATTCTGTAGGTATTATCAGTAAATTTTTAAAAGCTAAATGCAAAAATATTATCTCTGTGCTGTCTCTACATTTATGAAATAATTTTAGTAGTAAAAAAAATTTAAAGTTTTGTTTTAAGAAACCTGAATTTAAAAGTGCAAGAATTCGTGAGCATTTCGAGGACAAATTGGCCACCCCTATGTTCGGTTACTAGGTTATCTTCTAGTCGTAAAAGTATTTACTATAATTATATCGCTCAAAGTTTATAATAATATACCTAACGAAATAACTTCCTTGCCCCTCCAGAAGTAAAAACAAAACTTTTAAAGCTTTACTACAAAAAAGCTAAACATTTGTTGAGCGCGTGTTTAACAAAAACGTTACCACAAAACTGTGTTTTACGACGGTTTAAAATTAGACACGGCTTAGACATAGCGTAAACTAGAGTTAAACTCTTGTTAAAGCCATGTCTAACTGTTTAGACACTGTTTAGCTGAACGCCTGTTAGACCAGTGTTTACGTTGGTTTCTGTAGTACCACTGTATTAGTTTTGTTTTTAACTTGACTTTTGGAAAAAGGATTTTATGACATGAAAGAGGTTTTTAATTGAATTAATAATATTGCGATTTATTATTTTAATTACTGTGACTTTTTTTATTGTGACTTTATAAAGGTGTTTTCGTTATAAGTCTATATAGTTTTCATTATTTTATTACGAATTAAATTTTAAATTACTTATTTTACAATTATGACCAACAATTTATTATGTTAATTTTACAACTTATGACTGCATGTGATTTAAAATCAAATTAGAAAATCTTTGTACACTCGAAAGACTAGATTGTGTGGACCGAACACTCTATTTATGATCTGGATGTATCATTTACCACAATCACAATGAATAAATGATTTCAATGGTGTCAATGGCAAGAACAAAACCTCTATGGCTTTGGAAAATTATAAACGCATCACTACACAAACAAGTTCTTTATAATATAGATACCTAAAGGTATAATTATATGTATATAATATAACAACAATAAATATAATAGTATAGGTAGGTAATAGGATTTCTCCGATTTCCATAATAATGCCTCAATTAGTAAGTGGAGCATAATTTGAAGTAGGTAAAGAGAAAATAAGTACAATATTCCAAGTATCGTTACGTAAACTCTGTATAAATAGTTAGGTAACTCTCGATATCGTATTTAGGGCTACATTTAAATTCTGTAGGGTTTTGCAAAAGAAATAACGCCGAAACAACATAATATTTTATGTTTTTGTTATTATAGTGCGTAAGCCTCGCACTCTGGATAATTTCTAATTTCTAAGAAATCGAATAATATCGCAAAAATTTTCGACTTCGACGGGACTTGAACCCGCGTCAGCTAACGGCGCTTGAGTCCGTAGAAAGTCGCAAAGATTTTCGACTCCCACGTCACTTGACTTCGTGGTGTAGTTGGTTATCACATCCCCGTACTGAGGGGAGGACGCGGGTTCAAGTCCCGTCGAAGTCGAAAATTTTTGCGATATTATTCGATTTCTTAGAAATAATATTTTATGACTTAAAAAATAGGTACCTGCCTATTTCAATGATCGTCATAACGCTGGTCCTCTACGGAGGAGCACTCAAACTGGTGATAAAATAAAATAGGGCACTGCCGTGTCTTATAGCTAGGCAGCATGGTGAGCGTATATGCATCCTGTGCCTCAACTCTACGCATATTTGTGCACTAGGTAGATGTTGCCTGGATATAAAATTGGTGTTGTGTTGTTTAAATTTAATTTTATCACCAGTGACTTTTACAAACTAGATTTTCTGTTCATTGTTAGTAAATTAAGTATACCTACTTAGATGTACAGTACACATATTTCACACATAGCATAAAAATATGTGTGTATGGTAATTGTTTTTTGTATGTTCATTTTTGCTGGTATTGCTTGTGTTATATAAAGATATTTGTTTATAAGTTTATGCTACGAATTTCGTAGCACTCGTAGCATTCTCGTAGCGTTTGGACCTAATTTTGTTTACCCTGATTTTTTTACCCCCAGAGGGGTGTTATAAGTTTGACGTGTCTGACACATCACATCTACACAGACAGACACGTCAAACTTTTGACAGACACGTCACTCTTTTTGCGTCGGGGTTAAAAAATCAGGGTAAATCAGTGTATCTGTCTGTGGTATCGTAGCTCCTAAACGGATAAACCGATTGTCGTTTCGTTTTTTTTGTGTCATAGATAATTTTATCCCGAGTGTTCTTAGCCATGTTTCATGAAAATCTGTTCAGGCAATAAACGTCGGCGGGTTTTTTTTTAAATTTTAATTTTGTCTTGTCTATAGAGGGTTACCAAATTGTTAACTTACTCGACTAGTATACGTATCGAAGTCGCGATCATCGGCCAACCGGTCTAGTTGCCGGTTGAAGGAGTCTCTCGACAAGTCGCTGAACTTGTTTAGTTGTGTGTTCCTCTTCGTCTCTCGCTCCAGCGTGTTGCCGAATCTCTCAATCGGGGTTGGACCCAGTCTGGGAATGGACTTGGTGTTAGATCAACATTTTATTTGTGTTACTGCAGAATCTGTATCTATCACGCTCATAAGATGAGAATAAAAATACAACCTTCGAGGAAACTGTCTTATATGAAATTTTCAACATATTATACTTTTAAACCAAGCAACAGTTGCGGTACGTCATATGCAGATTGGTAAGAATCCGTGATGTCTTTTACCATTTTCCATTACAAAGTATACAAAGCATTACATTACAAAGTATAAAAACGATATTAGATGTTATTCCGAAGCAAAATAAGATGATTTTTGCATTTGTGTTACTTAATAGGTAGGCATGACGTTATACTCCTCAGACAGGTATCACTTATGTATGAACCTACTAAGTATACCTACTAGGTTCTAGAAACCAAGATAATTTTTATTGTTTTTCGTTGTTTTTAAAAATAAGCTCTGGAATAGTTTCAGCAGCTCATTAGATTAGAATTAAGATTGTTTACTAGGAATAACACACTCCCCATCTGTTATCTATTCTTAAAAGTCTAAAGTCTAATTAAAGACCGACTTAATAGTAAAAAAAATATTTTAACCCAAAAGATACCTCGCTGATAACTTATCACCGAGGTATCTTTTAGTTTTAATTCATTTATTTTTGTTTTAAGTCCGTCTTAAATTAGACTTCTAAGAAAACTGTTTAACTCTATTTAGGGTTAAGCTCGCCTTTGCCATTATTTTTCCTCGTAAATGTTCTACTTGTATCATGTTTTTTTTTGTGCAATAAAGAATTATGAATTATGAATAACTTCTATGATAGGTTCAATAATGATCTCAAACAAATTGTTATTAAAAATTTTAAGCAATGTTTTAAAGAATGTTGTGTCCACCTCTCATAGGTATTAGAACATGTCATAACTTTATGTCTATACTAATATTATAAAGAGGAAAGATTTGATTGTTTGTTTGTTTGTATTGAGTAGGCTCCGAAACTACGGGACCGATTTGAAAAATTCTTTTACCATTAGAAACCCACATTATTCCCGATGAACTTAGGCTACTTTTTACCACGGGAAAACGCTTCATTCCTACGGGAAAACGGGTAATAGGACAACGGGTAGTAAGAATGCAGCTAGTAATAGATAAGCTATGAATATGTATATTGATAATGAACCTTATTGAACAAATAAATAATTTAGACAACAAAAGGGCCCAAAACCAAAGTAACATTAGTGAACAATATTAATTTACGACACTGCTTGGGAACAAATCACGGAAGTGCAAAACAATTTTAATTCGTTTCTCATCAGATTTCGAACTCGTATGTGCACCTGCTTAGTTACCTTGCTGTTGTGTGTTATTTTGAAAATTATTTACGTAAATGTCTTTGTTTATATGAAACATTTTGTATTTGAGAACCAAGTAGGTACCTATATTAGTTGGTTTCGTTCGTGGTTTTGAAGTGGAGCGCTTTTGAAAAACCTAGCTAATATAAGCTAGTTTAGGATAAATTAAGTAACGTAGGTACTTACGAGTTGGCGCTCATCATTTGTCTGGTCTTCTCGAGTGTATCCCATGAGTCTGGTCGAGGACTGTAGGGTTTCCCACCTGGGTCTCCCGTATCTGAAAACAATAAGTTTGTTTTAAACCAGGAAAAAGCGGTTTTTTTTTTTTTTATTCAGCCTATTCCGTCCCACTGCTGGGCAAAGGCCTCCCCCAAATGTTTCCACTCCGTGCGATCTTGCGCGATTTCCCACCACTCATTTAGGAAGGCGTTAAGGTCGTCCCGCCAACGTTTTCGTGGCCGACCTCGACCGCGGCTTCCTTCCGGAAAAGCGGATTACTCAAACAAAAATACTTGAGTAAAATAGCATACAATTATTTATGCCCACCTATTTCTATTTCATTGAAATTAAACTGAATGGGATTAAAAGGAATTAAAAACTAGAGGAGCAGTATAAAGCATATAGGATTTATTTCAATTAAAATTACTGAAATATTACTATGGAATATTAAACGATTAGTTAAAGTTAGGTAACATTTTGAATGTTTAAATTAATTTATTCTAAGCTTAAATTGGATACTTGGCGCAAAGCCTGAGGTACAAGGACATAATATAAAAGAATACCTCTGGTTTTGTTTTTTTCAATTCAGGGTCCAAAAAGGTCCTTGTTTTTACTGAAGGAATAGAGTGCACGTGTTTTTGCGCATACTTGTGCACAGACCAAATGTGGTCCAACGCACATGGCTCGACTTCGTTGAGACCGGCAATTTGTGCATGTGCAGTGTGTGTGTTGCAATTGTATTGTGTAAATGTTTATGATTTTTAAAAACGATTATGTTACCTACGTAAATTTATTTAATGCTGACTTTTGGATTATTATTATTATTCTTAATAATTATTAAACTATACATATAATCAAATATACTAACTATAATACTTTGACATTATTATCTGCATATTATTGTATCTATCTTTGACATTTATATTTATGTAATTGTTTTGTAGTTTTTCTATAATTTATAAGGATCTGCTTATTTAAATATTCACTATAATAAGACTAGAATATAAGGTTCTCTTGTCACTTAGTTTTTAAGCTGTTTTGTAGTATTGTTTCTATCTGTAAGTGTGTAATAATAGTGCATTTTACACCAAGGCGAGAAAGTGATCAATTCCTACCGAGTGTGTCGTTTTGGGCCCGAGGCGCAGCCGAGGGCCTTAAAACACACGAGGTAGGAATCACACTTTCTGCCGAGTGATAAATAGTGCTTTATACTACACCTTCGAGGAAAATAAAAAGCAGAAATAATTATTAATTGAAATCGTGCCCAATGATGTTGGTAAAATCTCATTGACCGCGCCAGCCTTTGGGTTCTTTTTTCAAAATATTGTTCGGAAATCGGAGGAGGCCTAATGGACTTGGAGTAAAAACTTTTTGTCGTTTGACCGAACGAAAATAACCATAGCTACCGGCCGATCTTTTAGGAAATTAAAAAAAAATAACACGTTAGAAATGGATATCCATACACTTTTTCCTCCCGCTAAAACACGTGAGAAATTAAATTCCATAGAGTTTTTCCTCCCGGTTTCCTATAGGCCTGCAAAGACATACTTTCTATTCTATAAATGGAAAAGGACTAGGCAACTTTCCGAGCAGGTGTAGTATAAAGAATTTTCTATCTATCTATCTACTCTATTGCATTGGGTGTGCCTGTTAGGATAAAATTTATCCTATTATTATTTATAAACATTTACATTTAATGTAAATGTTTATAAATAAATAAATTTGACTAGGAGGACATCATCATCAAAATATGTATACCAACAATGAGGATGACTTACTGGGACTTCCAAGTCTCCTGCCCCGGTCAGCCTCCAAGGACGAGAGCGGGCTGCTTTGGTCGAGGTTGTCCTGCGAGCCAGAGTACGAACTATATTTATAGTTCGATCGTTTCTCCACCACTCGCTTTGTTGTTGTAACTGGACTGTACCGCTCTGTTGGACTGCTTACCCTAGAAACAAAAATGTAAGAAGGTATTTTTTTAAAGCGATTCGAAAAATATAATTCTTCCCACTAATTCTTCACACAGAATTAGTGTAATGTTTTATCGCGCTTATTCTGAAATTAAGATTATAACGATTATAAAATTAAAAAACTAGACTTTATTCACTAAGAAAATTACAATCAAATAAAAGAAATAAATTAGAACTACCCTACGATTTAAATGACAGTCAGTTGTTCGAATGCTGATTAACTAATCAATAATCTTTGATTTGGTAATTATAGAGATAGATAGAAATCACTTTATTATACTACGAGTACATAAAGACAGGAAACAATACAGAGATAAATGCTTAGAACAGAGGAAGTATAAAGGGCAGCCTTCTCGCTGAGAGCGATCTCTCCCACACAACCTTAGAGATTATCAGCTTAAGACGAACCAGCTGTTAGAATTGTGTTTCGTAGATTATAACTACGTATATTATTATCATTGTTACGATACTCATAGATAATGACGACATGGTTGAAGATACGTAACAAGAACCGGCTACCCAACTACCTGTTTCCATAACGCAATAACGTCTAATATACGTCCTAAATTAATATAACAAAGGCTAATTAATATGAATAGCGTACTAGAGAACTGCATTAAGCACATTCGCGAGCGTAAAGGCCCTCGTCAAAACAAAAACGGGCACTTATTCGCGAACCCGGCACAGGCACCCTATTGAAAGCCGATTGAAAATTGATTTACATCAGAGAACGTTCACAGCCTATTTTCTCTTTGCTCCCAACAAATATTGACTCGATTACTAAATGTATACCGTACTAACGAAACTGCCATGTTTGATATTCCGTACCTGTTAATTGGACTTGATGTCCTATTCAGTGGACTGTCTTTTCTAGTGAGAGGGCTGGTTGGGCGGTAAGGACTCGTCGCTCTGTACGGACTGCTGGCCCTGAACGGACTCGAAGACCTATTCACCTCTAGACGAGACCCGTTCCCCAGATGCTTGCTGGTTATCGGGCTGGCCGTCCTATTCAAAGGACTCTCGGAGCCGTATCTAGTATTCAGTGTTTCCTTCTTATTAACTCTCGAGGTGGAGTACGCAGAGTCAACGATGTCGTAGCTTTTCTCTTTGATATCAGATCCAAAGGAGGATTTGTAATAATCGCTCGAGTCACGTCGCTCTTCGCGTCGATCGATGGAGCTTGTGTTGTGCTTCGTCGAGTCGTATAAGTTGTACTGATTCATTGGGCTCTCGGATCGGAGTCGCGTCACTGGAATGAATAGGAATGATGTTCTTTGTATTCGGCGGATAACTGTCTCAGTTGGCAAAATGGGGAGCATTTGCTGTGTAAATACCTGGGCTGGATATCCGGGCGTAAGGCGGCGCCGGGCTGGAACTGTCTCGTGGCTTCTTAGAGCGAGACCCCACTCGGAACATGTGCGGCGAGCCGTGGACATCGTATCCGTTAAAGTAGATGTACAACTGCAAATACGGTCAGAGCTGTAGCTACCTACTTAACGACCAGTCGCACTACTAACCAAGTTGTTTACAAAGAAAATTATAGTAGTATTTACAATTGAAACAATTGAGCTAACTGCTGACTGTTGCAAACAGTCTACAGGTAGCTCAACTGATCCATATCAACACCAGTCGGTAACGTTCCGGACACGCTGGCTGCATTGCCACGCTGTATGGCAATGCAGAGACGAGAGCTGGTGAGCGCTGATGCGCTGTGCCAGATACTCACCAGCTCTCGTCGCTTCGACCAGACATTGTTTGGTTTGTTTTTAGTTAAAACTAAATAAGGAGAAACGAGGATGACAAGGCCGTTTGGAAAATGCAAGCGGCACCTTTTTTAAAAGTTATCAGTTATCAAGTACCCACAACACACGTTCTGCTTAGTTTGGGTCTAGATTATGTTATGTAATCTACACAGCATCGTCCAGCACTATTCTTATTTATTTATCTTATTTTACTATAGGTTCATTTGCATCCTTACCCTATGTTTCCCCGGCGCTTTAGGCATAAAGGTAGCGCGGTATTTCGTAGCTGACAATTTTTCGAGTGCACACATGACACTGCGCTTATCATGGACGATGTCCAGCTGGAGGTCTCCTTTGACCCCGCAGCCGCTGGTGTCCAGCTCGAAGGAGTGAGGTTTCAGGGGCTCAGCGCCATCCAGGGCCCCTTGGCTGAGGCGGACGCCGGCTGGGTCGAATACTTCACAGGTGAAAGGACCACCCTAGAACAAGGAATTTCCATTAGTGACTACCTTCAATTGACTAACAAATGTTTCAAACGCTTATAGTAGTATTTTGTTGATGTAAGTACATTATGAGTACTTATAAAGTGACTGAAAAACTCAGTAGGTACTCGTAGAGCCTTAACCTCGTAGGACTTTTTTTTATGAAAAACATAATGGGCTCAAAAACTAAGGTCTCTACCCTGTTATTATCTCGTGAAAAATATTCCATCGAGTTGTATTTTGTTGATGTAAGTTCATTATGAGTACTTATAAAGCGACTGAAAAAACTGAGCAGGTTCTCGTAGAGTCAGGTGGACTTTTACATATTTTTTATGAAAAACTTAATGGGCTCAAAAATTAAAGTCTCTACTTTTTTATTATCATGTGGAAAATATTCCATCGACACGAGAGTCCTCCATAGAATTTCGTTCTCTGTCCTCCAAAACAACGAAGGTAATTGTTTTAAAAATAACTTGGAAACAAAAATGGGAGTGCAAAAACATGTCCTCTTTCCATCCACAATCGATTAAAGTTTCATTTTCCATCAAAGCTTTCAATTTGTGTTGCTAAATGGTATTTTTAATAAGCAAGTGTCGCAGGCGGCTTGCGGTAAACGGTCCCCAGTTTCGTTTCAAATAAACACTTTTTCGATTCAGTTTAAAAAAGTAACCGTTTTAAAAAAGCTGTTTTAAGGTTTCAACATCCGTTTGGCCAGACTACTATAAAAAGGTTCTCGGGTGGCGATATAAACTTCCGAAGTAATCAACAAAGGCGCGCAAATTGGAAATATTAAATTGAAAGAGGGAATTATGTGAGTACTTTACTTACCTTCTTTATTTATTAGATATTGGGAGATTTTATTTTGAGTTTTCCTGTATTATACGAGGTTGATGAGCCGTTGGTTGGTAAGTCGAAATCGAAAGGTTGAGTGAACATTTAGTGCTCGTTCTTTTTTTATGTTATATGGTATCTGCAGTACAGTGTTTTAATCGGCACGTTGAGAAATAATAAATATCTTTCAAAAACAAAAAATATTTAAGAACCTACTCGTTCATGTTCACTCAACGTTGCCAAACATCCGCGTCCATTTCATTTTTGGGTTCCGTACCTCAAAAGGAAAAAAGGAATCCATATAGGATCACTTTGTTGTGTCTGTCAACCCCCTTTTCTCAGAAACGCGTGGACGCATCGAGTTGAAAAAAAATCATCAAATACTCTTTAATCTCATGGAGCCGTAATATAAATGAAACATAATCAAAGTTACAGCCGTTTATGTCCAAATATTTTGAAATTTCCAAGGGAATCAAATGCACACAAAACCTATAGGGTATTCCCGTAGAGCTAGAATCGTGAAATTCGGCAAGAAGCAAAGTGTTAAAACCCGAAAACCGTACATTTGTAGTTTTTTTTACAAAAAAATACTTTTGATACTTGTAATGGACCAAAACCATATAGGGTACTTCCCGTTGACCTAGAATCATAAAATTTGGCAAAAAGCAAGATCTTATAGCACAAATGAAGGAAAAAAGCAGAAAACCGAAAAGTTGTAGTTTATCCACAAAAAAAAAAAAAATTCGCCAGGGACCAGAACCTAAGCTACATCCCGTTGACCTAGAATCATAATATTTGGCAAGAATCAAGGTCTTACCTTGGTGCGCGAGTCCGACTCGCATTTGACGTTATATTTTTTTTCGTTACTTTTCTTTATTGAAGTACTGATAAAAGCCAATAAGGCGCTTATCAGGGGGAGGCCTGTGTCCAGTAGTGGACCAATTCAGGCTGTTGAGGATCGAAGTACTGAGCCCTGAGTTCGGTTTAACGATAGCATCGAGATGACATCGTGCGACTCATTATTGTATGGGATTTGCGTAGTTCGATATCCGCACGATAGAGGCGCTGTACCAATACCAGAGACGTCACTATGACGACGTCTCGAAACTAGTCAAACCGAATTCATGGCTCTGTTATCATCACCTGTATATGTTCTCCCTTGTACGTGATGGCTATGGTCCAGGTGCCAGCCTCATCGGGCTGGAAGGTGGCACTGGAGGCCGTGGTGCCAGCTGCCGATGGGGGAGGATGGCGGGGCTCCAGCGGCACTGCGCGGCCGCTGGGCGAATGGGCCGTCACGTCTATGTCTTGTCTGCGAGGGGCTCCTGTAAAGAGAGATGAACAGTTTGAATAGTCGTGTATACTGGGTATACTGGTATAGGGTCGTGAACTCTATTTCCATTGGAGTAAGTCTTATTCCGCGAGTTCCTATTTTTAGGATCAGGAAAAATTTACAAGCTTTAGACCGGCTTAGGCAGGCAGGCACCTATATAACTAAGCCACATGGCAAAACAAGCGCCACGAGTTTCGCTAGGCTTTAGGTAATTACTGCCCTGAACAGAATTTTAATTTGTTTCGAAGTTCCAAAAAGGCTCTAACACAGAATGTTATGAAAGTTTCCCTGTTTTGTGTTTCCCTTTCATTTGCTTTGAATGACACAGTACAGTCAGCATTAAAACGTTTGCATTTCAATGGGATTTTTATAGCTAGTTTAGTATACCCTCACCATAGCAAACATTTAGGCTTACAGGACATGACAAAGTGTAACAAAAACTAAAACCAGCAAAAAACCAAAAGAGGAAACAAAATTGTTGCTTTTGAGAAGAATTTAACACATAGCAACCTTGACACGTCGGCCACGGCCATATAAAGCCTACATGTTTCCGCAACACATAAAAATGCGAAGCCATCGATTTTCGTAAGCCAGGCTCCACGGTAAGCGAAGATAAAAGAATAAGTAAGCTTCAGCTCCAATCGTTTTACCACTAACGTCGTTCGGCTGCATCCGAGCTATGAAAATAAGTTGCGAATCGCGCGCGATAATCTTGGCTAAGCTAGAAATGGCTTCGCTCCATTTGAAATGTAGAAGTCGGGAGAAGTTGTCAAAGGATGACAGTTGATTCAATTTCAACGCATCAACTTCGGTTTCCTTTTATTTGTATTTATTTATTTCAAGGAAAACTAGCAGGACATACCTACATACAAATTGTATACCTAAAAGAAGTCGAAGGAGGAGGCTAGGTTTTCAACGTTAAAAATAATAATAGTTACATAAAAAGTGTGAAAAAGCTGAGTAAACTGAACCTACTAAAAACTAAAAACAACGGTTTACATTAAACAAAGCAGAAAATTAGAATAAATTGATTTATTTTAGATTTCTTATATTTTAACAGAGATTAATAAAAAAACATGTTATGCCAGGACTGTCTGATCCTATGCGCGGTGATAAGAAGAGTTTACACGGAGTTCGAGACCATAGACAATTCAACAAATAATACAAAAAAAAAAACAAATAAACACAATAACATAACTCGACTTGGTTCGTCGATGCTTCTGATAGTCGATAGATATCGGTATCCGTATGCAGGTTTGATGTAGGCGTACGACGCCTTTACAGAAAAAAGTTTTCCTAAGTGTCCGATCTTTTCTATTGATACAAAAAGTAGATAAATCATATCGAACCTTCGAAGTTATGGAGAAATAATACATTCTACGTATAACTAACCTGTAGCACTGACCAGAACTTCGACGATGCTGCCGGCAGCGCAGGGCGCCATGCCTGGGGGTGGTACTGACACCAGCCTCGGCAGGACTCTGAAGAAGTATCTCCCATCCACCCTGCGTGAAGGAAATTACCACCCTTAATATTTTCAGTTCACAGCAGGCTTTTAACTCTGACAACGCAAGCTTGTTCAACTTCAATGTTTTTGTGCCACCCCTTCACTTTATTTCAGCAAGTTTCAACGAACACTAGTACTATGTATACTTAGTACATACTAATTTTAAATCCATCATGGTTATTAACACTAAAATCATTAACAACGGGATATTTACCATGATTTGAGTTTTGAGTTTTCCCATATTTCGGCACATTTTCATGCCTGGCCCTCAGTTATTCCGTGATGATGGCGCATGGCGCATGAAACTGTGCCGAAATATTGGAAAGCTCAAAACTCAAATCATGGTAAATATCCCGTTGTAAAAAATCACATCATATGACTTTATTACGTAGGTACTGAATAAAAAATTGGTGGCACCGATATAAAATTAGTACTCGACTTACTGCCTCTTATCTAAACTTGTTTCACCTGAAATTAGAACTGATATTTAGAAGGATGCCAACTTGAACAGTAACTACTGAACACGTTAGGCTCAAGTTTAACAAAGCATCAGAATAAATTCTCTAAGACTGCGTTTATGGTGGATTGTGGGAGCGGAGGTGGAAGCGGATTTTGGTTCTTTTGTCTGCCACACGCAGATCTTGAAAACCGTGAAGTAACTGCTTCTGCCTCAGCTTTCGCTGCCGCTGATTACAGAAATTGCAGCCTAAAACGAACATTCTTGACCCTTGATTTCCATTGTGAGTATCAGCCAGGAGCGGCTCTCACTCAACTGCCATATTAGCGCATTGAACCTTTCTGATTTCACGGAGCGAATTTCTCAGTTCTATTCCGTTTTATCAAAACTAACGCCTTCTCATATAAAGAACGAATAAAAATTAGTTTATTATTTTTAAAACCGACTTAAAAATTTTCTTTTTGTCAGACAAATAATAATCCATCGGAAATAAAATTTGTATGTGACCATTTCGTGATCATTTTCTATGCAATAGCATGATAAACATTAAAATCAGTCCACAATTGACGGAGTAGGTCGGTACCACATAAAAAACATACCTAACCTTCATACAGACGAACTTAGAACCTCTTCCAATTTTTGAAGTCGATTACATAAATAAATTTTACCTCTAAATAACATATTTTGCCACTATTGTCACTGTTATATAACTGGCTTATTTTAATTTGGTAATTCATATGTTTAAACACATCTCTCTTTAGTCGAACCACAGATATTATAATACTATACTAGTAGTCGAACTTTGTTCTTTGAGAAATAAATAACATCAATATTTCCTTTCCTGGTTGAGCTAGCTTTGTAATACAATAATTACTTATGGAAAGATCTGAGCACAGCTATAGTTATGTAGGAGTATTGGGTATTCATACACTTAATAACTTATGGTAACGAGCACTGGGCTTAACTGCCAGCTGCCTAGTTCAGAAAGGCACTGGCAAAAGATAACAGAACAAGCCCCCAATAATTGATTATGAACTACTATATATCACGGTATCTATTCCGGCAATAACAAAGGTAATAATTTCATTATAGCTGCTTAGTTACTGATTTATATAGTTACCTCACATAAATGGTGGATTTAGCGCGCTATTTATGTGACATCTGTTACAGAAATGGGGTCAGGGGGAACGGCTATAAACAACTTGAAGTTACGTGATGTAGAGAAATGTTTGATCTCGCTTTGTTACTAAAATGGTGGGAAAAATTTGGAGATGCTGTTAACAGAGCATCGGGTCATGCATTAATTGGGAGGGGTCTTTGCAATAGTTTACTATATACACTTGCGAGCTTTAAAATGGAATCGCTTTCATCGCGAGTTGATCAAAACAATTTTTTTACAATTTATGTCCAATGAACTATAGATTGTGGCTACGGCGGCGGTTTAGCAAACAGGATTGTACTTGAAGAAAATCTAGAAGTGAAAATAGAAATACGGTGAATCCAATTACTCAGGCAGCTGGCAGCAATATTGTAAATCCAGTGGGTAATTCTTGAGAAATACGCAAAGGCGGGAGACCTTTGTCAGTAGTGTGACACGTAATACCTCGTTTATAAAATACTATAGAATACCTATGTGGATTTAGAATACTATATCCTTCCACTCTAGTAAATACATACGCAGCAGCTTCATGTACGATAAACTTAGAATTCAGGTCAAAGAAACTCTTACCTCACATCATCGACCGTGAGCACGATCTCGTGCATCCCCGCATGCTCCGGCACGAACTCTCCAGCGCCTCTCGCGTCCACCTTCAGCCTGGACTCCTGCTCCAGAGGATTCACTATGGACACCCTCACGTCGGATACTGATAGCTCGTTCGTTATGCTCTCGACTTTTATGTATGTCTGTAAGAGATAATCGCGTCCTATAGGTTTATATTATTCTGGTTAGTAGTGTTCATTAAACCAAGTTTTGGACAAACAATGTTCTAGCAGACTTAAAGCAGCAATCACAATTTACAATAACGAAAGGCTTGTCGCTGCTTAAGTGCATAGTGAATAAATATTTTTTTTTAAATATATTTGACCTGGTATTAGTATTTCACTTCTCTTTCTTTTTTCTTACTACGCTCTGAATACTTAATCAAATCCAGAGAATAAAAACTGTAGAAAAAACTAATTTAAAAGAACTACCAGTGATATCGACTTGGAGTCTATTTTTGAAACAGTTCAAAGAAAACTTAGTAAAATTTTAATTTCCGCTTCGAAACTTGCTCCGCACGAGCACCTATAATGAATTCACTTTTGGCTAGTTCTCTATTAGGGTAGCATCGTTGTATTACTTAGTATTCCGGCAACATTAAAGTATGTTCTCAACTTTTGTGCTGAAAGTTGTAGGAATTACGAAAGCTGAGCTGATTTTGCCAGCAAATACCCTGCAGCACTTGCTCGTTACTAACGACTCACAGAATACTTGAAGGCTCGGCTTCAAGCATAAGCATAAAGCTATATATGATAAGCTCATGTGTTTTCATGAAAATATCGTCATCATCATCTCCCGTAGTTGGATTTTATCAAGGGCTGAGTGTTAGGCATCCAAAAGATTGGGCCATCGACCACGGTCCTTCGCTAGCCGTATCTATATGTCGCAGATGCTTTAACACTCTCATTGCCTATCGCAGTGAATGTGTTAAAGGGTTCTGTATAACCTCCTTCCTTATCTTGCAATGCGCCTATTATCTATGCGGATCACCAACGTCTATTGTTTGACGTAAGACCAATTCTATGGGAGGACAGAAGAACCAGTGGAATTCTGGTTCAATCATCGTGGCTAAAAAGTCATAGAAACCATATAGTAAAACTTACGAGCAAAAAATACTCACGGGTTCTCCAACTCTTCCTGAAGTAGAGTCGAGGGCTAGCCGCAGCATGTCGTGGACAGGCGGCCGCGGCGGAATATTCCGGAACTGTGAGGCCCACGCCAACACACCCAGGTGCTCGACATCACTGGAGCTCATGTCTTTCGCTGATAATACTGGCTGGACACCTGTAAAAAATTGATTCATGATTGGCAAAGCTCAAAAGAGCTCCACTCTTATAATTAGCTCATATTACTATTATTAAAAACATTTAATCAACGAGAATAGCTATTGATTCCTAGATTTAAAGCCGAAGGCACATCCTAAGAAAGCTGAACGCGTTTCATGTTAAAAACCAAGTTTCATGAAAAGCAAGAGGGCCAGACTTCTTACCGATTTTCTTAGCAGCATCAATAGCCATTTGGTTGTTCTCCTCCCAGCGCGCCGGGTCGCGCCGCAGTCTACTGGCCGGAGGCGCCGGCCCGCCCAGCGAACGCACCAGCTCGTTGCCAACACGACCGTCGTTCCAATCCGTCTGCCATAAATTGTAATAGTATTGTCAAAGATGTGTATACCATGGTTCCTTACATAGCGGTTTTAAGCAAGGAAGCAAAGAAGAGCAGATAATATTGCCTACGGTAATAAAAACTTGGAGCCTGGAGGAACGCATTCTTGGAGCGGTCGAAGTGGCAAATTAGGCGGAGGAGTTTTATAAATTTGCTGTATAAAATTGTGGCCCTCACGCTTGTGTGTAGTAGTAGGACGAATTGACAAAATTAATTTACCTATTTCAATACAATTTCTGTCATTTCCTCGGGGCAATAGTTAGTGATACGATCGTGGTCATTGGCTTACCGTGAAGTTGGTGATAGCCCTTTCTAGCCGAGAGTTAACCCACTCGAGAGTAGATTTCGTACCCGCAGAGCCTGGCTTCATGAAGTAGGAGAGATAGGTCATGCCTGAGAGCTCGTCCAGCCAGGGAGAGGCCAGGTACTCAGGCTCTAGGACCATGGGCACATCCAGCTCTCTGTGGGCTAGCTTCATGGCGCGCCGGCAGTTTTCTACAGCTTCGTGACGGTCTGAAGAGGAAAATATTATAAAGGTAGGTATTAAAACTATCAAAATGATTTTGATAAACTTTGTAACTTGACTATCAAAAATTGGAGTATTAGCATGTTATCTAAACACTGAAGTCGGTGACACAGCCAGGCCATAGACTCCATAATTATGTGGCCTGAACTCTCCCCGATCGTGTCGGTCTGCCATCTCATTGGATTATAAGATTGAGGAATAGAGAGTGCACCAGTGTTTGCGCACACACTTGTGCACTATATATCCTTCAGACTGGCCGCCGCCGTGGTCAAAATTAGACTACGAAGACAGCATGTGGCAAAATAAAACTCTACAAAAAGTTGCATCAGTATGACACCAGCAACTCCAATAAGTTTATTGTCTTTTTACAAAATGGATATTATATCCTCTAACTTTTACCCGGTAGAAGTGGAAAAGGTTTGTCTATTGAAAAAGCCATCTATGACGACTACATACATTCTATACATGTCATAGATATTATCCCTTATTCTATTCCATTCCATACTAGCCGAATATAAAGTAAAAACAGCGAGATATTTTCCAGTCAGTAGCTGAATTCATTTTTCACTTAAAATATATATTTTGGTCCTGAATAATGCGAACCTTTTCCATTTTCGGCTTTGTATTCGTTCCATTCGTTTGTAAAGGATAATTGATATGATTTTGATTCCAATTAGGTATTCATCATAATGATGTTTCTTTTGCAACATCCTCGTTGTACCACGAATATTTTATTATAATAATGCCGAACGAGAAGTGGATTGAAAATAATATTCTTGGAACCACAAGCATTTATGGTGTAGGTAGTACTTTGCGCTTCTAGAAATCGGACAAAAGGTGCCGATGGGACCCATTTACTAAACTATTCAGTATTTTTTTGAGTGATTAGATATCTTCCCCGAAATTGTTAATTCCGCGTAGCAAACTTTCCATTCGCATTTTTCCCCACTCGAACTTTTACCCATTCCCTTTTTTTATCTTTCATGACAAAAATATTACAGAGTTTTAGAAGTATTCATGCACACTGTCAGATTGGGTATGGCAATAGATCATAATCTAGGTACATAATTCAGCTTAAATAAGAAAGAATTTATACAGAATTACAGAGAATCTTGGGATAAGTAGGTAATTAAATAGATACATAAATTAATAAATCATGCTGGACAATTCACAAAGCGTTATCTAGCTGCAAGCTAAGCAGAGACTGTGTTAAGGGTACTAGATAACAGATATACTTAATACAATACACTACATAGATATATTTTTTTTATTATACTTAGATAACATCCAGAACACCCTGAACAAATATCTGCAGATCGTACAAACATTTGTCCCGAGGCAGGAATCGAACCCGCAACCTCCTGCGTCGCAGGCGGACCTTCGCCCGCTGCGCCCGCCACAAAGGTCGTCAATCAAGTGAACAAGATAACTAAATAAGTGCCAGCCGCGAGTTCCACAAGTGTGCTAGGATTCTAAATCCTTCGGATCCCGCGGCGTTTTCGATTCATAGGTATTAAATAATCGTTCAGCTTCTGGATTCTACACGAGCGTGCAAACTTGCTAGCGATTGCCACGTGGACACCTTGCGGTTAACACGATTTGAGGCAGAAGGGTGCGGGTGCCGTGCAGGAGTGCTGCTGCAGAAGTATTAAAATGACTAACTAAGTTCACGCCAATGCGGGAATGTGCCTGGCTTGCAGTGGTCTACGAGGGCTGACAGAAGTACGCCGGAGTTCCAGTCCGTGGTGAGGTTGCCGACGCGGCACTCCGGCAGGGCTGACTGCAGCCATGACATCATCAGCTTTCTGTAAATATCGGAATAATTAGAATCGGACTTGAATACCATCCGCAAGAAGACCGCCTCACTGCAGTGCCAACACCATCCTGAAGATTGTAGGCAGTAAGTTTGCTTCACCCATATTGCAGTCTTTCAACAGGATTCTAACTCATTATGAATGTAAGCGAGTTAACTACGAACCTATTTTGTGTTGGAAGAATACCAACGTTCCTCTTCCAACATAAAATAGGTTCGTAGTTAACCCGCTTACATTCATAATGAATTCGTCAAACTGCGGAAGTTTTTATAGTAAAAAGGATTCTAACTCTTTAGACTTCTTTAAGTTGGGATCCTGTTGAATGGCTGCGCAACTCTTGTAACTTTGTATTTTTATTTTATCGTTGATTTTTTTATAATGTATAAATGTATATATAATGTAACTAGTTTATGCCCGCGGCTCCGCACGCGTTGTTTCTATAGAAATGTTTAAAGGTGATTTCTATCCAGTGGGAACTGATTTATGGGATAAAAAGTAGCCTATGTTTGATTCCAGGGTTAGAATTACCTTTATCCAAATTTTCAGCCCGATCCGTTCAGTAGTTTTGGCGTGAAGAGGTAACAAACATCCATCCATCCAAACTTTCACATTTATAATATTAGTGTGATGTGATACTGTATAACTTATAGACAAAATATGTCTGAATAAATAAGCTTTTATTTTATTTCCTACTAATACTATAAAGACGAAAGTTTGTGCTGATGTGAAATGTTGGTGAGAAGACAACGGTAAAATTACTAAATGGAACGGGCTGAAATTTTACACTGTTGCAGTTGTGTGCCTAGAATAGCATTTAAGCTAGGTACTTAATATACAGAAAAAACGTATGTGAAGCCGCGGGCAGAAGCTAGTCTCTCTATTAATTGCATACAAGAGAGAGAGAGAGCCGTAGGACGGGTCGTAGGTACGCGAATGAAGTTATGGAGAAAACAGAAAACATCGGAAGGAGGAGAGGAAGAGCCTTTGCCTTGCAGTGGGTACTTCAGGCCAAAATTACCAATTAAATGAACCATATGGTGTTATAATAACTAGTATTACACCATGACATGACCAGTTTTACTGTGAGGTACCATCTGGTCGTTAGGCATGTTTAGTTCCGATTAAGACCACGAAAGAGTGAATCATTGCTTTTATTTATCTCCTGTCCCACTACTGAACAATAGCCTCTTTTTTCCATCATTTCCTCGCATATCGTGCGTCGTACGTATTGAAGCATGTAATGTCATACGATATAATAATATAGGTAGATACTAACGGCCTACCATCTAACCTACTAACCTAAATTAGGCACTAAATTAGATACTCATAGCAAATCGGCCTTACACCAATTAGTAGAAATTAAGACTGAACCTTTTGCTACTAAGTATTCAATGTTCTCTAATTTGCTCGCACATGCAAGTCAAATGCAGCTGCGCCCACGCATGATAATTATTGACCTTCTAAGCAAACGTTTTCAGCTGTTTAGATACAGTTAGCTTCGGACTCAAGGCTTGTAGCGTAGGAAGACCTAATAATTACGTCATTGTCACGGCAAATGAGAACCACTTGAAGACTTATTGCTTCAACTGTACCATAGTGATTATAATTTGCCTATACAAAACAACTTGGGCCGAGCGTGGAGCTAAAAAGTAGGACGAAATAAGATTATTTTAAATAAAATAAATTATGGGCCGAGGACGGCATACAATGTGGGACGAAAGCAGATTTTTTGATTTGGGCCGAACTTTCACGGGACGAATATGGCATAAATCCCATTGAGTAAACGGATAGGTAACTTTAGTAGGAATGATTGTCATAAAGTGAGACATATGGAATGACTCATAATTAGTAACTATCGGTACTAGTTAATTAAATCTTAAATAATTGTGCGCGCAGAATTAATAGTGTGTTTATTACACAGAGCTAAGTAAGCCACGGTCTTATATATTGTTAGAGTAAAATTCCATTGCTGAAAGGAGCAATGGAATTTTTCTACCGCTGGGTGCATGTTTCGCTAGATCAAAACTAGATCTATCGGTTTCAAGCGGGAAACTAGGTACAGAAGACTTTTAAACAAACTCAATTTGAAAGTGAAAAACTTACCTCGGCGGAAACTTGCTCTTTCCTATTTGGTATCGGACGATAAGTGACCATATCAATCCCAGAACCAACTTCAAGTTGCCATTCACTATATCTACGTTACCTGCAAGATAAATGATTCTGTTAGGATAGGTTAGGTTGCTGGTAGGGAATTTTGTATTAGCCACCGATTTTTCTAGTTTATTTATTAGTGTAGTTTTGTTTAGGCTAGAATAGAGAAATCAATAAAATACATCGCGCGAATAATCGCGTAAACACAAATATTTTACACATTTCTTTGTCTAGGCTGCTAAGTAGAGATCGTAAGAATATTTTTCTTTCTAAAAAAGTAAAAAGTAGTTCTATTTGGTAGGTTCCTTACCAATATTGACTAATTTGACTCCATCGTCTTCTATGGCCTGAAGAGCGGTGGTTACATTCTCCAGCTTATGGTGCTGATTAGTGGGATTGTGGCTCCATCCCTTCAGCTTGCGGCCTTGCAAAGCCTCTACCAGCGCGCACAGGATCGTGCCATCTCGGAGGTCTTCTACTAAGTCCACAACCTGAAAAATAATAATTTTTAGACATCTTGTTTTGGATCAAAGTTTCAAAGAATTTAGCTCGATATAAACCTGGCCCTAAATGTGCCTCTGAGTACATAAATATCCGATCGAAATATTCGACGAACTTGTTAATTGACTAGGCAAAGATATAAACATGTTTTTCACAACGAGAAATGCACAGTTTACGAAAGTTTTCAGATACCTAAGCCCTCGGGCACCTGAGTCTGGTGACGAGTGCAGCTGAATCGGAACTTGTATTTCGGCTCGGACGTGCGGTGTGTATAGTTTAAATATCTTCTGTGTACATATAAAAATCAATAGCGGTTCGTTTATTTGTTTTGTTAACACCCAAAATATAGGGATAAAGAATTGTAGGTGATATTAAGTTCAAGGGGTCAAAAAAATAAAACAATGCATAACTGAACTTTAACTAAGCAATGATGAGGTAGGGGGTGGTTGTTGTGTCCTAAGAACAATCGTTCAGTCATTTTTGTTGCTCACTGTACTCGGTGTAAATATAGCATCACGAGCTTTAGCACATAGAAATAGACATGAAAAATAAGGCAAAATGAAATGAGCATACGTCTTGAAGGGCAAAATGTTTTGTAACAGGGCCATATGAAGGTAATGTTCCATTTTACAATTTCTCTAAGTGCCGTAATATTACAGTCATTTTACCCAAAATGTAATGGTAGGTATAATCATGATCTTATTATGATATCAAAGTTGAATCATAAAGTACCAGATGTTTTGTGGAAACTTTGGCAATTAAGTACAATCACACAAGGCACCATTTTATGTTTTCTTTGTAATTTTTTGAATAAAAACAGAAAGCTTTGCTTCCGTTTGCTTAGTGCCTTTGAGATGAGGAAAAGTCTACATTGCTTTTATTTGTTACAATGAAGATGGCAATTTCGACTCGACTTTTTACGAGTTTTTTTATACCCGCCTGCAACGCTGGAACAAAAAATGCTAATGGTCCACCTGATGTTAAGTGGCACATAACCAATAACCATTGCCTATATCTAATCATCATCTCTTTTATATCCTGCGTAATAAACTTAAAACTTTACTACCAAAGTTTTTAGCACGGTATAGCTCTATCAAGAGGCGGACCAGAAACCTGGTGAAAGTCACAGTAAACCGCTGGATGCGAGAAACGCAAGACCAGTCATTTTGGCGATATTTGGGGGAGGCCAATGTTCAGCAGCGGACGAAGCCGGCTGAGATACTGATCATAGCTCTACTTCCTTCACTGAAAGTGTTTCTTAGGCGCAATGCATCTTCATTTTATGTTATTTACTAGGATTGCAAAAAAAGAATTAGCATTATCATCAACGGGGCAATACTGCCAGCATTCTGGGCACTCTGCATTCTGGTGACGGCTTAGGAAATTGATATACTCGTACATAAGTATAATACTATTAGTAATTTGTATCTTTTAGTTGCAATTTAAACATTGTGTACTAAAGGTAAATTTTTTCATCAACTAACCTTAATATTCGCAGGTTTCAAAGTCTCGTTCACCCAGTTTCTAAAGGTGTTGGCTTGGATCTCAACCCACAGGTCCTCATGACCCTTGATGGCCATGCCCTTGGCAGCCGTCCCCGCTGTGCTTCTGGCCGCCAGCCCAGCCTGGGTGATCCGTCCGGCGGAGCCCTCTGGCGTATGAGCCTTCAGGCCTTGGTGGCTCACCCTGACACCCTCCATGGTGTTTTGTTCGTCACAAACGTATCAAATGTCTTTTCACTTTTGTTTTTGTGCTACGCATTGTCGTCTGCAAGAAAATAACATATAGTTAAGTATTAGATGAGACTAGCGCATGGCTGTAGGAAACCAAGACTACTGAGTCTGAAGAGCTAGCAGTTGGTTAAGTTAGGTTGTGGATGATGGGTAGTATATGGGTAGTATTTTAGTAATTACTTTTTAGTTCGGTAGTTCTGTAAACAAAGCGTTCTTCTTATGACTTTCGAGCGTCTGGAGTCGCTCCCTGTACCTACTCATATCTAGCTGATCTTATCCACCACATAGTTATACAAAGAGCAAAAGAAATCCTACCTCGCATGATATAATAATCCTCGAAATATCAGCAGCGAACCTAATCAGTGAGTTTTCCCCGAAATGTTATGGGAAATTAAATGCGGAATCTTTATTTCTGATTTCGACAAACAGGAAATCTCTGTGCGAACACGTGGTCAAGGCCCTTTTGAAAGGGACTTTCAGATTTTATTGCGTTATTTATAAGGTAACGCACTTGAGGGACTATATTCGGGTTAAAATCATCTTAGGCTTAGGTAGGGTAGCTGAGGGTAATGCCGACAAAATTCGAGTTAAATCAAAATGCAGAGCGTTAAATATATCCGGGGCTAAGTAATTACAATAATAAAAAGAGGTTTCTATCAAGTTATTGAAATTCCATAATACTTATCGATAAAATTCTTTGGGGCTTCATGCATTTCTATTTCCCATGCAAAAGCATTAACAAAGTTTCAAGAGCTGTGTGAAAAACTCAACAACGCAATAGAGCTCACTCCAGTTTAGAGCAGATTGATGAGGCGTCTCTCAGCTATGATTGATGAGCTTTCCAACCAGCCAGTTGTACGAACCCACTTATAATGCACCGCTGAGCCGACAAAGAACTTCCTTTGTCTGTTTCAGCCTGTTAAATTACAAAAAACATTGCAACGAAAGTACTAGCAGGAGTAATATACGACGTATAGCAATTTGCACAATATGATAGTACAATAAAGTAAGCCGTAGCGGCACAATTTATTTGAAAACGAAAAGCAGAGCAATAAATGAGAGCAGAGACTTGAATCCCCCTGGTAATCCTCCAGAGATTCGGCACGGAAGATTTCGGGAGGATCTTAAATCACTGCGTTAGGAAGCTTTTGATTACCTGCTGTGGTCTCTTTTCGTACGAAAAGGAAGCTCCCGAAAAGAAAAAATACCAATATACTTTATTATCAAAGGAATTTTCGGACTTAGTACCTACCTATTTCGCAAATTAATTTTTACGGTTTTCTTTTTTGCAATGACTCAATTAAAATTGCGGGATCAAATGGAGGTTTGTGGGGTACGACCAATACAAATTAATTATGGATCGACGTGTGTTGTACCTTACTAATGTATAATTATTATAGATTGAGTAGGGTATTTTTTTTTGTCGTGGTCTCAATAAATTAATTACACATTACTGTTTTCAGCTAGAGTAAAAACAATTTTAAATAAAAATAAAACAAAAGGAACTTATGAACAATTTTCATCAAGCACAATGGATGGCCATACGCTAAAAAGCAGTTACCTAGGCTGGCGTGGGTTGTTTTCTTGAAATTCGTTCGCCATTCGATAGAATAATGAAGTATCTAGTACCTAATCTACATATGTCGATATCTAAATTAATATAAGAACTACTCGTGGGTGTTTCTATTGATGTGATACATTTTGTTACCATCCAATCCAAACTAAATTGATTGTGGACACACTTTACCTTGCAACTTTTTACGAAATTATATGGTAAATCTATCATTGTTAGTTTTTCTGGTTTTTATACTTTTTGTGGTTTATATCAACCAAGTGTGAAGAGCACGGCAAAGACAGCTGACTAATCGTCAATCCTCCTACGAGTATTTTAGCTTGCTACGTCATCAACCTTGAAGTATCACGTTCTACCGCAAATAGTAAACAAAAATGCATAAACACTGGAATTTATGCTAAATCCGTACTGTTCTTGAGGTGAACTTGTTCCGTAAAAGGTATGTTGTATACTTGTTTGTTGATTCATCCTGCGTCCTATTCTGATCTCCTTTTCTAAGGCTGGTTCTCGGTACGGCTTTGTCTGATTCACAATTATACGTATGAACGAGCGTAACAAGGTTTATCAGTTAGGCATTGTGGGCAGTGAGTGAGTTTACGAATTGTATGACATTGATTACCTTCTCAAAATTTGAAAATCCTTTAATCATGCGACTCTGGAGTGTAAATAGACGAATAAGCTGAAGTGAATAAAAAAATATAGACCACAATGTACAGTTAAATTATCATAAAGGTGCCCAAATAGGTGTTATAGCTAAACTGGTAGGTAATGGTTCTTTCTTGCTATGATTACTTCAAAACAAAGGACTCTTATAATTATAACCATTTAGTGAATTTTATATGTCAGAGAAAACAGCTTTTGCAATTTACTTACTGTAAAAAAATCTCGCTTATCACAAAATCAGTCAGAAATAAATGCAAAGTTAAAAAAAAAGAAAAAGAAAATTCAGTTGGTTCACTCACTTTGGGCATGAAGAAAACAGTTTTATGTAAGTCATTGGTATTTTTATGTTTTGACGACATGGCTAGGGTCCCTTTTCCGGAGCAATTTCCTTCTTCTTATCCAATCTTCTCTACTCTCGGCTAGTGTTTTTATGTAGATACCTACCAAAGTAGATGAAAGTTAGGAAAGTAGGTATGTGAAGTTGCCAAGCCGCACGCGCCTACTTGTTTCTTTGGACTTATAATTATGTAGGTAAGGAAATATTTGTGGTGATATTGCCGACTAGGTTAGTCGCATCTCGGCCAAATTTATAAAGCTATAGCGCTTGATCGAAAATGTTACTACCTACCAAGTGACCAATGTTGAGCATGTTTTCCTAGTAGTGGGCAGATTTTTTTGAGAGCTGATTGTCATTGAGTGCCTATGGCGTATCGCCACCCACAAGATGATAATGAATCCTATTATAAAGTTACCGGATTCTGGTATCAGTATACTTCACTGTTCTATACAGGGTGGACCAAATCGTGACGTCATAAAACATGAATGCCTCACCCCCAGATTTTCGGGTACCCGCCCGAAAATACCCCATGTATGTTCCTCGATTTTTCGTTATGATTTTTTACGAGATGACACGACACTTAAGAAAATGGTATTTACTCTACCTACTTGTTGGACCTCACGAAACAGGCTCGGCCTAGTATTTCTGTGAGATTCATCGGTAAAATCATTGTCTCTAAGCCCTCAGCAATAACTTTTTTATCAGTTTTACGGTCCTAATATAATGCATCTTAAAATGATCATATTATGTGAACTCTACCTATGTATGTGCTGTGCTATACTATGATGGTTTTTGCTGCAAATACATATATGTTATGTTTATGCTGCACCTGTAGTAGGTATGTATAATATTTAATTAAATGTCAATTCCTTTAATTATCATATTGCAAATGGTTCCCAACACATCGGCAAGTAAACAAATATGATTCTATTGCTTCTGTTTCTTGTTATATTCAAATCAGGGCCTTTTTTATCGGAACAATCTTTCAACGCTGTTATAAACTTAACAAGATGACTGCAGACACATCCATCTAATCCTATCGTGCCAATGGACTCTGAATTTTTATAAATTTAGACTCGTCGCTGAGAAGTGTGCGTGGTTTTATGAGCGAGTTATATTAATTATATTTCACATTTTCCTTGCTCTTTCGGCTCAAATTTTATGTATTTACCTCCTTTGAAAAGAATGCAGCTCAGTAGAAGTTGGGAATAAGGGTTTCCAGAAATTCAAATATTGGTTAAACGTCAAATGAACCGCGTATACCGTGTGTAAATGACGTCTCAAGCGTTAAACTTCAGCGTCATTATCTGTAATTTGAAGCTGGCAGTAATCTTGCTCTACGAGTAAGTACAGTCAGCTTCAATGTATACATTTCCAAATTTTAACTTTTATTTTACTCGGAATTTTTCAAATAAAAGGACATGCACACGTTTTTCGTACAAAGTAGTCATCGTAATTCGTCAGAATGCGGTACATAAATTATCACAATTACTATACACTTACTATTTAGTCAAATTAAAAACTTGGGAGTGTATACATATTTTTGCAGCCGACTGTACCTACAATATTGTTCACGAGTTATGTTCTCGAAGCCTCCTCGGACGCAGAACGCGCCTCTAGCTTACCTCAACCGTAATATTATAACGGGTGACATATCATTTCACTAAACAGAGCTGTTATGCTATCTTGGATGGGTGCTTGGAATTTTAACATAGACCTATAAAAATAGAAGTGCTACACGTCAACGACGTTCATAAATCAAAATAGGTCTAGATAATGTAGATCTGGGAGATTAATCAGGTTTATCAAAACCGTAGCCTTGTTTGATCAGTAAGTATTTGTCATCATCTGTTTGATGCACTCTGCCGGGTACAATACAATACTTACAATACAGATCATCTTTAGTGAATACCAAATAAAACAGAAACACAGGACAGGAAAAGGTACAGGCAGGCTTTTCTTCCAGGCAAGACGGATGCAATCAGGCTAGCATAGATCTTGGCTTACTGTAATAGAATCATCCAGGTGCATAGGTGGTTTCTGACAGAGATGATACGAATCTAAAAGTTAATTATATCAACTCAAAGATTATCAAATATGTTAGTATATCAAGTTGGGAGTTACCGTTACCGAACAAATTGGTAAAAAATATAATACAAAATGGAGGAAGATCTTGTGTGAAGTTCACACCGCCTACAGGCGACGTGGATTGATGACAGGTAAGCGAGCACTCGGTTTTGCATGGGCATTGTTTATGTGTGATTGGGTAGGGGTTTTTGTATCACAATGATCTTATTCAGCGAGTTTTTGCTTGATTATGCTTTTATATCAATTTATGTGACAATGGCAACACTTGATTATTAATGCTGTTTAATTAGGTTGTTGGAATACCTTCCTAATCATGGAATACATAAAATGATACTAGAGGATAGTAGAAATAATAATATATAACGATACTGGAAAGAATAGGAACAGAGCAGACGAGATCTAAATTTTATCCTGCCTGGAAGAAATCGCTTTTAGCGATAAGGCCGCCCATTGTGCAACTATTTTTGTGTTTGTTTTTTCTTTTGTGTTTTTTTTTCTATCTTGGTGTGCAATAAAGAATATTTGTATTGTATTGTATTGTATTTATAACTGCTCTATCACGATTTTGAAAAACGTCAATAATGGAAGACAACGTAGTTCTACTACGCGAAATTTAAATAAAAACTACAAAGATTTACCAGTCGCCCTTCACACAGAAAGGTTACATTTGATACGTTGGGAAGATAATTTTTACGACCTTGAAGCTTGCACGCGCTGTGCCAGACTGCCGAAAACTAAACTGGTTTTCTTCCTTATTCAGGACTTGGTTCTATCGGTCCTGTAGGAGTTCTTATAAGCCCGGTATTCAAATAATTTAAATTTTTACCGCCATCCAATTTTTACGTTACAATCTTAGACCATTTTAAAAAAGTCTTCAAAAGATCGGTCGAGAAAGGTATTTGGTTTCGCACTATACAACCTCAAATTTAGACTTCCTTGGATTGATTACGCAGACTGTAAACGAAAGGAGTAGTCACTGCTCTCAGTCTGCGCTCCGGACACATTCCATCCAACAAATTTGGATTCTTAATAAAAAACGTCTCATCACCAAATTGTGACATCTGTTGTAGTATTGATGATCTTCATCATAATATAATGGAATGTGTACGAAACGCAAACGAACGACTTCGTATTTTTGGAGTTCCTAAGTTGTATGATGTTGGCAAATATCATAATATTATCCAATCGACTGTCTGAACAAGCGCTGGGAAGAAGAAACAATTTACAACCGAGATTAGTTTTTAGTTTTCACTTGTCAAATATCGTAAAATAAATTAGGCGATGTGATCGCTCAGCGACATTTGTGTGGTGTGAAATAAAAACAAAACAAAGATATCTTGGCAAAGACGGTTCTACGCTTACAACCAATAATTTACTATTATTTAAATATTATTTTAGATTCATGGATGCAAAAAAGGATACATAAAATTGACACAATAATCTACAGAAACATTATATTAAAACAACACAATATTCGAAACAAAGAAATAAAAATATATTAGAAGATTCACGAAAAATATTAAGGAGAGTTATACTTTATGTTATCTATCTTATATATAAAAATGAAACCCGTTTCGCGTTGTCACGGCATCACGCGTGAACGGCTGGACCGATTTCGCTAATTCTTTCTTTGTTGTGTTTGTTATTGTCAGGAGAAGGTTCTTATGAAAGAAAAAATTAAGAAAGTTGGAAACATAAATTTCCACGGGGGCGAAGCCGCGGGGCGCAGCTAGTATAAATATATATATGAAACCCGTTTTTCTTGGTCACGGCATCACGCGTGAACGGCTGGACCGATTTCGCTAATTGTTTCGTTGTTGTGTTTGTTATTGTCAGGAGAAGGTTCTTGTGAAAGAAAAAAATAAGAAAGTTGGAAACATAAATTTCCACGGGGGCGAAGCCGCGGGGCGCAGCTAGTGGATTAATAATAACACAAGCTCTGCTTACTTTGGGGTTATATGATGCTGGGTGGACTGTTCAGCATAACTTATATATTTGTAAAAACGGGCATCCTCGATTGATAGGTACATAAAAATGCAGTCATACCTCTAGCAAACACGCTGAGAATGCTGTTGAAGCCGACCCGGACCAATATTTAATTGCCAGAATTTGGCAGTGCGTGTCTACGACAATATCAATCACGTATCGGTTGTAGCTGAAATGTTCATCTTGCCCTTCTCCCTCGACAAGATCGTACCACTCAAGATAAATATAACAATAAAATTGCATTATCTGCAGCACAAAGTGCTCCTGATCGATACACGAACGAAGGTGCAAAACGAATAGGTACCTACGAGGGTGCTAAAATTGTATAATTTTATTTTTAACGATCGTCTGCGTGCTTCAAGCTCGGCTGCCCTCAATAATGTGAACCATCCAGGTAGAAACGACCGTCTATTCTATAATATAGTGTAGTAGGCATTTGTTGTAAACAAGCTAATTTGATAGAGGTGATATTGAATTTGATATTGTGTTGTGCCAGGTGGGATGACGATCTGCGAAAGACTGCAGACAGATGCTGGATGCGGCAAGCTGTGACAAGGTGCTATGGCGCTCATTAGGGGAAACCTATGTCTAGCAGTGGACTAATATAGACTGATGATGATGATGATGATGATATTGAATTTATTCTTTTGTTCTATTGATCCGTTCAAAATAGTTAATATATGTTTTGAATTTTCCCTCGTCCATAATGTTTAGCTGAATATTCGAATGTGTCCTTTGAGATGATCGTTTTAACCGCCCGAAACGCCGGCCTGCATAGGCACACCACGATAAGGCCGACAAATGGATGTTGACAACATGATAGACCATTAGATTAAGTACCGAAATTATGAAAGAAAAAGAAAGGTAAAATATGAAATTGTGAATTGACTTTCGCAACAAAATTTCTCAAGCTTCATGTTGCCCTTTCGTCTATGGCAGACGTTCCAGGTAATGAATGAGATAAAGTTATGAAGTTTTCTTTATAGGTAAAGGCAATATTACTTACCGTTATACCGTTAAATAAAGTAGTTATTTAAGTAATATATTTAACGCACAAAGTTCCAATAATGTTAGCAACATAGTTGAAGCAATGAAGCCCACAACCATCTAGCAACTATCTTATAACTATTATCCACGTTCGCTGTTGAAGAGGTAAGTATTTAGTACTTTGCAATCATGTATAGGTTGCAGTTTAGCACCCATGGCGCACGTTGCGAAACGTTACTCAATAAAGATAAATGCTGTGTAGGAGCGCCTTTAAGCCCACTCAAGCGAAGTCATTTACGACTGTTTAAAAACGAAAGCGTCATATAACGTAGGAAAATACGATCATAACAAAAAACTCTAGTATGTTACTGGCTATTTCCCGAATAATTAAAATAAAAGTACAAAGTGATGATACTTATAAGTGTAAAAGTCGTAATTTTTTTATTGTAATTTTCTTTGTAATACCAAAGATATTTTTGATACAAATTTTCGTGAAAAATAAAAGAACTATTGGTGCGAATTTAACTGTAAATTGGGTTAGGATTAAGAAAGGTTAGGATTATAAATTAGCTCATGTTAGGTCGTTACGAAGCGGTATGTGATTGTTAGACAAATATTTTAACTCGGATTCTGCTCAATTCATAAAAGCTCCAGGACGCAACGTTTTTAAACCTTGTTAGACCTAAGTTATTATTTAATTAGGCCCCTAGATTTAATTTTATACAGAAAATCCTTAGCAATTTTTTTAGAATTATAAGTTGTGATAGGTATTTAAATTGTTCATTAGACAAAATACCTAACGCACTGTTAAGTATTATGATTTTACCTACTGGATATACCTACCCAGGTTGATTCAATCTTATTTCACGATAAATGACTTCGTTTATTCTGCAAATATTATGGGGTCCTGGTTGATTACATATTTTAATTCTGTGATGTACGCAATTGCGTATTTTAGAGAAAAATAGGCCTCCTGGTTAGATATAATTGAAATGCTATGATGATTAATTGAAACCACAATGCACAATGTATTTAAAACTGATTGAAACCCCAAAATATTTGATTTATTCAATGAATAAGCAATTAATCCGAAATCTCAGTTGGCGGAGTTAAATATAAAATTGAATATGGAAATACAGTTACGGACCCGCTTTATTTGCCATACTGTGTTTGATACTGCCTCTGATTTTTCTTAATATACCTAATATTAAGAAAAATCTAATGCTTATCTAAAGACAGACTGAATAAGTACATATTGTACATCGTTACTCAATTACCTCTTACCAAATCTAGGTATGCCCTTACTAGGTAGGTACTTACCTACTCTATAACGTCCCTCCTTACCATCGGACTCTAGACTTTTTATAGTCTTCCTTTATATTTGTTTCATATTTTAATTTTGACTATAAGACCTTTTATTAATTTAGGCTTTCGAATCAACCTGGCTTAAGTGATCTTTCTTTTTTGAAATATTTTTTACATTTATTTTGAAATTTGGTTTATGCAGATTTTATTCCTTCGTTTCAAAAAGGTTTCACTATAAAACGCTTCCAGAATACGAAAGATCTCATTAGTTATGCCTTTGAATTGCCGGAATCAAGGGTTGGAATTCGCATTTCTGGGCGTATGTTATCATTATTCATACGTACCTACGCAACCCATAAAGTTACTTCTCAAACATACTTACCTAAGTTCAAACTCAACATATTTTAAAGTGAGCTAAATATGAATATTACCTCAAACACGTGCGATGTGGGTGTAGTGCGAACACATAACAGGTGATGTCATTAGGTTACATACCTTCGTAATCTTTGTCACTTTCGGGGCCTGGAGGCCTCGCACTTACTCATAAGGTGACACACTACTCCATGTCAAGTTATGCAACTTAACCGGTCCACCCTTTACTACAGAATCACTTACAAAAGCTGCACCTGTTTCGCAATTACTTAGTGCTAATGATTCAGCAATACAGTTGTTTACTTACCATCGCCACCGGACGCTGGATTGTCATAAATATTGATAATGACCATTATAATAACCGAACTGCATATCCGCTGACTGGTAAATGCCCTTGTTCGGTTATATCCTCACATAAGTAAACAACTATAACCCGTTTGGGGTAGAGTTTATTTTTTATTTAGACCGTTTTGCACTTCACTGATTCTTTCTGTCACTTTTGTTAAGAGTTCGTTTTCGGAGTAATGTTGATATGGAATATGGAGGTGCGCGTGAGTGTCTCGCGAGCGGGCACGGTGAGGCACTGGCCGCGTGAGTGACGGAGGCGCGGAGTGCGGCAGGTTGCGCGGGAGCCCCGTCCCCCGCGCGCGCTCAAGGCTGCCCCTGCGCCCGCGCCGGTATGCCAGCGCTAGCAACGCGCAGACCCACTCCGACTGTGACGTGACAACAGTGTGCCCATTTATGTCTTTGGACATGGATGACGGCCACTCCGGCCATATGGTGTCTTGCACTCGTCGCGATTAACGTTTTTTCAATGGAATTCCGTAATTGTGGGTGGCGAATCGCTTCCAAGGTGTGGGAAACCATAAAGATCGTCCGAATGCTTTTCTTGCTCGCGGTGGTTCTACGGAATGTTGCGGCTAACAACAAAAGGCTCCTTGAAAGTTTTCTATTTTATTGCTACATCATTCATTACCTACATGGGTGCTCGAGTAATTTGTTCGGATGTCGTTCGTGGTCATAAAAGTAGGTAGTAAACAAGATTACTACCAACTACGGAATATGGAAACTTAACGTTTCTTTCCCACTACTAACTAAGTAGGTACTTCTACTAAACTATTTAGCATTTTTGGCGCTTTCTGATGTTAGAAAGAAACCTTTTAAGATATTTCAATTAAATAATTTATTCGAAGGTTAAGATGGCCAAAATGTTAATACGGTGGTCAGATCCAATATACTAACAGTGCTTCGGTGTTTTTCTAAAAATTGTATACGGACGACCGGGAAAATCTTACGACTTGTTGAATTATCCGCATAATTCGAAAAATGCCATTCTAGTTAGATAAATTGGTGCAATAAAATAACGTGTGCATAACAGAAAGCGAGGAGTTAAGATGATTTTAATCATAATAAAAATAAATGAACGAGAAAAACACAAACCCAGTTGCCTATTTTCTTTGTCCCGAGAATGGATGATTAACTCCGTATAACATTTCCTTTTTCGAAGCGATGAAATGGAGAATCACGGCATTGAGATTAGTCGTTGAAATCTCGAGATGCCAGTACGATTTATAAATTGTTTGTTTTGCATGGAAAAGGCGAAGATTTTCTAATTATTCCCTGGTACCAGGGCCTGTGTGCATATTATCTGTGGAAAATTTAAATTGGATTCAAGGGTCGCCAAAGGTTTAATTTGATGCGGGTTTGGTCAAGCGAGGCCTTTATGAAAATGTGGTCGGTTTAGAAATTCTTTGGAATACATGGGAACCTACTCATCGTTTTAAAATAGCAGAGAGACATTTTATAAAGGTTCAATTGATTGCTGAGTAAAATAAATTGCCTTATATTGGAAAACTAGCTAATGCCTGCGGCATCGCATGCGTTTTTTCGAGTAGTTGCGTATCTCTTTTAAAAATCGTGTCTACATAATTTTGCGAAATTGTTTACCGATATCTGACGATTTAGATGGCTACATTCATTTGAAATGTAGTTGGTGTATTTGTCTTTGAAAAATAACGAGCAAACTTATATGTGAAATTTTGGGAGTGTATACATATACATACATATCTGTGCAGCTGACTGTACCTACTCCTCGAGATCTCCATGTCAGTTTTATTAAAAACTGTTTCAGCCGTGACAAGTAACCGGCACAGTTACTTTTTCTTTTATAGTATCAGATTTTTTTTGCTGTGTTACCTTTTTGCGTGATTAATATGTTCCTTTTTGCGTGACCATGTTCACCATCTGCTGAGGGAATTCCCCTGGAACCAGCCCACAGACATGCTGACAGTACAAGAACCT
Source organism: Eupithecia subfuscata (assembly GCA_963564075.1). Lineage (NCBI taxonomy): Eukaryota > Metazoa > Arthropoda > Insecta > Lepidoptera > Geometridae > Eupithecia > Eupithecia subfuscata. The sequence goes on along the minus strand of OY751097.1, from coordinate 8,394,581 downwards.
ATAATCTGAAATCCCGCTAGGTACCTAAAGTACCAAGAAAATATGAATCATGGTAACCTACAGTCTGAGAATCTTGCTATATATAATTCTTCTGTGAGTGTGTATGTCACTGAACTTCTCTCAAATGACTGGACCGATTTTGATGAAATTTTTTGTGTGTGTTCAAGGGGATCTGGGAATGGTTTAGATTCACAATTTTAACGACTGGACCGATTTTGATGAAATTTTTTGTGTGTGTTCAAGGGGATCTGGGAATGGTTTAGATTCACAATTTTGTTTAATTAACGCGTGCGAAGCCGCGGGCAGAATCTATATAGTCTATATATAAAAATGAAACCCGTTTTCCTTGGTCACGGCATCACGCGTGAACGGCTGGACCGATTTCGCTAATTTTTTCTTTGTTGTGTTTGTTATTGTCAGGAGAAGGTTCTTATGAAAGAAAAAATTAAGAAAGTTGGAAACATAAATTTCCACGGGGGCGAAGCCGCGGGGCGCAGCTAGTTATAAATAAATATAATTCGCGGTCCCCAAACACGCGGTGGAAATATTTTCCATGCCTACCGATATGTCAGGCTTAAAAATTGAACTTGGGAATAGTAGAACTCCGATTGCATTTTCGTGTTAACAGGGCCGCAGGTGAAACATTTGAAGGAAAATTTTCAATATATGAAAAATGGAATACCTAGGACTGCTGCGGTGGGAAATTTTATAAACTCGCTGAATCTATATTTTAGGATTTGCTTCATTTCATGCATAAGAAAATGTGAACTTTGCGTCGCCTAGGTCTACCTAAACGCAAATATCATCTATCAGAATTCCCCTTGGGGAAACTAATTTGATTTGATTTACTATCGATTCATTTTTAGGGTTCCGTACCTCAAAAGGAAAAAAGGAACCCTTATAGGATCACTTTGTTGTCCATCTGTCGGGCTGTCTGTCTGTCTGTCCGTCTGTCAACCCTCTTTTCTCAGAAACGCGTGAACGTATCGAGTTGAAATTAACGTCAAATACTCAAGTCCGTAACCTCTTGAAGCCGCAATATAAATATAACTTCTAAGTCAACGCACTCAAAAGTTACAACCGTTTAAGTCCGAATATTTTGAAATTTTCAAAGGAATCACTCGCACACAAAACCTATAAGGTACTTCCCGTAGACCGAGAATCATGAAATTTCAGGTCTTATACTCGTAGTCAAGTACCTAAAGGGAAAAATCCGAAAACCATAAATTTGTAATTTATTCACAAAAAAATATTTTCAAGGCTCGCCATGAACCAAAACCTTTATGATACTTCCCGTATACCTAGAGTTGAAATTGGCACTTGACGTTTTATTTTTAAACGAACTAAAAACCTCACACAAACTGCCAAAAGACTACCGGCTCTAATTATGGAGTCAGCTCGCCAAAGTTGGCGGGCCGCCTTCAAGTTGACAAAACACTGTCGGCTGCCTATAATGATGATGATGTCCTAGACGAATTCGGCCCCGGCGGTCAGTCTGTTTCAATGGAGACTTGCCGTGTGCACACTTATGCATCATAATGTGTCTACATTATGATGCATAAGTGTGTGCAAGCACAGGTGCACTCTCTACTTCACTCACTCTCATAATTTAACGGAACCGCAGACCGACACGAACGGGGAGAGGTTAAGCGCAGGACCGACGGCTTAACATAGTAATTTTTATTTTTATTTTTTTAACGCTCACCGCCACGCACGGCAACGGCCACGGCCAAGTCCACGGAACAAAAGTACTTCTCTACTAACTTTTAATTTTCTGTGGAGCGGGATAGGTGCAAGTGAATTCTAAAATACCTAACTACATGCTCCTAGGAAGCGAAGTAAATTCGAATTTCAATAACGCCCGTAGCACACCTCCGCTGCAATATACGTGTAGCGAAACCGCTGGATGAATTCCGCTGCGATCTAGTGTAGTTTGAGTAGTGGAACTGGGCGTCCAGTTCCACTACTCAAACTACAACTGACGTTGCGTCGAGGTAATCGGAGCGAAATGTCGTCGTTAACAAGTCAGAAGAGGAAGCAAAATTATTGTGGACTTTAACTTTGAAAAGGCATAAAATTCGTAGAATTTGGGTGCAAGAAAATGTAGTTACGTATTTTATTTTTGTCGACTTCCACAAACACATGCGAAAACAACGCGTCACCGCAAAAAAAAACAAGACCCGTCAAGTGCGAGTGTAACTCGCGCGCCGAGGGTTTCGAACGTTTGTCAACAAGTAGGTATGTACTAAAGGTCCCGGTTAGAGACTTCGCAATTTAATGAAGACCTAAAACTAGCAGGTACAACCTACATTTCAGATGAATCTCTGGATGCTTCAGTGATAGGGGGTAGCGGTAAAATTTTCGACTTTTTTCAAAATATTTCGAAAAGTATGAAACCTACAGAAATTTCAAAAACTGTTTTGTAATGTACAAACCAATACATTTCATATGACTTTGTAGGTCTGTTTTAAAATTTCGACATATCAGTTTGTATGGAAAATGTACATTTTCATTTTTCATTGAAAAAATGCGATGTGTTTGTGTGCCTCACAGGGAAAGAAAACTGCTTTATGGCCTGCCATACCACATAAGAGCAGCCAATACTAGTTTATAGTCTGATTGAAGCAAAAATAGAGGCTGATACAGAATAACATTTTGTTTGATATTAATTATAGAATAATAGCGTGATTAGATTAACGATATTGTTCATAAAGTTGTAGGACACTAAAAGTGATGTTAATTTAATGAATAAATGCTGATTTTTCTATACATATGGTTTTGTTTTATAACTAAATAACTAAAAACCCAACAAGGACACGATCGTGCACTGGTAGTTACTGACCCTGGGGGTAGTTTGGAATTTTTTTATTTGTCATAGCATAACCTTTTGACATTCCCCATCTCAACCCTATGCAAATAAGACGACGAGAAAATTTTGGGCCTGAAAGGGATAGCTAAAAAAAATTTGAAAACTTCGAGGCTCGATCCGCTCGCCTATTTTCATAGTCTTTTCTTTTGCAAATTTCCCAATCGCCGCGAAGTCTTTAAGATTGTCGAGGCTCGCCCAGCTTACCGTTTTTATGTCGTCTTTTCTTCCTTTTCTCTTACAATCAATCGTCATCTCTTAAATATTCGTATAATATTATTTATTTATTATTATTTTACGAATTTCCAAATCGTCAATAAAAAAATCTTTAAAAATTCGATTCTCCTTCTGCTCGCTGTTTTTATATCGTCTTTTCTCTCACAAATTTCCCAATAGTCGCTAAAAAGTATTCAAATTTTCGAGGCTCGCTCCGCTCTCCATTTTTAGGGTTCCGAACCTCAAAAGGAAAAAAGGAACTCTTATAGGATCACTTTGTTGTCCGTCTATCTATCTGTCTGTCCGTCTGTCAACCCTCTTTTCTCATAAACGCGTGCACGTATCGAGTTGAAATTAACATCAAATACTCAAGTCCGTAATCTCTTGAAGCCGTGATATAAATTAAACTTCTAAGTCAACGCACTCAAAAGTTACAGCCGTTTATGCCCGAAAATTTTGAAATTTCCAAGGGAATCACATCCACCCAGAACCTATAGGGTACTTCCCGTAGACCTAGAATCATGAAATTTGGTGAGCAGCAAGGTCTTATAGCACAAGTAAAAGGAAAAATCCGAAAAACATAAATTTGTAGTTTATTCCTAGGTCCGTGGGGTACCGAGGCTCTTCGGGTTTTCAAAAAACTATCTGAGCGTCTGGTCGAAGCGACGCGTGACCCGAGAGCTGGTGAATATCTGGCACAGCGTATCAGCATTGCCATACAGCGTGGCAATGCAGCCAGCGTCTTGGGGACGCTTCTGACTGGTGTTGATATGGATCAGTTGAGCTATCTGTAGACTGTTTGCAACAGTCGGCAGTTAGCTCAATTGTTTCAACTGTAAATACTAGTATAATTTTCTTTGTGAATAAATGTGTTTATTCACAAAATAAATACTTTTGATTCTTGTTAAACAACAAAACCTATAGGGCACTTCGTTTACCTAGGATCATAAAATTTGGTAAAAAGCAAGGTCACTTAGCACAAATAACGATAAAAATCTGAAAGCTGTAAATTTGTAGTTTATTAACAAAAAAATAAGTTTTGATTCTCTCCCTCGACCAAAATATACAGGGTACCTACTTCATGTTGACCTAGAATCATAATATTTGACAAGAAACAAGGTCTTACAATTAAACGAAACCCTTAGTCCGACTCGCACTTGACGTTTTATTTTATTTATTTAGGCAAAAAACTTATTTTAGCTCCGTCAAATATTTTGATGTCCAAAAGGGTTACGTCGCTAAAAAAGTTTGAGAGCCGCTGCCTTAGAAGAACAAATTTCACAAACTGAACTTAGTTATATTGTAAAGCAGGTCTCTACGTAAACTCATTATTGTTTTAAAACCTCTATGTAATTATCAAGCTAGTTCTAACGTTATCTTCATTTTAGTGGCAAGCCCCGTATATCAGCACGTAGCCTGATAGTGGCTGGCTCGTTACCCCGCCGTGTCGGGTAGCTGAATTGTGAATTGCAATTTATTGCTTTTGCGTTGTTTTTCATAATTTATAAGATTAGTGTCGGCGGGGCGGGTCCGTCGCACCCTTTATCAATTATATATTAGCTTGCGTTATGCTGATGAAAAGTTGTTTAAATTTATATGATTTGCAGCTTCACAAGCAATCTTCTAGCTCTAAATCGGCTAAACAATCGCTTTTGTAAGTTGTAATGCAATTGCTCAAGCTTGCAGGTTGGTTACTCCGACAAAATCTGCAGGGTACAAAACAAATTACCTCAACTACACAGTGCCTTTCCTTTCTGTTTACAGACGGACTGTATTGAACTAGTTCGGATCGTACGTTGTCTTTCCAGGCTCCTTAGACATTCTGGGTACGGGCTGCCGTCCACTTGCTACGTGATTGGCTTTAAGATGGGCCCCGAGCACTTCCGCGGTTTCCTATACAGAGAATATCGATAAAATTAAAATGGATCGCAATTCTTCGACAGGATGGTTGTACAATTTCTGCTGAAACTGAAAAATGATGAATGAGGCCATGACAAGGCTTGCTCGGAAATTATTTTTATGGTTGCTCTCGAGATTAATTACAGACACGAATATTCGCTTGCGAGCTCGGTACCTACCTTTTATTATGAGTCATTGCGATCTTTAGATGCCTCAATAAAATTACCCTAGAGCTAAAGTAATTTATTCTGAATTATTTCATACTTTTTGTTCATAACTTAAATCTAAGCAATCTGTATTATCCAGATTAGACAAAGTTTAAAGTAATTTTAGACGAATTGAAGTCGGATAAACAAAATTTAAATGCAGAGAAAGATTCGAATAAGCAATGAGCTCTTTAGAAAGTCTGAAATGAAGAAGCAAATCACAAAAACATTTTAAAATCTCTTAAGTTTTAACTGACGACTTCTTAATTGCGCTCGAATATTTGAGATGGTTGAGAATTCCAGGAAGTAGGGCTTGAGTAGATACATATGTTTGTACTTATATATTATAAAGAAATTAATAAATAAACTCACCCACTGTAGTAGATTGTTGAACTTAAACCAAATAAGTTTGTTCATCGTTGCGAAGTAACCGAAGCGAATAAATCACTTAGGTATTTAGACGTCTAAAAGTAAGTAGGTAAGTCTAAGTCAGTACCTCAGAACAGGGAAATATACTGCTGTTCTATAGTCACCTTATTGATTAGAAGAAAATTCTGCTGGACCAAAAGTGGTAGAATTTTTATCAGAGAAGAGGAAGGAAAACCTGCTACCGAGATTAACTAAAGCAGGGCCTCACTCATAGTCTCAGTTAATTAGAGTCCGGCAGTTAATCCCTGTGACCCCATAATACAGGTCATCCTGACCTAGTTTGGGGAACAGAGTCTAACTTAAGGTACCTACTTATCTCTGACATTAGGCTAGACAAACTATCCGACTACATTTAAGTAAATGTACCTATGTAAACACCACTTACTGAAAATAAAGATTATTTATTATTATTATTATTATTATTAAAATGCAAGCATTTTTCCCAGAAATGCTCGTTTTTTGACAGCTGGGAAATTGTTTCAAAAAAGGAAACTTGTTGAGGTTGGTCGGCTGTTGCACTTGAGCCGGTAATTAGTTTTGGATTGGTGGCGGGAGCTGAGGCAAAAATCACAAAGCCGCCCATTATAATGGATTTAGCGAATTGTCAGCTAACAGCCTGGACACTTGAATTAATGGGAATTCTCTAATCTAGAGCCAGCACTTTTTCGGGAAGTTTCAATGAAGTGCAATTTAATTTTGACAATCAGATCTTTACTACTATTTTTTGGCATGCTTTTGTTTTTTTACGAACACTAAGTAGGTAGGTACATAAAATTTATATATAAATAATTACAATTTAATTGATCTTGTTATAAACCAACACCTTATTAACAGCACACAAATTGTATAAATAAATATGTATGTTTTCTATGTACTGCTATATTTAGCTATACATGTTTACATATGGAGGAAATTGTTTTGGTTTATGTTTATTTAAGTTCTGTAATTTTTACTGTTTATTTCTCAAATAACACAAAATAAACACATATGTAATAAATCCATTGCTGAATATGCTTCTCCCAAACGTTATAAAACAACAGATCTCGGTACCTTTATATTATTTTAGCAATAAAATATCTAGGGTAAGTATTACACATTTAATCGGTAGGTATCCCTGGCTAGTAAATACCCAATTGGTACCTATGTATATGTTGGAAGTCAATCGGTTTAGAAAATTTCATCAAAATTAAACGACAAATTAACTGAGCATCTACGAAATAAAGGCTTGGATTCCTGCCAACTCGAAGGTCACCTAAGTAATACGCGAATTAAAGACAACGAAGTCGAACAAAATTCGATCGAAGCTAATGTACCTTCCTCATAGAGCAAATTGCTCTATGACCTTCCTAGTTCATCGGATTTGTTCACGGGCATTAATACTAACACATTCAGGGCCCAAGACGCAGATGTCAGTCTTCTCGCCCGTGTCGCGGCGAGGCTGGGCAGTGAATGCATTAACTTGCCTTGACAAATCCACACACTGATACTATACAAACCTACCATGTCAGACCAAATCATGTGTTTCCACTGTGATACTTTCTTAAGCTTGTCGCACACCTGGACAACACCGCTGCAGCACAACACAAATATGCATTTAAATATGGGCTTTAACTCGTAACATTTATATGGTTTTTATATTGACGGCATCATTTGACAGACAGCTCGCGGACCACTCGTTTGAAGCTTGTGGGAAGCCATTAAAATGTATCTAAAGACAACGAGTTTAAGCCCATATATATGAATGCAAGTTTTTGTGCTGTGTGTTAGCTTAGCGGTATTGGTTTAATGAGCGCAGAGCTTACATCTACCCATGATAATATTGCATACCTACTAACCGTATTATAATAATATCAACGCCATAACACATGGAGTAGGTAGGTAGGCCCTCCATAGTAAGGTCTCATTGACGTGTTCCGGGTGTTCTGGTCGTTTCTATGAAAATAAAAAAAAAAAAAAAATCTATGTATAATGTATTATATTATGTACTAGCTGTACGCTTCGTTCGCGATTGCCATACCTGTCGACTAATTAATTTCACATTTAACCACAGTGTCTCTCAAACTATGAAACGCCGCCGTGCAAAAAAAACTTCGATGTGCAGAATTGGACCTGTTACACTTTTAATATAAGCATCTATATTTAGGTACCTAGTTAAATTGTGGATAAATCGTGTTGGGTCTACCCGGGGGATAGCATGTTGTCATCTTCAATCCCATTCTTTATCCACACAACTTTTAGCTACGACTCGGTCAGCGTCAGGTCATAGTCGTTTCACTTCTTACTCATGGTTCCGTTCAGCTGGGGCCCTATTCTGCTAAACTTATCGCCTCACTATGACAGAGTCACAGAATGACATGTTTTGGTATTCTACCATATATGAAAGAAATTATGATGAATGCAGATAGAGAGACGCGCGTCAAGTTTGAAACTAATAATTTATCTCGCACGCACTATCTGGAGTTCTAATAATCTAGAGATTCTACGTCATGATTCTGCGACGATTCCACTGTCATAGTGAAGCAATTGTATTGTAGAATTGGGCTCCTGAACCATTTGACTGGACCACCGCAATTTTTTTTTCGTTAGTAGTTAGGTACAGTTGATTGAGTACCACAGTAAAAAATATTTTTCTGTGATCCAGTTAGTTTAATTAGAACACTTACTGTAACCAAACTTCGGTGGTACAGTTAACTGGACCAGCGAAACCACCAAATATCATGTTTATGAAGATCGCATGGACCATTTGTACATTTACTTTGCCTAAAATAGGCATTGATGCACCCATAAGTTAGGTTCCTGCCTAGTACCTACTGAGGTAGGAACCTTCACTTTATCTACTGATTTTATTCTTCAATTTACAGATTATTTCATCAATTTACTGATCTTCTACTCGACTTTCTACTGATTTAGTCAAATTCGACCTTGCAACACTGTTTCTAACAAAAAAGAATGAATGAAATCGGACGACGCGCTAATGAATTACTTACAACTAAGTACACATTTTGACTTTTATCCGTCTCCCGAGAGAACTGTGCCTACTGAAATTCCAGACAAAATGTATCCTGTGTTCTTCCTCGTAGTATGAGCTCAAATCATGCAAAGTTTCATTTGAATTGATTCGGTAGCATATTTTTACTTTTTCATCCACTCTCCTAAAGGAACTGTACTGATACCGGGATAAATAGTATTGTTCATTTGAATTCATACTGTACTTTTGGCGTGATGCGTGGCCCAGGAATTTGACTTTCATCCCCTCTCCACGAGGAATTACTGAATTCCGGTATAAAATGTATCTTACCCCGTAGTATGAACTCAAATCGTGCCGACTTCCATTCGAATTCATTCAGTAGTTCTGTCGTGATGAGCGGTTAAACAATTTTACTTTCATCCTCTCTCCCAGGGGAACCGTACTGAATTCCAGAATAAAATGTATACCATGCTACATCCCATGTCCTTCCTTGTAGTATGAATAAACTGAAATTGTACCAATTCAGTCCAACTCATTCAGTAGTTTCGGCGTGATGAGCGGTGAAGGAATTTTACTTTCATCCCCTCTCCCAGGGGAACCTTACTGAATTCCGGGATAAAATGTATCCCATGTCCTTCCTTGTAGTATGAATGAACTCAAATTGTACCAATTCATTCCAACTCATTCAGCAGTTTCGGCGTGATGCGCGGTGAAGGAGTTGGACTTTAATCCCCTCTCCCAGGAGAACCTTATTGAATTCCAGGATAAAATATATATTTCCTCGTAGTATGAAATCAAATCGTGCTGACTTCCATTCGAATTCATTCAGTAGTTTCGTCGTGATAAGCGGTTAAAGAATTTTACTTTCATCCTCTCTCCCAGGGGAACCTTACTGAATTCCAGGATAAAATGTATTCCATGTCCTTCCTTGTAGTATGACCTAAATTCGTACCAAGTTTCAGCCCAACTCATTCAGCAGTTTGGGCTTGATGTGCGGTGAAGGAATTTTACTTTCATCTCCTCTCCCAGGGGAACCTAACTGAGTTCCGGGATAAAATGTATCTTTTCTCGTAGTATGAACTCAAATAATGCCGAGTTCCATTCGGATTCATTCACTAGTTCCGTCGTGATGCGCGGTTAAAGAATTTTACTTTCATCCTCTCTCCCAGGGGAACCTTACTGAATTTCAGGATAAAATGTATCCCAGGTCCTTCCTTGTAGTATGAACTCAAATTGTGCCAGGTTTCATTCCAACTCATTCAGCGGTTTCGGCGTGATGCGCAGTGAAGTAATTTTCTTTCATTCCCTCTCCCCTGGGAACCTGACTGAATTCCGGGATAAAAAGTATCCTTTGTCCTTCCTCGTAGTATGACCTTAAATCATGCCGAGTTTCATTTCAATACCTTTAGTAGTTTCGGCGTGATGCGCGTTTAAGAAACAGACAGACAGACATGAATAAAAAAAATTACAGTTTTGGCTTCAATATCGATAATAGAGTGCCCTCCAAAAAAAATTTACAAAATATCTTCAATGTACAGAATTGGACCTGTTACAGTTTTATTATAAGTATAGATATCAGTCATCTAGTACCCATAACACAAGCTCTGCTTACCTTGGGGCTAGATAATGCTGTGTGGATTGTCCATTATTATTATTATCATATATTGATGTTCTCTACATGTACAACTGCTTTGTGTCCATCCCAAGGTTGTCTGGAAGAGATCGCTCTTTGCGATAAGGCCGCCCATCGTGCATCTCTATATCTCTCTTTTCCTGTATTTTTTTGGAGGGCAATAAAGTGTAATGTGTAACGTAATGTATCTAACGTATTGTATTGTATTCTCTAGGATGCTCTAAAACACGTGGCAATGCAAAATTAAACGCTCTAAAATGATGAATGATGTGGTCCTTCGCTTTCACTAGTTTGCTATTCGTGGCGTACGTGTGAGGTACCTACTTCGGGGTAGGAAACAGCCATTCATATGCATGAATAATAAGCATGTCAAGCCCTTTACAAACGGACCTACATGTATAACATAGAAAACTGAACCCAATGGACAACTTGTGTTACGTCAACCATTTGACATAGAGAACTTTCGTGAAGGTATTTGGAGTGAAATTAGTTCTTTGCAACTTGCGTTGAAAGTTCACATCGAAGTTTCTATATAAGTTTAGGTTATAATAGGTCTGACATTTGCAAAGTAAAAGTCCTTAACAATAAATATATTTAAAAAAAAGTTTATATTCAGGCGGGCCTTTTATACAAGGTGAAAACGAATTCAAATCAAACTAATATTATAAATTCAAAAGTTTGAATGTTTAGATGGATGAATGTTTGTTACCTCTTCACGCCAAAAATAAGGTTAGGTCGCCTAAGATCGGACGCATTTGCCGAAAATTGTGGACGTACTGCATTTTTAATTTTTTTCTCATGATTCAATGTCATTTTTCGGTTGCGGTCTACTGTATATTGAAGACAATGAAATAGTGGTTAACCCCTAATTTTTTGGTTTGCTTCTAAGCTATCTATCTAAGCAAATTAAGAGCTTAAATAACAGACTTTTTTCAACTTATCATAGTGAAGAAAATATCATTTTGACCGAAGATCGGACTATGTAGTATCTTCACTTCTATTCGTTTAATGATAAAGTACACATTAGGAAAATATCCGGAATTCGTCCATTTATTAAATGTCAATGATCCCGTCAGGAAATTCCTCAAAAGATTTGACAGATACGATTTTTCTTTATTTTTGCGTTTTCATAGTCCGGTCTTCCCTCCTCATCCTAAATAAGTTTAACAAACTTTTATCCTTCGTGTCCTAGGACTTAATAATGAAAAGGTACCTAAGATCTGATAGTCATAGCGTCGTCTAAGCGCCATCATAGCGTCGTTAGTGGGCATGAACACTTGAAAACCACTGATCATTTTTTGACATCCATGAACGGACACCGCTATATCCGATCTTCGGCATTGGGAGGGAAGACCGGATCTTGGGTTGTAAACGTCCTAGGCGTAATCAAAGTATACAGATCGAAAGATTATTCGCTAATTCTGCCCCAAAATAATTAATTACATTAATTCAATGAAAGTATTCACCACAATGAGCCATCAAAGTTTTGTAGGTAAGATCGGATCAACGATTTTTCCCACAAAATACACCTTTTCTGCCGAATCACCTGTGTGCACGTCCCGTCTGGTCGCTGGCCGGCCGCATTGTGAGGAGAAGGGCAGAATAAAATGGCGGATCTAGTAGTGTCACCAGCAGTGGAAAATATTGCCTAGTTTGCGAGTTATTCCATGCATCCGATCTTATGTCACATCCGATCTTAGGCGACTTAACCTTACTTACTGAACGGATCGGGCTGAATTTTTGCACACAGGTAATTCTAATCCTGGAATCAAACATATAGGTATGTACATACTTTTCTTACATACTTATCCCATAAATCAGTTCCCATGGGATAGAAAAGGTTTCCATAGAAACAATGCGTGCGACGCCGCGGGCAGAAACTAGTTAAAAAGAATGGTGGGTTTTAAATTTTAGAAAGTTCCGTTTTGGGCTATAAACGAAACAAACTAAAACTAAATACGGTAATCTTGCTCAATGACTGGCAACCGAATGCAAGCCTCCACTGCCAAATGAAAGTGGTTTTCTCCATCAAAGTCATGAGAATACAACTACCAGAAATGTAGAAACTGCTACGAAAACTGAAAAGAAGTGCCCGACAGGTGGACAGATGTAACATGCTTACCGTGAAAAATTGCGAAAGGTATACAATACACTAGTGAGATCCTGCGGCTGTTTCCCGAGCAACGCCAACAGCCTCGGAACTGGCTCGACAGGCGTTTGTGGGATCACAGTGCCTTTGCAGCCCGCGCAAATCAAATAAAGCCACATTTCCATATGTGGCATCTACTGGGGACTACTGATAACACGAAAACACGGAGCGGGGTGTTTTCTTTTTAGGCAATTTTGTAGGAAGCATCAGGAAGGTTTATAGTTTTGGGCTCTATATCTACGAAATGTAGAGAAGTGTATTGGTGAAATGAGATCTTACAGATATATTTTATTATACACCGTTGGTTTCACGATGTTGTACTTATGTTACTCGTAGGAAGTGTATCCTCTACACACAATACGTAACATAAGGACCTATTTGTTATCCGTGAATAGAGTGGCTAGGATAGGATGACTTTGCACAATATCAAACCGGAAAAAGATTTTGTTTACTACCACTGTATTGTATTATCTTTGTATTTTCTTTACTACTGACTTGTCACGCAACAAATCTCTGAAATTCATTCGAAAACCATACTCGAGTTCGATTTCGCAGACAGTCGTCAAATACTTGTTTGTCCATGTGCTTAACAAGTCATAAACTTAATTTGTCAATTTCGCAATTCGTCAAATTCTTTATTTATTCGTAGGAAACTATTGAATGGCTGTCATACAATGAAGAGTAGGTAGTTGCTCTCAGCATTCGGTAGGGGCGCGGCAAGGTGCTAAATGTATAGAAGGAAACGAAAACTTTAATAGTTTTCGTAAACTAAGCAAAACTAATTTGGCCTCTAAGTATACAAAACAAAACTACTTACAAATTTAAATACAAATGTTCACAAACCTATGAAAGCTACAAAGGCCCCAAAAAAATACGATAATAGCAGTCTTGTGAACACTAGAAATATCGAAAACACTAGGTACATGTAGAGCATCTTTCCCAACTGATATGGTTTTCAGAAATATAAGTTCAAATTGAGTTCAAAGTATTTGGATAACAATGCAGCATAATCTTCAAAATTGGTGCTGTCTAGTCTGGTTGACAGTACATACGATGCGAAGACAGTGCATTCACATTTAGAGATGGGGAACGACGGGAACAAGGCAGCCCGTGTGCCGCCGTCTAGCGTCTAGATCAACGAGACAGCATAGACTACAATACAATACATTACAGAATACTTTATTGTACACCGACAAAAATACAACACAAGAGAAATTACATATGACACAAGTACAATGGGCGGCCTATCGAAGCGATCTCTTACAGGCAACCTTTGGATGGAAAGAATTATGTGAATTTAAGAAAGGCAGGGATGTACCACTTAAGCAACTAGTAGGACTAGAGTAGTTAGTTTAAGCGAGAAAGGCAGTGGAAACCTGCACTGAAAACCAGCGCTGGGTAGACAAACCAGGTCTACACAGCACAATGTTGAGTGTAGGCCATATTTGTTTTAAACCTGCTACACTCAAAAATTGGATCTAAGATTTATTTAGTATCTAGTTAGTTATTATGTTTGGTAGTTGTTGTTTCGTAATAATAGTTATTTGTTGTACAAGAAAGAGTGCATAGTTGCTTTTTAACCGCGTGCTCAATTTTGATGACCGAGCAAGCGAAGGATTCTAAAATTGAAAATTAGAATCCTGAGCGTTAGCGAGGGAATCAAAAGAGCACGAGGTAAAAAATCTTTACACTCGAGTGCAACACGTAACTTTTCATCCCACCAGCGAGGCAATGACTAAATGCAAAAAAAGAAAATGGCGCGCGCAAAGCAAATAAAATAAAAAGTACACCAAGAAGGTTCGGAGTCTGAGTTTTTAACTAATTAAAAATGGTTGTATGATAAATTCGGCACCATGGAGGTTGAAGTAAATAGGTTTTGAATCACAAACGTAGTGCACACGATGTTCTTAATTTTATTTTACTTTATCCTCTAGCGGATAAAAACGGCTGTTGCACTTAGATATCGAAGAACAGTCATTTACTAAGATGATTACGTCACTCTTACTGCCGCTGCCACTTCAGTACCAAGTCACTTTGATGTTGACTTAGTAGACGGCCGCGTTCAGTATGCCAATAACCGCGCTTAATTATGACGAGGTGATGTGACTACTAATGTGTGTACTATACTCAAGCTACTCTCAAGATAAAGATACAATCTTTGTTAACAACTCACTTCACAAAAATCCAAATTCCAATTTTTGGTCTCGAGTTTGAAAATTATTGTCGGCAGTTAAGCAAAGTCGAAAAAATCCTAAACCGAAATGATGTGCAAATTCTGTCCAAAAATGAACAACCAGTGAGTTATTTTTAGATTAAGTATAGTGGCAACGTTTACAGACATTGTACCTTGAGTTTGGCCGGACTATAGCGTAAATAACTATACCTCCATGCACCATTGGTTTTTATTCAAACGCCAATTGACGTGTGAATGTGACGGAAAAATTCAAAACAAGCGCGCGACTCGATTCTTTGATAGACAGGGAACGTTATTGATAGAGTCTGAAATATGCACCGTCATTTTGTCTGCAGCTGAAACGAGCTACGTTGTTAGCCGAAGATGTATTGCACGTATTTCAGATGAGTTATTTCTTGGGCGAAGTTCGTTTGTTTTGTAAATATAAACGGGCAAACACTGGTGCCCCTTGCACGCTCGCTAAAGGAAGGCAATAAAGGTGATACTTGTGTGTTTTTAACAAAGTTACCAGCGCGGGTATAAAATAAGATTTTAGGAGCACATGGGTAACGTTGGCCGTCTGCCATGAGAGGGACTTAAAGAAAATTTACTGGCCACAAAAATTTTGCTTCGCTACACTACGGCCCACAGGGGCTCACCGGTTAGATTAAAGTTTTGTTAATATGGAAAGGCTGCGGCATGCGATTTCCCATAGGAGTAGCAGGAACATACATTTCTGATTCCGACTGAACCCAAACTTCAGTAGGTTCAATGCTCACCGATGATAACGGTATTTAACGAGATCTACGTGAAATCGAGACCCAGGCCGGTCGCGACTGACACAGACCCCTATTAAACTTGGGACTTATGAAATAGCTTTTCCGAAATTGTGAAAGGTTGATTTGACGTGGCTTAAGGGATTTCCTTTAACCCTTTAATGTGTGATCATTGCCATGATTAAAATTTACCTCCTTATTTTGCCGCAAGTTTTTGCTTTTCACGGTGTTTCCGGGGGTCTTGTTAAACAATAAGGTCTGTTTCATGTATTATTCAAAGTGGTGATCCGCGGGGGTTAAGCTGCTCGTTACGTCGCTCGCTGCACGCATTCGCTAATGCCGCCATTTGCTGAGATTGTCTGAGGAGACTGGTAGGGATCTAGCTGATTGAAATCTAAAAATGTGGCTAAGGAGAATAAGCAATGAATTATCTAGAGTTTTTTCTAATGACAAAACTGCATTCTAAGTGAACCAAAGCTTAAGAAATTATAAATTCTAAGCAATTACGACTTAGGCGGGACTTGAACTCGGAACCATTTCGCTCTGTACCTACGGGAATGCGTTGCCACTGAGTCCACCACCTGACCTGGCTAAATGACCTGTCTAATCTTAGAATATTTCCTAAGTGTGGGTACAGAAGTAAAAACAATAACCAAACCTAATTTATACGAACATTTACCCTATATAACCACTGATAACCAGCGCTGCTATGGCCCTTGTGCCATAGCAGCACTAAGCTGAGCTGGTGACCATCTTGTGTTTAATTAAGTTCTCTTTTATTAG
This sequence comes from Eupithecia subfuscata, assembly GCA_963564075.1. Lineage (NCBI taxonomy): Eukaryota > Metazoa > Arthropoda > Insecta > Lepidoptera > Geometridae > Eupithecia > Eupithecia subfuscata. The sequence goes on along the minus strand of OY751097.1, from coordinate 8,378,483 downwards.
TTATAACTTATAAGTAATTTCATTATGTCACAAATAAAAAAATTCTATTCTATTCTATATAAGTATTGCCGGGCCTAACGGCTATCTAGAAAAGTCTGGTAATGACCATTCAAAGCTTTGACATGATTAATATCAGTTCTTTAAGCTCCGTACAAATGAAGCTATAGACAGCGCTAGTTTTCTCACGGTATTAATCAAAAGTGTCACCACAAGCAATAAATCATTTAAACTGGACTCTAACGAGCTGTTTCTGCAGCCTTCGTTTTAGATCATTATAATTTTCCGATAACTCACAAACCTATACACTAACGAAATGTTTGTAAAGAAACCACGACACAACTAAAAGTCACTTGCTTGGCCCCGAGTTTCAGATATAATTGCAAGTATAGCACAATATTTTTAAAAGGAAGGATCTCAAATGGACAAGTAATGTAAATTAGTGTACTCTATTAGTGAATGCCTATTATTAGCTTTCTGTGTCTATTTTAATTTCTATTGTAATTAGATAAGCTGATGGCAATCCGAATTAAATAAATAAATAAATCGCCGCTTCTTCCTCGTGCGCTTATACAGGGTGGAATTTTGTAATGCCACCTGGAGGGAAAGTACTCTTAATACTGTAGATAGAAAATTTTACTAAAAGAAAACATTCCTTTATTTTTGAAAAGAAAGAAAACTGCATTCAAAGATTTTCGAAAATTCGCTTGCCACACCCGGGAATCGAACCGACTAAAATCTGTAAAAATTACACCCTGTATTTTTATTGCATAGATCGGTCGGGTCAATTATAAGGATGAAATCTCTCTAACAAACTTAATAAATTAAATGAAAGGAAAACCATGAAATCTTAAATTATTTTAATTATTTACAATAAAAGTCAACTTACTACTAATTAGTTGCTCAAAATGGGCTCCATTTTCTTGGATACACAAATTTATTCTTCTTATGTATTCATTTCTAGTAACTTTTAATAACGTGTTGTGGTGAATATTATAAATCGTATTCTGAACTTCAACTCTCAACTAGTTTACATTAACATAAGATTTCATGAAAATTAGATTTTTTACATATCCTAACAAAAAAAAATCTAAAGGGGTGAGATCTGGTGATCTCGCAGGCCATCTGATTGTGCCGTTGGTACCAATCCAGGTATGGGCTGGAGCACCATCTTGCTGTAGAATTATTTGGTTTCGCTCCGCCTCGGGGAAAACATTTAACTCATTTCTTAAGAGATTCAGTATTTTAAGATAGAAGAGTCTGCATTAGGTACAAGCACGTGCAAATTTCAATCGTCTTATCTAAATATCAATTCGTCATTTTAATGGATAAATGAAGTCAATGATAATTATTAATTACTGACACAAGTAAACAGATGGATCTTTATATTAAAGTGCTTAACTTGACCCATTCAATTTATAATTTAAGATTTCATGGTTTTCCTTTCATTTAATTTATTAAGTTTGTTAGAGAGATTTCATCCTTATTATTGACCCTAACGATCTATGCAATAAAAGTACAGGGTGTAATTTTTACAGATTTCAGTCGGTTCGATTCCCGGGTGTGGCAAGCGAATTTTGGAAAATCTTTGAATGCAGTTTTCTTTCTTTTCAAAAATAAAGGAATGTTTTCTTTTAGTATAATTTTCTATCTACAGTATTAAGAGTACTTTCCCTCCAGGTGGCATTACAAAATTCCACCCTGTATAAAGACGCGCCAACAGCGTGAATTTTAGCAGTCTGTTTACAAACATTTTACATACCATTTCACTGGAATTTAGACATATCTATTCCATATACTAAGTTCTTAGACGTTTTACGATAATTTCTTAACCCTTTTTTGCGGTAGGAAAATGCCAACGCACTACCCCTCCGCCACGTGAGTGCCGTAGGGGGTGTGTGGGGCTTGAGCCCACTAAAACCGTGACCAGTCCTCCGCCGTAGTGGGGCAAGATCAGGTCGCGCTAGCATTCACAATCCTCCCATCGGTATGACCGTAGGTTCATGAGCCTCTGCCTATGGAGGGATAGCCCCGTCCACTAGAGTTATCCCTAAGCCATATGGAGACGTACAAGCTGGCTGAGAGTCCCCCGACTCTCAACCAGTGACCCCTGTACGGAGAGCGAAGGAGACGGACGAACCGCCGCCTCCTCTGTAGAGCTAAGACATACTTGTAAAATCGAGTACCAGGGCTTCCAAATACGTCCTCGTGTAAAAATTAGCGAAAAACTAGAGTTAAAATACTTTCAAGTATTTTGATACCTTGTAGTATTACGTACGCTCGTGGTGGGTCTAACTCACGCATTGCGCCACGCAAGTATGCAAGTAAAATACTTGCATAGGAAATTGATCCGAGTTAGCATGAGAATAAAGTTTGAAATTGACTTTTCTTTTCAGAAAAAATACTTGCAATCGGCAATCGGCTATCGGCGAAAATACTTTCATAGAAAATTGATCCGTGTTTACTTTATTATAAGGAACAAAAGCGTGTCAACGAAAATATACCCGAATACTTTTAAGTACCTACATATGTACTTATATCGCGCGGTGCATTAATACTGCCGTTGACATTTATTCACAAAGAAAATTATACTAGTATTTACAATTGAAACAATTGAGCTAACTGCCGACTGTTGCAAACAGTCTACAGATAGCTCAACTGATCCATATCAACACCAGTCGGAAGCGTCCCCAAGACGCTGGCTGCATTGCCACGCTGTATGGCAATGCTGATACGCTGTGCCAGATATTCACCAGCTCTCGGGTCACGCGTCGCTTCGACCAGACGCTCAGATAGTTTTTTGAAAACCCGAAGAGCCTCGGTACCCCACGGACCTAGGGTCTCGACTCCAAGGGGAGCAAATGTGTAGGCTCTGTCGAGACCTGCATATTTGCGCCTCTTGAGATCTTCGGCCAAATCTGCCGCCGCACCCGCCCTCACGGATGTCCTCGGAAGATGGGAAGGCGCAAGTGTGTCGACGCATGTAGCGTCCCACACAATGGGCCTCCCCAACTCCCATGGGACTAGTGTCATACCGTCGGGCCTCTTACCATCGTCACGCAACAGACCATTCGGTTCGAGAATAGCTGGTACAATCCGTGATGACCAAGCTGTTCGACAGCAGTACCGCACTGGCATTGATGAGGCGCGCAACACCTTGCACCCAACCGGAGACATGTTGCGATACGGAAAGTTACGGGATCCAATAAAGTACCAGTGTTATATGAAGGAAATGCTTGCAACCAATGTCCTGACTCCCATTTAGAAACGGCCAGGAGGCGGGCACGATCTGCAGAGCTGGAACACGTTTGTAACAAACAGTTCCGTGTCAACTCACACAGAGGCCCGTCCCATTGCCATTGGGACAAAAGTGATTTTGGGGGAGCAGCATCGGGGCAAGCACTATGCCAAGCCGTTCGAGCTTCGTCTAAAAATGAAATTTTCAATGACATTCCAGGTGGGACCAAAAGAGAAGGATTTAAATTTTTTTCAACTAAAGAACTAGTGCTGTAGACAGAAGACAAGAACGCTGGTAGGGTTACTCTTGAAATAATACTTGCAAGACGTTCAAAGTATTTCGACTCATACCTGGTTTCCGTACTTGCAAGCAAATACCAGGTATAAAAACCTGGTCGAGTAAATACGTCTCATCCCTACTCCTCCGTCCTCCCGGTCGTCTGCGCCGGATCGGACCCCGCTTCGCCGCCTCCTTCTGCGCCCACAACATGCGCAAAAAACATGGCAACTCAACTAATCGTAACATGTACGTAATAACTATCTTATATATATAAAAATGAAACCCGTTTTCCTTGGTCACGGCATCACGCGTGAACGGCTGGACCGATTTCGCTAATTCTTTCTTTGTTGTGTTTGTTATTGTCAGGAGAAGGTTCTTATGAAAGAAAAAATTAAGAAAGTTGGAAACATAAATTTCCACGGGGGCGAAGCCGCGGGGCGCAGCTAGTTTATAAAATATTTTCATGCGATCAGTGCGGAGTGTCAGATGCCTTTTGAAGCTAGCCTTATACCCGAGGGTATAACATCTGTACATGTGTATGTGTACTAGTTGGATGTTCAACTGTTTTTGAAGGTTTAGTGTTTAAAACCTCCGCCTCGCAGAAAGAGACCATTGCGTCCCACGACGTATATCACTTTTGGGACAAGTCTCGGCCTATAATCGCCGCGAGTTCGTACCACTGCGGGCCCAATGCAACAGACTCAAGTGTATGCTGTATCGTACCCTCCGGCGACCTACACTCATGGCAAGCCGACATCGACTCCCTTCTCGCAATAATTTCTTAACGACCCCACTAAGCCTTATCCTTTATCCAATAAAATTATTCTTAATCATCTCCACTCTTCACACTAATATTATAAATGCGAAAGTTTGGATACGAATGGTTTGTTACTTTTTCACGCCATAACTACTGACAAGCCCGAAGGCTGAAACTGGCAAAGATGTAGGTCCTAAACCTGGAAAAACAAATAGGCTTTTTATCACATGAATCAGTTCCCTCCATAAAAACAAACACGTGCGAAACCGCGGGCAGAAACTAGTTTGAAATAACTTTGTTACAAAAGGGCTGAAACACAATTATCAGCGGGCTTAGCTTGATATAGACAGCGATTTGTCAACGATAGAATATACATCCTGATCACTCATACCAACAACATCCACTACTGAACGAGCGGGAACGTTTGGGAAACAAACCAAAAATTGTATACTCTATATAGGCTTCATAATAAGTAGCCTATTTTCTAAGTTTGGCTTTGCTCTAAATGTACGCCAAATTTCATCTTGATCTGTTCAGTAGTTTTGGAGATCATAGGTAACAAAAATTAATATTTCACATACTTTCGGTTTTATAATATTAGTAGAATAGTAGGATTAGGGTAGGGTAGGGTAATAGGAAGTTGGATATCAAATACGAACAATATTTGAAACTCGTAGTAACTTAAGTTTATCAACATGATTTTTTTTCTCTTTTCTAGTCTAGACAGAACCGAATTACTATAACATCACTTTGAAGCATCTTTGAAGTAACGAGTTTGAGTGTATTCGACGACCGATATTACCAATAAGCTCTCTTAAGTATGACTTAAGTATGACAAGGTACTATTAGCGTCTACCTTTTAGTGCAACCGGCTATACCTTCAAAGACTTATGTAGGTAGGTACTTCTTAATTCCATGGATAGGAACTGCACTTAACTCGAGGCCGAGGAAGTTTTATGGAACTTATGGTTGGTTGACAAAAAAGAGCACTGTCACAACATAAGTTAGCAAAGCATATAAAATATTATGAATGCCATGTCGATAGATACATTTTCAAAGAGTTGAAAAATCTCGTAGCACCGTAGAATTTCGTAGAGCTTCGTAGACGTATTCGTAGCATAAATACTTAAATACCCAAAATGTCACTCGCTATTTATCTGCTCAATAACTTGTCTGCGAACAGCGTGGATACTTTTTTCAATAACCTACCGAAACTCCTACATATTGCACAGGTAGTAATAGAAACAAAATGTTTGCACTAGTACCTATCTTATTGTAATACTAGATGATCGCCTCGCGGTTTCACACGCGTAGTTCCCGTTCCCATGGGAATTCCGGGATAAAATATAGCCTAAGTCACTCCCTGAAAAGTAAGCTTCCTAACTTTGAAAGAATTTTTCAAATCGGTCCAGTAGTTTTGGAGCCTATTCAATACACACAAACAAAAAGCAATCAAATCTTTCCTCTTTATAAAATTAGTATAGATAGATATACCTACTTACATATACAATCAGGTATAAAAGAACCAATTATGATGTTATACTGTCTTCTAAATAAATAAATAAAATATTCATAAATTAGCGCAGAGCCGTTTTAAACCTATTTACTCGAGATCATAACTAGTCAGGCTAGTCGATTAAATAGCTCTTGTAATAATTAGCCTCGCCGTAAGCTTCAATAGAAAGGTCCACAACAACTTTGCCTTGTTACAATTTCGGCTGGACTCCAGCAAATTATTAATTTGTAGTGCAGTGTTACATCGTGCAGGCGTCAATGGTGGTTTGGACAGACGGGACGCAATGCGGTTAGCCACTACACTAGAAATGCTCGCTACAAATGTTACTTTGTTAGGTTAGGACTCGAAACGTGCCTACTTTGTTCCCAATTTTGCTGCTGCCCTGTAGTTTCCAGTCCAAAGTGTAAACAATGTTTTGTGCTGTTTATCAATCAAATTCGGTGCTTGTTAGCTATCATCATCATCATCATTAGTTTCGTGGTTAAATAGAGACTAAAATAGATATGCACTTTGTAATACAGGTGCAACCCACTATATAATTTAAAAGTTTTTAGGGCTATGACGCATTTTTTTACGTTTGTTTACGTTCACGAAAAACTAAAATTGGTAAGTGACATGATATGACATATGGTAATCTAGGCACTTGCCCCCTTGTAAAACCCCCTCAACCTTTGGCAATGGCTAGCAGTGTTTTGTCTTTTCTTAATCTGACTCACAATGTCACCAGAAAAAAGCCGATCGTCCACCGCCAGCTAAACTAAGTTTGTTTAGTTTAGCTCGCATAGTTGAGCCAGTTTATCCTTTTTGTTAGCATAGCTGTCAGTTTGCGTTGGACGCACATGGACTCAACTATGAGCTAAAATAAACTTAGTTTAGCTGGCAGTGAGCAAACCGCTGAAAACAAATGACTCTTAGCTATTGTTTAAAGTTGAAAGAAGTTTAAGGCCCGAATTATAAAAATTAACCGGTGTAAATGAGTTTAGTGTTTATAACCACGATGGTATTAAAAGTTTGTCGTATTATGAAAGCTTGCTCAATCATAAATATATCTATGCTTGACAGCTTCTGCCGTCACTTGATCAAAAGAAAATATTTCGATAAGTACAATTAAGCCGGCAATGTATTATCAACACCGAAATAACAGTTGCAAAAAAGGTATCAGTAGTCCGGTTCAATTAAGCAACCCGACTACTAATACATCGAGCGACTCACTAGTCCGGTTCAATTAAATGTAACCGGACTACTGAGACTACACGATTTATTCCATAGAAAATAGTGACTCAAACATACATCGATGACTGAGTAAACTTTCATAATACGGGCCTAAAACGCACATGGACTCAACTATGAGCTAAAATAAACTTAGTTTAGCTGGCAGTGAACAAACCTCTGAAAACAAATGACTCTTAGCTATTGTTTAAAATTGTAAGAAGTTTATGGCCCGGATTATGAAAATTAATCGGTGTAAATTACTTTAGTGTTTATAACCATAAAAGTACCTACCTACCTAAAAAGGACATAGTCGAAACTAAAACTGAAAGAAAAAGAAAGCTGGCGCACGAGGCAGGTGTTTTCAGCGGCCGAGCAAATAAAGTAACGATTGGGGTTTTATTGTCGTCCATTAGTTCAGGATTCACGCGGTTACTTCGGTGTCGGATGAAATATTTGTTATTTTCGTGCCGTGTTTAGCTAACAGACAGCCGCATGTGCTTACGACGGCTCGAAGTAGCTACGTCTGTACGTCTGTACTGGCACCCTCGGATTAAACGCCGAGATGAATCACACTAATATTATAAATGCGAAAGTTTGGATGGATGGATGGATGGATGTTTTATCCCATAAATTAGTTCCCATGGGATAGAAATAACCTCAAAACGTTTCCATAGAAACAACGCGTGCGAAGCCGCGGGCAGAAGCTAGTGATAAATTAATAAATAAATAATGCTGGAAAATTCACACAGCATTATCTAGCCTAAAGCTAAGCAGAGCTTGTGTTATGGGTAGGTACTAGATAACTGATATAGGTAGGTACTTAAGAATCCGGCGGAGCTCGATCGCAACTTCAATTCGAGGCGCGTGCAAAAATCGCCCCGAATATCGCTATCTCTGTTTAGTTGATGCAGGCGCGCGCGGGACGCGGTAGGTGTACTACATACGTGAACACAACCATAGTGCCGTGCTTGTGCGTGTGCGTGAGTAGGTAGGTATACACACCTCTGCTATCGAAAGCGGCAGGTAGGTTAGATACTAGACTACTAAATTTGCCTACCTATTTCTTTATGCATACTATTTGCGTTTCATATCTACCTACATAGATACCTTGGTACTTACATTTTGGGAAGTGCAAGTGTACCTATGTTAAAAAAATCTAAGTGAATGTTTAGTTTGATAACGCGTTTTTTTCTTCAAGTTTCTCTACAAGGCCTACCTACCTACGTACTTATATCTCAAGAAATACTTACCTAGGTATGTATTAACTAAACTGATCAGGAAATACGTACCTATGTACTTAGTATGTACCTAAGCACCTACCTATACTCCAGCCAAATTCGGTGTGATATTTTTGTAAACTAACCGAATTTGGATGGAGTGTAGGACGTAGGTAGGTTCGTCATACGGTTCTGCTTCTGCAATACCTAGGATATACTTACCTAAATTTAGGATTTAATACACGAGTAGGTAGGTATGGTGAATATATGACAAGAAAATAAAAGGCAAGGATTTAAAAGTAAACACTTTTTTGTTCATTAATATTGACACATTCATTTATATAAAATAAAAACATTTGATATTGACTTGACACATTTAGGTATTTACGTACCTACTCATCAAAAAAACAAATCTACCTATTTACGATTTTGGTAAAGCCTTGTGGGGTAACCATATCGGCTAAACACTACGAAATTTATTATGGTAGCTAGTCAAAATATACCTAGTGTGAAAGATACCTACCTACTTATAAAACAAAAGTTTGGATGGATTGATGGATATTGTGTTGATTACTTCTTTACGCGAAAACTATAGGCAGAAATTTTGCCTAGATAGGTATAGGCCTACCTAGAGCGTATTTAATAAATTTTATAATAATTTATTTAGTTTTAAAATAAAGTAGAATTTTAATACTAAATAAATTATAATAAAACTACGATTCTATGACTTATCATTTTGTAAGCGTAAAATCAATGAAGGTTTCATGGATTTCTGATTTATTTGAACTCTTACATAAAAATAACGCTTGTGAAGCAGCGCGCACAAACTGGTTTTTTATATTCTGTCCCTGATAGGTAAATTTCTTGGCAAACGGGGATCTATTAATTCTGGTAAGATACATTTAAAATAAAATTCTTCCAATTTTGAGACGACAGAATTCCAAAATTCGTTATCTTTTTCTATTTTTTCATATGCCAATCCTTTAGGCGTCCAGAGAATGAATACACAATATTTACGTTCAGTTATTTGAAGCTGTCCTTGAATTTGATAAAAATAATTGTGGTTACGTTTTAATTTAATCTTATTTGAATTATCGCCATCGACTGTGCAAAAAGAATTTTTTTTTTTCTCTATTGCTTCGGTTGGTGACAAATTTGATGCGCTCGAAGGACACTTTATTTCAACGATAGCATCGTCACCTATCAGACCATCTGGGCTTGCTCCGAGATATGGACGTTTTTCGTCGATAAACAAGCCGCATTGTTCAATATGAAGCCCTAAAAGTTTCTCTGCGTCTTTTAATGCTATGGGTTCATTTTCGTTGCCATATTTTGTGGCATCATTTCCTTTGAATTTGTTGTACAACAATTGCTTCACGACGTTTTTGCAAGACGTCGTTGACCTAAGCTTGCAGACTTGACCAAAAAATGATGCAGTCAACCTTAATTTCCTCTGTCTTAGCCATTCTTGGTTAGCTCCTTGACCTTTTGTCATTGCTTGTATGTCATGGCGTTTACTCGCGCTTTGTTGTAAGGTCATTAATAATTCATCTTTTTTTTATTAAAAATATCACTAGGGATATCTGCCTCCTTCTCAAGACTTCCGTAGTGTTCGTCAGCGACCGCAACATTTCTTTTTCTCCGCTTTACGCCTCTGTCTGTGTCGGCTTTTCTTTTATTTTTAGTTACGTTTCGCTGTAAGTATTTTGTTGAAATTTCAGTGCCCTTAGCAAGCGTTTTGACTAAATTTCCTGTATTTTGCTTAGCTGCAGCCGCGTAGCAACGCATTTCGTAGGCACCGCGCAGACAATAATTAACTCTTTTCCCCCCAATGAATTTCGCAATTATAGAGTTGAATTGCTCTGCAATGTTGTTTGTTTGAGCCATGAGAAGACTTTCTGCATTTGTAACTATAAGGTTCAAAAATGAATAAATTTCGTACCATAACCCACATTCCTTCATTTCCGGGACTATATTTTCTTCACTTCCTCCTTTGCAAAAATATGGTTTGCATTTATCGTGGTCACCGAATACATGACACGGACTATTGAGTAAATCTTGTTTCAATATGTTCAATTTTTGTTCCATTGTTGTGTCTAATTTTGACGTGTGATCGACGGCCCCTTTTACGGCTTTTCTTAGGCGCAAAATATTCGTATCCAGTGATTTTCGTAATCTTACTGGAACAGAACCGAATTTATTCTCAGTCTTTTTTGTTAGATTTTTTAATTTTGTGCAGTAATTTCTCAGTAAATGATTGCTGCATTCTATTTTCTTTATCGACGTCATGTGTCCGTATGGTAGTGATTCGTTTAGAGCGCTAGTGACACTACTGTCACCATCACCGATGATGGTTGTGTATTTAATTTGGTGCATGTCTAAACTACATTTAAAGCCTTCTACTATTCCATCTGCTTCCATAGCCGTTGAGCTTTTTGACCAATTTTTGAAGCACCTATGCTCTTTTGGGACAGTATTTTTGCTTTTTGCTAAAGCACATACACAGCAGTATGCATTTCTGATGCCCAAAAACAAAACTTTTTTTGTTTCAAACCCGATTATACAGGATACTCCAGATAATGAATTATAATTAGTCCTATATGATCGTTTGGCCCATGAACCGTCTACCACAATTGTAATATACGGAATTCCATCGTTATCCACGTGACCTTTAGCGATGGCAATTTCTCTTTCTTCTATACCTGCTTGGTGCATACTCTCCAAAGCTATATCTCTTATCATATCTCCAAAAATAACGTTTTCTTTTATAAAAGTCTTGTCGGACATGCAAGGCATGTCAACGTGTGCACAAAATTCATCCAACTGTGCAAATCCATTGCCTGAAGTAACAATGCCATGAACTATATGTTGATTTATTTCACGCCCAGATCTATCGCTTTTTATAATTACTTCGGCGTTGCACATTCTACAGTCAAATTTAAACGAAGAATAAAATCCTTGTCGATTCTCACTCACAAATTTAAAATCTTTAAAAGTACAATTAAATGGACTGTGATCTATCGATGATAATTGTTCAAATAAATATTTGACATCGATTAGTCTTCGTCCGGCTATCTCTGAAACTTGGATTTCGATGGTATTTTCTTTTTCCACGATAAGGGATTCGGTAGTTGTAGTGCTTGTTGGTGTCAAATTCCTGCATGAAAATAACAAGAATAAATGCATCGCCCATATCAATATTTATACTTATAAATAAAATTGAAGTATTGGTTAGGACTATCAAATAACAGCTTTTTCTAAATGCACTTGTAGTGAAAGTATGTAAGTATTTCTAACAATAATACATGAAAAATTTATCCAATGTACCTGCTATACGACTGACTGATTGGTTCATCATTCATGGCCTGATTTGACTCGAGTTCAATAACAGGATCAAAGCTTGCTAGTGCGTGTATTTCAGCTATTGTCGTTATTTCAATGCCACCTGGTTGACACGAAGAAGATCTGGATAATTGTAAGAGAGGATACATTAAAATATACATAATCATATTGATATAAAGCTATAATTATTTGGAATATAATGCAGGCATTCGTGAAAAACTTATCTAACATACCTGCTAGATGATTGACTGATTGGTTCATCATTCACGGCCTGATTTGACTCGTGTTCAATAGCAGGATCAAAGCTTGCTAGTGCGCTTATTTCAGCTGTTGTCGTAATTTCAATGCCACCTGGTTGACACGTAGAAGATCTGGATAATTGTAAGAGAGGATACATTAAAATATACATAATCATATTGATATAAAGCTATAATTATTTGAAATATAATGCAGGCATTCGTGAAAAACTTATCTAACGTACCTGCTAGATGATTGACTGATTGGTTCATCATTCACGGCCTGATTTGACTCGTGTTCAATAGCAGGATCAAAGCTTGCTAGTGCGCTTATTTCAGCTGTTGTCGTAATTTCAATGCCACCTGGTTGACACGAAGATCTGGGTAATTGTAAGAGAGGATACATTAAAATATACATACTCATATTGATATAAAGCTAGGTATAATTATTTGGAATATAATGCAGGCATTCGTGAAAAACTTATCTAACATACCTGCTAGACGACTGACTGACTGAATGACTGATTGGTTCAACGTGCATGACCTGATTTGACTCGAGTTCATTATCAGGATTAAACCTTGATGGTGCATTATTTATTTCAGCCGCTGTCACGATTTCAATGCCACCAGGTTGACATGAAGAAGATCTAGCAATTATCTGTTCATTCATGTTTGATTCGATAAGTATTCCTTCATGTCGAGGTGGTAGTATAGTACGTTGCGCTGATCTAAAAAAATATTTAAACGTTATAGTAGGTAGGTACTCATAAAAATAGATAGATAGATAGATAGAAAACACTTTATTATACCACACAAATACAGGAAACAATACAGAGAAAAGCTTAGAAAAAAAAGGAAGTATAAAGGGCGGCCTAATCGCTGAAAGCGATCTCTTCCAGGCAACCTTGAGATGGACTGGAAATTATAGAACAAAAAAGACGGTGGCACTGAATAAATATATAGATATGTATCTATTTAAAGAAAACGAAACAAATACACTACATACCTACAAAGATTAATAATAAACTTACATAAACATAAAATATGGTTGTCTAACTCTTTACAAGGATATAATAATATAATGCTGATGAAGCAGTTTACACTAAAACTAAAATAGTAAGACAAAAAAAGATAACATAAAAAACTACCACCTTGCCTTTTATACGCTATTTACTCACCTCGTATTTTCTTTATTTTTTTTAGTATGTTTTCTTTTCCTGGGAACTGATGACCATAAGCGTTTTTTAATAGATCGCCGTGGCTCTGTAAATATTCATAATGTGTAAGTTATAATCAAATCAATCAACTACCATCTTTCGAGTCGAAATCGGATATTTCCATGAGATTAGGCAACTGCCGTTGAAATATTAGCAAATCATTATTATTAGGTTGAAAACGGGTTAGTTATTCGTTATAGTTTATCTATGCACCTAGGTACCTATGTCTTTTTTCTGCCTGATTCGTTTGGTAGTTTTGGCGTGAAGAGGTAACAAACATTCCAAACATCTATATCCAAACTTTAAAAACATCTACATCCAAACGCAAAATATGAGTGTGATAAAATATGTATATACAGGACTAGCTTCTGCCCGCGGCTTCGCACGCGTTGTTTCTATGGAAACGTCTTGAGGTTATTTATATCCCATGGGAACTGATTTACGGGATAAAAAGTAGCCTATGTTTTATTCCAGGCCTAAAATTACCTGTAGGTATGCAAAATATCAGCTCGATCCATTCAGTAGTTTTGGCGTGAAGAGGTTACAAACATCCATCCAAATTTTTGCATTTATAATATTAGTGTGAAGCCACGGAAAGGGTTTATTAAACCAAAAGGGGATAATTCTGGAATCCGAGAGATTCAACTTGTGAATAACGATTTTTTAAATTTCGAATATTTATAATTTATTTGTTTTGTATCCCTAAGAATACACGTAAAAAACGATGAAAAAAGCCAAATTTTTTCAAAAATGAAAAAAATGGTTCGTTTTTCAAAAAATCACCACTTTCGGCTTAGTACACCCTTTCCGTGACATCCTGTAGGTATATGCATTTGACAAATAAAAGTCGAAGAAAATCCCGTCTGAAATGTCCGCACAAATCCGATCGTCTTGTGACCCCCTACCCGGGGTGCGCTAATCTAAATAAAATAGGTACAAACTTCTGTTTGCGGCTTCGCACGCGTTTTTCGGTAAAAGTAGGCAACATTTAGGTATTTTAATCTTCCTACATCTACCTAGGTAGGTATGCAAAGTTTCTATGCAAGCTAAATGAAACATTTACGTAGGTACCTACCTATTTACCTACATGTGCCTACCTAGATTAGATACCTACCTAGTACTTCCTTACTTCACTTACATAATGTAGGTACCTACCTATCTTATGATAGGTACATATATCTAAACAACATGTTAGGTACCTACCTAGGTAGGTAAGTAGGTATTAGGTAGGTTTGTAGGTTACTTTAAAATAAGAAAACAACTAGCTAATAATAATAATACAATAATTTAGGTAGGTAGGTAAGTAGGTACTTACTGTGAAATACATCCCAACGTTCCGAGTCCATGATTAATCAAACCGTAGGTAAGTGAAAAAAATCAAAGTCCGTAAACAAAGCCAAAGTCGTAGTAGGTGGGTACCTCTAAGTATGTAATGTACCTAAGGAGGTACCTAGGTTATTGTTTCCAAACACTTTCCAAACAACAAGGCAACAATCCAAGTCAGTGGCACAGGTCTATAGATAACAAACAAATACGCACGCACAGCACCGTAACTTGTCAGACACTGATTTAGAAAATAGTAATTAATAATACCTATATAGCCTCTCCTACCATAATAGAAGAACCTATCTATGTTCTCCTACCCCTACGACGACCTCCGAAAGTCCCCGAGCGGTGGCGGCGCCCCGTGTAAATACACGTTGCATTAGTGTGTCTGTCCGAGCCACGAGCGATCACACAACCGAAGTGTCCCGTCCCCCGGCCCTGCACCCCGCCCCGTGCGTGCGCGATAGCATGATTGCCGTTTAAAATTTGGTATGAATTTCGCTGTGTTCTGTAATACCAAAAATGATGACTGAAAACTTCTTGTATTCTTCACAAAGTGTTGTTATTCTGTAACTAGACAATATTACCTATGTTCCCAAACAAATAACACATAAGATATTGTTGTTTATATTACGAAACAAATAGGAAGAAAACTGGCCAATTTTGTCTTAAAAATTGCAAAATGCGATTGGCTTTTATTTAATTTTCGGTAAGTATTTTGAAAAAAAAAACTATCCAGGAACCTAGATAAATACTATTTGAATACAAATAATACAATAATATAGTGGAAATATGCTTGAATTAGTAATAATTTTGGTATTACGTTTGTATGGACAAGTCGCCTTCCGCTGGCCTCTTAATACAATACACTACATAGATAGACATTTTTTATTATACATAGAAAACATCCAGAACGCCCTGGACAAATGTCTGCAGATCGTACAAACATTTGTCCCGAGGCGGGAATCGAACCCGCAACCTCCTGCGTCGCAGGCAGACCTTCGCCCGCTGCGCCACTGAGGTCGTCAATGATGAACACGGCCGTAGTATCCGGAAAACCGCTTACAGTCGCGGAGATATTATTCAAATTGCCTTGAAAAAGATAAATAAGCGATGGTTTAATTTAAATACGAGGCAGGCAAAGCAAATGAACCGCACATTTCTATACAATTGTATTCTAACAAAAAGACAATGTAATAAACATGGTTGATTATGGTGTAGCAGTAACAAATGGCATCCATTCATTGTCTTTGCGGTTTCCTCTCGCAATAATGAGTCTGAACCTCTCCAGCTTTCCTTAAATAAATGTAACAATCATTTCTATATTTTAATTTTTATAGTAGAATTCAATTTAGTAGGTACCTATCTAGAATCGAGATTTTCGTTCGTTTACTGGCTGGACTAAAACCTGCTGCAGAGTTAATAGGTACTATTTCTCATGGCTATCGACTTGATATGGCTATCGACTTGATAAAAATATAAAGCAAAAAGAACCGGAGCAGCTAAATATCTAAAGAGCAAAAGCTCTATTCCACCAGATGAAGTCGAATAAATAATTCTCACCTTTCTAAGAAACAACAGTGAAAACCATAGATAAATACCAATTCCGCTGTTGCAGATGCTGTAACTATCAAACAGATAAAAATTGAGAGCAACTGAAACTACTTTTCACGGTATTGTGGAGAGGATTTTTATCACAAACTTTCCTCTATCGGTAAATATCTTGCAGGGTTATAAAATTATATTTCCTTTTCGTGAAAACCTTCACAATACTATCTATCAATGATTTGTCGTTGAAGTTGTTTTACGAGTCTTGAGTTTTAAGGCCTAAAGTAACCTCAGAGTATCTCATAGGAAACAAGACCCATAGCAAACAAGTGCGAGTGTATCACGCGCGCCGAGGGCTTCGAATGTTTGTCAATTATACAATTAAGTAGGTACTAAAGGTAACGGTTAGAGATTTCGCTATTTAAGAAGTGCCTAAAAAGTTGGTACCAAACTACATTTAAGATGGATCGTTCTGCATTCTTCGGAGATTAGGTCAATTACTCAACTTTCTTCCTAATATATCAATAAGTATGAAAGCTACAGAAATTTCAAAAACTGATTTGAAATGTAGGTACAAACTGATACCTTCCATTTGATACGCCACTCGGTGAGGTAGCCTCCCCTTTTGAAAATGATTCTCCCCACCCCCTTTTTGACCATTTTTCAAATAGTGTTGTTCTTACAGACTTCTCTATATTTATCCTATCAAATATAGATCCATATTTACAAACGCTACTTAAATGTCAGAATTCAGATGGATCGCTCTGCAATCTTCAGTGATAGGGAGGGGGAAGGGGGTGGGTTATTTTTTGACTGACTGACATGACAGAAATTTCAAAAACTGTTCTGAAATATACAAATTGATACCTTTAATTTGATACCCCAGTTGACCGAGAAGGTCTCTTTTTAAATTTTGACATCACTGTTTGTTGACAGAAAACTGAAATTTTCAGATTCATTTTTCATTTATATATCTTTAAATTCTGAACAAGCCCACGAAATGTATTAATATTTTTTTAAGGAGATATAAAGGAGGGAAAAAAGGACAGACAATGCGAGTCAGAGTTTCGAAACCTTAGCTTTATTATAAGTCTTCTTATTATATTAGGACTTATAATAAGTCCTTCAAAAACTGGTGTACAACGATCACGTACATAAGAGTATGACACGATCGCCTAATTAAAAATTAATGGTTTTACCTCTGATTAACTGCCAAAGTAAGTTTAATTTTAACTATTTTACTTTAAAAAACGATACAGCTGCTAAGCACAGTATTAACATGTTTACTTGCAAAAGAGTTGTAAAATTGTCTTAAAAACTCAGCGCGCTTGCGTAAAAAACAATGTCTTAATTTTTTGCGAGGTTTTCTTGCAGTTTTTATTTTGTGCGGGCAAGTTTGTCTAGATCTGCAAAATCAGGTTAATTTTACTATTAAAATGCTTAGCAATCCAACGCAGTGCACAATGATGCGATACTTACCTGCTATAAGGTAGCCTAGGTACCATTACATTTATTTTGTTCATCAGTAAGTGCAATATATAGGTACCTGCTATAAAACCGCTTACACAATAATTTTACGGTAAAAAAGTATCTCCGTGACCGCTAAATCTACTATAAAGTATACTATAACAAGTATTCGAAAACTATTATATTACAACTAGTATACTTAGAAGTGACACTGAACTTGGTTAATATCACCAAATTGTTATATTGTAGAGTCTTTGTAACCACTAAAGCATTCACTACTATAAGCAGCAACACGAAAACCTTAATTACGTAATCGCTATACTGGCGAATTTCTAGCACCTCTATAGCGCAATGTATGTAGTAGAGATTTCAGAACCTTTATTGCTCCAATTAGATGCAAAAGATCCTCATTCATTAAACATTTCTACAGAATAAAATATCTCTGTTTATGTAAGTTTTTGTCAACTCTGGTACTTGACTATAATGGTTGTATAATAATAGGATATAGGTATTATGGATTTAGACACATTTTACTGTGGGATATTTTTGATGTTTAAGCTAAAATATGCCGTTTAACGATTTTATACAATAAGCGGTCACCAATAACACTTTCATACAACTTTTACGGGTTGTTTTTGAGATATAAGATTTTGGTCTTTACTAATATCTTATATCTCAAAAATTGTCCTATAACAATTTTACTAGTTGGGTCATAACGAATCAAGTTAATTTTCAGATTGGCCGCAACACTAGCAAAAGATCGAAACGTCTGCGGAAGTGTTAGCAGCAATTTGATGTGAATCCAGCCCATTACGGCGAACTGGCGGACAGTGATCCCCCACCGCGATGTAAATGCCGACAATTTGTTCACCGCGCCGCCGCGTTCCACTAAACTAATGTTCCTTTAGATAGAGGTAAGGAAATCATTTCACTCTCTAGCCCCAAATTTTCCGATCGGCAACTTTTGGCTTTTGTCGAATCGAGTTGTAACGTCGCAATTACTAGCGTAGATAGAGTAGGAAGGACTGTACCACTGGTAGCTAATAGGCTCTAAGTTCGAGCCTCAAAACTGAAATAGCAAAATCAAATCAAATTATATTAGCTCGAAAATTAGAAACAGTGATAATGTAATAAAATCAACTTGAAATATAATAAAAAGTGAGGCTGGAAAGGTCAGTACATACGTTAATGATTACAATTTAAAGATTAATGATTGCTCAGTTAAAAATGATGTCGAAGTGGCCCAGGCATTTGAAAACTTTTTTAATGAAATTCCAATCTCTACTACAAAATGTTTAAACTCTTCTCAAGTAATTGCTGAGTCATTGCTAATGGAAAATGTAACTAAATGTAAAAATAAATTTAATTTCACCCATGTTGATGAAAAAGATAATATCTTTTTCATCAACATGGGTGAAATTAATATTATTAAAAAAGCTTTCAAACTTTTAAATACAAAGAAAACTGCAGATCTCTGGGGCATTTCCGTTACGATTATTAAACCATTGATTGATACCATTGCAACAGATCTGGCTTTTATATTTAATGAATCCATTGATTGTGGCGTATTTCCTGATCTAATGAAATGTAGTAAAATAATCCCACTATTTAAATTGGGTAGTAGGTCTGACCCCACTAACTTTAGACCAACTTCAGTACTGCCAACATTCAGCAAAGTTTTTGAAAAACTTATTTTACATCAATTGCTTAGGCATTTCAATGGCAATGACCTGCTGCATTGTAAGCAATTTGGGTTTACTCGCGGCAGGTCAACTACTGATGCCGGTGTAGAGTTAGTATCGCATATTTTCGATGCTTGGGAGAAGTCGCAAGACGCTTTGGGCGTTTTTTGCGACTTATCAAATGCGTTCGATTACGTACACCATGAAACATTAATCAGGAAACTACATCACTATGGAATAACGAACACCTCTTTGGATCTTCTTACATCTTATTTGAGTGATAGGATACAAAGAGTTGACATCAATGGGAAACGGTCTTCGGGGTCTGTAGTTACAATGGGTGTACCGCAGGGTTCTATTCTCGGTCCTTTCCTATTTTTAGTTTATATTAACGACCTGCCTCATCTTGTCAAGAATAATCACGAGATTGTGTTGTTTGCTGATGATACTTCATTAATTTTTAAAATGAAACGACAAAACACAAATTTCGACGATGTGAATAATGCAATCTCAAAAGTAGTCCATTGGTTTAGAGTCAATAATCTATTGCTAAACGAAACCAAAACAAAATGTATTAGATTTATCCTACCTAATGTTAAACAAGTTAAGGCTGATGTAAACGTAAAAGGAGAAACATTAGAAATTGTAAACAGTACAGTATTCTTAGGAATAACCTTAGATAGTAAACTTCAATGGGGCCCACACATAGATAAGCTAGCAAAGAGACTTAGCTCTGCAGCGTATGCAGTCAAAAAAATCCGTCATCTTACAGACGTTGATACTTCTAGACTAGTCTATTTCAGCTACTTCCATAGTGTTATGTCTTATGGCATTCTGCTGTGGGGGAACGCTGCAGATATTAACACCGTATTTGTGCTGCAGAAGAGGGCTGTTCGTGCAATCTATAATATGGGTCCCAGAGAATCCCTGCGTGATAAATTCAAAGAAATAAACATAATGACAGTACCATGTCAATATATTTATGAAAACTTGTTGTACGCTCATAAAAATATAAGTCAGTTCCCTAAAAATAGCGATAAACATAATTTGAATACCAGAAACAAACATAACAGCGAGCTTATGTTTGTTTCTATGCCCACAACTAGGCTACACAAAATTAAAATATCTTTTAAAGGGCAATGTATACGCTTCTACAACAAAACTCCTAGTGAGTTGCAAAAATTATCAGTAAATAAATTCAAACAAATTGTTAAAACCTTGCTGTGCAAAAAGGCTTACTATAAAATATCAGATTATCTAGCGGACAAAAATGCTTGGGACGGGTTTTGCTCCAACTCGAAAAATAACAACTAACAGGCTAAAGGTTTCTTCGTCACTTCTTTACTTTAGTCTACATACCGAAGCGACAGAAATAAAAAAATATCACTTCATTTCCGTGTCAGTGTTTAGTTTTATATTTTGACCTTTTCTAAGTGTACATTTATTGTATTTATGGAAATAAAGAGTTTTTGATTTTGATTTTGATTGTGATTATCGTGAACAAAGGTAATTTGAAAAATAAATCAGCTTGTAAAATCAGAGGGGCGAGTCTATTTGACGTTAGTGACGAGTCGTGATCGTGACGTCTCCTTTACCATACAATTTGGTACAGCGCCTCTATCACAGGGACAGGGAACTAAGCAAATCCCATCCCTATGGCCAGGTATTCCTGCTTTAGGAGGCGTAAGGGAAAACGCGCGCCTGCCAAGCCGCCGCGCTCGTGTTTTTTGTAGTTATTTAAACATGGTGATTCAGAAAATCATTTTATCAAGTCAAAATCTGCTAATTTGTTTAGAAATACTAAGTGTCTTTAGTTGAGTACAAAAAAAGTAACATATCTGTAGTTCGCTAGTAATATTGAAAAAACATTAGAAAAAGAGTGAAGTTCATTAGATCTTGTAACTGAAACCGACTTTGACCAGATTAGATCCTTAAATAATATATTTTATAATTTTTTCAGAATTTAAAATCCTATTTTTTACGTCTCAGATGATTTTAAAAATCACAAAAGTGCGGCCTCTGTTGGCCTACCAAGCCTTAAGGGTCCGGCGATGGATGAATTTCCCATATAAACGTAATACCAAAATGATTTGTAATTTGAGCATATTTTCACCATTGTCTGCTATTATTAGCCTATGTTTGATTCCAGGGTTAGACTTACCTGTATACAAAATTTCAGCCTGATCCGTTCAGTAGTTTGGGCGTGAAGAGGTAACAAACATCCATCCATCCATTCAATCTTTCGCATTTATAATAAATAAATAGATAGATAATGCTGGACGATTCACACAGCATTATCTAGCTCCAAGCTAAGCAGAGCTTGTGTTATGGGTGGGTGGTTATATATAATATTAGTGATGATAGTGATAGTGATGGCTAACGGTCAACTACTTTTTTTTACCAAAAAAAAACTGTGAGATACCTTTTGTTACCAAAAACTGTAGGTAATATCATTTTAGTAGGTTTTTCTTAGCACTGTTTATGGAGCTAAGAAAAACCTACTACGTTCTACGTTCTATTTTAAATTAGTCGAAATTCTGCGCCTACCATGAGAACTAAGACCGAATACTAATTATCTTCTGGATAATAGTATTTGACAACTGATGTGGCGCGGCAGGCGCAGGTCCGCCTGCGGCGCAGGAGGTTGCGGGTTCGATTCCCGCCTTGGGACAAATGTTTGTACGATCTGCAAATATTTGTTCCGGGTGTTCGGGTCATTTCTATGTATAATAAAAAATATATATTTAAATAATGTATTATAATTATGTATCAGTCATCTAGTACCCATAACACAAGCTCTGCTTAGCTTGGGGCTGTGTGGATTGTAAAGCATTATTTATTTATTTATAAGCAATGTTGTACAATATTAATAAGTCTGACTGCACGGTGCATCCACTATATCACACTATTATAGGATTCAATAGAAAATTTACGCCTAAATTAGGCTATAAATAAGAAATTAATCACGTTCTAATCTCGATAAATTCAATAAACAGTGTCTCTATAAGGATTAATGTTAATTAAAGGCTCGTATGCACGGACAATTTATTTATTTGCCTACCTCAGAAACCATTGGAGCGTGTTTTTTTCTCTTATTAAATTGTGCCATACAATCTTCTTTTACCTATTGTTCAAAGAAACTGCTACGCTTCAATAGGTTTTGATTAGATAGCTAGAAACTTTTTCAGCGTTTATGAAACAACTAGCTGTAACCCGCGACTTCGTACGTGTTATGCGTGCAAGCCCCTAGAACCAGTGGTTCGGGCTGTGCGTTGTCTGTCAGTGCGTCAGTTACTCCTTTATAATACACTCGAGAGCAATGAATCCGGGTCACTCAAAGAATCCAAAAAATCTCGGAAAGTAAGAATGCTAGGTTAATGCAATAAATTGTATTTAATAGACAATTTAATACTCCTTAAATGAAAGTTAAAAAAATATGAGTCACCATACATTTTATTTACACAAAATTACATAAAGAAAAAAAACTGCTGATCTCTCCTTAAAACAAAAATAGGAAACATGAAATTTTTGAACTTTATGACGATTTTCTTGAATTTCAATACTTCGTATTACCTCCTCGTGCTTCCATTACTGCGTTTACGCGGTTTGGCATGCTGTACACCAAGTTCCTTATACGATTTTGGGCAATATTCTCCCATTCCTCTGTGAGAGCAATTTTGAGCTCAGGAAGCGTGATTGGGGGAGGGTTTCGTTGTTTTACGCATCTCCCTAGCTCGTCCCAAGCATGCTCGATCGGGTTGATATCCGGGCTGCGCGCTGGCCACTCCATACAAGTAATGTTCATCTCTTGAAGGTAGTCATTCACAATCCTACCTGTATGAGGTCGGGCATTGTCATGCATAAATATAGCATCCTCACCCAAATTGACCATAAATGGACCAACGTGTTCGTTGAGGATTTCTTCCACATATCTTACGCTAGTTAAAGAGCCGTTTTCTATGATCACCAGCTCTGTGCGACTTTCAGAGGAAATTCCGGCCCACACAAGTACAGACCCACCACCGTAGGCTACTTTTTCTTCGATGCATGCTTGCTTGAATCTTTCCCCTGGTCTTCTATACACTCTGTGTCTTCCATCGTGCTTGTAGAGCATAAATTTTGATTCGTCGGAGAACATAACTTTCGACCAATCTTCAATACTCCAATTTACGTGGTTCTGGGCATATCTTAGTCTTGAAATACGATGGCCACGCTCCAGTTTAGGGCCGTTTGCAGGTCTAAGGGGTTTTAAGTTAGATTCAGCAAGCCGACGTCTTACTGTCCATGCACTTGGGTTACTTCCTCTGAGGCGTCGAAACTGATTTGTGAGTTCAGTTCCTGTGAGAAAGCGATTTCGAAGCATGGTGTTCACCAAGTATCGGTCTTCTCGTGCTGTGGTACACCTAGTTCTGCCCGTTCCTGGTCTGCGTAGGTTAGAACCAGTTTCTTCGTAACGTCGGAGAACTCTTTGTACTGTTGACAGCGACACACCGACAGTCCTGGCTGTATCGCGCTGACTCCGGGCGGTTTCCACCAATGTAAGTATTCTGGTGCATTCTTCAAGTGTAAGCGACATGATTTCAGCTTGAATAATGAATATTGAGCACTATCAACCTGGTTTATGTACCAACATAAATGACAGATTACAAACAAAAGCAAAAACAAATCCTGTAATTTCGTAGTTCCATCTTCGACAGTGTTCCCTTTTCAAATTTGATTTTTTTATGATATAACTTTACAATAACTAAGAAGTTTTAATACTTTCATTTAAGGAGTATTAAATTGTCTATTAAATACAATTTATTGCATTAACCTAGCATTCTTACTTTCCGAGATTTTTTGGATTCTTTGAGTGACCCGGATTCATTGCTCTCGAGTGTATATTTTGATGAAGAAAAACACTTCCGAATTTAAGAAAATGACTTTTTGGTTATACATATTGCAAGCGGTCACTAAGATACAGAGCATTTTCGTTAAAACTTTCCACTCCTATTTTGAAACTGAGTGTGAATTTTCAAAATTCACACCCCTGCACCCCTGCACCTTAGGGTGCAGGGGTGTACTAAGAAAGGAATTTTGCGAACAAACATTCCATATTTCCTGGCCTCTACAACCAGGTGTTCGGACTGTGCGTTGTCTGCCCGTGAGTCAGGTATCTACTCCTTTATAATATTGATGATAATAATAATAATAAAAATGAAGAATGAAGAAGAATGATTAAATAATGAAACGAATGATGGTCAAAATTTTGTGCTTCTAACAAGGCACTTTATAAATAGGTACCAGTGAAACTATCAGTTAAATGAGATTATCTATTAGATAAGGAAGTCCCAAAATCATCAAATTCACAGCTGAGATAGAGATTACGTCGGTAACACGTCCATAAATTCAGGAGGGTTAAGATAAGTGCAGAAATGTCCAGGCGGGAGATAAAAGCTCACGAAGCTTACAAGTCTCTCGCTATATTTATATTAGAAGGTGTGGAAATCTCTTTTGGATGGAGTTGGTAATGGGAAAAATGATTTATATCCGAGCTTTTTGCATTTTATTTTTGAGAACCTTGTTTTTGATACCATTGCGCTAAAACATAGGTGGGTTCACCAATCTTTCTGCTGGTAGATATATGTACTTACCTATATATTATTTCTCACACAAACGTTTATTTGCTCGTCGTAGCAAATAAACGTCGTACCTATTCCTAAGCTACTTTAACAACACGCCTTCAAATATAGGGTAGCTAGTGTATTTATTCTTTCACACTCTATGCTCGTAAATCGCATTTTTTGCGTCATGTGTCAAAAGATTATAGCCCTGTTAGCCGACAAAAGGTAAAGGTTTTACCAAATTCGAACAAATCGAATGTCTTAGTTCGAGTCTCCTTGGTCAACATTTCCATAAATATTTTGAGGTTCCAAATTCAAAGTCATCACTCCCTTGGGAATGAACATTACTGCCAAGGAAAAAATGAGATTGAATTTGGAACATCAAAATATGTGTGAAAACTTGTACTAAGAAGATCCGTACAATGAGACCTTCTTCGAAATACTAACTAACCTCTCTGTTCAGAAGGCGGCCGCGAAACACGTAAACAAACGTAGAATGTTTTTCTCGTACACAAAGCTTTCTTCGTCTGGATCGCGCACTCAGGATACTAGTAACGCCCTCGCTTTGCTCGTGATCTATTCTAAAATACTGAGTTGCGCTCGGGATACAGTGACGCCCGTGACTGCTTTCAGCCCTCGGTGCATAATCTACTATTTATTCTGAAAAGCATATTGTGATTCGAACCATTTGCTACTTAGCATAACCATCAATGGGTACCTATAACTGAGACCTCAGAAAATCCTTTGCAATCAGATTTCCATCTAACAGGCGAAGATTCTTCGAACTTCTACCTACGAAATATTCATAGCTTTGTAGTGCGCACCTACATAACATCTCCCTGCAACCCATCGGGATTTGATATGTCTTCGAACAATGAGCAATAAGTATAGCTCTATCGTTCGAAATTGTAATCCAGTCATGAAAACTGATGATAACTATACCATAGGCATACCTTACATAATACAGGGTGCCACGTAACATGTGTACTAGCCCGAAAAGTGGTGATTCTGGACCCGAAAGGGATCAACTTTTGTTCTTCGATTTTGTGAAGTTTGAACATTTTTTACATTAATTGAAAAAAATCGAGTTTTCTCCATATTTGTGATGCCACAGAGAACCAAAGTTATCAACTTAGCTCAAAGAACTAGCAAGCTGAAGTGGCAGTGGGCTGGCCGCATCTCGCAAAGAACCAACAGCCGCTGGGGTAGTGTTCTTGAGTGGAGACCGCGACTCGACGAACGAAGTACGCCCTCCAGCCAGGTGGGATGACGACCTACGAAAGACTGCAGGCAGATGCTGGTTGCGGCAAGTTGAAGACAGGGCGCTATGGCGCTCATTAGGGGAGGCCTATGTCCAGCAGTGGATTAACATAGGCTGATGATGATGATGCCTGGTAGTGATCGCTTCTGAGCGCCCATTATACTTGTCCTAAGTAATGTCTCGTTGTAATATTGTCTATTTGGTGTAGCAAAGCATTTTTGTATTGTATTGTAGATATTGTATGACTTAGGTAGGACCAGAAATAGTACCTACGTGCCCACACCATTAACAGAATAAACAGAGCGATATAATCACTAGAGATGAGACATACTTGTAAAATCGAGTACCAGGGCTTCCAAGTACGTCCTCGTATAAAAACCAGCGCCAAAAACCAGGGTTAAAATAGTTTCAAATATTTTGATACCTTGCAGTATTACGTACGCTCGTGGCGGGTCTAACTCACGCATTGCGCCACGCACCTTGAAAGTAAAATACTTGCATAGGAAATTGATCCGAGTTCTCATGAGAATATAGTTCGAAATTGAGTTTTCAGAAAAAATACTTGCAATCGGCAATCGGCTATCGGCGAAAAATACTTTCATAGAAAATTGATCCGCGCGTTTACTTTATTATAAGGAACAAAAGAGTGTCAACGAAAATATACCCGAATACTTTCAAGTATGTACTTATATCGCGCGGTGCGTCAATACTTGCAAGACCTAGTATTTCGACTCATACCTGGTTTCCGTACTTGCAAGCAAATACCAGGTATAAAAACCTGGTCGAGTAAATACGTCTCATCCCTAATAATCACGTAGATAGGTACTCCCTACCTACAACAGGCCGGTAATTGGATCACCTAAAATAGAGAATGATTTTCCTCGGATGGTTGACCCACGTCGCCAGTTACTGAATTTTTATTATCTCTTGTCTATCGAATAATATTGATGGATTCACAAACGAGTTTTAAATCGAATTTCCTTTTTAGTTATGAATAAAACGGCTATTTCATTCGGCGTCGAAAAAAACAAGGACCAGTTTTATTTGCTACGATTCTAATAACCTAGTGGAGTCAGAACTTTGCCTGCTTATAAACATTATCATTTGTAGGAAAAGCACCCAGGTAATATGAATATTTGAACTAATTTCGTAACCTACGTCTCTGCACTCGCAGGCAGAATTCAAAATTAATAGAGTTAAGCGGGAGCGTAGCTTGTGAAAATAATTATCCCTTGATGTATGGAAGCGCAGTGTCGGCAGTGTAGGCTCTGCAGTGCAGATTAAGTGCATCCAGCGAGGAATGCTGACTAATGATATTTCTTCAGAAAAGGGATTAAGAAGCTTCCGTGATATATTCATGCGAGCTTTAGGCAACCAATTAGTCGTGCTCCAGAATCTCGAAATAAGAGCGCTTAGGTATTCATGGAATGCTTGAAATGTTTATTTTAAAAGCGATCTAAGTTTGTACTTTCCATTTGCGTCTTTATGTGGGTTTCATCTTTACGTACACATTTTTGCTTTTAGAACAATGCACATTTTTATGTTGAATCCGCGAGTGATAAAAAACAGACAAGAAAAACAGACGCCTCAAGAACACATATGAAAAGACAACGACTAAAAAAGCAAAGAGCTGGTAGGTAGGTACCTAATACTTCTTTGTACGTATAGGACGTTAGTTTTATTGTAAAAACAAAAAACTGTCGCATACCAACAACTTGTTGGTTGATACATTAATAACAATGTAATATTGAATCGTATATGTTAGCTGAGAGACTTTATTTTTAACTAGTTTATGCCCGCGGCTTCGCACGCGTTGTTTCTATATATAACGTTTAAAGGTGATTTCTATCCCATGGGAACTGATTTATGGGATACCAAGTAGCCTATGTTTGATTCCAGGATTAGAATTACATGTATGCAAAATTTCAGCCCGATCCGTTCTGTAGATTTGGCGTGAAGAGGTAACAAACAGCCATCCATCCATCCATCCAAACTTTCGCATTTATAATATTAGTGTGATTGTTGAGAAAGATATAGGTACTTTTATGCCATTAATGGTAAGGTGTTATTATACCTACTCTACCGTAAGTACAAAAAGACAGCACCGGCCTAGACAGATTTCTTTCGGATTCAAAGGATCAAGTGGAAACATAAAAATTTAGTGAGTAACAGATGCTCAGGGAAATGGATTGCGCGTTAGACCGAAATAAAATATTTAGGCGAGGAGAAATCCCGTAACCTCACAAAGCAGCGCTCGCTTCCTTTTTCTGTTCATTGGGTTTTTCCACGTGCTTTTCCATAGTTGAATGAACCTTTCTTTTCAGCCTTCAGAGAGGTAATGTGCCTAGTTTCATTCTTTCGATAAAAAAATTGCAGCAGGAGCGTTGAGATACGATTAGTGTTGATAAATATTTTCATAACTTTTGGTAGAGCTCTGTAGGTTGTACGTAGTCAGGTACGCGGTCAAGTTTTATGTCGGTTTTACGCCTGTCTTGTTAGTACGTAGACCACATGCATACAGATTTACCTCTAAATCTTATAACAAGTTAAATTGGTTTCTTCTTTCCGAATTGTTATCTAAGTAGAGTCAGGAAGTCGCACGTTCAACATTGGCCAAAGCAATCTAATTTGAAGATTAGATTTCAATCTTAAAATGTGTAACGGTAAAGAAATCAATTAAAAAAACATTTTAGGCGTTCGTTTGGGGAAAAGAGGTTAAATAAAATCAATAGTGTGTATTATCATTATCTTTTTATTAACAATAAAATGAATCGTGTGATATACATAATTGATTTACCGTTTTGATTCTCTGCACAAGCCTGTTTCAGTTTTACAAACGGTCTTCTTTCCAATTACCACTTCGTGAAACCACCGAAGGTAAAGGAAACAGCACTTATAATAATGAATATTACAAAAAGTAATTACATTTACATCGCTTGGTCGCCGAGCTCGAGCGGACTGCACAAACCTACCTCGTAAAAAGCACTTGTTTTTGGTATAAGATTTTATTCAATTGCATAATGCATCCCTCTTACCGTTTTAAGTTTAGTCGAGAAATCGTAAGAAGAAAATTTATGGAATTATAATAACAATAAATAAATATATTATTTACAGTTCAAAAATTTTATCGCCTATCTATTTTTTTCATTGGGCGTTTAGGAAAAAAAGTGGGTGATTAAACTAACTAATTTATAACTCATTCGAGAGTGAATTCAGCTGGAACAAGCTACAGTCCCGTTAAACTAACTCTTGGCATTGAACAGTTCCTTTCTAGCTATTTGTATATAAACGAAACACAAGTGCCTACGTCTTTTCGAACACATCCATAGTACGTCTCGCTTTCCTGCCATTACACATTCAAATTATAAATAGTTATCAATGAAAACAGCTTATAAACACGTATCGTAATCGAATATTTACATTTCTCTTAATTTACTTTCTTTAAACACCTCACGACTTGGTACAATCTTATAATTACTATAGATAGATAGTTATTGAAATTAATAGTAATCGCATTATGACAAAATAACTTCTTTGGACAACTTATGGAAGCTTTAAATTGGAGAATATACTATTATTCGAGAAACAATAATTCGTTATCTTTTAATATGTAAAGGGTGTAAGTACAAAACATTTATTTTAGACGATTGTCGTTTTATATGAGAACAATCGCGCTACTATGTATCTTAAACTTATTTGGCAGTACAGAACTCCATTATCCAATGATGTTCACACCCGATTTATGCTACAATTCTTATTTTATAGATCAATTAAACTTTATCCAAATAATTACGAAACAATTTATTCCTCTAACTGATATTTATATTAAATTTTCATCGACGAGAAGTTTTCAACGTCGTACACAAAGTTTTTCTTTTATTTTAAAAGAAACACAAAGTACGGTGATCAATATGGAGGTAATTATGATTGAATTATTATTCCCTAGACTTCTTAAACAACAAAATGATTATAAATAATATAACAGTAAAATGGATTATAATTAATGGTTCAAGTCTTCCGGGATATTATGATAATTAAAGCTCAAATTTAATGGATAAGGAAATATCCATCTCATTTTAAATGTCACAACGTAAAAATCTTATCAATAGTACAGTTCGGCCGTTCTTTGGCACTATCGCATCAGTCACCCACTGATCATACTCGACAAACGATTACTTTGTACACATCTCAAGACACCAAACACATCGCCATTCATTTTGTAAACATCAGCAAAACCAAACAAAAGAACATTTAGAACATTTCAATTCATAGAATCGACGAACGTAATCGGTATTTATCAAAACATGTCACTTACAGCTACAGAACGGAAAGCCCTTTTAGGGCAAAATGCGCAAACCGAACGTGAATCCCACATACCCCTCATTTTAATCTCTCGATGTATCTAAACTTCTTTATGTTTTAAAGATAATATTGTCTTTTCTTAATCTCACTCCACGACACTCGTCAAATATTAGCGAGTCGTATATACTACGTATATATAAATTTTGATAAAGTTAATTCGTATTTAATATGCCATAATAATACTCGTAAAAACACTAAATCATCGTTCAGAGTCACGTGGGCACTTTCTCACAACACCTTAGGCACACTTGTCTTGATACGTTGCACTGACAGCTGTCACATTTGTCCGAATAGCTTGTATACCTAGTTAGTAGACAAGTGAGAGCCGGTGTAGCATGGCGTGTCGGGGGAGCGCAGGCGAGGCGCGCCGCTAGATGATGCTCTCCCGGTTCCGCTCGTTCTCCTCTTGAGAACTCAGCGAGCTGCCTCCGCAGATCTGCATCTCGATCTCTTGCAGTCTGTTAACGACAAACAACTGTGAGAAACTATTGAAACTAACATTATTGTTATCACTAAAATGTTTGTAAAGGAGTAACTGCCATTATTTGTGTTGTTTAGAGTTTTCAAATATTTCTGCACTGCATGCACCGCAATCAGGAAATGGCCCTGAATCTCAAAAACAAAAACCTACCAGCAAATGACTTCATTTAATCTGTTTAAAGCTTGAAGGGGTTCAATGATCCGATACTGTCCTGATTACTTATCAGATTGTCATATTTTAACGTGGTTTAAATCTGAAACAAATAAATGTTCGAGAATCTGGTGCAAAGTTTTAAAACAATTTTTGCAATGGAATTTAAGAAAGTCAAACTAACAGAAAAACACTTAGAACAGAAAATCGACTCTACGAATATCAAAGCATACCGTTTGGTATTTCTACCACTCCTGAGCAAAGACCCTTTTTTCAAATTCGATCTCAAAGGCCTGATCTAGGTCCTGATCCTGACCTCTTTGTAGGGGGAGTCCATCGATAACCTGCTATTGAATACCGATTTAACTTACCTTTGGTTAACATCACACTGCTGCTGGCTGAGCTTGGCCAACATGGCTGGTGTAGAGCCGCCCCTGCAGCCGTTTGATCTCGCGCTTGAGTCGTGCTCGGCCACCACATTCGGTCATACGCTGCTGCCACCATCGGTACACACTTACCTTTGGTCCACTTCCCACTGCTGCTGGCTGAGCTTGGCCGACATGGCTGCGTTCTCCGTCTCGACAGTGTAGAGCCGCTCCCGCAGCCGTTTGATCTCGCACTCGAGTACGTCGTGCTCGGCCACCACGTTTGGTCGCACGCCGCTGCCGCCGGCGGCACTACTTCGCGCGCTGGACGCAAGGGATGCCACGGGAGACGCCACGCGGTGAGGGCTTATTGATGAACTGTGAACAGGTGATAAGGTGAGGATAGGACCTCGTAATACGACGCTAAAGACATTTCTATGACAGGATTATGAGCTTCTGAATATAATGGAAATGATTGGATACAATGGGAAGCTGGAGGACAGAAAACCACTTTCTGATCTGCTTGCAGTTGGCTAGGCTCTATTATTTTCGGAAGAATGTTTGTTGTGGTAATGTTGTGGGGGTAAAATCGGCAGACATACCTTCTTTGCCGGTATATCCGTCTACCGCTAGCGTATTATTGCAAAGGGACTTACCAGTCCGAAGGAATGTAAGTGTTACCTATGAGTGCGGTAGGGGGGCGGGAGTGAGACATGCAGGGGCGGCGCCAGAGAGGATTGCGGGCGCGCCTCGACGCTGGGGGCACGCGAGCGCGCTCGCGGCTCCGACTCCGCGACCTCCTCGTCCGTCTTCAGGCCTGGACACATGGAGGCATTATAGCAGCGCTCTATTACCTATATAGCTGGTCCCGGAAGGAAGGCGGGTGTGAGGGGTGCGGGGGCGGCGGCGCCGGCGCGGGCAGCAGCTCCATCTCCTCGATGGACACGCGCCCGGCCGTCTCCACCAGGCCGGGCGTCGACTGGCAGCGACCCATCGCCACTGCGCCCAAAACAAAGCAACATAAACAAAATATTCAAGCAGTACGTGTAACGGTGAATTTTGCCATTTATATCGCCGAATTCCAGTACCGGGAGAGCTTCCAACTGGGTCAAAATTATGCGGGCTATGTTTCACTGGAATCATAAAAGTCTACGCTACATTGCGAAGCTCAATATCCTAAGTAGCTTTCATCGTTACTAGACTATTTACTATCACACGTCTACCTACAGCTTATCTTTTATTTATGTTCATTATTACATCCTACATTCACACCATAAACAACACAACACACAATGAAATAAACCGTTCACCTTTTTCCAGCGGCGCTTTCTTATACTTCTCAAGTCTCTTGACGGCGATCGCTTCTAACCGCACGCGGGCCGCGGGGTACTCCTTGAGGACGTCCCACATGTCCGTCTTGCTCAGCACGAAGAGGTCCGAGTAACCCACGGAGCGCACCGATGCTGTCCGCCGGTTGCCTGTCGACGTGTCATCCACACACTCCGTGCCAACCGGTGTTCGGTCTCAGGTGAACAAGTGAACCGTTCCAACTCTAGACTCTTAGAGATTCAAGTTGGAAAGACTCACTAAAAACTACGGGGAAGACCGAAACACCGGCGGCATGGCACTTTGTAAAGAATGTCAAAAAGCTCAATCGAAACTACCAGAGTTGGACATCACGCAGGGATAGATCCGGGGACACATAACGTTTAGTAAAACAATAATAAGCCATGACTATGGGATCAATTGTAGAGATAAAGCTTTAAAATCTAAATCTATGAAAAATGTTAATCTGTAAAAGAACTAAGCAGTTCTACTAGTTGAAACAGCACAGGATTTCATGATCAGATTTGAAAATAAAGTAGGTAGTTTTAGAAAAAAATCGACAGCATGAGACAATCTTAAAAATAGGTTCGCGGGGACGCTTAAAAATAGGGGGAAACATGCACCAAGAGGTCACGCCAAATAACAAGAAATACTCAGGGAGGATGCAAAGCGTCGGGGACACTGCCTTCATACAACCAAAGGAGATAAAACAGAACGCAAACAAATAACATTCAAAACGCTAAAAATCTTGAAGGAGATTCTAAAACCAAGCGACAGAAATGTAACTCGAAATAATAAAGTAAAGCTTACCATAAGATCATGGTTCGAGTTACGGTAAAAGAAAAATCGTTTGAAGAATTTTGTAAAACAATTGAAATAATAGTAGACTAAAATGCGATGTTTCGTAAGATAGAGATTTAGATAGAGAAATGTCAAAGCATTCCCTTATTATTTAAGACAAACCAGTTACCGGTCCCTCACCCAGCGTTAGTAATAATTTAATGCGTATGTGATGCAAGAGTAACGCGCGCGGGTGAGTGAGGGCGCGGTAAAGCGCTTTCTCAATGATGTCCCAAAACCTGTTGGTACCGTCGCGGCCGCTCCCTCGGCCCTGATTGCAGCGTCTCCGTGACAATTTTTCTCAAAACTTTTACAACAAATATAAAATAGAATAATAATGGCGTGGCGTCTCGGGCCGTGGAGATATTTACCAAGTTGTTTACCTGCCGTGCCCATGTTCAATATTGAAATTTCGCCAAAATAAGAACCGGCCTTTAATGTTGCTAGAACTGTCTTGCCGTTGTCTCCTACCACCTGCAGTTTCCCTCGATTCACTATGTACATCTCCTTGCCAACTTCACCTGAGAAATATATTACCCATTGAGTTAGACCAGCCCTCAATAAATATCTTGAAAATATGATGCATGTCCGAAATCCTATTTACCTTTCCTGCAGATATAGTCTCCAGGCGAGAACAGCACGGGGCGAAGCCTCAGAACCAGCTCACACAGAAACCCCGCTTCCGTGTTCTGGAAGATTTCCACTCTGCAAAATTTTAATATAAATTACTTATGAATCAGCGGTCGCGGACGCTCCAAAGGTACATTAAATATCACCTGTACTGACTTAAAAAGCTCGCTAAAAACCGGGCTACAGCTGAAAAACAGAAACACTCGGAAGAGCCATTTGGCGACAAAAATTTACGGATCGTATAAACGAACACTTATGCATAATTCATGGAAGTAAAAAGCGAATGTTTCTCTTTTTAATTATACAACACGGGGTATTAAGCTTGAACTGCCACGTTGCATTAATGTAGACGAATGACTACGTATAAACAAACAATGAAAAGTATCTTCCTTCGTAGATTATTTGCATTTCATTTTTATGAATATTGAGATGCTCCGTCAAACTCTCAAACATCTGAGAAAAGTTTTTTATGGAAATTAGTCACGAGCGGGCAGATGGTCCGCAAAATAAACTTGATTTTTTCCAATATCACTTTGACGGACTTTGCCTACGTGTTTAATAAGTTTGAATTTGCCTTTGTTCTATTTGAATAACCTTGCATTATTTTAACTATATAATTTCTGCTGAGTATGCTTCTCCTTCAAGATTTAGTATAAAACGATTCGCATCATTTTATACATAGTGCTGTAGGAAATGACTATATATCCCCCTATTAATACCTACTTATCATAGTACCCGTGTAGGATTACGACTGTTTAGGTTGCCTGTCCGTGTCGTTTGATGCGGAGCTCCCCTCATTTGTATCAATTCCGCTCCTCTTCCCCGCTCCGTTTCCTAGTTTAGTATCAATTTTGAAACTAGTTCGCAAATCCCTGTCCGCTGAAGCGGATCGGAGATTTCACGCTATTCTATTGGTTAATATTGTCACAGCTCCGCTCCGCTCCTCTCTGCGTCAATGGACATGCAGCCTATATCTAGACTTAACAACGCTGAAAACTTAGTACATTGCCCCAATTAGAAGTTAATGCAAATCACATTAGCAGCAGATGTTCTGCCCTTCTAATTTGCCTGATCCACTGACTAGTTCATTATCCTTTGAGTCCGTCCTTTGTCATTGTCACTGAAGTAACGCGACTGTTCTCTTACAAAGTTTATACAACTTTTCAAAGAGCATGGTTGTTCCATTATTGAGAGTGTATCAGCTTGTAAATGGTTTAGATTTTATTGAATAGGGTCCAATCTGGTTCAGATAGTTTGAAATCTTTCAGCAGACATCAGACAGTCAATCAGACTTTATTTATACTTTATATAGATATTGAATAGTTAAGTGACTACGCTATAAGGACTCTGCTAAGCGTGATTTGTTGGCTTTTAAACTAGAACTGTCAAAATGGAAAGAAAAATCGGAGGACCATGATCGTAGGAGCAAAATATTAGCTGAAAGAGTTGTGGCTCATGACGAAGCTTGTTCCCCAAACAATCCCAAAAGCTAAATGACAAGTGAGTACTGAGACATCAACGGGCTGCAGCGGCCGCCGCAGACCCACCACCATCTACTGGGGCGCACAGATGCCATTATTGCGGCTGCATCTGTTGTTTCCGAGCAGGCCTTACAAGTCATCTACGAAAGTGCCAGAAAACGAACACTACATAAACCATCCTTCGTGGATTTATAGGCCATAGATGATGATGATAATGATAAAGTACATTTTCCCGAAAACAACTTTTCCTGAAACTACAGCGACCCAGGTGGTGGTTCTATAGGAGGCCGTCTCTGCAACTTCGTCCATATGAACCTACAAGTAAAATACTCCGAACAAAACGGCAATTTCCGTGTCCGAAAACTAATCAGCCGATGTGAAAGACCGAATTCCAAAGCCCATGCAGACGACCGAACTTGGACTAAGTAATCAAGATGTTCATTCGGCTAAGGCTTCCTTTTGCTAAGTCTAGACTTTAAGTTAACTTTCGGGTTTTACCTACCAGGCAATATTTTATGAGGGTTTAATAAATGTGGAATGTGTTTCATAAAAGCGGGGTGAACATAATATTTTTAACTATGAAGTGGTACCGCTATTGCATTTTCTAAGTTTGTTAATAAGCTATAAATGTCATGAACACAAAATCCCCGTGTACCGGTTAATTCGTTCTACTACTGTGGTGATGATAATTATCTACAGGGTGGGGCAAATTTTTGGCCCCGTAGCTACCTTTTCTTTTGTAGTTAGAATCTTACTTAGGAACTTTCTGTTTTATTTTGAAGAAGAAAATATTGCCATTTCTAGATTTTTGAAAAAAGTACGTTTCACCCAAAGAATGACATTTGTCAAAAAAAACTAGTCGGTCTTAATCGACTCTATTTCCAACCAGAAACACTTTTCCCAAAGTAACATACCAAATCAAATCGTAAGTTTTAGCAATAATTGAAAAAAACCATTTCCGTACATTTTTCTAACAAGCGCCATTCGCCGCAACACAGTCATGCATACCATTCGAACACGGAAAGCAATTTCTTCTAAATTCAATTTTTTTATTGATATTTGTTATTAAACCTTATTGGTAGAATTGGCAGGACCGTGTGGAGTGGCACAAAAGTTTGGAGACCTATACCCAGCAGTGGGTGAAGTCGGGTTGCGGATGATGATGGATGATGGTAGAATGATATACCACCTCTTTGAATGACAATACCGCTAGAAAACGGTTTTTTTAAATTAATTTTAATTCCAAAATGTCTCTTCGAATCAACAGCGGCTAAGCATAAGCTACGGTAAGGGCTGCTACGCAAAGTGTGTTAACGCGTGCCAATCTGTGTAGTAAGTCAAGTAAATGGTCTACACTTTGAACATCTCAGTTCTACTACTGCACAACTACAAAAGAAATGGTAGCTACCCTTACGGGGCCAAAAATTTGCCCCACCCTATATATAAGATTCAAGATACTTACCTTTTCAGAGTATCAAGATGCACGTTGATAGCTATCTCCGCCTTGAGCTTGTCTGGCAGACAAGACACTGCCTTCTCTTCGTCGGAACACTTCTGCGTGAGCCACAGATAGTCGAACCACTTGATCACCTTTACTTGTAAGTGGGAGGGAACTCGCCGCATACGCATGTAGGTTTTAACGCCATCAAGTTTCGCTGTAAAAATGAATATAACATGAATACAGGGGAAAAGAAATTTTATAGCGAGGCTGCGAGGTGGTTTTGAATTTTTAACTGACTTTGAAAAAGGAGGAGGTTCTATGTTCGCCTGTAGGGATGTTATTTGTAGGTTTACTGATTTCTATGTCAATTATATTTGATCGATTTAGATGATTAGAATGATCCTGGGGTCCCATGCAAATTTTATACCCGTGGGATAACTATTTGTTCTACAAAGCTGAAAAACAGCGTAGACCGAGACACGTTCTCGGTGACCCCGTTGACCCAATCACCGCCGCTAGGAAGCGACGGCAACCTTTTCGCTTCCGCACACCACACAACCGACCAAAAACTGACCCCGCCGGATGCGGGCCGAAGAATTCCCCGTTTCCGCCCATGGGTGCATTTGTGCTCCTAGGCGAAACCTCCCTTTCCTCTCGTAGCATCTGGCAACAGCCCAAGCCGAGGCTCGCACCTAAGTGGTGGCCCTTGTGCGTGTTGCCCCAACCTAACTTTTAACCGGCGAGGCGCCTTCTGCGCCCGCCAAAAGTCCGGTAACGCTGTCATGGCCATCTGCGGTCAACAGCATTGTAGTCCATTCGGAAAAAAAAGAAAATATTAAATATACAGGGTGGTTTTTTGAGAAGGGCGGTGATGGCCAAGTCCGAAACCACGAGAGTTAAAGAAAAGTCGTGAAAGGAGTCATGCCCTCGATTTAGAAGAAAACAATAACTACATATTTAGTTTTTTTTAAAACCTTTTACTTTTGACGGAAATAATTAAAACAGTTCTCGTCAGATTAAGAGGCTTGTGTTTGAAAATGTATTTATATTTAGTAAGGAAATATTTCATTTCGTCACAGAGTTGAGTTAGCCTTCCAATATCAGCTCCATTTTACCCAGTTACCTATGTGTTTTTGAAACAACGCCAACGTAAAATTTCCAACCAAGGTACATTTTTCAACGTTCACACCTTTCTCCGGATGTACAGTTTAACACATTTATCATTTTGTCATGAAGTTTCTTGCGACGAAATGAATTTATACTGTTTTGTAAATCGCACTTAATCTCACCTGTCGTCGGATAAGTTAAGTTGGGCTAAGTGGGGCGCCTCGTGTGTCTCGCTAACTTGACAACCTCGGCAACGAATAATTGCAATCTCAAGTTAACCAAAACAGTTTTGGAGTGCTTTCAGCGGCGGTGGCAAGTGGAGTTTGATGTTAACTCGTCTAATATTGTATTCAGCCGCACCTATCAAACTATTAACGGAGTTAATCCTGTTCGCGTGTCTTCCGCATAATTACATGGATAGCAGATAATGTCGATCAAATATAGTTTACGGGGAAAGCATGTCGCTCTATGTCATTGTAATCGTATCAATCAATTGGGATAGATGACATCTAATGATGATTAGATCTTATTAGCTGTGTTGGATACCCTAGGCCCTAGACTATAGATTGGTACTTATTTATGACTAGTTTCTGGTCGCGGTTTCGAACGCGTTGTTTCTGTGGAAATGTTTATAGGTAATTTCTTCCGTAAGGTAGCGTATGTTTGATTCCAGGTTTAAATCTACATCTATGGAAATTTTTACGATCGGTTCAGTCGTTATGGCGTGAAGAGGTAACAAACATACATCCAAACATCCCAACGTCCGCATTTATAATATTAGTGTAATGTTGGGTATGCATTTGTCATACAGTTCATCAAAAACAGCCACAAAACAGGGAAAAATACAAAGACACAAACAACGTATACCTACCTAAACAATAAAACTCGGACATCATTAGTTGGTAGGTACAATTAACAAGTCAACACAGCACGCAAATCGGTAAGTAATTAAAATTAATCGAAATTGTGGTTTTACATCCCACACAAGCAATAAATTTTGACCGCCAATGTATTTAATCGTAATTAATAATACAAACTCAACTGAAATGCGAAATTACAAAATTTTATGCGTTTACATCTATGAGAGTTTCCCTGTTCACGTTAGAGGCAGAGCTCATAAAATTCAATTTATGAACATAATATGCACGCGTGCAATATGGGAAAGAACGTTATATTAAAATGCCAAGAAAACGCTTGTCAAGAACGTTGTAAATGTATAAAAGAACCTGCACCGTCAAAGCAACCCTTACGTGCCCTTACTTAATCAGTTTTGACGACGTTTCTAAAGATCGAAAGAAGTTAATAGTGAGCAGTTTGCCTTGTTCGGGAAAAGGAAACTTGCGACATATTACACAACTTTGTTAAGCCGCCGGAAAGGTACCTACAAAGTTACAATGAAAACTTTCTCCCCCTAGAGAGAAGGTTCAGTCAACTTACCAGCTTATAACTGGCGTACCTATTACATGAACGGGGAAATTAGCATAAGCATTCATAATCCTTGAGCCTTAAGTGTTCTTTGCCAGGATTCAGAGCCACTCTAGTAGAACATAGACTAAAAGATTAGCAAACGTGTTCTAGTCGGAATAGTTAGATGTCACAAGACTTCAACATACGAGTAAAACGAAAACATGTCGATTTTCTTGAGACATTTTCGGCAACTTTATGACCAAGACATAAAATATCTTATCGCGGTGTGCACACGTCACAAAACTTTAAGATTTCCGGTTTCTCGTGATTTCAGAGTCCCAATAAAAACTAATCGAGACGCAGTCGATACGTAGATATCAAGGGATCGAAAGATAGCGAAAAAGACAAGTAATTTTTTTATTCTACGCTGTGGTCTGATGCTTTGCGATTGCAGCATAACTCTACATTTTTTACTGCTTGCTCTATGCACTATTACCTATGCATTAAAGCGGTCAGCCAAACATTCCTGATCTTTCTCTCGGATACCTTTTTTGATAAATACTAATTGACCTGGACAATCATTTAGCTTATAGCATCTGCGTTACACAAATACAAAAAGTCTTACAGAGTTAAGCGGGTTAAAAGTCGCATCATAATTTCATAATCTTGCCTTGAAAATGCATGCCAAAATGTACGATGTTCTCGTTTGGAGTTATTGCTTAAACCGTCGACGAATATCAAAAAAGGAATATATTTTTTGGCATCGCTCCCGTATCTTAATTTATACCAGCTCATCGCGGCACTGTAGCAACAGCTTCATACTCTGGTGACACTTCTTCTTTTTGTGAAAACAAAATGTCAACTCTAATCCTATTTAACACCCTACTTTATTATTAATTTTACGGTTAACCTCCGCAAACTAAATTTACGAACAGCAAAATTTCTTGTTGTTTCTTGGAGACTCTAAATAATGTTTAGCTTGTTAATTTATTCGAGACATGCTCTAACAGATTTAGACAAAATAATTTCTTACTAAGTAAAAGTGTGTCGAGAAACCTGAAGAATGAGGTTCCTATGGTTAACTAGCTGTAACCTGCGACTTCGTACGCGTTTTGCGTAGAAGCCTCTAGAACCAGTGGTTCTGGCTGTGCGTTATCATCTGTCAGTGAGTCAGGTACTCCAATAAAATTATATATTGTGATGAGGAAAACAACTTACGAATTTCTAAAAAACGATGAATGAAATGTGTGTTCTTTTTGTAATTAGTTATTTTGCAAACGGTTGCTAAGATACATTTTCGTTAAACTTTTGGTTTAAACTTAATTTTAGAAAAAAACGGTCATAATTTTAGAGAACGATGAATGAAATGTGTGATCATTATCAAATGGGAATCTACATGTAACATTTTGTACCTACTTCTATTGCTAACGTTGCTGAGCTACAGAGCATATGCCTATAAACTTTAGTTTTTTCGTTGAAACTTGAATATAGGAAACGTGTGATCGCTATGAAAGGGGAATCTACATGTAAAATTTTGTAGTTTTATAGTAATTTTCGTTAATTTTGTAGTACCAAGTTTAAACTCCGTTATCTCATAAAAATACCCATTATAGTACAATTTTGTTATTTTGAGAGCTAAGGAACCCACAAAGTTTTTAAAATTACTGAGAAGTTATTCAGTCAGCGTTATGTAATATTTTTTCAAGTTGAAATCAAGCAAAAATTTCTCTCAAACATAAATTTTAATTACGTAATTGCAATCTGAGCTGCTTGTAGTTAGAATTTTGGTGTTTAGTGTTTTTACAGATGAACACACATGCTAGCCATGATATCTACTAACAAAGAAAAACTCAAGAATCACTTCACAGATTAATAATAATAATAATAAATATCTAATAATATAATAATAATAATATATAATCAACATCTCAAGACTGACTCTCGCTGGAAGTTGGATCAAGGGCCAGATTCAAAAGGCGGTACTCCTGGACTCGGCGCGCATCGTCAGGAAGTTCCTCTCTCTGCAGCCCTAGTCACAGACCGCTTGAGCCTGATATTTTTTCTATAGTAAAAAATGTATTTTAAAAACGAGATTTAAGAATAAATGAGTGTATAATAATAGACCTTTGCTGGTACAGGTTGCATGGGACACCCTGTATAATATATATTGATTATGAAACGGCTATCTGAACAGGGTAAAGTTATCACCGGAAAGTCCAGTTTGCTGGTAAAGTTACCTATCTATATATCAAATCTGTTTATATCGTGCTGCTGAGAAATTTAGCAACGAAAAATTGCGGGCAGGTTGAGTAATTTAAATGCTACTCCGTGCGCGTTTTTTCATGAAATTTTAATTCTCTTCAAATTGGTCGCTCCGAGAGATAGCGTATTTTTTATAACAGCGTTATTTTTTACGGGATATTTATATCAGAAAGTTATCTTTTGGGTTAGAGTCCGGAGTTTAGTTAGACGGCACAATTAACAGCTGTTAC
The DNA here is from genome assembly GCA_963564075.1 of Eupithecia subfuscata. Classification (NCBI taxonomy): domain Eukaryota; kingdom Metazoa; phylum Arthropoda; class Insecta; order Lepidoptera; family Geometridae; genus Eupithecia; species Eupithecia subfuscata. Next base: position 8,336,503 of record OY751097.1, on the reverse strand, counting down.
ATAATAAAATAAAGCACTGTCTATTTTAGTGTAGTTTAAACAGACACCCTGATTGCGTCATCTACACGTCGACGCCGTAATCACAATGTGTTATTAATTAAGTTTTTTTATATTTTATGTGTGTTAGTTTTAAGGTATATATATTACTATGGACCGTAGAATAAGTTAAATAAGATCTATAACTTTCCTATACTCTGAAATAAATGAATTATTAATATTATTAAAACTACTGACTCCAGAAAAGGCATTTCCCTTCTCACAAATAAGGTTTCGGTATAATGTAATTTGTAAGTAAAGTCTAGTTTCAATTACGAGAGCACTCGCCCACAGTTCGACGTGTACAAGCGTTGTTTAATTTACCAAATTAAGCAGAACCGCCGGAGCAGAGTCCGACGTCCAAACAAGGAACGAAGGGACGATTGTTTACGAAACAACGTCAACCAACAATAAACGTTCTGAACAAAAACCGGGCGAGTCAACAGTGCTTTTACAGCACACACTGTGAGTCGTTTAGAATAATGATATAGGTACTCCAGGCCCGACTTTGCATCGTGGACAAAAATGTCACGTGCCTTGAATGTTTGTACCCTTATTGGATCTGCAAGACAATTTTTATTGAGAAATACGTTGGACTTCGGACTAAAGAATGTTCAGAAAGGGGCTGAAGCATGGCTGAAGTTATACCTTCATTATTCAAAGTCATTCAGGCAGGGATAAATTTGCTTCACAGAGGAAATCCTTTTAAGTGGTGCAGTGTGATCGATTCTTTCATAGCGTGCGGACATATAGAGCAATTTACTCTTGCTCAAATACAGCGAGGGCAGTGTGGTCTGCATCGATGCGGCGGCTGCAAACCGCGCTGCCCGCAGCCGACCCGCGCTTGCCATGCTACATTAGTCTCGAAACTACTTCCCAGAAACAACCAAAACAAGCCTTGTTTGCAGAGCGGTATTTTCCGGTGGAATTGGATTATAAATTCCATATTGTAAATAATTGAAATATCCTGCAGAAATGTCGACTGCAACATCCCGACAAAACAAGTTAGGCGCACACGGAGATTGCTCTCATTTTATGAATTTTAAAATTTATTTCGTTTTTAAATACTTTCTACTGAAACACGCTCGCAGCGTAGCGAGTGTGACTGAGATATAGTAATTTTAGCCAAAAAATAGGGTCAACCTCGCAATTCCGAGACGACCAGCAGACTTTTGAGACAACGTTTACAACGCCAAAATGAAGGCGTATGCGAGTTTCCAGCTGGTTGTCTCGGAATTGCTAGGTGAAACCCTTATATGACTGGACTGGACTAATACACGTAGCACGTTATATGAAATCGCCTAAATTCAACATTCGCCCTGAAGAGACAGAGCACATTTTTGCGAAGGTAAATATGTATTTGATATTCTGAAACACTCGACTCTAGAACAACATTGTTATGATAACGAGACATCAATATAAAATCTGAAGCTCAAACAGAATACCTGGGTTGTTTAAGTCAGTGGCTGCGTACCCGATCCCAGAGCTGAGACGCGTACAACAATCTGAATATAAACGAGGTGCTTGGAGGAAGTGCATTGGATTGTTTACTCGAGACGGCGCAGCGCCGCCGCCGCCTTACCCAATCTCTTACTCCCCATTCAACTCCACTCGATCGGACTCATTAACGTCACCAAAGGATCAGGTGCCCGAGGGCTTATCGGAAAACTTTCCGAAACTGTGCATTTCGCGTTATAAAAAACATAATTAAAACTTTGCCTGGTCGAATAACAAGTTCTTCGAATATTTCAATCGGATATTTATGTACTCGGAGGCACAGTACCAAATTTCCTTTGTTTACACAGAGGTATAACGACTCATACAGACCGATATGAAAATCATATAACAGGTTTACCTTGGGAAAACATTATCAAACACAGCGTGATCGTAATAAAAGCATCCCGCGATTTTTACGAGACAGATAAGTTATGTTCGTATCAAAAGGTCGTAAAGTATACACAAGTCAGATGAACTGAAAGAAAATACGTGTTGCGTTTTGTATGTTAGTCTCTGAGCGGAGTCTGAATAGGCAGAGGTGCAAGTAGGTTGAGTCGACGTTTTATTACGTGTGCAAAGAATCCGACCCTTACGTTAGCTGATGTAGGACGCAGTAGAAGACGTAAGTACGCAATTAGTCGAACCCAGACTGCGAGACTGGCAACGCAGTACTTATTACAGTTGCCGGGAGTTAGATAGCTTCTCGCAACCAGCGCAAACGTTCTAACTTATGAATAATATTAATCTGCGAGTGGGAAGTGAGTGCAATAAGGTTATCCCTAATGGATTTGCGGGAATGCAAACTTTGCCGTTTTTGACTAGCATTGTAGAAACTAACGTTTTCAGTTCGCTTGGTTTAACTTTTTCAATCCAAAATTGGATATAAGAAAGAGTAAATAAAAGCTGCCAGCAACATGAATCGCCTTTGCAAGAGGCGGAATTGAAATACGAGTAGTCAAAGTTGTGAGCAACGCATTAATTGAAAGAGTTGGAGGAAGTTTCCGATCGTCTCTGATGGTCAATTGAAGTTGTTACGATAGAGAGCGATGGGCGGACTGATTACAGAGCTGTTACTCCGCGTACACACTAATCAACTTGCCATGAATAGAGAACGTTGTGAATAATATAATTGTTAGTAACGACTCGTTATCAAAGGATGCAGCTACCATGTGCATCCTTTGTTCCAATGGAAAGCAGAAAACATAAATTCATCCCAAGCAATGACAGTATAAAACAGAGTAAAAGGCAAAGCTGTGCAAATAAAAGTAATACCTTCATGGTCAAAACCTTCTTGGTTGTGAAAACTCAATTTGACGGAGACGAAACAACTGTGCGCGTGCACTTAGCCGACAATGCAGTGTCGAAAGGATGGTTTGAGCTTGGTCGAAGTTTTGATGTGTATTGGTGGAGGCTGCGTGCGGAGTAGAGGCGGAGGCGTCAGCAGAGGCGGAGGCGAGCGCGGGCAGCAAAGGCACGAGTGGCGGCGCGGGCGGCCGCACGCCAGATCGATGGCGGGCGGACCGCTCTCCCGCGGGGTTGGGGCGCGGCGCCCGACTTTCGCCGAGCTATTTATAGCATTCAAGCCGCTGACCTATTTCGCTGCAGCGCCGCCAAGGAAGGTCACGGATTCAGCCTGCTCTCTGCCATCGCGGCGCCATTGTCTTCTCAACCGAGCTGCAGCGCTAATTAAAGTTGTTGACACTTTGCAGTCTCTTTTTAAATGCCTGTCTCATCGTAGGAATTGATCACGGCGAGTGTTGCGGTTGCAATTAATTTCCTCTATTTCCTATGGGTACGGCTGGGTGTAAGTTGGCTCGTTAGCGTAAAGTTTATTGTTTCATGAAGCGGCGCGGGGTGCGCGCGGGGTAGGTATGACGTCAACTGGCCGCGGAGGGCGCTCACGTAGCGCGTGCCGGCACGTCTACCTGCTTAGTACGCTAATGTGACAGCCACGCTGCCCCCACCCCGCCGCCGAGCTCTTTGAACCTTCTCACACGCTCTCAATGATTTATCGTGTTAACTATCCAACGTATTACGGAGATTGCACCTACGCTTTTTATGCTCCGGCGTTACAAACAATTTTACCGGCGGAGCGTGAGGCGACACTCTTTGGAATTTATTTCCTTGCGTTTATTTTTATCCGAGTTGTGCCGAGGCCTCGGGAGCGGATATTGTTTGACATTGAAAACATGGGTTGAGTCTTCGCGACAGACAAGGCCGTGCTACGATGGGTATACAGCGCTCCGAGAATAGAACTGAATAGAAAAGATTTCCTTCGTGGCAATAGGGTTTATTTCATTCAGGGCCGATTTAGTTTGAAAACTGCACACTGAAAATAGTATCACACTAATATTATAAATGTTTGGACGTATGTTTGTTACTTCTTCACACCAAAACTACTTAACGGATCGGGCTGAAACTTTGCATACAGGTTATTCTAGGTCTGGAATCAAACATAGCCCATGTTTGATTCCCATGGGATAGAAATCATCATTAAACGTTTCCATAGAAACAACGCGTGCGACACCGCGGGCTGGAACTAGTTAACATTAGACATACAGTGGCTTATTTTTAACAGAAATTTCGATGTTACCTTGGAACTCTTTCCTGGCAGTGCTGACAGAAGTGACGATGTTGGCGACGTGGCCCAGCACTGTCGCAAACAGCAGAAGTCCAAACAACAGCTGCGCTATCACAAACACGTACTCTCCTTTACTCCGTGGCCTTGGGAGATCACCTGGAAATTACAGATGCTGTAGCTGACATTCTGTTACATTTTTTAAAAAATGCACTCGTTAAATAGTCTTTAGTACTTGATGTAACACTTCGAGAAAACAAGTGAACAACGTATCGATAAAGTATACCACATTAGATCCATCATGTGGAAAACCATTACCAAACGATAACTGCGAGTATAATTCCGGAGACTTTGCCTTGTGCTTTATTTGTTTCTAACTACTTACATTAATAGAAAATATTTTTTGACGGCTAATGTAGGTCGGCGATTTTTCTACGATATTTAAAAAATAAGAACACCGGAACTAAGAAATGGATAGAAAATATGCAATCCGGAAATTTCCTTGAAAGGGATCGGATATCTGCGGCGCCCGATCGTGCCAGGTTTTCTTAAACTTTTTTCGCGTTTGGCGGCCTACCTAGGCCTAACCTTTATGACATAACAATCATTTCATCATCGAACTACGGAATCCATATAAAACGACCTACAGTCGTTTACTTAAATGTTAAAACAGAAACAAATAGCCGGAATAAACATTCAAAGTTTCTCTCACTTTAGTAAAACAAAACTACTGGTAGAATGCATGCTGCGGCGCAGAACGCATGAATACTCACATTTAAGCCAAAATATGCAAATTGAACTAACCTAGGCGTAGTGAAACCTTACGTAAGGCTTATTCCGGGGATTTCCGTGCTTTTAAGAATAGGTTTTATCCGAATTAGGGCGAAACTAATGAAGTACAAAGCATTTATAATAGTAAGGCCGGCTTGCATAAGGATATTTAATTTTCATAAATATGTTGCAAGGCGCGAGCAAATGATTAGCACTCATAGACTCGCAAGATATTACCAACTAAGTATAGATAAGTACAGTGCATTAACCTACTTACTCATTATAATAATAGCTAAGTAATTTTAAGTAAAAATTAAGATTAATGTGCAAGAACATATGGGAAGAAACTGTTCGCATGTAACATAGCTACGTTGTAGCTACCACAGGCGACAGTGTTCCGACTCCATTGTTACACATATTTTTCAGAGAAAAAAAACGTTTTGTATTTTTATGATTAGTGACTTGTCAGACCATAAAAATACCTCTCTAAATTATGATTGGGTGTTTAGATTTTATTTTAAAATAAAGCCATTGCGAAAGCAGTGTTCGACTCGTACTTCCAGTTAGGAAGGAGTATACTCTTGGTTCTGTAGTAGCGGGCTAGCCTGTGAATTAAAAATCGTTGTGCGAGCGGAGCTTAGTAGGTATGTTTAAAAAAAACATGAAGAATGTGAGATATTTAGGTTCCCATGAAATCTTCTCCAAATTCTTTAAGTCTGTATACATACATTACCTCTAACAATTAATGCATAATTATATGCAACAATTGTATTGTTTTGAAAAAACTGAAAACCGACTACGAATCCCTTAATTTTACACTGTTTTTAAATGTTGCGGTATAAAGAAATTGGTCTATAAAATCGACGGAGACCTCGACAAACATACATAAAAAAACATACATACAGTCGAACATAGAACCTCCTCCTTTTTTCGAAGTCGGTAAAAAACTACGCTCCCCTTTCACACCTAGGACGAACGTTAGTAAAATAAAATCAGACCGAGTATTGTGTATACACCAGACTCGGTTCTGATTTTATTTTACTGTTCTCTCGGTTGAACACGCTCACGTTACGGCACATATTGTTATTTGCGGAAAGGGGAAATATTTTACTCAAGCTTTGAAAAATCAGCTTTCAATGTTTTAACGAGATTTTAACTGCACAGCAAACTGCTGAGTTACCAACAACGTTACACCGACAGTGAAAACAGTCAGCCGAACTGTTTTAATGAAGCTCATCGAAACGTAAATCAGCAACTGAACAAATCATTAACAACGTCAAAGTGTTTCATTATTGCTAAATGTGCTATTTCATGAATGGCTAATTTATAATGATGCGGTAAGCGGTCAGTTGCTCGCAAACTAATATTTCTAAAATAAAGCAACTGCGTTTAGGCATGCTCGTTAAATGTAAATATTTATTTGTCGCATGTGGTAGAGTAGTACTCCGGTAAATATAAATTTGGGAAAAATATACGTGGGTTGGCTTCACTTTTATTCTGGCTCCGTGAGAGTCAATGTCAGATTAAGCCCCGTGTGTAAGTACTTTATCCTGCCACCTGTGCGGAGAAGCCACGGATAAAAGAGGAATTTATTTTTAAAATAGCCATTTTAATGCTCCTTTGACGCAGATGTTTATTTATCGCGTGCCTTTTCATATCTCTCATTGGATCATGCGCGACGGAAAAGTTTCATATTTCACTGCTTTTATTGAATTTAAAAGTAATATATATTTTTGATTCGATGTAAATACGATTCTTGGAAAAGCTCTGGAAGTTGATCAGTATTATTTAAATTTCAGTTTTTCATGGAAACTACGTGTGTTCTGGTTTTTCTGGGAAGTAATCAAGATATCCGTTGATAACGAAGTTTCATCTTATTATTTTTCATACTATTATTTTTATCGAACAGTTTTATCAAATTATATTTTTAATAAATAAAACTCATTTTTAAGCAATTTTTATCAAAAAATTAACTGCAACCAAAAATACCAAAAGTATCATAGAATTTCCTTTTGAAATAGAGCATGATAAATATTTGCTCTCGTTATTGAAATGGATATCACAATAAATTCCGGGCGCCTGGGACTTTGCGTACCGGTTCCGATAAGCAGGTATTATGAGGCCCTTATTCACTATCATCAAACACGAATACGCAGCTGGCTACGATTCCAACTGATACAATGACAAACCTTATATGCAAACGTAGAGAGTACATTTTAGCTTGCAGAGCGCGTTACGTCTATGTGCGTTAGTGGTACGTAATCATTGCGGATACGGGCCCAGGTATAAACGTGCCCGGAAGACGGATGGCCCCTCAAGAAATGACAGTGACACAGGGTCGGCAAAGAATCCATTTTCAGATCGGCGTTATTAAAGAAAGTTCTAGAGAGTCGATTATTGTTTACAAGTGAATACGTAGACGTTTCGTAGCGGTTCTTAGAGAGCGCTACGAAGTTCTACGATAAATAATATTACGTGTTTTTAAAAAAAATCGTAAGTCATGTTTTGTTGTCAGTAAATGAGCTATTGTCGATTTCACGCAGTCTTAAATAAGGAATCAATCATGCACGATCAGAATAATGCTACTTTAGATTTCATTTTCAAATACCAAGTATCAAAGTGCTTTATTTCCTTGAGACCTCACAGGACTTTTGGACATGTCAGAAAATTCAAATTACGTATGTAAAACTAGAAAATAAAGTGAACACTAAGATTTTTTGATCACTTCAATATTTTCAACATTGATGTCGATTCTGTTGTTTTAGGATTCATATATTCAATTTTACGATTTCTAAATTTTGTAAGTTAGGTTTGTGATGGTACACAGTAGGTAACAGTGCAACCCTTATTTTTTTTTGTTTATCTTATCCAGAAACCCCGGACGATAGGAAGTCGGTAATAAATATTTTCTCCCACGTCAATAACGAATCCAAAGGCTACTATGAACAAAGCATTTTAGAGGAACTAACATTCCGGTATATTTTAAGACAAAAGACTCATACAGAGCAGTGCAGCTGGAACCCATAAAATAGCTCCATAGAATATTAGCTAGTGAAAAGGATCTTCATTTCCGTAGGCCGCTAAATGTCAAACAGATGCACCAAGCATTGTTTGCGTCTGCAAGGTTCTGCGCATTGGCTCAACACGTGTTTGGGTTTCAAAAACAATAAAGCTCTAATGTGAAAGTTGGATTATTATTTTATGTTTGGTTAGTTTTAATGAATGATAACTTTAGTGGAATGATGTAGTGTAAGGCTTATAAACGCATGAAACGTTATTTATTTTCGGCGAAGGCGCCACGTTGAAAATAAATAAGTATGAATAAATTAAGATTTATATAATAAAGTAGGAATAAGCAAATGCCATACTATTGGTGAAATACAAATCTATACTATCAAAAGGTTCGATCCTGTATTATATGGTAAACTTAAAATTAATGTCTCTTATATTTCCATTATTTTAAGTGAAACGGACTTTGCGACGTGTAACGACATCTCGTGACGAAACGCTGAATCATTCAGGAAAGGAGGTGACAAATACGGTCCCAGAGGCTGATGACGGGCCAATAGGGACGCGGTACAGTAACGCCTTTCTTGGAAATGCCAGTATGCGTCCGCGCCGAAGGGAAGATAGCGGGGATGGCACCCGCGCAGGGTGGGACGCGTCGAGGTCTGCGTAAATACCCTTACAGAGGGGGAGCTCGGGACAGATGGACGATACCCTAGCGAGATAGTGGTCTCGATGTCCCAGTGCGGTACGGAGGTCGCTAAATTTCAGTGATAGGTTTCGGAATAGTGTTAATTGATACTCTATCAATATAAATAGATCTAACGTCAGTGTTGCCTTAAGATTGTATCTGTGTTAGTATTAAAGCTAGAATCTGTGGTGAACGTGTGTTCCTGTTTCGAGTACAAAAGCTAAGTTTATTGTATAATTGTTGTACCCATACGATTGATATTGGCGATTCTTGGATATCATATTTATATCATACTGCGAGCCCGTGAGGCCCTTGTAATAATTGTAGGAAACCAGACCCCACAGTTGCTAAAATCAATCGTATTATTTTCTGTTTATTTATTGTGTTTTCCTCAGGAATATCCCGCCTATTTTTGAGGCCATTTCCCCGTAAAACTCTACTGAGTTAACAGAGCGGCTGTGTTTCGCATCTTGCATAAATTCCTCTGGTTCTGGGTACAGGGTTGGCGGAAGCCTTCTGCTCCGACAGCCTTGGAGGCGCTATTGATTAGAATGGGAGCATAATAACTGAAAGCCTTGGTATCGTTCTTATTCAGACACATAACAAAGCTCTCCGTTACAGCACAGGGTGGCAGAACCAAACAAAACCTATAATTGTTTGATCATTCTTTTGTAAAATTTCATTGTGCACGCTAGAACTAAGTTCTGTCTATATTGTTGCCTGTTTACTGTATTTTAATGTTCTTGTGTGTGTGTGTTAAATGTATTAAACAATACTAAATTCCTGTCGATCAGTTTGTTTACATTTCACCTTAATTTGCCCATCAAGCTAGAGATTTCGTAAAGCTTACGCTATTCAATTAAAGCCTAGTTTATAATTATAAAAGTCTTACTCTAAGAACAGGCCACTATAAAGAAAGAATAAGCCTTCCTCACAGCCAAGCAAAGCTATTCAGAGTTCTTAGTTACAGAGATGGATTGATACCTCACTTTAAGATGTTATTGATTAATCCTTTATGAGCATTATCTGTATTGATTTGGACTATTTCTAATAGAATGTAACACATATGTAGCCCACGTAGCGGTGCATTATGTAGCAGTAAGGTGGCCACCTAATAATTAAAAATATAAATATACACACATCATGCTGATGTAAGACTGCCCTTGGTAAAGCCCATAAACCGAGAGACACAGGCATTTGAACGATCTAGGACAAATCAATAGGTCTTATAACCAGACCACCGGCCATTAATCTACCTGAGGCTCAGCCTAATTGACTGGGGCACTCCTTTTACAAGGGTAAGAACTGGGCCTTAAACCTTAAATAATACGCACTGCTCTATACGGTATCGATCCATGAACTGTGTTATTCGATTAGGCTACTGATTCATAAGCCACAAACAAATAGTCAGGCTAAGGATGCTATAAGTACATAATATAATCTGGAGTTCACACAGACACTCAGGCCAGGGTCCGTTACATTTGGTGCTCGTGAGCAAGGATCTAGTGAAGTGCGAAGCGGTAGCCTCGCTGCTAGATAGAATCTGGTAATTTTAAAACACATAAACACAACGTAGACTTAATTATTGACGATCACAAACCCAGATTTTTATACAACTGACAATCATTTGTTGAAAGCATAATAAAATGCTAAATTTTAGCTAAGGCAAAGCAAAGAGCTTGCCGCCAAACCACTCAAACATAACTTGGTTCAAAATTAAACAAACTTGATTTTTATGACCGTAAGTTAATAAGACAGCATTCTGTAATTTCTACTTGTTGGGCAATACAGTAACGTTTAGTAAAGTTATTCACAAAATTACTAAAACAAATAGGTCACGGAAATTAAGTACTTGTTGATACATTTAAGGCTTACAGTGCATGATGGTTATGGTGTTATTTTAGCGTGCCAAGCAGATGTGAGAAAAGTTGCGCCACAAAGGACGATTATTTTAGATAAACCAGCGTTTCCCTCATGAAGATAATAGAGACACATATAAATAAACACCAATATAACAGACAAAATAAAAGTAACAACAAAATAACAACGTAATTTTTTATGACAATTCAATATCAAGAAAAAAAATTAAGAATATAACCCACTTAGAGTATTTTAACGTTATGGAAAGAAAGCACTGATCTTGATTGGTTATTTGCATAAAAATAATAGTGCCTAATTTAATATGAAAGAGCGATCAAAGGGATAAGCAAAGTTAAAAACGCCGGCTCTTGATATATTTCTGAGTTAATGTATGAGTGTAAATCAATCATAAATGATAGAAATAATTTGATTTTGAATAATAAATAACCTGCCGTGGGCAATTATATTATAAGAAAAGAATAAAAGTGAGTTAATTATGTGTGGCGGGACATGCATTGTGTTACCTGCGATAATTGCGGTACACTTTTTATGAGCTAGCAAATTAAATGTTTTAAATACAGAAGTACAAAGTACACAAATATTATTTGTTGAATCTAGCCTACCTAGCTAGTGAAAACATTAACGAACCTAGTATAGCTAGGAACGATCGAGCATGGCTCAGTTTAAATAAGCAGTGCTAATGAAAATATTTACTTATTTGAGAGTGGTTACAACTGTATGAAACAAATCCTAGCAGTGATAATATGTGGGACTGATATTGGTTTTAAGGATAAAATTCTAGGTACTAGAACTCGAAATAGAATAGGCCATGAATGGTATGCATGAAAGGAAAGTTCAGTTGGTTAGAGACGGTTTACGGAACTGATTCGTGAGATAACTACCATATGACTTTGTACAAAGCCGATAGTATACGCCAGGTGTTAGTAGAGCAATAGGGATGAAACAATAGCAAAAACCAAATGGGTTTTAAGTCGGCATTACAAAACAGAAGTTTAATATTACCTCAAGTACCTACCTGGAAAGGCTGATAAAATGTTGAGGAAACAAATGCACAAAGTCATAATACCTAGCAGCATAGACTCCTTTTATGAGGCGGTCTTTTCCATTACTCTTTAGATCTAGATTAGGCTAGTGATTATTTAAAAATTGGACTACGATGATGTGACGCAGTCAGTGGGCAGTCTGAGAGACTAAATGCGGCGGGTTCGACTCCCAACAGACCGCTAATAATTGAATTAAGATAATTGATGACAGTTTAAGACATACGTAGCGGGTAAGACTCCCAAAATTCTGCGAAGTTGTGATAATAATGTGTAACTGCTAAGTTAAATTAATATAATTGATAGAGGTCAGCCTAATGCTTAAAAGACCACTGGTCCGATTGAAAAAGACAATCCAAAAGATCATAAATATAAAAGGAAGGTATTGGTTCGATTCCTACCGAAATACAAAAGGCTTTGTTAATATAGATGATTGGTTTGATGAAGGTTTAATTAAGATGTAAGAGACAGGAGTTCGATCCTCTTGCCGAAAAGACGTTTCTATAATCATATTTATTCCCATAAACAAAATTGATAAAAGTCAGCCTAATTGTTAGAAAACCACTGGTTCAATTGTAAAAAACGATCAAAAAGATTATTAATATAAAAGGAAGGTATTGGTTCGACTCCTACCGAAATACAAAAGGCTTTGTTAATATAGATGATTGGTTTGATGAAGGTTTAATTAAGAAGTGGAAGTTAAGAGTTCGAGCCTCTTGAGGAATAGATGTTTCGATAAACATCTTTATTTCTATAATCATAATTGGTAAAGGATTGTTTAAAACATAAACAACTTCTATCGCGGTACAAGAGATGGTTTTAATAACTGATAATCATCAGTACTACTACATTAGTGGACTTTAATTATGAAACAACTCTTGATGACACCTGATTGTAAGCGAATAATTTAATAAGTAGTAAATAAACAAAGGCAACAAAAGAACTGTGATACTATAGAGATTGAGATGAAATTCGCATTTTAATTAAGGACAGAATATTAAATTGAAAAGAACCAAAATTGAATGCACATTAATCACACAAACGCCTAGTGTGTTAAAACAAATTGATGATTGTTATGGTGTGTTACAAACTGTACACTTATCGCATCGAAGAGGGATAGATCGACATTGGCAGCTGGTACATAATGTACAGTACATACATGACCAACATTGTCTCTGAAGGTCATGATAGCGTTGAAAGACATGTGCAAGCGAGCTATGGAAATTATAATGAATGTTGTTCCTACTCGCTTATGATACAATAAATAGAATCCTAGACTCGTTCAGCTAAATATCAGAAACGGTCTCAATTAAGGAATGGGCCACATTTTTGTAAATGTATTTATATTATGAAGATTAATAACTTGTTAGAAAGGAACTTAGGTAGTTATTTGTTTAGGATAGGTGTATAGGCATATAGGTATACACTATGGGAGATAATAATATTAAATGAAATTAGGTAGAAGAAAAACGGATAAATAGTATTTTTTTATACATTAAGATGTTAAGCATAGCTATAAAATACCAAAGATTTGGGGGTGGTTAGTTATAGTTAAAAGTAGGAAATTTCATCTTTCGTAAATGAAGTGGGATGATGATGATAACGTGGAAGTTATAGTGTATGTCTGGTCTGAGGGTGGACCTAAGGTCATATCATAATTTGTCCGACCATAGGTGTTATATGGATGGATTTGATTGGAACAAAATACAATATAATATAGAATATAATAACTAGACAAACACATACAAAATTCATTGTATTGGTGGATTAAGAAATAGAGTACGATGCGTGAATGGTCTTATGAAAACTTCAGCACTCGAGTTCTCTGCGTGTTTAATTTTCAGAGGGTGGAATGTGATGGTACACAGTAGGTAACAGTGCAACCCTTATTTTTTTTTGTTTATCTTATCCAGAAACCCCGGACGATAGGAAGTCGGTAATAAATATTTTCTCCCACGTCAATAACGAATCCAAAGGCTACTATGAACAAAGCATTTTAGAGGAACTAACATTCCGGTATATTTTAAGACAAAAGACTCATACAGAGCAGTGCAGCTGGAACCCATAAAATAGCTCCATAGAATATTAGCTAGTGAAAAGGATCTTCATTTCCGTAGGCCGCTAAATGTCAAACAGATGCACCAAGCATTGTTTGCGTCTGCAAGGTTCTGCGCATTGGCTCAACACGTGTTTGGGTTTCAAAAACAATAAAGCTCTAATGTGAAAGTTGGATTATTATTTTATGTTTGGTTAGTTTTAATGAATGATAACTTTAGTGGAATGATGTAGTGTAAGGCTTATAAACGCATGAAACGTTATTTATTTTCGGCGAAGGCGCCACGTTGAAAATAAATAAGTATGAATAAATTAAGATTTATATAATAAAGTAGGAATAAGCAAATGCCATACTATTGGTGAAATACAAATCTATACTATCAAAAGGTTCGATCCTGTATTATATGGTAAACTTAAAATTAATGTCTCTTATATTTCCATTATTTTAAGTGAAACGGACTTTGCGACGTGTAACGACATCTCGTGACGAAACGCTGAATCATTCAGGAAAGGAGGTGACAAATACGGTCCCAGAGGCTGATGACGGGCCAATAGGGACGCGGTACAGTAACGCCTTTCTTGGAAATGCCAGTATGCGTCCGCGCCGAAGGGAAGATAGCGGGGATGGCACCCGCGCAGGGTGGGACGCGTCGAGGTCTGCGTAAATACCCTTACAGAGGGGGAGCTCGGGACAGATGGACGATACCCTAGCGAGATAGTGGTCTCGATGTCCCAGTGCGGTACGGAGGTCGCTAAATTTCAGTGATAGGTTTCGGAATAGTGTTAATTGATACTCTATCAATATAAATAGATCTAACGTCAGTGTTGCCTTAAGATTGTATCTGTGTTAGTATTAAAGCTAGAATCTGTGGTGAACGTGTGTTCCTGTTTCGAGTACAAAAGCTAAGTTTATTGTATAATTGTTGTACCCATACGATTGATATTGGCGATTCTTGGATATCATATTTATATCATACTGCGAGCCCGTGAGGCCCTTGTAATAATTGTAGGAAACCAGACCCCACAGTTGCTAAAATCAATCGTATTATTTTCTGTTTATTTATTGTGTTTTCCTCAGGAATATCCCGCCTATTTTTGAGGCCATTTCCCCGTAAAACTCTACTGAGTTAACAGAGCGGCTGTGTTTCGCATCTTGCATAAATTCCTCTGGTTCTGGGTACAGGGTTGGCGGAAGCCTTCTGCTCCGACAGCCTTGGAGGCGCTATTGATTAGAATGGGAGCATAATAACTGAAAGCCTTGGTATCGTTCTTATTCAGACACATAACAAAGCTCTCCGTTACAGCACAGGGTGGCAGAACCAAACAAAACCTATAATTGTTTGATCATTCTTTTGTAAAATTTCATTGTGCACGCTAGAACTAAGTTCTGTCTATATTGTTGCCTGTTTACTGTATTTTAATGTTCTTGTGTGTGTGTGTTAAATGTATTAAACAATACTAAATTCCTGTCGATCAGTTTGTTTACATTTCACCTTAATTTGCCCATCAAGCTAGAGATTTCGTAAAGCTTACGCTATTCAATTAAAGCCTAGTTTATAATTATAAAAGTCTTACTCTAAGAACAGGCCACTATAAAGAAAGAATAAGCCTTCCTCACAGCCAAGCAAAGCTATTCAGAGTTCTTAGTTACAGAGATGGATTGATACCTCACTTTAAGATGTTATTGATTAATCCTTTATGAGCATTATCTGTATTGATTTGGACTATTTCTAATAGAATGTAACACATATGTAGCCCACGTAGCGGTGCATTATGTAGCAGTAAGGTGGCCACCTAATAATTAAAAATATAAATATACACACATCATGCTGATGTAAGACTGCCCTTGGTAAAGCCCATAAACCGAGAGACACAGGCATTTGAACGATCTAGGACAAATCAATAGGTCTTATAACCAGACCACCGGCCATTAATCTACCTGAGGCTCAGCCTAATTGACTGGGGCACTCCTTTTACAAGGGTAAGAACTGGGCCTTAAACCTTAAATAATACGCACTGCTCTATACGGTATCGATCCATGAACTGTGTTATTCGATTAGGCTACTGATTCATAAGCCACAAACAAATAGTCAGGCTAAGGATGCTATAAGTACATAATATAATCTGGAGTTCACACAGACACTCAGGCCAGGGTCCGTTACAGGTTGACCTAAAATTATGGTATTCTCTATACAGACCCTAAAAATGCCACAAAATACATATTTCACTTTTTTCAAAAGAATCTGCCCGTTTTTCACTAGAATAAATTTTAATCACGACCAAATTAGATGCCTGCTAAAATTAGGTAAACGTTTCTAATCATAGCTAATCTTCGTAATCGTAATCTTCGATGGGACTCCTGTTGCGCAAAGTCAAACGGTGAAAAATTTAGGTGTCCTCATTGATAGAACTCTGTCGTGGGGACCTCAGCTCTCTGAAATCAGCCGCAGGATGTTTGCTTCAGCTGGTTCCCTTCGAAGATTACGCAATTTCCTTCCTCTTGCTACTAAAATTTCTCTTGCACAATCTCTTCTCCTTCCAATTCTTGATTATGCTGATTCTTCCTTTCTAGATTTAACCGAGCAGCAGCTAGACAAACTTGAGCGCCTGCAGAACGTCGGGATAAGGTTCATATTTGGCTTGCGCAAGTATGACCATGTCTCGGAGTTCCGCAGAAAGCTCAAGTGGCTACCCATACGGCTTCGGCGAAATTGTCACATTCTAACTCTTCTTTATAATATTTTATTTCTATCTTCTGCACCCCCTTATCTCAAAACACGTTTCACTTTTCTTCATCTTTCTCATTCTCGTTCTCTCCGCTCCTCCGAAACCCTTTTGCTCCAAACGCCTGTCCACTCTACTTCTTTCTACGACAACTCATTTACTGCCCGCGCTGTACAGCTTTGGAACACGCTGCCAGTCTCAGTAAGGCGTGCAAAGTCACTACCAATATTCAAGAGCATGGTAAAGGAACACTATTTGTCCTGCTGTCACTGACCACACCCTTGTTTCCCTTTATAAAATGTAGATATTTATGTTGTCACTGAACGTATACCTGAGTCCCTATGTATATAAGTAGTTTATGTAAGTATATGTAGGTATATTATATAATGTTATGTATGTAGTATATTTTAAGCGTAGTATTATATTAAAAGTATTTATTTATTAAACCTTCAAGAGCACACAGAACCCCTTATACTATCCAATAATCCTATCCATCCACGGTTGTCTGGTAGAGATCGCTCTTGAGCGATAAGACCGCCACTTGTCACTTAGTTTTTAAGCTGTTTTGCTGTATTGTTTCTATCTATAAGTGTGCAATAAAGAATTTTCTATCTATCTATCTATCTAAAATGCAATGCAAAGAATAGGATTTTAACTAAGTTCAGTTGTTTTAGATCTGTCAACCTAATTTCAAACCTGGCAGTCTAATTTTTGAAACATAGAATAGCTTTCGTCTATTTGACATTCCTAAATCCTAATTTAAGCTAATTTTAGTTAATTCTAAAACAACAGAATCGTCACCAATGTTTCATTAAAACTTTTAATAAGCATCCACTTACTTACCCCCACAGTTAAGAGGAAACGACATAGTTATATATATATTATATAGTTATATAGTTTCTACCTCTAGTAGGTACAAACACTTGGAAACTTTTCAGAACGTTATCCTATTCAGGGAGATTCAAAGACGTAATTATTACACCTCTTAATGCGTTTGTGAATGGCATCGTTAGCATTCGATGCATTTCACAAGCGCAATAAAAGATGTGCAATATTATTCTCCTATGTTTACTTAATGTTTTCTGCGTTCCACAAGGTATAAAATTGTTCCCATGTCCGACTTGTTTACGTCTTTGGTGCGAAATTATTTAAAACTACCGACTTGCCGTTTTTGTAACTTTTTTGAATATCTATTGTACGATTAGCCCAATAAATTATTTACACTTAAAATTAGATTTCTCTGTAAGTGAATGTTAGTTTGTAAGAGAAATAAATGATCTTAAACCTGATAATATTGCGGGAGAAAAGATTTCTTACTGAAAATTAACATAAGTTAAAAATTGCTCCAAAACTATGATTTAATCTAATAAAATTTAATCTACTCTAAAATAAAACATTGATACATAAAAAATTGTATGCAATTGTCGTACTTCCCACCCGTTTAATTCCTTGTATGATGGAGATAATAAAAATTGGCTTTTCAGTGGGCAAGAAAAATTTAACTTCGCAGCATTGCAAATAGAACCACCATTATATGGTATCCATACCAACCGTTTAGCGCATCTATGAAACTGTTAGCACCTTCCCTACATACCCGTTTTAGTATTTGGTGGAATACGATAAGACATCTAGCGGAATAGCGTGGGAATCATCCTGCGAGCGACACCCATATGCCCATATACCTACGACTTTACATCGTTAAGGGGATCATTTATATTTTAATTTGTTTCGCGGTCTTCGATGGACTTCGGTTTGCGGTTTGCGGTCTAGAGTGCAAGGGTAAATAAAATCCGTAGTTAAGTTGTAAGTAACAACAAAAAAAGTTATATGTACTGGACGATACCATAATCATCATCTTCCAGTCCTTATCCTACGCTAGGTGGGGTCGGCACAACATGTATTTTTCTTCCAATTTCCTCTATCAGCCGTCATCTCTGTACTAACACCTTTCTTAGCCATGTCGTCTTTCACACAATCCATCGATCTTTTCTTCATGTACCGGACGATACCATAGAAGATAATTGAATACAATTTTTTTTTTCAGCCATTACTATCCCACTGCTGGGATAAAGCCTCTCTTTTCTCCTTCCACTCCTCGCGAGTTTAACGCTGTGACAGGCCATGATGGATGGTGTGCGTCAAGCTCGTCTCGCCATCTCATCCTGGGTCTTCCACGTCGCCTCCTAGCGTTGGGTGGGCTCCACTCTGTCGTGGTCTTTGCCCACAAGTCGCTGGACATTCGGCAGACATGTCCGGCCCAGTTCCATTTCAGAATACAAATATAACACAAAAATACAGCTAATAGAAAACATTAGAAGTCGTGTCACCACTCGGCATGTGCTACGACAGAGCTGGTTATGCTGGTCTTCCGTGGTGGCGTTGCGTCAGGTATGCGAAACAGGGGATTTTATGTCATGTAAACTGATACTGTTGCAAATTTCTCGTATAAACATAAGTATTGATGACTGCACAGCCCACGCTGTGTACTATTTTACCAAAATACCAATACTTAATACTAATGCTATTTCAAAATTACAGTAGGATAATAGTTTTTAATAAACTAGCCTTTTCAGTTTAAAGTTGAACCCGTGCCCCCGTACGAACGGGCGGGCTAACGTTTATCGGGTGAGATTAGGGAAATGAGCGGATAGAGGGGAGCGTGTTTCGCTTACACTGAAAATTTCGCAAATTTTATGATCCGTTCCACCACAAAAGGGATGGCATTGATTAAAAATTGCAAATTGGAAGCGGTTAAAACTGTGCAGGCTTTTTATGGTTGCAAAATTTTGAGTTGTGAGTCGCGTAAAATGCGCTTTTCCAACATAAATGACAACTCATCGTCTGGCACGAATAGGACTTTTGTGCGAAGCGACTTATTTTACTCAGAAAATTACGCTTGTTTGGCCTTAGCCTTACACATGGGAACTTTAGTTTCCTCATGTTCACACCTGTCTGTCGTTATATACAGGCCTTTTTCACGTTCGTATAATATGTGTAAAGTTCTGCGAGGCGTACTAAAATACATGCGTAAGGACGTGCTACGTACGAGTGTAGGCCTGCTACGTGCGTAGACGTGCTACGTGCGTAGACGTGCTACGATCGTAGACGGGCTATTGCTCTATAAATTATATCATTTGTACGTTAAAAAAAAATCAACAGATCTTCAATAAATCTTAATAATTAAAGCGTTAAAAACCTGATTTTGTATTTGGTTGAACACAAGTCTTAGTACTTCTTGTATAACCAAGAACGCAAACCTTTCTAGAGTACCTTGCAATAATACTTCTAAGAAAATGCAAACACCGCCGTCGACGGCCGAGAAATTATACAAAGAACAGAAATGCTTCAAGTGCAGAGCTGTTTCAAACTTATAATCTAAGTGGTGCAGCTTATTTTTATAAGCAAACGTTTTCATTTTAAACGCTATCTCTGCTTGCGGGTTCCTTTGTGTTCCTGGATAAAATGTGTCCTGGAATTCCAGGTTCTTTTTGCGTATTTGCCAAGTTTAATCAGTAGTTTCGGTGCACTTTTGTGTGTGTAATACGAATAGGTAACATCCAATATCCGTATTATTCCGCAGGCTCAAAATACATCTACCGTTTATTATTCACAAGCAAAGGTGGTCTGTATGGAACTACAGTTACACAAGTTGGTTAATTAAGCTCAATGCGGTTTCAGTTCAGGTAAGTGCTGTCTGGTTGCGTTTAATTTTAACGGTACAGGCCTTTAACAGTATAGTCCGGTTTGTCCGTGGACTGTTGCACGTAGAAAAGGGCCATTTATTTCAGTATCCGTGTGCTGTGAACAAGCTAAAGGCTCGGCGCGAAGACTGAGTTTTTAAATCTAAGCCATGTAGTCTGTAATATCTACGATATACCATGAAATATACAAGAACTTCCAAGCTGGTAAAACTTCTTTTGAAGTCCGCCTTAGGCAGTACTCTAGTACGTTTTACAAAGAAAGGCGACTACACGCAGAGATGTATGAGCGTGTCTCATTGTGTAACTACCGCCATTTTTCTCGGCTTATCGGCTTGGCCCTTAAAACTAGCCTGTGGGCAAGGGTTGACCCAGTATTTTTTGCTTTATTTTCTCAGCCTGCCCAATATTTGACAACAAAGGGCACATGAGCTTTCTCAGAAAATAAAGCCTTCCATCGCGTTTTAGTTAGCAGCCGCTTTATCGTTCTGTGGTCGATCATTCCGTGAAAGTGCTCATGCCTCGATGCTCTAATAATATTTATACAAGAACTTCATGGTTTGGATCGAAAAAAGTTTTTTTATAAATAACGTATTTTGTGTTCTAGATTTAGTTGATTTTTACCTGACTTAGATCTAAAACATCGCAAAGCCACAAAAGCTCTACAAACATAAAACTAACCCGATGTTAAGTAACAGGTAACATTGGGAAGCAGGATATTTTTATAAAGATCAGAAACATTTTCATGAATCAAGTATTGAGACATAATCTGTGATTAAAGCGGAGAGGCTGCGGTAAGCTGCAACTGAAAATGTGTCATAAACTTCTATTTTTATTCTTTGTAAATGCTACTATCCATTTAGCTAATTCTGCATTTCGTTGGAGTTGATTTTTAGCAAAAAATACTCATAAAAGATAAGAAGTTCATATTCTCTACCTAATATATTATTATCAATGAGGGCTTGTCTGCTTCTAAATCTTGTTCATGGCGTCTGCGTGCATAAATCTAGTGTGGTGTGTATTCCACCAGAGTTTTGTTTATTTGATGCTGGTTTGCTCCAATTCGCAAAACAGCTCTTATACATGTATACAAATGCATTATGTAAGGCAGTAAATACAAAAGTAGACCAGATAGTATTTCCTGTTAGCACTTATATTGTTATGAGTTCCACCAAACCCTCTCAGAAATATTATTAATGTACAATGTTTACTAAGAAGTTTTCTGTCTCCACAGTAATAACTACTTCGAAACTCCTCGCACTGCATTAATTCAAATATATTATGTAAGCACTTGTACGGTGTATCTATTTAATAACTCCAAATATTTTGAAAAATGCCTTTAATAATAATTTACAAGTTTTTGCTAGACGGTATACGGCATAGGAAACGGTTTTTTTAGCAAAGGTTCACAGTAGATTTTAAAGATAAAATATAAAAAGCATTTATAACCGCAAATGAACGTAATAAACTAAAGCCGCTTTTAGCAGCTTTTCAATTAATTTGAATATTATTTTTTGTATTGACGCCATAAGTATATATCTTTACAGCTATTTCCTTATTTAGGACGGAAAAAAATTCAATATGCTAATAAATTTTACTGGGAACATAAACGGAATGCTGAAGAGATAACAATAAATTAAAATTAATTATTTTGATGATTCTCAATTAAGATTTTTAGCTTCTCAAGATAATAAGGGCTTTTGCAGTCGTAAAGATGAAATACAATCTTTTATCCGGACAGCGCTGTATAAATTCAAATTCAAATTGTTAATTTTAAACCTTTTTGAAGGGCAAATCATAAAATCTCACAAATGGAAGACCTTTTATATTTATACCCCTATTTGGATAAAGTCTTGCTAGGAAAGTGCGCGATATTTTTTTTTCATTGAAAATTAGTAACATGTATAACATCTTGTAAGTCGCGAATATGCATAAGCAAATATCAAACAGTGTTTTTAGCTAAACCGGTGATCTGTTGATGCCTATAATATTTATAAGCCCGATACAGTTATTTACCTTCTGATCCGATCCCATCCCTCAGTAAATACACTCGCTGAAGCCTCGTATAATGTAAACCGTATTAACGATAGAAACCGGCGTATCTTTCCTGCAATTATCTCCCTATTTATGAGCGGAAAGTGTCAACCCCGGGAAGTTGCGCCTCTGTTCTAAACAGGGTTGCCATTTGTAGATAAGAGGGCCAGATCAATCAGCGGATATAAAAAAAGGAATTAGTGTTGTCGCAGCGATTTGATGGGAAACTCGTCATAAACCAGGGTCTTTTCCAGGGAGCAGCACGTATTTTTTTTTATTTTAAAATGTATTGCAAGCGCGAATTCTTGAAGTTATATACGCATGTTCTACTAAAACGTTATTAAAATCTAAAATACAGGAGAAAACGACCAGCGAGTGGATACGACTTCCTTGTTCTGACTAATGAATAAATAGGATTAAATCTGATCAGCAAGCGGTAACCCTAACTGCAGTAGAGTTTTCATTTCACAGTATTATTAAACCTACTAATCAGTGCGAGCTGGAAACATTATATATTGAAGAGAAGAGAAAGGGTTAATTAAAACTTGTTATGCTGATCCCTTTACGTTACAAAAATGTTTCCCTGTTACTTTAATCACCTACAACTAAAGCGAATTTTTGGTTTTAATAGTTTTCTCTATTTTATAAATTTCTAGGTTTAATGCATATAAAGTTATCTAAGATATATGATACCTCTTGTAAACTACTAACACGCTTAATACCTATTGCTTTAAATAGGAATCTTTTACACCGTTGCCAAAAGTAAAGTTATTAAGGCTAACGAGACGCAATTTTTTCCATACAAACGTGGAAGGGTAACTACAACGCTGTTTGATGTTGACCATCGAAAACTAAGGATAATATCAATTCCTCTCGTCATTATCTATGTTTGTATACACCTAAAACCGTAAAAAAGTATACATTTGAAAAACGTATTTAAACACTGATTTTAGCCCAACTATGGGCGAAAACAAAAAATACACGGAGAAATAAAACTCTAAAATAAAGCCCGTACCGACATAGTAGGTGAAATATGATAATATCATATTCCACCTATTACCCTATACATTATATTGGTACCTAATTAGTGTGTGTGATTATTTGTTACTAACCATAATTTTAAGTTTTTTCTATAATCGTGTTACTAACAAAATATGGATCAATTGCTATTCGAAATAAAATATTTTTATTTTATTTTATTTTATAGTTTCGTTATCCAAAAGCCGAAATAAAATTATTTTGAAAAGATCCTCTAAATAGTTTTACTATAATAACCTTTGTGCTAATAGTCAGTTCCAATTTTTTTACGCGGCCGTTTTACGAATAAATCGTTGTGCATTTCATCCTAGTGCACGGGTATGTCAAGTGAGATAGCTTAAGTTTAGGCCGCGCCCACTAATGAGTTCGCCCGGACGACTTGTGTAGCCTTATGGGGCGAACCTAAGCGGGTTTGGTTGGAACTCAGTACTCACGGGATCCCCGTGAAAAAAAACTCGAATTACATAAAATTCTACAGTTTTTCTTTGGTTCCTTAAAATGGAAAATACGATTGAAAAAAAATTACGATAACAAAACATGAAACTACACTGATCTGCACCTAACTTGGTTGAGATCTCAGGAACCCTGCGGTCTATAGAAAAGATTTTTGTTTTGATTCGTAGGTTATTACTAGACATCGGATTATATGCACTAACAAAGTGCCTAAATATGCATGCAAATATGCACTAAAAAAGCATGAAATATGCACTAAAAACGCATAATAAGACTAAAATATGCAACAACGAAAAATTAAAAAAACTTAAATTTTTATGTTTTTATTAAAGTCAAAAATAATTAACTAAATTCTATTAAAATAACCTAATCATAGTTTTTGTGACAGTATACAATTAAATATTTTTCCAAATTTTGGAGCACGTGCCGTTTGTCGCCCAGTATTAATTTATACGCCGAAAATGACCTCTCTACATCAACAGACGTCATTGGGCAAAACTTAAAATTTGGCGCCATTAATGGTGTTACCTGTTGAGGCAGAGTATGACCTGTACCGTTGATGTAGGCATTGATTTTTTTCACATCTTCCAAATTCCGGTTTTTGATTAAAATGTTATCTAATTTTTTTCGAATCTTTTCGGATATTGAAGTTGGCAGATTTTTGGCCAATTCAACATTTTTTTTCTAGTATCTCTATTGATTGAAATAGAGGAAGGTTTTTTTGTTTCTAAGGTTTGTCAGTGCTGTGAGCCGCGCGCTCGCGCCCACACGTCATCGTCACCTAACGACGTGGTTATGTTCTTCGTAGGTACCTATCTTCTATTCATATTCCAACTTCTCTCTACTACAGGAAATATGCACGATTTGGTTATAATGGCTAATATATGCACTAACGCCGTAATTAGGGAGTTTTATGCATTAGCATATGCAATTATGCAAATGCATAAAATCCGATGTCTAGTTATTACTAATTCTTTGGTTCCTTAATGAAGTTTCTTCATAAGTTGAGTAGTTTTCTTGTAAATTAGTAAAAACATTATTTTTGCGCTTATGCCGTTCCAAAAACGATATGCTCCGTCCCGCTCCTATGAAAGGGAAATTCTATGCCTATCCTTTTCACAAAATGGCGATCAATACGCCCTCTTAAAGAAAATTTATAAAAAGGAAAACCGACATTGTGCTTTACGAAGCCAACCATGAACGCGACGAAAAGCAAAGCGACAAAGTTAAACCGGCTTTGACAAATACATTTTCGAAGACCACTTTATTCAAGTGAAAACAATTTACTGTAACTTTCAAAGAATCCCATTCCCGGGGGCGGACACCGCAAACACCTATCGAACTAATTTCCTTTCACACTTTTTAGCGATTTTCCAATTAATTCAAGTATGACTCAACTATCTCACGATCGCCTCGAGACGAGTTGAGTCTCTCCGTGGCAAAGTGCACGTAGACACATCAAGTGGACACTCGGCTTCAGGGGCTTCTTAAGTTTTTTAAGACTAATGGTGCCCAACACTTGCTATTTCTTTGCACTAACAGCTTGTTTCCGATAGAAAAATATTTGATAGAGGTGACTCATCATAATTTTATTTCTAAGACTGACTGAGCTTAGCAAAACAGGCAGCGGAATAGCGCAATTTGATAGTTTTATTAACGACTGTATTCAAGACCATAATTTAAACTTTAAAGTTCAGACTACTTAGTAAGTTGCCTTAACTAAGTAGTCTGAATCCTTATTCTCACCCGAGAGAACTCGGGTATGTTCGATCTTCAGCAAAGCGAGTGATTGTGTGTATCAGTGCCCCGTTTGTTTCATGTTCTCATAACTTAACCTATGGCTTTACTAAAGTGGTATTTAGAAGTTAATTCGCATAGCCTGTTAAACAGTTTAGCTCAATTTTCATGTCAATAAGCACGCACTAATAGAATTTAATTATGCAACTGCAATATCCCTTGATTGTCCAATTCTGCGCGCAATAGATTATCTAAATACCGAGTACAATCGATTACTATCGGAACGATGTTCGACTTCTATTCGTAAAACCGATCGCAATCGAGACGGGCTACACGTAGGCACTTCAACTGGATGACACTCGAACTCGAGGGAGCTTCTACAGCTCAATATTATTATTTCGCGAGACCTTTTTTATCAACAGTTTGATATTTAAATTGTTCTTGATTGGTCGACTTTTTTACCTTTTTGGTTATAGTTCCCGTAACTTAATGCAACATGGTTTGGTTTAGGAAAATAATTTTACCGTCACGTTATACCCTGCTACTGAAAAAAAATCAGACATTTTTGACTCGTAAAGATTATTATGTAGGTTAAGCCCAAAACATAGCTTGGTCGAGATATACCATTCTAAAAATGCCCCTCCACTAAACGTCATACAATCGGCGTTCTTTTTTAGAATGGTTTATCTCTAAATGTATGTGTACGTTTAGGTGTCACGTGCAAATCCTATGTAAATCTACTAAAGACACAAAATTCAATGTATTTACTTGAATCCTTTTGTAATTGTGTTCGACGGGTGTCGCGTATTCCGCGCATGCAATTTACGGAGGATTATGATGGAATATAAATCAAGGCACCAGAGTAATAATGCCTCCATGACGCGGTGGTATGGTATGAACTGTCACGTAAAGCTGAATGGAAATTTTGAGCGTATTTTATCAAAATATAAAGCTATCTACGTTATTTTATATTTCCCGGTTTATATGATGTATGTATATAAAGGTATATAAGAACTACTGAGTCGAGCTGTAATATAAAAAATTGCACTTCCATACTTCAAATAAACTATCCTCTTGTACCACAACTAAATTGTGGTTACCGCAGGAGACAAAGTTTTAACTCTCTGTTGTTTGCAACACATTTTTTTTGTATATATTAATATATTTTGTATTCATATAATAATATACCTGTTTTATTTGTTAATTTATTTATTTATTTTATTTAGGGGAAAACCAAAGGCGTAAAAAAATATTTTTGACGACCTCGGTGGCGCGGCTGGCGAAGGTCCGCCTGCGACGCAGGAGGTTGCGGGTTCGGTTCCCGCCTTGGGACAAATGTTTGTACGACCTACAAATATTTGTTCCGGGTGTTCTGGTCGTTTCTATGTATAATAAAAAATATCTATCTATGTAATTTATTATATTATGTATATCAGTCATCTAGTACTCATATCACAAGCTCTGCTTAGCTTGGGGCTAGATGATGCTGTGTGGATTGTCCAGCATTATTATTATTATTACCAGAATTACAAATTAATAAGTACCAGAAAGCTTATTGAAGGTTTTCACGGATAGTGGTGGAATATTGTTATTAAAACTTCAAACAAAAATGATTACACCAACAACGTAGGCTTAAAACCGTAAAGTGTTACGCTAAGACCGTTTGTAATGGTGTTACAATAGCCCCTGCCACTTTATCTAACGAAAGGTATACATATTTATACATGAAATGGATGCTCTCAGCATAAATCATTTTTGGGTCTTCGTAATGTTTGGTACAATTTTAATGCCTTGGTGTATTTTTCACTACTACTTTTAGTCATGTTTTTGACGTGACAACGTCTTATAATTCGATAGAGCCGGCTGCACGCACGAAAAAACATGACGTCATGCGGCGTTACCTCGCTATGACGTCATGCGGCGTTACCTCGCTCTGAGGCGTTCCATGTAAGGCTTGAAGTGCAAGCGAGAGCGCTCGACATCCGTCTCTCTCCTACTTGAGTGAGCGATGCGTCTGCGTTGTCACGTTCAACTATCGTCAGTAAACCGACTTTACAGACAACCAATTTTTTCATCGAGTATCAAATGCTACCATTCCATCAGTATTTTCTTAAGACGTTGTCACGTTCAACTATAGTCAGTAAACCGACTTTACAGTAAACCAATTTTTTTTTTTTAGTTATATGTATGTATTGAGTAGAAAATAAATAATGCTGGATATTTCCCACAGCATCATTTAGCCCCAAGCTAAGCAGAGCTTGTGTGTACTAGATAACTGATATACTTAATACATTAGAGGTATTAAAGAGAAACGTGTACCTAGACACTGAATTAGATGTGACGGCAATTTTTTTACATAGCTACATGATAGTTTGCACCACTCTGCTTCGAAAAGTTAATGACATTAGCAAAAACTAATATAAGTTTCAACCATAAAAGTGCAAGTGCCTAAGTTAGATACGCAGTAAGATCAGTTTGTTACGTTACTCACCTTAACATTGTAGTTAATTTGTTCGAAGTTCCTTCTGCCAACGAATAAGTAGTTTGAGCTATTCGAAACGATTTAACTTGTTTATTTTCAGTTTTCAGTTTTAAAATTTCTTTATTAACATAACAGAATATAATATTACAGAGGACTAGTGTAGATTTTATCCTAGTGCTTGTAAACATAACTTTTGACCTGTTTTTAAGCTATACTTGGCTTATTAAAAACTTGAGAAGATTGCATTAATTGCATACGATCTAAG
Organism: Eupithecia subfuscata; assembly: GCA_963564075.1. Taxonomy (NCBI): domain Eukaryota; kingdom Metazoa; phylum Arthropoda; class Insecta; order Lepidoptera; family Geometridae; genus Eupithecia; species Eupithecia subfuscata. Next base: position 8,308,517 of record OY751097.1, on the reverse strand, counting down.
GTATAATAAACATAAATATATGAGATTCAGCAATAGCTGCTAACATAAACTTGTTTATTAGTTGACGAAATGTTAGCATCTTGAAGCGAATTTATAATACCACCTCAAGACTACTTGAAATCAGCTATAGAAGTTCTCTGAACTATTTATATTTAGGTAGCTTATTCAGAAAAGGAAAATCGAAGTTTCTCATTAGTTTTCGAGCAAAACAAACTCTTATTGTCACTTGCATACGATTAGCGTTTGGAAACGAATTAGAAACTTCGATCTTCGTTTTTTGTGTAGGCCCTCTGTGATACAAGAATATGTTAAAACAGAGGTACATAATATCATTACGGTTGAACAAAGAAACTCACATACATAAGTACAAGCTTTGTGCTTAAACAATTGCAACTCTGGTACCTCGACTGTATTTAAAAATAGACTTAAGAATGTACTCATAGACAAATGTTATTATAGCGTTAATGATTTTCTTGGCAAATTTTGATTATACTTATTAGAATATATAATAAATTTTAAGTTTATCTGACAATTTTTTTTGTAATATGATTGGTTGTATACTTTATAAGACATATTATCACATTAGTGACAAATCTACAGCGAACCCTCTCCTATTTGCACGCCAGTAATGGCAAAACATGTAGGTCATCCATTTATATTTCAATATAATTGCATGCTCGCACCATGTTAATACTCATGTTTTATGCAAATAAATGATTCTTATTCTTATTCTTACAAACCCTGAAAATATTAAACCCTTTTTTTGGCAGTGATGTAAAATGTGAAAATATAAAATAGCAATTTGTGAATAGCAGTAGGTGGTAAAATGTAAGTAACAAAATATATATCCAAACAATTTCCCCGAGGCTTGCGCGGATTCGGTCGCGTTAAGCCAAGAATTTAATTTATGACGTGACGGAAGTAACGCAGAGGAACGACTGATCAAAACAGAATTGGATTTTATAAATTTTTCCATGGATTTATGAATAGAATCAATTTGAATCTATTCAATCAAAATCAAAATCAAAAACTCTTTATTTCCATAAATACAATAAATGTACACTTAGAAAAGGTCAAATCATAAAACTAAGCACTGACACGGAAATAAAGTGATATTTTTTGATTTCTGTCGCTTCGGTATGTAGACTAAAGTAAAGAAGCGACGAAGAAACTTTTAGCCTGTTAGTTGTTATTTTTCGAGTTGGAGCAAAACCCGTCCCAAGCTTTTTTATCCTCTAGATAATCTGATATTTTATAGTAAGCCTTTTTGCACAGCAAGGTTTTGACAATTTGTTTGAATTTATTTACTGATAATTTTTGCAACTCACTAGGAGTTTTGTTGTAGAAGCGTATACATTGCCCTTTAAAAGATACATTAATTTTGTGTAGCCTAGTTGTGGGCACAGCGATCTTATGTTTGTTTCTGGTATTCAAATTATGTTTATCGCTATTTTTAGGGAACCGATTTATATTTTTATGAGTGTACAATAAGTTTTCATAAATATATTGACATGGTACTGTCATTATGTTTTATTGACGGTACTACTAGTATACTATTATAATATCTGTGACGGTACTAACAACTTTTATACTCAACTAGCTTTTGCCCGCGACTTCGTCTGCGTAGAAGAGAAAAATGGTTCTAATACAATTTTTAATTGGTTTTTACGTTATTAATTTTGTTTTAACATATAAATTATTATGTAAAAATGTTTGAATACTTCACATCACACTAATATTATAAATGCGAAAGTTTGGATGGATGGATGTATAGATGGATGTTTGTTACCTCTTCACGCCAAAACTACTCAGCGAATCAGGCTGAAATTTTCTATTTTCAAAATATTTCAAAAAGTATGAAACCCACAGAAATTTGAAGGTACAAACAGGAATTACAAAAAACATGGTTCCTACCTACCCAAATATCCCTTTTTAAATGTAAATTAATTGTTGAAAAAAGTTAGTGTTCACGAGGTCTACTGTTCGTAGAACTACTAGTTTTAGTTGGTATTCGTATGTAAGATTTGTATTAGCTAAATAATAATACACACAAATCCATGTTCAATCCAACGATCGTATCCATCCACGGTTGTCTGGTAGAGATCACTCTTAAGAACGCCAACTGTCACATATATCGTATTTTTTTTTATTTTGTTCATAAAGTACTTTGAAAAGTCAGCAATAAAGAATCTTCTATCTATCTATCTACACTACAGTACAATGAACTTAGTAAAGTGTAATTTATCACATAGTGGTTGCTAAATGTTTGAAACTGAGGTATCTTATGTAAGTCAAACATTAATATCAGGGGTTTTAGTTGTGCGTGTTGCGTGGTCCCGGGCGTACCTTTGGATTGATAAGTTCGACAAACTACGCGTGGTTTGGTGAAACTTTGTAAGTATTTAGATACTTGGCGCTAACACCTTGTTACTTAAATGGATTGCTCTTAAGTTTGTTACGTGTCTAACGTTAGACACCGTTTATGTTTTGACTTTTAGTATTTTCTAACTTGCACGGTGAAAATGTTTTTAATAGATATAATAGAGAAGACAACCAAATTTTAAGGCCATGCAGGTGGTTTAAAGACTCCAGTGAGAGCACCAGTTGGTGCTTGGAGCCTTTAAACCACCTGCTAATGAGTGACCAAACTGTGAGAAGAAAACTGCATGAAGCTAACCGTCATTCTCAAAATCCGCTTCGTACTCCAGCACTACGCCGAGGAAATCATGGACGAAGATTACAGTGGGCTCGTGAACATTTGCTCTGGGAAGATAACCAGTGGTATGTAGTGCTGTTTACCAATGCGTCCCGAATCATTTTCCATCCCGATTTACGAAGAGTACGTGTATGGCGAGTTCCTGGTCGTGCAAGCCGTCTGTAACATCCTCAGGAAGTCAATCCATACCACGGCGGGACAATTATGGTTTGCGCGGGAATACGTGTTGGTGGAAGAACAGACCTCGTTTGGTAAAAATACCGTAACCAATAGACTGTACCAATAGACTGCAAATAGGCCAAGAATTCACGCTCACGCACGACAACACCCGTTGGCACACAGTGCGAGTGGTGACTAACTGGCTGCAGGAGCACGACGTGCCTGTCTTAAACTGGCCTGCGCAATCAGCAGACCTAAACCCCATAGAGCATGCGTGGGACATGCTCCAAAGAAGGGCTAAGAACAATCTGCCTACAAACATTGCGAAAGAGCATTTTTTTGCATCTTAACAGGACCTTGGACAATATCCCGCAACAAGGCATTGATAACTTGATTCAAAGCATGAAAAACCGTTGCAAGACCGTTGTTAACGTCTTGGGTGGTTTTAATGACTAATAATTTCGCTTTATTCTTCACTTTTTCCTAAAAACACATTCATATGCTATATAGCTTTACCATACTTTCACTGAATGTTTTTATTGAAATAAAATTTTATTTAGGCAAAAAAAATGTATTTCATTCTAAGATCTAGTCTGCTAAATGGGATTTTTAAAAATATATACATGTTGCATGTTATTCATTATTTATTTCAAGTAAATTGAGAAAATCCGAAATATCCCTACACGTTTTGAGGTGTGTATATTCTCTGCCTTATAAGTAATTATTCTTTGCTTTCTGCTTACCTGCGTAGATAACGTTCCAAATACAAATAACAACATTCGCTTGTTCATTTGGTAGATAAGGCGCTATTAGTGGATAATAGTTTCTTCGGTACAACAATGGCCACTCGAATGGGGAAGTTTCGTAAAATCGCCTGGGAGCTTGAGCCAAACACTGAGCTTTTGTAAATAAAGCGAACGAGATGTTTTCAAAACAGCTTATTTTGGTACGGTTCGGTTCGGAAGCAGCCAGGAGCTTTCGAGTAATGATACTTTCGAGTAATGATAGTAAGAACATTAATAGGTTATTGTACCATACCCTGCCACTTCTCTCCATTTGATATTACAGTTCAGTTCAGTTCACAGTTCATTTCTAGTATAATTTAAAATATCTATCTATGTAATGTATTATATTATGTATATCAGTCATCTAGTACCCATAACACAAGCTCTGCTTAGCTTGGGGCTAGATGATGTTGTGTGGATTGTCCAGCATTATTTATTTATTTATTTTAATAAAAACATGACAGCACGACAGCGAGCAGACAGCTGATGGTCAACCTGCCTAACTCGTCATCCGGTACCGTACTTTACCCCTGAGACCGTTCGTCCCGTACCTACGGCCATACCTTTTTTTTTTTATCCTGAGGGAAATGCGCACGCATATCGTACTGCCACGGCCATACCTACTGCAAGCGTCTTAGATAGTCATTTCATTCAAATCAAATTTTGTCATTTTTATTATGTCCGTTTGTCTATTCATTTACGTCATTATAGCATTTGTCAGAATTAAATAAATAAATAATTTATTAAAAATGTCTCAAGACAAATGCTATGCAAAGAACTTAAATTCTATAGATAACGTGTGCCTGACCCATGCCTAAACTAGTTAAAACCTGTATGCAATTTATTTAGTATGTAGGTATGCAATTTAAAACTCGAGTAGAAACAAATATTAGCTAGCTCTACTTTCATGTTTTCATTTTTTTTTTGTTTCACGTTCACATTTTCATTTCATTTTTAGGCAACATTCTTCATTTTCTCAGATCTCCGAGATGTGATGCACCCGTCTGCACCCGAGTTTCGTAAGGAATGCTTTTCCCGCCTCGCCAACACTGCTTCTTAATAATTATAATTACTCCTGTTACTATGTTGTCTTTTTTATTCATTCGCATAAAATCCACTACATTCTTATCTAAACTTACCTTGTTATTGAACTTGTCTATTAGAATTATGTATCTAATCTGTAGATCTGTACGTAATCTGTAGGTATCTGTTATGTTTCACACACGTCTAAGCGCCACTTACATGTGTACTGTTTTTTAACGGTGGAAACACTTATTGGTTTTTGTATTAATTCTAAGTTCGAATTGTATTCTTTGTTATTATAAGTAACTGTTTGTTTCCTAAATAAATAAAAACAAAAAACAAAACAAAATATGACACGAATGACGTTTTGCCGGCGGTTTTGCGGTGGGGTAGGAGAAGGCGTCGCAAATGTGAGGTTGAGCAGCAAACAGTCGATTAATTTAACACAAAGTTTAAAATCAGTATTCGGCCCCCGCGGTATCGTCACCAGGCTTTTACGTGTGATGATTTTGCGATAAGTATAAATAAATGACGTCAGAAGTGGACTAATATAGGCTGATGATGATGATGATGATTCAACTTATTTGGGGCGAACTGAACGGATTTGGTTGTCAAACTAGGCCCTAGATCTCAGTAATCATGGGATCCCCGTGGTAAAATTCAACATTTTTTCTTTGGTTCCTTAAATATGAAAACGCGCTTGAGAAAAAAACCATGAAAGCGCACTGTTTCGCACATAATATGGTCATGATCTCAGGAACTCTGCGGTCTATTAAAATGACTTATTTGATTCGTAAATAAGCATTTTCTTGTAAATAAGAAAACCTGTGTAGTGCCGGCTTAGAATTTGCACCACCCCAACTCGTCCCGCGGGTGTCGTAAGAGGTTACTAAGGGACATCCACCGGGGGTGGGCAGCAGAACAATTCTACCACCGAACTGCGATCCCCGAACCGCATGCCCAGCGTGGGGATTATGGGCATTACTCCCATGTGATATAAGCCATCAAGGCGCTTATCAGGGGGAGGCCTGCGTCCAGGAGTGGACCAATACAGGCTGTTGAGTTGAGGTAAGCAAAACCTTGATTATTGCGCTTACGCCTCCTAAAACGTATGCTCTGTTACGCTCATATGAACGCGAAATCCTATGCCTATCCTTTCTACAAAAAGGGCACGCATTGCGCCCTCTTAATCGTTTTTGTTTAATTTAACAACCCAGCGCAAAAATCGCGGTCTTTCCAACAAATGGCAAAGTAATTAATTGAAATCCAAAGCAACAAAGTTAAACGAAGTTGCGGAACTTCAACACTGAATACTAATAGCCTTTGGCACAAATACTACATTTTATTACAATGCAGCACTCTCACGGATGCTCAATGGAATAGTTTCACACATGATGGTCATAAATAATTGAAACTGGTTGCGGGCAACCATGTGTTTGGTTTGAGGGATGACTGAATAATATTGGCTTTGTAACTCGTAAAGTTGTAGAGTGCGTAACTTTTCTGTGAAAGTTACAACCACACTCCGATTTCATATTCAATATCAGCTGCTTTACCGAACACGTAGGTACTGAAAGAATCTTCAATACTGTTCGTTCATCCTGTTTGGCTGAACATTCCCGTCACTTCCACTACTATACTTGTGTTATACTATACTTGTGTTTGTATTTTTATCTTAGGAATTAATTTTAAGCCATAGAGGGAAATGAAGAGAAAACTTAGTCGAAATTGTCTAAAGCTAATTAATAGTAGTAATAGAAAAAAACTCACCTATCGTGGTCAGCGCCAACGTGCACCAATAATAACTTTGCAAGTACTGTTTCACCACATCCGCGCTCTCAGTATCATGATACACCCAGTTTTTACTACCGAACCCATTGTTTTTATATATTATATGGTACAAGCACCCGTTCCAATGGAATATCACTAACAAATAATGTATTAAACTTGTCGATCTAAACAGATTTGGATAGTTCGTGTGTCGTTCCGTGCGGTCCATGAATGCCCAGAAACGGTATATTTTCACTAGGCGGAACGATCTTAGTATAGAGTTGAATCCGATGGATAGGTAGAGGAAATCCAGCGGGAGTAGACAAAGGCAGTCTATGTAGAAAGTGGTGGAGTTCATGTAGTGTGCGCGAAGCTTGCCCGTATCCGTTTGTAGGACGCCGTCTTCTAAATAGCCGGTGCGGAAGTGGAACACGATGTCTGCCAGGTAGAGAAAATCGGAGAAGTAGTCCAGACAGAACCATACTATTATCGTTTCACCTGCAACAAAAGAGATCGGTCGATGAAGAGCTCTCATTTTGAATGAGCGAGCAACGCACAAAAATCTAAGACTATGGCGTCTTTCTGTCCCTTCTTGATTGTGCGAGTGCTTACTGATACAAATTTACTTGGTCGTGGTATTTACTAAAATAATACTTATATAAAAGTCTCAGAATAAGTCCCGAGATCCTCATTTTATTTATGAAGTTTCTCAAATAAATTGCGCATCGAGACGAGACATTAGTCGTTAATTTACTCCAACTCTGAGTTACTCGGTCGACTATTCGCGAAGTTTAATTAAAACTCCAATTAAATTATTTGATCTTAAGTTGCAGTTGCGGCAAAAAAGACGGTTGCAAACAGCGCAAGGGGAAATACAATTACGTAGCCAGCGGTGAAACTCATCGGGGCTACGACTTGCCGGGGATAGAATCGAACCAACTGAAAACCAATCCGGCGAAACAGTTATCTTTACAAAGTATTACATTGTCTTTGGCGCTTCAAATTCTCTGGGAAAGCTATTTTAGTAAACCGCTCACACGGTGCAAGTTTGTATTTACACCTGATGCGAATTCTCGGTTAATCGAAATTTTATTTATACGTACTAACTTCTCAAACATATTCACTTGTTTGTCGAACGCTTATTATCTTGATGATTGGTACGCGAAATGGCGAAACAAAGCTTACTTCAAATAAAGAAAAGCGTTCCCAAAAGCAAAATATAAAGATCCCTTTCAGCAGTAAGCGAATAAGAAACGAATCGCGCGACCAAAGTCGTCTCAAACTTGGATAGCTTATTGTGCCGAGAGTTTCCAAGAAAAGCTCAGGCAAGTAATTCAGTTTTTGTGCAAGTATTTGTGCAAGTTCTGAGCGCAGCGGCGATCGCCTCCGCTTATCTCTCTCGCTATCTAAATGAAGACGTGCCTTTTGCATAAGCCTCACAGTCAAAATTGGATTTTTATCCTTTTAAGCACCTCCGTTCGGAAAAGCGTCAATTGTGTGAATTTTCGGGTCTTTAAATTTGTTCTCCATTTGTACCGTTTTAACATCGATGGTTTATGGCATTAGGTAATATGTAAAGAGCTTTGCTTTAGTCCGAAAGTGTTTTACTTACAATCTTGCAAAATACTTTTCAAGTTTGCAAAACATTTTCGCAGTAATTGCTGCAAAGCACAGATGCGAAAAAGTATAAAAGCCGACTTACATAAATCAAGTAAGAAAGCACTTTTAATTAAGCAAAATGCGCGTCATTGACCGTATTTCTCCTTTCTCCGCCTTCGTACTAAAGTCAACGCCAGACAACTCTGCGTACGTACAGAATACATACCTACATGTAATACACGTCTGCCTTTACCAGTGCACTTTTGGACATAGACCCTATAGACACCTTATTGGCTCTCTATTATTGGCTACGAAACATTATGTCGTTAAAATCTCAAATTACAAATTACGAGACCATTAACGCAATCTAGAAATTATATTAAGTAGGAGTTGCCTTGTTTCCCCCGCAAGCAGTAATTACCTAGAGTGGACATCAAACTAATCATAACATTATTATAAATGCGAATCTTCGGATGTGATCTTCACCCCAAAACTATTGAACGGATCAGGCTGAAATTTTGCGTAGATACAGTTCTAGACTAAAATTAACATGTATAGGCTACTTTTTATCCCGGAGAAACGCGTGCGAAGTTTCGGACAGAAGCTAGAATAAAATAAATCTTACCATTGATCTCCTGAAAAGCGAACCTATAGACTATGACCCATAGATTGTAGAGGAATGCTAGCGAGACGACCATGGACCAGTAGTAGCAAAGCCGCCCGGCGGGGTCGAAAACGAACGACCAGCTGGACCTGTTGAGGCGGCCGCTGGCGTACGTTGACCGTCTTCTTAGACCGCCTCTGCTACAGCTGTGGAAGGAAATTTGGGTTAGACTTTGAAAGATAAAATGAAGCGTAAGAAAAGAGCCTTATTTGTAGGTATTAGTCATCGAACTACAAACAAAAATATTAAATCAATGGTATTATTATTAGTACAAATTTATGAGATTATTAGTTAAGTTAAAGTGTGTTGATTTTGAAAAAAGTTTGATATCATCACCGTAGAGCGAAAAGACACTAGGCAGGTAGGTCATATCTTAGTTACCTACTATTTTAAAAACATGCGTTCCTCAGCGCTATTGTTGCGTAAATGCTTACTATAGATTTTTTGAAAGAAGAATTTAAAATTGCGATTATGTACATGCATTTTCTACCTTAAATCAGTAACATTTTAAAGTGATACATCGCACATAGTAAGACAACAAAATATTGGTGTACGAAACAAGGTAAAGTATCATAATATAAATTGTGAGCTCAATCCGCAAAATTTGTTTTACACTGAGATAATCCTATAGATCAAAGTACCGAAGGCTTACTTACAACTATTGTTGCTTTGGTGAAGAGAATTCAAAGGCTATCTTAAACATTTTGAGCCATTGAGCTTTGTGATGGGAAAATATTGAGTTCAAAGATAAGCTATCAATATTACATGATGTAATGATTCCATCAAAATATCAACATGATAGGTATTTTTGACGATCTTAAAGCTACCAAAAGTTTGACTCTGGCAGGAACAAACAAGCATCCAAATTAGATACTCGTAGTTACTTAGATGTCATAGGTAAAAAACCGGTATAAATCAAAATCGAAAAAAACGCATTTATAACTGAAATGCTATCTCATATCGTAAAGTACCTACTCGTATTTCAGGTCATCGATCTTCGTCTCTCCACAAAGAAATACGGTCTCATCGTGTTACCGAAATAACGACGAGAGGTAAAAGAAACTAAACATCAAGCAAACGACAGCTCTCTATCGAAAGCAATCGTTTCTACCTTTGATAGGTAACCTAGATTGTATTTTTACGGTTTGAAGGTAGGGTTTCTGAGAAAGTAAAATGATAGTTCTGTAAAACCGTAGAGGGTTTTTCTTGAAAGAAATAATGTAGTACTCTACATTTGTTTGAAAAATGTAAATACATATGCATCAATAATGCAAGTTCCATTCTTCGAGGATCAAACCAAGCGAGATCTTTGGGGGTTCTAATCTACATCGAATTATGTAATAATTACTTGATTGAGTTGATATTTTCGATTTAGAAGAGTCGAGGAAAAAAAATGACAAAACCAGATAGACTCAGTTTTGAGAGACCCATCGAATGATAAAATGGAATATAAAAAAATCATTCGATGGGTCTCTCAAAACTGAGTCTATTTGGTTGTGTAATTATTTTTCCTAAACTTAACGGGCGGCGGCCGAGCGAGTGACGTCACACGCACCCGCGGCGGTCACTCAGTGAACTTCGCTAGTAATTTGGTCATAACTTCGTCAATTTTTGTCGTAGAACAAAAAATTTTGCACTGTGTATTAAGGATTTCCTAGCTCTATAAATCTGCATTCTCAACTAAAAACGTTACGGATCCTCATTGTGATTTTGATCAATCGCCGAACAGCGGAATAAGCATTGAAGTCTATTTGATGCAGATTCCCGAACACCCCAGTTCATTTGATTTTATAAAAGTGTTTTCACTTTTATAGGGAACATACTACTCTATAAACATGTCAATTTATCTCTAAATAATGGACCATTGAAAGCCATGAGAGCACACACTACATAGATGAAAGCTGTTGTCTCAACCTAATGCAATTCCACGACATATGCACTTAGCTTTAACATTGTCAACCTCAAATGGAGTCGGTATAAGCTGTGTTTAGAGTGTATACGGTGTATAATAAAAAGTTTATTCATTATCTGCCACAACTTTGTGGTTCAATGGTTGGTCATTATCTTTTCAGTCCTTTGATTTAAAACCAGATTTCTCAGAGCCAGAATAACGCCGCAAAAAAATGCTCTTGCTCATTTGCAGGGGTATTTTGTAAATTTTGTGACTGAATGCAAAAATAAATGTAGTTTGTCTGCACTATACTCGTATATGTACATACTAATCTAACTTTTTATTTTACAGCATGTTTTGTTTTTGTATGAATATCGTTATTAATCGTAATTATTCACATTTGACCACAGTTTCGCTCATATTGATAAACGAACAGTTTTTTTAATCTACAGATTTTTCTGCAATTTACTGATTTTTTACTAGACTTTTTACTGATTTAGTCCAATTTAGTCTTGCAACACTATTTCGAACTAAAAACGAATGAATGAAATCAGACAACGCGTTAATTTAATGAATTACAACTAAGTACAAATTTTTGACTTTCATCCCCTCTCCCTTCTCCCATCCTCAGGCACCGTACATAATTCCGAGATCTCCTATGTCCTTTCTCGTAGTATAAAATGAACTCAAAAGATGCAAAGTTTCATTTCAATTCATTTAGTAGTTTCGACGTGATGCGTGGCCAGGAAATTTGACTTTCATCTCCTCTCCCAAGGGAACCGTACCTACTGAATTCCGAGATAAAGGGAACCCTATGTCCTTCCTCGTAGTATGAAATGAATTTTAAACACGCCAAGTTTCATTTGAATTCATTCAATAATTACGCCATGATGCGCGGCCAAGAAATAGACGGACCGAAAAACAGAAACGGAAAAATATATATAAAATATAGTTTTGTCTTCAGTATAAATACTACAGTGTCCTCCAAAAGAACCAAAATATCTACAATGTGCAGAATTGGACCTGTTATACAGCTTTATTATCATATCTATATAAAGATAGATGGGGCAGATGTAATGAGCAGGATAACATAGGCAGACATTGATTTCCCGTTCTAGACACCAGACAAATATCCTTATCAGGTGAGTCTAACACCCGGCTATTGTTCTTGAAATACAATAGTCGATGAACTGCTAGCTAGATACATTGTTTGGTGAAAGATCTTGATTTTGACTTGTCATTTTCAATAATTGTATTGTAGTAAGTTCTTATTCTGAGTACATTAGGTTTCTAATAAATTAAACTTCAACATTTAACTCGTAAAAAGTTGCGGGCATCTTGAGTTCCAACCAGACAAATACATGATTGGTACAAAACTATTCTTAAACTTTCTAATACGATAGAATAGGTATACTCTTCAGGATTAAATTCTGACGATCAGCAAATCAAGTTAACTTGCGATTTGTTACCGTAATATAATCAGAACAAGGAATCGACGGAGGAATTCCGACTAAATTGAATAGTGGCCAAGCAATCTGCCCTGATCAGTGTATGCAGGCTATCGGTAGTCCATTCGTTTACATAAGGTACATCTCTATGCTAAGCAGAGCTTACGAACGCAGGTCAAATTACATGCGGTAAGGAACCCTTCACGATAAGAATTTACGTCGGGCATACGGTCGGGTTTAAAAATGCTCAAAGGGTGCATGCTATAAATTGAGGTGTACCTCAGATAAAAGCTTGACAGATAAACGAGATCGGTTTGTGCTAGCGAAATGAAAATGGACGGAACACTTGACAAAGCGGAAAGATGATTGACAAAGGTACGCCAACTGAAGGGTAGATCAGTATACTGTTTCACAGCTACAAAACAACAATTACCAATGACGTGGGAAACTATGTCATGTGTACTAAACTTATCCTCACGTTTTTTCAAAATGTAAATTGTTTCATAACTTGGTGAAGAACAAGCAACCTGGGGAGGTTGCTGGTGCTAAGCCTGGTGCTAACACCATAGCGTATTTCAAAGCGTCACCTCGCTTGTCATGCACAAGTTAGAAACGTGCCCACAACTGCAATGCCTTGCGTGCTTCAACTTGAGGCGTGCATGTGTCAAGCGTCATGTGCCTGTAATTGCTCCGGTCCAGTCCACCGGCTCACAAATAGCTTACAAATCGAAACTCTGCAGTACTGCTTTGCGTTACATTTCATGTGTTTTGGTGCAGGATAGATAAACCTTCACAAAATTTTAATCTACTAGCGGCTAACTGTTTAACGCAGGCAAAGGATCCGCCAAGAAATTCATCAGCTTTGAAGATGTTGATAATTCAAATTCCGGTGATAAGCAGTTAAATTTGCACAAAACAAATTCAACTGACTGAATTCTAACTAACGAAACCGTAGGTTGCATGTCAATTTAACGGATTCATATTAATTTGGGAATATTTGCGTTACGAATCTGGATGCACAGTGATTCACAGAACAATCAGCGATTTCAAACCCAACAACGAGTACAAATAAATCGCTCGAATAGATTCGTTCAACAAAACGTTGGTTGGTTGGAAAAAAAAGAGGAACGCCTTAAAACGTTTTCAAAATGGAAATCGATGTTGTTAGGTAGGTATTAGAGCTTGTGTGCAAGAGCCTTTAGTTAGTGATCGGGCGGTGTTTGCATTAGGAGATTGTTTGTTAACTGATTGACCGAGGAAACTGCGAGGTGTGTGATTCCTCCTCAATAATTGAGTTCACCACGTAAGCCGCAAGCAAGGGTATTGATAGAGGTTCATACAAGACGAATAATATCGGGATGACGATGTACGCTTGGTTTGTTGTGAAACCGTTAATTAATCCCATTACAGGCTTCAAGTGTGATGTTGTGTGGTCCCGCATAGAATTTACACCACCCCAACTCTTCCCGCGGGTGTAGTAAGGGATATCCACCGGAAGATGGGCAGCAGCGCCCCCAGCAGAACAATTCTATCACCGAAATGCGATCCCCAACCCCAATGCCCAGCGTGGGGATTATGGGCATTACCTCCCATAAGATAAAAGCCAATAAGGCGCTTATCAGGGGGAGGCCTGGGTCCAGCAGTGGACCAATACATATAGGCTGGTGAGGTGAGGCAGGCTTCATTTCTCATGATTGCGAAATCAAAAGGCTTGTACAAAAGCAAAGTCTGTTTTATATTCGTACAGCACAGCAATCTTAGAACGAATTGCAATTCTTTGCTAGAGGAAATTCCGTCACCTATGATGAAACAAACGAAAACGTAGTTTTATTTCAGTGCTATATTTCCTATTCTCAAGAGTAAAAGGTTTTACAATGCACTGAGCTCGGTATCTTCTGCTCCATTGTTGTATACCTATATGTAGAACGCAACCGAACTGGCTGGTTCTACGGTAAGCCCCGGTATTGCGGTCCCTACAATGTCAGATTCATTATCTTGGACAGACGTGGATAGAACATCTCCAAGAATTAATGCTACTAGCTTCGGGTATCTTACTACCAGGTGTGGTGCCTTAACATGCCAAATTAAATTCACAACCATTCATTTAAATAAAATAGGTTTACATCATTTTTTTTATTTTATGTTTTGACACTACACTGACTAGTTTATCCTTTCCACCAAAATGCTCCTAGGACTAAATGGTCTGCCAATATATCAATGATGACTACTAACATATGAAAAAGGAAAATCCAGAATAAATAGTGCGTGCCTATGATGCGTAGTAGGTATTGTTTTCACGTCTTTGATTTCAAAACACAATCTCTATCACGTCTAGTCCTGTTATCAATCTGAAATTAAGACTGATGGTGGCAGCCCAAATAAATTCCCAAAAAGCGAAACATACGAGTTTTCCTCTTTCCTTATAATGTAAAACAATGGGCTTGAAACATTATAAACTGGCTCAACCTTCAGGTCCATGGGAGCGATAAAAATGTTCTCGCAACTTCATTAGTCCCCTGATGCAAATAAACGTTGAATAGTTAACAATGTAGCGTCACAACAATCTATACCTAATAGTCTATAGCCTAGCCACTGACGCCACGCGACCAACTGAGGTGTTAACTTATGAACTACAGTCAATAACGGAACGAGCCAATTAGCGAAGTTGCTCTAGTCTTGCTAGACCAACTAGACGTACTGTCGATGCTTTACTCGCAGCTCATCAATAGCCGACTTGCATAACAATATTCTGAAATTCCACAACCCTATATTGAATAGATGTCCGGGAAGAATAAAGTAGATCTGTGCTAACTTCAAACAACAGTAGTTCGTAGTAAGTTCGGCACAAAATTTAAATAAATACAAAGCCTCTATACGCGGAATTTCGAGGCAAACAAGTGAAATTTTAATGCAATTAAAAGTTACCTACTGAATAATTCGCCCCTATTCTTGATTTGGTCGTAGATATAATTGGACCGTGATAGAAGTAGAGGCTGCAAAGTCCGTGTGTTTATTTAATTAGCGGTGGATGCTCGCGACTTTATGACTCAAGTTTTAAACTACCCAAGATCAACTTTCAAAGTTTTTTCCCCGAAGCATCGCTACCAACTCCATTATTTTCAGATTATAAATCAACTTTCAACTACCAATCAAGGCTTCAAATTCAGGGTGAATAAGTTCCTTCTAGGAAAGCGTGCTGTATCTTAGGTCACATCTCCATTTTCTTAAGTGAGATGATGGTCAAATGCTGTACCATTTACATTAAAAAACTAAACATAAAAAATCATAAAAAGGGTTATTTGAGCAACCTGTCAGTCACAGTAAAAAGATCAATAGTTAATCTATTATTGTGAGACGATAAGAATTTCCCCTCTGGCCCGGGAGCTACTATCACGAATAAGCAGTAACAATTTGGAAAATACATATCTTCAAACCTGAGGGTATGGTTGTATTTGCTAATTTAATTATGTACTGATGTTAGAGGGTTATTCGGCCCGTGGAATTCTACGGGTATTCAATTATACCGCGGTTTTGCTTGTTAGTTTAAGGCAACTCTTTATTTACTGTCCTAATTGAAACAGGGTTATAGTTCTAGATTATAACGCCAATAGTTTCCACAAATTACGAATAAGCTTGTCGTTTTATGTAAGCGTGTACAAATGAAAACTGATAGCGACAAATAAAGCTTTGAGTAGGTACGCAAAAAGCTTTTTTTTTTTAACGAAGGGTCGGACAGCGACAGCGGAAACCTTCGAATCGACAGAGCTCGTTTCCTTCTTAGACTGAGGAAGTTCACTTCACACCCTAATGAATAATTTTCGATGACACACAATTATTTTGACCAAGGATAGCCTAGCACAGATTTGATCAGGACAAAATAAATATGACGAAATTATTATATCAATTATTGTTACCTATACACAAACAACAAAAATAAATTACGCTCGAATAAACAGAGCTTGCTTCCTCTGTATTCTGAGGAAGTACACCACATACCTTGTGAATCTTTTCCGATGAAACAATGATTATTATAACGTATATATAGCCTTGCGTAGATACGATAAGAATTCAGGACAAAATAATCGAGAGAGAGAGAGAGATTTATTTATTTATTATTAATGTGACTTTGGGCTAGACAAAAGTCGACAGAAAGAATTATGACCCAAGCGCACACAGACTGATGCAATAGAGAAGATGCCTAATACCCAACAGGCACTCATGGTCTCATGAGATAGATATAATATTACTATTGAAATCCTCGACAATTCAGATTGCACAGTACGGAACAAAACGATCTCTCCACGTCCGAGCATTTCATTAACCTGACACGACCGGCGATAATAAAACGGTTACACCGCAAAGCATCCAAACCTGGCATTATATTTGAGCAATAACTCTTTTATTCTACGATTGTATGACCATTTCTGTTTAGCCACGTGAATATTACATGTGAATCGAAACGCAGGCAGACTTAATGAAGCCTCACTTCGCCTTAATACAATGGCTGATAATATTCTGGTAATACTACAGCTTAATGCTGTAACGGTTACAGAACACTTCGATAAATGGTAGGTCAGCTCAATCAATGTTCATCTTTTGTGAACTTTAAATTAGAACTAGCTCTTATCTATACTAATATCTATACTAATATTATAAAGAGGAAAGGTTTGATTTTTTGTTTGTTTGTTTGTTTGTATGAATTGAATAGGCTCCGAAACTACTGGACCGATTTGAAAAATTCTTTCACCGTTAGGAAGCTTACTTTTCAGGGAGTGACATAGGCTATATTTTATCCCGGAATTCCCACGGGAACGGGAACTACGCGGGTGAAACCGCGAGGCGATCGTCTAGTTCAGTAATAAATATAGAAACAAAAGAGAGTGAGTGTTAATGAACCTCACGATAGAAGTGAAAGCTTACACCAAGCACTCATTGTAACACTAGTCATTGAGAGATGACGATGATGATGACCGCTGGAGCCGAGTAAAGCCGAGTGCGATTCAGCGTAACTGATCCCAGCGTGACGACTCAGATTTCGTCCACTGCTCTGTAAGTGCGCCGAAAGAAGATTTCAATACATCACAATATAATATCGCATTATAATTAGGCAAAGCTAACGTTGATTACCAGCCATGTAAAAAATCCACTGTACACGATACAACCAATACCGATCAAATATTAAGTTTCACTGGTACATGAAAATACGCACGGTGTTTTATTTCCGGTACAAAAGGTGAAACGGCATCAAAGATGTAATAATGGAGTAACCTAGCTAGTTAAAATGAGCTGTGCCAATGCTCAACTGGATAATAATAGGACGATAACGGCTATTATATCCATTATGTATACCTATCGTACAATAGGGAGATATAATAAATGCTAAATGGCAGTCATTATTATCAGTACAGGTAAGAGCATTCATAAATAATTCGAGCCTGTAAGGTTGAAGAGTTGAATCCGTAATGGAATAAGTGATTTTACTGGTATATTTTTTATTTAAACACAAAAAGTACAAAATGGTGGGCTTAATGCGAGTCATTTATTTACATGTCAACCGTTAGGTGTTGAGGTTTGAAAGATGGTATTTTTATTTGAAAAACGTATTTACTGTAGTAAATTCCTTAGGAAAATCTAGGAAAGAAAGAAAGAAATATATAAATATTGCTGGACAATCTACACAGCATCATCTTGCCCTAAACTAAGCAGAGCTTGTGTTATGGGTAGTACATGTCTATGGGTACTTAATACAATAAATTACATAGATAGATATTTTTATTATACTTAGAAAATACCCAGAACATCCGGAACAAATATTTGCAGATAGTACAAACATTTGTCCCAAGGCGGGAATCGAACCCGCAACCCCTTGCGTCGCAGGTGGACCTTCACCCGCCGCGCCAAACGCGGTCGTCTAAATACAATTACAGTCCGACTGGTATTGAAATGCATCAGTTGAGCTACCTGTAGAATGTTTGCAACAGTCTGCAGTTAGCTCAATTGTTTCAATTGTAAATACCTACTAGTTCCAATTTATTTATATTATTTTATTGTAAATTTCTTTGAGAATAAAGATATTTTTTTAATTACAGTCCTCATGTTTAATTCATTAAAATTGACTGAGTAATAATGAACTAGTGAGGGATAAGCAATTCACTCAAACAACTAATTGGCTCGACATGACTTTAGACCATCTTAGTGCATGACGACATGCAAGTGAAAGAAGATAGTGCTACATAATGATTCTAGAGAAAAAAGAATAGAATAAAATAGAATAGAGATTTATTTAGCACACAAAACTGAGGGAATGTGAAAACCAAAAAAAAATATACTAAACACAACAATAGAGACTGCCTAAAACAAACAACATAAAACAAGTGCCTGCTTTAAAAAAATAAATTAAAAATGAACTCTACGTGTAGAGTTTGATCAAAGAAATTGGTCGTTCCCTAGTGCGTGTCTAAACAGGGCTAGCCTCAGCTTAATGCCGCTACCGCCCGAGGACGGAAAAAAAGCTGGTTTTCAGTGGGTGGGACTACATTACGAGTCCATAGAAAACGATCGTCCATTGCATTGCGAAAGTGCGAGGTAGCATTATAACGATAGCAGCTCCACGCATTCCTTGGTCATCGTGCAAGACGTCACGCAAATAATAAAAGACAGGTACAGCTTCAGTGAATTCTTTTCTATTAAGTGAATTCAATTCCTATTTTTCTTTATTGCACGAAATAAAACATACTTACATAAAACATGCCACAGTAAAATACGACAGTGCTGCAGTGAAATACGGTAGTAGTACACTGAAATACGACAGTGCTACAGTGAATTACGACAGTGCTACAGTGAAATACGATAGTGCTATAGTGAAATACGATAGTACTACACTGAAATACGACAGTGCTACAGTGTAACACGACAGTGCTACAGTGAAATACAACAGTGCTACAGTGAAATATGAAAGTGCTATAGTGAAATACGATAGCGAAATATGATAGTGCTGCAGTGTAATAAGACAGTGCTATAGTGAAATACGATAGTGCTACAGTTACAGTGAAATATGATAGTGAAATACGACAGTGCTGCAGTGAAATACGATAGTGATACAGTGAAATACGATAGTGCTACAGTGAAATACGATAGTGCTACAGTGAAATACGATAGTGCTACAGTGAAATACGATAGTGCTACAGTGAAATACGATAGTGCTGCAGTGAAATACGACAGTGTTACAGTGAAATCTAGTGTTACCTATCAGTTCCATTGCAGTGCGAAGGTGCGAGGTGGTTCTGTGATAGGTGCGGCGCGGGCGTGGCCGGCGCGTGCGGTGTGTGCGGCGTGCTTCGCCAGCCTGTGAGCAAGGGCGCCTCTCCACTCGCCCCCAGTAGTTTTAACCTGGTGGTAAAGTCGATTTTATAATTAAACTAGTTTCTGCCCGCGGCTTCGCACGCGCTATTTCTATGGAAACATTATTTCTATCCCATTGGAACTGATTTATGGAATAAAACCTAACATAAGTGTTATTCCAGGTCTAGAACAACATATATGCTAAATTAGAACCTTAAATAGCTAAATTAGATTAGTTATGGCGAGAAAAGTAAAAAACATGCATCCATTCATCCAAACTTTCGCATTTATAATATTACTAGTTTATGCTCGCGGCTTCGCTCACGTTGGTTGGAAGGTTATTTCTATCTCATGGGAACTGTTTTATGGGATAAAATGTAGCCTATGTTTGATTCCAGGCTTAGAGCTACACCGATGCAAAATATTAGCTCAATCTATTTAGTAGTTTTGGTGTGAAGACGTAACAAACTATCCATCCATCTATCTATCCTACCATCCATCCATCCATCCATACAACCATCCATCCATCCATCTATCCATCCAAACTTTCATATTAATATTAATAGTGTGATTAGTGTTGCTGATGATAAAAGTAAAGTCTTCATTAAAATCACATCACACTATCACACTTATAAATGCGAAAGTTTGGATGAATGTATAGATGGATGAATGTATGGATGTTTGTTACCTCTTCACGCCAAAAATACTGAATGGATCGGGTTGAAATTTTGCATACAGGTAATTCTAATCCTGGAATCAAACATAGGCTTACTTTTTATCCCATAAATCAGTTCCCATGGGATAGAAATCACCTTTAAACGTTTATAGAAACAACGCGTACGAGGCCGCGGGCATAAACTAGTAATTAGATAGATAGAAAACACTTTATTATACCACACAAATACAGGAAACAATACGGAGAAAAGCTTAGAAAAAAAAGGAAGTATAAAAGACGGCCTTATCGCTGAAAGCGATCTCTTCCAGGCAACCTTGGGATGGACTGGAAATTATAGAACAAAAAAGACGGTGGCACTGAATAAATATATAGATATGTACCTATTTAAAGAAAACGAAACAAATACACTACATACCTACACAGAATAATAATAAACTTACATAAACATAAAAAAGGTTGTCTAACTCTTTACAAGGATATATAATGCTGATGAAGCTGTTTTTTGAAGATAGGAAGTGATTTTGCACGTCTGATGTCCAGAGGGAGATCATTCCATAGACGGGTAGCTTGTACAGTGAAAGATTTGTCATAGAAAGAGGTGGTGTGAGCAGGGACTTTTAAGATGAGGGTTTCAGAGGAACGCAAAGAGAGCAAGTGAGAGTTTGAGAGTAATTAATACAAGAAGCTCAGGTCTAAACCCGGGTTTAAACCACGAGCGAAGCGAACCCATTTTCACTCGCAAGAGTAAAGTGTATACTTGTATTTCTACAAACAAATAGTCCAGTGCAAAGGACTGATCGAGCAGAAAGCGTTGAAATTAACTTCGCCTACTCATCTTTCATTTTCCGTTCATTATCCTTTCGCGGTTGAAACCGGGCTTAAGGACTCTCTATTATATTTAGATAAAAAGAACACATTTAAATTCTTAACTGCCAATATAATCATTTTATTCGTCACATACGTAATACAATCCCAAAACTAAAAAGCTTCTATGAACTAAACTAAATAAAAAGCTAGCTTTGAAAACTAATAAAGAAATTGCAAAAAAAATGACTGAAAAAGTTTTGCAATAACACAACACGCCCTATTCGGTACGAGTCTGCAAATATAAACCAAAGGTAGGTGAATAAACTTTAATAAACCCAAGTGAGCTGAGTTTGCAGGTAAATAAATATACACAGTTTATTTCAGTTCTGTGTTCTAAACCTTACTTCAGCAAAGCGAATCGTTTTAATTGTCGGAGCGTTGAACATAACCCATAGTCAAGTCCGTTATTTCGTGACACCGGCAGTAAAACCACTGAATTTACTGTAATTTTAGTGTTAACTTTATCTCCTTTCAGATAAACTAAAGTGCCGCGCAATAAAACAGCTGTGATACATCCAATTCCATCCCTCAAATGACCGAAACCCCCATGAAATAGCAACGACTCTATTTATAGGAGTGAAGGGTGTACCCCCTTATTATCAGAAATGGAAGGTGGAAACAGACTGCGTCGAGAAATTTAACGGGGTTCTATTCGCACTGCATAATAAAAACGTTAAAATCCATTTAGAAATTGAAACTCAGAGATCCGCAGAACGGTAACGTTCTGCAGATATGAGATTTTTTAGAGAAAAGGGCAAAATCGTTTGAAACCCAAGCGACTTAATAGCACACGAACGGCTACCGGTAAAAATTGAGTTTTCCATTGCGATCTCTTGGGGAGGTGTAAAGGAAGGCTCTCGCATAGAGCTGTCGAGCCGTAAAATGAGATATAAACCGCTCAAAAATGCGATCACTTACATTGCGACGCGCGCCCAATGCTTATTCGTATTGCTTTATCAGGGGAGTTGCGATACGCGAACATGCTTATTGAATTCGCAAACATACATAGGTTTAACCTAAATAGATATGGTGTGCTCGCATCGAATCTCTTAATGCCATCAAGAAGGAATATTATGGTAGCTGAGTGCGTGGAAAACTGACTCTTCTTGCATTAGAATTAAGCTTTAGTATGATAATACGCGTTGTATTAGATAACCAACTTTAGGTGTATAAACCACATAATCTCCGTGGTTTAGGAGCGTTTAGTGATGGACTATAAAGTCGATAAGAAATCGACTTGCTGATTGTATCCATGCTCCGCGGAAAAATGTTTTATTGAAATTCATTAGTGAGATTGCAAGTTTTCTTTTACATCGCAGTCAAGGTAGGCATATGTTTTCAAAGAGTGACTAACTGCCAATTTAAATTCACGGATGGATTTCCGGCACTACATTTATATATTTTATAGAATAGCCGTTGTGTCCCCTGCGGCGGTAGATTAAAAAAATCCTGTTAATTTTATGAAGCAATACCAGCCTTACCAAGTTCAAACCGGTAACTCCCATTTGTTCTATAGGACTATGACGCTATGACGTCATAGAACTGTTACCACTTTTTTATCCCTGTAGTTCCATGGTAGAACTATTGAAACAACACCTGGCCCATTTGTTCTATAGAACTGATAAGACTTGGTAACTTCCATCAGTTCTATAGAACTGTTAATCCATGGACCTGTTAAAACTTTTTTGTCCTTGTTATTTCTTAAATAACATATTAGGTTAAAATGTCTACTTAACACGTCTAATTATATGCTGTGTACACATAGGTTACGTCTCAAGCCAGTTCGTATTCTCAATGAATTTTTTGTGTTTTATTATTGTTGCTTGTTATGTGTTTTGTGTACCTAATAAACATAAATAAATAAATAAAGAGTAGGTAGTTACGGAAACCCCTCACCCCTCTGTTTTAGATTAAGTCTAGACTCTAGAAATGTGCTGATTAGACAGCACATGGTGTTCTTAGAATGTAAGTGCTTACTCGGCGCGACTCTGGTGGTCGATGCGTCTGCATGCACCTGTGTGAGACAATAAAGAGTTTGCCTCCGAATCGGCAAGACCTATTTTTGGTATTTTATTCAATTTCCTTAAGTTTTCATCAAAATGATATCCGTAAAAACGTTCCCAAATCAAGAGTGGCGCAGCCGATACAGATTTCCCTCATTTTCTCGAGTTTTCCGCAATTTTCCAACTTAAAAATCAGTCAGAAAATTCGCCATAAAAATTGTAGAAATTACGGTCTTCTGTGTGAACCAAAAAAATGACTCTAAACGGGTATCGAAAAGTGAGTGCGGGAGTTGCAGTTGGTTGGTGAGTCAAAATTTTCGCCAAATCCTTCCTTAGTCCTCTCCTGTATTTTAAATGGTTTCTTTTTGTTTAAAAACTAATTAATTTGTTATTATTGAGATCAAACCTTGCTCTTTATAACGCTGGAATAAAATATAAGAGATTTTACATAGAGTTAGGAACAGATAGAAATTGCACATTTTCAAAATCAAATGTTGTAAGTACTGTAAGCATTAAATTATGGAATTGTGGATCTTAGCATTGATCAAAAATTAGTCTTAATTATATTCGTTGAAAAATATTTTTATTTTTTGATCTTATATTTTAATTTTACAATTTATTTTTACAAGAATTTTACATTTTCCCTGTTTTAAAATTTTATGCTTGTTTTATAAGTGTAATTTTCACTGTGTTTTTTGTGTCGTGTGTCATTTCATTGTTGTGTCGTGTATTTTTCTTATAAGATTGTGAATTAAGCAAGTGTATTCTCTGCTAAGTTCTCTAAGTTGCTAAGTCTCTGTGTTTTTGCATTAAGTTACGCGGTAGAGATGACGAGTGAAACAGTGAATAAACCGATTCCAAGAGAAATAGTGCAAATTATTCCAAATTTTACCGGTGATAAAAGACAATTAAATTTATTCTTGCGAAAATGTCAGTACATAATTGACTGATAAGGTAGTTCAAAAGAACAAAATTTATACGTGTTCAATATTATCACGAGCAGGCTTACAGAGAATGCAGCTGCCCTTTTATCAGAAAGGGATGAGATTGTGACGTGGTCCGCCCTTAAAGCCTTGCTTATCCAACATTTTGGAGACCCCCGTGTGTATTAACATCGAGTTAGAATCACTAAAGATAAAATCGGATGAGAATTAATTGGATTTTTGCAATCGAATTCAAAGCGTACGATCATTATTAATTTCAAAAGTGAACACCAATGCGGAAAGTGATTTAAAAAAGGCTAAATTGATTATTTATGATAATACGGCTCTGAATGTATTTTTGTACAATCTTCCTGAAAATTTGGTTAGAATAGTGAGGTTAAAAGCACCTAGTACTCTAGAAGCGGCATTGAGTGTTGTGCTAGAAGAAGTGAATTTTATAGGGCAATATAACATGAGAAATCGTATTCACGGTAATAATCAAAACTCTACCTCAGGGTCAAGGCCTTTGGTAAGTCAAGGTCAACTGATGGGTTATAAGCCTATGTTAGGTGGTACCAGTAATAATGTGACTAATTTTGGGATTCCCCAAAATGCGCAGATTAGGATGCCTCAATCTTAAGGCCAAGGTCAAGGGAAATTCGGAACACGCCCACAGAGTTTTGGATATCGGCCACAGTATGGTTTTCAGTCACAACATTTCGGCCTTCCGAGATTTGGCCTTCAGCCTCAACAAGCATTCGGGTATAGACCTCCGCAACAGTTTAGGATAGAGTCCCACAACCTTTTGGCTATAGGCCCCCACAACCATTTGGTTTCAAGCCAAATTTACCGGCAGTAGGACCACCAAATATTCCTCCTCAAGGACAAATACCACAGTTGCAAAATGCCGACGTATCTATGAGGACAGCGCCTCATAGACCTCTACAAAATGAGTTTAGGTTAAACGAAATAACCACGAATGACCATGAATACAGCGACACCGTTATGCCTACGACGGCATTTTATAATAGCGACGCATATTACGATAGTTGTGATGGCTATGGCTATGGTTATGCAAATGAAATGTACTATGGTTATGACGACTCTTCATCATTATTGCCTCTACCATCAATTGAAAATAATGTTACGAAAAATAACAATATCGTAAAAACTGAGAGTAATGCTAAAAGTCCTTCGGATTTTTGCATAACAGCCTCGGATGCCAAGTAGTCTTAGAAATAAAATTGTGACCCAAAATTAAAACTTCCATATGTTTATTTGGAAGAGATAGACGCAAAAATAATGATTGATACCGGAAGTATGAGATCGTTCTTAAGTCCGCGAAAAGCTTATGAATATTTTCCCCAATTTATTCAGAAGGAACGGTTTCAAGTTGTTAGCACCCACGCATCTAGTATTCACAATGAAGAAGTAGAGATCCCTATATTCCCATCCTTTGTAAGCAACGATTGCCATAAATTTTACCTTTATGACGTTGATACGCGTTATGATGGACTGATTGGAAATGATCTTCTGCAACAATTAGGCGCGATTATTGTTTTAAAAGAACAGCTCTTGAAGACAAGTACCAACAACTTGTACTCCAATAATCAATAATAGTTTAAATTATATGATCGATATTCCCCCGTGGTCAGAAAAAAGAGTTAAGCTGCCTATAAATCAACATTCAGGCGAAACTATAAAAACACCTTAGATAAAACGAAATGCATCACATTTAAGGCACGTCTATAAGTAACATCATTTAATCAGTCGGAAAGCAAATTAAACCGTACAAAAGATACAATGGATGTAGAGACAGATAATTTATTAGAAGAAAACTTGTGTAAACTCAGACTTGACCATACCAACGAAGAACGTGAAAAAAATCTACAAGCTTTGTTTGGACTATAAAGATATTTTCTACTGTGACCAAATTCCTTTGAGTTTTACAAACCAAATTAAACACAAAATTAGGAAAAAGAACGAAGACCCTATATAATACATAAAACCATATAGACAGGCCCCTTTTGTGCAAGAAGAAATTAATAGGCAGGTAGACAAATTGCTGAAAGACAATGTCATCCAAGAGAACTAACGTTGATGCGTTATCTAGGATAAAAATAAACGCTTTAGGCTCAAATGATGATAAAAAAATCAATGGAGGTTAATATCGATGAAAAGGAGCACAAAGATAGAAGCAAGTTAACGGCTGAAAATAATAGAGAGCGAAAAGATTCTTTATCAGACAATAGTAGGACATTATCAGCGAGCCCTTTCTCGGATAAATTATCAACTTGTTCGGATCACGAACAAGTGCCTGTGCGATCGGAATCGAATAAATCTGAAACCATTCATTCTCACGTAGAGTTAGAGTCTGTAGGAATTCCAATTATACATGAAGCAGTTGACACTAAACCCAATCAGATCTTAGTATATTCTTGGTCTAAGAATGAATTACATGTAAAAGACTTATCTAGAAACAATCAAAAGGTATTGGAAATTTTCTTACCTTTGAAGTCGGAAATTGTTAAAGAATTTTTAAAACGCTACATCAAAGATAAAATATTTCATCTATTTTGAGGAATCAGAACATCGTAGACTATTTGGAAACTTAATAATAGAACTTTTTAAGAAAGGAATGGTATATTTTTACGAATGCACGGAAAGAGTCCTTTAAATTGAAGACGAGAGAGAGCAAAGAGTAGTAACTGTTAAACATCATTAAGGAAAGACATGCCAACGTGGTATCAAGGAAACGTTAGTCAGGATTCGTAGAAATTACTATTGGGAGAGAATGCAAGAAACAGTTGCAGCGGTTATAAATGCTTGTGAAGCATGCCAGAAAATGAAATATGATAGGAAACCAATAAAACCAGTTTTACAGTTGACGCAAACACACGACGCCCCATTTCAAGAAATTTTCATAGATCTTTTTAGTATTGAAGGGAAAACTTATTTGACCCTATTGATGCCTTCAGCAAATTATGACAGGCTATAAAAATTCAAGGTAAATCAACTCCTGAAGTAGTAAGAGCATTGATGAGCTATTTTACTGGAAAGAAATCCGGGAATACTTCCGGTCAAGGAAGGCAAAGATTTCTTTCAAACTGATTATTGGACTATAGTTAAGGTTATAAACTTGGACAAGATTAAACATGATTTAAATTACGTAACGACCAACTTTGAGCATTTGTGTAGATTAATCGACTGGAATTCGTCATACTCTCAGGAATTTATAAGTGTTAAAATACATACAGAGATTGTACGCGATTTAACTAAAGACAAGTTTAAACAAATTGTTCCATAACAACGATTTAGAAGAGGGCTTATAAATCCATTGGGTTCACTAATAAAAGTTGTTACAGGAAATCTTGATCATGATGACGCGATTAAATTTGATAGAGTGACGTCGGAATTACAGAATGATCAAATGATTATTTAAAAAAAAAATTACCTTGGTCTCTAAAATGTTTGAAAGTTTCATAAATGTAACAGAGTTGATTAATCGAAACACTATCAATTCAGCTAACCGCATTAAGAAGGTAGAAGAAATGATTAGCTATTTATCTAATAAAGAAAAGAGATGGGTATTTTAATCATATGTTTTCGCATTATTTAATGTTGACTGAAGTAATTTTCAAACCATCTTTATCCGGTTAAGTGAAATTGAAACAGCTCTAGCATTAAATAGAGTCTCTATATTGCACCAGTCTATTGTGAACTCCACCGAATTATTGTATCATTTGAAATTAATTTCGGAATCCGTAAGTTTAGTATATTTTCCTAATGAAAATAACTTGTTAAAATTAGAGGAAACTATTGTTGTAAAATCCTTTACTAAAAATAATCTGATAACGTTTATTTTGGAAATTCCGATAACTGATAATTGTACTTATAATTACTATAAAGTATATTCCTTACCAATTTTCCACCAGCCTGATAACAAACTATCTCCATTTTCCCTAAGTATCCCTACTACCTTTTGGCGAAGCGTACTCAATACATACCAATTGTCAAACCGTGCCGCCCGTTATCTGCTGGCGAACATTTCCTGTGTGCCGAGGATAATCGAGCATTCTACCATGAGCTTACCTGTGTAGAGCAGCTCATGAAGTTCCAAGATGACCCTGATCACTGCACGCAACATCAGGTAGAGATTGAAAGAGTCAAAGTCCAACGAATCAGTGAAAACAGTTGGATAATATTCAGCAGAGTTCATATGATGTTGTCAAAGCATTGCGACGGCGAGATCACTAAGCAGCCAATATTGGGGACTTACTTGGCAACCATCGACGAACCCTGTGATTTGGAGATCAATGGAATTCGTATACTTCACCGGATCCTTAAGGAATCGGATGCTGTTGAGCCAATTCCGCTAATCGCCTTACCGCAGCTACGCGTTAAAGCAACGATATCCAGTAAACGTGTGCTTAATATGAACGGAGTTAACTTCGACGAAGTGAAATACATGGCGTATTCTCTAAGGCATAGTGAAGTGATCGAAAGTGTTTTAGGTAATAACAAAGGCTATAACTTCAGTGAAAATTTAGGATTCGCGACTTTAGGTTTAGTAACTTTTAGTTTTCTTTTATTTGTATTTTATGTCCTTCGGCAAAAATTGCTGCGTTTTATGTGTAAGAAAAATTATCGGCACAAATCTCAAATCGATCCAACCGATAATTTTCCTCTTAGGGAGGGAGGAGTTACGGAAACCCCTCACCCCTCTGTTTTAGATTAAGTCTAGACTCTAGAAATGTGCTGATTAGACAGCACATGGTGTTCTTAGAATGTAAGTGCTTACTCGGCGCGACTCTGGTGGTCGATGCGTCTGCATGCACCTGTGTGAGACAATAAAGAGTTTGCCTCCGAATCGGCAAGACCTATTTTTGGTATTTTATTCAATTTCCTTAAGTTTTCATCAAAATGATATCCGTAAAAACGTTCCCAAATCAAGAGTAGGTACTATGATGGTTTCAATAATATTAGTTATTCTGTGGTATCGTCAAAATATTCAAGTCTGATCGGCGTTTGCCGACTTTCAAACAGCCTCATTGAAATGTCACGTAATTCTAAAAATGATTTCTTGATGACCGCACGAGAGTCTTTTTAGGACTGCACGAGAGGTCAACACTCGTGATTAAAGCGACACTCAAGAAGGGCCCTCGGCCTGGACAAACAAGAGACAGGTACTCGAACCTCTTGTGGCGACGCCCTAATGGCGTCGTCGCCGCGTTTACGTGACATACAATTTTTACAGTAATTTTTAGAAGGGTTGAAATTTAGTTTGATGAAAAAAGGGTTGATATAACTGTGATAGGGATATATTATAGTGAGGTAAATAAAAATAGTGCTAACACTGGCACATAGCAGTAACGTGAAGACAAGCAGCCCTTAGATTCACCGAATACAAGAAAAAGTTAATGGGATACTTGATTTTCCCTCAAATAACATACATCAAAAAGGCCCTTTAAGCCAGCAGCGAGCCAGTAAGTATTATAATGCGGATTATATTGCGGACAATATTTTTGTTGATAATAAGTATTTGCTAGTTTTTTTTATCTCTCATTTATTAAATTTTTCTGCTATGTATGTATGTACTAAGTTGATTGTAATCTTGTAGGTTATCTGTTTACTTCGCTTGTTCACACTTTTTATGTATGTACTATTCTTCTTAGTCGTGAAAACCTGTTAATAGCCTTCTGTTTCCATTTTCTTAATTTTTAATTTTTTTAATGTGCTGCTGGTTTTCCTTAAATAAATAAATAAACTTGAAAATATATCTATAAGATAAATAGGTGTCAGATATTTGGAAAATTATTCATGTTGAGCTACTAGTACATTTTAAGATTCAGTCAGTCTATAATACCGAATATTTCAAAACTGTTTCTGAGAGTTGGCTCTAGTTTTCATCCTCCAAATTCTGTTTGAGCATCAAATGGTAATATTACCAGGTTTCAGCTTTACTTGGCTTTTACGGCAGGTTGAGCCGGTGCCGTGTGCATGCATAATTGCGGAATACATGGATATGCCTGAGGCATCTTATCTACGAAGGTCATAGGCATGGATAAACAGACTGCTGAAACACAAATCTAGTAAGGTTTATCAAACATTGATTAGTATTATAGTTTATTTAACGTTATAACCTATTTGAAGTTTTTATTATAGTTTATTAGTATTATAAGTATAAGTTTACGACTGTACTGAGACTGCAAGGACCGAGACAAAAGACAATTTGTATGTGATGTAGCCTCCGATGATCTTGGTCTCCAAGATCACTTTTGGGACGCTGCGCCAGGCCAGAAAGTTACTGTGGTGCAAACTGAAATCTCTCTCCAAAATGATGTAGCACCAATGGTGATAATAACCATATCACCTGTGATTTTTTAAATAGTCAGTTCTATACAACTGTTAATCCATGGCTAATACATACATTTTATCACGGTGCTTAATTTTCCAGGATTCAATTAGATTATCCTGTACTTAGAGACAATATTCTGAAATTCTTTGATACTTCGTAGTATTTACAAAACAACCCGCCGACGTTTATTGGTTAAACAGATTTTCATGAAACATGGCTAAGAAAACTCGGGATAAAATTATCTATGACACAAAAAAAACTAAACGAAAATCGGTTCATCCGTTTGGGAGCTACGATACCACAGACAGATACACAGAGAGACACGTTAAACTTATAACACCCCTCTCTTTTTGCATCGGGGGCGTATCACCATGGGGGCCCTCCTCCATTGTGAAACCGCCTTAAAAACCTTACTAATTATTACAAACATCACTGACAAAAATCTGCTTATTTTCTAGGTACACGAAAAAAACCGTACACGTAAAAATACGTACATACATAATATAATGTCACATATCAGAATGTCGAGCTTCGTAAACGACAAGCGGATATAAGATGTCGTCGAGCTTCTGCCTTTTAACGGTTTCCGAGAATTTTTGAGAAGCGTAGCGCCTTTTTCTATCAAAAGCGATGAAATCAAAATGATTTCCAGGAGGTAATTAAATAATTCTGTGTTTTTTGAGCGCCACATTAATTTTTATGACCCATTGCCTAAATGGTTTTTATTTTAAGGTTGAAGTTTTCGATCTGATTCTCTAAGACAGTAATCATTTAAAAACTACTAATTTTAATAATAATAAAGGAACAATCCCATGTGCAGATAGTATATATAATATTGAGCGATCACGATTTAATTAAACATCTATATTGAACCAAACGCGTTTTTATTTCACGGTACAAAAATCAAAAAATGCTCTAGGCATGGTTTTCACATCGGACCAATACGTGACTGAAAACTTTTCGGCTACTTCAATTAGGATCGTGTTTTAAAGAGTTCCCAGTACTGAAGCAGTTTTAATTAAAATCTGTATTTTTCATCATCACTTTTTGGAAAGTCGGGGTTTTTCGGTACATACAATTGCAGTTGATTCAACAGAAATTGGATTGAACTTCCTTCTTTATAACGTTGCACTTTTGCTACGGCGTAGCACTTTTGCTACGGCGTAGCACTTCGTAGCACGCGCCGTAGACGGCGCTACGTCACTTTGCTTTTAGTGAAAGACTTCAACGCGCCTGTTATCACTCGTTACCTTGACTTTTGATCTTTCGCGAAGTACGAATAACTGTCTCAGTAAGAAGTAAGAATATACACGGACGGCTCCAAGACCGACACGGGCACGGGAGCAGGGATTCACTCAATGGATCTCAATATCAATGTATCGATGACCTTAGGCAAACACAGCTCCATTTTCCAATGTGAATGCGCAGCTATAACCGAGGCAGCCACAGCTGTGCTAAGAAGGGATATAGACAACCAGTGCGTGCGTATCCTATCTGACAGTGCTGCTACACTCACGGCCTTGGCAGAACACAGCTGCAACTCCAAGATCGTGTACGAATGTCACTTGGCACTTGAGAGAATTTCCTGCAGAAACAGGATAACCCTTCAATGGATCAAGGGGCATAGCGGATCACTCGGTAACGACGCCGCCGATGAGTTGGCACGGAAAGGTTCGGAGACGCCGATAATAGGCCCACCTCCGCTCCTTCCCCTACCATTCTCCCAAATACGAACATGGATAAGGCTTAAAACTAGAGAACAACACACCGAACGATGGACACACCTACAAGAGTGCCGCCAGGCAAGAGCAGCCCTTCCAGCTGCATCACCAAGGCTAACTAAGCGCCTACTAAACCTGACCAGAATGGACCTACGCGTCCTAGTGGGGACACTCACAGGACACTGCCCACTAAATAAACATCTCTTCACCATCGGAGCGACAGACAGCCCTCTCTGCAGGGGGTGTCTCAGTGACGAAGAATCAGCTGCTCACGTAGTCCTGGAATGCGAGGGAGTAACAGCGCAACGACACGAAATCCTCGACCACCCGAGGTCACTCCGCGAAGCCTGCGAAGATCCCAGGAAGATTCTGCGCTTCTGGACGGAGCTAGGCTGGTTACACTAGCAGAACAAAACACGCACAACGGACCAAACCGAGTCTAAGTGCGGAAAATAGAGTACACAATACAATACAATACAATAACTGTCTCAGTATCCGAAAACTGCGAAACACCTTTTTATCCCCGACATACACATACATGCATATCTGTGTGTCTGTTTGTGGCATTGTACCTCCTAACAGATAAGCCGATTTGGATTAGTTTTTTTTGAAAGTAGAAGAGTTGATCGAGAGTGCAGCTGTTCAACAGTGGTTAAAAAGTATCGGCAATGTTTTGTGAGATCAGCCTGTCTAGAAGAAATAACAGAGGCTCGTGAACCACCCAGTCGTCGCGACCCAAGCTCATCGTAATAACACTTACCGTGCTTTGTGTGCGCGGCGCGAGCGCGTGGAAAGGTCTAGTTCGCTGGCGGCCGACGCGCCGCCCTGCAGAGAGCCTCGTGAACCGCCTAGTCGCCGCGACCCCAGCCGGCACGTCATCATTTCTGAGAAAAACAAATGTGTATTAAGTCAATGCACAACATTAAAATATAATATAAATAAATAATAAATAATGCTGGACAATTCACACAGCATTATCTAGCATTGCCAGCCCCCAAGCGCTTAGCATTAAGCCAAGCGCTTGGGGCTAGATGGACTAGAGCTTGTGTTATGGGTACTAAATAACTGATAAACATAATACAATACACTACATAGATAGATATTTTTTTATTATACATAAAAGAACATCCAGAACACCCTGACCAGATATCTGCAGATCGTACACGTATTTGTCCCGAGGCGGGAATTGAACCCGCATCCTCCTGCGTCGCAGGCGGACCTTCGCCCGCTGCGCCACAGAGGTCGTCAAAATGTTATGTAGTACTAGCTTCCACCCGCGACTTTGCATGCGTATTTTCGGTATAGTAAGTATCCTATTATCTAAGTTAGGCTATGTTCTAAATGTACGCCAAAAACAACAAATCTCCACAAAATGGAACAGAACCATCACTTCAGATTATAAATTAGAATGTCATTAGAAGTAACGATGGCAAGTTGAACACATATTATATTGCATTGGTCATGGACAAATTTTTAATGGCATTGGTGATAGAAAATGCTGTGATTCATTATAATGCAGTGCTAAATTTTAATCAGTGTTTATTAACATCTTGATCTGTTCAGTAGTTTTGGAGATCCTAGGTAACAAAAATTCAGATTTCACAAACTTTCGGCTTTATAATATTAGTAGGATTGTCTAGTCTAGCTTCTAGCTAGAGCTTAGGTTGGTTAAAGTCTAGCTAGAACATCGTACCTATAAATATTTTTTTAAGTCTAGCAACTCAAGCAACATTCAAATGGACTACCATTTGAATGTTGCTTGAGTCGTCTTGTACAGAGTTTCATCTAGCATTTTCTTCAGAGTAAACAACAATCCATACGGGTACTTTTCCCTTTGCAATAGAACGTGAGATCTAACCATCGTGCAACACACAAAAGCAAAAGATTTCATTTCAAAGTTCCTCTTTTATTCAAAAGCAAAAGCTCATATCTGAAGCAAGATAGTACAGTAGGTAAGCAGCCACGTGTGAAATGAACAGCTCATATTATCTGCAAACTTGATTATAATCAACAGCAACGAGAGCAAATTACATCGCCGCTTCTAAAGAGGACTGTACAATAAAACCCATCATGAAGATAACATTCAAGTTTCATGAGTTCATTTCTCTCAATATCAAGGGCCCAGCCAGTCACCGAACAAAGGGAAAACAATAATGATAATAAACGTCCATCCATGAGAAGCGAATAAAGCGTAAATCGAATGAGCACATTGTTGCGACCCCATTCTTTTTATAAACCGCCGACCACTGTTCTGTTCAATGAAGCGTCCACTCTGCGAAAGTTCCATTCCAATTTACGAGGTTCCAAAGAAAACTCAGGCGTACTTCCGAACTCGCCTAACGAACTAAAAATTAAATTAAATTCGGTGCAATCGGTTGGCGCGCGCGGGTGCGGTGGCACAGCGGCAAACGAAGCAAGCCCAGGCAGGCCATCCCGCACGGGGCGGGCGGTAATTACCGTTGCTGCGGTAACGACCGGCAGGATCGGGTGCAAATATGCAATTAATTTATCGCTACTTACTGTGCGAGTGAGTACCTCGCCCCACTACGTCACCGAAACGTAAAGCTATTGTTGTATGTAAATAGGAACGTACGTGAATTGTTTCGGGTACACTGATTTCGGTAAATTTTAATGGTAGTACGTTGCGCAGTGCGGTATCCTGATTCTTGTTGGCGTATCTGCTTATCATGTTTATTCGAGTAATAGGCTTTAGACGTACTACTCACGTAGGTTTACTCATGGTAATTTGGTTACAAATTTACGTATTTACCAGCTCTATAAATTACATCTCGTGAAAATGTAAAATTACAGTGTTTCATTTCAAATAGAAAGAAGAATTTTTCGGTAGAGAATTTAATTTGGCATTCCAGAAAAATGGATTTCAATAATCGTAATTAAACTTTAATTACTATTTATTGGATACGAGCTCTGAAAAGTAAAATATAGTAGAGAATTTAATTTGGCATTCCAGAAAAATGGATTTCAATAATCTTAATTAAAGTATAATAACGATATATTGGATACGAGCTCTGAATAGTAAAATATAGTATACGAGTTTCTAAAGAACTCTTGGGATAAATAAATAAATAGTGCTGGACAATTCACCCAGCATTATCTAGCCCCAAGCTAAGCAGAGCTTGTGTTATGGGTACTAGATAACTGATATACATAATACAATACACTACATACATAGATATTTTTTATTATACATAGAAAAACATCCAGAACCCCTGTACAAATATCTGCAGATCGTACAAATATGGGATAATTTATTATACGCTCTGAATTTTTTGTTTGTGCAGGTTAATCGGTACAAAATTTTTACCTGTATTTGATTTACGTTCAGCAGAGCTATAAATGTCATTAAAACTGCATCCGGTGCTCATGAATAAGCTCACCACCTCGTTCCGTTAATCGCTTAATTATGAGTCATCATGTGCCATTACACGAATTGCTTCAAAGCGATCTCCTAATTTATTCAGAATGCAATTGTATTGACGCATTCAACTTCAAAATTAATCGGCTTCCAAGAACCAGTGTTCTGGATCCCTCAAATGAGATTTACGTGAGGATTTCCAATGAATTTCAATAATCAACTCTCTGTGCTGGGTAACTGGCAAACATGGCTTATTAATTTATTCGTTAGCGTGTGCTGTGCATTTACCGTTCACAAACGATCGCATTAACGTTAAAAAGTCACACTAATATTATAAATGCGAAAGTTTGGATGGATGAGTAGATGGATGGATGGATGTTTGTTACCTCTTCACGCCAAAACTACTGAACGAATCCGCCTGAAATTTGCATAAAGGTAATTCTAATCCTGGAATCAAACACAGGTTACTTTTTATCCCATAAATCAGTTCCCATGGGATAGACAACGCGTGCGAAGCCGCGGGCATAACCTAGTATTTAAATAATACTAAAACACCTGTATTTACGAGTAGGTACGTAGAAAATGTGCAAAATTAAACAGCAGTGAATAAATAGTGCTCTTGGAAATCTCGTCAAGGTCTACCACATAGAGTGGGCACGGGGTCTGAAAAATCGCTCAAAGCTGCTCACGCACAAACGCGTCTCAAACAATGTCAGTTCTGAAGCAATAGCGCACTTCCCCACGTCGAAATAATTCTCTATATCCGGATGAAATAGACGGTGTGTTTGGTAGCTCCTTTGTAACTTTACACGTCAGTAGTTCCTCGGTTTTATAAGGATTCAAATGCGGGGTGGATTTGAATAGCTTTTGCATGCAAAGTTTATTGCTAATCTGTTAGAGATTTAGAGCTTTATTTCGGTCTTGAAAGCTGGTTTCTATATCCGACTCATTTTATATTTAAACGTGTTTATTTTGATGATACGTATGAGATGCCACATGTGACGTGGACCGTTTCAGTATTCGGGTGGAGTGAGCTATGTCATAAAATACATAAATCATCGACAACAAACACGTACATGCTGGCAGTTAAAGCATTATTCGTTTCGCTTTTTGATGCATGAGCTAGTCCGGATTAAAAAGTAAAAAGTAGTGTCTGTTTTCGATATTTTTTGTTGTTTGGAGTGAGGGCGGGATCGCTGCAGGCCTATTTCAAAGAGCCGTCAGGCTGTTGTACCGTACATAAATCTTCGCCCCGGGCGCGCCGCACTGCGCCGCGACACATCATTAAAATTTACTACAGTCTGTAACTGTAAAAGTGTGATTCCTTGGACCAAATAAACCGAAGCAAGAATTTGTTTAGGAATCAATAAAACCTTTAATTAAATAATATCCCTATTCGAGTATTATTTTATTTATTACAGAACAATATTGTAAACCGGGTGGTTTTTTGAGAAGGGCGGTGATGGCCAAGTCCGAAACCACGAGAGTTAGAGAAGAGTTGTGAAAGGAGTCATGCCCTCGATTTATAAAAAAAACAATAACTGCATATTTAGTTTTTTTCATCTTTCACTTTTGATGGAAATCGACCCGAATGGTTTATCAAAAAAAGAAGGGTTAGGATTAAAGAGGATTAAAGAAAGGTATTAGGTTGAAGTTGAACGAAGATAAATAAAAATAATACAATCATTATGATACCCCGCACAATTTATGTTTTTTAGGTAGCATATCTGCTTCGGGTCTGGATTTCAGGAGTAATACGAACTAGTAAACCGAGAACAAGTTGCGTATGGGATGATTTATAAGCGTGGCTCGCTCTTTTCACTAATTACCAGAACGTGCCGTGGGCTGTTTCATCCAATAATTCGTCTTTGTGTATAGTCCTAATCCAGAACGAAAGAACTGTTCAATACCTCTAAATAAGCTAACTATTACTCGAATTACTGTCGAAGCGACGCGTGGCCCGAGAGCTGGTGACTTATCTGGCGCAGCGCATCAGCATTGCCATACAGCGGGGCAATGCAGCCAGCGTCTTGGGGACGCTTCGGACTAGTATTGAAATGGAACAGTTGAGCTACCTGTAGATTTTTAGCAACAATCTGCAGTTAGCTCAATTGTTTCAATTGTAATTACAAGTTCTAATTTGTTTCCATTGTTATATTGTAATTTTCTTTGTTAATAAAGAGTACTATACAGACGCATGAGTGGACGGCGAACTGCAACTAGATAGCGTGGAGGTACCATCAGGAGGTTTTTTTTTTAATTCTCTAAATTATAGTGCTGAACGGTTGTGAGTTGCAAAAATTATCAGTAAATATTTCAAACAAATTGTCAAAACCTTGCTGTGCAAAAAGGCTTACTATAAAATACCAGATTATCTAGAGGATAAAAAATCTTGGGACGGATAACAACTAACAGGCTAAAGGTTTCTTCGTCGCTTCTTTACTTTAGTCTACTTAACGAAGCGACAAAAATCAAAAAATATCACTTTATTTCCGTGTCAGTGTATAATTAGACCTTAAAGTGTACATTTATTGTATTTATGGAAATAAAGAGGTTTTGATTTTGTGGGCATTTATGCTTATTACCATACGCTTCTTCTGCCCACGGGTTGCTACAGTAGTTCATTTATTGTTTCTAAATCACGTATATTGGGACTTATTCTATACCTATCGCTAGATTCCCACTTGAGAATATAAACATCAATTAAAACAATATTGGTTTCTTTAAAATGCATAAAGCTAACACAAACTAAACCGGTGTTTATTACGACTTTTACAATAGTGACCAGAGAAAAAACCTGGTCAACAACTTTAAATAAGAAGAACGATAATTATAAGCTGTAGTTATAACTATTACTACTGCAAATAATACCTACTAGTATTGTTAGTTTCATGGTCTCCGTAGATAAAAGCTGGCTTATTTACGGCCATTTTATACTTGATTGCTCTATAAAACTTTAGCCTCTCAATACAGACGATTTTACTCGTGAATGTGCATTAGCATAATATTAAGATTTATAAGTATAGAGCTATGCTAGAGCTTATAAGGACAGCCCAAAGCTGATTAACTATCAAAGCTGATCCACTAGAGTCAATGTGTGACCGAGAGAAGCATAACATATACATTACTAGCTTCTGCCCGCGCCTTTGCACGCGTATTTTCGGTATAGGTAATAAGTAGCCTATTATCTTAGTTAGGCTTTGCTCTAAACGTACGCCAAATTTCATCTTCATCTGTTCAGTAGTTTTGAAGATCCTAGGTAACAAAAATTCAGATTTCACAAAATTTCGGCTTTATATTATAGTTAGCTGCTGCCCGCCGCTTCGCACGCGTTGTTTCTATGGAAACGCTGGTGATTTCTATCCCATGGGAACTGATTTATGGGATAAAAAGTAACCTATGTTTGATTCCAGGATTATAATTATCTGTATACAAAATTTCAGCCCGATCTGTTCAGTAGTTTTGGCGTGAAGAAGTAACAAACATCCATCCATCCATCCATACATCCATCCAAACTTTCGCATTTATGATATTAGTGTGATGTGATTGGTAGGATCTGTAGGTCGAGTAAAACGGTGTTACGGGGCGTGATGTACCACTCGCAAGAAGTACGATACGTTATGCCATGCGCTAAAATCCGTCTCGTTGCTAGTCTTTCTCTCCCCGTATCGACGACAGCACGTACGCTCGCTGTGTAACACGTTACATACGCCCTTTAAAGCCGGTTAATACCCACTTAAAGAAGATGACAACGGGGTAAAAAAAAATTTGATTAAATTATAACGTAAATTTTCTATTTTGGTACCTAATCAATACATTTCATCACATTTAATACTTCACAGGCCATAAATTTTTTAAAGGGCAATGTATACGCTTCTACGACAAAAATTCAAGTGAGTTGCAAAAAATATCAATAAATAAATTCAACCAAATTGTCAAAACCTTGCTATGCAAAAAGGCTTACTATAAAATATCAGATTATCTAGAGGATAAAAAAGCTTGGGACGGGTTTTGCTCCTACTCGAAAAATAACAAATAACTGGCTAAAGGTTTCTTTGTCTCTTCTTTACTTTAGTCTACATATCGAAGCGACAGAAATCAAAAATATCACTTTATTTCCGTGTCAGTATTTACTTTTATATTTTGACCTTTTCTAAGTGTACATTTATTGTATTTATGGAAATAAAGAGTGTTTGATTTTGATTTTGAGATAAGTAAAGAAAATGTACCAATTGTTTTAATGGTCCCCAAGTACCGGCTCTAAACTGCATATGGCTGAAACTCTTCTCTTTTATTATCGCGCGTCTGCGACTTCAAGCGATAAAAACTTGTTTCGCCTACAGAATAGTTAAGTATACGTTTTATTTCCCAAACAAGATAAAATGTCCGTGAAAAAATCAGCGGAACTAGAGCGAGAAGGGACTGCGGTAACCACCAAGCGAACTCATCACCCAGTCTTTACCGGAAAGGCACAAGAGTGAGTTATAAATAGCTTACGACATATTTATTTATTTCATTCGGATTGCCATCAGCTTAACGAATTACAATAGAAATTAAAATAGACACAGAAAGCTATTAATAGGCATTCGCTAATAGAATTATAATAATCTAGACGATCGCCTCGCGGTTTCATCCGCATAGTTCCCGTTCCCGTGGGAATTCCGGGATAAAATATAGCCTATGTCACTCCCTGAAAATTAAGCTTCCTAACGGTAAAATAATTTTTTTAATCGGTCCAGTAGTTTCGGAGCCTATTCAATACAAACAAACAAACAATCAAATCTTTTCTCTTTATAATATTAGTATAGACTACATAAGTGTGAACACTAAAATTTTTTCATCGACAATTGTGTACTTAATGAAGCAATAAAATTATATTATACTAATATTATATCGCTTTCGGAATTATCAGGCTGAAGTGGCGATGGGCAGGCCATATAGCCCGCAGAACCGATAACTGTTGGAGAGTAAAGGTTCTCGAGTGGCAACCGCGATGCAATGCGAAACGGAGTGTGGGAAGACCTCCCACTCGATGAACTAACTACATTGTAGTAGCGGTCGCAAGGAGTCGATGGATGGAGGCGGCTCAGGCGCGCTATTCGTGGCGTCGTTTGGGGAAAGCCTATGTTCAACAGTGGACTTATAGGGACAGATGCTGATGATGATATCATATGCAAAAAACAAATTGCGACAAACTCGGTGGCGCGGCAGGCGAAGGTCCGCCTGCGGCGGAGGAGGTTGCGGGTTCGATTCCCGCCTTGGGACTAATGTTTGTACGATCTACAGATATTTGTTCCGGGATGTTCTGGTTGTTTCTATGTATAATAAAAAATATCTATATATGTAATGTATTATACTATGTATATCGTCATCTAGCTTAGCTTGGGGCTAGATGATGCTGTGTGGATTGTCCAGCAATATTTATTAATATTATATTGATGCTGTACGATGCTGATTCTCTTAGCAATCAAGAGTATCACAGGTTAAATAGATGTCAGTTAATTGAAACTACCAACGTGTTGTACTCAAAGGTTTTTGGTTTTACTATATAAACTAGCGTAGTTTGTCGAACTCGTAATGAATATAATGTAACATCGGCCAGTCGCCCTGTAACCACGATCGCTGCAACGCGGTGGAAACGTAGGGGAAAATAAAACAAAAGGTACACGATAAATAATCTATACTATAATCTATACTAATATTATACAGAGGAAAGATTCGATTGTTTGTTTGTTTGTTTTTATTGAATATGCTTCGAAACTACTGGACCGATTAGAAAAATTCTTTCACCGTTAGAAAGCTTACTTTTCAGGGAGTGACATAAGCTATATTTTATTCCGGAATTCTCTCCAAAACTACGAAAGTAATAACTACTAACTCCTAAACTATGCTCCGAAACTACTGAACCGATTTAAAAAAATCTTTCACCGTTATAAAGCTTACTTTTCAGGAAGTGACAAAAGCTATATTTTATCCCGGAATTCCCACGGGAACGGGAACTACGCAGGTGAAACCGCGAGACGATCGTCTAGTAATATTATAAAGAGGAAAGATTTGATTGTTCGTTTGTTTGTATTGAATAGGCTCCGAAACTACTGGATCGAATTGAAAAATACTTTTACCATTAGAAGCGCACTTTATTCCTGATGAACATAAGCTACTTTTTACCGCAGGAAAATGCTTCATTCCTACGGGAAAACGGGTAGTAAGAATGCAGCTAGTTTTTAATAAAGAATGTAAGCGGATTAATTACGAACCTTGTTTGTGTTGAAAGAACACCAACGTTCGTTGTACCTACCTATTGTCTATGCGTTAGTTTTGTTTCACCTTATTTCCCTTCAAAAGCCTGGTTTCTACTATCATAACGTCAGCAACTCATCTCCAACCCCTGAGCTAAATGGATCTCGATTGTTTTATCGCGGTGGGGAAGTGATTCTGCGAATTCTGCTAGTCCAGCCTTGTATGTGCTGCGATGGTGTGCGAGTCAAAGCTCTTTATTTAGCAGAGCAGGTATTTATTTTACAACTTCGAGGCAAAAAGACGTCAGCATTTTTTGTAGTCGAAGCTTTGTTTATTTTTTGCCTTTTGTGAAGTAAACGGAAGCTGTCACTCTCCGGCCCTACACAAAATACGTCGCTTCATTATAGGTAAGTTACTGAAAGCAGGCGCATTGTGTCATTTGTTTTTTCATACAATTAACCGCGCGGACGTTTCAAATCTGTCGACACTAAGACTACTCTAGTTCTGTTCATCCACAGTTGCGAATTCCGGTCGCAAAACTCAACGTGTAGCTACTCTCGCTTACTTACGAAAGGCCTGTTTTCGTACAAATTTTATGACTCTGAATTTTTATACATTTTTACGTATTAACTATTGTAAGGACCGAAAATTCAGTGTCAAGTGGAATAAAAATATACTTTCGTCATTCCAAAATAAAAAGGCAGCTCAACTTCGTACGAAATTTCAGTTCGATTAGAGTCCCGATCGAACGAAACGAAACGAAATTTCGTTCGTAAAGTAGACCTACAGTATACGAAAAACCAGAGACGATCGCGCCAGATTCCAGAAACATACCTTTACTCCACCAAGTGACTACAGTTGCGTGGAAGAACATAGAACAAAAAATAAACCTTAGTATTTGTCTGACAAGTAACATTTTAATTCATACTCGTATGTGCCATTAGTAGTTCAGTTCTAGAGGTTATTTTTGAACCTGTTGCCAAAAGCTAAGTTCGGCTAAGTGAGTTGGTAACTTTGCGCCTTGGGTTCAGTCCATTGCACTTCCAGAGTTTAAAACAAACGCTGAGGCAGGCTGGCACTTCTCTCTCCGCAACTTTAAACGTATAGCTTGTTTTTTAAACTTTCATGTGAATTTAGTTTCTATGATTTGACGAATAGGTTCGTATTCGTACGACTCAGCCCTTTAATTTCTTTAAGTAATACCATCAACTCTTTTTGTAGACTTTTTGTGCTCCAATTCACCTAAAGCCAACTGGAACAGATTGTGCAAAATTAACATTAAATACAATAAGCTGAGTTGAACTTTAGCCGGAGTTTCTTGGCAAGCTTCTCCATTAATTCAGGTGAAATGATCCGAACTTTGCAAGAAATAAAGTGGAAAAAACTGCGCTTTCTCAACTATAAAAATGCTATTGGCAAGTCTGCTAAAGTCGAAAATTGATTGTTGCTCCAGAGGGTAATGCGATTACTCACGCCAAAACTTCTTCTCACCTACATTTCCCCGACCACAAGTATATTTGAATAAAATATGAGCAGCGGCAAACTTCATGAAGTATTCGTACAGAAAGCATTTTTACGAACAATTTCGGTTGTAAATCTATTTATTATGCAAAACATAATGCAAGCTTTATACAGCGAGCTAATTGGATAAATTATTTCAAGGGAACTTCCCATTGGAACATCAATTTTATTGTTATCGTTCCCGTGAAACGAGTTCTCTAGGCAATTAAAGACGGGAGGCGACGATCGATATTTCAGGCGAACATAAATTGAAATAACTTATGTCTCGATGAAACGAACCAAAGTACATTATATCTCTGCCGGGGAATGAAATTCGAGAAGCGAAAACCGCTAACCATCCATTACATATATTAAAGGCATATGTTTGGTATCTTCGGCTCGGTTAAACTTAAATGCTCACGAATAAATGCCGCTTACTGAGTTACAAGCTCTATAGAAGTTGCCTTCCTCTTGTAGTTTAATCCTTGTGTGTTCGTTATATTTCAGCATAATTTTAGACTCTCTGACATTTGAAACTGCGCAGATACCGAAACTGATAATGAAGTAGCTTCGTTACGAAGAGAAAACCAAGACTTATCTTTATGATAATTAATAAACTTTGAAAAGTATCTGAAACAGCTAAGGGTAATTAATAAACCGAGATTATCGGAATATTTATGGAGACCAGAAAGATAGAGGTCATTAATAAGGATAAATGATAGAAAATCGGGGTCGTAGTTTTAATTTGCAATGTTCTTTGAGGCACCTGTGTGGGCGTTATGAATGGAGGCTTGGTTGGCATCTTAAACTATTATTATTAGACTAG
This sequence comes from Eupithecia subfuscata, assembly GCA_963564075.1. Classification (NCBI taxonomy): domain Eukaryota; kingdom Metazoa; phylum Arthropoda; class Insecta; order Lepidoptera; family Geometridae; genus Eupithecia; species Eupithecia subfuscata. Next base: position 8,264,631 of record OY751097.1, on the reverse strand, counting down.
GATATCTAGTAGGCACAAGAAATCGTATTTATAATCGTCAGCGTCGGCAGTTGATCGCTCAATATGTCATTTTATGCAATGGCTAAAATAATTAATGTCAACTATGACACTTCCTAAGACTGTATCCTGCTTCTCAAACTAAAGTTTGGTTGAACAAAGCTGTTTCCAGCTCATCGAGACATACATGTCTTACAGCTTATCAAAGATCAAACCTTCTTGAAATTTGAAACGCTGTATTCGAAAATACGATATTCAATCAACAACCAAAATATATCATCAGTGTTAAATGTAGGTGTTATCTGCTTCCTTCATACGAAAGGCAAATAGGTCTACGTTAACGATAAAGCACCTAATCGATAGCTTCAATCGTATTCGCCACGGGTTTAATGGATGCGAGCAAACAATATTTTGTATTGTTGCCATTTTAGCCGGCTTCGGGTCAGATTTACTGCGGCTTTCAATAAATGATCCATGTGTGATCAGAGATTTGTTGCTACAATGCTAAAATGGCGGCATACGATCAAAGTTAACTGGTAACTGGATTTTATGCCGAATTTTCTGATGTGCTATAAACAAATAATTCATTTATTTTCAGTTCACAAAAGACCTTTTGTCCTTTGTTTTGTTTTTTCCTTCTAACAGTTCATTATTATAACTATGTGTTGTGTAGAAAATACAGATATCTGTTTGTGAAAGTCTGGTGCCAGTGATAGGTATAAAACCTTTGTATTGCTCCACAGAGTTCGTTAAATTAGATGTTATTTTTACAATTAATTGTGCCTTAATGTGGTATGCTGTTACTGCTATAAGTATTTTATCCACTTAAGTAGAAGATTTATCCTCGTTTCGCCACATCTATTTACGCCACAGTATATAGCTAAGTATAAGTAAAGTATTTTGTCCCAGTTGGTAATTACGTAAAGTGCTTAAAAAGTTAGGACCAGTGAGGACAGTGGCAGTGATGGAAATATTTTAAGATTGATTGTGAATTATCTTGGTAACAACAGATTCTGTTACAAACTTGAGCGACAATATTGACTGACATAATTTTATTACTTAGATAGACATTAGCTTTGGCCCACTTTCCGTTCAATTAATAAGCGCGTTTTGTAAATAAACTAGGCTTAGTTTTTTTATTTCTTCAGAAATGCCAAATATACCAATAAGCCTAAATTCAAATTGCTCTGTGTATTGAACGACTTCAATACCAGGAGATTATTATTATAACTTAAAGAGCCTGGCCTCTTGTCGTTGTAATGATCCAATTTCCTCTAATTTTCTCTATCCAAATCAATGTTTTTGACTTCTTTATAGGACATGACAGCGACTTTCCCGTTGATCACACTCATATAGCTAATTCTTGGTATTCCCTTCCCTTGTCTTCCTTCAACTTTTCCTTCTATGACGTAACCTACTTATGAAGTTGTCATGTCGTTTCATTCTCCCTCTTCTGTTTTGAATAGTGTTCATTTAAAACCTTTTCTCCATAACTCTTTTTAGCACCTCTTCATTAGTAACCTTCTCCATCTAGCTAATCCCTTCCATCCTCCTCCAGTGCTAAATTTCAGACGCTTCAATCCTCTCTATATCCCGCCGTGTCATGGTCCCTGTTTCGCATCCAGAGGAGCTCCAAGAGATAGTTAGAATATTTAAAAGAGATATTTTAAAGTTAAAATGTCGTGTATATAACATGGGCGTGCCTAAATTTCAAATATTGTTCTTTCATTAACCATTCAAGATTAAACCTACTCACGTAAAATCTCACGTTAAAATTTACGTGACATTTTACGCAGTTTTGTTCCAATTTGGAGCAGAGCGCTGAAATAAATTTTAATTACAATGTCAGTTAAATATAAAATACACCCAACTTGCGCCATTTGCTACAAAAAAGCTCCAAACTTGTGACATTTTACGTGATTAGGCCGACGTCATGATTAATCTCAAGAAGGTAATCCGGAGTTTAAAAAAAATTAAACCCGACGCTCAAAGAAAGATGACGAGCTAATCAAATTTCGCGCAAGTTTGGAAAGTTCTCGGCAAGTTCTCAGATTCAATTAGTAGATACGCGTCCGCGTCCCGGGCGTCGCCCACGGCCGCGGCCCGCACCACCATCACGGTGATTTTCATTATTATGCCTGCCATAACCGTTCCCGCGCTTGCTCCAACGATACTCGCCTTTTTGTACAGAGCGCAACCCGAAATACTATTTCATTGTTTCAATTAACTCTCCTTGTGATAAGGGTAATAAGCCTGAAGAATTTCAAGCAGACGTTGTGTCCCTCTGTTCAAGACATTTTAGCAACAAGAGAAAACGTAACCACCGTCGCTAATTTTAATTTTCTTTTGTACTCGTAAATGTAACCCAGGAAAATGGTTTGTTTAAATAATAAACTGCGTCCATTGCTCCTGTGGTATGAAAAGTTTTCAATCATCGACAATGAGAGTGTTGAGAAAGCGACACCTCCGGGACACAAGTTGGTGGAAGATATGTGCGCCCTGCGGCACATTACCGCTCACGACACGTGCACATAATCAACCACTGGAACTTTGTGTATTTTTCACGTAACGTCGAATCGCTCCCCCGAGCCGCGGGACGATCCGGCATGCGATCGCTCAACAGCCGGACGAACCAAAAATAAAATATTTTCCCATTTCAAACCGAACTTGTTTTATCGATAGCGTCGAACGCTGCTGAGCTTTTGATCAGCGCCGTAATTAATTAAAAACGCCTCGACGCCAACTCTTAGTATAAATTCATCTAATATCTGCGTTTAGAGAATAAAGAGATGGAATTATAACTTCTCGTTATTGTTAAGGGCACTCTAATGACAGCAAAGGCGAGTACGGTTGGAACGTTTACAATGGATTCCTCCATCTTAGGAAATGTATAAAATCTTTGTGGAAAGTTCTGCAGTTCCTTGTTCCACGAGAAGATACTTGGAGGACACTCCTGCCGTAATAAAAGTTTATGAGCGTTCGATTTCATCCCACAAAAACGCTATTACGAATGACTGGCTTTTGTCCATCAACTTTTCTTTATTTGTTTTATTGACGACAACGTCTCTTTATTCGTTTGAGTGGTTACGATTTGTAATGGTTTAGTAGTTGGTATGATTAGTTATATAAATGATAAGTAGCCTTTATTCACAAAGAAAATAATACTAGTATTTACAATTGAAATAATTGAGCTGATCCATATCAATACCAGTCGGAAGCGTCCCCAAGACGCAGGCTGTATTGCCACGATAAAAAAAAAAACAAATGATACCATGGAATGATTTCCCCGATAAATTATCATGCATGCCCAACGTAGGGATTTATGGCACTCATCAGGGGAGGCATATATCCAGCAGTGGAATAATAAAGGATTTTGATGATGATGATCAGAATATCAGGGCAATACGGATAGGAATGTAGGCAAGCCCGTATTGATATTATAGGTGCCTCATTAATCTCTATACCTACCTGATTAATTGTTCGAGACCGATGTACCGTGAATAACATGCGGCAACATGCCTACCTACTCGCATGTCCGTTGGATAGATAACACTACGTTATAGCGCTGCGAGCATAATCGTGGTTTAACTTGGTGCTGTGGATATTATCCAGAACTATGTACAATTCTATGTATCTTTAAAAAATACATAGAATTATCCATAGTTTAAAGTATTCTACATAATTAAAAACACGTTGTTTTTATGTGGATTATAAATTAGGAATGTGTGTCGCACTTAAAATAAAGGTACCAATAGTTTATCTTTTGAAAATTAGACAGCTATTAGTGACATCAACGATGGGCACACAACTTTAAAAGTTTAATAAGAAATGAGTAGTTTTGGATTCAATTAGATGGTTCCTTTTTTTTTAATTAGTAAGTAGATGCACAAATGTGTAATCTTGGAAATTATCACAGATCTGTATCTTGAGAATGTGTGCATAACCTCTTACATATTCATTACACCTATAACAACTAAACAGGGCCGTAATTCGCTCGGAACCAGTGACCTAAGATAATGAACAGCGACATTAATTACCTAATGAACTAGCCTTTAATGACTATAGCATATTTATAATTCAATAGAACTGATCTCATTGAGTTCATCGATAAAATATTCTAGCCGTTTTATGAAGTTACTACTGTTGTACCTACTCATCGACGCATCATTTGATATTCATGAAAAAGTGGAAAAAACTGACTAAAACTTGTTCAGGAAAAGGGTGAAGACGATATAGTCGAGTCGATCCACAAATGCTACACCTGTTACACGTCCCATAACTCACAAACACTTGAGCTCTTCTATATCTGAAATACCATCCAGTAAATAACGTATAACTTTTTCCGTTCTATTACTTTCTATCTACGAATGTACATGTTTATACTTACTTCAAATGTACATATAGTCTAACATACATCTTTAATGTAAACAAGAAGAACTAGATAGTTTAAAACGTTAAAAAATGCAAAATATTTACCAAAGACATAATTTCGATTTCAATAATTTAATCGCATGTGTAATTCGCAAAGCGCCAGATGTGGTCATTTAAACCAAACCCGGCGATTCTAACCTCGAAAACAGGGATATACATAATTAAGCACTTCTCTATCCTCAAGTGACCCTCGACTAACAAGGTACAAAGCACAGAATAACAAACAAAACTGCCTGCCTACTAGGGAAGTATCAAGACCAGGCAAGTATCAAACTAAGCCAGAAATTCAAACACTGCTAAAAACATAAACATAAACTCTTGCTTTCAATATTAAAGTAGCTGAAGAGTTTCGACGACTTTCTTTTCACAAACTTTAAAACAACAAAACAGATAAGCATATCTCGCAAACTTCATGAAGCGTACTAAACAAAGTACTTTTCTAACGTTTTTTCTCGGCAATTCCTACGGGACTGAGTTGTATTAGGCACATTTGTATAGGAAATAGGTTGTTAACTATATATACAGGGCGTCCCACGGCTATGCCAAATGGAGGAAAAGTATTTTAAATATGTAGATAGAAAACTCTGCTGAAAAAAGGCTTCATTTTGATTTTAAAATCAATTTAAACTGCATTCAAAGATTTTTGAATAATCGCCCGTCTGAGCTGGGTGGGTTCAACCCACCAAATTGTAAAAAAACACCCGTCATTTTACGATTCCGATCAAAAGGCTCTCTCATAAGGATTTTTTTTTCTAAATAACATAGTATCTTAAAATATATCTTATTTCAAAATAGCTCCCCTTGGAGTCGAGATCCTAGGTCCGAGGAATACTGAGGCTCTTCGGGTTTTTTAAAAATTATCTGAGCGTCTGGTCGAAGCGACGCGTGACCCGAAAGCTGGTGTATCTGGCACATCAGCATTGCCATACAGCGCATTCTCAAAATCTTAATTCACAAAGAAAATTATAATCAAATAATAGAAATAAATTAGAACTAGTATTTACGATTGAAACAATTGAGCTACTCGTAACTGCAGACTGTTACAAACAATCTAAAGGTAGCTCAACTGATTCATATCAATACCAGTCGGAAGCGTCCCCAAGATGCTGGCTGCATTGCCCCGCTGTATGGCAATGCTGATGCGCTAAAACGAAGTTGCATTAAAGTAATAGTGATCTATCTATCTATGTCACATCTACGAAACAACGTCAGTTAATCAGTGGTAGAGATTTTAAAGTCAGAGATATTTAGCGTAAATGAACGTAGCAAGGCAAACGCTGCTGGTGAGCTAGCTGTGCAAACGGAAACCTGATTCACCTCGCTAAAGTTAAACGAAAGCACTCCAATAGAACTACGTAAAAGCAAACTAATTACTCTAAGTGTGTGATCGTGTATCCCCGAGGCTAAAGTCCTTAACTAATGTATGCGGATTTGCAAGACCGCGGCTTTACGGCTCAGTCAAATTAAAACGTCTACTTTCAGAAGATGAAAATTACTCTAGCAGGTAAGTCTCCCATAATTGATTAGCTATTAAATTCGCGATTTTACGAATGCACGTTTGTTTGAATAATATAACCAGAGAAGTAGCTCTAGGTGTGATATGGATTATCTGCTCATTTCACTTCAGCAGTAGACCACGTAACTTGAAAGTGATCCAAAAATGTTCACAGCTTGTCCATTGTACACCCCTTTATTGAAGTTAAAGAGCAAATTGCCTCTAAAGTCAGACCTTATATAATTGCATCAATCAGTCACACAAGCCGCACAAGTTATTCTTTTTTTGACGCAAGCTTTTCCGGCAAAAATATTAAACCAGGTTTCGCAGTTAGTTTGAAAAATTGATACATAAAAGGCGTAGCGTGTCCGAGTTGCGGTCACAAATAGTCCCGGTCGTATCCTCGCGCGAGCAGCATCGCCGCCTCTAGCGGATATAGGGGAGAGCCACCCGCGCGGTTGGATTTAACGGACAAAGGGAGCACCGGGCCCTTTCACGCTTCGCATATCAACCTTGCATGACATGTTCATATTTTCTCAGAAAGCAAACTTCAACCCTCGTATTGTCAAACCTGAGGAATACCACGATAGCGACCCTCAAAGAAAACCTTTCAAATAATGGTAATTGAAACTATTCGGGCCTAGTTTGATTATACGTACGCAAAAGCATCCTACATTTTATCGGAAGTAGACATAAAAAACTTAATTAACATTCCGAGTGTCCGAGCGTTTGCTACCCCTGAGTTAACACTCAAACCCGCCCTGGGAAAGCCATGAAACTTTTACGTCCTTGCCCGTGCACCTATTACACGGACGTCATATTTCATTGAATGGCTCGACACCGTTGGCTTTTATTAAACTCGTAACCAACATTTCCATCACCTTTTCAATGTCGATGTACTCGTTTTTATTTGTCCATGGGTATATTTTGGTTGGCAGTAACAGTAAAAATTCCGGGTATTTTGTTAACTGTAGGCTCGCTTAGTATAAATCGTTAATAAATTTCAAGAATTGTTTTTTACGCTTGTTTTTGAAATATGATGTGATGTGATTTTATGTAGAGTCTCAGTAGCCCTATTAGGATGAAGAAAACACAAAAGCGCTTGCGAATAACAAATCCGATCCCGAGGTGTTTGTCCAATTTGGCAAGAAAGGCTCTAAGCTGAAGATGATTTTTTTTTTTGCTTCTCTTCACCGTGCTACATAAAATAGATGCGAAAGATATTTGGTGCACTTAGTAAGAATTACCAGCGTTTAATTTCGTTAAAATATTGCAAATATTCGAAATAATGGAGTAATCATGTAAGTTATTGTTTGTTTCGGACATTAATGGGGTATAATGTTGGAATACGAAATATGTTCGACAATTTTATGGCCGTGCAACGTTATTTAGAATTTACTCGTAGATGTAAGTTCGATACACAGCCAAGTCATAGGAGATTTGTGGCTAACTTTGGATAGATTTCATACAGAACATCCTCGAAAATATGTTTTTAAATACTAAATATAAGGTTTAAATTCAAGAAGTATGGTTATATCATGTGATTATAATCCATTATATTGCTTAGGGTGCTAGCAAAATTACTTGAAAAGGAGTATTATATATAACACAGGCCGATTTCGAAACTATGCCTCTTTGCGAAAGTTTTTGAAAAAATTTATTCATTTACAACTTTATTCAGCTATTAAACAGGATCTTAACTCCAGTCAACATGGCTTTGTCGGAGGCAAATCTACCACCTCTAATCTTTTACTCAGTAGTGAGTATATCTCACACCACATGTCTGAGCTGTCTCAAGTGGATGTAATTTACACCGACTACACCAAATGATTTGATCGGATGGATCATTTGGTTCCTCTACAAAAACTACAGCTTATTGGAATAAGAGGCAACCTTTACCGCTGGTTCACCTCTTATGTTCATAATAGATGCCAAACGGTAGTGTTCAGTGGTTACTCTTCTTCTCCTATGAGTATTCCTTCTGGAGTCCTCAGGGTTCCCTGGTAGGTCCACTCCTATTCCTCATAATTGTTAAGGTAAATAAAACATTAGAAAGCAAAGACACTAAGAGGTGCCGTATAACTCGTCATACCATTAATTTGCCATAATAATGGGACCGCGAGAAAACACCCGATTTGACACAATAATGGCGTCTACTTAATTGCGAGGAAAATAAAGATTTGAATTCGTCAAAAAAATGTCGATTTCTTTTGTTATTTTTCCCCGTTGGTAACTCAAGGGACAAATCGCGCACATATTTCTGAAAAAATCTATCAACAGCTCAGCGTTACTGATTGTTGCCAAGGAAAATTTTCCGATAGGGGAACGATTCCATCTCGCGATCTGTTCCACGTGAAAGCACAAACAGCCCAATAACAATTGAATTTGTCCCATTAGTATCAATATTGGATTCCGTTCGCATTGTAGCTATCGCGGACAATCCCGTGTGACACTAGGTGACAGCCAGTGACAGCTCGGTCGCGAACCACTGGAAATGCTAACGTGATCAATCATTGACGACATCAATTGGGACACAATTTATCCGCTTATGCCGCCCCGACCCCTACATTTAAAGGGTTAATTGAATCTTGATATCGAAACAACCGAGGTTCTGCTGGCTGGAATAATTACAAAATAATTTAAACTTTTGCGATGTTGGGTAAGCGCTTAGATGACATGATAAATTTATGAATAGTTGCTGGATCAGAAGATTCATTTTATGGTCTGCTAAGTAGTTTTTCACAACAAATGCAGTAGGTAAAAAAATTGAAAATAATTTATACGCTACCTAATCAGCAGGCCAATCAATAGTCGTAGCACCTACGATTCATACAAAGAGTCAATAGAATTACGAATTCCGACCGCAATGCTTACATTCTCCGAAGAATAAATATATCTCAATAGATACGCCACGACAGCAAACGAGTGGCACATAACGAGCGCATATTGAGACATGGAGCGTTGTCACGTAGCCACACGTCGGCTATCCGTGGCACATCCACATCCACATTATGCTGATTCCCACTGAACGACGAGAACCCTCAACGAGCCACACAACAACCTGTATAAGATTTAGATTCTTATCGCATTTCAAATCGTATCCAAGTGCCACGAATGTAACACTTTGATTGTGACGTGAGCGTTTTGTAAAGAATTCTCACAGGAAATATTTTTAAATGGTTTTATGTCAACGTATGAACTCGTGCTGATTTTTGTGGCGTATAAATCTTCGTGCAGGATGCATAAGAGAACTGTTGTCTATCTTCAGTCTATTAACTCGGAAGCTTGCTTTATTGTGCATCATAGAATTTTGATACCACCACTTTACTAGTGAAGTGATTAGAAATTTGGCACTTACATAGATGAGTGCCAAATATTATACGAACACTACATAAACCGAATGTAAAGGCCATCGATGATGATGATTAGAAATGTATAGTTCATGAACAACTACGAGGTTTCGGATCCCGGTTCAACATTAGCTTACGAGAGTTTACCATGTTTATGTTATAACAACCCCGAACCCCATTTATATTGCAAAACACCCATATTTTATTTTTATATGCTGTGACTTTGACATCGAATTTATTAATACCTCCCACTATAGCATTTATTGCTTAAGGGGAGACTTTTGAATGCTCTGTGAAATACGTTGGTTGTTACGTAGGTAGGCACCCCCTGCTCTTGACATTATGAAAGCAAACTCAAATCGAACCACATTGAAAACTTCATAAATACAATCCAGCTCAACTTCCCATTCGCAGTAGTTAAGTTAAACATAACTCCTGTTTAACAAACCTACCAAAACGTGTTCCGACGAAACTTTCACATTAGACGTGTATTTGCCGAAACGAAACACGGACATGAGGTAATTTACGTGATAAACTGCGGATAATTTTATAAAACGAGCTTGGTGAACAATGAATCAAAATATACCGCAGATTGATTCAGATTCAGATTCAGATTCAGATTTCTTTATTGTCATACATCATACAAATAAAACATATACAAATTATTGTTGTGTAAATTAAATGATGAGGCTATGACTCGTCCAAAGTACACTAAATACAATTTTGCTGTAGAGGGGCAATAGTTAAGGTAAATGTACATAATATGCTTAAAACTAAGTTTCTTGTGAATCTATCACTTAGAGGTAGGTGATTCAACGAGGATGTCAGGTAATTTAGAAGATTTAACATTAAACTGACTATAATCATTTTCTAAAAACTCCTTGATGCTATATAGCGTTTTGTCAAGTAGAAGATTTCTTAATTCATTATTAAATCTATTTTCATTTGTAATTAATTTCAACTTTAGAGGGAGCTTATTGTAAAGTTTTTGGCCCATTATTTTAGGGAGCTGTTTTAGCATATTAAGTCGGTGCTGAATCGGCTCTAGCATCATTTTATTTCGTGCAGTGCGTTTATTACTACCCCCTCTTATAGTATATTCACTAAAATGTAGTCTGACATACTTTATGACCTCCATTATGTAGACTGCTACTGATGTTAATATGCGAAGTTTTTTAAAATGATCCCGACATGATTCTCTGTATTTAGCTTTTAATAACACTCGTATGGCACGCTTTTGCAGTTTAAGTACTCTTTCATGGTCTGTTGAGCTCCCAAATAAAATAATGCCATATGACATGATCGAGTGAATGTATGCATAATATATATCTTTCAGAGATGTGGGTGAAGTAATAGGTCTAAGTTGTTTAAGTGCGTAAATTCCTCTCGCCATTTTTTTACACGTTGAGTCTATATGCTGCTTCCAAGATAGCAATGGATCTAATTCAAAACCTAACATTTTTACTAACTTAGAACTTATTATGGTGTTCCTGTCTTTTAAGGGTATTGGTATTATGTTTACAGTTTGTACAGTCGTTGAGAAAAATATTATGTCTGTTTTATTTTCATTAAGTTTTAAGCCATTCATTTTAAACCAACCACTTAATTTAGCTATAGTGTCACTTATTTCACTCAAAAGAACTTCGTTGTTTTCTGCTGCTAAGATCACAGTTGTGTCGTCAGCATACTGAATAATTTCCCCTTTGATATTTAAATGGACTATATCATTTAAAAACGCCAAAAACAGGGTATTTCCCAGTGCGGATCCTTGAGGAACACCTATGGTAGAGCATTTGGGAGCTGATCTGACCCGTTTTCCCTTTACTTTTACTTCTACTATCTGCTGTCGGTTTCTTAAAAAAGATTCGATTAATTTAAAACTATTTCCTACTAAGCCATATACCTTTAGTTTTTCTAACAAGAGTTCATGATTAACTGAGTCAAATGCTTTTGACAAATCTAGAAAAACTCCTGCTACTTTTTTCTTAGCTTCAAGGTGGTTTATTACTTTTTCTATTAAACATTGAGTGGCCGATATTGTAGATCTTCCAGGTCTATAAGCATGCTGGCTATGTGACAAAATATTGTGAACCACTAGGTGATTTATAATAGAGTCGGACAAAACTGATTCTATTAGTTTCGATATAGTGGGGACTATTGCAATGGGTCTATAGTTCTCTATGTTAGACATTTCTCCTTTACCTTTAAACAGAGGTGTAATTCTCACTGTTTTTAAACACTCTGGGTAACAATTGGATGTAAGAACACTGTTTATTAAGAAGAGTAAGTGTTCCTTTAAATAAGGCATAATCTGATACAGAAAATTGCCTGTCAAATCGTACAGATCTCTTGTGTTAGATTTATCAATTTTTTTCTTCGCTAGTTTTAATAATGCTTCCTGACTTATACACTGAAATAACAAGTTGTTTTGTTTATTGTGGTATTTTCTTAAAAATGTTAATGCGTTTAAATTATTAGGTTTATTTGATTTTTGAAGATTGGTACCAATTGAAATGAAAAAGTCATTAATATAATCTGCGATGTGTTCCGATTTAATTTGGGTGTTAGTTAAATTGTCTATAAGATCCCATTCCCACTCTTTTATAACTTTGTTTGTTTCTTGCTTTATTACGTTCCACACCTCTTTTTTGGGGTTTTTAGAGTTCATAATGCGGTTCTCTACATATTCCATTTTTTCTTTTTTAACGAGATCATTTCTATTTTGAATTTTTGCACTAATTAGGCCATTTTTAGAAATTAACTCTGGGTACTGTCTTTGAATTGCATACAAGTCATTAATGTCATTCTGTAATTTTATTATTTTGTCACTTATCCAAGGGCATTTTTGTTTATTATTAATACGTTTTAATTTACTTGGAAAATAAATATCCAAGTTCCATATTATTTTATTCATAAATGTCTTAAAACTATTACTATTATAATTATTAAATATTTTATCCCAATCATATGCCAACATTGCGCAGCCAAATTCCTCTATTTTCTGAAAATTAAAAGTACGAGATTCAATGTACCTGAATTTTTCTATTCGGTGGTTTATGAGCTCTACACTCGCTAACTGGGCGTCATGATCCGATAAAGCTGTAGCCAAGGGCTTTACATGAATGGCATGACGTTGGATGTTAGTCACTACGCAGTCAATAGAGGTAGCAGAGTCATCTTTTATTCTAGTGGCAAAATCAACTACATTTCTAAAACCATTAATTAACATTAACTCTGTAAGATCTTTTTTATTCGGTATATTAAGTAGAAAGTCAACATTCCAATCCCCCATAATAATTATTTTAATTTTTGCGACGCTACATAGTAATTCAAAGAGCTTTTTGAGTACCTCGATCATGATAGTAAAATCACCTAATCCTGTTCTATACATACCTATAATCCACAATGAATCATAAGGAGTGCTAATCTCCAATGACGCCAATTCACATTCGTACTCTACAGTTAAGGCATCAATACTGTTGATACGTTTACATTTAGTATTATTTCTAACTAAAATAGAAACTCCACCGTGAATACGATTTTTTCTTACATAGTGATTGGCGTGAGTGTAACCATTTATTACTAAATTACACACAGTATCCGTGGAGAGCCACGTCTCAGTTAATATTAACACATGAGGCAAGTACGTTTCTACAATTCCTTCCAATAGCATTATCTTATTGCCTACGCTACAACAGTTTTGATGCATTATTTTAAATTCGTTTAGGTCACAAGTAGTGCCTCCTGGGGGCATTCTAAAAAAGGGTTAGCATTTTCCTTGCTGGAATTAACTGTTAAGTTACTACCGGTTGTATCGGTATTCGTCGTTATATTATTTCCATTTGCGTACGGAATTACACAGTCTTTTATAAGAATTAAATTCCCATAAGTATGCGTGGATACAAAAGATGAATTATGTATAATTATTTTACTTAGGTAATTACAAAACTTCTTCGTAATCATGTGTTTAGATGCTAAAAACCTATTTTTAAATAGATTAATGTCGATAACAGTCATTACCGGCGAATTATAAGCTAACTTACAGAGCTCCATATTTATCCAGTAAATCAATTCGTTGTAGGACTCATCAAATGTATTTTTCGCGTGATGATATGGTAAAGTAGTGATTTGAAATTTTAACTTTTGACTTGCGCATACTTGTTTGATGTACTTCACGTTCTCCAGGTTATATTGATCGCAGTCCGATGCAATAATGATGACGTCATCTCCTTGGGTGAAGTCCTTTGTGAGTACCTGAAAGTTCTTTACCAGCTCCCCAATAGGGGCCCCGGGCTTGCAAATGGAGAGGATAGAGTCGTATTCGTCCTTGGTTCTCCTTATATATTCTGCAATTGATTTTCCGTAGATGTCACATAAAATTAACATTTTCCTTGGTTTTTTTTGTGAAACTTCTTCCCTAATCCTAGCACTGCTATTTGTCAAGTCAGTTTGATTGTCATGAGGTTGCTTACTGTTTGAGCTACTTGGATTACATTTTGTCTTTTCCCTTGAATTTGCTGTCGTTAATGTAAGGCTTTCAAGTGTTTTGCTTTTCATTGTTTGATTTTTGCTCGTATCCTTTGCGTTTTTACACAGTTTTGTGCTATTTTTCATACTCAAGGATTTTTTGTCTTGTTTTTTAGATTTTTCTTGCAATTTTTGGTTGGCTTTTGGTTTTATATACGATTTATTTTTATTATTACATTTCAGGTTCAAATTATCATCCTTGATCTCATTTATGTCTTTGTTTAGAGCGGGCTTAGACATACTTTTTGTGTTTTTTAATTCAATATTTTCTGTCTGTAGGTTTATTACCTGATTTTTTAATGTATCTATTTCCATTTTCAATAAATTCAAGGCATCTTCACTTTCTTTCCGAATTTTGCTGTGTAATTTTTCGAACAAGGCAACGTTATTTTCATGCATTTTGATAATATTTAGAGCTTCTTCATGCTCTGATACATCCTGCAGGCTTTGCATTAACCGCTCCTTCAGTTTACTATTTTGTAAGTCTAGGTCTTCTAACTCGCTTTCTCTGGATGCTAGTGCAGCTTTTAGATCGGCAATTTGATTCAGTAAATTTTTGTAATCATCTGAGCAATCATCTTGTTCCTTTAACAATTTTATGTTAAGCGCCTGTGCTTTTTGTAACTCAGTTGTAAGTTTACGAATTTTGTTTTCTGCATCATGCATTGCTATCCGACTACGAGTTTGCATCATCTTCTATTCCTCTAGTGCAAAAAGTGACTTCGCAGGGGTCTGAACTCGGAGCGACTAAGCCTAACGCCTCTTCAGTCGCTACCGCTGACCACTCCGCTAGCTGAGCTCTACTTGAGGCAGTCGAAAATGTGAGATGGTCTACGCTACTCGTAGTGATTTGGCTTTTTACTCTTGTCGGTTATTATTAGTCATTGTTTGTCTTTTGTCCGTTTCGTTACTATGCTGTTATATCCAAGTACCTTCAACTTTGTTTTGATGACGAACAACTTTGAAAATATTTTGTATGAATTTATTGTAATATAATAATATCAGCGTTATAAGATTTTATTCACATATAACTCACGGTGTATTGTCTTGTCAGCTTACGGTTGTTTCCTTCAAGTGGTTGTTTTTGGACTATTTTGAGGATTTTGTACACAACTTTTACTCCGTAATATTTGGCTAATTAACACGGTTGTCGTACTTTTTTCGGCGCAATATCACTCACATATGTTCCTCAATACTTTTTATAACTGGTATTGTAATGTAAATGACACAACATAGACTTTTACTATTTTAAAATATTTTTTTCTACGGAGCTACAAGTTATTGCACGCGACCGTGGCGCTGTTTTGTGCTTGTGCTTTGATTTTTTGTGCTTGTTGTGATTGTGCTTTGATTGCGTACCTATCGACGATGGAATAAATGGACACCCAATAATTACCTGCGATTTTGCAAAACCAAGCGCGGTAATGATAAGTTTTAACACGGCATTATCGCATGCAGCGATCCTCACCTGCGGCGGTTCGTTGTCAAAATAAATGTTCTCGCATTTTATTTGGAAAGCGTTCCGACAAAAGCTACTTTCATGATAACTTGTCAATTCTCGCAATGACGCTGACTCCGGGAAATTACAACAGTAATCACATTCGGGCCTCATTCTGGTAACGCAATTTTACATGAAATCCCAAGTGATTGCTTTGGGGACGGACAAAATTACAATAAAAAATGACTTTGATGACGGAAACGTTGGAAATTGTGCTAAGCATAAAACCTCTTCTGCGAACTGTAAGGAAATAAAGAAACACAAATAAGAGAGGTCTAAATTGGCTTTTGAAAGCACAAATAGAAAACATTCGTAAGCAAATGTGATAAATTAAGGGCGGTCTTTTCACATTCAACTTTGTATACTGGTAGGGTGTTTAGCGGTTGAAAATACTTGATTGAATATTTGTCACTATGAAATCCATGTACGCCAATTTATTAAAAAATAAACGTTGAATATCGAGAATACATCCGCATTCGAATTTTCTGAACCATGTTAAATATTTAAGGATACTTGTAGGACTTTCAATCCACCGCCAAATCCACCGCCTTAAACGACGAGGCTGCATTCTTACTACCCGTTGTCCTATTACCCGTTTTTCCGTAGGAATGAAGCATTTTCCCGCGGTAAAAAGTAGCCTATGTTCATCAGGAATAATTTCTCAAATCGGTCCAGTCGTTTCGGAGCCTATTCAATACAAACAAACAATCAAATCTTTCCTCTTTATAATATTAGTATAGATAGTACCTATAGAAGATGCCTATTTCTTGGACATACAAGGTACTGAAAATATCGGTGTGTGATTTTACAGTCAAGAGGGGTGAGTCTGTTTGACGTTAGTGACGAGTCGTGATTGTGACGTCTCCTTTTCCCATACAATTTGGTACAGCGCCTCTATCGTGCGAACAGGGAACTACGCAAATCTCATCCTTAAGGCCAGGTATTTCTGCTTTAGGAGACGTAAGGGAAAACGCGCGCCTGCCAAGCCGCCGCGCTCGTGTTTTTGACGTGACAATGTCTTATAATTCGATAGAGCCGGCTGCACGCACGAAAAAACATGACGTCATGCGGCGTTACCTCGTCATGCGGCGTTACCTCATCATGCGGCGTTGCCTCGTCATACGGCGTTACCTCGTCATGCGGCGTTACCTCGCTCTGAGTTGTCACGTTCAACTATCGTCAGTAAACCGACTTTACAGACAACCAATTTTTTGTAGTTATTTAAACATGGTGATTAAGAAAATCATTTTATCAAGTCAAAATCTGCGAATTTGTTTAAAAATATCAAGTGTCTTTAGTTGAGTACAAAAAAAAGTAACATATCTGTAGTTCGCTAGTCATATTATTGAAAAACATTAGAAAAAGGGGTAACTTTGGGATTTTTTTCTATCGAGTGAAGTTCATTACATCTTGTAACTGAATGCGACTTTGACCAGATTAGATCCTAAAGAAATATATATAACTTTCCAGAATTTTAAACCCTATTTTCTTAGTCTCAGATGATTTTAAAAATGTCAAAAATGCGGCCTATGCTGGCCAGCATAGGCCGCATTTTTGTCATATTTAAAACCAAGCCCTAAAGAAGACGACACGATCACGTCTCGTTACTAACGTCAAATAGACTCAAAGTGGCCACTTCAGGTAACTTCATAGAACCAGGGACAAGCAGCACCAGAGGCTTTCAAAAGAATAAAACTATGAAATTCAAAAACTTCATTACATACTTCGGCCAAAGTAAAAATGTTACAAAACATAATTTTCCAACAAGAAAATAATGACGAGTGTTTTCTCAGCCTCGCAATAAAAGTTGTAGCTAAGTAAAGGTGGGGGTCAACCTACAATGGTGGTGGTGGTGTAAAATTACAAGATCTGCTCCACCTTTGTTGGGAAAGGTCGGCAAACAAAGGATTGAAAAAACTTGCTTAAACTTTATGAACTGTATAAATTAATTATTTTTGTTCGTTAATTCAGGTGCGTTGGAATGCAGGAGTTTGCAGACGGCTAGATAAATAAGCAGATTCTGATATTTGCAACACAATACTTGCAATTAGAAATGAAATGAAATAGTGAAATGAACGTTATGAAACAGTTTATTTGACACGACACATTACATAAACTAAACATTTGTGGAAAAAAAAACTTAACTAGAAATGAATTTGTCAGGAAAGGTGAAGTGTAAAGCTTAGTGCAAACAAAAATCACCAGATTGCTGGAAACCTTAACATTAAATTAGTAGGTTACCTAGTATTCCTTCCGCATTAAAAGAATTTCTACTCTAGTAGGTATACCGTAGAATACCTACTTAATATCATTAAAATCAAAACCTGACCTGATTGTAACTTATACAACCTTGATCATTTGATTGTTAAAAACTGACTGCAATATCCATAATATTTCCACTGTTTTTTGAGTGTTGCGGGATAAATAGTAATCCCCCGGGAATATATTTAGGGGTCTATCTTGGGATCATTCTCTGTATTATAGCAAAATAATAATCTAAAAAAACATAGATACAGCATAAGCCAACATAGCGAACACAGAAACTCCTCCTTTTTTGCGGTCAGGTAAAATAAAAAAATATTTTTGAATCGAAAATCATTCGTCCGAGAAAAAGCTTAAAAAAACATGAAAGGTGTGCCGGAATAAATGAAATTAGCATAACCAATACTCAAATTCATTAGCACGAATCAGAATTTCATATCGGAAACTTTAACCACTCGTATAATTACAGCCATATTCATTCACCGATGCCGTCCATGAATACGTAATTGGATACGGCGAATACGTGTGAGAAGGCAAGAATACGTAAATAAAGCTTTTCAGATGAGTAACTCGGATTTTCGGGAAATAAATTAATCAGGCGGTGGCGCTACCCACGTAGCGCAGATTTACGAGGCCGGGTGTCCCCTCACCCCGCGCCCCGCTCCGCGCTCTCACACAACTCATCAATTTCCTCAGACTCAGGACACACTCGGAATCTTGTTAATTAAACTATGCCGCCAAATTAATCGCGGAATATCGCGGTTATGCCCGCACTCCGGAAAGTATGCACATTACACCGTCCGATCCACAATTTAAGGAATAAATTATTCCGAGTATGTGCCGAAGCTCAGCTATAAATCTAGAAATACTGTTTTAAATTCACTGTCCGAATGCTGTTCGGGGTATTTTGTTGTGCAAATTATCGAAATATTTGCTTGTTTCATAATTAACTGGTGAAAAGTTTTAACAATGCAACTGGAAGCGTAGATTAATTATTTATAGTACTTTATAGTAACTATTTATACTCGACCCAACAATGCAGTATTTTTTTTATAAGTTGTCTAATCTAATGCATTAGATTAGATTATGTAAGCATCTTAAATTTACTAACTATTGTCACATTACCACGAAATGCTACAAATACCTAATTTCTTATAAGAAATTAATACACTATACAGGGTTAGTAAAAAGTGCTGACCGCTTCATTTTTAGGTCAGATATTAATTCAGATAACTTATTTTTGGGACGGGACGTGAACCCGCAACCTTCCCTCAGTGCGCTAACCAATTGTGCCACAAGGTCAAGTGACGTAGGAGTCGAAAAGTCTTGCGACATCCTTCGGACTCTAGCGCCGGTACAGGGGAAACATTGAAGCTTATCCAATCCTGTTCAAAGACTAAACTTACTTTTAATTCATTTGATGAGAGGTTTCGCGTTGCTCATTTCTAAGATATCTGTTATTAGAGTGCGTAAGCCCTCAGACTCGGAGTAGTTTCTAAGAAATCAAAAGATCGTCGATGTCGAATATTTTTGGGATATTATTTGATTTCTTAATTTATCTTGATTTTTAAAAGTCGCACTAAACGGCAACTATTTGTTTTAGGTGGATTGAGGATTAGTAAATCCTTCAAATGTTGACTTACCTATGAGGCTGTGCCGGCTGGCGCCGAGGCTCTGCGCGGGCGGCGAGCCGGGCGCTCGCAGCGCGCCGCCGCCGCCGCCGCCGCCCAGCGCGCCGCCCTCCAGCGCGCCTGCAAACATACACATATTAAGCAACACAAACGAAACTAGAATGGAACGTAAAATGTAAAGCGGGACGCGTGAAAACCTCGCTTATACCAACACTCTAATACGACTGCCTCGTTGATTTAGCGATCGCGTGTTGAAGCACTGATAATGCAGTCCCGGGTCGGAACCAAATAGTTATTGGAATTTCTAGCAAGGGCGATTCACAGCCGCAGCAGCTCGGAGTTAGTAAGTTGGCGGTTTTACACCACCGTGCCTTGGAACGGAAAGCACGTTAACCCGTTGGTCCTGCGCCTGACCTCTCCCTAGTCGTATCGATGTGCCGTCCCATCGGATTATGAGAGTGCGGGAATACAGAGTGCACCTGTGTTTACACCTACACACTTGTGCTAGACGGCACTTGATTCCACCCTGTTACCATATGGAACACGTTCTGCCCAACAGCCGGTATGGGTAATAGTGGCGCCGATTGGGAACTAATAAGACATGTATTTGGGAACTAAGCATGATCTAATAAGATAAAGATACTGTAAAAGAAAATGTTGTGTGTTCTTTAGATGGATCACTAGTATTGTCTCAGAACACTTTTAGTCATTAACTGTAGGACGCTTTGTAGCGCAGATTACTAGAGAGACACACAATAGGGGTGATTAAAGCTAAGCCATATGTAAGTCTTGTGACTTTCCCATGCTAGTCTGGCCGGAGAATTCTCACTGTTTTATTATTCTTTTGAAGCATCTTCACGCATATTGAACTAAAAGGAAACGTAGAGCGTAAACGCCACTCATGTCAATTTGGTCCCACATCAAATAAATATTTATTCCTGCTTCACAAATAAATAAAGTGCTACCTATACTATATACACTATGCTCTGTACACATGAGACCGGTTTAAATTGTATTACTTGACCTCTCGTTTGAATGAAGGCACACATGTTCTGCACAGTAATGATTTACGGTGTTCAACCGATTCCTCGATCGATGGTGGACTGACATCATTCATAAGCAATATGAAGATAAATACAACAGATAAAATAGTACGCATGTACGTACATATGTATTTAAATGTAGCTCTAGGGAATCTCAGGAGAAAAGCAACCGCACTTAGACAAAAATAGAACAGAACAACGTTTTTTTAGTTTCCAATAACGAATGATAAGGGCTTGGGTTTAGGCGGACATTCGAAATGTGTGCGAACGAGTCCACGGAGAGTCGTCTACTTGTTTTATGTCTCTAATGTAGCGATTTGTCGCGCACCCACACCCCCAATTGGGATACCTTGCATATCTTGAAATCATTTATGTAAGTGTCTGCATTTACAGATGTTCATCGAAAAATATGTGGGGCAAGGTGATTTTGTATTTAATCAACTACACAGCAATGAGCCTAGGTTTAAATACTCACATAGCTTTCATTTATTTAGAAAAGGCATTTGACAATGTAGACTGGAAAAGACGATAGTAGCGTTAAAAAACATTGGAGTAGATTATAGAAATAGGAAAATAATATATGAGTTGTACAAAAACCAAGAAAATATAATAGAAGTTTGAAAGGAAAGAGTCAAAGCCAAGATCAGACAAGGAAGACAAGGATTAAGACAAGGATTTTCACATTTACCCTGTATATTCAACATATTCATAGAAACACCTAGAAAGAAAATATCTGAAACCTCAAATAAGGGTGTTAAGTTCAACGGGGAGACGATCAAGTTCAAAAGATTCGCTGATGATGTTGCGGCTATTGCGGAAACACAAGAGGACCTACAGGATTTAATTTCAATTATGGACACCATTTTCAATGAAAATAGAATTTAAATGTAGAAAGTTTTAAATATTTAGAGCATATTATCACAAGGAACTCAAGACTGGTATGGAATAGCTATGGCAAAACTGGCATTTTACAAAAAAACACATACAATAGCATAAAAAATATTATGTTTGGAGTATAGTCCTCTATGGATGCGAATCATGGACCATGACACAGCAGGATAGAGAGAGGATATAGGCATTTGAAATGTGGTGCTGGAGGAGGATAAAAAGGATTAGCTGGTCGGAGAAGGTTACTAAAGAAGAGGTGTTGAAAAGAGTTGAGGAGAAAAGGTTTCTGATGATATGACCAATCAAAACAGAAGAGGGAGGATGATGACATCTTATACGACATGACAACTTCATGAAAGGAAAAGTAGAAGGAAAGCGAGGAAGCAGAAGGCCAATAATTAGCTATATAAGTCAGATCTATGGGATAGTCACTGTCATGTCGTATAAAGAAGTCTTACATTGCATCGGAAAGAGAAAAGTGGAGGAAATCGCATCTTTACACCGACAAGAGCCAGGCTCTTTAATTTATTATAAAAGCAATTACGTAGTGCGACAGGTTTATTTCTGCATAGTTTCGACCAATTCCCAACAAGGTGTTTCTGGAAGAACATAAAAAGTGGGTAGCTATACAAATCAAGCAGTTAAAAATATAAACTTTTTTCGGGGGTAGATGTGAAACTCTACAAACATTCTCTATATTTGTTTTTATTGTAAATATTATAAATAATACAAGTTTTGCGACAATTAATGCATAAAATAAATCAGTAAAACCACCCACCTGCCATACAGTGTTTTCCACCCAAAGCTAAAACTCTACACGACACTTTACAACTTTCTTCACTAGTCCCAGTATTTGTGTTCAAAATCAAGATGGAGGACATCAGAAGCACTATGTCTGACTTGGCCAAGTCATTTGCCCAGAGGATGGAGCAGTTTGAGAGTGGGCTGCCTAGGAGTCCTACTCCTTCTACCGTGGCTGGTTTGTCGACAGATTACTTGGAGTTCAAGTCCTTTGTCACTGGGGCACTAAGAACACTTCAAACACAAATTGAGTACATGGCAAAAGAACTTGATACTCTGGAGATGAGAGGTCGGCGAAAAATACTGTTGCTGCATGGAGTGCCTGAACAGCAAAAGGAGGATGTGGCACAGGTAGTTGCGAAGACCTTGGCAGAGCAGGTGAAGCTGCCTGGTGTTACAACAGGCGACATAAGCCGTTGTCATAGGATGGGCCGTACGGTGGTCTCCGATCGCCCACGGCCTATACTCTTCAAACTTAGAGACTTATCGCTCCGAAGTAAGGTTTGGGCAGCCAAGACTAGTCTTAAGGGCTCTGGCATAACCATGTCCGAGTTCCTTACAAAAGACAGGCATGACACATTTATGTTAGCTCGCGAACGCTTCGGCTTATCAAAATGTTGGACGATGGACGGGAACGTCTTCGTCATGGGAAACGACGGAAAACGTCACCGAGTTCGCTGTCCTGCAGATCTTAGCATCATCGAGTCCGCTGCCACTGCACCCGGAAGCCCGCAGGCCGCGACCCAGAAGCTCACGGTGGTGCCCAAGGTGTCGAAGCCAAAGCGCGGTGCGACAACGTCCAAGAAGACTTAGATTCCGTGCATATAGTTCGCAATGTGTCGCAATGTGTCGAGTCAATGTGGCCATATACGAAGGTACAGGTTGATTTCTCTGTTTTTCCCATTCTGCTCAATTATTGTCCAGACCAACCCTCATACACAAATAAATTAGGTTTTTTGTTTACAGTCTATTTTTGTTTTTGAGCAGTCAAGTCAATCAAACAAATGTCACTTTGACATGATATTGACACTTACTTACTTAATAATTCTTCTTCTTTTTGGTTGTGTCTTCTTGTAATTCTCCTTTCTGTAGTAAATAAAGACTATGGCCACACGAAATTACGATGGCTAATGTTTTTATTTCTTCTGGTAATATCTGTAGGATAAAGTTAATTTTTCGTGCGTCAATTTACTATTTTCTGTTCTAATTGTGTTTTAGAGTTTTTGTTATGGCTTCTTTTTGTAATCTACCTAGACACAACTGGCAGATGGATGGGTAGTTTAGTTAGTTGTGTGGTAGACACTAGGAAATTGCATATATTGTAGTGTTTTTATAAACTAGGTATATTACAAATTGTTTATTATTAATATTTTATTTAAGGTATATTGTATTTAATATATTAATACTCGTAGGTATTTATTAGAGCATCAATCTGATGCCACTCAGTGATGAAAGTTCAGACAGCGACGAATACGTGTCCTTTGGCGGCACTGATTCTGGTAGTGACGACAGCTTCTGTAGTATTCCTTCTCTTTCTGGCTCTATCTCTTCTTTCTTTTCTGATGTTCCAAAAAATCTCAATGTCCTTCACATAAATGCTCAGAGTATTCCTCAACACTATCCTGACTTACTTGCTTCTTTTGATCAAAAGAACATTCACGCCTTGCTTGTTTCTGAATCATGGCTCAAGCCATGTCTTTCTTCTTCCTCTTATACTCTTCCAGGTTTCAAACTTATTCGCAACGATCGCGTTGGATCAGGTGGTGGAGGTGTTGCCATATATCTCCGATCTCACATTCCTTTTAACATAGTAAGTGCGTCTGCACAGCCACCACCCTCCAAAGCGGGAGAACACCTTTTCATTGAAGTCGACCTTTCGCATGCCAAGGTACTACTTGGAGTGTTTTACTGTCCCTCTTCAAAAATTAACTATTTCCTTTCTTTTGAAACTCTTCTTGAAAATCTGGCCCCATCTTATGATCATGTTATAATTATGGGCGACTTCAATACTTGCTTACTCAAAAAAGACACTAGGTCCACTTCTCTTGAAACTCTTGTTAGGGGGTGCAATATGTCTATTCTTCCTCTAAACGCCACCCATTTCTTCCCTAATTCAGCTCCTTCTCTTCTAGATCTCATCATAGTTTCATCTCCTTTTCACGTAGCCAAACATGGCCAATGTGAAGCAGGAGCTTTCTCCTACCATGACATGTTATACTTGTCCTACAAAATTCGTTCCCCTAGGCCCAAACCCCAGATAATTCTGCCGAGAAATTTTAGCGGCATTAATATGGAGGAATTAAGACGTGATGCGGAGGCTCTTGACTGGTCTGAGCTCTTTGATGTTCCAGACGTTGACAGCAAAGTAGAGGTATTCAATAGTGTCATTACCAACCTTTACGACAAGCATGCCCCGCTCAGAGAGATTAAACTAAAGCACCTTCCTGCGCCTTGGATAACTCCTGAGTTAAAATCACTTATGCATAAGAAATGTGTAGCCAAAGCTAAACTAAAGCGTAAACCTACCGAGTTAAATAAACAGAGGTACATAGATCGACGGAATCACTGCAATAGAGCGTGTCGTGACGCGCAACGCCGCTATATCCATACTTCAGTAGAGAACTCCGACCCTGCTAAGGTTTGGAAGTTCCTACGGTCATTGGGAATCGGAAAATCTAAAGAACGTACCAAAATTCCAACACAATTTGATCTAAATTCTCTTAATAAACACTTCACTTCCATTTCCGATCTCGATATACAACTGAAATCGAAAACTTTGTCTGATCTTTCTTCTACGCCGATTCCCGACTACTCACCTCTTCATTTTAGCCAGCTCACTGCCTGTGACGTAAAGAGAGCCGTAACATCTATATCCTCTAAGGCTATTGGTGATGATCGCATTAGCCGGAATATGATAATCCCCATCCTTGTCCAAATAGCTCCTATAATCCAACATATACTAAACTACTCTCTGTCCACTGGCTTATTTCCATCTGCTTGGAAGGTTGCCCAGGTTACCCCGCTCCCAAAAAAATGGAAGCCTGCTGCTTTCTCTGATTTCCGTCCTATATCCATTCTTCCTTTCCTGTCCAAAGTTCTTGAACGCCTTGTCCATCAACAACTTAGCTCCTTCCTTTCCATAAATAATCTCCTCAATCCCTTCCAATCCGGGTTTCGACCAGGCCACAGTACTGTGTCTGCGTTAGTTAAAATAACTGACGACATACGCTCTGGCATGGACGACGGAAAAGTAACTGTCCTTTGTTTGCTAGATTTTAGCAACGCTTTTAATAACGTGGATTTTGATATTCTACTTGGAATATTACGCTCTCTAAACGTATCTCCAGCAGTGGCTGACTGGTTTCGCAGTTATCTGCATGGACGTCGGCAACGTATATGCATTGATGATGTGTGCTCATCTTGGTGCGATATTTCTGCAGGCGTGCCTCAAGGCGGCGTTCTTTCACCTCTCCTTTTCGCTATCTTCATAAACTCTATATCTCATAAAATAACTTCATCGTACCACCTCTATGCAGATGATCTCCAAATTTACACGCATGCCTCGGTAGATCAACTATCATATGCTATCTCCGCAATAAATGAAGACCTGGACCGTATTCTTGACTGGAGCAAAAGTTTTGGTCTTAAAGTCAATCCTGCAAAAACGCAGGTTATCACAGTAGGAAGCTCGCGGATGATAGCTCGGGTAACCTGGAGTAGTCTGCCGTCCGTGATCTTTGATGGGACTCCGGTGGGGCAAAGTGAAACGGTGAAAAATTTAGGTGTCCTCATTGACAGGAATCTGTCGTGGGGACCTCAGCTCTCTGAAATCAGCCGTAGGATGTTTGCTTCAGCTGGTTCCCTTCGAAGACTACGAAACTTCCTACCTATTGCCACTAAAGTTTCTCTTGCACAATCTCTTCTCCTTCCAGTTCTTGATTACGCTGATTCTTCCTTTCTGGATCTAACTGAGCAACAACTTGACAAACTTGAGCGCCTGCAGAATGTCGGGATAAGGTTTATATTTGACTTGCGCAAATATGACCACGTCTCTGAATTTCGCAGGAAGCTCAAGTGGTTACCTATACGGCTTCGCCGAAATAGTCATATCCTTTCGCTTCTGTATAATATCTTATTTCTCGCTTCTGCACCCCCTTATCTCAAGGAACGTTTTACTTTTCTTCATCATTCTCACGCTCTTTCTCTGCGCTCTTCTGAAACTCTTATGCTTCAAGTCCCTGTCCACTCTACTTCTTTCTACGACAACTCATTTACTGCCCGTGCTGTACAGCTTTGGAACACTCTGCCAGTCTCAGTAAGGCGTGCAAAGTCACTACCAATATTCAAGAGTATGGTAAAGGAACACTATTTGTCCTGCTGTTACTGACCACAACCTTGTTTCCTCATTATAAAATATAGATGTTTATGTTGTCACTGAACGTATACCTGAGTCCCTATGTATATAAGTAGGTTATGTAAGTATATGTAGGTTTATATATAACTTTATGTGTTTAGTGTATTTTAAGCGTAGTATTATATTAAAAGTATTTATTTATTTAACCATCATGAGCACACAGATCCCCTAGTACTATCCAATGATCCTATCCATCCACGGTTGTCTGGTAGAGATCGCTCTTGAGCGATAAGACCGCCACTTGTCACTTAGTTTTTAAGCTGTTTTGTTGTATTGTTTCTATCTATAAGTGTGCAATAAAGAATTTTCTATCTATCTATCTAACTAAATGAAATACTTATTTGGCTGGTTGAACTCGAAGGAAGACTTTGATATTTACTATTAATAAACACTGAAGTTTGGGAATTGATTCACAACAAACTTGAGACGTCCCACCGGCATAGAGCTTTCGATCTACGATTATCTTCCGATGAACATAACTTGCTGCATACTAAAAATATCCTTAGGGAACTGTGTATCTATCTCAAAATATTAAGCTATAATAAAACCTTCATGCAGATAAAATCAGGTAAAAATGTATGGCGTAATAATCTCGAAATGAGGGAATAATATCTATAGGAAAATGGGTCATAACGTGGCTTGCTGGCGCCATTTTTTCAAGCTAAGTTGCTCGTATTTTCTCCTAAATTGGAGGAGGTAAAGATTTTCATGTTGTTTCTGCATAATATAACCTAAAGATGTATTTTAGATTAAAACGTTGCCAAAACGATATCCTGGCCAAAGCCTGTAAATTTAATGGAACAATATTTCCAAAAGTCAAACTGTATCCAGCGTTTTCCGGTCGCAATTTGCCTTCACTGCCCCTTTTCTATCTTTCACCCTGTATACGTAGCTAAACGGGTACAAGAGAAACATTACAACCGTCCTGGACTGGAAATATTGTGATCTATACAGTCCAGTTCCACGGCTTTTATGAACCATGTTAAGTAAATTTATCGCTGTAATTTTTCCACATTTCCTTGCCTATTGTTTCAGCTATGTTTGAGAATATTTTTATGAACATTTTTATAGTAGGCAACACATGTATGAAATCATTCCTTTTATTTGAATTTACTGGGTGCTCGTTTATAGGGCCATTGTATTCACCCCTATAACTCTAAGCACGTACTTGCCTTTGTTCAATTAATTAAAAACCACATAAAACAATTTATGTTAGCTCATATCATTTAAAGAGGCGCACGTTTGAATTTCAGCTACATTCGTGAAAAGCATAATAATGGCGAGAGAAACCTATAGGTACTTACCGTTGTAGGTTTATGATTCATTTATAATTTCTCACATAATATAATTTCACGCGGTTAGACATATTTGCAATAATACCAGGGCTCTATAGATTCCTTCTGCGAAACCGATTCTGTCAGATTATAGCTAGCATGAAGAACTAGTAGGTATTTGGGTACCTTATCTACACATTAAATAAGGCCGGCTAATAGTACAACCTACCCTACATACCAACTTTCGTATTCACTGTCTGAAAACCTTATGAAGAGCCCGATAAAAATGCAAATAAACTGAATGTAGTTGAAACATTTAGTAGCATTTGCATATACGACGATCGTCACTGACTTCACTGTCAGCTTTGTGAATTGTAAAAATTCATGGGTGACATAAAAACGGACATTTCTACGTTTGTAGAGATTGGAATGAGATATAGTTGAGTCCGTATTTGTCCACGTAATGTCATTGCACATTAGAGACATCGTATGTTTCCTACTGTTAACATTTTCAAAGTACAAGACTATAATTGGTTAGTTAAAAACAAAACTATCTCGCTGAAAACGCAACCAACAAAGACTGATTTACATGTTGATCCCTCCGTATTATAAACTAATTTAGAAACAGGTTTAAATGTCGCTAAGTTCTGCGAACCGTGCCGGAATCGGTCGCGAGATTGCCATAGGTACAAGTTCATAATATATTCACAACAGTCTCAGACCTCAATCTTTGGAAACATTTTAGGGCACTTTAAACTTCATTAGATATTCCTCAACTAAGCCTAGGAATTATTACGAATAGAGTTGGAAAACGGGACGACTGAACCAAAACATTAGGTGTTGAGAGAAAACTAATTGTAATGTTGTCATTTAGCGAATGAAAATATGATCCCTGTTTAGGCCTCTCCGACTGCGGCACCTGGTCGTGATGAAAATACACTGCAGCAATGTAATTGTAAAATGAACTTTGTGAGCAGTATAGGGAGACATAAGTTCGATGCCAATATAGAGATAGATAATAGAATTCCATTTCGACAAACGTTCACACAAATACCTAGAGAGTTAAAATAGGGCACTCTTCATAGTTTGGACCCGATACGCTTGATGTCTCAGCAATGGTCCTGTAGGGTGGCATTTCCGCGGTTACGTCACTCACACCAGTGCTCTACTTAGAGCCATTGTCCGCAAAAACGGGACGATGAAAAATAAAATTGCCTGGAATTCTATCGCACCCAGCGCTCTAGAATAGCATCTAAAATGTTGAAATACTATTGGTGGTTTACGTTATGAAATTTCATCGTCTGAGTAAGTATAAAGTGTTGACCGAACACAATTTCTTTGGGATTAGAACGAAAGCTACCACTTTACGATTAATCTCACTACACAACCACGAACGTCAGTACCAGAAAAAGCGGGACTTAGAGCTTTCAAGGAGGATCTACCAGTAAGTCAAAATAAATTAAAAAATTATCAACACTATGCACATGATCTAGAGTAGACTGTTTGTATGATTTTCACGAATGTTCACAATTACCAGAAACTCTTAGGAACATCGTACAGTTGAACATCACTTTGTACGCGACTGGGGTTGATTAGTTACTACAAAGTTTCATCCCCAAATTCCACTATTGGAATCTAGCCAGAGGTCGTTTATAGGACTTAATATCTCCATAGAACATGTGACTTGCAAGAACGCAAGCTTGTAAAAAATGAGCTCGCATTTTTATCACCCTATTGTATTCCGATTGCAAATCGCTAGTCATAAGAGGATTTCACAAAGTAATGGAAAAGATAATTACTCTTTCTTTCTTATTTCCGATAATTATTGTGGTTTACCATGTTTGCGTTTGCTGTAGCTAATGGTTCGGACTCTAATGAGGAAAGATAATTTGGCGTGTTTAAAAAAACTATACAACGACTACAAAATCTTCTAGTGGCGACCTCTAGTTAAAATTCGAGTCTAATTTGGTCTGATGACACATGGATGAAACGACGAATGAAAGAAGGCCTACTTTGAAACACGAAATACGAAGTTTCAGCAGACGGATCGAAGAAAACGAACAACCTTACTGCTGAATGTAACGACGTGAAACTAAATGACACCTAAATCAAAAATGAACGGGTCGGTCATCTTTCGTTTCATGCGATTCGCCGTCCGTCATCTTAGTAATTTGTTTTTTGTAGGTAGACCTCTTGTTTACGCCCGTTGCCATGGAAACCATTAGTTACCAGTGATTGTGAAAATTATCATGTGATGATGTTTTTACGGCGCACATCATCCTCGAGAGACAAATTTTTATGGGAACACCCAAAAATCAACCTTTATACAATAACGAAAGAACCTTCAAAATTCTATTAGGAATTGGCGAAGATAGCAACAAAATTGTTGTCGTGATATTTCAAAAGCATTGTTGTTTTTTAAGCTATACGAGATAAATACCAATCTCTCGGGAATAACATTTTTATGAGACCTATTTGGGATCATTGTCTATACAATAGTGGATGAATAAAATCGGTTAACCACAGGCGGAGATATCAAGTAACATACATACATACAACAAAACAACATATAGACGAATTGAGAACCTCAGCCTTTTCTGCAGAGCTTACTAGCGTCTAGTAAGCCAGTTCCCTAAAAATAGCGATAAACATAATTTGAATACCAGAAACAAACATAAGCTCGCTGTGCCCACAACTAGGCTACACAAAATTAAAATATCTTTTATAGGGCAATGTATTTACGCTTCTACAACAAAACTCCTAGTGAGTTGCAAAAATTATCAGTAAATAAATTCAAACAAATTGTTAAGCCTTGCTGTGCAAAAAGGCTTACTATAAAATATCAGATTATCTAGAGAATAAAAAAGCTTGGGACGGGTTTTGCTCCAACTCGAAAAATAACAACTAACAGGCTAAAGGTTTCTTCGTCGCTTCTTTACTTTAGTCTACATAGCGAAGCGACAGAAATCAAAAAATATCACTTTATTTCCGTGTCAGTGTTTAGTTTTATATTTTGACCTTTTCTAAGTGTACATTTATTGTATTTATGGAAATAAAGAGTTTTTGATTTTGATTTTTTTGATTTTGTTCTAACAATACATTGCAAATTTCACCGTAATTGACCTTTCATATCTAAAGAAATGTACCTTTCATCTACGTAGTTAGAAAAAGTATGAATCCATCTAGCTAGCGTTACGTTCATGGCGAAGCACAATCAATTCAGCCTACGTCATACATTTCAAGAGTCTCCAAGTAATTTTATTCTCGCTACATAAACATCAGAAGCAATTTAAATTTTTAATAGAAAGTTTAATGTATTTGCGCATTGGCGCATTCGAAGCGGATGTCAATCATATCCGGCGCGGGACGGTGGCCGTTGATTAAAGTATAAATTACGGAGTCAGATGCAGCGGGGGCGTTGGTTACAGCCCAGCTTGGTTACTTCCATCGACACCTTCTATTACCTCTTGTCTTTGTGAAAATAAGGCAAATCATAACGAGCAGACCCGGGACTTTGGTTGATAATTGGACGGTCCATAATCCACTACAATAACCACAAATATCCTGTTTATTTTTTAAGTTTCAGAGCCAGAATACGCGTCGATTGATTGTCAACGAATATAGTCAAACAATTTTAGCAATTTATCTCAAGAAACACTGTCGAAAGAATAAGGAAGTTGAAGAAATAATGGCTGGTCTTATAACTGACAGAACGGAAACGGGAAAATCGATGGTAATGGTGTTGGTAATAGTGAAATTCCTGTGTTAGGCGAGCAGTATAGCGTGAGTTGCAGTGATGTATGAGCGTTTGTGTTAATGAGCTAAATGACACAATCAAATAAACACATTTTAACGGCGTTAGAGCATTCAGACAGCTGATGCTTACTACAGACAAAAGTCCTCAACGAGAAGCCATTAATGTATCTATTGAATATCAAGCTGAATCATTTACATTTTATCTAACAGCATTTGCGAGTTACAAATAGATCTGGCAACCTGGTAAATTATTCAAATATTGGGCTTAAATAGAACACCACTGTAACCGCAGCCCTGAACAAGCTTCCGGTACAGATGGATAATAGTAGGCTTTAATGTTCAGAGCATTAGAGATTACTAAACTGACTATGCGAACCAAAGACATAAATCCAACGTGTATTATTCCTCTGCCAAAAATACTAGACAATCAATTCCAACTTCTCGTAGCATTTTCGGCTCGATGGCTATTTTCCATCTGAGATCGAAGTAATAGAGCTCATTTTGCATTGAATCTTGATTCGGAGTGGCAAAGACGTACATCCGGGGACCCGCCTCGGCCGGACTAATTTATATTCGATCTGATTATCCGGATTCTCTTTTTCAATAGGAATTCCTTTAATGCTAAATTAAGTGATTGAGGTTGCTTCTTTATTTTATTGTTTCCTTGTTTTGTTGGAAGCGCTGCTGGTCCAGATTAAATAGAGATTGTTCCATGTAACACGAAAACGAGGACACCCTCGTTTTCGTGTTACATGGACACATGAAAAAGAAATAGGAACAAATACTCCTTGAACACGAAATTAGCATTTGTTCCTATTGCATTATCTTCAGCCAAGAATCAAATCGTTTCATTTCATTGACGAAATTTATAGTAGAGTATTTTAGTTTTTGTTGATTTGGGATTCGAGAAAACGAGTGATCTACCCTGTCGTGTTGATGGATTACCGAGTTCGAAAGTCGAAGCATCTCCCAAAAGCTAACATGGCTATAAAGTTTTAAATAACTCTATATAAGTTACAAATTACGGAGCTCATGCAGAAGCCAGTTTACGTGAAGCTACAGAGTGGATTGCCCTCTTCATTGGCTACTCCGCTTCACATTTAATTAAACGGATATTAGCCGTCAGATGCATCGCCAGACTAGCTAGAATATTGTGAAAAATATTCATAAAATGTTATAATACTAAGCTTTGAAGAATATTTTACAATTCAGTATATTTTGCGTCTAAACTCTCCGTGAAGAAAATTCGTACCCTATTCTTCCCATATTTTTCGTATGAAGATGATTCCTTCGTTCGTCTTAACAATATTTTAATGCATAACAAAATCGTCATTCATAATGGGTCAAACACGAGAGAGCAGATGCTGGATGCAAGCTGAAGAGCTATGGCAGCTATGGCGCTCATTAGGGGAGGCCTATGTCCAGCGGAGGACTAATATAGGCTGATGATGATGAAACACCTCAGGCTACAATTTACTTCAATATTTTTCTACTTGATGCATCAAACACGGTAAAAACCGAAGCATTTTGATCCAGTGCACCGTAACATCTTGGGTCGTCTCACCGCAGTATCTGAAAGCGAACCCATTAACCTGTACCTCCAGTGACGGTGACGTCACTTATCGCGTCTCCCGAACCACTGAACCAGAACATTCGCGAAGGAGCTTCAGGGATCAAAACTCGTCATCACTCGGGAGACTTACCTACTTATTTTTTCCTTACCAATTCATGTTCCGAACGTATTTTTCCGCTAGTTTTAGCAAATGCGATAAGTACATCTTTATGAAACTTCAAAATTGAATAATGTACCTATAGGAAATTAGATTTTTACATCGATTAATTAGTAAGTATGAAGTGCTAGATTTAAGAGGTTTGTAGGTAACTTATTTGATTTTGAGAATTCCAATATTTATTTCAAAAATTACAGTAGATATTATTTTCTTTAAAATATAGAAAGACCTACAACAGCCAGTAGAAAATGGATCAAGTTGCGTCACAAACAAAGCAGGAAAATCTATTCTAAAGTGTGGACTCTAAACAAATAGGTTAATTACCAGACAATAAAAAAATCTACTTCAAATAAACAGTTAACTAATGTTTATGTAACCAATTTATTTGTTTTTAATCGTCATAAAGTTCTACATTATGTATTAAATACACAACTTAAAAATTATTAAATAACCCGCCCCTGACCATTCCCGGTGCGAAGGTGCCCATAATGCTTGCAGCATTACCTCGCTGAATAGCGATGGCAATCCTTTGCACTTCGCATCCACACTCCAACTGCCCAAGGTCTCCACTGCTACAGCTAACTTAGTTACGTTTAACATTTTATCGCATGAAGGATTTTTATTCTTAAGGGATCCAAAAAAGTTAACCCCTATCGAGACCGAAGCCGGAGTGTACATTCTAACAAACTTTTACTATCAAAAATTTCAGAACACACACCTACATAGTAGCATGTAGGAGCTGTGAACGACTGGGCAGGTCTATTTTCGTTTTATATGTCAGGTTGCGGTTTTATCCCGCTGGTAACATGCGTAAACGAAGGTAAAGTGGTGTTGGGGATGTTTATCGGAATAGAGATGAAAATACTTATTTGTTACCCTAACTTCGCTACATTATTAGATTCATTAGATTAGATTTTTGTTTGCTGTAGGCAATATTAAATTAGACTTATGAAAAGATTTCCTAACACTTTGAGTAAATCCGTAAGCCTAGGTACCGACAAAATCGAACACTCAATTTCGATCAAAATCCTTTAGATTGACGTCCTTATTAAAATGCCATTTCTTATCTCCAGAAAAGGATCATATTGGTAATTCAAACTGCTTATAAATATTGAAACATAAGCGTTGAAAAACTGCGGCAGAGAGATCTGAATAACAGCAAGGTCGCCACCGCGTCACGTACTATGACGCACATCTGACGGAGCTTCGGCTCATTGACCTATTATTCAACTACATTTACATGTTCTCTGGAGAGCCTTTTATATTGTTATCCACTCGATTAGAACTGGGCTGATACATATTGTATGCAGCGGGAAGATAACTTATCTTGGAATATTTGAATGAGGCTGTCAAGTTAAACAAGACAGCGATATAACTCTTTTGTTTACTAAATACTGGGTAGGGAGCTGTTTAACACAGGCAACATAAGGACAGCAACCAAACTCCCAGTAATTGAATGAAGCCCTGACACATATTAGGTTGAAGTTTGGTACTCTAAGTAAATTTTATAAACTGGCGCGATTTTCATTTGTTTTTTTTTCTACAATTATCTACGCTGACGTCACGGATCCAGGCCTCCAGTATACGATAAATAAAAGGGGGTCGCGTCCGGAAAAAATATTTAGACTAACATAACCACTCCGGATCAAACATGATCGCAATGGCAGTTAGCGGCCAATCAGCGGCGGCGTTCAACACGCCACACCGCCTGTCGTCACTGTTAGCGGCCGTGCGTCACACTCCCGAGGACATGACGTTGCGACCTTCCTTTTATTTAGCACTGCAATACCAGGTCACAGGCTATTTATACGCCTTTCATCTGAACGCATGAATGACAAGTCCTTTGTTCTTTCAATCACAAGAGACGTTGGTTGCTACGCGAATAAACCTTGAGAACCTCAGAATCGAGGGTTTTCATTTAAAGCAATTTTTGCAAACGGTAAATTCTTAATTTAACAAGCTAGAACAGAAAGCAATCTCATCACTCACGACGTCTTCAGCAAATGCATACAAAATAACAAATCGTAGCTTGCTACGCAATTCTCGAGAATTTCATTTATGATACAAGTCGATGAACCATTCCACCACAATGTACGGAGTGGCTATTTATTTGAATATATTCCACTATGATTCCACTATACAGATTACAGAATTGTATATTCTATCCACTGACGAAATGGTATCAGGTATGGGGCGACTTGGTTTCTTAGGACCCTTTCCTGGTAATTTGTACTATTACTCTTTGGTCAAAAGCCTTTACACGCTCTCGTGATACAGTATCTTCACTTGGCTACGATCTTATGTAGGCTAATATTAATACACAGTAATAAAATGAAGACAGTACTAAATCTGCAACGACCTAAATCGCTAGGCTATTTTTACCCAAAGATAAATGACGACTTCCGGAGTTACTTATTTATCACCCCCACGTATGTTTTTATTGGCATTACTGTCGTGACTTTTTGTCCTGATTTTATCATAGCTATTCTTTATTTTAACTCGGCCCAGGGGAAGCGAGGCGTGGCTCGGGTCAACTGACAAAGGGACCGCGATCAACGGACATTTTCAGCTGTTTGTACCCAGATAAGTGGCGAGCATGTGTGTTTGCCGAAGATTGCATACTCGGTTTTATGTTCTTTCATCAACACGTTTATACCCATACCATACTACTTATATCTGGCTATAATAGTTCCTCTAATTGATTGGGATGCCAATAATTAGGTAGTGTTAAAGTTAGATAATAGGTAGATTGATATAACTTAGAGAGCAAGGCACATAAGAAAAAGAAGTAAAAACCTGAACGCGATTGAGTCACACTCCGTCTTCTCTTCACTGGTTTTGTTCACAGCCAACGCTGGTATTCTGACTGAGTCGTAAGTAAAATCAATCGGACCAGCTTATTATGGACTCGCATTACAAAACTTTGCTGAGCATGTATTGTGGAGTTTAATCGAGCGTTTTAATTTTGGCGAGAGAAGTAAGTAATAGCCCGTATTATTGGCAACACGTTGATATAGTAATTTATTACGGTAGTTTACAGTTATATACCACATTTTCAATTACAACCGGAACAATTGTTGAAAAAGGCATTTTGGTAGGGCATAATCAAGCCGGCCTATTTCCATTTTACGAGTGAATGTACTCGTACAGTCGTAAACATGTGTAGTTTACGACGAGTGTGTACGCTATACATCCAGGCTTTTGTGCCCTTTAGTAAGAGTCTCACTTTTGAATATTTTCTGTCATAGTACCATGAAAAATTTACAAACCTAGCTAAGTTCCGATAGACTTGGTCGTCATACTGAAAATTCCTTTATGAAATTGTGGTCTATGGATTCGGTTACTTATTCTAACCATATTTCATATCACGGTAGGGTACAAATTTGTAAATTTATATTCCGTCTGAGGTAAATTTATGTATAAGAGCTCGTATTATTTAGGCATCATTAAAGCTACGTGTAACCGTAAGGCTCGCAGGCACCCTTGTACAAAGTACATTATTAAACACGTTACCTAATGTACAGCACAGATTTGGAAGCGTAAACTTTCATTATTCAGAATCTTGTATTAGGTGTACTGAAAACTTTTCTATTCAAAGAGTTTTACTGAAGATCGATTCTTTCAATTACAATGTGGCCATAAAACCTTTCTTCCCAGGTCTTATTTTTGCCATATACAGTATTAGTTATTTGGGCCGAGATATATTTTTGGGTCGTGGGAGTCATGCGCTACATAACAAAGATGGCAAGAATTTGGGTGATTTCCAAAAACCTTAAAAAATCATATCTCAGCGACCGTGACACTCAGGACATTGGGTCTCTCAGGGAAATGTAGCGCATGACCCCCCACAACCCCCCAAAAAATTATGTCGGTCCGAATACCTAACATCCCGTACCTATAGATAGAGGGATACTTTGACATTGTCAGTAGCCCGACATTGAATAGCTGAGAAAATGGCGGTTAAGATATCAGATATTACTCTTGCACAAATGCAATAACACACAAAACAATCATCAACATGTTTATTGTTCCATATCCGCGTCCGCCATACTCTAGAAAATTCAACTTTATGATAGGTACTTTATTTTGATATCTTATTATAGGTACATATTTGAAAGCCGAAAAAGTTTGCATTGATTACTACTAACATATAAACCGCGTGACGATGAAGCAGAAAGCTGCTGGCCACCTTTTTCTGAACTGAAAATTCTAACATTAATATCCGTACACATTCTAGATGCTTGTAAATTAGTAAGAAAATTTCCAGAATATTTGATTACTTATGAAAATTGAGATACCTTGACCAGCCAATCTCAAAGTGTGCTCCGCGGAGCCCCGGGGCTCCGCATCACATGCACACAAAACCTATAGGGTACTTCATGTTGACCTAGAATCATGATATTTGGCAAGAATGTCTTACAATTAAAAGGAACCCTTAGAGCGCGAGTCCGACTCGCACTTGACGTTTTATTTTGCGTTATGTCGATAACTTTGGTTCTCCGTCGGATGTATTCGTTACGAATCCTATCCTTCAGAGAAACTCCGAGCATAGCTCTTTCAATTGCTCGCTGAGCGACATTGAACTGGTGGACCAGCGCTACCGTGAGTGTCCACGTCTCAGCTCCGTAGGTCATGTCATGACGGATAGGACGCACTGATTGAAAACTTTCGTTGTCAAGCATTGCGGTCTGGATGATGAGAAGACTCGATTTTCCAAACGCTGCCCAACCTAGCTGGATCCTCCTCTTAGCTTCCTTCTCGAAATTGTTTTTACCCACTGCAGAATCTGCCCAAGGTAAGTGTACTCGGAAAAATCTTTGAGAAGGGGATGCAATAAATGAAATATATGAAATACTATAAATCAAATTAAAAAAAAAAATTTTTGGTAATACATAGCCAAGAGAAGAGAACCGACTAAACTAATAAGGTCCTAATACATAATTCGGACCAAAAAAAAATGATTAGAATATTTAATACTTATCATAAGTTACAAACAAATATTTTGTTGGAAAATAAGGAGCGTAGTTCAAATTGAAAATTAATCTGTATTACAACCGAATTTAGGTAGGTAAGGTACATACTAAATTGACGGATGAAATCGAATAAGTTGAATACGGCGCTTAGTATGCAAACATTCCAAGTAATGGAGAGCTGTAGAGCTGCACAAAATGACACGCCACATAATAGAATGAAAGGGTTGTAAATATATTTACTCTTGCATTACAGCCAAAGTCCTCTGCAAACAAGGGAACAGCGCAGATTTAATTACATTCCCTTGTCCTGCCAAGGACTTGTTATTAGAAAATTTTATATATAACTTTGTATAACATTACATGAAAGTGGTATTTTACATATTTTTATGTAACTTTTAAGGGGTCTCGAGCAGAGTTAACGATAGAAATCAAATAACCCAAAAAATTTCGACTTCGACGGGACTTGAAGGCTAACGCACTATAATAATAAAAACCTTAGTTAACAATACCCCGTTAGAGAAGTGCGACTGTTTGGCCGTCCTTTCCAAACATAAGTTACACTACTTGTGGGCTTTTAACAGAAGTGCCGGCAAATCCCTCATTTTCTTCGACAAAAGCCTTTACTTATTCATGCGTGTTGTACGCTTGTTGTAAGGGTGACTTGTCGTTTGGTGCGGTGCGCTCGTGCATACCCTTTGCCGAAAAAGTTTTCACAAGTGCCCTCGGAATATTAATTCGTATTGACCCGATTCCATGTTTGCATTTATTTCGCTTGGTTCAAACTATTTGTTTGCTAGCGTTTACTATATAAATTTATAAAATGTATAGTATACTGGTAGTAAAATTACGCACTTAAACGACCTGCCTAAGCATTTAGCAAACTTCGTCCTTGCTTACTAATTAAGGGTAGGTACGCAACATAATTTATTACTTTGACATAGGTAATGAAACAAGAATTGGAATTAAAACAGAATTCACAATGTACACAGCCCAGTAGGGAGCGGAAAACTTTTTGTTGAACACACTCTCGTGTTAAGTTGCGCTTGACACAGGACCCGTCATGGGAACGTTCTAAACTTTTCTCAGTAGGCAGTTTGCTCGACGCCCGTTCTAATTAGGCTATGAACCGTTTCATTAGAAAAATTAATAAGCATTGCCCGGCCCTCACCGATGGACGGTAATGAGAGGCTGAGTGTAATGAGAAAGAGGAACTCCTTTACAAACTGCGAGACAAATTGTCTGACAGAATAATTAATGATTCCAAAGCGTTGCTAGTCGCTGAACGGAAACGTTGTTATTTCCATCCGATCGCGATCCTTTTAAGTTGAAGGTGCACTTAACTACAGTGCCGCATGTGCAAGTATCCAACCCTTACCGGTACATACTTTGCATGCAAGGGGTTTCGATCCTATTCCTCCATAGATAGCAAATATTTGGACTTGTAACGTATTTGTTTCGGATCTGGGGTTTAGGTTT
The DNA here is from genome assembly GCA_963564075.1 of Eupithecia subfuscata. Classification (NCBI taxonomy): domain Eukaryota; kingdom Metazoa; phylum Arthropoda; class Insecta; order Lepidoptera; family Geometridae; genus Eupithecia; species Eupithecia subfuscata. The sequence goes on along the minus strand of OY751097.1, from coordinate 8,225,085 downwards.
ATGTTTGAGCTGTGTTGGCTTACTTGAGCTCCTTGGGATTGAATATTTAAACATCAAATATGCTTTCGAGATCGTATGCGTGTTTGAAACGTTAAACAGGGATATGTTTCTAGCAAAGCAACCGCTTTCAAGCGAGAGAATATGCATTATGTATTTCTTGTACAACGCTTGTTCTGCGAATGAATGCGTTCTGTGTGACAGCTGTACATTTGAAACAAACGAGGGGAAACTTTTGTTCTGCATGTTTCAGAGGAATAGGAACGTAGTTGTTGGGTAGCCATCTTGTTTTATTTAGCACGGCCTTCGCTGATTGTTATTAGAGGGGCGTGCATACTGGATCAGATGGCGTCATTCAAAAACATTGGATTAAAAGTCACGTGTATCGATGAGGAGGGGACTCCGCTGACAGAAATGATAGGCAATTTCCCAGGGGCCCGGTCGGCCCGTCTCTCGATGTTTTATTTTACTGAGCGTGCGAGCGAGACCGTGTTAACACTACATACAGTGTGCCCCAAATCAACGTCATACAGAGAATAGGCACCCAAGATTAAATATCAAAGATAGGATATTTACATAGCGTAGATTTTGTTTATAATTCATAGCTACTCTTTCCAATAATTCATTCAAACCCTTTTGAAAACTCCCTTCTGTTTATTTGTCCCGAAGCTTCCCTGAACCGGGACTAAAACTAGACAACAACTTATTTTTATGACCGCGAGGAACTTTTGAAAACAAAATAAAATTCGTCACGAAAGAAAAACTTTTACATCTTTTTCATTGACTTGGGACACATGTTGTATACACAAATTGTTAAACATCGACGAAATTCTGAGCGACAATTTCCCATGAGCCTCAGGCGAGGTTGGCGGAAATAGTTTTGATGTTTTGGACATCGATTCTTGCTGGTGAATAGGAATCAGAATATCATGAAAGCGACAAGGAATAATTTAACTATTTTAGTCCTTTTGTTTCCACTTAGAAGACCACGTCTGAGGTAAAAAAAAAAGCGTCAGGTAAAAGCTGGTCAGCTTTTTATGACCAAACTGTACAAACTACCTAATGTTCTTAAATACGAATATTCTACGTCAATAGCATTAAATTTAGTGTCACTAACTGTAAATAATTGAAACCATTAGAATAAATTTTAATGAGAAAACTTGGAGAATTGATTATCAAATCGTAATCCCGAAAACGAGTTTATTGTATTAGCGAAAGTTATGTTCTCGATAAAGGCTCCCCAAAGCATACCTATGCTGCCTTGAGCTACTGCCGGGCCTAAGTTTGCAGCTCTAACTTGATAGCGCGACCCTTGTAACTAAGTTTCAGAATTAGAGCAATCTGTCATACGTCGAAAACCAGCGGGGGTTAGATCATAAATATCCCTTTGCGCAGCCGTTTGGGATAAAATAATAGAGCTCTCGGAAATAAAATAATCAATAAGTAAACTTTGTAATCAAACAAGTGAGGACCGAATTGGCTTGGCAACAAAGGAATAGACTGAATTAATCAATAAAGTGGAGGAGATTGTGGAAGGCTTTCCCTGAATCATGAACAGTGCCTTGCTAAGTAAACAATTTACGATCTCTTTTTGTCCTCAAGATATAGATAGAAACGGGTGCCTTGAGTTTTTGTACGAGAAATTTTCACGATGTTTGTAAATAAAATCTGCTGGTTTTTATAAAGTTTTTCTTTTAAAAGCGTTAGCAGCGACCGACCCAAGTAAAATGCGGGGCTTCAAATGCGGGCTCAGCTTTGACTGGACTTCTATTTTTAGAAGCTTAAATTAACTCGCGTTGCTCTACTTGCAAGTTTATTTTATAAAATTAACTTGGTTCGGTACTTGTTCGTTTGTTTTACTAAATACGTCTTCAATGAGTCATACTGCCAACGGCTGAAGTCAACCCAAACTTAATCTTACTAATTCTGAGGGATAAACGCTTGTCCTATTGATTTTCAGAAGAGTGCAAAGTGCACCAAAATAAAAACAAATCTCTACAAAAATAATAAATAAATAAACAATGCTGGACAATTCACACAGCATCATCTAGCCACAAGCTAAGCAGAGCTTGTGTTAATAAGCTAAGTTTGTTTAATTTTGGTCGACTAAGCAGATATGTTCTCTGAAAACAAAGCAACGCCATTCTGAGTCCTAAGCGTCCAGCTCTATCCTAGATCAATATTGACCTATCAAAAAAAAAACATTTGCCCAGGAATCATTCATGGTGGTATAAGAACTGCTCTAGACGGGATAAAGATATCGAACTTTATTATCCAGCTCATCCCAAATGCCTGTGGAGGTACCTCCCTCGAGATGGGATCCGCTAGATCGGGGCGGGCCGGCGCGCCGCCGCCCGCATGCTATCAGCTGGCCGGCGCAGCCATCTCGCCGGCGCACGCTGACTCTCCCGAGGTATTAGCTAATCCTAACATTTACCCGTGGATACGTCGCTCGTGGTGGGATCGGCTAGGTCGGGGCGGGCCGGCGCGCCGCCGCCCGCATGCTATCAGCTGGCCGGCGCAGCCATCTCGCCGGCGCACGCTGACTCTCCCGAGGTATTAGCTAATCCTAACATTTACCCGTGGATACCCGGTCGGGGCGTGCCGGCGCGCCGCCGCCCGCATGGTATCAGCTGGCCACCGCAGCCATCTCGCCGGCGCACGCTGACTCTCCCGAGGTATTAGCTAATCCTAACATTTACCCGTGGATACGTCGCTCGTGGTGGGATCGGCTAGGTCGGGGCGGGCCGGCGCGCCGCCGCCCGCATGCTATCAGTTAGCCACCGCAGCCATCTCGCCGGCGCACGCTGACTCTCCCGAGGTATTAGCTAATCCTAACATTTACCCGTGGATACGTCGCTCGTGGTGGGATCGGCTAGGTCGGGGCGGGCCGGCGCGCCGCCGCCCGCATGCTATCAGCTGGCCGGCGCAGCCATCTCGCCGGCGCACGCTGACTCTCACCGCACTGCGTCTGTACAACAGAATCAATCGTCATCTGAAATGCTTTTACGCGTGAACGAGATAAAAGGAAACTGGATGATGGTGAATCTACATTTCATCATTCAGGCGCACTTAACTTCCTTTTAGTGAATTGCAAAACACTTCTTGTAGGTACCTAGTAGCTTTCAGTAAACACCAGAGGAACGGTTCAGAAAGTCCGCTCCACCTTAAAATATCGGCTTTCGAATCCAATTTTTAGTTAAAACATACGAAACCCCTACCTGCTTTTGAAAAACCTAAAAACCGACTATTACCTACTTTGACGATATCCAATCAAAAATGTGCGCAAAAACTCCTAGTCCCGATAATAATTTGCAAACGTAGAGCCACAAAGCCTTTCCATTTTCAGCAAAAAAACACTAATTTAGAATTTACAACTGCAGCAGCAAATAAATGAATACGAAATAACGCAACGAGAGGGCGGCGTTTAAAAATATATCCCGGCCAGTTCCAATGGTCGCGATCTAAAACGGGACTAGGTTCGCCGGACCAGTCGATAAATTGTATAATAATACAGCCAGAGGCACGCGCCCTTCACTCTGGTACACGATAAATTCACGCCTATTTGTTAAAGTTTTGAGCTTTTATTTACCACTAAAACCCGGCTACCATTGAATTACATGTTCAACTTTTTATTGTATAATAATCTAAACTAATATTATAAAGAGGAAAGATTTGATTGTTGATTTGTTTGTTTTTTGTACTGAATAGGCTCCGAAACTACTGGACCGATTTGATTTTTTTTTATCATTAGAAGCATGCCACATTAGTCCTGATGAACATAGGCTACTGTTTACAGCGGGAAAATGCTTCAATCCTACGGGAAAACGCGTAATAGGACAACGGGTAACTAGTATATACAATAAAAAGTTGAAAATGTAATTCAATGGTAGTTATAGCTAGCACGCACCCCACTCAATGCGCTGCGCCGCTTGCAACAATCTGAATCTGTTCTCCATCTCAACAGAGAAGGTTTTACTCGGTTAGCCTAAAAAGTTTTTGATATAGGTATGTTGGGAATTTTGACTTACCTACCTATTCTGGGGCTAAGTATATCGTAAAAGGCGAGCAAGAGAACCTACCAGAGGAAGAGTAGAAACTTCCTTCTGTGTATTTTACCTACACTTCTACTGTGATCGGGATTACCAATCCTCCTGCCAAGTACCTATGTTGATTATGGCGAATACCCTCTTTAGTGCTTTTGAGTAGGGGCGGAGTACCTATGGTTGGGACTAGAATAGAGAAAATTCATATTCATATATGTCGCAGATGCTTTAACACTCTCATTGCCTATCGCAGTGAATGTGTTAAAGGGTTCTGTACAACCTTCTTACTTATCTTGCAATGCTCATGTTATCTATGCGGATCACCAACGTCTATTGTTTGACGGTTAGACCAATTCTACGGGAGGACAGAAGAAATGGGAAGAATCAGCTAAGTGGAATTCTGGTTCAATCATCGTAGCTGAAAGTACTAGAAAGTCATAGAAACCATGTAGAAACGGTCTCGCGATTCGTGTAGTCAGAGGCTCTAGCCTTGTGTCTGTGTTTCAAAGCTCTATTTTTGACGACCTCTGTGGCGCAGCAGGCGAAGGTCTGCCTGCGACGCAGGAGGTTGCGGGTTCGATTCCCGCCTCGGGATAAATGTTTGTACGATCTGCAGACATTTGTCAAGGGCGTTCTGGATGTTTTCTATGTAAGTATAATAAAAAATATCTATCTATGTAGTGTACTGTATTAAGTATATCAGTTATCTAGTACCTATAACACAAGCTCTGCTTAGCTTGGGGCTAAATAATGATGTGTGATTGTCCAGCATTATTTATTTATTTTATTTTTATTAACTGACATTACCCAATTATGCCCACAAGTGAGACAGATAAAGTACCTACTCCGTTATATAAATTATTGTGATTTTATGCTCACAAGTATTATTTTTAGGCATAGGTAGTCTTAATGGGTAGGTACACAAAGCTTAAAGTCCTATCAGGGAGCTACAGTTATTTTGGCTTCGCTCTTGTTAGATTGATGACTTTGATACTACATAGATATACATAAATGAAGTTAATGAATTTAGGAATCTCATTTTAAAAATAAGTGATGGTTACAAAAATCAAGAATAAACAATAGTTGAATTGAATAAGATTAGGTTTTAAATTAAGTTGATCGATCGCAAATTAACGTCAGATTAGGAACAGTCAAATTACTTATATCAATTTAATCTATATCTAGGTCGCAGTAGAAGTGTCACAAAAAGTAGGCATGCTTATTGTGTACTTACTAATTAATAATCAGATATTTACAACGTCAGTTTTCAAATTCAATTCATTATCTATGTCTTCACAGATAACAATGTTTCCAACAACAATACCCAATTGCTAAAACCATGTCACAGCGCGGCACGTCATTGTTAGTGACTTGGATGTAAGGTAAACCACTAATTAATTTGTCGTAAACACAAAATTCTATTAAACATGGAATAGTTATAACTAGAGAATACGTAGGTGGAAGAGGAAATAGCCTAAGTTCACAGATCACACCGCAATGCCACAGATTTTTAAATTGGCTGGTCTACCGCTGGCTTAAAATAAACTTTTAAATTTACACGTCATTTTACATATTACAGCTACATAGGTACTACAAAGCCGGAAATACATTTCTCGATAATATTACTTCTAAGTTAAGTCTAGTAAAGTAGTATGTAGCTGAAAGTTTTAGACTTTTTGATTTGTTGAATATAATTATATTTTTTATTTATTTAATAACATTCGTATAGTTATTCCGTGATCATGGCGTATGAAACTGAGCCGAAATATAGAAAAACTCAAATTATGGTTAATGTCCCCTTACAAATGACTTCACCATAATATACGTTGCATTTATATATGTGGCCTTAAAAGAAGACAGAGAAACGGCAGCAGCTTTCTCCAGTGTATTATTCAACACCATAAAGAAAGAAACAAACACAAACCTCACAATAAACAAATATAAGGAAGGTTCTTATTTGTTAGGAAAACTCGGTAATTCACGCGATCAGTTGCTATTTATAGCGATAAACACACACATGTCTACTCAAACCTCGTTGAGCTTTAAGTCTTCTCACATAGAAATGAGAAACAGGAAGACCTGGAAAAAGGGGGGAAGCCTTCGTGCTGCAGTGGGACAATGAGGACTGAAAACAAATAATAATAATAAGAAAATGAAACAAAAAATGAATAGACTGATTCTCAAATTAACGTGCTGATTGTCCCTAAGCTGTGGGCGTTGTGGTGAAACATGCGGCAACGGAACTTTGTTTGCAGATAGCTCATTCATATTCCATGCCTTCTGTTTATTGGAAGTCGACCGATTGTTTGTGTTCTATCGAGATGATATGATAAAGGAAGGACTCAATAGGAGACGTTTAGAATAACAACTAGGTGGAACGTGACTTGTTACCGAGATAAAATGACATTATCTACTGAAAGTGGAAGTTAAATATGTACCAAAATAATAATTCCATTCCTTAATTATTTATAATTGCTATTATTCCATTAGCGCATCTTGGAGACATTTTATTCAATATTATTAATATAGCATGAAAAATTGCTAGATGTAGCAAAATAAAAACACGAAAAGAAGATAAAACAATACGAGATACTTGTTCAGCGTCTGCGGCAATGATTGATGGTGGAGTTGCTGTTACCCTACCAATACATTATGAAAAATGTATTTGAAAAATAGGTTTTTATTATACGGACAAATTATGTTTTATTACAGGCTTTTATTTAAGTTGCCCTGTTAGTTGGCAACAGCCTTTATTTACAAAGAAAATTATATTAATATTTACAATTGAAACAATGGAGCTACCTGCAGACTGTTGCAAACAACTGATCCATATCAATACCAGTCGGAAGCGTCCCCGAGACGCTGGCTGCATTGCCACGCTGTATGACAATGCTGATGCGCTGTGCCAGATACTCACCAGCTCTCGGGTCACGCGTAGCTTCAACCAGACGCTCAGATATTTTTTTAAAAACCCGAAGAACCTCGGTACCCCCCTGTTAGTTAGTACGTATGTGTGGGACAAATCTTGCAACTGAATTTTAGGCCAGTTATCCTCGTTGCAATTAGGCAAATTTATGTAAGTTGGGTGCCAATGCTATGGTACCATCGAGCTGGTCTGATGATCCAGACAGAAGGTGGCCATACCAACTCTTAAACAAAACGACGTAATACCGTCGAGTTTGGGTTCGTTGGATTTGTTTTCCCATGTTTCCCATGTTTTCCCACTTTGGTTTAAAATGATGATCAGTATCCTGATGATGGAGCCGGAGTTTAGTAGTTCCTATGGTGTGCACCATAGGAACTAAACGATACGACGGAACCTTTGGGTTTGGACTGAATTTTTAAATAAAAGCTTGTTGGAAAAAGTTTTTTTTAATTATTTCATTTTTATTTCGAACCTAGCCCGCACGCCTATAAGACTTCCTTTATTGATTCATAGTTTTGAAAGAAGGTTACAACCAAAAACGGAACAAGACGAAATTAAAATTTTTAAAAACCCGCTGCCGTTTATTGGCTGAACAGATTTTCATGAAACATGGCTAAGAACACTCGGACTAAAATTATCTATGACACAAAAATAACTAAACGAAAATCGGTTCATCCGTTTGGGAGCTACGATACCACAGACAGATACACCGACAGACACGTCAAACTTATAACACCCCTCTTTTTGCGTCGGGGGTTAAAAATAGGTATAATTATTCTGGGTTACCAAGGATAAAATATTTTCGGTCAACAACGGTCCAGAATAACACTATTTTCACAAAGCATTGTGTCAAACCGGAATACACACCCCTGCTTCAGCAAATAGGAATGTACCGGAAGAGACGAGACAAAAATAACAAGCAATTAGCAGCAAAGAACGTGTTCTAACTGGGAGGGCGTGTTTTCTACCTCTAAGGCTACGTATTTCTTACTTTTCCTAACATCATCGACATAGACGCCTTGTATAGCGGCGTACGGCGAATAAATGTATCAGTTATAGGCTCGTGAGTCGTGTAGAATGAACCCATACATTTTCAGCAGGGGTATTTTAATTCATTCGTTTGACCGATTGATTTGGACCGTTTTCGAATCGAAAACGTCGTTTCTGAATCGAAATCATAGGATTCGAATTCGATTCCAACGGATCTATAAAACGCTATTTTGATTGCGCCTCATAATGATAGTTAACTTACCAAAAAAATAATTTTTGATTTTTAAGCATTTTTGAAATTTTGAGTCGCAAGACACAATCTTCCAACTATACAGAACCCTTAGTGCGCGAGTTCAACTGTAACACGTGTGACGTTTTATTTTGTAATAATTTAATGACAAAACAGCAGCAAACAGTTGTTGAAAAAACAAGCTAAAACATTTGTGAAATATTTTATAATGTTAAATAATGCAAGAGTGCGTGTAAAAGAACACGAATAGGAAAAACAATAAAGTTTATTTTTTGCAAAAAAAAAATACTTGTAGGTACACTCGAAAAAATCGTTATCCAAAAGTTGATCCCACGAGGTCCAGAATCACCCCCTTTCGGCTTAGTACACCCTTTTCGTGGCACCCTGTATATAACCTACGACATCTTATGCCTTGTGTGATAATACCTAACGATATCTCTATTTATAGAGCCAGCACAAAGCATACGCTCGCTGGCACCGACTTCATCTTAATACAAATCCATCTACGTGGAAAATCTTAGTTTAGTATATCAGAGAATCCAATTATCCACCCAGATCGGCCGAATTTACAAAGGACATAAACCATTACTGTGAGCCCCACCTAATAATTACGTAGACAATAAGAGAATATTGAAAAATTCTTAACCTTTCAAGGAGACAATGGGAAAATAAATCACCATTCAACTTAAAAATAGGCAGATAGGTGTAATACAGCCCGAAGACCAACCATTCCAACTTTTATTACGGTCTTCCGACTGCTTTCTGTCCCCATGTTATTTAATACCTACTGGAATGAGTAGATAGGTCGCACCGCCGCCGATATCTCCATATTTACCTAGTAACTAATTCAATCATGTAAATCCACCGTGTTATCGATACAAAGCTCGCAAATATTCAAAGACCCGACTAAAATGGTAAAACATATTCGAAAATTGCGTTAACAATTCAAAAATTCCGTCGTTTCGGTAGTTCAGCGACTGTCACGAGCGAAACATGCGCCATTTATTTATGCCGGAACTGTTACTGACGCACACTCATTCTCCGAATGTTTTCGTTGTTCGAGACTGGAACGAGAACTCAGATATATGTCACATTCCTCTGTAGCACAGACATGGACTTCACAATGCCTGATTTCAAACGCCAACCGTGCTCCGAAACCTTCCGAGATAACTGACGGGCAACCTCATATTGCCATTTCCTTGACTGCTTACCATTGCGGCCGCCATTCTTCCTAATGTACGGCAATGGGCTTGAAAATATCGTACGCTTCACATTACCATTTCACAGTTTCTGGCCCCGAATATTAAATGCCATTTGCGTAGTAGCTGTAAAATTAGGAGATTTATTTCTGTCGCACCGTTCTCTTCATATTTATGTCGGCAATGTCAGCGCCATAAGTTTCAAAGGTAGTTAATGGCCGCTGTGGAATTCAAAGAATGTTATTACGCGACATTATGAAATACCAAGGCTGGTATCGAGCCGATATCGAATCGCTGCTTCTCGGAGTATTAATAGCTGATCTGCACGTTTGCCGATATTCCATTTACCCGCATATTTACTAGTACAGGCTTATGCGATAGCCGAGGCACCCAGCGGGGTTCCGCTAAAAGCTTTTCTACAATCTACTAAACTTACATTACATACACGGTGAACGTTTTCGTGTTCAGGGCTTCCTAAATGCATACCTACATAATAACTTCCGAAGTTTGTGTGCCAGAATACGTAGGTAAGGATATTAATTCTGAATATTTGATGCCTTACCCGTTTCTGTTTGTGTATTTAGTAGATACCCGTAGATACCTACACGTGCACGATTCCCGCTTATTGAATTTGGCCGAAATCTCACGATCCAAATATCATGTGAAAACATGCAAGATCCAAAGGACTTTTTATTTATTCTCGAAGCGAGCAAAATAAACACAAGATTCGTTCGAGAATATCGTTGACATGCGCTTCAGAAATGTTTTTTCATTTTCCTGGCAAAAATTCATTCGATTTTACCTCATAAGATTGTACTCATCAACATTTTTTTCGCTAACTTTCCTCCGTTATCGCTTTCACTCGACGTTATTGTCGTTTTAAAGTCGTAGGTAGATAAATTGAAAATATGCCGACAAATTTATACAAGCCGATTGCTACGTTGATTAGTACTGGTTCACTCACAGTATACTCAAGTCCTTTTGCCGTTTCGTATCAAAGAGAATTGGCGCTAAGCTTTGGTTAAAGGATTTCACAACTACGGTCATTTCAGTTGACTTACTGGCAATCCGCTTGGAAATGGCACTGGTGACATTATGTTTAACGGGTGGCCAGATCAAAACCCTTCTGTTTCAAAGCGTGTTCGGATTCGGATTTAGAGAGATGAACTCGGGGATGATAGATTATAGACCTTCATGTTTAGTACCTAATGAAGGCAGAAAATCAATGATTGGTTAATTAAATGGTAAGCTTAATGTAAGGTGAAATACGCAAAATACATGAAAAAAATTAAGTCTCTACTAAAGGAGAATATAAATAAGACCCTTTTGATTTCATCTTTGAATCCGACTGAGGAATACGGAAATAAGAGCCGGCAAAGTATTGAGTTAAGATTTAGATAAAACCGCCGCCACAAGCGGAAGCGCCCGGGATAAGGCAAATGTTTAAAAGAGCTTACATACCATAATCAATAATATCAGTATAAGAGTAGGTATCGTTAGGAGGCGGCACAAACAAAGCGGGCCCAGCTCGTTTATCTTGTAACTTGATTTTTGTAGCCGCTTGTTGGGTCAGCGGTAGGCGAGAAGGGAAAAGGGTATAGTGGAAACTAATTTCATAAGAAAACAGTATCTATCACTTGGTTACTGTTTGAGTTACTTGGAAATGAGAATGTAACTGAATAAAAGTACGTAACATAAGATAGAAAACAAGTAGCCTCGTTTAAGCTGTAACTGATACCAAAGATCAAGTCAAACCAGAGCGTCAATTTTCCAACCAACTTCGAATCCTGTTACGAACTCGAATTACATAGAATAAGGCTACATAACGGTCATAACAAGGGAGTCATAAAGATGTAATTTAATATGAGACAAGAAATCGAGATAATCAACTAGACGTCTTTGGGAGACCTTATTTGATATTCCCAATGCCATCTCTCCCGTATCCTGATTTGAAGATACATTACAAGGTGGTATCTTTGTCAAACTTCAGCCTGTAGTATAATGAAATGTTATCGATTTTGTGAAAAACTCCGAGATTCAATGTCAAACTCCATTCGCTGAGGTTTAAACACCTGTTACATTATCGGGATGCTACTATTCGAATGAGCGAACCAGCTGTAAAGTTAAGTGCTTTTTAATATTTATTGTTTTTCTAAATGAGAGCGGCGAGGAGAGTATTCATTTTGATCATGAACAACAGCGCACGTGCGCGGCTTTATCCCCTGCGGGTAGAGGTTAAAATTCAACGAACGCTCCCCGGGGCGGCTGCTTAGTAATTCATTCATTTTCATTCCGAATGCCACCGCCAAAGCTGTCAGCCAGGAATCATACGAACCGGGAGAGGACTGTCAGACTGCAGGTATCATGAAACAATGTAAAAGTAACGCACCCACTTACACATGAATTCACGGTCGCGGGTCCTTTACATCGCGCCACAATCGCCGGTCCCGATAACGTGGTCACTGAGTAAGGACACTTGCATACACTCGGTGGTGGCGCGGTTCGGTCGCGGGCGACGGGCGGCGGGCGCGACGGGCGCGGGGCGTGTTCGCGACGCGGCAGCACGCGCTCGGGGACGCACGGACACGCTCGGAGGCAGCGGCGCGCTCACGACACGGGCGCTCGCGTCAACCAGCGCCGACACACGACAGCCTCCGTCGCAATGGCGAAACGGCCGGGTACGCGCGCGCGCTCTGCGACGCAGCCTCCCGAATCTCCCCGACCCTCCGCGATATCTCACGACGCTGGGGTGAACAAACCCGCCACACTTCTCCTTCTAACACAGTGATGAGGTTAAAAAGGATTCAGACTTACTCCTAGCATTTTACGGTTCGATCGTTGTTTCTGTTGTAAATTTAGAAATCTAGACAACACGTCTTGGTTTTGAGTTCGGCTCCTCTATGCGGGTCGAACAAAGCGCGAGATGTCTGCAGCCGCCGCCGGCGTTCCCTCCCAGCGCGTGGCTAGCATACTGTGAAGTAACCTTAATTGCTTTAATATCGAATTAGGGACTAGACGTGTTAACGTTCGAGTTTATTCGCAAACAAAATTTAGAACCACAGTGTGGCTCAGCGGAACAAACGAAGTTATTAAATTCTAGCGACAATTTCAGATAGAACCGTCTGTTTATATTAAGAAATACCAATTTAATTACTATCCAGTTAACTTAGAGCTTTGTTAACATAAACCGTCTTTAAAGAGACTATTGCAATTTGAACAGTTTAAATTCTTACGAATAAAACTGTGCACCGTTAATCGAAAACGATTAAAATGGCGCAAATTGATATCCCTGGGAAAGCGGCAGGTGACGCGAGTTCGCTGCTCGAGCTAAAACCTGGCAATTGTGCCGGTAGCCGACCTTTACCTCGCCGGCAGCAAATTGCACCACGTTTTTATAACTACGCCCATTTTATGCAACACTAACACGATTGAAAAATACGAATGGACTCTTCTGATTCTAAAATATACGGACTAAAGCAAGCATTGATCAAAACACCGCACCTTCTTTTTGACTCAGTCGAGACCACGTCGAAACAAAGACAAATAAAACGTTGGAGAAACAAAGGTCCTTGTCGTTTCTATTATACAATGATAATATTTTCTTTGAGATATGTTTTGGTTGGCTACCGATCGGCTACGTCGATTGTAGACTGTTAAAATGTGTACGTCGTAGTACGATATAGCATCTGGATCGTACGCAATTTAAGTGCTACGAGCCCGATACAATGGCTCTACTAAGTTTAGATACGACGGACGACGTGGCACTGAGTTCGTAGCAAGCAAGTCGTGTTTTTGTAGCGTGATTTACATGCTACGAGTTCGTAGCAATTAGCATAGCGCTCGTAGCATTGCTACAGCTTCGTAGCGATGAGATTTAGCATCGAATTCGTAGCACTGCTACAGCGTCGTAGCTTAGTTAGATCAAGCATCGAATTCGTAGCAGTGTTACAGATTTGTAGCGATGAGGTGTACCATCTCAAGTTGTTAGCACGATTTAACGTGCTACGCGTTATTATTACGCTAACACGAAGGTCTAGCACCTAAGAAAAAATCTATTAGTGCCATTGTGATTCTTATTATGTTTCATCGTAGGTTATTGTCATTTTAGTTTGTCCGTAGCGAATTGGTCAACAGAATAATAACATTTTTCAATTATTATTTTTTTCACTTTTTACAAAAGATTCCATCTTTATCTTTATTTACTCGGTTTAAGTTGGAAACATTAGGCAATTAAAACTTTCGGAGTACTTTTTCTGGACAGTAAACAAAACTGAACCGTCACGCTCAGGTCGGTTACGCGAATCGGGTATACTCGGCTCCGGTCGGAAACTTTAAAGTTGTTACTTCTATCGTGTGGCTTAGGCACACAGTCTCTTCTTTATACAAGGCTTCTTTATACCCTTCTCGGTTTTATGTAAACTAATAACTAAAACCTATAGCAAGCTCCAGCCTCTCACAATACAGGTTTTATTATAGTTACGCATTGTACTTAACTTAATTTTAAGTAAAACATATGTGTAGAGGAAATAAACAATTTATTAAATTATTATTATAATAACTGAAACGCCCCGTGCGTTAAGCGTACGCCAAGAGCGCTTCAGTGGCTCGGGCTTAACAGCCTATGATGATGATTAGTATTAGCTATAGCTGTCTCACTGCAGGGCCGAGGCGCTTCTTCTTCTGCTGCTCATTGGGCTTATCTCCATCACCACGTCACGACGTCGTCAACGGTGTCTGGAAGATAGTCATCTACTACTTCTTTACGTTGACGACGTTGTGACGTGGTTCTGGCGACAAGCCCTCTCACTTTCATGGTCCAAGAAAGTCCATCTCCAGCGACGTCAGGCTGGCAGTGAAAGCTTCACGCTGTGCTACTCATTGGGCTTATCTCCATCACCACGTCACGACGTCGTCAACGGTGTCTGGAAGATAGTCATCTACTACTTCTTTACGTTGACGACGTTGTGACGTGGTTGTGGCGACAAGCCCTCTCACTTTCATGGCCCAAGAAAGTCCATCTCCAGCGACGTCAGGCTGGCAGTGAAAGCTTCACGCTGTGCTGCTCATTGGGCTTATCTCCATCACCACGTCACGACGTCGTCAACGGTGTCTGGAAGATAGTCATCTACTACTTCTTTACGTTGACGACGTTGTGACGTGGTTGTGGCGACAAGCCCTCTCACTTTCATGGCCCAAGAAAGTCCATCTCCAGCGACGTCAGGCTGGCAGTGAAAGCTTCACGCTGTGCTGCTCATTGGCCTTATCTCCATTACCACGTCACGACGTCGTCAACGGTGTCTGGAAGATAGTCATCTACTACTTCTTTACGTTGACGACGTTGTGACGTGGTTGTGGCGACAAGCCCTCTCACTTTCATGTCCCAAGAAAGTCCATCTCCAGCGACGTCAGGCTGGCAGTGAAAGCTTCACGCTGTGAGGCGACTGTCCACGCTACCTAACCCTAACTAAAGCTCATCTTGTAAACGCTAGCATAGAGCCATTCCCAACATCAAATCTATCCACGGTTATGTCAAAAAATGCTTATAGATTACACATACAGATTTATCTTATTCTTATTAAAATTAATAATCAACTACTGATAGACGAAACCAGAGATTGATTATTGGGAATGGTCATTTATCGGTCTTGGGCATCATCACCAAGCTGACTGCTGGCCAACATGAAAACATCATCAAACCATTATCAATGCCAGACTAAGAGGTCTGCCTCGTATTCGATTTATTTCAGTAAGTAAGTAAGTATTATTATTTTATTTAACATATTAGAGACAGCAAACATGTAATAACAACATTTTTCTTACCTACGAATCATTTCACTTATCTTGGCATTTTTGCCTAACAAAAGACAAAACAAAACAATTCACTAATGAGCACTCGATATTAGATATTCCAGCACAAAACAAGCGTCACAATAATGAGAAAAAAAAACAAAAATGTTTCTCTTTATTTGTAAAATGGTGTCAGCGCAGTTACGAGAAAATATTTGGCACTCTTATACGTACAATAATAGTAAAACATGAATTAATTATGGCGGGTGCGAATCGAGACGTAACGCCGTGGTTTCCAGCTTTCGAAAATCAGCATTTCAAATGGATTTGCGGCCGGGCCGACCACAACTAAAAGCTATAGCGAGTAGTTATTCACAGGTTCGCAAGATTAAACAGCCGTGGTGATGCGATGACGTCTATAGCGACCTCATTCCGTTAGAATGAAAAGAATGATGACAGGATGCTAAAATGACAACATTTTGTTAATACATATATTGTAAGGTAAGAATTAGGCATGCCTCCTTGGGGAATGTATGCCCAGCAGTGGTCGTGACGTATGTGTGCCGATAAGGAAAAAATCAGAATAGTCTAGATCAAGTTAAGTTAATTACGATTTGATCCTTAAAAACATCGCTACGTAATTTGTTTGTTGGTCGAATTTTAAAGCTTTTGAAAACTGAACTTAACTGATTGAAGTGCAGAGGCTTAGGAGTTTTCAAATAATTATTTAATCACAAACATACCTCCGGTAAACTATAATCAACCGTGGAATCTAAGTTTATAATTGCGCTTTTGTGCCCTAAGGACATTTCGAACGCGTCTTGCTCTTCACTCAACTTATCAAAGAAGAAACTAGTATTCACTTTAGCAATCACAGAATTGTTCAAACTATTCAATCCAGATTTTCTATTTATTAGGGACTTTCTTACTGGACTGTCTATTGGTGTTGAGCAATGATTATGGATTTCGGTCAATATACTCTTTCTTGATTTTGTAGGGGTTGAAAAGTTACCGAAGACAAGTCTTACTAGTTTATTCTCTACCTTTACAGTCTTTTTTGCGGTGGTTTTATTCACCATTCTGTCAATAATAGCTGATAGATCGCCCTCACTCTCATCATCTACTGTTTTGCCTAATATACTCAGCCAGTTGTCAGTTATAGATTTATTTTCTTTGTCATTGTAGTTGCGTGCGTCTTGCATCAGTGACATATTCCCAAAGCTGTGCCTTAGAGACATCATTGCTGTGAGAGATTTCTTCCGCTTCTTCGCTATAAAACTATCTATAGTCTTTTGCGCTTTCTTATTATTATTCTTGATTTTTCTTTTCAGTTTATTGACGCTAACGCTGGCCTTACTGGAGTTTAACTCTTTCAAAGAATTGTCAACCTGTTCAATTTCAATGTTCTTAGGTTTTCTATTGTATTTTCGTTTAGGTTTATCTGGGTTTTCTTCGTCTTTCTTTTTCCTGCCCCGCGCTTTTTTTTCCTTCGGTGGTTTTTTGATAGATACTTCGAAAGTTTCAACAAGTTCTGGATAATATTGCCGCATTAAGTCTTGCCGCTCTATTGAGGTCCAAGGCAGAGAACGATCCTCGTCAGCTGAAATCAATGAGATTTTAGAATACTTGACGAAACTAAAGCCATAACAGGAAAATCGTTGGGTTTTGTTTACCTTCATATTGGTCATCCGGAATCAATGCATCGTATTGTCCGTTGATATCCGCCCAAACTACTTCGAAACTTGGCACACCTAAAATGCAGAAACAATCACGATTGTAAGACGAGCAAAAAATGTTTCTATGTTTTGTGTTGTAAAAACCGAACATTTACATAAGCCGAAAATACCTTTAGGATTTCGTTTCTTCTTTATCGTGATTGGTTTGATGGTTCTACAGGGAACAGTTTCCTGAAGATGCCACTTCGTAAGCAACGGTAGAAATTTTTCTACACAATATCTTTCCGACCAGTCCAGTTTGCTCGACATCACTTTCTGCAAAACAAGCGTAATTAAGTACGATTATGATAAAAATGTTTTGTAAAAAGCTAATAGCTCTATCGTAAACTGAACACTGAACAGTAACTTATCTTTTCTCTCAAAGTTCATGCAAGTTCTTTTCAACTTTTCTTTGACTTGATGAACTCTTTTCAGTTCTTTAGTTCTTCGAAGTTCGCTGCATAGTTCACTCGAAGAGTTGAAACTAATTTTCTACAGCGAGTCGCAACATATTATGCACAATAAAATTGCTGACATACAAAGCAAGATATGAAACATAGATATCACAGTCGTTATGAAATAAGTAGGTAAAAGATTGATATAATATCAAACGAATCAGAAGCCAAGCATTTTATGTAGTGTTCCTTTTAAATGATTCAATTTAAAATACATTAAACTAACTTGAAGCCAAGCATTGAATTTCAAAGTTCATTTCAAATGATTGTATTTAAAACCCATTTACTTACCACGAACTGAATAAGACTTGGTGTAGGTTTCTTCAGACTGTCGAGATCGAATTTCTCGGGAGTGGAATTCATAAATTCCTTCATAACCTTCGGTTCTGGGAACAGCGATCCGCATGATAAAGCTCTGGTTCGTAACGCAAGCTCACGTTTTACTTCCGCAACTTTTGCCCTGTGAATAATAGGTTACCTTAATCCGGGGCCTTCTTTTGAAATATTATTTGGATTTTTCATAAGGCTATAAGCTAGAAATTTAAGTACACCGGTACAATATAATAGGTAAGAGTGGATCACCATTTCAGAAATTAGAAGATAGTACGAAAATGAAGTTATCCGAGTGGCGGGTTTCAGAGTTTAAATACCTACCCAGTTTCAACGACATATTTTCAAAACGTCTACTAGTTAAGTATATCGCATTCACTGCCCAGCCTCACGAGGGTTGAGAGGCTCATCTGCGTCTTGGGCCATGAAAGTGTTAGTATATAAGATAATTATGTACTTACATACATTATTCATTATAAAAGTAAGTACATACTTTCAGCAATTTTACAGCTATCCTAATGATTTTTTGAAGCTAGTCAATACAGTAGGCACCTACCTAGTCACTATAGAGTAGATGGTGGGATAGGATGGTGGTGGTGGAGTGGGTGGTGGATTACTGGTTATCTTCTGATACTACCGTTAAATACATTCAATTGGATATTAGACTATGATAACATGCATACCAAATAAATAATACTTAGTCTTAGACATAGAGTAGGTAATTGTTTTATTTTCTTGTAATTTTTTTCTTATTATTTTTAGTCTTCAAAACCTACCTATGGTTTACCTTAATACTAAAATAAATGTATATTGTACCAACCTACTATAGTTGACGACCTCTGTGGCGCAGCGGGCGAAGGTCTGCCTGCGACCCAGGAGGTTGCGGGTTCGATTCCCGCCTCGGGACAAATGTTTGCACGATCTGCAGACATTTGTCCAGGGCGTTCTGGATGTTTTCTATGTATAATAAAAAATATCTATATATGTAGTGTATTGTATTAAGTATATCAGTTATCTAGTACCCATAACACAAGCTCTGCTTAGCTTGGGGCTAGATAATGCTGTGTGAATTGTCCAGCATTATTTATTATTTATTTAGTTATATTTTAAAGAATAAATAAATGTTTATGATATGTTTATGTTAAATTTAATGCGCGCTCATTGCCAGAACACATTTGATACTAACTTGTGTCCATAATCATTGCAGCCTTTATTCGTAGCGCATATAGGACATCCCTTCTTAAGGTGAGTTCTGCCGACGTGCCCACAGCGGTCACATCGGCCCGGCGCCGCCACCCATCTGGTTCTCTCCTCGAAGTGCTCAATGTCGGTCACCCAAGACAGCAGTCTAAAGAAAGGAGCTATAGTTTAGAAAACCGGTCACTTCATCATTGTAACAAATTTCAGAATATCAGAAATCTACGTAAAACTGTTAACTTGGATTGGATTACAAATACCTTCTGCGTAATGCAAATTTTCTAATTCCATTTCCCAATTAGTCATGTACAGCCAATTGTATAGCATGGATGGGTATTGTGGTTAACCAATGGTGTTGTGACATACGTGGTTTCCCACCTTGAAAATCGACGCAGAATTTACATTTAATATGTAGGAAGGTGTTGACAAAGGTTGAGTACATCGTCATAATGAGCAACAGCTTGGCTGGTATTCAGGTCTCGTCCAATCGGAGTTCAATAGGGTACCTATTATGCTTGTGCCTTCAAAAAAGCGAATTATTTTTTACGTATTCTATTAAAATATGAAAGTATACCTATCTGTATATTGATTTTTGTACTTTTTGATGTTTTTATTGTAAAATTTAATCATTGAAAGTAGATATTTTAGCTCAATCGCAAAATTCCTAAACGCAACGCTATTGGAGCGAACGTGACGTCACACTGCACATTTTGTATTCTTACATAAGAAGCTTTGGCTTAATTTTTAGTATTATTTCGCGGTTTTTTGGTGATTTCTGTAAAGTTAAATTTCAGTTTTTCAACCCACACCAATGATTCAGTTTTTTTCGTCAAATAATTTACTTAAATAGATGTGTATGATAACTACCAATTTCGTATCAAATTAGGATCTAACGTTTGCCGAGCTCAGAGGAGTACAAGCTGAAAAGTAAATAAGTTATAGATATTTGATTCCCATCATGTGGGGTATAGAGGTGATCAACAGAATGAGCTCTTCAACTTGGCTCGTCATAACTCTGGAACCATACGAGTCAGACCCGCCTTGTATAATGTATAAAATCTCTATAAAATCAGGAGGATGAGCTCTATCACATGAAACAGTGACCACCCTTCCCCCCATTTTTGCACAAGGGAACAATAAAATATTTATAATAAGTGTTGTAGTGGAAGTATAGATTTCCGTTCATCGCTTTTCATCAGGACTTAAATTTAACTGACATGGTGGTTCCTCGGCATACCAAAACTTTTCCACCAGCTTATGAAGCGGATCAGCGGTGAATGCACAAAGAGTGCGTAATGAAGAGCGCGGTGACTCAATGGGTGCGTTCCCCATGACTATGTAACCTAAAGTAGTTTCTAAGGCGACTGGCATGTTGGTAGCGGACACCTTGTTGAATAAAAGTATTTGACAATACAGGTTCACACCTAGGAGGAGGTCGATTGGACCGGGTTCCTAAAAGTCATCATCAGCCAGAGGTAGGTTCCGTAGGTGACTTAGTGTGCTAACATCGACACGCGAGTCAGATAATTGTGACGTAATATAATCCACTATCATAGGCTCGATGTGATATTCATTGTTATTGTCAAAGCGGGAAGAAATTCTGAGTGAGGTCACTCCTAGAATTTTCTGTGAGGCGCCTCCTATACCTTGCACCTTAGAGAAACGACTTTGTGTGCAGATGGGAAGCGATAAGCGCTTACTGCACGCGGCAGAGATGTACTCACTTTGAGAGCCAGGATCAACTAGGCATCTCAAATAATGAGGGCGGTTAAAATTATAAATAAATTTAACTTTAGCGGTGGCCAATAACGCAGTTGTTATTGTGTGCGAATCATGATCATAAGACACAGTACACACTGACGTATCACAGTTCTGATCATTAGCGGGAGCGGGCAGGCAAGAGTCGGCCTTATGCGCAGGGGGCGCAAGGTCGATAACCGGCGCGCTAGTATGAAACTCAGTTGAGGCGGTATGTGCAAGCGCAGCGGAGTGAGAGATATGAGCGGTTGATGTTGATTTATTATCAATTATTTTTTCAACATTTTTATTTTTATTAGCGGGTGGGTTAAAATGCAAAAGTGAGTGATGTTTAGCCGAGCAGTGGGAGCAAGTATGTGTGGAGGTACATTCCCTTATTCTGTGTTTTACACTCAAACAGTTGTTACAGAATGAATTATCTTTTATGAATTTATAATTATCTGTCTTGTGGAATCAGCTTTTTAAAGGCAAAACAACGATAAAAATGATCGTGTTTGTCGCGGTGGCATAAAGTGCATTTTGACTCATCACCTGTGGTACTAGAAGCCTGGTCAGTGTTCACAAAGGATTTTGTCTGAGCGCTAGTTTTCGCACTAGGCGTTGGTACATAAGCGCGCGACTTTTGCTGCGCTGGCGATTTAGACGAAGGAACAGCTGATCGCGAAAGTGCCTTGCTTTGTTCTTTGACAAATTCAATAAGATTCGTGTAGGTTGGCATTTTATCCTTACGATAAGTTAATTCAAATAATTTGACAGTCTCCGAGTCCAGCTTCTGAAGAGCGAGGTGCAGCAGAATAAATTCAGATAGGTCACCAAGGCTCAACTGCATAAGAGCTTCTACAGACGTGTCAAAGCTATCTAAAAATAACTCCAAACCTGTAGCGGTATTGGCGGTGAGCGATTTAAAAGATAACAACTGATTGAGGTATGAACTAGCGAGTAGTCTGGGGTCATCGTACTTTTGTATCAGAGCCTCCCATATAATAGTAATTTTCAGCGGTCGGAGGCAACCTAGCACAGACGGACGCAGCGGAACCAGACAGTTTACCAACCAAATAGTACACTTTATCACTATCTGAAAGTGAAGTGTTTTCGTGAACAGTGCATCTGAACTGTTGATAAAAAAGTGGCCAAGTTCGGACATCACCATCAAAGCTTCGCAGTTCTATTGGGGGAAGTTTCAGGATAGGCCGTTCACTTTTCAAGGGAGATTCAATTTTAGTGGGCGGCGAATGAGTCGCAATGATTTGTTTGACAAGACAATACATTAAGTCGAAGTTAGTCCATTCTTGGTACCTAACAGTGTGTTTACGATTTATTTTAAGCGAAACTGTATTATATGAATCTAATATTTTTTCAAAGTCTTTATGTAATATGTCGATATTAAATGCACTGTGTTGCAAAGCCTGAAACTTCGAAGAATCGCCTTGCACTTTCTTAGCGAGGTCATAAATACCTTGCATGCGAGCAAATAAAAGTTCTCGCTTGGACTCAAGCATACGCTGTTGTGCTTTTTCCTCATCGTAAAGTTACGACGTCACTATCAGAACCTTCATTTTGATCTTTTCTACTCATAGTGAATAACAAATGGAATAGACGCGAAACCAAAACAAAAAACGTTCAATCTTCTTCTTATATATAAAAATGAAACCCGTTTCGCGTTGTCACGGCATCACGCGTGAACGGCTGGACCGATTTCGCTAATTCTTTCTTTGTTGTGTTTGTTATTGTCAGGAGAAGGTTCTTATGAAAGAAAAAATTAAGAAAGTTGGAAACATAAATTTCCACGGGGGCGAAGCCGCGGGGCGCAGCTAGTAACAAATAAAAAACGAGTAGGAAACTGCGAATATGCAACAACAGCAAAGATAAGGTATTCTAAATGCCTACAGAAGACATAGAATAAAGGCGGGAGCGAAATAGTTACTATGGGCGAGTTACGAAAACAATTAGCGGTGTTGTGCCAGAGATAATTAAATAGTACGCGTATGTTTTACGTTTTTATGGCTCTCTGGCTATTAATATCTTTGAGTTGCTTACGCACTGTAGAATGATTCAAGACCTAGGTGCGTAGAACCACGAAACTATGAAACAAACGATCGGACCTACCTATCTACACAAAGCGAAATAAGAGTATATGTGTGTGTGTGTGTGTGATTAACCAGAGTGTTACGAGCGAGCCAACAGCGATGAACGGATAAAATAATGAATAAGTTGCGCGAATTGCGGGTAGGTTTGCTTGTGAAGCTATGGCGAATGAATACCTTTGCACAAATGTTACGACTCTGATCGATAAGCATAAATTGAATAAGTAGGTATTATGGTATTAATTGCGTCGTGCGTGAAAATTGGAATACCTACTAGGTAGCAATAACATAGGTTCCTAGACTGATTTAGCGAAGCGGGTGCGAATAAAAAATAAATATCTATAAGTTGGCCTATACGAGAGTGATTGCGGGTGAGAATAAGGGACAACTTATGATAATTATTATCAGCAGGAATATCGTTAAAGTTTATCTACCTACCTAGCGGGGTAACAGCGGGAGATTGAATAAGTGTGAAACCAAGTGGATTTTGAGATAAATTTTTACTAACGGAGCGAGATAGACTCGCGTCCTGGCGGTAAACAATAAGACGGATTAGGTTTATATGTGGAAAATATATAAAAATATATCCGGCTCGAAGGACCAAATTTTATGGTGGTTATTTCTACAGCTGGTTCTATGCTAACCACACATAAAAGGGGCGGATGCGTATAGATCTAAATTCTGTGGACTGTAGGGCGGTTGTTGAAAGCACCTTGCAAATATTCTCGGGATGGGATTCTGCTGTGATTTATGGAGTGTAAGAAAAGAATCATAGCAGATGGAGCAGGAACACATGCACGTACCTTCTCCAGGATAGCGGCGACAGCGTGGCGGCGGCGGCGTGGCGGAGGCGACGGCGGCGGCGGCGGCGGAGTTGGTGACACACAATGTCTCATACAGCACTGTGATGCACAGCACTAAAGTTAGGTGTTAGGTAACACTTGTTTTTGAAGTAAAATACGTAAGTATTCAAGGTATTCCAATAAAGTTCACGACACGAAAATTACGCGGCTGATGATCGGAGCTCGGCGCGTAGACAACTGGTGATTCGTTGTCTTGTCATTCGAATCAATGCGTTGACGTCGTCAGAGCGAGACGACGCGATTTCACGTGCATGTGAGTGGATAGGAGGGAAAAGGAAAGAGGTAGGTATTGCAAATTTCTAAACAACCGAATTCTATTTCCACTACTGTTCCATCTTTTTAAATTGTACTTAATCGTTTTTATCATATACTAGCTGCGCCCCGCGGCTTCGCCCCCGTGGAAATTTATGTTTCCAACTTTCTTAATTTTTTCTTTCATAAGAAATTTCTCCTGACAATAACAAACACAACAAAGAAATAATTAGCGAAATCGGTCCAGCCGTTTACGCGTGATGCCGTGACCAAGGAAAACGGGTTTCATTTTTATATATATTTATCATTAATTTGTACTTATGTAATTTTATTTTGATTGAAAAATCAACGAAGAAACATAAGCATCGAGTTGACAATGTGTGACGTCACAGAAACCGAGCCAATATGGCAGCGTTTTTACCGCCCGAAACTGAGTGCAGTTTTACTTATGTTTTTACTTAAATAATTTATAATTTTGTGGGTGGCATTTTTTTCGGTAATGTATTAACCTTAATAATCAAATAAAAAATAAAACAAATCTATGCGTGTACCCTATTTGTCTATAATCAATACCTAACATAAAGAAGTAAAGTTGATAACCCCCGAATCATCATCATCATCAACCTTTATTAGTCCACTGCTGGACATAGACCTCCCCTGACGAGCGCGATACGCCCTGTCTGAAGCTTGCCGCAACCAGCATCTGCCTGCAGTCTTTCGCTCTGCACGAACTCTTCGTTGGCAATGACGAATTTTTGACAAATTTTCATGGAAAACTGTCAAAAAATCGCGACATGAGACGTTTTTAAATATGAGTTGCATTTGAGTATTCGGGGGTTATAGTCTCTCTGTATTGGGAATCTCCGGGCTGGTCCGATTCTAAAAAAATCTTTCACAAATACAAAGCTACGTTATCCTATTGGTATGTTATACTGGGCCCCAATGAGGATTCGTAACGTTATAGAAATTTTAATAGAACTAGTATCCACGTTATTCTTTATGACATTAGAATGATATATCTTTTTAAATTATCCAAATCGGACCATTACGTACGATGTTATGACTAAATTACTAGCGAAGTTCACTGAGTGACCGCCGCGGGTGCGTGTGACGTCACTCGCTCGGTCGCCGCCCGTTAACCGTAGGCAGATATCAGTTTTTAGTGATTTACTCCGAAACTATAAGTTTATCTCAAGTATACCAAAATATCCTGTGACGATACCATTGTCCTCGTGAAGCTATGAATTAAGCAGAAAAGGGCCCCAGGTGTTAGCTACGCCACGGGCAAAAAAAAGAAGATGTTTTACCTTGGTATGACGTCATTTTCAGGGACCGTATGCAGAAACGTGACCACCGTAGTGGTAGAGGTCCCGCACGCACCTACGCCATAGTCGCATCCACAGAGTAGAGCCAAAGCCACCATCTTTTTGCGACCGAACCCTAAAACAATAAATATTCTACAGGAACGTAGTGTGAGCGAAGCCGCGGGCAGAGGCTAGTGAGTGTACAAAGTAGGATTTAAGTGGTTCGTTTCGAGAGAGGCTGGAAATTCAAATTTCAATGGGATCACATAAAATCTTCGCTCTGTTTTAGTGGACTAAAGGAGTTACTTAAAATTTCCGCTCTGCGTCAATGCACAGGACAGGCAGCCTAACTGGCTCAACAAATAGAGAGGGGTAATGCCATAATCCCAACGCTGGGAATGGGTTGGGGATGGCAGTTTGGGGTCCGGGGTGTGAACCCCGGACACTCGACCATTTCTCCATACAAAACTCGCATTTCGGCACATAAATATACATAATGCATAACTGTTTTCCGTTACACGAGCAAATGTGTTTTCTTTTCATGAAAAAAAATGGTATCGGTGTCACAGGGGTCGTTACTCCCCCCAAATATTAGTTGAGGTACTTAAAAAATTGCAATCCACAGCTTGGATCATTATTATTTTACTATTTACTGCTGTCACTTTGATTAAGATTACTACAGGCTCGCTCCGCTCGCCGATATTACTCGTATTTTGAGCTTTATAATCATGAAATGGGCTACCTACCATTGCTGTCAAACATTAAGAGGTTCCGTGGACTGCTATGACCCGGTTCTTGCATGGCGCCGCCCCTGGGGGTCTATTCGCTTTCTACGAAATCGACAATAGCGTGCTTCGTTTTGTCAAATTACTATTCTAATTCATCAAAACTCGAAGCTACGGCACGAAGTTTGAAATGGCGGCTTTTGCGGCGGCCACCTCTATTCTAATGGGCAAAATCTACGAACGAAACATTAAATTTGACAGCATTTTTTCAAGAACCACTGTCAATTTGCACGATAGCTACAAAGCTACCTTTTCATTTTTGTAATGTGTTTTTTCACCATATTTTGTCCATTTATCACTAAAATTTCGGTAGATTTATGATTGTTAAAATATTTTATACACGTAGCGTCTTAAATTATTAAAATTTACTCATGATATTTGAAGATCACTCTCCGTTTCATAATTTTCAGAAAAGCGGCTCTACCGCCATCTCTTAGCAAAGCCTACAACTAACAACTTCCCCCAGCTGACGACGAAGTTCTTATTTTTACCAAAACTTGGCGCTAAAACCGCTCTTTTCAGGGTTCCGTACCTCGAATGGAAAAAGGAACGCCTATAATATAAATTCTTAATTTCAGACACAAGATCCATTTTTGAGGTGATAAAAAAGGAAAGTTATATAAAAATCATTATATATTAAATATAAAATTCAAGGTACAAGGTTGAGTACTTAGTACGTCAGGTGGCAATATTCACCCTCCGTCTGTATGTAAGGGTCCGATAACATCAGACGGTCAGACAGGCTTACAATAGTGTCGTTTTTACACATGTCAACCTCTGGACGTTAATGACGCAATTCTCTTTCTTTGGATGGCATTGAAAGAGTCTACACGGGATAATATAGATTATAGAATCACTCGTGACAGCCGTTTACGTTTAAACTTAGCAAAGAGCTAGCGCAAATAAAGAGCAATATCCGAAAACCATAAATTATTTAAAGTTACATAGGTAATTACAAAAATTAGTTTTTGATGTTCGCAATAAAACCTATACGTAAGCCTTTACAGTACTTCCCGTTGACCTAGAATCACGAAATTTGGCAAAAAGCAAGGTCTTACAGCACAAGGATAGGTATTTTTATCTTTAAGTAAAGAGAAATAACCGAAAACCGTTCATTTTAGCAAAATCACCAAAAAAAAAACGCAGTGTGTCTGTGTAAATTATTCGGCTCACAAATATATGTTTCCAGTATAAATGTAAGCGGGTTAACTTTGAACCTAGTTTGTGTTGGAAGAACACCAACGCTTCATCCCTTAACAAGGGACTTCATTAGGGTAAATATAAGTTCGGAACCCTCGCACAAGTCCTACTCGTACTTGACTTGTTTTTATTTAATCTGTTCAAGGTTTCTATGCTCTCTGGTGGTTTCATTCACATGATCGTTCACGAAGGTAGTTGGGTGTGCCCGGATCTCGCCCGAATGAAAAATGCCCACCCGACAGAGAAACAGAATAGCTATCGCTTCCGTGCGTCGGCCGCATGTCATCGGCATCGACAGTGTCGGTTGCGGAGAATTGTAATAGGGCCCCTGTCCATACCCGACAAGCTGAAGTTACGGGATATGCGCCGCGCTCCGTACGAGAAGCAGTCTAAGTCCTGGGATATCACAGCATCCACCAATCCTCCACCATGAGGAGATCATGAACTGGGCTACCTACCACTGCTGTCCAACATCTTGACCGCGTCATAGCAATCTACTGAGCCTTGCATGGCGCCGCCCCCGCCTGCAATCGACACGCTGAAGTTCCGGTATACGCGCCGCGCTCCGTACGCGAAGCAGTCAGAGTCCTGGGATATTACTGCATCCACCAATGATGAGATCATGAACTGGGCTACCTACCATTGCTGTCCAACATCTTAACCGCGTCATAGCAGTCTACTGAGCCTTGCATGGCGCCGCCCCCGCCTGCACTCGACACGCTGAAGTTCCGGTATACGCGCCGCGCTCCGTACGCGAAGCAGTCAGAGTCCTGGGATATTACTGCATCCACCAATGATGAGATCATGAACTGGGCTACCTACCATTGCTGTCCAACATCTTGACCGCGTCATAGCAGTCTACTGAGCCTTGCATGGCGCCGCCCCCGCCTGCACTCGACACGCTGAAGTTCCGGTATACGCGCCGCGCTCCGTACGCGAAGCAGTCAGAGTCCTGGGATATTACTGCATCCACCAATGATGAGATCATGAACTGGGCTACCTGCCATTGCTGTCCAACATCTTGACCGCGTCATAGCAGTCTACTGAGCCTTGCATGGCGCCGCCCCCGCCTGCACTCGACACGCTGAAGTTCCGGTATACGCGCCGCGCTCCGTACGCGAAGCAGTCAGAGTCCTGGGATATTACTGCATCCACCAATGATGAGATCATGAACTGGGCTACCTACCATTGCTGTCCAACATCTTGACCGCGTCATAGCAGTCTACTGAGCCTTGCATGGCGCCGCCCCCGCCTGCACTCGACACGCTGAAGTTCCGGTATACGCGCCGCGCTCCGTACGCGAAGCAGTCAGAGTCCTGGGATATTACTGCATCAACCAACTGTTATAAAGGAAAAAACATACAATTGACAACCTCCTCCTGTTTTTTAGTCGGTTAATAAAATAAGGAAATTTTGCGTTATGCTAGTTAACGCATTTACTGCCCAGCCTCGCGGGTAGCGGCGGGGCGGCGCTACACGGGGCTGGGAGAGCATGTGTGTCTTGGGCCATGAAAGTGTGAGATTAAAGTCGAACGCGCAGCAAAATTCAAACATTTTTCGATTCTTTGTTTGTATTTTCTTAGTTGTACAAGTAATTAAGATAGAAGTAGTTTTGCGTCTATTGTAAACCATGCTAAAACAATTTCTGATTCAATTGTTTGGACTTAGACGAGTCTATTGCCTTGACATGCATGGCCGATTTACACTTCAATAAGTACCTACAATAGCAAGTTAACTTGCGTCACCAGCGAGTTAAGCTGACAATATAGTTTGAACGGCAAAAGCGAATTAAGTAGCAAGCTGTTGATAAAGTTGAATAGATATCGATCCTATTTTCCGGTTAGTCCAAGTGCGAAGTAGCCCCCTCTCTCGCGTCTCCCGCACCCCGCTGACTTAACTGGCCCGCATGGCGAGTTTAGTACAGTCCTTATGTTTGCACACAGCGGCCGCGTACTCGTGTTTTTAGTGTAATAATGAAGTGGTCAGATAATACTACCTTTGCATTTGTACAAGAATACCTTAAACACGAGTGTTTGTTTAATTTAAAATGCAATAATTACCGCAATAAACAAGCTAGAGATGCAGCTCTTTTTAAAATTTGTGAGGTTATGAAAATAACTGATTTCGGACCGAAGGAGGCTGTTTCGAAAATAAAAAGCATCAGGTCGACATATAGTCAAGAAATTAAAAAAATAAATGAATCTACTAAAAGTGAAGCAGAAGCAGACGATGTTTACATACCAATACTCAAATGGTTCACAATATACCACGATGTTATGAAGGAGAAAAATATGACACCAAGAGAAAGCCAAAGTAATTTGGTAAGTAGATAGTTTTATTTGTATTATTCATAGATGTATACCTACATACATTCAGTCAAAAAAGTATATCGGGAATGCATTTGTTTATGGCTCCAAGTTCAAAAAATTGTTTTTTTTTTTTGTTGTTAGATTGGCACAACTGTTTTCTATTTTGGGGCGGAGTTTGAGTTGCATCTGTTATTTATATTAAATACAGTGCTGTTTTTAGTTATATCATATCTATAGTCGGTGCCAAATAACGTGGCAATAGAGAACTTTCACCTACTTTCATTACGTTAACGTAAAATCCAATAAAAGTGTCGCTAATTCTGTGGCTTACCATACAATGTATGTTTTTGTTGTGGTTTGTGAACTTTGTTTTGTTTTGTTTAGTTTCTTCTTTGGTTTCTTGTATTAATGTAAGTACCTAGTTATAATATAATTTTGCACGCCTTGACGAGGCAGAATGTATAGGACCTAAGTTTAATTATAATACCTTCTATAGACCTACATTCCTGCAAAATAAACGATTATGATGATGATTACAACCCTATCGAAAACGTGCTATCGCTAATCGTGGTACGGTAGTATACCAACCGTCTAGACATTGTAGGAGCTGCAAACATTTTCGCCAAGCTGCCGCCGTGTATTTAAAATCTATGGGATTCTCTAACTAATTATTTGAGTAAACGAATTAAGTAGCGTAATAAATTTATGAGGAGAGTTAAAATATACATGTTTTTTCAATCGTACAGGTTTATTCATAAAAGAATATTACAACATCAAAAATATTGTTATAATATTTTTGCATAAGTACCTACATACAAAATAAATAGCGAGAAGGTAGGTAGTTAGGCAGGTACTTAGGTAGCTAGGACTTTTGAAAACAACAACAACAATAACAAAAAACAACAACTAAACAAAACCACAATAACAAACTCAATTTAAATCACCCCAAATCGACCGAACGCAAGCGAACTCCGAAGCGGAATGAGAAAACAAAATGGCGATCGAGCGCCGCGCTGCCGCGCCGCTCGCGCCATAGGTCGTGCACACCTGCAAGTGACGAGAAAATAGAATGACCATAACTTACAATTTGGATTTTTTCATCATCAGGAAAAATTCCATTTATTTTTAAAACACTTCTTCAATTTCCTTCCATTGGTTTTCATCGCTTAAAACCTGAAACATTGATTTCTAATAAATACAATAAAAATTCTTTTCAGAACTCTGCGGATACTGCGATGGGAGGGATTGATTTAGACGACGAGTCCGCCAGCCAGGAAGTTCCAGGTTCTAGCAAAGATTCTCAAGCTACTCTTAATACGAAACAAGAAACAGAAGCTGCTCAGAAACCTGTTTATACTCGCAAAAGAAACATTAAATGCTCAGAGAGTTTGGTAAACAAAGTGAAACCTGTTGGAGAGATGGTTCAAACCCCAACGACAAACAATGACAATGAGTTTGATATTTTTGGGAGGAGTGTCGCCGCACAAATGAATGCCATGCCTCTTTTACTGGCATTACAAGCGCAATCATATATTCAAAATTATTTAACATCCATTCGAATGCATTATATTGCGCAAACGTCAAACCTACAAGCTTTTTCCCCTCCTCCTTCCACGACAAATATCTTTTCACCTACACCAACAATAACTAGCTCCGTTCCAGGAGTATCTTTGGACAATGATTCTACAGTGAATCTACAAGCATATTCTCGTCTAGCAGCGCCACCAGCAAAACGGTATACACCTTCACGAATGGACATAAATAGCTCGGTTTCAGGACCATCCTTGGACAGTAATAATGACGAATCTACAGAAGGTATCTTAGGTATCTAATTACCAACAGGGCGATATGCTGGAATTTGCTATTCAATCAATAACAAATAATTAGGGCTTAGGTCCTATACGTTCATTATGATTGTAGTGTACCTACCCTACATTTTTACTTGTATTCAAATCGCAGAAGTTTAAGAAATATGTACAGTTATAATGAACGTATAGGTCTATCTATACCTGCATTAGAGCTACACAACACATTTATCAATTAACTAGCTTCTGCCCGCGGCTTCGCACGCGTTGTTTCTATGGAAACGCTAAAAGGTGATTTCTATCCCATGGGAACTGATTTATGGGATAAAAAGTAGCCTATGTTTTATTCCAGGCCTAGAATTATCTGTATACAAAATTTCAGCCCGATCTGTTCAGTAGTTTTGGCGTGAAGAGGTAACGAACATCGTGTCCGTCAAGTTAGCAGCCCCGCCATGGAATTTAATGGTTTCAACTATGCCAATAATTGTGTCCTGAAATAGTGCCCCCGATGCCCTTAGTAAAATAAATAGTGCCCCAGTACTTTAGGAGATATTTAGGTATATCACTGTGGCTGCTATCTTGACGTCAAGCTGCCAGCCCCGCCGATTTCGACGAATCTATAGCGAGATATGATGTTGCCAATTAACTGTGCCATAGGGTATCTAGTTCTCCTGCAAAGATCAGAAATAGACCTCCTGCGGTTTAAGAGATATTTGACTCTGAGCATCTACATACATTTTAAAGTACAGACGAGTACAAAAGTTAATAGTTCCTCGCACGTCGATTCCCCCCAAGTCGATTCCCGTAACGTTGATTTTTGTAAAGGCGACCGCGCTTGAATTCCTTTCACGACGATCTCGCTTTTTTCGCAGTTTACAGTCGGCTGCCGCGTAGAGAAAATGAATAAAAAATTTATATGGTTGATAAAATCCTTCATAACATCATAACCTATGTTTTTTTAATAAAAAATATGTAATAAATTATTATATTAGGTCCGTGGGGTACCGAGGCTCTTCGGGTTTTTAAAAAATTATCTGATCGTCTGGTCGAAGCGACGCGTGACCTGAGAGCTGGTGAGTATCTGGCACAGCGCATCAGCATTGTCATACAGCGTGGCAATGCAGCCAGCGTCTTGGGGACGCTTCCAACTGGTATTGATATGGATCAGTTGAGCTACCTGTAGACTGTTTGCAACAGTCTGCAGTTAGCTCAATTGTTTCAATTGTAAATACTAGTATAATTTTCTTTGTGAATAAAAGCTATAAATTATTAAATGTAATAAATATAACAAAATACGCACATCACATTATAAAAACGGGAATAAATAGAAATGTAAATGAAGTAGCGATTAATAAAATTGGTTTTATTTGGTTTAAATGATCCTAAAACCTCAAAATTATAACGATTTAGATAAAAATATGTCAAAATGACAACAATCGTCAGTGTCGAGACTAGCAAACCTATGTATTTCCAATGACAGGAGCTGTCGAGGAGGTAGGAGCGAAGCCTACATTTTGAATTTCCGATTACAGCTGTCAAAGTTTAAATGGATTTATCTCCGAAACTACTCGTGCTAGACTTTCAGTTCATGACTCAAAGAAATGGTAGGAACGAATCTACATTTTCGATGACAGCTGTCAAAGTTGAAATGGACTATGGACCTATCTCATAAACTACTCGTGCTAGACTTCCCAAATAAATTAAAAATAAAACAATCTTTAGCCATATTAAATTTATTATACAGAGTTATTGGCAATCGACTAACACTACGTGAACTGCAGGTTCTGCCCATCATCACGAACACGTTTGTGAAGACGCCAAGTCTCATACACAATCTTAGAATAAAAATAGTAACAGTTTTTTTTTTCGGCACAATAGGAAGAAGGGAAAACCAGAATATTGACAGAAAATCTTTCTTGAAATCATAGCCAAAAGTAAACTCAGTTTTTTGAGTTATGTAATTCGTTTGACAAACAAGCAAAAAAAGTTATCATAAAAATCGGCTACTACAAACTCATAATAGGCTGCCAACCTCATAACCCTGCTCCTAGGCTCAGATCCTGCGACCGCCAGACCTTCGATCGACCTGAAAATCTACCACGAGATTTTATTTATTCCATTTAATAATTTTAAAAACATAGGTAATGGATTTTATCAGCCATATAAAGTTTTTATTCATTTTCTATACGCCGCAGCCGACTGTAGACCGCGAAAAAAACGATTTCGTCGTGAAGGGAATTCAGGCACGGTCGCCTTTACAAGAATCAACGTTACGGGAATCGACGTGCGAGGAACAATTCACTTCTGTACTCGTCTGTACTTTATGTAATGTATGTAGATGTTCAGAGTCAAATATCTCATAAACCGCAGGAGGTCTATTTCTGATCTTTGCAGGAGAACTAGATACCCTATGGCACAGTTAATTGGCATAGTTCATGATTCATATCTCGCTATAGATTCGTCGAAATCAGCGGGGCTGCCAGCTTGACGTCAAGATAGCAGCCACAGTGAAATACCTAACTATCTCGGTAAGTACTGGGGCACTATTTATTTTACTAAGGGCATCGGGGGCACTATTTCAGGACACAATTATTGGCATAGTTGAAACCACCAAATTCCATGGCGGGGCTGCTAACTTGACGGACACCGAACATCGATCCATCTATACATCCATCCAAACTTTCGCATTTATAATATTAGTGTGATAACTTGAATTAAAACTTTATTTGTTTTGTTAATACTCAATAAAAAATTAACATATTAGAAGGATTATTTATTTCTTACCTTTATATAATCCTTGAGAGCCTCGTCAATCGCATCACATACTTCAGGAATCATTGTTGATAAGCTGGCCTTTGATGTTCTGAACATGTGCGCTAAAGAACGCAAAGTGGTTCCATTGGCAAGCATGTACAGTACAATTTTTAATTTCAATTTTGCTGGTAAAGCACATCTCGGAACCGCTACTTATAAATACTGGACTAAACCCCGTTTGAGCGCTACTTACTATTTATTACTTAAGTAACACTTTCATGCAGTGGCGGATTTGCCGTAAGGCCCAGTAGGCCCGGGCCTAGGGCGGCCAGATATTAAGGGCGGCAAATCGTGCCAAAAAGAAGGAAGATTTACAAAAAAATATTTTCAAAAATTATTTTCTTCCACAATAGTTTTCTACCGAGCCATACCTGGCAAATTCAAAATTAAAACCGGAGCGCGCGATAGCCCGCGAAATCGGTTTTTCTTAGGCTTATTTTGTAAAACGTGTTCTTTTTGGTTCTTTAGTGGAACGATAGGCTATCTAACTTTAAAATAAAAGTAGCTGGACATAAAAACTGTAAGAATGAATTTTCATGATTTTTTTAAACATGTTCGATTTTCAAAAATTTCACCTGAAAATTTGAATTTTTTGAAATGTTTTGTTTTACCTTATTTATTTATTACTTACGTTACGCACCTTCAGTAGTTATGGAGAATTCAAATATCTAAAGATGTTATGGGGTAGTCCTAGATAATAATCAAGAAAATAGCGAAATAATGCGCCGCGTCCCATTTCCATAACGTTAATTCATGAATTATGTAATTCTAGTCTATAATGATGGGTGCTGAAAAAGGGGCGGCACATGGCCTGGGGCCTAGAGCGGCTAGGACTGCAAATCTGCCACTGCTTTCATGGCCCAAGACGCGGTGCAACCCGCAGGGGCGCGTTAACTGACAAATTTCTTAACTCGCTACTGTACTTATTGAAGTGTAAATATTACACTTCGAAACGATACTTAATTCGAAATTTGTTTTAGCATGAGTATATAGCTGGCTTACAAAGGTCGCAAACTACTTATCTGTGAGCTAAATTACATATTACACTTTCTGGAAATTAGAACAGACCGGTTTTTTTCTCGCGCCTTCATTTTCTACTCTATTAAGGTTCATATTTTACTAATTAACTCAATGATACCCAGTCTCACCAGTGCAGTGATGTCATGTGTTTGTAACTAGGGTGTGAAGTTGTTGTTGAAGTTGGCTTTTATTCTTTCTCTTTGAATTTTAATGTTACATGGTGATAAATACAAACACCTTGAGCATTGAGCTGTGCACATGTAGCTTCTGCTTCTCCTCTTCCCTTGATGCAAGTCACTCCCATGCATTTTAGAAGAGTTTCACACTGAAAATTATCAATATTTTAGTAACAATTCATAAAATTTAAGTTAGGTTCTGCTAAAGTAGGATTCTAATAGAAGATATTATGTATCTAAAATCAATAGTCACCTAGCGTTTAAAATTTATATTGCTGGGCCCTTGGTTCATAATGGACTTTCCCCATTATAATACCTTGGTGTACACAATAAAAAATCGAGTAATGAGTATTGAAAATTTAAAACACACTTCTCTTAGAACCCCTCCAAATCTTCTCCTAGATACATCAGGTTTCTTCGTTGTAGCATTATCAGGTTTCGGGGCTGCTCCTCGGAACTGAATGGCATTGCGAGCCGCCATCACATTCTGCTTTAATTGAGGTGCTTCACCTTCCAGCACGAAGATAGGAGTTATGTCAGCCAGTATCAGGTATATTGTTCTGAAGAATAAGTTTCTAAAACAAAGGAATTACTTATTTAATGTTATTATTCATTATGAATGTAAACGGGTTAACTACAAACCTTGTTTCTGTTGGAAGAACACCAATGTTTCATTCCTCAACGAGGGACACTTCTTCAGGGTGAGTGTGGTTCTAGTCCCTCATTAGGGCATGTAACATTGGTGTCTATTGAATTTGTCAAACTACAATAGTTTTAATAGTAAAAGCAAATAAAATGTTATTCTTAGCAAATCTACCTGTAAGTAGTAGTTGTCAAGGTACAGCAGACAGAGCTCACTAGGAGCTCAGTAGGTACATCTTTTACCTTACCTGAGGTACATTTTAGGTTGGATGTAGTATTCTGTAACATTTTGGCTATCACACACCCAACCAGAAAGGTCTACAGCAACGGTTTCTCCTCTGATCTAAAAAATATTTATACATTTTAGATCATATAAGTAATACTTATCCATCATCATCATCATCATCTTCCACTTCTTATCCAACGCTAGGTGGGATAAGGTGGGGTAGGCACAACATGTATTTTTCTTGCACTCTCCTTAAGCCGTCATCTCTGTAAGTACTTTTATTTCCACCTTACTTAGCTATGTCCTCTTTCAGAAAATCCATCCATCTTTTCTTCGGTCTTCCTCTCCCCTTATAATATATCCTTCCTCATTCAAACCTAACACTGTTTTTGTCACATGACATTCTTTCATATGATACTAATCCATACTATCCATACCAATATTATGTCTGCCTTTTGTCTGTCTGTTACCTTTTCACACCTAACCGGCTGAACAGATCATATCATGCCTGGAAAAGATCGCTGTTAGCGATAAGGCCACCAATTGTGACACACTAAATATAGTTAGTATTAAGTTCCGTTTTAATTG
This sequence comes from Eupithecia subfuscata, assembly GCA_963564075.1. Classification (NCBI taxonomy): domain Eukaryota; kingdom Metazoa; phylum Arthropoda; class Insecta; order Lepidoptera; family Geometridae; genus Eupithecia; species Eupithecia subfuscata. The sequence continues at coordinate 8,188,367 of OY751097.1, read as the reverse complement.
TTTTATTTATTGATGGTGCAATAAAGAAATAATCTATCTATATTAGCACTATCATAGCCCAAGATGCACCTAGTTCATCTGCAGCTCCTTTTGCGGCGGCGCGCTCTTTCAGATCGCACTGGGCAGTGAATGCTATTGACGAAATTTGGCAGGGAGTAGGGAGGTAAATGGTATAACTTTTAACGGCATAACGGCAAATCCCTGGGACAGATTTAGGCTACTTGAAAAGCGCATGCGAAGCCGCGACAAGCAGCTAGTGTCATATATTTTGTTTGTTGAGCTACGTACCTACCCAATGTTGCAAAGGAAGGAGTTTAGATTCAAATTTGTAAAAAAAATTGGCATTAGTTAGATCAGTTTAACATAATTAGATTATGAGCTTTACAGCTAAAATAACGTCATCGATGCAAAACACGAGGAATCAACAAAGCTGCATTGCTAGTGAATAAATTCTTACTTCGTGTAGTGATATCTTCTCACTAAAAGGTGTTAGCACGGTCCATAGGCCTTTGATACCCATTGCTATAACATTGTAGGATGTCTTATTTTCTTATTTACGAACTGTGTAACTTGAAATCAAAAATATAAGTAAACCACCAAAACAAAGAGAATACCTAAAATAAACACAAAAAAACAAAACCAAAACACCACAAATCAAACCGAAACGGAACGGCTGACTCCGTCGCGTCGGCGTCGATCGAACAAATCAGTGTTGCCGGCAGTCAAAATGAAAAAGCTCCGATCCGAACGCCAAAATGGTCCGACAATGACAAAAAGATCCGTTTTGCAAATTTTGTTTAAAAATTTACTGGTCGTAACGGGGATTTTAAGTCTTCCATAAGAATTGTACTTTATGTTGCTTCATCTTGATGAACTTCAGTAAACTTCGCTTATTTTTTTCAATACTTTTTTCTCAAACATAGATCGGTACCTGAAAATAGAATGACATAGTAAGGTAAATAATACATTGTAAAGGTTGAATGACTTAAATAAAAAAAAATTAAAATGTGCCTTACTGGATATGCTATAGCCTATTGAACCATACTGCCTGGCCTTTTTCGTAGGGACCATACGATATTCTTTTTCAAATGTTGAGGTTTTCTCTTGGATGTACCGCGTTTTGGTCCGAAAAGATCCGCAGAGGCACAAAAAAGTCGGAAACGGACCAAAAAGGTCCGCACCGGCAATGCTGAGGCTAGAGTTGGCTGAAACAACAGCTAGAAAAAATAGCCGTGCCGGCCGTGCCAAGCCGGCCGCCATAATTTTTGTCACATTTTTGATGTTGATTTGATTGTACTTCAACTTCATGTCTGATGGCTTCTGCACTGGTTTGACAAAACTCTGCCAGGTTTTATTGATTGGATTATGTATTGATTTTGACTTTTGTTTGACTGCTGATGAATTGCAAAGACCATGGTTTAATATACATAGATAATACTCTTCTCATAATAATTTACTTGTTATCTTCATGAACCTAAAAGGTAACCGACCGACAGTGCAGTGTTTCATAATAACGAGCCGATTGAGAGACCCCAAAGTAGTCATCTCGTCTTTCTCTTCATCTCTTTCTAGTAGGATGTTCATGCATCTGTACTTTTTTGTAAATTCTATGTGTTTATTAAAAAATACCTATTCTTTTCACGTTAATACGACTCATAAATTACATTTCTATAATTTTGTACCGATGAACATAATGATTCTGAAACTTAGGAAGGCTATTTTAGGTCAAATAAAACTAATATTTAATTTTGTAAAATTGGTTATATATAGTCAATTGCTATTAGGTTATACCACAGTGTTATAGGTACCCTCGATTAGGACATAGGCTACTTTTTATCCTGGAATGGGTCCCGGGTGAAACCGTGGAACGACTTACAGGTAAATACTAATAATAAAATAAGTTTACTCAAATATTCATGACTTTCTGATGTTACGGCCACAAGGTGAAGATTCGTCTTCGCGTTGTCGCGATAAAACTTCCTGTTCGTTCAACGACGAAGTGTTTGGCCACATTGGAAAAAAACTTCGCGACGTTGCGATAATTCACTTTGCGGACAAAATGGCGGCGGTTGCGCTTATAACGTCATAATTCATATGTTTTTTTTTGATTAGGTTCTTTAGGATTCCACAAAACAGGCTCAGCTTCGTAATTTTTGATAAATTACAAAATTCTATCATTTGTCCACTCCATAGGTCACTCCGTAGGTTAATAATAACAACACAAATCACCCACAATCACGGAATTAGAAATTAAATTTCTAATTCCGTGGCCACAATACGTGTACACCGCTCGGCGTCTCGCTGTCAACAAAGCGCGCGCGAAGTAGTAGTGAGCGTTGAATCAATTAACTGTTTTATAAAGCAGCTTTTCTACATTTAACGATCAACCGTTTTCTCTTTTCCGCGAAACAAGTTGATTCAATCAACTTATTATTTCATTCAACGACATACTATGACGTTGACATACTATCTCGTTCGTTGACGGACAAGTTACATGGAAGATTGAACTTTAAAAACACCTTACGAGCGAACACCATCCGAAAATGAACGAACGAGCTTCGAACCGCTAGGTACAAGTAAAACACGTTGTACACGAGCGAGCGAGACGCCGCAGTAGTCGACAGCTTAAGATTCATTGGCGGATACAGGGGGGGGGGGGGCATGGGGGCCATGGCCCCCCCCCAAAAGACCTGGGAATTCTATGCTTTCGACTCTATTTTTCGAGTCAATTTAGGTGCAATTTAGGTTTAGGTTTACATGGCATACCTACTCATCGGTAGGTTAGCTATGTAGGTACCTTTATTAGGAAACAAATATAATCCTGAATTTTTACTTGTCGGTACCACCACGTCCACTTGCACCAGGAACATAAATACTTAAAAATGTAAACTTTTACATTCTTGGGCTGAATTTCTAAAAAGCTGAACACGAATTTTCCATCAAGCAATAGGCAAAATACCTACCAATTTTCATGTTTCTGAGTAACGGAATTCCTATACTACAAAGGATAAAAATACTGAAGCACGTCTTATTTATTTATCGACCGAAAAACTAAATACCTAAAATCCCTAGGTATCAAATTTTACTGATTTAACTTCAAGTTAAATCGAGAACTAAACTAGAAACTACTATTTTATCCCCTTAGAGCTGCTATTCGCGTTGTGGCACACGCTTTTCAGGTAGCCATGTACGGAATACCGTTCGTTTAGCTCTCTGCCGAATTTCATTAAGATCCGTTTAGCCGTTTAGTCGTGAAAAAAAGAACGTATCAACACCTATTAGTGTTGATACGTTATCTTTTCCCAACAGTCGCTAGAAATGACGCAAAATTTTAGCGGCTCGCTACGCTCGCTACGCTTTTTGCCTTGGGTTTCTTCTCTTCCACAAATTTTCCCACCGCCGCTGGAGTCTCAATAATTGTCGCAGCTCGCACCACTCGTTGGCGCTGTTAAATCGTATTTGCTTTCTTTACTTTCACAAGTGTCCCAATCGGTGCTAAAATTCTCAAATTTTTGAGGCTCGCTCCGCTCGCCGCACCGTTTTTATATCGTCTTTTCTACATTTGCACTTACAAATTTCCTAAATTTCTAATAAAATATGTTTTTAAATTTCGAGTCTCTTTCTTCTCGTCTCTTCTGCTCGCCGTTTTTATATCATCTTTTCTTTCGCAAATTTCCCAATCGTCGCTAAGACTTTAAAATTTCCGAGGCTCGCTTCATTCGCCGTTATTATATCGACTTTTCTTCCTTTTCTCTCAAAAATTTTCCAATCGTCACTAAAATATCTCTAAAAATTTCGAGGCTCGCTCCGCTCGCCTATTTTATATGTTTGGTCGTTTCTTTTACTAATATTAGTCGCTAAAAAGTCTTTAAAATTTTCAAAGTTCGCTCCGCGCTCCATTTTTTTCATTTAGGCAACGAACTTAATATAAGGTCTCTGTCAAATATTTCGATGTCCAAAGGGTTTAAGAACCGCTATCTCATAGAATGATTTTTTTCGGCGCAACGCCGCCGCACTGCCGGTATATTTTATTTAATAAAATATTTTGATATTATAAAATATTTCGCAAAAAATAAAGTTTTTATTATTAGAAAAACTTTATTTTTTGTTTACCTGTAATTTTAACCCTTTCTCCAATCTTTGTCAAAATGGCCCCCCCCAAAATGAGATCCTGGATCCGCCCTTGTTAAGATTGTTGGAGAGTGAAAGAGATGAATGTATGTTTGTTCATTCCGGGGGCTAAGCGCTCCGTGCGCCGCGCGCCGGCCTTCTGACTGACCCAGAAAAACAGGTTAATTGTTTTCGTTCGTTTAATTAGTTTGTTTATGTGACACGATGAGGTCAACGCTTTTTTTGCGCGAAAATTTAATAATTATTTTATTATGTATAGGTAGTGAACGTTAGTGATAATTTAGGATATTTATGGCAAATAAGGACAGTGTTTTATTGTAAATAAATAATACTAAGTAGTTCAAATGTAAATAAAGTAAAAAACAATTTGCAAAATGCCGGAATGCCAAGGCATTACAGTTAACGTTTCGACAAACCTGTTAAAAACGTCAACCGGTTTTTCAACCGGTTGACCGTTAATGGAAAACGGCTTCGTTTCGTTAACGCAAAAACAGTCAACGACCCACAACTAGCGCGAAGTGAAGCCAACCGCACGAACTTTTGTCGCGACAAAACCCTTTGATCTTCAGGGCGGTTTACCGACAGCGTCGCGAAGGGCATTTGTTGTCGCGATGATGCTTCGCAACAGGACGAACTTCTTGGACAAACTTGTCGCGACAGCGCAAATCTTCGCGTTATCGCGATAAGTGTGGCCGTAACATTAGTCATGTCAAAGATTTGACTTCCGATATTGCCAGGCCACACCATGAATCTTTGCCTGAATCTTCATGGTTCATAATAGGTTACGCCTACACACGTTCAAGTCAGGCTACCCAACAAAGTAAACATGATGGCGTGTCAATTAAAAAAATCGATTAAATTCAGTCCAAGCATCTATTTGACAAATCGAGTGAAAATTAATAAATCATATTTTACAGATCATTGATATAGGTAAGTAAAATTCTGTAGATATGGTACATCCTCCCAGCGCTATCACAACAAATGGCCTGTGTTGTGTTACCTACAACTAAACGCAAAGACACGCTAGTTCTAAGTTCCAATATATTGCAATATACCTAACTATTGAACAACAATGATGGAAAGACGTATCTAGACCGAAGTGCGATCGAGATAACAATACACGCGAAACACGTACGCCGGCAGCGCCGCCGCGCCGGTCCGACTGTGACTGAGGTGGGTGGACCTAATTGGACTCAATTTATGCGATCCACTTTTGATAAGCCAGTCCCAATTAGGATCCGTAACGTTTTTAGTTGAGAATGTAGATTTATAGTGTTAAGAAATTCTAAACAGTGCAAAAATAATTGTTCTACGACAAAAATTGGCGAAGCTATGACCAAAATAAATAAATAATGCTACACAATTTACACAGCGTTATCTAGCCCCAAGCAGAGCTTGTGTTATGGGTACTAGATAACAGATATACTTAATACAGTACTCTACATAGATAGATATTTTTTAGTATTTATGGAACACATCCAGAACACCCTGAACAAATATGTGTCCCGAGGCGGGATAACATTAACATAACATTTGTCCCGAGGCGGGAATCGAACCCGCAACCTCCTGCGTCGCAGGCAGACCTTCGTCCGTCCGCCGCGCCACAGAGGTCGTCAAGTCAAATTACTAGCAAAGATCACTGAGTGACCGCCGCGGTCGCTGTGACGTCATTGCCTCGGTCGCCGCCAGGTAGCAGTAGCCGTTTGGTTATTTGTGACTTTGAAACAAATTAATTGTCCGATTTGTGTCTTATTCACCTTTTTAATCGTGAAGAAAGAGTGCCGGCTGCGCTCCGCTTGGTTCGCTTGGCTGAGTCAGTAACGTCACACACACCCGCCTATTTTGATTTTGCCAGCTGTGAATGAAAATGTCTTTTCTGACAATATTTTACCTTTGGAGTTGGGATCCCTTGGTCTTGAGCTTGTTTGTAGTTTGTACTCTGTAGCACGGTAATATTATCCAACAGTATTTGGACTCGGCCGTATCTTTGAAATAAATGCCTACAGCCGCGCGGTAGGTAAACATGCGATAGGGCTGCCCGCCTCCACCATTTTAATTACATTTGCCTACTTTGTGTTTCCATTTAGTTTTGTGATTGTAAATATAGGAAGGTACTTTTTTTATATAAACAAATAAAATACTTTGTGAATTGAATGGGAAGTGTTCAATAAAAATGCGTGTTGTTTTTTGATTGGTAGATTTAATTAAAAAACCTGTTTATATTTGAATAACAAATCGGTCTTATAAATTTGCGACCGAAAAATATTTGCGCCTCGACTGAGACGTACCTACAAAATGCTTTATTATTAAATTTTAAGAGATTTTTTTGGAGAAAAAGGAATATCTTTTACTTGGTTATAGATACCTGCAGCTACTTTATTAAATATGTACCTGAAATTATTTTAGGAGAAAAAATCGCGCGGTTATTGTTAAAAAAACATCACACCATCCGTTCGTCACTGCGGCACAGCCGCGACTGTCTGCATGCTGAGCGCATGCCGAGATCGAGGCGCGTAGGTATAGCTCGCGTTTCGCCCGTTTGTATGAAGTCGGATTACTTATAGGATAATATTACCTTGTCTGTAGAAAGAAACCTCAGAAAGAAACTAAGAACAGTGTTGCCGTTCTAGCGACTTTGTCGCTAGAACGGTGTTTAGCGGGCAAAATTCTAAATTTAGCGAGAAAAAAGTTTTTGGCGACTTCTAACGACTTTTAGGCGGGTCAATATGACGCTAGAAGGGCAACCGTCTTTATTTCAAAACTAAAAATACTGAATTGATAAACAGAATGAATCAAATTAATTATATTAACATTATTTAATTAAAGAAGCAGGGCACTCAGGATTTCCCAAATTATGGGCATTCTGGGCAAGGTTTGTTCTATTTATCTCGCTCACTGCTATCAAGAATGAGTGAAACCGAGAATTACGTACGTAGGTATTGGACAGTTTCGAAGGAGTTCATTCATTTTATAGTCAGTTTCTATTCGAAATTCAAAAAATTGTAGTTAGAACAAAGTTTATCATAGGTTGTTCATAATTGGCACCCTGTATTCCTTTTTATTTTGCCTTTTTCATTGAACATGAGTGTACGAACAGAAACTGAGCGTGACGGGCAGCCGCTTTTTTAGTTCAATCGGGATCTTAAGCTGCTGATGACCCAATTGTTGATTACAACAAGAATGTGTGAATATTGTCTTGCATTTGGTCGGTGTGGCTTCCTATTTACGAAATAGAAAAGTTAGTACCTAATAGAAAAGTCAATAACGTTTTTTTACAATTTCTAGACGTATATTCTATTTATAGAAAAGGGTAGATTGGGGTACATCACCATCTAGCAATAAATAAGGTTGGACATCCATCACACATGGATCACAGCATCATCTAGCCCGACGCTAAGCAGAGCTTGTGTTATGGGTACTATATGGGTACATAGATAATTATATTTTAGGGTTCCGTACCTCAAAACGAAAAAAGTAACCCTTATAGGATCACTTTGTTGTCCGTCTGTATGTCTGTCTGTCTGTCCGTCTGTCAACCCTCTTTCCTCAGAAACGCGTGGACGTATCGAGTTGAAATTAACGTCAAATACTCAAGTCCGCAACCTCTTGAAGCCGCGATATAAATTAAACTTCTAAGTCAACGCACTCAAAAGTTACAGCCGTTTAAGTCCGAATATTTTGAAATTTCCAAGGGAATCGCATGCACATAAAACCTATAGGGTACTTCCCGTAGACCTAGAATCATGAAATTTGGTGAGCAGCAAGGTCTTATAGCACAAGTAAAGGGAAAAATCTGAAAAATATAAATTTGTAATTTATTCACTAAAATAATTACTTTCGAGCATTAAAAGTAATTTTTTTTGTGAATAAATTGGACCAAAACCTATAGGTTACTTCCCGTTGACGTAGAATCATAAAATTTGGCAAGCTTACAATTATACGGAACCCTTAGTGCGCGCTAGTATAGTATTATAATATCTGTGGTGTGCGAGTCCGACTCGCACTTGACGTTTTATTTATTAAACATATCGAATTCGCAACCTCCTGCGTGACGCAGAAGTTTGCGGATTCAATTCCCGCCTTGGGACAAATGTTTGTACGATCTGAAGATATTTGTTCCGTGTGTTTTCTATGTGTAATAAAAAATACACATAGAAAACCTTTAGAAAAAATATAGATGTTTATCTATGTAGGTAGTATTATGTCCCTTTTACTAGCGGATTTTCGACGACCTCTGTGGCGCAGCGGGCGAAGGTCCGCCTGCGACGCGATTTTTTCCATATCTAGAGGAATTTCTAATACTGTCTAGGGACTTCTAATGTAGTTTTCGTTAGGCATGGAAGTTATAGCTACTTTTATTTCACTATCACGTCGCGAAGTTATTTTTTTCTGTCACGGTTATATCACGGGTGATAAATCACGGTCGTTATATTTCATTAGTGATGATTATTATCACAGTGGGTGCATTTTTTCCGCCTGTTACATGTTGCAGTGATAGTGATATGATTCAGAACTTATCGCTTAGCTAATCGGCGATGTTTTGTTTGACAATAAAACGTGTTTTCTTCAATGAACTCTCCCTCATACTTCGACAGGCTTGGGACTGTCAATGTTTAAGTACTTAATTACCGAACACTAGGACGACAACTTTATTTCTGTATTAACAGACAATCTCAGGTGAGCTTAGTTTAAAATAACACGCGACTCAAAACGCGGCATGCACGTGCAGCAGCAACAAGTAAAGATTACAAGTGAGTGAAATGAAGTGAAACTCTCACAACGTGATATCGCTGGTATTATAAATTTCAAGTACCTACATGTACCTACATTAAATGAGCACCTTAACGTCTTTAAAATAAGACTCATTTTCATATGAAGTTTTTGTAACGGAGCGTTATTTATCTAAGCAGTAAGCAAGTTTTAGAAATACTCCAGATAAATTAAAGCCTAATGGTGTTGAGAATAAGATGCAATTTCAGATGCAATTTTACGAATTCTCTCTTCTCGCTAGTGGCACGGTGTCGCTACAGTCGCATGCTGTAGCTTTGTCTCTCTCGCACGATAGAATTCTGCGAATTGTAATGTAGCTTAGCCCGCGTGAAAAATCACGCTCGCGTTATAAGTAACTCACGGTTTCGATGCATGTAACTGGTGTGGCACGTGATTTATGTTGTCACTTGTGATATAACCAGTGATGCGTGAAATCTTCCATGCCTAGTTTTCGTTGAACGGCAACACTGACTAAGAAACAGAAGTTTTTGTTTGTTTGTTTGTTTACATTTTATTTACTTGGATAGGACATTGATAAATAAATTACTTACAAATCTGTGTTGATATGATAATGTTTCTGTTTAGCCTGCATTGGTTTTGCTCTGAAATCAATTATGATAAATTTGGTGAAGTTTATTCCAATAAAATAAATGGTTCTTCAAAACATACGAGTATATGCGCTACTTTTGCGTATAACTTTTAACATTGATTTTGAATGAATAAAACTCAAAATTAAATATTGAATTTGAATTGTTAATGAGCTGATAAAAATAAAGATAACTATTGTATGATAATGTTCGTAACTAAATAAGCAGGGGCCTGGCAACTGACGCAATTTATTTGTGTATCTACGAATTTGTTATCTACAAAAAACAAGTCTGATTTCTTGATTAGTGCCTTGTAATCAGTTGTACTGTACGTACACCAGTTTGTGTGGGAGCATAATGTCTTACCTAAGATGTATTTCGAGGCAATGGTAGGTTTCGGTTTAAAATTACTTGTTTCTCAAGAACTACCTAACATAAAGTTCATATTCACTATGTTTCTATGTTCGTTATTTGTAAATTCATTCTATTTTTTTTACTCAACTTAGTATATACCTACTTGTTGGTTGTTGGATATTCAATTGCTACCAAAAATAATCTTTATTTAATAATCTTACCAACGGAAGAGGGTAAGGAGGCCTATGTATGTATGTATGTTTATATGTTTGTTTGTATTTAGCTGATTTTGTTCCCATGTGCCATGGTCTAGTTGTTTAGACAACTAGACCGATTTAAACAAGTAAGGTATCCATTGCTTTGTCTAAATACCCCGGTAGTTATAATTATAAGCTATGTGTTGTCATACAAAATTGGGGCTCTAACGTGGCGGTCTAAGTAATCATTCTGAAGGGTTTTGTTTTTGACTTCTGATGGCAGACAAATTTGGAGGTTTAACAAGATACCGGAGTCTAAGTGATCAAAAATATCAATGTTAGTAAAATGCTTGCATTGCAGTGAAATAAAGTTAAAAATGAAGTAAATAAAATATAACCATTTGATTAAGATAATTGTCTATTACTACTAAGGTAGTTGGAGGCTTTTGTTATTTCATAGATGATGTTGAGTGTGCCTGCCTCTACTTTTCAGTGCTACAACAAACCCTCCAGTCATTGCAAGATTTAAACATGCGCTACAAATCAAAGATGAGATTAGTCGGAAGCAGATCAGTAAAGTCCTGATTGCTAACAGAGGAGAGATAGCATGCCGGGTCATGAGGACTGCAAAGAAGCTTGGCATTAGGACTGTTGCAGTTTTCTCTGATGCTGACAAACATGCTATGCATGTTGAAATGGTAAACATACTTATGTACTTTGTTAATATCTTCCATTCTACAAAAAAGTTTTCAAAACTGAACAAATACTATTAATTGAAGAAAATTACAATCAAATAATAGAAACAAATTTGAACTAGTATTCACAATATAAACAATTGAGTTAACTGCAGACTTGCATACAATCTACAGTAAGCTACAATTACAATTAATTACAATCTTCCCTTTGATTATTTATAAGTCGCCATTAGATACCTATCGGTCAAAACAAAACACCAGATCAAGATAATCCGATAGTAAATCTTTTCATCTATTTTGTTTCATTGTTGATTCTCAAATCATTCCCTGCAGCAAGCCTGCAGTACTTTATTTGCAGTGACTTCGTAGTAGAATTTTTTAAGCTTGGTCATTTTTAATTTTAGGCTGATGAAGCCTACCACATTGGGCCATCCCCTGCCACTCAAAGCTACTTGAATGCAAAGAAGATCCTGGATGTAGCCAAACAGTCCAACAGCCAGGCCATACATCCGGGCTATGGATTCCTGTCAGAGAATGTGGAGTTTTGTGAGGAGTGCTCTAAAGAAAACATCATATTTATTGGACCTCCTACATCTGCAATCAGAGATATGGGCATCAAAAGGTAAATTCAACCAAAAAAACTGTAGAAGTATAATTTTTCTTAGGTAAACTTTAGATTTGGAAATGTTACTTCATGTTCTTTATTAGAAAACCAGAAATATTAGGCGCTTTGCTCACTGGTAAGGCAAGTGAGGCGTGATCTTTTATGTAGAGTCGAATCCTTTAAAATGACGGCGAAATCGCAGCGCGGGCGTGGCGAGGCAAACGCTTCCGCCTCGACTCCACGTCGACCTTGCCGCGCCTTCGCCTCGACTCCGCCGCCACGCCTTCATCACGCCCGTGACGCAACTCTGGTATAATTATATCTCACCACCACTTATTTCAAAAGAAAACATAATTGTGGCGCGCCGCTTTTGCGCCTGCGCCTCAACGTCAACCCCATGACTATTGGTCCAGTGACCGACGCGCCTAAAGGTCTTATTATGATATGAGCATTTTTTTTTTCCTAACCTAATAGGTCTTTCAGTTGTATTTCAATTTATCGACAGCACATCAAAAGCCATAATGTCTGCTGCTGGCGTACCAATAGTCAAAGGATACCATGGTGAAGGACAGAGCATAGAGAAACTACAGGCTGAAGCACAACAAATAGGTTTCCCACTCATGATCAAAGCTGTCCGGGGTGGTGGTGGAAAGGTGACAACATTTCTATGTTTATTACATTATTTTAATACAAAACAGGTTAAGCATCCATCCATCCATCCATTACAACGCCTCAGCAAACAGGTCAGTCCATTTTCAGTAGACCACAAACAAAACCACCCATCCTTATGACATTTGAAAGCCATTGAAATGGTTCAATGGCCTTTGCAATCCATTACAAATTACAAAGGGCTTTTAAATGTCAAATGTCATGGGCGGTTATTTGGTGCCAAGAGGTCGCTGGTGGACAGTGACGATTAACCACCTCTTGAGTGGTAAATTGTCAACTCAATGTTTGGGGTTAAAGCTATTAATTTTTCCCTCGTGTTTTTCAGGGCATGAGGATAGCAATGACAGAAGCAGACTTCCTTCCTCAGTTGGAATCAGCTAAAAGGGAATCTCTCAAATCATTTGGTGATGAGAACATGCTACTAGAACAGTACATCACAGACCCCAGGCATGTGGAAGTTCAGGTATAAACTAATAAACTTGTAGATGAACAAAGAAATGAAAAGTAACTGAATATTCTACTTTATTACTGACAACATAATAGCGAAGATCCCTCAGCCTGGTAGAGACTTCCGTGCGGACGTTATAGTGCTCTCTCCACAATGAATAAAAGGATTACCTAATGAAGTTAATCTTATAGTGAACTAGCTTCTGCCTGCGACTTCGCACGGATTGTTTCTATGGAAACGTTTTGAGGTTATTTCTATCGCATGGGAACTGATTTATGATAAATACCTACTTAATCTAACTACACTTATATTTAATGATGATTGTAGATGATTGTTAAAAAAAATCTTTAAGATTTTATAGTTGGCTTACAAAGCCAAACTTTATTCATAGAGCGTTATTATAACTTAGTACCTAGTACTTACTTATCTTGCTGTGCCCTAGCCGGGTCCATATTTGAGACTGACTAATTTTAACAACTTTTGTACAATAATGGTCGCAATAAAAATTTTGAATTTGAATTTGAATTTAATTTTAAAACCTACTGTTATTAGTATAATTGGCCTAAAGCCGTTATAATTACATAAATAAATAAAAAGTCGCCTATTTTTGATTCCAGAGTTAGAGTTAGGTATCTGTATGCAAAATTTCAGCCTGATCCGTTCAGTAGTTTTGGCGTGAAGAGGTAACAAACATCCATCCATCCATCCATCTATCCATCCATCCTTCTATCCATCCATCCATTGATCCATCCAAACTTTCGCATTTATAATATTAGTGTGATGTGATTTATTTATTTGTTTTAGGTGTTTGCTGACATGCACGGAAATGCCGTCCATCTCTTTGAAAGAGACTGTTCAGTACAAAGAAGGCATCAGAAGATTATTGAAGAAGCCCCAGCAGTAAGTATCTATTCTACCTATATACACAAGTCTTTAATAGATTTAGCACGTTTACGGCCAAGCTTCTCGAGCTGCCCTATAACGGTGGCAGTGTTAAGCTTTAGCTTAACACTGCCACCGTTATAGGAGGTTACAGGAGATTAAATCATATGAACGATATATTAACTGGTCAATTTTGCTTGCAGCCAGGTCTTTCCGAAGAGACCCGCCGATCTCTCGGAGAAGCCGCGGTGAGGGCGGCTCGCGCTGTCGGCTACGTCGGTGCTGGCACGGTGGAATTCATACTGCATCGCGCTACACACGAGTTCCACTTTATGGAAATGAACACAAGGTTGCAAGTCGAGCACCCGATTACTGAAATGATTACAGGTGGGATGAGGCTTACTTTTATAAAGCTTTTACAGTTAACGTACCTATGATGGAAAATAGTTATTTACCATCAGTAGGTACCTAATTCACTCACCTTAATTTCCCAGAGGTATTTATTACGTCAGACGATTTTCGCTAGATTTTGACCCTATTATAAGAAAAAATAAGAATAGGCCGACCCCCCCCCCCCCCCCCCATATTAATATTTATTACGTAAGAATCTAAAGGAAAAAATGAATATACGTTTGGTTTGTTTTAATGTTTATTTTTCAAAGTTACAATTTTTAGAAATGTTTATTTGTACTTATCACTCATCTCTACCTAAGTACATAAGATTTTCAGTCTAGGGACTCAAAACCCACTCGGAAAGTGGATCTGCCACTGGAACATCTGTAATAATCTGTAAATAATGATCTTACGTAAGAACTGTCAAGACTCCCTCCCACCCCCTTGTAAGAAAAAATAAGACATGGTCCCCCCCCTCCCCCCCTAAATCGTCTTACGTAATAAATGAATGGCCGCTTACCTATGTTTCTCTGTTCAGTCAGATTATGTTACTAATGTGCTACTATGACCACTTGAGCAGACTTCGAGCTATCCATACCTACCTATACTGATTACAATTCATGTAGCTCTCACTCAATTGATTCAACGCTAAATAAAGATTTGTCTGTCCAAAGCACAGAATCTTATTACGCCCTTTACCCTGCTGCTGCTGCTGAGAGGAATTTTTTAGAAGTGTTTATGAAAATAGGTCTAATAATATTTTCCAGGGACGGATCTGGTAGAATGGCAGCTACGAGTGGCGGCCGGCGAACCGTTGCCGCTTACACAAGAGGACATCATTCGCCGCGGCCACGCCGTGGAGTGCCGTATCTACGCAGAGGAACCGAGGGCTGGCTTCTTGCCGCGGGCGGGTACTTTGCATCGATTGACACAGCCTTTACCTGAGGAATTTGTGAGGGTAAGTCACTGTCAAGGTTTTGATAAATAAATCAATGAAACACATCACACTTTGGCTAAATGGATGTTAGTTATTTCTCCATGCCAAAACTACTGAAACAACTTGGGCTGAAGTTTGAGATATACCTATGTCTTGACCATAACACAGGCTCCCCTTGGGATGGGATACAAATCGCCATAGAATAATAATTAAGTAGATCTTTGTTGACTTGGAATAAGGTAGGCTTGTAGGCTTTTTACTCGCGGAAAACACGCATGCGAAGCCGTTGCCAAAACTAGTCAGGAATAAAGTATGATAAATACAGAGGCAAAACGAAGAAACCGAGATAACTTGTCCAGTAAATTTTCTGATCGACTCCGCCGATTTCTCTCAAAGCTGGCTGAGAAAAGATGACTCCACCATATGTCTCAATAACGTCACAACGCAAGTGACCTCCGCATAGTGTCTCAATAACGTCACAACGCAAGTGACCGTCACAGCATGCATTCGAGATAATTTTTGAAAATGTATTGATACTCAATGTTTTGTTACTGAATCATTGTAGGATGTGTGTCAAAATGTTTAGAATTTGACTGTTTCTTATCTCTTAGGTTGAAACCGGCGTCCGAGAAGGTCAAGACGTGTCAGTTCACTACGATCCCATGATCGCTAAGCTGGTTGTATGGGGACAAGACCGCAATGAGGCGCTGGCCAAAACGAGGGCAAAGCTACAAGAGTATCAAGTAAGTAACAATAAAAATCAAGGCTCCACAGAGCTCTAGACTTATTCTAATTTGAATATTAAAATGGCTACCGATTTTCTCAGGTGGCCGGACTAGAAACAAACGTTAATTTCCTGCTACGTTTAAGCGGCGCGAGCGCTTTTGTGTCAGGCGATGTGCACACTGCCTTTATCCCTCAACACGAGGCTGAATTGTTCCCTAAATCCGACTCTGTATTGACTGAACATCGCGCCATTCAAGCTGCTTTGGGGCATGTAAGTACTGAACTAAGTATGTAATATGTATATGTAATACGTTAAGTATTCATGACATAATGTCATGTTCATGTCTATGTACATACAAGATGGTGTATTAGTGCAGGCTAGATGTCGACTTAAATAGAACTAAGTAAATAGTTTCTGATCTATCAATATTGATTTTAATTATTGCCTTCAATAATGGTATGTCTGTTATCATTAACACACTAATATTATAAATGCGAAAGTTTGGATGGATGGATGGATGGATGGATGTTTGGTACCTCTTCACGCCAAAACTACTGAACGGATCGGGACTTTTTATCCCATAAATCAGTTCCCATGGGATAAAAATAACCTTTAAACGTTTATAGAAACAACGCGTGCGAAGACGCGGGCATAAACTATAATCTACAAATCGAAGGAAACTAACTCATATATTTTTTGTGGCAGGTATTTAATGAGATATTTTCACTTAAAAGCTCTTGATTGAGGAGCTGGAAAGCCCCAAAAACTGCTAATAAATTTCAGCCAATCAAACCAAAACATATCATTATAAAATGACGGATTGTATGACCATCATAAATCAAACACAATTTTATTGCAGCTGCTTGTTAGTAAAAGTGAAAGCTCTGCGAATGACTCTTGGAAAGGGATCGACGTCGAGCCTACTGCGTGGAGGCCGAATTATAATGTGCAGAAAACGATACCACTCAGATTTGATGAAAAAGGTATGTATACACAACCCATACTCCAAACTGCCTCGTTAGTCTAGCGGTCAGCTTGTTCAGCCGCTGATTATGAGGTCCTGGGTTCGAATCCCGGGTCGGGCTAATAGATAAATTGTTATTGGGGTTTTCGAACAAAGAAAATTCTCAGTAGCAGCCCGGAGTCAGAAAGTTGGCGGTGTTACACCCCCGTGCGTCGGAAAGCACGTTAAGCCGTTGGTGCGCCTGACCTCGCCCCGGTCGTGTCGTCCCATCGGATTATGAGAGTGAGGGAATAGAGAGTGCACCTGTGTTTGCGCACACACGTGCACTATAATGTGCCCTGCGCATCTGGCTAATCTCCGATGATACTGACCACCGTGGTCGAAATTCGGCTAGGAAGACATTATAACTCCAAACTAATCTTCGAACATAAAAGAGGAAACCGCTATACAAAAACTGCCCCGAACACCCATCTCTTATTTTATAACGGGGAGGTGTGGTAAACACGTATGCACACAGAGGCGGATACGCCCACACGTATAGCACAAAGAGGCAAACAAAGGCGAGATTACGCTCACATTCGCAACAAAATTTGTGTTCCCACGGAAACGTTCTCAACACCGTGCAGAACATTTGTATGTATTTGCTGGGGAGGAGCGGGTTAGTAAATCGCTTTCTTACCTTTATGTTCAAAGAAACTAACGCCCGTAAGTATACTCAAACGCATCTCAGATTTTTAAGCACGTCTCACGTCGCGATTTTTTGACAGTTACTTGAGACGCACTTAAATCTGAGTTGCGTTTGAGTATTCGGGGGTAATACATATGTACATCCATGGTATAATAATTATACTTCGCATACATCCATATTAGTATTACAAATGCGAAAGTAATGTCAACTTGACAATTTTTCTGTTACCCTAACACGGCTAAACGACTGCCGAGCAGATCTTAATCAAAGACACGCTTTTAATTTTATCAAAGAAAAAACTCATGCGAAGCCGCGGGCTGAAGCTAGTGTACTACTCATTCATATGACGCCTTTACATGAGTGGTTTGGTTCATATATCAGTTATCTAGTTAGTACCCATAACACAAGTTTGGGGCTAGTTTCTACCCGCTGCTTTGCATGCGTTGTTTCTATGGAAACGTTTTAAAAGTTATTTGTATCCCATTGGAACTGCTGTATGGGATAAAAAGTAGCTTATAGGCTAATAAAACATATATGCTTTATTCCAGGCCTAGAACTGCCTGTACCTTTGCATTTCAACCCGATCCGGTCAGTACTAGGCGTGATGAAGCAAGAAACATCCATCCAGACATCCATCCATCTAAACATCCAAACTGTCGCAATTATAATATTAATGAGATGTAAGACTTACGGTTTAACCTGTAATACTTTTTTCTAGACCTAAAAGTTACGGTCAAATACGAAAGCTCACCTAACACATACACCGTGCAAGTAAACGACGGGAAATGGCGACGAGTCGAGGCCTCCCTAAAAACCTCCCCACTAGGCCTACGACTGAACGCGGCCATCGAAGACAAAAGGAGTACCGTGGGTCTGCTCACTCATGAGAACCAAGTCCACATTTATGATGAGGTATGTCTACAGTTGTGTCAGCAAGAGTATGCCTTATAGTCCGGACAATTTAGACATCCGAGGTTACAAAAATTCGCAGCTAGCTGAAAATTGGTAGGATTGTTCAAAACACCATTATAAATGCAATGTGAAAAGTCCTCATCGATCCGAAACCTGGAAACAAATTTACTAGGGGTCACAGGTCACAAAAACGAGTTTTTCGCGATTTTCAGCAAAACGGTAAGTTTTATCATAAAATTAGCTCAGACAAAAATTGTAGATCAGATAATTAAATATCTATAAAAATGTCTAAATATTTTTTTCTTATGAGTTAGTGAGATATCTATATATATAAAAGAATGTCGTGTTAGTTACACTATTTATAACTCAGGAACGGCTTTACCGATATGGCTGAAAATTGGTGAGGAGGTAGCTTAGAGCCAGGAGACGGACATAGGATACTATTTATTCCGTTCGATAGCATTCAAGTGTGACTTATAGGATAGAAATAACCTCAAAACGTTTCCATAGAAATAACGCGTGCGAAGCCACGGGCAGAAGATAGTAACGATTTAAAAATTAGATGTACTGGCTTCTTTTCCGTCATGTTGTCTTTTAATAGCTGCAGCAGTTCTATTGCTGCAGCTATTAAAAGCTATTAAACTTTCGAGTATAATTTTTACGACACTTCACATGTATGGTCACAGATTTTCAGTGACACGTGACCAGGTTTTTAGAGTTTTAAAAAGACTTGACTCTAGAAAAGGCGCGGGCTCAGATGGTATTCCGTCCATTTTTGTCGTCAATTGTGCCAAGGCCTTAGCCCTTCCCCTTTCGATAATATTTAATAAGTCCCTTAGTTCTGGCTACTTCCCTACGCCGTGGAAAGAATCTCTTATATTGCCATTGTTCAAAAGTGGTGACGCTAGTATGGTTAAAAACTATAGGCCTATTTCACTTATCACAGTTTTTGCCAAGGTATTTGAGATGCTTATGTATCCAATTTTTGCATGGCATTTTAAGTATAATACCAGAACAGCACGGCTTTGTTAAATCCAGGTCCACGGCTACAAACTTACTTTCCTTTGTTGAAGATCTTGCTGAAGAGGTTGACCACGGGCATTCTCTCGACACAATTTACACCGACTTTAGCAAGGCTTTTGACAAAGTAAACCATGAAATTCTTCTTCAAAAATTATCAAGTTTTGGCATAGCTTTTTCTTCTTTTGTGTTGGTGCAGATCTTACTTATCCAGTAGGACCTCAGTTGTTGTGGCAAGGGGCTTTTCGTCGCAACCTTTCTCTGCCCGATCTGGAGTGCCACAGGGTTCCCATTTGGGTCCCCTGTTCTTCAATGTTTTCATAAATGACATCGGCAGTTGTTTCCACAATTCTCGGTTTTACTTGTTTGACTCTCTAGATGATATTCGCTTTCTCCAGGATGATCTAAATAATCTTGTTTCTTGGTGTCGTCTTAACGGGATGAGTCTGAATACTGATAAGTGTCATGTAATGCGTTTTACTAGAAGGTTAAATAATATTACCAGGTCGTACTATAACAACAACGAAATTTTGTCAGAGGTCAATCAAATACGCGACCTCGGCGTTAACCTGGATTGTAAACTACGCTTCAATGTCCATATTGATCTAACAGTCAAGAAATGTTTTAAAACGCTGGGTTTTGTTCTGCGCACTTGTAAAGATTTTAAGAAACCTGCCACGAAAATATCCATTTTTAACGCTCTTGTACGTAGTTCACTCGAAAACTGTAGTATCGTTTGGAACCCACATTATGATGTTCACGTGAAACGCGTGGAGAGTGTACAGAAACGATTTATGTGGCATCTGTCATATGGCTGCCATTTGGCTAAAAAGTTGCCTAGCTATGATGATCGGCTTAAATACTTCCGCCTAAACTCTCTTGCCAATCGTAGAAAAAATCACGATGTCTCGTTCTTGTATAAGCTAACCAACAATCTCACTGATACCCCCTTTATTCTGTCAAAGTTAAATTTTTCTATACCAAGAGGACTCCCTAGAACCAATAAATTTAAACCCTTCGTAACCAGACAATCTCGGTCTAATTTGGGTTCATTCTCTCCTTTAAATAGAATCACGAGAACTTACAATGCTATACATAACTCAAGTGTCTCAGCCTCTGACGTTCAGAGAAGCCTGCGCAGCTCTGACTCTGAGCAAATCTGCGGAATTGATTTGTTCTCAAACAGCCTATTCCGCTTTAAGAAATATTTAAGATGCATGTATGTATAACGCTTATTCACCTTAATTTGTAATTTAATTTAAGTTATTTGGTTAATTTATTTGGAATTTTAATTTTATTTTGAATTGTTTGACGTTTTTAATCCATTGTAACTTTATTATTATTATTTTAATTTTTGAGAAGATTTATATAATTATTTTGATTTTGATGGTAATCGTCTTAATTTGATTTTTTTTTGCTTTTAATTAATAGTTTTTCAGTACTGTTTTAAAAGAATTTCGATTTGTACCTATAATTGAGGTGGCACTTAGATGTGTTTTTGTATGAAATGGCCTATAATCCACGTTTTAGTGTACACTGCGTTGGTGCAATTTATTAAATAAATAAATTTCTGCTTTTTAAGATATTCTGACAATTCACTACTCGCTCTTACTTGCATTGATTAATGTCTTCATACCACTTTCAGCAGTAACAATTTCACCTTCAGTAATAGTATTATAATATCTGTGCCTTCGGTTAATAGTTTAGCACAAATAAATCTTCTTTGACCCCAAGCACAGATATTATAATACTAGGTGTGGGATCGAAGAAGACTTTTCACATTTCATTTATAATGGTGTTTTGAACCATCTTACCAATTTTCAGTTGACTGCGAATTTTTGTAACCTCACCCCTATTTTTTGGTCTAATTTGACCGGACTATTATACCTGCCTGTTGTTAATGTGTATAAAACCCTCTTATTCATAAACCTCTCCTATCTTTAAATAATAGAAATAAATTAGAACTAGTATTTATACTTGAAACAATTGAGCTAACTGCAGACTGTAATGATATAACAATATTTAAAACTCGATATTTTTCTTCAGAGAAAAAATTCTGATAAGCAACTGTTAACTAATGTTAACAAATTATTATGAATAAGGAATATGAATAAGGGGGGTAAGCGTGAACCTGCATGATCAATTTTTTTTATGATTTGGCGGCTTTTCGTTGTTTTTGCTTTTTTAACACATCTCGCTTATGCTTTGGTCTCATAATCAGTACGCTGCGTTATAAATAAAATAATAATAAAGATAAACCCCTTACCGCTGACACGGAACAAAAGACCACACTAGACGTTTTTCATACGATTTATGTGTACGGCACCGCATAACGCATAGTTCAGCGTACTGCGTGGTGATCAAGAGGCCAAAGCTTTACTAAAAGAGGAATAGAATACGTAGCAAAATCTCCTCTATTGTTAAAGGGGTTTAATGATTTTTTTATGGAGGGTGTTCTATCTTGTACCTAATTTTTATTGCGCACGGCAATTTTGAAAAAAAACCAACTACAGTAACATATTGTCCTAAAGCAAATTTTCTGAAATATTCACAAAAGAAGAAAATATATAGATATTTACATTTGTGAATATCTCAGAAACATGACGCTTAAGGACCATATTTTAAAGATATTATTTATTTGTTTTAGTGTCCTCTATTCGAATTATTAACTTTCATTGTGCGCGGCGATTTAAAAAAAAAATGATCAGCGATGTTGGGTCCAAAATCTTCAAACCCCTCCTTTCTGACCTATCTCTCGTCTATTT
Source organism: Eupithecia subfuscata (assembly GCA_963564075.1). Classification (NCBI taxonomy): domain Eukaryota; kingdom Metazoa; phylum Arthropoda; class Insecta; order Lepidoptera; family Geometridae; genus Eupithecia; species Eupithecia subfuscata. The sequence goes on along the minus strand of OY751097.1, from coordinate 8,166,624 downwards.
GGGCCTTAATCGACTGTCATTATGTCTTCATGACTGTCATATGTCAAACCCAGCGCCTGTCAGTGTCATATCAAAGCGTTCGTTCGTTACGGACGCCACGGACGGTTCATAATTCAGTTATTTTGCCGGCAAATGCAACAAAATTACTTAATACAAGAAATAAGTTTTTTGGTGATAATAAATGTTCTATTGTGACTAAAAGTAGTGCTCATTATAACTGAGCTAAACAATCTAACCGGTGCACCATATATCAGGTTATCTATATTCGACAATAAAGGAGTTTGAACGTAACGGAGCCTTGCTTCGCCGCCGCGCCGGGGCGGGCGGCGTCAACGTTACGGCGGCACCGACATGGGACAGACAGCCGGCCGGCATAATATACACAGATGTACATACCTACCTATGCTGTAGTTATTTAGGTACTTTCTAAAAGCGCCTAATATTCTCAACTTTGCGATGTAAATTATCAATCTAAAACTGATCGTGAATTTCATCGCGTACGCGTACCTATCAATTATATCCCGACGTTTCGAACGCGATGCATCATTTCGGGCTCACGCGATGACTGTTAAACTAGCAAAATAACTACTACTGCCTACAAATTTAATTCCAATGTTATAACCTCTAAAGTCTCATCCATACTTTACTTATCATATAATATTACTAGACGATCGCCTCGCGGTTTCACCAGCGTAGTTCCCGTTCCCGTGGGAATTCCGGGATAAAATATAGCCTATGTCACTCCCTGAAAAGTAAGCTTCATAGCGGTGAAAGAATTTTTCAAATCGGTCCAGTAGTTTCGGAGCCTATTCAATACAAACAAACAATCAAATCTTTCTTCTTTATAATACTAGTATAGATAAATTCGAAAGTAACTCTGTCTATCTTACCTTTTCATGCCTTATCGGATCTCAAAAAAGCAGTGTTCCTTTACACATAATACTGTGAAACTCTTTCACCCTGTGCCTTCACCATATACCATTTTATGTGCTTTTGTTAATAATTTGTGGAAATTTTGTGCACCTTTCTTTACGCTTCATTAATCAAAGCAGCTTGGGAAGCATGGTCGTCTAAGTATAAGAAACCTCATTTATAATTTTACTCCTAATTTATTTTGTACCGTTACTGCATGTGTATGTTGTTTGTTATATTTTTCCTATACTTACTTACTTCTTCTTTTTACACAGTTTGAGTATAAAATCACGAATCATCTTAGTCATGTTTCCTATTACTTTAACATAAAATATTATAAGATTTATTGTTTTGCAGTCCGGTCAAACCATTGTGGAGATACCTAAGGCAAAGTACCAATTGATAGCCTCAGTGGACTCCAATGCGGCAGCGAACAGTGCATCTTCACCAACACAGGGAATATTGGAGCGAGTTCTAGTCAGCAAGGGAGACAAAGTAAGTGTTACTCCTTGGCAGTCCTTGGGTTATTCATCTTGCTTAGTGAGTTGATACAGTTGAAGACAAGGTCATTGTGAAACTGTACTAAAACTTAAGGAATAATTACTACTAGTGAGTGGTAGGTAGGGTACCTGACGACAAGTCAGTGAAAAACATTTGTACAAAACATTTGCATAGAAAAAACGAAGCTCTAAATATTATTATTATCCATAGCATGTACTATAGAAATTAATTAAATTATTTCGTTTCTTTGGTGGAGAAAAACATTCTTTTTAATTTCCATATTTTACAAACCATGACAACGTCACTCACAAATTCACTCACTATTTTGACAAAAATAGACAACATTGCATACAAATCTATGTTTTGGTTTCTCGATGGACGTGATGTGTAAATGATCAAACCCTTCTTTAATTTCTAGCCGGGGCCGAAGCTTTAAAAAAAGTAGTCTATTGTTTAAGTTGGGGTACATTCTAAATGTATGCCAAATTTAATTTTGATCTGTTTAGTCGTTTTGGAGATCCTAGGTAGGTAACAAAAATTTCGTATTTATAATATTAGTAGGATTCTCGAAACTTCCGCTGCTCAGTTTTTTTTCATTCGATACAGTAAAATGATCCTTACAAAGGACTAAGTCGATTGGCATCAAAATTTTTTATTACCAATTCATTTTAACGCGCTACGCACGCTTGACTAAAAAAATTTAAATGCCAAAATATTTTTCTCCAAAAAGGAGCTGATGTTTCAAAAGAAACTGCACCGGTTATGGGTGCCCCTGTACTGTCCCAGTTAAAAAAACACGCTGTATAGTATAAAACGTGAGCAATGTTGCAACAAATTAGCCTTAATTTGCTACAACTTTGCTCACATTTTTAGGGTTTCGAGATCGAAGATCGGTTTCGAAACCCTTACGGTCTCGCTTTGCCTGTCCTTTTTTCACTATTTAATATCTCAGCAACTACCGCAGCTACTAACTTGAAATTTAAATAATAATACATTTCGTGCGCCTGTACAGATTTAAAAAAAATTCTTAAAGAGATCTTACAGGGTCATGTAGCGTATCAAATGAAAGGCAAAATATCTTTTGAATTTTTTGTTGGTGTCATACTTTTAGAAATATTTTGCAAAAATGTCGAAAAATTTACGTTCGAAACCCTCAGCGCACGAGTACCTCGCACTTGACGAATCTTGTTTCAAGAGGAAAGAAACCCAGGTACCATTGTGAGAAACTATTAGTAACTGTTATTCAGAATCTAGAATCTACCTAATCTATGAAAATTTTCAGTTCTATTTATTTAGTTGTACTTGTTGTGAATCTATGTGGTGTATCTGTTTGTCAGTCTGTATACATCAAGTATGGTACGGAACCCTTCGTATACGAGGCGACTCTTAGCCGGTTTTCTTTTTGGGATAATTATATATTTGTTTGAATTTTTGTTGTTTTGTCACACCAAGTAGCTTTGTCCCCCTTAGAAACTTTTCAAAGGCTGAACTCAGTTCCATCTTTAGTTTTTCTCTGGAACCACGTTACTCAACCCTTAACATTGTTTCAGGTGGTGAAAGGTCAACCCTTGTTCGTGGTCATAGCAATGAAGATGGAATACGTAGTCCGTTCGCCGCGAGATGGCGTTGTCGCAAACTTAGCTCCTTTCAATTTAGGGGACTCTGTTGGAAAGGGGGCGCATGTTGTTTTACTTGAAGGCGATAACTAAATATTTTATCAGTAGTTACTGCTTTTGTTTTTTGTAGGTACACTACCAAATTTTGCCATTCCAAAGTTTTTAAATGTCATAAAAAAAGAATATAAACAGGGAAAAAAATATGATTAAGAAATTAAGGATTGTATTGTATTTTATGTTGTTTGTTAATGAGGGCTGTAGATAGTTACTAAGTGGATTTTTTATCGACAACATTATTGCCAGTAGGCAAACAGGGTATTTAGCTGTAAAGTTTTTGAAGTAAGAAAAGTTTCCTGTTTCTACAATTTAATTTAAGAAGCAAGCAAAATAAAATTAAGCTGCGCCTTAGTTAAGCATATTATAGCGTTTGTGGAAATCTATTATCAAGGTTATTTTTGTTACGTTGTTGTAAATTTTATTCCGTTATAAATAAAAACTAGTTTTTTATGTTTAATACAGTATTTTTTATGGAAGATAATCCTTGCAGATTAAGATTTAAGTTAATCTTAGTGAATTGTAAGTAAAGCCATGTATTTTAATGAGCAAGCCATATCATACATATTTATATTATGGAAGTGGAAGGTTGCAAAGTAGCTTATTATGCATAGTACTTCTCGGAGGATCACTAGACGATTCAAAATTTCGTTGGGTGGAGGACCGGGGGCGTAGCTCAGATGGTAGAGCGCTCGCTTAGCATGCGAGAGGTACCGGGATCGATACCCGGCGCCTCCAATCCCTTTTGCAAGTCTTTTGTTCCGCTCCGCAACAGGTTACGTTTTCTTTATATAGTTGAAACATGATAAAACATTAGTGTTTACGACTTCCCGTTACAAACCTATTGCTCTTATCATTTGAAAAACATTATTAGCCCGAAACAGATTTGGGCTAATTGCAAAACCACACTTGGCGAAAATGAAAATTGATAATCGGGCTAAATGTAGAGTCTGCCTGCGACCTCAATTTCAGTCTATAAAAATACTATTGCAGTCAAACAATCCGAACTTATTGGCTAGGTGAGTTTAAATTATGGTCAGTTATCATTATCACCGAAATTGAATAAAATGCGTCCGTTATTTTATCAATAGGTAGTTGTGGTCTTGCGGTTATCAATGCCATGAGAAAAAGTAATCGCCTACCGTTCCTCGACAGGTCAGTTATCAAGGTACCGGATGTTATGTACAGATTTTATCGCGGTTTCTTGCCGCGTTGCTAGTTCGCCTCATATTATGTTATCTCAATGCGGTTTTCGAAGGGTGCGTTAGTAGGTTATGTTCTTTACAATGTACTTTGTGCACTTCTCTACTTACTGTAGAGTTAATGTAAATTTGAATAATTTAGCTTTTGTTTTGATTAATTTTGTTTTTTGGATGCCCCGGGAGATATTATCGATCTCAATTCTGCTGGTACAACAGTCATCCTGTTAGCATTTACTGCTTCAGTGCAATCGAACGTCGCGTCGGGGAAATAAAAAAGTGAAAGTTCGCGGTAAATATACCCGTTTGACTTGAAAACCCTTCTCATGGCATTTAATTTTTTTTTAATTTATTGTTTTAGGTATTGCCACGACAAAGTAAACTTTGGCCAAGGAAGTACCTACGCTTTTTATAACTACAGCTTCTTTTCTTAACAATCCCTTCCAAAACGTTGTTTACTGCTTAGGGTTAGCAATAACAAGGCAAAAACTACAAACTATCAATGAACTAATTATAAAAAGCATTTAAAAATATTAAGTGTCGTAGTTTTAAAACTCAAGGAGGATTCCTTTGTCGAACTTACGATGTACATCGTAAGTTTGCCAAAAAGGAATCTAATTTATTACTGGGTATCCCTGTACCTACCTGTCTATTTCCATACGTCTTGGGTTTGACTTGGAACATCTCAAAGAATTCATAATCCTTTGTTCCTCATCACTTCCCTTTGTGCTCAGCCCTTGAAGAAAGGAAATTCCATTGAAGTGCTTATTATTAAAAGTTAAACTATAGCGCTCTTTACCTGGCGAGGGTACCAGCCGGTGCAGGTTTGTTGACAGTTTTTCTGTACATTCTCCGAACAGCTGATCGAGACAACAAATCCACGTGAGATGCGCGGCCGCTGATTGGTCCAAATCACCCCTCTAAACGAGTTTGATCCCCAGACATACAAAAAAAGCTATTCGTCCATGAACGGATGTATCCTGATCCTAAATGTGCATCAGAAATAAAACTTTATATTGAAAGTGTATTTTGTACAGCTTGTGTACATCTGGTAGCTCAGGCCAATTATGTACTTGTCTAGTTACTTTCACAAAAAAACCATTTGCTTAGTCATACCTACAGCGAACAGTTCATAACAAACACAACGAAAAAGAATCGTAGAATAATAAAATTTCCGAAAATCCGTCAAAGAAAGAGATGGAATTTGATGGGTTGTGTTAATTCCAAAGGTTTATGATAGAGAATCAGTATTGGCACGGTAATATAGGATAATATTACCTTGGTATTGGGCCCCAGATTGTACAAATTTTATACGATCGCTCTTGCAATTTTAAACAAAATAACGGAAAGTAATGTAGGTTAATCGTAATCAGTCATTAGGTTTGTTTATTATACCATGTGGTATATTTGTCGAATTACCATTCGTATCTTTGGACTTCATTGAACTAAATACATTTTTCTCATTAGCGTCAGTGACGTGACGTCACTTGAACTGAATACTGAATAGAAGAAAACGTGCTGTATCTCTATCGACAAATTCGCCATTGTCAACTGGTTTCTAAATTAGGTAGCTAGGAACTGATAGGTTTTTGTTATTATGGTGCGTAAGCCTTCACACTCAGGGTAAATTCTAAGAATTCAAATGATGGAAGGATGCGGGCTCAAGTCCCGTCGAAGTCAAAAATTTTTGGGATATTATTTGATTTTCTAGGAACTGATACTCTAAATTCTAAATCGAGCTCCGGTTAAGTAGGATAGAAAGATCCTCGTCATCGATTATGATGACGGAGACTAAGGTAGGTCTAAAAGTAGGTTTGTAAGCCGCCCTAAGGAGGTGTCCATGCATTGTCATGTGGCAAACGTTAATGTTATTTCTATTTTGTTGAGTTTGTGTGTTTTGCCGTGTTAATATTATAAAGAATTGATCTCTAACGGGAGTGTCAGTCACTGTGTGACAAAACTTCTTTATATTAAACTAGACGATCGCCTCGCGGTTTCACCCGCGTAGTTCCCGTTCCCGTGGGAATTCCGGGATAAAATATAGCCTATGTCACTCCCTGAAAAGTAAGCTTCCTAACGGTGAAAGAATTTTTCAAATCGGTCCAGTAGTTTCGGAGCCTATTCAATTCATACAAACAAACAAACAAACAAAAAATCAAACCTTTCCTCTTTATAATATTAGTATAGATTAGTATAGATAGTATAGATAAAGATAGTAAAAAAAACAGTAGTTATTTTCTAGGAATTTGATACGTTCTTATACGCGAAAAACCATGATGCTATTATTATTTACTAGCTTCTGTTCGCGGCTTCGCACGCGATATTCCGAGATAAATAGAAGCCTATGTCCTAACCTGGGAATCCGGCTACCTCCCTGCCAAATTTCTTTACGATGCGTTCAGCCGAGGCGTGAAATGGTAACAGACAGATTGAAAGAATTATTCAATTTATTTAGACTTGCTTCTGCCCGCGGCATCGCACGCGTATTTTCGGTATAATAAATAGCATATTGTTTAAGTTAGGCTACGTCCTAAGTGTATGCCAAATTTCATCTTGATCTGTTCAGTAGTTTTAGAGATCCTACGTAACAAAGTTTCACATTTCAAAACTTTTGCATTTATAATATTAGTAGGAAGTAAGAGTTGTTTTTAAATTATCTCTACTCGAGCCGTGAACTCTGGCATTCACAGACTTTCTGAGCACCCACCTTGAGACCCTCAAGGAAGAGGTTTCTCAGTTGTTGGCTTGCTACCCCCTTTGGCAATATTATATTATACTAGCTGACTCGGCGAACTTCGTACCGCTCTCACCTTTTAAACCTTCCCTGAATAAGCTATCCTATCTTTCAAGTTGAATCAAACTGCACACGGTGTGCAAATTTAATTTAAAATCGCTCAAGTAGCTTAGGAGTCCATCGCGGACAAACAACGTGACACGTGATTTATATTTACTAGTAGTTCTACGAACAGTAGACGTCGCGAACACTAACTTTTTTCAACAATAAATTTACATAATACTTAATGTACTAAAGTAATTTTATTTAAAACGGGATCTTTTGGTACCTAGGTAGGTACCTATATAATGAGAACTTCTGTGGGGTTCATACTTTAATACTTAGGTACCTACCTCTGAAATAATGCCCACCGTGCAAGAATAGGCGTCTGTTTCTCCTGAACGGATTCAATCTTGTTTGTGGGTAGGGTAGGTGAGGTAGGTAAGGTGCACTTGGAAAGGTAGGTAGGTATTACAGATCACTTCACTTGCGATACGATTGTTGTCGGAACTTTTGAACGAAATGTTGCACAAACACATCAACCATTAGACCAATTGTCCATACAAAGTACCTAAGTTACGTTCCTCAGCAAAGCTCGAAATTCTGTACCTAGTATCAATAGATGGCGTTGATCCATCAGCCCAAAGTTTTTGTTATTTTATTATTTAACCGACGACGACGGTGTATGCGGCCGCGCTATTTCATATAATTCTCGAAGTGTTACAAAGATGTTCTAATAGGTGGCGCTGTACTGTAAATGCTCTCTTGCATATTACTGCATTTTGCGAAGCTATTCTGATCGTCATGCCGAAAATCCTCATCAGATCTTTACCAAATTTTTATAAGAACAGTATAAAGTTATTACCTTTCAATTAAAAGTACAATCATCAAAATCAGATCTCTTAAAGCGGAGATATTCCAAATCCGCCTTTTTGCTTTATTGTGGAAGAAGTACGCCTTTAATCAAAAAATCCCGACGACAATAAAATTCTATAAAATCATAGAATCTGTACACAAAGTTTCATCCCGATCGGTTGTAAAATACGACCTGTAGAGGAGTACGGACATACTGACAAAAACGCCATTTTGGCCAGACCTGAAACGAAGACTTTCGTTCACTAACGTTCACGACGTCAATTAAGATTATGGATTGGATGGTGACTTCAAGCGTTCAAGGCCCAAAAACAAAGATTGGTAATGTACTATAACTACATTACCTACCCAGACTTATGAAAAATGGAAGTTTATAAATTTACCCATGTTGGCTTATGGGAATGAAGACATATTAATTGATTAAATATTTCAACATTGATTTTTGTAAAACGGCACATTGCGTTACCCATACCTACTCTGGAAATGTTTTTGTAAAGCAACATCAAAACGTGGTTTTATTGCATTTTAGTTTCATGTGTCGTGACTTTTATTGTAGGTACTACGTGCATTCTTTTGAATATTTCTGTGCTAACCATAATAATGATAACGTTGCAATGCTTAAAGGTATCTCTACCTTCTTTCCACACCTCTTCGTCAACATCCACTAACTACGTCTACTGGTTCTATAATAATAATTCCTTTGAATCATTTTTAACCGATTTCGAAAAAAGGAGGATGTTCTGTGTTCGGCTGTATGTATGTTTTTTTTATGTAGTTTCGTCGATTTCACCGTCAATAATTGACCGATTTAAAAAATTCTTGCGCTATTGTATAGATGAGAGAATGGTCTCGAGGTTGCCCATAAAATTTTTACTCGAGGGATTAGTTTCACTCAACCTCAACAGCCTGTATTGGTCCACTGCTGGACGCAGGCCTCCCCCCTGATAAGCGCCTTGTTGGCATTTCTCTCATGGGGGTAATGCCCATAATCCCCAAGCTGGGCATGCGGGTTGGGGATCTCTCTTTTTGCGTCGGGGTTAAAAATAGGTCTAAAACACTACTGTTACAGTAAAGACCTTTTAAAATAAAAAAGATCTGTATTTTTTTATGTTTATAAACTCAAAAACTACTGGACCGATTTCAAAAATTCTTTCACCATTAGAATGCTACAATATCCCTGAGCAGAGCTATACATATTTATATGTTTAAAAACAAATATCCATCCTTTGCGAAGCAGTGAATGCGTTAAACAAGAAATAGAAAAAAAAATGCTTGTACGTAGTACCACTATTATCAAATTATCAGGATATATACCATATTGTTTTGAGTTGTCTTATATTCCGGCACAGTTGCAAGCTGCACATAGGAAAACTCAAGCAATACTCGCGGTAAATATCCCGTGATTCAGTGTTAATACCATGATAGTTTTCGAACGCAGCTTGTTTTACTGTAAAAGACTTTCTACTATTAAATAGCCACATAGCTTAGTTCGTCTAAATATGATTTTAGTGCGCAGTGAATATGCCGTGAAGCCACTTAGAACTCTACATAATATCTTTAAAGTTTTAAACCCCCTTTGAATGTGAGAAAAAACGTTCACTCTACGTTACCCATGTACCGGTACAATAACATTATCAACAACGCTGTGATGAAACATTGCGTGCCAGCCAAAAATAAACAGAACTGACCATCAACTTGATAAATAGACAATAATGAGATGCGAATGCGTGACACTTGTTGTGAAATCTTTGGGTATTCTCACAACTCAGGCGCAGGCGCCGCTCCGCATTGACCCTGTATGTGATGCGGCTATTTGGGACTGTGATTAATAACTTTTTAGATTGTTTTTTTTAGTAAACAATAGTAACGTGTGCCCAACTATAAACAGTGACCTTACGAATACCTACCTACTTGTTTACTTTTGTCATGTTTTCCTGTCTATGTAAAGGTAACGCAAGTTCCTCTACAAGTTTGGGATATAAAATCTAGGTAGCTTTCAGGCTAGGTCCCGGCTACGTTTAGCATTTTTAGAACCAGTTAGGTCAAGACGAGTATTGCATAAGTAGGTGCATCTGCTTGACATTTGGATTGGCCCCGAATCTGAATAGAAACTATGTCACGTATTAAGCTGCGGCAGCGCTCGGGTACCGGGCGGTGCGGCAGCGGCGTGTCGGCCGCGAGGTGCGTTGTGCAATCCCGTTAGCGATACACGTGCGAAGAGAGCCGGCGCGCCTCAATGTCGCCCGTGGGCGGCAGGCCTCCATTCGCCGCCCGCCCGCCCGCTGAAAATAGCGAGTCCGCCCGAAGTTCAACCGCGTCCCGAAGACGACCGAACCGGCGCAGCGAGCGGCTTCTCCCTCGCACGCACCCGGCGCTCTTGCCTCTCTCGCCCGCACGAACAGCTGAGTGTCAAAACAAAGGAGTGAGACGGATGGTCGGGGCTCCCGCTCGCCGGCCGGCCGGTGTCCCCGTTTGCCCCGCACCGCAACGCTCCGCAAGTCAGCGACGCACGCACTCGCGCCAGTTCTCTTCGAGACCGCTCGTATCGAGGTCGTCCGCCGCGAACTCCTTGCGAAGTTTAATACCGCGAAAGGATTCTCCTTCGTCCCAATTTTTGAGGACCTGCCATCGTATTATGTTTCCTAGCGAGTGCTGCGATCAGCCCCGGCCTATTGAGAAGCCGGACCGCGCGCAGCGCACAGATTCGCGCCGTAATTCTCCTAATTTTCCTAAATTCTGTGACGGTTATCCCGCGAAGCGAGTTCGCCGGGCGATTTGAAATTCTTTGGTGAACCTTTGTGAGAATAGTTTCCGGAGCGGGCCACGAACGCCCGCCGGTGTGTTTATAGTAAGAAACGAGGACGAAAGCGTGATAATGTCGACCGGCAAGCGCCTAGCGAAGCGCTCCATCATCGGGACGCGAGTCGCCGCGCTCGGTGACGATGGACTTTACTACTCGGGGATGATTCAAGCGGTGAAGACTCCGGCTCCCTTCCCTGAGAACAACAACTGCATCAATCTGACTCCCAACACGCGCTACACGGTGCGCTTCGACGGTGGCAAGAGTACGCGCGAGTACCGCGACGCCGAGCTCATCGGGCCCGGGTTCCGCGGCATGGCCGGCGTCAAGCTGCAGCCTACACAGCGCGTCTACCTCACATACAACGGCCGGGAGGTGCGCGCCGACGTGCTGTCTCATGACCACCAGACCGACGAACTCCGTGTCCAGTTCCAGGCTCCTGCCAGTGAGGTTAGTATTGCACACTTATTTCAACACTATACTCTGTTCCTCTGGTCAAAGTTCCACACCATCACCGGTGTAAGTCTGCTTTTTATTGCTCTACCAAGCACAAAGAAAGAGACCGGGTATTTAAACTTACCCTTCGAGTAATCGGACTACAAAAAATGCCGGCCGGCGGCCGTCAAACATTTTTTTGCTAACCATTTCGTATCTCCCGTGCAAAAGACTTCAACGCGCTCTTTTTTTTCGACTAACGCAAAAACATGACCAGCGGTCTGGACCGGCTTTCGCTGACAGGGTTGCCAGCTATTTTGTATAGAAAGGATGATAGTGCACAGTTTTGGTGTAAATTGTAAGTGAATCTGAATTAGTGCCAGTTGGGACAAAGGTTTATTGTAACTTTGATAGAGGCGGGCGCGTGCAGCGAGCTATTGACCCCTCCACGTGCAGCAACCCGACCGGTGCATCACGAACTAGCGCGAACTAGAATACCTACATGGTATTCTGTAACAAAGCGACATACTGCTTAACATATCGACACCGCACCACCGCAACCCTCGCTTCTACTGCCCTTTACGCGGTTACGGCAGCGACCTGATACGCCGATTGTTTTATCTAATATCACCGGGTTTTGCAGGCTGATAGTACCACTCTGAGGAATGTTACCGGTACCGGAAAAATATTTGCACTGACTTGTTGTTGTATTAGATTATTGCGTTGTGCCGGTTCCTTGCCTACTTGTGCGTCATGATTATTATTGGCTTCTCTAAACAGACAACATGCTTATCACTGTCATTATAACAAACAGGAAAGGCTTCAATAAAAGCGGATCCGTGTCTCTACCAGGCAAATGTCCATTATGGTACCTAATCAAACAATAACTAAGCATCAAGGGCATAGATAACATTATCAAAAACGTTAATTCGATATAAACGAGGCAATGTCGTAATTACCTTTGATAATAAGTTCTGAAAACGTGCTTTGTTTTTAGGGTTTCGAGATCGAAGATCCGTTTCGAAACCCCTATCTCGTTTTGTCTGTCCTTTTTTCCCTCCTTAATAACTCGGCAATTATAGCAGCTATGAACTTGAAATTTAAAATAATTATGTATTTCATGCGCCTGTACAGATTTTAAGAAAAAAAAAGAAAAAAAAATCAAAATAAACACTTTCCATACAAATTGAGATGTCGAAATTTAAAAAGATATCTACCTACAGGGTCATGTGGGGTATCAAATGAAAGGTATCAGTTTGCACATTTCACAATAGTTTTTGAAATTTCTATAGGTTTCAAACTTTTCGAAATATTATAAAAAAGTAAAAAAAAATTACCTAATCTCCGAAGCATCTATGCAGAGCGATCTATCTAAAATGTAGTTTGGCATCTACTATCTTTAGGTAGTCATCAAATAGGGATATCTCTTACCGGTACCTGTACTACATATTTCTATAATTGACAAACGTTGGAAACCCTCGGCGCGCCAGTTACACTCACACTTGACGGATCTTGTTTTTGATATACCTAGGTAGGAAGTTTCCGATTAGACTCTAAAACGAGCTACCGTACCGGTGCAGTGCTGCCCAGCAAGCTTGAACCCGTTAAATGTATGTAATTACTCGGAGGCAGCTATGGCAAAATTAACAAACAATGGACTAGTTACACGTGTAGGGGTGATATAGGTACTGTAGTCGTGAACTTCGGTATATCTACTAGGCTATTTGCTTTATTTGAAAGCGCATCAAGCAAGGATTAATGCTTCGCACGTCTTGGCGTCCGTCGTCGTCGTAGCTTACATGCGCTAAATTTTACAAACCCGGTCGCACCGTTATGCTTCGTATAACTGTTGGATGTAACAAGTAGCCAGAGCGAAGATTACAATAATCAACGTCGTCAGGTCTAAAATGTGGTTCTTATTAAAGTAGCCGAGTGAAGCCGCTGGTACCTGTACACACAGGCCACAGATTAATCGGTAATAAGTGGAGCTGCGTTTCTTTGTTGTTCTTATTTTGATACGTTCGTGAAGCCGGCCGGCTTTGCGCGCGCATCGTTCGCTATGCGTCATCATCGGTTCGTCCATTCACTCCACACCTAGTCCGCTCTACCTTATCGACGAACATTGTTAATTTGTGTATATTCGAGTATAAACAAGATAATTACAAGACTGACCCGGCTGCATTATCTGGCTGTCAATGTGTTTGCCAAGGTTCGATAAAGGTTGACCGCATATAAGGTTCAACCTTAATTAGGGTCGTTAAAGTAGCAGCTACTCGTCTTGTAAATAGTATCTGCTTTTATTCCCATTTACAGTTGCCACTGATAACTGAAAAATAACTAAAAAACAAAACGGTAGATAACATTAGGAACCGTAATAAGGAAATGGCGACGCGTGCGCGGGCCTTGATCCATTCTTTGTGCGTAGATGACGTAGCACGCGGTTCTAGCGTGACGCCCCGATTCGCGATAATAGCCACTCGTGCCAGTTTTATTTGTATTCAAATGCTTGAAGCTTCTCAAACCTAAAACAACATCGTATTTTGCAAATAAAAATGCTACGACGTAACTATACGCATATCTCAATTATATTTTACAGTACAAATAGTAACACTATCACCGTTTCATTTTATACCTAAACCAAACATTATTTTTGCGTCACATGACACGCATCCACACTAGTTATACGCACTCTAGCAAAACAAATAGAGATAACAATACCTTGATACTTGGGTAAAAATGACAAAACAATATCGCATCGCACTGTGTTATGAAAAACAAAACAATAAGTGGGGTAAATCCCTCCGTCTTGCAAAAGATTATTGGTAATAACGCAATAAAAGGAAATAATTTAACAAAATTGTGACGTGTGGTATTTCCCGTCGTCGGTGTAAAGCATCAGTATCGCGTCATACTTTATTTACTCGAACAGTGTGCTTTGGCAAATCCAGAACGCTTGCAATCAAAATACGCGCTGACTCATGATAGCTCGTCGGTGTAAAGTAAACAACCATTTAGATATCTGCCGGTAAAGAGGACAAATTATGTAATTTGTTCAACAAACCGCTCATAGAGTGACTGGACGACAAAAGTAATAACAGCATCAGCAATTGACTTAAAATCCAAGATAAGTGGATATTCCCAATGATATTAAGCAACTTATTTCGACTCTGGTTTTAAGTGAGTCAATTTTAATGATGTCAGACAAGATATAAAAATAAAGAGTGCTGCCTGAGAAATAAGGTCACCGACAGGCCCGGAACCGAGTAACGGTGTTCGTTACAAAATCGCGTCAAGAATTATTTTCACGTGCGCAGAGGCATCGTCAGCGACGCCAAGTGGCGGGCGTACCGTTATCCGGTGGCGATGGGGCAGCCCGGCTAACCTCAGACTCGTTCCCTAAGTAGGACATCGCAAATGCCTAAGGAAAGCTGCAATCAGTTACGGTTGTTGCAATAAAAGCTTAAAGTTTTCAAATGTCCTGAGATTTTCAAAGTTCAATTGTACATTTACGTAAGCAAAACTTGGGTTTAAGATTTCTCTCTACAATGAGTTTCTTGTTGTTGGTAATTGGTCACGGTCATGATGATGGCCCGACGCGAGGGCCTTCCTACCTCACGGCGTTTGCTGTAATTTCGTCGTAGAATCTGTCGAAGCTACCTATTGGTTGACGACGACATGACGCGCTGCGCCCGCGCTTGAGTGTGAAAGTGCCACTCACACCTGCGTCGTCCATGTAGGAAGAGCTGCTGTTGTAATAATCTAACTGTTTCAGATTCACTTCGTAATAGCAATATCATAGTGCTGTTGTACTGACTCTACAAAAAAATTAAACCCATTTAAAGCGCTCAAAAGATTACGTCACTACTCGGCAATATTTTTATCCGGTGAAAGTGGTAACATTTTACCAGAAGTCAAATCGAATTGTTAAAGCAGTAAAACACTAAATTAACTATGTATCAGTCGACAGCGTAAGCACGTAATGCATGGAAAATGCATTAACTTTGATTACCGGGCTAAACATTACAGTTACGTGCCAAACCAATAGGAAAACTTATTGCTTGTGCCTGGACGACATAATTTACTCGTAGAGGCAGACAATAACAACTTGCCAACATTATAATTAAAAACGCATAACTTACATAGCCGGCGAAAGTATATACGACTCAAAAGCAAATTACATGCGTTTTCCAGATTTTCTAGTCAAGTAAAGTTTTTTCCAATGCACTGCAGTCACTTATGCCTATGGCGCTTATCGTTGCGTGGAGCGTTGGCGTGCTCGGTGTAAATTTCACTTCGACGATACACTTACGCACGGTTCGAATTTTTGTTTTCCTTAATTGCCACTAATATCATACAAAACGTTGCTGATGGGGATAACGAAGTTTCCTTATAACTCCGGGAAACTTTTAGTCATAACAACAAAATTTAAAAATTTAGAAACCTACAGATTTTCATGAAACATGGCTAAGAACACTCGGGATAAAATTATCTATGACACAAAAAAAACTAAACGAAAATCGGTTCATCCGTTTGGGAGCTACGGTACCACAGACAGACACGTTAAACTTATAACACCCCTCTCTTTTTGCGTCGGGGGTTAAAAAGGATAATGGCAAGGAAGTTTGTTCAGTATTCAACAGATTTGTTGTTGCTCCTATACTCGGGTATTTTAGTTACCTATAAAACAACTGCTTACAGTTTGTAGTAGTAGATAAAGAAACCATGGGAAGAGAAATCGGTACCCGAGCTCCCCAGCTATGCTCAAACAGCTCTACGTGTAGCGTGCGTACTAACTTATTTTCTACAGCATCTATATTTCATTGACAATCTGTTTAACATATTCAATTTGTGCAAATTATAAACCACGACTGGTTCAGACTGCATAGTGACACGTCTAAATAGCTCAAGGGTGATAAGATAGAGTTTACAGATTTGTTTGTTCGAGACAACGAGCAGGAGACAGATAGGTACAGATTAGCTGTAGTACCTTAGCTGATGTAGGTCGCGAGCCGTATCCGCCCACAAGAATTATTATGTTTCGCATTACCTTGATATTTAATACAAATTATATATAAATTATTTGAATAATGAAGCTAAACTACCATTTCAAAACGGACTTGAAACTTGCCGCCGCCGTCGCCTTATCATCCTGCTAACGATTCCAGTTGCAATTGATAAATCCTATAAACAGGCGATTTATTTCACTTCTGTATTTAAGCTTTAAATAATTTTGAAGAAACGAGGTCGTTTATAGCCCCTAGCATGAAGTTTAACTTTCAGAATTCGACGGTATAATATACTTAAGTACCAAATAATATTATCTCTCACTAAAAAACCAAAGGCTTAACTTTAAAAATAGATATGATGGCACCAAAAACGTAACTGTTCTTTGATTACGACACTCACGTATGAAGATTATTTAGATGCGTGTTTATCTTTGTAATGTAAATGCCGATCTTTATAGCCTCTGTAGTAATAGAATAGTAAGGCATAAAGTTAAACTTTTCCAATAAAGTAACAGGCAATAAAAGCCGAGTTTAGAACGAATTGATATTCTCAAATATGATTTTTCAGAAGTGACACTGTTGCTCTAATGTTCTTTATCGTTCCCACTTATTAATACCTATTTGTCAACGAGTTCCCCTGCTTGGTTATAAAATTGTGTGACTAATATATTCGACCTAAATACAGCGCCTAAACATTGAGACGATTGACCAAATAAAGTCGTCAAAACCGTTGTGTATTCGACGTCGTAGGTTTTGATTCTGTGCGCAAATATTATTTTGAGGAACAAACCGTTTTTGTTGAAACAAAAGGTGTAACAAAAGGTGGTTTTTTTATTTTATTTTATAATTCAGGGTTTAGAAAAGTTCGGAAAACCAATAGGTGTTTTAGAAGAATTTAAGAACAGCTTAACTGGCAATTTAGAAATTGGTCTTCCATCCTCTTACAAAACGGCAGTGAAGGCAAGGCCGGGCTGGTCCGGCCCTTTGTAAGTGACCTCATTGCAATCGCCTTGGAATAGTTACATGATTTATAAGCCTTTTCTAAACAGCTGGCAGATTGAGGTGTAGATGCTCTGTTGTTTGAATTCTAAATAAAATAAAAAATAAATATTTTTAAACTCAGGCGCATGCCTTTTTCAGGAAAATAATAACAGTTTTTGTCGTCCGTGAAAGCTTATTAGTTTAAAATATTCAACATGTTTCAATTGTAAATAGTTCTAATTTGTTTCTATTATTTGATTGTAATTTTCTTTGTTAATAGTCTCTTCGCCAGGTATGACATTCCGAGACACAACATCAGTAGTTTCTTATATGGTTCAGTATTTATGAACTAAATGGAAAAACAGGAGCGATAACGAAACTTTTGTCACAATTAATTTTAATCCGCAACGTAAAACTGTCCTTTTTAAATCTTTTATCCATAAATGCAAAAACAGATTGTTAAATTCAATTACTTAGTTACTAATGTTAGACAATTGAATAGCTGACCTACGTCTTATGACGTTAAGTCACTCATACCGTTGCGAGTTGAATCAGTACGCAAAAATAACTTGTTTTCGGGTTTTAGGTAACAGTAACTCACCGTGACCGTTACAGCGTGGGCGACACGCCGGCATACCATCTACTTAGGATTTCACACTGTCTCCGGTCTCTCTCGCTTGCCAAAGCAAAGACGCTACCCACTTCTCTTTGTTCTTGAACAAAGGTCAATCACGATTTTGTAAACAATAGGCAGGATATAATTGCTGAGTGTTTGGTCAGAGGTTAGCTGTGACCGTGAGACTTGATTTAGGAAGTGTTATCCTGTGATAGCTGTACGCTTAATAAGCTGCAGGTTCAAAAGCATAACAATGCGTTCCTGTGGAAAATCTGAGCTGTCAGGTTGACCCTGAATGGGAATGATTGATGCAAGTCGGTGCAATGAGATTTCGTCTCGCCGCCGGTATCGCGACGTATTCATATAAAGAGCGAGTTTAATTGCAAGTGCTCGTACTGCGCGGGGAGCGGCTGCGCGGCACAGTGACCCACTGACCCAGAATCGCTGATATTGAACCGGTGACGACGCACAGCCCGTTTTCGAAATACGACCTCCACTCATGTTTTCTTCGTGTTTCTATTATATGTATTGCATTATCAGGTTTGTACCTATCACCTTAAATGAAAGGTTTCCTTACTACCGCTACTACCGAGCTATTAGCTTGCCAATAACCTACAGTTTTCCTAACTAGGACTTGAGAATTAAATTTTAATAGTATCCAAAGGCCAAAGTCAATGACAAATCGACAGGCTTGAGGTGGAACTGGTCAGCAGAGTAACGGTGAATGTTGTCTATTGGCAGTGCGTATGTTACTGCGTATGGCGAACAGGTTCCCGTATCCGTTATCAACTGGTGAGTAGGGCGAGGTGGGTCGCGATCCGTTTTTGGGTCAGGCTGGGTCACGACGCCTGCGTGCGCAGCAACCGGCGTCCTCCCCCTAACTTGTTCGGTGCTGTTTCGATATCCAAGAATAGAGAGGTGACCGTGCTGGCAGGCATCTCAAGGCGATACGCTCACTTTTCTAAGCCTAGCACGTAAACGATGCTATTATGGCATCGTTTAGTCAACCTATGTCTACGATGTCCATGATAATCCTTACGGAGATTTCACGTTCAGTTACGTAATCAGGCGCGATATTATTTACGTGAGTAAGTCCTTTACACGCACCGCCTACGCGCTCTCGCCCCCGCTCAGCTTGGCGAAGCGTAGCATTTTACCCGTGACGTCACTGTCGCGTCGCGCCTACGCTGACTCTCCCAGCCAACGCACATGACGTCACAGTTACGAGAACTTTAATCATATCGTTTGTGACGTTGCTATTATCAAAGTCAAATTACTTTCCTTACCCAGAACTCCCACACAATTAAATGGTTCAATTATATTAGAGACCTATTGAATAAGTGCGGTAATTTGGTTGTGCAGCAGTAACAATAGACGCATAGTTGCTATTATACGTATAGTTATCGGTGACCGCACTAGATCCAGAAATAGAGCGCAGAGGCTACCCGGGCTGCGAATGCAGGGCGCCTAGATCGGAGGATCGCGACCCGTGCCCTGCGCCCGCCAACTAGGCCAAATAGCCCGCTGGTTCGTCCTGCGCAATCGATGAGCACAACCTAGTTACAATTATGAACTGCCGACGATGCATTTAATGGAACTTAGTCTAACGAAAGCCTACGGTCGCCTGACTTCTAAATGTAGTGCTCTACATTTCAAGTCATATCTAACAAATTGAACGGCAATGGAAGGAGAATGGTCGCAATAAAAACGTTGGTTGCATTTTGACGAACGAAATGTAGGTCACGGTTTTTTGGGGCAAGGTTGGTTGCACTGGTGAGGCTGGTGGAGGTGCTCGCGTGGCCTGCTTCCACTACATCCGCTTTGCAACTCGCTGTTTGTATTCACCAATCATACAAGGCCGCTGTACCGACTGATTGACCAGCCTAATCGCACACATCCGACTGTAGTGCCGAATTTCTGTTACAAAGATTGGTCTAACTTAATCTTTGAGTAGGTATATTAGTAGATCGTGCGTGACCATTCGAATACTGATCAGAAATAAATTCTACAAATACCTAGACTATCTACGTCTAGATCTTAAAATAGAAGAGAAAACACGTGCAACTTGAATCAACTCTACCCACACATCTATTTTTGGTTTGATATTCCAAGATGTCTCAACAATTCAGGACAAACCTTTCTGACCCTGAAATTGAAAGACGCGTAGGTGTAGCCACGTTAGATTTATTAGATCTCGTCAGGTTTTACTATTTTTCTTTTCGTTACTTACGTTGGAAATGCTCGTGTAATTTCAATTGCATTACGAAGACCGTCGTCGGTTCCAGTTCTCTGCCTATTGACCTATTTATTAGTAGTTAGGTACACGATCGTTCGCCGACAACCAAATTGCTTATGCATGCGTATCTACGTGACTTCTACTGCAGCCTGCATACTAACGAAGGCAAATCGGCAATGATGACACTGATGGAACAGCTCTTTTAGATATCCGATAAATTTATTTATTTTATTTAAAATGCCTATTCTTCACAATTTTTTTCCATTTCTTATGGAAATTGTTTGTATGGCATCAAACGATCTGTCTGACAAATAGTTTATCATCACTTCATGAATAAGTTTAGTTTTGAAACATTATGACGAAAGCTTTTATCGGTCGTCGTTATTGAGGCAAGCTATTGTTCTTGTTCCCTACTATAGGGTAATGTATTCTAAGTGCATTGTCCTGCCATAGAGCCCTGTTCAGCCGATAAGTATGTGACGATTTCACTCGAAGTAGTACAGCCAACAGCGACGCTTTTTGATCTATTATATTCTGTGAAGTCAAAACGATTCTGGACGAAAACTTGAAATTGTCACTTGACTTGAGTTAAGGTTCATGGACCATTTAGTGGTCAGATGAATCCTCATCGAAAGGTAGTATAAAATCACGGCGCTCGTCTTTGATCTGTTACTGATCCATTCAACCCTACCGCCCCGCCAACACAAAACCTTTATAGCTTCTGCCGATGCCATTGACACCCCGAAGTCAATGCCACAGGAATGAAGGAACCCTCGGCCCTACATTACAAGCCAACCAACTTAAATTAACATAATACAGGAATTTTAATAAAAATAGTTGTTTGCGAAAACTAATTAAAAGCTGTTGAAAGTTGGCCCTATGAACTTTCAACTCTTGATAAACTTAACAGTTAGTCCAGACGGCGTCTAACTAATCCAAAGAATTAAAAAAATACAGGTAAATCAAGGAATATTCAGCTCTGCTTTGAGGAAATACCTATGACAACCTGTAGATTCTTTGTACCTTTTAAACTAAAATAAAGACATTTACAAAATAAAGGTGTCAGGCGAGAACTAGCGTTGATAATTCATTTTACGCGGTTACATAGATGCGCAGTAGAGCGAACTCATTTTGCAATACGCACCAAGAACAGAATTATAGGCCTTGCAGGCTCAAAGCCGATGTCAAATTCCAGTTATTAACTACTTAGTGATGGGACCACATTCTGCAGCTTGTTATAACAAATAACCAGATAACAATGCAACAAAACAATAGCCTAACGACCACGATTCTCAAATTCTCAGTAGTATTAACTACAAATTATTTAATCATTTTCGTAATTTCCTACTTGCCGGTAACTAGGCAATTAAGTAATTGAGCACAAGTAATTTGCGAGAATAATAAAATTATGTTGCACCAATGTTAATGGACCAATCGATATGTTTTATTAACGTCACAATCTCACAATATAAGTGGCGATGGCTGCATTATCGCTGCGTACCAAAGTCACTCGGTGACTTTCACTGGCATTTCAAAGCGGCCGTTTCGCCATCTGATAAAGCAATTGTGCAATAGTTGTCGCTTTTTACATAACAGTCGTCGATAGAACCGGCACTGCAACTGGACAATACCTATGACTTATTACAACACCATAAGATATTTGACAAAAGTGATTACAAAAGTCTGGAATTTACGACGTGCTGTTGTAGAAATGACTAGAAAGACACGATGAGACAAAAACATAGTAAGCTATGTGTGTCAGACAATGATTACAAACGTGCTCATTAAAGTAACTTTCATTGTTCCGGTGAGGGGCCAACGTCAATCGTCTCTCGGCACCACACTTGCACGAAATCACGTAAAAGTGAAAGTATGATGTGACCAGCCACTCGACGATCAACTGCTATTATAACTGCAACGGGACTCTTGGAATTTTCCTCACAGTTTGGACTTACCAACTCGTTTTCAAGTATTAGTTATATACGGCTCAATATCCAACCGGTAAAGCAAAAGATGTAGTAAGTCATTCATACTGCATTCAAAGATTAAGGCAATTATCAAGAACGGGGTCAACTAATGCGTTAGCAAAGGAGATTAAAGACGCTCCATTAGGGCACATTAAGGTCCTCCTGCTGCCTAATACAAATGTAAAAACTTTTACAAACGTAATTAAAATGTGTAAAATATCGTAAATCATACACTCGTAATGCTTTACACAATGAAAAGCTAAGATTCAAAAAATTCGGTCATGAAAACAACGAGTTTATTGACGGTAGTAAACAAACAATAGCGCTAAACGATACAAGGTTACTGACGTAGTTAACTTCACGTGTAGTAATGCCGTGTGCTGGTGTAACGTGTCAATCACGCAAAACTGTCTGCAGAAGGAAGCTGACGAAAAGACAGCCAATGTCGACCGCTCTCATAATGACCGAGAGAGCGACCGCGTTTGGTCACAACCAACCGGTGTATGTGTTACATTATGCGTCATACACACGAGTTTCATAAGCTTTTCAAGTTCACTCAGCGAGTGTTATGGCATCATAATAACATAACTGAAATATTAGAACTTCTAAGAAATCAAATAATATCGCAAAAATTTTCGACTTCGACGGGACTTGAACCCGCGTCCTCCCCTCAGTCAGGGGAGGACGCGGGTTCAAGTCCCGTCGAAGTCGAAAATTTTTGCGATATTATTTGATTTCTTAGAAATTACCCTTAGTGTGGGGTTACGCACTATAATAACAAAAAATATTAGAACTTGATTGTTTGAACAAATAAGAATTCAGGTTATTTTAAAATCAAGTCGAGCAGTCTATCAAGTTTAGCGTTATTATATTGCGATTATGTTAACTTCAAATATAATATAGGCACTAAAATCTAGCACATGTAACACCGAAGCCTGACCTTTAGTAAACATGTTATGCGGAAAGGCAGCCTTTAGCTCCACACACTTAAGCAAACTACAAACACGTTTTATAGATACCTACTGTGCCACTTTGACGAATGATCTAGTTTGCCTCTACCACCTATTTAGCGGTCTGCATTTCCTGTTCTGAGTGGACATTATCCAGCAAGTATCTACGACATTATAATTTATCTATGTAACCGGTCGCTTGGAAACTAAATCGGTGAACGGCTGTAATAGGTTGGGCTATATGGGGCAGCGCACAAAGTGCTGAGTCCCTGACACGGCATCCAACTCGCTCCATTTCCACCCGGTCTGACGTCACGTCCACCCAACCGCGGGCCACTGCGAAGGTCGCTCCATATTGATCTCCGGCCATTGTTGCTATGCATGGATAGTACACCTAATTGCACATTCTGTAACGTTCCTAGAACATGTAGGACACATTTTCCTATCCTTTTCTAAATGCTAATTTTCTTTGTCTCCAGGCACCTATTGAACTGAAGAAAAGACTAGATGAAATAAGACTTCTGGAGTCGCGCAAATCGGCCAGGCTTGCCGACGTGGACACAGATTTTGCCCGCCTCGCGGATATGGCCGGCGATCGCCGCCGAGCCTCCGCCACTATTGAAGTACCCCCTGCACCACACATACAAGGGTAAGTGGAACTACGTTTAGCTTTCGAATTTCGGGCTAACGGATGCAAAAGTACTTTACAGCTCGGTATGGGAAGTCTGTCACGACTGTTGATCAAGTCGTAAAGCCAGAAGAACAGTGAGTTTAATTAACAAATATCAAGGCAACCTTAAGCTTGTGGCTCACCTCGCCACGAGCGCGAAGGAAGGCCATCACATTTCTAATGCCTGTTCGCTGCCTTGCAAAATCTATCAGAATTCCACTGGAATGCCATGTCAGCTGCAAAAAGGTGTTCGAATAGTTCTGGTTCTACAAGGTAATAAATTCTAATGAAAAGGTATCAGAGCTGCTGTAATTCTAAAGCTGGATGTCTGAAGATAATGTACAGCTTAACTGTGCTCGCCGCCAGAGCTTAGTTATTCCGAAGAGAAGTACGGAAAGGTTCCTCTCACTCGAGGTGGTATTAAGCGGCATGTATTGCGGCGGTTACCTTGTAGGTGGGAGTAATCGCTCACGAGTGTGCACTGTGTGCATCGGCGAAGTGGGGCCAGGCGCGGGCGAGCGTTGCGAAACGCGCACCGAGCACGTTAGAAACTGGATGGAAGTGTTAGCGCAGAGTACGGGCGTGTCCTTGTCACACTTGCCTACATTCTGTGGCCGGAGCCGCCTCCCGCGCCGCTCTCCCCTCGCCGCGCATACAACAGGGACAGACAATGCAATGCAACTGTTGTGAGAACTATTAAAAATACAATAATTTCAGCGATAAAGAATGTATCGCCATTTTTCAAAAACAAGAAAGGCGATACAATATCCATTTGTACAATCAGGTCCAGTTGCCCCTGAGACCCTGATTCGTCATGGAACCGCTATTTAAAAGAGAAATGTATTCCCATTCGGTATGTACTCTTTCTTAAAGATGTTGCAAAAAGTACATTATAATGTATTGTAGCTAATGCAGTAGAACCGGAACAAATGGCATGAGGTAGCATAGACGTGACGCTTGTCGACGCCGCAGTTTCACTTTTCATCGTGATCACGCCGAGGTGAGAGGCGAGGCCTCCGCTCACGGTCCAAATTTCACAACCACCAGCGAAACAACAGCTTAAAGGAGTAATCTGCTTTTTAGATTGCGGTATCTACATTTCTGATTTTAAGGCTACCTCAACGCAGTAAACTTTCTAATTCCGCAGCAAATTAATCGTTATTCAAGAGGCGGCAAGGTTGTTGGTGTTGCCTGGAGCTCTTGATGTCAAGTCAACGTTTTGTTTTATCGGAATGAAACCTGACCTAGTGACAATGTTATCTTGAAATGAAGGTCGTCTTCTTGTAAATGTATTAAGTAAATCTATATAATGATTGCTTAGTTTATAAAAATACTATTGCGTATACGAATTATGCAAATTATAGCAATGATTGGTAAAGCTAAACGCCTAGACACATATTGCAGAAGTTAAGCTATCAAGAATATAATATTTCGTCTATTCGATGGATACTGCGTAACAATATATTTCACACACACACACACCCAAAATATCAAAATGCCATATAGAAAAATAGAAATCGTTGAGTAAGAAGTGTGGAATGATTGGATAAACGGCGGAAATATTACATCCATTGTACTCACCTTCAAGAAATAAATAAGTACCTAGTTACTTGCAGTAAATAGCTTTCTAAGATGAAACCACGATAAAGATTCCATCGTCGATTGGAGCAAATTTCGCAACTTCGAGCCGGACCCATAGCAAAGTGAAAGTTCGCAAACATTTGTTTTCTTTTAGCTGTTTACTATCATGCCAAGTAACGTTACTTTAATTATTTCCACTTGACTTTAAATGGAACCGCCCGCGGAATGCCTCAATTGTGCTGTACGTTGTGCCGTCAAGGTTTTGTTTCTAACATAATTCGATAGGACCATGAATCAAGATGGCGTAGCGTTCGGCGGTACTTGGCGCGGCCGCCATGTGACACGGTGACCTAGTTTCGAAATGGAACGGCACACACACTAGAGAATATCGCATACAATGATATCCGCGAACAGCACACTAGAGCTACACCTATTTAGGCAGACACAATTACAAATCCTTCGGAGCCATTTTAGGACCTTCGGAATCATGAAGAATAAAACAAATTTAAATAGCTACTCATTACATTCAAAACACGGAATTCCACTCCAAACAGCAGCTACAAAAGTCGGCCAGTAGGGCAGTTGTAGATGCCTACATAAAATTTGTATTTCGATGTCGCAAGTAGTTAGCAACACTTTCAAGACTTTGATCACCTTTGATCGATAACTCAATGTCAGCAGCTCGAACTTATCGCAAATCGCAAGTTAACACTTTATGTCAAAGATTGATTTGCAGTCAAGCATATCAGATCGGATTACGCGTGCGAATGAACCATTCACGAGGACAGATCATTTGTTAAATCATAGATAGGATTACAAAAACACTCAAACCTTAAATGGTAGACTATAGTTTTCGTGTCCTAATCGATGACTCCATTATTCAATGTGGCTGTTGTATGATAATTAGGCATTCGGGTGACGCGAATGGCGGATGGCCGCGGCGCCGCTGACAAGGTCCAAGTCGTTGCCGTGATTTCGACCGGTAAACGGAATAACGTTCAGAAAACGAGAGCTGCATACTTTACTTAAACTTTTTCACCGCTTGAGAATAAATTAAGTAAAAAGACATTGAATTACATTCCGCATGCGCTTGCGCAACATGCAGAGAGAAGGCGCGACGGGCCGGCCGCGGCTCGGAGTGGGGGCCACTTTCTCGCGGAGTATACGTTTGCTTTCGTTGGTGCCATGGAGGCCCGTTATCTCATTTGGCAGGTGCCGCTACCTTGAGAAAGCGATAAAATGTATTCAACGTTACGCAACCATTAAAAAATATTAATATTCAATATTTTGCTCTGCTCTATAAATGTGAGTTTGAGACTACAATTTATAAGTATTGAAAATGTTAATGACGGGACAGCGGAATAATCTGAATATTTAAAGGTTGTGAAATTTCGCCAAACTAATTTTTGCATTTAACAAAGATCTGCTCTCTTACCGGGAACTATTACTCACCTCACCTGGCGCGGCTCGTCCAACGTGACTTTCCGCCGACCTGCCAGCAGGTTATTCCTCCACGGGAACAAAAACTGGTGTACGCCAATTATTCTTCAATTTTCGGAGAACTGACTCGTGCTCTCAGCTAATTGCTGTTTCATTGTGTTTGGTTTGGTACGTCACGGTATGACAAGTACTAATAACACCAATCCAATAAGTTTCATGCCACCGCCCCGCCGCTCGCTGGGCCTATTATAGGTCACCTCAACCTCTGACTTTGACTGCATGGGTTAATTTAACTGGCCGTCTGTATAACTTGTTGGTGTTATACATTATTTAGAGCTGTCTCACACTGTGACTGATGCAGTTATTTTGTCAAGAAGCTTCAAAACAACCATAAAGATTCTTTGCCACGTGGAATTTCACGATTTATTAGTTTATCTCCTGCCAAATACCAGCTAACACCAGTCAAGTAGGTGGTGATGTCATCAGAGGGGAGCGGGGGGGCAGCGAGGCATGCGGCTAGCTCGATTACGGCGGATCTCAGTTTTTTGTAGTACAAAAAAAACGCTCCCGACCTACATCAACGCAACAAAAAAGACATTAGCACTAGATCGTATGAAATTGCGATAAATAACCAACACTGACTAACAACTTCCACGAACAATGGCCGCTGTAGGCCTTCAGTTTATTTTTCAAATTCATTATCATAAAATGACATTGAGTCGTTGTAGGAAGTGTATGTTTAGATTATGTAATTTCGCCTAGAAATACCAAAGTAAATTCGCGACCTGTTTGCAGCAGTTTTAATATAGAACGACGACGAACGCTCATATAAGTTGGTGCCTAATGTTTGAGAAACTACGTCTACAATACTTTATCTCTACGTCCGCATGTTACGTAAGTGCTGGAATGTTTGCAGTGTGAGAATTTATGATGACTTTACATTTAACGACGACGCATGCACGTATCATGGTGTAAAAGAAAATCTACGAAAGCGGACGTCGAAGTGAAATCGTCATTAGGTTCTGTTGCCTCGGCCATATTGAAACCATCATGAGTGGCACAGTTTACTACACTCAATCAGGATTCTTTGATACTCAACTGCTTTACTTTCTACTTGCATTTACCTGTATCTGTATAGTAATGCTTATCAGGGGGAGGCCTGCGTTCAGTGGTGACCCAATATAGGCTGTTGAGGTGAGGTATAGCAATGATTGCTATCAAAAATTCTATTCAGCTTGAAATTTAATAGTAGAAGTAGTTAAATGTCTTACTGGTAGAGCCCATTTTATTGTGAATGTCGGTTAGAAAAGTTTTGAACCTTGAAGCATTAATGTGGTGGTTTTGAAGCCGGCAACGAGCGGCAAGGCCGCTCTCAATGCTACGCGTGTAGTACGCCACGACGTGTCGCAAGTGTGTGCGCAGCTGCCGACACCGGCCGGTGACATTGGCGAAACTAATCAAAGCCGAATCAACAGCGAAAATCGCATTTAAATCAGTGTCGTCACCTCGACGTTACATCAGAATTTTGACGTCAATACCTTTCCGACAAAGCAAAACGAAAGTTAATTACATTTTCTCCTTGATATAAATTTGAAATGAGTAATCGAATCGCAACGTGCAACGTATGCGTATGTAGTGAGTTACGTCAGCGCTACGTTACGTCACGGTGCTATTTGTGTGACGGCGCGCGGCACCGGCCGGCCGGCGGCGGCCATCGGCGAGCATCCCCATTATCACAGACAAAAAGCAAAGTCACCTCCGAGAGCCACGACGACGTTCGTCCACTGGCACTGGGCTCGACCCGCCGCCCGCTGCCTCACCTCCCCGCGCGTTCATCGTAACCGCTAATCACTGGAAACAATTTACATTATCCTTTACTGAAACAATCCACAGAATCCAAGAACGGTTCAGCGACTGGACGTAATTTTAAAGCGATGCATAATGTATTAGAGATCGATAGCCCGAAGCGAAACGATTTGGTTAAAAGGACACCGCATCCGGTCAGGCGAACGTTTGACCGGTGTGTTTCGTGTGTAAATCGGTGATTAACCTGTAAGTAAATTAAAGCATTGTTGCGATGCAGATTCAAGAACAAATAGGATAGTTTACTGAATAGACGACCTACAGAGAGTAACACGTGAACATATTTATCATGTTTTTCAGATCGGATAACGAACCTGGTGTAAGGTCAGATCGTTGCGGGGTGAATACACTTTGTATCTAGGGTGCGTCGTAGGTCGAATGTGTCGCGCTTTTATATGTATTCGGATTCCTACTCGGCTAAATCGCGAATTAACACGAATTTGCCACATTGCTGCGTTTATATTGCTTGGTCAAAAGCCAAATGACATGCGGTGATCATTATTTAATGTCTGGTGAAATCTGGTTTTGTATTTTACATGAGCGTTCGAACTTTTGAACGCTAGTCCATTATTTTCTTTACACTTTGAAATTAATTTTTAATCTTGTTGAGTTATAGTTTAAAATAAGTTTAGTGGCGGCGAACTCTATGTACCTATCAAGTTTTATTAGTGAAGTGCGCGGGTAGGTCGCGAACTTCGGTGTCGCGAAGCCTGGCTGGAGTCAATGTCTGCGCGCCGGCCGGCTCCGCGCCCTACAGCCAGCCTCCCGATCCCGTACATCGCGACGAGTTCAACAGAATCGAGTTCAAAGCCTGCAATGTCGTCACGCCTTCGGTCATTGCTTGCCGCACAGTTTCTTTCACATTCTAGATACGCATCGCGTTATAAAACTCGAAGCGAAACCACGGATTTACTATTCACCTCGGTGAAACTAAAACTAGTCGATATCCATCGACTGGTAAGCACAATTAAAACTAATGACTTCTGAAATTACATCGAATATGTTGTCTTTGCGTTCAATGTTTTCCACCTATTTACTTCTTATGAATGGTTCATAACTGCGTCATATGAAGTTGTTGGCAGCGCATACAACAAAATAATATTATTCACTGCTTTTAATAAAGTACCTATCTGATAAAAACAAGCCGTTGTAAACAACGCAGCCAGTATTTCAATTCTTCAATTCTACCTTGATATAAATAAGCAGTAGTAAGTAATTAACGTAAATGATACGAGAGATCATAAATTAGTAGCGCGATGAAATCTTCCTATGAAAGACCCCCACTTTGGTGCATCAATCACATACCTAGTTTGAGTATAGGGTCTCCCAAAGTACGTCTGAATAAAAAGAAGTTATAGCTACTACAAGCCAAGTTCATTAGTTCGGGCGGTTCAGTGAGACGGCTGAAACGCCTAGACGAATAACCTGTACGGGGGTACGTCGTTCAACAAACTCGTGATCGAGTTGAACGAACCTCCTTGCCGAAGGTGGTAAGGGTGATCGCTCCGGGCAAAGCCTTCGTCCTTATGTGACTTGGTGGATGTCTCGTTTTTAGGTCGCCGCCGCCGGTTACACAACCCGAAGCACCCTCCCAGCCTCCACCTTTCGCAAAAACTTCAGCTCTTTGGGTCAATAAACTAATTTCGACCTACAACCTTTTTTTAGTCTAGACTTGTTGATTGTACTCCATTTGTAAAAGCGTGGCAGCGTTTAATTTTACAACACTGAAATCAACTCCTTAAAGACAAGAGTCGCTTTAAATTTGGAGTTGTCTAAGTAATTGAATATGCCTTCGCAGTCCTAAATATTTATTTATCGATCCGATAACAATCTAATGAAGGGACCAAACTAAATCATTATTGATTTTCCCAGAAGGATCCGTAATGCGTTCTCCGAAAAATCGATCATCCCGTCTGGCACTACAATATCCACCTTACCTTACCGGTTCTCTCTCAAGATACTGCAATTACTGCATCTCTTCTTAGTTGCATACAATTAGATAACTGCACGTGTAATCAAGTTCTTAGATTTATTTATTGCTTACATATTAAACTTATACTGATGCAGCCGGTTCGGTCTTTGATTACAGTTCCGTATTTGAAAGCGATTGTTTGCGTGTTGCTAAAAGTTGATGTTTGTTGCAGATCCAGAAAACGCGGGCCCAGTGGGTCCTGCGACCTTGGCTACGGCGAGCCCAACGACCAGATGAACGAGTGCAACGCTGCGCTCGTCCTCATGTCACTCAGCTGTTCGCCCAACTCGCCGCGTCCCAGTAAGTCGCACACAACACCCAGCGGCATTTGACTTTCCTAGAGCAGTAGCACCGGTACTTACTCTTTCCCATATTTTCGACCATTGTTATCACATCGCCGTTACTTTACGTCATAGTTATGCGTTGAATTCCTTCGCCCACTGTTGGCTGCTCTTCACTTATGCAGGGTTACTCGTTAAGTCGACCTGGATCCTTGAGGGGGTTGTAGTTTTTATCATTACTGACTGATTTGACTATGAAACACCACACCCCAAACTTAACCGTTTGCGAGATATTGCTATACTTTGTCTTTTTTACTACTTTTTTGTAATTTCTCGATGAAGATCGACTTAACCAGTAACCCTGCATAGTGCAAAAACGATGCTTGTTTTACTTTTAGTTATAACTATGTTTTATCTCATGCACTAATGAAACAGCTGTTTCAAGTAAAGACTAATGCTAAGGGAATACTAATCTTTTTAAAACAGCAGACCAGTGTTAGAGTAAAATCTGCAAAGTGTGATAGCGTCTAGACGACGTCTAGACAAAGTCTAGACAGGTATTTGGTGTAACACTGTTCTCATGATGAGCACTATCAAATATGTGCTCTTGCTCGACGAGCATTTTTGAAGCAATTTTCTCGGTCGCTTTCAAAGCTATTGAACTGCTGTATTTTTCTTCTAACCGTACCGATACAAAAGCAATTCGTCTACTCTGTACTGTAATTCCAACGCTTCAAATCAAATAAATAATAAATGAGTCAAATGTATCGTACTTTCAAATCCGTTGACGCTAGTTGGATTTCCTATCGAAGCAGTTTGTTTTGTTCTCGGCCTAAACATTAATGTAACTGGGCGCTATAAATAAACTAATAGCAATAAGTCCTTCCGTGAATAAAACATAACCCTAATTTAGATGCAAGCATCGGTTGGATTATGCAATCGTAATGCAGAGCTTCGGCGTTTCATGCCTTCATAAACGTTTACGAGGCCTCTTGAGACCGGCGACTGTTGATTCTGCATACACATGTGCGCTAGAAAATGGCCAGCTCTCAGTGAAAGTGGCTCACAGTTCCGCTTAGCTATTTATTGCGCTTAATCTGCGCATTCTAACAATGTTCTTATTTTTTGTCGAGGGAAAGAAAAATCAACCACTGTTTTAAAACCATGCACCAACAACAATTAAAATAGCTACTTATTATTCAGACTTTCAATTTCTTTGTACACTTTCAAAAACGTTGAGGTAGATAAACAATAGCTTCTGAATGAATCGGCTTTAAAAAGTCAATGACTCTTAGTATAATGTCCTTTACCATTTCAATGTACCATGCGCCATGACGATCAAGTAGAATCTTACTTACACAGGATTGATTGCCATAGTTGCGTGATGGACTCAAATCTGATCATTTAGGACTTCAAAGAACGTTTATCTGCATAGATTTGCCATCACAGATCACGGTCATAGACAGTTGCGTAGAAAGCCTCGGCAAGCTTTAGTATAGACTAAATTAGAGAATGAGTAAATTATTGAAGTAGAATAAACGAATTTCAATTATTTTGTATAAGGGTGATTCTCTGTAAGGATGTTTTTTGCTGTCCCAGGCATTTTTTTATTAGAAAAATTGTTATTTTGTTACTAAAACAAATTGATTACGACAGTAAAAAAACATTTCTATTTGGACCATTGAAAACTAAAATGAAATAAGTTTTGGTTTTTTTGCTATACATTCGTAAACCATCGAAATAACAGTCCCATTCCCAAAATTAAAACTTCAAGATTAAATTTTAAGTTATTCGTCCATAATATATAATTTGGTCCCTAATGTTTATAAACTTAATTATTTAACTAACAATCTTATTCAATAAAAAGTACCGAAAATTAATTTGTTTAATTAAATCCATGAAACCAAAGTTTGTCCCAGGCATTTTAAGAACAGTCCCCTGCCAGAAGTTAAAAGCCAAAAATAAAAAAATCCAGCATGTTATTTTACCTTTTGTAAGGTTTATAAGGACCTAACTAGCCTTGAGTTAATAACCATAGGGCTGTTAGCGCTTTATCGCCATTTTATTTAGTGCCAAAGCACCGTTTGTGCTGGAAATATGTGTCTGGGCCACGAGAAACTCAGTCCTCTGGCAACTATTTTTATTTATAATTTATTTATAAAATTGGATCCATAAGTCTTAATATTATTCTAATTAATGTAAACATTCATTGAGAACTTGAAAAGTTGAATGCATTGAAATAGTTTGCTTGATTTTTCACAATTTGATAAAAAAAAACAGTCCCCTGGCAAACAGTCCCCCTGTCATGTTATAAGGCAAAATATACACAAATATCGAAGAAGCAAAAATTCAATCGGCCGTTCATTTATTATGATTAAGCTGATAGTTTTGTAGCCCTTGTTAATTTTTTTCTAATAAAATCAAAAATAATTTGGTCGGACAATTTTGTACAGATTTAAGACGTCTTTACAGAGAATCACCCATAAATGCCGAGTCACAGTAGACTGGTACCTTGCGCACTTTGCGGTTAGCGGGAACGCGGTCAGCCGTCCGGTTGGCCGCAATGAAAATTATATACGAGAAAAAAGTTTTTATACGCACTGCGATGCGGCTCCCGACCAATCGCTCTGGTCGCTCAGAGCGTTGTGGTCCAGCGTAATAGTTGGTTAACCGCAACCGCAAGCTACGGACAGCCGGACGGCTGACCGCGTTCCGGCTAAACGCATAGTGCGTAGTTACCCTAACCCAGTGACCGTGCACTGTGTTTCAAAAGATTGTTTTCTTTAGGTGCAGGATGGGGAGAACGTTCCTCCGTGTCCCCTGGCGCAAGCAGCAGCTCAGGCTCCTCCTGGCGCTCCGGTACACCCTCACCACCGCCAGCCTCATCCTCCTTCAGCGACGAAGGCATCGCCATGGACTACGAGGACTTGCACCCGCGCAAGAAGAGGGTAAGCCTTGTACGTACCACATCATCGTTGCTTATTCTTTCCTGTACTTTACTCTAACCTTTTCTGTTCCGATACACATTGTAACTAGTTTGTCTTTTATGTTACCCCTGTATTTATAATCTTGGTCTACCTCCTAAATCGGGTACTGACCGGGGCGTAATGTAACGTGTTACACAGCGAGCGTTCGTGCAGTCAGTACGGGGAAAGAAAGCGCTGCTTGCAACGAGCAACAAGACGAATTTTTGACGTTTCATGCTCGCTGGAAATTGTGCTTTACACCCTGTAACACCGGTCAATACCAAACCTGGTTACTTTCAACTCTGTTCCACTGTGCATTCATTAATGGACGTGACCATTACCATCGTAATCT
This sequence comes from Eupithecia subfuscata, assembly GCA_963564075.1. Taxonomy (NCBI): domain Eukaryota; kingdom Metazoa; phylum Arthropoda; class Insecta; order Lepidoptera; family Geometridae; genus Eupithecia; species Eupithecia subfuscata. The sequence continues at coordinate 8,132,580 of OY751097.1, read as the reverse complement.
GCTGGAAGCATTATCTGTTGGATTCTATCTCTATGCTGCAAGATTCGTAAAGGTTGCTTGTTGTGCAAATTTTCTGCAAGCTCTACCTATGTCGCGCTCAATGCCATTTCAACTTTATGATTGTTTACCAAGAATATACGGATGGTTCCAACAAAAACGCGGAAACAGCCTTCAAGTTCCCCAGCAAAAAGTACGAACAAAGGCTTTATGGAAATTCTTAGGTACTTAGTTACTGAGCTAATTATGATGCTAACAATTTATACTTAATCATCCTAGCGTGCTTAAGTAGATGCAGGTAAGAGAATATAATTAGGTGAAAATTGTATGGTACTAAAAGGTTTCGCTTGAGTGTTTTTAGGAATAGAATAGACTTGGCCCTGTATTTACCTAACGGGTACGGTTGTTCTTACGATATCTTCGCATTAACAATATTAGTAGGACGTGTTACAAAACGTGCCCGGTCAAAACTACAATTAGACCGTGACACACTTAGCACCGCTTTCGTATTACAGCCAGCGTAAGCACAACACTGCCATATTTGCATCGAGCAATTTTCCATTTTGGTTTCCTCCGCCTTTTACTTCACTTTCAATGTGACACGGAACAGCACCAATACGATTTCCTTTGTTTTAACAAAGCAATTAGATTCTCCAGTGCACAATAATGAGTAATAGGTAAATTCCGACTAAAATCTATTCCGCAGACTTCAGATTTAATATATCTCGGATACCCTTTGTGACGCACACCAATGACTCAGCCCCGCAGATGCACCTTAAAGCTCTGGCATTACTTCGTAATCAGTTTTGTTACAAAGCTAGTAATGACGTAGATCAAGTTCCTTCGTCCAATTTCCTTTGAGATAAGTATTAGCCAGCGTTCGGCGAGATATTTCTAGAATGGTCGTTTGGTGCAACTTTCTCTCACAACAGGTGTTCGTTGGTGCTACCCGTGCACGTCCCTGAATGCCATTACATCACGACTTGGACTAGCTAATGCAAGATACCTAAGCCTACCGGCGCGGCGGTCGCATAATATCCTTTTAAATACGAGTACTTACGCGTACCTTAGCGACAGACACACAGTTCCTACTTTCTGACCTATTGGGTTAATATCTGAAATTGAGTTGATTTCTCATATTCGTAATGGAGCCAAGCTATATCAAATATCAGAGTGCTTTATTTCCTTTAGAGCTTACAGGAACGTAAGCTTCCTCTTCGAAACGTCAGAAAAATCAATTTTAACAAAAGTAAAACGAACAAAGAAACTTTACCTAAGCCAAGCTATATCAAATATCAGAGTGCTTTATTTCCTTTAGAGCTTACAGGAACGTAGGCTTCCTCTTCGAAACGTCAGAAAAATCAATTTTAACAAAAGTAAAACGAACAAAGAAACTTTACCTTGTTAGTTTTCGAGTTTGAGCAAACTCGTCCCAAGCTTTTTATCCTCTAGCTAGATAATTTGTAATTTTTTTTAAGTAACCCTTTTTACGAAGGATATGTTTGACAAATTGTTTGAATTTATTTATTGATAATTTTTGCAACTCACTTGGAATTTTGATGTAGAAGCGTATACATTGTCCTTTAAAATATAGTTAATCTTTTGTAGCCTAGTTGTGGGCACAGTGTGTATATTCTTGTTTCTAGTATTTAAATTATATATATTTTAGGGAACCGATTGATTTCTACGGATGTACAATAAGTTTTCATAAATATATTGACATGGTACTGTCATTAAATTTATTTCTAAAATTGATGATATTTTACTTGCTATCTGGTGTTTGCAGCTGATATTATAATCTAGTAAGCGCAATGTTCTTTGTGCGATTGCTACGTGTGCGTTCCATAAATCAAATAGCCGTTATTGTCTTCCAAAGTCAGGCTTTAGATAGGGAGTCACTGACACATTATGCACTTGGCTGATAGTAACTGAGTTTATGACGACAATAGGTACTTATGTTTATTGGCAACACGCGTCGAAACTATTATATTATACCGTTCTATTTGTACTTTAACAAATGATTTATAACGACTTCATTTCATTAATCCTTCTACTAAATTAAAAAGAATAGTGAGTGGTAGATTTTTTGGTGCATCTTCTTCATTATTTTCTTAAGTCGTCTAATAAACCAAAATTGGTAGGAATTTCTCACCTATCTGTGAACAAACTTTTAGATAATAAGAATTTAACCATCAGTAGCCTGTAACATTGTTTAGTATTATTTTCAGTCGCTTTTTCTGGAAATTTTAAATTAGCCTTCTGTAATTATTTTTTTTTAATTTTTTTAGGTCCTTTTTAATAAAAATAGTAGACAGTACATTTCCAGTGTAAGTTTAAATAGCTAGAAAAAATACATCATAAAAACATTTACAGCGTTTTCTAAGCCATAGGCTTCTTAAAACTTTTAAGCTATTAACTTATAATTTAGTATTTCACATTTTTTAGGGCTATCGACAAGATTCTACTTCCATACTTCTCTAGGGTTTATGTAATCCTTAATTCTAGACGTCGTACTAGTAATTAATTAGTCACATACCTAGACATTAAGTTAGCGGTCAATTTCCTGTATATTTTTAAAATAAAATACCAGTATTCGTTGTCATGTAGCATGCAGCTAATAATTATAAAAAAAATCATAGCATGCTGCATTTATAAAACTGTTATTGTCTACACACGACGGTATAAAAATAAAAGTGCTTGTGATGTCATCTGCAACTGGACTTGAAAATATATAACCGCAAGTCACAACAAATGTTGTTCAAGAATATTGAATATTGGTTTTACATTACAAGTGCGTCTGCTATCATTATGGGTAGTCTCGCTCGGTTTGCAAAGTGTAGAAAGAGATGGCCCATTTCAATGCAGAATGACTGCTGTTAGCCATTTAGGGCTTAGACGGAAAAGTACAAGCTGAAATTAACTTTATTGTGTTGGATTAGAATTTAAAAAGTATTTTTTCCAAGCCCGGAAAGATAGGCTAGAAAACCTAATATCGTAACTGTCATAAGGGTTCGTGCACGCATTCTGCCCGCTTTAAAGGGGAACCTAACGGGTTGGAATGTCAAACTTAAACTCCCATGAGTAGTCTAGATCTCAGTACTCACGGGACCCTCGTGGTCAAAAACTCGAATTACAAAATTAAACATTTTTCTTTGGTTCCTTAAATGTAGAAATACGATTGTCAAAAAATTACGATAGAAAAATCATGAAAGTGCACTGTTTCGCACATAATTTGGTCGAGAGCTCAGGAACTCTGCGGTTTATTAAAATGACTTATGTTTTGATTCGTAGGTTATTGTTATTACTAATTATTTGTTTCCTTGAACCAGTTTCTTCTTAAATAAATAAATAATGCTGGACAATTCACACAGCATTATCTAGCCCCAAGCTAAGCAGAGCTTGTGTTATGGGTACTAGATAACTGATATACTTAATACAATACACTACATGGATAGATATTTTTTATTATACACAGAAAACATCCAGAACACCCTGGATAAATGTCTGCAGATCGTACAAACATTTGTCCCGAGGCGGGAATCGAACCCGCAACCTCTTGCGTCGCAGGCGGACCTTCGCCCGCCGCACTATAGAGGTCGTCAATAAGTTGTGTAGTTTTCTTGTAAATCAGCGAAAACTTGACTTTTGCTTACGTCCGTCGTTCCAAAAACGTAATGCTCTATCCCGGTCTTATGAACGCGAAATCCTTTGCATATCCCCTTCACGGGGACTCTTGAATAGCGCGCATTGCGCCCTCTTAAAGTCGACGAGGTACTCTACTAGTAGGTACTAGGTGTTGTGCCGTTATCATACACGTGGAGAGTTGAGCCCAGCAGCCTGCACTAAAACAAACAGATATGTACTGTGCACGCATGTGCACATAATATTATGATTTACGAGCCACGTGCGCAGTTCACTGTGTCGTACAATGTCAAGGCGCAGCGCAGGCCGGTTATGCAACACCATTGTAAAATTGACATAAATGTGTTTATTGCCGCGTGAGTTACCGACTGAAGCAAATAGGCTTACAGATACTATGGCACCTCTCGATCTTTCATTGGACAGCCGCACGTTCACTTTCAACACCACTGATTAAATACTTATGACGACCTCTGTGGCGCAGCGGGCGAAGGTCCGCCTGCGACACAGGAGGTAGCGGTTTCGATTCCCACCTCGGGACGATTTGCAGATATTGGTTCCGGGCTCTTTGAGTGTTTTCTATGTATAATAATAATATCCATCTATGTAATGTATTAAGTATATCAGTTATCTGGTACCCACAACACAAACTCTGCTTAGCTTCGGGCTAGATGATGCTGAGAGTTGTCCAGCATTATTATAACTGACTCATTTAAACTGACGACAGCTGCTAAGCAGCAGTTGCTAACAGAGCTCGCACTAATGACCAGGGTAGAGAAACGGGGTTTCGAATATCACGGACACGGCTGGTGCGTCCGACAAGAGTTGACATCTCTGTCGTCATGTACATGTACTGTGATATTTATAAGCGCACACACACGATGTTTGTACTAATCTGTAGTGGAAAAGGCAGCGTTTCCACACGCCCACGCTCTCGGCCCTCGCTCCAGCGACCCTGGGAAACAATTGGATCCTTGATATCCACTTAGCAATCATAAACTATGGTAATTTGTTATGATTAACGTGACTTCGTTGCGTTAAGCTTCAGTTTCAATTTGAAAATGCTCTACATTTGTAGCTTAGGTTATGAAAGCTGTAAGTTTTGTGATAGTTTCGTTCTTAAACGATTGGAAAACAATTGGATCCTTGATATCTATTTAGCAATCATAAACTATGGTAATTTGTTATGATTAACGTGACTTCGTTGCGTTAAGCTTCAGTTTCAATTTGAAAATGCTCTTCATTTGTAGCTTAGGTAATGAAAGCTGTAAGTTTTGTGATAGTTTCGTTCTTAAACGATTGGAAAACAATTGGATCCTTGATATCTATTTAGCAATCATAAACTATGGTAATTTGTTATGATTAACGTGACTTCCTTGCGTTAAGCTTCAGTTTTAATTTTAAAATGCTCTACATTTGTAGCTTAGGTTATGAAAGCTGTAAGTTTTGTGATAGTTTCGGTGTTTTCTTAACATAATGCTACCTAAATGATCGTCATCTGGCATTTTAGTCGGAACCAGTTTACCTTATTTGTCTCTGTTCTCCGGAGAACAAAGTACACGGGAGCCGTTGAAACCAAGTGCGACTGTATTATTGTATTGGCAAGCCCACGCGTGACGTAAGTTACACACAATCTGTGGCTGTAACCTTGTACTGACGATGTTGGCGGCTCGCAGCTCCACTGGTGGGCGAACGGGGACTCTTCTGTTACACTTATTGCGTAACCCCTATTTACAATGACGCGCTAACGAAACTTGCGAATTGGCAGATGGTTACTAGATTTGAAATAATAGTAGACAAGAAACTGAGATATACGAGTATATGTGAGCCTTTATGTAACCCTGAGAGGTGCTACGATTTCAACTTGACATATACAATGGAGTTCACATGCCAACTTTGACGAGTTATAATGTCGATTCTTATTCGACCTTTCGTGAGCTACTTAAACTTTGTGAATTTGAATGTGACCGAGGGCTAATGATGCATGACGTCATTGCAATCGGCTTGTCTAGTCGAGAAGTCTAGCCGGCTATGGTCGTGAAACCCAGCTTTAAGCGTCATAAATTCTGAATTGTGTATTGAATTCTAATCAAACGGTCCGTCTTTAGATACAGGAATGGATATTACCTTAATCTTGATACCTGTATCTATGTGATAAAAAGACAAACGTAAGCCAGACAACTAGGTACATAATTATATTGTAGCTAAACTGCAATCAGATAACATACGCCTTTCGAGTTACGAGAAAGGAAAAGAAGGCAGTTTTGTAATTGAGTTTCAAAGTTATATCGCATTGTTCTATTCTAGCCCTGTGAAATAAAGTATATTGAGTTGAAGTTAAGTTGAAGTTGTAACAAGAACAATAGCGAATGCTGGAACTTCCCCGGACTGACACAAAGTAAAGTGCTACCACCTGGTATCTGTACTGAATATGTATTATCTAAGCATCACTGCTGTCCGCCCACGCAAACGTTTGACTTTGCTCACCGAGAACCTATTATTGGTGCAGCAAATACAATGGTATGCCCCAGACGCGGTGTCGCCGCCGAGCTAAATATTCACGTAACGTTGCCAACTGCTCTTTTATGGCTAAGTGCTGCCTAACATTGATGTGCAACATTAAGAATAGATTTCCGATCCTCAACTATCATTTAGTTGATACAAGATACCTGTAGGTTTTTCTACCAGATCGTTAAACCTCCCACCACCGGTGTTACCATAATAATCAGATAGATTCAGATGGTGCTATTATTTTTGCTATGATAATTAATGGGTCATCGGACATGGCGTCAGCAACCGGGCGGAGTACCGGTGGCGCTGGCGGTGCCAGCTCGGATTATCGTCCCCGGGGTCGGCGACCTGCCCACATGTGATCGGAACCTGTTCCCGGCCGCGCACCACTTAGCCCGACCGGCTCGCCCCAGCGCCACCGCTCTACCTGGACGCTCCACATTATAGAACGCACTCCTATGCACACGTCTCGCTAACCGCAGCCCCTGCACAAAAGAGCATCTCCGTTTATAACTCGCTGTTAGCAACCGGTGCATCGTAACGTTTATTAGTAGGTGCAAATCTCTTGTTACCGAGCGTAGGTGCCTGACGTCAGCTCGCAGACCTTGGCTGAGGACACAGCTATTAGAGCGAAGCGAGGCCTTGCCAGCGCTCTGCCTGCATTCGATGCAAATATACATATTTGTACGCTTCCACATTCGGTTTGTATTTCCGTATGTCTAATCGGCTGGATAACCTCATTAGAAACAAACAACATGCAAATTATTCCCTGCAAAAAATCCCCGAGCTGAGAGTCATGCATGGGGCAGACAATGCACGTGCATAGATGTAATTAGCCCTAGCAAAGCAACAGTCATTGCTGTAGGTATGTCAGGCGCGATAATAGTTCCCAGGAGCCCTTTGTTCTGCGTAAAAGTGCACAGCAATAATACTGCAGTAATGCTGGACTGTGTTTGTCGTGATGTGAGCCGCCTACCGGCCGTTCGTTCCTTGCTTCAATAATTCTTTCCAAGAACGAGTTGCTATGCCATGCCGGTGCCGGCGCAACTGTTGCAATGCTATTATTGGTTGCGGCTATTATAAATGCATTTGATATGATTTCAGTAAGGCTATACCTACATGTGTATCCATGTAGCGGTTGTAGATGTTCACAATGTAATGATGAGGAATCAGGTATGCGTTTAAAATGGACGTTTGAATACGCGTCATACGATAAGGCACGTCGTTAGTTATCAGCGGTCGTCATAACGCTTCCACCCCACCTCTGTGCGTGCGCATTGTCGGAGCTCCACTGGCTCTGCTGTTAATTTCTACGTCATTGCTGGTTACCAGCGTAACAATATACCAGTGCAGTTGCATCACAGCACAGCTCATGCGCACTTAGAGCGCAGATCCTTGCATAATAAGCTTGCCAATACGTTCATTAATCGCCTAACAACAGGCACAATTCAGTTACAGTGTTGCCATTTAATGCCATTAACGAAGGTGAACGTTTTTATTTTTACGAAGAGTAATAAAATACTTAATTTAAACTGATTTGAAAGCGGATTTATAATGTGGAAATCACATTCAACGACCTTGTATTACTACGGAAATGTCACCGCAAGGCCGGCCGTTGCGGAGTGCATTTACCGTAAAAATCAGTTGGTGACGGATAACCTGACCGGGAGATTACAGCGGGTGCAATATATTGGACGAGCGGCATTATCGTGTGCACGTGTGACCTCCAACACGTAATACCTATAACAATGCTCGCTTAGAAATAATAAAAATCATAGAGATTGACTGCATTACTTCTGTTTCTGCATCACAAAAAATGTTCTGGCTTACTTGAATTGCTGCAGCCCGCTAGTGCTAGTGGTAATCAATAAGCGGAAAGCTAGCACACGTTTTAGCGGAACAAAGCGGTGCTTAAGTCCGGATAGCGGTGAAACAGATCATGCTTGAGCACCCATAGGCTGGGAAATATTTCATTAAAGGCGTATATACTCCTTCATTACCTTTTCCGAGTTTAATTTAAGTCTCAAGGAATTGCTAGCGTTCTGCATGGTACTCGATGATTCCAGTCGAGTTTTTTTAGGGTTTCGTACCCAAAGGGTGAAAACGGGACAGCTTCCGCTGCCTGTCCGTGTGTCCGCCCGTCAGCGGGCTGTAGCTCATGAACCGTATAAGACAGTTGAAATTTTCACATAATGTGTATTTGTCTTGCCGCTATAGAACAAATAATACAAATAAAATAAATATTATTAAAAGGGCCTCCCATACATAAACTAGATTTTTTTGGCTATTTTTGCTCTATGTTTGTCAAGCCTGTAACTCTTGAACCGTTCTAGGGAGACAGTTTAAATTTTGACAGAGTGTGTATTACTGTGGCCGCTGTATCATAAATAAAATATATGTAATAATTAAGAGGGCCAACACCGAAGCTAAACAACTTCGGGACGCGTTCAATACTTGGAAGGGTGACCCGCTGACCGCGTCATGTTGTCCTTTAGCTCTTTTTTTCGTCCATCAAAATTTTTATGAGGTTTTCTTTAGCGAAAGTTTTGTAAGATGATACGGAACCCTCCGTGTGCTAGGTGACTCGCACTTGCCGGTTCTAATTAAACCTATAACGGTGTTTGCCTAGATCTTTCTTCTAGCTATCTTACTGCATATTTCAACAATAAATGAGTTATGATAATTAGTTCGTCGTTTGAACAATCGATCGGCTAGCGTTTATATAAACAATAAGATTGTTTAGACAGGACAGTTCAACAGCTGCTGCGATTAGTTTATGACAATATCGTATTTTGTTAGGTATTTGAACTCTGAATTCTGTTTGTTTTTTTGTCACTCGGTTGAAACGGTAGAGACAACATGCATATTAAAGTCATATACAACGGGATATCACCTACCATGATTTGAGTTTTGAGCAAAAACCGAAGAAGTGATATACCAACCGGGCCGCGTTCTGATACCGTCAGAGTTGTGTCATGATCAAGTTGCGTTCGATAATGAAACCGGTGGTAGTAGTAACGTTCGTAGCAAAAGACGAAAAATGAGGGTAGATCGATATATCTGCCAATAACAACTCACTCGCAGTGCCCTCAGTTATTCCGTGATCATGGCGCATGATCATCATCAGCCTATATTAGTCCACTGCTGGACATAGGCCTCCCCTAATGAGCGCCATAGCGCCCTGTCTTCAGCTTGCCGCATCCAGCATCTGCCTGCAGTCTTTCGCAGATCGTCATTCTTCTAGGCCGGAGGGCGGCATACACTACGTTTGCCGAGTCGCGGTCTCCACTCAAGAGCACGTTTACCCCAGCGATTGTCGGTTCTTCACGAAATATGGCCGGCCCACTGCCACTTCAGCTTGCTAATTCTTTGAGCTACAGATGTCGATAACTTTGGTTCGCTGTCGGATGTATTCGTTACGAATCCTATCCTTCAGAGAAACTCCCAGCATAGCTCTTTCCATAGCTCGCTGAGCGACTTTGAACTGGTGGACCAGCCCTGTGCCGAAATATTGGAAAGCTTAAAACTCAAACGGGATATTTACCAAAGTTTTTATATGCATATTGATTCTCCATCACCTGTATCGTCATCAATCTTATCATAAGTTCTGTTCCAAATGGCTCTTAGATTGTTAACCGACTTTGAAATAAATAATAGTTTAAAAAAACTAAAAAACACGCTTTTTATAGAAAACCGAACTAAAAAATAGAAAATAAATTTTAATGAATTTAAATTAAGAAAATAGTGTTAAAAATTTCAATGAATATAAGTTAATAATAGTGTGAATAAAAAAAATATATTTTATTTTAGAAAAGCGTGGGGTGCTTTTTAAAATATTATCGAAATGATAATCACTCTACTCATATCTGTCAATAAAATATTTATAACTATTGACACCATGCACCCCACGCTTTTTTTTAAATAAAATAAATTTTTTTTATTCACACTATTATTAACTTATATTCATTGAAATTTTTAACACTATTTTCTTAATTTAAATTCATTAAAATTTATTTTCTATTTTTTAGTTCGGTTTTCTATAAAAAGCGTGTTTTTTCGTTTTTTTAAACTATTATTTATTTTCTACTTTTTAGTTTGGATTATTTATAATAGCTTGTTTTTTTGAATAATTTTATCAAATTAGTGTATTGTCATCGGTCCTCAATAAATCTACAAAGTTTGAACGAAATCTGGCCGTTTAAAGTGGGTCAAAATCGCGCCCAAAGAAGTCGGTTACAAACAAACATACAAACATACAGGTGAAGGTAATAAAAAGCGAATAAAAAGGAGGAAGTTCTTTGTTCGGCTGTATGTATTGTATGTATGTTCGTCGATTAATGGGCCGATTTTATTGATTCTTTTGCAGATGTATAGAGGATAATCCCGAGGTTATGCCATAAATCCTTCGGGATATTTTATTCCTGAAAGATTACTATTTATCCCGCAAAAAAATAAAAAAACAGTTTAAAACTGAAGTTTTTTTTTCAAAACTATCAAAAAATATCATAAGCGATAAAGCATTTGGATAAAACTAACTCTGTCTCTGCGTCTGAGCTATTACGAGCTCAATAAATATTGTTTACAATTATGTATATCTGAAACTTGACGCCAAGCAAGTGAATTTTCGTTTTTTGTGTCGTGGTTCGTTAACAAACATTATACACCGTGTTTAACTAGTGTATAGTTTCTGAGATTGTAATATACACGTATCAATCAGTGGCACGTGGTAAGTAGATACGAAGGCCATATCGCGCACCACACCACTGATAAAATACAGCAAATGTTATCTGCGAAGCGGCAAGGAGACTTCCGCGTACTCACGGTCATTGTAATTATTGTGCTTAGTATTTATCTGGTAGAATTGCGTCTTCACCGTTCCAAATTGTTTTATACTAGACAATCGCCTCGAGGTTTCACCCGCGTAGTTCCCGTTCCCGTGGGAATTCCGGGATAAAATATAGCTATAGCTAAAATATAGCTATGTCACTCCCTGAAAAGTAAGCTTCCTAACGGTGAAAGAATTTTTTAAATCGGTCCAGTAGTTTCTGAGCCTATTCAATACAAACAAACAAACAATCTAATCTTTCATCTTTATAATATTAGTATAGACAATTTTATAACATCGTGCTTCATAAAACAAAAATCAAATTTCGAGAAATGAACTTTCAACTTTGGTGAAACCATTGTCTGTTTTCGATATCAACATAATTTCTTTTCTTCTTAAAATTGAATGATATCGCCGCTCCGGCCGCTTTGGCAACTAAATTTCACAACCAGTTGTTAAAAAAGAAGTATTCGTCTTGCTTCGCAACTAGTTGCCCTCAAAGAAATTATGTTCCTGTTTCAAAACTAGCGTAGGTTACAGTTATATTTCGCAACCAGCCGACAAAGAAGAATAAAAAATCTCTAATAATCGTGATCTATCTCTGAAAATGTTGATAAGTGCAAGCATGTTAGATAAGACTCTGAAACGATCGTGCCGGTCGAGGCTCACGTGAATTGAGAAATGTCGAAGTACCAACAGCAGCGCGTGCGCAACGTGACTTCCAGTAAACACAACCTCTCCCCATCACGTATCAATGAACTGTTTATTCAGCCTTAACAAACCTTGAAATATCACTAAACTAACTGCTAACCTAACCAATTCTGTGCCTCAACCTGCTCCTAGATTCCATGCGCCGTTAGTTTGCCAGTTGTAAAAAATATGTAAATACATTATATTTTATAGTACTTGTATACGTCTCGATTCAAGGTTTATGCTGTATTAAATGATAGCGGTAAGTTTCAACGCAAATAATGGCACGACCTTCGTGCATCTATTTTAAAACGCGGAAGGCACAACAGCGCCGCTAGAAGCGCGGATCGCTTCTCGCCGAACAGTTACAATAGGTGTGTAAATGGCAACACCGGAATTAACAAATGGCCGCCTCAGCTAGCCCGCGCTCCTGGCCTGGCCACTCGTATTATGATCTCCATCCGCTCGCTACTACCTCGATTTAATATGCAATTAAATTATAAAACTGACTATTTGATGGTCCTTCTAGCCGGATAGCAACCGGCTCTTTGCGACTTTACATATTTAAACCCTTTAATTACGTGCCCGTTGTTTTACTACTGCGGTAATGGCTAAAATAAATTTGCATAAATCGGTGACATTAATAATAGTTACCGGCCTCAACGATTGCCGGTTTTCAGAACTACTTCTGAGTTCTAAGGTAACTCAATAAACACGTCACGAGTCAACGATAAAGGTTTTTCATTCGTGTTGGTTTGCCAGTCGACGGAAAGAGAAGATGGCTTCGGAAGAGAAGGCTCTTTCCTAATCTTTCATGACCTGACGTCAGAATATGTCAATCAGTATGTGTTGCCCGCTTTGCCCCCTGACTCCGAAATCCGGCCAATGCGCAACGAACCATCACCGGCACGTTTTGTCAACCAATTGCGCGTCAATTTACGACTTACGCAACTGATATTAGTGCGATCGATAACAAACGTACTTTTGTTAGTTATCATGGACCAACGCTTACGTAGAAACCCTAGTTTAGGTAGTAGGCGAGATCAAAATATTCCATTCCGTGTAGCTACGCGATTTTATGACGACCGAATGTGGCGCGGCGGGCGAAGGACCGCCTGCGACACAGGTTGCGGGTTCGATTGGGACAAAAATTTGGTCCGGGTGTTCTGGATATTTTCTACTAGTTTCTGGCCACGGCTCGCACGCGTTGTTTCTATGGAATCGTCTTAAGGTTATTTATTTATAACCCAAGGAAACCGATTTCTGGGATAAAAAGTACGTAATAAAAGCTATGTTTTATTCCAGGCCTAGAACTACGTTTATGCAAAATTTCAACCCGATCCGTTCAGTAGATATGGCAGGAAGAAGTTACAAACATCCATCCAAACTTTCGCATTATAATACTAGCAATAATAGTAATTTTAGTGTACTGGCTGATTTCTGATTTTGTGTGGAGTGTATAGCATTATACAACCTGTATCAAATGTCGCTTTGGAATAGTTGAGATAAGAAGCGAAACCAATAATCCAGAATAGATATATGTGCCGCATGAATCCAGCTACGACTGTTATATACATATATAACTTTATATATTATTATTATTATTTTTTCAGCCATTACTGTCCCACTGCTGGGCAAAAGCCTCTCTTTTCTCCTTCCACTCCTCGCGATTTAACGCTGTCACAGGCCATGATGGATGGTTATATATTATTATATATACAAAATTTGTTATACTGTACACAGTTGGAACATGCAAAAATAGAACACAAGACTTTATGAAAAAAACTAACTCTCCAAACTGTGAAGTTCATGATGTGCACCACATCTAGATGGACTGCACCAAGTTCAAAGATCGAAGGGAGGCACTGATGACTGAACTTAATTTAAATAGATTAGATTTAGGAACATTTATTAACATTTTAGCGGAACCAAATTCATAAGCGGTTATTTCACTATTATTTTTTTGCATCAGTGACTCCCTTGGATATACCTACCTACAACTTGACTGCTTAGTTTAATTTTGTTGTTTGTTTTCTTTTGTTTGTTGTTAATAAGTTTAGGTTATGATAGTACTGACATACTCTGCAAAGTAAAAGTCCTTAAGGGTCCGGCGGAGGATGAATTTCCCATACAAACGTAGTAGGTACCAAAATGATTTGTAATTTGAGAATATTTTCACCATGGTTTGCTATTATTTGTATTAGAAATGTATTTATTTAGGTTCCTGCCACAAACTTTTTTCAAAATATTATATAGAAAAATACTAAGAAAACATTCATTCTTTGATGTAAAAATGCGATTCGGTTTAATTTCATTTCAGAAAGGTATTTTGAAAAAAAAAATTGTGTCAGGAACCCAGATAAATACTATTTAAATACAAATAATAGCAGACCATGGTAAAATTTTCTCAAATTACAAATCATTTTGGTACTACGTTTGTATGGGAAATTCATCCTCCGCCGGACCCTTAACAGTAAATATGATAAAAAATAGAACACAAGACTAATATAACAACAAAATATGATTGCTCTATCAAAGTGTGTGTCTAACTGTAACTATGTAGGTCGCAATTTGTCAAACACACGCTTAATACCGCCAATCGCTCAAATATTCACGTTCTGGATTTGCTAAATTTGGGAACATTTAAACTCAAGCTTGGCTAAATCTAAAAACCATAAGAAAACATGGTAGACTCGCGAATATAATGTTTTGACATAATAATGAACGCCAGACAATGTTTGCAGGTATCAACAGTGTAAATACCTATTCCAACTGGTATGTTTAATTATTGTCGATAACGCAAAAAGTGAACAACCATGTTTGTTAATTTATTGATCGAATGCGTATCTAGTGCAGTGACTAGTATAGCTAATTCAACTATGCACTAGCCAAACCTTATGTAGAATGTTTCTAAACAATCCACCCATACTTAACCTAAAATTCACTCTGTTGCCGCGTCGTCGTCTCTTAAATTGACCAGTAATGTAAATTGCGTATAAACGCAATTTACATTACTTGTCTATTTGAGATATATCCTTCAATAAATATTGTTTACAATTATATCTGAAACTCCACGCCAAAGAAGTGAGTTTTAGTTATTTGTGTCGTTCGTATACAAACATTCTACATCGAGTTTGGCTAGTGTATAGGTGTGTAAGTGGCCCTGGTGGAGACTTGTGCAACAAGCGAAATAGGTTAAACTCGTATGCGTACTTGTAGCCACGGACGACCTACTTGCATACAAGTACCTGCGTTGCTGCAGCTAGGAACTGGTTTGGTTCCATGCTGAGATTCAGAACTAACATGAAACAATCGGCCAGATCCCAATCATCATGGCGTGCGTCACAGCAAACATCTTTACTCCATAAAGGGAGCATCCACATATAATAAACATAAACAATATCCTCCGCTGACCAATTAACTACCTTTTCCTTTTAAAATTGATTAAAATGCAAAGAGCATGTAGAGCACCAAAAATAAGTCGATTCGAAAACACATAAAGAAAAACGAAATCTTTTGTCTCTTGCACTTGTACAGAACTGCACGAACTTCACAGTTGTTGTCGCTCTGTCTCTTTCTACAGGTCATCGTCCTCGCACCACTCGTCTCCCTCGTTCTAATAACCCTGCATAATATCAGTCTGTTATTTTACCAAAACTGCAAAATCAAAAATCTACTTTAAATCAAGTCTTTCTTTGAAAACTCAGAAACGAGTTCCAAATAAAAATAGGCAAAAGAGCGTCGACGTCATGAAGTTCACGTACCCCTATCCTGACGGCCTTGGTGCGGTCAAAAACACCGTCCGAGGAGACATTGACCAGCACGGCCTGTAGGATGGTACCAGATGCGGTTACGGTCATTATGGGTGTGTTACCACATTGGGCAATTATTTCTACCACCTTGCACAATTAACATGAACAAAGGAGGCACTATAGTTACCGTTTCGCGTGTCACACGACATTCTGTGGGGGCAAATGTGGCAATGGCAATTTTAATAAACGTTTTATTTAGATCTTTACCAATAGTTATTGCAAAACGTTCAAGGATTATTTTTTGTAATTGAGCAACCCACCAACCAAAACGAATTTTCAACAAAACCTTCGCTTGTGCACAGTTCTTTCCAAACGTATTTATTGCACTTCGGGGTCTTTGCGCAACAGAAGCGAATTATCAAGAATACGTGACAGCTATGTGTGAAGAAAAGTAGTATTGGGCGCTATATTTCTTGAAATAAAAGCACGTCTCGAGTCATCGTCGCCGGATAGATGGAGGCATTGCGTTTTTTTAACCGACATTGGCAGGGCAATGACTCCGAGACCGGTTCACTGGCCGTTCTTGACAGTTCAACTGTTTACACTTATGTTAGCTAGAGGATCTTTCGCTATGCACTTCAGATCGCTCCATATCAAGGCTTCGGACCGAGGACCTGCGATGACGACATTTGGATTGGACGCCTATAAAGAATATCTGAGAGTCAGAGATTGCATACAAATGAGTAAGCCAAGTGTTAGCTCAGATAGATAGATAGAATATTATATTAGTCTGACATGCTTTGAATGTAACCGAAAGTTTTGGAGTCCTGACAGAAAACAATGCAAGGATCAAGACATGTCACCGTCGTCAGGCAAATATTGTATCGAAATGCGGTTACGTATCGCAGACTGGAACAATGGAGTGACGAGTTCATCAGTCGCGATAATGAGTAGTCCCGCGGGTTCAACAAACCCCATTTCACGAAATAATATTTATTGCATTACCGGAAACTGTAACGGAATTCCTCAAGTGCCTCGTTTTATACAATTCAAAGTGTCTTTTGCACACGTTAATAGTTGAGGCCTTGCCAAACTCTGTGTGATGTCATAATAACACGGCTGTATGTTTAACTTCTTAAACGCAGGTTCCACAATAAATGGACTGTTTACACACCTTTGTCTGATACAATCTTTATATCCAACGATGAGCGAGAGAGATGCCTGGAACCAGTAATTCTATCCTGTCGGGTAGAAAGAAAAAGTGAAATTGTAACAAGTTAGAACCTGTAGAGGTCGGTGACCAAGAACCGGCGTCCTACCCCGACTCGGCGAATGGCGACTGCCCCACGCGACTGATTCGTCACCTAACCACCTTCCCAGATCGTTGCCGTCAGCCACTCGAGCCAGTGACTCATGCTAATGGAATCACTTTGTGATTGTCATTGTCATACTTTACAAACAAAACAATAATTTTGAAGTGCCGAAAGAATCTGACCACCTTAAGCGATGACCGATATCTGAACGCAGTAGTAGGCAACCATGACGCACATTGTAAACACATTTCACTAGGACAAATGACGCTAGTCACCTTTGACTCGGGCACGTGCATTTGTCTCCGCGTTGCTCTAATTTAATTTGTAAGTAAGTAGTTAAGTCCTGGCATGACACCAATATTGGAATCTAAAGGGTCGATTCTCTAAGTAAATCATAACTGCATGTTTGATAACAACAAATTGTGATAATCTCGAAAGCATGAGCAAACAATAGCATGCGCTGCTCACTTCTCACAACAAGATGGGGCGAACGAACGCAGTGAAGTTTCTTGCCACCACCCACCGGGTATATTTCATGTGTTAAGTCCACATTGTGGGATGTTTGTGTGAGTCGGCGGCTGGAAGGTTGAGAGAAAAACGTCAAGTGATGAGGGTGAACCCCCGCCGAGGTAGGGGGCGCAGGGAACAGGCCGCGCCGTGTTTCGGACCTGGGTTCAACGCTTGCACGACGCCACAGCCAGTCGACAATTAACTTTTCTCTATCCCTTTTTAATCCCATCTAACGCAGAATTTATAGTACCGCCCCACGCTTATTACACCTTTAGATTTGCATAATTTACGCAAAAAATGGTTTATATGATTTTATTAAGAAAATCTTCCAAAAGGCTAACTTCACTGTTTTGACATCCTTACAAAGTTCGAAGCACGAGGGGTTGAACTATCAAAAGTTCAGTGACCTACAAAGTCCCCTGGCTTCATGGGGTGCACGCCGCATGGCGCATTTGCCGCCCTCTCGCTCGATGCATCATGCTATCTCATCTAATTTCTTTGTGTCACAATTTTAGCAAAGTGAAGTTGTCGGGAATCACAATTTTCTGAAAAACTCCGTAAAAACTATTTGATTATTTGTTTTTTAAACCAAACTTAAAGACGGTGTCCAAGCTTTCGTAATCCACTTGGGATTAAATTAATCTCTCAATTTGTTTTATTTTTTTATGGACATAAAACCTACCCTGATTCAGCCAAGTACCTACCTAAATGATAGATCAGACAGGTAGTTTATAATTGCACACCTACATTATTATACTTTTGAGATTTATTTCGTAACAAATTAATTACTAGGTGCTCTAACTAGTCCTGTAATCGCCACGAAAATGTATGCCGGTGTTGCCTATCTCTTCCGGAAGGTGAATAAATCAGCGCCGCCATTAGAGGCTCTTTGTTTGTAAACATGCCTCGTTGACAAAGCGTGTTTTGAAACGCGGACGCTGGGACCGGCCAATCCACGCGATCCCTTCTCGCGCTCTACATCTCTGTAAATTTTACAAAGATAGCTAACAAATGGGTTGATTTGATCATAGATTTACTTCCGCATTTTGTTTGCTTCACTTTATTTTATCTAGTTACCTACCACATAACTTAAATGAACTTCATACTAGGTTACTTTATTTAAGTTGAGGTAGAGTCACATAAAAACCGCTGCTGTGTCTTGACATAGAGTCCGTATGTACTTAGTTTTGAAAAAATGAAACGTAATTTTTGTGTTAGCTTTAAAAGCGTTTGCGTGTCGTAGTTAAAGCGTTGTTTAATTTAGCTTAGTCGATTCTCGGTAAAGCCACAAAGCCGTGCATTGGCCTACATAAAGATCACCAAGATTGGTGCGCATAAAAGTACGGGGCGCTTCCTCGTTTCTTGGCGCTAGAAGGAGATGATGGGAAAACAACTTATCCGGCTATGCTTGTGTGAGTATCGCGTTCTATGTGTGAATAAGTAAGGTCACGCGGGCGAAACCGACATATCATGTACGCTCATGGGCAAAAGAGAGACGCAATGAAAACAAATCAATATTATCTCGACACGAGTAGCGGTAGAGCGGGATAGCGCAACAACAAACCGGCATTTTGTGCCGGTCCGTTCTATAAACGTGCTTCTCTGTTGGACTGTGTGCTCTAAAGCTGTTCGTTTTGATTCAGTTTCGATTGAACTCTACCTGTTTACATTATTTGGACAAAGAACGCTTCAGGCTTCGTGTATATAACTAGCAACGCAGTAGCTAGTCGATGGAGTTGAATGTTGGGTAGAATGGGTGGTTGAACTAGAGATAGGTATCAAAAGATAAGACGATTCGTCACCCCTGCCTCCCCCCTCCCCTATTTGCTTGCATTGCATTTTTGAACTATTGATATGAACTATTTTTAGATGTCATTGATAAAGTTAAATGACAATCAGATAATAATGTAATTTGCACATTCGCACTGTCACTGTTGAATTAAATAAATTATCTTGTTATTGGCAATGCCAAATATAGGTGACGCGAGACTATTAGCCATTGATTTTTAATCAGGTTTAAGTAATTAAATATTTGAGTCTAATAAATATTATTTTTTGTAAATACTAGATAACGATACCTTTGACCTATGACGGATAAACGCTCTATTACATAATGAGTACCTACTTCTGGAGCGAAGCCATAAACGTCGGGGCGTACTAGGTATATTTCTCGATTGGTAGAGTCGTGAAATTAACCCATTATCCTCGTACAATTGTACACTTGACTATATGACTAATTTATAAGTATGATATATAATTAACATAGCCACATATTAATTTACCGATTGAAAAGGAAACAATAAGCGACACTGCAGCGTGACAAACACAATGGGCACGAATTACCGAGTCCCCTTCCCTAGCGAACCTTATTTCCGCGTGTGGTCCCCCACTGCGACACGTGTGGACTCCCGCTACCCCCTCCAGCACAAACTAACCTACTTCTAGTTACCTACCATGTAAAAACAATCAACGGCAATCAGAGATAAAAATTCCTAATATTTTTTTTTGTTTGTGACTCCATTCAATAAACTAAACAAACAAATACTTATACTTATCAACGTTTATTGCGCTGAAACGTGTTTTCTTTAACTTATTTGTTATCCATGTTAATAAGGAACCGTGAGTTAATAGACGTTAAACAATGGTTTAAAATCATGTCGCGTTCGTTGTACGATATGGTTACCAGAACACGTTCTAAAAGGCACTAAAAATGTTTCTCCTATGTTTAGGCTATGTTGGTCGTTTTCTCGATTCAAAACATCCGCCGGTAAAGAAAATTGTTAGGGATTTTATGAGAGTTTATCTAACAGTAGGATGAAATACGCTCAAACGATGTGAGGTATATTACTGGTCTCGAGTGTATTAGTATTCTGTGTCTATTCCCGAATGCACAAATAACCGCTGCACACTGGCAAGTTGCACGACTGCATTGCACACATAGATGAAAGCCGGCACGTGTAAGCCGTCTACACTGTACCCTGCACCCACACAGGGAAGCCCGAGAAGGCCTACCCACTCCGACGGTCCCGCGATTTACTGACTTATTCTAACGTTTACATTCATTTATAATTTATTCACATGCATATGGAAATGCTGGCTTAGGTAAACAAATATTAACATGCGTAATGCTTACGTTACCGCCCGAATTTACGTCAAGATCATAGTTATTTTCTACTCGCAGTTTGCTTAGATCAAGTTATAATTATCGGTTATAATATAATTTCATATAATTTTCATATAATTTTTAAAGGAATGTAAGATGCGAAACTCGGAAATATAACTGGTACTTATTCCAGCGAATGTCCCGCATCGCACTACATCCATAGAATGATAAAGTTTATTGGAGCCGGAAAGTAGGTCAACAGTGCAGTGGAGGGAGGGGGTGATGCTACACGCGCCACCCCTCTCCATCCACCCACACCGAGTACAAGGGATGGATAGATTCATTAATGAAAACATATATTTAAGTACTGTATGTATTTACTGATACACGTATGCGATGAACACGCAATTTTATAGATCATCAAAGTTATTATCTTTAAACTGTTCTTTATAAACTACCCACACATACTAATTTAAAAGTATGATTTCGCGGAAGCTATGAGAGTCTAAAGACCAATACATTTTTAACGACGTTTTCGCGATAAAACAACGCAAACTAATTCTAGATACCCACAACATAAACGCAAATGGTCTTCGGAATTAACTTTCAATATGTGGTGTACACATAGATGGCGTGCCATTTTTCATTAGTGTCTTGCCGTTTTTCATTTGACCACGAGCGAAACAGCACTCAGCTACATTGCCGCATTATTGATCCATGTTCCAGCGAGAGTCGAAGGACACCTACTCCAAGGGGAGTTCCACGGCAAACCCCCTCCGCGGATTTCATTTATTCACCGAAACGCTCATAGAGTCATAAACATTGGCTTGTTGCTAATATCTTAGTAGTATTTCAACGTAACAAATAGGTTTTTCTGTGAATTTCATGGATATGAATCCCATTGTGTCATCCGTTTGATTCATCAAATACCTACGTCATCGATTTACCTTGCTCTACCGCAAAATTTCTGCTCTACTTTCATGTTTGAATTGAGCTGGAATATTAAAACAAACATGAAAACGTGATGTTTGTTGATGACTCGAATTTTGGAGGTTCTTTACGTATGTGGCAATTAGATTCTCCTAGAAGTGGCCCTCTACGAAGACAAAGGAGCGCAACCTTCGCAAACCACCCTTGGCCGTGGTGCTGCGACCTAGTTCGCGGCCTTTATCCCCCCTCCCCGCGGATACCCGCTACCTCGTTTTCCCGTGACCTGACCTACTTCCAAATGCACTTGATATAGGTACTTATAGCACAGCCTCGTTTCCAGGTTGCGATGCAGGCGGCATCAGCTATCGATGATTCGCTGTGTTGCTTACATTTCATACGGTCATTCAAGATATTTTGTTATGATGACAATTTGAACAGGCGTGTACTAATTTTAGCTCGTCTTCAGGGTAACAGAATACACACACTACACAAATGTGCGCGTTCAACTTTGGAATGATGTGGCATTGAGCGGAAGGTCGATGCAGAATCTTTGGCAACCGTATCGACTGAGGCGGCCGGCGAGGCCTCGCCTCGGTGATGCTCTTGTTTTGTTATATTCGTACTTTTACATGCTTTCACGAAAAGCTTCAAATCTCTTTGTTAATCCAAAAAAATATGGAATTTCTGTTTTCTTTGAAGCTCAGGTAATGCCATTACAATTCTATAACATTAGCAACTTGCGTCCCGAACAGTCGGATTAAGAGAAATAGGTCAGAACTATAGAGGTAGAGCCAAGACAAAACTCTCAATATTAATTCCATGTCTAGTTTTGCATGGAATATTTTTTAATAGAGATCTTCGCTTGTTCCAGATGAACAGTGTCGTGTTCGAATGCACTTGGAGAGGATGCGGCTTCAACACCAACACATGCTCATCTATCGAAGCTCACATAAGAAACACACACTTAGGGTAAGTTCATATGTACAATTCCAAGGTGGAATTAAAAGCTTATCTCTGACATTGAAGAAATAGAAATACAAGGCTTATCAACTTGGCTCGGTTTTCTCTAACAGTGAAAAGCCTGAAATTGCCCGAATTCCTATTGGGTTACCCAAACCCGTAGATAGGTTTTTGTAACCCAATAGAGGGGTTTGGGTAACCCAAATATAAATTTTCAAGATCGGATATTAAATTCTCTTCCGTAAATATTTGTCAGAACAACAATTTTTTTGCGATGATGTAACATAACTTATTATTAATCGTAGCATGGACATCACGGAATATTACTAGATACTAGTTAGTTTAACATAGATACGTAGATGCATTGGTCACGTGTGCCCTTGTCACGTTGGTCTGAGTACACGTGTGCACCTACTAACAGCAGTAATTGCGCAATGCCAGCTGGCAAGGTTACAGCTCGCATGCACTGCAAACATCTCACTTCCTGCATCTATACCTACTAGAAAGTTATTGTTATAGCTAGCTTTTATGGCAGCTTGTTGCTTGATGAACGTTATCACAGAAAAAAAGGTAGATTTATTATTATTTCATAATGTAATTAAATTTGTAATAGAATCAGAAACAGAAACACAATAGAACAGAAAAATAACTCGAATATAAAAATAATCAGCTCTAAACAGAGCAGTAGGCCAAGTATGGAGATTGTAGTCTAGGGTAGAATAGATAAAATTACGTCACTTTGTCATCGAATGCGTAAAACGTTTGAAACTCATTCCTTCAGCTTCATTAATTTACGCAATGTATGTATTTTTTCTCAACTCTACCCTAGACAAAAATCCCTGTGGTAGGCCTACTGTAGGTATAGTTCAATGTCTTGAAGTTTCACATTCGTTTCTCCGCATAGCAATAATAAGGAAATCACTGCAAGGCTGATAACGATCGAAATAATATCGCGAAAAATGCAATAAAAACCAAGCGACCTTTATGTAGTCATGGACTTTAGTGTCAGATATGAAAACAATGTTGATATTTATGTGAGACTTGGTTATTCCTGCGGTTTCGTTCACCTTTCTACTTTATCGCAGCAGTCTTTTTATATTACGCCGGTCGTACAACCTCATACGAGTACAATTAACAGTATCAATGGTTCTGTACTGCTGAGATCGGATTACAGTGACATTATTTAAATGCCCAAACAAAACCGTACGTCACTGTAACAGAAAACGGCTAGTCATTAACGGCTAGTATTTTATCAATAGTCCCTAACCTAGAAAGTGACAGAACCGGCGCCGGTTTTATTTCTGTACGAATAACAGTAGGAATGCTGTAGTTAGAACGCTGAAAGGCCGGCCCTTGCGACCCGGAAGCCTCGGCAAGGTTGCAGCTACTCCCGCCCGCGCCGCGTCGCAAGGTCGCCCGCGCTCCGGCTTACGTAACTAAATGCCCTACCAGTTCTTTTAATATCGATGATGTTTCGTTATTTACTCAATAAATTTCTTGTTGGAGCTTCGACAGTTCCCGGAAAGCCCTTAGAATAAACCCCTGCCAGTACAAATTGACATTCTGATAGGAGTGAATTGGGTACTTACTTTCAGAGGAAGAACCATAGCTAATAAATATGTACCCACGTTTACAGGGCTTTTAGTCAAGCGGAGTATGCTGTACAATCAGTTAAAGATGTGACCTAGATTGAAAACACCTGTTTTCATTGAAAGACTTAAATGAATCGTAATTGATTAAACCTCCGAGCGTTTGCTCAGGAATTGGAGTGACATCGTAATGTTGATCAAATTAAATAACGCTAGGGCGACACGGAAACATAAAGTTGATAGGCGTTGAATGATCAATTGATCAACAATGGCCCAGGTTGAAGGGATCAAGTTCGATCAATAAGACCTTCGTGTTACCTAACTTAGATTTTTTGTTGCTAGAGAACAGTTCGGAATTACTAAAAACTTGTTTGTAACATTATATAGGTACGTGAATTATTTAAACGTAATCTACAAGTATCCATTAACTGCTTCAAGCTAGTCATAACCTAGCTGGAGAATGAGTGAAATAATGTTCTTGATTAATTAGTTCTCTCCTAATTAAGGATTTTATCGGGTATTTATCGCGTACCTTAAATACACGATAAAATCATTAATTATGTTTAACAAATCAAAGATTTAATTCTCTCCTCTCCAAATAGCAAGGATTCATCCAAAAACTCTAAGCATGTAGTAAAATGTGGCATATAAAAGGTTTACCTACAGGCTTTATACAACAATAAAATGTTCACCTTCAGACTTCCAATTCGCAAAACGTTAACCTTATCAGGCACCTTCATTATTATCATTCGACCATGGACTTTTCCATTGTTGCAGACTGAAGAAGCAAGGTGACAGTGACCATGAGGAAGAGTTTTACTACACCGAGCGCGAGGTGATGGCCCCCGCGCCGCCGCCCACGCTGTCGCACCGAGACATGTGCCGCCCGCCGCACGAGGACCCGGAGTATCAGCGGCAGCTGGTAGGATCCTACAGGTAACTATACTGCACACCACGTCACGAGGAAAAGTTTTTATACTACACCTGCTCGGAAAGTTGCCTATTCCTTTTCCATTTATAGAATAGAAAGTATGTCTTTGCAGGCCTATAGGAAACCGGGAGGAAAAACTCTATGGAATTTCATTTCTCACGTGTTTTAGCGGGAGGAAAAAGTGTATGGAAATCCATTTCTAACGTGTTATTTTTTTAATTTCCTAAAAGATCGGCCGGTAGCTATGGTTATTTTCGTTCGGTCAAAAGTTTTACTCGAAGTCCATTAGGCCTTCTCCGATTTCCGAACAATATTTTGAAAAAAGAACCCAAAGGCTGGCGCGGTCAATGAGGTTTCACCAACATCATTGGGCGCGATTTCAATTAATAATTAATTCTGCTTTTTATTTTCCTCGAATGTGTAGTATAAAGCACTATTTATCACTCGGCAGAAAGTGCGATTCCTACCTCCAAAACGACACACTCGGTAGGAATTGATCACTTTCTCGCCTTGGTGTAAAATGCACTTTACTACACCGAGCGCGAGTTGACGGTCTTCTAATATATTGTTAGTTTATCTACTACGGGCAAACCTTACTAGGGGCAAACCTATGCCTTGATTAAAGAACACCTTTTGCCTTCTCCTCACAAAGTGACTTAATGGGTATTTTCTTTACAGACAAGGGCTACTCATGCAAAATGGAACAGCGAGGCCAATAAGCATTCCTGTATCGCATTCCTGGTCCACCTCGCACTCACCGGTTAGTTACTAAAATATATTTACTTATGTATGTTTCACATTAATTTGAACATTTATGTAACGGCAGCATCTTTCTATACCCTACATCCTGACAGGATGACGATGTAGTGAGCTGGCACATTGATGGGACAGTCTTGCAAGGCTCTATACCCAGCAATGGATGCTCATTGGCTATAAAGATAAATGAAGTCCAATATTTCCACCTTCCCATGGTCCTGCCAACCGTACCTAGACCCCAAAAGTGAGAAACTCGTGCGACTCACGACCAAAAATCCTACGCACTTTGTCCCGAACCCTGTTCCCCTTCTGGTGCTAGAGCATAGAAAGCTAGTCTTATCAGTATATCACATCACACTAATATTATAAATGCGAAAGTTTGGATGGATGTTTGTTACATTTTCACGCCAAAACTACTGAACGGATCGGGCTGACATTTTGCACACAGGTAATTATATTCCTGGAATCAAACATAGGCTACTTTTTAACCCATGAATCAGTTCCCATGGGATAGAAAATCCTTTAAACGTTTCCATAGAAAATGGGCGTAGGAAGCGGGCATAAACTAGTTACTAATATAACTGTCGTATTTCCCCACAGAAGCACATGCGGCTCACGACGGGCGGGTCTCCGTCCAGCCCGGGCCGGCGCGCGCGCTCCGACAACAAGAAGTGCCGCAAGGTGTACGGCATGGACCAGCGCGACCTCTGGTGCACGCAGTGCAAGTGGAAGAAGGCTTGCACGCGCTTCGGGGACTAGCGCACGCGCAGGCGTGCCAACACACGCAAGCGACAGGCGCTCATGCTCCATAGCACCACGATCCCGAACCTCGGAACAAGGAGTGCGGGTCGTGACTAAACTTTTACGCAGATACATATATTATCCAGAGTTTTATCTAGATGTTAGAAGTTATTGGTATAAATTTTAAGGAGACATATTTTTGCTCTTCAAATGTGGCTGGTATTTTGACTACGTAGACATTGCCCACGTATTTTTGTAGCGCAGTAGATTCGCCTTTACTGTGAGACAACATGCGACTTGTATTGCAACTATGTCAGTCGCGGACTGTGAATATTACTTGTAAGTGAGATAGGTATAAGATAGACTGACATAAACGGTGTGAGATCATTGTCTTGCCGTGTTCCATTTTGCTACAGCTTTGTGTTTGTTATACGTGGAGAATCATTTCGTGCTACCCTTAGAAGAAGGGAGTGAGATCAATAAGGCAGGGTAGTGCACCGGGACCTACCCGTGTACCTACGACGGCGACGCGACGGTACGTATAAAGTTATGACGTACAGTTCCGCAGTGATCAGTAAAGTTATTCCGTCCACATTTTCGAATGTGCAATATTTCGATCGGCAAACGGCAACACTGATCTCACACTGATGCATATAACTTCAACGAGTAAATAAAACACTCAACTGGATTTACGAAATATTAAAATAGAAATTCCAGTTGAGATTATTTGGTGATATTAATCACTAAGATTATTGCGTATCGACTGAATAAATAGTTATTAAAAGAAAACCACGTAATATATGAAACTAGACTTGTAAGCTATCTCTGATTCGACTAAAAGACTATAAACGTGTTTAGATTTAAATTTTTATGAACATATCTGCGTCGTATACAAGGGTGGAGTTACTGATCAAGGAGATAATACTCAGGAGTACTCGCGAGTAACGGGACGCCCGGACAGAGGTAGAACGGACAAACACCAGGGACAGTCGAAGGCAGGGCACAGCCTATGCAAAGAGCTTATTCGTAGCCAACAAGGGCATGCAATAAACACCTACGCTCTAGAACACTAACGTGCGCGAATGTTGGAAGGAATCGACGCTAAATGTGACAATTCGTAGGTAAAAACTATCGTGGTAGGACTTTTACCTACATAAGCCTTATGGCTTATTAACGAGTCCAAACAAAGCCTCCATCGACTTTGCTCTTCCGGGACATGAAGGAAAAGTGATAGAGGCATTATTTATGAGGCAAGAAAATATGTGAAGGCGATTGCGAGCTGCAATATTAATATTAAGACGTAAGTATTACTGAATGAATTGTATAATATACTTAATATCTTTATTTTAAAATAAGTATAGTAAATTATATAAATTTGAAATAAATATAGGTATGTTATGTACGCATACATACATATAAAATATAAACTATGGATAAATGAGCAATTTGGGTGTGTAAATACGTTAATATTAAGGAAATGTTAAACCTATTGTTACTTAAAATTATCGTAAAATTGAAAAAATAATATTAATATACAATCTTCAACATTATGATTTTAAAAATGTATAGTTATGTGTTAAAATTAAAACAAACGAGAATATAATTTTAACTGTGTGTCGTAACGCTGAAATTTATATTTCGACCACAGTTCTTTAGAAATTAAAAATACCTACCTAACAAAATGACGCAAAATAGTTTTAAATTAAACAATTTACAAACGAAATGAAGCTTTATAAAAAAGAAGTTACAGTCGCTATTTGGACGCAATTCAGTATTTACACACAATTGTTTCTTACAATTCATATTACAATGAAGCATAATAATAAAATGATGATCAGACGAACTTACGCAGTGAAGTTCGATTTACTCTATTTTTGTATCTGAGTAATATGTTTTAAGCAAAATATAAAAGTATATACCTACATAAGATGTGAATTGAAATACAAAGTTTTTTAATATTGTATACTCTGCAAGTTACATAGGTTTTTGTATTCAATTTGTGCCAATTGTAGAATATTGAACGCAAGATAGATCTCTGCAATATAATCAGCGTCTAGTAGTCTTTACTTTTTAAATAACTCGTAAAAAAAGTAAATCAAGTTTATGTAATGAAATATGACCGAAAGTCCGGTCACTTTAAATACGTTTTCTAATTATACTTACTAGATAGGTAGGTAGGTACTAACATGTAAGTATTTAGGTTATTTCCAATGTTGTGATCAATAAACTAAACATTTGAAAAAATAAAAAGAAACACGGAGCTCTTCCAGGAGTCAGTTATTTAAAAATGAAACCGAAAGTGAGAAAGTTAGGTATTGTGAGTACCTACCTACATAACATACACTATCAGAGAACTATTTATTTAGCACAAGTGTACAAATTCTATATTTATTAAAATATAACATTGGCAGATCTCATTTTAAATAGATTTAATGGTAGCATCCATTGGAACTCTGAAACCTTGACCGTATTTGTGATTTTTACGTGATGCAAGTACCTGTATACATTACCAAATACACATTTCGTTGCAATAATGGTTGTGATGAAGCATCATTAAGTTGTCGTAGTTATACAGCTATTGTCTGAAACGTTGAAACTCCGCGCTCCGTACCAAATCATCCTGGTAGACAACTCAGCTAACTTTAGTGACAACTGCCATATTGTAAGTATCTATAATAGATGTAAATGCGGCTTACAATGTAGCTTAGTTTTAAATTATTTCAAGTCATAATAGTATTTAATAACATAAGGTACAATACGAAATGTAATTTTTTAGGATGTTTACCTAATTAGGTACCTAAATAAATTATCATATAAAGTTGCATGAAAATAAAACATTGGTATGTGTTTTTAAAATTTCAATTGCTTAACGCCTCCGATTGATTGAAAATCTTCTCATATATATAGGTTGTACTCTAATAACCTATGAGTCCACGACGCATAATGCTGCAATCTTTATAATGATTTACATTTTCGCGTTGATGTTAAGAAAATCAAAGATTTTAACCCAAAAATTAAAGCAGCTCTACATAATCATATTGTTAGGTTCCTTGTCTCATTGCCTACAAGCGTCTCTCAAAAATGCCACTAGGGCAACTATTTTTGATATCGTTATTCATTTTCAAAATAATCTAAATAGAGTTTCTTTTAAAGACAGGATATTTTAGGTTAGTGAAATAACATAACACTTTTCAGGTACACTAGTTTCTTATTCATTAAATACGATACCGATCTCAATTATTTTTTTCGAAGCTATTAGGTTTTATGTGATCTATTATTACAGAAAAATACTTATTTAGTAGTGATTGTCTTATTTTATTTTAATTTAGATAAATAAAAAAATATATAATTTTTTTATGAAGACACATTATTTTTTAATAAATAAAATATTATACATTTTAAGCACTGCTAATAATGTTAATTTATTTAGCCAAAATTTTGCTCAATTTTATACCCACTCAACACCAAAGTCATACATTAATATACATAGACATTAATACTATAAAAATTATTTAACATATCAGTACAAAATGCATAATTTGTTACAAATATAATGCATAATACAGTAGACAAAAAGCGCCATGCAGCGCTACGCATTATTATTTGATTTTATTTGATTCGATTTGCCACAGGTTACTTTGAAAAAAAAATGTCTTATTATTTTAGCTAGTTAAGCCGACACGTCTTTTTATAATTTTCAAATGATTGCCACTCTAAATTTAAATTTACTTTTAAAAGTATTTTCGATCATCAGTCATCATCATACTTGAATATGCACTACTAAAATAGCTTAACATTATCAAATTCCTTTTTCATCTAAGTAAATAATTATGAATATTTCGGTCAGTTTTACCCGTGTTATAATGTCAGGCAAAAACTCGTTATTATGGTGACCAAGTCGCTGTAAAGTTAAATGCCGGGCTGGACAGCTTCCAATACAAAACTTCCTAACTTTCAATGTCTACCAATATGTCGTTTTATTTAAAGTTTAAATATAGGATAACTGATTAACAGTAATAAAATATGCATAATAAAATAACACTAGAACAGCTTCTTCGTGTGTCTTAATTTTAAAGTCCACGGTCAAACGTTGGTAATAGCTATTGTAGCCGCTGAAATTGTGTACCATTATTGGATACAGTTTCCATAAAATACCACACACAACGTATGACATAGTTCACATTTACTACATCATCTGATTTTGAAGGCAGCACTAAAATATATACAAATACATGCCTATAAACACTAGCAAGTATAATTTAGTACCCGTGTTTTATTAGCGTTAAATCATGATTATGATTAGACACTGTACATAATAGTTTTTTTTCTGCTCTACAATATTGTGTGCTATAATTATACTTATGTGATTCTCATAATTATATTATTTTAAATAGTTAAAATAATTGTCATATACATATTTTCAATACCTACAATTAAGTTAGTTTATGTGGGCAATTATTATTTCAGAAAATATGTCTCCTCGTTGCAATACAAATAAATGTAGATACCAAAATATGCATTACTTTAAACTATCTAGTTATCTCTGATAACTGATGACCACATAAGTATGTAATATATTATTATGTATTTGCAATATGAAATTAAAATATAATTATCATAATGGTAATGAGTAGATTTTAAACTAATGAATTAGTCTTACTGATCCAACATTTTGTTATTGAGTATCAACACAGCTTGACACTTCGTTTCATTCACTTTTGTACAGTTGTAGCCAAAAACAGTACTTACATCCGTAGTTTGTATGAAATTTCGCCTTATTTTGTAATCAGATGTGAAATAGGTAGTGCTTGTTTAAGTAATATAACTTAAATTGTTCGGTTTTGATTAATAGCAATTAAGTTAGTTAAGTCCTACTCAATGCTTTTGAATCGGTTAGTACGTAGGTAGGTAAGTACATCAATAATGTTAGAGGAAACCAGTCTTGCTAATTGTTGAAGCCAGAAAGAGATGATATCGTGTTTGTTGATTTAAATAGTTACCAGTAGTTTTAAGATTGCAACATGATCAAAATATTGTGTTGATTTTGATTGTATACCTTTATTCTTCTTTTATTGTCAATATCACAGCAGTTTTTACCAAAACTGTCAGCGTTTTATAACTTTGTTGTTTACATCACATCAGCCAGCCGTTAGGTAAACTTTGCCATAACCTACTTACAATCTAGCAATTCATAATAATACCTACATAAGGTAAACCAGGTTTTTGATGGTAAAAATATGCTGGCAGTTATTCTACTGTGATATTAATAATTATATTTATTATTTTATTTATTTATACTTTGATGAATATTTAATGTTAGAAAATGTTAAGTATGTATACTTATTACATAAATTGATGTAGATTAGATGATGTTATTTTGTAAAGTATGTATCAACGGGAAGGTCCAGATGTGTTCCAAATATTTGATTTATAATATTACAATTTTATTAAAACGTTTTTTGTTAAGTAATGTTAACATTATTATAAAATTGTATGAAGTAAAATCAATCATATTAATTACAATGAGATAATTATAAATGAACGCAACAAACATCACGTAAAGCCCCTACTTCGCGTATTTTGAGCTCTCTAACTAAATATATGTTATTTATGAACATTTATTATTATTGCATTTCATTGTGAACGAAATTTAAACATGCTAATATGTATTTGAAGTACACCTGTCTTTATGAGCAGAACCGAAAAATATAATAAACAGATAATTGAAGTATAAAAGAGAAAACGTTATTATTTTATTATGTGCTACTTGAAGTAGTTCTATTTGCCTGAATTATTATACCTCAATATGTTTAGTATGAATTTTGTGTCTTGAAAAATATATTTCAATTATTAGAATCGCATTTCGTATTATTTTTAAACCGAAAACCTGTCACTCGTGGAGTGTAATAATGTGCTACGACTACGACATGCTACGACTACGACATGCTACGACTCGGGGAAAGTCGTAGCATGTCGTAGCACTCATTACACTGTCGTCGTAGCAGTGTAGAGCACCTACGTGATTTCGTAGCGGACTACGCTACGACCCCGCTACAATGAAAAGTTGAAAATGATATGTACATTTATTCAAATATCTTTTAATAAACAGAATACAAAATTGAAGGTTAAACAAACTTACCATAAGTGAAGTTTGACCATAATTACACGAGTCGCTGCATCCGAAGAGATATAACAAAGAAAATTACAATCAAATAATAGAAACAAATCAGAACCAGTGCTCCGTCACTCGCGCTCAGTTTTGAGTTATTTACCTACAGTTTTTCTGTGCCCTCGAGGGCACACTGTCAAAGGTTACCGCCGCCGCGCGCGAGCGTGCGGCTCGCGCGAGCCGAACGATAAGTTTTGTCTCGCTCGGACATAGCTGAGATTATCTCCGCGCAGGCACAGATAATATAATACTATGCGTAGGTTTGTTTTTTGTAGACTACGAAAATGACTGAAAGGACTTTAGATATGTCAGCTACATCTACCTATCATTTGTGATTTGAGTGTACAATTTTTTCTGTACATACGTATGACACATCTGTACATACCTACTACCTACGTATACAGAAAATAATGTCTTGACACAAAAATATTTAAATTATATCCTAGGATATAAGCAGCTAGGTACCTACCTAGCAATAATAATACCTTTTACCTAGCTTACAATGTTCTCTAATAATTAAAATGTATTTAGACTTATTTATTAAGTAGGTGGGATAGGTACCTACTCGTGTATTTAATCCTAAATTTAGGTATACTTATCCTAGGTATTGCAGAGCAGAACCGTATCACGAACCTACCTACACTCCATCCAAATTCGGTTAGTTTACAAAAATGACACACCGAATTTGGCTGGAGTATACGTAGGTGCTTACATACTACATAGGTACGTATTTCCTGATCAGTTTAGTTAGGTTCTAGGTACCAATGATATTACCTATATCTGGGTTCTACATAGGTACCTAGGTAAGTATTTCTTGAGATATACGTAGGTAGGCCTTGTAGAGAAATTTGAAGAAAAAAACGCGTTATCATCTTAACAATCACTTAGATTTTTTTTAAATACACTTGCACTTCCCAAAATGTAAGTACCAAGGTACCTACCTACCTAGTTATATTGCATGAGAGAGTTAAGGCACTTAAAGTACCTATAATATACGCACTTGGACAAAAACTATCGATGGTCAACCCTACCGTCAAGCCAAGGGCCGGCGAGGGAACTGTAGAGGTAGGGGGGCGCGGGTGGCTTTGATCGAGCCGCCGCGCTAACAGCGAGTAGAGCGTTACGAACTTTATTTCCTCTCCCTTAAGACTCAAAGTAGATTGGTTAAATCGAGTAAGTGATGTATCTGTTACGTTATCTAATCTGTGTCAGAACTAACATTTGCTGTTGAACCAATTAAGTTAACTGCATTTCAAATCTACAGGTGGCTCCACTGATCCATAAATTATATCCAACTAGCTGCGCCCCGCGGCTTCGCCCCCGTGGAAATTTATGTTTCCAACTTTCTTAATTTTTTCTTTCATAAAAACCTTCTCCTGACAATAACAAACACAACAAAGAAAGAATTAGCGAAATCGGTCCAGCCGTTCACGCGTGATACCGTGACCAAGGAAAACGGGTTTCATTTTTATATATAGGTATAGATAGATAGATAGATCGGTCGGGAGCACAGAAATCTGAATAATAAGGCACTAGAAATCGTAAGCGCGCGTGACCTTGTCGCCGCTCAGGTGACTCTCACGCCACCAGTGCGTTCGTTGCTGTTCAGTTGCTCTCGAAACGTGCGTGTGTAAAAATGGTGTGTTGCAGCATTTCCCATTGCGGAAATTCTTCCACAAGTTGTAATTATATTAATAAAGGAATAACTTTTCATCGGTAAGTATTGTTTTTTCTAAATAATGCCGTTTTTCCTTAAAATTATAGAATCTTTAAAAGTAATACGAACGTCACAGTCGACCGTTCTTATTATCACGTTTAACTATACATTGCCTCTTATTTTTGTCAACATCGGGCAGGTACCTCATTACAAAAAGCAATGTATTGCACAGTGAACGATAACGTTGCGCGCTCGATTTCCTATCGTGGTACGGCCGCAGAACTCGGTCGCGAGCTAGTGTTGTGACACGGTAATATTATCCTTAATATTACCTTGGTTGTGATTTGTAAAACAACTTTGCATAATTTAACATAGTATTTTAGGAATACGATGTTATATTAAAATTGTTTATTTATGATTTATTATCATAATAACTAACATCTATAAAGCTCGATTACCACTGACTGACTGACTGACATAATTGTTCTCCTTGATGGTGGAGGGGGAGGTATGTTTTTTTTGCAGAATCATGTAGGGGGTGTCCGGGGGACCTAGGAAAAATTCCGACTTTTTGAGATTGAGCCCCCCGGAACCACCGCCCCCCAGGGGGGCGCCAAGCAGAGTCACACTGATGAAAAATTTTTAGGGGGTTGTATAGAGGGGGTCATATGATTTCGATTCCAAAAAAAATTTTACCCCCCCGTTCCTCCCAAGACCCCCCTTTTTGAGAGTGCTACCGGATGCCGACGTGATAGAGGAGTTTTGATTGCGGGATCGTATAGAGGGTTTCTTCTCAAATTGAAAAAGAATAAAAATTCACCCCCCCCTCCCGCCCCAATTTCCACCCCCCCCCCCCCCCCTTTTGATATCTACCAAACGAAGTACGATACAAGAATTTTTTTTCACAGTCATGTAGGGCAAGGCAAATAATTTTGATTTTTTTTTTGATTGTTTTTTTCATAGATTTTTCATAGAGTGATTCAAGGTTTATATGTATAACTAGCTGCGCCCCGCGGCTTCGCCCCCGTGGAAATTTATATTTCCAACTTTCTTATTTTTTTCTTTCAAAAGAACCTTCTCCTGACAATAACAAACACAACAAAGAAAGAATTAGCGAAATCGGTCCAGCCGTTCACGCGTGATGCCGTGACCAAGGAAAACGGGTTTCATTTTTATATATATAGATACATGCATAATATAGGAGAGAAGCACTGATAGTTTTAGAGGTTTCTAATGTGATGTCTTAAATAAACACATTTTTTTGCGCTTACATTGCAAACGCTGGCTGAACCCTACGAGATAGATCAGAATAATGTACTACAGTATTTTACAACTTAAAAAGGTCTACAAAAAAAGTCTACAATAGTATATGTCTATCTCTTAGGGATAACCCACAATAACCATTTTTTATCCTTTACTTTTTACGAGAAATAATGGCTTATTTACGAGGCGATTTTAAACAGTACAGCATTAATCCTTATCCAATTAAGTAACTTAGATACATTGTGCATTTAATATAGATTAATATTGCCCTTTACAGCATGTAATTTGAATGAATATTTTCGAAGATATTACAGATTTAAAATGACAGGGACATAGCGATTGCGGTATCGGCCGGAGTACCAATTCTGCAGTAGGTATATTTAGTATAAGCATTGCACCCGTGCGAAGCCGGGGCGGGTCGCTAGTTAATAATAAATGACTATTGAAGTACAAACTATATTTTTATTTTATTAGTACAATGCCCTAGTCATAGAATAACAGTACGATAGGTACGTGACCTGATATTTCGTGCCCAGCACTAGTGTAGATTACATTAAAATGACGTCATAACGACAACAAATGCAAACTTGTCACTAATGTGTGAGTAAGCGAACGTATGCAACTACGCATAAGGCTTAATTTGGTTTGCACTGCATTTTTGGATGGGCGTAGCCGTAATTCCGTAGTTATTGTCTGTGTATGTAGTGGTAAGGTAGTAGAGGGGGCGAGCCGGCGACACGCATTCCCGATAGATCGGATGGTACTCAGCATTTCTAGTGCCTTGTTATTAAGATTTCTGTGGTCGGGAGCGTCACTACCAAATTTTTTAGTTACTTGTCGTATTTACGACAGTAGTAAGAGATAGAAATATACTGAGAATTACCGCTTCTGAGAAATATTTCTCGCTTATAAGAATTACCACTCTAATATTTGTATCAGTTACGATAAAATGATAGAAATATTTGGAGTAGAAATATTAGGTAGGTAGTGTAGGTACCACTACTAATATTTCTAACAGTTACGATAAAATGAAATAAACAATAGTAGAGGTAATTCTTTATGAAATTAGCACAAACTTGGGTTATAAATGGTGTTAGAGAGAAGGCTATTCTAAATTGCAGCCCAATATAACTGGTACTATTACCTGTTACGATTGCAGGCCATAAAGCCGGCCGCACGTGCAAGCGTCCAGATTGGCGCGTAGTTGAGCGATTTGCTTCGCGGGTAGGTTACTGCCTAACTTGACGCATAGTTTAGTAACGGGCCACACGATAGAGGCTAACCAAGGAACATAAATAGGTACCTACCTACTCCGAGGGTGACAAAATGTCGTCCATAGTAGTGTAGGTAATTCAGTGGCGTATAAGATTCTGCGCCCTACGCCCGTAAGGTTTGGCCACCCATAGATTAACGGAAAACCGGGACACAATCGAAACAAAAACAAGCCTGAAGTACTAGTATAGTATTATATAATATCTGTGCCTGAAGTAACAGCGAGCGGATCGAGCCGCAAATTTTTTGAGACTTAAGGATGTTTAGCAAAAACCTGGTCTCATATTTTGAATAGCGGCGAGCCGCGGCAATTATTTAATTTGGTTTACCAACAAAAAAGATAGGAATAAGTACAAGAAAAAAGAAATAACGACGGGCGGATTGAGCAGCCAACATTTTTGTTGCATTATCGGGTGGTTACAAAAAGTAGCGAAACAGCGAGCGAAGTTGGCTCTGAAAAAAAATACAGTAGCCGCAGCCTTTTTTGAAATAGGTACACTGGCATGCTTAGCAAAGACAAGGTACCTAGCTAATATCATAGAACAAATGTATTGTTTTTGGCGATTAACAACAAAATAGGAAGATAACATACGATGAATGGCGAGCGAAGCGAGTCGCCTTGGACATTTACGGGAGGTGGTAAAAAAGTTTAGAAGAGACTATGACTAAAGAAATAACTGCAAGCGGAGCGAGCCGCGATTATTTATGTTCGAGATTGGTGCGGCAGGCAAGCTCTCTCAGAGTCGGACGTTAAACTTTATTCAGCGCCCCTTGCCACACACGAGTGACCGCTCCACACGGTCTACTCTAGAGTTTCATTTCAAGCCACTTTAAAGCCAAAAAACCCCCAAATACTAAATGTCTGGTATTATAGTCGTAGGTATATTTTTCTGGAGTGATTCTTCAGTAAGTATTCTCTGGCTGTGTGAGTAGTCGCTGTCACGCCCTGGTGCTTGGTCCCCGCCGCCACTGGATACCACTGGAGCACCACACACAGAGCGGCAAGATAATATAATTACCGGCACGTGGAGCGAGCCGCGAAAATTTTGTGGTTTACTTTGATTTTTTTGCAGTGTTGTGCCATGGTGGCCATGGCCCACGTGGCCTTAAGGTAGGTAAATACGCCACATAAATGTCAAACTAAGTGCATGTAAAATTTGGCAAAATGGGCGTTTTGTGTTTCACATTTTGCGCTTTGCAATATTTTGCTAAAATTATGTTTAATAGTTAGATTACCCTTTTTATTTTTTTATCAACATATTAATAATAACTTGTATAGAAACTGGAAAAATATGTAAAATAGTTAACACAGAGACGAGATAGACCCAAATGGTCGGTCTTGCATATTTTCATTTCTCTTGGCATGCCGTGCGTGACGTTAACCACACGCGCCAACCTAAAAGCAGTGCCTTGCAGTGCAGCCCTAGCCTCAGGGAAGTTAAGGAGTATAGCATAGGTTGTCTTTTTATCTTGAGTAATAATAATGACTTTTGAAGTTAAAGAAGTTTATTGAAATGAACTAGGTAGGTAAGGTACAACAAAATCACATTTTATAGATTTCAAGGAAAAGAGATCCTCAAGATAGGTTTACAATACCAAATGGCAGAATATTTCAGAATGAAATAAATAGTTAATGAAGAATTAGAGATCATAAAAAAAATTAAATGGTAGAATATTTCTGAATAAAATATAAAAAATTAAGTTAAAATAGATGGCAAACAACGATATTGAACTTAATTACTAACAAAGTAAATACCACTAGTTTAAATGAATGGAATATCACGAAATTTTTCCCTATACGACTTTAGACATTGGTTGCGATAAATTACGAATTAAATGCCATTTTATATGCTGGCGTACCAATTGACACAATAACTATTTGAGCCACTATGACTCCAGTTCACATCATGTAAAGCCCTACACATAACCACTTCCAATATAAATGACTTTGGTTTATTCTGATGAGACGAGCAGTCGTGTTCTGGTTCTGACAGTAAGTGCCTTTTCACACCCGGTTTCCGGACAGCCGGAGCCGGGTAGACGGCGGCGAAAAGGACATGTACGATAGCTTTCACACGTACCGGCACAATCTGCATACAATTCGGACCGGGACGTGTGAAAAGGCACTAACCGTGACCTATAAAAAATATGCTAAATCCACACTCACGTACTAGAAGATCATGCTCTAATTCATGTCTTTCAAGCATTTTTTTAATATCCCCAATAGATAATGCCTATTTCATCTCTTCATCCTAAAAAGACTACATTCTATACTCACTGAAAGCGATGACTGAGATACGCTAGTTAAATTTATGTAAATAGCCCTATAATATAATAAATTGCATAATAATGGTAAGTTGAGAAAGAGCGACATTAATTACACGCCGCCGTCCGCTGGACTGAAACAGCAGGAACCGGGACAACTAGCGATCTCTGCTGATCTATGCTACTCAGTGAATTACTCGCACTTGCTGTTTTCGGCGCTCATTAAAAAAGAACCAGAGACAACATTTCTAAACTTATGCATTTATCGATATCAATTATTCATCATTTTTTAAGATCACCGCGACATAGATGATCTCTCTGCAGTAGGCCTAGCACGAGGATGTTTGTCTAGGGTAGAATAGAGAAAGGTTACGTCACTTTGTCATCGAATATGTAAATTATTAAAAACTAATTCCTTCAACTTAAATAACGTACGCAATGTATGACGACACGATGTCATTATTGTCTATTCTACCCTAGAGAACTATCCCTGTGCTTGGTCTACTGATCTTATTCGTAAAAAGATGTTTATACATTTCAGTGGTGTAGTTACAAAAAAATATATACCTCAGTGGTGTCGTTGACAATACATGATGAACACCGTTAAAAGAATGAGCGAGTCATTCACAGAATGACATTAATAGATCAGCAGTTCCACTGCTCGTCACTACGACACGCGAGTAAGTATGAAGGTATAACAACTACGTAAACCTTAGCAAATATTAAGTGTATTAAGTTTAGTTGAATTCACGGTCGGGGAACAAAGCTGGAGCGGTCAGGGTCCAGATGTAGAGGCCGACACACATCCAGGAAGAAGTTATCTTGACCCACATGGAGGCTACGTTCTCCGTCGACAGTTGCGATCTCGGGCTGGGGAGAAAATAATCATGTTAATGCTACGTTCATACAAAATACAAGAAAATACAAAATAATTTATTTAGAATAAGGTACATAATAGATAAGTTACGAATGAACGATGAGACAGCAAAAGTTTAAAACTGTGGAGCTGCCGCATCGCCCGCCTCGGCACAACATAAACTATAGGAGTATACATATTTAGTGATTTTAAAGTTAAGTACTATATAAAGTTAAACTAAAGATATAATAAAATCAGTAGTAGTAATATTTTTACTAAGTAGGCAAGCAGTTAAATAGGCACATACATAATAATAATTAAATGTATCTCTAAGAAAATGCTGTGAATTCTAATATAGGTATCATGGGGTGTGTATGTGTTGTATGTGAGAGAGGGTGTGGGTGTGTGGGTGAGTGCGGAGGAGGGCTCCTGAGGACACCGGTCTCTTAAGAGTCCGGGCAACAGGAGGCTCCTGTGTGCATCGTGTGTTCATATACAGAGATAGAGATAAACCATTCTAAAAATGCACGCCGAGTGTAGGTACCTATGACGTTTTGTGGAGGGGGCGTGCATTCATTACGGACGTAAGCGGGTTAACTACGAACCTTATTTGTGTTGGAAGAACACCAACGTTTCATCCTTTACATCCGTAATGAATTCGTCAAACTACGATAGTTATTATAGTAAAAGGGGCGTGCATTTTTAGAATGTTTTATCTCTACCTTTGTAGAGACCGCACATAATCCTGGCGAGTATTATATATGACTAGCTTCTGCCCGCGGCTTCGCACGCGTTGTTTCTATGGAAACGTTTTGAGGTTATTTCTATCGCATGGGAACTGATTTATGGGATAAATAGTTGCCAATGTTTGATTCCAGGGTTAGACTTACCTGTATGCAAAATTTCAGCCTGATCCGTTCAGTAGTTTTGGCGTGAAGAGGTAACAAACATCCATCCATCCATCTATCCATCCAAACTTTCGCATTTATAATATTAGTGTGATAAAGTGTGATTGGTGTGATTTAGGAGAAAATGGTGTCAATTCTGATGTCACCAAAACTAAACTAATTTGACAGTACTAAATCTAATGACGTCTTTTTTATTTCGAACGTTATGAAAGGGACGGCAACATTTTGAGTGCATTAGTTTGGGCGACATCTGAATTGAGACCCGTGTCAAAATATTTTATTAAGCTAGTTTAGTCACAGAACAGAAAGATAAAATGTAGGGTATCACATCTCCCTTTGTTTTTACCCTGATTTGAATCTGGTGGTTCCAACCACACTCTTCATCATCATCAGCCTATGTTAGTTCACTGCTGGACATGGGCCTCCCCTTGTGAGCGCAATCACACTGTAATATTATAAATGTTTCGATGGATGTTCATTATCAAACATTTAGGCTACTTTTTATCTGAAAAAACGCGTGCAAAGAAGGTAAGTACTGAAGACGAAGGTGATACTCACTTGTACCAGTTGGTTAATGTCATCATAATGTACAGAGTGGCGAGGGCAAACACGCAGTGGAAGAAGCACCAGGAGTAGGCAGTTCCCTCTGTCTCGTTGTCGAACACCTTGGTTTGCTCAGTGCGGCCCGCCTCGCCGCCGTCAGCGACCTCTATGGAACCATAACCTGCGCTCAGTACGAGCCATGCATGCATGGATTAATGTTGTAATCAACCGACTGTTTCACCCCATTTTCCGCCTTTTTACATGCAAACTATGGCAGTATGCATGAGAAAGTTCAGTGTTTTTCCACCAGAGCTAAGCGTTCCAAACCGATAGGCTGGCCTCGATTCCACAGCTAAGCCATGCTTTTGACATTTCGCCGCTTAACTGCTGCTTTGCTCTACTGGAAAAGCACTCTTAGGCTAGCCATGTTGTCTAAACTGACATTTACTAGTTAATCGAGAGTTTAGGCAAGCATTAAGCTCCGGCCAAGCCTGCGCGTCAAACACGCGAGACGTGATGCGGGACCGTCAGGAATTTTCGTGTTGTTGACGCTCCCGCTTTGCGTCCCGCGTATTTGACGAGCCCAAGGTCATGACACCGTTTTGATGACAAGCGAGGTGATACGGTTGGCTTAAAATGAACACCAAGTAAGAGATATTGTAAGTGAGTGATAGGACATATAGAAAAAACTTCTATAAATCTAAAGAAAGTCAACAGTACTGTAAATTCAATAGAATACACCAAAGAAAAAACATATTTTAGGTTCACCGAAATAGATGACGTCAGGGGTTTTTGCAAGGAAGAAATTAAAATTTAATAGATTGCATGAATGAATAGATAATTTCAGTTGCCTTAACAAAAAACCCGTGACTACATATGGTAGTAAAAGGCATATAAGTAAATACTATACAAACTATGGAAACGTGTTTCATTAATTTAGAATAGAAGATAGTGAAAATAGACAATAATAATATTCGAGAATTTGCCTTTTGAACCCATTGAACCTGAGATTGTATTTGTCCCGGAGGTATTACTGGGCGCTTTTTTTATCGCTGTAAAATACAAATAGTATCTGAAGACAATATATAGTTATTTTGCAGATAAAGTCAGATATTTATTTACACTTTAGAAGCTCTGATTCTGGGAGTAAGAAACATAAGTTAGTTCTATACTAGATACTTACTACGTTTAGGCTCTTCTATGAAGAGTATCTATACAAACCCGTGAAAAGACAAATCAAACCATGAGGCGTTGGTATAAGTTAGCATTTCGAGTAACACTGGTGTAAATTCAGATAGCACAAAAACTAAACTAAACAAATAGCACTAAAATGGTACCATCTTTTTTGTCGATAAGAAAGGGATGCCATTTTTTTAGTTACATCGATAATTTTTACAAGCTTTAAT
Organism: Eupithecia subfuscata; assembly: GCA_963564075.1. NCBI lineage: Eukaryota > Metazoa > Arthropoda > Insecta > Lepidoptera > Geometridae > Eupithecia > Eupithecia subfuscata. Next base: position 8,089,994 of record OY751097.1, on the reverse strand, counting down.
TTTTGCAACTTTAATTTATTATCATTAGCGCAAAGAATTTTTTCTGTTTTTACAACATAAAATATATTATTGTTAGTTATGTTATTCTAATTACTTTATGTGAATCGTTTAACCTTTTTAGGGTTTCGTGTTCGGTTTCAAAACCCTTATGGTCACGTTTTGTCCTTTTTTCCTCTTTAGTATCTCAGCAACTACAGCAGCTAATAACTTGAAATTCAAAATAATAATTCATTTCGTGCGCCTGTAAAGATTTAAAGAAAAAACTGTCATTTTCAGTACAAAAGAGTACCAAATGGGGTATCAAATGAAAGGTACTTATCAGTTTTAACTTTTCAAAACAGTTTTAAAAATTTTTGTAGGTTTCATTCGATTCGAAATATTTTGAAAAAGTCAAATATTGACAAATTACCCTCTATAAGAAGTATGCAGAGCGATCCATCTAAAATGTAGTACCTACCTATTTTTATGTATTCAAGTCTCTAACCGGTATCTTTAGTGCATATTTGTATAATTGAAAAACTTTCGAAACCCTCGGCGCGAGTTACACTAGCACTTGGCGGATGTTGTTTCATCATGTTTTGACAGTTTGACACCGCTTTAAACCACCCCACAGCCGCGATTTTGATGCCCGTCTTGGGTCGCGCGATTTGTTGCGATTTTGTAGCGCGATTTCGCTACGTTTTCGTAAGCGCGATGTCGCTGTGTTTTTGTAAGCGCGATTTCTAGACGCCGCGCGCCAAATGCGAAATCGCAGCAGTGTGTAAGATTGTATGCGTATTATTACAAAATGTACTGCAAACAAATATGGCAACAAAGCGCGCGACACAAGACACGCTTCAAAATCGCGGCTGTGGGATGGAGGCTTTATAGTTTTAGCGTCGTCGGTATCGTTGCATGTGTGTATTCGTGTTTAATGGTGTATCTAGTACCAAATAAACGTATTTGTATTTAGTTTCACCAGTACAGTCTCAAATAGTCGCTGTAATCAAATCCTGTAAGAAAAATTTGACCTCCTTTTTTTGAAAACTCATCGTGTTTATGTTCGTTTGATTTATTGATTTTTATGTTAGTTTGACAAGTACTTAATTTCTAAATGATAATAAAAGCATGTCAAAAAAAATTACCTAAGTCCTATCTGTCAAATTATTTAGTTTTTGTGCCACCTGAATCGACCCCATTAGCTAACTAGCATGACTGTTAGTTATGATAGCCTACAATATGTGTGTCATACCTTCATTGGCAATGAGACCTCCTGGACCTTACGCGAAGCCGGCGCCACGCGTTTCGCCGGAGGGAAGGCAATATTGGGTTAGTTCATTACATACACATCATTCCATACGTGGAACATAAAACGAATAGAGCATTCTTATTGATTTTAAACATTCATGCATTTATTGCACGTGAATTGTAAATTAAGCTGTTTTATTAATACTCTCTCTGTGTCTTATGTTATGTAGGGACGGAACATTTTCCAAGGAATATTTAAAATAGAAATCTGTACAGATTCATTTGGAGCGAATTAAATTATTTTTAAATTAATAATACATTTTTTTTTTCAAATTGGTTTTAACAAAAAAGGAATTATTATTATAAGTTAGGAGAAACTTAGGATTTTAACATTTTACTCTTAAATGTTATTCCAGATATATATATCTCTGTAAAATTTCAGCTGAATTGATTCAGTAGTTTCAGCGTTGTCTTTGTCCAAACAATTTCACATCTTGACAAGATTTGGCCGTTAAAGTAGTCTAGGGTAGTTTATGTTATTATATTATTGGATATACAAAATATGTTAGTTCAGGTGGCGGTATTTAAGCATATTTTTGTCGATATGCAACATAGTTACTGATTTCCTTTGAAAATTGTAATGAAATCGCCCTTAATAATAAACTGCCTGTTTACGTTGACTACTTGATTTCAATATTAACATCATACACCTTGGTTCAGAATGTAAATCCTAATTTAACTCAGGTTTATGACGATCTCTTCCCAACAACTTTGGGATGGACTGGATATAACAGAACTATATAGACGGTGGCGTTTAAATAACTTATTTACTTCATTTTATTGATCTGCTGTATTCACACAGCATTATCTAGCCCCAAACTAACCAGAGCTTGTATTAAGTTTACAAGATAACTGATTAAAAATTTAATCATAATATCAGACACAGAGCGAGTATGGTACGAAAAGATATTCACCTCCAGAGCCCTCCTTAGCCAGAATATGCTCGGACATGGTGATCTTTGAAGAGGAGGACGCAGTTCGGATGCTCGAGTACAAAACGCTGCACGCCCAAATGACCAGCCCGATGATCGACGACTTGTCGAAAGAAGCCTGCGGAAAGATAGACGTGTTGGTGTTTATTCTGTTGGTACTAAAACTAAACGACAGAAACTAAACTAATCGTTAAGAAAGGGACATCAACAACTTTAGTGCCGTCAGATTTGTTTAGTTTTTATCTAAACTAACTTTTCGTAGATTTTGGAAAAGAACAGCGACAGTTTTAGTGGTGGGGATTAATTAAGTTTCGTTTTTGTATATAGAATCGACACCATTGGTCTATTCGGTTGTTTCAAAAACTAAACTAATAAGACAGCACTATAAATGTTGCCGTATCACCATGAAGGATGAAATGTCAGGACTTTTAGATGGGCTTAACTTATGTATAGTATCAGTGCGAAATGACGCTTTTAAGCACAAAAAACACGAAAGGCACGAGAAACTGCAGTTATTTTTTCTATTATGTTATACAACACAGTACTTACTAAACGGTTTGTTGATTGTGCTGATAAAAAACATAGGATTAAATCTAAGTAAAAACAGTAAAGTACAAGAAAATTACACAGCATTATACAAAAATGGTGGCAAGAGTTTCTACACAAAAATATGACATCTTCAACTGGATGAAAAGGATGGATTGAAAAGTTGGATAAGTAAGAGTCAAGCTAGAAAACAAATACACTTGAAACAATGGATGATACATACAATGTCCTACATACCCAATACTTGGCCTGTGTCGCATAATCCTGGTAAAGCATTACCGAACAGTAAATAATTATATAAATACATTTTTAATAATACACAGATAATATTGACGACCTCTGTGGCGCAGCGGGCGAAGGTCTGCCTGCGACGCAGGAGGTTGCGGGTTCGATTCCCGCCTCGGGACAAATATTTATACGATCTGCAGACATTTGTCCAGGGCGTTCTGAATGTTTTCTATGTATAATAAAAAATATCTATCTATGTAGTGTATTGTATTAAGTATATCAGTTTTCTAGTACCCATAACACAAGCTCTCATACAAACATAGACATTGACGAGATAAATTGATATTATCCTTAGTTTTGGATGGTCAACATCAAACAGCGTAGTAGTTACCCTTCCACGTTTGTATTGAAAGATGAGCGACTCGTTCAGCCTTAACGCAAAAAGTTCATTCCAGCTTGTAGGTACCTCTCCGTCAGAGCGATGCTGCCTTCTGCGTCAAAGTAGGAGGCATCTCATCATCTAGACTAGATGATGCTGTGTGGATTGTTCAGAATTATTATTATTATTATCTCTTTCTACTATACAAATTGCGAGACTTGATAGACCCAGCTAGTGCACTAACGCGCTAAACATGTAAAACCACTAAAAATCAACACTCAGATCTCGCTGTTAGGTATTGCCTTCCTTTACTTTTAATTAAAAAAACTTGTGCTCTTGCACCGAGAGTAGGAAGAAGATAGCACCGATCACACTATACCTTCTCAGTCCCCCCAGTGATGCCATTACACGCAGACTCCCCGTTGGAGAGCGCAGACCAGGTCAGGTACATGACGTAGAGAGACACGACCGCAGACTGCAGTAAACCTGAGCGCGGCTGGTGCTCCTGCACCGCGGGTAGAATGGAGATGGCACTGGCGATCACCACGAGGATCAGGTTGATTGAGATGAAGAATTTGGAGAGGTCGCAGCCGCTGGACTGTAAGCAGAGTTTAACAGAATTAATGTTTGTGTAGGGCGCTACTTTTAATCTAGAGGAATCGTGTGCAAGATCGCGAGCAGAGACCGTGATTGATAAAACTGAGGGTCCCGTTTCTTTTTAGATTTTTCGAGTAGCATAGGTAGCGCTATTTCGCGTCTAATTATTATTATCTTTAATTCTATCTTCTACTCTTGATAGGTAGATTGTCGCAAAACGCTTTAAAATCGAAAAAGTTTTTAGAAAAACATATAAATGTAGTCTCAATTATGTTATTTATTATTTGATCCTCAATCTCAACCTCAACCTCAACAGACTGTGTTGGTCCACTGCTGGACGCCTCCCCCTGATAAGCGCCTTATTGGCTTTTATCTCATGGGGGTAATGCCCATAATCCCCACGCTGGGCATGCGGGTTGGAGATCGCAGTTCGGTGGTAGAATGTTCTGCAGGGAGCGCTGCTGCCCCCTGCTGGATATCCCTTAGTCGCCTCTTACGACACCCGCGGGAAGAGTTGGGGTGGTGAAAATTCTAAGCCGGCACCACACAGCAGCATTATTTGATCAATCAGTTGAATTGAAAGGTAAAGTTTTAAGAGTTGCTGTGAAAGAGAAAGAGAGCACAGGATAGAACGAAATGGCGACTTCTCTTTTAGGAGCCCAAAACTCTTTCGGAAGTCATAGGAGTAAAACTTTTTAAACTTTCGCGATTTGTTAACATAGTTAATGATTATATCGGGTATTTATCGCGTACCTTTTGTTTTATTTCCCCTACGATTCTACCGCGTTACAGCGATCGTGGTCACGGGGCGACTGATGGTACGTAGGGGAAATAAAACAAAAGGTACGCGATAAATACCCGATATAATCATTAACTATGTCATAGGAGTAGGTAAGTTGTAGTCAAAACATGACTTACTTTAGTGTAGTAAACATAAAGTAGGATGGTCCCGGTGAGTGCTAGCGCGAAACAAGACAGCATGGCGAGGAGTAGCGCCGCGTACCAGCCGCGGGACTCGGACTCTTCGTAGTTAGCTGTGGAAGGTACATCATTATAAAACAACAGAAATCTACGTGAATTTGAATAGTGGGAAGGACTGGGTACTAGTATAGTATTATAACCTCTCAGGTGGCAAGAGGCCATAATATGGCCTGTCAAATGAAACCGTTGTGTGGCAAGCGACCATATTATGGCCGATTTACCGATTTTTTTTTGTTGTTTTTTGTTTCGTCGAATTTATGTACTTAGAGTCAACTTTTCAGCCATGTCAATGTCTTAAAAGTTGACTGACAGTGTCAAGCTGACGTTAAAACCATAAACTAACCAAGTTTAGAAGAAATTTAAAAAAAAATCGTAAATTTAAAATTGAAATCTGACACCCGCGCCATTTTTTTTATCGTTTTTTCTGAATAAAAATTAATTTAAAATAAATGGCTTGGAAATGTGTTCTTTTTTGTGTTTAGTGTAATAATATGATGGTAAATCTCTAAAATAAAACTCAAACTGGACATAAAAACGGTAAACTTTTTTTTTTATGATTTTTTTAAAAATTATTAAAATTTTACCATTTTTCCGCAATTATAATTTAATTTTAATCAACCTCATTAATTACGTTATACAACATCAGAATGTTTCCACGCTGTTTTGTAGGAAATTTCATGGAGAATCCAAATATATATAGATGTTATGAGGTGTTAGTAGATAATAATCAAGAAATAAGCGAAATAATGCATTGTGATGCATTTCCGCGGATTTTCCGCGATTTTTGCGGAAGTACCTGCCACTCAACGGGGTTAGCGGGGCGCAGGGCGTGCCACCTGAGGGGATAATATCTGTGGACTGGGTAAACATTTTCTGTCGAACCAAAGTTTTTAAAATCTTACAACACTTGAAATTATCTACAACACAATGCCTTCAAAACTAATACCACAGATATTATAATACTATGCCGAGTCTCGCCCAGAGATGAATACACTCGGAACAAAGCGCGACCTTCAACATTGTCATGGTAAGTAATGTTAGTTCGCTAATACTTAATTTAAAACATGGAAGAGCGAAATCACGTAACACAAGTATATTTTTATAATGCTTAAAAGGTGTTTTAAACTATGAATAAGACTGTATCTTTTATTACATTACCGAATAAAACATTATTATTATTATTAATGTGAAAATCTGCCACCACTTAGCATGTAATGTCGACTCAACGAATGTTGACGACCTCTGTGGCGCAGCGGGCGAAGGTCTGCCTGCGACACAGGAGGTTGCGGGTTCGATTCCCGCCTCGGGACAAATGTTTGTACGATCTGCAGACATTTGTCCAGGGCGTTCTGGATGTTTTCTATGTATGTTATAATAAAAAATATCTATCTATGTAGTGTATTGTATTAAGTTTATCAGTTATCTAGTAAGTACCCATAACACAAGCTCTGCTTAGCTTTGGGGCTAGATAATACTGTGTATTTATTTAATGTGGCAAAGCAGATCATGCCATAGAGCTTGTGTTTCATGGTTGAACTGGAATAGAGACTGCACTTTTAACAATGCACTAACTCCACTCAAAATTTCGCCATCAATCTTCTCTTTAAACTGTGTTGGTTACTTACAAACCCAATTTTCAGCCCAAGTGTGGGCAAAATCGATGATCAATATAAGCTGAATGATGATGAAGCCGAAACCACCAATCATGCCAAACACCATCCAAGTGGACGCGAATGTGCCTTCCGGGATGAAAAACGCTCCAATGATCCCACCAATCACCAGAAGGTACTTGATGCCCCAGAAACTGCAACAATACATTTTTGTTTTAAGATTTTACGTAATTTTAAGGCCTTCTCTGTTCTCTTGTAAGGACTGATCAGGCCATTTTCCGTGAATGCGCCTGCGAGTGGGAGGAATTTCGCCTGTTTAATCTCAGGTGTCAGGGGTTAAACATATATGTCGGCGCGAAGATGTTATTTCAATAGGAAAATCTAGTTTTCAGAGTTATTTAATTGTTAAACTAGTTATTTAATCTAATTACAGAATTGAGTTAGGTTTTAAAACATTGTAAAAAGTCGTAAAAAGTAAAAAGTCTCTAAGCTAATTCTTTAGCTTAGAGACGGCGATTTTCGGTCGCGTTCGTAATTGTTCGACGCGGGGCTAAGCTTTGCTATAAATACGGCCGTCAGCCGGGCTAGAATTATTTCTTGCTCGAGTCGTCGGACGGAACGGACCTCTGCTATGGAATAAGTTTACTGCCACAACAACTTCGTGTTTTCCTTCCAATGGATCCCAGTGTGACGAGGATGACAGTGACGTCAGCACTTTTAAAAAGCGTATGGAGGGTCCTCATCCGTCTTATATTTTATTAATAATTTGACACAATAAACATAGATTGAAGATTGCTAATAGTTTTTGTATATGGTTCTGTGCCATGTGTGAGCCTGTATGAAAAGTGAAAGTTCATAATTATGTACATGTGCGACACACATCATAGGTGTTGGAAAAGACATAATGACTGGCCAATCTGGCCATGTGTCCTATTTCTATGTCCTAACCTAACATATATGATATGCCCACACAAAGCTGTAAAACCATGACTTACCCATTCTGTATGCCAGCTCGAGGATCTTTAGAAGACTTCACCCCAATAGTGAGCAATGCCATGAGTACAAAGAAGAGACATGCTGCAAAACAGATCCTGAAACAAGAAAAGTTTTTGTTATTTTGGCTAGAGAGTAATACACTGAAATTAGACATAGTTATTCAGCATTAATTACGTAAATTTCAATGGTTTATCAATGTCAAAATAAGTTCTAAAATTTGGGAGTTCAAGCCCAGATTAAACCTTAATATTCACCTGTAAACCGCCAAATATCCCACAGCATTGTTACAATCCACTTTCAAAGAGCCTGGTACAAGCGCTGTTGAGTTTTGACAAAATGGTACCTGAAACACAGCATAGAAAACAATCTTAGGTTATAACTTGTAACTTCAGTTATTGAAATGTTTTCATCTACAAATGTGAGTACTCTTCTCTAGATAAGATAAAATTGTTTTAGAAATAGATCTTGGAATCGTAAAATGTCAGTACCATGTTGATTTATGGATCACCTTCAAGTAATCAGCATACCTAATTAGAGGCTAGGAACCTTTAGAACTGTGTCAGACAGAAAACAAAAGTAGTTTTCTCATTGGAATCATCATTTGTAGCTCTACAAACTCTTTCACAACATTTCATACATTACCAAACACCAATACTTCATTATAGATCACCAGATCACAGATCCAACCCAGACATAGATACAGAGACCCTAAGCTCGGCGCCTCTCACAGATACAACACTCGCCATGCAGAGAGGCTGGCTGCAGCCCCAAGAACTCTGGCTAAATCGGGGAAGCTGACGCATGTGATGGGCCCCACCGTCTACAATAGAATCCCAAGGGACATATTGGAAGCGCCGAGCCACTCGGCATTCAAGCACAGATTTAAAACGTGGCTTGTAAATCAAGCGTTCTATTCGTTCGATGAGTTCGGCTGCCGAAAGACATCAGATTACATTAAGTAATTTTTTATAAATGTATCTCTATGTTCTACTTCCTAATTGTGATTTTTAAACGATGAAATGTACGTATGCTGTTTATGCACGAATAAATGAGTTTATGAGTTTAGATGTATAATACTTTATTTCATAACCTTCCAAAACAGCATCAAGATGAACATAGCTGCAGGAGACTACTAACCTTCTTCAATTCTTCTTCTAACCCTGGAGCGAGAGTGATGCAGGCAGTGACCATCACCAGCAGTAGCATCACGGCGTACATGAGCCGTGAGGAGGTGGAGTTGGCACAGGATGGGCATGCCGAGCAGCAGAGAGAGCAGGCCGCACTACCGCAGCAGCAGGCCAACTAGGTAATTGGAGAAATACTTGATGTTTCAAACAGTTTGGTAAAGCAACAACCAATTTTATGATTCTAATTGATCTGAGTGAGCAAAGCGCAAAAAATCTCAGTGGCAGCTTGGGTGATTTGGCTGTATGGTGAAATAGTCACTTCGAGCATAGCTGTAGAAAATTTGATCTGACTTGAGTGGGTAATTTGATAGGTGTACTGCTAAGACTTGTAAAATTTGCTGGTAACTTAGTGACGCGTCGAGGGAGATCAATCAATCAAAATTAAGTGGAGGACCTTTCGTAATGAAATGTATTGTTGAGAACATTTCAAAGTGGTTCTTTATTCTAGCATGTATAGTGTTTTAAATAATTACATACCAGGAAATACAAGAGCCCAAATTTGGTAGAGATTCGATGAAATTATAGGTCATGAATGCACCGAAGTGCATTGACATATATTTTCATTTTCTTTTTAAAGCGAGTCAATGGGAACCTATTACTAAGCCTGCAATGTCCATCTGTCTGTAAATAAGAGTTTATTTCTTTTAGACCTTATAAGTTAGCAGGCTGTATCTCATGAACCGTAAAAGGTAGACAGTTGAAATTTTCGGTGTGTATTTCTCTTGCCACTATAATAAAAATAAAATTTAAATTTAAGGGCTCACACACAAAACATGATTTTTTGAGAACACTTCGTGTTGTGTCTTACGCATACTTGGCCAGTTTTTTAAAAGTCAGTTTTGTATTAACATTACAGATAAGTGTACATAGTGCATGAGTGCTCAATAAACTTAATTTTCTTTTCAAAATGGCTTTCATTTTTCTAGCATCCATTTGTTGAATAGGCAAACGTAGTTAACCCTCTTACATTCTTATTGTATCTATATTTTTTGATAATATGAAGAAAAAAACCAGAACCAGATGCTAATTGTTAGAGTTCCCATTTGTTTTCTTTCGTACTGAAGTGGACTTGACTGCTCTGGACTATATAGGATGACTAGACTTTTGACTCTTGAACTAAAACGCTCACAATGATATTGTTAAGGCTACCTACTATCCCAGTTAAATTAGGTCCAACATAACATACTTGGTAGAAACCTGTATTAACTGTGCAGAATTATGTAGCCATGTAAAGTTGTTAATTCCAATATAGGTATTGCCTACCTGTGTATTTGTAGTCTACCTATTCTAATATTGAAATAGGGTTTTATTTTCTCAATAAAGTTGAGCTTTATAGTCTGCAACATGTTTGTTATCTGACAAGTTAAGGGCGCCTGTAGTGATTCCCTTTTCAACAAGATGTCTTCTCATCTCAAGAGAGAGAAATAATAGGGTGTGAGTCATACCACGTCCACTACGTGGTCTGTAATCGATTCCTGTTCATCCTAGAGTTGCTTTCTTTATAATATGCCTTTACGATCGGTTAAGGGCTGAATTGAATGGCAAGTTATTGACAAAGAAATAGGGTCATCGTCAACTAAAATTTCACTTACCTGCGCAGCTGAACAAAGACCTAAGACGGCTCCCATCGTGAAATCCGAGTAACACTATTAGATTTATTGGTTTCACTGTAATTTATGAAACATGGGGAAACGGGCAGTGAAATACTGCGAAGGAAAGTTTTATTTTCGTAAAACCAATTTCGTCCAACCAAAACTACATACAAATACAACCAAAAACTACAAACGTCAAATCAAACAAAATCAAACAAACAAGATCATCAGTCAGTCAGTGTTGCCAGGGCCTCTGAGATGAGAATTGAAATGAGTGAGACGTAAGTTAGTTACGTTTCGTTTTCAGAAAAGAAATGTTTTTTTGCTGCAAAAAAGTGACATGAATTCGTTTTTTAGGGTTTCGAGGTCGGTTTCCACTGTTTCGCTTAAGTTAGGGCCACACTATCGCGATAACGGCAAGATTTGCGCTGTCGCGACAAGTCTGGCCAAAAACTTATCGCGACGACGGACGACCTCGCGAAGTTTTTTTCCAATGTGGCCAAACACTTCGTCATAGAACGAACACGAAGTTTTGTCGCGACAACGCGAAGACGACTCTTCACCTTGCAATGTGGCCGTAACATTACGTCCATTTGGGCGGTGACTACCAAACCACCCGCCCCCCATCTATTTATGAACTTATTAGGCCCTGTCTGCCCTGTCTATAAAAGCCGTCACACACAGTCACACAGAAGCCGGAGGCGGACGGTAGCCGAGCCAGGCGTGGCGTTCGGGGTGCGGATGTCTTCACACTGCAGGCGTGCGAGAGCCGTGCAGGCGCGCCTCACATCCGCACCGCGAACGCCACGCCGGCGTCGCGGACGCGTTTTGGAGCCTCGTGTATGTAGGTCATGGCGTCGCATTATTGTAAAGATGTTAACGATGATAGGTAAACGATGAGGTTGGAATAGCAAAATCATTTTTTCGGTATAGTCCATTTTACTTAGCGCCTTATTCGGGTCATAAGCTTAAAATTTTGTAAATAAATACAACTCGTAACTCCGCTAGTGGCACGCCTCCGCACCGCGACGCGTGGCGTGCGCTCTGTGTGAAGACACTCCTTATACTTGCTGAAATACAACGCTCACACGCCACGCCTCCGCCTGGGCACCGCGCCGACACGGCTCCGCGCAGCGTCGCGCAGGCCGCCTGTTTGTGTCGCCGAGCCGGCCCGGCACGGCGGCCGTGCACCGCTTCGCCACCGCTTGTGGTGTGTGTGTAGTCTTTCATATAAATTCATATGATGCAACTCGCACGCCTTCGCCTCCGGCCCGGCCCCGGCTTCTGTGTGTGACGGCTATAAAGGAGAAATACTGTATCCAGGGGAGAAATATAGACCATGTGTCTACGTGATCATTTCGTTGAATCAAGAATGAACTTTGCACTCAACAATAACTACTCATTAGTCTAATCGCTAAACGAATGAACAACTAATGAAATGTGATATAGCGCAACTCGTGTATTCACTATTCACACACAGCTAAACGGACTTATCGCATTCGCGATTCAATCACTGTCGCGATCGTTAAGACTAGTAGATAGGTACACAAGTAAATAGTTAGAATTGCCTTCCTTGCATTGCATCGTAACGATTGTTAAAAAAAACTAGATAGTTATTGAATCGCTCGTCGAATCGTTATATGGACGGAATTCCATTTCATTTAACTATCTAGTGAAAAAACGCCAAACTCCTATGTTTTTTATTTTTTTGCAGACCCAAGATCCATTTTTAAGGTCATAAAAAAGCAAATTATAATAAAAATTAAAAATATAAAAGGTACTAGGTTCAGTACTCAGTACGTCAGGTGGCAATATTCACCCACCGTCTGTAAGTGTCCTATAACAACAGACGGTCAGACAGGCTTGCAATAATGTCGTTTTTACACATGTCATTGTTAACTGTTGTACAAATATCCTTAAAATACTTATACCTACGTACAAGTAAGTGTAAGAGACTTGTTTTATTGAAGACTAGCTGCGCCCCGCGGCTTCGCCCCCGTGGAAATTTATGTTTCCAACTTTCTTAATTTTTTCTATCATAAGAACCTTCTCCTGACAATAACAAACACAACAAAGAAAGAATTAGCGAAATCGCTCCAGCCGTTCACGCGTGATGCCGTGACCAAGGAAAACGGGTTTCATTTTTATATATATAGAATATTGTAGTTATGGGAGCATATTATGCGAGTTTGAATAAGTAGGAACCGATCATATTATTAGCTAGATATTTAAATAGGTACTTTATATATTTATAGGTTACATAGTTTAAGTTACATTATACCCTAAATGGCTAAATAAAACCTAGATCTAGATCTCGAATTTCCCCAAACTAAAAAGTTTGAGAACCACCGTAGCGGATAAGACGAACGCTTTAGAGCAAAACCGCACTAGCGGCTAGGCCGGCCGCAGCGGCCGGTCGCGGCGGCGGCCATCGAGATAGAAGCATGCGCACCTGGCCGCGCGCGGCCAGCGGCCACACCGAGCCGCAGCGAGCAGCGAGATCTAAGCGACGCATTTGCGGCCCGTGTTCAGTCGCTGGCCGCGTTGCAAATCGCAACGTCTACGGCCAGGTCGCTAGTGCGCTATTGCCCTTAATTTCTAATTCCGAGAAGACGATGATACAGTTGGCATGGCAACACAGTATGAGCCGCGGCTCACGCACGCGGTCCGTCCGTTAATCCGTTTCCGTCCGTTGCGTTTGGAAAACAAAAACAATACGCGTGGTAGCGTGCTGCGGCCGCGTTTTCTCAGGTTTTCTTCTGTCGGTCATAGAGATGGGTTTATGCCGGGCATTTACTGGGCGCATTGAGTAAATGCCGAATAAATGTCTTTTTATGCCCTTTAAATGTCCAATCACAGGGCAGATATTATAATTTTGTTATCCATTATGTTCTTCATTCTTGCTTTTATAACTTACATAAAAATGACTTTTTTTAACATAGCTAAAAATAATTTGTAGATTGACTGAGGAAAAGTAAGTAGGACGTACCTATTTCATAAATAAGTATACCAGATAAAGTAAATAAAAGTGAGTTTTCGTTTGTCTGTAGGTATTTGTATGTGTTAGCTCGGTATGTTCGCACTGGTCATAGCTAGCGTGCAATGAAGTAAAGTTAGTACTCAATCCATTGCTCTCGCTTTGCACTACAAGGTACGAACTTCACTTCACTGCGTTCCGCGCATCGCAGTCAGTACTTCCCCGAGTTTAAATTAAACTAAACTTGTTTGCGAGTCGCTAACTTGCTTTGTAGTCCAGTGATTTAGGCACGTAAAGATTGAAGTAAAACTAGTAAAAGTAGGTACTTAAAAAGTGTATTGATTAAGTGATTTTTGACGGATAAACATTGTTACCTACTGCTACTCTCTCTACGTGTAGACTGTCAGAACCCTGGTAGTAGCAGAGCTACTACTGCTGTTTGTTGGTAAGTAGGTACCTACCTAATATTATTCCTATACATTTCATTTTCATGACGTAAAAGCTTTTGATGGGTGTTTTATTTCCGATCTCGGTATGTAATGCCGCGTACAGATCTATGAACCGCGTCTGCAATACAAGGCAAATGTTCCATTCGCAGATGTGGACGTGCTGCGCACCCGAACCGAACACTTATACCTACGAACAACCTAAATACCTACAAGTTTCAGTTTCCATCGTGTGCGCGCGACTTTATCGTTAGCTCAGGCGCGGTCCCAGGGGGGGGGGGGGGGGTCACGGGGGTCGTGAAACTGACCTCAAACGAGGGATTACAAGCTCCGAAAATCAAACAAATTTTCAGGACCAGGACTTAACCTCTGTTTCAGGTGAGTTTGCAACTGCAAAAAATGTAATGCCAAACAACTTTCGCACACAGCTAGATCATTAAAATTTTCGAGGCTTGCTTCGCTCGCCGTTGATTCTATAGGTTATAGTCTGGTTGTCCTCGTATTTCGTTGATATTCGACGAAACTCATAAAATGTTTATTAAGGATATAAGCGAACTACGAACCTTATTTGTGTTTGAAGAATACCAACGTTTCATCTCTTAACGAGAGACGTAATGAATTCGTCAAACTACATTTGTTTTTATTATAAATTGTTCTTAGCAGCAAATAATCTTAAAACAAAGAAGCAAATAATGAATTTGCTTCTTTGTCTTGCTACGCATGCCTCACCAATTTAAATAAAGTCTGCGGCTCATTCCATTTGCTGATATAAATTTTCTAAGCATTGCAAATATCCAAAATTTTCAGGGCTCGCTGTTATTTATTCTCCCATACTCTTCTGGACCACTTTGTGACCAGCTGAAAAATTTCGGCGGCTCGCTCCGCTCGCCGTTACATCTTTTTGTATTCCTTATTATTTGAGTCGTCCTATATTTACCACCGCAAAATCTAAAGTATTCGGGGTGTCGTTTGACTAGCTATATTTCTTTTGTTAAAGGTTGGTACTTTCTTGCTTACTTTTCCCCAAACGGAAGAAAAATCACAAAAAAAAGATGAGGCTCGCTCTTGTTAGGAGTTAAGGGCCAGGATGTCGTGTTAGCAGTCAATATGCAAAACACTGCAAAAGATGTAACGGATCGACAAAATTTCGCGACTCACTCCGATCGCCGATGGTATTTTATCTTTCACTATATTTGGTCCAGTGCTCTACACCCGTGGGCACCTATAGTTCACTTTGCCCACCACCGCGAAAAATTGACAAAACTCCAAATTTTTCGCGGCTCGCCCCGCTCGCTGTTACATCTTTTGGAAAGGTCAAGGTGGGAAAGAGTTTGTGGTTCAACTGCTTTAAGTAAAATATCACTTCGAATAATGACCGCACCCTGTACATCATCTGCCACGGAACGCTCATTTAGTACCCAGAGCTTTATCCACAGTGTAAAAAGGAACCGCCTTACAACAGAAAGAGCAGCTAAAATCTCGTATTTAGCATAGGTACAATTGGAATTTGATTAATAAAAAAGATGAAAATATCTTAAAATTTTTATCAGACAATGATGTTACAACGGAAGTGAACGATATTTTGAGGGAAATGACGAATCTGACCGAGAGACGACAACAGGAGAAAACATATTAATTGACCCTCAAGCAGTCAAGCATCAACTTCTCAGACCCAGCCGTTAGAATTTATTCGAATTGATCCTCTGAATTTTAATAATGAATGACAATTGTTTTATTGCGAGACGGTGTATTTGACATCGACGTTCAAGCAACACTGATACTTGGGAAAGATTTATTAGTGATATTTAAATAAATATAACAATAACATAATAGGTAGGTACCTACTCCTCGTGTATTAAGTTTTATCAGCAACAAAATAATATATTTTGTGCTATTTATACATTTTCCCAACATATTTATATATATATTTTATTCAAAAAGTCTAAAACTACAAGCGTAGTTTCTGCCCTGTCATCGGGCATTTATTTGGGCAAAAACTCGTTTTTGCCCAATCTGCCCTGTTTATGCCCTTTTTGCCCAATTGGGTTTAAACCCTCGACCCATCTCTACGGTCATCATCGTCAATTGTTCTGTGGTCGGTCGTAGTCAAGTATCCATAAGTAGAGTAGTTTGTTTTGTGGTCGTAGTCTTTGGTTTTCTTCAAGAAAACCGAAACTGAAATTATGATAAACTTTCATTTAGCAATTTTCTGCTGCCTAAGTTTATGTCTTACTCATGCGTCTGAAGAATACTGCCTGAAAGACGATGTATCCTGTACAGCTGGCGGCGGCCGAGAAAAGTACAACAAAGGTAGTACCTTTAGAACGTTTCAGTAGTAGAATTGTAAATTATTTATATACTTTGCTTGTATTACCACACAGCTTTTTAACTATTTCCATAGAATCAAAGGAATTGTCTACAAAAATAACATCTGCACTAAATCAATTTTCCCCTTGTAAACGGGAAAACTGTGGCTGCCATAAATCAGTAATAAATTTGGACCTGGCACCCTACAAAGATGGAATTACAAAGGATCAGTTTGCTGTTGCTCGGACTAAAGGAACAAAATATCAGGTATGTTTTGATCTGTGATGTGAAGCATATGTGCGTTTGCCTCACTAGACTTACTGTCATCTTAATTACTTTCAGATTATTCAAGGTAAACTGTATAGGGAGCAAGACTGTCACTTCCCAGCAAGATGCACTGGCATAGAATACTACCTCAAATCACTAGCTACAAAGATGCCAGACATGGAATTAGCCATCAACACCAGAGACTGGCCACAGTTGAACCGAGCCTGGGGTCATCCTAAAGCTCCAGTGCTGTCTTTCAGTAAGGTTTTTATCACAATGGTTACCTACCTACACCATTATTGATATTTTTATCATCTTTTGTTAAAATGACATTTATTTGGATGTACACAACATTAGGAAGGTAACATATATTCGAAGTACATGACTTCGAATATATTGTCACATTACTGGTTATTGCTCTCTTTAAAAATAAAAATCTTACCCCAACCAGAAATGTTTATTCTAACAATACACATGTATCTATGCATTACTACATTTATTTACTAATGACTAATCGAAGAATAAGAAGATCATTTCAAGTACTTACATTCTTCAAAGTTCTTATTTTATTTCCAGACACATGACTACTATGACATCATGTACCCAGCCTGGAGTTTCTGGGAGGGTGGACCGGCTATATCCCTCTACCCTACAGGCATAGGGCGCTGGGATAAACATCGCATCAGCATAACTGCAGCAGCAGAGAAGTAGGTACCTATTTTTGTTACACACTTAATAAGTAACCCCCGAACTTAATACACCCAGGTGATTTACTGCAGGTGAATTATGTCTACCGGGTGGAATATTCAAACGCAACTCAGTTGTAAGCATGTCTCATGATTTTTTGACAGTTATCAATGAAAATTTGTAACTAGAGACATGAATAATTTAAACCCTGAGTCTCGTTTGAGTATTCAGAGGAAGCTTACTTCTGTCTTAAATTTTAATGTTTTTCAGATATCCTTGGGAAAAGAAGGAAAGCAAAGCATTCTTCAGAGGCTCAAGGACTAGTGAAGAGAGAGATCCTCTTATATACCTTTCTCGCTCTAATCCAGAACTTGTGGATGCCCAATATACTAAGAATCAAGCTTGGAAATCTGATGCTGTGAGTATATTCTACGTTATACTGTGTTTATTTAGCTTACAAAACTTCGGTAAAAGTCATATTTTTTTTAAGGATACTCTCTATGCTCCGCCAGCATCAGAGGTCTCTTTCGAAGACCACTGTCAATACAAATACCTGTTCAACTACAGAGGAGTGGCGGCCAGTTTCCGATTGAAACATTTGTTCCTGTGCAAATCTCTAGTCTTTCATGTTGGAGACACATGGCTTGAATTCTTCTATCCCTCGTTAAAACCATGGGTTCATTATGTGCCCATCAGCTCAACAGCCACAAAGGAGGACATAAAGGAAGTTATTGAGTATTTCAAAGAGCATGACTCGGTAGCTAGAGAGATAGCAGAGAGAGGCTTCGAGCACATTTGGGAGAACCTCACAGAAAAAGATGTTAAGTGTTACTGGAGAAAGTTGCTGAAGAATTATTATAAGCTTGTGAAGTATGAAGTGGAAAAGGATAAGGATCTCATTTTGATAAATTAAATTCTAACAGCATTCTGAATATAATTGGTGGTTTATATATACTTCCGTTTTATTATTCATAGAAAAAATATTTTTTAAAACGAAGAAATAAATTCAAACCAGCTACTACATAGCAAAAATATTTTATTAAGTTATTAAAAAAGTATGTAATTTCTTAAGATCTCAAGGTTCTTCAATCATATCAAAGACACTTGACTAATACACTGGGAATTTAAATTTCGATAAGTTTTTTCCATCTATTCAAACTTACAACTTAGACTGTTATGTTCAGTCATAAAACTTAATCAGTCTCAAAATACGCAACATCCGTTTAGTTAAAAACAATGTGCGTTGAAACATTATAACAATCTTATCATGCCAAATGCAAGCCACAAATAACTAATCAAAATGTAAATTGACAGAGTTGATAAACATTCCAAAAATGTATTTGATTTACCTACCGTACAAACAATTAAGAATCACGCACATACTTTCATAGTATGGAAAAACGGTATCACAGAAGTGGGTAAAAATTATTGATATTCATGAACAAATCGGGTTTACTTGCCTGTTCATTTTCTTTGAGTAATTAACTCATAATTGTTACTGTGTTTCCTACTTTAAAATTGAACTATATTATATTGCAGATTCCTAAGTTGTTTGCATGAAGCTATGAATTGTATTTATTAATCTACTTGGATAGTTTGCGCTCCAGTTGTTCAGCAATCGCCTCAAGGAAGTCTTCGGTGTGTAAGTACATCCCCTCTTTAGTATCCTTCAGGCCATGGATGCAGATCACCAGATCCTTAGTCATTTTGCCGCTGTCGATGCATTCGACGCAGGCCTGAAATCAAGGTGCGGTTTATAACAAAACAGTGACTTTACAAGTTGGTATCATAGACTGATTAGATGTTGGGAATTTTTTTGCAGTTAAAAGCCCCAACTGTTTCGTAAAATGAAATGATAAAGAGAGGTGCAGATAAGGGGTTATAAATACGCGACAGTCGTCGCGTCGCGCTGTTTGCGTATCTTATCTGTTATCACTGCTTTCTTAAGATGGAAAATATTCCAGATTGCAACCCATTAACCACTTTCAAATCAATCTGAACTGAACCCTCAAATGCTGCCTCACCTCTTCAAGAGCAGTAGCAAAACGATCCAACTCGGGCGTGTTGTCCAGTTTAGCACGATGTACGAGTCCTCTGGTCCAGGCGTAGATAGAAGCCACTGGGTTGGTGGATGTCGGTTTGCCTTGCTGATGCACGCGGTAGTGACGGGTGACGGTCCCGTGGGCAGCCTCAGACTCCACCGTACGACCGTCTGGGCACACCAGAACTGACGACATCATGCCCAATGAGCCGTAACCCTGGTACAATTAAAAAGATCGGTCAATTAGATCGCCACAGGAACGAAAATTCATTTGAAACGAGAAATTTATATTTAGCAGTTTTTAGATTGACTCTACTAAGCAAACAATGAATCGATCATTCATTAGAAAAGAGCTTTAAATTAGAAAAGAACGTCGTGGATAGTGGACGTCAATTAGTTCTAAATAAATCTGCACTACTAGTATGTAGTTTACCTGAGCAACAACATCGGACTGTACATCTCCATCATAGTTCTTACAGGCCCACACAAATCCTCCGGAGCTCTTCATTGCTTGCGCAACCATGTCATCTATCAGTCTGTGCTCATACCAGATCTTGCTCGCTTCGAACTTTGCCTTGTAGTCGCTAAAACGTAACAAAACCTCTTATTACGTTTATGATTTGTGTTCTGAAGTGAAGTGATTTTCCTAGATCCATTTACATGGTCAACAATCTACAATAGACGATTGTCTTGTCTAGCTAGTGCTTACATAGAAACAGACTCCTATCATCAGAATGATTATGCAAAATGAGTTCGTTGGATAAGGTTGCAGGCAGCACACACATAGGCTTACACATGCGTATCGAAAGTAGCTACAATCTCCTTTAGATGACATTGATTGAAGGTATGAAACGTTAGAGCGTTTTAATGGGCTCACCAATTGGTTATTCAAACTTCTTTATCTCGGTCCAAAACTCATTGTTGATCGGAGCTTACCTTACCGGTTTTTCGGTATACTGACCTCTGATATATTTCTTCGAAGATGTCCTTGAAACGGCCATCGTATCTTTTGAGAATTGTATTCTTTGTCGACAAATATAATGGCCATTTCTTTTGCAGTGCAACCTGAATAATAAACTCTTGTTATTTCTATTATCTAGGACTACTAATAATAGATGTCTTATTGTTATCTGGTAAATTGTTACCTGGAAACTGGAATGTGCAAATGCACGGATAGAGTCATCGATATTGTACATGCCCATAACAACTCCGGGGGTCTTGAAGTCGAACAATAGGCGGTTCTCCACCGTTCCATCATTCGCCGTATAAACAAGTTCCACCTGTTTGGGGTAAAAACAAGCCGCTTAATATAAAAACTGCTCTTTTATTTATATAACAAAGCGCTTATATCTTCGTCACGTCAATGGTCTTTGATAAGCTTAATTGTGTTTCTTTTATCTTTCTTTGACTTATATTTTTAGTGCATAAAGGTCGAATAGTATTTTACAAAGTTGTTATCGAAAGTTCAAACAACTTCATAAATTATATCTATCCCGTGAACATACCGAACTTCGTTACGTGTAGCAGGTTGTAATTGGCTGATTTGATTCCCGCTATTCACAGATGATTAGATTCGACTTACCTTCCCCGGTTTAGAAATCACCATATCCTGTGCCTTGTATTGATCTCCGTGAGCGTGACGCCCGATCACAATTGGCTGTGTCCATCCCGGGACCAGGCGCGGAATGCTCTTGCAGAGGATCGGTTCCCGGAACACGGTTCCCCCGAGGATGTTACGAATTGTACCGTTGGGACTAAGCCACATTTTCTTTAGTTTGAACTCTAGGAGAATACATTTTATGATTAGCTAGCGACTCTGATGGGGAGCTACATATAACTGAAAAGCTTTACAAGTCTGGTTATTCCATGTGGAGAGAGGTACTGCACTACCTACACAGGTGGTTTAATCTGTGACTCGTATACGGACCTGTGGTAAAGCCTCTTCAAAAGATTCTAACATGGTGGGTGAGTAAACGAAGGGTATGGAATTCAAATTATAGAGATAATGTTTGTGTTACTTAGTAAGTGTTGTATATTCACACCGAGACAAAGTGCCCTCTCGTGTTTGTAAGAATCATCAGCCTGGACCTCACGATATAGGCTCGGCCTAGTGTGAGATCCATCGATAAAATTTGGGTGGTTTTAATAGGCCATAATAATAATGTATCATAATAAAATGTTAACTCTACCTACCTATGCACGTGCCTAAATGCTGTAAAATGATTGTTTTTGCTGCAAATAAGTATATAATGTTACCTTCAACCCTTTGCTCATCAGGAGTGATAGTGGCGCACTTGATACCAACATTGTGTTTAAGCATAGCATAGGAGGCGTCGATGGTAACCTGGTCATCGGTGGCATCTCGATGGGGCAGGCCCAAGTCGAAGTAAAGGCAGTCCAGCTGGTAGAAAAGGTCAATTATCAATTTGCATAAAAGTAAGTAGGTAATGGTGATGAAAGTTCTGACGCGGCGGGCGAAGATTCCTCTTCGACGGAGGAGGTTGCGAGTTCGATTCCCGCCTAGATAAATGGTGTTTTGGGTATTTTAAATATTAAATAAAAAAATGTCTTTCGACCTAATGTAAACTTTTTTTTTTCTTTGTATTATGTTTAGCACATAGATAGTTTAGCAGTCATCTAGTACCTAGATATACTTAACACAAGCTCTGATTAGCTTGGGACTGGATCATGCTGTGTGGGTGGAATGTCCAGCATTATTTTTATTTTATTTAATGTACGGGTTTGGTCGCTAAGTGTTCCGTGAAATATACTTCAATACCTACCTACTTTTATTTTATGTGCCGCCAGACCAGACGAATAATAGGTATTTTGTAGTTAAGCTACGTCTGTCGTCAACCCCAGTATTTACGAAAACTCAATGACTTAATTGGCACGAAACCCCAGTGGAAAGAAACCAATAAAAAGGCAATGAATCAAGCAATTGAACACAAGTGTTCGCAGGCAATCAAAACCATACCAAATCGAAAGTAAAATAAATTGACCCATTTAGATACTACAGATAAACAAGCTGTAGGTACCTTACCTACTATACTAGTTTAAATGTTTTGATAACCTATTTATTAGATGCATTAATACTATCTCGGTACGTGATAGATTCGCAGCATTGACTTTAATTACTGCATAATGTGTTTAGGTATTTAATTACAGTACTGGTTTGTTTAATGTATGCGATGTTTTTGGACCTTGAACTAATTTTACCTTAACATAGGGGAATATGAGTCTTTCCTTGATCTTCGCCCAGATGATGCGGGTCATTTCATCTCCATCCATTTCCACGATTGGCTTTGCGGCCACCACTCTTTTAGCAGACCCATCTATGGAGAAAAGCTGATTTATGTAGGCAATAGCAATAAAAAACGGGCCACGGCATTGTCGCAGTGTTAATTAAGTATTTTAGCACAAGACTCTTTATTTTTGACAAACGGGTTTCGCTATATGAGAGCATACGAGAGTTTTATTAAGTGCCTATTCATCCATTCCTAAATAGGCCTAGGTACCTACTTTAATAATTAAATAAATCGTTATAAAGCCAAAAAGTAAAATCTATGTTTTCGTAATTTTGTTTTCAAAAGGTTTGATTAAACTAACTACCTAGACCTACACGCAAGTTTTATGAGCTACGACGCTAATTGCAACCTTAAATATTTTTTAGAACATGGACTTTGAACAACAACACTTTTTGGAGCCGTTTGTCATTTAATTTTATTAATTTTAATTGCGTTCAATTGCAAACCACTCGTTACGAATGTTATGTTATTAACATCACCGATGCTATAAAATATTACTTATAAGAAGGTTACCTAACCATTAAATTATAATAGTTTTACTCACAATTTCTTTTTCCAAAGCCGATTTCAGTCACACTTTTCAACAACTGTTTCGCATTGTTTCCGGGCATTTTGCGTCTTGCGAGTAAACGTGGCGTTATTAATTTATTCTGCACAACAATCGAGCATTCACGACAATACTCGCTCAAGTGCACAGGATGTTAGGCAGGGCAGGATCAGCTGGTACTGGATTGGATGGAGCGAGAGGGCGTCGGCGTCGGTCGTGCTGTGCGACGGAGATAAAACTAGCTTGTTTGAAAGCTAGGGATGTGCGTCGACTTTATTGTTATCGAATTGTCTGCGTATCGATGTCTGAACTCGATTGTAACTCCATGACATTTTATCCACAAAATAATTGGAATCTTGCTCCAATATGAAACGGCGGGTAGCTATAACTGTCATTGCTTGACTTTGTCTCACTGTTTATAACTGTCTGTGTTATCATTACCTCCACCATTGCTCTTTTACGAAGTTGCGAGCTTTGATCCTGAACTCTAGGTGACTATGGTTAAGTAGGCCCTAACAACTAAGGTGCATTCCGAAATATGATTACAGCGCTGATAGCGATCTAATCGATATTTTGCGTTCCAAATTAGATATGATACTGACAGTTGAGTTCTATTATGAATTCGGAACACTCATGAACGCTTTCACGGTCACGTGATGCGGTGTCAAATGTCAGTCAGGTACAAGTAAACAATGAATGATATGATAATTGGCAGTTTATACAGAGCGCTCACAGTGATTTCGGTTTGTAGGATGGTCGGTGATATCGCAAAATGGCGCATGTAATGACGTCTCTGTCAAAACTGACGTTTACTCTGTCAAAACTCACAATAAAATTCACAGAAAAATACTACTCTACGTACAATGACATTTGACACGCGACTCGTGACCGTGAGCGCGTTTACAAGTGTTCCGAATTGATAATGGCCCTCAACTGTCAATTTCGTGCTAACTTATTTGGAACGCCCACTAACGTTGAAATCGCTAACGGCGCTGTAGTCGTAATTCGGAAAGCACCCTAAGTAGGGATACCTAACTGGGAACACGAAAGTTGAAAGGACCTCTCTATAAACTTACTTCACATAAAGTTTTCCCTTCTCAGAGCTTACGAGTACCTACCATATTAGACGTATATGTATATTATCACAACAAATATATTATCACAAAAAAACATATCAAACAAAATATGAATTTTGAAAATAAACGTCAATCGAGTAGAAATCGATGAATTTTCTAAAGATCGATTCAATGTGTGTTTTCGCAGCCCTAACCTTTCTTTGTCGATTTATGTTTGCAACACAGCGCAAAAATATGAGAAGGCCAACTATTCACTATAAGTTTGATAAACATGTTTTGAAGTTTTGATACTTATACAAAGCATACTTATTTAAGTAGATAATATTCCTGTAAACTCCGCTGTTGTGAAGGTCAATCTTCTAAACTGCCAATTAAGTAAGTATCATATCAGTCATTGTTTACTTGTACCTGACTGACATTTGACACCGCATCACGTGACCGTGAAAGCGTTCGTTCATGAGTGTTCCGAATTCATAATAGAACTCAACTGTCTATTCAAAGTCCTGTACTTAACAATGACCTTTGAATAGAGGACATCTAGCAGCAGCTTTTAGCTGTTTAAATATACCTATCTATATCTACTATGTTTTTGCGAAGGGGCGTGAAGTGACCACAGATGTAGGAATATCTACATCTGTGGACGTGACATAGCTACAAGTAGGTAGGTAAGTACTTCTACTATAATAAATATCGGAAGGTAAGTACCATAGTAGATAGGTACCTACCTATCCGGTCAAAATGTTATTTATTCATTGGTCCCTGGAGACGTCGTCGTCGTGTCACTGACCGGGGCGGCGTCGTCCTTGCTACATCCTATAGATAGATAAAGAGAGCATTGTACCAAGCTGCGCGTCCGCCTACAGTCCGCAAAAGCCGAAGACCGGTTCCTGCCCCTTGACAGGCATGTTTAATGTAAGAGCTTTTTGTGTTACAGAGTTCCACTTCTGTAATCTCTCCACTGTGTTTCGGACCTGCGCTGCTGAGCCCCGCCCGCCTCCGCCTAGATAACCCACTGTCGCCGGCCGGCAGCCGGCAAACTTGCGTGTGTGTGCTAAACTGTGTGCGGTGCAACCGGCCACTGAGCCGGGATATAGATAATTCGTGAGTATATTCATTTATTAAACCAGCTTTGAGGCAATCAGTTGCCTAGCAACTACAAAAAGCACGGACAAAGCGACCAATCAAAGCGACAATATCAACCCTTCATAAATAACACTGCGACTAGAGCTCACACCGAGTCACCGACAATGCAACGGGTTATCCAACATGTAGCTCTGAACTGTCGGTCGTAGACCGCATCCTTCACAAAAACGGGATTTTTTCATCTCAAAAGTCTCTCAACGCAGCGGCGGAGGTAGGTGTGTATAAATAAATGCATGCCCCGAATAATGGCTATTTTAACATACCATCTGGCTGCAGTTAGTGTGAAATGTAATTATTAGATAGCGTGCAAAAGTGGTTTCTTTTGTAAATTGTAGCATTGTACCTATGTAGGTATCATGCATGAATGTGTCTGTGTTAATCGGGTCATCTTGGAGTAAAAATGCAATAATTAATCAGCCATTTTCGCTTTGACTACCTTACCTATCTTGGGAACAGTAGGTACCTATCAAGGTTTAATCGTGGGTAGGTTGGTAAGTAATAACTTGTTGTACAGTTTTAGATTAAAATCTACCAGACAGTTAGGTTTTTTTTTGCGTTATCGTATCACGCACGTAGGTACCTACTTACCGAATCCGTGCATTGATAAACAGACTCTATAGTCTGATTATCTCTATAGGTACTCTATATAGGTACCTACATATAGATACCTACCCATTTTGCGACACGTTCCAAATCAAACTTTATCCTTATTGTCTCGTAAATTGGAAAAAAAAACATACTTAATCCGCAGCCAAAAATACCTACCACGTTACAAAATAACAGACAAAGCAGTGTGACAAAAAATAAGGAATCATGTTTGTAGTGGACACACTACAGATGATTTCGCTTGTTGCTTATAGAGGTTCACCCTCTTCATTGATTAATTGAAGCAATAAAGCATTTGTTAACCTTCTGCAGCGAACATTCATGTCATGTACATAGGTGTTAAGATCATCGATTGAGAGAAGTTCTTAGGAATTTCCATCTGTTTCACTCGTTGCACTGGTAATGATGTTATTAAATAGGTAGGTAAGTGATCAAACGTTTACCATCATAATAAGTGCGGCCTAGTCATGCTTATTTACGTATATAAGTTAGTAAAACCTTTATCTGTGCGACGCAAACAATTCGCATTAGGTATGAAATGTACATTATGGCTATAAATTGGTGCCGCGTATTGACCTTGTTACAGTTACGAGTACCTATCGCTTGTTCTGTGCTGTTTTTCCACCTGATTCTGTGCAAAAGAGTAATAGATGAGGTTTCAAACAAATGTCTAGCCACGATAAAAAAAATACTACGGTCAACGTTATTGACCGAGCGAGCGTAACATCTCTGCTTCAAGTCTGGTAAAATTTGCTTTAGTCTGTCAATTTGTTGGTCCTCCTCTACGGTCGTAACTTACAACCGATCTGGACAAAACTTGCTGTAGGTGCAGGATAACGATTACAATAGAGATGATTTTTTTGATTTTTGATCTAAGGGGTATACTTACAGACTTCCTCCAAAATAGGGGCAAAAAGAAGGCAACTGAATATCTCTGCATTGTAGGATCCGATTTCGATGGTTCTTTTTATTTTGATTTAAAAGACAGTAACTTTAAGTTGGTCTCATAAAAATCTCATAAAAAAGAAAATCTGATCAGGATCATCGGCATGAGGAGCAGAATAGCTCTTCAAAGTGAGTATGTGCTCGCGAGGTCTGCTGTGCGCAGAATTAAGTATACCTATAAAATATCATTGCATTTCTTTGCTTGCCGGCTATATAATTTTAAGGCGAATAGTAGGGTGGATAGTGGCGCCACTACATATTTAATTTTATAATTACGTTATACAAAGGAATTATCAAAAAATCGGACCGCGCGTAGACGATATCTATCATAAGCTTTTTTTAAATGTATCTTTAATAGTATTGTACTGTATTATTTAGGCAGATACTTGTTTCAAGAGTTTAATTCCTATTGGTGGCCACCAAGCTCTCCAAACAAGGTTTTTGATTGAATAACACAAAACAAAACTATTACAGATACATTAAATAAAAGCTTGTGATAGGTATCGTCTACCAGCGGTCCGATTTTTTGATAATTCCTTTGTATAACTTAATGATTAAATTAAATATGGTCGTGGCGCCACTATCACCCCTACTATTCGCCTTAATCTAAGGTCTTCATGGATTTATCTTGGTCGTCAGCTCAGAAATATAATATATATTTCTGTGGTCATCAGATAGGATTATGTTATAGGCAGTGAACCATCTCGATCGAATCTGGTTATAGGTTAAATTGAACATAAGGTGCTCTAAGGTGTTATTAGGTGCCTTTGTTAATAGTTGTATTTTCTTAGTTTATAGAAAATCAAAATGTGCGGCAGCGTGCGTTTACTGCGCGCGGCTAAGCCGCTACGACGGCAGTGGCATTGCCGACTCTCTAGCAGCTCTGCTGGGCCGCCGAACCCAGGAGTACCTTATACCAATCTTAGCATAGGAGTACCGAAGGAGATTTGGCAAGATGAGCGAAGGTAAGCGTATAGTCAAGTCTGTCTTGATATTTTTCTTTGTAAATTAATGTCCTTCAGTGTTGTTTTCTTCTCCTTTGAATTTATTCTTTGGCCTGTGAAGGGGGCGTCCATTACGTGAGGCTTTTGGGGAGGGGGTCCGAGCCGTATCTCACCTAATCTCACGTGGGGGAGGGGGAGTTTCGGAAAATATCACGTTGGTAATATTTTTTCGACGAGAGAGGAAGGGTCGAGAAATTGCCAAAATCACCTCACGTAGTTTATGGATGCCCCCGTATTTAAGGGTGATGCTCACCAAAAGATAATCTGAAAATTAACAGCTCGTAGCAGCAAAAGAAGGTCGGACGATAACGTTTGAATTGACGTTTTGACGAAAGTTTTTATACACTATACGTCAAAGGAAAGGTACCGGAAGGAAACTGACAAAGCTGCAGATGATCTGAATGTCGAAAGAAAACGAACACCGCCCTAAAAGTTAAATCAACTCCAATGACTATAAAAAGAATCGTTGTTTGTTGCTTCCTAAATTGTTGTTTATTTCCCTAGAGTCGCCATCGTACCAGCCGTAGTTAGCAAATTAGTGAAGAAAGGCTTTAGTGTAAACATAGAAGAAAATGCCGGTGCTTTAGCAAACTTTCCAAACAAGGCGTACGAGGAAGCCGGCGCCAAAGTTACCAGCTTGAAAGACACATTCCAATCAAGTATGTGAACTGCTAAACTGTAACTAAGCTTTTCAATAATAGTGTTTAAAATTGCTTTGTAATCATGTTAAGTATATGTTTTTGGGATGTTGAGCTCGCATAAGACTGTTTTTCTGTTTCAGATATAATATTAAAAGTCCGTCCAGTAGCTGAAAGCGAAATCGCTTTAGTAAGAGATGAGGGTGCGCTTATATCGTTCTTGTATCCAGCTCAAAACCAAGACTTGATTAAGAAATTAGCCGCTAAAAAAGTCGATGCTTTTGGTAAGTTTTTATGCTAAAGTAAAACTAAAAGCTCAGGTCAACGATTTAATAAACAAAAGATAGTTTATTTAACAGTTTGATTGTATCCTTATTGTAGCATTACAACTGCTATGATTTGGCTTTACCTACAAACTCATTATATTTTATCAAAACCTTCATTGAACTCGTTTAAAAAACTTCGTTAACGATGTACCACCATTGTTCTAATTCATTACAGCCTAGCGCAATTTCAACATTTATGCAGAATGTGTTTATTGTAGGTTTGTTGATCTCTCTATTTCGATTAAGATTTCAATGATGCTTTAATGTTGTAAATACATACAATACTTAAGTTAAAGTAAAGTGTAAGACTTTCATATTGGTATTCGGTATCATCATTTAGTTACAACTTCAACATGAGCTGCATTATTAGGTTGCAAAATAACTTCTACTTTAGCACGGGGGGTAGGTACTGCCATGGGGCGTCAATGTCGTCAAAAAAAGGGGGTCGAGCCAAATCTTACCCAATCTCACGTGCGAGAGGGAGGGTTTCAGCAAATAACACGTAATTTATTACGAACCACGGATTTTAGCAGTTCCTTCATAAGTTCGTTTCGTGTTCTCTCGAGATTCTAATTCGTAAAGGAAAATCGTTCACGATTTGCGAAAAATTAATTGCTAAAATTACCTCACTTTATTTATAGATGCCCCCAAAAAGGAACAAAATCTAAGTGGCAAAATATTTCTTAATCTTTATGGTTGATGATTAATGACTTCATTGTCTTCCAGCTATGGACTGCATTCCGCGCATCAGCCGAGCCCAGGCGTTCGACGCTCTCAGCTCTATGGCCAACGTGGCCGGATACAGGGCGGTTATTGAAGCTGCTGCTAACTTCCCGAGATTCTTCTCTGGTAAGCAAACAAAGATCCACGTTACGTAAACGGTTTTCTGAAGAAAGAATATACATTGATTGACTACCCATAAAGAGTAAATACGTAAACTACCTATGCTACTAAATCTACAAATGTCAATACTACTTTATTTTACAAAATTAAACTTATAGGCTAGCTAGATGTTTTAGACGGGTTTCAGAGGTTGATTTTAAAGGGTATTTTTTGCACTAACACCAGTCTTATAACAGAACCTGATTCATACCTAATAATAATGGTAGCCGTTTAATATTTACTAGATAGGTACTAAATCTTTTACGATCGCGCCAATGACCAAACCAAAAAGCGTCCAAAACAAGCGCTCATGCCAGTTTATTAGAAGCCTTAGAAGGTCAATGTCACTGAACAAGGACAATTCCTATCTTCAACCATTCG
Source organism: Eupithecia subfuscata (assembly GCA_963564075.1). Classification (NCBI taxonomy): domain Eukaryota; kingdom Metazoa; phylum Arthropoda; class Insecta; order Lepidoptera; family Geometridae; genus Eupithecia; species Eupithecia subfuscata. The sequence goes on along the minus strand of OY751097.1, from coordinate 8,060,078 downwards.
CACATACCTAGTAGTAATAATTATTATGTGTCGTGAAGTAATATGATTAACAAACAAAAATACAATCACACAAATTAGAATTAGTAGGTACCTACTTACAATTGAAACAATTGAGCTAACTGCAGACTGTTGCAAACATTCTACAGGTAGCTCAACTGATCCATATCAATACCAGTCGGAGGCGTCCCCAACACGCTGGCCCAGTTATAGCTAGTTATGTTTTTCCTAATGAATATGTCCTAGCCCTCTGATCACGCGAGTAATCAACATTATCATTTGAACTCGTGTACGTTCTGAACTTACAGATCGATCAAAGTTTAAACTGCTTAGTGATAACTTGATAAGGAACTGGTTCGATTAGAAGATAAATGTAACCGTTGGCTTTCTAGGCTATTAAAGCACAACACCGGATCTTCAGACATAGTCCTCTAACGGGCTGAATATCTCTGATCTGTCTTCCATAATCGCATACAACATTTGGGAGATATTCGTGAAAAGATTTGATGATCTCAAATCAGAACAAAATCTCGGAATACAGGAGGTTGATGACTTCTTATCAACTGAGTAGCCCACAAGTCATAATAATCTCAGACTGGCTTCCCAGGTCCTTCCAAAAGAGCTGTCTCTTTTACCATTGAAATTTATACTAGAGTGCTCACACACCCATTATCACACATGCTCAAAATGTCACTTTAGACGCGTGACCCGAGAGCTGGTCAGTATTTGGCGCAGCGCATCAGCATTGCTATACAATATACAGCGGGGTAATGCAGCAGCGTCTTGGGCACGCTTCCGACTGGTATTGATATGGATCAGTTGAGCTGCCTGTAGATTGTTTGCTATGAGAGTGAGGGAATAGAGAGTGCACCTGTGTTTGCGCACACAATAGTGCACTTTCATAAGTAATCTGGCTAGTCTCCGATGAGACTGGCCGCCGTGATCGAAATTCGGCTTGGAGGACATTATTATTAGATTCTTTGCAACAGTCTGCAGTTAGCTCAATTGTTTCAATTGTCAATACTAGTTCTGATTTATATGATTGTAATTTTCTTTGTCAATAAAGAATTATTTCCCTTTGACAGAAATCATGAATCACTTTATTTAAGTGACTATTTTAATTTTTAGATTTTGACACTTCTAAGTGTACAGTGACTGTACTAACGGAAATAAAGTAATTTTGATTGATTTAATTTGCTGCAGTTGAAAAGTAAAGTCGCGCAGCGGTGTGCCCTTCCATCGAGCACAAATGAAACTGGCCAGGGGCCTGTGAATGCGTAGCTTTAGCAAGTGTCCTCTCCTCTGTTCAGGTCAGATGACAGCAGCTGGACGCGTGCCCCCTTGCCGCGTGCTGGTGATAGGCGGCGGAGTAGCGGGGCTGGCGGCGGCGGCGCAGGCGCGGTGCATGGGCGCCGCCGTGCGCGCCTTCGACACGCGCCCCGCCGTGCGCGAGCAGGTCGAGAGTCTAGGGGCGCAGTTCATTACTATGGAGATGAAGGTCAGTAGATAGATAATAGGTGGGCGCCGCGCCGTGCGCGCCTTGGGCACGTGCTCTGCCGTGCGCGAGCAGTTCGAGAGTCTAGGGGCGCAGTTCATTACTATGGAGATGAAGGTCAGTAGATAGATACTAGATGGTACTAGTGGGACATGGGCACCGCCGTGCGCGCCTTGGCCACGTGCTCTGCCGTGCGCCGAGCAGTTCGAGAGTCTAGGGGCGCAGTTCATTACTATGGAGATGAAGGTCAGTAGATAGATACTAGATGGTACTAGTGGGACATGGGCACCGCCGTGCGCGCCTTGGGCACGTGCTCTGCCGTGCGCCGAGCAGTTCGAGAGTCTAGGGGCGCAGTTCATTACTATGGAGATGAAGGTCAGTAGATAGATACTAGATGGTACTAGTGGGACATGGGCACCGCCGTGCGCGCCTTGGGCACGTGCTCTGCCGTGCGCCGAGCAGTTCGAGAGTCTAGGGGCGCAGTTCATTACTATGGAGATGAAGGTCAGTAGATAGATACTAGATGGTACTAGTGGGACATGGGCACCGCCGTGCGCGCCTTGGGCACGTGCTCTGCCGTGCGCCGAGCAGTTCGAGAGTCTAGGGGCGCAGTTCATTACTATGGAGATGAAGGTCAGTAGATAGATACTAGATGGTACTAGTGGGACATGGGCACCGCCGTGCGCGCCTTGGGCACGTGCTCTGCCGTGCGCCGAGCAGTTCGAGTCTAGGGGCGCAGTTCATTACTATGGAGATGAAGGTCAGTAGATAGATACAAGGCGCGGTGCATGGATGCCGCGGTGTGTATATCGAACCAGTGTGATTGATCGATTCCGCTGCTGAGGGAATACCGGGAGCAATCCAGAATCTAGACGAGATAATCAAGACTCGTGCCCTCATGAATAATGTAGCTGTACAAAGTACAATGAGTCAAGTCAGGCCGCAAAGCTAGTTCACCTAAAATCTTACATTGTAATGTGTACTTGCAAAACGTGATGCTTATTGTAGAACGTGATTTCTATCTTCCGTATTCAACCTTCATGTTAACTTAAATCTTAATAAACTTCAGTTGCGATCGTCAATTGTTGGAGGACTTATTATTCACGGTATCCCCTACAGTAGCTCCCTATCAGTGAAATAATTTTCAGAATAAGCTCATTATTTCCGAAGATGACTCATCATAACATCCCAACTAACATTTAGGTGATAAGAATAGGCGTTAAATAAGCTACTTAAGAGAAAATTTAAAACCTATGGTTCTATGAAAGGGCTAGCAAATTGCGATATATAGCGTTATAACTGTCTTATAATTCTGATTTGGGCCCATGATTTTATAGCTATAAGTGATTAATTAGTTGTAAAGAAGTGATAAATGACTGGTAATAAAGAGTTACATTAGTGCTATTGAAGTAATGTTTACCACTTTATGTGTAATATAAGCCATACACAGGTTACAACTGCAACTTAAAGTAATAAATTAGTAATAATATCCACTTTAATAACTTGTTTAGCAACAGATGAGTGCTCCCACAATACTATTTATACCTTGAAGATATATTGCAAGTATTAATTAGTAATATACATCGCCCAAACTCTGATTATTTAATTTTTTATCGTACTTTGCGTTTATGATAGACTGTCAAAAGCGTTAAAATGTTAAGCAGTGCGCCTATTCATATCTGACAGTGAAGTTTGAAAGTGAAAAGGTAAGTCAATTACAATTTAGGATAACGGTGTTATAAATTATAAATTCTCGTTGCGGTGGTAAGTTTACTGTGATAATATATACTAGTTTTCATCTCAATTTTGAAGCGCCTCTTAAATAAGCTACATCTGATATTATTAAGTAAGAGGAATTACTGCCACGGCTATTTTTTGTTTCAGTTATGGTTGTAAATATCAATTCTTGATACGTCTATGTGTACTTTAATTGCAAATAGTCAATAATGTAAATAATAAGTTGTTAAATTATGTTTAGAACTATTAATATATTTTCAAAATTTTAAAGGTTATGTTTATGTAATGGCGTTAAATTTTGAATCACCTAAAGTGCCCAATAACTCTGTTATTCGTAACGTAGTGTTAAAAAAACGAGAGCTAGCTCTTCTATGCTACTTGCAGTAGTACAATGTGGTAGTAAAAGTATCAAGATAACAAATTTATAAGTTCAGGTTGCTAAGGTCTTATCTGGGAACTCTAACCCGAATATCTTTAGGGTTCTGTTGTTGTTCGCGTAAAACCATTATGTGAGTCCATCCATATTACGTGCGGCTGAACGATTTCACAAGCAGTAGAAGCCTCAGTGGTCGCCAGCACTACAAGTGGTTCTAAATACCTACGTTAATCTTATGTATTTCCACCTTGTTATTATATTTTTTTTTTTTCAGTAACTTTTCCCAAGACTTGCCGATACGAGTATCAAACTGCCTACCTTCTCGTATTGGACAACGCACTCAGTTTCAACAACACGTTACTCGCGGCGCCCCCCGCGCCCCTCCGCCGTCTATGCGTTTGCTCGCATTGAAAATTATCTATAAATATTTTCTAATTATTTTATTTCAATAAAGCTAATACCTACCAAAAGATGATTCGAATGAAACGATTTTTTTAAGGAAGTGAGTTTTATTTTCACACTGTATGTATAAGAGGAAAAAAGAACATAAATCCGTTATAACTAATACAATAAGATTATATCTTTCGCCGATAAAACACTAGTTTCACTAGCTTTATAAATATTCAAAAATGACGACCTGATTGGCCTGTCAAATACGATGTCAGATCTGATCTGTCAGATACGTTGTCAGAACTACTGAGAGGAAACAAAAAAAATTATATTCGCCGTCGTTGACATCAGTTATTTGTTGTACGGAACCCCTTTGTAAGTTTGTACACAAATATTCCTAAAAACTTCTGTATTACCTAGGGTTAGCCGGGTAATCCTGTTATATAACCTGCAATGATTTAAAGGTGGTTCCTGATGCTTGCAGCGCCTAGCTCTATAAGACTTATAGTTAACACTTCTAAGACTCTAATAGCTTTCCTGTTAGCTCTCAGGGCTCCATTAAACTCGTTAGGCATTGCAAGGTATATAACTAACTCTATTTAAGAACTTCAGCCGTTTGTAAGTCTCAGCAGACTCCCTATAATTGCTTTTAGTGTTTTACGTTTCCTAAAGATTTAAGAGTTAGTTATACAATAGTTTTGACTAACTCCAAGCTAGCTCCTAAAGTTATATATTTTTTCTTTATTTCTATTATGCTTCTTGAAACTTTAATTATTTATTTTTAACGCCGCAGTAGAGTCTAAAGCTATTGTCGGAACTCTTATATGTCGTTTATAATACTGTCAGTGCCAAAAAAAGGTGCCCCTTAGCGCCAAAATGTTTGTTGGGATATCAAACAAACTTTCTTAAGTTCGCACACCTAACCTAACCTAACCTGAATTGTCCAATCATTGTCAAACATTTAGCTCTGCTTACCTTGGGGCTAGATAATGCTGTGTGAATTGTCCAGCATTATTTATTTATTATTTATCTGTGTGGTTCAGGAATACCTAACTAAAGCCTGTGGAATTCATTGACCTAACAGTTTACTATTTCGTCCTGATGTGCCAATTTAGGTGTTACATTTCCTGACCACAACCAACCACAATCAAGCTCATGTTACTCTACGCCAGTAATGTGAACCTGCTTGTAAATGAGACTTACACACATGTGTGTGTAAGTATATATTCGTACGTATTCGCCGTCAGCAATCGATCAAAAAAATTACAGATTGTTATGATTTTTAGAAAATAAATTCGAATAAATAGGCATTAAGGCATGTGACCCTGAACACCGATCAGAAAGTGTGACGTCACTTCTTTCAAAACACAGTTGTGGTGGACCGAAATGATGGACACCGGCAACGTGCTGATAATTTTTTTGGTCCACCAATAAAATCCGCGCTGGTCACGTGGCTGGTGTACTTACAATCTCCTTCACAAACAGTTATATTTCGAAAGAAGTGACGTCAGTCACGACTCCATGACAGTCATGCTCATGAGCGTTTTCGAATGCAATTGAAATTGATTTTTATATATAAGTACCGTAAATATGCATTTTTTTTAAATATTGGGGAAATAGGTATTAACGTAGGTCTAGTTGACTCAATTTCAAAAAAATGTTAATAATATAACCTTTTTTTGAAATTGAGTCAACTAGTCTATTGTTAAAACTTTAAATCATCAGAAATGGGTTCGCTCCAATCATCTAAGTCTACTAGTGTTTAGTTGTATTTCTTTCTACTCGGCAGCTCGCCAATAATCATTTCCTAGATAAAATTAAATAATTAGTGTAACCTAGTTTACTGAATTAATTCAACTGTAGCTCGTAAGCGTCACACAAACCTACTCCTAAACGACAAACACACATTTACTAAGCCACGTGTATTTACTGATTATTATAAAGGTGACTTATAAAGGGTGACACGTAATAGGCTTAGTACACATGTTTCGTGGCACCCTTTATAGGTCACCTTTATTGGGATCCAGAATCACCCCCTTTCAGCCGAAAGGGGGTGATTCTGGATTCGTTCCATCCGGGTGTCCCTTGACACCTCTCAAGTTTATTTTTTTATTTGAAAAAATGCTAGAGACTTATTCCCTACATGTTCGTATTTTTTTACGTGTATTCTTACATTATTATTATTGTTTTTATATTTCAAAGGATCTACATAATTTTTAGGGTTCCGTACCTCAAAAGAAAAAAGGAACCTTTATAGGATCACTTTGTTGTCCGTCTGTCAACCCCCTTTTCTCAGGAACGCGTGAAGGTATCGAGTTAAAATTAACATCAAATACTGACCGTAACCTCTTGGAACCGTGATAAAAATCAAACTTCTTAGTCAACGCAATTAAAAGGTACAGCCGTTTATATCCGAATATTTTGAAATTTCCAAGGTAATAAAATGTACACTAAACCTTAGGGGTACTTCCCGTTGACCTAGACTCATAAAAATTGGCAAGAAGCAAGGCAGCACAAATATAGGAAATTATCTGAAAACCGTGACTTGTAGTTTTAGTCACAAAAAAATAATTTTTGATTCTCGCCTTGGACCAATACCTATGAAATACGCGTGAAAAAGAACACAAATAGTAAGAAAAAACATTTTTCAATTACTTTTTTTACTATATAACGAAAGTAACGCATTGCAAAACTTCATAAAAAATGTAAACATATTCAAGGCCAAAAGATACTCTACTTCACATTGTCTCAATATTTACTCTTCTTATGAATGTCATGCCTGTTAGATAATGTGGACGCGTCGCTTTGTTTGACAAACATGTTTTGCGAATAACGAAGTGAGATATTGTTTTGAATAACAATGTTAAGACTTGAACTTGAACTTTTTGAAATGTTAATAAACGTTTCTCTATCGATCTCCACATTATTCGACCGTCATGGATCGAAAGATTTATCATAAACAAAACAAATTTTAAAAACCAATTACGAATTTAACTAAGTATTAAGTTCATACTTTATTGATGCACAGTTATTACAGACATGTGCCTACATAAATTTAAGAGCACTGTGATCTGCCATTAGGCGTGCTTTTACTCCCGTTGGCACCCTTTTGGTACGGAACCCAGCAACCACAACTATCGCCTCCGCTGTCTGTCTGTCTTAGCGTCCGTCAACGGGCTAAATCAAGAATAAAAAACGCGAGTATTCCCATAAATACATCAAATGTACACTGAGAAAAGGTCCAGATCTTAAAATATTTTTAAAAGGTAGGTATTCTCTAAGGTATATTCTAAAATAATTTTAGATGGTAATTTTAAATTCTTAAAATAATTTTAAAATAATCTGAAGACGTCAAATTACAAAATACAAAGTACAAAATCATTTATTCTTATCATTTATCTATCATAAATTCTTAAAATAATTTATTATTATTATTTTTATTCACCCTATTTCATCCCACTGCTGGGCAAAGGCCTCCCCCGCACCCTTCCAAACTTCTCGGTCTTTTGCAGACTCCCTCCACTCCAATTTATTATTATATTATTATTAGCCGAATTTATCCCACGACTGGGAAAAGGCAAAGGCCTTAAATTAATTTAAATTTCAAATAATTACAATTCTTAAAATAATAAAAAAATTGCCTTTTCCTCCTTATTTCCACGTCAAAGTAAAATTATTATACTTTGACATGGAAATAAAGTGATATTCTTGATTACTGTCGCTTCGGTATCTCATGAATCGTAAAGGGTAGACAATTGAAATTTTCACAGAGGTTATATTTCTCTTGTCGCTATGACAACCAATAATAAAATATAATAAATTTAAAAATTAAGGGGGCCAACGTCCATACCACGTTGAGTACCGATCACCAAAGTGGGCTCGGTCAGTACTTGGATGGGTGACAATATTCATCAGTTTATTAGGGTTTCCTTTGTTTCATTTTGCGAAATAGTTTTGTACGATGGTACGGAACCTTCCGTGTGTGAGTCGACTCGCACTTGAACGCTTTTATTTTTTATTTTCGTAATAAGGACAGTCTAAAGACCTTATTCGTATGGTACCTATGCAGTCTCTTAAATACCAGTAAATAAATATATACATATTAGACGACCTCAGTGGCGCAGCGGGCGAAGGTCCGCCTGCGACGCAGGAGGTTGCGGGTTCGATTCCCGCCTCAGGACAAATGTTTGTACGATCTGCAGACATTTGTTCAGGGCGTTCTGGATGTTTTCTATGTATAATAAAAAAAATATCTATCTATGTAGTGTATTGTATTAAGTATATCAGTTATCTAGTACCCATAACACAAGCTCTGCTTAGCTTGGGACTAAATAATGCTGTGTTAATTGTCCAGTATTATTATTATTATTATGTGTGGTGCCGGCTTAGAATTTGCCCGACCCCAACTCTTCCCGCGGGTGTCGTAAGAGGCGATTAAGGTAAGTATATCCACCGGGGGCGGGCAGCAGCGCCTCTGCAGAACAATTCTACCACCGAACTGCGATCCCCAACCCGCAAGCCCAGCGTGGGGATTATGGGCACTACCCACATGAGATAAAAGCCAACAAGGCGCTTATCAGGGGGAGGCCCGCGTCCAGCAGTGGCCCAATACAGGCTGTTGATGTTGAGGAGATATATATTGGTGGACTATTCACACAGCATCGTATAACCCCAAGCTAAGCCAGATTATGGGTCTAGTAAGTACCCATGACACAAGCTCTGGCTGACAAAGATACCTACTTAATATAATATTACACAGATTTTTATTATATATAGAAAACACCCAAAATACCATTTAGTATTGTTAAGATACTAGTTCGCGAAGAACGACATAACTAGGGCCTCTAATGCACTGATCGTGATTTTCTACCTTTTACTGCCTAGTACTGGTACACAAATCGAAAAAAATCATGCGAAGCTTCAAGCTTCATCCAAACTTTTTTTAAATTCTACAGGAGGAAGGCGCAGGTTCCGGTGGCTACGCCAAGGAAATGAGTGAGGAGTTCCTGAACGAAGAAAGGGCTCTGCTCGGCAGAGAGGCGAGGACATCTGACGTGGTTATCAGCACTGCTCTTATCCCGGGCAAACCAGCACCTGTGCTTGTTTTAGAGGTAACTATTAAGTAACGCGCCCATCATCATCATCTGCCTATATTAGTCCACTGCTGGACATAGGCCTCCCCTAATGAGCGTCATAGCACCCTGTCTTCAGCTTGCCGCATCCAGCATCTGCCTGCAGTCTTTCGCACGTCGTCATTCCACCTGGCCGGAGGGCGTCCTACGTTACGCGTCCACTGGATCAGAATCGGAGCGTACGCGGCGTCGGTATTATCAATATGCCGATAGGGTGCGTCTTTTGGATTTTTCATCGACAATATAGGTATTTTCAAAGAGCAAAATTTTACCGATGACGTCCGCGCAGAAATATGTGAAATCCGGCATCGGTATCGGCAGATATGCCGATCCAGTGCACGCTGTACCATTATACATCAATACAAAGCAACTAATCCTTACGCTCCGTACGCTCCGATACCGAACCAGTGGACGTGTAACTTTAAAGTGAATTTAGTAGTAAAATAGTAATTGTAAATCTTGTGGGACGGCAACATTTTATGTGCTTTCATTTTAATTCGGTTTAGTTTTAGCATCAAAGATCTAAAATTAGCTCTTTTTAGGTTCTAACCAGCTAGAGGATTCTCTTTAACTTTTTTACTCTATGTTAGTAGTTAGCTCAAATGTCCAGCTGTATGGTCTTTTGCGGAAGTAAGGAATATTGATTCTTAGTCTGATTGCGACACAACGGAATCTCAGTCAGACCTAAGACCCAATTATTTTATATAGGGTGCCACGGAAAGGATGTACTAAGGCGAAAGGGGGTGATTCTGGGCATCGAGGGACATCTGGTCATCGAGACGTTTGTTATACGATTTTTGAATTACTTAAGAAACATATTTTCTTTCCTTTTTAAGAAAAAATTGAGGTGGTTTTTCTTCATATTCCTGTTCTTTTACATATATTCTAACATCATTATTATTGTTTTGAAATTTCAAAGGATTCACTTAATTTTTTTGGAATAAATTTATGACAAAACACTGGTTTTTCTGAAAAAACATACAAAAACATTTTTGAATTATTTCGTTATGTTAAATAATGCCTCTAAAAGAACCCAGAAGAAAAACAATATTTGTAAAATATAAAACAAAATGGTATCCTATCCAAAATTCAAATCGTTATTCACAAGTTGATCCTCTCGGCGGCGCGGCGTCCAGAATCTTCCCTTTTGACTTAGTACATCCTTTCCGTGGTACTCTGTATATCTCCGCGAAATAGAATTCATTCTCCACATGTCATTGATATTATTTTAAATTGGTGGCAGACAGTCACTATAAAACTCGATAACACATACCAATTTAGTAGGCCGTGTAGACATTCAGATGTTTTTCACGTGCGTTTAAAATTAGAACATGACCTCATCGACGCGTAGTAAAATTTGGTACATTCGTTCACAACATGTGGCGGTTATTTTTATGTAGTAAGATAACACGCGAATAACTTAACTTATGACCTGAGATCATTGACCTGTGTTTACAAAGTATACAAAGGCAGGACGATTTCTTTTTAATTTTCTGTAAGTAATTATAACTGTGGTTTTAACACAACACAACCATACACGAGAGGAATATACAGGGTAATTTTAACTATTTAGTGCTGCAACTTTTTATACAAAATAAAATGGTTTAATATTTTTTGACGTGACAACGTCTTATAATTCGATAGAGCCGACTGCACGCACGAAAAAACATGACGTCATGCGGCGTTACCTCGTCATGCGGCGTTAGCTCGCTCTGAGGCGTTCCATGTAAGGCTTGAAGTGCAAGCGAGAGCGCTCGACATCCGTCTCTCTCCTACTTGAGTGAGCGATGCGTCTGCGTTGTCACGTTCAACTATCGTCAGTAGGTAAACCGACTTTACAGACAACCAATTTTTTTTTATACAAAATAAAATGGCTTAATATTTTTTAACTACTTCTGGCACGTTAGCCCTTACTATTAAAATCAATATTTATGTGAGATCTAGGTAAATAAAGCAGTTATGGGCATGCAAAACCGCGAGTTTAACTTTAGATCGAATAAAAAAAACGAAATGTGTCTCTGATCTTCCATTTCATTGAAAACTTCTCTAGTTCATGGCCATTACAGGTATACCACTTGTGTAAAATTTCATTTGAATACCCTGAAAACTACAAAATTTCGCTCGTAATCGTTTTGTAAGCCTCTTTATCATCGTTCGGTAGAACTTGTGCCAGAAAGCAAGAGGTAGAAGCAATTGCAATTATGGTAGCCTTTTTAAAACTCAACAGCATCACTTTTTTTTTAGTATAGTGGCTTTTTTAACCCTCATACATAACTTTTACGATGTTTTTTACGATATTTGAATTATCTGGTCGTATAATTTTAGATCACTAAAAGACTAGACCTACCAAGTAACGTAATACAAAAAAGTCAATAAAATAACATATCAATATAATAAATCAAACTAATTTCACGTCCACCAAGAGTGAATAAGTTCCTTCTGGGAAAACGTGCTCTGTATCATGTAGATATTCTTATTGGGCATAGTAAACACCTAGAACCTTATCAAATATCTGTAAACCGTAGAAACATTTTTCTCACGGCGGGAATTAAACCCAAACGTCCTGCGTCGCAGGCGGACCTCCGCAAAAAGCGTCACCGAGGTCGTGGGGAAAAAAAAACTTTTTTTATATTGTGACCACAATCTTATCTGATGGTGAGACGATGTGACCGAAGGTTGACCACAATCTTACCTGATGGTAAGACGATGTGACCGAAGGTTGACCACAATCTTATCTGATGGTGAGACGATGTGACCGAAGGTTGATCACAATCTTACCTGATGGTGAAACGATGTGACCGAAGGTTGACCACAATCTTACCTGATGGTAAGACGATGTGACCGAAGGTTGATCACAATCTTACCTGATGGTGAGACGATGTGACCGAAGGTTGACCACTATCTTACCTGATGGTAAGACGATGTGACCGAAGGTTGACCACAATCTTACCTGATGGTAAGACGATGTGACCGAAGATTAAGATTTATTGTCATATTTTTTTTCTAGGATGCAGTCCGTGACATGGCTCCAGGCAGCGTGATCGTAGACCTGGCCGCGGAGATGGGAGGCAACGTCCAGACCACCGTGAAAGGAGTTATCACTAAAGTCCACGGAGTCACCCACATCGGCCTAACGGATCTGCCTAGCCGCATGCCGGCGCACGCTTCAACGCTCTACGCTAATAATATTTCGGGATTCTTGTTGAGTTTAGGTAAGTTTTAGGAATTTTAATGTTTGGCAAATGACTAGAATTATCAGCCAGGTACTTATTTAAATGCTTGGTAATTCTTTTGTTTTTAGTTTTAAACAGTCGGTGTGGTATAAATATATACCATGTTGGACGATGAAGAACTGTTTATGTAGGACTAGCTTCTGCCCGCGGCTTCGCACGCGTTGTTTCTATGGAAACGTTTTGAGGTTATTTCTATCCCATGGGAACTGATTTATGGGATAAAAAGCAAACCTATGTTTGATTCCAAGGTTAGACTTACCTGTATGCAAAATTACAGCCTGATCCGTTCAGTATTTTTGGCGTGAAGAGGTAACAATGAAACAACGCGTGCGAATTCGGGGACAGAAATTAGTTATTTATAAAACATTATTTCTTCCAGGAACACAAGACCATTTCCACATCAACTTGGAAGACGAAGTGACTCGTGGAGCTATAGTCTTGAAAGCGGGTGAGCTGCTCTGGCCGGCGCCGCCGCCGCCGAGCATGGCCAACGTCCAGGCCGCTAAGCCAGCTGTGGCCGTCGCCAAGTTGGAGCCGCCTAATCCTTTCAATGAGACTGTGAAGGACGCCTTCCTGTACTCTACTGGTAAGAAACACCGGACCTAGAAGACGAGGTGACCCGCGGAGCTGTAGTCTTGAAGGCGGGTAGCCGGCGCCGCCGCCGCTGAGCATGGCCAACGTCAGGAAGCTAAGCCAGCCGTGGTTGTCGCCAAGTTGGAGCCGCCTAATCCTATCAACGAGACTGTGAAGGACGCCTTCCTGTACTCTACTGGTAAGAAACACCGGACCTAGAAGACGAGGTGACCCGCGGAGCTGTAGTCTTGAAGGCGGGTAGCCGGCGCCGCCGCCGCTGAGCATGGCCAACGTCAGGAAGCTAAGCCAGCCGTGGTTGTCGCCAAGTTGGACCCGCCTAATCCTTTCAACGAGACTGTGAAGGACGCCTTTCTGTACTCTACTGGTAAGGACCACCTAGAAGACGAGGTGACTCGTGGAGCTATAGTCTTGAAAGCGGGTGAGCTGCTCTGGCCGGCGCCGCCGCCGCCGAGCATGGCCAACGTCCAGGCCGCTAAGCCAGCTGCGGCCGTCGCCAAGTTGGAGCCGCCTAACCCTTTAAACGAGACTGAAGTACGCTTTCTTGTACGCCACTGGTAAGACCATTTTTTATGTTCTATAGACCTTTATTTTCGTGATCATTGAGTTAAGAATTGAAATAAGCCCTCTGGCAATTGAATACAGGAAAGCGACAAACGCGATGCTCAAGAAGAGTCACGAAAAACAATGGAAACAACGCGTGCGAAGGATTATTTATGTAGTGTTCGTTTGGCGGCATTTGCGTTGATGACAATTAAGGCGTGTTTCGCCTAGCTAGTACCAGTGCTCCGTCACTCGCGCTCAGTTTTGAGTTATATACCTACAGTTTTCTTACCGCTTCGGGATGGTACTGTCAAAGGTTGCCGCCGCCGCGCGCGAGCCGCACGCGCGAGCCGCAAGCCGAACGATAAGTTTTGTCTCGCTCGGACATAGCTGAGATTATCTCCGCGCAGGCACAGATAATATAATACTATGCGTAGGTTTGTTTTTTGTAGACTACGAAAATGACTGAAAGGACTTTAGAAATTATTTTACCATAGAGAATTTAGGTACCAGGTCGTTGTATGAAATTACCGTGGACGGAAGAAATCGCTAACCTATAATTTCTAATATGTCGCTACATCTACCTATCTTTTGTGATTTGGGTGTACAATTTTTTCTGTACATACGTATGACACATCTGTACATAGGTACCTACTACGTACAGAAAATAATGTCTTGACACAAAAATATTTAAATTATATCCTAGGATATAAGCAGCTACCTACCTAGCAATAATAATACCTTTTACCAAGCTTACAATGTTCTCTGTTTAAAATGTATTTTTTATTCTACGTTTGTTTTTGTTCACGGACTTATTTATTAAGTAGGTGGGATACCTAGTCATATTGCATGAGAGAGTTAAGGCACTTAAAGTATAATATCCGCACTTGGACAAAAACTATCGATGGTCAACCCTACCGTCAAGCCAAGGGCCGGCGAGGGAACTGTAGAGGTAGGGGGGCGCGGGTGGCTTTGATCGAGCCGCCTCGCTAACAGCGAGTAGAGCGTTACGAACTTTATTTCTTCTCCCTTAAGACTCAAAGTAGATTGGTTAAATCGAGTAAGTGAGGTATCTGTTACGTTATCTAATCTGTGCTAGTACCTACAGCGGACGGAACTATTCCAACGTCTCTAAGCGACTCTCTCACGGAAAACACAGGGCTAGATGCTGTGTGAATTGTCCAGCATTATTTATTTATTTATTCATGTTCCGTCTCTTTTCCTTCACAGGTTTGACGGCTTTAATCGGAATGGGAATAGCTGCCCCTAACCCGGCGTTCACAACCATGACCACAACTTTGGCCTTATCAGGTAACAACAAAGTTATAATAGACGGTAACAGTTATAATCTTTTTATCTATCTAACAAAAATAGTGAAATTTTTGGGGACCTTTGTAGGACGACACACAAGTTGAAAGAATGTAGCCAAAGTAAGAATAAGTGTTTGATACTTCTAAACGCCAGCACGTTTGAAAAGATCGGACCAAAATTCTGCATAGATGGGGAAGCAGAGCGGAATCGTTCAATCAAATTGGTTGAAATAAACATCTCGTCATTCAATTTCCGTGGTTCCTTATTGGTTGATTCCGCTGCGCTTGGAAACGCACATCTAGCAAATCGCGTGCGAAGTCGTCAACTAAAACTAGGTTTTAATATTTGTTTCTTGATATCCAGGCGTGGTTGGCTACCACACAGTTTGGGGCGTAGTGCCCGCACTGCACTCGCCTCTCATGTCGGTCACCAACGCCGTGTCGGGCATCACGGCCGTCGGCGGGCTGCTTCTAATGGGAGGCGGATATGTGCCGGAGACGCCTGTGCAGGTAACTGCATGCTAATTCGCCTGGCTTGTACCATCCGGCCCACGTGTTCTTGAGTGGAGACCACGACTCGGCAAACGTAGTGTAGGACGCGCTCCGGCCAGGTGGGATGACGATCTGCGATAGACTGCAGGCAGATGCTGGGTGCGGCAAGCTGAAGACAGGGCGCTATAGCGCTCATTAGTGGAGGCCTATGTCGCAGTGGACATGGCTATGTGGAGTGGCATAGGCTGTCGATTTTTTAGAAGGGACTAAACCATCTGATTACATACGAGGTTGTTATACTCCCGAGCGTAGCGAGGGAGGTTTACAAGACCGAGCTAAGCTACGCTATAGTGACACTTTTTGAGCAGAAAAACAGAAAACAATCATGTTAGAATGGTTTGATGTTGGTTGGTTTATTTCTGATTTTCTCTTGAGTCATTTATAATTTCGTTTCTTATTAAGTTGTTCTTTTGTTTCTAGTGGTTGGCGAGCACCGCAGCACTCATATCTTTCGTCAACGTGTTTGGAGGGTTCCTGGTAACCCAGCGGATGCTCGATATGTTCAAGAGGTAGAGCTCTTTTATTCATGTTTTTGCATACAAGTTGTCCTAAACCGTCGCATATGACGCCTTTGTTACTCAACGAAGCTATCTTTTCGTCACAGAATTTTAGAAATTCCGGTGACCGCCTACTTTTGTAGGCGGTCACCGGAATTTCTAAAATTCTGTTCTAAAGTTCGTACAAACTTTACCTGTTTATAATATGTGTATTATAGAATAGATAGTAACGATTCTTTTGTTTCTTAGACCCGGAGACCCGCCAGAGTATGGATATCTGTACGCCATCCCTGCTGCGGCTTTGATTGGAGGATACTTTGCATCTGCTGCTGCAGTAAGTGTCTTATTCCTACAACACACGGTCTATTAGCTTTGCTCGATTAATGTCCAAAATACAAAAGAGTACAAAAGAGTCCTTGTTTATATTGTTCCTACTTGAGTTAAGCCGATCTGTAGGCGTCCCACCCCCGCGAAGGGGGGGGGACAACATTAACTTGCTCCTAACGAAGCCCGCCCAACCCCCGGTCAGTCGTATAAAGGGTCTATTACGGTGTTGATTGCACATATAGAATAATTAAACTTAGAATAAATATCTATGTATTTAATTAGGCTAAGAGTGTAATTGTTTTTTAGTTTTTGTTTTTATTAATTCGGGGTAACCGAATTAATAAAAACGAAAACTAAAAAAAATCTATAAGTATCTGCTACTGCAATCAGCGTCTTATAACCACACCTCACGGTTCATTGTGATTTGTTTCCCCTACTTTCACTTGTTATCTTATTCCAGGGTTACCCAGAAGTCCACCAGGTCGCGTATCTGGCTTCCTCTCTATGCTGCGTCGGAGCTTTGGCGGGTCTCGCATCGCAGACCACAGCCCGCAAAGGAAACTATCTTGGCATGGTAAGAAATGATGCATCTAATCAAATAATGAGTTCACTCGAAAAAGTATCTTATTTTCACTGCAGTGTGGATCATATTTGTAATAGCCAACCTACATATTCCCAGTGCCAGAGTATTTTTTCATAGAACACACAGTACCTGGCGATAAATTTTGCGTTTTTCATACAAATAAAAGAATTATCAAAAGAAGCAAATCATAATTGTTTTAACAGC
Organism: Eupithecia subfuscata; assembly: GCA_963564075.1. Classification (NCBI taxonomy): domain Eukaryota; kingdom Metazoa; phylum Arthropoda; class Insecta; order Lepidoptera; family Geometridae; genus Eupithecia; species Eupithecia subfuscata. The sequence continues at coordinate 8,043,111 of OY751097.1, read as the reverse complement.
TCCTAATAGATAACGGACCGTTAGTATTTCGTGCGACAGAGATAACGCTCTACGAAGCCGAAATCAGCCGATTGTCTCTTTCCAAAGGTCGATGTGCAATATTCATAGCCGGGTAGAGATAAACCATTTAAAAAATGCACACCGAGTGTAGGTACCACGGTAGGTACCTATGACTTTTGTGGAGGGGGCGTGCATTCATTAATCATTCATTACTTACATATATAAGCGGGTTAACTACGAACCTTTTTGTGTTGGAAGAACACCAACGTTTCATCCCTTACATCCGTAATGAATTTGTCAAACTACGATAGTTTTTATAGTAAAAGGGGCGTGCATTTTTTGAATGGTTTATCTCTACTGTACTACGCTGGCTGTCAATAAAAATAACCTACTCTCAGTTGAATTTTTGATTAACAGTAGGTATTTTTTCAAAAAAATCTACCTATTTCCTATTAAGTACCAACATACCTCCACCGCGCTAAACCTGCCTCCTCCAAACCAAAAATGTCCCATACTGGTTTGAAAATAAGATTCTTTAGAAGTAACAATAAGAGAACTTATACTACACCACATCTGGAAATTCTGCAACCGATGATTAGCAAGGCGTGCATAAAGTAAATACGAAGTGAACGTAGCTACAGACTCGACCCAAGACCCGCTCATTGGAATCTTGATGGCACTAGTTTTGATCTTCTGACCATTGTAAAGGCATTGAGACATTATTGAACATAGCAACAAAACTACTACATCATACCTCTAATATTTAAAGTTATTTTTCAGAACTTCTATTGTAACAAGTAAATTCTAATGTTAATTGTAATTCTATTCTAATGTAATGAATTCGTCAAACTACGAAAGTTTTTATAGTAAAATTCGAATGTTATTTTTAGTAGCAAAATGATGTAGTAATTTTGTCCTGTTCAGCTCAATATTGACAGACAAATTAACACCAGTTGGTAAAGCATACAGCGGTGTTCAGTCCATATTGGCACAAGTCATATCTATCGAGGCAACTTGGGTTCAGCTCGTCACTACAATCTTGATGATACTTTAGTAATATGAGGTTGCAAAGGGACCAATAAACTACAGAAATATAGACCTTAAACTTAAGTTTATGAAGTGTTATTTCTTTAGATCGGTGTTGCGGGAGGTATAGCAGCGACGCTGGGGTCGTTGACCCCGAGTGCAGAGGTCCTGGCGCAAATGATTGGAGTAGCTGCTATGGGTGGTCTCATTGGAGGGACCATTGCGAAGAAGATAGAGATCACGGACTTGCCTCAGCTTGTGGCTGGTTTCCACAGGTAAGTTGGCGCTTGGCTGATAGAAACTAGAAGAACCTCATTATTATCGACCTACTAAGTATTTTCTTTTATGTACATACTAGTTTTTGATCGCGGGTTCGCACGCGTTGTTTCTATCATCATCATCATCGGCCTATATTAGTCCACGGCTGGACACAGGCCTCCCGAATGCCCTGTCTTCAACTTGCCACATCCAGCATCTGCCTGCAGTCTTTCGCAGATCGTCATCCCACCAAACGGTATATGGTTGTTTCTATGGAAACGTTTAAAGGTCATTTGTATCCCATGGGAACTGATTTATGGGATAAAAAGACTACGTTTGATTCCGGGATTAGGATTACATCCGTAATGAATTCGTTAAACTATGATAGTTTTTAGTTATATTTAGTAAGTTATATATAGTAAAATTATTTATTTTTTTAACGACGGAATTAAAAGACTGGCATGGCATAGGCCGTTTTATAATAAGGTCACACAAAGATTATTTATAAAGTTGTTATTTCTTCCACAGTTTAGTAGGCATGGCCGCTGTATTGACGTGCCTAGCGACTTACATGCACGACTTCCCGGCAATGGCGCTGGATCCCACAGCCGCTACGCTGAAGACGTCGCTATTCCTCGGCACTTACATCGGAGGAATTACATTCACGTGAGTTGCTATAGCTGTGTGGTGCCGGCTTACAATTTGAACCACTCCAATTCTTCCCGCGGGTAAGTAAGAGGCGACTAAGGGATATCCACCGGGGGCGGGCAGCAGCGCCCCCTGCAGAACAATTCTACCACCGAACTGCGATCCCCAACCCGAATTCCCCCAGCGTGGGGATTATGGGCATTACCCCCATGAGATAAAAGTCAATAAGGCTTTCATCCCGGGGGAGGCCTGCGTCCAGCAGTGGACCAATATAGGCTGTTGAGGCGAGGTGAGCTGAGTTGCTATCTAAAGATTATTACTTACTGTCGAGCTTTAGTAGATGCACTAATTTCTGGCAAGCGCCCTTTATCCGAAAGGATCTTTTAACGACGTCTTTCAAATCGTTTTGTTGACGGGCAATAATAATTGCAAAAACCACAATGTAAAGAAAAATAGGTAGGTAATTTTCGTCTGGTCATCGCCAGGTTTTGTACTGGTCATCACCAGCTGGGCTATTCAGGCTCTCCGCTACCGAGACATAGATTTCGAACCTGACACAGATTCGCGCGAAATTCAAATATTTTAGCGGTTTTTAACATTTTCTGCGTTCTGCAAGGAATTAAATTACTAGACAAGTAGTTTTTCACTAATTTTAGACCATTTTCCATGAACCCATGTTACAATAAAGTATGATATAATGTAGGATGATATAATGTAGCTTTTGGTAATTTAATTATGTTGATATTTAGTAATAAAGCTCTTTTATTATTAATAATTCAAAAAGTAAATAAATTAATTAATTCCGGGTCGATGACTCGGTAGCGGAGAGTCTGAATAGTCCAGCAGAAGAACTAAACTACCAGAAAAGTAATTTTCCACAAATTGTAGACTTGTTGTTCCTATGAACCCAAAACAAGATTTTCCTTTCTGCGCGTAGTGTTTAGTTAAAAGTAAATACTTTATTCACAAAAAAAAATCCAATCAAATACTAGAAATAAATTAGAACTGGTATTTACAATTGAAACAATTGAGCTAACTGCAGACTGTTGCAAACAATCTGCAGGTAGCTCAACTGATCCATATCAATACCAGTCGGAAGCGTTCCCAAGACGCTGGCTGCATTACCTCGCTGCTGTATGGCAATGTTGATGCGCTGTGCCAAATACTCACCAGGTCTCGGGTCACGCGTCGCTTCGACCAGACGCTCAGATAATTTTTCAAAACCCGAAGAGCCTCGGTACCTCTCGGACCGTTAAATGACTTACTCAGCTGTATAATGATTGATTCGAGTGAGAGTGGTCGCGTTCGACAGAACATTGTGTGTGCTCGCTCCGCTCGCCGCAATGGCACATGTGACGAGCGGAGCGAGCACACACAACGCAACTCACACTTCGCTTACCAGTCCACGCTAGGGAGTGTGGCGAGCCAGTTCTCGCCTCCCCACACGTGCTAATTGCAGCTCTCTAGCATGCACTAGACGTTTTTTGTGCTTTGTTTTTAGCGGATCACTAGTAGCATACGGCAAGCTGCAAGGCTCGCTGTCATCCGCGCCGCTACTGCTGCCGGGGCGACACGCCATCAACGCGGCGCTCCTGGCGGGCTCGCTGGGCTGTGGCGGTGCCCTGCTCGCCTTCCCTGAGGCCCCCGGCCTGCCGCTGCTGGGCGCCGCAGCCGTGCTCAGTGGCATACAGGGAATAACGCTCACACAGGCTATTGGAGGTTAGTTCTATTAATGAGGTATTCATTACCGCATAGGGTGTTTTAACTGAGACAGTAATATAATGGAAATCTTAATCAATTATCCGAAAAAGAGAGTGAGAGTAGTGATTCTGTTGCCACAAAACCTAAACTAACCCAAAAGTGTTGCCGACCTTTTTTTTGATGTTAAAAAAGGCACGGCAAAATTTTTAGGTCAGGTAGTTTTGGTTTTGATGCCAACATAATTGAACAGAATCATCACTAGTGTCCCTGTATCTCCAGGAAATTTTCCTTCAATGTAGACAATTTAATTTATTTCAATATGGTTATCATTTCGACCATAGGTGCGGACATGCCAGTGGTTATCACGGTACTAAACAGCTACTCTGGCTGGGCGCTGTGTGCCGAAGGCTTCATGCTCAACAACTCCCTGATGACCATCGTCGGGGCACTCATCGGTAGCTCTGGAGCTATCCTGTCTTACATCATGTGCAAGGTAAACTTATTTAAACCCCTATACTCTTCTGTCGCGGCTTTTATGCGAGTGGAAGGAGTTACGCCTGCGGTGGCGGCCAGTAAAATTTGCACCCAACGCCAGCAACAACGCAAATTGTACAGGCCGCGTCTGTCTGGGAGAAGCTTTATACTTCCACCAGTATTTATCGCGAGAAATTATTCGCATGAGATAGATATTATGTCATTGTAACGACTAAAAGCGACTGCATGAAACTCAGCGGGGAAACAAATAAAATTCTGGAAGATACTTAAAAAAAAAATTTTACGGGTGAAATAGGGCGTACAAAACCGCGGGTGCCTAGAATTAAAAAGAAAATGTGATGTGTTGCAGGCGATGAACCGATCCCTTCCAAACGTGATTCTGGGCGGCTATGGCGTGACGTCGAGCGGCTCAGCGCGGCCCACGGACGCCGTCCACACAGAGCTCAACGTGGACTCTGTAGCGGACCTCATCCACAGGGCCTCCAATATCATTATCACACCAGGTAACAATCTAGTCTAGTCAAAGTCGCATTCAGTTATAAGATCCAATGAACTTCACTCGATAGGAAAAATACAACCCCTTTTTGTAATGTTTTTTCATTATTATGACTGAACTACTGATATTTTATAGTTTTTTTTTGTGCTTAACTAAAGTCACTAAATATTTCTTAACATATTCGCAGAGTTTAACTTGATAAAATGTTTTTCTTAATCTATGTTTAAATACCTACAACACGCACGAGCGCGGCGGCTTGGCGGGCGCAATCAGTCGCGCGCTGGCGCTTACGCCTACTGCTGCAGGAATACCTGACCTTAAAACAATTTACATTAGTATTTATTAGTATTTTAATTTGTCTCTATGTCATTTGCAGGATACGGCTTGTGCGTCGCTAAAGCGCAATACCCCATCGCTGAGCTGGTTGATGTTTTGAAGAGTATTGGGAAACGTGTTCGCTTCGCCATTCATCCAGTTGCTGGTAAGATAACGAAATTTCCGTCTAAGATCAGCTTTAGAGTCCAGGATTTGCTGGCTGATTTCCTGTCTACTATTTTAGAGACTATTCTAATACTTCGGTGACTAATCTACGAAATCGGTTCAATAAAATCAGTCACAGAAAATCTTATTCCTATTTTTACCGATAACAGAAAAGAGTGTTTTATGCTTGACATATGACTTGACAGCATGATCATCAATGGCCTATATACATGCACGAAGGATGGATACATATTATGTGTTAGCTTCTGCCGGCGGTTTCCCACGCGGTTTTTGGGAAAAAGTAGCCTGTAATGTTAATACAGGTCCAGATCTTTGTGTCCAAAATTTTACTCCGATCAATTCGATAGTTTAGCGTTGTCTTCAGCCCAACATCTGCACAACAACGCCACAAACATGTTCTCAAGATCTGATATTTAATTAACATGTAAATTTATTTTCAGGTCGTATGCCGGGCCAACTAAACGTGCTGCTCGCGGAAGCCGGAGTGCCTTATGACGATGTCTTCGAAATGGAGGAAATCAACGACGAATTCCCTGAAACTGACCTTGTTCTAGTCATTGGTAAGCTGAAATTTATCTTATATTTTTTCACTTATATTTATGACTTATTAGTTTATTACTAACTTAACTTATCTTTACTTAACTTATCTTAATATAGGGTACATGGGGTTGCATCTTGAACGATACACGTTAGTGCGCCTCACATAAATGAAGATCTGTCGGCAAACAAAAGAACAGTATATTTAGGTTTTATTATATTTATTTAGGTTATAGGTTAGGTAAGTATACAGGGTGTCACAAAAAGTAAGGACCAAACTTTTAGGGGTGTTTCAGACTCGATCATAGAATTAAAAATAATTTGGAAAGTTCTTGTGATTGAGTGAACGCTGGGTGGCTGGCTGACACCATAGTCGATCCCGCGCAACACTGAGTGGAAGCCATATTTTCAATTCAATTCAATGCGTTTATTTCAGCTAAGTAAGAAACATATTTCAGCCATAGATAAATTTAATAAAAATTTCCTAAGGCGCTACCCCTACCATAAATCAATGTTTTAATTTGTATAGTGTAGGCAGAGATGCGAAGTTGCTCTTTTTTGCCACCATGGTGGCCAAAAAGAGCAACTTCGCATCTCTGCTTAAAGTATATAAAATAAAACTTTTACAGAGGCATTAAAAAAAGCTTATGATAGGATCCACAAACTGGACAATCGATTTTTGAAAACTCCTTCGTTTAACAGAATAATCAGATAAAATAGGTGGTGGCGCTGATTTGGGTCGGGGTAGCGCCTTAAATTATACCTACACACAAAATCTTCTTATTCATTTAATAGTCCACTGCTGGACATAGGCCTCCCCTAATGAGCGCCATAGCGCCCGTCTTCAGCTTGTAGAAATATGGTCAGTAACATTTTTTTTTTACTAATGATACTGATATTGTTTTTTTTTAGGGGCTAACGACACAGTGAACAGCGCTGCCGAAGATGACCCCAACTCTCCAATTGCTGGAATGCCTGTGCTGAAAGTTTGGAAGTCCAATCAGGTAAGACCATACAAGCAATATCATAGGAACGTTTTGTCTATACCTATTCCATTAAATTATTTTATTTTTGGTAGTTTCCCTTAAATCAGTTCTCATGGGATCGAAATAACCTTTCCATAGAACAACGCGTGCTAAGCCGCCGGCAGAAATTAGTAGCAGATACATTGTAAACAATGTAGTGTACCTATATTTTTTAGTAGTGTACAGGCTTCTATCTTATATATAAAAATGAAACCCGTTTCGCGTTGTCACGGCATCACGCGTGAACGGCTGGACCGATTTCGCTAATTCTTTCTTTGTTGTGTTTGTTATTGTCAGGAGAAGGTTCTTATGAAAGAAAAAATTAAGAAAGTTGGAAACATAAATTTCCACGGGGGCGAAGCCGCGGGGCGCAGCTAGTGTATAATAAAAAATATCTATCTACGTAGTGTATTGTATTAAGTATATCAGATAACTAGTACCCATAACACAAGCTCTGCTTAGCTTGGGGTATAGTATTATAATATCTGTGGCTTGGGGCTAGATAAAGCTGTGTTACATATATTATAATACTATGCTGTGTGAATTGTCCAGCATTATTTATTTATTATTTTTTTTATCTTTCTTGTTACAGGTGGTAGTAATGAAAAGATCCATGGGCGTGGGCTACGCAGCCGTGGATAATCCTATTTTCTACAACCCAAACACGGCCATGTTACTCGGCGACGCTAAAAAGACTTGCGACGCCTTATTAGAGCGAGTCAAACACCTCACTTCGTAAATAAACTTCTATATAAGGTGGGTGGTGCGTTAGCGGCGAGAAATTGAATATACTTCACTTTTTTATTATTTCTGCGTTCTAATAAATAGGTACATACGTAGTTTTTGCGACCATTGTAAGCCGTTTGCTTATCATTGCTTTGCTTATACATAACGCCAAAAAAACTTTGAATAAATTCTAGTATTGCAGTCTATTGATCAATATTATTACTTAAATCAACATAATAGTCGATAAACTCCAAAACGACAATTGATTGAAAGTTTGTTTTAGCATTATTTAATAGCACATGGCTTACAATGGTCGCTAAACTATTATTTGGTAGCTAAATTACTCATAGAACGCAGAAATCACACAAAAATGGATATTTTATTTCGCCCCGCATGTTCCACCTAAATCGACCCATGCGAGATCAGAATGGTATGTAACCTATTCCAAGTGTAACAAGTGCGGTCAGAGTTACATTGACAAGGTTCCACTCCACTTTGGGAACTCGCGCTTTGTACCAAAAAAGGTTCTCGCTCACACGCCCAACACCACACAGCACAAACATAAGCAATCAAAAACTTAAACGCGTAATCTTTTGGTTCATTTTACAGTGACATTATGGCTTACCGCAAGCTTCAAGCGAGGAGCCCGCGGTCTGTCTGATATCTCATGCCGTCAATATAAAATGCATCTAAATGTTACGAGTTAAAACCTATATTTCAAATACGACGTAAAACGTTTACTTTGTCAAGGTTCCGTCCTGTTCTGATCGTGCGCGGGTGAAATTATCAAACAGACCAACTTTAACGCATTGGCTTAGAAAAATTTTCAGCCAAAATCAATGGTTTGTCTCAACATAAAATAATGTTAGTTGTATGTAATGTAAGTGAATGATAAATATTTTGTATGAACTAGTTTAAGAGATGAATGGGTTTCGCGAGACTGAATTTTTTTTAAATGAGCTAGGTTTTAGAAGTTTAATTATTGGAGTGATATATTTTTCTACTTAAAAATAAGCACGAATATTGGCTATTTTAGTAAAGATAACTAATGTAGAACTTTTAATTGAATAAATCATTAGACAATTTAAGCTTTGATAAAATTTAATTATACTAACCTACTTCTACATGTTTATAGGAGGATCTATGAATTAATTTTGATTTGAATAAGTATTTATGATGGTGCAAATGTAAATAATTAGTTATTCTAATTCAATAATTCTTAAATAGTTTGTACAACCTTTGCAGTCACATTCCATTGATGTTATTTGAGATTTTCTATACCTAATTATTACTGTATACATATTCCGGGACACATAAGTTCTTAAGTCTTCTACTATAAGGTTTGATTTTCCTTAGTGGACCTCAAATAAGAAGTCAAACTAAGAATACTTTTGTTACCATGAAATAGATAGTGGGCTGTTCAATAAATATGTTTAAAAACAAAGAAAATTACAATCAAAAAATTAAATTAAATAAGAACTAGTATTTACAATTGAAACTATTGAGCTAACTGCAGACTGTTGCTATCTACAGGTAGCTCAACTGATCCATATCAATACCAGTCGGCAGCGTCCCCAAGACGCTGGCTGCATTGCCCCGCTGTACCTATGTTATATTACTATTCAATTTGCATAATAGAACAGACCACTTATCTGTGATAAAATAACTAGGTATTAGAAAATAGAATATCTTTGTAATAATCACAACAGAGGAACTTTTATTAAAATAAATAAAAAATGCTGGAAAATCCACACAGCATCATTTAGCCCCAAGCTAAGGGTATCAGATGACTGATATATTTTTATTATACATAGAAATACCCAGAACACCTGGAACCAATATTTACAGATCGTACAAACATTTGTCCCAAGCACAGATTTCAGAATATCTGAAATCTGTGATCCCAGGGCGGGAATCGAACCTGCAACCTCCTGCGTCGCAGGCGGACCTTTGCCCGCCGCGCCACATCGTCAAAATAATAATATTAGTAAGTAAAACTAAGTGTTTCTATGATCATTCCATTTGTTAAAATTTCGTTACATTTATACCACATTTATAATAATTATGATTTTTTCTAAATTATTCTTCTACTCGGAATTCAAATTGCAACAATTGTATATTATACACCACTTGATAGAAAAAACATGTTGGATTGAAACTGTTTTTAATAAATATATTTTTATGTCATCATACTTACATGTGTTTTTTTTTACAAAACCTTGGTAGTAAAATATATTTCTAAACAAATTATGAAAATTCATTCTTACAGTTTTTATGTCCAGTGTACGTTTTATTTTATAGTTAGATAGCCTATCGTTCCACTAAAGAACCAAAAAGAACACGTTTCCATACAAACTTTTTACAAAATAAGCCTTTGTAAGGCTTATTTTGTAAAAGAAAAACCGATATCGCGGGCTATCGCGCGCTCCGGTTTTAATTTTGAATTTGCCACAACTTTCGAAACTCCTTCGAAGGTTGGTATTTTAACGGCTAGAAGGTTGGTAAACTGCGGGCGGCCACTGAGGGTTGCCAGGTATGGCTCGGTAGAAAACCATAGTCCTACCATAGTGGTCGAAAATAATTTTTGAAAATATTCTTTTATAAAACTTACTTCTTTTTGGCACGATTTGCCGCCCGCCCTAGGCCCGGGCCTACTGGGCCTTACGGCAAATCCGCTACTGCTAGCAAGTAGGTGGTGTCCTGGATACGTCATAAATTGGAGAACTCTATGAAGTTAGGTCTGGTATAATAAATGAATTGAACCGAATTTACCTTGGCATTACTGAGTATTTCGCATATATTTAGGAGGCCGTTGGTTGTTTACTACTGGATTCAGTCTCTTAATGCCGGTCGAGACAAATTCTACACACGGAAGACATTTTCCTGTCTCTAGATCACTGGATTAGGCTGTACAACAGAACACCGAATGAAGACTATTTTAATATGATGCGAATATGTCTAGAAATTCGTTCGTTTGTAATTAATCTAGATATATTCACGCAGGAGGCAAATTAAATTATGCAGGCGCTAATCTAATAGCAAAATTTGTAAATACACGCAGGCAGGTCGCAGGTTAGCGTCAGTTGGGCCAGCCAGGGTTGCCGTTCAACTAAATTAGAAGTCCCTCCCCTCCCTAGCCATTAGCCAGTTTTAAAAATTTCTCTAGATATGGAAAAAATCGTTCCTTAAACCGAAATGCTTTAGGTCACCCACCCACCTTTAGGTAGTAGTTGTGGTTCTATTCCTCCGTAGTTGTTTGTTCTATTCCTACTCTTTGACGACCTCTGTGGCGCAGCGGGCGAAGGTCCGCATGCGACGCAGGATGGGTAAGTACTTGATAACGATATTCTTTATAGGTACATTATACTACATACATAGATAAACGTCTATGTTTTTTCCAAGGGTTTTCGATGTGTATTTTTTTATTATTATTACACATAGAAAACATCCGCAACAAATATCTTCAGATCGTACAAACATTTGTCCCACGGCGGGAATTGAATCCGCCAACTCCTGCGTCACGCAGGAGGTTGCGGATTCAATTATGTGTAATAAAAAATATAATTATCTATGTAGCTAGTGTACCTAGTTATTAAGTATATCAGTCATCTAGAACCCATAACACAAGCTCTGCTTAGCTTCGGGCTACATGATGCTGTGATCCATAATGTTGTGTGATGTCGAGCCTATTGCTAGATGGTAATGTACCCCAATCTACTGTTTCTATGAATAGAAAATACGTCTAGAAATTGTAATAAAACGTTATTGATTTTTCTATTTCGTAAATAGGGAGCCACACCGACCAAAAACAAGACAATTATTCACTCATTTTTATTGTAATCAACAACGAGGATTCGTGACGTTATAGCAATTTCATTAGAACTAATATCCACGTTATTCTTTATGATTATGACATCAGAATGATCACGGAATAACTTCCATTTCCGTGAGAATGATACATCTTTTTAAATTATCCAAATCGGACCATCATCACGTACGAGCGACGAGGAGATGATGGTACGGTACAGCAGTTGGTAACACTGGGTGTAAGACAGCTGGGTGGGTTGATGATGATTGATGTACAAATAACAAAAAAGTTTTGTATTGTTATTGTTGGAGCAAAAAGATAAATGTAATAATATTTCAGGTTACTCAGTCAGCGTGAAATAAATAATTTTAACATGCCGGCATGCCGCTGCGATTTACACAACTGAATCATTTGCTATGCTCTATTGACTGATTCTTATTCATCAGGAAGTTCGTTTTCGGTAATAGCTTTTTGTTTCTAGCGTAGCGTTGTTCTTGTGTGTCGTATCGTCTAGGTAGTCAGACCGGTCCACTCCAGCAGTGCAATATTGTGCCTCTGTAACATGGTACGTGTCCCTAGCATTTTTATTTTGCTTATTTTTTTGACTTATCCAATGTTTAGACATGTTCAAGTGTTGTTTAACCTTGAATTGAACCTAATATAAATCGAGTCTAAATCTATAAATAAAAGTGACCGCATCTTGATCGTGAGCACTGGAATTTTATTGTTACAATAACCATGGTAACTTGCTTACTTAAACACAATAATGTATTACTTTCTTACTTACTGAGGTTTGGAAATAAAAATAAACCAAATGCAATAAAGTCAACTGTTGTATGAGCTCGCTATAAAGATGTGGTTTTTATTAGTTTAATCTTACTTCATCAGAGTAAAAGATTATAAATTAAAATTAAAATTAGAAGTAGAAGATTATAACAACGTTTCTAATAATAGCAACTACTACTTAACAATTCTTATTTTGTTTTATGTAGGCAGAGGGCAAGATGGTGGCCCCAAGCAAAACTGCTCTTCCTCCGAGCAGTGATGAAAGCACCAGTATGTTTTCCACAATCTACAGATTTTTCAAAAAGGTGAGCTTCTTACTAAGCTGTATTTGATTAAATTCCTATAGTATCCGTCAAGTTACCAGCCCCGTCATAGAGTTTGGTGGTTTCAACTATGCCAATTGATGTGCTTAAAAAAGTGGATCCCGGTGCCCTAAGTAAAATAAATAGTAGAATACTATCCCTACCCTGCTAACTTCCAGTTGAGCCACACTACATTAGCATCAGACATTTAGATACAGGGCTCAAAAGGTTTAAATAAGCCTGCATTATCTCGCATGCAATACCTACAATCAGTAGATATAACAAAGCAATAGGTAACTGTTATCCAGGTGGCAAGCAGTGGCAGAACTAATTTTACAAATTTCCTGTCAAATTAAATGAGTCAGAGGTATTAAAAATGCAGTATACAAACTTAACGCTTGAAATCCATTTGTATGCCTCAGCTTTACTCAAACATTAGTAAGCATATGAGTCAATTGCAACCTTGAACACCACCTCTGATTCATAAGATGATTGACCTTCTGATGTAAGCTTGTATTTTGATAACAAGATGTTATTTAAATTTAACCCATGCAATTCAACCTGAGGGGGTTGCGCTGCCCCGCTGTTAAACCACAAACAAGAAAAACGTATGCATCATGGGCATTCAAAGTGTTAGTTTACATACAAATTAGTTCATTCATACCTCATTTTTGCGATGCAGCATTGATATTTTTTGAGAGATAAACATTTTAAAATATCTGCTAATATTACTAATTTAATGACAATTTAATGATAATTTAATAGAATGGAATATATTTTAAAGCAAGTAACTGTTTCCTTTTAGCGATGAAATACACAAAGACAACATGCATAGGTAGAAGGAAAGTTTATAATTGAAGCGAGGATAAAATTTATCACCTACCAACCTACCAAGTATGTTATTGGCTAATGGTATAACTTGATAATGTATTCCGCATGGTGATAACAATGACATCATACACACTAAAAATATTCCCACAGGAAACATTTATGGTTGATGTGGTATTTGTTAGTTGGAAATTATTTATGGCTTAGTTGCCTTCCTAAGCATAAGGATACTGCAAGCTAGTATTAACATCTATATCCACAGCCTACTTGTCCACTGCTGGATGTAGGACTCCCCTGAGAAGCGACTTATTGGCTCTTATAATTAGAGGACTAATTTGAGGCCATAAACTTTAAGTAAAATCAGCCAAGTGCGAGTCGACTCGCACACGAAGGGTTCCGTAACATCTTACAAAACTTAAAAGAAGAAACAATATTCTGAAATATCGAAAAAAGACAACATGACGCGATCACCATCATCGTAGTACTGACTGACCGCGCCCAACGTTGCTTAATTTCGGTGATCGGTGTTCAACCTAACATGGTCGTTGCCCCTCTTAATTATTAAAATATTACTTTTATTATTATGTGTTTTATTGCGGCAATAGTAATACGCTTTTTCTTCAACTTCAACAGTCTACCTATTAGAGAGAGAAATAGCCTTGACTAATGTAGAGCAAAAATAACAAAAAAACACGTTTATTTTTATATGGGAGCTTACTTTCATTTTACTTTTTATAGGGACAAAAGAAATACACATTCTGTGAAAATTTCATTTGTCTAACTTTTACGGTTCATGACAGCCCGCCGACAGACACGGAAGGACGGACGGACAAACAGCGGAGGCTTAGTAACAGGGTCCCGTTTTTACCCTTCGAGTACGGAACCCGAAAAGTATTATTTTTATGGAAAAGTGAATGATCTGATAAATAAGGCACTTAACTTCAAACAGAGCAATGGACCGGCTCGAGCGCAGCCACACTTGGAGCTTGGCAACATGTTACTTTTTGCATAAGTTGAAATAAAATGGTTTACGAATTGCGGCAAATTACTTTTCCGCTAGTTTTATGCCTTGTAGAACGCAGAAAAAAATTTTAAACCACAAAAAAAATTGAATCTTGTGCCTACACGAAACGAACAACTTTTAATTACAAACTTTCTTGGCATTACAGCCTCTTATAACTCGATACTTACGACAATAATACAGGTTTTGTTATGCGACCCTCACGGATCATACCTGTTATTAGAACATACGAATATATTTTTAAAAACACGCTTTGTAAATCACTGAACGTACCTATTCTACGACTGAATCTTAGACTGCAATCACGTACTTTATCAATATATCAGGCATATTTTCTTATCTAGATTCTTGGTCACACACCTGGATATTTTAAGATATGATAAGTGGGAATCCACTTCAATTGTTGCTACAGTAGACAGTACCAAATATTCGTGAAAGAACTGAAAAAAGTGTGTTGTTTACTCCCTGAACTTTATGCTCGCAAGCCAAAGGTTGAGTTATTTCATCAAACATGCTTTACGAGTGGATTGTAAAGGTAGGTAGTATGTTATCCATAAATTTACGTACCTTGCCTACTTTAATCATCATCAATACTTTGAACAATGAGGCTGAGTCAATACATTAGAGAAAGTACCTAGTAGGTAGGTCTTGCCAAACTAACTTCAATCGCACAAGTGTGGTGTAGGATTATAACAGATCGATGGTACAGTCAGCTGCACAGACATGTATACACTTCCAAGGTTTAACTTTTATTTTACTCGGAACTTTTCAAATAAAAGGCCACGCACACGTTTTTCGTACACAGTAGTCATTGTACTTGTCAGAATGCTGTACATAAATTATCACAAATTACTATACATTTACTATTTAGTCAAATTGAAAACTTGGGAGTGTATACATATTTTTGCAGCCGACTGTACTTACTGACTGCTGTTAAATACTACAGTCCCTAACAAATCCTAAGCGTTTATAACAGTCATTTGTGAGCTTATGAACGTATTACCGTACGCGCCATAATTGTTCTTTTTTTTCCTATTTCTCTTATGTTGATAGGTGGTAGAGATAAACCATTCTAAAAATGCACGCCAATTGTAGGTATGACGTTTAGTGGAGGGGGCGTACATTCTTAGAATGAATTTTAGAAATTATCCCTAATTCTATCTTCCTTTCTAGTTTCTTTGTCCTTACTTTTAAAGGTATGAAATGTATAGGCCTTATTATAATTTATAATATTATCTATACTAATCTATACAGATTTTTTGTTTGTTTGTTTGTTTGTATGAATTGAATAGGCTCCGAAACTACTGGACCGATTTGAAAAATTCTTTCACCGTTAGGAAGCTTACTTTTCAGGGAGTGACATAGGCTATATTTTATCCCGGAATTCCCACGGGAACGGGAACTACGCGGGTGAAACCGCGAGGCGATCGTCTAGTTATAATTTAAAGAGCCTAGCTCTTGTAGGTGCTATGAAGCAATTTCTTCCACTTTTCTCTTTCCAATGCGACGTCTTTTACTTCTTTATACGACATAACAGCGGCTTTCTCTCTAAACGCATATAGTTAATTCTTGGTGTTCGCTTCCTCGTCTTTTTTCTACTTTTCCTTCATGATTACCTATGAAGCTGTCATATCGTTTATGGTGTCAAATCATTCTCCCTCTTCTGTCTTGAATAGTGTTCATCAAAAACCTTTTCTCCTTAATTCTTTTCAACACCTTATTAGTAACCTTTTCCGTCTAGTCAACCCTTTGCCCCATCCTCCTCCAGCACCATATTTCAAACGCCTCAATCCTCTCACTATCCCGCTTTGTCTTGGTCCATGTTTCGCATCCATAGAGGGCTATGCTCCAAAAACATGTTTTTATTATGTTTCTAAACTTTTTTTTCTATAGGCCTAAGCCTGCCTAAGTGCCTACCCTATCTAAATTTGCATCAGTCACCTACCCTTACATCCACAGAACTATATCTCGATATAGTTCTGTACTACACCCATTAAATTCTATCCGACATAGTCGATGCGCTTGCTTGCGTGAATAAGCGGCTATTCCGCAAAAGCGCTTTACCCTTACGTTTAATCTGAAGTGCAATAAATATTAACCAATGCAGTGTGAAGAGGCAATACTGCATAATGCAACACTTTACGGTTAATTTGTATGATTAGCAAGTTGCACACAACATTCCTATCGGTAAATTCCTCTACGCGTAAATCAAATAGAATTATTATCACATAATAACTTAGAGTAATTCTAATGCTAATATTGAATTAGCTTTTTATAGAGTTAATTATATTATACGAAATGTTAATTATGGTTATTATTCTTTGACTAGCTGCGCCCCGCGGCTTCGCCCCCGTGGAAATTTATGTTTCCAACTTACTTAATTTTTTCTTTCATAAGAACCTTCTCCTGACAATAACAAACACAACAACGAAAGAATTAGCGAAATCGGTCCAGCCGTTCACGCGTGATGCCGTGACCAAGGAAAACGGGTTTCATTTTTATATTATTCTTTGATGACCTCCGTGGCACATTGGGTGAAGCTCCGTCTGACACACCGCGGGACAAATATTTGTACCATCTGCAGATGTTTGTTCTGGTGTTTTCTATGACTGTATTCTACTTAAAATGACTTTCAAAACGGTCATAATTACTGTGCTTTTTCCCGATTGCCGTAGGTTGCTGTAGTTGGTGCAGTGTACTTCGTCGGCTATATGCAATGGAGCGTGGCCTGGCTGATAACGCCCATACTGCTGTCCGTGATGCGCGACCAGTGGCGGAAAGACAGCGAGTACCGACGCAACGTCGCCAAGGCCGTCGCTACGTCCTCGGAGAAGGACGTCGTGCTTGCCAAGTTGGATGATCTACCTGCTTGGGTAAGACAACAAAAACCTCTTTATAAAAGACAGAAAATATTTTTTCTGTATATAGCATGAACAAAATCAAAATCAAAAACTCTTTATTTCCATAAATACAATAAAACTTAGAAACACTTAGAAAAGGTCAAAATATAAAAGTAATAATAATAACTGACACGGAAATAAAGTGATATTTTTGATTTCTGTCGCTTCGATATGTAGACTAAAGTAAAGAAGCGACGAAGAAACCTTTAGCCTGTTATTTGTTATTTTTCGAGTTGGAGCAAAACCCGTCCCAAGCTTTTTTATCCTCTAGAGTCTCGATAATCTGATATTTTATACACTGTTGAACTTATCTGTAGGTATAGCTGTGTAGTGCCGGCTTAGAATTTTGTTTTTCTTTGAAACGAAACCCCGAACATACTCGAAATGAGCTCTAATACAATGTGTCTTATGCCAAAATTAGCTTAAACAAGCTATCGACGGTTTCCTATGCGTTTAAAGGTGGTTTGTTTAGTAACATTCATCATCATCAGCCATGTTAATCCACTGCTGGACACAGGCCTCCCCTAATGAGCGCCATAGCGCCGTCTTCAGCTTGCCGCATCCAGAATCTTCCTGCAGTCTTTCGCAAAATTTATATACCTAGTCATCAATTACCCCAGTTTTGCGACACGAGAATCGTAAACCATTTTCTATGAGCTCTTGCTTTAACTTCGATTCGATTCACCCAGGATAAAATTACATTTAGCCTAAGACATTATGAAATTTCAACACATTTTCATTTTTACAGGTGTTTTTCCCCGATGTCGAACGCGCCGAATGGTTAAATAGGGTAAGGACTTTTTAATGGCCAAACTCATTTTCATCTAGCGTTGTAACAAAGCCGATGTAATTAAAGAGTTTATACACGGAGATAAGACGCCCACGGTAATCTATCGCAAATGTTTGCCACCCAAATTGTTCTAATGGCGATGTATAGCGTCACTGTTGACCGAAGTTTGTAGTGAAGAAATCACGTAACCCTAATACTTATTGCGAAAGTTTGGATGTATGGATGTATAGATGTTTGGATGGATGTTTGTTACCTCTTCACGCCAATACTACTGATAAAATTTAAATAGAGAATATCTTAATAAGTATTTTATTTACTTAGGTAATTTTATATTACGTACGTCTATTGTTTACCTTCTCTAATTGTAAGTAGGATCAATTTGTGGGAGGGCGGGCGCAACACACGAATTACATTTTGTTGGATCTTATCAGAAAAGGTTTTGCGCGGAATTGTTACTAAATATTATTTTATCCTAATATTAAGTATTTCTTTAAGATCTCAATTCTTTTTACAGATCCTTATGCAAGTGTGGCCCAATGTGAATTTCTTCACTCGCACCCTGCTGAAGGAAACCATCGAGCCAGCGGTCGCGGAGAGTCTCGCCAACTACAAGCTCAGTGGATTCAAATTCGAGAGGATGATCCTTGGAACTATTGTAAGTAAAAAACGTTTAAACTTTCGCGGTTTGTTAACATAATCAATGATTATTTATCGGGTATTTATCGCGTAACTTTGTTATTATTACCCCTACGTTTCTACCGTTCGTTTAACATAGGGGAAATAATAACAAAAGGTACGCGATAAATAATCATTTAATCATTTTAAGCATATTATAGGTCGCGTCACGTACATAAGAAGAACGCAGGAAGAAAGTGGAAGGGGTCACGATAGTACCTACTATGCCAATTTGCTAAGCCTATTTTTAACTAATATTTCGCTCGCGGCTTGGTATTGGTTATTTTAGAAAATAATATTAGATAAAATTAAAAACATGTTCGATTCAGCTTAGAATGTTTAATCTAATTACAAAAAAAATATCTTTATGACTGTTGCCTCTGCGGTGCGTTTCATACACTGTTTTAAATTATCAACAGCATTATTATCTGCCTCTCTCTTCATAAAACATTTACGTCAAAAATCATTTATCTCACTTTTCTATGTAAAACCATTTAGTAAACTTTTGTGCGCGATGGTATTTTGACAAGAAACGCGACGTGGACGCAATGCGACGCGCACAAATAGACCTTTATATCGCCTACTGCGCAGCTTGACCGCCAGCGTTCTTTTTACATGTCGCGAACTATCTATATTAATAATTTCGGACCGGTCTACGGTAGCCTCGAACGAAATGCACATCAAATTGAAGAGCGTAAAAAATTAGTCGATCCGAGTCGACAACTTATAGGCGGTAAATTCGGATTATCGAGTAGTTTCAATATGAAAGTGAATAAATTGCTAAAAAAATTGTAAGGGCGGCGTTGCAAAGTAAACATGTCTATGGTTCGGTCTTGGTACCGTGGACCGTAGCTTGGTACATATAAAGTGATCTGTGGTTCGGTCTAATTTCTTTGAATGAAAACTCTTTGCTCTTTGATTGAGAAATCATAATATGTATAATAATAGTAATAGTAGTGTTTTATTGCACCCGTGCGAAGCCGGGGCGGGTCGCTAGTACTTATATAAAGATAAATAAATAAACGACGCTTCCGATATGTTTTGATATGGATCAGTTGAGCTACCTCTAATATAGGCTGTTAAGGTGAGGGAAGGACACCACGCGTCGGTTTGACTGAAAATTTGTGGTTTTAAAAACAAAAAGAACTAACCTACGGACCTATTTCGTTCCTGGTTATCTTACTATTTTTATTCTGAAATTTTCATTAAATCTAGACTGTAAAGGATTTTATTGCACTAATTTCCATTTTCACGTAGGCGA
The DNA here is from genome assembly GCA_963564075.1 of Eupithecia subfuscata. Taxonomy (NCBI): domain Eukaryota; kingdom Metazoa; phylum Arthropoda; class Insecta; order Lepidoptera; family Geometridae; genus Eupithecia; species Eupithecia subfuscata. The sequence goes on along the minus strand of OY751097.1, from coordinate 8,023,327 downwards.
TGTTAAATATAATTTACGATGCTATAAACGTGCCTAATGGCTCAGAAATTTATCGGTTTCAGGCGCCTCGAGTTGGCGGAGTTAAAGTCTACGACAAGAACCTTTCCAGGGATGAAATCATTATGGATGTGGATTTGTTGTAAGTACTTAACGCCGTTATAAATTACGTTTTCTGTCCTATCGGTTTGGGCCTGGAAAAATACATTTTAGATTCTAATTGCAACGAAAAAAGTTGATTTCACCTTGTAAATACTTCTCCGATCTCTTTCTACACTGTGCAAACTGAGCCCAGATGGAAAACGGAATGAGAAACTTCAGACCCAGATGGATAAATAACGCACTACAGCTGTGTGGTGCCGGCTTAGAACTTACACTACCCCAACTCTTTCCTCGGGTGTGGTAAGAGGTGACTAGGGGATATCAAACGGGAGCGGGCAGCAGCGCCCCCTGCAGAACAATTCTACCATCGAACTGCGATCCCCGCAGTGGGCATGCATCCGCATGCCCAGCGTGGGGTTTTATGGGCATTATCCCCCATGAGATAAATGTCAATAAGGCGCTTATCAGGGGGAGGCCTGCGTCCAGCAGTGGACCAATATAGGCTGTTGAGGTGAGGTGACGAAGTCTAACCACTATCATAAATAAAAAAATAATAAAAATAAAAATTGTTTATTTCAAGTACATGACTCATACATAACATAAGATTACATATAAAATACACAATAATAATAAAATACAATACAATGAAAAACTAATAAAAATGTGAAGTAAATAAAATCAGATAAAATATAAAATAAGAATACATGTAACAGACAGACTAATATGCGGACACATTATAACTACAGCTCCACCAGCATGGACAACCTAGACTAGAAAATATTTTGTTTAGGTTAATTTCATGAAGGTATGAAAAGTGAATCTCATTTTGTAAATCACTGAAGTTAAAGGAATTAATTTTTAAATCTCATACGCGTTCGATGACGATTCGATGTAAATTTAGTTGATTTTATTCGAGACAAAGTACGAATAAAAGTGTTATTAAATTATATGTAAATAAATTAATTTGTAATGTTTTTTATAGTTATGCCGGTGATTGCGACATATCGTTCGTCCTTCAACGAATCCGAGGCGGCATCAAGGATTTGCAAGTGAGTTCGAATGATATTTAATTTTAATTATTTTAAGGGGGCCTATACCCAACTCGCTCGCTCACAGGCTAAATAGGAAGCCAGAAGAATATCGGCTATCTTAAATTTTCAAATTGAACCCATATTCATAATCTATACCCTTGATTTAGTCAAAAACGATACCTATCTTCTACTTCGAACACCATCAAATCGCCACTTTGGCTGCCCACGACATGCTCCAGTATGATGGTGTCGTGCGTCGGCGCGCCCCTTCGGGTCGCATCGCCCCTACTCTGGGCAGTCAATGTTTAAAGTCATTAACAACGGGATATTTACCATGATTTGAGTAATATGAATTGATGATATTGAAAAGATGATATTGGAAAGCTCAAAACTCAAATCATGGTAAATATCCCGTTGTTAATGACTTTAGTGTTAATAACCATGATGGATTTAAAAGTTTTATAGTCAATGTTTAATACGGATTTTGCTCTTTTAACGGCTCTTTAATTTCACTTGTCACAGATTCACGGCATGGTCCGCGTTGTAATGAAGCCGCTGATAACTAAGATGCCGCTGGTGGGAGGCCTGCAGATCTTCTTCCTCAACAATCCGTCCATTGACTTCAACTTGGTGGGCGTCGCTGATGTGCTTGATATGCCTGGGTTCAGGTAAAACAACGCTGTTTGTAGTTCTTTTATGATAGCTCGAGAAATTTACTTTCAATCGGGTAGGTGATAGAGAACTTATTTTTGTTTTATTCAACGTGCCAAATCGTCACGCTCGGGTTGGTTACGCTGAATCGGTCACAGTCGCAACCTTAGAAGATAAAGTTATTTCTTGTACCGTTTAGTCATAAGCACACACCCACGTGTTAACAAATCGCAAAATTTGTAAAAAAAACATACTTTAATTTTAGAATCGAACCTAAGTCTTCTATTGGCCAATCATTTGTAACAATATTCTATATTTACAATTATTTTAATATTCTATATTTCAATATTTCCCTACTTTTTCTAACCTTTCAGTGACATACTCCGCCGCTGCATTGTTGAACAAATCGCAAACATGATGGTCCTTCCCAACAAGCTTCCCATCAAGCTCAGCGACGAGATACCCACCGTCGATCTGCGCATGCCCGAGCCAGAAGGAGTTCTGAGGATACATCTGGTGAAGGGAGAAAACCTCATGAAGAAAGACGTCTCTCTTTTGGGTGAGGTTTACTTGATCAAACAGAGAATTGTCATTGCTAGTAAGCATGGTGGTCCTACCCAACAAGCTCCCCATAAAGTTACCTCAACCTCCTCAACAGCCTGTGTTGGTCCACTGCTGGACGCAAGCCTCCCCCTGAGCATCAACCCCAACCCCCCCCCCCCTGCGCCCTAAGCGCCTCATTGGCTTTTATCTCATGGAGGGTAATGCCCATAATCCCCACGCTGGGCATGCGGGTTGGGGATCGCAGTTCGGTGGTAGAATTTTCTGCAGGGGGTGCTGCTGCCCGCCCCCGGTGGATATCCCTTAGTCGCCTCTTACGACACCCGCGGGAAGAGTTGGGGTGATGCAAATTCTAAGCCGGCACCACACAGCTACCTATAAAACTGCCATAAAGTTAAGTGAGGCTTATTTAACGCGCTAGAGAGAAGGTACCTATGTACTTCAGAACCGTCTCACGGAGCTACCGGAAAAGTCCTGGGACCCAATTTGTATATACCTAAAATATGGCAGTTTTACGAAAAGGAAACATTCCTTTTTTTTTAAATACGTAAAACTGCATTCACTGAATTTTGAAACTTACCTAACTTGTCCGGTAATCGAAACCACTAAAATAAAAAAATTACATCCTGTATTTTATGGCACCGATCTATAGAGCATTGACTCTATAGATCGGTGAAATGAATAAGAAACAAATCTGGCAAATATTGCATGTGAATTATGAATTTATGAGGAAGACCAAGAAATCTTCCAAAAACCGGGAATAAATAAATTAATAATTATATATATATTATAATTATATTATATACGAAATAAAGTTATTAGGTGCTTATAAAAAAGAATACGAATACGAAGTAAAAGTATAGATCAGCGCCAATATCGTTATAATATTATATTAATATAAATAAATATTAGTCCACTGCTGGACATAGGCCTCCCCTAATGAGCGCCATAGCGCCCTGTCTTTAGCTTGCCGCATCCAGCATCTGCCTGCAGTCTTTCGCAGATCGTCATCCCACCTGGCCGGAGGGCGTCCTACACTACGCTTGCCAAGTCGTGGTCTCCACTCAAGAACACTTTTACCCCAGCGGTTGTCAGTTCTTCGCGAGATATGGCCAGCCCACTGCCACTTCAGCTTGCTAATTCTTTGTGCTATGTCGATAACTTTGGTTCTCTGTCGGATGTATTCGTTACGAATCCTATCCTTCAGAGAGACTCCGAGCATAGCTCTTTCCATAGCTCGCTAAGCGACTTTGAACTGATGGACCAGCCCTACCGTGAGTGTCCATGTCTCAGCTTTGTAGGTCATGACGGGTAGGACGCACTGATTGAAAACTTTCGTTTTTAAGCATTGACGTTTAATGTATGAAAACTTGTGTCAAAAAGGTTAAAACAACTGTTTAAAATTTGTCCATCTGTTGGTGAACTCGGGTCTTGTCTATTTGATTATATTATATTTGTATATTTGATGATATTTGATATAACTATTCCTGCTCAGCAGTGGAGGGATTTATTTAGGTACTAAAATTTTATTCAATCACCTATGACCACGATGTCTCTGGATATCGTGGTCACGGGCGATATCGCGCAACGCGATGGAAAGTAGTGTAAATAAAAACACAAGCTACGCGATAAATACCCGATAAATACTGAATCGTTACCAACAAAATGCAATATTGCGGTTCCAGGTAAGGGTAAGTCGGACCCGTACGCCATAATAACGGTCGGCGCGCAGCAATGGAAGACGAAGCACATCGATAACAACGTGAATCCGCGATGGGACTATTGGTGCGAGGTAAGCCTGCCGTTGTCTTTTATATAAGCACCTAATAACTTTATTTTGTATCAAATCAAATTATTATGTTTCTATATTTCTATAATTCTATGGATAAATGAGGCCGTGCTTTTTGGTTCGATGCTCGAAACGTGTTAAAGCTATTTGAATATCTTTTGTAGCGTTTAAACTATTCTGATAATGGTACTTAAGTCAAAGTTAAATTCTAAAGTTTGACTAATTTAGCCAAGTACGTCATATTGCTAAGAAAGAATCCAAAAGCCCGATCTCTTTATTTATTTTCAGTATTTAGATCTACCTTGTTCTACTAATCAATATGTTACGTAGATAGCACTGTTACCTATTTTAAAAGCTTGCATAAACTACTGAATGTGGTGTCTACTTTTGGTAAGTCAATGTTTAGATTTCGAGCTCATTTCTGATTATTTACTTAGTTATTTTGAATCATTGCCATTGGAATGATTGAAAACTGTGAAATTGCTTTGGCTTCTTGGCATATTTCATATATTTTAATTTATATCAGAAGCAGCATTTTTTGTATGATTTACAATATTTTCCTGTTTTACTTCACTATTATCAGGAATGAGCATGTGCGTTCAAGCATCTAACATTGTCGATTTCTTTTATATAAATTTGTCGGCTTTGTTCAAAATTTATTTTTGAATGTAAGCATTCTTCATGCCATCATATTATACATAAATCAAATGATGGAACTGACCCAATATATACAAGAAGAGGTTTGAGCTTGGCAGTAAAGGTATCCCTGTACTCTACCGTGATCTTACCAAAAAATAAAGGGACCTAACTTTGACATCTGTCCTTCGAAATCTGACTGGTGATGCAAAAGGCGTAAAGCATTCGCCAGTTTCCTTTATACATGTGGCGTTCCTTTTTAAATTGTTTATTGCTAACCTTATTAACTAGTGTGAATCGCATTTTTAATGAATAATATTGTGTCGTCTCAAGTAGTTAAGCGAATAAGTTTTTGTTTTTAATTATGTTTGCGCGGGATGCAGGCGCGTATAATGCACGCTATGGGTCAAGTGTTGGAAATCGAGGTGCTTGACAAGGATGAAGGCAACGATGACGACAAACTTGGCAGGTGAGTGAGCATCGCGCAGCAATGGGGCGGGACCTGGAGGCGGGCCTGCAGTGGGCGGGGCTTGGGTTTCGGTTAGACTTAGTAACACGCTTGCGCATGGTTTTGAAGATTTACGGAGATGTGGTAGGCTCTAGATTAGAGTATTCTTTGGTATTGATGTGTCGCAGTAGATTTAAAGTAAGTTTATTCTCCTGCCAAACATAGTTGTGACCATAGAGATTCTTGAGTTGGTATGTAAGAAAAGTTGCCTTGTCTTGCAAGTTGCAACCGCGTTGTATACGGTCTCGAATTCATCAGACATTAAAATTCATCCATTGTCTGCTACACATAAATGCAAAGAATGCTACCCTTTTACCCATTATCTACAGCTTCGCATGTTTAGATTAGTTGTTCTAGTCATCACTTGTTCTAGTCATGTGTGTGCTTTGCGCAACTAGGTAAGTTATGCAAACCTCCTTATTCTTCTTTACCTCATTTTTATTTGAATAATAACTTTAATCATTTGGCTAAATACTCATAACTTGTGCCCACCATTTCAAAATTGTATTCCCTATTTTACACCCAAACAGAAAGTTATAGTTTTTAGGTCGTGTGTAGAGAAGCAGGGGTTATAAGAAATGAACGAATACTGGGGCCAGACATCCAAGAGGACTGACTAAACAGTAGTTAGTGACTGACTAAATAGTAGTTTAGTGACTGACTAAACCATAGTTTAGTCAGTCAGTTTAGGACAGACTAAACTTCTGTTTAGTAAGCTATAAACTGACAGACTAAACTACTGTTTAGTCAGCCCACCGCCAACTTAAGCCAGTCTTTGTCCACATTGAGATCTAACCTTTTGGAACCAGCAAACCTGCCCGCGCTCTGAGTAATTGAGCAATATGTCACATATCGGCGCGAAACTTTAGATAAGAGCCTTATCTATCACTCTGGCGATTCGCGAGCGATTTTAAACGAGGCGAGAGTGCGCAGCGACGACGCCGCGGTCACGCAGCGAGTTCGCTGTGCAATTGAAATTGCTCACAAATCGTAAGTGTGATAAGTGGTTTTTATTTTCCACGGCTTTACCGATAAAGCAATGGACAATAATAATAATAAAACATTTATTCGTGTCTCACAATAGGTGTTTATATAACTGAAAGGAACACAATAAAAAAAATTGGTTGTCTGTAAAGTCGGTTTACTGACGATAGTTGAACGTGACAACGCAGACCGAGGTAACGCCGCATGCGAGGTAACGCCGCATGACGTCATGTTTTTTCGTGCGTGCAGCCGGCTCTATCGAATTATAAGACGTTGTCACGTCAAAAATGTGTTCTTATTCAGGCAGCCCATGGGCCCATTAAAAATTAAACTCCATAGGGGTGAACAAGGTCTATTTTGATCAGCAGGTAAACCTATTGATGATTCCGGCGTGGGTTATTGGCCGAAAAGCTGGTATTGCATTAAGTTTTAATTTACGACGACCCAGTGGCGTCAAATACTCTCTAGAGCTCGAGTATTTCACTGATATTTCTGTTAACCCTTGTTTTTCGTACACCGCGTTTTACGGTCCAAGTATTCTAGAAAAAAACTAATGTTATGATTTGTCCCAAGGCCATATTATGCTCAATAGTGAAGGACGAAAAGATGCAGCTGCAGGTTGAAGTGTGGGATTGGGACCCTGGTATGGGCATATCGAATGATGATTTTCTGAGCAGGTCCGTCTGCTATCACATGCTTTGTCTGAGCGATAATTACATAATTTTTGTTTAAAAACCGTGAAAATCTTTGGTTTTTATAGAGGAACTACGTACCTAACCGATGTCCGACGTTGAGGTGTTGTTAGACAGGATTTGATGACACTGAGATAACTAAATATCTTTTTTATTAATTTTGGTATTATTTATTTATTTAAATAAAATGTATTACATATATCAACATTTTACTTGTAGCTAGTGGCGTCTTTGTGTCTTTTAACGAAGCATGTCAACCCCTTTTCTAACAACACTTCAACATCGGTCATCGGTGACGTAGTTCCTCTACAGAAACCAAAAAAATTCGCGGAAACAAAATTTTGCTAACGAAATGCCAGTTCGTGCACGCGAGTGGCTATGTGCATTTCAACTATCACTGGCTTTCTCATAAGAATATAATTTTCCATGACTTTTGATTTAGAGCCAAGCATGAACTATGACTTGGTCCGGCGGAGGATGAATTTTCTATACAAACGTAGTACAAAAATGATTTGTAATTTGAGCATATTTTCACCATGGTCTGCTAGTATTTGTATTAAAATAGTATTTATCTAGGTTCCTGGCACAATTTTTATTCAAAATTAAAATTTTATTTTTGTTGTATCGACCGTAAAAGGGGATGGCAGCAGTATTAGTAGGATTTTGTGAAAGACAACAGAATTACTACCATAATCGCAAAAAGCGTTTTGGGTGGTCGTCTAACAATCATTTTCCTAGCTACCTAGTTCATGCTTGGTTTAAAAACTAAGCATAATTTAAACGGTGGTATTTGAGATGCTTTTTGAACAATCTAATTGTAATTTTAACAATATGGGTGTTTTGTTAATTGTTTTTTTTTTTGTTTTGTCGTGAATACGGACAAGTGGTACAATCCTGAAACTGACTAAATTACAAAAACCATAAAAGTACATAAGTACATAACAAGTTTGGACTAAAAAAACTTACAGAAACTCTAAAACACTTACATATTAAATACTCACCTTATTACCAATCACAGTTATTATCGTAAAATATCCAATCCCTCACAACTCTTATGTATCTTTCGTAGTTTGACAAATTAATTATGAATTTAAGCGGGTTAACTACGAACATAGTTTGTGTTCGAAGAACACCAACGTTTCATCCCTTAACATCAGGGTGAGTGCGGTTCGCGTCGCCCCCGTATCGAATGAAACATTGGTGTTCTTCCAACACAAACTAGTTTCGTAGTTGGCCCGCGTACATTCATAATGAACTCTTATGTAAATAGTACTCTTATCTACCTTCCCTACATAAAATAACACTTCAAATTGGCTTACATAATCAGAAACGTGTGTACATTTATTGCCTATGTGTAAGTATATATTTATAAGCGTGTGTGTGTGTGTAATTCGGTGGGTTGTGACAGTCAATGCTTCGGTGCAGCGCTACGAAGTTACATGTCCAACTTTTCGACTGGGACCGCGCAGGAAAGGATGAAAACCTGGGAAGGTCGGTTGCCTACACAATATTTATCAAAACTGCTCTAAGCTTCTAAGAAAAAAATGAAGGCTAGCTGGCGTATATAGAACAAAACTGTGACGTCATAATAGTACACTTTACGTACGATAGAGGCGCTGATGCCAAACAAAAGCGCATCGTCGATAGGTTTTTGTTAGCTAGCTTTTGTTTTTTCCTTATTCAGTATGGAGAACTGTATATCTAGCTCTACGATACTTGAAAGAACCGCGCATTTAGAACCTAGTATTCTGATTGTACTCTTGCAAAATGAAGATTTTCATAAACCAAAACACGCATAGGACTGACCACACAGCGAATGTACCAACTGGTTGCCTGTAAACACCGAATGACCACGGCTCACCAAGCTTGGTATTGACTGCCACTACACCTATCAACGTTAATAAAAACTAACAACCTAGACAACATTAAGGCTTTATATTAATGTGTTAACATTCATAGTAGGACACCAACACACTGGGCCTGTACTCTGAAAAACGAAATCGAAGTTTCTGATTCATTTTCGTGCGACGCTTATCTTATTTAAGCAATATAAGGGTTGGTTTTGCACGAGAACAGAAACGAAACTTTGATTTTCCTTTTCTGAGTACGCTCCCTGAAGTTACTACGTTAAAAACCATTACACGCACGACATTAAACATTAAATTTAAAACACTTGTACACGCATTTATTCAATCACTGTTCTTATACTTAACAGACGAGTTGACAGGACAGGAATGGGTTCTTATAAGCCTAGCCAGACCCGCTAAATAAGATCTGCTTCACGGCTGTCGTACCTACATACTAGCGTACCGATATTTCTTACAATCATTTTCATTTTATTACTTATAATTTCACCTCATTCTGACACAAAATATTACTTGCTTTGCTTCCACTTCAGCCACTTGCGTCAACCAGAATTAAAATTATTATTACTACCCGGGCGAGTTACCACCTAGTTCGAACAAAATCCAATAATAATAACAAATAACTGCTGGTATTTGTTCGTGTTGTATCGTGAATATAAATCGAAAATTTTACACATACTTAGCGTTTTGCTTAAAAGCAGTAAGTATCCATCACCGGGATTTCGTAGTGTAAAATTATAAATTTTGATGCCACCTCCGACACAAAATGAGTTTATTAAATTAGCTATTTATTTACATAGAAAATGATTATTGTTTGTTTTATTTGTACATTTTGTATATTTATCTTATTTTGTTATGTGTTAAAGTTATAAAGTAATAATCGTGGTAGACGCAAGTGTCAAAGAGTGTGGCTGTCTGTTAACCCCACCTATTAATATGTATTGCATTGTTTGTGTTTTTGTGAAAGTATTTCTGAATGTTATAATTGAGATTATTTACTGTTTGCTTTATTTAAGGCGCTACCCCGACCCAAATCAGCGCCGCCACCTATTTTACCTTATTATTCCGTTAAACGAAGGAAATTCAAAAAACCGATTGGCCAGTTTGTGCTTCCTATCATAAGCTTTTTTTAATGCCTCTATAAATGTTTTTGTTTGTATAGTGTAGGAAGAGATGCGAAGTTGCTCATTTTTCCCACCATGGTGGGCAAAAAGAGCAACTTCGCATCTCTGCATAAAGTATACAAAATAAAACTTTTACTGGGGCATTAAAAAAAGCTTATGATAGGAAGCACAAACTGGCCAATCGGTTTTTTTAAATTCCTTCTTTTAACAGAATAATAAGGTAAAATAGGTGGTGGCGCTGATTTGGGTCGGGGTAGAGCCTTAAGGCGCTACTCCGACTCACACTAGCGCCGCACCGCCATCTATTTTATCTTATTGAAACCAGAGTTTGGCCACCAAGAGCAACTTCACATCCTGCCTAAACTATACAAAATAAAACTATTGGTAGGTACCACAAATCGTTTTTTTAAATATCTTTGTTTAACGTAATAATAAGATAATTAGGTGGCGGCGCTAGTGCGAATCGAGGTAGCGTCTTAAACCAGAGTACAGGACAGCACAAGATTTTAAATTATCAATTCAAATTGTATAAGTTACACTCACCTAGTTATTTTTTTATTTGAACTTTATAAAATGTGTATCGATAAATTTCAAATCTGCTGTCGTTGCTGTCCAGTAGGAACCTATGCCTTGTGCTGGCTCTTAAAGATTTTATTTTCAGATGTTCATTGGATATTTCCCAAGTGGTGCGCTTTGGTCGTTTGGACACAGTGAGTACCTATCTTATATTTAACTAGACGATCGCCTCGCGGTTTCACCCGCGTATAGTTACCGTTCCCGTGGGAATTCCGGGATAAAATATAGCCTATGTCACTCCCTGAAAAGTAAGCTTCCTAACGATGAAAGAATTTTTCAAATCGGCCCAGTAGTTTCGGGGCCTATTCAATACAAACAAACAATCAAATCTTTCCTCTTTATAATATTAGTATAGATGTTCATTTTATAATTACTGGTGGGTAAATGCGTTTTGGGCTAGCCACGTCCATAGACGCTCACCGACGCGTACTGTCTCTTCCACCCACTTTGCAACTGGGCGTCCGACGTTTCTTTTGCCCAATAATGGGTCCACCAATCAATTGCTGTTTAGCTCCACCTATCCTCTTTCTGTTGCTATTTGCTCCTCACCTCGCCCGCCTATATTGGTCCACTGCTGGACGCAGGCCTGCCCCTGATAAGCGCCTTATGGACTCTTATCACATGGAGGGTAATGCCCATAATCCCCACGCTGGGCACGCGGGTTGGGGATCGCAGTTCGGTGAATTGTTTTAGAGCGTGGTGGATGGCATAAACTTCAAGACGCCTATACCCAGTTGTGGGTCAGTCAAATCCGGCTGCGGATGTTGATGATGAAATGCGTTTAAAACACCTTATTCTAATTTTCAGGTACAAACACTGCAGCAAGCTAAACACGGCAAAGTGCACATGCGCCTTTCATGGCACCGATTGACAACAGACGTGACAGAGCTGAGTAGAGTGAGTAAATCTGGATTAAAGAACTTGTTGTCTATGGATACGCCCTAACTATACAATTTTCGTGTATACAAATACACAAATTTTCCGTACAACATGGCGGTTATAGAATACCTATCAGTGACGTTCCTTTTAACTAGAGACCCCTGTTTTCGAAAACCGCTAAAAACGTCGTTTTACGTCTAGCGACAGAATGCTTTTGATTAAGTATATTCGGGTTACTTTTCCTGAAAGCTATTAAAACAAGCTATAAAACTAGGTATACATGGTTTTGTATTTATTTTATTTACTCATACCTTTCTTTCATAAAGCTTAAATCAAAATATTTTGTAGTGGGCCATGTGTCCCACTTCGATGTTTAAGGGGGTACCCTACCTCGTTATTGTGTGAAGAGGATAGGCATAGGATTTCGCGTTCACAGGAGCGGGACAGAGCAAAGCGGCGTAAGCCCAAAAATCAAGTTTTTAGTAGTTATTTGCTCCCCACAAACATTAGAATAGTTAATTGAAAAAAAGGCAACAAATAAAATGTTCTTTATACTTAGCTCAATTACTATGCTTAATCTCAAGATCGTATCATCTGTATTTATTGAGAAATTAGGGTTTTAGTAAAAAATGAGAGGTAACTTTGCGATTTTTTTCTATCGAGAAAATTTTATGGAATCGTGTTTTCGAAACATATGATCGATAGAATAAGTCCTGAACTTTACCATATATAAATTTCAAAGTTAAATATTCAGTAGTTTGGAAGATATGGAGGTCCGACGGAGTTGAAAATAAGCAATTTGAGTGTAGGTACCCCCTTTAATAGATAAAACCATAGAGCTTTACCAAATAAAAAGAGCCAAATAAAATGGCCAGACTGATCTCGCCTTGGAATAAGTTTTCATACGACGGATTTCCACCACAGCGGACCCCGTTTAACTCGCAAGAGTAGGTACCTATACTGTATACTTGTATTTCCACCAAAAAATAGTCGGGCGGAAAGGAGTGAACGAGCAGAAAGCGTTGTATTTAACTCCGCCCCCTCATCTATCATTTCCATTTCGTAGTGGAAACTCGGCTTAACTCTGCGATAAGGACATTTAGTGTACCAAAAGGGTTCTCTTTTTTTATCGATCTGGATTATGTAATCACATAGACAGATCAGATAGAATCAGTCAGACTTAATAAAAAAAATCGCCCAGCAAGCAGGGTTATCGTGATTACCCTAGACCTAGAGATAGCCATTTGTTAGTGTATTGTATCGCATTCACTGCCCAGCCTCGGCGGTGCGACCCGCAGGGGCGCGCCGCCGCCACACAAGGGTCGAGAGGCTCGTCTGCGTCTTGGGCCATGAACGGGTTAACTATTTGAAAATCATTTCGTAGGTACAGTCAGCTGCACAGACATGTATACACTTCCAAGGTTTAACTTTTATTTTACTCGGAACTTTTTAAATAAAAGGACATGCACACGTTTTTCGTACAAAATAGTCATCGTACTTCGTCAGAATGCGGTACATAAATTATCAAAATAACTATACACTTACTATTTAGTCAAATTGAAAACTTGGGAGTGTTTACATATTTTTGCAGCCGACTGTACTTACAATGCGTAAATTCCTTTCAGTCACTATAGTCATTTACAACGGGATATTTACCATGATTTGAGTTTTCCAATATTTCGGCACAATTTCATGCGCCATGATCCTTTCAGTCGATGCTAATTCGAACAAAGTTTTAAAGGGTCTATGTAATTAAAAACCTATAATATGTAAAAGCTTGAGCTTTTCCCAACATTCCATTTAACTGGTAAGGCAAAATAACAGCGCCTTCTTGAATAGAATAGTTATGAATTAACAGTTGGCATTATGCCGAACCTAGGACCTTGGACCAAGGAATTAGTTATTTCAACGTATTGTACCTATGTTCTTTGTTGTGTAATTTATGTTAATGTTTGTTTTGTGTGTGTGGTGGCAAATAAATGGTATGTCTATACGTTTATTCCAGGCCCTGACGGAGACACTACTGATCAAGACGGGAGATATCTCCTCCGCTGTACTCTCTGTCTACATTGATCATTGCTCGAAACTTCCCGTAAGTTTTACTTTTTTAATTTTTATACTTACACCTCTATATCTCATAGATCCCTTGTAGCCTTCTTGTAAGACACGACAAAGAAGGAAACAACAGCAACGGCCGCAGTATTGACAAACCGTAATAACATGTTCTTATTTTTAATCCCTAACGTAGAAAGAAAGGTGTTAGGTTTTAATATTCAACGTGGCCATCTAATTTTGGTGCCTATCTGTGTGATTCCCAACGTAGCTCCCAAAAGGATAAACTTAATTTTTTTAACGCATTTAGTGCCCAGATTGTGAGCTAGGGCCACCGAAAGAGACGCCCGCTCTTCACGCCCTTACAGGCTCACGATGTGCGTCATGGACACTATGTTAATATTCATTAGACGATTAGATCGAGAACGGTCTCGTGTTTAATGAGATTGAAATTCGGTTAAAAATCAATCTTTATTTTTTTATATGCTAACTGGTTTTAATTGTTGTCACTAATCTATTGTTTTTCTCCAGAACGCCCGCGCCCAATCCAAGCCGGACCCATACCTGACGGTAACGGTTGGCAAGAAGACTGAGAACACAAGCGTTCAGATGAGAACCGACTGCCCTGTCTACGAGATCGGGTACTCCTTCCTCGTACAGAACCCGGAGATTGACGCCTTGGAGATCCAGGTAATTAACTAAACCATACACATTACTAAAAGGGAAGTACAGTACCTAACGTTTGACATTATTGCCAACTAAACGCCTGTGTTTTCAGTCTGACTGAAAAAACAGGCGTTCAGATGAGAACCGACTGCCCTGTCTAAGAGCTCGTATACTCCTTCCTCGTACCGAATACGGATTGACGCCTTGGAGATTTAGGTAACTTACCCCCGAATAGTCAAACGCAACTCAGATTTGAGTACGTCTCCAACCAATTTTTGACAGATTTTCATTGAAAACTGTCAAAAATTCGTCTTATGAGACGTGCTTAAATCTTAATTGCGTTTGAGTATTCGGGGGTATAAGTTAAGATAAAAATGTATATTCCTAAGTATTATATAGCACTACAGAAATTTTATGCAGGTGATACAATGTTCCTTTTCCTTTTAAAACATATACCTACAGTACACACCTATAAACAAATATATTACGACATTAATTTCGAAATGTTGGTATATCGAGTATTCAGGCGAAAGTGTGATACGAACCTTTTGCCGGTAATGTCTTTTTATTTATTGATATTATTTATTTGTTCCAGGTGCTAGACCAGAAGACCGGTAACGCCCTGGGTCAGTTGACTTACAACCTCTCGGGTCTACTGAAAGAAAGGGACCTCACGTTACTGACTCAGCCGCTGATGCTGCAGAAATCAGGACCCGAGTCCAAGATCGTCTTGTCTTTGACATTGAGGGTAAGTGACATTGACAGAAAATAGAGGAATTAAACTGTGATAAGCGATGGCCGGGTTTTTTTATTTTCCTTGGTACTAAGGTACCAAGGAAAATAAAAGAAAACTGTTCGGCTGTTTATAATTTTATTAAATGGACGGGTCCATTTAATAAAATTATAAACAGCCGACAGTTCGACTGTTTATCAATAATTAAAAGTGGTCTTGGGTGGAATATGCAGTTGCTATTCCAGTAAATAGCAGCATCTTAAGGATCCGGCGACGGATGAATTTCTCATACAAACGTAGTACCAAATAATTTGTAATTTGAGCATATTTTCACCATGGTCTACTATTATTTTTATTAAATACTAGCTGCGCCCCGCGGCTTCGCCCCCGTAGAAATTTATGTTTCCAACTTTCTTATTTTTTTCTTTCATAAGAACCTTCTCCTGACAATAACAAACACAACAAAGAAAGAATTAGCGAAATCGGTCCAGCCGTTCACGCGTGATGCCGTGACCAAGGAAAACGGGTTTCATTTTTATATACAGGGTGGAATTTTGTAATGCTACCTGGAGGGAAAGTACTCTTAATACTGTAGATAGAAAATTTTACTCAAAGAAAACATTCCTTTAATTTTGAAAAGAAAGAAAACTGCATTCAAAGATTTTCGAAAATTTGCTTGCCACACCCGGGAATCGAACCGACTAAAATCTGTAAAAATTACACCCTGTATTTTTATTGCATAGATCGTTAGGGTCAATTATAAGGATGAAATCTCTCTAACAAACTTAATAAATTAAATGAAAGGAAAACCATGAAATCTTAAATTATTTTAATTATTTACAATAAAAAGTCAACTAACTACTAATTAGTTGCTCAAAATGGGCTCCATTTTCTTGGATACACAAATTTATTCTTCTAATGAATTCATTTCTAGTAACTTTTAATAACGTGTTGTGGTGAATATTAAAAATCGTATTCTGAACTTCAACTCTCAACTCGTTTACATTCGTATAAGATTTCATGTAAATTTGATTTTTTACATATCCCACAAAAAAAAATCTAAAGGTGTGAGATCTGGTGATCTCGCAGGTCATCTGATTGTGCCGTTGGTACCAATCCAGGTATTAAAATGGTTATGATTCTGCTGTTATGGGCTGGAGCACCATCTTGCTGTAGAATTATTTGGTTTCGCTCTGCCTCGGGGAAACCATTTAACTAATTTCTTAAGAGATCCAGTATTTTAAGATAGAAGAGTCTGCATTAGGTACAAACACGTGCAAATTTCAATCGTCTTATCTAAATATTAATTCGTCATTTTAATGGATTATTAATTACTGACACAAGTAAACAGATGGATCTTTAAGTTAAAGTGCTTAACTTGAACCATTCAATTTATAATTTAAGATTTCATGGTTTTCCTTTCATTTAATTTATTAAGTTTTTTAGAGAGATTTCATCCTTATTATTGACCCTAACGATCTATGCAATAAAAGTACAGGGTGTAATTTTTACAGATTTTAGTCGATTCGATTCCCGGGTGTGGCAAGCGAATTTTCGAAAATCTTTGAATGCAGTTTTCTTTCTTTTCAAAAATAAAGGAATGTTTTCTTTTAGTACAATTTTCTATCTACAGTATTAAGAGTACTTTCCCTCCAGGTGGCATTACAAAATTCCACCCTGTATATACTAGCTGCGCCCCGCGGCTTCGCACCCGTGGAAATTTATGTTTCCAACTTTCTTAATTTTTTCTTTCATAAGAACCTTTTCCTGACAATAACAAACACAACAAAGAAAGAATTAGCGAAATCGGTCCAGGCGTTGTTGAGTTATGCGCTTACCAACACATTTTGCGATTCATTTTTATATTATAGATAGATTATTTACCCTTCCACAAACTTTTTCAAAATACTATTCTGAAGTGAAATAAACCTATCCGCATTTTTACATCAAAGAAGACATGTTTTCTTAGTATTTGTGTAGATAAGTATCTTCAAAATAGCTTGTGGCAGGAACCTATATAAATAATATTGTCAAAAGCCACGCAATTGCGCTTAAAACGATTCCTCCACAAAGTAAGCTGTATCTAAAGGCTCTCAACTAAGACTGTCGCTGACGTCTAATGCTTTATACCGTTTGCAGATTCTAAAAGAAGCCGTCAAAGAAGAAGAATTAGAAGAACTGGAGGAAGAAATAGCAGGCACGAGCGCTATGGCCGCTCCAGGCCCTTCCCCCGCGCCCGCGCAGCAAGCCCCGCCCCCGGCGTCGGCGCCGCTTGACGCTGTTGATTACAACGCTCCGCCTACAGCGCCTTTGGCACCTTTACCTTCTGAATTCGGTAACATAGCCTATCTTATAAGTTGATAAGCATAAACTACTACAAAATAGCAAGTGTTAGTGTTATGTTTTGATATAAGCTCCCTGGGTTGCATCTTTCCTCCCACCCTCCCTTTGGAGACCCTTCTCCAGAGGCACCAATCTCTTTATCTTTAAGAGTCGGCAACAAGAGACCCAAAGGTATTAAGTGTTGTTATCTTAATGTCCATAAAGCTTGTTTTAGGGCTCAGGCTGAACTAGTAGGTAAAAGTACACTTTGCTTTTAAGTTCCGGCAATAAATAATAAATATATTAGGTATGGTACGGCCCGGTAGCTCAAGAATCAGATTGTACATTTGAGTGACACGTTACTGACTTGAGTTAAAACCACACTTCGTGGTGTCATGTGTTAAGTATCCTCAGAGGAATTCATCGGTTTCATGCATTTCGTATGGTTACTAAAACATTACTGTATTGTATCGCTGCAATAATGTGTCTCTAACAGTCCTAAATATTATGAAACCGATATGCTTCTATTATAAATATGTTCCACCAATTTTTCTTTGGTTTGGTAACCCCGTTGTTTACAAAAATATCTAGGAGTCTAATGGAGTCCCTATCTAAATATAAAATCTGAAATCTTATAAAAGTTCGTTTAATTGTTTTTTTGTATTGATGGTGCAACAAGGAATATAGTTTAAATTCGTAATATAGTTTAAATTAATTTTACTGGTCTAAGAGATTTTGTAAGCCTAAAGACACAAAGGTTATTGATTTCTATGATAAGCAGTCCTGCCGGCTAATAGCCGACAATCCGATATCTTAGCAATCGCGGCGAGCTGCTGTGCATTCGCCTTGAAATCGCCAGTGTGATAAGGCGCTAAAAGGTTTACTCTTCTTGTTTTCAGAAGCGTCATCCACCACGCCTGATCTAAAGAACATCGATGATTCGGCTCCGGACAACGCCTCGCAAGCATCCATACCCGTAGAGCATATTGAGAAGGAAGTCGGTTAGTATAAACTAGGGTTTCTGCTTTCTCGACCCACGAGAATTCTCGACCACGAAATCCCCGAGTATTTCGAGAAATGTTGAAATTTTTAGTAAAACACTACAACACTATTATTTGCAATTTTTTGGTTTATTACAAGTAAGACTGATAGATGATATCAATAAAATCGAATGATAAATTTTTAGAAACCATAAGTTGCACTTATTCATAACCAGCATCAAACAATAAATTAAACAAATTATACTCGGCTGGTCTATATAAAAAGTAAAGAATAGGGAAGTAGAACTTAACTTTTTCTATAATTATTGGGTCCCTTTTAAACAGATTTGAAATACGCGTCGCAAATGACCCCAAATGGGAGTAAAGTAAAAATAGGTTAATTGGCATATAAAAGTTTTGGAAACAGTAATGAGTCCATAAGCTCCTCAACTGCCAGTGGCTTATAATGTCCAGCTTATAATACCAGTTAATTATGTCAAACCAAAATAAATAATAACTAACCTTAATTTTAATGAGCAAACAAATTAGAAAAAAACATGCCAAAAATGCGATTTTGAGCTTGTAAGGAGGTGGGAGGCCTATGATGATGATGTTCCTGCCACGGCGGCGGTGGCCAGTCTCGACGGAGACTAGACACGTGCACATACCATAATTGACATTCAATTTATTTACTTCGGTTGTTCACCATAAATGTTAGTATAACTGCTTTGCGGAAAGTTCGACTAAAACAATTCGTCTAAAACAATTGGACTAAAAGACAATTGGACGAAAACATTTCAACTAGTAACAATTCGACCAATGACTAAAACAATTCGTTTTAACAACGAAAAATTTTTGTTGTGTCATCTTATGGCTCTAGGTGCAATTATACATATACACACCCTTTCAGTCATAGAGTCGGTCGCCACGATCAAAAACCTAGTATAGTCACTTAATAACACTTTCAGTGTCCATGACATTGAGATATTGAGCTACTTGTACCAATGCCGATGTGATGTGTGTGTGCCGTGAACGGGTTATGCTATTTTTTATTTTATTTTTTTCAATCGTTATTTTTATTTTTTTTAGATGTTCCTCTAGAGTCGTCGCCGCCACCCTCAGAAAACGACGACACGCCCAAACTAGTCCATAGAACCTCGTCACTAACTACGTAAGACGATCGATAAACTAGCTGTCTATACTCATGTCTAGAATCCTAGATATTTTTTTGTAAACAAAGGGGTTACAAAAGCAAAGAAATATTTTTGACACTGGTATCATCGGAGCATGAAGATGCACAGAAGTTAGAAACAATTTTGGGGTTTGGAACCAAAAATCAAAATATTATTCATCTCCGTCCGTTTTCTAACTTAAATTTATTTATTTTTCGATACATGTGTGCATTTTTGTGACCTTTATCTTGTTACCTTGCTATTTTGTATGTGCTATGTATGTATTGGCTAACAAAATAAACGCATTTTTAATTTTTATTTACTTTACAATTGTTGTTTGCGATTTGTTTTTAGTGATTGGCTTGCTGTCACTTTTGATTCATTCTTTGTTGGCATAAAACATCTTGGAATCTAGAACGGAGCACGAGGCACTTTATTTACATTTTGAAACTTTTTTAAATATGATTGGTTGTTATTCCCAGGTCGGCGGGTGAAGCGGGGTTAGGCCGCCTTTTATTATCTCTACGATACAGCATGCAAAATCAAACGTTGGTCATTGTTGTGCACAAAATAATGTAAGTCGATATTAACCTATGTTTTTTAAAGTTTTTAACTCAAAAAGTCTATCTGCGTGTCTGTGGCATAGTTACCTCAAACGGATGAACCCATTTTGATAGTTTTTAGGGTTCCGTACCTCAAAAGGAAAAAAGGAACCCTTATAGGATCACTTTGTTGTCCGTCTATCTGTCTGTCCGTCTGTCAACCCTCTTTTCTCAGGAACGCGTGGAGCTATCGAGTTGAAATTAACATCAAATACTCAAGTCCGTAACCTCTTGAAGCCGTGATATAAATTAAACTTCTAAGTCAACGCACTCAAAAGTTACAGCCATTTATGTCCGAAAATTTAGAAATTTCCAAGGGAATTACATGCACCCAAAACCTATAGGGTACTTCCCGTAGACCTAGAATAATGAAATTTGGTGAGCAGCAAGGTCTTATAGCACGAGTAAAGAAAAAAATCCGAAAAACATAAATTTGTAATTTATTCACTAAAAAAATTACTTTGCTCGCCATAAACCAAAACCTATTTGGTGCTTCCCGTTGACGTGGAATCATAAAGTTTGGCAAGAAGCAAGGTCCTATAGTACAAGTAAAGGAAAACATCTTAAAACGGTAAATTTGTAGTTTATTCACCAAAAAAAAAACAAGTTTTAATTCTTGCTATAAACCAAAACCTATAGGGTACTTCTCGTTTAACTAGAATCATAAAATTTGGTAAGAAGCAGGGTCTTATAGCACAAGTAACGATAAAAAGCTGATAACCGTAAATTTGTAGTTAAATAATTTTAAAAAACAAGTTTTGATTCTCTCCCTCGACCAAAATATACAGGGTACCTATTTCATGTTAACCTAGAATTATAATATTTGGCGAGAAACAAGGTCTTACAACTAAACGGAACCCTCAGTGCGCGAGTCTGACTCGCACTTGACGTTTTATTTTTATTTGAACCACCAGAGATGATACACAATAAAATTACAATAAGGAATATTCCTGTTTATATAAACACTAGACGATCGCCTCGCGGTTTCATCCGCGAAATTCCCGTTCCCGTGGGAATTTAAAATTACAATAAGGAATATTCCTGTTTATATAAACACTAGACGATCGCCTCGCGGTTTCATCCGCGTAGTTCCCGTTCCCGTGGGAATTCCGGGATAAAAAATAGCCTATGTCACTCCCTGAAAAGTAAGCTTCATAACGGCGAAAGAATCAAATCGGTCCATAGTTTCGGAGCCTATTCAATACAAACAAACAAACAATCAAATCTTTCCTCTTTATGATATTAGTATAAATAGATTTAGAGCGCTTGTGCTCAACTAAATTCAATTAATTAATTCATTGAAAGATCATCAAAGAGATTTGAAGATTTTTGTTCCAGGTGGCCTTAACATTTGTTTTTTTTTGTTTTCAAAATCGCCGTGCATAATAAAAGTTTTAATTTGTTTTGGTGTCTTCTATGAAAATATAAAACTTTTATTTCGTGCGGTGATTTTGAAAAAAAATATGGTGACTAACATCGGTCAAAATCTTCAAAGCCCTTTGTTTTTATTTTTTACAATTGTTCAGCCGTTGTTATGTAGATTAGATATAGTTCAAAATAAAATTCCCGCCGGGGTTTGAACTTTTATGAAATTGCTTGTATTTTAAACTGTTGGTCAAACTTTTCATATTTATCTCAGGAACATACCTCTAAGGGACCCTACCAATGTGCCTGATCCGTATGTCAAGTTGTATTTGCTCCCTGGGCGATCGAAGGACTCGAAGCGTAAAACAGTGGTAAGTCACTCTACCGTTTCTTTGCTGCACCTTCCCCATTTCTTTCAGCTTAAGGTTTATGGCACGCAAGTAAAACATCTTAATAGTTACTTAATTATAGTTTTACGATAACGTAACTCCCAACTCTTCCCGCGGGTGTCGTAAGTGGCGACTAAGGGATATCCCCGGGGGCGGGCAGCAGCGCCCCCTGCAGAACAATTCTACCACCGAACTGCGATCTCCAACCCGCATGCCCAGCGAAAGGATTATGGGCGCTCCCCATGTGATAAAAGCCAAAAAGGCGCTTATCAGGGAGAGGCCTGCGTACAGTAGTGGACCAATACAGGCTGTTGAGGTAACATAAAGGTTGTAAAATCCAAAAAGGCGCTTATCAGGGAGAGGCCTGCGTACAGTAGTGGACCAATACAGGCTGTTGAGGTAACATAAAGGTTGTAAAATCCAAAAAGGCGCTTATCAGGGAGAGGCCTGCGTACAGTAGTGGACCAATACAGGCTGTTGAGGTAACATAAAGGTTGTAAAATCCAAAAAGGCGCTTATCAGGGAGAGGCCTGCGTACAGTAGTGGACCAATACAGGCTGTTGAGGTAACATAAAGGTTGTAAAATCCAAAAAGGCGCTTATCAGGGAGAGGCCTGCGTACAGTAGTGGACCAATACAGGCTGTTGAGGTAACATAAAGGTTGTCGATCTCTATATCCACAACGTTTACGTTACCATACCGCACGGCACAAAAATTTCAAATCGCTACTTATGGGTTTTTGCTCGTAATATATAGATGCATTTTATTGACGTCATCAGATAACAGACAGCTCGCGGGCCACTCGCTTGAAGCTAGCGGCAAGCGATTTTATATCTGTAAAATAAGTATTTATAAAGATTACGAATATTTGGATGCTTATTTTGTGCAGTGCTTTATGCATGTGCTTATGTTTTTGTGATTATGATTCCACAAACACTGGCATCTCGTAGGTATGCCATCTTCATAAATTAATAATCGGTTAGCACAAAAGTAACCGAGGTGTTTAAAGTTAACTAAAAGTGTATTTAATGCACCTAGGTGAATTAAGTTTACGTTACCACATATTTAACAATGGTGCCAATTCGGATGGCATAAAAACTATAAACTAATTTGACAGCTTCGTAATGAAGGTGACCTGTTTAACTACCTACATACTACCTACGAGCCTAGGTGTTAAAAATAAAATGACAGCACTCAAAATGATGCTGTAACTTTCTTATCGATCGAAATAAGAAGAACGGCATCTGCAAACAGACACAAGTTATCATCAACAAAGAAGTCAAGTCATATCATTTTTAGTGCTATCAAATTAGAGTTTATGTTCCATCTGAATTGACACTTTAGTTTTTTCTCTCAGGTGGTGAAAGACAACTGCAATCCCGAATACGACGAGCAGTTCGCGTGGGTGATCCCGCACGCGGAGCTGCACTCGCGGCAAGTCGAGATCACTGTTTGCACGCACAAGGGCTTCCTCGGCGGCAGCCCCTTTATTGGACAGGTAATAAAAAAAATAAAAAAAGATCAGCTGCGTACAGAATGGGCAAGCACAGCCGAGGCATCGACGAGCCGGCAGCAGGGTGGATTTTTTGGACGGGACAGTAAGGAGACGTACCTACCTTAACCAGTGTAGCTACAGGAAAATCGTCGTATGAGACTTCATTATTTTTGCAGAAATTTTCATACCCTTTCTAAGATTCTGAATGGGATAAGTTTACAGCGATTTCTAACTTTTTAGTACTTAAGAAACAGGATCGATGGCATGACCAAAAGTTTTCATGTCGAAGCCCATTTTCTTGCTAAATGTAATTTTTTTTTTATCTGTGAATGTTGATGAAAATTGCTTTATATGGATAGTTTTCTGAGACCATTTCCTAGCTTCACCAATTAAGGTGGGAGGTACCTTAATTGGTGAAGCTAGGAAATGGTACTTAAGGAGAGGTACCTCCGTTACGTTACTGGGCAGTAAGGACCTCCGTCCAAAAATGCACCCTGTATAATTTTCAGGCTGCCTTGTGAAGCTGCTCGCCACTAGCTACTCAGATCCAGCTAATTTCTATCTTTTTTTATATATTAAAGACAGGTGAATTTTGAAAGTAAAAGTGATCATAACATGGGTTTGATATAACTCTCAAAGTCCAACACCCCGAATAGGATGCTTCTTGTCATCTTTGGTTTAACCAAATTTTCTTTCTTCTTAATTAATTATTTTGTCTTTATCAAAGTCTAAAATAAAATATTCCATCTTCTACGATTGGCTGCCGCATTTGGATTTATTGTTATAAATAACAAATGATGCTGGACAATTCACACAGCATTATCCAGCCCTAAGCTAAGCAGAGCTTGTGATATGGGTACTAGATAACTGATATACTTATTTCAGGTCTTGCTCCACCTCAACCAATATGAATTCCGCGAAGCCAAGACGCTATGGTTTGACCTGATGCCGGAGTCTCCAGCTAACTAAGGATAATGGCATGTTTTGTCTTATGATATTTATTAATTGATTGTTGCCTAACATGTTCTATGGATCTGATTGCTTTTGCCATAACTGATCTGTTATTTATTAATGATTTTGAGTCATTGTAAAGTTACATTGTTAAGTCTTACCAGATGCTAGTTGCTAACTATAAGAATTGAGCTTTTATACAAATGTTTTTAACTATATATTCAGAGAATTGTTATGAAAATGTTAATTAGTTGAAATTTAGCATTTACTACATAGTATTACAGATGTTTTAAAGTACATGAAACATGTATTGTTATTTGTGCACAAAGATGTTCATATAAAAATATTGAGTCGGCTTATGAAATTTTAGCATTTATCTTGTATTTGTTAAGTTTATTTGATTATGTGAAGAGATTTTTTTTTAATAATTTTATATTGCTTTTCATGTGTATTAAAATACTTAAAAAATGATTGTTGTTTGTGTAAAACCCTAAAACTTCCTAAAGGTTTTTATAAATTTATTTTTTTACTTGGACAAAAAATTCAGTACCACTTCCTAAAGGTAGTTATAAATTTATTATTTTACTTGGACAAAAGAATGCATGTTAACATTTAGTTACAGTCTTACACAAGTCCATTAAATTAATGAATATTCTCACACACTTATGTACTTAATATGAATCAGCGTTCCATTGTATTGGGGACAATCTTCTGAGCTATTATTTTACCGTAACCACCACGGCCACCATCATAATCAGTTCTGTACTCATCTCTCACCTGAAACCAAAGAACACATTTACAATTTTCATTCAGGAAATATCAATTTGCCTTTCTAGCTAGCAATCAAAATTAAGCTGTGGGTACTATTTTACTTTGAAATATTTATAGGATGATGATCCTATAAATATTTCAAAGTAAAATATTTAGAGGAGATGAGCAGTGATCGGAATTAGGTGGGCTAAAATACCTAAAGTTCAAAGAACAGAGGCAAAAAAAATGGAGACTTCCTTACTACAATAATTTTATTGGACCCAATTGGGACGAAAATGGAACAATTGTCGCAGTTAGCATGTATATTTAATACTAGCGGCCCGTCCGGCTTCGCACGGGCGGACATTAATTAAAAAAAAAATTGGGATAAACGTAGGCTTCTAATATTTCTGTGGCAGGACATTTTATACTTTTATCCGACTGCCCCGTTGGTATAGCGGTCGCGTGTTCAACCGCTGATAATGTGGTCCCGGGTTCAAATCCCGGGTCGGCCCAAGATTTGTGTTATTGGGTATTTTCTAGCAAGAAATATTCACTGTAGCAGCCCGGAGTAAGGAAATTGGCGGTGTTAGATGGCATAACGTGCTTTCCGAGGCACGGGGGCGTGCCTCAGAAAGCACATTAAGTCGTTGGTCCTGCGTTTGACCTCTCCCCGGTCGTGCCCGCCCCCGGTGGATATCCCTTAGTCGCCTCTTACGACATCCGCGGGAAGATTTGGGGTTGTGCAAATTCTAAGCCGGCACCACACACCAGCACACACACTTGTGCACTATAATATGTCCTGCGCATCTGGATAGTCTCCGATGAGATAGGCTGCCGTGGTTGAAATTCGGCTAGGAGGACATTAATTATTATTATTTTTACCTACCTCCCTCGCTGCCTTGCCCGGGTGCGGCGTCATTTATATTTCTAATAGTATTTTGTTTAGATTGACATTTTTAAATTCGTTATATCTTTTGAATGGAATGTCCGATTTGAATAATTCAATTCAATTCAAGTAATCTACAGGTATTGAAACAGTCTTAATTATGAAATGATTTATTTGGATAAGGATTAATACAGAGGTATGGATAACATGGTCAGACGTTGGTCGGTATTTCTATCAACTTTTAAACAGTAAAAATATAGTTATACTGACATAACTACAATAGTTGGACATATGGTATCGCTGAGTTTTTTGTAAATATATATATAGTCTTTAATATTGTAGAACATTTTTTTGTTCTATCATCAATAGTTTCCGCAGCGCATGCGATGATAGACAATTTATGGCTATTTTTTTTACACCTTGGGTTACATTATTGAAGTTTTAGTAGTGATCCCTAATTTTTTTAAGAAATAAATATAGCCTATGTTACTCAGGAATAATGTAGCATTCTAATGGTGATAGAATTTTTGAAATCGGTCCAGTAGTTTTTGAGTTTATTCGTAACAAACATTCAAAAATATAAAAATACAAATCTTTCCTTTTTATAATATTATTAGTATTCATATATTAGTATAGAGTATAGATTAATGTTTTAATAATACATATAACGAAATAATTCAAATCATTTTTAATCATCCAACCCAATATTTTATAACTTACAGTTCTAATTGTTATTAGCTCAGGTACTAGTATAGTATTATAATA
Source organism: Eupithecia subfuscata (assembly GCA_963564075.1). Classification (NCBI taxonomy): domain Eukaryota; kingdom Metazoa; phylum Arthropoda; class Insecta; order Lepidoptera; family Geometridae; genus Eupithecia; species Eupithecia subfuscata. Next base: position 7,996,802 of record OY751097.1, on the reverse strand, counting down.
TCTGTGGCTCAGGTAAAAAACTGATTCACCTCATTGTTTTCTTTTCCCAGAATAGCAGAAGCTTGTTGTCTATTTCTAGATTTTGCTATCTTTTGTTTGTCACTGGTTTGCAGTGTAAGTACCTACTTATTCAATAAACAAGTTTGAATGGATGTTTGTTACTTCTGGGACGAAAAAATAAACGGACGAGAAATTGGGACGAAAAAATATTTAGTCCTAAGGGGTCTCCATTTGGTCTCTGTTATTTTTCGAACTTTAGGTATTTTAGCCCGCCTAATTCCGATCACTGGAGATGAGGCATAATATGCACAGGACATAATAACAGTGCACAAGTGTATGTGCAAACAAAAGTGTACTCTATTCCCTCAGGACCAACAGCTTAACATGCATAGGAAAAGATGAATGTAAATACTATGCATACCTGTCCACCAGTCTTTCCACGCCCATATTGTCGTCCCTCAATAAAGCCCGCATCCCAATCACATCTAATTATTCTATCATCCAGTCTGGTGCCATTTATGTACCTGAACCAAGAAAATTATCTTTAACACATTCTGCGCCATGTCGATCAACGGTGTCCGTCATCAGTCATTTCTCACAGAGCCATATGAAAAACATCAATTTTGTCAAATTTAAAACTAAACTTCAATTTCATTATAGCTTACTTTTGATTTATGGGTTTTGTAGGTCATTTTCGCTTAGATAAATATTTTGACCATATTAAATGGAGATATAGGCGGGTCACCTTTCATATAAATTTGTACGCTGGTAATATCCGCCAGCCTGCTAAGACAGATCTAAAACTCCTCTGACGAGCGGGTCACTGTGGGCATCACGGCTTCAATGGAAAATTAAGTTAGAGGGTCACTGTGGGCATTGCGGCTCCAATAAAAAATCTTAATTTTTCCTTTGGCATAGAACATGTATAAATTACTGATACATAAACACCTGTTTTTGTTTAGCAGTTTCAAAAGTCTTACCTCATACAGTTTTCCGCATCCTCTCTAGTGTAGTATTCTAAAAAGCAAAATCCACAAGGTGTTTTCTTGTACTTGTCTAGGCCCATGATAACTCTTCTTATATCTCCAGTTCTTGAAAATAGTTCATATATTTGTTCTTCAGTTGTATAAAATGACATATTACCAATGTATAGAGTAGATGTTGCTCGTAAAAGTTTCTCTTGTTCATTTCGCGAACCCTGGATTAATAGTATGTAATTCAGTATTTTATGTTGGTCAGTAAAGGGGAAGATAATAAACCGAATTTACACTTTCCTATATTTAATTCAAATAGGTATACACTTTCCTTTCAATTCATATAGATACATAAGCTATTATGAATTGAAAGGAAAGTGTATATTTGAATTTATTTCCAACCACCCCATTAACATCCCTACAATGGGGTGGTTGGGAATAAAAATTCCCATCCACCCCATTACTCAGGTCAATGGGGAATTTTCATTCTCAGGTTGGTGGCAGCTTGACACAAACTCTCATTTCATCGCGTGCATAAATGGGCACTGAAGGGTGTTGGTAGTCTTAGACAGAAAAGAAACCATACCGTTTACAAGGAAAGAAGCAAGAGTTGATAAATAAATAGATACCTTGAAATGTTGGTCTCGATAGGAACTTATTTCTATGGAAGAATTCATAGCATCAAACGAACGCTTCATTTTGAAGTAAGTTGGGCGTTATTGCGGCTTGTTTTTATATTGAATAGAACTCTTGTTAGAACACTATAAAAGTAATAAAGTAATAATTTAACTAAATCTAATCAATCACAGCAGCGAACGTTGTAATACAATACACACACGCAAGCAGCAAAGCAAAGCAAGGGGCTTGCTTGCTTGCTTTGTTTTGACAACTGGCTATATCCACGTAAAAGTTCAAGGCTAAATCCACGGAGACAAAGAAAATAGTTCTGTTTATCGTAGGGTAAACGACGAGCTCTTGACCGCTCCCTAGTAATTTAAGCCACCTACAAGTGCGACCGAAAAAGAGTAGAAAATAAATGAGGGAGGGCGCTCTGCTGTCGTTTAGATGGTAACACGAATACTACGACGCAAACGGTCTTGATCCTTGCGTTAGGCAATTAAATTTTATCGAAAACATGGATGTCAAGTCAATAGGTACAAATCCGACCAATAATAGTAGAAATTAATTAATTATCAAGTTTTTTGATAATTGTCTGGAACATGGGGCCATAGCTTTCCCACTTGAAATTCGGCTAAAAAATGTATGAAAACTTTATCAAGTCTTGTTCCACTGCGATTAGTTTTTTCCATGTTGGATTACACTATTAATACAGCTGTTATTTTAATGCAAATTTCGTTGAGGTACCCAATGTTTATTTACATTACAATATGTGCGTGACATTTTGAACAGATTTGACATTGGTTTCGTGTTGCCAGAGCAGAGGTATAGTTTAGTTCCATTCTAATTAATTTCTACTCATTTCGGTCCAACTGTACGTGGCCAACCACCAAGATGCGGCCAAGGGCTTGTCGTTTTACCCTTGCTAAATTTGTCATAATCAAAGATGTCAATGTCATCAGACACTGAACTGCCAAATGTGCTTGCTCGTTTCGTTTGTTTGTGTTTTGGATCTATTTGAATTTTCTTTTCTGTTTTGTTTTTGTTTGAAACGATGAAGTTCCTTGCTGTTTTGTTTTGATTAGTTACTACAAGTACATAGAAAAATTGCTGCATATTATGAGTTAACGTAAGAGCTAGGTTATCAGTCGCAACCCATTCGTAACGCGGTAAAGCCGGTAAATCATGTCTCTCCTCAACGAATTGGAATCTCTTGACGAGGAAGTAAAAGAACTCTTACTCAACTATAAACATAAAAAAGCTACTACCTATGAACCGTGTACACATAATAACTATAGAGAATGTTTAATTGGCCTCCATGAAGTAAGTAATATAGGTAATAATAATTGTGTAAGCCAACATTTGGGTAGGCAACTTATGGCAAGGCACGTGTCTACATATTTTACATTGTTACATGTATTTTTACAGGAATTGGGTCTTCTCAATATAAACTACTGTTTCAACCCACACATTGATTTAGACAACAATGTTTTACGACCAGATGCACTTGTTAAACTCATCAATTCTGTCTGGACTCTGTTACATTACTACAAAAACATATCAGCAAAGGCTGAAAGTTTAATGGAGCAGAACCACATATTGGAACAGAACAATAAACAATTGAATGTAAGTATGTATTCACATTTAGCAATTACCTCGTAATTTCTGAAGAAGTGTGAGTTACGAAGTAAGTATGCCATATATTATTTTGTCAGTCATCTAATACCCTTAACACAAGCTCTGCTTAGCTTGGGGTTAGATGATGCTGTGTGGATTGTCCAGCATTATTTATTAATTTATTAATGTGAGCACACAATAAAATTACCTACCCAAAAGATAATTTTGTTGTACAGTAAATACAATTTTTCATACTAAAGATAGAACTTTATTTGATGTTTTTTGTCACCAGGGCATGCTTGGCAAGGTAAAAGACAAACTCAGTTCCGAGCAGAATGAATCTAAGGCCTGTGTAGCATCTGCTCAAAGAATATCGGACAATTCAGATGCATTGCTGCTGAAACTGACGGAAGCCCGCTTCAAACTGACACAGGTCACTAAACAAAAAGAGACCAGCGAAAAAGCCTTGAAGAATGAAATCAAAAGACACAAGTTGGAGAATGAGAAATTGCTTGATAGAATAAGGATTAAAAGTAAGTTTAATACTTCCATGGCCCACGATGCACATTTAAGTGTACCTGGTGATCCTCCAGGTGGGCAGTGAATGACTTAACCTGTCAAGGATTCTTACTTATAATAGCTTCCATCCCTCAGGGATTAGGGGTGGCGCGCGCACCCTTTTTTGACTGTTAACACATCATTTTTATTTCGTAATTACTTAAATTCCATGGATTGTACGCATGTTTTTATTACATAACTGTTGAGAAAACCATTAAAACTAAGTAATTATATATTCCGAATCAAATTTATTATAGACTTCAAACCATTGTGACCCTTATCATTTGAATAAAGTTTTTATTGGCCTGAGGCATTGGGCGTAATCCCTGACGACGGTATAAAAAATGTTTCGTCCCGCTCCAGGCCTCATAATGCTTCACAGGTTAATACAATAGGTAGAGGCAGATGAGTACCCTAACAAAAACACCTGGTCTATTTATATTATAAAAAGATGTTAAGGTCACGACAACACCTAATCTACAAACTGATTGAGCCAAAATTGTACATAGAAATTGTTCTAGCTAATTGAAGAGAAGGAATAGCATTATAGGCCTTTCTTCCATGTGCAAAGCTACAGGCAGAAGCTATTTGTTAATAATAAATAAATAATGCAGAGCTAAACAATCCACAAATTTCATCTAGCCCCAAAGTCAATAGAGCAATAATGAAGATTTTGCCTAACATAACTTAACACTTCCAGGTTCCCCATCCTGCAGTGAAGGGTGTGACATGACTCTCCAGAGGCTAAAGGAAAAAGAGAGGCAACAAAGGACAGTTATCGCGAAACTGCAACGAAATAATCAAGACTTGCTTCGAGAGGTCTTGAGTATGAAAGAGGCTGTTATACTAGGAGGCCTTGAAAGTTTTAATATTGATGACAATGAAAAGAAGTAACATTCAATAATGTGGTCTTATGACCTTGAGCTGGAAGCACTTTTAGAATTGACTTACTCCCTGAGAGGCCATTTAGTGATCAATCTACATTATCAAAGCACACAATTCAAATCTAGACTATTAATGTAGCACAAAGTTTGTATACTCATTCATTACATTATCATAATGTGTTTCATGTTTAAAACAGACTGTTATTACGTATAGTTTAATCAAACAAATAGGTGATAAGAGTTTGCATAGCTGATTAACAAATCAATAGAAAACTATCAGTATTTTCATAGATTAAGTTTTATTAATTATAGAAATAAGTGTGTAAATGTCGCTCATTGCCATATTGTGCCTTAAAAACTTGAATAATTTTTAAGATCTGACAATTGTGATAATATATGTAACAAGTTACCTGAATTGAATCTCTGCATGCTCTAATTTAGGTTAATATGTTATACTAATTATGACATACTTTAGAATTAGATCGTTATTTGATTAGATTGTTTGTGCTTTAATGAGTTGTGTTTGCTTACTGCACTTTGGTGTAAGTACGTACTTACCCCTAAACACTGGAACCGATCTCAGAATTAAGCATGTCTGACTTTTCAATGAGAATCTGTTAAACAATTGTGACTTATACAATAACAAATAATGCTGGACAATTCACACAGCATCATCTAGCCCCATGCTAAGCAGAGCTAACGTTATACTACTATTACTTGAGTGAGACAAGCTTAAATCTGAGTTGCATGCCAGTGATTGGGGGTAAGCTTATTAATTCCTAAAATGTTAATGCTCCCACTATTCGAAACCTGTTTGTTAATACATATAATATTAAATTTTGAATTTTAATGTTAAATCACTTTATCTGATTCAGTCAGTCAAGCTTCTATAATTCCTGTGACGTCAGTGAACAATAGCGTGCTTAATAGGGATAGTAATAATGAACGTTAAACAATTGAGTACGTGTGTTGCCGAATCGGTCAGTCCGCCTGTAGAATTAATAAGTAGGTTCTAGGTAAGACTCTGTAGACATTTGCGTGGATCCGCAGTGCCACAACATAGCCAATAGCGAGAATCTGATTCACCGCGCGCGCCATTCCGCACTCTCGCCTCCACCCGTGCGCGCGCGCCACTATTAAAACACTGCTACAATCGCTAACGTTACAAGTTTGATAAGATCATTTATATCTGTGATAAGAATCGTCAAGGATCGACTTACGAACAGTCGAATAAGTGAAAGAATAGTGCTAGTTTTATTTGTGTGATATATGTTGCGGCACGAACTATGGGGACGTCGAAGAGATTGAAGATCACGGTCGTCGGTGATGGTATGGTCGGCAAGACTTGCCTACTATACGTCTATACTAAAAACGAGTTTCCTCAAGAATACGTTCCAACAGTGTGAGTACCTACACAACTATATAATTTACTTCAGTAAGCTATGAGTCGCACGGAGTAGTTAGATTGGTTACGGTATGTTTTCTGCGGCTTGAAGGCAGGTGTGACGGCGACACGTCTAGTCTAGGTCATAAGGGCGGTCGAGGAGACGAGCGCGATGAATTCGCTTGATGCGGTAACGTCGTTATCAGTATCATCTGTGGTTTACCTAAGATATGTCGTCATGGTAAGTAGCTGGATACCTTTATCTGTTAAGATTAGGTAGGTATTTGCTTACATTTATGTTGTAGAATAGAAGACCTGCGAATCCCTGATTGGTCAGCGTCCAGGGTTATTATTATATATTATATATATATATAGTATTTAACTAGAAAGTTTAAAAATGCCTTTCTAAGTAAGGTACACATGAATTATAACAAAGCCGCCGTTTTCTAAGATTTTGTTCACTTATATATTTCTGTGCAAAATCATTCTGTACAAACATTAGGTAGGTAACTACAACACTCAAGCGTAGTTAACCTATAGTCACTGTTTTCCTTGAGGATTCACAAACAATAAGCAACTGGTTATCATTTAATGAGTCATGCATGTCATAATGTGATATTATTGGAACTATTTTATTCGTTTCTCGTCTCTTAAATTAAGTTAATTCTTGTTTGCCTTGCTCATCGGTTGGTAAAGAGGAAGTGATTCTGATGATAAATCGTTCATTATGTTACGTCATCGATGACTAAATATCAACAAAATTATGACTACCAAGTCAATCGAAATATGTATTACTAAGAAATCATTACGAATGTACCCCCTTAGTGCAATAATTTCATTATAGAACTAGGTAGGTAGGTACCTAAGTTGCAAATAGATTTTTTAAATTTAGAACCGCTGATGTCGATGATAGGTTAAAAAGACTAGAAATACATATTGTAGGTTTGTAGGTAAGTACCTAAGTATCTGCAGAACAAACAAACATCATGTCCTGCGGCGGTAATCGAACCACCTCCGTCTCGGCGAATTGTCCACTACGCCTTGTCCAGGGCGTCGCATCGCACTCGTGCACTATAGAAAACTCGTAGGTACACAACTCTCTTTCAATAAATTTAAAATTTTCTTTTTGGCGTGCTGTTTGAAAATGTATATTCAACCCAAGATTTATTTATTCAATCTTTGTTGTCATCGTTATCCAGTGGTTATCCATTTAAGGAAAGAGCTCAAATCGACAAAGTACCTATAGCTAATTTTGTCTCAAAATCAACAACAAGAAAGTGATTTATAGGTTAACACATTCACTGCCAGTCAATGCAGTGATCTAACAACCTATAACCCCGCATCTGCAAGAACGTGCAGTGTTATTCATATTATTTGCCCATAACATAACAAATGTGCGTTAAGGGTACCTAAATAAAGTCTTAGACAAGCAACTTTAGAACTTCGACTTCGTCCACTGCCCAGCCTCTTCCGCCGCTGCTACACGGTGCTGAGAGATCTCTCCCGGCACCAATCTGCGTCTTGGGCCATGAAAATATTCGGTATGGGGGCAATTTTTACAAACTTTGCATCTTCAATTTGGTATAGGTATGAGTCTTCGAAGTTTCTTTTCCACTTAACGGCTAGTACCTAGCTCTATCGTATTCGCAAACACATTGATGAATGTTGGCAACGATCGTCTTCTAAAATTGAATCGCCGCCGCCGCCGCCGCCGGCCGGCTTACTATCTACGTATTAGGTAGGTACGCAGTTCGCATATTATCAACATTATCATTGTTGTATTGTAACGCACAATCGATGCTTCCTTCTTATGAATCTGTCGCATTTGTCTGTTTCTTCTGACTGTAGCTATGCTAGTGGCAGGCTTTATCACCCTATTTAATGATTATGACATTTATAACGCTAAAAAGATCGATCAATTATTTTTAATTTTATCATTTTAGTTGAGTTGAGAATGGTTTTTTAGTGTAGGTACTTAGTCAGTGTGAATAAAATTTACTCAGATCTATGCATTCATCATTAAATAATTTCATGACAAAACACTGGTTTTGCTGAAAAAACAAGCAAAAACATCTATATTAAGTATTTTATTAGGTATGTTGTTATGCAAGACTACTGTGAACACAATTAGTAAAAAAAAATAAAAATAGAAGTTAATAAAATCGCTATTGACAAGTTTAAGTCTCCGTCTCGGGGCACAGAATCATTTTCTTTCGGCTTAGTACAAAATATGTTACCTAGGTAACGTGGCACCCTGTGTATTTATTCTGTGGCTTTAGCTTACCCTGTTTGGTTTGTAGTCATTGATAGCGAAGAAAGAAGTTACATTATGTGCCTCAATGCGGTATAATATTGACATATTATTATATTTTATCGCATCATTTCATAAACATGACAATAAATTATGTTTATTTATTGTGGTTAGTCTTAGTAGGAGGTATACCTACCTAGTAATCTTACCGAGTAGGTATACACAAATCACTTTTTCTTTGACTCAACATAAGCTCCATGCCGCTGTTGTTTTGCTGTTACCGATAGTTATTATAGTTAATTACCTATTAACCTTTTGGCCGCCATGCCAACAACACATTTTATGATCCTCTACACTCTACCTACGCCATACGTTTACCTATTAGACTTTTAGCCCCCAACTGTTTTGAAATGTACAAACCGATACCTTTCATTTGATACCTTACATGACCCTGTAGGTATCTTTTAAAATTTCGAGATTAGAATTTGTATGGAAAATGTTCATATTCATTTTTCTTTCTAAAACTCTGTACAGGCACACGAAATGTATTATTATTTTAAATATCAAGTTGATAGCTGCGGTAGTTCCTGAGTTAATAAGGCGGGATAAAAGGACAGACAAAGCGAGACTATAAGGGTTTCGAAACCGATCTTCGAAACTAAAAAACTCACATACAGCCGAACAAAGAACCTCCTCCTTTTTTCGAAGTCGGTTAAAAATAGCCTGTCATTCCCCGTGCCCCGCGTGATACCATCCCTGCTAATTTTCATTAGCATATTCTTTTTAGCCGGTTAGACGAGCGAGGTTACCAAACAGACAAAAGTGCAACCTTTCCACCAGAGATGTGCTACGTTGCTATGTTTTTCCAGCTAACCAATAGGATCGCTCCATTTCATAGCTGACAATAATACCTTTATTCAAATCGGACATTATATTCAAAAGATATTACGAATTTAAAAAAGTCAATCTAAACAAAATACTAATAGAAAAATAAACGCCGCCGCGCCGCGCCCGTGGCCGGTGCGCGGTGTGGCGTGCAGCACAGCGGGCAAAACGCAGCGAGGGAGGTGGATAAAAATGTAAATGTCCTGCATCTCTAACCTTATCCTAAAATGTTTCATGAATAAATGTCCACCCGTGCGAAGCCGGGACGGGCCGCTAGTACGGCCCGTCCCGGCATAAAGAATAATTAAATAAAGTAATTTCTTATTAATAAATTACCGTGTATACTTTTATATCCAGTTTCGACAACTATGTGGGTCAGATCACAGTGGACGGAGAGGAGGTGGAAATGGCGCTGTGGGACACGGCAGGACAAGAAGACTACGAACGACTGAGGCCACTTTCTTACACACATGTGAGTGCTTTTTCAACCACTGCTTTAATTTCATCGAAATTATATGAAAGAAAATGTTTTCCGTGTCTTAAATCCGTGTCTTAAAGCCGGCCGCGCGGCGGCTTTGATGTGTGTAGGCAACACACATCAAAGCCGCCGCGCGGCCGGCGGCTTTACCCGGCGAGTTTTTGTCGTCATCGCAAAACAGAGAATTATCGCGAAACAAGCCCGGCGGTGGCGGGCGGCGGCGGCGGCCTAAACCGCCGGGTGGGTACAACAGCCAAGCCCGGCGACTTTGGTGTGTAGAGGGACTGAGTCAAAACGAAATTGAGTGAAGACACGCGTTAATTTACGTACTTGGTTTAGTAAATAATATTCCCAAAATTTTCGACTTGGACGGGACTTGAACCCGCATCCTTCCCTCAGTACGGGAATGTATTGCTAACCAACTACCTACACCACGAGGTCGAAGTCCAAAGTCCCGTCGAAGACGAATTTTTTTGGGATATTAATTGATTTCTTAGAAATTACTCAGAGTATGAAGGCTTACGCACTATAATAACAAAAACCTTGGTTTAGTATCATTGTCATCGTCATATTCAGACTACCTAACTGACTACCCTGCCTATGCAGGGTGGAATTTTTGGACAAAGCAGTCAGGCTAAGGGCAGGAAACAGGATCGATAGGCATCAAAAAAAGAATAATGCCTGCCGATTTTCTCGAATCTTGTAACTTTTTTTGAAAATCTGTAAAGATTTTGGACCTGAATAATTATTTCAATAAAAATCGTTCGACCTCGCGGTGATTTTTTTTATATTTTCAGTTCGGACTTAAACATTTTTAATGTGTTAGCTTATTTCATAACGATTCCAACGGTATAAACTATACGTAGCTCCCTCCAAAACTTTAGAGATATCGTCATTTTAATCACACGCCCATTTTCGCGTCGGACTCCTGGAGGTTTGCACCACAGATGTGGAAAGGGCATTGGGTAAGTTTGTATGGAGTCGTGGCGTTGTTTTTTTTTTATGCGGCCGCTGATGGAATTCGTGTTGAATTTAAGTACTACACCTGTATATTCATTATAAAAAACAAAATACGCCGTAACTTATATCGGAGCCGAAATATTCGACTTTGAAGTTGAGAACAATTTCATCTAAGTTAGTGATAAAATGCACTTTAATTTAAAAAATACTATTATTTTACGTATGGAACGAGTAAGTTATGAATAAAAAACATGTATCCCATCAATAATATTTTATTTCTAATACTATTTATTAGTATTATTATTTATTATATTTTTTATTTATTTACGCACGCAAACAACACGAAAGTCAGTTGGTGAGTAAAGAAAGGGTCGGTTGTCGAGTTGAGCGATAGCGTAACGCAGGTAAACGAATAGAGCGCTGTGATTGGTTAGCATAACTGAACCGAGCTCCGGGCCGGTTTACAATCGAGCTCGTTATGTTTAATTTCATTCTACTACTTCTATGAAATGCAATGGTTACTAAAAACTGTAGGGAAGTCTTGTTATTTGTTTATTTAGACGATCATTTTATGATTTTTTGCCATTCGATATCTCGCTTCCGATATATTTTAGATAGTGGCTGTAGTAATGAAAGTTGCTCATTTTTGAGAGTACTTAATAATGGCAATAGTTTTTTAACTGGCCGCGGACCATCAAAAACAACGCCACTTTTACCCAATGCCCTTAGTTCAAAACGAAGGCCACACAAGAAGGGTTTACGAGGATATTTTTTCTAAAAAGGATGGGTAGTTTCTTAATACCATTTTCATGTAGCTTCAACAGGTACCTGCCCTACTGCCCCGTCCAAAACTTCCACCCTGTAGTGCCCTACGTTCCTATGCTGCTCCTATAGTTTAAGTAAGTAGGTACTACTTCTTCCTCGCTGATTCACCCACATGTCCTCTTCTGAAAATCCCAAAATTCCCAAATGAGGGTTTTGCCAAAGTCAGCACGCTTGGCAGGCGGGTTGCTGATCGCAGTGTGGGTGTTGAATAATACACAGAAAGAAGCGACTGCCCTTTCTTTGATTAGAGTTCCTTCTTTTCATACACAAAGTCGTAAATCGTAAAAAACGTTTCATAAATAAATCTTCGTTCTTACTTACGACATCCAGTTGGAGGCGTAGTTTCTTACGCCGTTGTTGCCGCCACGACCAGTGTACTTTAGCCTACAGTTTATTTATTTATTTATTTTTGCTTGCATGTACATTCATTCTTAGGTCTAAGTGAATGATTCGTTATAGGCTTATCACTAGCTAGGTACATGCACCCTAGAAGGGCACTGCAAAACTGAGTTCGTCCTACTTTATTTACACCACGTCAAATTGAGTAAAAAATACTTAAACAATAACGAAAATAATATTGTAATTAGGTTAAATCTTAGCGTTCCAAACATTCATGCTAAATATTCACACAGCATTTATCCCCAAGTTAAGTAGAGCTTGTGTTATGGGTACTAGTTAACTGATATACAATACATAATATGTACAATACATTACATACTTTAGATATTTTTATCATGCATTGAAAACACCCAGAATACTCGAAACAAATATCTGCAGATCGCACCGCACCCACATTTGTCCCGAGAGGCGGGAATGAAACCCGCCAACTCCTTGAAAACTGTATCGCAATTTGTTCAGTCTTTGACCAATTTAGATCATAAGAGTTTAAAGGATAACATATTGTTTTTCAGACGAATTGCTTCCTAGTCTGCTACTCGGTCAGCAGTAGATCATCCTTCGAGAACGTAGTCCACAAATGGTATCCTGAACTGAAGCATTTCAGCCAAGCAGTACCAATAGTATTAGTAGGTAAGAAGGAAATCAAATCAAGCACTTTTTTAGGTTTCTAGACATGCCTTTAATTATAACCGTATAGGTACGTTGGAAGATCGGACTTGGTCTAATTATTATGCCCTACTATATACATGCGTATCATTGCGGGGTTTATTTATATGCGTGGAGTTGTTCTGCAGGGGGCGCTGCTGCCCGCCCCCCGGTGTATGTCCCTTAGTCGCCTGCACAGATGTAGGAAACTAGGAATACATCTGTGGTCGCCTCTTAGGACTCCCACGGGAAGAGTTGGGGTGGTGCAATTCTAAGCCAGTACCACACTGTACTGATGATGATGATGATATGAATGCATCGTACCTATTGTCGTTTTTGTAACAGCATCATTATTGTAGGTGCCTTTCCTAAGGCCTCTTCTAAGTGTACCATGCTCTTCTAAGTGAATAAAAAGTTTTTGATTTTAATTTTGGTGAGTATAAGCATAGCACAAGACTCCTTTAATTGTTGTACTAATGTTTCTTTCCTATAATTTGTTACAAACAGTTCAAATACGAATTTATTGGCCAGATGGGAATCGGCCATAATATCTGTGATTTCCAAGCTTATTGGCAATTTTCTGTAAAGCTTCGTCGCACAAATAAAGCTGTTGATGTGATAAATGATCGATCATCTACCTACCTTTCTTTACGGATTATGGGGAACTTTATGATGATTCTCTATCATCATTTATTTATTAGGTAGGTTATGTAGGTATGGTAGGTACATATAATTAGGAGCCATGTGGTGCCGGCTTAGAATTTGCACCACCCCAACTCTTCCCGCAGGTGTCGTAAGAGGCGACTAAGGGATATCCACCAGGGGCGGGCAGCAGCACCCCCTGCAGAACAATTCTACCACCGAACTGCGATCCCACATGCCCAGCGTGGAGATTATGGGCATTACCCCCCAAGAGATAAAAGCCAACAAGGCGTCTATCAGGGGGAGGCCTGCGTCTAGCAGTGGACCAATACAGGCTGTTGAGGTTGAGGTACGTGTAGATACCCATATCTAATACCGGCTAGCTAAATTAGATTATCTATGCGAAATTACTCATCGTTATACAAATGAACGTGTTAATGAGGATGGTCTTCATAAAAACGTTAGAACATCACTCAACCTGTGAAATAAAACGCCGCGTTGTTAAACCGTTGATAGACATCGTGTAATTGATTGTTACTTTTTGTTTTAGCGACAAAAATAGACCTGAGGACAGCCGATCCAGAGGGAAAAGTAACGACGCAGGAAGGAAAAAAGTTAAAAAAGAAAATACGGTAAGTAATACCAACCATAAGTAGGTAGGTACTCACTTGAAACAAAAATCCGATCGTGCGATTTCGAGCAGGTAGGTAGCAATTAATACCACCAAAATAAGAAGTTTTGCGCATTTTCCATTTGCTAAAATAAACTTAGAATGAATTGTAGTTTTGAACTCTTTCGACATAGATTAATATTTATTTATTTATTTTTAGATTATTGTGAATAGGCTCCAAATCGACAATTGATTCATAGATTATTTTACCCTGGATTCATAGCAAATAACTTACCATGTGCGTAAAACTGCATCTGCTATCTAAATTTTTTGTAGAACCTAGATAATTTTAAAACCCTGATTTTTATTCCCATCATTTAAGGTATACCCAATTATAGGTAGGTAGGTACCTACTACGAGAACCCAGGGCCCGTACTCTTAAAAACGAAATCGAAGTTTTTGATTTAAATCTTATGCAAGCAACGAGTTGGTTAGCGAAAGCGAAACTTCAATTTTCCTTTTCCTAGTAGGCCCCTAGATAACTTTGATACAATTTTCGTTTATGAACGTGATCATCCCACTGCTGTGAATATGAAACAAATAATAAGTTTAAAAAAACCTGTCACAAGCGGATGCAAACAGCCCTCACAGACCATTTACAATGTGATAATATTTTTAACATTATTATAGTGAAAAGTGTCAAGTTATCGCGAGCACCGGCAGCTGTGTTATCATCTCTTATCACCGAGCGCTGATAACAAACTCCCGATATGACGAAAGGGACTTAAACAATGCCCGACAACTAATTAAAGTGCAATGTTTACAGAGACCCTAAAACAATAGTTTAGAGTAAACATAACGAGTGTACTTAAATAATAAATTTTCACACAGCATCATCTGGCCCGAAGCTGGCTGCTTAGGTTAATGTTTTATGGGAACCATATGAATGGGGAAATAATATTGTAAATTCAGTAAACTTTACGAACTTTTCATTCCAAACTTAGAAACTAAAAATCTTAAATTAAATTGAAAAACCCAAAATCACGTTTGTTCCTCGACTCTGTGTTAAATTTCGTTTGGCTCTGAGAAAATAATATCGAGGGCCTAAGGTCCTAGGAACCTACAAAGCACCTCGAAATATTCTTAGGCGTAAAATATTATCTTAGTAGACGTGTCGCGGTTAGAATGGAACCCGCTATTTTACGCTCTGCGCAACGGAGGACGATTGTTTTTACTGAGCGGGATAAACACGGACATTCCAATCTCAAACACAACGTATGTATAACAAATGATATTGTACAATTCCATACGTATAAATTACATGATCTTTTTCCTTGTGATGTTCACTGGATTATCCACACAAACCTCGGGGATTGACCAACACATACGTTACTTTTATTATGTCTTTCCTGTTATACAAATGCTGCGTGAATGAATCAGTGTTGACGTTAAAGGTGATTAGACCTAGATTTAGTTTCCCGGCAGCCCTTTGCGTAAATAACAGTGACGTCATTGGAGGATATTCGAGTCGAATTCGAAGATGATGAATAGGTAAAGGATCAGGCGCGGTCGCCTAAAAAAGAACCGACGCGACGTTACGGAAATCGACTTAGGGAGAATCGACGTGCTAAGAACAATTCAACTCAGGCGTGGTTCATACTAGGAAATTTTTATGCAATTGGTATCTTGAGCTGGCAGCGCTTGCTGTTCAGTTTACATTGCTGCGATGTCTAAAATTACACTTAGATATACTCTACATATTAAAGAGCAGAAGTCTCTCAAAATTAGGACAAGTTGGCTTGTTTACCTAGCTGTTTACACTGTAGGTAAACATAGCGTGTAAGTAGTTTCGTTTCTCCTAATATTCCCGTCCATTGATGAGCGAAACGATACTTAGGTACTGTAGTTGTTTTAGCTAGTAAGTAGAATAGCTTCTACTTTATTCCAAGTGTATCCCGCGTTTCAGTCGGGAAAATCAAATGAATAGACGATTGCATGTAAGAAGTGTTGCTTTGATTTAAACCTTGATTTTTTGGTTCCAGAGCGGTCCAGCTAGTGGAGTGCTCAGCACTAGAACGCCTGAATATGGACGAAGTATTCGAGGAGGCGGTCCGAGCAGCCCTCAAGAAGAAGACGGTCAACAAACGCTCCTGCAACTACCTTTGACCCTGACGCTCGTACACAATGTATTGAGATTAATTCCGCTTTACTCAACGAGGTCGAGAGTTTTGTGTAAAAATACGTGACCAAGTTAAAAGACCGAAGTTGTTTAGGTACTTCTGGTCAAGCCATGCGACTCTACTATCATGTTTGACCCTAAAACAGTTTTCTACGAGGAATATGCGAATGCGAGGATGCGTAGTGTCCTTACATGAAACAATATCACTGTTGTATTTTATTAGCTCAAAACGTTGCAAAAAATTCGAATAGACTGAACTCGTGTAAATGAGGCATATTTAATAACTGAAAAAAACGCAGTTGGAAGATCGATCCTATAGCAACGAACGTGGTTAAAATGTCTTTTCAACGAGCCATACAGGCCACTAAAGTCGTTGACTGTACCTTCGAAGAATTTAATAATTTCGCACAATAATCGCATCAAGGGGACATTATTCTTTAAGCCTACACTACTTCTAGTCTCGTAATGCAATCTAGCAGGATTTAATAGTTAAACCGTTTTACTCATAAGTTAAATTGTTATCAACTCGTGCCACTTTCGGTCCTAGATCGGCCGAGTACCACCCACTACTTCCTACTCTCGACAGTTGATATCAATGAAAGCATGCTGAACTGTAACTCCCCTAAGTATTAGGTACATTATTTTAATAATTATTATGATGACGCAAACTGTTAATTATGAGCTTTTGTTACTAAAGAACAATGAAATATTAATATATAAGCCACAGAGTAATAAAGTAAAACACTGCATGTACATTATTTTAATAATTATTATAATGACGATACAGTTAATTATGAGTTTTTGTTACTAGAGAACCATGAAATATTAATATTTAAGCCACAGAGTAATTAAATAAAACACTGCATAAATTGTAATAAAACTTGGCAAAACTTGGAAAAATCGGGAATTATATTAAAGGCTAACGGCATTATGTACCTAATGCAACACCCCCTCGCCTCAACTTTATTTAGAAACGAGTCCTAATCCTAAAGCACTTCTGTTTAAACATCTAGGTAGAGATATTATATTTTTTTTATTGTTCATAGTATTTATAATTAGTTTTGTACAGCTGCTGTAGGAATCAGTATTTAGGTATAGGGTATTGCCATGTATATTATGCAAAGTTAATTTTAATTAATATTTTATGCTCAACATTCCATATGTCGGGTTACCGCAATATTGTAATCATACCAAGATAGTACCAAAAATACCTACACATTATATTTTAGTTATGTGTTAAGTATTGAATAAATATTAATCGTTTATTTGTATCATTACTTTACCTACGAAGTCTGGAAATACCTACTCGAGGATAAACAAAAATATTTAGTTTAGTATTTAGCGACTGTAAAATAAAAACTCTTCAAATCTAGCTGGGTATGAATGAAAAATAGTTAGGAAAATCACCTTATTAAAGGGGTGAATGAGGTTGCACGAAAAAAAAAAATAGAAATAAGTAGGTAATTAGCATCGAGCACATACCCAATAGAGATTAGACATGGTCTTTCGAATTCCGAAACTGATCAGTGAATAGTCACTTATAAATGTCTATCATACTAGTGTTGTGCTGATATAATAAAATTATTACGTATCGATACTCCCGATCGGTCGGTCAACCGAACGAGGAGGTGACGAACACGCTCAGTGAACATGATATCACTATTCTCAACAGACACTCCTAGTTTTGCCACTAAAACGGTGACAGAGTGAATGGCATCCTCGCCTTTTACCGTTGGGAATTGTAATGTCGATTCAATTTCGACTTCAGCTCAGTGACCGTTCTCTCAAGCTCGGCTACCTCGAGCGCTCCCGCCTTGTCTCTGGCCTCAACAACATTCAGACGACGCTCGATGCCTTTCATGCCCTCTAGCATGGCCGCCATAGCGGTCCGAAACTCGACCATCTCGCCTAACTCGCGCATTCGCGCCGCGCATCTCCATAATACCCGTGCCTGCTGGCGGACCTGTACCGTCGGGTTTCCGACGGTACAGGTAATAGAGAGCTATGGGATGGGCTGGTGCCAGTGGCGGCGGACGAACTCGATGCGAGTGTAACCGAGTGTAATAGTTTTTCCCCTTTTCCCGGAGTATTTTGCCACTCTTCTTAGTCTTCTTTTTCTTTGGTCACAGTCCTTGACTCAATAATTGAAAGGATATGTGCCTAGGCAGACATTACAAGTAGCGGCACCTATCGGCGATATAAGTGCTCAGAACCTCGCTCTTCAAAACCTCGAGTGTGAACGCGCTAGTTTAAGCCGCGCGAGAGTCACAGTCCTTGACTCAATAATCGAAAGGATATGTGCCTGGGCAGACATTACAAGTAGCGGCACCTATCGGCGATATAAGTGCTCAGAACCTCGCTCTTCAAAACCTCGAGTGTGAAAACAGCGCGCTAGTTTAAGCCGCGCGAGAGTCACAGTCCTTGACTCAATAATCGAAAGGATATGTGCCTGGGCAGACATTACAAGTAGCGGCACCTATCGGCGATATAAGTGCTCAGAACCTCGCTCTTCAAAACCTCGAGTGTGAAAACAGCGCGCTAGTTTAAGCCGCGCGAGAGTCACAGTCCTTGACTCAATAATCGAAAGGATATGTGCCTGGGCAGACATTACAAGTAGCGGCACCTATCGGCGATATAAGTGCTCAGAACCTCGCTCTTCAAAACCTCGAGTGTGAAAACAGCGCGCTAGTTTAAGCCGCGCGAGAGTCACAGTCCTTGACTCAATAATCGAAAGGATATGTGCCTGGGCAGACATTACAAGTAGCGGCACCTATCGGCGATATAAGTGCTCAGAACCTCGCTCTTCAAAACCTCGAGTGTGAAAACAGCGCGCTAGTTTAAGCCGCGCGAGAGTCACAGTCCTTGACTCAATAATCGAAAGGATATGTGCCTGGGCAGACATTACAAGTAGCGGCACCTATCGGCGATATAAGTGCTCAGAACCTCGCTCTTCAAAACCTCGAGTGTGAAAACAGCGCGCTAGTTTAAGCCGCGCGAGAGTCACAGTCCTTGACTCAATAATCGAAAGGATATGTGCCTAGGCAGACATTACAAGTAGCGGCACCTATCGGCGATATAAGTGCTCAGAACCTCGCACTTCAAAACCTCGAGTGTGAAAACAGCGCGCGTATTCAAGTGTTTTATTAAAAAATAATGTGGCATTTGCTTTTAACAATTGATAATTTTATTAGTAGTTACTTAATATCTTTGGAAGTTAATTTATTATTGTTTTGTTCTATAACATAGACATTCACTCGTCGCAAGTGCTACTTCCTATTAGAGATTCCATTTAGTGAGGAATGCGTGCTAGGTAAGTACCTACATTTTATCAGAATAAAAACATTAATGTAAAATGTATGCCAATGTATGTATCCTGTCTTGCAATACCTTCGTCGTAAAAACTGTCGAGATCCCGAAAATAACCAAGTAATTTTACTACCGACTAAAAAGTTGCCAAATTACTCGAAAGTTATCTTAACTACTTAGGGCGCGTGCCCATTGCGTCGTCACGACAGAAAGTGGCGCAGTTCAGAGCATCGTGGCTTGTATATTTAAATGGAGGTGTTCACATATAGGACGACACAATTAGTCGTCCACGACTTTTTTTTGTTGTGACGATAGATAGTCGTTTTAATGGGAACAGCTATAGTCGTCCAACGATAATTTACGGTTACAACACAGTAGGAACACGCCCTTACACAGGTAATTTGCCAAAATCACAGTCCACGGTAATAAAATTGCTTTCTTGGTTCATTTCGGGATATCAACACTTTACGGCAGAAGTATTGCGAGACGAGACTTAGCGTAATTGTAAAAGTATACACGGTACTTTACACAGGTTTTGCAGGTAAGTACTTTTGTGGGGCACCTACCTTAGGTACCCCACAAAAGGTATCCCACGTATACATATTTCCTAAACTAAATTAGAAAATAGTAATTTTAGGAGTCAGTTAGGTAAAAAATCTAAATCATTTTCAGGCCCTAGGTTACATTAGTAAAAAAGATATTGATAGCTCAAAAGTGCCTAGAAACGCTTCGAGGAAAGAGTTCCCGGTGGCCATCGTCTACTCGACCTGGCAGGACCACTGCGTTTGGAGTTAATACGCGCGTGATGTGTTGAGCGAGTAAATAGGTTCCGTTTGGCGGGGTAAGAAAACTGTCACTTTTTCTTCGAACGTTCTATCAAATTTTTACTCTGAAACAAAGAAAAACAGATTAAATAACTAGGAAAAAGGATCAATAAAAAAAATCACCGAATCAATCTACAACTTAAAAGTAAGATCCTGGGAGGGTCAGTCAGAAATGACTAAACTTTTTCCAGGCATTATCTATCGATCGATCTTAAATTGCCTACAAACTTTTAGCTTTGTGCAAATACACAAAAATTTAAAATGTAAGTACTACACACTAAATCATTTATTTAACTTAATGTAAGTACTAATCGTGCGAGTGTTTGAGATTCCCTTTTAAGTAAAGAAAATACCTGTGTTATAGAATCTCGCTCTTCCAAAACCATACACAACAACATATAAAAGTAGTGCAGCGGTAGCTTTACAATCTAGGTTTTTCTATTTATTGTTACTCCATTTAGTACGAATAATAATAATCGTATATTATTATGTATATCAGTTATCTAGTACCCATAACACAAGCTCTGCTTACCTTGGGGCTAGATAATGCTGTGTGAATTGTCCAGCATTATTTATTTAAAAAAAATAATATTAACTATACTTAGCTGTGCACATATATTTTTATGTTACAACGTAGGTTATAATTATAACGTTAAACTTAACTTTTTTTTTTGTTCGTTTTAGCTGGCATTGTAATGTTACCTTAGCTAAGCTGAGTCCGATCTCGCTGAGCCGTTTGTGCTGGTAAGTGAGGGGTTCGTGCAGCTTCGCGTTCCCTCGCTTGTAGAAATCACTGTAGTCCAGCCGGAAGGCTAGCGTCTGCAGCGAAACCTCTGCGTGTAGAGCCAGCTTTAGTATCAGCGTGGTCACGTGACCCCTGCGAAGATTATGTTAGATTACTCTCAGGGCCACTTGCATAAGGATATTTAAATAGTCGCTGAATGAATTTCATGACTTAAGTACGATATCTGTCTTGCACAACAAAAATTAAGCTCCTAATCATAATTAACAAGCTGTCAACTTAAATGCCCAAAAATGGCCATTTAACTTTGCTAATCGTATTTAATTTAGCGCCTGACAGCTGTTTGATTTGTCATCCATCACTCATCATTGTCAATGTTTTGTTGTGACAAATTCATGTAAATATTTGATTATTTACAAAGTATTCTTGATAATTCCTTTACGTGTCTGCTACTGTTGAGTTGAACTAGAAATTGATTTATGGGACCTATAAGATGATGATGAAGAGATCACCGAGTATTTGACCTGGAGGTCAAAACATGGAAAGACAAATCTGGAAGCAAGACAAGTTTTTCCGAGAACAAATTTTTTAGTGTAGTCTGTTGTGTGCATGTTGTGTGTTTACTAGTCTATCTGATAATAAATTTGTAAGACGTTTTCGTTTATCAAAAGAGCAACATCAATTTATTACAAAAGTAATTGTGGTATTTATTATAAAATAGATTCAACATCAACTTTTTGTTTTCATAAAGCCTCTACCCACAGCCACGTTTTGAAGCGCGTCTTGTATCGCGCGATTTGTTGCGATTGTAGCGCGACTTTACACACAGCTGCGTGTATGTAAGCACGATTTGTAGACGCCGCGCGCCGCCCCGCCGCCCCCAAAACGCAAGACGCAGCAGTGTGTAAGATGGCATGCGTCCTAGTAAAAAATGTTCAATAAAAGGTTGTGCATCTCTCTAGTTCTCAGCCTAGTCCAGGTCTGGAGTAGTGAGAAAGGCAGAGGTAGGAGAGGTGATGGACCTTCTGTCATTGTTTCCGATCCCCTTCATGCCAATTCATCGACGGCTTCATTAACTAGCGATCCGCAATGTCCCTTGATCCATTGAAGGATGATCCTATTCTTGGTGGATGGATATCCTCCCTAATGCTAAGTGACATTCGTACACGAGCTTGGAGTTACAGCCTAGCTGTTTCCTTCCAGAGCCCTGAGTATGGCAGCGCTGTCAGAGAGAATAAATGTACGACTTCGTCGTCTCTTGTTGTATGTACCTACAGGTCTAGTGGTTCTAGATCTAGAATAATATCTAGGCCAGCACCGGGTGGTTCTCATGCAGCCTGTTATCGCCGAAGTGTGTAAGATTGTATGCGTCTTAGTACAAAATGTACGCAAACAAATATCGCAACAAATCGCGTGACACAAGACGCGCTTCTAGATCGCGGCTGTGGGGTAGAGGCTTAAACAAACTTCCCAAC
The DNA here is from genome assembly GCA_963564075.1 of Eupithecia subfuscata. Classification (NCBI taxonomy): domain Eukaryota; kingdom Metazoa; phylum Arthropoda; class Insecta; order Lepidoptera; family Geometridae; genus Eupithecia; species Eupithecia subfuscata. Next base: position 7,974,546 of record OY751097.1, on the reverse strand, counting down.
TTGACACTGGTCTCATATGTTCCATTCTACGCAAAACTGTTCCGTTTTATGTCAGTTGGATCATGGCTTGATCGTGCTTGATGACCAATCTTTAACGGAACGCATGACGATCTATAGACTAGCGCGCTTAGCTAAATGACCGCTGCGAAAGCCTCGCGCAAGACAATGTTAAATAGGATTAAGCTAATTGTATTTAAGTCGGTAATCGTATTTAACTAATTTCAATTTAAATACGATCCTTACGCAAGCCGCCCTCAGTGTCACTCGTATTGATTGGATTATTTATGCGAATGGAGGAAGATCGGGCTGCCATTAAGTTTGGTTGTTGAAAGTCAAATGTTGAAAGTGAAATACATCTTTATATTATCCTACTATGAAAAATAATTGGATAGCAGTGGTGAAAAATGATATTGTTGCATTGCTTGACCCTACCCATATTACCCTAACCTCCCTTAGCGTCGGTCGAACCGACAAAACCGCACGCTATTATCTTGTTCTCTCTGTCACTCATGAATGCAACGCACTACGTCTTGTCTCGTTCGTGTAAGTGGCAAAGCGGCAACACCGCGGCATTGATTTTTTAATATAAAATTAATGATTTTCCATTGGAATAGACTAAACAGTACTTACAAATAAAAAGATACATCCTGCCTGTTTTTACAGCCGTCCCAGTATACTTCTAGCATTCTCGAAACACTCAACATGGCATTTTCGTGTTTATTTCTTTCCTCCAAAATCCCTCAACGTACGTTCGTATCGCGTCGACTCTTTTTGTACATTAATATACTGAGTATAGTCGTTCTCGAGAAACTATTTTACGCTGCATACACTTTTGTGAAGAAGAAGTCCTTTCACTTCATTTATAAAGTGATAAATGTATGGAAAAATCATGGTGGATTTTCTGCTATCTATTTTTTCTCATAAATTATATAACACTAGCGGCCCGTCCCGGTTTCGCAGGGGTGCATATTTGTTATTTAAACATATAAAAATAGACTATGTTACTCAGGGATAGTATAGCATTCTAATGGCGAAAGAATTTTTGAAATCGGTCGAGTTTATGTGTGATGCTCCCTAGCAGTGCCACGGTCTGAATCAATGTTTTTTATACATGAAAATATTGTACGTTTTAGGTACTAAATGGTACGTCTAAAATAAAAATAGGTACTTAAAGTTTTCATACAAAACTAGAAGTCGGCTTGGTACAGTAGGGAGCATGCTCCCTAGCAGTGTTCCATGTTTCAGCTTGTACCTAAAAAACTAGGCACGCTAGGAAATGACTGTTAAGTGGAAATTTTTGTACGAAATTTGTACTTGTGGTACACCAAAGATCTGATGCCGTACGAAGTTTTCATTGAATTTTTTTTTATTGGGATATCATTATCTGATCAAAAAAATTGGTTGTCTGTAGAGTCGGTTTACTGACGATAGTTGAACGTGACAACGCAGACGCATCGCTCACTCAAGTAGGAGAGAGACGGATGTCGAGCGCTCTCGCTTGCACTTCAAGCCTTACATGGAACGCCTCAGAGCGAGGTAACGCCGCATGACGTCATGTTGAGGTAACGCCGCATGACGTCATGTTTTTTCGTGCGTGCAGCCGGCTCTATCGAATTATAAGACGTTGTTACGTCAAAGCAAAAATGTGAAAATCTCGCCAAGTTCGTTCGGATAGAGGCGTGACTTTACCGATAAAAGAGCGACCTTTGTCTAGGACAGCTACTACAGTTGAACCTGTGCCGAATCCATTTCGATACATTCGAACGAAACTTATACACACCTGTAAGACCGGGCCCAAACATTCAAGTCCGCTTTCCGAGTCGCCAAGAACTGGTGGAATATCTTTCGCTTCTCCTTGTCATGCGCTTCATCTGCTGCAGTAAAGGCGTATTCACCTGAAAATATAAAGAGTCAGCTTGGAAAATGCGTTTGGAAGTTTGATTATCATCTTGATATTTCAAAATTCACAAAACTGTAGAATTCCCCTCGATGTGTACTGTTAAACTCCGAAAACCCCTTTAAAACAAAATAAACTTATTACATATTGGTTTAACAACAAAATAAATCGCAATGTGTATGAAACAATGGCTGTACAATACATAGTTGCTGACTACTTTGATGAGTTTCATCATTATTTGTAGAGATTGTAACATTTTTAAGATGGTTACAGATACACTCATCACAAACACCCCTCGTTTTGGTTTTGGTTTATTTTACAGTAAAGTCTAGCTAGATAGACTGTTCTTGAAAATTCAGAATTCTGATAGTGTACCTCTCGCGACTCTCTCCGCCTTCATCTGTTCGATGGCCTCCCTCCTCTCAAGCTCCGCGTGGATCCCAGCGTGCAGTGACAACTCGAAGCTCCGCAGCGCCAGCGTTTCGTTCAGCACATTGCCGAGGTACGATTGCAGTTCCTATTGACAAATACTTGTTAGATATTGTGCTATGAGGGAAGAAGTTGACAATATTCGAGGTTACGACTTGTTTTGGGTTGATTTAATAAACTTGATAATGGAAATGTGAGACGGTGCCGACATAAATCAATCATTATTCATGTGCCCAGTAAAAAACATGCGAAATCCCAGGCTGCAAACCTTCCTGTACTTAACTGGACATTCCCTCGTAGCCTATTTATACATATGAGCTAGCCTAAACGTGTGTTTTGTGCACCAGGGTATAGATAGGTGCCAGTCGCAGCTAGCGCCACGCCGGTTCGGCACCGACACTACCCGTTTCTTGTAGGTACACTGTATGTACGCATACATAATACTCTGAGTCTGTACCTGAGTAGTGTGATGAATCATGGCGTGTATAGAGTGCCTTTCCAACGCGCGGTGATGCAGCTGCAGCAGCGTGTCCAGGTGCTGCTGCGAGGCGGCGGCCGCCAGCAGCTCGCGCCACGCCGGTTCAGCGCCCACGCCACCCGCTTCCTGCAGCGCGCCGCACAGACGCAGCGCCTCGGCGCGCAGGCAAGACACACGACGCATTAGACTCCACACCTCTGATGACGAAAAATATAGTCTTTGTCAGGGATGCCAGCGCAGTGGAGTACGTGAAACGTCGGTGCGTACTAGAACTAGAGCAACACAAAGCACGGCTCGCTTTGCTCGCCACATTGTGTAAGGACGGACAGGCTGTGATGAAGGCTGGCTAATCTGTCTATACTTTCACAGACTCCTTACTGCTGACCAATTTAAAAGACGTTAGTACACGGCAAAAAAAATGCAAGTATGCATAAACATAAATTTTATCATAAACATATATTAATATGGGAAAGGAATCAAATCTATTACTCTAGGGAGTAACGTGCGTCCACGCGTTATTGCGTTAGACTGAGCGAGGCAGGCAGCCGAGGCAATGCCGCAAGCTATATAATTTTCAGGATGCCTCGGCCATACGCCCAGTGTGGATCTATTTATACATATAGGTAGCGGCACGTAAGTTTAGCGCTGAGCAAATGGTGGAGGGGATTCTGTGATACCTAATTTTTAACTTCTGCGCAATAACGGTCAGCACTAGAGTTTCGTACCGCTACTTGTACTTACTCTGTTGCTATGGCCACATTACAAGGCGAAGATTCATCTTCGCGTTGTCGCGACAAAACTTCGTGTTCGTTCTACGACGAAGTGTTTGGCCGCATTCGAAAAAAACTTCGCAACGTCGCGATAATCTAGAAAGTCGCGATAATTCATTTTACGGAAAAAATGGATGCGGCGGTTGCGCTCATGGCGTCATAATTTATATGTTTTGTTTTGTGATTAGGTTCTTTAGGATTCCACAAAACAGGCTCAGCTTCGTAATTTTTGATAAACACACTTTGATGACCGGCAGTTTACCGACAGCGTCGCGAAGGACATTTAGTGTCGCGATGATGCTTCGCGACAGGACCAACTTCTTGGCCAGACTTGTCGCGACAGCGCAAATCTTCGCGTTATCGCGATAGTGTGGCCGTAACTTGTAAGATAAGAATCTTACCCGGCATATACTTGAGCCGCTTGTGCAGTATGGTATGCTCGCGCCACGCCTCGTGCAGACTGTACTCGATGCGCTTCACCCGCCACAGCTGGGTGAAGAGTGCTCGGTAGCGCGCCGCCGCCGTCGCCGGGAACAGAGTGCCAAGAGGGCCGTCCACGCGGTATTGGAGGGCGAAAACGTCCCAGCCGCAGTCTTCGCGACCGTCACCTGTTACATTGGACCAAATAGCTTAGATATTAGGAAGGCGCAGGACAGAGTAGGCTGGCAAACATTTAAGAGATCTATATTAGACGGCCCACAGACCACACAATAATATTGCGCAATACTTATATTGTGCAGTAGCAAAAAGATCCGTGTCACTTTAATAATGTGGATCCACTTGAACTATACGTCATTAGGTATTTATACGTTCAAATTTGTGTACAATGAACTCGTAGCGTTCGCGCCAACTTTGCCCGACCGTCATCACAATTAAGGACGCAAAGAGCAATATTATTGAAGGTCTGTGGGCCGCCTTATCTAGCTGTGGGTAATATAAGTAAGGGCTGATTGATGACAATGATTAGCAGTCTATACACTAAGGCCGGCGACAGCCCGGCGGGTTGGTGTCACAACAGATATGTTGCATGTGTGTATTAATTAATTTTCATAGCTAGGCGATCCCATTGGCTGTCGTTTGACACATCGTCGCTTACTTTTTTCCGTCAGTATAACTTCTTATTTTGCCTGACTCAAACAGGACCTATATTTATTATTTACATAGTCAGTTAAAGTTCCGCGTGACGTCACACCTTGCGACACTTTTTAGCAAGGTGTGACGTCACTAGTTCCCACTCCCAAACTTTAACGCGCTTTATTTTTGTAATTTTTTGTTTGATTGACAAAAGAAAAAACATATTGCCAATATCTTTTGATAATAGTCAAACTGACGGACTAAATAGAATAAATATTTTTTTACCCAGGATACCTTACTACAATCAATTTCTACTTATTATATATTTTACTGCCTTACAATTAGGGTACAAATTGACGTGCAGCCTCGCGAGGACGTGCGGCGGTTCAAACTGCGCATTCGTGGCGCGCACGGCCGCTTCCAGCGTACACGATAGATTATGCACGTAGAGGGAGGATGCGGGTTTGTTCAGTTCATCTCTGTAATACAAGTGTAAGGATTATACCAATTTCAGATGATATTTAACACTTTCATAGCCCAAGGCGCAAATGACGGTCAGCGCCGCCACGTGGCGGCGCGGCGCTTCCCTGGGATGTGCTCGCTGGGCAGTGAATGCGTTAAGACGTTTAATTTGAATTTACACAACTGGTTGTGAGAGACTTTTCACTGGTTGTGAGAGGCGTTTACAAACGATTAACGTTTACAAACGTTAAGCATTTACTGGCCAGCGACATGGGTGAGTAGACTGACAACTGAGTCTTGGGCCATGAATGTGTTAGTATATTTTAATAATGGTATATGCGAGAGGTAAAGTGCATGATCCACCAATAGGATTTTGAACACCTGTCGTGATGGACATATAACTTTTGGGTCTCTTTACGGCATTTATGATAAGGGGATATACAAGAAAACTTTTCGGGTTTGTGATAACAATAAGTAACGTACCACTCGCGTGAAAGAAATGACAAAAACAGCGTTATAAATTTTTTGTACTGTAGTGGTGTGCATCATGAATGTACGTGTATGGTTTCACCATACATAAACAAAATCGCGCACGCGTCATTTTGCACGCGCTGCATTTTACTTTGATTGTTATAATTTTAAATACATACCTTCTTCAGTACGTGACCTACTATTACGCAGGAAACACCTATCAAGGGAAGATTTGCCACCTTAACCTTGTATTACGTAACTTCGTAAATAAACTAACTTTAACCGTGAATCTTGTGGTCCTACTCATTTTAACTGGCATAACTAACTTTAACTACTTATTACCCTATCAGTGAACTCAGTGATAGATACATAGTGCGGTGCCATATAACTTGGATTACCTATCTACAACATCATCTTTCATGTAAGGTCATCATCATCCAGATCCTACATTTTGGTCCTTCGAGCCTTCGGGAAAACGAGGTATTTATGCTTTTGTATTCTTTTTGGCGATAGCGAATCGGTTGAATTGGCCTCCCACCAGCGGGAATCACCAGTTTGATTGAGAAGGCGTACATATTGTCATTTAAGTGCAAGCTAAATACCTGCAACGACCAGTTTCAACTGAAATTGTGAAGACTACGGAAACTCTGTGGCCTTCGTGTCGTGAACCAACGCTGCTCTCCCTCTGCCACCGTCTACTACGTGCCAGAGCTAGAAGCAAACCAACTACTTGACCTTACCCTGCCACCGTCAACTACGTGCCAGGGCAAGAACCTAACTCTACATTATACAAACTTACTTTATAGAACTTTACTCTGCCACCGTCAACTACGTGTCAGAGTATTTACCTTACTAACTAACTTACTATACAAGGAACTTTAATTTTTACTAACTAAAACAACATGGAAGTATTAGGAGTACAAGAAGAATGTTTCAACAACATCAAGACCCTATGCTCCAACTACGGGAAGGATAGTAAGTCGAGAAAAACAGAAGACTATCTTACTCTCCGGCTCCAATCTCTCGAACACCAGTGGCGGGATTTTGAGAGTCGTCACGCAACTCTTCTCGATACTATCGAAGAAAAAACCCATGCTTACTTCACCGACGACATTTTCACCAAAACATTACGGCTGTATCTAAAAACAAAGAAAGACATGGACAACTTACTGCATCAACTACGGAATCGCAAAACTGATCAATTTGATTTGAGCGTTACTATTGAAGAAAGTACCGACGCACATCTAAAAACACTACTCACACGGCAAGAGTGTAACTTCAAAGCTCTTGACCGTGCCATGACTAAGGTTAACTTGAAAACTATGACGGAGAAATGGGAGCTGGAAGACCATCTTTCTATTTTGAAGTCTAAGTGGGACATCATCGACAAACATCACTGGGAGTTGGAGGCTCTACTCAAAGGCTCCGACGACACTAACTATTACAGTATGTTCGTGTCGATAGAAGACAAGTACGATGAACTGAAAAGAAACTTAAACGCTAAGATTTGGTCAACTGTGCATCATCACCAATCAGCGCCTAGGATAGAGATTCCTGAGTTTTCCGGGAACTACTCTAACTGGATATCTTTTAAGGATCTTTTCCTGGAAACCATTCACAATAACCCGACAATAAATAAGGCTCAGAAAATGCAGCATCTCAAGACAAAACTGCGAGGAGAGGCTGAACGATTGGTACAACATCTCGGCATCAGTGCTGAAAATTACGACTCGTGTTGGGACATACTGTCGCAGCGCTATGACAACCATCGTCTTCAGTTTACCTCCTTTGTCAACACAATGCTCAACTTGCCAGCTATCAACCAACCTGATAGTCAAAATCTGAAGAAGCTGCATGATGTCATTAGGGAATGCATGAATGGGTTAGCTAACATCGGATTGGACACAACTACATGGGACCCACTGATCGTACATCTTATGTCGCAAAAACTTGATGTCACCACCTACACCGACTACATGAAGGAACTACAAGATCACAGAGAGCTACCTCATCTAGAACAGTTCCTTTTCTTCTTAGAGAGTAAATTCATGGCCTACGAAGGCATGAAGAATTCTAAATGGGAAACGCCTAAACAAACATCATCATCTCAGAAAACTTCTGACCAACATTATAACAAACATCCTAAAAAATCTCTACATAATTCATTTTCTTCATTCGGTCAGTGCCCGCACTGTAAAGGCAGACACGTGCTGATGCAATGTCCAAAGTTCATCGATATGGACAAAACTGAACGTAATAAAATCGTTGCGAAATTACATTTATGTAAAAACTGTTTATACAGCCACGGTGATACAAAATGCTCGTCATCAAAGACTTGCAGGGAATGCAGTAATAAACATCATACTATGTTACATAACAATAAAGCCATGCCTACAACATCAAATAATCAACAGACCTCCAATCATCTTGCTACGAAAGATTTGGAGATACTTTTAACAACGGTTCAACTTGAAGTTAAATCTGCAGGCGGAACTTACGTCACACTTCGAGCTCTCCTAGATCAAGGGTCACAAGTGAACTTGATCACTGAACAAGCTGCTCAACTACTTCGACTGCCAAGAAAACGGGTGAACGCAACCATATCTGGAGTCGGGGCGCTGACAGGAGACTGCCAAGGACGCTTAAAACTTACATGCAAGTCTATACATTCCAACTATTCGTTCGAAACTCAAGCGCTAATATTAAAAAACCTTACCAACAACTTACCAAGCTCATCTTTTAAAAAGCCTAACTGGCCACACCTTGAAAACTTCAGGCTCGCTGATCCAGACTACAATAAATCACGTTCTGTTGACCTACTACTGGGGGCCGATATCTACTCAGATGTTATACTCGACGGAGTCCTGAAGGGCAGCCAACAAGCTCCAATAGCACAACAAACCCACTTAGGCTGGATTCTGTGTGGCAAGATGCAGACTTTTAACTGCCATGCCGTTCTAGTCGATCTTAACAGCATACAAAAATTTTGGGAGCATGAAGACATCACTCAGGACAACAAGGACATCCCTAAGGACGACTACTGCGAGGAACATTACTCAAAAACGGTACAACGAGCCGCAGATGGAAAATACATTGTGAAAATGCCTTTTGTTCCTAACTTTGAAGAAAAGATCGGCCAATCGCGATCTATTGCCATCTCGCAATTTTTACAGCTAGAGAAACGTCTAGAAAGAAATGCAAAACTCGCTCTTATGTACAGGGACTTTATTCAAGAGTACACCAACATGAATCATATGGCCCTAGCGCCATCACTAACATCAAATAAACTAGAATGCTACCTACCCCATCACGGAGTGCTACGAGAGCATTCAACAACTACTAAATTGAGAGTTGTATTCAACGCTTCTCAAAAAACAACAAGTGGCCTCAGTCTCAATCACTTACAGGAGAAGGGGCCTAACATGCAGAAAGACATACAAGCGCTTATTCTGAAATGGCGGTCTTACAGATACGCTTTCACTGCGGATATAGAAAAAATGTATCGCTGTATATGGATCGCAGATGAACAACAACCTCTACAAAAAATCGTCTATCGAAACTCACCCTCACAAAAACTGGGAGATTTTATTCTATATACTTTGACATATGGGATGAAAAGCGCTCCCTGGCTCGCTATGAGAACTTTGAAGCAGCTAGCCATTGACGATGGACATAAATACCCGGATGCTGCTCACACACTACAAAATGAGTTTTACATGGATGACTTAATCAGCGGTCATAACACTATTTCCGAAGCTCAACAACTACAGACATCGCTCATCAACCTCCTGCGAGGCGGTGGCATGAACTTACGGAAATGGTCCACTAATCATCCGTCTTTGCTGCAAGACTTGAGTGAAGACCAAATCTCATCTGAACAAATATTCGACTTCAAACACGAAGATACGAAGAAAACCCTTGGACTCGGCTGGAACACCAAAAACGATACATTTACATTTTACTGAGACTTAGTAGAAAAACCTCGGCAGCAACTTACTAAACGCCATCTTCTACCTGAGATCTCTCAACTATATGACCCACTGGGATGGCTGGCGCCAATAACTGTGACAGCCAAACTGTTATTTCAGAGAGTCTGGACAAGTAAACTGGCTTGGGATGAAATTTTACCGACCGAAATACAACAAGAATGGGCAAAACTAAAAGCTGAACTTCCGGAAATCAAAACTATTTCACTAAACAGATGGCTGGGATGGACACAAGGACATATTGAACTTTTATGTTTCTGTGACGCAAGCGAAAAGGCTTATTCGTGCGTTATCTACAGCCGCATTACCGACAAAGGTGGCTTACCAACAATAACTTTACTCGCCGCTAAGACTAGGGTTGCCCCGATCGCACAAAAATTATCCCTGCCCCGTCTCGAGTTATGCGGCGCTCTCTTGCTGGCACAACTAGCATCGAAAGCCACAGAAGCCCTCAAAGGGCACAACATAACTTTACAAGCTTGGAGTGACTCCCAAGTGGTGATTGCCTGGCTGCAGGGAGACGTCTCTAAATGGGAGAGATACGTAGCCAACCGAGTTAGCAAGATCAAACTGGTAATCCCGGCTGAAAACTGGCACTACGTGAAGTCAGAACTTAACCCAGCAGACTGCGCATCACGGGGAATGTACCCTACAAAACTACTCAACTTCAATCTATGGTGGAAAGGACCAGATTTTCTACAAACGTGGGAAAATAAGACCACTATATGTCTCCATACTACTACAACCGGACTCAAGACCGATGTGACAACCCTATCAAAACATGAAAAGACACATAATTTCATCGACGAACTTATAATCAAACATAGTTCATTGACTCGCATAACACGTGTCACTGCATGGATATTACGTTTTAGTACAAACGTACTAAATCGCGAGAAATGCGACACTAACTACCTAACTACGAGCGAACTGGCTAAGGCAAATGAACTGATTATCAAATATGTACAACGCATGGAATTTCAACAAGAGTATAAAGAACTAATAAAGAAAGAAACCGTGTCTATTAAGAGTCCCATATACAAACTTAACCCGTATGTAGACAAACAGGACATCATTCGAGTTGGCGGTCGCCTAAATAACTCCAACTTGCCCCTCGAAATGAAGAATCCAATAATTTTATCAAAAAATGGACGACTAACTCAACTACTTATCGAACAAGCACATTCTAGAGTGCTACACGGGGGTGCTCGATTAACGTTAGCCTACATAAGACAGCGTTACTGGATTGTCGGTGGCAACAGAGCGGTTAAAACAAGACTACGTCACTGCATTACGTGTCATCGTCACAAACCAACAGAAACATACCAATTAATGAGTGACCTACCCCAACAAAGAACAAATCCATCAAAACCTTTTACTCACACTGGGGTGGATTTTACTGGAAATGTGGAGGTTAAACTAAACAAAGGACGAGGTGTGAAGACTACCAAGGGCTACATTGCAATCTTCGTATGTATGGCAACTAAAGCTGTACACATCGAGCTCGTATCCGATCTTAGCACTGAAACATTCATCGCGGCTTTTCAACGCATGTGCGCGCGACGCGGCACGCCAAAGCATGTCTACTCTGACTGTGGGACCAACTTCATCGGCGCTGCCAAGGTGTTACGCAAGGAATTTGAAGAATTCAGACAAACTCTATCACCAGAGTTTTTCACCGAAATTGGGAAACTTGAAGTCGAATGGCACTTCAACGCTCCGGCGTGGCCAAGCGCAGGCGGCCTCTGGGAGGCAGCAGTGAAATCGTTGAAACACCACTTACGACGTGTGCTAGGCGAACAAAAACTCACCTACGAAGAGTTCACAACATTACTTACGAAGATTGAAGCCTGTATGAACTCGCGGCCGCTATGCCCACTAACAGAAGACCCGGAGGAATTTTACAACTACCTAACTCCAGGACACTTTCTCACCGGCGGCCCAATACTAACTTTACCTCTCTCAGACTACAGCGACATTAAAACTATTGACATACGCCGACGATGGCAACTAACGGAGAACATGGTACAACAGTTTTGGAAAAGCTGGTCCAACGAATACCTTACTCAATTACAAAGTCGCAGCAAATGGAACAAACCACAAAAAAACATCCAACTGGATGACATTGTGTTGCTTAAGGAGGATAACTTGCCTCCCGGAAAATGGGCGATGGGGCGAGTCATAGAGCTTCATCCCGGTTCCGATGGACGAGTCCGAGTAACTACAGTCAAAACACAATCGGGCATACTAAAGCGTCCCATCGTGAAACTTTCGCCACTCCCTCTAGAAACGAAAACTTCGCAAAAGTAGAGAATAACAATATCAACCGAAAATCATAAAAACAAAGATTGTCGCAAAGAAAACACTAACGGCAATAGAAGTACCTAACACTATTCATTGTTTATACTTATGTTGCTAACATAAGTACCTACCTATATAGCGCCAACAACAGTAGCACGCGTTCATATTACAAACCTTGACCGCGACCAGCTGCTCTATCATGATGCGTTTGCCGAAATTTATTCTTTGCTTTGTACTGGCATATCTTCGCTTGATAGTCACTTACATTTTAACTTTAATTTACTTACCTTATTTTAACTTTACTACAATTTACATTTTAACTTTAATTTACATTTATAACTTTGATTACCTATCTACAACATCATCTTTCATGTAAGGTCATCATCATCCAGATCCTACAGTACGTGTTAGCGTAAAGTAGCGAGTAAGCATTTTCAATATATTGTAATACTAAACAGACAATAAACGAGTGCAATACAGACGTTTGACTATCAATTCCCGGTGTCTCCGCCCCTCGCAACACACTACAGTACACTTGACAAATTACAACTTAAAGATTTTGTCAGATGTCTTTACTTTCTGACATCTACAAAGCACAGTGTACTCACTGCAACAGCGTCATGAGGTGATGATGGAAGTCTCCTTGTGCCAGCAGTAGATATCTCCTATGCGCCGATAGGTGGTCCAACAGATGATGGTGCGTAGACAAGGCAGCCAGCAGACGCCGTGATGCCGCCGCGTGCGCCGCCTCTACGCCCGCGCGAAGCCCTTCTGCCTCCCACCACGCTTTGCTTTGTTCCGCACCACCTGCTGAAATTATAAATGCAAAAGTTGGATGGATGTCCGTTACTTATTCAAATTAAACAGAATAATTGTTGGATTGCGGGCTTGCGTGGTCGCTGGTCCAAGGCTCGTCACGAATAAAACCATACACACATGAACATCACACTAATATTATAAATGTGAAAGTTTGGATGTTTAGATGGATGGCTCTTAGTGACCTCTTCAGGCGAAAACTACTGAACGGATCGGGCTGAAATTTTGCATACATACATATGTATAGGTATTAGTTCTAGGCGTCGAATAAAACACAGGCTACTTTTTATTCCATAAATCAGTTCCCATGGGATAGAAAGAACTTTGAAACGTTTCCAAGCCGCGGGCATAAACTGATTAATAAAGAAAGTTGTAGAACAGGCGAAGGCGCTCGAGCTTGAGCTCGAATACTTTCTCGCTCACACGATTTGCCGTTTCATCAAACGCAAGCCCCACCACTCAACACTCCGAGACGCCGTACAAACAATATGGAAATCTGTGACGCTGCCAATAAAACCAGACGTCGCGCCCATTTCAAATCAGTTTGCAGTTAGCTAGCAATCTCGCTTTGCGGAAAATAGTCGAAATGTTTTTAGTCGAATTGTGTTTTAGTCTAACTGTTTTAGTCGAATATTATTAGACGAATTGTTTTAGTCGAATTTTCCGTAGACGAGCAATCTCACCTCGGTAATGGACTATACTAGTCGCATACGGTCCGTATCAAAAGGACAATCTAGCATAACGCCAATATAGGATGAACGACATAAAAGTACAATGACCTACTAGTAAAACGTCTACAATTAAAAACGCCTTACAAGTAGAACATCCGAAACGACAAATCATCATGAAGGTAAATGGACTGGTACACTGGTACAGAAAAGCCACAATTTGAAAAAAAAAAATTTTTTAACACACTTGCTCATAAAGTGGCTCTATGGTCACCGCAATTAGGCACATAATGACACCCATAATCAAACTGTGACTTTTTCATTGCTTTATCTCACTAGTGAGTTAATTTTTTTTTTCAATTTTATTGGTTGAGTTGCTTTGTTCTTAAAAAAGTTTTTAATAAAAAAAAGATCGTGTTCAATATAAAATAGAACAAATAAATTAATGTTCCTACTGCTTGCTCATTTCATGCAACTTCTTCGTACGTGGCAGAATAGGCGCAAAACCTATGCGCGGAAAATAAAAAAAAAAACCTCATCCCTGTAGTCTGTGGCCGATCGCAATGCGCGCGCAGAAAACTGATTAATTTTTATCTACTAAATAAAATGAGTTTTTACTGTTATTTTATTCACAAGTGTGTTGATTTTTAATTGACAATAATGATTGTCTTAAATGGTTTTCAAAAATGGTCTGTACCAAAGAAGGGTTTATTTTGAGTACCTATTTACGGAGGGGAGGGTGATTTACTTCGTCCGTGCTACTTACTTAAAATCGTATCAAACTTTGAATTATGTTACGATTGCACTTAAATGTACGTTAGGTAGACATATAGCAAAGTTGTCATTATTCTATTATGGCGTTATAATTTGTAGACATGAGAACCATTATGTTATGACAAAATAATTTTCAGACGTTTTACTAGTAGGTCATTTTACTTTTATGCCGTTCACCCCAAAAGGGCGTTATGCTAGATTGTCCTTCTGATACGGACCGGTCGCATAGCCTCTTGAGATTGAGTTAGGTAAACTCCCTAGGAGCAAGGTAGCCGGCACAGGTCCTACTTAGGTTCCCAGCCACTGCCTACTCTTTTGGAAAAGTTTTATATACCGTAGCTTAGCTAGGCACATCAGATGGTACCTATCTGTACCTACGTGCATACATTGTCTACGACGAATCTACCAAGCGTACCTACTTAGGAACGCTCGCACTATTGTCTACTGCATAGTTTTAACCGTTTCTACTTGGAACTTTGAAGATTGTAATTGAGTTGAATTGCAATAAACCTACTTTTGAATTACCGTGGATTTTCCTAACCATGACCCCTTCAAAGTTAATTAAGTTAGTTAAGTTAATTAATGAATGAATGGCGCCCAAGAACTGGGTACAGAAGCGTTGGACGTCCAGTGGCAAGATGGGCAGATGATATATCTAACTCTGACACTGCAGGGCGAACCTGGATGAGATTGGCGCAGGACCGTCTGGAGTGCCACAAAAGTTTGTAGGCCCCCAGCGGATGTTGATGATGAAGTCACACTAATATTTTAAATGCGAAAGTTTGGATGGATAGATGGATGGATGGATGTTTGTTACCTCTTCACGCCAAAACTACTGAACGGATCGGGCTGAAATTTTGCATACAGGTAATTCTAATTCTGGAATCATACACAGGCTACTTTTTATCCCATAAGTCAGTTCCCATGGGATAGAAATTACCTTTAAACGTTTCCATAGAAACAACGCGTGCGAAGCGGCGGGCAGAAGCTAGTCTTACTATATATAATTCTTCTGTGAGTGTGTATGTCACTGAACTTCTCTCAAACGACATGACCGATTTTGATGAAATTTTTTGTGTGTGTTCAAGGGGATCTGGGAATGGTTTAGATTCACAATTTTAACGACTGGACCGATTTTGATGAAATTTTTTGTGAGTGTTCAAGGGGATCTGGGAATGGTTTAGATTTACAATTTTGTTTAATTAACGCGTGCGAAGCCGCGGGCAGAATCTAGTTAATTAATAAAGAAAGAAGTAAACAAACCTGTATGCGCCTTGAGCAGCGCTTGCAGATGGTTCGCGTGGTCGCTGGTGCCGGGTTCGTCTCCGCACGCTTCTCTCATGAAAACCACGCTCTTGCCGGTCGCGAGGATCTGCGCCGCTTGCTCGCGGGACATGAATGAAGGCACCATCCAATCTCTGGCAATAAATAATACAAATACAGATTGTAACGTATCTTTGATCCGGTTCGGAAAAATCAACAAATAGGTACTATAGTTATAGTTCTCCAATAACTTTAAAACGTGTAAATATCAGATGCAACAAAATACATCCGTGACAGAGGCGCAAATATGCAGGTCTCGACAGAGCCTACACATTTGCTCCCCTTGGAGTCGAGACCCTAGGTCCGAGGGGTACCGAGGCTCTTCGAGTTTTGAAAAAATTATCTTAGCGTCTGGTCGAAGCGACGCGTGACCCGAGAGCTGGTGAGTATCTGGCACAGCGCATCAGCATTGCCATACAGCGTGGCAATGCAGCCAGCGTCTTGGGGACGCTTCCGACTGGTATTGATATGGATCAGTTGAGCTACCTGTAGATTTTTTGCAACAGTAAGCAGTTAGCTCAATTGTACTAGTATAATTTTCTTTGTGAATAAAGGCTCTTTAAAAAAAAATAGGTGTTATAAAGCTGCGGCCTGCGTCCAGCCGTGGACCAATATAGGCTGTTGAGGTGAGGGGGGAATATATGTATAACGTAAATCAGTTATCTAGTACTCATACATAACACAAGCTCTGCTTAGTTTCGGGCTAGATAATGGTTTGTGGATTGTCCAGCATTATTTATTATTTTATAGCATCTTTATAAAAGGTAAATAGCCAGTAGTGAAACAAAGATGCCAGACGATGAAGTGTCCTTTTCTAGTATTTCTTCATATCGCGAAGCGAATCGGCGCCTTAAAAAAGGGCTTCTTTTATCCTACTCAACTTGATAAAGCATCTTTAATTTTAGAGTATTGATTGGCTGTGATTCTTACCTTACTCTGTACTTATCATGCCACAATCTGTCGATCGGTACGCCGCATCGACTTTCAATAAAGAACTCATTGAACGGATCATCGATTTCACCTGAAACAAAAATATACTCATATTATTAATATAAAAAATAACTTTAGAACTGAGCACTTAAGTAAAGCTGGAAAAAAAACGCGTTTTTACTATTTTCTAGGTTCTACAAAAACTTCTTATCTGCTATCTAAATTACGTATAGAACCTAGAAAACAATAAAAACCCGATTTATTCTTTCGAGCGTCAATGACCACCCTATCCTTATCAATATCGACATAGCTGAAAGAATTGGCAAGCTCAAGAGGCAGTGGGCCGGCCATATCTCGCGAAGAACCGACAACCGCTGGGGTAAACGTGTTCTTGAGTGGAGACCGCGACTCTGCAAACGTAGTGTAGGACGCCCTCCAGCCAGGTGGGATGACGATCTGCGAAAGACTGCAGGCAGATGCTGCATGCGGCAAGCTGAAGACAGGGCGCTATGGCGCTCATTAGGGGAGGCCTATGTCCAGCCGTGGACTAATATAAGCTGATGATGATGTACCACCTCAAATTCTTTTCGTTTGGTAACTTAGCTTGCTTCTGTCGGCACTTTATGATCGACTAATGAAAATTGGACCATAAACATGAGAATGCACGAGTGCTTTTACAACTTACCATGGAGTAGCCACCTTGTCAGCATCATAAGTAGTGGATATGTGAGAGCGGTGAGTAACCGTTTCGCCAAAGTCGCTACTTTTTCGTCTCCATGGCGTACGAAACGGTGGACACATGATGCTAACTCTCCGCCTGAAATAAAAACAATTACCCTTACAGGATCAAGCGGTCTCATTCCTAGAGTTACCGGTACTGTAGAGTACAATCCCCGTATCTATAAATAAATAAAAAAAAAAGAAATATTAAGAAATAAAGCGCGAAGAATATATAAAGGTACCTTGGTCGATAGCGGATAAGGTTAATTAGTGAAATAATATAATCCTAAAATAAGTTAATATTAATGTAATAAATAAAACGTAGCCTATGTTTGATTCCAGGATTACAATTACTTTTATGCAAAATTTCAGCCCATCCATCCATCCATCCAAACTTTCGCATTTATAAAATTAGTAAGATGATATGTGATTTTTTTACGTGACAACGTCTTATAATTCGATAGAGCCGGCTGCACGCACGAAAAAACATGACGTCATGCGGCGTTACCTCGTCATGCGGCGTTGCCTCGCTCTGAGGCGTTCCATGTAAGGCTTGAAGTGCAAGCGAGAGCGCTCGACATCCGTCTCTCTCCTACTTGAGTGAGCGATGCGTCTGCGTTGTCACGTTCAACTATCGTCAGTAAACCGACTTTACAGACAACCAATTTTTTTTATTGAAAAGAGTTTGGGTTACCTTTCTTGTGATGCGCCGCGTGTGCGATGTTGGCGAGCCAGGAGAGGCGGTGCAAGGGCTCCTGCGCCCAGACGCACACCCTGCGGAGAGTGCCGCCGCCGCCGTCACCCTCACATGCCTGCAACAAATCACACATAGACTGGCTTCTTGAATCTAACACATTTTCTGTTTGTAAGTTTGTAAAAGTAAAAATGCGTTTATTTTGTTAGCGATGTAACTAGTGAACTATTTATCTGATTGAAATATGTTTCCCACAAAAAATGCAGGAAATATCATGCTCTATAATTTTTGTTATGGCTATTTTTAACCTGGGTGGCGTTGGCGAGGAGATAGATAGATAGATAGATAAATGTTTTATTTGAATCACAAATGGACAGCACAAAATACAATAAAACATAAACAAGTAGGTAGGTATATAAAAACTAGTTTAAAACTTATGAGTAGGTACAAGTCATAGTTTATATATTCTTATAGCTAAGCTTACATTCTAAAAAGTTATACCCACTAACTTATCCTACTCGTTAAGTACATGTAGGTGAGTCAGTGCTGCCGAAGTGAGCCAAAACGGATCAGTCTCAGCTTTATGCTGTTTTGCAACGGGGTACAAAACAGCGCTGATTTTCAGACTGACCCGGTCGTAGTGACACCAGGAACCGAGACGAGCTCTTTGAATTTCGGTAACAATGCTTATGTGGAATAAGTGCAAGACATGTGCAAAAAAAAAACGCGCTGTTCCAAATTGATTTTGTTCGTGTCAGAAAATTTTTTTTGCTATGTGAAAGTGGATTAGTGGAGAGAGTTAAACAAGAAGTTGAAGCTTACTGACACTGGCAGAGTCGTAGCGAAAAGCAAGCGGTGCCATTATAGAAGAAGTTGAAGTACTGTCACATGCGACTTGAATTTCCAATCCAACGATACGATAATACGTGGCAACTAAACGAACTGTATTCGATCGAAGGGGAAAAAAAAAGCATAGCACCACCAGTACAGCACTGCAGTGGATGGAGAGTAAAAAATAAAGTAGTCTGGATCACAGAAGAATGACACGAAAGTGCAGAAAAGAATGGTGAGTGTAGGTGAAATTGGACTTTCAGGATTTTTGCCGCCCTAAAAGCTCTTTTTTGTATTGTGCTCTAAATGAACCAACTGTTTTTAGGGAGTGGAGTGATGGAGGCTTCAACACATTCCAACAACGAGTAGCGGCAAATCGAAAGGACCCTCTGAAAGCCACAGACTTATGCCTTGGCGTACGGAAAATTAGTTGAGAACAGGTTCGCTTAGGGTAACGATTACAATCACTAGCCCAATTAAGTTTGGAGTAGAGGTAGGGGGGAGATTTATTTAAAATGAGGCCAAAAAGAAGGGTTGCTAGATGTAGTTCTCTACGCTCTTTCATTTTCAAAAGGTTTGAAGAATTAAGGAATGGGGTTATGTGAGTACGGGGGGGAACATGGAAGCAATAACGTGCGCAGGCATTCTGCACACGTTGTATGAGATTAATAGTTCGACTAAGAAGACAGGGGCCATAGACAGTGTCACAATAATTAAGACGGGACAAGACTAGAGATTCACAGAGCATTATTCGAACATCTTCACATAAGTAAGGACGAATCTTATATAGGAGCTTGAGGCGAAAGAGGGACTGACGCACTGTTTCAGCAATGTGGGATTCAAAATGTAGGTGACTGTCCATAGTTAACCCAAGGTTTTTGGCTTCATGAACACGCTCAACTAGCTCCCCGTCAATGTTAATATTAACATTGCTGAGCTTGCCAAGCATATTTTTGGTGCCAAAAACCATGTATTTAGATTTTTTTGGGTTTAGTATAAGAGAGTTAGAAGAGGACCACTGGCTGATCTGCTCTAAATCTTGGTTTATTTTTATTACAGCATCAGTACAATCTGTGGGAAGAAAGGAAAGATATAACTGAAGGTCATCCGCATAGAGGTGATGTTGGCAGAAAGTAACCTTATTGATGATGTCAGCAGAGTATAGCACAAACAGGATTGGACCTAGGACCGAACCTTGAGGAACTCCTCGTGGAACTAGACGAGGGGGAGAACGTACTGCCCTACCACCCTGTAACTGTACCTCAACACATTGGGTTCTACATTCAAGGTAACTTGAAAACCATTGCACAGTTTTTGGATCGAAGCCATAAAAAACTAGTTTGGAAAGAAGAAGAGGAATATTAATTGAATCAAAGGCCCTGGAGAAGTCCAGGAGGACCAGAATACTGCACTTGCCTCCATCCTGAGCAGCCAGTAGATTGTCGACCACATCAAGAAGTGCTGTTGCTGTGCTGTGTCCTTTGCGGAAGCCAGACTGATGTTGAGGGAGTATGTGATGATCCTCAAGGAACTTGATCATTTGCATACATACAACTTTTTCCAGGACC
This sequence comes from Eupithecia subfuscata, assembly GCA_963564075.1. Classification (NCBI taxonomy): domain Eukaryota; kingdom Metazoa; phylum Arthropoda; class Insecta; order Lepidoptera; family Geometridae; genus Eupithecia; species Eupithecia subfuscata. The sequence goes on along the minus strand of OY751097.1, from coordinate 7,954,354 downwards.
TTTGACAGGCAGGGAAGTAGGCTAATGGGTCTGATATCGTTTAGAGTGGATGGTTGATTATTTTTGGGGATTGGTTTTATCACAGCTACTTTCCAAGACTCGGGAAAGACACATTCATTGATAGATTTATTTATGATACTGGTAATAGAAGAAAGAGACTGGGGCAGAGAGAGAAGAAGCATGTCTATAGATATACCATCAATCCCCAATGCATTTGACTTAAAGCTTTGAATTACTTTGAGTACTGTAGTCTCACTGACAGGTTGAAGGGAGAATGTATGGTGGCCATGTCGATGAAATTCAAAGTATGTGAGTTGTGAGATATTAATATGGTCTGTACCAGGAACATTAAGGAAGTGCAAATTTATACTGTCAGGGTCATTAAATTGTGCGGGTAGATCATCTAACCGGGACTTGCTGGGTAAAATATTATTTTTTAGGTTCCTCCATAACCGCTTTGGATTGTTGACACTATTATTGATGTGGAGGGTAAAGAAAGCGCGTTTTTCACTATCAATAGCTGTGGCTACTATATGTTTCATGCTTTTGTAACAGTTTTTTAGATTTTCAGTTTTGTGCAACTTATAGTTTTTATAGTAGTTGTCTCTGATGCCAATCATAGTTTTAATAGTATCAGTGATCCAAGGGTGAGGAGGCCCTTTAAATGTCTTGGTTTTTATAGGGGCATGGAGGTCAAAAAGGTTAAGGACTGATGAGTTGAAGGAGGAGACTAAGTCGTCAACAGTACAGGGTGTTTGCAGCGCGGTCCAATTGATAGCATCAAGATCAATTTCAAAAATGTCCGGTAAAATATTCTTTAGTGGCCTATAGGTTACTATATGGGGTAGAGGCTTGTCTTTTTTAATATTAAATTCAACAAGCAGCATTGCATGCCTACCCAAGTCCGGTGTATGGATCATCCTCACATCTCGAGATATTCTCGAAAAACTGGTTTTTGGTACCATTTTTACAATATGGCGGCGCGAGCTGCGGCGGTTGTTCAAGATCGCAAATCCGGAATTTAATTAGGACTCCAAACTGTAACACTCGCCAAATTAGAAATTTACCTGACTTTTTGTAAGTCAGAATCTACCCAGTGACTGGACTACTTATAATAGACTAGCGGCCTGTCACGGCTTCGCACAGGTGGACATTTATTTTTGAAACATATAAACATTATATCCTATGTTACTCAGGGATAATGCAGCATTCTAATGGTGAAAGAATTTATAAAATCGGTCCAGTAGTTTTTGTTTGTTCTTTACAAACATACAAATATTTCCTCTTAAACTCTTCGGGAAAAAGTATTTTGACATTTTTTTATAGATAAAACTAGCTGCGCCCCGCGGCTTCGCTCGCGTGGAAATTTATGTTTCCCACTTTCTTAATTTTTTCTTTGCTATAAACCTCACGGAGCCCGAGACCTTTCCAACGAATGCAAAACCGTGGAAATCGGTTCGTGCGTTCTGGAGTTATAGCGTCAGGAAGGAAAACCCGACTTATTTTTATATACTTAGTAGATTATCTGATCTACAATTTTTGTCTGAGCTAATTTTATGATAAAACTTACCTTTGTGCGGAAAATCGCGAAGAACTCGTTTTTGTGACCTTTGACCCCAAGTAATTTTTTTTCCAGGTGTCGGATCGATGAGGACTTTTCACATTTCATTTATAATGGTGTTTTGAACAATCCTACCAATGTTCAGCTGGCTGCGAATTATTGTAACCTTACTCCTATTTTTTGGTCTAATTTGAACGGGCTAAAAGTAGAACAAAACAAAACAACGAAAACTAGCCTGCCTCGTTAGTCTAGCGGTCAGCTTGTTGAACCGCTGATTATGAGGTCCTGGGTTCAAATCCCAGGTCGGGCCAATATTTGTTATTGGGATTTTTCTAGCAAGAAAAATTCACAGTAGCAGCCCGGAGTCAGGAAGTTGGCGGTGTTACAACCCCGTGCCTCGGAAAGCACGTTAAGCCGTCATTCCTGCGCTTGACCCCTCTCCCCGGTCGTGTCGGTTTGCCGTCCCATCGGATTATGAGAGTGAGGGAATAGAGAGTGCACCTGTGTTTGCGCACACACTTCTGCACTATAATATGTCCTGCGCGGCTTGTCTCCGGTGAGACTGGCCGCCGTGGTCGAAATTCGGTTAGGAGGACGTTATTAAATGCCTCTATGTGAATGTTTGTTACCACGTTTCTCCGTAACTACTTAACCGATTTAGATGAAATTCGATGTATAGATAGTTTAGGTTATAGAATAACACAGGCTTATTTCATTAAATTCAAAAATTAACCTCTGAGGGGGTTAAAAGGAAGGAATAATACTTTTCCATAGAAACTTTGCCACATTTCTATGGAAAAGTATTATTCGTTCGACTCACTCAAAACTTCGTTTGTTTTGATTTAAATAATTTTTATTTTTAACTAGACGATCGCCTCGCGGTTTCACCCGCGTAGTTCCCGTTCCCGTGGGAATTCCGGGATAAAATATAGCCTATGTCACTCCCTGAAAAGTAAGCTTCCTAACGGTGAAAGAATTTTTCAAATCGGTCCAGTAGTTTCGGAGCCTATTCAATTCATACAAACAAACAAACAAACAAAAAATCAAACCTTTCCTCTTTATAATATTAGTATAGAAGTATAGAAAAACTCCCCCTAGGGATTGTGCAACAAATTTCTGAAATATCCGACGCAGCTAGTAAATAATATAAATAAGACTTACTTGTGACTGTAGCAATGCCACACTTCGATAGTATTCCGTTAGTTCGTCGCGTATGGAAGACACCAAACCTTCGCCCATAAGACCTGCACAACAAATACGCATACTAGAACCAGTAGGCCAACCACGGGGATTTGACGAAAGAGACCCAAAATAACGTTATATGTCCATCACGACAGGTGTTCAAAATCCTATTGGTGGATCATGCACTTTACCTCTCGCATATAATACCTCTGTGGCGCAGCGGGCGAAGGTCTGCCTGCGACGCAGGAGGTTGCGGGTTCGTTTCCCGCCTCGGGACAAATGTTTGTACGATCTGCAGACATTTGTCCAGGGCGTTCTGGATGTTTTCTATGTATAATAAAAAATATCTATCTAAATATATATATTGTATTAAGTATATCAGTTATCTAGTACCCATAACACAAGATTTGCTTAACTTGGGGCTAGATAATGCTGTGTGAATTGTCCAGCATTATTTATTTATTGTCTAGGGTAGAATCTACGGTAGATAGAGAAAAATTACGTCACTTCGTCATCGAATGCGTAATATGTTTGAAACTCATTCCTTCAATTTCAATAATTTACGCAATGTATGACAATGCAACTGTACAATTAGCTGTGTGGTGCCGGCTTAGAATTTGCCCGACCCCAACTCTTCCCGCGGGTGTCGTAAGAGGCGACTAAGGGATATCCACCGGGGGCGGGCAGCAGCGCCCCCTGCAGAACGATTCTACCACCGAACTGCGATCCCCAACCAGCATGCCCAGCGTGGGGATTATGGGCATTACCCCCCTGAGATAAAAGCCAACAAGGCGCTTATCAGGGGGAGGCCTGCGTCTTATTTAATTATGCTGGGCAAAACAGAGAGCATCATCAAACCCCAAACTAAGCTGAGTTTGTATTATGGCTTCTATTCTGGATAACTGATGTGATGTGATAAATATGTATATTATATATGAAAACATTATTATGAATATACATAGAAGACGTAGAACAAATGCCTGCAGATCGTACAAACATTATTCCGCGGCGGGAATCGAACCCACAACCTCCAGGCAGACCTTCACCCGCTGCGCCACTGAAGTCGTCAAAATTGGCACATTATCATAATGGGAGGGATGTAAACCAAGAAGTTGCATCCCTCCCCTCCCTCCCAAGATAATAGTAGGTAGGTTAATATTCAAGATTCAGAACTATAAGAACCATTAGCTATTGTATTAGAAGTCTTCTAAATGGAAATAAAAATAGCACACAGTATAAGTACTTACCCTGGGGCATTAGCCCAGAAGAAGGATCAATGACCTCTTTAAGCCGGTCATGCAGGAATCCAAGATGCGCGATTCTGGAGTGCAATGCCAGAGCAGGACGGGAAGTATGGCGATTACTTTTCACTCGCACACCTGTAGCCGCTAGCACTGCGTCTCGTACGCACGCGCGTTCGTTAGTGCTATCTGAGCGTGAGAAAACATGGAATAAAGAACTGGACAAATACGTAACGGACTGGATAACGGCACGGTCGCCATTCGGTGCAAAGTAGTGTGGTCATTTTCACATTCAACCGAGACTTTAACACTTTCATGGCTCACTTCAGACGCACGGGGTCTATCTGCAGGTCCTTGATGCAGCAGCACTCCCCCTGGATCGCACCCCCGATTCTGAGCAGTGAATCACATCACACTAATCACAATATCACGCTTATATTATAAATGCGAAAGTTTGGATGGATGGATGTATGGATGGATGTTTGTTACCTCTTCACGCCAAAACTACTGAACGGTTCAGGCTGAAATTTTGCATACACGTAAGTCTAACCCTTTTTTTTTTTTGTCTCGTCGAGGAAATTCGTTCACGAATAAACTGGTCTGGGGGGGACCAGAATTATGTGGGACTCGACGCCCTGAAAAGGACGTAATACCCACTAAAACCTCTCCGGTGTCCCTCTCTCGCCATTTTCGCCGAACCACGGGAACATTTAAACATCCGCGGCCCGACTGGCGTCCCCTCTTCGTCTTATACATGGCCGGCGAGCCCACCGATCCACACACTCGCCGACCCCATTCTTCCATCACCTTTCCTCCCCCCGATTAGGACACAGATAGGACAGACACAGTTGGAACCGCGAATGTCCACCTCTGTGCCCAGATGGGCATTGTCGCCCCATACTACTACCAGGTGTGGGTCATACATTTACACACACAAACACTCACACTATCACATCAAACATAGGCGACTTTTTATCCCATAAATCAGTTCCCATGGGATAGCAATAACTTCAAAACGTTTCCATAGAAACAACGCGTGCGGAGCCGCGGGCAGAAGCTAGTGTGATATAGTGTTTGGCCAAGCTGTGTAGTTAGGTATATCACATACACATAGCCGCCGCGGCGGTACAGAGACCGTGCCATTTCAATGTGCGGAATAGAAGGGTATAGGCATCTATCAGAGGTACATAGATGATATACCGGGGGTAGGTACTTCTTATCCCGCAAAAGCGCGTGCGAAGCGAAGCCGCGGGCAGAAGGTAGTAAGGAATCACAATAATATTATAAATGCGAAAGGTTGGATGGATGGATGGATGATTGTTACCTCTTCACGCCAAAACTACTGAACAGATCAGACTGAAATTTTGCATACATGCAAGTCTAACCCTGGAACCAAACATACTTTTTATCCTATAAATCAGTTCCCATGGGATAGAAATAACCTCAAACGTTTCCATAGAAACAACGCGTGCGAAGCCGCGGGCAGAAGCTAGTAAATATATATTCTAGCTAGATAAATGAAATGTGGTTGAACTGTGAAATGTCATCAATGCAATTATTTATAGAGCTGCTATAGTGATTTGTGTCTGTACCTTTCAGAGCAACCGCCATATTGCTGTCCTTTGATGGTAGACTCTGGTTGGAGTCTTCAGGCTTGATTGCATTGCAACCCGCCCAGCTAGCCGAGCCATAGGTACTTGTACTTGATGTGCCTCCAGATAAACCAATTTCTGATTTCTGTTCACAAGAAAAAAACATTAGCAAAGATCCTTGAATATAAAATCCTTTACCGGTCGTTTTTATCACACTAATATTATAAATGCGAAAGTTTGGATGGATGGATGTATGGATGGATGGATGTTTGTTACTCTTCACGCCAAAACTACTGAACGGATCAGGCTGAAATTTTGCATACAGGTAAGTCTAACCCTGGAATCAAACATAGGCAACTTTGTATCCCATAAATCAGTTCCCGTGTGATAGAAATCACCTTTAAACGTTTCCATAGAAACAACGCGTGCGAAGCCGCGGGGCGCAGCTAGTTTAAAATAAAACGTTAAGTGCGAGTCGGACTCGCGCACTAAGGGTTCCGTAAGACCTTGTGTCTTACCAAGTTATCATGATTCTGGGTCAACGGGAAGTAGGTACCCTGTAGGTTTTGGTACATGGCGAGAATCAAGAGTATTTTTTTAAAAATAAATTTCAAATGTATGCTCTTCGGATTTTTCCCTTTACTTGGGCTATAAGACCTTGCTGTTCACCAAATTTCATGATTCTAGGTCTACGGGAAGTACCCTAAAGGTTTGGTGTGCATGTGATTCCCTTGGAAATTTCAAAATATTCGGACATAAACGGCTGTAACTTTTCAGTGCGTTGACTTAGAAGTTTTATTTATATCGCGGCTCCAAGAGGTTACGGACTAGAGTATTTGACGTTAATTTCAACTCGATACGTCCACGCATTCCTGAGAAAAGAGGGTCGACAGACAGACGTACAGGAAGACAGACAGACGGACAACCAAGTGATCCTTTAAGGGTTGCTTTTTTTTGAGGTACAGAACCCTGAAAATATTATATTTTAAAGAGAATAGTTTGTCAAAGAGAGTAGTTAGCTGTGTGGTGCCGGCTTAGAATTTGCATCACCCCAACTCTTCCCGCGGGTGTCGTAAGAGGCGACTAAGGGATATCCACCGGGGGCAGGCAGCAGCGCCCCCTGCAGAACAATTCTACCGAACTGCGATCCCCAAACTGCATGCCCAGCGTGGGGATTATGGGCATTACCCCCATGAGATAAAAGTCAACAAGGCGCTTATCAGGGGGACGCCTGCGTCCAGCAGTGGACCAATACAGGCTGTTGAGTTTGAGCTTGAGTTAGTAAAAAAGCAAGATAAATAAGCAGTTATAATTTCAAGGTGTCCTGACAAATCAGGTTGTGTCAAATCAAGTAAAAAATGAGCAGCCTTAGTCCGCGGTGACCTCTGCCAGCACCAGCAAGATGTCTAACTGAGTATTTTGCCTATTTATAATCACCCATGTTTCTCTAAACACCTTGTTTACTTACTGTAGTAGCCAAGTATGGCACAGGAAATAGTTGTTGCGTTGACTCAGAACGCTGGGGAGCCTGAGACAGAGACAGCATCAAAGCCAGCATTGACACCCTTTGCTTTAGTATAAACTGAAACAAGCAAAACATCTTTTAAAAAAAGTAAAAACCAGATAGTACAATTTCAAATCACATGGAGATTGATGACCAAATAACTATAACGGACACTAAAATTATAGGTGAGAAGAACCAACAACTGATGGGGTAAACATGTTCTTGAGTGGAGACCGTGACTAGACAAACATAGCATACAACACACTCCAGCCAGGTGGGATGACAACCTGCTAAAGACTGCAGGCAGATGCTAGATGCGGCAAGCTGAAGACAGAGCACTATGGAGGAGGCCTATGTCCAGCAGTGGACTAATATAGGTTGATGATGATGACGAAAATTATAGGTACTTACCGTGAACAAATAAAGCATTGAAGTGTTCCAATGCCAAAGTGGGTTGTTATAGGCGGGACTTTTCAACTATGCTAGCAAAGGATATGAGATCACCTGCAGTTGTGAATTAATTTTTTTTGGGGATGGTTAAGCAACCCAAACTTTGTGCCTTGGACTGATGATTTTTATTATCTAGGTAATTATATACAGCTAGCTTCTGTCCGCGGTTTCGCACGCGCTGTTTCTATGGAAACGTTCAAAGGTAATTTCTATCCCAAGGGAACTGATTTATGGGAAAAGTTGCCTATGTTTGATTTCAGGGTTAGACTTACCTGTATGCAAAATTCAGCCTGATCCGTTCAGTAGTTTTGGCGTGAAGAGTAACAAACATCCATCTATCCATCCAAACTTTCACATTTATAATATTAGTGTGATACAATGATGATGATGCATGAAAGTTACCCTTTATCTTTGGTAGGTATATATAAAATTTTTTTTTTTTTTATTCAGCCTATTTCGTCCCACTGCTTGGCAAAGAAAAAAAAAATATATGTATATACCTATATAATTATCAAAATATAACTTTTATGGTTCTCATTGAGATTTCTATCAACACCCGACCCCACAACATACCTTTCATCAAAAGTATTATTCAAGAATACTTACATAAAAATTTGTTTACATTGTATTGCTGAAAATTATTTGCTACTGCACTAATCAGGGCAGAAATCAGAGGCACCTAGGTTGTCACTAAAATTTTTAAAAGTAATCGTTTATATTGGAAGGTGGGCATTCTTCAATGAAATAGATTATGTATACAGTGGTGGTATATTAATATAAATAAATCATGTTAACTTAAAATATCTTCTAGACAAGTAAAACACAAGATGACACACATTCAAGTAATACAACTTGTTGCTATGGCTACCAACTCTACTGAGTGCGGTGCATAGTGCATTACAATAGTAGTAAAACCTTATTTTACAACACCCCCACTTAATCCACTATGCTGTATGCAGAACATATGCTTCTGCTTACCAACTCCCTTTGTCAACATATCAGCAGGCATAAGAGTTGTCTCACAATATTCAATACAGATTACCCCTTGCTCTGCTAACTCTCTAACGAAGTGATATCTTATATTTATATGTTTGGATCGTTTTCCAATAGCAGGTGTATTGTCACTCTTCTCACCGGATTTCAGACGAACATTTAGTTCAACTGGTGTGCTAACTGGTTTGCAATCTGACATTCCATATTTCTTCAAGATTTTGGCAATGTATTTCTTTTGTGACAAGCAGATCTCATTTCGATTCTTCCACTCAATTCTGATGCCTAGACATTCTCTTGCTTCACCCAAATCCTTTATTTTGAATGCTCTTCCAATCTGGAACTTAACCGTCTCAGTTTCTGTAAGCTTGTTTGAAAATATATAAAAATCGTCCACATACAAAGCTAGGACAGTAAATACTCCTTTAGTTATCTTTGTGTAAACACACTGGTCAAACTTAGACCGAACAAAACCCATTTTCACTATATGATCGTGAATCTTTTGGTTCCAACACCTGGCAGCTTGTTTGAGGCCATATATAGCCTTTTTAATTTACAAACCTTGCCTTCATTCCCCTCTTGAACAAAAGATTGCGGTTGTTCCATATATATGTCTTCCTGCAGATCTCCATTGAGGAAGGCGGTCGTAACATCAATATGATGTACATTCAGGTTCTTTTCGACTGCCAGTGCCAGCAGAAGACGAATCGAAGACATTTTCACAACTGGTGCAAAAGTTTCAAAATAATCTTCTCCAGGTTTTTGTGAATAGCCCTTAGCAACCAGCCTGGCCTTATGGCGCTGCATGCTTCCATCAGCTCCAACCTTCAACTTAAAAACCCATTTTGTTTTTATGACATTAACATCCGGCGGTCGATCTACCAATTCCCAGGTACCATTCGCCTTAAGGGAATTAATTTCATCCTTCATCGCTTCTATCCAAAGCTTTTTATCAGAACGCTCCATAGCATCTCTAACAGAAATGGGATCTGGATCATCCAACACATGGAAATTATAAACCATGTCCTTTTCCCGTTTTGGAATCCTATTCCGAGCAGGGTAACGACTTGAATGTTGCACATCTTCTGCCACGGGACCCTCAAAGTCGACAGAAGCCGAATTTTGCAAACGTGACTAATTTCGAACCAATGTCCTTCCGATTTTCAAGGGTATGTACGTCGGACGTCATATGCGATGTTGCTCCGGAATCTACGACCCAATCACCCTCGCCAACCCTTACAGATAGGGCGGTCGCAAGACCCGAGGTCTCTCTACTGTCCTTCTGAAACAATGTGTTTTTGTTGTTTTCAGGCTTCCGGCTATGACACTGCCATTTATAATGCCCTTTTTTCTTACAAAGATGGCATATAACGCCCTTCTTAGTTTTTGACATCAGTGCCGTCGCCTTGTCATCTTCACTTGTGTTCTCTGTGCTACCTTTTCTCAAGCTTTCTTTTATCAACGCTGCCTGTACAGTCTCTGTTGAAATCTGCACATTTGAATGCTCCAATGTCATTACTAGAGGGTTATACTCATCGGTCAAACCAGCCAGCATTATGATCCCGATGAATTCGTCATCTAGACCTGCCTTAATACCAAGTAGCGACTGACTGGTATTCATGATATCTGTGATATATTCCTCCATGGACTTAAACATCGTCAATTTAACATTGAAGAGTTTTCGCAGCAGATATAGTCTTCTTAGTAATCCGCTGTCAGCATACGCTTTCTGTAAAGCTTGCCAAGTATCTCAAATCTCAATATGCAGGCAGTAACCCATAATAGTTTAGAAAAACTAGTCGGCCAATCTAACTATGGCACATGGGCTTTTGCCATGGAGATGTTATTAACCGAAGTGGATCTATGGGAGTGTATTGACGCGAAGTTCAAGGCAGACTCTGAAGATGCTAAGAAAAAAGATGCCAAAGCTCGGAGTAAGATCTGTCTAATGTGCAGGGAAAATATTTATCCCTTGATCATGAACTTCAAAACTCTATTGGAAGGTGGGCATTCTTCAATGAAATAGATTAGGTATTATAGTATACAGTGGTGGTATATTAATATAAATAAAACATGTTAACTTAAAATATCTTCTAGACAAGTAAAACACAAGATGACACACATACAAGTAATACAACTTGTTGCTATGGCTACCAACTCTACTGAGTGCGGTGCATAGTGCATTACAATAGTAGTAAAACCTTATTTTACAACACCAAAGATATCACTTCGTTAGAGAGTTAGCAGAGCAAGGGGTAATCTGTATTGAATATTGTGAGACAACTCTTATGCCTGCTGATATGTTGACAAAGGGAGTTGGTAAGCAGAAGCATATGTTCTGCATACAGCATAGTGGATTAAGTGGGGGTGTTGTAAAATAAGGTTTTACTACTATTGTAATGCACTATGCACCGCACTCAGTAGAGTTGGTAGCCATAGCAACAAGTTGTATTACTTGAATGTGTGTCATCTTGTGTTTTACTTGTCTAGAAGATATTTTAAGTTAACATGATTTATTTATATTAATATACCACCACTGTATACATAATCTATTTAAATCTTCTGGGCCCATAACCTATTGGAAGGTGGGCATTCTTCAATGAAATAGATTATGTATACAGTGGTGGTATATTAATATAAATAAATCATGTTAACTTAAAATATCTTCTAGACAAGTAAAACACAAGATGACACACATTCAAGTAATACAACTTGTTGCTATGGCTACCAACTCTACTGAGTGCGGTGCATAGTGCATTACAATAGTAGTAAAACCTTATTTTACAACAGTTTAGAATGTCCTCTTCAAGACAAAGGTACTAGATGGATTGGACTGTTTTTTTTTTTATTGTGGAGTTTTGTTAAGTAGGTAAGTTTACTTAAAATTTTGTGCTATGTTGCATTACAGGCATATTTTGCCTTGGAGGAAAGCTTCCATGCTTTATTCATTAACTGGTACTTACAGAGTTTTTTAATTTAGCATAGGACTCATTGAACTTGTCAGCATCCTTAGCCGATTGGTTTGCCAGCCTTGTATGGATTTTTTGACATAAGAGCTTCTCATCTTGTGCTGAACGAGGTTTTTCTCCAAAGGCAGACAGATATGAAACCGCCAATTCATAAGCCCCATCTATAACAAGACACAATATTGATATTGAAAAACAAAGAATGCTTTAGATTAATAGTAAAATTCAGAAGGTGCATACATTTCATATAATTGCTTAGTAGTTGTTTGAAATAATCCTGTAAATTATCCATTTGTGTTATGATGATAAAAACAAATATAGTTGTTTGACTTGAATGACAGATGGAATTAATGCATGAGTTTGAAAATGGAATAACTAACCTGGATCAGCTGACAATCCAGAACACAGTTTTCGAAGATTAGAAGTAATAGCTCCCGAAGTATCCATGATGCAAAGCCCTAAAACTTTTATTTTAGGCGCCGCCTTTGCCGGGCTTCTATGTGATTAATTCGAGATGAAATAACTTTCAAGACATTACAACCAGAGATTACAACTTATCCTAGTTACACGATGAAATACAACGCAATCGCATAGCAAGATCGATCCTATTATTGAAAAATGCGTTGAGGAACTATTGAACCACCAATACTTTTTGAATATTTAGATATTTTCACCAAAATTATAAAATAAAATCAGCGAAACCCAACACAACAGACAAAACTTTTAAAATTTTGACATTGTCAAAAAAGAACTTCAACTTCTTGTTTGATAGCTCCTACGTCTAAACCCTACGCTAAGTGTCATTGACATCATTGACTTTTTGGACTAACTCTCTCTATCTTGCTCAGTACAGTAAGGTTATTAATGAGCGTTGGTTTGGTTGCTAACTCACGCAGGTTAGCAGCCATTTTGCGCGCATAAGTAACGCGTCGCCGGCCGCGTTTATTTCTTTGAGCTAATTGACTAAATATGTGACCTATTATGTGTTATAATAATTAAGGTTCATTCAGTTAATTTTGTGCCCTAATTATGTGTCATAATTAGGGTTCATTCAATTAATTAGTTGGACGAACGACAAACTCGACTTTATCAAAGGGTGATCCAAACAAAAACATTAATGTATAAAAACAATGCCAAATCTCGTATCAATCTTTCGTAATACTTCCGATTCTATCAGGTATTCGCCGCCACGACCGCGCCGGCCGCCCGCCCCGCTCGGCCCCCTTATTATTCTAAGCAGCGGCCTCCTTCGTAGATCCCAAGAATAGAACTTACAAAAATAAAAAATGATACTCGATATTGTGTACGATTTGTTTTTAGTATCAAGAATTTTTTTTTGTCTATAACTCCCTTACCTAGGTTGCGTTGCGTTTCTCACTCATAGCGCTCATGCGCGCATGAAATCGTTCCTTTTCTACTTTCAGCGCACAGCGAGACCGCACGGGAACGCCCATTTCGCCCCGCGCCCCACGTGCGCATGGGAGCGCATGAATGGCCTCGCCTTTCGAGACAAGGCGCTCTTGCGTTCTTGTGGATGACGTCATTTTGGCGCACAATTTCAAAAGTGGAGGTATTGTTTTTTTTTATTTTTTCATAACTGGGACGCCATTGTTTTCCCGCGTAAAACGATTTAACGCCATTTTTGCTAACTGCACAGGAGTAATCTCCATCGAAGGTTTTGACTCAGACAGTTTGCGCAGAGCTGTGACAAGTTCTGTGAATATGGAACAAGAGATTAGTGGAGTCGAGTTCATTTTGTTTTAATTTTAAGAAGGCACGTGTTTTTATAAAATCTTCTTAAAATTAAATACCCAATAAACGCTATTTTTATAAACGAACAATCTAATTATCATATCGATACATAGTAGGTACTTCTTTTCAATATGAAAATTATCAATCTTCATTCACAAAGAAAATTATACTAGTATTTACAATTTTATTGAAACAATTCAGCTAACTGCTGACTGTTGCAAACAGTCTACAGGTAGCTCAACTGATCCATATCAACACCAGTCGGAAGCGTCCCCAAGACGCTGGCTGCATTGCCACGCTGTATGGCAATGCTGATACGCTGTGCCAGATATTCACCAGCTCTCGGGTCACGCGTCGCTTCGACCAGACGCTCAGATAATTTAAGAAAACCCGAAGAGCCTCGGTACCCCACGGACCTAGGGTCTCGACTCCAAGGGGAGCAAATGTGTAGGCTCTATCGAGACCTGCATATTTGCGCCTCTTGAGATCTTCGGCCAAATCTGCCGCCGCACCCGCCCTCACGGATGTCCTCGGAAGTTGGGAAGGCGCAAGTGTGTCGACGCATGTAGCGTCCTACACAATGCCCCCCCCCCCCCCAACTCCCATGGGACTAGTGTCATACCGTCGGGCCTCTTACCATCGTCACGCAACAGACCATTCGGTTCGAGAATAGCTGGTTAGCGGTGACGAAGGCCCGCCGGATGATGTCGTTAAGGTTAGCGTGGCGAGATATCCGACCGGCGGCCTTAGTGCACGATAATCCGTGATGACCAAGCTGTTCGACAGCAGTACCACACTGGCATTGATGAGGCGCGCAACACCTTGCACCCAATTAACCTAGTACTTCATATATTTAAATTCAGTTAGTTCCTTCTAATGAATAATTATCATATATTTCGGTTAACAGATAGTTAGGTAAGTAGGTAGTTTATGTAGTCACAGAACTATTTGGGTGTAGTCAATACTAAAGAAATATAATTAACAAGAAAAGAAAAATTTTCAAAATCAAATTAACGATTGCTATTTCGTAGGTATTTTTTAAAAGTTTAAACCAGTAATCATTGTAAAATGAATGCATAAAATATTATCAAAATTTAGTATATGGAAAAGAGATAGAAGATTTGAAGAAAAATTGGTTGTCTGTAAAGTCGGTTTACTGACGATAGTTGAACGTGACAACGCAGACGCATCGCTCACTCAAGTAGGAGAGAGACGGATGTCGAGCGCTCTCGCTTGCACTTTAAGCCTTACATGGAATGCCTCAGAGTGAGGTAACGCCGCATGACGTCAGGTAACACCGCATGACGTCAGGTAACGCCGCATGACGTCATGTATTTTCGTGCGTGCAGCCGGCTCTATCGAATTATAAGACGTTGTCACGTCAAAAACGGTAAAGTGAAGAGCAAAAGTTCCCTAATCACACTTTTACCTTACTTGGACAAGAAAGAGATGTTAAGAGTGCAAGGAAGACTGCAAAACGCTTTAATACCAGAAACGACAAAACATCCCTTGATAATACCCCAGAACCAACACATAACCAAACTTCTAATAAACGAAGCTCACAAGAAAACGTTACATGATGGAATTATGCTCATGATGAACTGCGTTAGAACCACAGATATTATAATACTATACTAGTTAGAACCAAATACTGGGTAATAAACTTGAAGTCAGCTGAGAAGAAATGTATTGGAAACTGTAAGACATGTGTTATTGATAGAGACAAGGACAAAAAATCAACTAATGGGCCAACTACCCGCCATGAGAGTAAATCCAAGTAACAAAGCGTTCTTGAACAGTGGATGTGACTATGCTGGTATAAGAACTTCGAAAGGACGTGGCCATCAGGCTACCAAGGGATATATTTGCTTATTTGTGTGCATGGCGACTCGCGCAATCCATCTGGAAGCAGTAATTGACCTAACTTCTCAAGCGTTAATAGCGGCATTCCGTAGGTTTGTTGCACGTAGAGGTCACTGTTCAAATTTATGGAGCGATAACGGCACTAATTTCTTCGGGGCAGCAAGGGAATTGCGGGAACTGTTTCAGCGAAGCACAGACAACTTAGCGAAGGAAGTGGCAGAGTTATTGGCAAACGATGGGACAACCGCTCACTTCATACCGCCGAGAATGCCTTCCTATGGAGGTTTGTGGGAAGCCGGCGTTCAGTCAGCTAAAAGACACCTGGCTCGGAAAATGACACAAGACTTTTGGCATAGATGGCAAGCCGAATACCTTAATACACTGCAACAGAGGTATAAATGGCAACGTGTGGTGTCACCCCCACATATTGGAGATATTGTGATTATTAAAGATGAAGACCAACAAAGTGGTTGCTTGGAAAAATTAAGAAGCTTCATACAGGAGCAGATAACCTTGTAAGAATAGTAACCGTACAGTGCAAAGGCAACCACGAAATAAAGAGACCACTTTCAAAGATAATATTACCGCCAAAGTCGGATGAAGAATAATCGATTACGGCGGGCGAAATAGAATGTTAACTTTTTAATTTGTATTGTGCATGCTTATTTGTTTTGCATGTAACTTTTCCATATTTTTTCCTTACCTACTTTTGTTATTTGAATATAGTAATTGACTAGGTACATCTAATAAATTTATTAAAAACTATCGTTTTGGCGGGCGATATGTCCAATTCGTACTGCGCCGTGTTGGAAGCACCACTGTCAAAATAAAATGTCGTCGTGAGCACTTGTTTGTTTTCTTTACAAATCAATTTCGTCGCAAAACTTAAATTACCGTAGAAGTATTTCTATAATAAAAAAATAAACGCAAGAACACACATAATGAAAATAAATATAAAAACAATAGCCTCGTGAATTTATAACAAATTCAAAATAGGCAAACCAAAAAGTAATGTTCAACAAACGGTGATCTGTAAAAACTTCGGATACTATGAATCCACAGAAATATGTTATTTCTATGTATTAATCGCTCTGCAAACTTCGGATATTAGGGGGTTTAAAATTAATTTTTAAGTTAATTTCTCGACTTTTTTCAAAATAGTATGAAAACTGCAGGAATTTCAAAATCTGTTTTGAGATGTGCAAACCGATGAGTACCTTTCATTTTATACACCAAATTCAGACATCACAATTTGCACATTCTGAAAATGTTGGTTTAAATTATTTAGATTCATCTTTTTTTAAATCTGCACAGGCGCACAAAATAAAACTTTTAGAAGGGCATTAAAAAAAAGCTTATGATAAGAATCACAACTGGCCAATCGATTTTTTAAAATTCCTTCATTTAGCATAATAATTAAATAAAATAGGTGGTGGCGCTGATTTGGGTCGGGGTAGCGCCTTAATGGGCTCCCTTCGATTGATGGTAAGAAGGCCATACCTAGGAGCTTGGTAAGCCCCTTGGACGAACGAAATCACCCTATGGTGCGCTTTGCAACCAATGTTAAATGATGTCAATGTCGAAAACTGTTTTTTTTTTAATTAAAAAAAACAAACTGTGATTGTGATTCATTGTTGTTGTTAAAAACAAGATAATTAATTAGTACTTAAATTTGGAATACCTCCGTACTAACTTTTCATAATTGGACACCAGCCATCACCAATGAACCCTAAATGCGAAGAGGCGAGAAATCGCGACGATAAACCTTTTGAAGGCATGGCTATAGGAGAAACTGGACCTCTTGCGAAACTGAAATCCAGGAGTCCATGCCCACGTTGTGGCAAATCCCGAATGTATTTCTGCTACACTTGCTTTGTTCCTGTATCAGAACTTCAGAGCCAGATCCCTGTTTGTCCAGTAAGATGAATCCAATTTAGGTACCATTTAAAGGTAGGTGTAAAAAATGAGGGCTTGTAAAAATTATAGTCACCTGTTTTCAGTTACCAATAAAAGTTGACATAATCAAACACAAAAGAGAAATTGACGGGAAAAGCACAGCAGCGCATGCAGCAGTTCTTTCTCCAGATGACGTAAACGTGTACACATACCCAGATGTCCCTAATTATGAGCAGTACGACCGAACTGTGTTGTTATACCCAGGAGCTGAAGCTAAAACTGTTCCAGAACTATTTACAAAGTTACTAGTACCAACCTACACTGAGCTTATGCTCTCAGAGCTCCCAGCTGGATATAATGTAGGTACTCTTCAAACTAAAATTGTAAGAAAAAACTGTTTAAAACAAATATTTCATGTTGAAAAATTGCCTATTGACAGAGTAGTTCTTATTGATAGTACTTGGAACCAAAGCAGAGGCATTTATGCTGATGAAAGATTGCAGAAGATTCCAAAAATTGTTTTACAAAATAGGCCATCCCAATTTTGGCGGCATCAGAAAGGCAGTCCCAGATGGTATCTTTCAACTGTGGAAGCACTACATCAACTGATGTTAGAGTTGCATTTATGTGCTTGGGGATGCAGCAAGCAGTACAAGTCAGATCTAATAAAAGACTACCCAGTTCATGGTCCAGAAAACCATCCACAATGCGAACCTTACAATGGCCAATATGATAATTTATTATACTTCTTCAAATACATGTATGAGAAATTACACACACTTTACAGTCATGATGACTTACTGGCTTACAAAAGACCAATGTCATAGGAGGAACTCCTGCTTCCAAATCCACATGTAAAATAATAAAGCAACTCACAAAAAAAATACTTATTTTATTATATATTTATTTTGTAATACTTACATAAAGAAATTACTGCAAGTAATATTCAATACACAGTCCCTTTAAACTAATTACCTATTCCTTGACACTAAATTAGGTCACACCTGATGGTTTAAATTTTATGTAATACTAGCTTCTGCCTGCCGCTTCGCACTCAATGTTTCTATGGAAACACTTTAAGGCGATTTCTATCCCATGGGAACTGATTTATGGGATAAAAAGTAGCCTATGTCTTATTCCATGCTTAGAATTATCTGTATGCAAAATTTCAGCCCGATCTGTTCAGTAGTTTTGGCGTGAAGAAGTAACAAACGTCCATCCATCCATCTATCCATCCAAACTTTCGCATTTATAAAATTAGTGTGATTTTAACAATAATGGTATAGTCTAATAAATTTGATTATATGTATAATAACTTGTAAACCATACTCCAATAGATACAATTTAATATAAATTATTTGCCACGTTGATGCATGTTAATGGAGCTGCTATTTCTATTGTCATAGAATTCAATGGCACTGTATACAGTGGTGTTATAATGCAAACTGGATAATGGACATAAATTGCCACTGTTAAAAATAATAAAAAAGTCAACTAAAAAGGTCTACAAATCTCAGAGTTTGCGTAGGTCTAATACAAATACACTGCCATCACTAGCACTAGCACCAACCTTGGTGCCTCTGGAATTCCAACAGACTTCAAAAATCCCACCAGTACCCTTGTAAGAGTGCACAAGACCTCCAGTCTGAGTAGACCAAATATGAACACATTTATCAAAGGAGCCACTTGCCAAAAATTTACCATCAGGAGAGAATGCCACACTGTAGACTGGCTCTGTATGCTTTGTTAGTGTGTGAATGCATACACCTCTCTCAACATCCCATAGCCTAACAGTAGAATCAAAAGAAGCACTGGCCAGAATCAAGTTCATATTAGGATTCTGAGTTCCAGGGCCAGTTGGCGACCATTTGATGGTGTAAATCTCCTTTGAGTGAGCTTGCAAGTCATGAACACATGTGTCCTGGGTCATTGACCAAATCTTCAATGTCATATCATCGGAGCATGATGCAAGAAGTTTTCCTTGAGGATCCCACTTGATAGCATTCACTTCATTCTGAAAATGTTAAAATTACATGACCAGAAAGTTTGTACAATTTATTGATTCTAACAGTAACCAGTGCAGGGGTACTTACAGTGTGTCCCTGGAAACTTTTGATAGGTTTGTCTGCATTCAGTTTGCAAACATGTATGCATTGATCAGTGGAGCAAGATGCAAATGATGTATTGGTCTGCCAGTCTACATCCAAAGCTGGAGCCAAATGGAAGGAGAATTGTTGGGTGCATTGTCCTGTTGATGCATCCCATATAATTGTGGTTTTGTCCACCTGTAATTTAGAAATAATATAAATTTACCTCAGCAAGCAAGTTTGATTAAAGACACAATTTAATTGGAAATTACATACTCCAGCACTCAAAATATAGTTTCCTCTTTTATTCCACTTCAATGCAAAAATAGGTCCCTTATGTTGGCCTAGTGTTGATGCCAATGTGCCATCAGTGGTCCAAATTCTTGCGTACCCATCATATGATCCAGTAGCTAACAAGTTGCCATCACACTAAAAATAAAATAAGATGTTGTATTTCATTATGTAGCAGGTTATTTAATAGTTAAGTGGAAAGATAAACATACATTCCAGTCCAATGATGTAACATCTTTGTTGCTAGGCACTTCTGCACCACCTTTTTGTATGCAATGCCTGAGTACTAACTGATTGGGAGTAGTTGCAGGGTTGTCTGTCATGTCCCATATTCTGAAATAAGAAAAACCTAAGAAAAATGCATTGATAGTTTCCCCAACTCCATGGTTGGCTTTGTTCTCATTTATACTAGGATGCAAAATTAAATGCCTTATTATTAGCAAGCTGACCATTGTACTCGAAGTGTAATGTTTGTAAACAAACAGCCCATACTAAACCTAAAATTCACTCTGCTGCCGTGTCTTTTATACGGAATTTACATAAGCTTGACTATCTGTGATCCTTCCTGCAATAAATATTGCTTACAATTATATCTGAAAAGCGATGCCAAGCAAGTGAGGTTTAGTTTTTTTGTGGCTTGTTTACAAACTTTCTACATAGGGTTTGCCTAGCGTATAGAAGTAAATACCTGGCTGTGCTATCACCAGAGCCACTAGCAAGTAAATCAGTGCTAGGATTCCAGGCACAGATGAACACTTCAGATTCATGACCGCGGAGAATAGTGGCTTTACTGGCTGGGATTTCTATTGATGTGTCCACTTCCATAATTTCTGGAGGGGCACTCGGAGTTACTGAGCCGGTACTTGTGCTAGTGGTTGGAGTTGTGGTGACCGCTGTTGTTGCAGTACAAGTTGTAGCCTGGGAAACAGTACAATAAAATGACTACAATGACCTGAGTACAAGACAATATATGTATTTACATGGAAGAAGCCTACCTCAACTCCTCCACCATTTTGCTCACTCCCTGAGCTTGGTTCATTTTTGATTGCTTGTTGTTTCTGAGCATTATGAGCATTCTGTCTAGCAGCTACAATATCTGGGGTTACTGCATCAATTAAACTGAGACTCTCTGTCAGTCTTGTTTCTGTGCCTGCAATAAATAACTGGCATAAATCCCAAGTGTTACAGTTACTAAGGACTGGTTTTCACAGGGCCAGTTACTGACCACCCAGTAATCAGCAACTGTCCATTCATTCTCCTGTCCGTGGAAAGTAGAATCAAAAACTTTTGAAGTAGCTGACTCAACTTCCCCACAGCTACTGGGTCCGTGAAAACCAGGATTAAGATCATAAATCACTCTAGGACGGGATCAGTTTCTAATATTTTATAGCTGCAAATCTGTCTGATTAGTGTAAGCCCTGCTAAACCGTGTTCCAACACCTTCAGCAATTCACATACAGCAAAATTTTAAAACTTCGATAGTTACCATCTTCTCCAATAATAATTTCAGCTTCTGTATATTGTAAGCCTTTTTGAAGAATGTTCAGTAGTGCCGCTGGTGGTACCAATGCTCCATTGATATTACTCTGAGAAATATGTGATTCTATGCCAAATGTATATGCAGAATGATGAAAGCCTGAAAAATTTAAATCAATGAAGACATCATCACTTTTTATCCTCATTTACATAATGAGGATAAAGGGGCATGCTTTTGATAAAGGTCTTCAAATAGATACCAAAGTAGATTTGATGACAAAAACTTGTGTTGGGTATAATATTTTCTCTAGACCTCTGCAATATCAGAGTATTGTAAGCAGGTTTCACCTTGCAGTGAACAACTTTTAATAAAATAAAGTAAGGATAGTATTTTAATGTACCATGGGCATAGCCTTACGAAACATTACACGAATTGAGTAGGGCTCCGGCAACGGTGCGGCGGCGTCAGCTTGGATGCAAGAAAGTTCAATGAACTGTATTATATTTGGTAGGCCATACCTGACTCTTGTAAGTAGCGATAAACAAGGAAATTAACCTCATCACTAGAAAAACTCATTGTTACTTATTATGCTTCATGTGTTTAGTTTGTTTTATTTCGCGAAAGTCGTCAACAAAGTTTGCTTTGCTCGCCTTCGATCGATTTACAAATTTCTTCTTTTTTTCCACAGAATAATAATAGAAAGAACGAATTGACACAAGTTCGTGGCATACGTACGTTGAATCAGGAAGTGCCAAACCACACAAGACACAACCAGTGTTGCCGTTCAACTAAATTAGAAGTCCCTAGCCAGTATTAGAAATTCCTCTAGATATGGAAAAAATCGATCCATAAAAATCCGCTAGAAGTCGCTAACCTACCTCATCTATTGCGACCTCAGTAACGCTCAAACCGAAATGCTTTAGGTAGTAGTTGTGGTTCTATTCCTCCGCAGTTCTTTGTTCTATTCCTACTCTTTGACGACCTCTGTGGCGCAGCGGGCGAAGGTCCGCACCGCATGCGACGCAGGATGGGGTAAGTACTTGATAACGACATCCAAGGGACATTATACTACCTACATAGATAAACATCTATGTTTTTTCTAAGGGTTTTTTATGTGTATTTTTTATTACACATAGAAAACACACGGAACAAATATCTTCAGATTGTACAAACATTTGTCCCAATGCGGGAATTGAATCTGCAAACTCCTGCGTCACGCAGGAGGTTGCGAATTCCATATGTGTAATAAATAAAACGTCAAGTGCGAGTCGGACTCGCGCACTAAGGGTTCCGTTTAATTGTAAGACCTTGTTTCTTGCCAAATTTCATGATTCTACGTCAACGGGAAGTACCCTATAAGTTTTGGTCCAATTTATTCACTAAAAAAATACTTCAAATACTTTTAATGCTCGAAAGTAATTTTTTTAGTGAATAAAATACAAATTTTTATATTTTTCAGATTTTTGCCTTTACTTATGCTATAAGACCTTGCTGCTCACCAAATTTCATGATTCTAGGTCTACGGGAAGTACCCTATAAATAAATAAATTAAATAAATAATGCTGGACAATTCACACAGCATTATCTAGCCCCAAGGTAAGCAGAGCTTGTGTTATGGGTACTAGATAACTGATATACATAATAATATACGAGTACATAGATAGATATTTTTTATTATACATAGAAAACGACCAGAACACCCTGAACAAATATCTGCAGATCGTACAAATATTTGTCCCGAGGCGGGAATCGAACCCGCAACCTCCTGCGTCGCAGGCAGACCTTCGCCCACCGCGCCACAGAGGTCGTCATATAGGTTTTACGTGCATGTGATTCCCTTGGAAATTTCAAAATATTCGGACATAAACGGCTGTAACTTTTGAGTGCGTTGACTTAGAAGTTTTATTTATATCGCGGCTTCAAGAGGTTACAGACTTGAGTATTTGACGTTAATTTCAACTCGATACGTCTACGCGTTTCTAAGGATAGAGGGTTGACAGACAGACAGACAGACGGACAACAAAGTGATCCTATAAGGGTTCCTTTTTTCGTTTTGAGGTACGGAACTCTAAAAATATAATTATCTATGTAGTATAATGTATCTATTAAGTATATCAGTCATCTAGTACCCATAACATAACACAAGCTCTGCTTAGCTTCGGGTTAGATGATGCTGTGATCCATGTGTGATGTCCAACCTTATTTATTGCTAGATGGTGATGTACTCCAATCTACTTTTTCTATGAATAGAATATACGTCTAGAAATTGTAAAAAAACGTTATTGACTTTTCTATTTCGTAATTATGGAGCCACACCGACCGACCAAATGCAAGACAATTATTCACATTTTCAACAATTGGGTCATCTAAGATCCCGATTGAACTAAAAAAGCGGCCGCCCGTCACTCTCAGTTTCTGTTCGTACACTCATGTTCAATGAAAATGGCAAAATAAAAAAGGAAATATAGGGTGCCAATATAAAAAACCTACGATAAACTTTGTTCTACCTACAATTTATGAATTTCGAATAGAAACTGACGATAAAATGAATGAACTCCTTCGAAACTGGCCAATACCTACGTACGTAATTCTCGGTTTCACTCATTCTTGATAGCAGTGAGCGAGATAAACAGAACAAACCTTGCACTGAATGCTCATAATTTGGGAAATCCCGAGTGCCCTGCTTCTATAAATATATAATATTAATATAATAAATTTGATTCATTATGTTTATCAATTCAGTATCTTTAGTTTTGAAATAAAGACGGTTGCCCTTCTAGCGTCATATTGACCCGCCTAAAAGTCGTTAGAAGTCGCCAAAAACTTTTTTCTCGCTAAATTTAGAATTTTGCCCGCTAAACACCCACAAAATCCCCTAGTTCTAGCGCCAAAGTCGCTAGAACGGCAACACTGGACACAACCCAATAATTTGATCACTCACAGTGTCTAACTTCAGGGTAGATTTGTACAAGTGCGACCGACGTAGAAAGAGTTATATTTATTCTGAGGCGACTGAAAAGATTAGAAAATAAATGAGGGCGCTGATGTCGTTTAAATTAAATGGCAACACGAATACTACGACGCAAACGGTCTTGATCTTTGCGTTTTCAACAAAATTTTATCGGTAAACGGGGTAACCGTTTACCGATAAAATTTTGTTGAAAACGTGGATGTCAATACGTACCCACAAAATGGAACCAACACTAGTAGAAATTAATTATGAAGGAACGAAAATTTACTGTAAACTTGCAACTCTTTACGAATGTTGTTTGTAGACTAAATTAATTTACGATTACAAAAGTAATCTCATATTCTTATTATTATCGTAATCATTTATTCTTGAAAATAATAGATAAACTTTAGCACTACTAGTTTATTAAACCACTTTTTAAAAATAAGTCATCTAATAAAATATCAGAATTAACAAAATAGGTAGATAGGTAGATGTTTTCTGATTACGCACAAATTGAAATCGCCCAATTGTTATAAGGTCTACCTTTTCTTTTTTCTGCGGGAGTTTTGAATATTCTTTTGTTATACTAGTAGAACCTTGCATCTTCAATCTCTGATACATAACGGATGTAGAGATAAACCATTCTGAAAATGCACGCCCCTTTTACCATAAAAACTATCGCAGTTTCACGAATTCACTACGGATGTAATGTAAGGGATGAAACGTTGGTGTTCTTCCAACGCAAATAAGGTTCGTAGTTAACCCGCTTACCTCCGTAATGAATGCACGGCCCCTCCACAAAACGTCATAGGTAACTACGGCGTGCATTTTTAGAATGGTTTATCTCTACCTACCTACCTAAAAACAAATTTAAATTATATTGAAATTTAACGTTAAGAGTGGTAGATGGGTTTCGTTGTACCGTAGAATTAATAATTTGTTCATACATAAGTCATGTCGTGTTAGTCATCGTCGTTGGGTGAGGCGAGCATAGGTGGACATTTGGGATGGCTAAGTATAGGCGACCAAGAAATTGGTTTACCACTTTTGATGACATCTCCCAGTAACATAATTATTCGCTAAGGATTACTGTATTACATTAACGTAATTGGTTAACTGTGAGCCAATCACAGAGCAATGGTTAAAAGAGCATGCAACTTGAACTGTGATGTCAACGCAATAGAGAATATTTTATGTAAACACAAACCAACCTGTCTTGTTGTTCTGTCAAGTGTCAGTTATTGATCAACTCGAGTCACTTACTGTCAAGAAAATGTCGCGTAATTTAAACTTACAGGAAAGAGCCGAAATTAGATTATTACATCGGTTAGGATACAACATAAGTGATATTTCTAGAGAACTGAACATATTATGTATTTTTATAAAACTTATGTATTTTTATAAAACTATGGACTTGTCCGAAATAAAGAATTATTATTATTATTATTATATCGCGATATACGACACGTTTTTGGATAAGACGTGAAGGGGAAGAAGGTAATCTTCAAGATCATAGGCGAAGTGGTCGGCCGCCTGCACTGTCCAGCGAGCAAAGAGAAACAATGAAACGTCAGTACGAAGAGAACGGCTTCACTTCTACCAGCGATTTTGCAGAAGAATTCGATGTTACGAAAGAGATCATTCGGCAGCATTTGCATAGTATGGGATTGCATTACAGACGTCACAGAGTTCCGAGTTTATCTATTTATAGTTTATATATTTATATATATATTGTACAGGAATGACAGATTCTGATGCAGCAGTTAATCTGTCAAGCGAAAATAGCCCTTGATGTTTTGTACGTGCAAATGATATTCAGCCTTAGAGTGGTAAACCAATTTCTTGGTCGACTATACAAAGTACTTAATTTAAGAAATATTATGGTACCTATTATTTGTACCTAATGAAATTAAAAATCCTGCAAAAAAAATTGGTTGTCTGTAAAGTCGGTTTACTGACGATAGTTGAACGTGACAACGTCATAAGAAAATACTGATATAATGGTAGCATTTGATACTCGATCAAAACATGTAAATGTACTATAGTATAGCAGCTGTCCACGCAGACGCATCGCTCACTCAAGTAGGAGAGAGACGGATGTCGAGCGCTCTCGCTTGCACTTCAAGCCTTACATGGAACGCCTCACATGTAAATGTACTATAGTATAGCAGCTGTCCACGCAGACGCATCGCTCACTCAAGTAGGAGAGAGACGGATGTCGAGCGCTCTCGCTTGCACTTCAAGCCTTACATGGAACGCCTCAGAGCGAGGTTACGCCGCATGACGTCATGTTTTTTCGTGCGTGCAGTCGGCTCTTTCGAATTATAAGACGTTGTCACGTCAAAAACGTTTGTGGCTCGGCTTTGTTCACAGATCTGTGGTAGCCTCTTTGAATGTTAAGTCCCGCCAAAAACTGAATTCTCGTGCTACTTATCGAATAAAAGCCTTCGATAAACATCGAATTGCAGATTTTGAGAATACGCTTGTTTGGAATCAAGCAATCACTGGATATTTTGACAGTGCTTGCCATATTTATCCTGTTGTTTTTTATGACGCCGCGGAGCGGCGCGGCGCGGCGGCGGCCGCGACTAATATACGATTATTATATAATATACGATTATTTATATACGAATGGGATCCACACTCATGATTCGTGGTATGTTCGCGGCTTCGCGCGCGAGTGTGGAGAGGCTTCAGTTCAGACCGACTCGAACCTCGAAGCATCACTCAAACTTCAATCACTCATACTCACTCAGCCATCTACAATCAGTGTTGCCGTTCTAGCGACTTTGTCGCTAGAACTAGGGGATTTTGTGGGTGTTTAGCGGGCAAAATTCTAAATTTAGCGAGAAAAAAGTTTTTGGCGACTTCTAACGACTTTTAGGCGGGTCAATATGACGCTAGAAGGGCAACCGTCTTTATTTCAAAACTAAAGATACTGAATTGATAAACATAATGAATCGAATTTATTATATTAATATTATATATTTAAAGAAGCAGGGCACTCGGGATTTCCCAAATTATGAGCATTCTGCGTAAGGTTTGTTCTGTTTATCTCGCTCACTGGTATCAAGAATGAGTGAAACCGATAATTACGTACGTAGGTATTGGACAGTTTCGAGGGAGTTCATTCATTTTATCGTCAGTTTCTATTCGAAATTTAAAAAAATTTAGGTAGAACAAAGTTTATCGTCGGTTGTTTATATTGGCACCCTGTATTTCCTTTTTTATTTTGCCTTTTTCATTAGGTACGAACAGAAACTGAGAGTGACGAGCGGGCGCTTTTTTAGTTCAATCGGGATCTGATCACCAGCTGCTGATGACCCAATTGTTGATTACAACAAAAATGTGTGAATAATTGTCTTGCATTTGGTCGGTGTGGCTCCCTATTTACGAAATAGAAAGGTCAATAACGTTTTTTTACAATTTCTAGACGTATATTCTATTCATAGAAAAAGTAGATTGGGTTACATCACCATCTAGCAATAAATAAGGTTGGACATCCATCACACATGGATCACAGCATCATCTAGCCCGAAGCTAAGCAGAGCTTGTGTTATGGGTACTAGATGACTGATATACTTAATAGGTACATTATACTACATAGATAATTATATTTTTAGGGTTCCGTACCTCAAAACGAAAAAAGGAACCCTTATTGGATCACTTTGTTGTCCGTCTGTCTGTCTGTCTGTCCGTCTGTCAACCCTCTTTCCTCAGAAACGCGTGGACGTATCGAGTTAAAATTAACGTCAAATACTCAAGTCCGTAACCTCTTGAAGCCGCGATATAAATTAAACTTTTAAGTCAACGCACTCAAAAGTTACAGCCGTTTAAGTCCGAATATTTTGAAATTTCCAAGGGAATCACATGCACATAACCTATAGGGTACTTCCCGTAGACCTAGAATCATGAAATTTGGTGAGCAGCAAAGTCTTATAGCACAAGTAAAGGGAAAAATCTTAAAAATATACATTTGTAATTTATTCACTAAAAAATTTACTTTCGAGCATTAAAAGTAATTTTTTAGTGAATAAATTGGACAAAAAACTTCCCGTTGACGTAGAATCATAAAATTTGGCAAGAAACAAGGTCTTACAATTAAACGGAACCCTTAGTGCGCGAGTCCGACTCGCACTTGACGTTTTATTTATTACACATATCGAATTCCTTGGGACAAATGTTTGTACGATCTGAAGATATTTGTTCCGTGTGTTATCTATGTGTAATAAAAATACATATAGAAAACCCTTAGAAAAAACATAGATGTTTATCTATGTAGGTAGTATAATGTCCCTTTTAAGGATATCGTTATCAAGTACTTACCCATCCTTCGTCGCATGCGGACCTTCGCCCGCTGCGCCACAGAGGTCGTCAAAGAGTAGGAATAGAACAAACAACTACGGAGGAATAGAACCACAACTACACTACCTAGAGCATTTCGGTTTGAGCGTTACTGAGGTCACAATAGATGAGGTAGGTTAGCGACTTCTAGCGGATTTTTATGGAACGATTTTTACTCGCAAAAATCTTGCAAAAAGTCCTACGTATACGATTTAAATCGTACAAATGGCAGCCCTGGGGCTACAATATCATTCATTCATTCATTCAATCGTTCTTTCCCAGTGAATTCAAGTTACGTCAAAGTGAATAGAAAGAAAATTTATTTCTGTGATTTATTGTGAAAAACTAATCTTGGATTGCAATTTTTGTGTACAATAAAGGTAAGAAATCCATTAGAATTGTAATTTCAGCATTAGAATTACTCAGTAAAGTCTACAAGTTCAATAAATGTAATTTCTTGTTTGGTATAATGACGCCATTTTGTCGCGCCGGCTGATCTATGAATTATTATTTTACGATCAATTTCTGTGGGTAGGGCATACGTTGTTGTAATTATTTATTTTATAGAATACATCTAAAGAAAGTATTGACTGTGGGAAAGCATTGAGATTTTTTGCAATAAACCATTGATCGCGATGAATAGACAGAACATTTTCCCTGGTACCTATGTTGATTGATTTGTGTCGCACCCAAAATGCCGAAAATGTTATACACATCCTGTAACGTAACTTACAAACAGATAAATAAGTGATAACTTTTAGACCCAATTTCACCATACTATGTTAAGTATTTAATGTCTTGTTAAATCAATTAACGGACTGTTAATGTTACTGAGTGTCCCACCACGCGCTAATGGGTGTTTAACTGGCGTAACAAGACGTTAAATCTAATCACTGGTCTAGAGGTTCGTTAAAATATTAACAAACTGTCAGATAGGAATTTACATACTGTCAATCCATAAACAAAGCTAGACACGGAGAAGTTAATTATGGACGCATTTAATTTTAATTTCGAAAGTGATGTTTTCGATAATTTAGATAGTTTGGACAGAATAGTACGACGTCCAAGAACTTTTAAAGAACGACGTAACTATTTCGAAGAGTACGATGATGTCGATTTTAGCACTCGGTTCCGTTTATCAAAAGAATCTGTCTTGGGTGTTTTGGAATTAATCGAACACAAACTTGAATTCTCATCAGATAGGTAAGTAAATAGCTTACAAGCTCCAAGAAAATGTTATTCTATGTGCCTTTGTATGTATTTTACTGTAATTTTATTGCCAAAGTAAGTAAATAAGCATCCTAACATAACCCCAATTTTGTTCCAGAAATAATTCTATTTCGCCCATAAATCAACTCCTTTTGACGTTAAGATACTACGCAACTGGTTCGCAACAAATAACCGTAGGAGACTATTGTGGAATAAGCAAGTCTACAAGTCACAGGATCATACACAGAGTCACTGCTGCAATAGCCTCACTCAGCCGAAACCATATTAAATTCCCTGATACAGAGGAAGAACGAAAATTGGCGCAGTTGAGTTTTTATAAAATAGCACGCTTTCCGAAGGCTTTGGGTGCTTTAGACTGCACACATGTACGCATTCGTTCACCTGGTGGGGAAAATGCAGAGTATTTTAGAAATCGGAAAGGATACATGTCCTTAAATGTGCAAGTGATTGGCAGTGCAGACCTGGAAATTTTAGATTTGGTAGCAAGGTGGCCCGGTAGCAGTCAAGATCAGACTATTTGGAATGCCTCATACAGAAATGCTGTGTTTGAAAGTGGCCGGTATGGTGATACAGTATTATTGGCTGATAGTGGTTATATGAATCGGCCCTATATCATGATGCCACTAGATAATCCAACAACACCAGAGGAAGTACTCTACAATGAATCTCAAATAAGGAGCAGGAATCCTATTGAACGCCTGTTTGGGGTATGGAAACGTAGATTCCCTGTGCTGGCTGTGGGCATGCAAATACAGTTAAATAGCTGTCTGCCTGTTATCGTTGCTACAGGAGTACTGCATAACCTTTTAATTAAGTTAAAGGAAGAATTACCAGCAGATGACCCTGAACTTGACCTTCCAGCACCATGGGAACAATTGTTATATCAAGGCCATATCAGGGAACAAAGAAGTAATGTTGAAATGACAAGAGACATCAATCCTGTGCGAAGACAGCTAATAAACAATTATTTTAAGAGTTTGCATGCGAGTGCATCACTGGCTACATAATTATGGCATTGCTTTAAATAAGTATTTAGCATTTTCTTAAAGGAAGGACTAACACAATAAATTAAACAAGTAATTTGAAATTTTATTTTATTTATCCCATAAAATTATAATAAACATACCTTACCTTAAAAACCTAAATTAAAATTAAACATTATTCTACACAGTCTTTGGTAACAGAATACAACAATTACAACTAATATATACACTTGTCTATTTCTTAAAAATCTAAGCCAACATTATTCTATTTTAGATTAGGTACTTTACTTATTCATAATCCGCAGCCGGATTTCTAGGCATTAATTTTAATTCTGCTTGTAATTTTGCAGTTTTAATTTTCTCTTGAAGTAACTGCTCTTCCTTTATTTTACCTTCTATTTCTGTGTTTTTTTTCATTATTTCTAGGATATCCAGCTTAGTTTGCAGCACCTTATCCTGCAAAGAAGTCTTAGGCCTTCTCCTACGAAGCCATGTTGATGGAGTGTCCGCCCTTTCAACAGAAAGTTTATTGGACACTTTTGTTCTTAATGAAGCTGGTGTCCAGCTCTGCCAGACTTTTTTTTCTGTACCCTGAAAAAAAATGAGTTTTAGCTGCATGAAATATTTCCTCTTGGCAGATAAAATATTAAACAAAAACCTGCATGAAATACTCCTTCTTGGCAGATAAAATATTAAACAAAAACAGTATTCCTTAGTATTTTTAGTATGACTGTGTTGCTGGATCAACTGTCTGATAACATCCGACTAATATGCAAGTCTCTGGATACTCCTTCCAATCCACAATGAATACAGGTGGTAGGTACCTACCTCTGGTGGTTTGTTTTCATCGGCAAACTCAGATATTTGAGATTGTCCAGGGACACAAATATCTGCAATGTTATTCTGAAACAAATAAAAATACATATATTTTACAGTCAATAATTACAAGCTAGTGGCATTATTAGTCATTTCATTGATCACATCACATCTTTCATTGAATTAAGCTACACATTATGAAAAAATAACCCCTAATTAGATGTCCGATAACCAACATAAAATGTTAGTTATTATTTGACATCTCAATTAATGATGTCAACAATACATTTTAATAGAAGATAGGCGAAACTTACCTGTGTTTCAATCACTTCTATTGTTTCTAAATTAGATGATAATCCTTGGTCTAGAAACTGGACATCGGAATCATAGGGATTATCTAATCCGTCTAATGTTGGACCAAGTAGAATCTCCACTTGTCCTTGGCACGGTCCAAGCGGTGGAACATCAGGCTTTCCTCCTCCTGCAAAGAAAAACGAAAGCACCCGTGTGTTACCTATGTCATATTATAATAGTACTAGGATTATAAAGCTACATGTAATAGGCAATAGATACCTCTAAGTACTTACCTACGTATCAAAATAAAAATGCTAGTTCGTACCTGTTAGGAAGACTTGTTTCTTTGTCGCTGCACGATCCTTCCTCGTGGTTCTTTTGATATTGTCCCAGCACGTTTTGAGCTGATCCGTGTGGCGAACACAGAAAGAACTCGTGGAATTAAACTCTTCCGTCAACTTTCGCCATCCTTCGTTTTTCAAGGCAGAGGTTACTGCGTCAGTATTTTTATTTTCCACGACATCCTTGTGTTTTGTAATTAACCGAATTAATAATTCCTTCTCATCAGTACAGAAATTCGGTCCGCGAGTTTTCTTAGACATTGTGAAATAAATTCAACTTCAACTGATGAACAGATTCTCGCTCGGGTGAATTTGAAAATAATACCACGGACATGAAATGAATGTTTGACGACGACGCTAAACAACTAAACAAAACAAAACACCAAGTAAAATGAAAAGTAGCCCGGTTGCATTATAATCCTACCGAGTAAACGTTATTCGTTAATATGTCGCGTAGCCAAAAAAGTGACGTACTATACGACTAGGAGAAAGAGGCAATTTTGTGCATTGATTGAAATGTCAAATACGGACATTTCGATTTGGTCGTTTTAGAATTAGAGCGAATGATTCGCGATTCATTCATTTAACATGGGATTTGCTAATGACTTGTTAAGTTTTCTCCGTAGGACGCAAATTATTTTAACAGCCTTGTCATGTTTAAACACCCATTAGCTAATGCCTAATTAAGAGTTAACAAACATAGCATGGTGAAATTGGGTCTTAGGATGTTTAATTAATTGACTTCTAATGGTTTGTTTCTAAATCGAAAAATGCTTGTGATTTACATCACCTGAGACCTGCAATATGCATAGCAGCGGTAATATTTGAGACTTTTTCTGTTCTCCACCAATCTTATTTACTAGCCAACCGACTACCTACTAATTATCTGTCTGGAAAGTGTTTGATACCATTCATTTCTCCTTGTTTTGATCCACTAGGATTGATTTTTTGCTTAGGACTGATCTTTGTGACAAGAGCAAATGTAAAAATGTACCAGAAATCAATAACTTTATTTCTTTACACTTGACTTGTCTATTGTGCTCACAAAATAAGCACACAGACAAGTCAAATTTGCTATTGATATCTTTTAAGTCTATTAATGATATCTTACACTATAGTTATGGTTGCTATCCGTCCGGGTTTCCCCGGATTTGTCCTAGTTTAGAGGGCGTCCGGGGAGCGTCCGAGCGGGATTTAATTTAAAGTCCGGGTTTAAAAATTTATTTATGATATTTTTAACTGTTTTTAGGGTTCCATTCCTCAAAAGGAAAAAAGGAACCCTTATAGCATCACTTTGCTGTCTGTCTGTCGGTCTGTCAACCCCCTTTTCTCATGAACGCATGGTGGTATCGAGTTGAAATTAACATCAAATATTGAACTCCGTAATCGATTAGAGCCTCGATAAATAAACGCAATCAAAAGTTACAGCCATTTATGTCCAAATATTTTGAAATTTCCATCGGAATAATATACACGCAAAACCTAAAGGGTACTTCCAGTTGACCTAGAAACAAAAAATTTGGCAAGAAGTAAGATCTTATAATTATACGGAACCCCGGTGCCGACCTCTGGTCCTCAAGCCCAACTTGCACTTGACGTTTTATTTATTATACTTTGTTTCAAGAGAACCTGTTGACATGTCCGGGCTCCAAAATCCAGGGTTTTCATGCGTCTTGTCCTGGTTGCCAAATTTAAGAGATGGCAACCCTAACTATTTTTATTTATTTATGATACACAGGCAGCTGTTAAGCTGGTACTTGTATATCTGAGTCTTTGTCAATGCACTTTAAATATTTGTCCAGTCTATTTTTGTAAGAGTTCACTGAGTGGGCACTGGTCACTGATTCTGGTAACCGGTTCCAAGTTTTCACTAAGCGATTCGGCAGTATGTGCTCTCTGGGTTTGCTGGTACTTGGCCCGCGTTGCAGCTTCAGTGGTTGTCCTCTCAGGTTTTTGTTCATAGTATACAGTCTTTGATAAATTTGGTATACTATATCTGTTGGTGAGGATTTTGAAGGTCTCTATAAGGTCTCCGGCCTCTCTACGTTTCTGAAGGGTGGTTAGCCCTAGTTTTTGCAATCGTTCTTCATGGAAGTTCTTTATGACTAGGGACCATTTTTGTTGCCCTCTGCTGCACACGTTCAAGAAGGTCTTTCTTGAAGTATGGATTCCATATCTGGAATGCATACCTACTCCAGTAAGGGCCTCAGGTAGGTCTTGTACAGCTTTAGGAAAAGTTCCTTGTTGATGTATGAGAAGGCTTTCCCTATAATGTACATTATAGTCAACTTATCTGTGTGTAGTCCTGAAATCAATTTTACTGTCCTGTATTTTTTGCTGACCAAAAATATCTTATAATTGCCAATATATTGAAAATCTGATTCACTAAGAAAATTACAATCAAATAATAGAAATAAATTAGAACTAGTATTTAGAGCAAACTGCAGACTGTTGCAAACAATCTACAGGTAGCTCAACTGATCCATATCAATACCAGTCGGAAGCATCCCCAAGATGCTGGCTAGATTCCCCTCATCATCATCATCATCAGCCTATATTAGTCCACTGCTGGACATAGGCCTCCCCTAATGAGCGCCATAGCGCCGTCTTCAGCTTGCCGCATCCAGCATCTGCCTGCAGTCTTTCGCAGATCGTCATCCCACCTGGCCGGAGGGCGTCCTACACTACGTTTGCCGAGTCGTGGTCTCCACTCAAGAACACGTTTACCCCAGCGGTTGTCGGTTCTTCGCGAGATATGGCCGGGCCACTGCCACTTCAGCTTGCTAATTCTTTTAGCTATGTCGATAACTTTGGTTCTCTGTCGGATGTATTCGTTACGAATTCTATCCTTCAGAAAGACTCCGAGCATAGCTCTTTCCATAGCTCGCTGAGCAACTTTGAACCGGTGGACCAGCCCTACCGTGAGTGTCCACGTCTCAGCTCCGTAGGTCATGACGGGTAGGACGCACTGATTGAAAACTTTCGTTTGGGAAACTACGTCGAGTCTTCTCGTCATCCATACCGCAATTATGGATGACGAGAAGACTCGACGTAGTTTCCCAAACGCTGCCCAGCCTAGCTGGATCCTCCTCTTGGCCTACTTCTCAAAATTATTTTTACCTAACTGCAGAATTTGGTCAAGGTAAGTATACTCGGAAATAATTTCGACGACCGGTCCCGGGTCAATGAGTCCATTGATCATGACTTTGGTTTTATCCAAATTCATACCGAGACCGATGTGTCGCGAGGCTGAGGCTAGGCCGTCCAGCATCTGGTTCAGCTCCTCTAGCGACTCCGCCATTAAAACTATGTCATCACATCAGCGAATCGCTGGTGTGAGATGTAGCTGCCGTTTATGTTAATGCCCTTACCTCTCCAGTCCAGTGTCTTAAACATATCTTCCAACGCGCTCGTGAACAGTTTCGGGGATATAACATCCCCCTGTCTCACTCTGCGCAATTGGATGGGTTTAGTCTGCTGGCCCTGCTGTATGGCAATGCTGATGCGCTGCCCCAGATACTCACCAGCTCTCGGGTCACACTTCGCTTCGACCAGACGCTCAGTTAAATTTATAAAAACCCGAAGAGCCACGGTACCAAAAAAACATTAAATGGTTTTTCATAGAACTCCCAATGTTGTTGAAAAAACACTTCTTAGCACATGCGTTTTATAAAATCTGGCATGAAGGTCTTATAATAAAACTGCGAAAAATGCTACCCAAAGAATTCACCAGAGAAATCCAAATAGAGCTTTTAGAATAAAGCAGAAAGATACTTACTCGGAAATAAAGGAGATCAAAGCTGGAGTACCTATAAGCATATTGGGCCTGGTCCTGTACCTACTTTATACCTGATATTCCAGAACTTGAGAATAACACCATCGCAACCTTTGCTGACGACTCTGCCATAATGGCTGTGGGAACCATTCATGCAGAAGCCGCAGAAAAGGTTCAGATCGCAGTAAACAAAATCCACGACTGGCCCATACAAAGGAGAATAAAACCCAATGAATCAAAATCTGTTCACGTTAGCTTCACTAACCAAAAAGAGGACTACCATCCCATCTTTATTAACAACAAACTCATCCCGTATGAAAATACGGCAAAATATTTAGGCATGACGCTTGACGGGAAAGCTACACGGGAAAGCTTACGTCAAGAAGAATAAAGACGAGTTAGAACTAAGATACAAAAGAATGTAGTTGTTGCTTGTAAGAAACTCCCCTGTAACAGTACACAACAAATCTTACTACTTATACAAACAAGTCCTTATGCCAGTGTGGACCTATGGAATACAGCTCTGGGGCTGTACCAGAAAGAGCAAATACAAATCATCCAGCGATTTCAAAATAAAGTACTGAGGGGAATAGCCAACATCAGTCAATGTAGCAGCAACAGAAGACACCAAGATGGAATCATTTTTATTTCCGTCTTACACGTTTTTTTGACG
The DNA here is from genome assembly GCA_963564075.1 of Eupithecia subfuscata. Taxonomy (NCBI): domain Eukaryota; kingdom Metazoa; phylum Arthropoda; class Insecta; order Lepidoptera; family Geometridae; genus Eupithecia; species Eupithecia subfuscata. The sequence goes on along the minus strand of OY751097.1, from coordinate 7,918,093 downwards.
TGACAACGTCTTATAATTCGATAGAGCCGGCTGCACGCACGAAAAAACATGACGTCATGCGGCGTTACCTCGCTCTGACGTCATGCGGCGTTACCTCGCTCTGAGGCGTTCCATGTAAGGCTTGAAGTGCAAAAGACGTTGTCACGTTCAACTATCGTCAGTAAACCGACTTTACAGACAACCAATTTTTTTTTCTTAATTTTTTTGATATTCTCACTATTGAGATAAAAAAATTAAGTTTAAACCCATTCATGACTTGCCGCAGGTTGATAATTTTTTTGTTTCCGGCATTAACACGTCGCCCATTAACTACGAATGGAATTAATTGATGGAGGAATACGCGAAAAGTCGTAAATTTAATTTCGAGGATTCCATGAATCCTCAACCAGTAGAGACACAATGGCGCGTGGGTGCGCCATAGTACGGGAGCAATCCCTATCCATTTTTTCTAGTTTTTGTTTTTAATTATAGTGATAAAAACTATTGATTTAAAAATCATCTCGACCCTGCCATATATTTACTATGCTGTTTTGTAAAAAGTATTATCTTTTGCAGAAGAGGCGATGAATAATTATATGCTAAAATAATGACTATATCCATGAAAGAACAAGACCTAATGCCCGGGGAGGTTAGTGATTCAATATTCATGTTGTAGGTTTGATAAGCATTTTGCAACAAATTTAATAAAATATATTAATTGTTTCTAGATGGCCTTCCCCGAAGGCAAACTAAAGGCCTTAGAGGAAAAGATATCACATCCCAGATGGGTTGTGCCAGTGTTACCAGAGCAAGAGCTGGAAGCACTTCTGGTAGCTAGCACTGAGTTGGCTCTGAAAGGTTAGTCTTTACAGTTGTTCATACTAATGCTACATCTATAATAATTAACATTTAAGAGTCAACAACCTCTAACCCTAGATTTGCTTATTATTGTTTCTGTTGAACAGGCGAAGACATAAACCATTTGGCATGTCAGAGATTCTACAATGATGCACTGACACTATCATTTACAAAAATACTGACTGATGATGCGGTTTCATCTTGGAAGAATAACATACAACAATGTGTACGCACAAACTGTGAGAAGCTGATCCGACTGTGTGCAATGAAAATGGATGATCCTAGATTCTTGAACTTACTTTCTATGGCTCTCAACCCAAACAACAAGTACATAATTTTTTCAATATTACTTCTGAATGCAATACTTGTAGAAGCATAATGATGAAATGATTATGAATAGACTTTGTTAAATAAGGTACTTCTTTCAGATTTCACACATTTAACGCGTCACGGACTACAGAGGGCTTATCTGTATCTTCTTCCTTAAATTCACCTGCTGGTCAGGGGTCTCAGGAAGAAATATTTGCCAGGTCACATGACCATCGCTCGCCTAGAGGATGGCTGGTCCATCTTATCAATATGTAAGTGTTCATGATTGTGTTTATTTGTCTTTTAAGCACATATTGTGACAAGTTGTAATCATGACCATATTTTTTTACAGATTTGGACAAAATGGAGGGTTTGTCAGACTGAGGGAGAGGTTTGAAGTCATAATGGGTGGTTTGAAGCCAGATCTCACTGCATCCATCAATTCCATTGAAAAGGTCACTACAGAAACAACAGAAAAGGAATCGGAAGAAGAAAAATCAGAAACAGTGGTTGAGACTATTGAATGTATACCAGTGATTACTGAAAACACTGATGTAAGTCTCATTAAATTTATATTAGACGCTTTTTCTACATCACTTATGTTATTAAGCCAGGTGGGTATTGAGAAGAAAAATAAATAAATAAATAAATAATGCTGGACAATTCACACAGCATTATCTAAAATGAGTTAGCGGTGTTCATTTCAAAGCTTTCGGCTTGCTCAGTCCTTTCGCTCGACTATTTGTAGGTGGAAATACAAGTATGCAGTTTACTCTTGCGTGTTAAACGGAGTCCTGAATGGGTCCGCTCTGCTCGCGGTGGAAACCCGGCTTTAGGGTGCGTTTCCACTGACGCCGAGCTGAGTGGAGTGGAGCGAACCGGCCAATCAGTGCTTGAAATCTCCACTGCACTGCACTCCTCCTCAACAACCTGTATCGGTCCAGTACTGGACGCAGGCCTCCCCCTGAGAAGCACTGTGATTGGCCAATTCACGGTCCGCTCCTCTCCCTCCGCCCAGCTCCGCGTCAGTGCGCGCACCCAGACCTATCAGAGTGTCACCTACACCAAATTTGCTCATAGACAGAAAACAGGGGGGCTTACTCGGTAAAGAAAGATCGAAGTTTCGTTTTCGTTCTCGTGCAAAACAAACTCTTATGTCACTTCTATAAGATTAGCGTTTGCACGAAAACGAATCAAAAACTTCGATTTCGTTTTTAAGAGTACGGGCTCTGATCACAGGTGAGGATCCTACAAATATTATAAAGCCGATAGTTTGTGAAATGTGAATTTTTGTTACTTAGGATCTCCAAAACTACTGAACAGGTCATGATGAAATTTGACGTACGCTTATAGCAAGGCCTAACTTAGATAATAGGCTACTTATTATACCGAAAATACGCGTGCGAAACCGCCAAGACATCTTACTGTATATCTCACACTGGTTTACTTTTTAGCTAACCCCTTCTCGTCCCGAGCCTTCGTCTATGGAGCAATCAATGACTGGCGAGTCTCGGGTGGCGGCGGTTTGGCAGCTTCTGAGGCCTCTCGGTCTCTGCCACGACCTTCTTACGACTAACACCGTTACCACATACTTGTCTCCAGTGCTGGTAAGATCTTAACTCACATCTGCAGCCTATATGATCCACTGATAAGCTCCTCATATCGGGTGTAATGCTCATAATACCCACGCTGGACATGCGGGTTGAGGATTGCAGTCCGGCGTAGGTAATTTGAATTTTTGTGACGTGTCCAAGGGTCCTGCAAAGTCTAAAGGAAATAAAGCACTTTGGCATTTGATATTTGGTGTTAGAATTGTCCTGCAGGAGGCGATACTGCCCGCTATCGGATGACATCCTTAAATCGCCTCTTCCGACATCTATGGAAAGAGTTGGGGTGGTGCAATTTCTAAGCCATATGGCACCATTCAGATTTTAACTAACTTTTCTGTATTGTCATTCCAGTGTGGGTACTTTATTAGTTCCACTTTTTATAGGAATGCATACCGACGTTACTGGAGAGTTTAACTGATGAAGAGCTAAAGAGGGAAGCTAGAGGGAGTGAAAATAAGACTGATACTGTATCTTGTTTGATCCGTGCGTGTAAATACGTATCGATAAAGACGCCTTCACATCACACCCTGCTCAAATGTGAGTAACTTTTCAGTTGTTTATTTAAGTTTTTAAAAACAATCTAAGGGTTGAAATATGTGGGGCTGCCTGCTATGAAATAAAATTGCAGAATCGTCAATCGTGCCATCCGGCATCCAGTCATAAATCGTTCCAAACAGCTTGGCATCAGAATGGTGCAGCAGCCGTATTTTTTTCCACTCTTAATTTAATATGATGATTCTTTTATCAATGTGTTAATATCAGGATTGTTTAAAATAGTTAAATTAATTATGTAAACTGTTATTAATACTCTGATAAGAGTGTTCTTAAGAAATCATAAATATTAATAAATTGGTTTTATTATACAGTTTAAGCGCTGCAGCGCTGTATAAACCAACGCGATTTGCTATCACGAATGATCTGCGGATAACTATAATGGGGCATATAACAAATAAGTTGGCAATTGGCATTATTAATGCCAAAGACTTGTACATTTGTTATAATTATGTACTATCGCGTTGGTTTTAGCAATGATGTATATGCACTGTTTTGTCTTGTCCTCGTTTACATCAAGCGGAGTTTGGAAGGTGCTACGGGAATCGGTCGCAGACCCTGTAGCTGCCAAGGGGCGTGTTTTATTCCGCCCTTTGGCTTCTACATCGCCTGGGACCGCATTCAGTCCACGGAACGCTGCGCCATCATCATCTGTGCTTCGACTTTAGAAATGTTTGTGTTTGTTAAGAATGTAAATCATTGATCTAAGTAAAAAAGTGCAGATGAGGTACTAGCTTCTCGAAAGTGGAGGGCTCAAATTAGGTGCAATTGGGTTCACTACCTTAATCATAATGCGGACCAACGCGTTCGTGTTACGCGTGCTTGCTACGACGTTGTGATTTATTGCAATGACTACAGCAATGCCCTCGTATTTGTTCGTTATAATTATTGCACAAGATTGGAAATGTAACTGTAAGCGAGTGTTTGCGAGGCAAGTTGTTGAGTAAGCGCTGGGAGAACGTACCATATCTACAAATTTTACTTAGATCTATGATGTAAATGTTTGTTTTTAACATGTGTATAATGTTTGTCTGTCTGTGGCATTGTAGCTGTCAAACGGGTCTGAAACGTTACATCGAGTGTTCTTACCTCCGAATATTCAAACGTAACTCACATTTAAGCACGTCTCAAGTTGCGATTTTTTTCGTATTCGGTATTTATATATAAAAATCTGTCAAAAATTCGTCATTTGAGAGGCGCTTAAAATCTAAGATGCGTTTGAGTATACGGGGGTAAAGAAAATGAATTCGCTGGCTGCATTGCCACGCTGTATGGCAATGCTGATAGTAAAATGGGTGTCGGAGGTTTTCGAATTCATGTAAAATTAGCTTGTTGTGTTTAAACAGCTCATTCCGTGTCTTCTAAAGTTTTTAATCTTAGTATAGTACTGTGTCAAGTTTTGTGCAGATTTATCTCTAATCCCTGAATACGCAAATACTACTCAAATTTAATCACGTCTCCAATCGCAATTTTCTGAGACGTGCTTAATTCCGAGTTGCGTTTGAGTATGTGTCTAATATAATGTTTTCATAAAATGCATTTACAGCTCTAGAAATGTTCCGGCTAAAGATGATTTTGCGATTGCTACAAATGTCTTCATTCAATGGAAAAATGTCAGCTCTGCATGAAATCAACCAACTCATAGCTACTTTCTCACAACAACCGAAACCAGAGTGGCTCACCCCAGTTGTTATTACTGTAAGACATCACATTACCTACCATTCATTAAGGCGCAATACGCGACCCAAATCAGAGCCACCACCTATTTTATCTTATTACTATGTTCGATTGATTTGGAGTTTATGATGCCTGTAATAAACTTATTTTTAATGCCTCAGTAAAAGTTTTACTTTGTATCGTGAAGGCAGAGATGCGAAGTTGCTCATTTTGCTCACCATCGTGGCCAAAAAGAGCAACTTCGCATCTCTGCCTACACTATCTATATCTATACTAATATTATAAAGAGGAAAGGTTTGATTTTTTGTTTGTTTGTTTGTTTGTATGAATTGAATAGGCTCCGAAACTACTGGACCGATTTGAAAAATTCTTTCACCGTTAGGAAGCTTACTTTTCAGGGAGTGACATAGGCTATATTTTATCCCGGAATTCCCACGGGAACGGGAACTACGCGGGTGAAACCGCGAGGCGATCGTCTAGTATAATATAAAAATGAAACCAGTTTTCCTTGGTCACGGCATCACGCGTGAACGGCCGACCGCTAATTCTTTCTTTGTTGTGTTTGTTATTGTCAGGAGAAGGTTCTTATGAAAGAAAAAATTAAGAAAGTTGGAAACATAAATTTCCACGGGGGCGAAGCCGCGGGGCGCAGCTAGTACAATGATGCGAAGTTGCTCTTTTTGGCCACGATAGTGAGCAAAAACAGCAAATTCGCATCTCTGTCTACACTAGGTATACAAAATTAAACTTTTACAGCGGCATTCAAAATAAGAATAAGATGGGTATCGCAGACTGAGAATCGATTTTAGAAAATTCCTTCGTTGAACATAATAATAAGATATAATAGGTGGTGGCGCTGGTTTGAGTCGGGTATGCGCCTTCAAGGAGACTTTTTTTCTAGTCCATAATTTTATTATTCAGAAAAAACAACCGACTTCGTATCCCTAGTTTTGAACAGTTTTTTTTATTTTACGGGATAAACTTGACGACCGATGTGGCGCGGCGGGCAAAGGTCCGCCTGCGACGCAGGAGGTTGCAGGTTCGATTCCCGCCTCGAGACAAATGTTTGTACGATCTACAAATATTTGTTCCGGGTGTTCTGGTCGTTTCTATGTATAATAAAAAAATATCTATCTATGTAATGTATTACATTATGTATATAAGTCATCTAGTACCCATAACACAAGCTCCGTTTAGCTTGGGGCTAGATGATTCTGTGTGGATTGTCCAGCATTATTTATTTATTAAATACTAATCCCTCGGCTATGGCGCTCATTAGGGGTGGCCTATGTCCAGCAGTGGACTAATATAGGCTGATGATGATGATGAATCCCTCGGAAATAAAATATTATGAGACCATCTCAGGATCGTCTTCTATACAACAGCAAAAGAATCATCCAAATCGGTCCGTAAACAACGGAGAAATCGACGGCATACTGGAACCTCATTTTTTCGAAGTTAAAAATGCTTTAATTCAAGGGCATAGACTAGCCCCTTATTCCTTGATGGTTGATTAAAATGCAGTATTTTTTTGTAGACCTGGATACGCGAAAATAATGTGGTCGATATCGTGCTACGCGATTCTCTACACCAGCCCCAATATGTAGACCGACTGGAGAAAATGCTTAGGTTCATGATAAAAGAGAATTCACTCACACTTGACGATTTGGATGCGATTTGGAAGGCGCAGCACGGAAAACACGAAGCTATTGTAAAGAATCTTCATGATTTACTGGCGAAACTCGCCTGGGACTTCACACCTGATCAGCTGGATCATCTCTTTGATTGTTTCAAGGTACGTTTCTTAGTTCTAAATTAATATTACTGTTATGTTATCATATCAAACATTATTGTGACAGTAAAGTTAACGTGATTTGTATTACAGTAACAGTTTTTTCTATTAAAATACAATTGTAAATTGTTATTGAATAAATGATATGATGTTGGACTATATAATATGAACATAGATTATAATTAATGTAAACTTCATTATTAATGGAAGCGGGTTAACTTCGGACCTAGTTTGTGTTGGAAGAATACCAACGTTTCATCCCTTAACGAGGTTCTTCCAACACAAACTGGGTTCGTAGTTAACCCTCTTACATTCATAATGAATTTGTCAAACTACGAAAGCTTCTATCCTACTAATATTATAAATGCGAAAGTTGAAAGCTTGTTACCACGTATCTCTGTAACTACTTTACTGATTTAGATGTGATTTGGTGTGTAGATAGTTTAAGTTCTAGAATAACACATAGGCTAATCTAATTTTCAAAAATAAACCTCCGAGGGAGTTAAAAAGGGTGGTAAAGTTTATAAGGAAAATTATTATACCTTGGTTCGATTCACTCAAAACAAACGAAACCGCGAGGCGATCGTTTAGTAATGTATAATTGTCTGATTTTCATGGTGGGTATGTTTTCAGGCTAGTTGGGCAACATGCAACAAAAAGCAAAGTGACAAGCTTCTGGAAGTAATAAGAAGGCTTGCAGAAGATGACAAAGACGGAGTCATGGCGAACAAAGTTTTGGTCCTATTCTGGAATCTATCTCATTCCGAAGAAGCTTGCACGGAGATCGTGGATATGGCGCTGTCTAATCTCGTAAAGATTTTGGACTACAGCTGTAGTCAGGATCGCGATACGCAGAAAACTCTTTGGGTAGACAAGTGTGTGGAGGAGCTGAAGGCAAGGGAAAAATGGGTGTTGCCAGCATTAAAAATGTTGCGCGACATCTGCTGTTTGTATGAATCTGCAGGAAGCACCGGCGTCAGACCTCACGTCACGAGGCAGGAGCTTATTGATCGACTACAAACGCAGCATTCACTTGTTATTTTGGTCACAGATTCACTGGCCAGTTACATGGAGGCAGTTCGTAACAAACTGACGGGTAATTTTTGTTAGTCTCTCATTAACAATATAATAAAATATACTAACACATTCACACCCGTAGCACACCTCCGCTGCGAAACTGTAACAGCGAAACCGTAGTAATTTCGCCATGTCTTGTCCGTATGTAGGAGAAGCGGAATAGTAGCGAAACTGCCTGTTCTAACGCATAGATTTAACTATAATTCTATCTCTTTCATCGCGCGGTTCCGCCGATCTGCTCCGATGTCAGCCACACCTCCGCTATAGTTCCGCAACTCAAACTACACTTGATAACAGCGGAATTAATCCAGCGGTTCCGCTGCTCGTATTCCGCAGCGGAGGTGTGCTACAGGCGTTATGGCCCAAGACGCAGATGCCAGTTTTCGCCCCCGTGTAGCGGGGGCGGCGCGCCCCCGCGGGTCGGACTGCCGACACTGGGCAATAAATGCGGTAACGCCTTCACTATGTGTTAATTTTACGGCATTCTCGTTAATGCACCCTTATCTATAACACTAGACAAACTTGATGTTGAATGTTTGTAAACAAACCACGACACAAAAACTATAACTCACTTGGCGTCGAGTTTCAGATATTATTGAAAGCAATATTTCCTGAAGGAATGATCACAAATCGAAAAGTAATGTAAATCTATACTAATATTGTAAAGAGGAAAGATTTGATTGTTGTTTGTTTGTATTGAATAGGCCGAAACTACTGGACCGATTTGTAAAATTCTTTCACCGTTAGGAAGCTTACTTTTCAGGGAGTGACATAGGCTATTTACTCTACTATTTTATCCCGGAATTACCACGGGAACGGGAACTACGCGGGTGAAACCGCGAGGCGATCGTCGCCTATTTTTATAGTTGCATATAAAAATACGCGGCTACAGAGTGAGTTTTAGGTTAAGTATGGTCGGTTTGCTTACAAACATTCCACATCGAGTGAGAGTACCCATAAAACAGGCTTCGCTTACTTAGGGCCTAGGTGATGCTGTATAATGTTCAGTATTATTTATTATTCAACGTTTTCAGAGGAGGGCACGATTGACTGGGATAACTGGCTGCCCGATGGCAGATATCCACACGCCGCTCAAGTTCACGAAAGATTGAGTTTTTTGAGGTTTCTCTTGAAGGACGGACAGTTATGGCTTTGTGCTGAACAGGTTAGTGGGCTGAATCGAACGGAGGAGCGTGTTACATCGTGTAAAAGAAATTAAATTCTGAATTCCTTGTAGGCAACACAGATCTGGGTTTGTCTTGCTGAAAAACCAGCGCATTTGGGTGACCGGGAAGCCTGCTTCAGGTGGTTTGGTAAACTGATGGGCGACGAACCTGACCTCGATCCCAATGTGAACCTGCATTTCTTTCGGAATAACATCATGACGCTGCCACCGCATTTCCTAACGCACTCTGGTATCAAATGTTTTGAAAAGTGAGTATTCTCGAAAAAAATTTACAAATAAATGAAGCTACTTTTTAATCTACCTGAGAAGGTCTTTATTCACAAAGAAAATTATACTACTATTCTCGTCAATTTAATTCTACTCATAGTTTCTGCCCGCGGCTTCGCACGCGAAGCCCATGAGAACTGATTTATGGGATAAAAATAAAAAAATAAATTTCAGCCCAACCCGTTCAGTACTTTTGGTGTGAAGAAGTAAAAAACATCCATCCATCTAAACGTCCAAACTTTCGCATTTATTATTTTAGTGTATAATGTATACTTCATTTAAATGTACTTCACATTTATTGTAAATTTAATCTAATTCTGACTGGTGTTTTCTCTTTCAGATTCTTCAAGGCAGTGAATTCCAAAGAAGGGAAGCTGAAAACGAAACGACGAAGTTTTCAACTAAATGACGCTGATCTCATAGGTTTAGATTATTTATGGAGGGTAATGGTTTTATTTTACTATAAAAACTATCGGAGTTTGACGAATTCATTACGGATATAAGCGGGTTAACTACGAACCATATTTGTGTTGGAAGAAAACGTTGTTCTTCCAACACAAATAATGTTCGTAGTTAACCCGCTTACATCCGTTATGGTGAGGGTCTAAAGATATACAGATATAACACACATTATTACAGTGTACACGTTTGTGTACACTGTAATAATGACCATAATTCTTTGGCAGGTGATAACTGAATGTGACGATGAGATATCTTTGCGCGGTATTGAGCTTTTACGCGAAGTATGCACATGCCCCGGCCCCCAGCTATCGCCCGCAACTCATTACGAAACGTTCCTCACCCAGTGTTTCGCGCGAATGCAACGGTTGCAGAAGGAAATGGAAGTTCAAGAGGGTATGCCAAATATTTGTTTATCTCATGCTGCTTTGATGAATTAGATCTCTAATCTCTGAGCATTAAATAAACAAATCTGGACAATTCACACCGCATCATCTAGCCCTAAGCTAAGCAGTGTGTTATGGGTACTAGATGAGATGACTGATATTTTTATTATTATTTATTTGAGGGCTTTATAGCTTAGTGATAACATCGCCCATAAAAAATTAGAAAACAAGGATACAAAGAAAAATTTAACAAAATAAAACTTGTTTTACCTAACCTAACTCTAATAACCTAATAACCTCTAATAACCTCTCCTCTAATAACCTAATCAGACACACGATGTCTTCACAGGAAGGGTCGGATAATAGGCTGTTTACATATTCAAATCTTACTAATCTTTTTTGCAGATGGATCAGAGGGGTGTATAAGGATGTGTCGAGTTATTCGTGCCATACAAGAATACATAAACGAATGTGATAGAAGATACTCGTCGGACCGGCAGATACTGCCGGTTTACAGGTCGGCTCGCGGCCGGCAGTGTGTCATTATAGTCAGAATGAACTTTCAGACTGGACAGAAGCAAATAGAAGATATTGAGCTCATATCTCACTCGAATGAAACGTTGTACTCACTGCGGCGTATGATCAAGAGAAGGTATTTATCGTCCAAATGTAATTTGTCTTGAACTAGATTCTGCCCACGATATTTATGGGATATATCTGAAGGTTTTTTGTTCGGCTGTATGTATGTGTTTTTTACATATGTTTGTCGATTACTCTGACAATTGTGAACTGGTTTGGATAGTTCTTCGCTAATGTATAGAGGACTAGTTTATGCCCGCGGCTTCGTACGCGTTATTTCTATGGAAACGTTTAAAGGTGATTTTTATCCCATGGGAACTGATTTATGAGATAAAAAATAGCCTGTTTGATTTCAGGATTAGAATTACTCTAAAATTTCAGCCCGATCCGTTCAGTAGTTTTGGCGTGAAGAAGCAACAAACATACATCCATCCATGAAAACTTTCGCATTTATAATATTAGTGTGATGATCTCGAAATGGTCCCATAAATTTTTTATTCCCGAGAGAAGTATTTCTCCCACAAAATTTAAAAACAGTAAATATTTATTAAGGACCCATACCCTGTCAGTATCAATAACTTGCGGAGCTGACACCGTCTACTAATTAATCAAGTAATTCAACTGCAACACTCTCTGTTACAGGATAAAAGGCATCATAGAGAGCACAACGAAGGTAGAAGCGTACATCAATAAATTAGAGCTGTTTGCAAATGGAGAACAGCTGGATTCTAGTCAAGAAAGAAAGATACTTTCGCAAATTCCTCTTCGTGATAAATCTGTGATTATAGCTAAGGTAACTTTCCCTACTAAAACTTTTTTATCATATTAATTGTGACCCATATGAACGCCACAGTTACATGCACCATACATGACCAGCACTTGCGGGTCCTCAGCGTATAGGTATTTTCGTTCATTTTGTGCCTTGGGGTAGAGAACACGGAAATTCGTTGCCGTGGCGCTCAAAAGACTTTGACATTGCAAAGTCCTATCATAACCTAAACTTTAATAACAAACAAAAGAAATCAAACAATAAAATTATGCATAGCAGTCGAGTTGTAGTAATATTCAAGGGGGTCACTGCGGTATAAAAAATTTAAACAATGAAATGGCTGCAACTGAATTCTTTCCGCTAAAATATTTAAATGTTCCGAAATTTAATCTATTTAAATTAAGTTCAGTCATCAGTGCCTCCCTTCGATCTTTCGACTTGGTGCAGTCCATCAGATGTGGTGCACATCATCTAGGACTTCACATGCTTTTATTTCATGGGGACTTTCGTTTGACCACAATCTCACTTGACGGTAAGTGACTATGTGCCGATGATGTATCACGAAAGTCTAGAAGACACATATTCACTCTTGCATTGAAGAGACCCAGGTTTTAGTCAGTGTTCTTCATTACAGAATTGACATAAAATACTCGATTAATAATGAGCTTTACATACAAACTATCGTAGTTTAAAGGATTCAGAGAGATATTCATAGAGATATTAAATCGAGAATTCAGTCTGTAAGTTAGTGATCTCTGTTGTGTCAATAAATACCTCTCTATCTCTTGAATGTAAGCGGGTTAACTACAAATAATGTGTTGGAAAAATACCAACGTAACAACACAAACTAGTTTCGTAGTTAACCCGCTTACATTCCTAATAATGAATAGTGAACTTGTTTGTAGGTGTATGACGGTCAAGTATGTGGCAGCGGTGGATGCGGGTCATCCAACGATACGAGTAGCGACTCCAGCACTTCCGCTTCTCCTTTGTCTGCGGTGACAGAGTTTGCTTTGCCTGGTGTCGTAAGTGTCTCGCATTATACCGAAGATTTATCCAATCATTCATTGAAACACAAATTCACCTATACTTATGTACGTGTAAGTGCATAAGTGCTAATTTTAAAGAACACATGAACCAAGTATCTTCCCCTTAAATAGAGACAATAAGAAAAGTGCCGATGGACACGATGGTTCTTAGTGATGTGTTTTTATAAAATTAAGTTAAAACAAAATTACCCATTAGTCAAATCTAAGGCTAGGTTGTAATGTTATTCTAGTGTTTTTAAATATGTATGCTAGACTATAGTAAAAAAACCTACACTTAAGAAGGCTACGAACCTCTCCCAAATCTCAGCGGCCGGCCCATGCCGATTTGTTGTTGTTTCATGTCAAATGAAATGGGGCGCGTTATGAGTGAGAAAGCGCGTCTAACCATCAAAAGCAAAGCTATGGCTGTGTGTGTAGGGAGTGAAGCGTGTGCGTGTGCTCGGTGTCGCCACAGATTAGGAACTAATTAGTACGTAGTCGGTCGATGCAATAATTTACAATAGGTAGGTAATACAGAATAGGTAAGTATGCCTGTAGGCCTAGCACGGGGATTGTTGTCTAGGGTAGAAAGAATCACACTTCACACTAATATTACTATTATAAATGCGAAAGTTTGGTTGGATGTATAGATGGATGGATGTTTGTTACCTCTTCACGCCAAAACTACTGAACGGATCGGGCTGAAATTTTGCATACAGATAATTCTAGGCAAACATAGGCTACTTTTTATCCCATAAATCAGTTCCCGTGGGATATAAATCACCTTTGAACGTTTCCATAGAAACAACGCGTGCGAAGCCGCGGGCAGAAGCTAGTAGACAATAATGACATCGCATCGTCATACATTGCGTAAATTATTGAAGTTGAAGGAATGAATTTCAAACAATTTACCTAGGTACGCATTCGATGACAAAGTGACATGTATACTGTGAAGTGACGTAAACTCTAATTCAGAAACTTAGATATTTTATGAAAACAATGGTGATACCATATCAAAAAAAATGTTTCGAAATAGAAGTTCATAGAAGATTACTCATTTTTTCTAAATAGGTACTTATGTTAAGTTACGTAGGGTTTATTTTCTAATCCATATCCATAGAATGGAAAATAACAATGGTTTTGTGCTACATATTATATTTTATTTCATTTGTTTAACAAAGTTATAAAATGATGAAGAAATATTAGTAGAAAATATTTTATGACACTGGTATTATCGGAGTAAAATGGGCGTATATCACAGAAGTTCGAAACAATTTTCGCATTTTGACATTAGACTCCATTTTATTTCGTGTTGACAGACGGCAAAGTGTAGCACAAGTAAACAACCAACAGAGAATAGCCGACGACGCCCGACCGACTACGTACGAGTACGACACGGCTCGTCGCATCGTCGTGTCGGCCATTCGGCGGCGTTCGCCTTAATTCGGAATTTCATCCCCCCTGCGTCTCATCGCCCCCCGCGTGTGAGCAAGCGGTTGCAGAAATTAGAAGGAATTTCACCATTATTAATATTTTTTCGTACTTTCCGATTCATTTTGAATAAACGACTGATTTCAGAAATATTTTTGATTACTTCTAATATTGAATATATTTAGGATGTTTGCAGCGCGACAGATTTTCGAATAAAGGTGTCTATCATGCATAAAAAATAGCTTGAAAATGCCTCGATTTGTTGCTCAAAATACGGCAAATTAGTTTCGCTCTCATTTAAAGATTATAATGTTTTTTGAAAAACTAAAACGCTACAAACATAGCTATTTCTTATCCGGTTATGCATACAAAATTTCATTTAAGCCGGGCATGTAGTTTCCAAATGAATCGAAAAGTACGTTTGTATGGGGGCTAAGGTATCCGCACCGTTCTTAAGGTGGAACGTCCAAAAGGTAATTGCCACAAAACTACTTATAATCCAGTTAAAGTAGATGGAACCACTTAACATAATGTTGCAGTGCCCTAGCAGGGTGCATGCTTGATACCATACATTATTTTAAGACCTTTATAAAACATGTTTTGCAATAAAATATCTTGAATCTTAAATTACTTTAAGAACGCAGAAAACGCCAAAAAACAAAAACATTTGGAATTTCTCGCGCGAACGGCTACATTAAGCAGGAGGAAATTGAGCACCCAAACACGTTAGTTAACGATTACACACAAAAATTTATTGAATTACTGAGACTTGAAAAAGTAGCTTTATACACTGTACTTGTACTTCTCTATCCACTTTAATTACGGAGGAGGGTTTTGTCATCTGCGACACGGTTTTTTAAACTTCCGCAGATGGCTGGTTTTCATTTTTAACCATGTAACCATTTTTTTGTTCCATAAAAACAATTTAGTTATACATAAATTAACATTCTATCCTTTTAGCTTTTCGCCCAAGGTTCATGGTATTTGCCGTTTGTGTTGCTGCTCGAACATATCGGCATAACAAAAGGATACAACCAGTTGACTGAAGCAGCCCACTTGCTGTCCCAAATATGCCCTCCTCACAAACTGACTGTGGAAAAGTTGACCGAGGCTTTGATGAGTAAAGAAGATTTAAAACTAAGGGATATGCTGTATGGACCTGAGCCACCTACTGTGGCTTACAATATGCAGGTAAATCGCAGCGCCATCTAGCCCATACCTAAACATTACTAAAATGCACAAAATAATTATTTTAAATCAATTGATTTTTATTCTTGGTCATACAGGTTTTGTACAGCATAATAATGCCGGCGTTGGATGCGAAACTAGATCGAAACCGCAACTTCCAGCTGGCCTGTGTGAAAAAAGCACCGCTCTTGGTCAAATGCTTATGTGATCCGGAATTCTTGAAAGGTGCCGCTCCTCATACTAGAAGGTAGGTAAATAAATAATGAAATGAAAATGGCAAAGAAGAATTACAAATTAGCTACGATAAAAAGTTTCTGGTGTCTAAACTTGTATTTTATTTTCAGAGTCTGCTATTTGGCTTTGGTCAGATTGGCGAAGTTAATTTTATTCACTTTGGGACATTTGTACGAGCATATCACACCAAGCCTTGATGAAGATAACTCAGAATTAAGGTATGTAATTGTTAGCTTCGTCAATGACTCTGGCACATATTCATCTACTAACGATCTGACGATAAAAAATACTTTCTTGAACCAATGGTTACTTCTTCAGATTGGATGTATCAATACTGCGGGAAGCCCTTCAGACAGTGCCAAACCAGAGCTACGAATTATTACTAAAAGGCGTAGCTGAATCGCTGGCAACCATTTTAGCCGAACAGGTAAACATTCGCCGTCTATAAATAAATAATGCTGGACAATAATAAAAATCATAAAAGTGCACTGTTTCGCACATCATTTGGTTGAGATCTCGGGAACCCTGGGGTCTATTGAAATGACTTGTTTTGATTCGTAGGTTATTATTACTAATTATTTGGTTCCTCTAAGCCGGCCTTAGTAAGTTTTCTTGTAATAAACAACAATTAGAATTTTTGCTCTTACGCCTTTCCAAAGAGCTCTATTAACGCGAAGTCCTATGAACGCGAAGTCTTATCCTATTCGCACAAATGACTGCAACATGCCCTCTTAATAAATACGTAATAATAAATTAACGTAATAATCAATAAATACGGCAGTGATGGTTTATCATTGTTATATAGTATCTGTTCTCAGGTATGGACTTTTACTTTGGGGCAATTCCAGTGAGCTACAGAAAGCTTTCATTGCACAAAAAAAGTGTATTCGAGCTATTATGGAACATAGAAAGCACAGAATCTTGTAAACCTTATTTTATAAAAAATAAATTACTCACTCTTACTTCTTTGTACATTTTAGAAATTGCCTTGTTTGTAAGAAAACACCCTGACCTTTTTGAACACCAAAATAACATGAATAGGAGATTCGTAACACATAAACCTCTAGTGATGCCAGGACCGAAATTAGATCTTTTTATGCGAAACTGCGCCTACATGTATATATACATACAAAATATATAATCATTTACCAAAATCTATTTTAGAAAACAAAGGATTTATAAAGTGTTAAAAGAATGGCTCGTAACACGTAGCTTTTATACAGTCCAAGAGTTTTTGACATGTAAATTTTAAATGATATATTATTCTACTATAGACATTTTATATGACTAATAACTATTTTATTTTGTTTAATTTAGCATGACATTTATTTGAACTTAATTTTCTTTTATAACTATATTTCATTAAATATGCATAAGTGTTGTTTGAAATATTTTGACGTTTGTGAACCCTATTGAGCACATTCTATAAGTAGGTGCTTTGATATTCACATGCCAGTAATGTGGCGAGATATGAGGATCAACTTATTTATAATACCACCTTGTAATTTACCATGTCTGATATGAATAAACTATTTGAATTTGAATTTAAAATAGGCCTCTGAATTAAAACAATTCCTTCTTCTAGGTGATAGCCGACTCCCGTGAAAGCGAATCGACAACGAACAGGTTTTGGTGCGTCCCAACAGCTAACACAGCTCGTGCGTTGTACGCCTTAGCGTACACAGTCGCACAACCCAACGAATATAACGGAATGATACACCCCGATGATGTTGTATGTAAGTGTGTCTTCCTACAGTTTATCACGTTGTTTTTTGCGTAAAGTAACTTTAATTTCTGTATTTTGCGTTTGCAGTGGTCCGAGAATGCATGGAAGTTGTGACGATTTGTACGGCGCTCAGCGGCTGTCGGTTGGAGTCGCTGCTTCATGAGTCGTGGTGGCAAGAGACAGCTCTATACTTGATGATCGATTGCAACAATGCTGCGGTAAGAATAATAGTAGCTTGTTTTTTCGGAGAGAGCTCTGTACTTGATGAACGATTGCAACAATGCTGCGGTAAGAATAATAGTAGCTTGTATTTTCGGAGAGACAGCTCTATACTTGATGATCGATTGCAACAATGCTGCGGTAAGAATAACAGTAGCTTGTATTTTCGGAGAGACAGCTCTTTACTTGATGAACGATTGCAACAATGCTGCGGTAAGAATAATAGTAGCTTGTATATTCGGAGAGACAGCTCTGTACTTGATGATCTATTGCAACAATGCTGCGGTAAGAATAATAGTAGCTTGTATTTTCGGCTGTGACGGTCAAGGCGTAAGAAGCGATCCTCTATAACTCAAGCCGTGGTTGTCGTCAGAGAAGCTAAGGGAACCCACCCGAGTAGTGCAGCAGCTTCCTTTTTATGAATTTTAAATATCACTGCGATCACTAATACATCGGCCAAGCATAGTCGTGACATAATCCCACTTTGTTGGAAGAGGCATGATCGGTAGTGTATGTGGGCTGACGAGACTTTTTCGAAGTAACTTTGATCAAAACCGTATTATTTCGACAAGCATAGACAATAACGCCCGTAGCAAACCTCTGCAAAACCATAACAGCGGAACCGCAGTAATTTCGTCATGTCTTCCGTATGTAAAAAAATAAAGCACGTCAAAGTTTGGGAGTGCTAGTGATGTCACACCTTTCTATAAAGTGTTGCAAAGTGTGACGTCACGCGGAACTTTAACTGGCTATCACATCACACTAATATTAATAAATGCGAAAGTTTGGATGGATAGATGTATGGATGGATGGATGTTTGTTACCTCTTCAACGCCAAAACTACGGAACGGATCAGGCTGAAATTTTGCATACAGGTAAGTCTAACCCTGGAATAAAACATAGGCAACTTTTTATCCCATAAATCAGTTCCCATGGGATAGAAATAACCTCAAAACATTTCCATAGAAACAACGCGTACGAAGCCGCGGGCAGAAGCTAGTATCTTCATAATTTTTTGTTCAATGAACAAAATAAAAAATACGTGTCCTTTGTCAATATCTCCTGATAAACTGACGGAATAATTTAGATTTTTTAGGACACTAGCCTATTTCAGTTACTTATTTGAATGTGGACAAGATCTATACAGTTGAAGAAAAAATTACCAAACAGCAGTTTCTTTACACAGGTGAGAGTAGCATCAGCAGAACAAGTGCTAACGATGTGTGCATGGGGCGGCGGCGGCGGCGCCCGGTCCGCCCTGCGCGCTTTAGGCGACTCCGGCGCCGACGGCGTGGGCACTGGCGCTATAGCCGCCGGTGGAGCAAGGCTGCAACGGAACGCTAGGAACGCGCAGCAGTTCCTACAGCTGTTGTGCAGATTGGTCGCACTTGCGGGACCCACTTCGCGGACGCTCAGTGATCTAGCGCTTGAAGTAAGTGGATTTTTCATTTAATAGCCCCGGCCACACGCTTCGTCTTGCCTGTGCAGTCAATCTTTAGCATGTTAACTTGCACAAGCTGCACTTCTGGGCCTGCGCGAGCTACCGTCTTATCGTCCGCTCACACGCTCTTATCATGTGGCCGGGCCATAAGCTGTTTAGTGGTATGAAAGCAAGCATATTGTCTAGCCTAGCCTGTAAAAATAGGCTACTGTAGCTAGCCAATAGCCTGCTTGCTTTCGTGTCGCTCTGTAGCATTGTGCAACTAGAACTAAGCTTTATGTTCGTGCTTATAAAACCGAAATTTGGAGTAGGAAATAAGATTTTGACGGATTATTTTGTCAAATTGACTAACTACATAAAGGCATCTTTTTTTTAAATCATTTATTTGGTGCATGAGGGTTTTGCCGTACACGAAATGAAATGAAAATGAAATAAAATTTGTTTATTTCTCTTAAACCACAATAAATCCAAACGTTGAAAATTAAAAGCACTTAATACTAAAAACGATACAAAGATAATTATCGTTGAAAAATTAAGTTACAATGTTGCTTAAATACATTAAATACATACTAATACATGCATGAGTAACAATTTTATTGTGGCAGAGAATACATGGCATGTCACCCTTGTATAGGAAAGGCATCTCATATGTCTCATTACATTATATTTAAATAATTTATTTATTATCTTTGTAGGTGGCGTGGCTAAGATCTGTAAAGAACAATCCTGAAACCCTAGACGACACTTTACTAGAAGGCCATCTGAATCTCACCAAAGAGTTGTTTACTCATGTATCAGCTCAAGTTAAGTACCAGTATGGATCACACCCTGATCACAAGGACAGTGGATTGATTACGGTTAGTAGAAAATTGTCTTTGTAATAGAGTCTACACACCAAAGTCGGTGGGCCGCTGCCGACAGGTTGACAAAACACTGTCGTCTGTCTACTACAATATTCATGCACTGAAATGTCGCACTAAAACCGCCGGGTTGTGTCACCGACTTTGGTGTGTTAACTCCATAATATTTTAGTCTTGTGGACGATTTTGATGATGGGTGGGCCCTTTTAAAGTTTCTCAACGCTATATATATTGTAATCGTAGTTCTCTGTCGCCATTGAAGGTCTCGCAATATGCCTCTTGTCTACCACAATATTCATAGGAAACATGACTGAAAATTGAACAACATTGCAGGAAATAATGACGGAATTCCTATGGCCGTACTCTTGGGCTTGGTGCCGCATGGGTTCCGACGGTGATGGTTCTGGCACGTCGAATGGAAGCGCAATGGACTCGGAGCCTCCTGCGCCGCTCTGCCGCTCGCCAGGCTCTGCGTCGGCTGCTTCCGACGTAGTGCTGTCTCTTGTGCACGGCTGTGTGCCGAATATGGCGGCTCTCGTCACTCTTATTGAGAAGATGTTTTACAGTGGTAAGTGTTTTAGGTAAATACATTTTTATTGGCTGTCGTAGGACCTACTGATTGATTGCTCGTGCTCGATCGCAAATGAAGCGGAATCATTAATTGCCCGTCTTGCAACTTTAAGTTTCCTATGATGCGCGATTGGAGTCTCCAAGTGAGTTTAGGGTTTGTTGTAAGTTAGGCGATGCCCTAATGTCTAAAATGTCCTTGTCCCGCTCGCACTCGAGCACTGGCATAATAATTGTGGGCTCTGACTGACACATGAATCTAAACTGCTGAACTATTTGTTTCACAGAAAAGAGTTCATCGCTCTCGGAATGGGAATACATGCCGTGCGTAGGTCCAAGGCAGCCGGCCGGTCTTGTTGGACTCAAGAACGCTGGGGCGACTTGTTACATGAACTCTGTACTGCAGCAGTTGTACTGTGTTCCGGCTGTTCGCGACGCGCTGCTGACTGTACAAGGTAAGAGAAATCATCAAAATCAAAAACTCATTTCCTTAAATACAATTACACTAATATAACTGCCAAAGTTTGGATGGATTTTTGTTACTTCTTCACGCCAAAACTGTTAAATTTGTTTAACAGTTTTGGCGTGAAATTTAGCACACAGGTAGTTCTAGGCCTGGAATAAAACAAAGGCTACTTTTTATCCCATAAATCAGTTCCCATGGTATCGAAATAACCTTAAAACGTTTCCATAGAAACAAATTTGTTTATTATCTACCAGTACATACTTGATACAACATTAAGGACCTAAAATATTTTGGATCCCCTAAATATCATAGACGCGTTCATTCCTTATTATATTACTTGCGAGCAACGAATAAATGAATGAACACTAGAGGTTATACGTTTTTCGCGCGCGTGTCTATGTATGTGGACGGTCTGGGATTCTTTATTACTCTTTGCGACTTCAAAGCAACAAAAGGACTAAATAGATTTAAGAATGAGAAATCAAAACTCGTCTGAACTCCGGGGCAAACGCTTACGTAATGTAGTTTTGAATAGCTACATTTCGTAGGCCTTTGCCGAAATAAATGAATCTAGAACACAAACAAGTAAATAAGCGGCCAGCGTCTCGGTTTTTATAGTTTTCAATTCGTTACTTGTTTATTGAATGTGAGCAGGGCAGCAGGTTTTAAACATTTTCATAATTTTAGGAGCTGCCACTGATCCGGACGAAGATTTCTCTGGTGATCATCACCACCATCATCATGTTATAGAAAATAATATAGAAGTAAGTTCATTTTCGATTATGTGTGCTCAGTGTTCACCAGCAACAATCTTGCTAAGTATGATGAATATTATGGTTTTGCCTTTCAGAATAATAGTGACTACAATATTATGATCCTGAAGCAAGTTCAAGCGATTTTTGCTCACTTGCACTACAGCAAATTGCAGTATTACATTCCGAGGGGATTGTGGGCGCATTTCAAGTAAGTTCAATAGTTATGTTCTTATTATACATGCATTTAGTTATGTTATAACCTGCGTGCTAACAGGAGTGAAGAAGAAGTCATGTCTCATGCTGTTCTGCTCAGTTCAAATCTGAGCAGGACAGCATGAGTGATGACGTCATTCTCAATCCTATTAAAGATAAAGCTAGGCGCAACGGACCACAGTCACCGGTGGCGAGCGACAAGCTGTTTAGATGCTTTTTCATACATTTTGCACGAACTCGCCGCACACGCGTCGTCGGCGGCGGCGGCCACTCTCTACAGCAGTGTCCGCGACTCGCCACTTGACGCCGCTGCGCGCCACGCAAGACGCCGACTCTCGCCACTGTCGCGCCTTCCCGTCCCCCTCTCACCGTCACTCAGTTAACCGCTAGGCGTCCTACGCATCGCACGCACGTATAAAATGTGGTCGCTTCGCACCGGTGGCGGATTAGCCGGACGGTGGTCCGTTTGCACCAAGCCTAAGCCGAGCACATCTCTATGAATTCTGTGAACATAGCCTCGAATACGAAACTGCGCATCTATACTGTTGAGTGCTTAATCATTCATCATAATTAGTGTAGAAACGCAGCACTCACACTAACTCACGGCGTTTGTAGGGCCTTCAGGGCCAGCGCATTGATGTACGGCGCGAGGCGATTGGGCGGTACCCTCCCCCCGCCTTCTGCGTCCCTCTGACATCTTAAAATAAGCTACTGCTCAGCCACTCGCGCGTACTTCCGAGAATTCGTAAAGATTTGCGCGTACACAGGCCATAGTTGTCATTTGCACGCAGTAAGGCAGAATGTAGCGAGCTAATATAATAATTTAAGACCTACATTTCACTGTACCTACATTTCAGCAAATAAAGTATTATGATTTATTATCACGCCTCTTATTATCGTTTTACTATTTCCCTTTTTTTAGGTTACAAGGCGAGCCTGTGAATCTACGGGAACAGCAAGATGCAGTTGAGTTTTTTATGTCCTTGGTAGAGTCGCTGGATGAAGCTCTGAAATCATTGAGCCAGGATCAGCTGATGGCCAAAACAATGGGTGGCACTTACTCTGATCAGAAAATCTGCAAAGGTTGCCCTCATAGGTATGTACACACACTTTGCGAACACTTTCTTCAATGATCTTTGTTATAACTACGTATTTTTTTTGCAAAGTCTAAGTTATTGTTTTAATTTTACAGATATTGCAAAGAAGAGCCATTCAGTGTTGTGTCTCTAGATATACGAAACCTTTCTCGGTTGCAAGAATCTCTGGAAGCTTATGTGAGAGGAGAGTTACTTGAAGGCCCAGACGCTTATCATTGCGATAAGTGTAACAAAAAAGTAACTAACCTTTTAATTCTAATAATAATGCTATGCCTAACATAACACAGCACGATGCCACGCGAAGCGGAGTGTGGGAAGACATCCCGCTCGATAGACCGATGACATTGAAGCGGTCGCAGGGAGTCGATGGATTCATTCCGGACCCATAGCACCCCTGAAAGATAACCCTGGTTGCATTACAATACATTGCTGGTTTAGGTATTGTGTTATGTATTGCTGGATATGGATATGTCACACTGCAATTCTCGCTTCGCTCGCCTTGCAATGTGACATGTGTCGCAAATGACTCTGGGTGCAATTATACATATACACACCCCTTTCAGTCACGGAGTCACCACGACCCCTCCTCCTGTAGGGGGCGCCTACAGGTCGGGTTAACTGAAGTAGGAACTGTGAAAATGCAACCAGGGGTGCCATGGGTCCGCCGAACGTCCAAATATCTGCAGAACGTTCGTACAAACTGGAATCTAGTTCTCTAGTTCTATTTGTCGATTTTGCGATGTGATTATTCATAATGGTGAAATTACTTCCAGGTAGTGACAGTAAAGCGGTTGTGTCTCAACAAATTGCCTCCAGTTTTAGTGATACAGTTGAAAAGGTTCGAGTATGACTTCGAGAAAGTGTGCGCGATAAAGTTCAATGACTATTTTGAATTTCCACGCGAGCTAGATGTCGAACCATACACAGGTAAGGGTTATCTTTAAGACTAGACTTGTTAAGAAAATACTGTCGGCAACCTACAATACGCCAAATTGTCGCCACAAGTCGCCGGGTAGGGCTGTCGCTCACATGATTCTCTATAATAATGCCGTCGACAATAACCCGCCGGGCTATGTTGGTGGCGGCGTGGCGTTGGTAGGTCCGGTTTGTAAAGTCCTTGTAATGCTAAGCAAGCTCTAAATATCATCTTTCTCTTTGTTGTGTGCCTAACTTGACAGAGACTTTTATTTTGCCCCCGTAACTGATGTTCCTTTGTTTTCAGCGTGGGGTTTAGCACGGGCGGAAGGGGACGCCTCTTTATGGGAGGGCGGGGAAGAAGGCACCAGAGAAACGCATTACCAACTTAGCGGAATTGTTGTCCACTCAGGCCAAGCTTCTGGGGGACATTACTACTCTTATGTTCTGCTCAGGTAACAATACTTACTTACACTTAGTTTCGCTCGAAAACGCTATGAGCAAAATCGATGTTTGCTCACATGTGAGACAAAATCTTTACGATGTGTGTTTCATAGTCACAGCAAATAGCTCTGGAATTTTATGAACTTTTAGAATGGTTATCTATTTTTTAATCTCGTTATTATTCGTAATTTACCAGGGACAACGGCAGTGACACAGGCCGCTGGGTAAAACTCGATGATGGCGATGTTTCCGAGTGCGGCATGCACGATGATGAAGAAATGAAGGTGCAATGCTTCGGAGGAGAATACATGGGCGAGGTGAGGCTATCCTTTCCATATGGATTGATTATTCCAAATTTTTGCTTCACAACAATATTAATTAAAAATAAGCATTGAGTGTGTAGTGGGAGTTTTTTTATGGTGTATTTTGCGAGCAACTCGGATGAGTCATTATTTCGCTTTTGTGTTAACCAGACATAGTTTTTTTATTTCGGAGCTTATACACACGTATAAACGTTGTTGTTGCTATCTAATATTATATAGTACTAGATAACTGATTAATGATTATACTTTATTATTGTATAGGTACTTTTTTTTGCCCGCGGCTTCGTACGCGTTTTTGTCTATGGAAACGTTTAAAGGCAATTTTTATCCCATTGGAACTGATTCATGGGATAAAAAGTAGCCTATGTTTGATTCCAGGAATATAATGACATGTATGCAAAATGTCAGCCCGATCCGTTCAGTCGTTTTGTCGTGAAGAGATAACAAACATCCATCCATTCATTTAAACTTTCGCATTTATTATATTAGTGTGATTATTAACTCGCTCTAGACACGAGAGCTGCTTTTGACGATTAAACGGTTGTTTTGAGTGTCTTTAGTTTAAATATTGTTATCTTAGATTGCGTGTGCATTATGCATGGAATCAGCATGACGGTGATGCAAATATGAATGATTATTACAGGCTTGCGGGTCTACTCTTGAGGCGAGGTGATGTCTTATCTGGTTTTAGGTATTCGATCCGATGCTAAAGAGGGTGACGTATAAGCGCCAAAAGAGATGGTGGAATGCCTACATGCTGTTCTACACGAGGAAGGATACCATCTCTGTCGACACATCTGATCTCGAATCTTCCATGAGGAGCCTCAGTCTAAAGTAAGTGTTTTCTTACACAACCGAAACTTAATAATGCATTTTGCATTTTAATTATACTCATACAATAATGCTAGACAATCCTCACAGCATTATTTAGCCTCAAACAAAGCAGAGCTTGGGTATTGGATAATTAATGAAAATATTTATCTATGTAATGTTAGGTGTATGTAAGCATAGGTATATTACACAGATATCAATATTTTTGTTTGTTATAGTTAGCACTCTCTGACCCAAAACAAATATCTGCAAATCATGCAAATATTTATCCTGTCGCGGTAATTGAACCAGCAAACACAGTGCACGAAAATTTTAATAATGTTAATTTTGAATTTGCAGAGAAAAAGCTATACCCAAACCTATCTGGCAGTCGGTACGGCGAGGAAACATTGCATTTTCACACAATCAAGACCAATTCAGTCTTGAGCATTTTACGTTCATGAAGAAACTTTGTTGTATGCGCTTACAACTGTTACACGGACCTCAAGGCAGCTGGGTAAGCAAAAAAAAAAAAAAAACAATATAGCTAATAAATTTTCATCAGCTGAGCTCAATATTGACGATTTTCTTTTGATTTTAGGGTCCGGAACACGAGGAAATATCAATGTTAACAGTACAGTTGGCGACAAGGTTTTTGTTCTCTGTCGGTTTTCGCACAAAGAAAACGTTGCGGGGACCAGCAGCCGATTGGTATGTTCCTTGACACATATAATATCTTAGAACAAAAACATTGGCATAGACATTTTTGTTTGATTGATATTTTGTTTGTTTTAGGCACGAAATAATCTGCCAGCATTTACGGTGCTCTCAAGCGGTAAGAGCTTGGTTTGCAACAGATCTCTTCCAACACCCTCATAGGTATGTAATAGTGGTTTTACACTACAAGCGCGTTAGTGCACTAACTGGGTCTGAAGTCTCGCTCAGATTGCACAGTGTAGAAAGAGATGCCCTCTATTTCAACGCAGTAAGACCGCTGTTAGCCATTTAGCGCTCTGACGGAGAAGTATAAGCTGAAATGAACTTTATTATGCTGCAATTAGAATCTAAAATGTATTTTCCAGGCCAAGAAAGAAAGGCAAGAAAACCTTATGTTGCCAATGGCCTTGTATAATGCAAATGTTTAGCGACTTTTGCATTGAACATTTTAGACTTGTATTTTGTTCAGAATTAACAGCTAGACTTTTCTTTCAGGTTGTGTGATTATCTTCTGTCTTGCCCGTCGGCTGAAGTACGGGTTGTTTTCATGAAAACTATCGTCTTTTTGGCAAACTACTCCATGAGTGATCCACCAGGTATGAGAATCACGATTTTATTCTTTAGTTAAGGTCTCACCTAAATTTTATAGACGCGGAGTCGGTCAAACTGATGCGTCTTATTTACACCCTTATGTTTCTATTTATACTAAATTATACAGCGTATTTGGTATATGGACCGACATAATTGATGGGGGTTTGTCGCGGGTCATGCGCTACATTTCCCCGGTAGACCCATTATAACGATCCATATACCAAACAGCCCTGTATAAAGAGGTAATGTTTGTATGTGTACCATAGAAACATTACTAAGTTACTTAAAAAGAGAGAGAGCAAAGCTGCGGACCGATTTCGCGTCGATAAACGTGGCGAGAGAGTTGAGCTATTTGAAACTGTCGTTCCCAGACCAAGCCATTAATCTCATGAAGTGACAGGGTGACTATTTTTTTATTTAAACCTTTATTGCACTGAGGTACAAAGGGTGGGCTTAATGCCGAGGCATTTTCTACCTGCAAACCAAAAACACATGTTTTTACAGGGGGTTGGCGTGCTAATATATAATTTATTACATATAGATAACTCTAATTATTATATATTATAATTATTATACACATATGTACATAACTAAAAAGAGAAAACCTACTAAAGCATAAGCATAGCATCAACTATCAACGAGAAACATGTGTAAACTAAACTATTTGTATAACCTCTTACGAAAAAGCGTGCGCACCATTTGCGTCTATCAGCGTAACCAAAAGATTTGTCCATCACTTGCAGTGGCAAGCGGCTTTGGTTCATGGTGCATGCGCGACGAAGCCACATCGTTGTCTGACCAAGTGCTGTGCAGCGTGCGAGCGCTCGCCGCGCCGCCGCACAACGACTCGCACATCCACAGGCATCTGCCGCTGCTCTTCAATCTCTTCTACACGTACGCCTCGCTCGGCTTGCCGGAAAGACATCAGTTGTTGAGGGTTAGTATTATATTCAATGTACGGTGACGTGTCCCGTGGCGGTCGTGGCTTAAGGCCAGATATTCCAACAGAGGCTGAGCTTTTGTGATTTTAAAATCATCTGAGACATAGAAAATAGTGTTTTAAATTCTGAAAAAAAGATATATGTATATTACTTAAGGATCTAGTCTAGTCAAAGTCGCATTTAGTTACAAGATCTAATGAACTTCACTCGATAGAAAAAATCCTAAAGTTACCCCTTATGTAATGTTCGAAATTATGACTGACTGAACTACTGAGATTTTACATATTTTTTTGTAGTTAACTAAAGACACTAAATATTTCTAAACATACTCGCAGAGTTTGACTTGATAAAATGATTTTTTTAATCACTATGTTTAAATACCTACAAAATGCACGAGCGCGGCGGCTTCCCGGGTACGACCAGTCGCGCGCTGGCGCTTACGCCTACTGCTGCAGGAATACCTGGCCTTAAGAATCGACTGCTCCAATTTCCCTCCCCCAACCCGTATACCCAGCGTGAGGATTATGGGCACTACCCCCCATGAGATAAAAGCCAATAAGGCGCTTATCAGGGGGAGGCCTGCAGCAGAGGACCAATATAGTCTGGTGAGATGAGGAGGCTCCAACTCAGCCCCTGGATGTCGTAAGAGGCGACTAAGGGAAGAACTAGAAGTTTAATAGCTTGTTCTGTGAATTTTATAACACCTCTACTGCAAACACCACTCTGCCTGCCGAGCATGGTTATTATGGTAAAACTTCTCGTGTTTCTGGAAGCCACGTTCGGGAGTGGTGGACATGAGGAAAATTTACTATATACTTAGATACTTTACCGTACATTTTACCGCAGTTTCATTTATACTGCTCATCAAAAAATCAAATTACCCATATTTTCCCGGAAAACGCAGCATGATTGATTACAATGTTGTGTTTATGCAATGTTTCAAAACAAATAATCTCATTCTGTATAACATTTGTGAGATGATGGAAGATTGTGGAGTCATAAAACATTAAAAAGCATATTTGTATGAACACACTTCTATTTATTTGTTTCAGCTCAAAATCCTTGACATCCTTCTCACAATCTGCTTAGATGATTCATCTGGACTCTCATCCATTGGGAAATACCAGTATCCTGAGTCAGCCAAAATTCATCAAGTAAGTTTTCAGCTTTAGAGAGGCTTTTGCCCAGCAGTGGGACAGTAATGGCTGAAAAAAAAAAAAAAAAAAAAAAAAGTTTTCAGCTCCATACAAATCTCATCACCCTTATTATCCGGATAACGCAAGTACCTAATGTAATCCATGGTAAATAAATAAACTAAACTTAATTAATCAGCAGGCTGATGCTAGATGCGGCAAGCTGAAGACAAGGCGCTCATATGCCTATACCCAGCAGTAGACTCGCATGCCTCCCTTGATGCTGACCGCTATGCTGCTGATAATGACAAATTTATCAACATTTTTCTTTGTTTGTTGTTTGTTTGGTTCTAACATCATTTTGTGTCCCAGGTGATCTGCCTTCTGGTGCGATGTTGCGACATCACAACTCGGAACGTGTCGGCGACCGCGGCTGAAGGCACCGCTCCGCTGCCGAATCCGTACAACGACCCGCCTCCGAATCAAAGCACCACTGCGCCAACGACACAGCGCCCGCCGCTTTCAGCTACTGCAGCCGATGTGCTTTATAATCGTGCTGGGTGAGTCTTAAATCAGCAATAACTTGACCATGCAGTAAAATCTGGTTTGATATAGCTAGGACCCTAACGAAGAAGAGGGGTGTTTTATCTGTGGGTTTGGGAGTTTTCCCTTACGGATCTACCGATCTTGGTGTCGTTTTTAGGGTGCCGTACCTCAAAAGGAAAAAAAACCCTTATCCTCTCATGTGGCACACCCCGCGCCCCGCTATCTCCATTGTGTGGCAGGTACTTCCGCATAATCCGCGGAAATGCATCTTAGTGCATTATTTCGCTTATTTCTTGATTATTATCTACTAACACCTCATAACATCTATATATATTTGGATTCTCCATGAAATTTCCTACAAAACAGCGTGGAAACATTCTGATGTTGTATAACGTAATTAATGAGGTTGATTAAAATTAAATTAAAATTGCGGAAAAATGGTAAAATTTTAATAATTTTTAAAAAAATCATAAAAAAAACTTTACCGTTTTTAACTCAGTTTGAGTTTTATTTTAGAGATTTACTATCATATTATTACACTAAACACAAAAAAGAACACATTTCCGAGCCATTTATTTATTTTTTTTTTTTTTTTTTAAATCTTTATTTAGAGAGCTTAATCACACTGCGATTATGTCGCTCTTACTAATTAACAAAAAAGAATAACAAATACTTTTAGGACACTTAAAAAGAAACTAAACAGATTAAAGTAACATCTACTAAACTATATAATAAATAAGAGAGAACATTATGGTCAGCTCCGATCGGTCTGATCGGAGCTGAACTTAATGTTGTACAATTTCACTAGGTTTTTAACTTCTTCCGAATCGGGGTTTGACAGGGTTATGTTACAATCAGAAAATTCTTTTAAGAAATATTTACACTTCTCTGTCCGGAAGGTGTCATTCTGGACACACTCCATGAGAACATGCAATACGTCCTCCAATACACCGCACAAATCGCAGTTAGGAGAAGGAACTTTTCCCATAAGGAATGCGAATTTCTTCGATGGAATGTGTCCAGTACGAAGCCTCAAAATCACAACAATATCTTTTCTAGACATCTCATTATTATTAAGCCATGGAATTCGAAGAGGTTGTGGCTGGACAGTTTTGTACCAAATCCCTATTTCTTTCGAGCGTACATCAAAATACTCTTTCCACAAATTATAACACTGTCTCCTTATTGAATATATACAATCAGTATAAAATGGAAGTATGTGATAGTCTATCCCCTCGCTGGTAGCCTGTCTAGCCAATAGATCAACACGCTCGTTATATTCAATTCCACAATGGGAGGGAATCCATTGCAGAATGACAGATTTCGATGTAGATATTAAATCAACAATACTATTAAGTACAGTGTAGGCGGTAGGTGTACCTCGAATACCCGTGGTACAACGAACCACATGTTGCAGCGCACTTCGGGAATCCGTAAATATGACTATGTTGTTCACATCTAGTGACATCGCATATGACAAAGCCTCACTAATGGCAATAAGTTCAGCCTCCATGATACACATATTCAAAGAAGTAATTTTGAATTTCTGACTAAGGTTACTTTGCGGGTCCAAGAAAGCTGCGCCGATTCCAACTGTATCCTTAGAACCGTCAGTAAATATTTTGTAAAAAATACTATATTGTTGATCAATGAAATCTTGACAAATTGACCTTAAGTTATAATTAGTAAAATCCCGTTTAGGTTTATCGAGGTTTGGTATGTTGCAGCAGATTACGTTATCTAGATCTACACTACTCACCCAAGTATTCATCGCAAACACCTCCAGCTGGCGACACGCGTAAACGCGTGTGTCAGCAAGATATGCGTACGACAATAAAATTAATGGCTTTCTTTTGTTTCGCCAGTACCTACTATCTTGACATTGATACAACTGACCTAACAAATTATTGGTAATACTATTTTCACGAGATTTAGCTTTCAACATGAATTTACCCGATAAGTACGTTCTTCGTACATGCAATGGAGGGAGACAGAGCTCACTCTCCATAGCATGTATGGGAGTAGTTTTGATAAAGCCTCCAATTACTCTCAATGATTGATTTTGTATTTTGTCTAGTTTATAAGTTAAATTTTTACTGCAATTGTTAAATAAAAAACTTCCGTAATCAAGGCGACTTCTAATAATTGCAATATATAATCTTCTTAGATGTTTGGGATGTACCCCCCAACCCGAACCTGCTAAAATTTTGAAAATGTTTAAATATTTAGAAATCTTGTCTAATAATTCAGCAATGTGCTTATTCCATTTCAAAGAACGGTCCAACCACATCCCCAAATATTTCACAGCACCGACTAATTCTATCGGGTTATCATGCAAGTTAAGAGCTATTGGATGTCTATTTATACCTTTCTTAAAAATACAAATCTTCGATTTCGAAGGTGATATTGTTAATCCTAAATCGTTAAGCATCTTGCATAGGTCAGTCAGAGCGATTTGTAACTCATTTGATGCGTCATCAGGGTTTTTATGAGTTACATACAATGCATAATCATCTGCGTACTGTGAAATGTTAACATTATTAATTTTCCTACAAATTTTATAAGTCACAATGTTAAATAATAAAGGAGACAGAGGGTCGCCTTGAGCTAAACCTCTGCCTGTACTTCTAGAAATTACATTATTATCAATTTCTATACTTAGGTACCTTTCCTTTAAAAACGACCACAAATATGTACATATCTTTGAACCAACACCCAGTTCGTCCAAAATAGAAAGCAACACCGTAACGTCAACATTATTATACGCATCTTGTATATCAACAAAACAACCCAAGGTAATCTGGTCATTCGAAAATCCTAACTGAACTCTTGTTATTAAATTGGTAAGATTATCTAAGCATGACTTGGTTTTCCTGAATCCTGTAGTTTCCTCATGGAAAAGATCTCCGTTTTCCATAAACCATTCCAACCTTTTAGTTATCATAGAATGAAAAATTTTGCAAAGGCAAGACATAAGTGAAATGGGTCGTAAAGCCGATACAGAGGAGGGGTCGCGTCCGGGTTTGGGAATTGGTATAATTCGTATTTCGCGCCATTGGTAAGGTACAAAACCACACGAATAGAACTGGTTATATAATCTAAGTAGGATGTTAAATGCAATCTCTGGTAAATTCTTGATCATTGAATATGAAATGGAGTCCACTCCCGGTGACGTATCTTTTGACTTTATGCATCTTTTTAGTTCACACAATAAGAGTGGAGACTCTAATTTATTATGGGAACCACATGATGAAAAGACTGGGTATTTTGGGCAAACAAAGTCTGGAGTCAAATTACGTAATAATCTATTTGTCATTGATTCGTCAGTATGTGAAGTAGGAGATTTATATCCTTTCAACCACTTCATCTTACGCCACATTTCAGAAACAGTAGTGGATTCGTCAATAGAAGAACAAAAATTAGTAAAACTCTCACGTTTAGCCCTTCTTATTAGTAGTTGAGAATTTCTTATTTTGTCCTTTAATCTATCTAAATTATCGGGGGTAGGATTCCTTCGAAAAATAGTAAGGGATAGACGTCTTTCTGCAACTGCCCTAGAAAGTTCGGCATTCCAATAATTTTTGGGTTTAAAATGTTGAGATGGATCGTGACTTATTTTGTATAAAGGAATATTGACATCAGCAGCCTCATTAATTACATTAAGGAACGAATCATAGCTTTTTTGCAAGTCATCATAAATAGGATAATTATTAGATAAACTAAGCTTGACGGAATTACTAAAATCGACCCAATTAGCTTTTTTGAAATTGCGCTTCTTACTACATTGAGGAATATCATTAGTATAAGATGTTTTAATTTTAATTATCAAATGGTCGCTGCCTAATGTTTCATTAGTAACATTCCAATCAAAACATACAGCTATGTCGGACGATGCTGTAGAAATATCTGGGGAAGATTCCTGTAGAATTCCATTTACATACTTAAAACGTGTAACTCGGCCATCGTTTAGAGAAATAAAATTATTTTCAACTAGAGAGTCAAAGATATTATTCCCTGTCAGGTCAGTCTTATAAGACCAACTGGGGTGATGCCCATTGAAATCGCCCAAAATTAATGTCTTCCTAGTTTTAAAAGAGAACAGTTCATTCCAATCGCCAAGTGAAGTTCGGATTGATGGCGGACAATAGACAGACATTAAATATTGAATGTGTGAACAGTTATAAATTTTGATACAAACAATTTCTATTCCAGGATTAGCTAAGTTAAATGGTACAAGTTGGGCTTTTACTGACTTATGAACTAAAATTGCCACTCCTCCATAAGAATCTAATCGATCTTGACGAAAGATATTATAACCGGTAATCTTAAAATCAATCTCACAATTTAACCAAGTCTCACTTAAAGCGGCAATGTGTATTGTCTCACTACACAAAAACTGTTCAAGTTCCACTTGTTTAGGCTTAGCACTTTGTGAGTTCCACTGTAAAATGTTAATTTTCACTAAATCCATTATAAACCGAAAAAGTTTTTAAAAGGCAGATCACTTAGGTACTGCCTTGCCGCCGATGTCAGCCACTCAATAAATAAGGACACTATTATATTAATCTTACCCCTCATGCCATCCTCACAGTCTGAAAAAATAATTGCACTCAACTTGGCTATGAGCTGTGCGAAACTCATGGTAGATGTACGATTCTCAGTCTTCTCTATTCTCTGTCGTCTAGGCCTCTTTTCAGTGTCTGATTTATCTGATAATATATCTTTCTCGCATTCAGACTCCGACGAAACATCCCAATTAAACACTTGATCATTATCCAGCTGTCTGTTTTTCTTTTTCTTTTTCTTAGCCTTCTCTTTAGGTTCAGACACATTCATAGGGAGCGGTTTCGGGACCACGTCCACGTCAATATTGCGCTGAGAGTTATCTCTTATCGGCTTTGTCTTGACTGCACTCGCGTACGAGAAATTATACGAGCTTGTTTGTGTCGTAGGGGCAGGGACGGACTCAGGCAAATCATATGTGTGCATGGTTAAAGGTTCTTCGTATGAAACAGGGGGTTCTGGAGGAACATACATCTGCAAGGCTTTTCGATAAGAATAATTGTTTTCCGCCATCAAATCCCGCAAACATTTTTCTTTTTGGAACACGGGGCACGATCTGTCTAGCGCCGCGTGACTACCGGCGCAGTTGATACATTTATATATAGTAGATTCACAGTTATCGTGTCCCTTTCCGCATTTGGGGCATGTTATCTTTATCGTCGGACACATCCGCAGTAAGTGCCCGAATCTCCAACACCTTGAACATTGAGTGACAGGAAATACGTACGGTTTTACGTTGATCTTCATACCATATATGTATACCGCATCAGGCAGCGTCGTACCCCGAAAGGCCAATCGAACCGATTCGCTCGCCTCCCATCCCGAGCCGTCCTGAGTTCTACGCCTCAGTCTTTTCACCGCCATTAATTCGTACTCACTTTTAATAATCTCCATCATATCTTTTTCTTCTAAATCTGTTTCTATATTCTTAATTACGCCATAAGAGGTCATCACTTCGAGTGGTTTTTGAATTCTCCATCCTAATTCCTGCAAAGCCTTGCACCCTATCAATTTTTCGGCGCTCTCTGAGTTATCAAATTGTATAAAAACCTTGAACGGGTTTAGGTATTTTACACGACAAATATTTTGAATGTTGTGCGTATTCA
The DNA here is from genome assembly GCA_963564075.1 of Eupithecia subfuscata. Classification (NCBI taxonomy): domain Eukaryota; kingdom Metazoa; phylum Arthropoda; class Insecta; order Lepidoptera; family Geometridae; genus Eupithecia; species Eupithecia subfuscata. The sequence continues at coordinate 7,883,279 of OY751097.1, read as the reverse complement.
ATAACTTAGCCATGGCGAATTGTTTAGGCAAATTTTCTGAACTACTGACATAAACATCGATCTTGTGTTCTAGTTTTGCATTCTTTCTAGCTACAACTGTAGTCCATCGTTCTTCGACCTCTTCATGTCCTCTTTTACCTGGTACATTTTTTTTTACAACAATTTCCTCCGCTTGCATCAAAATCTCTTCCGTAATTTCAACCAGCTCCTCCGGCTCGGAAGGTAAAGGTCTCATCTCTTCACTGCATTCCTCATTCAACACATTAATCATATCCTCAACGATCGCGTCTTCCGCCATAGTGCATAGCGTGCACAATCGAGTGCACGTTAAAACACGTCGTCAGCGAAAAACCGCCTAAAACCGGTTTGAGCGCGCGCGACAAACAAAGAGATACGTGTGTGTCTCGTACCAATGCTCACAGCAAACTCCATTTATTTTAAATAAATTTTTATTCAGAAAAACCGATAAAAAAAAATGGCGCGGGTGTCAGATTTCAATTTTAAATTTACGATTTTTTTTTAAATTTCTTCTAAACTTGGTTAGTTTATGGTTTTAACGTCAGCTTGACACTGTCAGTCAACTTTTAAGACATTGACATGGCTGAAAAGTTGACTCTAAGTACATAAATTCGACGAAACAAAAAACAACACAACAGTTTTATTTGAGAAGCCATATTATGGTCTTGCCACGTGAGAGGTTATAGGATCACTTTTTTGTCCGTCTTTCTTTCTGTCCGTTTGTCAACTCTCTTTTCTCAGGAAAGCGTGGACGTATCGAGGTGAAATTAACGTCAAATATTCAAGTCCGTAACCTCTTAGAGCCGCGATATAAATAAAATTTCTAAGTCAACGCACTCAAAAGTGACAGCCGTTTATGTCCGAATATTTTGAAATTTCCAAGGGAATCACACTATAGGGTACTTCCCGTAGACCTAGAACCATGAAATTTTGGTAAGCAGCAAGGTCTTATAGCACAAGTAAAAGGAAAAATCCGAAAAACCATAAACTTGTAATTTATTCACATGGACCAAAACCTATAGGGTACTTCCCGTAGACCTAGAATCATAAAATTTGGCAGGAAGCAAGGTCATATAGCACAAGTAAAGGAGAAAATCCATAATCTGAAAATTTGTAGTTTATCCACCAATAAAATAATTTTTGGTTCTCGCCCTGGACCAAAACCTAGAGGCCAAACCTACTTTCCGTTGACCTAGAATGATATTTGGCAACACACAAGGTCTTACAATTATACGGAACCCTTAGTGCGCGAGTCCGACTCGCACTTGACGTTTTATTTTTTGTTTGAAAGGTGATTCACCGCTAGTGTTCCAGGTTGTTTGATTACAATTTTCAAAGTAAAATCGTCTGTGGGCGAATTTGTGCGAATTCGTTTGCTGTGTTTCGCTTGTTTCAATGTCTGTCTAATATTCTTAACAAAGTGTCAATATTTACTTGCAGTGGATACATGAAAAAGTTAACAGAAGAATGCTGCGGCTGTGATGAAGCAATACGACTACTACAGTTCATGTGTTGGGAGAACGCTGGGTGGTCGCGAATCGCGCTCGCCGAACTACTGTGGCAAATGGCGTACGCTTACTGCCACGAATTGCGAAGACATTCTGACACGCTTACGGCATTATTACTAATGGAAGATAGCTGGCAGAATCATCGGATTCATAACGTTATAAAAGTAAGTTTCTCCTTGTATGTAAATCATCCCCAATGTCGCAATCCCATCCTTATTAGAAGACAGGTGTATCACACGTTTTGGACAATAAATATACACCTGTCGTTCGATATTGTTTCTCATTGGTATTGATTCTTTTGGAATGGAATAAAACTTAACTAAGTTGACTATAGTAAAAATAATGTTTCTGTTCGGTTTTTTCGATAGAAAAAAAAAGGACAGCGACATTTTTAGTGCTGTCCAATCATGTAAGAGAAATTGACACCATTGTCTCAAGTAAAAATTCCAACTTGAATTCATCACACACACTACAATGGTAAAATTTCCGCAGGGCGTGTCAGACGAAAGACCCGGTCTATTAGAAACAGCAACACGGGCCCGGTCGCACTACCAGAAGCGCGCGTACGCTTGCGTGAAGCTAGTCGTCAGTGTGATGTGTCGCGCGCCGCCTGCCATCAGAGTAGTCCATGCACAGCCGGAGTCGCGGCGGCGTTGGCGACAGCTGCTTGCGTGGTTACAGGACGAATTGGACAGAGTGAGTACAATGCTTCACTTAACATGTTTTCTTCATAAGGGCACTATGCCATACGAGATTGTGGTCGCTGGAATAAAACCGAGGGCAGACCAAGAAATCCGGGTCGTCCTCTCACTAGATGGGCGATATTACTACACTAAGTCACTGGGCATACCTCAATGCGAAAATTTGATTTTACACGACAAAAGAATCATCCAAATCGGTCCTTATATAAGGGAGAAATCGACGGACATGCTTAAAAAATTAGATTAAGTTTATTAATAGTTATGTTATATTATAATAAGTAATGTCATATTATTTATGTCACACAAATAAAGATCTATTCTATTCTATTTAAAAACGCATACAGCCGAACATAGGACCTCCTCTTTTTTCGAAGTCTGTTAAAAAGAGGCAGTCAAATGCGAAAGGTAGCATAAACACAGCAGTGGGTGATCCTAACCTAGAATAATGATGATTCATTAGCATAGCAGCTTATAATTTCTTGAAGGTAGATTTGCGCTGTTGCATTTGAATAACCTGTATAAAACATGATTTGCTTTCTTTGCAGTATGGACCTGCGGGCTATGGTAGTTACGGATCGTGGTCACCACCAGGAACATCAAATGAGACTTCCAGTGGATATTTCCTAGAGCGTAGCAGTTCAGCTAGAAAAACACTAGAGAAGTAAATAAATTACGTTCATATTCTTGTTACTACCATATCAGACTACGTATCTTCTAAGCGGCGTTTCGTATACTTCGCGTCGATTAGATCATTCCTCTTTATTCAAACATGTCAAATAATTATAAAGTTATTAAATACATAAATAATATAATAAGTTTATTTGAGTAAATTAATTGGGAATAGTATTACTAATAAATACTCTAATACGTTGCTCTCGATGTTCGGTCGGGACGTCCCGCCGTGCAGTGCATACTGAACGGATTTTAATGAAACTTGTCAAGAAGGTACAAGTAGATTGACCGAGAAGATCTTCATAGACTACTTCTCGCTGTCTCACAGTCGAATACCTAACACCGGATTTAATGTTGCCATTTATTGTAAAATAGAGCCTACCAACTATGCCCGGACGACGACGATGAAGAGGAAGAAGAAGAGGAGCCAGGGCGATCGGGCGACGGGGAGGTGGGGGAGGGGGAGGACAGCGCGGGCGACGGCGAAGAGGGGCAGGACTCGCCACCGCGCCGCCGTACGCCGCCGCCGCCGCTGGCCGTGCCCGACCCCGCGCCTGCGCACCCGCCGCTATGACCACACACACACCAACCATAACACGTGAGTACACAGAGATTCTACTACAATCTCATAAAGCAATCACACTCATAATATAAATGCGAGACTTTGGATGGATGAATGTATGTCAGTTATTTCTTCGTATCGAGCTGAAATTTTGCATAGTTATGAGGTCTAGACCTGGAATAACACATTGGCTACTCTTTATCCCATAAATCAGTTCCCATGAGATAGAATTCACCTTAAAAGGTCTCCATAGTGATAATCAGATATATTAGCATTTTCAAATCCATGCTGATTAATGTCTCAATGTCCGGCCTAATCCGGACATTGAGGCGGGAGGAGTTGAATCAATGTAACCCAGACACCACGTGGATGGGGTAATTTATTCGAGTGATTGGCTGACATAGTGCGTTGTTCCGCAGAGTGTAACCGTGGTCACGGCGCCGCCAGTGCGCCCGCCTCTAGTCGCTCGCCCGCTCGGCGCGCCTCGCCCGGGGTGACTTCTCGCCCGGGGCGACGTCCCGCCCGGGGCCGGCGCCGAGCCGCTTAGTCGTAGTTTTTTCTGTGATGCTAAGGATATGTGTAGTTTGTTTTCTGGCGCTTACGTTAAGTATTAAGTTGAGGTCGCGGCTCCCGGGCGGTCCGCTTCGTCCGGCTTCGCAGCTCTCGCCCCGTTTGTTTTCGGTTATTTATGTAATTTATCGATTCGCTTTAAAAGTACCATAGTATTTATTTTTTCGAAATAAGGTTTTATTCATATTACGTTTTCGATGGAATAATTTATTCAATTGCGCTTAGCATGTAATTAAATAGTTTATTATTATTATGTAACTATTATACCTATTGTTCTGTATGACCTGACTGTATGTTTTATACAATGTTATACTTATGATTTAAGTGTGATCTCAGGCAGATGTGTATACAAGTAGAATTAATAAAATTGGGAGCCAATGCAATAGCTGGCCGCGGCTCACACTAAAACGAAACGCATGTATTAAAACAACATCATTAGACAATCAATAAATTAATAACATGTTTTATCCATTTTAGGTGGATGTAGGTAATCTCGTTTTAATGCTTTCATACTACGTGGTTGCCGCCGACATCGTAGCCAAAAACTATCATTAATATCGTTAGTCAGTACTGATCGAAATCGAAGGCAACAATAAGTATGCGGATAGCACACAATTAAACGAAACGGTTTTAGCTTGTTATTAACAAACTGGACTGGAGCTTATTGTTTTGTAATGCATTTTACTTACCATTACTGTACATAAATAATGCAACCACACTATTAAAATGTGATTGTTAGCTTTGCCTGCATTTCGTTGTTACATTGTTTTGTAATTACTGTCAGTTGTAAGCATTTCAATAGCAATTTTGCAATTTAGCAAATTATTTATTAATCTAAAAAAGTAATTGTTAGCTTGCTTTGTTCTATTTTTCATAGGCCTCAATTATAGTAGGTTATAATTTATATTGATGTTTCGGAGACTTCGTATGGGATATGAATATTAGCCACATATGCATACCTGAATTATGAATGACATACCTACACGATTTAAGACGACACAGTCTATAGATAAATAGATTTGGTACTTTTAGCAATTAAGAACTAGTAATTAAAATCACAGACAAAAAAAATAAAAATTCATAATAAATTAAGGTGTAATGGCGAAGCTTTGTTTACTAAAAAATAATATTAAAACTCGATGAAACCAAAGCTTAGTCTGATAATAATTCAGTAAGTCGTCTTACAAACTCATAATTATTGTAAGATAATTTTTAAAATATCATCTCAGTATCATTCTCACCTTGCATAGCTAAAATTCAAACCATTATTTGCATGTCTCATGTTTTTATTAATTTTCTATACTAAAGTTACAGAAATTTACATTTTAGCCATTTTACTTGTTGTGCAAAATGACTAATGATCCTATCTATTTCGTGAATTTTTATAGGCCTCTTAATACTACGATATTATGTTAGTTCGTGTAGTTATAGGTATTAACAACTAGTCTCACAGGAAAATGATGCCACTTCTTCAATGTTCTGCTTTGTACAAAAACGTTATTTATTTTTATATTTAATGTAAATTGTTTCCCTTGTAAAGATTTAAATTTGTATTTTCATCGGGCTATCAGGCTTTTCACACTGCCATCAAAGAATAATGCTAGTTTTTATGAACTAGTAGTTTTATGTGATTTCTAATGATGATGGAATGATTTGAGAATATAACACTTGCTTATAATACCATCCTGTACATAGCACCAACTAAACCACCGTGATTTTCTGTGAATATTTTTGTTGTTAATTTGTGATTATTTAAATTGTTCTGTGTGTGTGGTCTTTTAGACCGTGTGCCTTAGTTTTTATTTGCTCAAAGCTTTCACCTGATAATCTTTACATTGATTACTTTACTTAGTGCTAAATCATTAAAGATTCATCCTTCTAACAATTAAATTTAAAAATACGTAGCTTGATCTGGATTATCGAGAAAGTAGAAAAGTAACATGAAACCTTTGTAATTTAGTAGAAAACTTTCAAAAATACTTCTGTACAAAAGTAAAACTTTGATCACATTGTTTTGTAAAATAGACATTATCATTTCACATGTGACATTGGTTAGTAAAATACAGGAATGATTATTGTGAATAAGAACCCTGGTCGATTAACCATTGACTGTTGTTAATGTTATTACCAAAGATGGATTAGATAGGAGGAGCCTTTTCTTAATGTAAAAATTTATAATTGAATATTTTGTATCTTTTATAAATTGCAAAAATAATAATATCGTACACGGAGGAACGATAGATTGGATTAAGGATTAGATAGAAGCGATACGATGTTAATGAAATGAGGTTGATCAACACCGGGTCAAAATAGAGTTCAATGAACTGAAAAAGTAAAATAAAGTTGACGAAAAGCACATGTCTATTAAACTCATAATTTGCCCGGTCAAAGGTAGGTAAACATGAATTGTATTGAAGGAAAGGTCCTCAGCTTGTGATTTTTACTTAAATACCTTTATAAGTAACATTTTAACTATAAACAGTATTGTTTATTTGATCACATTTGCAGCGATATGTAAGACAAACGAAAACTAAGATGAGTTTTGACAAAAACAACATGTAGCATTTGACATAAATGTTAATGCTAATTATGTAGCATCCAAACAGATATTAACTAAATCGATAATAAAATGATAAAAGCATTTCCGGGCTTTTTATTTTATCTTATGTTACCTATCTTTACCATAATTACTATAGTGTAATAATAAGTGGTATTATGTGTTGAAGTTTGCGTATAGCAGATAAGGTCACACAACAGAGAATCGCTATAGTATAGGTTCGTTGAAGACCCTTCGTCCACGTTCGTAACTAAGATATCATAACTGTGTCTAGACATAAGTTGGTTTCATATTCATCTGATCATTCAATATCAATCAAGTTTCGTTTAATTTGATGTGACCTCTGTGATCGTCGTGTGTATCTCATCGCGAAAAACTTACGTCGTCCCATATCTTGACCTATGACTTAGGGCACTGATAATACAGTTTACATAATTGTCTGCTATTTCTTATTCAAATAACTTTAGTCGTAGAGTTGTGTCTCAACAGCGCGTTGCTCTATCTATAGCTATAGCAATATGGAAAAGTATATCTGTGTGAAAGATTTGGAAGACGCTGCTATGGTGATATTGCCAAAAACTGCACGGGACTATTACAGAAGCGGAGCGACAGACGAGCAAACTCTTGCAGAAAACAAAACAGCTTTTCAAAGGTAACTAGATTCTATATTATTTTTGTTAGCTAATGATTTCGGTTCTTTTTATCCGATTTAGAAAAAAGGAGGAGGTTAATGTTCAGCTGTATGTATTTTTTTTGGTTCTTCGATTTCTCTGGCAGATTTTGGAAATTCTTTCGTTATTGAGAACGATCCCAAGGTGGTCTCATAAAACTTTTATTCCCGAGGGTTTAGTATTTGTCGAGCAAAACTCGAAAACAGTGTAAAACTAAGCGATTTGGAGTCAGGTTTTTCGTTTTTCAAAACAAATTAACTTATTAGTTTACCTATCGAAATTATACGCAAACTTAAGGTCGGAATGTCACTACCAGTGTACAGTGTATAACTAATAAAAATTGTAAAAATGTTGAGTATATTATGTAGGTAACCTAGGTACCTACCTAATAATTTTTTCTATTTCTGAACTGAACAAACGAGAAAATAAATCTCACTAGTTCAGTCAACTGAACTAGTGGGAATAGACGCGAATGGTTCGTAAGTGTGATATTAATAAATAATTTACACTTGCAGGCTACGAATTCGACCAAAATGTCTTGTAGGAATCACCGAGTGTGATCTTCGTACAAATGTGCTGGGAAGCGAGGTCTCAATGCCGTTAGGCTTGTCCCCTACTGCGATGCAAAGAATGGCACATCCTGACGGAGAATTGGCGAGTGCTAGAGGTAATTTCAGAAATTTATTGCACACACCCAGGGTTAGTTTTGTAAAAATAGAAAATAAGTACGTAATTCATTATTTACTTTATACTTTATTTATACTGAGTTTTGAGTGAATGGAACTAAGGAATACTTATGTTTTTCCATATAAACTTTACCACCCTTTTTAACCCCATCAGAGGTTATTTTTGAAAATAAGATTATTGTTATTCTAGAACCTAAACAAAGTACTTACACCAAATTTCATCTAAATCGATTAAGTAGTTACTAAGATACGTGATAAGATAACAAACATTCACTCAAACTTTTGCAATAACAATATTAGAGGGTTTTACCTACCAATAAAACTTACCTATTATTTTTCCAACGATATCCGGAATCCATATTGAGTCAAGCACCTGTCATTCAGCGTTAGTTCCTAGCGATTTCCTCCCTTTTGCTTCCGGCGCCTCTGTCGTTTCCGGCGCCACTGTCGTTTCCGTTTTGGCGCGCAACGTGGCGACGACCGAAATGGCGGTACCACTTTTCTTCACTAAACTCACGATATACCAGGTAGATATTACCTGGATTCCGGATATCGTTGGAAAAATAATAGGTAAGTTTTATTGGTAGGTAAAACCCTCTATTATTTGTTCCGAGCCGATATCCGGAATCCATATTGAGTGATGTGTTTGTTATCTCCTGGTAGCCAAAATGTAGGTTATGATGATGCTATAATGTGTTAATTGAATAAAAGACAATGTGATAATAATACTATATTATTATTAAGCAATGAAATATAATCAGATTATGTACAGACATTAATTTCAATGTTTACCGCACTGATTTAAAATATTTTGACAATGAAACTGAATCAGATAAATTATGGTTACTCGATTGATTATCGATTTCCTTCTGGTAATACTTTCTAAACGTATGTTCCTGTTTCCAATTACTTGTTTCAAGAATTTGATCAATTGGGAATTTTTCTAGCCAGTTTAGAGACGCTACTGCCGAACGTACCGAGCCCGGCGGTGCCTCAACGCCTGCATCTTTGAGCACTGACTTGATCCAGCCTCCTATGATCGTTCTAGATGCTGGCTTCGGCTCGCCTCTGGCGGTTATAAATAATTCTGTAAGAGTACCTGATTTTCGACGATCCTGTGATGTCTTAATCAGCTGACGAATCCAATAAACGCAATCTAGGTTTCTCTTCGGATGTTCTTTTAGTCTCCAGCCTGATTGCCTGTAGTTACTGTCGTCGGTCTTAGATCCAAAAGAAGGCCAGAAGACAAGCGCGTTATCTTCGTCGATGTAGTTTTCAGCATCTATTCTCAGCAGCGTCAGGTCATGAACTCTGCGTCCCGATGCCAGCAACAGAAGTATCGCCGACCGCCTGGAAACTTGATACAGATTAGTTTTATCAGGTATATGGTTTTCTAGAAATTCTAATACATTCTTTGCACTCCAAATCGGTGGTTTAACTTTCTTTTCTTTTGACACCGAAATAGCTTTAATCATGTGTTTTATAAAAAAGTTTGATGACAGATCAGTGTTACCTGATATATTTGTAAACGTAGCTATAACAGATTTATGTACCAAAATAGTTCTGAAAGCTAAACCTTCGCTGTTGTGTAGATAGGCTAGATATCGGGCTACCTGCTCCGGGCTCGGATTTTTATACGAAATGTTTGTTGAAGTACATCATGCTTTCCATTTGTTCCAAGCTGGTCTGTAAGTATTGAGAGTAGATTTCCGCCAACTAGATAACAAGAGTGTTTTTTTTTTTTTTTTTAAGAATTGTTATTTATCGCGGACACGTGTTAACGCTACGAAAGACGACGCTATAATGAAGAAAAGTGGTATGGTACCGCCATTTCGGTCGTCGCCACGTTGCGCGCCAAAACGGAAACGACAGTGGCGCCGGAAACGACAGAGGCGCCGGAAGCAAAAGGGAGGAAATCGCTAGGAACTAACGCTGAATGACAGGTGCTTGACTCAATATGGATTCCGGATATCGGCTCGGAACAAATAATAGTAGGATATTCTATAAGATAGAGTTCAATTCGGATAGATAGATAAAACAAGACAAAATTAAAAATTTTTAAAACCCGCTGACGTTTATTGGCTTAACAGATTTTCATGAAACATGGCTAAGAACACTCGGGATAAAATTATCTATCATACAAAAAATACTAAACGAAAATCGGTTCATCCGTTTGGGAGCTATGATACCATAGACAGATGCACAGACAGACACGTTAGACTTATAACACCCCTCTCTTTTTGCGTCGGGGGGGTTAAAAACACTATTATACCACACAAACACAGGAAACAATATACCTAGAGAAAAAGCTTACTTACTACTCAATATATTTATTGTTGTCAGCGTAGAATAGAGGATGTATGTATAGTAGAAAATAGATCCAGAACTAGGCATGGAAGATTTCACGCATCACTGGTTATATCACTAGTGACAACATAAATCACGTGCCACACCAGTTACATGCATCGAAGCCGTGAGTTACTTATAACGCGAGCGTGATTTTTCACGCGGGCTAAGCTACATTACAATTCGCAGAATTCTATCGTGCGAGAGAGACAAAGCTACAGCATGCGACTGTAGCGACACCGTGCCACTAGCGAGAAGAGAGAATTCGTTTAAGTGAAATTGCATCTTATTCTCAACACCATTAGGCTTTAATTTATCTGGAGTATTTTTAAAACTTGCTTACTGCTTAGATAAATAACGCTCCGTTACAAAAACTTCATATGAAAATGAGTCTTATTTTAAAGACGTTAAGGTGCTCATTTAATGTAGGTACATGTAGGTACTTGAAATTTATAATACCAGTGATATCACGTTGTGAGAGTTTCACTTCATTTCACTCACTTGTAATCTTTACTTGTTGCTGCTGCACGTGCATGCCGCGTTTTGAGTCGCGTGTTATTTTAAACTAAGCTCACCTGAGATTGTCTGTTAATACAGAAATAAAGTTGTCGTCCTAGTGTTTTGTAATACTTACTAAGTACTTAAACATTGACAGTCCCAAGCCTGTCGAAGTATGAGGGAAAGTTCATTGAAGAAAACACGTTTTATTGTCAAAAAAAAACATCGCCGATTAGCTAAGCGATAAGTTCTGAATCATATCACTATCACTGCAACATGTAACAGGCGGAAAAAATGCACCCACTGTGATAATAATCATCACTAATGAATGAAATATAACGACCGTGATTTATCACCCGTGATATAACCGTGACAGAAAAAAATAACTTCGCGACGTGATAGTGAAATAAAAGTAGCTATAACTTCCATGCCTATCCAGAACAAATAAGTACCTACACATTTCCTACTAATATTATAAAGCCAAATGTTTGTTAAATCCATGTTAAATCTGAGTTTTTGTAACCTAGGATCTCCAAAACTACTGAACAGATCAAGATGAAATTTGGCGTACGTTTAGAGCAAAGCCTAATTTAGATAATAGGCTACTTATTCTGCCGAAAATACGTGCGCGAAGCCGCTGGCAGTAGCTAGTTACTAATATCACAGATATTATAATACTATACTAGCTAATATGTTTTCCGGGACAGTACCAAATCCACCACCTATTGCGTCTCAGGCGGGTTATTGCCTACTGCGCCACATGCGCAATGCGCCGCCACTTGTTATCTTTTCGTCCTAATTTGACCCAACTAGAGTTAAAGTTTACATTTAGGGTCAATTTATACTAGCGCAGAGTCGAAGCGCATCGAAGCGTCTATCCAAAACTGAACATAACAAATTCAACCTTAACTCCACAGCGTAACGCACACATTACTTCTGAGATTTTAAAAAGACGCGCGCGTTCTTCGGAATTCGCGCGTCTGCGCGTGAACAACGCTGATTCGCATCCGTGCGGCTTCGCTTTAGTTGTAAAGAATTTGACGCTTCGATGCGCTTCGACTCTGCACTAGTTTAAATTGACCCTTAGTTGTAAATAATTTGACGCTTCGATGCGCTTCGACTCTGCACTAGTTTAAATTGACCCTTAGTTGTAAAGAATTTGACGCTTCGATGCTCTTCGACTTTGCACTAGTATAAATTGACCCTTACGATACTATTTTCTGGTCTCGGCAGCTGCCCAAGCTGAAGGGACTATCTACACGCTGAGCACAATATCTACGAGTTCCATAGAAGAAGTGGCAGAGGCTGCGCCTAATGCCACAAAATGGTTCCAGCTTTATATTTACAAAGACCGGTAACTATATTGTACACATAATAGTGATTTTACACTACAATCTTTCCAGATCGGAAGTCTCTCTCAGTTTGCAAAGTGTAGAAAGAGATGTCTATTACATACAACGCAGAAAGACTGCTGTTAGTAATTTAGCACTCTGACGAAAAAGTAAAAGCTTGATTGAAATTTATTGCGTTGCATTTAGAACCTTAAATTTTTTCCAGGCGAAGTGTGCCTTGCCTATCTATTCATAGTCGTGCAACTCATCTACCAGCAGATGAATTACTTTTTTGAAAACTGAATTATGTACAACTTTACGAGAATGTTACCTAATTGTCTACTACAATGTATCTAAATTACTACTGAACATTTGATAGACAGATAGATAAATGGTTTATTTGGATCACAAATGGACAGCACAATATACAAGAAAATATAGACAACCTACCTACAGGTATATAAAAACTAGATTAAAACTTATGAACTTGCCGTGTGAATTGTCCTGCATTATTTATTTATTTATTTATGAGTAGGTACAAGTAATTGCTTATTTATTCTTAGAGCTAAGCTTACATTCTAAAGGTTATATACTAACTTATCCTACTCGTGACATGTAGTACCTAGGTGTGTCAGTGCTGCCAAAGATAGCTAAAACGGATCAATCTCAGCTTTATGCTGTTTTGCACCGGGGTACAAAACAGCGCTGGTTTTCAGTCTGACCCGGTCGTGGTGACACCAGGAATCATTTGCACAACTATCGAGTCAAATATGGTGGTACACTATTCTAAGACCATCGGTTAACACATGTGTTAACGCGTTCACTGCCCAGCCTCGGCGGTGCGACCCGCAGAGGCGCGCCGCCGCTACAAGAGGGTCGAGAGGCTCGTCTGCGTCTTGGGCCATGAAAGTACCTATATTAATGCAAGTAAATACTATTATTCATCCACCATTAAATAAATAAATAAATAATGCTGGACAATTCACACAGCATTATCTAGCCCCAAGCTAAGCAGAGCTTGTGTTATGGGTACTAGATAACTGATATACTTAATACAATACACTACATAGATAGATATTTTTTATTATACATAGAAAACATCCAGAACGCCCTGGACAAATGTCTGCAGATCGTACAAACATTTGTCCCGAGGCGGGAATCGAACCCGCAACCTCCTGCGTCGCAGGCAGACCTTCGCCCGCTGCGCCACAGAGGTCGTCAATTCATTCATTACTTCATTCTTATTGCAGAGAAGTAACTAGAAGTCTGGTTCAGCGAGCTGAAAAAGCAGGATTCAAGGCAATCGCATTGACAGTAGACACGCCCATGTTTGGCCTTAGAAGAGCAGATGTTCGTAATAAGTTTACTCTTCCGCCGCATTTGAGGTAAATATACATTACAAATCGGGTATTTATCGCGTTCCTTTAATTTTTTATTTTGCTGCAACGCTGTCGAAACGTTATTAAAATAAAAACAAAAGGTACCTACGCGGTGACTTTGTAGCAAACAAAAATAAATGGGTTGTTTAATGGGTCATTAATTAAACCACACATTTTCCCCCCATTAAACATTACATCATTAATAATGACCTAATGTTTGGCATGATTAAATACGTTACGTATCTAAATAACGATCGTTTGCAGATTAGCTAATTTCGGCGGAGATCTATCAACAAAGATACAAAGTACCGGAGAAGGAAGTGGATTGAATAATTATGTGAAAAACCTATTCGATAAAAACCTAACCTGGGAGGAGGTGAAATGGTTGAAGAGGTAAGATCAGTCGTGTCTACGTCTACTAGTCTTATTGCAAACTGAATAATTCTATTAAGAAAACCCCGACGCCAATTTTATTATATTTTTAGGGTTCCGTACCTTAAAAGGAAAAAAGGAACGCTTATAGGATCACTTTGTTGTCCGTTTGTCTGACTGTCTGTCCGTCTGTCAACCCCCTTTTCTCAGGAATGCTTGGAGGCATCAAGTTGAAATTAACATTAAATATTTAAGTCCGTAACCTCTTGAAGTCGTGATACAAATAAAACTTCAAAATCAACGCAATCAAAAGTTACAGCCGTTTATGTCAGAATATTTTAAAATTTCGAAGGGAATAATCACATGCACACAAAACTTATAGGGTACTTCCCGTAGACAATTATGAAATTTGGCAAGAAGTAAGGCCTTATTGCACTAATAAAGAGAAAAATCCGAAACCGTGAATTTGTCGTTTATTTACAAAAAAAGTACTTGTGATTCTCGCCATGGACCAAGACCTAAAGGGTGCGTGTAACCCGTTGACCTGGAACGATGATATTTGGCAAGAAACAAGGTCTTACAATTATAAGGAAAGGAACCCTTAATGCGCGAGTCGCGACTCGTACTTGACGTTTTATTTTAATTTATTCTGAAGAATTTAATTAAACAATCAAAACATTAGATATAACTAAAACGGCTACACTGCTTTTGTTTAAATACTCGACGAACTCGCCTTTCAAACAAAATTGAAATCCAAATCGGTTCATCCATTTTGGAAGTTACGATAGGTACCACAAAAACAGATACCTACCTATCTACACAGGCGCTACTAAACTTTTAACATGCTTTTAACAACCCTATTCTTCGGTTCAGGCCGAATGGGTTAAAATAACGATAATTCGTTTCTCTGTGCCCAGCATTACGAAGTTACCTATCATTGCTAAAGGAATCCTACGCGGTGATGATGCGTTAAGAGCAGTGGAAGCTGGATGCTCAGCTATTCTGGTGTCGAACCACGGAGCAAGACAACTGGACGGCGTCCCTGCAACGGTTGGTAGATTTCGATGCACTTAATATGCAAGGGGGTTATCTGGTTGGGTAAAATCGCAAATATTTCCAGTAAAGTTCACGTGATTTACTAATTGGATGTTTTTGTCGATAGGATGTATTGTTTTGACGCATTCTTATTATGTAATTATAAGTGATTGATAAAGCATAAGTAGGTAGTATCTCAGAACATAGAATTTATTATGTTGTCAGAAATCTATTAAATATCACACTATCACATCAGCATCACACTTCACACTAATATTATAAATGCGAAAGTTTGGATGGATGGATAGATGGATGGATGTTTGTTACCTCTTCCCTCCCAAACTACTGAACTGATCGGGCTGAAATTTTGCATACAGGTAATTCTAACCCTGGAATCAAACATACTTTTTATCCCATAAATCAGTTCCCATGGGATAGAAATCACCTAACGTTTTCATAGAAACAACGCGTGCGAAGCGGCGGGCATAAACTAGTGAAAAATAAACGAAAAAGTTGGTGTTTTCAGATTGAAGCATTGCCCGAGATTATCGATGCAGTGAGAAACCACAATATCGATGTTTATTTGGATGGTGGAGTCACCACTGGCACTGATGTTTACAAAGCCCTCGCACTTGGAGCTAAAATGGTAAGAATGAGCATCATGCTAATATAATAAAGGCCAAAGTTTGGATGTGTGTATGTTTGTTATTCTTTTACGCTCAAACGGCTGAACGGATATGGATGAAATTTGGTACCAGGATAGGTTTCTTATGGTCTCGGAATAGTCCAGTCTTCCCGTGGGAAGATAAAGTAATTCAAATATATTTATAGACGCGGGTTAACACCGCGAGATGCAGCAACCTATGACGATAATATTTTTAAATCTATCATGGTTATTAACACTAAAGTCATTTACAGTGGCATTTTTACCATGATTTGAGTTCTGAGCTTTCCAATATTTCGGAACCGTTTCATGTTCCGCCATGATCACGTAATAAATTCCGTGATCATGGCCATCATGGATCATAGCGCCAAATTTCATTTTGATCTTCGAACGGATCAAGATGAAATTTGGCGTACGTTCAGAGCATAGCCTAACTTAGATAATAGGCTACTTATTCTAGCGAAAATACGCGTGCTTAGCCGCGGGCAGAAGCTAGTGTTACATGAAAGTACGTATCAGCACATTTTTTTTACCGCGCTTGGCAGGCGGATTGGTAATTGCAGTGAAGGTGTTGAATGAAAAACACAGGCTGCCCTTCTTCTGGTAGCAAAGTGAATTGTCGTTTGCTTTGACCATACTTTGGAGATTGATGATGATTATTGTGTGTACCAAAGTTTATCTAATAATTCTACTTTCTTTTAGGTATTTGTCGGACGTCCAGTATTGTGGGGTCTAGCTGTGGGAGGCCAAGCTGGTGTGCAAAGGATGCTCGATATATTCCGCACTGAACTAGAATACACCTTTTCGATCGCAGGTCTATTGATTTTGTTTCTAATTCCTACTTGTAAATAGTTTGAAATACGGTTTATATATTATTACAAGCTTCTGCCTACTTCGCTCACGTGTCATCGATAATCGGTATATGATAAAATGTATGCTAGTTATTAAAATAACTTATAAAATCGAACCAGGAGTGCTGCAAAAATTTTTCACTTTTGGATACAAAGTTTTTTGCATACAGTGTTATCTGAATCACTGGTTTAGTTTCAAGAAATAAATAATGCTGGACAACCCACACAGCATCATCTAGCCCCAGCTAAGCAGAGCTTGTGTTATGGGTACTAGATCACTGATAAAGATAATTAGGTAATACAATACATTACATAGATAGATATTTTTTTATTATAAATAGATAATACCCAGGACACCCGCAGCAAATATTTGCAGATCGTACAAATATTTGTCCCAAGGCGGGAATCGAAACCGCAACCGTCTGGATCTGAAGTCTGGCAGACTTTCGCCCGCCGCGTCACATCGATCGTCGATAGACAATGTTCAACATTCTCGTAAATTTTATTTCGTTTGTTACAGGAACCCCGACAATCTCTGATATCACGAAGGACATGGTGCGCCATGAATCTGCTTACAGCAAGTTGTAATTAGTTTTATCTGATTCTAGCATTTCATTATTTTTAAACATGCAGTTTAGTTGCACTTGCATGTAAAGCCTCGTCTCCTGATCACTGCGCAGTACGCTGCGTACTGCGGCACAGCGCACTTGCCCCTTACCGCTGACTTCGATGGAACAAAAGACCACTCTAGAAGTTTTTCATGCGATTATGTGTCCCATCCCATGCTAAAATAATACAAGGTATGGCACTCCGACAAACAACGGTCACGTGGGCTTTCCCAAGCCTACGTCATAATGCGCTACGGTGGCTCTCAAACTTTTAGTTTGGGGAAATTCGAGATCTAAATCTAGGTTTTAGGTTTTCCATGAAATTCTTCAAATTTACTTTACATAATTTGAGCAACGCTAATGAGCTCTGCACATGGATAAATCAATTTTTCCCATGAAATGAAACTTATCCAATCGCAGGAACATTCTTAAGCCACAGATTTTTTTTTCGGGAATGAAAAGAACCTTATCTTACATCCTTTCACACTTCAGTTAGATACGGATAGAGTAACCGCCCATTTTATTTTGAACATTTATCCGATCAACAACGCGAGTGACGCACCGGGGCGCGGCGTCAATAAAAGTTTGATAGTCACCGGCAAATGAAGGTAACCTCGCTTTTTTGTGGCAACTGGCAGTGACGTAGGCTTGGGAAGATCTCGGAATGTCAAACCTTGTTTTCTTAGATCATGATGATGTATCCGACGCCGCATAGCGATTTCGCAGCGTACTGCATAGTGAACAACAGACCAAGGCTTAAGTACCTAATAAACTAAGGTCCAATTTCACCGTTTGCTGCGTTTAATTGAAACGGCGGAATCGGACATAAGTAGGTTTACCCGAGTTTATTTCAGATTACGTAAGTATTTTAAGATTTCAAATAATTAAATCGATGTAGGGCATTGAATTTGTTTATATTTATTTGTACCATAAAATATTGATAAAGATTCTTACAACATTCATTTATTTCAATAGTAGTTTTCTATAAAGATGGTAAAGAACCACGGGTGTCATGTATTTTTCTCGATGCCACATTGTTTTCGATATTTTCTGAAAGTATAAAATCACGCTTAAGTACAAGCTATTCTACCAAACAATACAAATGTTAATTTTAATGTTGTACCTTGAAATCGCAGCCATAGAGATTGATTCCCAGCTTTAACTTTTTCACGGTCTGTTTCAAGAACTCATCTTTAGTCAGTTTGTGTTTCAAAACCTCTGTGTTATCGCAAGTCTTGCATGAATTGGCTACACTAATTACGCTGTTCTCATCTTTCCGCGTCCAGTTCTCGCTCAATATTGCATCTCTTCTTTTCATATAGTTCATAAAACTGTTTGCACTTGCTCGTCTGTCTCTCACTTCAATGGTCTTTGTAGAATTGTTACTTTCACTGCGAGAATCGTTGTAAGATTGTTTTTTGTTAAAAATACTTGTTACAGTTTTTACCAACGTTGTGCAGGAATTATTGATGGCGCTGAAAAACCTTGCGCCTAAGGATCTATTGTTTATATTTTTGTCTTTGCTGTTTAAATTTTTGTCTTTTTGTGGTCTTTTCTTCGCTTTTTGTCTCTTCATTCTCAATTCCTCATATTTATTAAGTTTGGCTTCTTTAGTGCCGTTTTGCGTGTCTGCTGTTGCTTCTGCATGATTAACACTTGCAGTTTCATGTTTCGGTGTTGATGCAAATACGGGATTAAAATCCTGTGTAGTTATAGTAATTTTGTCGTCTTTCTTTGCATATGGCATTGTGTCGCAGAAACGCGAATCGTTTGAATGCGTATCATTAAAGCTTAGTGCTTGTGGGTCCTTTTTTTGTAATTTGGCATAGCTTTTGGTAATATCTCTAATTATTGGGACTTTAAATTCGTCATTTTTTAGAAATGAGAATGAAAATTCAGTGTCATTGTTACGGTTAAGTCTGCTTTTTCGGTTTATGTTTTTAAAAAGTTTCGTTACGTTTTGTACTTTGCTAATATGTGAATTTTTAACCGTCTGATTTCTTTTACTGACTAACTTTTGTTTATTTTGTACGGGTTTTCTAATCCCAGCATTTATGTCGAGTGTTGAATCATTTTTCTTGTTCTGCATTTCACTCTGTTTTAACTTGAATACCTCTTTCATTACATTTTGCATCAACACTTTAGTTTCTTCGAAGTCATTTCCTGCGCTCGTAACTTCGTTTCCCAACATCGAATCCTTTGCATCTTTCTCTATGTGCGATTCATTGCCAAGCATTCTGATATTCGAAGCAAAAGCTCTTTTCCGAGTTTCAATTCCTGCAAAAACAAGAGTTTCATCTACGTCTATTTATGTTTAATTTTAGCAATCACTTTAAATTTATCAACTGACCTTTTGCACTTGAACTGATATGGTTCAAAATGATTATTGCCTTCTGACCCAACTGTAAAACGATAACTTTGAATAGTAAATATTTTGACAAACATGAAAAAATACATAGATAGGTATTTTCGCATCAAGCATGCATGATAAACGAACATGCGTTTTACTGGGATATTTCTATACTAATATTATAAAGAGGAAAGACTTGATTGTTTGTTTGTTTGTTTGTATTGAACAGGCTCCGAAACTACTGGACCGATTTGAAAAACTCTTTCACCGCTAGGAAGCTTACTTTTCAGGGAGTGACATAAGCTATATTTTATCCCGGAATTCCCACGGCAACGGGAACTACGCGGGAGAAACCGCGAGGCGATCGTCTAGTATTTTGTAAACATGAATATGGCCTGTTACTCAGGGATATTGAAGCATTCTAATGGTGAAAAAACTTTTGAAATCGGTCTAGTAGTTTTTTGAGTTTATTCGTTACAAACACACAAAAATAATCTTTCCTCTTTAAAATATTTTTAGTGTAGATTACCTGTGATTCTGGTCCATACAAGCGTATAAAATCGCGCAGATCCGCTGGCACATTGGTTTGATGAAGAAATCCCGTTGAGGGCTTAGAGATTTGAACCACCACCGTCGTGAGAAGCTGCAAGCACTTGTCGTAATGAAGGAGATCCCTGAAAGAATGTTATTTTTTGATACTACACCTGCTCAGAAAGTTGCACACTCGATATGAATTGGGCACTTTCTAGCCTAGGTGTACAATGTACTATTTCCAAACTTAAGGTAGAAAGTACGTCATTGCAGGCGTACTAAAATGCGGGAGGGAAAAGTCCATGGAATTTCATTTCTCATGCGTTTAACGGGAGAGGAAAGTGTATGGAAATCAATTTTCTAACGTGTATTTTTTTACGCTATGGTTATTTTCATAATAGGTCAAACGACGAAGTTTTTTTTTCGAATCGAGGCCTCTTCCATATTCGGAACAATAATTTAAAAAAGAACCGTGTGAAAATCGCACATGCACGTATTTATTGCTATATTTGAGTTCACAATTTGAATTTACTCGACTGATTTTGAGGATTCTAAAACGATGACTCGGGAGAAAGTGCGATTCCTGAATCTTGTGTTTTAAGTTTCTCAAATGACACACTCGATAGGAATTGGGCTTGGGCACTTTCTCGGCTAGGTGTACAATGTACTATTGTTCCGGGTGTTTTCTATGTATGATAAAAATATCTATTTATGTAATGTACCTACTGTATTAAGTGTATCAGTCATCTAGTACCTACCCATAACACAAGCTCTGCTTAGCTTGGGGCTAGATAATGCTGTGTGGATTATCCAGAATTGTTATTATTATTCTGATTTCGTTTATTATTATTAGTAGGTACTACCTATTTAACGGAAATTTATCGCGATTATTTACATATTTTCGGTTCAGATCGCGTTAGTTTAAATATATTATTGACTAGCTGCTGCCCGCGGCTTCGCACGCGTTGTTTCTATGGAAACGCTTAAAGGTGATTTCTATCCCATGGGAACTGATTTATAAGACAAATAAGTAGCCTATGTTTTATTCCAGGCCTAGAATTATCTGTATGCAAAATTTCAGCCCGATCCGTTCAGTAGTTTTGGCGTGAAGAAGTAACAAACATCCATCCATCTATCCATCCAAACTTTCGCATTTATAATATTAGTGTGATTTAGTTTATTATGATAGACCAGTCAGTAGTAGGTAGGTAGGTACCTAGGTAAACACAAATCTCTCTAAGAAAAGTGACAAACCTTTTAAAAATCGACACACCGTTGCATTCAAGGAATAGCCGTACGTTTCGAGTGTGATTCAGCAGCAAACTTTGTAGAACGAGAAGCAGGTCAATGTTTTCTTGACTGCATTTCTCAATGCACTGAAACCGAGAAGGAAAAACGTAAGTATCATCAGCGTCGAGACGGCAGTTTATGTACCATCAGCAAAAGATCTACCTATCCAGTTTGAAACTCTTTTGCTTTGCGTTGGTTTTGGGTAACAGGTTTCAAATAACTTCTACTAACATTAGCATGCAAAAGTGGGTCTGGTCAGGTAACCCACGAAATACGAAGCTCCCATTGGTCTTTAAAAACAAAAGAAATCCAACAAGCCGGAGGTGGCAGCCGGTCACTTCACAGAAAAATCATCCTAGTGGTGCAAAGGCAGATCTTCCGTCGATGGTACGTAGACAGCGTCAGAATTAAGTAACCTCCCTGCATAAACCATGCAGGTTTAAATCCAAACCTGTGAATCGTAGGAGTTATAAAAGTCGAAAATAAATATATTTTTATTATAAGTAACATAAAAAACAGATTGAACAGATAAAAAAATCGGATTCTAACCTGCTTTGTCTTTCTGCCTGTACCTACCATATTTATCAGAGAAAAATAGCGACTTCCCTTACCGAAGGCACTTTGCGTCGCTGGGGAGTAAGAAAGCAATTTATTTAAATAGAACCTCTAACATGTGATCACAAAGCTAGATTATATTAACAGTTATTGAGTCTAGGTTTTTTGTCTCTATAGAATAGGACTTCTCGCCATGCACAATCATAAAAATAATCAACAAACAAGACCCGTCAAGTGCGAGTGTAACTCGCGCGCCGAGGGTTTCGAACGTTTGTGAACAAGTAGGTATGTACTAAAGGTACCGGTTAGAAACTACGAAATCTAATGAAGACCTAAAACGAGTAGGTACCAACCTACATTTCAGATGGATCTCTCTGCATGCTTCGGTGATGGGGTGTAGCGGTAATTTTTTTACTTTTTTTCTAAATATTTCGAAAAGTATTAAACCTACAGAAATTTCAAAAACTGTTTTGAAATGTACAAACTGATACCTTTCATATGATACCCCACTTAGTGGGGTAGCCCCCCTTTTGAAAATTGTCCCCCCTCTTTTTGTAAATTTTTCAAAAAGTGTTCGTTTTACAGACTTCTCTATATTTTTCCTGTAAAATATAGATCTATATCTACAAACGCCTCATACATTTTGAATGGATCGCTCTGCAAATTTCGGAGATAGGTGGGAGGGAACGGGTAAAATATCGAAAAATTTCAAAAAGTCTGAAATCTTTTAAAAACTGTTTTGAAATGTACAAACCGATACCTTTCATATGATACCCCACACAGTGGGGTAGCCCCCCCTTTTGAAAATTATCCCCCCTCTTTTTGACCATTTTTCAAAAAGGGTTCATTTTACAGACTATATTTTTCCTGTAAAATATAGATCTATATCTACAAACGGTCAATACATTTTGAATGGATCGCTCTGCAAACTTCGGAGATAGGGGGGGGGAATGGGTATTTTTTCGACTATTTTCAAAATATTTCAAAAAGTATGAAACCTACTGAAATTTCAAAAACTATTTTGAAATGTACAAACTAATACCTCTCATAATGATACCCCACATGACTCTGTAGGTCTCTTTTAAAATTTTGACATCTCAATTTGTATGGAAAATGTTCATTTTCATTTTTCATTTACTTTCATTTTTTTTCTTAAAATCTGTACAGGCGCACGAAATGTATTATTATTTTAAATTTCAAGTTGATAGCTGCTGTAGTTGCTGAGTCACTAAGGAGGGAAAAAAGGACAGACAAAGCGAGACCATAAGGGTTTCGAAACCGATCTTCGAAACCCTAAAAAAGGCGCAGCGCATCAGCATTGCTATACAGCGGGGCAATGTAGCGATTGGTATTGGCACAGTAGATAAATTATCTACTGTGGTATTGGTATGGATCAGTTGAGCAACCTGTAGATTGTTTGCAACCGTCTGCAGTTAGCTCAATTGTAAAAATTAGTTCTAATTTATTTCTATTATTTGATTGTAATTTTCTTAGTCAAAAAATTAGGTGGGTAGGTATTCCTTTTACAAAAAAACAAAAAAAGGTTTGAAATAAAACTTAACTAGTGGTCGATTTCGTGCTGACTATTAAATATCACAAAAACTTAAAAAAAAAACATTATGCTTCAAGCAAAACTAAACAATGCAATTTAATAAAAATAATCGAAATAAATAATTTTCTTACTCTATCTGTATTCGAGTGGGATATCAGACTACGATACTTATGGTGGACTAATAGTAATTATTTACCTACGTGACTAAAAGTGCTGACTGTAGGTACACCGGAAATCGGCAGAACTCTGGGTGACTCTGGTATAAAGCTTGTCGCATACTTGAAAAGTACCGCTGCATCATAATAGCACAAAAATGTGCATTCAAAGATGGGCTTTATGTGAATAACTCGTTACGTTTAAGTCAGCACGAAATCGACCACTAGTTTCGATTGTTCTCTTACCACAGGAACCAGGTGTGAGCAATAGCTTTGATTAACTTCGCATTCACTGCAAGCCACGGCTGTGCATTGGCATAAAGCCCTCCAGGTATCATGGTACTGAAACAAACCATGCATCATCAAATGTTGTTAACATGCTCCAAAGGCCGTAGTTAGAGGAAAAAGCCTCTGTATCGCTGTGAAGGTCTGCATAATGTAGTGTATAAGCCCCGCAAGTTGAAATTGCGATTGGTGGCCATCTTGGTGACGTAGTTGACGTCGCACCGTCAGCACAATAGATAAATATACAGTAATCCGACTCCATACTAGACCGCCTGAAATTCCCTTATTTTTTCCTACCAACTTATTTTGCGGTCTAAATGTATTCTACATTAATTATAAAAGACCTAATTTTGGTACGGAACCCTAAATGTGCGAAGTCGACACGCAATTGGCCTTCGCTTTCTCGCTCAACTGTAGGTATAAAGTTCAAAGAGACGGCTGAGTTCATTCTACTGTATATTTATCTACTGTGTCTGTACTTTTTTGCGACGGATGACGTCACGCAGCTGTTATTGTGACAAGGTTCCATCGCAATATCAACTTGCGGGGCTTATACACACCAAAGTCGGCGGGCCGTCGACCAGTTGACCACTGTCGGCTGCCTAAAGTCTCTTGTCGAAGTCGAAGCGAAACCTTAAGCTGGGATCCCTCGCATCTTCACACAAGATGATCTTAGTTAGAGCGAAGATACAAACTTACAGGATCTTATGTATAACTAGCTTTTGCCCGCGGCTTCGCACGCATATTTTCGGTACCTATATTAAGTAGCCTATTATCTAAGTTAAGCTTTGCTCTAAGCGTACGGTATATTTCATCTTGATCTGTTCAGTAATTTTGGAGATAGGTAACAAAAATTCAGATCTTACAAACTTTCGGAACTATAATATTAAAATAGGAATTCCTAACTGAAGACTCAATTCCTACATCTGTGGCGTTACAATACAGTAAATAATATCATATAGACCTGTTTCTCAGAAGACACATCAATGAGGTAACATCATTGAGACACAGTACCTATACAATATCCATAAATACACTAAAATGTCGCACCAACTCACCTGTAGCAGTGTCGCCGACTTTAGTGTGTAGATTCTGTCCGTCCATCTAAGACGCAGAAGGTTGCGGGCTTCGATTCTCGCCACGGGGCATAAGTTAGTAAGATCTGCAAATATCTGTTCCGGGACCGGGTGATTCCTATATCTGTCCCTATTAGTACCTAGTATTACAGTAGTTAGTGATTATGATCCTATTAGTAGTTAGTATGTTCCTACTTAGGCCTCTACTTAAGTAGGAACATAATTCGTATTGAAGTCATACCATCATGCAATTAGTAAACATCTCGCACATCGTCGACAAACAACCGCTGACCCTGGTCATCTTCCGCGCGTACAGAGCCAGTGCTTTCTTCCTGGACGAAATGTCTTCGGCGTCACAATACAGCAAGGCAGACAGGAAGTTCAATGCTTCGCTACACTTGGCGGGTAGGCCCCTTGATAGCACGTAGTGGATTTTGTCGTATACTGCGTTGCATTTGATAATGACATCAATGTTAGCTCCTTTCTACAACAATTCAATTGTAAGTTTTTAAAAACAAAATACGCGCGAAGAATGTATTATCCCAAGTGTGAAGGTCGATCATAATATGGCATCAGAGGCATGAGTAGGTACATAATGCCAATCCTTACATTAAACATCAAGTGAGCAGACAGAGCTGAAAATACTTTTAGCTGTAAGCTGATGTCATTGGTAACATTCAGAAGTTCTAGCAGTCTATTCAGATCCAATTTGTCGGTACATTTCGTCGTCGTCGTTGATATGCTCTGAAACCCGGTTCTGTGTGTCTAAAACGAACAAATCATTATGTAGGGATTCATTTTTATTTTTTGATACCTAGTAATTTTTGATTTATTAATTCAAGTACATATTTTTACAAAATTATTCTCGATATTCGATTTGTGTTTGGCAAACCTTCAACGCAAAACTCTGACTAGTGAGTCTAGTAGCTTTCTGCAAAAATGAGCAATCAGACATAGCGAAAATAGCAGTTGCATTCATTCATAAATACAGAAATCCGAAAAATAATTTTATTAGTCACCAAAAGAGAAATCAATCACCACACAAAACATTTAAAATTGGCGGTATGATACAAGCCAATTAAAAACGGCCACAGATACTATAGTGTTATTGGACAAATACAAAAGTAGGGACGCACTTACCGGAAATCTGAACGGTTGGCTCTTCATTAAGGCATGTGTACGGCGGCACCCTAATACACATCTACACATCATTCGTTCTTGTGCAACATGAATGTCAGAGCATGAATGTGTGAAGTCAGGTGACAAGATTTATGTCAATGTCAACGCCATCCATAGCAAATGAAAACATCATAACCTCAAAATCTAAATTTGTTTGTTAGATAGAATTGTTCTGTGGGTGGTGGTGTTGTGTTGATGGTTGTTGTTACGTTGTTACCGAAAATTATTAAGTTTTGGGTGACTATTTTGGCTAATCGAAATGGATGTAGGCGAGCTTCTTTCGTTTAAGGTAAGTTGGTTACGCACACTGCCAGACGCAACCCACAAACACCGTAAAAGTTGTTGTATTACAAAAATGAATCCTATATTTCATATTGTTATAATTTATCTAGCCCGTTCCAACGCCTAAAAGACCAAATGAAGACGACAGTGGCGATTCCGATGAAGAGCCGTCGCGAGCGATGAAAATGCGCCGGCTGGGCAAGCAACCAAGAGGGGAGCATACCATGCAGCAGCTAAGCCAGTCACTGGTCAAAGAACCCACGATTACTGATAAAGAACGGGAAGACATCCTCAGATATGTAGAGACAGAAGCCACAGAGGTAGACCCTAACAAATATTATTATCATAGGTAATCCAACTTGCAGAAGTTGGCAATTGCTGATTATCCTAAAAGCATATTACTAACCATTCTTTTAATGCTTAGCTAAAACGTTTGACTATTCCAGGGTGAAGTTTTAGATGACACTGCAGTTAAGAAATTGGTTCTAAATTTTGAGAAGAAAGCATTAAAAAACAGAGAGATGAGGATAAAGTTTCCAGATCAGCCTGAAAAGTTTATGGACAGTGAACTTGATCTACATGAGGCTTTACAGGTGAAAAGTTATATTCTACAAAGCCATGCTAGTATTAACTTTTGTAGAGTAGGTACCTCTATTAACAAAGAAAATTACTATAAAATAATAGAAACAAATTATAACCAGTATAATACAATTAATGAAATTGAGCTAACTGTAGACTGTTGTAAACAATGTACATGTAGCTGAACTGATCCATATCAATACCAGTCGGAAGTGTCCCCAAGACGCTGGCTGGATTGCCTCACTGTATGGCAATGGTGATGCGCTGAATACTCATTCCATTATTTTCATTCTAGGAACTAAGTGCAGTAGCAACAGTGCCTGATCAATACCCATTGCTTGTGGACTTGAAATGTGTTAACTCACTTCTGGAATTACTGTCACATGACAACACAGATATCTCAACCAAAGTGGTGAATCTTTTACAGGTATTCAAAAAACTACTTCAGTTTTTACTTAAATTTTATTGAGGTAAAGTAAAATGAAATAATAAATAAAAATAAAATAAAAAGAAGTTTATTCATCAAAACTATATCTAGGTTAGAAAATGATCTTAAATCTTATAAGTACTTTTAATTACTTGGACACTTGATAGATACAAAATGAAGAACATTTTTGAAATACAAAGAAATTACGTAGGTGATGTGATTATGATGAAAAGGTTAAGGACTCAGCTTCTTTGATTTTAAGTTCCGCCTGGAAAATGTCCGCTGTTGCTACAAAGTGTAGGTAGTAATGATGGTACCTAGTAAAGCACAGTGTTACACTTTTATATCTAATCAAATCTTTAAAATACAACAAGGCCAAAAAGGATTAAAATAATAAATAAATAATTCTGGACAATTCACACAGCATCATCTAGCCCCAAACTAAGCAGAGCTTGTGTTAAGAGCACTGGGTAACTGATATACTTAATACAATACAAAACATAGATTACACACTTTTAAACAAACTGATTGGGCTTGATATAGTGTTCAATATAAATGTAATCATTTCTGTACAATTCCAGGAGTTTACAGATGTGGATATCCTCCATGAAAGTGAGGAGGGTGCGGAAGAGCTAATCAATGCGCTTGCAGAAGCTGAGGCACCGGCGTTGTTGCTTCACAATTTAGCCAGGCTTGACGAGCAAGTGCCCGATGAAAGGGACGCTGTGCACAACACATTGGGTATTGTGGAAAACATAACAGAGTTCAGACCCGAGCTATGTACAGATGTAGCTAAACAAGGCTTCATGCAATGGATACTGAAAAGACTCAAGGTAACAAACAACTGATTTATACTATTCTAATATTATAAATTTAGAAGTAATTCTATCTCTCTGTTATCTTTTTTTATTTGGATTCACAATGGATCTTAAAGAGCTACCTGGATTCACACTAGCGCCACCACCTTATTTTATCATAATAGTTATGTTAAAAAAAAGATACTATGAAAACAGAGTTTGGTGGCCACCAAGAGCAACTTACTTACAGAGGCATTAAAAAACTTATGATAGGTTTGAAAACGTAATAATAAGATGGGAGAGCTAGTGTGGGTCGGGCTGGCGTGGTTGTATGCTGCACCCAGCGCCGCCACCTATTCATAATATATATATACACTTGCGAGCTTTAAAATGGAATCGCTTTCATCGCGAGTTGATCAAAACAATTTTTTTACAATTTATGTACAATGAACTTGATTGTGGTATATCATTTGTAAGGTAATTTTGTTACCTTTCAAGTGATATCAAGAAGATTTAAAATTAATTAAATTGGCTACCTAAATTTTGGGAATTATTGCAATAGGTCGAAGTTGCATCTATCGGCTTCTATCGGCGCCGGAGCTGGATGAGCTGGATTTCTCCCTCGTATCCGCTGTTTTAGCTCGTCCCACATATGCCAGATTGGGTTCAAGTCAGGAATAAGGGCTGGCCAGTCTAGTGTGAGAATGCCGACATGGAAGACGTCTGTCGGTACTGTCTAATCACTGCTGCGGTGTGGCAGCGGACATTATCGTGCATTAAATCAAAATTTATCGTCGCCAATAAATCCTGCGTAAGGGAAAACATAACTTAACTCATAGTTCACTGCAAAGAAATTGTAAAAATTAGTCTTGAACAACCCTTGAAGCGATTCTCTCCAGTTTAAATCTAATCCAGTTTAAAGCTCGCAAGTGTAGTTAGCTTATAATTTATAACGTTAGCAACAAGAATTTTCAAATATTATTATACCTACAGTTTGTTTATTTTTTACATTTTATTTTAAATATCCATTATACAATTTTTGTTTACCTATCATAAGCTTTTGTTTAATGCCCTTAAAAAAATCCTTCGATTAATGTAATTATAACAAAGAAAAGAGGTGAGGCGGTTTTATGCATCAAACTAGCCACAGTTTGAGGCGTACAACCGCCTCAATGAAATTAGCCAAAATTATGGCAAGGATAGATAGATATATCCCAGGATAGATGGTATCCCAGGATATTATATCCTTCCCTGGGGTAGCCCAAAAACAAGCGCTGGTTTTCTAGGGTAAATTATTTTTATCCCAGAAACACACGTGCGAAACCGCGGGCGCAAGCTACTAATTTTTCATTTATTTGCAGATGAAAGCACCTTTTGATGGAAACAAATTGTATGCAACGGAGATCCTATCGATAATGTTGCAACACACGCCTGAAAATAGAAAACTACTTGGCGAGCTCGATGGCATTGATGTTCTGTTACAACAACTTGCGGTAAATCCTATATTTATCCTAATCCTAGCTGACTCGGCGAACTTCGTACCGCTCTCACCTTTTAAACCTTCCCTGAATAAGCTATCCTGTCTTTCAAGTTGGATCAAACTGCAAACGGTGTGCAATTTAATTTAAAATCGGTTTAGTAGTTTAGGAGTCCATCGCGGACAAACAACGTGACACGTGATTTATATACAATGTGTCCGGTCACCGGTGTCGGAGACTTTGGGGGGTGAAGTACGGTAAATTTTATCGACAAATCACTATCCCTATTTTTTTTCTCTCTCTCCATGATAAAATGGCAGCCATTTTGTTTTCTGTTGCCTCGAAGCACGGGTGCTAGTACTGATTAAGGTATAGCTACCCATGTAGAGAAAACGATCATTTGATCATTTGATAGCCAATAATGTAGATATTATATGTGTTTCGAAACGGACAGCATGGTTTGAAGAACTGCATTTGAAATATGGATGTATATATATGTCTCTATGGTAGTTTTCTTGGGAATAATGCCTTAGTTCCTCCGTCAAAGTCATAGCAGCAAGTGTCTGTCATTGTGACTGTCAATGTCAACTCATAGCGTTTGAAATTTTCAGCGGTGTATGCGGAAAATTTTGTGTTTTTATGGTTTTTTTTGGTGAAAAAACGATGTTTATGGTGAAGTACAAGCATTTACTTTGTGCAAAATTCGTGCCCATCTCTCCGAGTTATAATCCCGACCACTGGCTATGAGGTAAGCGTGGAAAACTCAATCACGAGCCTGGCACAAAGTTCCCATCGGATGGTACCTAATACTTTGTTTATTCATGTCGCCGGCACCATCAGGCCGGCCGGTACACGCACGAGTGTGATCCTCTAGTACAGTTTGTCTTATCAAGTTATTGCGATAATAACCCAGGTTGAAGTACATAACCTATAGACGGAAGGTGCGGTGGCACCTTTTAGCACCCTATAAAGATCATGTTAAATCATTTTGCAATCTCTAATTGAGTGTTACAAACATACTTTTGATGAAAAGATGATGATTTAGTAACATGACTACTATTATAAACAGATTTATGTGCATGTAATAGGTATGAAATAATTGCTTGAAATAAAAACATCATTGACACCAAAGTTTGGCAGGGCAAGACATACAAATGCCTACATAAAAAACATATCGAAATCTTCGTAGGCTACCTGGTAGTACCTACCTACCTGGTTTGGTAAATAAAAAGTTGACACATTAATGCTAAAAGCTGTCATACTAAACACTTGTAGGATTGTCAGAAAAATCCTGCAAAATGAACGACCTAGCACCTGAAGTGCACTTGCCTGAGGCCCATGTGCTTTGTTTTTTACCGGTTTTTCACAGAGAAGATTAAACCTTAGCACAATAATAATAATCATAATAATAAGTCCCCAGGTTCGGTTTGTACTGTTAGGGGCAGAATCACCACTTTATTTTGAAGAATCAGAATTTTGCTACATATTTCATTGTTACTGGCAGACAGAGTACAGAGAATATATCAGAACAAGAGCTGATTTTTGACTAACTAATCTATATTGTATTGGAATTTAAATATAATATTATGAAAATGCCATAAGTAGGTATATAATTATAGCTTTCTTTTGCTTAAATTATTTAAAGAACAGTACCTACCTTATAACTATTAAGTTAAAAGGTTCTGCAAATTGACCTTTCACATTACAGCTTGTAAATAAAGTTACCTGCAGGTATGTTTAACACTTACTCGGAGTAAGGTGCCAAACATAAAAATACTTTGTAGTCTCTCATAATATGTTACTTTCATTGCATTGAAACTGAATATTATGCTCTAGATCATTGTCATGGTGATCTCCGACATTTTGAAGTACCTATCTAAAACATGACTTACTTCCAAGATCTGTTGACACCAGTTGGAATGAACATCACATATTGAACCTAGTTTCACATTCCCAGAATCATAGGTTATTTCCACAGTTGTTTCCTATGGCTTTCATAGAACAACTTTATTTAATAGTAAGTACCTAAAATTAGTTCTATTATTGACCCCGTATTATTCTGAAAATCATTTAGACCCAAAGTATGAAATAATCAAAATACTTACTATCAAAATTAAATTCTCTGCAACAAACTAAAAATGATCAAGACAAATACAGATTACTATTATTAGCCTAGGATGTCCAACAGCAGGGCAATGGCATTCCTTTCAATTAAAGATAAATTCCTACTGCTATTTTGTTTGACTTAGTGCAACTCACTTCAGGTGAAGGTTAGTGCTCACCAACACACCATCAGAATCTGGTATATTAAATTTTTATTACAATATTCACAAGTCACAAGAGTCACAAGAGCTCAAAGTTTTTTCTTAGTTTTGTTAATTAAGTAGCAGAGGATCATTACATAATTATTTGGTTTACAATAAATACTTTGAAACCTCATAGATAACCAAACCTTCACAGTTGGTTTCACTCGGATGTGATCCACTTTTGACGAGATGCATCGGATGCACTCATTTGAACGAGAGGTTCCAGTCAGGTGGGCAATGACCCTATCAAATATCTGACACTCAAGCCAATATGTGGGACTATACCATTTCATACCGGTAAACGAAACTTATTATTTTAAGTATAAAATAAGGGAAACTTTATCCTATCGTCAGAAACAATGTAACTGGAACTAATAATGGTGATGTTCATGAGAGAGTTATGTTATAGTTTGGCCAACTAACAGTCAAATAATCAACATAATACCGGTATGGTACTTATTGCCCCTGGCCTCGGAGGCTATATCCTAAATTAGGGGCCATCGCATGCTTACTTGGGCTAGGCGATGATGTTATTGGAGCTGTCTTGACGACGATTCAGGACACTACTACGGCAGCATGCCTCTCGGGGAGGTATAGCGGCATGGCCGTCTGCCAGCCAAATAATCTAAACAGAGTATCGGAACGGTACTTATTGCCCCCGGCTGCGGAAGCTGTATCCGGAACATGGGGCGTGGCATTATAGACATCAAATGAAGGCTATTACAGTAAAATAGTACAATACTTCTCATTATTATATTTCTTCTCATATTAACCAAGTGTGCCTTTTGCTCCTACGGCTAATAAATTTATGAGTGTGAGTATTACCCCATTCATGGCCTGGACTCTGCGGTGTGACCCGCAGAGGTGGCGACTCTGGTGCCCCGTTGCTAAACCTGATAGGTTAAACTAGCAGATGGACACTAACAATGTTAACTCCAGTGCGGAGGAGATAAGGATGCAATTTTTCGTTAAGCCTTCAATGGCTCGAATGGTACTTAAATACCTCTGGCCTCGGGGACCGTATTTAAAAGAGGTTTCCTAGGTGACACTTCATGATCATCAGCCTATATTAGTCCACAGCTGGCTATAGGCCCCGCTGGCACTTGGTCTTAAAAGCGATACCTCGCTATAACAAGGTCAGGTCGACTTTTATAACACCTTCAGTCGAAGTGTGATCAGTCTTGTCTGAATATACACGTCGCCCTCGGAGACTGTATCCGGATAATGGGGCATACATACCAGGCGATTTACGCCCCAACAAAGTGACCGACATTTTGCCAATATATTCGAGCCTGAGAGGATAGCACACAATCTATGATAATGCTTCTGGCTTATACATTTTAAATCTTGTATTGAGGTTCTGTCTGAGCTCCTTTAATGTTCTCTCCCCAGTGAAGTCCCCCCTCAGATGGAGACACTGGAACTTTTGGTAAAAAAGTGTGGGGGGGGAAGGGGGGTTAGACGGTACGGTGAAGTAGACAAGTGGTAAGACTAGGCACGTCACCCACTGTCCTGTATCAGATTGTCCATCATTATCACCAACCAAGGTACCATTACCCTTTACCGTCGGATATGACGTGGTTCTCCGCAATTAGATATATATCGTCTAGCGGGAACACCATGGAGTTATGGTGTCAGTGGATTCATAACCAAGTATTTTTCATGAAAACAATAACATACCCAAGCAGACACCTGTTTTGGTGTTTTCTGCAACTGGACCTGATTCAAGTACTTATGTTGTTCAGTTCAGAGAACTAAAAAGCTATATGTAGATATCATTAACTACCATCTTTATATTACATAGAAATACCGATAATTACACAGCAATGGTTATAGCGAAATAACCCCTTGTAAATAAGTTATCGATAGGGTCAGGTGGGGTAATTATAAGACACCCGATATTTTGGGTAAAAATAAGACACTTAAATAAAGCTAAGAAAAAGCTTACATTTTAAATCAGTTTTCAGTTAATAACAATCCTTAGGGTTTATTTTATAACGTCAATAATTTTTATGACCGTACCTCATAGTTTTATTAGACTTTTATAACATTTTGTATTTTGTGTACAATTCAGGCACGAAAACTTTTTTCAGACGTCTGCGAACTTTTGTTGTGGTCGCTCTCATATAACTCGCGCGTGTACTTTCCTGCCCCTCGCGCACGCGGGAGGGGTAAAACTATCGTGCGTAGGCGGCCATTTCAGTCTGCGATTCGCCAGCGCACGGAGCGGATGCATTACTTTTGGGGGAAAATATAAGACAGGTCTGAGGGAAAATATAAGACACTACGGAGTGTAAAAATGAGACAGCTGCCCATAGCAGCAAATCATGATGCCGAGGAACTACGTGCCAGTGCCAAAGTCCTATACCAAATTGATGTTGAGCGAAGCCCTAGAAGGCTTTGTGAGGTACAGAGTGGTGAATTATCCTTCAGGGAAGTCGGATAGAAGTATAGCCTAAATAAATCATTAATATGGCGCAAAATTCACAACCTCAACAATCCGAAGCAAGGAAGAGTATTCGCAAAGACGAAATGATCATAAAATTGCAATCTCCGAAAAACATGTTCGATATCGATCTCGAAAAATATAATTTTAAGTAGTTTAAAAACGTCTCATAATTACCTTTCCTCTTAAGATTTTTTTATAATTACAAATTTTGATGTAACCATTCATTTGGTGCTGATATTTTGATCTTTTAGATACATAAGTATTACAACTAAAACATTTGTGACTTTATTTTATGTTCTAATATATAATATATTACCATTCCAAAGACTATAAGTGCCGCAAAATATTGTCTATAACTGAATTTCCAAAAAAGTAATACCAAATAAAAACATTTCCTACTTTTTGAATTATATTTTCGTATTAATTTTTCCCGCTCTGTCTCATGACAACCCAGCCAGTTCAAAATTACTTAAACTATTGAAGTAATAAGCTGTCTTGTTTTTACACTACGGTGTCTTATATTTACCCCAAAGTAGCGGTAAAATATAAGACACACATTTTATCGTTTTGTGATACATAGATAGCAATTTACAGATAACTGGTAGCAATTTATTGTAGGAAATTAGGGAGTGCAAAATGCAATTGCTTGAAAGATAGTTAAAAATAACTTTGTCAGTCTTAAAACTTAAAAGTTTACCTTTTTGTCTCATATTTACCCCACCTGACCCTACCATAACATATTTTATTTTATATTTGTAATGTAATAATGTTAAAAGTCCTATTTGAACTAAATGCAATTAGTATGGACAGTTAATTAAAGATATACTTATGAAGTATGTTTATGTGAATCCCAGATCTCATAATAGCAAGATCAATTAAATTTATTGATTCTAAAAATGAGCACATTACCAAGCATGTGATCAACAAATAAATCCTGAATTAGATAAAATTAAAACTATCACATTCAAACTGAAAATATTCTACTAAGCAGAATTCCATTCATTGAAATATTAGACCTTGCATTTTAGAGCTTGCATTTTAAATCAGCAAGATTTTATGAATACCATAATCCTATTTAATAAATTGATGAATCTAAATGGTCCATAGTAAAGTTTCAAATAGAAACCAGAACTTTACTCATTTAAATAATGAAATACCTATATTACCTATACATACAATATTTTCATACTTAGATCACTGCCTTTTACCCAGTTTATGACAGTTTTAAACATTGTCCGGCCCCACGAAGCGATCTGCTGTACAGCGACAGAACTGCGGCGTCACCGGCTGCCACTATCCAGACCTAAGCCCCAACGAAGTGACCTGCATGACGGCGCACAATACAACTGCAGAACGGCGTCGCCGGCTGCCACTATCCACATCCAAGTGTACATAAATGTGCTTCAGGGGCACTTTGTGTGATGCTAAGTATCGTTGATTTCTGATCAATTAGATTTGATAAATACTCAATATTTTGTTTTACACAACTTTAAAGTCTTAGAAGTTATGTCCTAAGATCTTTGACTTTGTTATTTATGTATTACATGTTAGTACCTACTTAGTTACATGTCATACATTTTATTTTCACATAGCGTTTGTCCGTCTTTCACCAGCAGATAACAAACAGGTCTTCAAACCATGCTGTCCGTTTCGAAACACATATAATATTACCGTTTTGCACAAAAACAAAACGGATATTATGTGAGTGGAGAAACGGACAGCATCAGCAAGGTACTTGCTGGTGTTGATGACACTATGAGTTGACATTGACAGTCACAATGACAGACACTTGCTGCTATGACTTTGACGGAGGAACTAAGGCATTATTCCCAAGAAAACTACCATAGAGACATATATATACATCCATATTTCAAATGCAGTTCTTCAAACCATGCTGTCCGTTTCTCCACTCACATAATATCCGTTTTGTTTTTGTGCAAAACGGTAATAATAAAGTTGTCATTGTTAACATTGTTGATTTGTCGATAAAATTTACCGTATTTCACCCCCCCCCAAAGTCTCCGACATCGATGACCGGACACATTGTATATTAAGACTAGCTGCGCCCCGCGGCTTCGCACGCGTTGTTTCTATGGAAACGTTTAAAGGTGGTTTCTATCCCACGGGAACTGATTTATGGGATAAAAAGTAGCCTATGTTTGATTCCAGAATTAGAATTACCTGTATGCAAATTTTCATCCCGATCCGTTCAGTAGTTTTGGCGTGAAGAGGTAACAAACATCCATCCATCCATCCATCCAAACTTTCGCATTTATAATATTAGTGTGATTATACAAAGCGAGAAACCTACGCAATAGCGCACTCAATCATGTGTAAATTTCGATGCTAAATTTAATACAAACAATGCTATTAAAACTATCGTGGTTTGACGAATTCATTACGGGTGTACGCGGCTCACGTCGCGGGCATAACGCGCGCTCATGCGTTGCTGGCTCTCCGATGCGGAACGCGCGCGTCTAGAACCGCATTCACCCGGAAGATGTCCCTCGTTAAGGGATGAAACGTTGGTGTTCTTCCAGCACAAATAAGGTTCATAGTTACCCCGTAAGAGCTCGTTCCCACTATGTCGTCTGTCGGATTCCGATTTTTATCGGGTGTCGGCGCCTCTGTTCACACTAGTCGGCTGTCGGCCACGACCGCAGCTGGTGCCATTAAACGACAGTCAAAAAGAGGCTTCTGTACACGATGGACGTCGACGAAGCTTTTGTTGTGTTGTGATGTATTATTCACTCAGTCAGTCGGCTCAGTGGAGAGTTTTTTGGTGCCAACGATGACGATAAATATTAAGTCAAATTTTTTTGTAATGTAGATCCTAATCTAACTATGTTTTTAAAGATGATGCATGTAGATTAGTCACATGATGTTCATAGTCTTTTTCATTGTACTATTCCACCACTATCCGTGAAAACCTTCAATAAGCTTTCTGGTACTTATTAATTTGTAATTACCCTAAATAAATAAATAAATATTTGTGGAGGAAAAGCGGGTTAGCGTAGTAAACAAAGAATGCTGTTATGATTTTTTTCAGTGTTACAAATGACGAATGAAAGGTCCGCGGACCGTCGTCCTGGTTAGGAGAAAGTCTGGCACTCTAGTTCGCCCGGTGGTGCGACTGTGCCCTTTGTCAACTCAATGATTAGAATAGCTATGTACCTACCAATATTGTATGATACTCATATCACACTAATATTATAATTGCGAAAGTGTGGATGGATGTAAAGATGGATGTTTGTTACCTCTTCACGCCAAAACTACTAAACAGATCGGACTGAAATTTCACAAACAGCTAATTCTAATCCTGGAATCAAACAGGCTACTTTTATCCCATAAATCAGTTCCCATGGGATAGAAATCACCTTTAAACGTTTATAGGAACAACGCTTGCGAAGCCGCAGGAATAAACTAGTATTATTATAATTGATAAATATCTGTGTTATAGAGTTTCAGTTTAAATGAACCACTTCCACCTATTTAGATATCCCCCATCATGGTGTTATCCGATGGCCGAATTCTGCTAACCAATCGCTGTATTATGACAATGGTATCGTCGTAGAATCTCTATATATATGAACAGTGCGTGCGGTGCTATTTGCATGGAAATATTGATAGATTGGTTTTAACCTTGACACTTATGTTATGACACGCGTCCCTCCACATGTAGTTTCTTTCATCAAAGGGAAAATGCCAATGTGTTATTCTAAGACCATTGTTATGGTTAAGCTATTAATTTATTGGATTAATGCCTTTTCTCGGTTAAATTTAAAATAAAATAAATAAATAAATAATGTTGGACAATTCACACAGCAATATCTAGCCCCAAGCTAAGCAGAGCTTGTGTTATGGGTACTAGATAACTGATATACTTAATACAATACACTAAATAGATAGATTCTTAGAAATTAGAAATTATCCAGAGTGCGAGGATTACGCACTATAATAACAAAACCTTAAATAGATAGATATTTTTTATTATACAACAAAAACAATGCTGTTATGATTCTTTTCAGTTTTACAAAAGACACGACCCGTCTGGCGCCGAAGAACAAGAGGCTATGGAGAACATGTTCGATTCCCTGTGCTGTGCGCTCATGGAACCAGCTAACAGAGACCGGTTCCTGCGCGGTGAGGGTTTGCAACTCATGAACCTTATGCTGAGGTATTAAAGTTTAGTTTCAAGTCTCTTTGTACTTCTGTGAATTATTCCAATAGTGTCTACGCACTGTACATATTTACTTGTTTCTGGACTGGTTTCCGCAACTAGGTCAGAAGTGGGTTTCTGCGTATCGAGTTGGCTGCTAATCTAACCAGCCGATGCATTTCCGCTGGAATGCCAGCATTTCCTGGCGTTCCAGCATTTCCAGGGAAAGCCAGCAGCTCGCTGACGCCGGTGCTTGCCTCTCTAGGCGTCCTCGGTGTCCCGAGGTAGTGTAGTGGTTGAGACATACTAATTTGATCTGTCTATAATTCTAGAGAAAAGAAGATGTCCCGGAATGGTTCGTTGAAAGTACTAGACCACGCGCTGGCGGGGCCCGACGGAAAAGACAACTGCAACAAATTCGTCGATATTCTAGGTTTACGCACTGTGTTCCCGCTTTTCATGAAAACTCCTAAGCGGAAGAGAGTGCTGACTGTCGACCAGCATGAAGGTATACCTATACTATCATATTGATATGATAAATGCGAAGTTTGGATGGATGGATGTATGTTTGTTAATTCTTAACGCCACAAGAATATGAAATTACTTTTGAAAGCGTACATTTCTACAAACAACATTCATAAAGAGTTGCCAGTTTACAGTAAATTTTCGTTTATTGATAATTAATTTCGACTATTTTTGGTCGGATTTGTACCTATTGACATCCACGTTTTCAACAAAATATAATTGCTGAACGCAAGGATCAAGACCGTTTGCGTAAAAAGTTTCGTAGTTTGACGAATTATTGTTTATTTGTTTAGTAACTAACACGATTTTCATATACCAATTACACTAGCTACTTATGATGAAAAAACATAATTTATCTAATCTAAATTAAAATTATTATAAAAATAGTACAGATTTTTCATTGAAAATTATATAGTATTCGAACAATGAGGCAAATAAATTAATTGAAATAATAAATAAGATGTTCATAATATTAACATGATTAATACAAATGTAAGAAAAAAATTGGTTGTCTGTAAAGTCGGTTTACTGACGATAGTTGAACGTGACAACGCAGACGCATCGCTCACTCTAGTAGGAGAGAGACGGATGTTGAGCGCTCTCGCTTGCACTTCAAGCCTTACATGGAACGCCTCAGAGCGAGGTAACGCCGAATGAGTCATGTTTTTTCGTGCGTGCAGCCGGCTCTATCGAATTATAAGACGAAAAAAACAAAAAAAATGACCAATGATGAATGTGACCGTGCCCTTGCACAGCGCGCTTTTGCCCGTAGTGTGCAGGGACGCAGACCGGATGCGCCCTGATGAACTCCCTCGATAAGTGATGAAACGTTGGTGTTCTTCCAACACAAACTAGGTTCGTAGTTAACCCGCTTACATTCATTATGAATTTGCCTAGGGTGCTACGCAAATAAGTGCCCAATGATAAATGACCTACTCATTCACCTGCTACCACAGATTCAGTGAACAAACCAAGCCGCAAACGTTTCTTTTTTCTTGCAGATTTTTTTAAATTTCCGTACAAGCATGCCTTATTAGTGTTTTAAGCCATCCCAAACTTGGCGACCTCTTGATGTAAGCCTCCTATTCTCGCCCCACCAGACGGCAACACAAGGCGATCGCAGTCAATGACCGCGCTTTCATAATAAATAATAAGGTAATATGAGTAATAAAAAAAATCTGCATAAAAAGAACTGTTTGCGGCTTGGTTTGATCTCTGAATATTATTCTGTGGTAGCTAGCTAGTGAATAACCTCCTTCAGTATTGCGTACTAAGAATAACACCCTATACGAGTATATACTTATAACACCCCATATATACTTATAACACCATATATATACTTATGATCTATACTAATATTATAAAGAGGAAAGGTTTGATTTTTTGTTTGTTTGTTTGTTTGTATGAATTGAATTGGCTCCGAAACTACTGGACCGATTTGAAAAATTCTTTCACCGTTAGGAAGCTTACTTTTCAGGGAGTGACATAGGCTATATTTTATCCCGGAATTCCCACGGGAACGGGAACTACGCGGGTGAAACCGCGAGGCGATCGTCTAGTAATATTATAAAGAGGAAAGATTTGATTGTATGTTTGTTTGTATTGAATAGGCTTCGAAACTACTGAACCGATTTGAAAAATTCTTTAACCGTTAGGAAGGTTACTTTTCAGGGAGTGACATAGGCTATATTTTATCCCGGAATTCCCACGGGAACGGGAACTACGCGGGTGAAACCGCGAGGCGATCGTCTAGTTGTTTATATGTCAGAATGCGTCTCCAACCAAAGTGAATCATAAGAACGAGAGTTCATTTTGTGATATTTCAGAGCATGTGGTGTCAATTATAGCGTCGATGCTGCGAAATTGCCAAGGCGGCCAGAGGCAAAGACTGCTGGCCAAGTTTACAGAGAATGATCTGGAGAAAGTGGACCGACTTCTAGAATTACATTTCAAATACATGGATAAAGTGGACAGAACTGAAAAGGAGATGGAGGTAAAATATCATTCATCCTATAAAAAGCTTATTTTATTAACAGTGAATAAAAAGCACATTTAATCATTATTTTGGTGTTTAAATGAAGAACACACCAATATATTCGACCTCCATCTCAATGCTATACAACCTCCTTGCGCAAAAAATACTCGACATACAAACTCCTTGTGCAAATAACTCCTCGAGGTTTGATTGGCTATTTTTCTCGTAGTCATGATTTAACACGTCCAGTGCCACTGACTCCCCTCGCGAGTTCACGTAATTCTTATTCCAGTGCCGGCGAGTCCACTGTGAAATGTTTCCGGCATCCGGCAATACATTATGAAAATCGTGGTGGCATTGAACGCGTTAAAGAATAGTATGCATCTCTTGAATAAAACGGATTTATATCGAAGGCCATAAATCACTCGCGTCGCACAGGATTCTTGAGTCACTTGAGTCACGAACGTAGCGAGTGAAGCTTGAGCGAACTGATCCGTCGTGATTGTGTCATTAGAATCCTTTGCTTGCTCGTGATTCATCTATAGCCCTCTCTTTAAATCTGTCCTTTTTCACTGATTGCATAATATACTAATTTCTACCGATATAGTAAGTATTTTCAACGTAAACGTGATACTTTTAATGTTTTAGCAAGAAGCTGACGATTTGGACGACGATGCGCAATACCTAAGGCGACTATCGGGTGGTCTCTTCACGTTACAACTGATCGATCGGATAATTCTGGAGGTAATTGTAATTTTTATAAGCACTTAATTCCTTGGTATTTAAGGCCTCAAACTTCTTTGTGGAGGCGAGTATGAGCGCTAAAAAAATCAGTTGAATACTTAACGTAATAAATCATAGCAAGTTATTTTGGTCATTCAGATAAGTTAACGTTATTTGATATCTAGTTCTATGGAATATCATAGCAAGTTATTTTGGTCATTCAGATAAGTTAACGTTATTTGATATCTAGTTCTATGGAATACCAAAATCCGTGCAGTAAGAGGCGAGAGCCTGCTATAGGATTTAAACAAGACAAAATTAAAATTTAAAAAAACCCGCCGACGTTTATTGACTGAACAGATTTTCATGAAACATGGCTAAGAACACTCGGGATAAAAGTTATCTATGACACAAAAAAAACTAAACGAAAATCGATTCATCCGTTTGGGAGCTACGATACCACAGACAGATACACAGACAGACACGTCAAAATTATAAGACCCCTCTTTTTGCGTCGGGGGTTAAAAAACTGTAATGTCTCCAGTGCCACTTTTATTTCAAGATTTTCAAGTCCCTATGTTTAACTGCAAATCAATGCCAACGCCAACGAAAGATTTCATAAAAAGTCGTTTAGAGATCTCTTTATATAACCTGCGTATTTGTAGAGAGGGATTGAGAATGACACAATCTCTCATGCTGTCCTACTCAGTTCGAATCCGACCAGATGTGCGATGACGCAAAAACCACCCATCCTAATTGACATTTAAAGCTATTTCAAATGTCAGATCCATACAATTGCTAATTACGATGGCATTGAAATAGCTTTCAAATATCAAATATAGGATTCTCAATCCCATTCTTTAAGCACGTAGGTAACACATTATAGACCTTGTAACCATTGAATATTACATTATTATTTGATATACTTACCTAGTTTTTAACGTTTTGGAATAAGAACTCTGTAAGTCGAGTATCTAGGTAGTAGGTACTACATAAATCACATCACACTCATGTTATAAATGTGAAAGTTTGGATGCTTAGATGTATGGAGGGATGTTTGTTATCTCTTCACGCCGCCATAATGACTTAACCGATCGGGCAGAAAAATGAAATTTTGCATAGCTCTAATTCTAGAATCAAACATGGGCTACTTTTGGCTTTTTTATCCCATAAAACAGTTCTTAAGGTATAGAAATAACCTTTAAACGTTTCCATAGAAACAAAGTGTGCGTAGCCGCGGGCAGAAAGCTAGTAAACGATATTTGAAATTATCTTCCTTGCAGGTGTGCACAGCAGGCCCCACTTCTGTAAAGCAACGGGTTCAGCGAGTGTTGTCGCTGCGTGGCGGCTCCCTGAAGATCATCCGACACGTCATGAGAGGTAAGAAAACGATTTTGGGGCCGTATTCAATTAATTCAATTAAATTGAAGTTTCTGATTCGTTTTCGTGCAAACGCTAATCTTATACAAGCGACATAAGAGTGATCTTTTTCAAAAAGAAAATTAAATAATAGAAATAAATTAGAACTAGTGTTTACAAATTGAAACAACA
This sequence comes from Eupithecia subfuscata, assembly GCA_963564075.1. NCBI lineage: Eukaryota > Metazoa > Arthropoda > Insecta > Lepidoptera > Geometridae > Eupithecia > Eupithecia subfuscata. The sequence goes on along the minus strand of OY751097.1, from coordinate 7,840,026 downwards.
TAAGATTTTTTGTTATTATAGTGCGTAACCCCACACTAAGGGTAATTTCTAAGAAATCAAATAATATCGCAAAAAAAAATTCTAAATATTTTTAACGGCGCTAGAGACCGTAGGAAATCGCAGAGATCTTCGACTCCCACGTCACTTGACCTCGTGGTGTAGTTGGTTAGCACATTCGTGTACTGAAGGAAGGATGCGGGTTCAAGTCCCGTCGAAGTCGAAAATTTTTGCGATATTAATTAAATTATGATTTCTTAGAATCAACATAAGAGTTGGAAACAATCAACATAAAAGTCGAAAACGAGACTGATTTTTCTTTTCCGAGTAGGTTTGCTGTTACAGAACAATTTAGAGGACTGGAACTTACCAAACGCTCTATCTAAACTATGTATAAAGTGAACGAAATCAACTTTCAACTGTTCAATCAACAGCGTCTATTCGATGTGAGTAAGAAGACATGATAGTGATGTCTCCTTTTTCCATAAAATTTGGTACAGCGCCTCTATCGCGCGGACAGGGAACTGTCACGATCACTTATCGTTGTACTTAACTTCGAATAGACTCGCCCCTCTGAAAGTTATTTTGCAAGCAGACATGCTATGCTATAATCACTGTTTTTGTGCCTGTGTATTTTACCGCCCAGGGGAATAACCTGATAATCTTGAAATGTTTTTAATTTGTGTATTGCCTTGTTCCAGAATATGCGGGTAACCTCGGGGACGCAGGCAGCGAGGAGTGGCGGCAACAGGAGCAGCAGCACATATTACAACTCGTCGATAAGTTCTAGAACTCATTTAGAAACTACGCCCTCGACTTTCGCGTGAATTATATTAAGTAATTAATATGAATTGAGTTGTGTAAGATATATTCTTAATATAGGTACAATTTTCAAAAAAATATGCATTTTATTTCCATCGATTCCCATTTTCCAAGAAATCTATTTTCATAGATTCCGCGATGACTCTGTAAGTCTGTACCCCCAAAAGCTAAAGTTAATTTGTTCCAAGGTTTTAAGAAAAACAGCAAAGTAAACAGTACAATAACTTTATTGAAAGAATATTTAATTAATGTTCAAAATAACATAACAATATACTGAAAATATACACAACAAATATTTAAAAAAACAGTGCAGAATGCAGTCACAGATTGCACTACACTTGATTTATAATTAATCACACTCCATTTCAACTATCCTGGAACTTTCCAAGTTAATTCAAGTTAAACATAATAACTTCAAGTCCCGTAATAAGTTGGTGGAAGTACTCAACATACAAAAAATAAACAAAAGATTTTGTGCTCGCTATAATTCTGATTCAATAAGGAACTAAGTACCTAATAATTACATAAATACACACTTATAATAGACCCATAGTCCCCATTACGTGTTACATACAATATTCGATGTGCTAACTAGGATCTACCCTTGCCTCTCATACTTAACCTTTGTGGTATTGACATCATATCGCGCTGCCGAATAGCACTCTCAGAACCAACATTACAAAACAACTTAGTTGTATTTATATATAGGGCCTTTTACCTAAAAGTGCGTATTACTATTTATCTATAGAAAATGTAACAAATATCACTAACACCTGTATCACATTGGCAATACGTCGCATACACATGATGTATTGTAAGCTATGAGCATACGTGGATAAGTTATACAGGAAAAATCGTGCTAGATTCGTTAATTGCGTGGAGTACCCATCATTTCTGACTTATTTCACTATGAAACACCCTACCCTAAACTTAACCTTTTTCGAGATATTCGACTTTTAATTTCTTTATTGAAAATTGCCGATTTTTAGGCTACTAAATTTATTTTTGTTTATTATGTTTTTTTAAATATCTAAGTTTCAATAAAAATAAATTTATTCACAAAGAAAATTACTAGTATTTACAATTGAAACAATTGAGCTAACTGCCGACTGTTTCAAACAGTCTACAGATAGCTCAACTGATCCATATCAACACCAGTCGGAAGCGTCCCCAAGACGCTGGCTGCATTGCCACGCTGTATGTATGTATGTATGTATATCTACGTTTCATCAGCTATCTAACGAGGTATAACAATCTAGGGTTTGTATTACATTTCGTGGAAAAAAAGTAGTTGGGAATCTCCAGGTAGCAGTTCTAACGGTCCCGCGCCTTTTGTCCTTCAAGTTAAGACGCACCGTGCGAATTTGAAATTTTAACATTTTGAAATTGAATTTTCAATAACGAAATTAAAAGTCGAATATCTCGAAAAGGGTTAAGTTTAGGGTAGGGTGTTTCATAGTGAAATAAGTCAGAAATGATGGGTACTCCACGCCCTTAACGGATCTAGCACGATTTTTCCTGTAACCCTGTATAGATAAGTTAAGGTTGTGGCTTGTTATACCACGCAACAGACAAAAGAACATTCAGATATGGGCTTCAGCAATACTGCACGGTAGAAAAACGAGCATCCAAATATGGGCCAGCTCATACTCTTACTTGTTACTTGTTTCTGGACTGGTTTCCGCAACTAGGCCACAGGTGGGCCCTTTTTGCGTGTAAGCTCATACTCTTTAGATAAACTTTATAGTGACAGCATAAAATAGCAAACAACGCGCTGTAAACTAAAACCATTGCTATTTCTCACTCTGTCTTCTATTATTGACATGGTGTCAGAGCGAGAAATAAGACTCTTAACTGTTTCATGTTAGCAGACCATTATGAACAAGCGGGTTAAGCTGAAAGGTGTAATTAATAATTTGGGGTGTTTTAAAAAACGATAAACAGACTTCAAATTCTTCTAGTGGCGATATCTAGATAAAATTCAAGTCTAATTTAGTTTGATGACACATCAAGGTATACTATCCAATAAAAAAAGAATTATCAAAATCGGACTACTCTGTAAAAAGTTATGCGTGGTCAAACATTACAATCAGTGAGTGAACAATCAATCATCCCCTGTTTCCTACCCTTAGGGTTGGATTTTTTTTTTTCAAATTTAAATAGGACCTACGGGGTTTCCCTTTTCAATATTTTTTTAAATTCGAAATCGGACTATTCTGTAAAAAGTTATGCGTGGTCATACATAAAAAAAAATATACGCGTCGTCTTGAGAACCTCCGTTTTTCGTCGGTTGAAAATAAATTATCTTAAACTCATATTTGAATGCACATTCTATACCTGAGAGAATGGTGCGATATTAATACAACCTTCAATCATGTCTACAGTATGAAGTCTGGCATCATTAAAAAACCTAAAACATTTTCTTTGAGTCCTCTCCGAATTACTTCTTGAATATTTAATGACCAAAATTCAGTGAACGCCAAAAATCGCTGAAGAGAACATCTTTAAAACATCTCTGGCCCTGACTGAACATTCCCAATATATCGTCTTAGAGATTATTGCCATTTACATTAATTGACCATTGGTGACATAGGTAAGTCTTGTGATCCATATTTTCTAGGGTTACAATCTATGGATCTGATTGTATCTAAAATTCAAACACGTTCTTTACGAACCTTGTACACTTTAGTATAGTAAAATCTATAACAAAACATATTATAAAATAAGCATGGTTATAAAAAGTTAAAATACTTAGTTGGTCTATTAAAATATACCTAGGTACTTGTGGATAAATGCTATAACTATTCATAATGCGGTAACCATACATCTCGAATAAATTCATTTCAAATACAGATAGAAAGATACAAGATTCATTGGATCATTCTATGTGTATTTTCAGAGATAGTTTTTAAACCACAGTATTGGTAAAATGCTTTCTAATATCACTGGAATGCTGACTGCGTGTCTCTGTATGTTTCTATATATACTTTGTTTAAATCTCAAAGGACATAAGGCAACCCTGACTACTTTAAAAGCTATTACCGAATCTGTAAGACGTGGAGCGCAGCGAAACGTATTGCTACAATGAATCATACCATGACATGCGCGTGTTATGAAGTGATGCTCGAATCTAATTCTTTGCAGTAATATTTCTAGGAAATTTAACCGTCGGCACTTATTTGCAACTGCGACAAATCATGAGTAATCGCTTGGCTGCGCTCCAGATTCTGTTTCAAATGGGATGAACATATCCCCACGGGAACCTAAGAGCGAGTACACATAAGGCGTTTTGAAACGCGCGTTTTCAAGACCACATGGTCGCATACATCCGTACACATTCCAACGCGCGCTTCTAAGGATAAGTACCTAACCTTCATCGCGTTTACTATCAGATAGCAACGGGAAAATGTACCTATTCTATCTCCTGGGTTCCTCTGTCGCGTATATGTCCACGCTAAGTCAATCTTACATCGGCGTCACACAACACAAGTGCGTTTAACACACAGAAGGCACTACACACTTGGAATACGATGTGCATTAGCTAGCACTCCTTCCCTAGCATCACTGTGAACGCTTTGGGAATGTCTTCGTTTGTTTTGGAGACGTTGGTACCGCCCAGGAGGCTCGGCTCTGGTATGACGCCGCTTTGGATGCCGTGCGCTGTTTTCAGTAGGTCGTAGTTTATTTTCTCTGATACCACGGAGTCTTTTCTGTAGGTGGAAAGACTTAGGTTAAGACAACTGTATATCTCTTACTAAAAGGCATTAAATGTGTGAAGCCAGTGATGATGACATACGGCACGGAGACGTGGTGCCTTATTATGGGACTCAAAAGGCTGATATGTCACACAGAGAGCAATCATCATCATCCGCAACCCGACCTGCTGGGTATAGGCCTTTTTTTTTTTTTATATATCCTGAGGGAAATGCGCACGCATATCGTACTGCCACGGGGAGACAGTACGATGATGTGGGACTTAATCACGTGGGGACGCTTACTCATCCACGAACCCACCGCGGCTGCCCGATATCGGGCCCCTCACTGGGGGTGTGCAGCACCCCCTCTTCGGGACGCGCCAGAAACACATGACGCGCCACGACCACCTTGGGGACCTTAACCGCCAATTGGGCGCCGGACGACCCCGTGTCCGAACGCCCAAGGTCCCCCTGCGACGGGTCAGTCGAGTGGCCCCGCCGCCTGCCACGCGGTCGCAGAGGATAGGGATAGGGTATAGGCCTACAAACTTTTGTGCCACTCCACACGCTCCCGCGCCAATATCATCCAGGTTCGCCCGGCGGTGTCAGAGTTAGATATATCATCTGCCCATCTTGCCACTGGACGTCCTACGTTTCTGTACCCAGTTCTTGGGCGCCATTAAGTAAGCGCTTTGCTCCACCTGTCGTCTTGTCTCCGTGCAAGGTGTCCTGCCCAGGTCCAGTTTAGTTCCATGATGCGATTTCCCACGTCATTCACCTTTGCTCAGTGTGTTCTGCCTACCATGACTTACGGTGCCGAGACATGGACGCTCACTCATGAGGCTGTGTACAAGAGAGCAATAGCGAGAACTAAATTTGGAGTTTGTCTGCGTGATCGAATTAGATATGAGAGGATACCAAGGTGACGGACATAGCTAGCAGGATTGCGAAACTCGGTGGCAGAGGACAGGGCACATAGGTCGCAGAATTGATGGTCTTATGGCTGAGGGGGTCAAAGCATTCGAGTGGCGACCACGTATTAGAAGCCACAAGGTGGTCCGATGGATGACATGGTGAAGGTAGCAGGAAACTGCTGGATGCGGGTAGCGACCGGCCATTACGCCGATCTTTAGGGAAGGCCTATGTCCAGTAGTAGACATCTGTACTTACTTATAGTCAGGATGCGACGTGACAAAGTTCCTCATCCACGTGGCCATAGTGGAGATCTCCCCGGACGCACGCCGCTGGATCAGCTTTAGGTACTGCTGGACCGAGCAGTGCGTGTCGGCGTCTACGTCCATTCCTGATAGGTACGACTCTATCAGAGGAATCAAACCGGGGAAGATCCCGTCCTAGAATAAGAAGAAAATATTATAACACAAGTCTGGAAAACATGGAAGGGGCACATAGGGCTTTGTAGTGGGAAGACACAAGCTAACTAATTACATTTGGGACTAGTTTATAGCATAAATAATAGTGAATATTGCGTTGTGGTGTATAATACATACCAAACTTAACAGTGGCATGTTTAAATAGAAAAGTAAGCCCGATCCTTCAAGATCTCGTTGATTAGGATGCCTACCTTCCCGATGACGATCTCGTTGATAGTCATCTCAGCGTATTCTTCAGAAGCGCTGTGATGTATCAACCACAACAAAAAGACTTCATGTTAGGATGCCTACCTTCCCGTTGACGATCTCGTTGATAGTCATCTCGGCGTATTCTTCAGAGGCCTCGGTGTCATAGTTATGTGCTGTGACGGATCATTCACGACAAAAAGACTACATGTACGTATACTTGGCGCAGCCGGTTAGGATGCCTACCTTCCCATTGACGATCTCGTTGATAGTCATCTCTGCGAATTCCTCAGAGGCCTCCTTGTCATTGTTCTGTGCTGCGACGGAGCTGGGCGCGCCCACGTCCCGCCGCCACCAGAACTTCTCGCTGTGGACGGCGTTTCTTCGCTGTGCGCGTTGCATGTTCTCATCCACCTGAAGATAATTTATTTATATGAGTCAACACATTAAGGTGTACTGTAGGCAAAAGATTTATTGGTATCTCTTTGCCAATAAGTATAAACATCCATTCATCTATTTAGGCTTAAGAAGCTAGCAGGCAGATAGTCGGAATTACTTCCGAATTTCCAGCATCTGCCTGCAGTCTTTCGCAGGTCGTCATTCCACCTGGCTGGAGTTCGTACTGCACTACGTTTGCAGAGTAATAAATAATAAATAAATAAAATAAATAATGCTGGACAATTCACACAGCATTATCTAGCCCCAAGGTAAGCAGAGCTTGTGTTATGGGTACTAGATAACTGATATACTTAATACAATACACTACATAGATAGATATTTTTTATTATACATAGAAAACATCCAGAACGCCCTGGACAAATGTCTGCAGATCGTACAAACATTTGTCCCGAGGCGGGAATCGAACCCGCAACCTCCTGCGTCGCAGGCAGACCTTCGCCCGCTGCGCCACCGGGGTCGCCAGTCGCGCGAGAGTTCTAGCTAAAAGCTAGAATTCTCTCGCGCTCATAACTAATAAACACTTACATTACACGCTTCACAACAAATTACATTACACTGCATGTGTTACGATTTTGCTTCATAATAAAACGAAGCAAGTTTATGAGTAGGTATGCAGGCACTATACAATAATATTTACCATGTTACCATGTACAATACCATATTTCAGTGTTGATTTCCCCATCATAATTAAGCGATAACTAGGTATAATTCAATAACCAATTTAGGTAACTTTACTGATATGTTAACAGTTACAACCCAATGTTTTACGGCTTTGCATTCCTAATAAAAAGGGGCAATTTTATCAGTAACTATGACGCCTAGAAGTACTAATTTCGCGATAACTAAGTATTCACATACCATCAGTTGAGATTGCGGTCAAAGAATCGACCCCTACAACCCAGCCCGTGAATGTCGTAAGAGCCGACTAAAAGACCTACCAACCTTACCTGCTGATAGGTTGCAATGTTGCCGACGAATCGTCTTCTAGCCCTTCGTGATACGTCGTCAACAACGATGTATCACGAAGATAAATAAATAAATAAATAATGCTGGACAATCCACACAGCATCATCTAGCCCCAAGCTAAGCAGAGCTTGTGTTGTGGGTACTAGATGACTGATATACATAATATAATACGGTACATAGATATATTTTTATTATACATAGAAACGACCAGAACACCCGGAACAAATATTTGTAGATCGTACAAACATTTGTCCCAAGGCGGGAATCGAACCCGCAACCTCCCGCGCCGCAGGTGGACCTTCGACCGCCGCGCCACCGAGGTCGTCTATTCGCGAGATAGAACACACTATTCGGTTTTGTCTTGAGGAGAACCAGATTGTAACAGTCCTTACCTTGCTGATTGGCATCACTAAATAGAGATTGTAGGAGAGTATGACGCGTGTTAGAAGCACCACGAAGCAGACATAGGCTGCGTTCTCGAAGTCCGTTAGTTGCGCCTCGCACGGACGGAATTCGACGCGCCAGCCGATTGGGGAGTTTGGTGGAGGTGGCTTGAAGCGCATCGTCTGCCAGTTGGTTGATTGAATGTTCTATAACAAAAAAGACACAAATAAAGCTGAGAAACCGAAAATGATATCGAGCGGAGCGAGCCACGAAAACATTTCATTCACAGTTTGAAGAGGTTCATCGTGATGACTCAGTGTTTTATTTCGGCCACCAGCTTCTGGCCGCTGCTTCGCACGCATATTTTCGAGGGGTAAAGTATATTTAATTGTGTTAATAAAGTAACAAAATAAATAAATAAATAAATCATGCTGGACAATTCACACAGCATTATCTAGCCCCAAGCTAAGCAGAGCTTGTGTTATGGGTACTAGATAACTGATATACTTAATACAATACACTGCATAGATAGATATTTTTTACTATACATAGAAAACATCCAGAACGCCCTGAACAAATGTCTGCAGATCGTACAAACATTTGTCCCGAGGCGGGAATCGAACCCGCAACCTCCTGCGTCGCAGGCAGACCTTCGCCCGCTGCGCCACAGAGGTCGTCTAAACATCATACTTTCAAAAAACATCCATACTTTTGGATTTATGATCACACTAACGTGATGTGATTTCATAAGACATTGTACTTTTTAAACTCACCTCGAAATGGTCGGTATCGTTCTTATCGTCCTGGTTGACTTTCTCCGAGAAGAGAGACACGGTGTCGCGTATGAACAGATGTGCGACATGCATCGCCAGTGGATGGTCGACGCCGCCATCGCGCAGTCGCTTGTATATCGCCGGGTCGTGCGTTATTGGAATGTCGTTGTATCTGTGTGCATAGATATTTGTATATTAAATTAGATTCTGCCCGTAGCAACCCTCTCTGCTTCTCTGATCGCTTATGTATAAAGCTAGGTTCACATTGCTGTGTCAATCTGCTGTGCCAGAGCGCAATCGGTTACGTTCATTACCTATGACTAAATTCACATTACATAGTAGGTTGTGTTGGGGCACCCCAAAACAACCTACTAATGTGAATCTAGTCATAATGAATGAACGTAACCGATTGCGCTCTGGCACAGCAGATTGACACAGCAATGAGAACCTAGCTTTATATTGCACTAAACAGCTGACTTAAGCAAAAAAGGCGGAATACACCAAAAAAAATCATTCTGATGCTTGGGGAAAACTTAACCTTTAGAACTTCAGGATTATGAATGAGGCTTTATATTGAGAAAAGAATTTTCTATATCGAACTTGAAGCTTCGGAGATTACATCCCATATTCAAACTTACATCCTGTAAGTTTCAATCCCGTTAGTATGTTAAATAAAGAATAATACAATAAAAATATAATAATGGTGGACAATTCACACAGCATTATCTAGCCCCAAGCTAAGCAGAGCTTGTGTTATGGGTACTAGATAACTTCGATACTTATTACAATACACTACATAGATATATACTTTTTGACGTGACAACGTCTTATAATTCGATAGAGCCGGCTGCACGCACGAAAAAACATGACGTCATGCGGCGTTACCTCGCTCTGAAGCGTTCCATGTAAGGCTTGAAGTGCAAGCGAGAGCGCTTGACATCCGTCTCTCTCCTACTGAGTGAGCGATGCGTCTGCGTTGTCACGTTCAACTATCGTCAGTAAACAGACTTTACAGACAACCAATTTTTATTATACATAGAAAACACCCAGAACACCAATGGTATGAAGTTCATACCATTGGTGTTCTGGTTCATACTATGAACAGAATGGTAACTATATTTGCAAAGATTTGATTTAGACATTCTAGATGACGACAATCAGTCATATTCAAACATAAATAAGATGCGATTCCGTTAGTACCTTAACTAAAGAATGGAATATTTGCATTCATTTAGTTCAGATATTCTAGATCACGAAAATCAGCTGTTTGGCGATTTTAGTGTGTCAAGGAAAGTATTAGGTACTTGATAAAAAAAACTGCGAAACTGCTGATTCAGAAACGTGCGGCACAAATCATAGATAAGGAAACATTGATAGATATTTCATAACCGCAGAGTCATTCTGATAGATCCAAGGCTAATAATAAAACGTCCTTAATGTACTATACTCGGTTCTAGAAACAAAGATATATTTTTGTAAACAAAGGGATTACAAAGTAAAGAAAATATTTTGCAACATCGGAGCCCATAAGTTTAAAACAATTTGTTGGTTTTCAAAGCTCGCATTCATAATTTTATTAATCTTTCGTTTTCGAACTCTAATTTTAACCTTTTTCGCTGCGCGTGTGCTTTTATGCGTTGTTGAAGTTTGTGTTTTGATTCTTACATTAATCAGTAATTACCTACCTTGTTGTTTTCCGTTATTATCACTTTTGTGAAGATTTCATTCTCATACTTTCATATCATCACATCACACTATAATCACACTAATATTATAAATGCGAAAGTTTGGATGGATGGATGTTTGTTACCTCTTCACGCCAAAACTACTAATTGGATCTGGCTGAAATTTTGCATACAGGTAAGTCTACCTGGAATCAAACATAGGCTACTTTTTATCCCATAAATCAGTTCCTATGGGATAGAAATAACCTCAAAACGTTTCCATAGAAAAAACGCGTGCGAAGCCGCGGGCATAAACTAGTTCTTCATAAATAAATGTTATTGTTGACACAAAATATCTTGGATTCTCGGACCAACTATATGTAGATAATGTTGATTCTACAGTACAGATAGTAATCAGTTACGCTGTTTACATTTGCTGTTAGTGTGTTTGTATTAGATACTAAACAATATCGTCGTGTGCGTTTTTTTTAATAGAATTTATTAACTTAAATATTTTTAGATCAATTTTCGAAACAGACGGGTTGCACGCCGCGGCGTAGGTTATATGTTAATAACCGACATCGAAAAAAAGGAGGTTATATGGACGGCTGTATGTACCTATAACTTTTTCATTTATGTATGTTCTTCGAAGATAGAGGTGAATGGCATAAACATAGAGAGGCCTATGCCCAGCAGTGGGTCGACAAGGGCTGATATGATGATGATGTTCGTCGATTGCTCTGTCAATTAAAGACTAATTTTGAAAATTTAATATTTTATTATGGGGGATGCTGTTGCATCATTATCTTGTTGGAAAAAGAAAATGTTTATTTTCGTTTCAAAACTACAATACCTACAGTAGGCAAGAATGACAATACGTGACAGTACAAAGCTTATGAAAATTAACAGCGAGAACAAATAGGCCACTGGCTCCGTCTACGGAAAATTCGACTAAAACAACTCGTCTAATACAATTCGACTAAAACAGTCAGACTAAAACACAATTCGACTAAAAACATTTCGACTAATGACAATTCGACTAAAGCATCGACCTTGAGTTGACTTCGACTTGTAGGCCTGCCGGGGAGGGGGGTGGTTTTATGCAACACCTAGAGGGCGCTATGGTATAGCTAAATTTTTTTAAAGCTGGCTGTGACTAAGCACAACATCAATAACAAGCTTAAGCTCCTACTACTTACTAGGCTTCGCACGCGTTCTTTCTACGGCAACAACGGTTAAAGGCAACGTCAAAAGCTGGAATAAAACATAGGCTACTTTTTATCCGATAAATCAAACCCATGGGATAGTATTTCTATCCCATGGGAACTGATTCTCTAATTTCTCTAATTTCAGCACGGTCGGTTGAGTAGTTATGGCGTGAAGAGGTTACAAACATCCATCTATCCAAACTTTCGCATTTATAATATTAGTGTGATGTTATGCAAATGTTTGGATGCTTAGATGTATGGATGGATGGATGTTTGTTACCTCTTCACGCCAAAACTACTCAACTGATCGTGCTGAAACTAGTTGTCTGAACGGATCAGGCTGAAATTTTGCATACAGGTAAGTCTAACCCTGGAATGAAACATAGGCTACTTTTTATCATATAAATCAGTTCCCATGCGATAGAAATAACCTCAAAACGTTTCCACAGAAACAACGCGTGCGAAGCCGCGGGCAGAAGCTAGTTCATAATAATAGTGTAATGTTTTTTTCGTGTACGTACTTCTCATGTTCCGCTGACAGATAAGAGTCGATAGAGTCGTATCTAGACTTCTGTATGCGGAACTTGTTGTTGCGCAGCGGCTCCAGACCGCGCTCTTCCCGCGTTCTGCAGTCCACTGATCCGGAGATGACGTTCCAACGGCAATCCACGTCTGTTAGGAACCCGCGGTAGATTGGGGAGGCTGCTGATAGTGCCAACTGTGGAACAAGGAATTGAGAATTTACATTATTATAGTTTACACTAGTAACTAGTTCCTAATAATATGGCCGTGAGCGTTTTAGTTTCAAGTCCAGAGTCAAGTCTACCCGGTCCAGAGCAGTCAAGTCCACTTCACAACGAAATAAAAGTGATGGCTGTATTTGATTGGCCACTATGACTAATTGACGTCGTGAACGAAAGTCTTCGTTTCAAGTCTGGCCAAAATAGCTTTTCTGTCAGTATGTCCGTACTCCTCTACAGGTCGTATTTTACAACCGATCGGTACGAAACTTGGTGTACAGATTCAACGATTTTATATAATTTTTTTGTCGTCGGGGTATTTTGATCAAAGGTGTACTTCCTTTAAAAAAAGGCAAAAAGAGGTCTTTAGAATATGTCGGCTTTAAGACATTTGATTTCGATGATAATATTTTTAATTGACAGGTTGTTGTTTATAATTCTTCTCATAAAAATTTGGTAAAGATCTGATCAGGATTTTTGGCATGACGACCAGAATAGCTCCGCAAGATGCATGTAGATGCAAGTATAATGCAAGAGAATATTATCAGTACAGCGCCACCTATTAGAACATCTTTGTAACACTTTGTACTAGATGGCGCTAATGCTACTGAACTTCTTTGATTTATTATGAGATTTGATTTCGAAGATTATTTTTAATTTTTAGTACCTACTCTACTTTAAGTTGATTTTCCTTATACCTATCTACCCAAATATCACTTAAGTAATAAGTAAATTAATTGTTGAAAAAGGTTAGTGTTCACGAGGTCTACTGTTCGTAGAACTACTAGTATAATTATAATAATACTCGTATGAATCGCATAATATTTGCCCGCCTGCGTGCAGGCTGAATACAATTACTAAACTAGTTATAATTTCTGACATATTGTATGTATCTGAATTTAGTATTCTTGCGAACAAACGATTGATTTGATTTGATGCGAACCACGCCGCCGGCCCCAGCCACGAGCCGACCGGCGCCGAACGATCCAACGCACCGACAACGCCACATTAAATTTCGGCCACCGATTGATGTACTCGCATTATTTGTCCACGACTTCAGCCCCTTGTTAATACAGTTTATTATTGATGTAGAAGATGTAAACATGGCGGTGTGCGAATTTTGTTTTTTAAAACAAAACAAAGGAGAGCTCACGGATACTTCAGTGCGTTCATTAAAAAAGACCTACGAAATCATAGAATCTCTACCAAATGAGAGCTCTTGTAAACTACTTCGTAATCTATATAAATAAAAATGAAACCCGTTTTCCTTGGTCACGGCATCACGCGTGAACGGCTGGACCGATTTCGCTAATTCTTTCTTTGTTGTGTTTGTTATTGTCAGGAGAAGGTTCTTATGAAAGAAAAAATTAAGAAAGTTGGAAACATAAATTTCCACGGGGGCGAAGCCGCGGGGCGCAACTAGTTATTATTTATAAATGTATACATGCTAGAAAGATTATAATACCTATTTTGAAATGTACCTACTCAAGTATAGGTTTGTTAGGGAGACCCCACTTGATTTAATTGATCGATTTTGGACCCCCTTATCTAATAAACTCCTCGACGGATTAGGCCTCACTAAGATACCAGCATATTTTACATGTAATCTGTACACCTATAAATTTCACGCAAATCGGATCAACGGTTGGACGGTTATGCTCGAAGTGACTATTTCACCATACAGCCAAATCACCCCAGCAGCTGCCATTGAGATATTCGTTCGCCTCGCTTACTCCGATCAATAAGTACTGACTTCGACTTCGCATTCTTTTACATTTACACTGTTTTTTTAAGTTGTTCACGTCACCTCGTGGTGTAGTTGGTTAGCACATTCCTGTACTGCGGGTTCAAGTCCCGTCGAAGTCGAAAATTTCTGCGATATTATTTGATTTCTTAGTAATTACCCTTAGTGTGGGGTTACGCACTATAATAACAAAACACCTTAGAATTAAGCTACGCGACACCTCTCGTCAAACGAACTAAATGTAACTTTAGTCTTTGAACAGGATTGGATAAACTTCAATGTTTCGCCTGTAGGTGGAGCTAACGGCGCTAGAGACCGTAGGAAGTCGCAGAGATTTTCGACTCCCACGTCACTTGACCTCGTGGTGTAGTTTATTTATTTAAGGAAAACCAGCAGCACATACAAAAAGTTAAAAATTAAGAAAATAGAAGTAGTAGTTGGTTAGCACATTCCTGTACTGAAGGAAGGATGCGGGTTCAAGTCCCGTCGAAGTCGAAAATTTTTGCGATATTATTTGATTTCTTAGATTACGGTTGTTATTGGACCACCTCAGTATCATTCTTTATACATAACCATAATTGGTCCATAATCATTTATAAGATTATATACTTTAAAGATTACAAAAGATTATATAATTTTCAAAGACAGAAAAAAAGACATTTCAACCCATAGAAATCTAAATAACAAGTCACTGTTATTTAGATTTCTATGTTTCAACCACAAAAAGTATATATTTACCCCGCAATCGGCCGCAAAAGGTCGACCGTGATTGCATATTTTTTTCGGACATGTCGTGTCCCGTGGTTAAATTGTCCTAGTTCATAATTGATGGAGACATCAATGTACATACTTATTAAGAAAAAACATACATCCTAACCTAGGACTTCCTCCTTTTTTCTAAGTCCGTTAATAAGGACGGTTTCGCTACACCCACCCTTCAAATATTGCTAGGAACACTGTCAATTATTTATTTATGTTTGCTTGCATGTACATTCATTCTTAGGTCTAAGTGAATGGTTAGTTATAGACTTATCACTAGCTAGGTACATGCACCTTGGAAGTGCACTGCAAAACTGAGTTCGTACGTACTTTATTTACATCATGTCAATTATAGTTAAAAATACTCAATTAAAACAATAAAATTAATGTCACACAGAAAAATAAGATTCATGCTAATAGAATTAAGTCCCTTTCAACAAATCAAAAGTAAATAAAACCAGTTATTTCCTTTGGGAGCTTCATCTTGGCATATCATTTATTAAAATCAGATGAGAAGTTAATGCGTAGCCACTACGGAAGTTTTTCAATCCACTTAACTTTGATTAGATGCTGGATGATAAACCACGGTAGTAACTACTTTAAATAAATAGATAAGAGGAAATCATAGCAGATAAGTAGATACGCATAGAAGTGCAAATAACTATCAACTATAAAACAGATAAGTCATGATACGTAAATGACATCACTCTTTCAACTTGTGAGTAAAAGTGGTCAAATTATATATATACCATAGTTTAACAGCTACCTCATATCACCACCAAGTAAATTGATAAATTAGATACTTTTTTGGAACGAAGTTCCTTATCGCGCGTTGTGAAAGGGGGCTAGACGGAAAAAATTCATACGAAAAGTTGTAACGACAGTTTTTGACGAAGAGAACCGAGGAGAACCGAAGCGACGACCGCAGCCGAGTTGAGCCGAGGTGCGCTTCGATTCGAACAATCGTGTGTTCCGCTCGCTCGCACAACGTGTCATTGGAGTGAGCGGGATATATCAGTTTTCTGCGGCCTCACTGAAGATGACGCGAGGACGCGAGATTAATCGAAAGGAACTTCGTTCCATCCGGGTGTCCCTTGACACCTAAGTTTTTTTATTTTCTCGGCGTCGCAGACTCCCACCACTCCGGGTCAAAGCTACCAGATCGTCCCGCCACCTTTTACGTGGCCGACCCCCGTCCTCGCATCCCATCTTCTGGCTGCCAGGGATATATTCAATTCAATTTATTTATTTCTGTTGTTCACCATAAATGTTAGTACAACCGATATACTATGTAAGTTACCATAAAAACAGATTTTAATTATTCATGTCACATAAACTCCAGAATACATTCAATACATTCAAGTTATAGCATTGGGCCCATCTCTCCAAGTGACATACGTTATTTGTTATTTATTATACACTGAATTTTTGGGGATAACACTTAGTAATATATCTTTTCTCTCTTGAATATCTTAGCAACTACCGAAGCTAATAACTTGAAAGGTCATTGAGAACTTTAGTATGAAAACCATACCCACGTCGACAGAACTAAATAATAGCGGAATACATAGATGAATATCCCCAGTGAAAAATAACTTAAGGCCGCTCCGCGGTAAATTGCCCTACACGGTCCTTAAATATTACATAAATATTTGTCTAAAATATTCAAATAAAATATTCATATTCAAAGTAATGAAACGAATCACGAAATATAACCAATATCATAGCAATATATGACCAATAAGATTGAAATTCTTTTGGAAAAATATTAAATTTGCTCCAATTTTTTCGCAAGGCGGTTTACAAGAATGAGTAACCTCAAGTAATAATTTTTATTATAGTATTGAATCTAATAATAATTACGAAAATCTGTATAACTTAAAGGAAATATATATAACTGAAGTAGTAGTTTTAATGTTTTTTTTTTCATTTGGTTTTCCCAGTTTACTATGAGGGTTAAAACCCCGCCCAATTTTTTTGTATTTTCTACAGTGATTTATTATAAAACTATACTAATTCAGGTACATTACATATGTAGCTAGCTAGCTACCCATGAAAATCAAAATAATAGCGTAGTGCCCTGGGTAAAAATATATTATTCTATTTAGTCCGTTAGTTAGATTCATCATCATCAGCCTACATTAGTCCACTGCTGGACATGGGACATAGTTAGTTAGATTATCAGAAGACATTCAATACATATTATTTCTTTTGTCGATCGAACTAAATATGACAAAAAAAAGCGCGTCAAATTTTGGGAGCTAGTGACGTCACACCTTCCTAAAGTGTCGTAAGGTGTGACGTCACGCGGAACTTTAACTGGCCATATCTTCATAATTTTTTGTTGAATCGAAACAAATACCATGTGTCCAATATCTAATATTATACATTAATACTAATATTATAGAGAGGAAAGATTTGATTGTTTGTTTGTTTGTATTGAATAGGCTCCGAAACTTCTGGACCGATTTGAAAAATTCTTTCACCGTTAGGAAGCTTACTTTTCAGGGAGTGACATAGGCTATTTTATCCCGGAATTCCTACGGGAACGGGAACTACGCGGGCGCGATAATCTAACTCACGGACTAATTCGATTTCTGTAGGACAGGCCTACAGGCCTATTATTTGTACTTGTACCTATAGGTTTCAAGAGTAGAGTCAAGTCATCATGATATACAGATGACATCACCCTTACAGCATAAGCCACGATTCTCTACGTGTATATTAACGATATTGAGAGGCCCCTCCGTAAGCTGTAATTATTGTGTATTTGTATGAAATAAAAGTAACAATGAATCAAATTAAATACCAATCGTTCCCTTTCTCCCTCCCTCCAACAGTAGATATTATTACGTCCATGTAAACGCACTCGGGATCCGCAGTCCTCAATTGACTAACCATGATAGGACACAAGGGCGCGAGCTGGTCGTAAAGCGTGCGCGCCTCAGTGACGCAACACGCCTGGAAGGTGAGTTGCAGGCAGCAGCAGCCCATGCCGAAGCCCATGGCGTCCATGTACACGCACTCGGGAACCGCAGTCCTGAATTGACTTACCATGATAGGACACAAGGGTGCGAGCTGGTCGTAAAGCGTGCGCGCCTCAGTGACGCAACACGCCTGGAAGGTGAGTTGCAGGCAGCAGCAGCCCATGCCGAAGCCCATAGCGTCCATGTACACGCACTCGGGATCCGCAGTCCTCAATTGACTTACCATGATAGGACACAAGGGTGCGAGCTGGTCGTAAAGCGTGCGCGCCTCAGTGACGCAACACGCCTGGAAGGTGAGTTGCAGGCAGCAGCAGCCCATGCCGAAGCCCATAGCGTCCATGTACACGCACTCTGGATCCGCCGCTTTCTCCTTCTTGTGGGAATCGTCTACTGGGAACTTTGTGTTTGCGTCGCGGAATACTGCAAAACATTACATTTACTGTAAACCTGCTACTACGTCCGGCTTAGCATAATCACCAAATACAGCGATTTTATCTAGGGTAGCGTGGTTCGGCGAAAATGGCGAGAGAGGGACACCGGAGAGGTTTTTAGTGGGTATTACGTCCTTTTCAGGGCGTCGAGTCCCACATAATTCTGGTCCCCTCAGACCGGTTTATATGGAAACGAATTTCCTCGACGAATAAAAAAAGGGGTAGTGAGTGACGAAAATTACATCGAATGCGTAATTTTCTGAAATGTCGTTATTTTAAAAGACTGAGCTGTCGCTTCATGTACTTAGGTGATTAAGATTACTGTACGTATACACGTTGTGCCTATCTAAACACTTTTCGCCGGAGATACAGGTTTAACCTAGTTCAGGCACAAGTATAGGCTGTAGATTAGAATATAAGATATGTATCGTGTATTACTCTTTTGTTTACCTTTTTCCTTAAATTATTTTGTTAAATTAAGAACTGCCGTTTTCACGTGTTCGTGATGATAGGCAGAACCTGCACTTCACGCAGCGTCAGTGAATTACCAATAACATATTGCAATATTTGTACACCATCATCATCAATCAGCGTCATCTAAGAAACCCCTTAGAAATAACGGAACTATTGTGTTGAATAATGCATCGATTGTGACACAAAACGATTCAAATTATTTATTAGGATGCTTAGCAGAAATTATTGCTTACCTAATGACATGGAAACAAGAAGGTACTCAGTCAATTACATACGTTATATTATGATTTGTTAGTTGTAGTAAGTAATGATGGGTTATGCCAACTCAGGCTAGGTATATGTAAAGGCTGCATGTTGGACAGAATGAGATTAGTTCAAAGTTTTCTGAGCGAATTAACTATTGACATTTTTACCAAAATAATATCTCAATGGTTTAATTTAAAATGCCTGCCTGCCGTCTGGTGTCGACTTAGAATTTGCACCACCCTAACTCTTCCCGGGTGTCGTAAGAGGCGACTAAGGAATATCCGGGGGCGGGCAGCAGCGCCGCCTGCAGAACAATTCCACCACTAAACTGCGATCCCCAACCCGCATGCCCAGCGTGGGGATTATGGGCATTGTCTCCCATGAGATAAAAGCCAGTAAGGCGCTTATCAGGGGAGGCCTGCGTCCAGCAGTGGATCAATATAGGCTGTTGAGGTTAATTTAAAATTTATTGCTCACTTGGTATATTAATAGCCACTTTCTCTCCTCTTCTTTGCCTGATATTTGAAGTCAGGGTCTTGAAGCGAGGGTGGCCCTCGAAAATGGCGTCATCGGGGAAGTACAGAGATTTCGTGACTCCGTCGTGAGGTGTAGGGGGGAAGGGCGGGCTTGTGAAATCCGGACAACCCAATCTGAAAAGCAATTTAATATTAGGATACCGCCGTATAGTTTTGTGATACAGTTAATTAAAACCTAATTATTGTTTTTAAGAATTAGACAAACTTTAAGGGGAGTTGTAGCTGCTAAAATATTGTTTATTTATTTATTGCATTCATGTCCATTTTAGGGTGTCAACATTGTTTAGGCACAATCTACAAGAACCCTGTAAGGGCATTGCAACATTTAGGTAAAATTAATGGTTTAAAAAAGTATTTATTATTCAGTTAGTCCACATAAAAATTTGCATATAGTAAGTTTATTATAATTATTATGTCAGAAATATTAAAAATTTAATTAACAAGTATGCCAATAAAAGTTAAAATTTAAGTAAGTTTCAATGTTAGATAGATTTTAAATGTCAGAATTCGTGATGAGTGCTGATATATAGGAATATGTAGATATTTGTAAATTCCATGCGAAAAATAAAGTCTTCGACCAAGCCTAGAGAAACCCGGCACGATCGATATTCTTTACGATCATTTAAGGCTTCACTTTATTTTAGTGGAGTACCAATAATTTACCTAGGAAAGTTTGTGATGCTCATAATGACTTCTCCGTCTTTCAGTAGAGTGCTGGCCTCCGCTCGTCTGTAGCGCATATTGGCCTCTACAATATTGAAGTGTGCAAGAAGGCCGCCGTAAGGTTTTCCTGGGGTTCCTTCAACCATATACGCACCATATTCGGGACGCCACAAGGATTTCACATCTAAAAAACACGTAGAAAAGTAGATATTTTTTAAAATCAACAAACATAGCCGCAAATTATCCGCCATAAGTTTAACAGATGCTAACTTCATTACATAAGATATAGGTATTTTTTTTAATTTACATTATGTTTCATGATAAATTTATTTTTTTGCTGACTCTACTCAAAATTTCTTGGAGCGCGGTGGAACTCAAATATTCAATTATTTTATTACGTAAAAATTCTTGGAGCGCAGTGGAATCAATGTATGAACTTTAAAATTTTGAGAACAATGGGTTTTGGAGCGCAGTGGAACTACCCGAATAAACAAATTGCGGCTTCGCTCACGCGGTACCTGGATAAAGGCCTGTTCAGCGCGGTATTCGCTACCCAGAGCGGACGCAGTAAAGTTTGATAAAATATTGCTCGTGTTTCGCTCGGGGTTTCGCGCGGTCCGCGGTATTTCGCTGAGTATTTCAGTGACCGTAGGATTTCCACGCGGATTTCGCTGCCGCTCTGGGGGCTAACTCTTATGTCACTTGCATAAGATTAGCTTGAAAACGAATCAGAAACTTCGATTTGCGTTTTCCGAGTAGGCCCCCCGGGTAGCGAATACCGCGTCGGTCTGAACAGGCCCTACTACGTCTACCACGCACGGCCTACTACGACCAATAGTTCCAAAGATATTTTATCACCTACTCATAATCCATAAACATACATACAAAGCAATATATTAAGTACTAGCTTCTGCCCGCGGCTTCGCACGCGTTTTTTCGGTATAATAATTAACCTATTATCTAAGTTAGGCTATGCTATAAATGTACACCAAATTTTATCTTGATCTGTTCAGTAGTTTTGGAGATCCTAGGTAACAAAAATTTCACATTTCACAAACTTTCGGCTTTATAATATTAGTAGGTATATATATATATATATAGTGGTAGTAGGATATAATATATATAATAATAAAAATAACCCTAATAATAATGTTAGTAGTGGGGTAAAAAATCGGCGCTTATCCTACACCATCAATATAAACAATCATCAAAGATATTTTATCACCAAGTACATTATGGGCAGAAAGATAATGGCTATTCCTAAAGGTTGTGGTAATACTAAAATCAATATTGTTAATATCTGAATGTGTTGAGTTTATGAAACATTGAATTTGAGACTTCCTTACACATGTCATGTTATGTCATGTTAACACAAGTCATGATTTGAACCTACCATGAACAATGACAATGTCAATTCCTTAATTAAATAGATAATAATTCTTCAATAATCACTGCTAGTGCAGGGTATAATTAAGTTTCATTGATAAAAAAAACATTCATCATACACAATAATTCCAAACCATCATCATCAGCCTATATTAGTCCACAGCTGGACATAGGCCTCCCCTAATAACAGTAATAACCATACTTAAGGGTCATCCATTAATCACGTGAGGTCAAAGGGGGAGGGTTCGGGAAACTACACACGGGGATTGAGATATCACGTGTATTTATTTTTTAGTTGAACATGCGATTTCTAAACTGTTTTAACAGACATTTTTATCATGGTGCTTAATTTTCCAGAATAAAATTAGATTATACCTGTATTTGGAGACAATATTCTGAAAGTTTTGATATTTTGTTCTACCTGTATATATTCAAGTGATTTTGGGTAGGCTAGGGGGTATGCTAAAACCTCACCAAAATCACTGTATGGCCAAGTATATGGCGGAGGGAGGCATTAAAAATGTTGCGAAAAAACATCACTTGATTAATGGACGACCCCTGACCTAGTCATTAATTTAACAACTTGGGCTTACAATGTAATTTAATGAATGCAGAATTCTTTATTTTTAAGTTTGATAAGAAAAGAGCCCGTCACAATACTAATAAGATGAGGTCATGGTAGTGACATTGCAAGAATGTAACATAGAAAGAACTATCTAAGAGATGATACCATACTTTCTATGACTTGCTATTTTGGATGCTGATCAATTTAAATTAATTTATGTTCCTACCATTTAAAGTTGCAGACAAATTTAAGATAGGGATTTCTTTATTAAAGTGTTTCTTTATTAAAGTGGAGTGTCAGTTGGTTATTGTAAAGACTGCCTTCTAGGATTAAGATAACTAGAGTTTAATTTATTTATTTATTATTTATATTTGTTATTGATATTCACCAACAAAATCTTTCCTATATTTAGAATTATGTAGTATTTGTCATTTAGATATAAGACTTTTATTAACTTTATTTACTTGTACAATGAAGTGTTAATTCATTCATTATTCATTATCATTTATGAATTAAGTGTATGCCTAACATATTTTAAATGGTTATATTCCTTCATATTTACTGGCAAGCTAAGATGCTCTTTTTATTCAAATGTTCCGTTTTAAAGTTGCCTATTGTAGTATCTTCAAAACTTAATCTCCAACATGTCTAGAATAGTCAAACAAAATCTTATAAATACACAAATAGACCAGTTCATGAAACATGCCAGTCATAGTTTAAACAATTACTAACAAAAAAAACTAGGCTTGTCATATCATCAAGGCCATTGGTCATGGTTGAATGAATGTAATTGGTGTTCTGGGTATTTTCTATGTGTAATAAAAATTATACATTTATGTATTGTATTATGTTTATCAGTCCTCTAGTAACCATAACACAAGCTCTGCTTAGCTTGGGGCTAGATGATGCTGTGTGGATTGTCCAAATTTTTTTAATTTTTTATTTTTTCCTATAATCATCTTTATCCCTATTGGTTTATGGTGTAGGTATTCATCATTACCGTTCTGTATAGAAACCAAGTATTGCAAAATATTATGAAATTGTATTTTAGACTAAGGCTTACAACTATCCTATTCTCAGTTCTGTTTATATTAACTGATTCAGGTAGATTGTAAATTTGTAATGTTTTATTTTTAACCAACTACCAAATAAGTTGGTGCACGTGTGTCAACAACTGTGCATGTGCACGCTCTGCAGTAGGTCGATAAGGGCTGATGATGATGGTGACCAAATAAATATACAATGCTGGACAATCAATGCAGCAATCTCAGGAATAAATTATGATAATATGGCATCTATGGATAAAATATTTAAAAAATCCCACCTGACCAGATTCATTTTAAAAGTTGAATACCTACAATAATGAATTATCATATCATGTTGTGTTATCTTAATAAAACAAATAAACTTGCTTTGTTACTTACTTTCTGGATCAGCCATTTCCTTCTCTTGAAGTAAAGGTAAAAGTTCTTTTGCTCTAAGGCTAACTGTGGCTCGCTGTTTTTCATCATCAAACTTCACAATTATGTACTCAACCTAGAAGTAACAGACACTATATAACATAAATTAATTAATCCTCATTGCCATCAATTATTGTGGTGGAATCAGCTAGCAATACCGTAGGAACATGTATTATTGTCCCGAAGGAAGAATGGTTGGTATGATATAATTCAATGAAATCCAGGTAACTTATTTTTGATTTTATACTAATTTCAAATCGTCTTACCTCATCCCCCCATTTAAGAACATCTCCAGTACGATCGTGAAGCTTTTTGTTAAGGTTAATGAATTGCTCTATGCCATGTTTTCGGACATGCTCCGCCAACGCCTTAGTCTCTGCCCAAGAAAGAGGGCTCCCTTCAGATAGTAGACCCATGTTAGCAACCGAGTTCCGGAATTTGTAGATACACTCGCACAAACGTTTAAAGGGTTTATCACGGACTAGATAGGCTCGCAAAATAATAATGTTCATGTAAATATAACATGCAAGCTAGTGAACACTTGTTTACCAAAAAAATCGTAATAAATTTCGAGTTTTGGCTAGTTCAATATTATTTATAAGTTTTACAGCACATTGCATAAATCGCGAGCAACGAGCAATTTCAGAATGAAATGAAAATATAAAAATTGTGACATTTTCCGATAATTTTATACACAAAAACTCACGGAACGTTCCGTTATACGCATATTATAAACTATAGGAAGCCCTGCCAAGAGATTCCCAAACCGCGACCAAAAACCCAAACAAATCAATATCCAATTCATATTATGTACCACCCACCACACCGTTTATATCAAAATGCTCCAAAATCGATAATATTATTATAATATAACATCAATTGGGCTGAATAGATAGGGGCTTTATTTAAAATGCAGGATATTATATTTTGTTCTTAATGAAGTTATTTTTAGTCTGCGTGAAATGAAACTACCCCACAGAAAAACATCAAAGTCAGCTGTCAGCTGTCATTGTCGTTCCCCCTTTGAGCAATGGTACCTTTGAGCCTGATTGGCTACAGTGTTGTCACATACAATTTTGACAAAATGGTAGAACAGGGTGCAAAAATTAGTAGAGATTGGTAGAATTAGGAATGAAAAATAGGTAGCTCTACCGTTTTCTACCAATCAGGTTTAAGTTCAATTAAAATTAGATTACAATAGATTAAAATGCGTATAAAAATGACTGCAAACAGCACACAACTTCTTAAACTTATGGAAAACTATAAATCACAGCTTCAACACTAAACTTTTTACGGCTATATTTACCAAAGAAAATTAGTGCGGGCGGGCGTGAAATGCAATTTGTGTCGTGACGGGAAAGCGCGAATGTCAGTATCAACTTCTCAGTCAATGTCTAGTGTCAGTTAGTTGTAACTCAACTTAACTTCTTATAAATAGCGTTAGTTGTAATTGACCAATACAGATCATACGGTAAAGACGTCATTATCAATGTCACATCTACAGATCATTCAAGTTTTGAAAAATAGGTAGATTTGAGGCCGAGGGTGGTAGATTGGTAGAACAGAGGTAAAATAGGTAGATCTACTAAAAAATTTATAGATGTGACAACACTAATTTTTTATTTATTTATTTATTTAAAAACAGTAGCTAGCTTACAGTCTTAACACTAACTACGCTAAATACATATATTAGAAATATAATTAATTACGAATACAGTACACCGAAATTATCTTTAAATTATACATAATAATAAAACCAAATAATTAACGAGTAAAATAAAATGGAGAAACATTAAGATGTGCAAAAATTAAATAGAAAATAATAAATATTTCATTTAAAAGTAAGATAAGATCTAAGGCATAAATAGATATGACATTAACTATCGTTACTAGTATAGTATTATAATATCTGTGCTATCGTTGAATATGTCGACATGTTGGAACTCCTGTCATCGGTTGTGATTGAGACCATTGAGTAGTACAAGCGTGGAGCTCTAGGTACACATTTTACTTTTTGTAGGTACCAACCCTAGCGCTCCGCTCAACTGTAGGTATATAGTTCAAGTAGACGGCTGAGTCATTGTACTGTACTATTTATCTATTGTGACCGAACCCCGTCCGTCCTACCCGTCGTCGGAAGTAAATAAAGGTCAAGTGCGAGTCGGACTCGCGCACTAAGGGTTCCGTTTATTTGAAAGACCTTGTTTCTTGCCAAATATCATGATTCTAGGTCAACATGAAGAAGTCAGGACTAGGACCAAAATATACAGGTTACCTGTATATTGTAGTCGAGGGAGAGAATCAATTTTTATTTTATTTTAATAAACTACAAATTTACGGTATTCAGATTTTTCTCGTTATCGTTGGTAAGAAGTAAGGTCATGTAGCACAAATTTTGTGCCACATGACCTTACATTTTATGATTCTAGGTTTACGGAAAGTACCCTATAGGTCCATTGCGAGAGTAAAGGTATTTTTTTTGTGAGTAAACTACCTACAAAATTACTGTTTTCGCATTCTTTTCTTAACTTGTGCTATAAGATAAGGCCTTGCTTCTTGCCAAATTTCGTAATTCTGGGTCTAGGGAAAGTACCCTATAGGTCCATGGCGAGTATCAAAATTAATTTGTTTTGGTGAATAAATTACAAATTTATGGATTTAAGATTTTTTCCTTTACTTGTGCTATAAGACCTTGCTGCTCACCAAAATTTCATGATTCTAAGTCTACGGGAAGTATAGGTATTGTCCCTAGGTTTTGTGTGCATGTGATTCCCTTGGAAATTTCAAAATATTCGGACATAACGGCTGTAACTTTTGGGTGCATTGACTTAGAAGTTTTATTTGTATCGCGGCTTCAATAGATTGCGGACTTGAGAATTTGACGTTAATTTCAACTCGATACGTCCACGCGTTCCTGAGAAAAGAGGGTTGTCAGACAAACAGACATACGGACAACAAAGTGATCCTTTAAGGGTTCCTTTTTTCCTTTTGAGATATGGAACCTTAAAAACCGTCTACGATGGTGCAGATCAAAATGATTCACCTAAAGACTAATTAATATATAATAGTAGGTACCTGGGTCATTCTTCGGAAACTCATTTTTTGGTTGACTTTCGTGTCCCATTTTTTTTTGTTGAATTTACACATAATGATGAAATATTCTGATTAAAGATTTAATTTCAAATTTATTGGTAGCAGAGGGCACTTAATTGGCTCAATGGTTACGAAGTTATTCAATTTTAAAAATATGGTGTCCACGGAAATCAGCATTCATATCACCGAAATCAAATATCTAAAAATATTCGACATTTATATTTTAATACATACATTTTGTGTGGACTAGCATATCATAATCATTGTAAGATGGAATTTCGGGATGGTTTATAAATAAAATAATGTGTTTTCAGTAGAAAGTAGATTGAAAGTTTCTTAAAATTAAGGTTCAATCATTTTATAATTGTAGTCATCTTCTAAAAAAGTATAACAAACTAATTTAACATCAAAGAAACACTCTTAAATCACTACTATATTTACTTCTTAATCAGTTTTTGAGTTATAGTTTGTTTATTAGAGGAGAATCTGCTTTTATCTCTAGCAATTCATTGCTGACGAGGATCTAATTCACTAACTGATTTTATCTTCTCTTTCGCGCCGGCTACTCCACGACGTCACTGACGCGCGAGGTGGTGCGGCGGGTGCTGGCAGCGTGCAAGCAGAAGTTGCAGATGGCCGTGTTGTGCTGCGACCTATCTAAAGCCTTCGACGTGGCCAGCCACGCCGTACTTGCTGCCAAAATGAGTCATTATGGGATCGAGGGAGCATCGTTCGCCGTACTTATGGAGATGCTACAAGAGCGATCACAAATTGTTGTCGGTGGTACTGAGCGATCAGAGCCCCTCTCCTCCACCATGGGGATAGCGCAGGGGTCATCTGTCTCCAACATAATGTTCTCATTCTTCTTGAACGATCTGCCCGGAGCGGTGACCTCCGCGAAGACCCTCATAAACGCAGATGATGTGGCCGCGATCGTCACCGCAAAGTCCGTAGAAGCTCTGGAGGAGAAGCTGAACGCGACGGCCGGCCTACTGTCTGGATGGTTCAGGATGAACGGTTTGGCTCTGAAACTAAGGAAGACCCACTACCTTCATGTCTGCCTATCTGGCAGTGACGAAACGGCTTGTAGTCTATGTGAACGGAACGGCCATTAGCCAATCCGAAGCCACGATATTTCTTGGTTTTGAAATGGACAGAGCCCTTAGGAGCCCTGGGAGAGCCACATAGACAAAATATGCGAAAAGATACGTTGCGCATATTTGGCGCTCCGACGGCTGACTCGTGTGGTTCCGGCGGAGGTGGCACGAAGCTGTTACTTCGCAGCTGTTCACTCGGTGCTACAGTATGGTGCTGAGCTATGGGGGTGCGCTGCTGACTGGGCACTGCCCAGCATTGTGATAATGCCAGTGGCAGTGTATATGTCTGAACCTAGATAAACACATGAAGAACGGCGACACCCACTCGTACGGGACGCGGAACGCAGGAAAGCTCTTGACTATCGCCCGCTCCCTCACGAAGTCCTCAAAGTTAACTCACGTTATGGGTCCGGCGGTATACAACAAACTGTCAGAAGCTGTCACAGCTGCTGGCAGTCTAACTAGCTTCAAGTTCCGTCTGAAAGGTTATCTTGTCGAGCAAAATTTTTATTCTATAGCAGAATTACTTACTCGAGAAAACGGAGACTGATGTTAATTAATTTTAATATTTTATGTGGTTTGCGACTTTTTAATAACTTATTCTTGATTATTTAATTACAGGTGTTTTGTATTGTATTTATGTGTACTTTGAATTATTTTAAAACTTGTATACGCTGCGTATATATAGGTACAAAAGTTATTGATAGGTATGTAAATTGGCTTTATGAATAAGTTGTATTTCTGTATTTGTATTTCTATTTAGGGCTATCCTCCGTCTTTCAGCCAATCTTTTTGCAACTAAGCGATTTTCTCGTGAGTAGACCATATTCCCAGTGAGTAGTAGTGAAAAACCATCATAAAATTTAACCATATAAGAATGTTAACCAACATGCAAATTTAATTTTCATGGTTTATATTGACATTCTGTACTTTTTGCCCACGGAAAACACGAAAATCAATACCACGATAATCAAAAAAGAGTACAAAATCCTAAATAATTTCCAAAATTGCTGGTATACATTACGTTAGCGTCTGCAGTCGAAATTAGGAACCCAAAAGGCATCTATTATTACAATCATTGAAACAATAGGATTAGTATAAACGAATTTATAGTCTACATGGTAATCAACATTTGCGGTATACCAAACCACGGAAAGTGATTACTTACCTTAATAACAGAGCGACGCGGAGAGATAGAGAAGTGTTGTCCACACCACTGATGGAGCGCAACTGATAGTTTGTCTTGGTCTAACAACTATTCACGTAGTTATTAAAGTACAGTAAATATGAATGAATGAGTGCGTGCCAGGGGTATCAACGCCAAACGTCGGACGCGAAGTTATCTAGTTTTAACTTTTCAACTAAAGCTTATTTTTGTGTAGTAATAGTGTCAGTTAAGCTAGTAACTATCTGGTTATTTGTGAACCTGTGTGAAATAGTGCTATTATTCATAGGAAAAAATTTAAAAATGTTTTAACAGTGGAACATGAGGTCCGGACGCACCACGAAAGTCAATATTTCCAAGGTTTTTATTTATTTTTACAAATTAAGAATAAGAAAATTAAAAAACAAAAATAGACCTCCCCTATTATTTTCGTCTAATCTACTATACAAAAAAAATCAAAGGGCTAGGGATACTTTTAGTATGTTTTTTCGAGCTGGACACGTATTTTTGAGCCCCGTGAGAATTACCCACCTACGTACCTACTTATGTAGTTTTATAATGAATTTGAATAATGTTCGTGTTGATTTGCTAATTGTTAGTATTTCATTACGCTATAAGTAATAAAGGTTATTTACTAAAATACATACTGTTTCGTTCTTAAAAACTAAAAAAATTGTTCAGTGGAAATTCTATCGATTTTACAGTAGGACGTTTTTTGTTAGTGGTTTACTGGTGGTTTTAAAGATTGAATCTGAGTGGACTGGCTAGACAGCTAGTTTAGCTGTTGACTGCTGTTGGCAATGGCAACACTGAAAGAAAGAGAAAGATAATGCAACTCGCAAGTCGCAAGTTCAGTTCGCAGCATCAGTCATGCATCAGTCAGAGTTTATTTTGCAATAGAATATAATTTAGTTTTCGTACATAGTTTTCAAGTTTCGTATAAAAATTATGATGATTTAAAATAGTGTTGAAACCTGCTTGAGACGTAATGAAACAATTTATCTCGATTGTGATTTGATTGTGTTGAAGAAATAGATCTGATTCTACGATGGTGCCAGTCGCGATCGAGGGATGCAATCAGGGCGCTGAAGGTGGTGGAGCCCGGGGTGGTTCTATTTCTCTTGCCTTACTGATAGACTTCATCGTCCAAAGAACTTACGATGAACTTACTGTGCTGGCTGAACTGTAAGACACTATTACATCTCTGATCATAGAATTAATCCAATTATTAGCTTCTCCCCGCGGCTTCGCACGCTTGTTTTCGGTATAATAAGTAGCCTATTATCTAATTTAGGCTTTGCTCCAAACGTACGCCAAATTTCATCTTGATCTGTTCAGTAGTTTTGGAGATCCTAAGGAACAAAAATTTACATTCACAAACTTTTAGCTTTTTATTTAGTAGGATAATAGGATTCGATTTTCAATGTATTGCTCATAAAAACTTATATTTCAGGTTACCAAGAAAAACAGATATGGAGCGCAAAATTGAAATTTATAAATTCAGTGCTCGCACTCGTCAGTTATTTGTTCGTCTCCTGGCCCTGGTCAAATGGGCTAGCAGTGCGGCCAAAGTAGAAAGATCTGCACACATAATGGGATTTTTAGATAAGCAAGCACTATTGTTTGTAGAAACTGCTGATGTGTTGGCAAGAGTGGCCCGCGAGACTCTTGTACATGCTAGGTATGTTTTATTTGTAGTAAGAACACAAAGTCATAGTAAGAACTTTATAAAAATTTCTTTTGGAGAACCATTCATTCATTACTCAATTTGTGAATCAGGATTTAACTCCCTAGCTGTCGAAAGTAGTAGTGCATAGTAACTAACTACCTGTTGTTTATGGATAGGTTGCCAACATTCCACATGGCTGCTGCCGTGGAAGTACTGACGCTCGGCACATACAGCCGATTACCAGCAGTGATCCGAGAGCGACTGGTTCCGCCTCCTTTACTGACTGCTTCTGAGCGACGAGCCACACTCAGCTCATTGGCACATGTGGTCAGACAAAGACTTACTACTGCATCCTTGCCTAGTGATGTTCGGAACCTCAAGGTAACAAAATTATGTAAAATTAGGACTAGACTAGACTCTAGGAATTAAACACATTTCATTTGACTTTTTACTTCCTTTATGATGCTGCTGCTTACTTAATCAATTAAATAAATAAATAATACTGGACAATTCACACAGCATTATCTAGCCCCAAGCTAAGCAGAGCTTGTGTTATGGGTACTAGATAACTGATATACTTAATACAATACACTACATAGATATATTTTTTTTATTATACATGGAAAACATCCAGAACACCCTGGACAAATAATTTACTTTAATGTTAGGAGCTTTGAAAAATCGAGTTATATTATTTTGCCTTTTTTATAAAATTCCTATAAGGGTCCGGCGGAGGATGAATTTCCCATACAAATGTAGTACCAAAATGATTTGTAATTTGAGCATATTTTCACCATGGTCTGCTATTATTTGTATTAAAATTATGCTATTATTTGTATGAACTTAAATATCAACCTAAGTAGATACTTACATATATGTACAAGTTTTGTTTTTCTCATTTAAGTGAACTGTATTTATGTTCTTTGAGAAAATAAAGATTCTTTAAACCGAAAATAGTATTTATCTAGGTTCCTGACACAATTTTTTTTCAAAATACCATTCTGAAATGAAATTAAACCGAATCACATTTTTACATGAAAGAATGAATGTTTTCCTAGTATTTTTCTAGATAAGTATTTTGAAAAAAGCTTGTGGCAGGAACCTAAATAAATACTATTCTAATACAAATAATAGCAAACCATGGTGAAAATATTCTTAAATTACAAATCATTTTGGTACTACGTTTGTATGGGAAATTCATCCTCCACCGGACCCTTAACAACCACAACAGACACCTAAATCTCAAATCGAAAACCTAATAATTCATACAATTTATTACAATTCCTCATAATATCAATGTGTCAAGTATATCAAACAAGCAAGGTATTCTGAAACCTTTTCAATAGCTTCAACCCATGTTTCTATGAATATTGTATTTGTTAGAAACATGACAAATTCCGTAATTAATTAGTCTATTTAGTAAGATCTGTAAGGGCTGTATTAGTGTTAAGAAACTATTTGTAAACCTACATTAGTGTAACTGTTGGTCTATTAGATAAATAAATAAATTAAGTATGTGAATTTTTAGGTGGAAAATGGCAGAGCTACATTCACAGTTGGCCAAGACTACAGTGTGTCTCTAACAGTGATGGGTGATGGACCAAATGTGCCTTGGAGATTACTGGACATTGCTATACTCATACAAGATAGTGAAACAGGAGGTAAGTTTAATAATAAATAATAAGTACATCCTTACTAACAAAGAAAATAGCAATGAAATAATAGAAACAAATTAGAACTACTACCACACACAGTAACACGAAGTGAGTGAAAGTATCTGCTTCAATACTAGCAAAATTAGCGTTTCTGTCAGTATGTCCGTACTCCTCTACAGGTCGTATTTTACAACCGCTCGGTACGAAACTTCTTGTAGAGGTTCTACGATTTTATAGAATTTTTTTGTCGTATGGGTTTTTTTTGATAAACGGCGTACTTCCTCCAAAAAAAGGCAAAAAGGGGGCTTTAGAATATCTCCGCTTTAAGAGATCTGATTTTGATGATTATATTTTTAATTGAAAAGTTGTTGTTTTTAATTCTTCTCTTAAAAATTGGTTAGATTTTTGGCATGACGAGCACCAAATCTTTATGAGCTCTGTGAAGTTGGCTTCAATGGCTGCGCACCGAACCGTAAATAAGGCGTTGTTGAGGGGAAAGAACAGGGTGAGAGGGGATCTGTCTGTCAAACCAGGGTTGCCAGCAAGAATTTTGGCGTAGGTATTTTTATTTTGTCTAGCACATTGAGAGGTTTTGATGAGTCAACACCTGAGATGATAAGTGTATCAAGAGAAAAAATAGTTGATCGGTTTTTGGTCCAAACTTTGTATATCGGTCCCATACAGTTGTAACAAAAAGTAAGGACAGAACTTTACTTTAAGTAATTTTTTTTACTCCTACACAGTATGTTGAGCTACCTGTAGAGTGCTTGCAACAGTCTGCAGTTGGCTCAATTGTTTTAATTGCAAATACTAGTTCTAATTTGTTTTTATTATTTGATTGTAATTTTCTTTGTGACGACCTCTGTGGCGCAGCGGGCGAAGGTCTGCCTGCGACGCAGGAGGTTGCGGGTTCGATTCCCGCCTCGGCATAAATGTTTGTACGATCTGCAGACATTTGTCCATAGTGTTCTGGATGTTTTCTATGTATAATAAAAAATATCTATTTATGTAGTGTATTGTATTAAGTATATCAGTTATCTAAGTACCCATAACACAAGCGCTGCTTAGCTTGGGGCTAGATAATGCTGTGTGACTTGTCCAGCATTATTTATTTATTTATTTGTTAGTTAACACAAAAATCTTTGAAAAATCCTGGGCAATAATTTTTTGTTACGCCAACAGTGTCTTAAGGCGAATAGTAGGGTGGATAGTGGCGCCACTAAATAAATAAATAAATAAATAAATAAATAAATAAATTTATCAAAAAATCGGACCGCGCGTAGACGATATCTATCATAAGCTTTTTTTAAATGTATCTTTAATAGTTTTGTACTGTATTATTTAGGCAGATGCTTGTTTCAAGAGTTTAGTTCCTATTGGTGGCCACCAAGCTCTCCAAACAAGGTTTTTGATTGAATAACACAAAACAAAACTATTACAGATACATTAAATAAAAGCTTGTGATAGGTATCGTTTACCAGCGGTCCGATTTTATAATTCCTTTGTATAACTTAATGATTAAATTAAATATGCAGTGGCGCCACTATCCACCCTACTATTCGCCTTAAACTAATAATTTCTTTAATTTGCAGAAGGTAAACCGCTAGTGCACACCTCGCAACTGGCCTGGCTCCGAGGAGTAGCTCAAGCACGTTTGGCTGCCGCCGGCCTAAGCGGCGCTCTGACCGCGCTCCGATTCTTCTGCCGCTCGCTATCTCTGGAGCTTCTCTACACGCAGACGTTGAGGTTATGCCGCGATCGCCTTTCGCGCCATTTGCAAGTCGACAGATATGTGCCTGGACAGAAGCTACAGGTTTCATATTGGAGGTAAGATAAATTTTATGTAGAAAATATCTGAATCGGATCCCAGAAGACTGACTTCTCTAGCTAAGAGGCTCTGAGCACAATGAGAGCACATTGTACAGACGCCAATATCTTATCCCTACTCAGTGATTTTTTTTTTCGCCTCTGAGATCAGACATGAGATTTCACAATTTTGTGTGGCATCTGCTCTTGGGGAATAACTCTCAATTAATTTGATTTGAACTAGGTATACAATCTCTTTATTAAAAAAGAAAATTACAATCAACTAATAGAAAGAAATTAGTATAAAAACCAACCACTAACAAATCTAGATAACACTCAAACCGCCCAAACTTTGAAAGCCGCCCAAGCTTTCCAATACAACCATCCTAATTGGATTAATAAACTTTGTCCCATCCATTTTATTATATTTAATTTGAATGAATGTTTATATTTTTATTACAGTTTTTTATTGGAATCTTCTCTATAATATTGAATTATAGTATAGTATTGAATGGTATTGAAGCTTCAATATTTTTATTTTTAATGCAGGGAGCTGGGCTGCGAGCTAGGCTACCGCCTCATAATCGCCGCGGAAGGTGATTCTCTGTGCGTCTGGCACGTGCCGGCACTGGCGGGCGGAGAGCGCGTCGCTACGGCATTGACACCGCACGCGCCGTCCATGGAGCGGCTGTTGGCTCACACGGTGCATGTCCGCTCCAGACAGCGCCTGAACGACCTCAAAGTGCTGCTCAATGATCTAGGGGTGAGAATCCTATTACACAATGTTGTTACACACCTTGGTCAGTATCGACTCGCTGACGTGCGTCAAGGGATAGAGTGAAGAAAAAAAAATCGTCGCCGATTTTGTTTATTTTCACTCTCTGATGCCGTTACAATGAGGATCCGTAACGTTTTTAATTCAGAATGCAGATTTATAGAGCTAAGAAATCCATAACACAGTGCAAATATTTTGTTTACCAAATAGACTCAGTTTTGAGATACCCATCGAATGATTTTTTTTTTAGTTTTGTTCATTCGATCTGTCTCTTAAAACTGAATCTATCTGGTTCTGTCATTTTTTTCCTAAATTTATAGTTTCGGAGTAAATAACTAAAAACTGATATCTGCCTACGGTTAGTGTATCGCATTTACTGCACGCCACACGAGGGTCGAGAGGCTCGTCTGCGTCTTGGGCCATGAAAGTGTTAACGAGCGGCGACCGAGCGAGTGACCTCACACGCACCCGCAGCGGTCACTCAGTGAACTTCGCTAGTAATTTACTCATAACTTCGTACGTAATGGTTAGATTTGGATAATTTAAAAAGATATATCATTCTTATGTCTTAAAGAATAACGTGGATACTACACTTGCGAGCTTTAGACTGGAATCGCTTCAAGGGTTGTTCAAGACTAATTTTTACAATTTCTTTGCAGTGAACTATGAGTTAAGTTATGTTTTCCCTTACGCAGGATTTATTGGCGACGATAAATTTTGATTTAATGCACGATAATGTCCGCTGCCACACCGCAGCAGTGACTAGACAGTACCGACAGACGTCTTCCATGTCGGCATTCCCACACTAGACTGGCCAGCCCTTATTCCTGACTTGAACCCAATCTGGCATATGTGGGACGAGCTAAAACAGCGGATACGAGGGAGAAATCCAGCTCATCCAGCTCCGGCGCCGATAGAAGCCGATAGATGCAACTTCGACCTATTGCAATAATTCCCAAAATTTAGGTAGCCAATTTAATTAATTTTAAATCTTCTTGATAGGTATCACTTGAAAGGTAACAAAATTACCTTTCAAATGATATACCACAATCTATAGTTCATTGTACATAAATTGTAAAAAAATTGTTTTGAAATACTCGCGATGAAAGCGATTCCATTTTAAAGCTCGCAAGTGTTATATAGTCCATTTTAAAGCTATTGAAATTGCTATAACTTTACTGATCCTCATTAGTCGATTCTAACGCGCCGGCACGTGCCGGTGTTGGCAGGCGGAGACGACGCATGCGCCGTCCATGGAGCAGCTGTTGGTTCACACGGTGCATGTCCGCTACAGACAGTGCCGGTGAGAATCCTATCCTAATACACAATGTTGTCACACTATGGTCAGTATCGACTCGCTGACCGGCGTCAATGGATTGAGTGACACTGGCTGGGTGTTATTTTCACTGTCGTTTTTAGGTCGATTCTAAAGCCGTTTGTCCACCGCTGCCATCAACGAAACGTCCCCGATAACGGGATGACGGCGACGATGTAGCGATATAATAATATCGTTATTGTTGACGTTTCCATGACGGCGGCGGCGGTGTACAAACGGCGTTACGGCTAGGTTGAACCGTCGACTACTTCTTCTTCTGCTTTTGTATGTTAGAAGGCAAAGACTATGTAAAAAAATATATTAAAAATTGTAATTATCTGCTAATACGTGAACGATACGTCACAGGAGCGTTTTATGTATTTCCCGACGAGTTGCGACAGCATGACGAGAAGTGTCAATGCTTGCACGATGATCGTGACGATGACCTTGCCGATGACAGACGATCATACGACTAACGATCATCGCGGATAGTGAAGAAGAGGCTTAAAACAAAAAATCGGTTCGTCATATGCTGCAGTCCGTATATAGTTCACAAGACTATCAGCGCTAAAAGCGCTCAAAGTCGTTCCGAATTCTTTTAGCGCGCTAACGTCAGATATCGTGCTATGTTCTACGGAACGGCTAAAGACACGCTCTCATCGCTCACGTAAACATAACCTCAAGTTTTATGGTGATTTTGAAACTTTCATTTAATTTTGTCAATTTGTATTATCATTATGTCAATTTGATAGATCGTTCACAGCGATCAAGCTCGGTAGCGTGAGCGTTGTGAGCGCAAAGATGGCGCCGATTATGACGTAATTTGTGACGTTTCGCTAGCAACTGTAGACGCGCTAACGGATATACGACCACTTTCTGTGAGCGCTCAAATCGATTTTATCTCTAACGGACCGCAGCAATTATGCGGCCGAGTTATAGCGGTGACAAAAGACAATAAGGCGCTTATCAGGGGGAGGCCTGCGTCCAGTAGTGGACCACTACAGGCTGTTGAGGTTGAGTTCTAGCGGTCGCGCCGAACTACTCTTATCTTCGGCAGCCAGATGACGGCGCTCGGGTGACGGGCGTGCGGTGGAGAGGCGGCCATTGTAAATGCACGTAAATGTATGTTTCGCTACTTCGTCGACGTCATCTCGTTATCGGTGATGTTTCGTTCACGGCAACGGTGCACAAACGGCGTAAGGATGTCTCTAGCGGAATCATAATAAACCACGAGTAATTACTAATGTTTCTATTTTTAATTTATTGTTATTGGTTTGCAAGTAAAGTTTGCCACGTTTTATCACTTAAATTTAAGAATTCATTATTACTTGGGAAACTTTTCCAAACCCTACTTTATCTATCACTGAAATAGCTTTGAAGAACTATCACCAGTAGTCAATATTTTTGATTTATCCTTAGGTAATTTCTTGTACCTAATAGTAAAAATCACACTTATATTATAAAAGTTTGAATGTATGGCTGTTTGTTACCTCTTCAGGCAAAACTACTTCCTGCTTTAGGAGGCGTAAGGGAAAACGCACGCCTGCCAAGCCGCCGCGCTCGTGATTTTTGTAGTTATTCATGGTGATTAAGAAAATCATCTTATCAAGTCAAACTCTGCCAATTTGTTTAGAAATATTATGTGACTTTAATTGAGTACAAAAAAAAGTAAAACATCAGTAGTTCGCTAGTCATAAACATAACATTGGAAAAACACTAGAAAAAGGGGTAACTTTGGGATTTTTTTCTACCGAGTGAAATTCTTTAGATCTTGTAACTGAATGCGAGTTTGACTATACTAGATCCTTAAGTAATATATGTCTTTTTTTCAGAATTCTAAACACTATTTTCTAAGTCTCAGATGATTTTAAAAATCACGAAAATGCGGCCTCTGCTGGCCTACCAAGCCTTAACGGATCGAACTGTAATTTTGCATACAGATAGTTCTAGGCCTCGAATGAAATATATAGGCTATATAATATATACTTTTTAACCCATAAAAGAGGTCCCATAGGATAGAAATAACCTTAAAACATTTCCAGAAGAATTACGCGTGCGAAGCCGCGGGCAGAAATTAGTGTTATATAAAACAGCTTATATCAATCACATCTTCATAACTTACATAAGGTTCGGTGGTGAAAGGTAAACAAAGGTTAAATAATTAAAAGTCTTATAATTTTGTTTTTAGGGTTTCGAAGATCGGTTTCGAAACCCTTATGGTCTCGCTTTGTCTGTCCTTTTTTCCCTCCTTAATAACTCAGCAACTACAGCAGCTATCAACTTGAAATTTAAAATAATAATACATTTCGTGCGCCTGTACAGATTTTAAGAAAAAAAATGAAAAATGAAAATGAACATTTTCCATACAAATTGAGATGTCAAATTTTTAAAAGAGACCTGCAGAGTCAAGTGGGGTATCAAATAAAAGGTATTAGTTAGTACATTTCAAAATAGTTTTTGAAATTTCTGTAGGTTTCATACTTTTTGAAATATTTTGAAAATAGTCGAAAAAATACCCATTCCCCCCCCCCCCCTATCTCCGAAGTTTGCAGAGCGATTTATTCAAAATGTATGTAGCGTTTGTAGATATAGATCTATATTTTACAGGAAAAATATAGAAAAGTCTGTAAAATGAACCGTTTTTGAAAAATGGTCAAAAAGAGGGGGGATAATTTTCAAAAAGGGGGGTTACCCCAATGAGTTGGGTATCATATGAAAGGTATCGGTTTGTACATTTTAAAACAGTTTTTAAAATTTCTGTTGGTTTCATACTTTTTGAAATATTTTGAAAATAGTCGAAAAAATACCCGCTCCCCCCCCCTATCTCCGAAGTTTGCAGAGCGATCCATTTCAAATGTATGGAGCGTTTGTAGATATAAATCTATATTTTATAGGAAAAATATAGAGAAGTCTGAAAAACGAACACTTTTTGAAAAATGGTAAAAAAAGGGGGGAATTATTTTCAAAAGGGGAGGCTACCCCACCAAATTGGGTATCATATGAAAGGTATCGGTTCGTACACTTCAAAACAGTTTTTAAAATTTCGGTCGGTTTCATACTTTTTGAAATATTTTGAAAATAGTCGAAAAAATACCCTTTCCCCCCCCCTTATCTCCGAAGTTTGCAGAGCGATCCATTCAAAATGTATGGAGCGTTTGTAGACATAGATCTATATTTTACAGGAAAAATATAGAGAAGTCTGAAAAACGAACAATTTTTGAAATTTAGTCAAAAAAGGGGGGAATAATTTTCAAAAGGGGAGGCTACCCCACCGAATGGGGTATCATATGAAAGGTATTGGTTTGTGCATTTCAAAACAGTTTTTAAAATTTCTGTAGGTTTCATACTTTTTGAAATATTTTGAAAATAGTCGAAAAAATACCCATTCCCCCCCCCTTATCTCCGAAGTTTGCAGAGCGATCCATTCAAAATTTATGGAGCGTTTGTAGATATAAATCTATATTTTACAGGAAAAATATAGAGAAGTCTGAAAAACTAACACTTTTTGAAAAATGGTCAAAAAAGGGGGGGATAATTTTCAAAAGGGGGAGGTGCCCCACTGAGTGGGGTGTCATATGAAAAGTATTGATTTGTACATTTTAAAACCGTTTTTCAAATTTCTGTTGGTTACATACTTTTTGAAATATATTGAAAAAAGTCGAAATTTTACCCGTTCCCCCCCCTCTATCTCCGAAGTTTGCAGAGCGATCCATTCAAAATGTATGGAGCGTTTGTAGATATAGATCTATATTTTACAGGAAAAATATAGAAAATTCTGTAAAATGAACCCTTTTTGAAAAATGGTCAAAAAGAGGGGGGATAATTTTCAAAAAGGGGGGTTACCCCAATAAGTGGGGTATCATATGAAAGGTATCGGTTTGTACATTTCAAAACAGTTTTTGAAATTTCTGCTGGTTCAATACTTTTCGAAATATCTTGAAAAGAGTCGAAAAATTTACCGCTACACCCTATCACCGAAGCATGCAGAGAGATCCATCTGAAATGTAGGTTGGTACCTACTAGTTTTAGGTATTCATTAATTTCGGAGTTTCTAACCGGTACCTTTAGTACATACCCACTTGTTCACAAACGTTCGAAACCCTCGGCGCGCGAGTTACACTCGCACTTGACGGGTCTTGTTTTTATTATCTTTATTTTTACAATGTAACAATGACGAAAAGCCAATATTTTGAACAAAAAATAGTCATACAATTTTTTTTGTTTGTATTTTTTTTCTTTTACTGTTTCTTTTATTATCTTTATTATTACAATGTAACAATGAAGAAAAGCCAATATTTTCAACAAAAAATAGTGATAAAAAAATTTTTGTTTGTTTTTTTTTTCTTTTACAAAAACTAAAAGCTTGAAATCCTTTTCCTCGCTTCATTCGGTTGAATGACCGAATCGTCCTTACTTTTTGTTACACCTGTTGTAAATGCAAACTACAAATAAATTAACTAGACTAGACTTCTGGTGACAGCTTAGATTTTTTAATAGATAAGTGCTACTAGTTGTAATTGTTTTATTCTATATTCTTATTTTCTATGTGCTAAATAAATGTATTTCATTACAAAATAATATTAAAGCCGTGACTAGAATCGAGTGTATAAATCGTTTATTTTTCTTTGTTTTAGGTAAATAAGTTACTAGCAGTAAATCGTAATATTAAATTACACACAGTAACTTTTATCATCACAGTATATTTTACAAAATATCTTTAAAAAAAATTAGTTTGTATTTATGTTTTGCAAATGCTTTTAATTCAATCTCAAGCTGTGCGCTACATCTTTGGATTTATGGTAGAAAATAAACTTTTAATCTTAGTAGAAAGACTTGGACTTAGGAACAATACATTTTGGCATCTAAAAATGGTGACTAAACTAAACTACACGAATATTGGATAGGCTTCCTTAACAATTATGAAGTTAATGCATTCCTTTTAGTTAGTAACTATTCGTATAAACTAGGTACTTAAGTACCTAGTGAAATGTATTTTTTTTTACATTAAGTTATTTCTTTAATACTATTTTGGCTAAATGTCTCTA
This sequence comes from Eupithecia subfuscata, assembly GCA_963564075.1. Taxonomy (NCBI): domain Eukaryota; kingdom Metazoa; phylum Arthropoda; class Insecta; order Lepidoptera; family Geometridae; genus Eupithecia; species Eupithecia subfuscata. The sequence goes on along the minus strand of OY751097.1, from coordinate 7,798,870 downwards.
TAAATTCTTTCCATAAATTTGTGCCATGTAATTCACAGACCTACCAATCTACAATAATCGGTTTATTGTAAACAACATAATCAAAATAACCGTATCATTATTTTTTACAGTTATAATACGAAATAAAACTGTTCTAACAAATTAGACAATAATTCAAACATTTTTGTATAGATCGGGGTCAGCGACATTTTAAACGTTACTTCACAAGATTATCAGATCTTCAGTAACGATTACAACATGGTATGAACTGAATGTAACAAAACAATGCTGAGGTTGGTCCCATCTCGCAGGCCGCCCCCGTCTGCGCACGATACATTAAAACACAGAATATTAATTATTATTAGCAAGGCACATTCTCTTCAAAATCCTTAATGTCAATTGGCACCGACAAATATCTAAACGTGGCGAACTACCGAAAAGTGAGTGACCAAGCGTATCTATATACCATCTATTCACCACCGTAAAGATAAAAATGTTTAAAGTCGTTTATTTAACACCCTGTGTCTCTAAAACTTTCTACGAAGTCGTGATATTTTATTTTAATGATATGTGAAACTGTATTTGGAACAGACAGATACCTAGGTGTAGATCACACGCAGTGTAGGTACCTATTCGAGAGAAATATGATGTACCTACGTGTACACTAACGAGATGCGGTGAGTGGGGGAGAGGGTGTGCGCGCACGCATGCTTCGGTGCGCGGGCGGAGCGGCTCAGTAAGAGTACCCGGGGGGGTAGAGGTGAGCCGCGCCACCGCTCGTCGTCGGTTGGTCCTGCGCCGCAAACTTCATGTGTTTCTGTTTCTGCCGCTGGTTGCAAAACCACACGCGCACCACGTTCTTCTTGAGGTTTAGGTGTTCCGAGATGGCGGTGATCTTGTCGCCGGAGGGGCGCTGCTGCACCGCGAAGTACGCCTCGAGGCTGCGCGTCTGAGACGCTGCGATGGAGGCGCGCTTGCGTTTCTTCTCTTCCGCCGGCAGCATGCTGGACGCGCCCGGGTAGCGGCGGCGCTTGTTGTTGGCCTCCGCCTCCGCCTCCTCCAACCAAGTCTGCAGGATCGGCTTCAGTGCGATCATGTTGTCGTGCGAGAGTGTGAGGTTCTCGAAGCGGCAGATGGTGCTCTGCGAGAGCTCGCGAACGCCGGGCAGGTTGGCGAGCGCCTTGCCCAAGGCAGCCTGCGTGACGCGCAGTTTGATGCGGCGCTGCTGGAAGTGTTCGGCGAAGGCCTCCAGCTCTCGGGGGTCCGTGTCCGGGTCGGCGTGCAGCGCGGCGGCGGACTGCGAGAGGTGCGCGGCGGAGTTGTGGCCGCTCAGTCCGCCGCCGTGGTGGTGGAGCTGGTGGTTCATGGCATAGTAGTGGTGCAACGTGCTCGCCTCACCCATGGGCGCCAGAGTCGAGATCGACGTCGAGCTCAGCAGCGGGTCCAGCATGTCTATGTCTAACCCCACCATGCCATGGTGCCCCATCTGCGAAAAGAAACCCTTTTGTTATTCGTTTTATCGTACTGCCCGATTCTAAAGTATTGTGATTGTGAGAGGAACCAGTCGGCGGCGTTATACGGCGCGCTGAAATAACACCTGCATTCATGGTCAACCGTGCGTGGTGCCGGCTTAGAATTTACACCACCTCAATTCTTCTCGCGGGTGTCGGTAAGAGGCGACTAAGGGATATGAACCGGGGCGGGCAGCTGCGCCCCCTGCAGATCAATTCTACCACCGAACTGCGATCCCCGACCCGCATGCCCAGGGTGGGGATTATGGGTATTACCCCCCATGAGCAAGTCAATAAGGCGCTTAGTTAAGTTAAGACGCAGGGGGAGGCCTGCATTCAGCAGTAGACCAACATAGGCTGTCGAGGTCATGGTCAATCGGACGATTCATTGTGGGGGCGCGGGCCCGGGGCCGATGTTGAAACATAAACTTTCTATAAAAAAATATTATTCTAGCAAGGGACCAATACCCATTTTAGCAACCCACTTCCTGTTGACCTAGAATCAGATATTTGGCAAGAAACAAGGTCTTACGGAACCCTCAGTGCGCAAGTCCGACTCGTACTTGACATTTTATTTTAACAATAACATTCATTAAAATAATAGCGTGTACGATGTTCTCTTTGTCCCATAATTATGTCGGCAAATGTCTAATTATATCGCAATAATATCGTTCCTTATTGCCACGATTGCTGCAAACCAGCGCACAGTAGGCCGAGCACAGGGATTGTTCTGAAAGGTAGAATAGACAATAATGACATAGCATCTTCATACATTTCGTACATTATTGAAATTGAAGGAACAAATTTCAAATAATTTACGCATTCGATTTCAAAGTGACGTAATTACCTAAGAATAAATGTACATGCAAGCAATTAATAAACAAATAAAATAAATAAATAAATAATTTTTCTCTATTTTGCTCTAGACAACAATCTACTGGTGCGCCGAAATCTACCTGGCATCAACGGAACCACTAACAAATATCGACTTTAGCCTGCAACACTGTACAGTGTTACACTGTTACAATGTAGGTACGGTTGATTTACAAAAAGCATAAAACGAATCAAACTTCAACCGTATTACTTGCACCGTAAAGCATAAATTAAAGAGCAGATAGGCATGAATCATCGTAAAAATCAATGGAAACTTTAGTTACAATTAGTTCAAAACATTTTACCCCCGCGTTGGGACGTTAGGACTGCGCCACACCATGTGTTGTTTTCCAAGGTTAGGGATGTGACACAAATAGCATGCCGTTTTATCGATATCGATTCGTGATTGATGAACGGTGGCGCATTAGGCATGATATTTACTTAGGTAAATACGGGTAGAGTTGTTTTCTTAAACTTATTGACGTAGTTTTTCAGTATTGGGGAAATAGTTTACGTCCTACCCAGAAGAGTTTCTTCAATATTATTTCAAATAGACTTTGTTTTATTTAAAAAAATATATAAATTAAATAAGTAGGAATACCTACGTAAAAAAATAATACAAACAAACTGTTACTAAAAAACTAATAAAAAAAAGTAACTTGTCCCTTAATTTTAATCGATGGCGTTGCGAGTGTTTACTTAGTAAATCACTCTAATATTATAAATGCGAAAGCACAGATATTATAATACTGTACGCGAAAGTTTTGATGTTTATATGTATGGATGAATGGATGTTTGTTACCTCTTCACGCCAAAACTACTGACCGGATCGGGCTGAAATTTTGCATGTAGGTAGTTTTAGGCCTCGAATAAAACATAGGCTATTTTTATCCATAAATCAGTTCCCATGTAATAGAAATAACCTTTAAATGTTAACGTAGCTGCATTCAGTCATTTTATTTCTCATCATAATCTGAGTAAACCAATAAAACGTCAAAAAGTGCGAGTTGGACTCGAGCACCGAGGGTTCCGTGTAAATATAAGACCTTGCTTCTTGGCAAATTTTATGATTCTAGGTCAACGGGAAATAGGAACCCTGTAGGTTTTAGACCATGGCGGGTATCAAAAATTATTTTTTGGTGAATTAACAAAAAATCTACGGTTTTCGTATTTTTCCCTTTAGTTGTGCTATAAGACCTTGCTTCTTGCTTAATTTCATGTTTCTAGGTCAACGGGAAGTACCCTATAGGTTTTGTGTGCATGTGATTCCCTTGGAAATTTCAAAATTTGGGGCAAAAATGACTGTAAGTTTTGGTTGCGTTGACTAAGAAGTTTTATTTATATGACGACTCGGTTTTTTATACGCAGGTAATTTTAAAATATTGTTTCTTATTAAAAATTAGCTTTGGATTTGATACTTAATGTAGAACCCTAGATCTTTACTCACGCAATTTTTAATTTTCGCTTATCTCAAAAGTAGGTATATTGACACCTTCTAATAGTTATGCCATCAATACCTCTAGACATAATTGTAACTCCAGAGATTAACTAAAGATTAAAAAAAATGATTTAGTATTCTAATTTTAAATTAAAATATATCCCTAACCTACTCATTTTAAATGAAACTTCATTTTATAGGCCAACACATCGTCCCTCTTCAACTATAGGACAGCACACCGGTTTTCCACATGCGAGTGCAATTTGACGGGTCATCCGAGCCCCCTGGCCGGTCAAAAGTAACCCCTGTAAACTACGTCGAAAGGCCTAAAGTTCCGTGATCCGGTTTACTTTGAATAATATATGAATCCTTGCTTTGACTGATAGCTATGTTGGTAATAATATAGGGTGGCTTTTTGACATGGAAGTGGATGGCTAAATGCGGAACTATGAGAGTTAGAAAAGGTCGTGCAAGGAGTCATTTATGCTCAACTTATGAGAAAATAAAAACTGCCTGGAATAAAACATAGGCTAATTTTATCCCATAAATCAGTTCCCATGAGATATAAATCTACTTCCTACTAATATTATAAAGCCGAAAGTTTGGGAAATCTAATTTTTTGTTACCTAGGATCTCCAAAACTACTGAACAGATCAAGATGAAATTTGGCATACGCTTAGAAGGTAGCATATCTTAAACAATATGCTTCTTATTATATCGAAAATAAGCTTGCAAAGCCGCGGGCAGAAGCTAGTAATATTATAAATGCGAAAGTTTGTGAATTGTGAAATTTTTGATACCCAGGATCCCCAAAACTACTGAACAGATCAAGATGAAATTTGGCGTACGTTTAGAGCAAAGCCTAACTTAGACAATAGGCTACTTGTTATACCGAAAATACGCGTGCGAAGCCGCGGACAGAAGCTAGTGATATTATAAAGTTGAAACTTGTGAAATCTGAATTTTTGTTACCTATCTCCAAAACTACTGAACAGATCAAGATGAAATTTGGCGTACGTTTAGAACAAAACCTAACTTAGACCATAGGCTACTTATTATGCCAAAAATACGCGTGTGAAGCCGCGGGCAGATAATAGTCCGATACGGTGCAGGTTATGTAACAAGTTAGTTACCTTGGCGGTATCTAAAGCATTCGAAGTATGTAAGAATATAGTTCAATTTACGGTGCACACTATTGTCCACTTCAAGGTTGTCGCAGATCTGGACCTTCGTACCACTGCCGAACTCCACAAAAATGTGCATTCAAATATAGGCTTTAACTCGTATTTTTTATATGCATTTCTGTATTGACGACAATGGATTACAGACAGCTCGCGGGCCACTCGCTTGAAGCTAGCGGGGCTACTGTTTAAGTCGACCTAGATCCTTGAGGGGGTTGTAGTTTCTACCATAAATGACTAATTAGACTATGAAACACTATGCCCCAAACTATCGAGATATTGACTTCTAAAGTTTTTTTTTTTCTTGGCTATTAAACTACTTTTTTGTAATTTAGATGGATAGATATTACTTTTATTCAACCCCTTATAAAACATGTTCTTAGGTACACATATTAAGAAGGAATGGAACTGACGGCCTTATCGCTTAAAGCAATTTTTTCCAGGCAACCAAAACGATTGTTAGAAAAATAAAGGATGTAATTGGTGCATCTAGTATCTAATATTATTTTAACGATTTTTGTATAGAAGATAGCTTGCTATATTATTTTCGACACGAAACTAGCAGGTTAATAACCAAACTGGGTCGTTAGTAGACGATTGATAGTTGAAAAAAGAAATAATATTGTTTAAGGTTTTTTTATATTAAAAAAAATCTATGTTGCAGATTGTGTTTTGAGATAAACCAAATCTTTAATTTGATATCCCACTCGGTGAGCAATTTTTTGAAAATTATTCCCCCTTTTTGACTTGGAATGGGTAATTTTTCGACTTTTTTAAAAATATTTCGAACAAAAAATGAATGAGATTATGTGTGCAGGAAAAAGGCGGACATGTGGAAAATAAATTTTTAGCGTAGATTTTATCTTAAAAGAGTTATCAATACCATTATGTACCTACTTATCTATTTATTTGCATTGATTTATTTTACTTTCGGGTGATAAATTTTGCGTATAAGCACCATTAAATTTTATGTAAACTTTTTATAATGGCAATTGTTTAGTTTCTAAGTTTTGAGTAAGTAATGATTTTTATGGCAATTTTTTGAGACAATTTATTTTATTAACATTAATTTAGACGACCTCTGTGGCGCGGTGGGCGAAGGTCCGCCTGCGACGCAGGAGGTTGCGGGTTCGATTCCCGCCTCGGGACAAATATTTGTACGATCTGCAAATATTTGTTCAGGGTGTTCTGGTCGTTTTCTATGTATAATAAAAAATATCTATCTATGTACTCGTATATTATTATGTATAACAGTTATCTAGTACCCATAACACAAGCTCTGCTTACCTTGGGGCTATGTAATGCTGTGTGAATTGTCCAGCATTATTTATATTTATTTATTTATTTATATTTAAAAACAAATAAATAAAAGATTATAATTAATTTAAAAGATAAAGGCGAAAAACATAATAAACACACTTATGGACACAGGATTTGAACAGTAGTCCCTCGATTGAAAGTCCATTGTTTGTTTATACCACTGGTCTAGGAAATGAAGCATCTACCTATAATATGAGCACCTCGAAATTGTAATGCTAATTATTTTTACAGTCTGCTTGTTTCAATTGTATATTGCTTCTTTATGCTGTAGTTTTCTTTGGTGATATGTATTTATAATTTTGGTATTCTCTGTATAAGACAAAACCAAAAAGAAAAGACAAACAGAAAAACTCATGTTTTGTTGATAAAGCAAAAAATTGGCTAATCGCTGGATTAAAACCTGGTATTCTCGCCAGTCGGGTTGCGGGTGTCGTAAGAGGCGTGTAAGGGTTATACAGCGAGAGCGGGCAGCAGCGCCTCCTGCAGAAAAATTCTACCACCGAATTGCGATCCCAACCCGCATGCTCAGCGTGGGGATTATTGGAACTACCCCCCATGAGATAACAGCCAATAAGGCGCTTATCAGGGGGAGGCTTGCGTCCAATAGTTGACCAGTATAGGCTGAGGTGAGGTGAGTATGCTCGCCAGGGGGGATAAGCAAATTCTAAATGAGACTGTACATAAAACGCTCATGTCATGTATCGTTCACGTAGATTAGCAGATGAATGCAGTTTTTTTTACATCTTCTTTGTATTTGAACGTACAAAATCAGAAGAAGTTGTCGTCGGTCGGTTCAACCTAGCCATTCCTCAAACGCGACACTCTCCCTCGATCGCCGTCACGCCATCTTGAACTCGGCCTGAAATATCGTTATGTATCGGTTGTAACGTTTAGTTGACGGCGGCGGCGGTGGACAAACGCTGCTAAGTGGTTTGTCCACCGCCACCGGTACCGGGATTTCGCCGTCAACGAGCCATTCGCCTTCTTCTTCTTATGTAAAACAAAAAATCGGGCAAAACTCGGCGACTCACACCGCGTTGCGGTGGGAGAGTGACGGGCCGTCACTATTGCTTGGCTTGCATGAACTTGTCCACTCACTGCCGTCACTGACGGCAGTGGGTGGACAAGTTCAAACGTGTTTTGAGTTGCCGGTACATCGGTCCGTCACAATCTCGGGCCGAGTTCTAGCGGTCACACCGAACTACTCATATCTTTGGCGGCGGATAACGGGCGTCCAGTGGACAGGTGGCCATAGTAAATGTATAAGGATCGCTACTTCGGTGCCGTCATCTCGTTCTTGGTGACGTCCCGGCGGCGGTGGACAAACGACCAAACGCCGCTACCGCCGATAGTATGAAATTGTGCACTTCCACAAAGCTCACGCCTACAGACCTTTAACAAATTGTATAACATCAACAGGTAGAATGCAGCGTTGGTGGTTGGCCATGCGTACTAGCCTGCTCAGTAGTCTCCCCCTGTCTCCGCGCGGAACAACTGCTGGTATCAGTGGGTGCTCACGGCGGGCGGCTGCGGGCGCGGGTGCCGGCCTATCCCGGCACTCCACGCATGCCTGACTTGGCCAACGCACTGGCGGCTACCAATATACCGCTCATTAAGAACCTGCTTACACATCTCAGGTAATACTGCAGCTATGGAACATTCTGCAGGTAGATACAATTAGCAATTAAGCTAGGATTCAGGTTGTATAGGGTTGTAGTATTTGACTCATTTTCTTAAGGTAGAACCTACCCTGCCTACCTACTCTGCTCCGTTACGGAAGAGACCATTTGATTAGCTAGATTCTAACTTTGCTTTGCGCCATTAATAATGACTCGATTATTGGCAGTTTTTCTCTGAGAGGAATGTTTTTTGTCTGCGCTAGGGCTTTTACGGATAGGTATCTATAAAAATTCTAGCTGATTTTTCTCTTCAATTGAAAATTAACTTATTTTCATTTTTTGTTGATCCTAGTATCTTCAGCCCATCGGTTTTTGAAGGCAGAATAGTTGGACTGACATAATATTTTTATTTCAGGTTCTGGCTAGTAGCGCGCCGATGCGAGAAAACGCTGCAACATCTACCAGCGAGTGTTTGCGAACATTTGCCTTTCCTACACGGGCCAGACCATCCTCTGAACAAGCTGTCTTCCGATCGCCTCTATGTTACGTTGCATCGTCATACCGACCATATTTTGGTGAGATCATTTGTTTGTCACTCATTTCTTAAACTCTATTTGGTGTGTAGCCTCTCCAACAGAACTTTTAATAATCAAATAGCAATGAGATAAGTTTTTGACGATCAAATAAGTTTCTGACGATTTGTCTCCCACGGCTACTTAGGTTTTGCGTTACACAGCTGAGCTTCGAGGTGATATATTCCCAACCACCCCATTGACTACCCCATCAATGGGGTGGTTGGGAAAAAAAATCCCATCCACCCCATTACAAAAGTCAATGGGGTGGATGGGAATTTTCACCCCACTGACTTCGCTCTCCTAATACTAAGAGTGTGTTGTTGGCATGGTTTCTTGTCCCGTGTATTCTCATCTGTCCCATAACTCTTACTTCTCAACTTATCTCTTTAATTTCTACTTATTTGGGTTTTGCTTATAATATTTGTATTATTCAGATAGTGGAAATGAAAGAGGTAGCGGCCGGCTCTACAGCGACCACAAGCAACACGACCAACAGTGGCAGCGCGTGCTCCGTAGCGCTGTCGTTCCATCTCGCAGGCGCCAGGCGCTGCACGCCCGACGAATGCGAAGATGAGGTGAGAAATAATCAAAAATATTTATTATAAACATTTATTCATTTACTTTGCTCACTTGTAATATGTTGTATACAGCTTATGTCTTAATGTAAGCTTAGGTCAATAGTACATGCACCCTGTAGGGCACTGCAAAAGAATTTATACATTTAGTATGACAATGATTAATATTGACTTGTAGCAAAGCCATATCCATCTTTTCACTCTCTGCCGAGTCAAAATTTCCTTATGAGTCAAAAGTTCGTTCACCCAGTTCTATGGATCATCACTGAACTAGGATCAGCAGGGGTATTTTAATTTATTCGATTCGTTTCCGAATCGAAAACGTCGGATTCGAATTCCTCCTCCCTTCGAAGCTCCTCCTCATTGACATGGCCATTTGTCAACAGATTCGTTTTGGATTTTCGATCATCAACCCGAGGCTCAAAATAGCGTTTTAAAGATCCGTCGGTCAGTTTAGTCAGTCAAATGAAAACATTTAAGGCAAATACGTAGATTCGTAGGTATATTCGCCTAATATGTTTTCATTTACCGCTATCCGTATTCTCTCGCGTCAAGTGTTTTTACCGCGTTAGTACGCTCGCTATTGCGTGCAATTGGTGAGTACCGCGGCGGAGAGGTTGATCATTATTTGCTCGTTCAGAATTGTTCAGAACACAAAGTGAAAATGCTGACAAATACCTACTCCAATCGATCGCTTAAAGGTGGTATGGGTAACATTAAAGAGTTACTTTGTATTGCAGCATTCAAACCCAGCCCCGGTGCCGGCGGGCGCGGCGCGCGCCTACCTCAGGATACACTCGCTGGTCGAGTTGGACACGTTCACCTTGACTCATGGACCGTTCACGCCTCTCGATACACCAGGTAGGTAATTCTACTGACCACACTGTGACATACGTCCATGTTTCACATGTTGTCTTGTAAAAGAACACAAAATGATATATTGGAAAAATGAGGATTCGTAACGTTATAGCAATTTCAATAGAACTAGTATCCACGTTATTCTTTATGACTATTCTACCCTAGACAACTATCCCCGTGCTAGGCCTACAGCTGACATTACCTTCTCTTACAAATGTTAATGATAGATGATAGATACTGTTAGTTCCGTATGTACACAAAGTATAACTACAATGATATCTCCGCGAGAAGCTGGCTCTCCTACTCAACAGTATCGACAAGCAGCGTGCCCCCCACCACCCCCGGCGCCTACGACCCGTGCTCTGCGTGCTTTAGCCCGTAGTGCGCGGAAGGACGCGGTACAGGCGCGACGCGAACCGCACTCACCCTGATGAAGTCCCTCGTTAAGGGATGAAACGTTGATGTTCTTCCAACACAAAATAGGTTCGTAGTTAACCCGCTTACATTCATAATGAATGTTAATGATGTTTGTCTAACAGGTATGCAGCCCGGCAAACGCAAGCTGTCAGCGGCGAATGCGCGCGCGGTCCGGGTTCGCCAACCCGCGTACTTCCTGCCCGAGCTAGCGCACGTGGTGGCGGCCGCCGACGAACGAGTGCCCTTCGTCAATCTAGCACAAGAGGTACCTACTCGAATCAAACTCAGAAAAGCCTTTTTTTTATTTTTTTATTCAATTTTTACAACCTTTTAACAATGTTTATGTCGGTTGACTAAGTAACAATAAAAAATAAACTTAAAGGTAAACAAAAAGAACACTTCTGAAATTAACAAGACAAAATTAACCTATGAGAAAATTTACTTATAAATATTACATAAGTAGGTATACATAAATTTCATCACTACTTAACTACCTACCTACGTGTTGCTACTTGTGAAGCTGAGTAGCCATTTGAGCCAGCACAGTTCGCTAAATCGAATAGCAATCCAGCCTCACTGGTATTGGGGTAAGCTAGTATTTGGTGGAAGGCGCCTACATCAAGAACATTGATGTTCAGTTCCTGGAGAACCTGTTGGTGCTCGGCCTGGTTCCGGACACACTCCACCAGCACGTGGTACACGTCCTCCGGCATGTCGCACGCCTCACAGTTGGGTGATGTTACTTTGCCCATTAAATACGCAAATTTCCTTAGTGGCAAAAGCCTTTATTTGCTGACCATGTTACAGTAGGTACATTTATAGCATAATATTATACAATACTCAAGTGAACGGGATATTTACCATGATTTGAGTTTTAGCTTTCCAATATTTTGGCACAGTTTCATGCGCCATGATCACGAAATAACTGATCATGGCGCATGAAATGTCTTTACAAGAATCGACGTTACGGGAGTCGACTTAGGGGGAATCGACGTGCGAGGAACAATTCACTTTTGTACCTGTCTACCGACAGCTTTAAAATGTATGTAGATGTTCAGAGTCAAATATCTCTTAAACCGCGGGAGGTCTATTTCTGAGCTTTGCAGGAGAACTAGATGCCATAAGGCACAGTTAATTGGCTTAGTTCATGATTCATATCTCGCTATAGATTCGTCGAAATCAGCGGGGCTGCCAGCTTGACGTCAAGATAGCAGCCACAGTGAAAGACCTAAATATCTCCTAAAGTACTGGGGCACTATTTATTTTACTTAGGGCATCGGGGGCACTATTTCGTGACACATTTATTGGCATAGTTGAAACCACCAAATTCCATGGCGGAGCTGCTAACTTGACGGACACGATTTAAAAGTTTTATTATACAGTAAGTGCTATTTTAAACATAAAAAAATTGGTTGTCTGTAAAGTCGGTTTACTGACGATAGTTGAACGTGACAACGTCTTAAAAAAATACTGATGGAATGGTAGCATTTGATACTCGATCAAAACATGTAAATGTACTATAGTATAGCAGCTGTCCACGCAGACGCATCGCTCACTCAAGTAGGAGAGAGACGGATGTCGAGCGCTCTCGCTTGCACTTCAAGCCTTACATGTAAGGCTTGAAGTGCAATCGAGAGCGCTGAGGCTTTCCATGGAACGCCTCAGAGCGAGGTAACGCCTCAGAGCGAGGTAACGCCGCATGACGTCATGTTTTTTCGTGCGTGCAGCCGGCTCTATCGAATTATAAGACGTTGTCACGTCAAAACAAAACATTTTTTTTAACAACCAGTTTGCTGGTCAGTTTGTCCTTTGACATAGGCCTCCCCTTGTTTCTTCCACTCATCTCTGTCACAAGCTAATCTTCTTCAAACTTTTGGTAGATCATCTTCCCATCTCTTGATTGAGAGGTATCTGCTACCGACCGTCTATATACAGTCAAAAGTTCTGGTGGACCCTTCCAAGACCTAGATGAGACACGACGGAAACCGCGCAGATTTTGTTTTTTTGTTTATTTTACCAACTTTAATTAACATTGGACGTCCAGTGGCAAGATGGGCAGATGACATCTCTAACACCGCAGGGCGAACCTGGATGAGATTGGCGCAGGACCGTGTGGAGTGGCACAAAAGTTTGGAGACCTATACCCAGCAGTGGGTGAAGTCGGGTTGCGGATGATGATGATGATGATGAATTAACATTACATAGAAAACTTATAATAACACTGAGTAAACCACAGAGGTTTGTAAAGGAGTGTTATTAGCGAGTCAGCAGACTAACTACCTATCAGATACCTAGGTTTAATAAAAAAATAATAGCTAGATTTCTAAGTGGCAGTGTGATTAGGTAGGTACCTATTAAAAGAGTTATATTAGAGAGCTAACCGCGTAGTTCGATTTTCTTGAATGAATAAGACCATTGAGAGTATATAAGGGGTCAAGGCTTTGGCTATCATCAGCTTTATTATTATTTTGTCCATAGCTTGCACAAAGAGGCGTGACCCACGGCGGCGTGCAACCCGAATGGAGCGGCTCGGCGCTGGCCATGCGAGTGGTCGCCCTCCCGACGCCCGCGGGTGCCGAGGCGCGAGCCGCCGCGGCGTTGCGAGCTCGCCTGCTAGCCGCTACCGTCAGACTAACGACCAAGAACCAGGCGAGAGTGTGGACGGCAGAGTTTGTGTTCCACGGCTCGCCTGTACGCACGCCTAATCCGAAAGAACAAGGTATGCACGTCAGACTAATTAAAGCTGCTTATGTTATGATGTGATTGGTCTCAGGTCCATCGCCCGCGAGCCGAGATCCGCCGCGGCGTTGCGAGCTCGCTTGCTACCCGCCACTGTCATTTCCACAACCTGCAGTTGGTTGCAAGCAAGTGATGAGAAACTTGTGGCGGTTGATCAATATTAGCAGCGGTATTTAAACATACAAGATCTGTATAAAATTTCTTATTATTTCAGGTGAAAGACGTTGTGTGTATCTGCAATACGAGCTGGGTACGGACGCAGGGCGCACCGCGGACGCTTTCCTAGCGGACTGGGCGGCTATAGTGCATCTCCACACTTTGCTTTACGACTTCACGCTTCGACCATTGCAAGGTGAGATTGTAAAATTTGCTCTGGTATCTCTATAATCTGCTCATAAAATTATCTTTTATGTTTTTGCCTATATGAGAGACAAAAAAGTTATCTAAACCCCAGACAAGAATAAAATGATTTTTTGCTAAATATGCAAAAAATTGTCTCATAATTGAACCCACAACTTCTTGCGATTCAGACCAGCTTTTCGCTGGATGCGCCCCGGAAACCGAAACAATACTAATTTTCCTACTTTTTGTAACGTAACAGAGCGTGAATCCCTTTGGCAAGGGCTATGTATCCGTTCGTACACGTACCGGTCGCTAGTAATCGGGTTCGGCGGAGCGCAGCGAGCCACAGCGCTGCTCCAATGGAATGCGAGCACACATCGCTACACGCTCGCGACGCCAGCGCACCAACCGGCCGCCAACGCGCATCACTTACTGCACCACCATCTCGACCATTACATCAACTGGTAGGTGGATCATTTCTATATTTCTATCGTGTTCAGAGGAGCGCAGCGAGCTACAGCGCTGCAGCTGCTCCAATCAAACGGACACGTTGCTACACGCTCGCAATGCATCATCTATCCGTAACTAGTTAGTTCTATTATATGGTTTTGTGATAATAAATTTTTAATATGGTTTTGTGATAAAACCATATTAAACCGTATCATATTAAAACTGTGTGTTTTGTCCAGCCACAAGGACCTAATGTCGCTGGGCGTGGTGCTCCGAGAGACGTACGCTCCTCTGCTAGCGCTGAGTCGTTTGCCAACGTTGCCTCAGCTCGGCTTGCACCACGTACGCACACAGATGCCCACGCCTACCTTCACGCTGCTGGCTCACTCTTGGAGGAAGGTCAGTAAAAGTCTGCCCGCACTGTGATATCACAAGGACCTTGTGTCGCTCAGTCGTTTACCAACGTTGGCTCAGCTTGGCTTGCACCACGTACGCACATAGATGCCCACGCCTACTTTCACGCTGCTGGCTCACTCTTGGAGAAAGGTCAGTAACAGGCTGCCCGCACTGAGACGTCACAAGGGCTTTGTGTGGCTGAGTAGTTTATCAACGCTGCCGCAGGTCGGCTTGCACCACGTAGGTACACAGATGCCCACGCCTATCTTCACGCTGCTGGCTGCCTGTGTTTTTTTATTTTTGTATTAAGGATGGTAAAGCATTTGATCACCATCATACTTACGAAAGTGACTCTTGGAGAAAGGTCAGTTGGTGCGTCGACAGGAGACAAACTTACCTAATGCGATCTTATGGCTAATGGTGATATAATGGCGCTAGACGTAAAGACCAAGATTGGGCCGTAGAAATTCGGATTGCCCTCTCTATCTATTCAAATCTCAACTACGAAGTCGATTTTCTTTCGTTTGATTTAAGTAATAATTTTCAAACTTTTTGTATAGATTCGAATCATCTACGCGGGAGCATATTCCATAGAAGTGGGCATACGTGGCGGAGGTATCGTCACGATTCGCGACGGATCTTACTCGAAATTTGATCGCAGTTCTGTTGTCGATGAGTTCGCACCTGCACAAGGACTAAAGGTAAGAAAAGAAAAATTCTACTATCCCTTTCATTTTGACATTACTTTTACCTACAAAGTTATTTACGTTCCTTTGTTTGGGTAAATCTGAATGTAAGTTCTTTTGTTACTAGGCGTTCCTATCAAAATACGTTGACGACATAAACGCGAGACTGCTAGCTGAAGATGACAACCCACCTTCGCCCATGTCTCCAATGCCGCCAGGTAAACAACAAGTTAATCAAAATCAACCCTTATTGGTAAAACTTTATTTTTTAAGTTTATATAATTAAATTTAATATTTTTTAAGGATTGCACTAATGATAACGGTTTTATCATGTGTGAATTACACTTCTACTCTTCTAAGGCCTGATCAGGCATTTTCCGTGGCCATTGCGCATGCGTCTGCGAGTGGGAAGAGTTTCGCCTATTTATTCTCAGGTGTCAAGGGTAAACTAACATCTATTACAATGACATAAACATCAATGTGTTATTTTATAGGTGGCCTACGTTTCCCTGCGCCAATGACGCCGCCGCAACCTCACACGCCGCACTCGGCGCCCGTCACACCCCATCCGGCCTCTCCTGCGCAACATCAAGTAAGTGTCTCATCATCATCATGATTTGCTCAGCGCTCAGTGAGTAAATGACGACGCGGAGCCCACACCTCTTATGCTATGACATAAAACCGAAGACGTCGTGTAATGCTTAAAGCATATGAAGCTAGCCGTGGAAGGGGAACAACCAAATCGTAACAGTCACTTGTTTCCAGATGGGCGGAGGCACATTTAACCTGACCTCCCCGCCCGGCTCGACCGGCGGCGGCTCAGGGCCCGGAATCTCTGCCTCCCCCGCCTCGCCCATGGCGCCGTCCCCTCACGCCGCGCCTGCGGCCTCCCCGCACCCCCCGCCGACCTCACCCTTCACCGCGTGGCCGGCCTCGCCCTCGCTGCCTCGCCCGTCGCCCGGACACCATCCCTCGCCGAGACATCATATCGAACACAAAGGTATGGACAATTTCTCCCGCCTCGCCCATGGAGCCGTCTCCTCACGCCGCGCTCGCCCTCTCCCCGCACCCCTCGCTGACGTCCCTTCACCGCGGGCCTGCCTTCGACACCATCCCTCGCCGAGGAATCATGTCAAACATAAAGGTATTAGCAGTCAAGCAGTCTACATTCTTCCCGCCTCGCAAGACGCTGACGAGTTAGACGCGAATAAGAGTCGTTTGATTCCAAGTTATTCCTACACTAGCTTCTGCCCGCGGCTTCGCACGCATTGTTTCTATGAAAACGTTTTGTGGTTATTTCTATCGCATGGGAACTGATTTATGGGATAATCGCCTATGTTTGATTCCAGGGTTAGACTTACCTGTATGCAAACTTTCAGCCTGATCCGTTCAGTAGTTTTGGCGTGAAGACGTAACAAACATCCATCCATCCAAACTTTCGCATTTATAATATTAGTGTGATTGTAATGTGTTACCAGGTCCACAACCAACCTCATCAAGCGGATCCCGCGTGCTGGTCGGCGGCCGCGCGTGGGCTGGCGCCACCGCCACCCCCATCCCGGTGTCCAAGCTAGAGGTCCTGTGCAGTGGGTGCGAGCCGCCGCTCGGCGCGCCGCCCGGGCCTGCGCTCGCGCCGCTGCAGCGGTTCCTAGCCTGCGTCTATATGAAGAGGACGCTGCAGCGGTTCGTGCAGGCTGAGGAGTATGTGAGTGTCTAAATGCCTAACACCTGAAGTAACATGCTCGACAGCAACGTTTCAGCATCTCAGCAGTGGTTATCGGAACCGTCGGAGGTGAGGTGAGATGTAGGTAGACTTTGTCTGACATCTTCTGAGGGCGTGCAGTTATACCACATGTGTTCCATATTTTTTTCTTTCGTGAAGGAACTGCGACCCACGCGACTGAATAAAAATAAAATAATAAAATAAATAATGCTGGACAATTCACACAGCATCATCTAGTTCCAAGCTAAGCAGAGCTTGTGTTATGGGTACTAGATAACTGATATACTTAACACAATACACTACACAGATAGATATTTTTTTTATTATACATAGAAAATATCCAGAACACCCTGAACAAATATCTGCAGATCGTACAAACATTTGTCCCGATGCGGAAATCGAACTCACAACCTCCTGCGTCGCAGGCGGACCTTCGCCCGCTGCGCCACAGAGGTCGTCCAATGGCTCTATCAGGAGCTTAAAGGTCACATGAGGTGTGCCGACCGCGACTAACATTGGTTTCTGGTTTGCTCGCAGCTAACGATGGTGTCCGTGGAAGCCGCGTCCCTTACGTTCCGCTGCGACAGCGCCGGGCTGGCGGCGCGCGTGGCTCTACACCCGCAGCACATGCAGTCACTACACCTGCACCTCACGCCGCTGCCCGACCACAAGGACACCTGGACCGCTGACGACTTGCAGGTATGCACACCTGGACCGCTGACGTCACTCACGTTCCGCTGCAAAAGTGCCGGAATATCAGGCGCTCGTCAATCGCCGGAACGATGTTGGGGTCACGACCTTGGAATAAGATTAAGGGCCTCGTTCACCATCTCCAAGTAAAGCGTTGATTAGTTACTTCCTAGTTAACGTTAATTGGCAAGTAAAAGTTACGAGTATCTTTTGTCAATTTCACAAACGAAATTAAAGCTTCGAGTAACAACTTACTGGTTAAGTGAATGACATAAGAAATCATACGTTCCATTCGTTCAATTATCGTTCAATAAGCGTCAAACGTCATTGGCAGTTATCAATTGTCTTGTCATTTGTGGTGTTTTTGTGTCTGGTGTTTGGAAAGCGTGTGTCGTGGTGAATAATTTGTTTCTTTGTTTTTTAACATGGATAAAGTTAAAAACATGGATAAAGGTAAAAGATGAAAGAGAAAGTGATTTTACTTTATTAATACACTTTATTAATGAGTTAATGACAAATAACCACTCACCTTTGCGATTTAGGGATTATTTTATGTTTTATTAGGTTAAGCACTTGGTTTACTGCATACTTCAAAAGACGAAATCAAGCAAAAAAAAAAATTGGTTGTCTGTATTGTCGGTTTACTGACGATAGTTGAACGTGACAACTCAGAGCGAGGTAACGCCGCATGACGAGGTAACGCCGCGATGCCGCCCGACGTCATGTTTTTTCGTGCGTGCAGCCGGCTCTATCGAATTATAAGACGTTGTCACGTCAAAATCATTTTCATCTAGGTCCATAACATAATCAACACGGAATTAAAATACACGAATCCTAGGTTCTCGTTGTGTCGTAGAATGTTCTAATTCAATTAGAAAAATTAGAATGTTCAATTGATGATCAATCAAGTCAAATAAATCCATTTTTATCAATAAATTTTAAATAATCGTTGGATGTTACACACAAAATGACAACGGACAAATTTTAACTGCAAAGTAAACACGCTAATTGCCAGATGTCGTGGCAAGTAAGTTACGGGTCAGTTAAACTTATGATTAGTGCTACTCGAACGTCGTGAAATTGGCACATGAAGTTACGGGTGACTTTAATTGGCGGTTAGCTTACTCGACACTTTACTTGAGGGTGGTGAAAGAGGCCCTTAGCCTGTAGAATTATGTATACGACTATGGATCTCACACCATAATGGTATTTGTAGTGTACCTTACCTATTCTATGTCCATAGACTATTAATATGGTCTATGGCTCTGAGAGTGTGTTTATGGTTTCGGGCTTCGTCTGCGAGGTTGGATTGCGTCTCCCCATCGTAATCATGTGATGTTTCTGTGTTTAATACTTAACAACAAGTAAATAAAAGTGTCGTGTCTCAGATGTCTTTATTTAAATACACGAGTATAATGTATTCTACAAAATCATCTTCATTTTTACTTTTCCACAGTACTTCTGTACAAAGAAGTGACGGATTTCAAAGTAACGTCGATAATTACAGGTGATGGAGAAATTCTTCGAGCAGCGCGTAGCGATCCCTCCATACCGCGCCACAGCGCTGCAAGGCTGGGGGAAGGCGTGGGGCTCGGGCGGGGCGGTGCTGCCCGCTCTAGTGGCCCTCATGCGGGCTGACCTAGCGCCGCCCGCGCCCGCTCTCTGGACCCTGCAGTGGGCGCTGCGCATCCCGCCCGCGGCGCCGCCCATAGTGCCTGCGGGACAGCCGGCCGTGCTGCTCGTCAAACACAAGATACTGTTCTTTGTGAGTGCTGTCCCGATATATACTACTTTAGCTCTAGTGGCCCTCATGTGGGCTGACTCTGTGGCGCGCTCTGGACTACCGTTTGCCCAGAGTAAGGGCGCGTTCCCGCTGAAGTGGAGCGGAATCGACCAATGAGGACCCAGAGAAATACGAGATTTTTATTTTAACTTATGCATTGATCGATTCCGCTCCGCGTAGCTCATACTAAACCTAATTCTATTGGGAGACGCGACAATCATTTGGTTTGGCAGAGGATTTTATCTATTAAAATTGTCTTTATTCCTTTTAAAATTCTTTGTTAGCTGAGTCTGTATCACAATATTCACAATTCTTAGTGTTAACTGCTTATATAGGAAGATTGTGTGTGATTTATTTTCTCTGTCTCAAACCCCTAGAAAAAAATGAAAAACAGTATTTTAGTTTTTGAACACGTTAGAATAAATGATCCAGTTTTTCTTCACGTTAAGATTAAAGGTTGTGAGTGAAACTCTTCCCACGTAAATAAAAGACCGGCTTCGATCACTAGGATGTAATGTTGTACAGTTAATACATAGTTTATGAACAATAAGATTCGGTAATATTACTGTGTTGTATCAACCGGAGAAAACCCAAGATGATTACTTTTGTCTGTCACCCGACTAGGGATGTACACCACCAATAGGGTTGTGACGAGCGAGTCGATCGATTCGCCACATGGTCGCGAACACTTGAACAAGTGGTTTCTTTCATCAGATCTGCTTGACGCGCGGCGACACTCAGATGGTCCTCCCGCTGGTGTACGACATGCAACTCAACGTGACGCAGCTCGCCGACAAACAGAACGCGCAGCCGCATCTCATCGCTGTCAGCTTGCATCTCAAACGGTGAGTACGATACTCATTCTGGCCGAAATAATGATAAAATTAGGTAATAATAAAAATAATAATAATAAAAATCGTTTATTAAAGAACCAAAACAATGGACATGGTTATAAATGGAAACGATGCCATCAGCAGAAGTTTTATTATTAATTAGGTAGGCTCAAGTTTTCCATTAAGTTTTACATGTTAATTAGCCTCTCCCGTGGCAAGGGGCCATAATATGGCCTGTCAAATGAAACCGTTGTGTGGCAAGCGACCATATTATGGCCGATTTTCCGATTTTTTTTTGTTGTTTTTTGTTTCGTCTAATTTATGTACTTAGAGTCAACTTTTCAGCCATGTCAATGTCTTAAAAGTTGACTGACAGTGTCAAGCTGACGTTAAAACCATAAACTAACCAAGTTTAGAAGAAATTTAAAAAAAAATCGTAAATTTAAAATTGAAATTTGACACCCGCGCCATTTTTTTTATCGTTTTTTCTGAATAAAAATTAATTTAAAATAAATGGCTTGGAAATGTGTTCTTTTTTGTGTTTAGTGTAATAATATGATGGTAAATCTCTAAAATAAAACTCAAACTGGACATAAAAACGGTAAAGTTTTTTTTTATGATTTTTTTAAAAATTATTAAAATTTTACCATTTTTCCGCAATTATAATTTAATTTTAATCAACCTCATTAATTACGTTATACAACATCAGAATGTTTCCACGCTGTTTTGTAGGAAATTTCATGGAGAATCCAAATATATATAGATGTTATGAGGTGTTAGTAGATAATAATCAAGAAATAAGCGAAATAATGCATTATGATGCATTTCCGCGGATTTTCCGCGGATTTTGCGGAAGTACCTGCCACACAACGGAGATAGCGGGGCGCGGGGCCTGCCACATGAGAGGCTAAGCTAATAATGTTAATAAGCTGTTAGTTTTTCTAAAATATTTAAATAAATAAATAAAAATTATTCTGGGTAAGTCGCCTAGATAAAGATTGTAATTGAAAATGGCAGCCTCTCTCATGCTGCCCCGCTTAGATAATCTTTGATCCAATATGATCTAAGCGGCATGAAAGAGGTGGTCATTTTCGGTCCCCATATTTATCTACGCAACTTATACTCACATTATACCCACAATCTCAAGACAGAAGATTTTTTGCCTTTTGATGTACGTGAGTAAATACATGTCAGTGTATCTTTTTAGACTTGAATGGCTTACAGCCCCTTCAGATCACGCTCATTTATTAGCGAATTAATACGGTAGGACAAACCAAAATTCATCAACCATCACCTTCCGCATTATATGAATAGACACTTCATCCCGAGACATCTTCACTGTTCAACCACTCGTTGACGGTCCAATAATAATTTAATCCAATAGGATTAAAGCTGCTAATACCTCGAAAAATCCAAAACCAATGATCATTTTATATATATCTATGTAATGTGTAATATTATGTATATCAGTCATCTAGTACCCATAACACAAGCTCTGCTTAGCTTGGGCTAGATAATGCTGTGTGGATTGTCCAGCATTATTTATTTATTATTTGACGACCCCTGTGGCGCAGCGGGCGAAGGTCTGCCTGCGACGCAGGAGGTTGCGGGTTCGATTCCCGCCTCGGGACAAATGTTTGTACGATCTGCAGACATTTGTCCAGGGCGTTCTGGATGTTTTCTATGTATAATAAAAAATATCTATCTATTTAGTGTATATCAGTTATCTAGTACCCATAACACAAGCTCTGCTTACCTTGGGGCTAGATAATGCTGTGTGAATTGTCCAGTATTATTATTTATTTATTATTTAATGTCCATTTCAGCTTCAACGAGTTCAACCAATCTCACTCAGAATGCACGCTGTGGCCGGCCGTACGCGATCTCCTAACGAACTTCACTCTACCCCAGGACGCGCCGCAAGCGTCCGCGCCGCCGCCCTAACACATAACACCCCAGGCGTCTTTCAGGTTCGAACCCTGACCTGGCTTGCACCAGCTTAAACAGCGTCATGGTTCAAAATAAACCAACATCATCGCACTGAATGCACGTCAATTGCACATCACCGAACTGATGTGTTCTTAGTGTTGTTTTGTTATAAATTTATGCACTACCCGGCGATAAATATTGCACATCGACCTTTGGAAAGAGACAATCGGCTAATTTCGGCTTCGTAGAGCGTTATCTCTGTCGCACATTACCTATGTGATGTTTTGTCAGTCGTTGTTCAAGTGCGATAGAGTGCGGTCGCGTCCTGTCCAAAATAATAAATAATGATGGACAATACACACATGGTACAAATAAACAAGGTATGCTACTCCGAGATCTTCCCAAGCCTTCGTCACTGTCCATTTGCCACAAAAATGGGAGGATACGTTCATTTGCCGGTGACTATCAAACTTTTATTGACGCCGCCGCCGGTGAATCACTCGCGTTTTTGATCGGACAAATCTTTAGAATAAAATGGGCGGTTACTCTATCCGTAACTGGAGGGCGGTAAAATAAGGTTCTTTAAATTCCCGAAAAGAGAATCTGTGGCTGAAAAATGTTCCTGCAATTAGATAAATTTCATTTGAAGGGAAAAATTGATTTATCCATGTGCAGAGCTCATTTTAGCGTTACTCAAGTTATGGAAACTAAGTTTGAAAAATTTCATGGAAAACCTAAAACCTAGGTCTAGATCTCGAATCTCTCAAAACTAAAATGTTTGAGAACCACCGCAGCGCATATGACGTACTGTCAACCCCCTTTTCTCAGAAACGCGTGAAGGTATCGAGTTGAAATTAACATTAAATATTCAAATCCGTAACCTCTTGGAGCCATGATATAATATAAAACTTGAGGCAACGCAATCAAAAGTTACAACCGTTTATGTCCGAATATTTTGAAATTTCCAAGGGACATTAAACCTATAGGGTAGGTACTTCCCGTAGACCTAGGATCCAAAGATGAGTCGTGAAATTTGGCAAAAAGCAAGGTCTTATAGCGCAAAGAAAGAAAAAAATCCGTAAACCGCAAATTTGTAGTTTATTCCCAAAAAATTATTAAGTACATAATTGTTTTAACTGTTAGTATTTCGTGCGACAGAGATAACGCTCTACGAAGCCGAAATTAGCCGACTGTCTCTTTCCAAAGGTCGATGTACAAAATTTATCGCCGGATACTGATGTTGTGTAGTTTCATAGAGCAAAGATACGGTTGGTCCTTAGACTGGGCATTTTAAGACCGAAACCTGGAATCATGCGTAAATTATGTTATTCTGGTAAGAAACTATAGAAGTGTTTTGAGTGTTTGAAACTCGATACTTAAGGGGGTACCTACCCTCAAATTGCTTATTTTCAACTCCGTCGGACCTCCATATCTTCCAAACTACTGAATATTTAACTTTGAAATTTATATATGGTAAAGTTCAGGACTTATTCTATCGATCATATGTTTCGAAAACACGATTCCATAAAATTTTCTCGATAGAAAAAAATCGCAAAGTTACCTCTAATTTTTTACTAAAACCCTAATTTCTCAATAAATACAGATGATACGATCTTGAGATTAAGCATAGTAATTGAGCTAAGTATAAAGAACATTTTATATGTTGCCTTTTTTTCAATTAACTATTCTAATGTTTGTGGGGAGCAAATAACTACTAAAAACTTGATTTTTGGGCTTAGGCCGCTTTGCTCTGTCCCGCTCCTGTGAACGCGAAATCCTATGCCTATCCTCTTCACACAATAACGAGGTAGGGTACCGCCTTAAATCGTAATTTGCCAATCAATAAAACTGCGTAAATTGTAAATATTTTCCGTTATGAAAGCCTACAAATGTAAAGTGGAAGGATTGTAAGTTAGAAAGTAAGGATTTTTTCAGTTCTGTAAGATTGAATCTTAGATTTAGGTAGGCTAATTTATTAATAAACAATTAATTAAATATGAAGAGTTTTAAATGTATAATTATTTCCTGCATAAGCTCTTGCGCAAATAATTAGGCACAAAAATCAAAACGAATACTACATAAATAAATTCCCAATAGCATTGGTATGGATTTCCAAAGAACTTTACGTACGGCCGTACAATTAGAATGCGCGTTTGCGCCAAAAAAAGGTCCGAGCGAAAAAGCAAGTACACAGGCAATGCATCCTGCATGCGTAATTCGTTCAAAGATCAAGTATGACTACGATCCGTAGATATACTACTATCTTTGAATTCGTTCGATACATCATAATGTCAGAGATAACTTCAAATAAGTTTTCGTGTAGCAAAATGCAACTTGTGTGACAGGGACACTATGCCTGTATGCAAACTTCTCTGTCTGGACCGTAATGGTTGGCTTTTCTTTGACGCTTTCGCATGAAGGTTAAGGTTGGTTTTTGAATCAACTTTTTCATTGTGTACTCAGTCCAGTTCGTGGGTATTTCTACTCCCAAGACTATCCTAACTCACTATGGCCCAAAGCGATGGTGCATGGCGGTGCCAGAGTTTTCCACTCCATAGATGACATGTATAAACTCTTTACTTTTGATTGAGTTTTATCACGGGTTTTATCATGTCAAAACTCATTATCTAGCTCTATGTCAAAAATAATAACTGCCTGTATTCATCGATCAAAAATTTCCGGCCCCCCTTAGATGCACAATGCGCGCCCTGAAAACGTCAGTATCAAAAGGTATCCCATTTGGCATTTTGGGATACCTTTTCAACTAGTGTCATTTTAGCTCTCGGACCGAAAGCATGGTCAAGTGCTCGTATAAGAAATGCAATAATCGACCGACCAAGCAAAGAAAAAGGATGGAATTTCTTATTTTCAGTAAGTTGAAATGTAATTTTTACCTGTGTATTGTGATATGAGCCAATTGAGCCTTATATACTTGAGAAATCAGCATTAAATATTGTTGTTGGGTTTGCCTATGTAAAAATATTTATTTTGTTCTAAGTTGATGAATGGAGCGGCTATTGTTTCTAATTTTTTATTTTATTTATTTGTGGTAAGTTGTACTAAGTGATAATTTTTTTTTTCATGAAAAGACATTTAAAATAACTGGTTGAGGTTTATTAAATAACTAGCTGACCCGCCCTCAATTTTATTTGCGTGGACTCTCTAATAAAAGAAAGACTACCAAAAGTATTAGATTTAATCAACTTAGTATTTAATTTTTAGTTACCCTCGAGATCCTGTGCGTTGGGAAAAATGGAGGTCCATTTTAGCACAACAGCGATGTGAACCATATTTTAAACCTGGCCGTGAAAGCCTCATTTGTTCCAAGTATTTTAAAGAATGTGATGACTACAAGACCAAAACAGGCATAAGAAGACTACGTAAAACAGCTGCTCCTCAAACAGTATGTCTATTTTATTTAACGCAATTGTTTTTAACTATTTTAGCTTTACATTTAATAATAATTGTAGTTAACAGGAACATTAAGCAACTAGCTTAATATTCCTGATACTAGGTAGGTACTTATTATTTTGTTTTGTTGCATTGTGGTGTGGATTGTCCAGGGTTATTTATTTTATAGGAAATCAACGATGAAGTAAGAAATAATGATTCTACTACTTTGGAAAAAAAATCGAATGCACAATTTCCCTTGCAAGTGAGTAATATTGTTCTTTTCTTTGAGCGTGGTCTTTTTACTTATTTATTGAAGCCTTAGAATTAATATTTATGTGTTTGGTCCAAAGGAAACCAACAATCAAGATGATTTAAAAGATTTAAAGTACCTGCCTGAAATTGTATTTTAGGTTTATTTCACTAGCTTTTGTTAACTTATTTATATTATTGTATGTCCGAAATGACCCTTTTGTTTGTTGACTGTTGCCTAATTTATAGTTATATCAATAAATGATTCGTTATCTTTACCTGAATTCTATTGATTTTATAATCCTTATAAAAATAAACAGTGTATAAATTATTTTTAGATACCTTCCTACCTACTTACAAAATAAAATAAAATAATTTCGACTCCACTAATCTCTTGTTCCGCATGCAAAAAACTTGACAGGCTCTGCGCAAACTGTCTGCGTCAAAACAAAACGTGGACACTTTTGAGTGTCATTCTTGTAAGGTTCTAGGTATCTACGGGGGAGGCCGCATACTTGATCGATGCCTGTATTAGACACTGATTGAACTTGGTCAATCTCAATAAAACCGTAATGTCAATCAATCCATTAGCAAAACAGGAGAAATTGTAAATTAGAAAAAATGTGAAAATTTATCACTAAACTATTTCTAAATTATTAGTGCGCGCACAATGGCGCATTCCAGAAACCACTCCTTGGAGACCATTCTCACATATGAAAACGACATGGTGAGTGTTGCTAGAGTTTGTTTCGACCACCAGATATAGGTACATTGTACCTACCTACAGAAACCTACTGTGCGACGGCAGTAAGGTTAAGTATATTGGAACCGGTTTCAGTAGCAAAAACAAGTTCGCGCTTCCACCTAAAGGTGAACGTGCTCCTGTCCGCACGAGCCGCACTCGCCGCAGTCATCGCATTTTATAAATCTTTATAGCACCATCACGCACCTATCCGCGCCGAACGATCCAGATTTCAGTAAAATCCGGTAACGGATTCCATAAATAAAAATCTGCACGTACGATGCGTGCGGCGAGTGCGGCGCGGATGACGGAATCATCATTCTCGACTCTCGAGTTCCATAGAACACGTCAGTTCTAAACAGAAATCCTGTTAAAATGATGAATGCGATTCGGCGCGTTCGATGCGTGCGGCGTATACGACGCGGACAAGTGCGCGGCCATGAGGAAATTCGATGACTGCGGCGAGTGCGGCTCCTGCGGCGCGGACAGGTGCGCGTTCACCCTAACACCGTGTTTGTTTAACGCCTTGTAAAGTGAAAGGAAAAAAACCTTTTATCCGTTGACATCTTCTACACCGTTATCATGGTTTTATAGAGTCAATGGTCAGTAATATGGTCGACGACACAAATCCCTGGTATGGACAATGCCATCGGCAGCGGCGGTATCGTCGGCGGGCAGTCGAGACGCGTCGTCGGCCGCCGACGACTGCGGATAGGCTCCTTGGTCGTGGGAAGCCTCTTGACGATGCACTGCCGGCTACCGGCGTCGGCACTTACTGGTGGAATTAGTGAGTTTATTTATATTATCATCATCATCATCATCTTACTCGACCAGGGCCCTTATTCCACTAAATTAATCGCTTCACCGTAACAATGGTAGGTATCGTCACGGAAGGATACATTTGGAATTTTACCTTTGATGAAAGAAACTCCAGATGGAGGGACGCGAGTCAAAAGTGTCAACGTTTATTTTATTATATTTAAAGATCAACAGTTATAATAAATAAATAAATAATGCTGGACAATTCACTCAGCATTGTCTAGCCCCAAGCTAACTGATCCATATCAATACTAGTCAGAAGCGTTCCCAAGACGCTGGCTGCATTGCCACGCTGTATGGCAATGCTGATGCGCTGCGCCAGATACTCACCAGCTCTCAGGTCACGCGTCGCTTCGACCAGACACTCAGATAATTTTTTAAGAACCCAAATAAATTAATATTCGACTTGTAAATTTTTATCAAATGAGCGCCTTACTGGCTATTGGATAACATTAAGTCAACAATACCCTTTCTAAATTTTAGCTTGCTAGAATTGAAGATACCAACATTGGAAAAACGTTAATTAAAGTTGAAACGATTCTATCAATCTCTCCGTGCAAAAAGCACCGCATGCACTATCTAGAGTTTCTTTCATCTATGGACGATTCTGCAACGGTATCATCGCCAGAGTAAAGCGATTAGTTAGCAGAATTTGGCCCCTGGACATAGGTCTCCCCCACAGATATATATTTACAAATATCTGTGGTCTCCCCAAAAATCGCCACAATGGCCGTTACATACACTGCTCACACCGCCATCCGTTCTGCGAGATAAATTCAAATTAAATTCTTATCTTTTATTGATACCATGTTGTTCTGTTGTTTCAGTTCTGTTCATGTTCCTCCTCATAGGGGCTGTTGCTTCGCACGCCAATCCCTTGCGGCATTTCGAATTGTATTTAGGCCAGTGGAGTATCAGTGGGCCCGGTCGGGCATTCAGGATCATTCCAATGCTAGATGGTAAAATATTTTCTTTTAATGAACTTTTAATAACATTGCACGAATTTCTGTTGTCTGTTAGGATAAATGACATGACAAAAATTCGTGCTAAGGTTAGGTGATATGTTTAGGGTAAAAACAGACGGAGCCCACGCCACGCAACGTACCTATGCGACGAATTAGGTACCTAAGCCTCCACCCCACAGCCGCGATTTTGAAGCGCGTCTTGTGTCGCACGATTGTTATTTGTTTGCAGTACATTTTGTACTAATGGAAGTTGCGAAGTTTTTTTCCAATGTGGCCAAACACTTAGTCGTAGAACGAACACGACGTTTTATCACGACAACGCGAAGACGAATCTTCGCCTTGTAATGTGGCCGTAGCATTAGATGCATACGATCTTACACACTGCTGCGATTTTATCGACGCGATAGAAGTCCGACGCGTCTCCGCGTCCTGCGATTTTTCGATAATTGTTCACGGAACATTTTGTACAAAATGTTAAAACGTGAGACGCGTTCACGTTTTGCGATTTTTGGGACGTCTACAAAATCGGAACATATCACGCGACACAAGACGCGCTTCAAAATCGCGGCTGTGGAGTGGAGTCTTTAAAGGAAACGTCGAATTTTGTGGCGTACGATAAATCCGTCTCTAGCTAGGCCATCTGTTTTCATATAAGTTCAAGCGTTCGATCTCATAAAGCGTCGCGTATATTATCCGTCATTCCTTTTGTCCTCTGACGAACTACGTGACAAGGATGCGCAGAACGCAATTCTAAGGCCAAATTGGTGGGCGGCTTCTGGACAGTCGCGTCGATTATTCATTGAGAGTTTTTGTTTCAAACAATGAAAGAGTGAGACAACTAGTATACGAAACTGTACCTATCCCTTTCGCCAGCTGCGTTGTCGGCGGCATATGAATGGCCGCCGACAACGCATGGCTTCGCACGCGTAGGTATTTTGGGTAAAATAAGTAGCCTTTTATCTAAGTTAAGCTATGTTCTAAATGTACGCCAAATTACATCATGACCTGTTCGGTAGTTTTGGAGATCTTAGGTAACAAAAACTCATATTTCACAAACTTTCGGCTTTATAATAATAGAAGGATATCCGTGAGTGTAACTTGCGCAAACATGTGACTCTTACTGCCCGTCACCAGACAAGAGATTTGGCGGCAAGTATACGTTGCGGGCCGTGGGCTCCGTCTGTTTCTATAAGTATGTTTGTACCTTTATATGTAGTTGTAAACTTTGCTTTGCAGGTATTGGCATAGCGATATGTATAAATGCTGTAGTGCGCGCAATTTGCTGCTGCGCCGTGGCTGCTATAGCAGCTGTGTACGTGGTGCATTCGGTGGGGAACGCCCAACTACCTTTCACATACTGCCGGTACGCTTAAAACGGTGCCATAAGTAACAGACGGTACCTATTTCTTTTTTGGACTTATTTGAAAGCTAAATGCTTATTCTTTCAGTGACTTTGATTTGAACACGTATCCGCCGATCCGAGATCTGAGAAAGGTACTCCTTTTTTTTATTTTATATCCTACTAATATTATAAAGGCGAAAGATTGTGCCGTTGGTTGTGAAGATTTTTGGCCGTAGAGAATATCAAAACTACTGAATGGATTGAGCTGAAATTTTGCACACGTAACGATCAGGAGCTGTATCATATAGGCTACTTTTTATTACCAAAACGCGTGCGAAGCCGCAGGCCTGCAGAACCATTCTACCACCAGACTATATAGAGGTAGGTATTACCCCCATGAGATAAAAGCCAATTTGGCTTTTTGGGGTAATACCTACCTCTCAATACAAACCTCCCCCTGACAAGCGCATTAATTGGCTTAGCCAATTAATGCGCTTGTCAGGGGGAGGTTTGAGTCCAGCAGTGGGCCATTAAAGGCGGTTGAGGTTTAGGCAAAGACTTTTACCCACTGTGTGTGTGGTTAAAATGTCTTTGGGTTTAGGTAAGGGTTTGTAATGTAAATTGATTAAAACTTTTAAAATATTATTATAGTCCAGGAGATACTCGACGAAAGCTGCTAAAGGACTCGATATTACGACAGGAGACGCTACTACTGTTGGCTTGGATCATAAAGCTTGGAGGAATATGTCCCGTCTTGTACATCGGTAACATTTGTTTGCTAAAAATAAAGTTTTTTTTATTTAAGTATACCATATTCGTCCCGAGGAAGTTCGGCCGTACTCGGCCCATAATTTATTTTTTTAAACTAAGTACTTGACATGGTAAGTTCAGAAAGCTTATTTTAATTCTCCAAAATACGCAATCGACAGTTTCGTTTTGTTTTTTTGTGCAAGTTGACTTGGTGGGTAGGTACTATAATTCGGTGTATACCAACTGGCCTAAACGAAACACGAAATTTCGAGTTTGAGAGTTAAAATAGGCCCCCTGACACCAGGCGCGGTCCCAGGGGGGGGGTCACGGGGGTCATGACCCCCCCCAAAATCTTAGTTTAGGTACTTAAAAACTTGCAACCCATAGTTTGATGATTTTTTTTTTTCCTATTTACTTCCGTTACATTGAATATGGTTACCACCTGCAGCAAAAAAAA
Source organism: Eupithecia subfuscata (assembly GCA_963564075.1). Classification (NCBI taxonomy): domain Eukaryota; kingdom Metazoa; phylum Arthropoda; class Insecta; order Lepidoptera; family Geometridae; genus Eupithecia; species Eupithecia subfuscata. The sequence continues at coordinate 7,768,236 of OY751097.1, read as the reverse complement.
ATCGCGGCTCGCTCCGCTCGCCGATATTACTGTTATTTTGTGCCCTGTGTTTTGATCAGCGCAGAGGTAACGTTACCTATTTTTAATGGTCTGGCTGGTTCGTTAATGTCAGTTTGTATCAATCCAACCACCACAATAAAAAGCACAAAATTGTTACTCAATTAATAATCTCCGAGGTCACTTTGTCAACTAGCGCAAAAAATTAGTAGACAGCAAAATTTTCGCGTTTTGATCCGCTCGCTGATAGCATTTGTTCCTTCTAACTATGTTCCATAGCTCGACCCCCGCCCCGCATTAGGTCACTTTGCCAAATTTTCTAAAAAATTGCGCCATATCTAACAAAAACCAAAAATTGTCGCAGCAAGCTCTGCTAGCCTCTGATAGCATTCTGCTGTTTCGATAAGCTTCTGGCTTGCTCTAGTGCGGGACTCCTCCTCCGTTTTAGGTGCAACTGCAAAATATCTAATACCAAACAACTCACACGCACAGCCCGATCATAAAAAATTTCGCGGCTCGCTTCGCTCGCCGTTCCATATGGAGTCTGGTCTGTTGTCCTTATATTTGGTTGTTATTCGACAAACTTAAAAATTGTTCATAGCTCATTCATTAGTTAGCTTCCTTGTCGTGCATGGACCTCACCAATTTTAAAAAAGGCTGCGGCTCATTCCACTCACTGATATATATATTTTTTAGGTTTTCAACATTATTTCTTAGCCGCCGCAAACTTTCAAAATTTTTAGAGCTCGCTCCAGTCGCTGTTATTTATTTTCTGAACCAGTTTGTGACCACCCGAAAAAGTAACAAAAATTTCGGTGGCTCGCTCCGCTCGCCGTTACCTCTTTTTCGGTCTCTTTTTGGATTCCTAATTTTGGTTTACCTATTTACTTGTTTCTGGACTGGTTTCCGCAACCAGTCCAGAAACAAGTAAGTAAGTAAGTTTAGTTTATTACCCTTGCTCCACTCGCCCATATTTATATTCAAAGCTTTATATCCACCACCGCAGTCTTTTAAATTTTCGGGGTTGGCTTCGCTCACTATCATTTATTTTGTCAACAAACATCAGAAAAAAAACCTCAAAACATTTTGAGGCTCGCTTCGCTCGCCGTTACTTAAACTTACTATTGTTGTGAGTTGGGGGAGGCGATGTCATGTTTGCGGTCAATATGCAAAAAACTGCAGAAAATATAACGGAACTATTATATTTTTCTCCGCTCGCCGATAGTATTTTCGAGAAGGAGGAAATACTATCGGCGGTAACCACCCGAAAAAATTACAAAAATTTCGGCGGCTCGCTCCGCTCGCCGTTACATCTTTTTCGGTTTATTTTTTGTTGATGTCGCTTGCCCTGTTTGCCCTTATTTATATTCGTAGCTTTATATTTACTACCGCAAAGTCTCTCTCTAAGATTTTCGGGGCTTGCTTCGCTCGCCATCATTATGATAGCGAGCGAGAGTAAGCAAGAGTAGTAGCAAGTACTCTTGCTTACTTTTCTTCAAACATCAGAAAAAATCTCGACAATTTCAAGGGTGGTTTCGCTCGCTATAACTTAAACTTACTATTGTTGGGATTTGAGGGAAGGGATGTCATGTTTTCGGTCAATATGCAAAACACTGCAATTAAATAAGATTCTTGCGGCTCGCTCCGCTTGCCGATAGTATTTTGTCCTTCTCTATAATATGTGGTCTAGTGCTTGACACGCGTTCAAAATCACTGCCCGCCACCACGAAAAATTATCAAAAAGGTAAATTTTTCGCGGCTCGCTCCGCTCGCCGAAAAAGTTTATCTGTTTTGGGTGGGGCCTGCAACCGTCTGCAAGTGAATTTGTGGCTACGGCTCGCACCAAGCGTGACCCCCCCCAAGGTCTTGGGCTGCGACCGCGCCTGCCTGACACGGTGGTATTGGCTCGTTCATCCCATCGGATTATGGAGTGAGGGAATAGATAGTGCACCTGTGTTTGCGCACACACACTTGTTGCACTAGAATAAGTCCCGCACTCATGGCTTCTCTCCCTTGAGACTGCTAGTAACTGAGGTCTTTGGTTTACCAACGTTTAGGTAAGGTATAGTTGCCGCCAATCTTCTTGTCCTCTAACGAACCACGTGACAAAGATGCGCAGAACTCAATTCTTCAGCCGGACAAATTGGTGGGCGGTTACCTGGACAGTCGCGTCGATTATTCACTGCGAGTTTTTGTTTCAAAAAATGAAGGAGCGAGAGAGCTGAACCTTCGTCGTTTGCCTGCTGCGTTGTCGGCGGCATATGAATTCTGCGTTAGTGTACTTGCGCAAACCCATTCTCGCTGCCCGTCACCGGAGAAGATGTTTGGCGGCAACTATTCGACATACTAGAAGTGAAGAAAATCGATCGTTTTGTATTGTTTATTAATGTCGCCGCCGGATTATAGAATCAGTCTGTTTTTAGAATCGCTAGGTGGATGACAAACGGGGCGCCATTCCGCCTATGTAGATTGTTGAACGATCAACGCTCAACAATATGGCTAAACGTCTCTTAGCCATCTCGCCAGTGAAATTAATTAGGTATTCCTAACAAATCGGCGTTCGTTTTGTAAACAGCCTGACTTTTCTACAAACGGATTGATTGATTCTTAGATCCGGTGGCGACATGTACCTCTCAGAGTAGCTGATTCAAAGCTGACTCTACAGTACAGATACCTTACCATTTCATTTAAAATTAAATTTCCCTAGGGAAGCAGACAAGACAATAAGAAAATTAGATCCAGACGTGATCGACGACGAACAGTCTGCTACTGTTGGTTTTGTCCCATATGGATGGAGAAATATGTCGTTTTTGGTTGCTCCGTAAGAACTGTTTCATAATACAAAACTAATATGTAGGTATACACTATCCAAACTCGATGTAGAATGTTAGTAAACAAACCGACTACCTATAATTAACCTAAGATTCACCCTTTTTTTTTATCCTGAGGGAAATGCGCACGCATATCGTACTGCCACGGGGAGACAGTACGATGATGTGGGACTTTAACACCACTAAAACCCTCAGGGTGCTTCCGCCTCTGCCGCTTGTGGTAGGAACGTGGAGACGCTTACTCATCCACGAACCCACCGCGGCTGCCCGATATCGGGCCCCTCACTGGGGGTGTGCAGCACCCCCTCTTCGCGACGCGCCAGAAACACATGACGCGCCGCGACCACCTCGGGGACCTTAACCGCCAATTGGGCGCCGGACGACCCCGTGTCCGAACGCCCAAGGTCCCCCTGCGACGGGTGAGTCGAGTGGCCCCGCCGCCTGCCACACGGTCGCAGAGGATAGGGAGAGCGGCCATCGTCATACCGACTGACCTCCTCCCCTGCGACCCCACCGCGTCCGCCATCATACGGTGGCGACCCCGCCAAGGCCGCGGAAGGCAGGGAGAGCGGCGTACCTCAATACCGGCACTCCTCTCCCGCCGCGGCCTTCACCTCACTGCGGCCATGCTGCCCATACAGCACAGCCGCCCGCCTCAGTTGCGATGCCTCCCATACGATACCGCAACGTACTACCGCTCCAACTGGGCTTAGAGCGCAAAACCCAGAGGAGCGGTCCGTCCTGGGGCCAGCCGTGTCGCCGTCTGCGTTGGCACGGCCCCATGGGTTCCTCTTAGCTTCATCGCGGGTGACTAGGCCGCGATTACTAAGCCCCCCCGGCCCCGCCTCGACAAGGCTGGAACCCTTCGGGGGGGAACCTAAGATTCACCCTGTTGCCGCGTCTTTCTATACGCAATTGACATTACTTGTCAATTTGAGATCCTTCCTTGTACGTCAAGTTTGGATTGAGTAGTATAGATGGAGCTGACATGTAGGCACCATTTTTACAATATTATTTAATTTTCCTAGGGAAGAAGGCAAGAAGAGTTTAAGAAAAATGAATCCAGATGATATAGAAATGTGCTTGGAACATTACGATGGAACTTATCCAGCTCTGTTCAGCACTCCTGCGTATAACTTTTTCTAGTAAGTTCCACATATTAAATATACCTACGTAAAATTCTGTAGATAAAGCTAACTCAGCGATTACATTTGCCGGTGCACCGGCAATTAGGAAGTTAGGACGGCCGGGAGCGCACGGTCTTCCGGTATCGGCATCCTTTCTTCCTAACAGCGATTACACCTTCCGTTTTAAGCTTCCTAACTCTTATCGTTAACGTGAACCGTAAAGTGTAATCGAGCTTTAAGAGACCGGCCGCTCAGTCGCGCGAGGCGTTTATTGAGAGCGGACGTGCATCAGCGAGCCTTGCGTGCAAAAATGACTTCCCAAAAGGAAAAGGATGTATTGTCCAATGTTCTAGAACTGTATAAAGACATGCCTAACTTATGGAACAAAACTCATCAGGAATACAAAAATAAACAGCTTAGACACGACGGATTTTGTGTTCTTTTAGAAGTTTATAAAAATTTTGACAGTGAAGACACAATATTCCTTCTCACATTTACAGCCGCAGTTGCGGCAAGGGCGATTCCAATTTTTTGAAATTTTTAGAGCACAGGCGCCATACCATACTCCTACCTACTACGTTCGACTGGCAACTGAGTTAGGAAGGCGGCGACCGTGCAGTGTAATCAGAACGATTATATGTTGCCGCGAATACTCGCTATTAATCGGTATTCGGCATTACTTGACATTTTTTTGATATTCGTCGAATACCGAATAATAGCTAGTATTATTCGGCATTCGGCGAATAGTCGTCTAAAATAATCTTTAACGAACAAAAAAACTAATGAGTTAAAAATTATAATTTTTTATTATTTTAATAAAACAATACACAGTATCAATTATTAGCTGTAGTATGTGCCTGTGCCTATCATATTCATGAAATTAAATTAGTTAGGCTTTTTAATTAATATTTAAAATCCAACAGAGGCAGATTGTGGTGCAAAAAAACAATTTTTTATGCACATTCGGGAGCAAGACGGTTTCCTCATAAATTAAACCTGCCTCGGAAAATAGTCTTTCTGCATAAACAGAGCTTGCTGGTGTGATTAAGTATCCTTATTGTAGGGGATTTCCCGCTCAATCAATACGCTTGTGTTTAGGATAATTTGTTATTTGATTTTCGACATCGGTTGACGATTTTTTTCTCTTTCTATACTTATTTGAAAATTGCTATTAAATTAAAGACTTGAAAAGAAGAACAATCATGCCAAAGCCAGGAAAAAAATCTCATGTTTGGCTACATTTTAAAGAGGAAGAAAACAGTGCAAAATGTATTTTGTATGGTGTAAAAATAAGTAGAGGGAGTATATAGGGTATAGGTATAGAGTATAGGGTTATACAAAACGGGGTAAAATATGTACAAGAAAAGGGATGCCAGCATTTAAAATGAAAAGTTAAATTACTTACTTACTACATTTCATATTATGTAGGTATGTATAACATGAAACAGATTTCTTTAACTTTATTGTTTTCTTTTCTCACAACCTTAAAAGAAGTTAGAAATTTATGTCGAATAGTAATGTCGAGTGATTCGACTATTCGCCAAAGTGAATGGCGATTAATCGGTATTCGACTATTCGCTATAATAACTATTCGCGGCAACTCTACTAATTACAGCGTCCCACATTCGAAAAACGAATACCTACCCAATCTTCCGAATTTTACTTAAATTGATGGTGGTACGTAATATAGAGATACCTACTCAAGTAGCCGCGTCTCAATATCACTGGAAATTCTAAATTTTCGAAGCTGGAAAGGATGGAAGGTGTGTGCTTATAACCCCCGACGCAAAAAGAGAGGGGTGTTATAAGTTTGACGTGTCAGTCTGTGTATCTGTGTAGGTATCGTAGCTCCCAAACGGATAAACCGATTTTCGTTTGGTTATTTTTGTGTCATAGATAATTTTATCCCGAGTGTTCTTAGCCATGTTTCATGAAAATCTGTTCAGCCAATAAACGTCGGCGGGTTTTTAAAAATTTTAGTTTTGTCTTGTATACCTACTAGGTAGGTACCCAAAAAAATGCGGTGGAACGGATCGGGCTGAAATTTTGAATAGACGTAGTTCTAGGTTTGGAATAAAACATAGGTACCTGCTACTTTTAATTCCATAAATCAGTTCCCATAGCAACTGGTAAATGTAAGTAACATTAGAACTTTCCCACAAAACAATATGAGATCTTTGTTACTTCTTCACGACAAAACTACTGAACACTTCGGGATAAAATTTTGTATAGGCGAAGTTCTAGGCCTAAAATGAAACAAAGGCTACTTTCCATCCCATAAATCAGTTCTCACAGGAATGTAAATAACCTTAGAACGTTCCCATAGAACTTTTCAGAATATTATGTTTTCAATGATGACTCATCATTGAAAACATAATGATGAGTGACGACCTCTGTGGCGCGGTGGGCGAAGGTCCGCCTGCGACGCAGGAGGGTTCGATTCCCGCCTCGGGACAAATATTTGTACGATCTGCAGATATTTGTTCAGGGTGTTCTGGTCGTTTTCTATATATAATAAAAAGTATCTATCTATGTACTCGTATATTATTATGTATATCAGTTATCTAGTACCCATAACACAAGCTCTGCTTACCTTGGGGCTAGATAATGCTGTGTGAATTGTCCAGCATTATTTATTTATTTATTTAGTTATAGGTACAACTTTTTCAGCTACCGCAGGTTCTGTAAGACCTTCCTTTTTATAAATGTTTAGTTTGCAAGTATGAGTCATAATTTTTTTTCGGCTACCACAGCATCTGTCAGCCTTTTCGTTTTAAGTAGTATATTTTGCAATGTGTTTTCACACATTTGATTCATCGTTCTCCGAAATTAGGACGTTGTTTTTCTAAAACTAAGTTGAAACGAAAATGCTCTGTACCTTATGTAGTAACCGTTTCCAATATAACTACACAATTTTACATGTAAACTTCGCTTACAAAAAGAACACATTTCATTCATCGTTTTCTGAAATTCGGAAGTTGTTTTCCTCATCAATATAAATATATTCTAAAGGAGTACCTACCTGCAATGACTCACTGACAGACAGAAGTGACAGACAGTGCACAGCCCGAACCACTGCACTGGTTCTAGGGGCTTGTACGCATAACGCGTACGCAGTCGCGGGTAACAGCTATTATATAATTGAAAATGTAGAGCAGAGAGCCAGCTAGGCGGTGAGTATGGCTAGCTTTGGCTATGCCAATCCTACGCAGTGGATGCACAGTGATGGAAGATAGGTTATGTTGGTGGATTGCAATCGGCGAGTGAAAATAAACAAACAGAATCACATAGCACAATAGTTATTATTGCCTGGTGAAAACCATTAAGGACTACGTTACATGATTTACACTTAATTTAGGGATACAGAAAATTAGCTTTAGATGGACATCTTGTGTGGGCCATTTCAGAACAGACAGAGAGAACAAAGCATTGCCATAGACACAAAACTGATTTTAGAGTTGAGTACTGTCAGTGTCATCGAGACAACATTGACAGATATAAAGCATAGATTTAATCATAAATCCTTACTCCAATCTTACGTCTCATAGACAAGTTGAATGGTGTACCAGTACATAGCATGGTTCAATATTCCAACACTTCCCCTTACACCATACAACGGAACTCCAACCCTCATTACAGTTATACAATACAACTTCATGGAGTTCTTACATTTAAATGAAACCTAAAGTCATTAAGTTTACAGGAAGACAAAGCTTTTGTTGGGATGTCAGCTATCATTTCCGTAGTAGGCATGTATGACACAGAAATACAATTTTTAGAAATCAAATCTCTCACAAAGTGATAGCGTACATCAATGTGCTTTGTCCTTTTATGACATTGAATAGATTTCAAGATATTCTGGGCACTCTGATTATCATTAAATAGTTCACACACAATATTTCTATTCATTACCTCAAACCAAAACTGTTTGATAAACAGAATGTCCTTACAGGCGTCACTTATGGATAAGTACTCTGCTTCAGTACTTGACATAGCGACGCAGCGCTGTTTTCTGCTCTCCCAGTTAACAGTATTAGACCCTAACTTAATTACAAAACCAGTATAAGATTTTCGGTCAATAGGATCATTCGCCCAATCAGCATAAGCTATAAGATCTAAATTATTACATTTACTAAAAACTAAACCATAATCGATAGTTTTAGCTAAATAGCGAAGGATCCTCTTTCCTGCTAACCAATGAGTCTTATCATAACAATTATTAAATTGACTTAAAACATTACATGTACCTTTAGGTTATATTATCTGGCCTAGTACAGACACTAAGGTACATTAAACTACCTATCAATTCTCTAAAATTATAATCATTGTCAGACACATTATTATCACATTTATAAAATTTTTCATTCAATTGCATTGGTGTTGAAATACCCTTGCAGTCTGACATTCCAAAACGACATAACAGTCTTTTAATATAATCTTTTTGACTCAACATTATAGTACCCTTTTGTCTATTTCTAACAATATTTATTCCTAGACAATTTTTAATTTGGCCTAAATTTTTTTTATATTAAATTTATTACTTAGAATGGACAACAATTGCTTTTTCTCTACATTATCATTACTGAATAGAAAAAAATCATCAACATACAGAGCCAAAATAGTTAAATTGCTAGAGTTTCTCTTAACATACACACAAGGTTCACATTTTGTTTGAGAATAACCATTAGTAAGTAGCAATTTATTTACAGTATCATTCCACACCCTACTTGCTTGTTTCAACCCATAGATGCTTTTCTGCAACAAACAAACTTTATTATTATCATTCATAAAACCTATAGGTTGTTCCATAAATATTTCCTCCTTTAGTTGACTATGAAGGAAAGCAGTAGTTACATCTATGTGCTCTATGTCCATGTCTAACTCATTTGCCAAATTAAACAATATCCGCATTGTTGAGTGTCTGACTACTGGGGAAAAAGTCTCATCGTAATCTATACCAGGTTTTTGGCTAAAACCGCGAGCAACTAGACGAGCCTTGTACTTGTCAAAATTTCCAGAAGTATCTTGCTTGACTCTAAATACCCACTTACATTTAACGATGTTTTTATCCAGTGGTCTCTCGACTAATTTCCAGACACCATTGCTTAACAAAGAGTCATACTCGGCTTGCATGGCTGCTTGCCACTTCGCGCGAAAAGGGCTAGCCATAGCATCCTCATATGACGACGGTTCGTCAAACGCAATCTGCCCATGAGAGTAGAGAGAATAATCATACTCGCAGTCACCATACCTTTTAGGTGGCATACCCCTTGTACTCCGTACGGGACGTTGGCTTGGTAACTCAGACTCTACCATAGAGTCGCCCTCCTCTGCCCAAGACTGCTCATTTTCTTCCTCCTGGTCGCAGTCGACGAATAATGGCGATGCTGACCGATCAGCACTGGCAGACGTGTTTGTGCTGGGGGCCTCAGTCCCAACATATCCACTCTCCATTTCACCACCTGAAATTGCAGAAGGAGGTATCAATTCACTAGAATTACCATTATCACAGTTCAACATTGGAACACAAACTTTGTCATTTATATTAAAATTATTAGTATTCATCATTTTAGATTTAATAATATTATCACTGTTTATCATTTTAGATATTTTAACATTACTATTATTATTTATCATTTTAGATTTAATAATATCATAAGTAGTTATATCATAATCCAACTTATTAGAATTAATATCACAGTTCATCATATTAGATTTTACATTAGAGTTCGTCAATTCAGTTGGATCTACTAATCTATAACCCTTGGACATTTCACAATAACCCACAAAAATACACTCCTATGACTTTGCATCGAGCTTGTGACGGTTATGTTCTGAAATCAATGAAAAAGCTTTACAACCAAATACTCTCAAGTGGCTTAGGGTCACTTTGGATCCTGTCCACACCTGTTCAGGAATACCGCCGGACAAAGCAGCCGTGGGGCTTCGATTCTTTAGGTATATTGCAGTAGCAATAGCCTCTCCCCAAAAACGCTCGTCGAGGCAGGCCTCAGAGAGCATACACCTGGCTTTTTCCATAAGGGTTCCATTAAGGCGTTCAGATACGCCGTTCTGCTGAGGACTGTAGGGAATACTAGTTTCATAAATAATGCCCTCACTAGACAGAAACTTTTCGAAGATTTTACTACAGTATTCCCCTCCATTATCTGTTCTGAAACGCTTGATTGTTTTACCCACTTGTTTCTCAACTAAATTTTTAAATTGTATAAAACATTTCATGACTTCATTCTTATGACACATAAGATAACCAAAACTTTTTCTAGAGAAGTCATCAGTAAATGTAAAACGTGCACCACCCCAGCTATTGATTGACATAGGCCCACAAACATCTGAGTGTATTAACACTAAAAGCCCTTAGGGAAAGATTTCATTGTAAGCTTCCCCTTAATACATGAGATACAATTTTTCAACTTACCATGACAGTCATCTTCAAAAACAACATCATCTGCAAGACTCCGTATCCCATACAAACCATGCAAGCTCAAATGCCCAAGTCGCTTGTGCCATACTTCCAATGGCACACTAGAAATAGCTGCAAAAGAACTTTGTTCTGCTTGCTTACAAGCACCTGTGGTAGCAACATTACATTCTGAAATACAATTTAGGTTAGAAAAACAATCAAGTTTATAAATACCCCTGAAACATGTTGCATTAGCAAAAGGCTGGCCTTTAGGATCAATTATTTTGCATTTATCTTGTTCAAATACTACTCTAAAACCTGATCTAGTCAGTTGACTAACGGATATAAGATTAGTAGTCAATTTAGGAACAAACATTACTTTTGGCAAAATCTTTAGATCACTACTATAATTGAGATTCAAAGAGACGGCACCAAGACCCTGACATTTCAGTGCTTCTCCATTAGCAACTGTAACTTTTGATTTAAAATTTATATCAATGTCTCTAAAAAGGTCCATATCACAGCACATGTGCGAAGTACACCCGGAGTCCACTATCCAGTCCACGCTTCCGTAAACAGATAAGAGTGACACTGCTGATACCAACAGTGTGTCCGCAGACCCCGCAGCTAAGTTTACATCGCTACTGCTTTGCTTCTTCAAATCATTCTTCAACTTAAAACATTTTGATTTGATATGCCCTTGCTTCTGGCAGTAATGGCACTTAAGTGGTTTCCTCTTCGTAAATAAAACCACATCATCATTTGATTTGCCATTATTTGTGGATTTTCGGAACTCCTCTTGAAGTAGTCGAGCTCGCACTGCTTCGCTCGTGAGAGTTTCGGAGAGGTTTGCTGTTTCCAGACCAGAAACCAAAACATCAAAATCCTGTGGTAGACCGCTGAGTAAAATTTCTGCAACTTCTTTATCATCGATGACCCTTCCGATGTCTGCAAGTTGTTGTACTAGGGTCATTATTCCTTCGATGTAAGCTCCCATTGAATTATATTCATGGTAGTCGGATCTATGAAGTTTTCTTAGAAGCACAACCCTCCGATAAAGTCCTTTATCCTCAAATACATCCTGCAGCTTTTTCCAAGCTTGCTTTGCGCTTGTAGCATCGCGCAAATACTGAATGCAATTCGGTTTAACTGCCAAGCATATTCTAGCCAAAGCTTTTTGATCCGTGCTGCTGCTAGTCTCAGAACCATCAATACATGACCATAAGCCTTCCATGATAAGCGCCATTCGCATCTGGAACTTCCAGTTGTGATACGAGCCAATCCCATCCAATTTATCAAAAGTGTACAGACCTGCTGACGACACATGAGGCGTGTGCCCGCCAACGGTACCTTCTTGCGGCTGCTGTGTCATTGCACACAATATAAAATCCGCTTCCTCGTGTTCGTGTGCTCGCCTGCACCAAAGTGTTATTGTCTTCCTCTTCTTCAATACTGTGCCCGTAATCAGTAGAGGATAATACTGGGCCCATAACCTGTAGAGCAGAGAGCCAGCTAGGCGGTGAGTATGGCTAGCTTTGGCTATGCCAATCCTACGCAGTGGATGCACAGTGATGGAAGATAGGTTATGTTGGTGGATTGCAATCGGCGAGTGAAAATAAACAAACAGAATCACATAGCACAATAGTTATTATTGCCTGGTGAAAACCATTAAGGACTACGTTACATGATTTACACTTAATTTAGGGATACAGAAAATTAGCTTTAGATGGACATCTTGTGTGGGCCATTTCAGAACAGACAGAGAGAACAAAGCATTGCCATAGACACAAAACTGATTTTAGAGTTGAGTACTGTCAGTGTCATCGAGACAACATTGACAGATATAAAGCATAGATTTAATCATAAATCCTTACTCCAATCTTACGTCTCATAGACAAGTTGAATGGTGTACCAGTACATAGCATGGTTCAATATTCCAACAGAAAAAAGTTCGAAACCCTCGGCGCACGAGTTACACTCGCACTTGACGGATCTTGTTTTAAAGGGAGTCGGAAGTCATGTGCTAAATTTCTCCGGTAGACTCAATGTTATAAGTGTCACGATCGCTGAGATATGATTAATTTAAGTTTTTTTGAAAATCACCTTAAATCTCGCCTTTAATCGTCAGATCTTTTTTGTTTATAGTTGTTTTTTAAACACAAACGTATAAAAATCATATCTCCGTTACCATGACACTTAGAACATTGAATCTTTCGGATAAAGCCTCGAATTCACTAGGGCACAAGTTCTGAGACTGTTACAGAACATCTACGGTGCGTGTTCTCAGAACATTTTGGTAACATTGTGATACATTTTGCTTGTCCACACCAGCAGTCGCCGCCGAGATGTCGCCCGAGGAAGTCGTGGCAGTTAGTGCTGCGTACATTTATATTTTATCGAGTAGTTTACCGAAACGTTATAAAAAGGAAAGGTGGTGGGTGCGAAACTACTTATCACAAAGAGAAAGCAGTGATAATATCTTACGTGATCTTCGAATGTTTGATGGATCATTTGTAAATTTCACTCGAATGACATCGACTGATTTGAAGTTTTACTAGAAATGATCGTGCCTGCCATAGCGTTATTCGTGTCCCACAAACATCCTTTGCTTTCGTAAAGCTCAATAAGTTTTATAACTAATTGATTTCCCCACTCTACGGGCATGTTGATGCTAGAATTCGCGCACGCGTCCACACTCTGCAACAGCGGTCGCAGGACTGATGTCGCAGGAAGTTCTGTCTCGCGAGCCAAAACACGGAACCTGTTCTGCGACACGTAGATGTTGCTGTATAGTCGCGTGCGACGTCGCAGAACAGAGCGCGACGTCGCGGCGACACGTAGACGACATGTGCCTAGACAGGTTCTGCGACGATTTGTCGCCTAGTGAATACGAGGCTTAAATGTAGGCCATGAACACCCCCCCCACTCACCAAAATGTATGTCGGTCGCAATAGCGAACACCCTGTATAAGTCTGTTCGTAGGTACCTAACCTATTTACTCTATTATTTTTAGTGTTGAAGTTGTACAGCTACGCTCTAACCTAAGCTTCGGAAAGTTGAATACAACATTGCTATGCTCTAACCTCTGCGTATGGGCGGTGCTATGGATGATGCTAATCGCGGAACGTCTTCGGTTTGGTAAGGTATGTTAACAATGTTACCTACATAGGCCAATAACTCACCTCTCTGCTGCTCTTATCCCACTCTAGGTCGGATCTGAACATGTTTTTAGGGTTCCGTACCTCAAAAGGAAAAAAGGAACCCTTATAGGATCCCTTTGTTGTCCGTCTGTATGTCTGTCCGTCCGTGTGTCTGTCTGTCCGTCCGTTTGTCAACCCCCTTTTCTCAGGTACAGTTAGCTGCACAGACATGTATACACTTCCAAGGTTTAACTTTTATTTTACTCGGAACTTTTCAAATAAAAGGACAAGGCACACGTTGTTCGGACAAAGTAGTCATCGTACTTCGTCAGAATACGGTACATAAATTATCACAATGACTATACATTTACTATTTAGTCAAATTGAAAACTTGGGAGTGTATACATATTTTTGCAGCCGACTGTACCTACGCGTGGAGGTATCGGTTGAAATTAACATCAAACAGCTAGTGCTCAAGTCCGTAACCTCTTGGAGCCGTGATATAAATTAAACTTCTAAATCGACGCAAACAAAAGTTACAGCCTTGCCTTACAGCCGTTTATGCCAGCATATTTTAAAATTTCCAAGGGAACCACATGCACACATAACTTATATATAAGGTACTTCCCGTTTACCCGGATCCATGAAACTTGGCAAGAAGCAAGGTCTTAAAGCACAATAAAACATTAAATCCGAAAACCGTAAAATAGAAATTTATTCACGACAAAAATAAATTTTAGATTTTCGCAAGGTATCCTACTCGTATATAAACTATATAGGGAACTTCATTGGTCAACCCTAGAATCATGATATTTGTCAAGAAGCAAGGTCATTATTATACTGAACCCTCGGTTTACGAGTCGAGTCGCACTTGACGTTCTATTTTCTTCAACTCTGGGTAGAGTCATCGTACCCTGGGTAGTAAGTACCAGCAGACTTCTCCGTACTCACCTTTGTTATGTCCTCTTTCACACAAACCATCCAACGTTTCTTTGGTCTTCAGTTTCCCTTACCACATTCATACTGTTTCCGTCAAATGACATTCGTCCACTCTATTTCATTCGAAAATAACTTTCATCTTCCAAGATGATATTACCAAAATTATTAAACGTTATACCTACTTGTATGTAAGTAATTCACAGCCTGTTATTGGGAAACAACTAGACCTAAGACCCTTAACACACTGGCGATTTGGCGATTTCAATTCAGAATTCAAAGCGTAACGAGTGCGCAGCGAGCACGCCTCGGGCACGCAGCCAGCACGCCTCGGGAACGCAGCGAGGACGCCTCGGGCACTCAACAAGCACGCCGCCGCCGCGCCTCTATCAGGGCCGTCTTAAACTAGGCTGGGGCCCTTGGGCACACAAGAATTCGCGGCCCTTTTGGAAAGTGAAAAAGAGAATTATATAACATCTTTTACTAAGTACCTACCTATGACCATTTATTATAGGTAATCAAAATATAGTATGATATAATGTCATTAACCTCTCAAGTGGCACGCCCCGCGCCCCGCTACCGCCGTTGTGTGGCAGGTACTTCCGCAAAAATTCGCGGAAATGCATCACAATGCATTATTTCGCTGATTTCTTGATTATTATCTACTAACACCTCGTAACATCTATATAAGTATATTTGAATTCTCCATAAAATTTCCTACAAAACAGCGTGGAAACATTCTGATGTTGTATAACGTAATTTATGAGGTTGATTAAAATTAAATTATAATTGCGGAAAAATGGTAAAAATTTTATATTAAAAAAAAAATCATAAAAAAAATCTTTACCGTTTTTATGTCCAGTTTGAGTTTTATTTTAGAGATTTACTATCATATTATTACACTAAACACAAAAAAGAACACATTTCCAATCCATTTAATTTAAATTAATTTTAATTCAGAAAAAACGATAAAAAAATGGCGCCGGTGTCAGATTTCAATTTTAAATTTACGATTTTTTTTTTAATTTCTTCTAAACTTGGTTAGTTTATGGTTTTAACGTCAGCCTGACACTGTCAGTCAACTTTTAAGACATTGACATGGCTGAAAAGTTGACTCTAAGTACATAAATTCGACGAAACAAAAAACAACAAAAAAAATCGGAAAATCGGCCATAATATGGTCGCAGCTTGACTTTGGAATCCCGAGTGATTGCGTGAGTGATCGCTAGATGGTGTACTTAGTAAATTAGGTAAGATGCGTTCGGAAATATTATTAATTAGTACAGTGGGAATAGGCGCAGTCATCGATATAATGGCAGTAGGTATGGTAGTAGGTAAATACCTTCTGTTAAGATTACTGATCTGTGAAAAAAGTGTAATGTGCCCGACAAAAATGTTTAGAGAATAAATGTGTAAGAGAAATTGTCGATCATTCGGGGCCCCCTGAGAATGGGGGCCCTGGGCACGGGCCCCGTGTGCCCTTATGGTAAAGACGGTATTGGCCTCTATTAGCAATCGCAGCTCGCTGTGAATTTGCCTTGAAATCGCTCGCAAATTGCCAGTGTGATAGATAAGGCTCTAGCATCAATTTGTTATGTTAAAATTTCATGTTTCGTGATCTTCTGGGAATCCTTATGTGAACAAGTTATTTTTACAGCTCGTGTGGAACAATGTCCAATGTTGGTTGGTGATCATACCGTGGATATGGATAGGTTGCTTGACTTTTTGCGGTGCAACCAACATAACAGCGGGGCGTTTGATGCATTCGTTACCTAAACTATTCCGGATGGGTCCCAAAGATATAGTAGCCGTATGTTTTTTTTATTTTCACATACACACGTGCGTTTCTCTAGCGCTCTGTAGCGACGCGACGAGCGACAACAGCGCTGCAGCGGCGCGGCGGCGGCGGCAGCGCTCGCGCGCCGACCCTATCCCTACCCTTTCCTACCCGAATAAAACGTAGCCTATTATCACATTTATCACTCAAGGATAATGCAGCCATCTAGCTTATTATTCAAAGATTTTTCGGAACGGACCAGATTTCCGGAGAATGCCTAAATAAAACAAAATGAACTCCTCTATAGGTAGGTACTTACTTACTATTTGTGTACAACTCTGTGCAAATACCTATATTACTTATATATATGATAGGTACTTTGTTATTCTCCTAACTTGTTTTTTCAGGCTGTAGCGGATGCTCTGGAGGTTGCTCTCTACATTCATTCTGCAAGCGTGGGAACAGAAATTATTACCGGCAAAGGATTGAATCATTACGGTAATCAAGAATCATTTCATTATCATTTGTTTGGTAGCAACCAGGTGATAACAACAGGCGATAACAACAGGTGATAACTACCTGGTTGAAAATGAAAATATTAAGAGTACCTATCTAACCTACATAGACAGGAGAGTTGCCGTGGCGGGGCGGCGGCGCGGCGCGGCGTTGCGGCGTAAGAATCGACGCATCTAAATCAACCCGTGTGGTGTAGGCTTACACCACACGGGTTGATTTAGACGGGAACGGAACCTACCAGAGCAAGGGTAGCAGTTTCCTTCTGTAGTTTTTTAACGCTTTGCGGAAAGTTCGACTAAAACGATTCGTCTAAAACAATTCGACTAAAAACATTTCGAATAATAACAATTCGACTAACGACTAAAACCATTCGTTTCGACGGCAAAAAAATTTTGTGTCAACACCCTTTCAGTCACAGAGTCGTCACGAACCCGCCCCCGGGCTTGGGCGGGTTTCGTTAGGAGTAAGTTGATGTTAACCCCTCTCCCTTTACTGACCTGTAGGTGTCCCACCCCAGCGAAGCGTCGGGGAAGGTCGGGTCAACTCAAAGTCGAATTGTTACTAGTCGAAATGTTTTTAGTCGAATTGTATTTTAGTCGAACTGTTTTAATCGAATTGTATTAGACGAATTTTTTTAGTCGAATTCTATTAGACGAATTGTTTTAGTCGAATTTTCCGTAGACATTTTTAACACCTCCGCTGCGGTCGCCAATCCTCCTGCTAAGCATGGTGATTATGACGGATTCTTGTTAACCTCTCTTTAAAAAATACAACTTTTTGACTCTCTTCGCTGTATATTTTAGAAACAGCTATGTTTGTAAGAAATAATCCAAGTTTGTTTTTCGGGTAATCTGACGCCGTCTCACGTAATACGAGTAGACGCGAAGAGTTGACAATTTGCAAGTTAGATATAGATAAAGATAAGTCTAAGAGACTTAACTATCTATCTATATAGATTTTTTATATATACACGGTGGTTTTTTGAGAAGGGCGGTGATGGCCAAGTCCGAAACCACGAGAGTTAAAGAAAAGTCGTGAAAGGAGTTATGCCTTCGATTTATAAGAAAACAATACCTAACTACATATATTTAGTTTAGTTTTTTAATATTTTACTTTTGAAGGAAATCGACAAATGATTTTTCAACACGAACGATTATTCAAAAATAACCCTGTATATATTCGTATCTATGTAGGTATATATATAACAAAGAGACTTATCCATATAGATAAGTCTCTTTGCTATGGCACCGTCCATTTATAACAAAATCCCACTCACAATTAGAGAATTGCCTATTGCGATGTTTCATAGAAACCTCAGGATCATATTGTTTGCAAAATGTTACTAGGTAAACACACAGTGAATGATTTTATTAATAATGAGAACTTTGATAAATAACTTGATCACGACTTATTATTCGCTAAATTTATGTCAATTCTATGTATGCCAACTTTACTAATTCTATTTTTAACATTAATTTTAGTTTAATAATTATAGTATCTTTTATATTAATTACTAGCTTCTGCCTGCGGCTTCGCCCGCGTATTTTCGGTATGTTATGTAGCCTATTATCTAAGTTAGGCTTTACTCTAAACGTTCACCAAATTTCATTTTGATCTGTTTCGTAGTTTTGGAGACCCTACGTAATAAAAATTCAGATTACACAAACTTTCGGCTTTATAATATTAGTAGAATTTCATGTAAATTGATAAGATAATTGCACGCCCCAAAAAGGGCAAATTACATTGCTACTCATTTAATGTATTTACCATCTTTTTACATGTAATTGCAATAAATATTATACTTTATAACTATTACTTTTAGGTACCTACCTACTTTACTTTTTTTATGGCAAATCCCTTGGGAAGTCATGTTCAGTAGTGAACGTTTCGTATTTGTCGATGAGTAGGAATTGGAACATAGTTAATGAAACCATCTTTGCAGCTGCGGGACATATCGACCAAGATTTACACAGTGAAAACGTATGGCACTCCTGCATATTGCTTGTGCTAGCATCTTTGCATTCGGTGGGTGCCACGCTGTGCGCTCTGGTCGACTTTATCCAACCCAATACGGATAGTGAATTCTCGAGTATGCGAGAGAGTAAGTCAACCTACCTAGTCATTCCACTGTTTTCTGATAGTTTAAAAACTTTTATTAATAAATTGCTTATACGTAGTAAGCACGCTTTGCGGAAAATTGAACCAAAACAAATCGTCTAAAACAATTCGACTAAAGCAGTTCGACTAAAACACAATTCGACTAAAAACATTTCGACTAGCAACAATTTTACGGACGCCTACAGGTCGGGTCAACTCAAGGTCGAATTGCTTTAGTCGAATTGTTGCTAGTCGAAATGTTTTTAGTTGAACTGTTTTAGTCGAATTGTATTAGACGAATTGTTTTAGTCGAATTTTCCGTAGACGAGTAAGCACTGCAGTGGCGGCGTAGCGTGGCCTGGTACCCGCCCCTAAACAAAACTAAAAAATTAAAATTACTGAACCGCCTTGTTGGGGGTCGACAGTCCCGACCCTCAACTCCTAACAAATAGTAAGTATAAGTAACAAAAGAATGAATAAATAATAAAGAAAAGAAAACTATAAATACTTATAAAAATGAATCCCTACTTCCATTGGTCATGGCATCACGCGTGAACGGCTGGACCAATATCTCTAATTATTTTTTTGTTGTTTGTCAGGAGAAGGTTCCTATGAAAAAAATTTAGAAAGTTAAGCGGAACATTAGAAAAAACAAATTTCCACACGGGGGCGCAGCAGCTACTGAACGATTTATATGACAAAAATAATGATTTCGACCCGCGAAAATTTTAAAGACTGCGGTGGTAGATCAAAAGGTATGAATATAAAAATAACGGCGAGCGGAGCGAGCACACTTCTGAACTTGGTAGGTACACGGGGCGAACTGCCCCGGCCCCCCTACGCTGCCGCTAGTAAATAAACCACTGAGATTCAAAAGAGATGGGAAGTTTATTTCTATATCAGATAAAGAAATTTTTTTTAATTAAAATTCTAATAAATAGTAATTCCTATTTATAGAATAAACCAAGAATATTAGAGCTATCGCGCACTAATCTCCTTATAATCATTGTTTATAGGTTTTATGTTTATAGTAAATAGGGGTACCTATAATGAACACATTGTTTTAAATTATTTTTGTGTGACAGGCACATTATGGATTATACCTATGTATTCAAAATGCACTTCACTTGGAGATCACTCACATCTTGTGTAAGTTAACATTTTTCGGTTTTTATTTATCTATAGGTATGTACCTAGCTACGAGATGGGAAAATCGTTCCCATTTAGTAGCTAACTACAAGACGGGAAAGAACATTTCCCATTTCGTAGCCAGCTACCAAATCTGGCTACGAGATGGGACTAAAGGGGTAGGTAGATACCTACCTACCTCTTTAGTCCCATCTCGTAGCCTAATCCCATATTACAATTTATGGGATTTCAGCACTTGAAAATGCTGATCAAATCTTCGCATTTATGAATTAGTTTTCTTTATTAATTAACATACCTAATGCGTGTGTTTAATTTCAGGTCAACATTAGTTTTTGGCGGACTTACGTTTTCTTACATGGCTATTGCATTTAGTCTCCTAAAGTCCGCTTTACACACAATATTTGAGTACAGAGTGAAATTAGTGTTAGTATTATTCATTTATAAATCCAACATTTACATTGATTTCTGTCCTAGGTATACAGGGCGTCCCACGGCTATGCCACATGGAGGAAAAGTACCTATCTTAAATATTGTAGAGAGAAAATTTGACTGAAGAAGTCTTCTTCAGTCAAATTTTCTCTCTACAATAATATTCCCTCTATGTTGCATAGCCAATAATGTAGATAGAAAATTTGACTGAAGAAGTCTTCTTCAGTCAAATTTTCTATCTACAATATTTAAGATACTTTCCCTCCATGTTGCATAGCCAATAATGTAGATAGAAAATTATACTGAAGAAGTCTCCTTCAGTCAAATTTCCTATCTACAATATTTATGATACTTTCACTCTATGTTGCATAGCCAATAATGTAGATAGAAAATTTAACTAGAGAAGTCTTCTTCAGTCAAATTTTCTATCTACAATATTTATGATACTTTCCCTCTATGTTGCATAGCCAATAATGTAGATAGAAAATTATACTGAAGAAGTCTCCTTCAGTCAAATTTCCTATCTACAATATTTATGATACTTTCCCTCTATGTTGCATAGCCAATAATGTAGATAGAAAATTTAACTAAAGAAGTCTTCTTCAGTCAAATTTTCTATCTACAATATTGATGATACTTTCCCTCTATGTTGCATAGCCAATAATGTAGATAGAAAATTTGACTGAAGAAGTCTTCTTCAGTCAAATTTTCTATCTATAATATTTAAGATACTTTCCCTCCATGTTGCATAGCCAATAATGTAGATAGAAAATTTGACTGAAGAAGTCTCCTTCAGTCAAATTTTCTGTCTACAATATTTAAGAAACTTTCCCTCCATGTTGCATAGCCAATAATGTAGATAGAAAATTTGACTGAAGAAGTCTCCTTCAGTCAAATTTTCTATCTACAATATTTAAGAAACTTTCCCTCCATGTTGCATAGCCATGGGACGCCCTGTAGGTAGGTATATGTCTCATAATGAGGGCTATTTTTCAGATTCGTGGAGCAAGTTGTTGTTGGTGCCTTATGTTTATCGTGTATTATGTTGAGTGTACTTTTTGCCACGAATGTGAGTGTATTGAATTTATTTAGCAACATAAAACACCAGAACTCAAATCGACTGGGCCTCAGTAGTTCCATGTTCACACGGCAGAGGCGCTGTACCCAATCCTATACAAAAATAGAACGTCTCGACGATACGACCAGATAAGTCTAATCAAAACTAATCAACCCAAGGTTTGATTGAGCCATTATATTTTTTTAATTATACCCAGACCCAGAACACCCGGAAGAAATATTTGCAGATCGTACAAACATTTGTCCCAGTAGGTGATACCAACAAGTTCACTTAATATCACAGCCAAAGATATGTACCTGCAGTACATTGTGACTCACCTCATTTCACCTCAACAGCCTCTACTGGTCCACTGCTGGACGCAGGCCTCCTCCTGATAAGCGCCTTATTGTCTTTTATCTCAGGGGGTAATGCCCATAATCCCCACGCTGGGCATGCGGGTTGGACTACTCGACGGTATTGAGCACATATACGTTCACTACTAAATATGACTCCCCAAAAAAGGGCTTTTGCCATAATCTACACGTTTTGTAGGCGTCTTGCTGATCGCAGGTGTTAAAATACAAATGAGGGAACTGCTGCCCTTCCTGTGGTAGGTTCTTTTCGTCGACTCTACGACATCCACGGATTCCGTTAGAGGGACGTACGCCACGACCTCCACGGCAAACTAAACCATGGTTTTGTTCTGCAAATAGGTATTTGTTCTGGGTTGTTTCTAGGTATAATAAAAAACACTGCAAAGATAGATGGATGCTAATAAGCAATAACATGTCAACCCACAAAAAGTCAAAAAGTGAGCTAAGTATGCAGAACGCTGCTTCGGCACATAAAGAACGTTTTGCAACAACGTGTTAACCTGAAAACATATTTAAGTACCAGAAATTATGTACAAAAATGTTGACACGAAATCAGTTTGTATGGTTGATCGGTTTGCAATAAGATGTCAAGGTACTTGAAACATTATTTTATGCTATAGAGCGCCATCTATGTAAAGCCATACGCAGTCATGGTACTTGATCGGTTATTGCGTAATTAGAAGTAGTTATTTTGAAAAACAACTTTCGGTAAAACTATTTGTTAAAATTAATAAAGTGAATTGTCAGGACAGCCAGATACAAATACTGCATGGGAAACGCATAAAGGACCTTGGGAAATAAAAACATCATCAAAGGTAAGCCAAAATAGTACTACACTTACGGAATGTACCTAGACAAAATTGTAGGTTATTTTACCGGCAAAACTAAAAGAAAAAAGTCTTCTTATGATTAAGTTATGTTTAAAATCAATATGAAACTTAATTTTACATAGTCACAGTATGATGTTATTACCTTAATATTGAATTTACATTAAATGTTGTTTGATCGGTTTTTGCAAAACAAAAATCAGACTATTGACCAGCATTTGTAAATATACCATAGAGCTTGATACGTTATTGCTAAACAAGACGATATCCCTTTCTTTTTTGTTTGTTTATTGCAATAGTATGTTACATGATTTGAAACATTTTTGAAAAACTTTAAATGTTTCTACGTATTTTCATACAACCCGGCTGGTGGCTCTAATGGTGCGGGTTCGATTCTCGATGTTAGCATGTTCTGCAAATATTTAATGCTGGTTTGAGTGTTGTGTGTGGTAGGTAGGTACTAAGTTAGTAGTTTCTGATACAGATGACCATATTAGTATTCATAATATAATATATTTAGAATTATACTAAGGCTGGTTTGTTAATAAAATCTCTTGGGGTTATTTTAATGAAACTTAAGTAGGTAGTAAGGAACACGTCCAGAATGAATGAATGAATGAATGAATTAACACTTTAGTGTTTACAACACATAAAATAACTTATATCTAAATAAAATAAAAACGTACAATGGGCGGCCTTATTGCTTAAAATTGTTAACAAGTTTATTTCTTCAATTACTTTCAGAATGCCACCGCCAATATCGCGAGGTCTCATGCTCGTAAACCTTGTGAGACCCCACCAGTCTTCGCTTCTTCCTTCAGCCGACCTAGATGTTCCTTCAGCCGACCTAGATGTTGCTTCAGCCGATACCTCCTTTGCAAATATAAGTATTTCTGAACATCCTTCTGCCGACCTAGATGTTCCTTCAGCCGACTTAGATGTTCCTTCAGCCGATACCTCCTTTGCAAATATAAGTATTTCTAAACATGATGTAGTATTTGAACACTCTGAATTTATTGAATGTTCTGTGGTCGCTGAAGTAGGATCATGCTTAAACAAATTTATTAAGGAGCATCTAATACCTACTGCAACTCAACTTATTTTGTGGTCTGATTCATGTGGGGGTCAAAATAGAAGTATAAAGATGATGCTTATGCTTTTACACATACTGCATAAACATGAAATGCTTCAAAAAATTACGCTGAGATTCTTACATCCAGGGCACACATATTTACCAAATGATTCTGAATTTGGAGACGTCGAATGTGCTTTGAAGAATCAGATGCGTCTGTACACAGCAGAAGACTACATCACTGTTATGAGAAATTGTCGTAAAAAGAAAAAATTCAATATAGCAAGACTCCAAAAAGAAGATTTTCGCTCAGTAGCGCCAATGTTGGAACGCATTACCAACAGAAAAATGGATATAGAAAAGCAAAAGATATCTTGGATGACTACCTTTGAAATAGAAGTCCGGAAGAATGATCCTGCAAAACTCTTTATGAAAAATAAATTAGAAGAGAACCCCAAAGAAGTTGACATATCCAAAGGTGCTAAAGGACGTAGAAGTCGTCCAAATTTTGAAATAGATCTTCCAGTTCTTTACCCAGATGGTCGAGCGTTGTCAGAAGCAAAGATTAAAGACTTAAAAGAAATGCTCAAGCTTATTCCAGCCGATACTAAACCCTTTTACAGCTTCTTACGGAATATTGCCTCCGGTGATTTTATTAATGATACAGAAGGCTTTGGCAATACTATTGATTTTGAATTGAACGACGATGAAGAATACGTATAAAAGAAGGTTAAGAAAAACATTGTCGTAAAGTACCTGAAAAATATATATGTTAACGTAGGGCTTTATTTTAATAAATATACTATTTTAGTGTAAGAACATAAGCGCTATAAGCGCATTAGAAACTACGGACACCGCTAGTATTGCTATTAAGATGAAAATTGTTTTGTTTATATTCTATTTAATTTGATTTATAATAATTTACCCACCTACATAGAGTATTGGTTAAGAGGTACCTATGTGTGTGTAAAATACTAATACTCATCGTACTTATTGTCTACCTATGTATGTCTTCAAGACTGAACGGCTGACGGACTGAATTGTTCCTATTTTTTATGTGTTTTAGAAGTATAATAAACCTTTTCTCAATGTTGTATTACGTTATGTCTTTTATTGATAACTCATTTGCAAATCAATTTTTACACTAATAATTCATTTAGCAATATAAAGTTATGGCTCTTGACATACATCACATATATTTTAAAATAACTATTTTCAGTTTTTCAATAGTGTTTTATGAGACTTGAAACATTTATTTAACTAAAATACGTAGTAACGCATTTCGTTATAACAAATTTGTCGTTTTTTAGACGCACGCCAAATGATTTTACATATTAAAATGATTAAACTATGATTAAAACTGATATCGCTATTCTAATAACTGGATAATATCAATTTGTATGGAAAATCCTTGAACAAAGTAATTAAATTGGCGCTGAAATTTTAAAACGCGTTTTTCTCAAAATGGCTTCCACGTAGGTTGACATGTTATTGCTTATCAGCATCCAGATAATCTATAACACAAGCCCTGCTTGACTTGGGGCTAGATGTTGCTGTGCGGATTGTCCAGCATTATTTATTTTTTATATAACCAGTATAAAGATAGAAATAACTCTGTTTTAAAAAATTTAGATCCCACTAGGCATATATTTCCCACACATAAAGTTGCACTAATATTATAAATTCGAAAGTTTAGATGGATGTTTGCTACCTCTTCACGCCAAAACTCCTGAACGGATCGGGCTGAAATTTTTCATACAGGTAATTTTAATTCTGGAATCAAACATAGGCTACTTTAATTCAGTTCCCATGGGATAGAATACACCTTTAAACGTTTCCATAGAAACAACGCGTGCGAAGCTGCGGGCATAAACTAGTACCTAATCAATAAATTACCTAATTATATAACTATATAAGTTTAATATTGTTTGTCCATAATTAATAGATAAACTGTTGCCACCTAGCTTTTAAGATCTTTTTTGTACACAGTTTCTACAATAAATTTCATTTCATTTTTGTAAATATCAACAGGGTGGCATAGCCCTGCTGGAAAGCGTGGACTCGCTGATGACCGGCGTAGCAGTGTCGTACGTGTGTTTCATCGAGCTGACGGCGCTGTTGTACGTGTATGGAAGCCCCGACTTCGTGTCTGATATGAACGTCGCTACGGAAGAAAACACGTGTGGTTCTCGAATCAGTGTGCAGTGGCAAATCCTACCTCTGTTTGCGTTTGTGAGTCGTGTTGTATTTCTGCACTACTGTATTATCATCATCATCAAATTAATACATTTTTAGAAAAGTAATAATTTGATGGGGTAACATCAACTTACTCCTAACGAAGAAAGATCTGTTTAGTAGTTTTGTTAACGTCACTGAATAGCAACGTCAATCATCCACCTCGCCTGCTATCTTACGATTTTGACAACGATACGATGTTTGTATTGCTTATCCTACAGGTAACTCTAGCGTTGAAGACGTATCTGATGGCGAGCTCCGAGTTTCCGCAGGTGCCCATGTGGATGGCCGTGACGCCGCTGCTCGGAGTACTGTGCTCAGTGCCGGTCCGCGCGTGTCACAATGCGTACACGTTTCTTCGACCGCATCCGAGACACGGGACGTGAACTTGTGTCTCTAAATTGTTAAGCTGTGCTTTCGTAACTTGTGTTGTTGTAAACATAAAAAGTCCACTGATTGAAAATAACTGTTTATTTTATCAATCATTTAAAATATTTATAAATATAGATCTTTGTACAATGCATAAACATGTGTACACATGATTCGACGCAATAGCCTTATTGAGACTCGCATTAACTTATTAGGTACGCAACTTAGAAAATACGCATTGAATAGGATGAGCTGCGTATAGATGATGTACTATTTACACTACAGACTAAACCAGTTCGTAACAAGGCATTCGAGTGATAT
The DNA here is from genome assembly GCA_963564075.1 of Eupithecia subfuscata. Classification (NCBI taxonomy): domain Eukaryota; kingdom Metazoa; phylum Arthropoda; class Insecta; order Lepidoptera; family Geometridae; genus Eupithecia; species Eupithecia subfuscata. The sequence continues at coordinate 7,741,561 of OY751097.1, read as the reverse complement.
GTCCGCCAAAAAGCGATGATATAAAATAGGAACGCTTTATATTCGGCCGAATGGGAAACATTGATACAACTACATAACCTATTTCAAATTTAAATTAAAATATCACAATATGTACACATTCTCAAATCTAAATCAATAATATCAAATTCTTGCGTGACACATAGGCCTGGCTACGATTATTACATAATCCCAACAATTATTACACACACATTCTAAACTGGCAACTGGTGAACTGGGATCACCTAACAAATGATTAAGATTCAAGTTCAAGATTTTTGTAAAATTACAATATTCGTTAATGGCCGTTGATTTCTGATTACTGGTACTAAGACTAGCTATAATAATTAACACCGATACTGATCAATACAAATATTGTACACTCAATGAATTTAAACTTCAGAATAACATCAAATTCTACGCTTTAGTATCGAGAATCGTAGTGATCTCAAACAGGACGTTGCGGATTATAATTAACAATTAATAATACTATCCAAATAATTTAAACCTGCACAATCAATTCAAATCCGTCTCACAGAACAATACTATCAAAGGCACTCCGCATCGATAACCCGAGCCTGGCTCTAAAAGTTTGTATTCATAAATTGCCACATCCCTGTCTTAGCACTGGAGAAAACTCCAAACAAAACACCGAGGCGTATAAACAGCTGCAAAAAGTCGCACCGACACTGCGTCACGCGCGCGCACATCGTCGTTTGAACGTTCAATCGCGGGGGGACTGCGGCGTCCTAATAGCTATCGTTTGTGATAAAACGATGCGATTTCGTCGCGCTCTAATCGTGCCCTTCATTCCCTTCATTGTGGACAGTCAATTGTTGACTAGGTGGTGAGATGTCAGGCACGACGCGAGGTGCGGCGTCACAAGCGGCGCAGCGCCCCCGCGGCGCCCGTGGCCTTCCGCGTGGGTTGCACGGACAGCGGCGCCACCAGCACGGAGCCGCCCTCGCCGGCGCCGCCCGCGCCCATCTCCTGCAAATAGCCCTCGTTACACCTATGGGAACATGACACATGGACCTTATAATACATGTTAAATGTTAATGAATACAGGAAATTGAGAACAATGTGAGGTTAGCCGGCGAAACAGGCTGTCCCATTGTAATAGACAAATGAGTCGGACAGGGGTATTTTAATTTTAGCACTGTTTTTGGCTAACTTCACTTCACCCTCCGTTTAGTATTTGAACTATTGAGCAATGTGGGTATTACTATGTGGGTTTTACAAGAAAAGCTTGAAAGTGGAGGCGAAAATAACCAAGGGGATCATAGCAAGCGTGACGATTATGACGTCATTTGTTCTAGGTAATTATAGATTATTGAACACCCATTATGGTTTCTGATGACTTCTTTATTTGCATAATGTAAGATGAAGCGATATAATACTTTTATACTTCTGCTAGGTTTTAGATAATTAAACACCCCTATGTAGGATGAAGCAATATAACACTAATACTATTCGAAGGAACAGTAAGGATACTTACGTTGATATTGTTACAACTGGCGAGTCTCATCTGAGCGAGCTGCGAGGCGGGCGTGAGGTTCGACTGCGAACCAAACGGCGAGATCATCGACGACATCGCTCGCTTCAGCTTAGACGGAGTCTTGTTGAACGAAAGCGCACGACCCACCTACACATAGCACATCGTTGTCAAACAATTTAAAATATTTAAAACAAAGATATGCTTTTCAAATCAGGCCTATTTACATTACCACAGAATGGTAAGAGGGGTTATTACTGCTGTTTCTGAGAAGTGCTATTCGTGATGTGTTTTTGTGCAGGAAAAAGTGAAACCCGTACGAATGATACAATAATATAAGAGTAATCTACGCATGTAAATGCGCGGATTATATTATTATATCATTTATATTCTTTAAAGAATGGGATTAATAATGACGTCATCTCCCATGCTGTGCTGTAGGGGTATTCAGAAATTCCGCTTCAGAGTTTTCGACACGGAATCTTGACACAGATTTGCGTGAAATTAAAATAGTTGAAAATAATAGGGGTTCGTAATACTTTCTGCGCTCTGCAGGGAATACTAGCAGAAACGTAGTTTCCCACAAATCGTAGACCATTTTCTTTGAACCCAATTTACATTAAAGTATAATATAATGTTGGTAATATGTTGTTTTTAGCCTGATTCGTCCCACTGCTGGGCAGGCAAATTTAGATTCTTATATTTCTACAAATGTTTTATTAATTGCTCCAAAATTAGCACTAAATCGAAACTTGTAAAAAATATGGGTCCATAGGTATAAAAATTTTTACGACTTACGGGAAAATACTTTTTCACTATTGATATTCTTCGTAGAATGCAGAAAATATTAAAAACCGCCAAAATATTTAAATTTCACGCGAACGTATGTCAGCTCCCGTGTCGAAGACTCGGAAACAAAGTTTCTGACTCCCCCCCCCCCCCCCCCCCCTCCCCCTCTGCCCCTACTGCTCAGTTCGAATCCGATCAGAGCGGGACAGCATGAGAGATGACATCCTTCACAATCCCATTCTTTAAGTCCGCAGGTTATACCTTGGTTGTTTGTTAGGAATAAGTAGTTCATAATAAACATGATACAAGAACCCACATCCAACATACACTAAAGCAATGAATGTAAAGAATGATGAAACGTCACGTAGGTATGGCACGCTCACGAAACACTGTTAATCACGAGTGAATAGAAGCGAAGCGTTATTTACACTCACTCCGTCCCCGTCTGGATGTATTTTCTCTTTCACTCTCGCCACATTGATGCTCAGTATTATCCAGAAGCAGCTCTTATAAATGGTGAATGATTTTATAATTTACTGATTCCTGTGTTATGGAAACTGCGATAGGTTAGTTGAGGCAGTGATTGTTAGCGATAGGACAAGTTTGTAAACACAGGAAGCAGCATAGTACGCTTAGAGAGAGGTGTTCCATTGGCGAATAAACAGATCAAAACTTATAAATAAATTAAGAAAATATGTAGTCTACCAAAGCAAATTCTTCTAAAATTCCTTTTAGAGATACTCTGTCAGACAGAGCATATATCCCGAGAGCAATGAGATTCATGATTTTTTCCATGTGCTTTTGATACTTAATTATACGGAAGCGCAGGAGAACCGCAAAATCTTACAGAACTTCTTGAATTGAACTAGAAGAACCGCTAAAAACACAAATTCACCGTCTTCAAAATAATGATTCGGTCAAGTGTCAACATCATCTTTTCAAATAAGTATATATTAAGTTACATAATTGATTTAAACAATCAACTCGATTCGTTCGTTAGAAATACTAAATTACACTTCCAGCACTAAAAATGTTCTTTTTTTTCGTTCGAAAACAAGGGACAGCAACATTTTAAAGCAGTCACTTTAGTTTAGTTTCTGCAACAACCGAAACCATATCAATATTTACGGTCTGTCTACATTGTTCTTTCTGGGCGTTGAAAAAAAAAAACATTTTAGATTCTAAGCTGCAACGCGAAAAAGTTCATTTCAGCTTGTGCCTCTCCGTCAGATAACTAACAGGCTAACGGCAAGCTATGTTTCCGGGTTGAGATAAAAAAACATCGTAGCGTGCATCTTTTTCTACACTATACAAATTGAGCGAGAGTAAAACCCAGTTAGCTAGCTGATGCGCTAACCGGTGTAAAGCTCTGCGCTCATTAATCTATCTGTCGTGGCCATATCCTAGAATTGATCACTTCATGATGTGACCGACCATTTCATGAAATAGTAGAATTTCATGACATGGCCAGCTAAAACTGACTATATCGTTTAAGCATCAACGTTTAATGATATTTCCATCAACGTTTGGCCATATCATTTATGTAGGGATTCCATGACATCAAAAGGTTTAAAGGCTATGGTGCTCATTACGGGAGGCCTATGTCCAGCAGTGGACTAATATAGGCTGATGATGATGATGAAAAGGTTTAATGAAAAATTCGAACTCTGAAGGAACTTTATGCTTAAAAATTGTGCAGTTGGCTTTCAGTTTAGACGTTATGCTCGTTTTTCGAGTGACTTTTATAAAATTCCTGTAGTTTTTTATCGTAACGGCTCCTTTTTTTTTTTTTTTATTTACTTTTGGTGGCTTTCGTATCACTGCGGCCATGATTAGCCTATTGTGATCGCCACTTTGTGTTTTCAGCCTCGAAGCAGCGGCGTTCACAGTTCGCCGCTAACCCTTGCAGCTGCTAGGAACTGTAGGATTTTCTTCGGGGTGGAGTCTTTTAGCTCGTCTGGACTAAGCAGGTGCTTGCCCAGATGGATGCTACGTTTTTGCATCAGTGCTCCGCACTCTCCTAGAAGATGGAGAGGCGTTTCCTCCGCCTCCTCACAGAACCTGCAGAATTGTGTGTCGCTTAGCCCTAATTTGAACATGTGCTTGTTGAGGCGACAGTGTCCAGTTAGGGCTCTTGTCATGATGCGAAGGTTGCTTCTGCTTAGCGCTAGGATGCGGTTGGTGCACCGCTTATCGAAGGCTTTTATCAATGATTTTGAGTGGCTCATACCCGAGGAAATCCTCCAGAGCTTGGAAGATTCCTCGTAGCAGGAATCCAAGAGAGTTCTGAGAGCCAGGCTTTTCGGTATGCCACAGAACGGCTCGGGGCCCAGCTGAGTCCCCTTGGCCCCGGAACGCGCGAGTTCGTCGGCACACTCGTTGCCGTTGACTCCCGCGTGCCCCGGTACCCATCTTAGGACGACTCTGTTGTTCGAGCCCAGCGCGTTTAGGCGTGACAGACAGTCCTCGACTAGCTTGGACGTGATAACCTTCGAGTCCAGTGCTAGGAGGGCCGCCTGGCTGTCAGAGTTGATGTAGATAGTTTGATTGGTGTAGCGCTTTCCCAGATTTATATCGGCACATTCTAAAATGGCGAATACCTCTGCTTGGAAGATGGAGGCGTGGTTACCTAGGTTTATGCTTTTGCCAAACCTGGGTCGCTCTCCATACACTCCACAGCCTACATCCAGTCCCATTTTGGAACCGTCCGTGTACCAGTTTAGGCACCCGTCCTTGCAGAGTGGCTCGCTGTTCAGCCAGTCTTCTCTGGAAGGAAGTTCCACTGTGTAGTGTTTTTCGAACACATTTCGTGGGAGCCTGACATCAGTTGTCATGCTCAAGATGGGCGATTCCAGAGTTGAGTCTTGTAGAGATCTCAGTTTCTGGGAGAGCCAGTTCCTTTTGCCCAGTATGCTAGCCCTATACATGCTGGTCTTTGCCTCCTTATGTATGTACATGCTGAGCGGAGGCAGTCCCAGCAATGCATTTAGTGCCAGTCCGGGGGAGGTGGACATGGCTCCCGTGGCCATAAGACAGGCAGTCCTTTGTAGGCTGTTTAGTTTGTTGGTTGCGGTCGACTGGAGGGCCTTGTCGTACCATACCATGGAGGCGTAAGTGATAATCGGCCTCACAATGGCAGTGTACAGCCACAGGGCAATCCTGGGGTTGACACCCCAGTTGTTGCCCATTAGTCTGCCGCTTGCTCCTAGTGCCATCTTAGCTTTTTGCAAGACGTTGGCTAGGTGTGTATTCCACGTAAGTTTTTGGTCGATGGTAACGCCCAAGTATTTTACTTCTGTAGAAAAGGTTATGATTTTACCGTTGAGTTTAGGCTTCACAAGCTTGTCTAGCCTTCGCTTATTGGTAAAGGGTATAATCACAGTTAACGGCTCCTTACTTCATTTTTGTCTTCTATTTGCACATTATTATTCGCTTTTTAACTAAATAATTGTCCGCCGACATGATGCATCACAGAACAGAAACAAACAAACACTCAAAAACCACAGATGTCAAAAACAAAACAAAACAATATCAGCGCCTCTAACGGTGGATAATGTAACTATTTTATGATATTGTTTGACCATATCATGAAGTAGCCGTTCGTTTAGCTTTTCATGTCGTTAAACGCTGATTATTCATTGATCTGGCCTGACTACATCATGATATGGCCAGCGCGTATTTTCCATTTCATGAAATTCTACCATTTCTTGAAATGGTCGGTCACATCATGAAGTGATCAATTCTAGGATATGGCCACGACATTTGCTTCCCACAAGCTTCAAACTGCCCACGAGCTGTCTGTCATCTGATGCCGTCGATATAAAATTCATCAAAATGTTAAGAGTTAAAGTTAATCTCATATTTGAATGGAAATTTATGTGATGAGCTGCGGCGGTGCTTGTGCGACAAGCTTTATAGCCGTCGCTTCGCACGCGTCTATGGAAACGCTTAAAGGTGATTTCTATCCCGTGGGAACGGATTTATGGGATCAAAAATAGCTTATGTTTTATTCCAGGCCTAGAATTATCTGTATGCAAAATTTCAGCCCGCTCCGTTCAGTAGTTATGGCGTGAAGAAGTAACAAACATCCATCCATCCAAACTTTCGCATTTATAATCTTAGTGTGACTAGTGTGATTAGAAATGTTCAGAGATCCTACCAATATTATAAAGCCGAAAGTTTGATTTTTGTTACCAGTTAGTTTTGGAGATCCTAATCTCCAAAACTACTGCACAGATCAAGATGAAATTTGGCGTACATTTAGAACATAGCCTAACTTAGATAATAGGCTACTTATTTTACCGAAAATACGCGTGCGAAGCTAGTATGATCATCTAAAATGAAAATGAAACCCGTTTTCCTTGGTCACGGCATCACGCGTGAACGGCTGGACCGATTTCGCTAATTCTTTCTTTGTTGTGGTTGTTATTGTCAGGAGAAGGTTCTTATGAAAGAAAAAATTAAGAAAGTTGGAAACATAAATTACCACGGGGGCGAAGCCGCGGGGCGCAGCTAGTACATGATATTCGTCAATGGAACACAATAAGATGGCACAATGGTTGGGGTTTAATCTAGGGGCGGAGAGAGAGAGGGGCAGGGCACGTTGCCGCGTCAGACCTGTGCGACTGCGAGTAAGTGAGCGCGCAATACCCATGTGTCTAGCAGCCCGGCGCCGGGCTCCGCGCGCAGCCAGCCGCCCGCTCCGGCAAGCGCCTCCAGCTACAACACAACGCTCCACTACAACGCTCTATCACTACACAACACTGCACCCACACATTACAAAGGGTGCTTTATGTAGTGTTCGAGTCTACGTCCTCACACTTATAGGACAAGATGACCACTTGAGGTATCCCCTTTACTTATTTATTTATTTTTACTTCCTTAAAAATAAATAAAGCCTAGAGCTTACATAGTTACAAAATAAGTTACAAGAATCTATCAACAAAAAAGCTAATGGCCTTCACGGCTAAATGACAGTGTGGATATCAAATACGCTATGCAATCATACAATTTAAAAAACAAGTTCAAGTTTACATAATACTAATTGTCGGAAAAAGCAGATGGTGCAAATTGCTTAGCCGCCTGAACTTAGCTATTTCATCTATCAATGTCAATATTTATTTAAGATTGCATATAATTTGTACATCCCTGCCTTTCTTAAATCCACATAATTTTTTCCATCCAAAGGTTACCTGGAAGAGATTGCTTCTAAGCGATACTGCCGCCCATTGTACTTGTGTCTTATGTAATGTCTCTTGTATTGTATTTTTGTTTGTGTACAATAAAGTATTTTGTATTGTATTGAACGGCGGAATGTGCACATAAGTGTACCTTGTTAATCGCGGTTGCTTCCTTGCTAAGATGCTACATAGCGTGCTTGCTTGTGCGATAACATTACAAAATGAGTTCAAGTAATAATATTTTAACCCCTGGCGAGTTTCATGATTGTTATCAATGCCTGATAGGTTTTATTAACACCGATGTTTTCAAATAAAAAAGTACATATATTTCCATGCCTTAGTAACATAGATCGTGCTAAAATAAGAACAATGTTCTTTGTAACTTAAATTTTGTTAAGCTGGTTACTTAATAATTAAAACTACATCTACATTTCCCTTGTGTACTATGTACATGCTATTTTACATCATTGTTTTTTTAAGCAAAATCATTTTAGCAGGGGTTTTGGACCAAAAACGCCTGTATGTACATAAATAGCTGCAATGGCTACAAGCGTACCTTTATTCTTGTCCGAGCTGCGAATTTTGATACTTTTGAGAGCGTGCTCAGCGCTAGATCGCTCGTGTCTATTTCAAGTTGATGGGACTCCAAGCATGCCAAGAATTTGTCCTGAAAAATACATTGCAATCTTGAATACCGTAAAACGGGTGAATACAGACTCTAGGGTGAACAAAAATGGACGAAATACGGAGCAAGACCTGGCTGGTAGCAGTAGAAGTATACTTAGTCCGTGATTGTTCACATGTGTTAGTCGATCTGATCTCTGCAAGGGGATATTTTGCTCCAATATTTCGTCCATTTCTATTCAACCTTAAGTCTCTATTCACCCCGTTTTACCCGGTACCTAATACAAACACAATTTCTTTTTTCATATAATGAATTTTTCCACTACTAGGTTTGTGCCGTCTACTAATAAATTACCTATTAAAACGACCTGACAATTGAACAAATAAAAACTAACCAGGCATAATATGAACTGAAATGGTCCACACATAAATTAATGAATTTATGAGTTAAGCTCTGCGCACATTAATCCACACCACGCAGCAGAAAAATGTGCATTCAAATATGAGTTTACCTCGTCGTCTCGATACATTATACAGTGACCAAATGCCCACAAGCTTCGAGTGGCCCGCGAGGTGTCTGTCATCTGATGTCGTCAATATGAATGCACCTAAATGTTACGAGTTAAGGCCAGGTATTCCTGCAGAAGAGGCGTAAGGGAAAACGCGCGCCTGCCAAGCCGCCGCGCTCGTGTTTTTTGTAGTTATTTAAACATAAAGAAAATCATTTTATCAAATCAAAATCTGCGAATTTGTTTAGAAATACTAAGTGTCTTTAGTTAAGTACAAAAAAAAGTAACATGTCAGTCGCTAGCCATTATATTGAAAAAACATTAGAAAAAGGGGTATCTTTAGGATTTTTTCTATCGAGTGAAGTTCATTAGATCTTGTAACTGAATGCGACTTTGACTAGACTAGATCCTAAGTATTATATATCTTTTTTTCAGAATTTTAAACCCTATTTTCTAAGTCTCAGATGATTTTAAAAATCACAAAAGTGCGGCCTCTGCTGGCCTACCAAGCCTTTATTTGAATGCATTTTTGTGTTGTGCGGGTAGCACAGCTGCGATGCGGCACTCCACAGTTTTATATTTTTGCTGTCTCATCGTTCATTCGATCTATTATGTACCTTATTCTAAATGTATTATTATTGTTAAAATATTGTTATTACTGCGCCTCTGATCTACGACAATCTTTAGGATACTTACAGCATCGGCTTTACAGACTGTATTGGCCATTTGCCGACACAACTGTCGAAGGAAGTATGTCTTATCGACAGTCTCATCGGTGATCATGAAGGAGTACAGCTTCTCTTTAAGCTCCTGATTGCTCCGGCACATCAGTGCAAACACATTGTGACAATCTGAAAAATTTAAATATGACTTTTAATGACCAAATAAATGTGTAAATGTTGTGCAAGAATGGGGACCAAATCTAGGATACGGAGTGTAATCGACCAATCAAGAACCAGCAGAATGATGAGATGTTTATTTCAGGTAATCACACTAATATTATAAATGCGAAAGTTTGGATTGATGTATGGATGGATGGATGTTTGTTACCTCTTCACGCCAAAACTACTGATCGGATCGGGCTGAAATTTTGCATACAGGTAATTCTAGGCCTGGAATAAAACATAGGCTACTTCTTATCCCATAAATTAGTTACCATGGGATAGAAATCATCTTTAAATGTTTCCATAGAAACAACGCGTGCGAAGCCGCGGGCATAAACTAGTAATATAATATTATAAAGAGGAAAGATTTGATTGTTTGTTTGTATTGAATAGGCTCCGAAACTACTGGACCGATATGAAAACTTCTTTCACCGTTAGGAAGCTTACTTTACAGGGAGTGACATAGGCTATATTTTATTCCGGAATTCCCACGGGAACGGGAACTACGCGGGTGAAACCGCGAGGCGATCATCTAGTTTCAACTTATTTGAATGGTTGACTGTGCTCCGCTCCACGTACCCTAGATTGTGATGAATCTCAACTAGGTATTCTCTTAGAGTCACAGACAATGGTGATAAAAACTGATATGATAAGGCACAAAATTCTTAAACTGTCATCAACTGCTAAGATTATCAAGTAACGAATTTACGACAGATTTTCATTGAGAATTGAAAAAAACCTACTTTTTTTTTTTTTTTTTTTTTTTATTTATCAACTTAAACTAATATTACATGAAAAGTTTATTATTATAACACTGAGTAAACCAGAGGTTGAGATGTGCTGAAATCTGACTTGCGTTTGAGTATTCGGAGTAGTCACGCCTTCACTGGATAGGTATCGGAGCGTACGGGGCGTAAGGATTTGTTGCTTTGTATTAATTTCTATGGTACTGCGTGCACTGGATCTGCATAACTACCGATAACAATGCCAGAAACCGGAATTTATGCAGATCTTCTGCCAACATAATCCGCAACAATCCTTGACACTTCGAGGGTATTGTGCTTGACGTCATCGGAAAAACTCGATTGCTTTGAAAATACCTATATTGCGGATGCAAAATCCGAAAACAGTAGAGGCACCCTATCGGCATATGATGTATACAGACGCCTCGCACACTGAGTACGCCCCGATTCCGACGCAGTGGAAAGACGCACAACTAAACGGTGCAGTCTAACTGACGCGCAGCTGAGCGGAATCGATCAATCAGGAACCAGCGGGATGACGAGCTGTTTATTCAAACAATGTGATTCCAGTCCAGTCATTATCATAAACTAGGTTCTGTCCGCGCCTTTGCTCGCGTTGTTTCTATGGACACGTTTAAAAGTCATTTCTATCCCATGGGAACTGTTTTATGGGATAAAAAGTAGCCTATGTTTCATTCCACGATTAGAACCTACATGCAAAATTTCGGCATGATCCGTACAGGAGTTTTGGCGTGAAGAGGTAACAAACATCCATCCATCCATCCATCCATCCAAACTTTCGCATTTATATAAGTGTGAAGCTTACCTTCAGCCTCTCTAATATCAACGACGCGTTTGACCGTGCTGAGCGGCATGAGCGATATGTGTCTGTACGGTTTGCTTGATCCTATCCGCATCGTGCCAGTTCCGTTCGTGGGACTTTTACTGTTGAAAGCCTGAAACAAAATAAGAGTTATAAGTACCTATTCAGTACTTAATTTATTACCCATTTCTGTACACTAGGCAAGGCTGATTTAGCTGATTGGTCCAATCGGAGAATCAGTTTGAATTACAATTAGCCAGTATCTTACTGTTGGGCAATTAATGCTTCCTCTGATTCCTCCATGCATCACGATCGTCAGCTAGTTGGGATATGTTCTTTTCATAAAAGGCATACCAATCAATGCGTTATTTTATTTGGCACAACATAGATCTGAAGCTCTTTTCTGTTTGGCAACTCTATCAACTATATTTAATCGCCCATATCGACCAACTTTATGCAAATCCTTCTATCGATGACAATTAAGCACAACCCTAACAAAATATTAAATATCTTCAAGAAATGACAGTAGGTACCTTAGATCTTTTCTTGCAGACCTCCATTGTGTCGGTGAACAGAAACAACACAAGGTGGTCTCCTCGACCGGACAGTTCTTTGGAGAGCTCCACTACCTCGCAGCGAGAGACGAACGACCGGTGTGAGGAGACGAGATGCGCCTGAAATGGACAAACATATATTATTATACAGTTTTAAGATAGTTTAATTGCATTAAAGTAAATTTTATGTGCTATACAGAGTCAAGATTTTATCGCAATAAGGTTACCTAAAAGTAAATGTTAGCCCCACCCCAATTTAGGCCACGCCTTCGTATTTTGAGGTTATAATATTACGAAATGAGACGAACCTTAAACATATCAGGACCTGTTTCTGTATAAAATTTTGAAAGAATCCATAGACATTCCTTCCTCCAAGTCAGTTTAAATTTTAGGAAGGAATGTTTATAAAGTCGCGTAGATAAAGATTGTTATTAAAAATGACAGCCTTTAGATCGTCTTTGATCAAAAATGATCTAAGCAGGACAGCATGAAAGAGGCGGTCATTTTCAGTCCTAAGCTTTATCTACACGAATTATATCTTTATTTGAAGAAAATCGGTGCCATTCTTATATTATGAGGGTTTACGAAAAGATTTGCTGTGTGGTGCCGGCTTAGAATTTGCACCACCCCAACTTCCCGCGGGTGTCGCAAGAGGCGACTAAGGGATATTCACCGGGGGCGGGCAGCAGCGCCCTCTGCAGCATCCACCCGCATCCCCAGCGTGGGGTTTATGGACACTACCCCTCGTCAGATAAAAACCAATAAGGCGCTTATCAAGGGGAGGCTTGCGTTCAGCAGTGGACTTATATAGGCTGTTGAGGAGGAGTGAAGATGTAAAGGTTTCTTCGGGAGTTTACGATATTTTTGTGATCTTAGCCAGTCAAACGAAGAAAAGCAATGCTTTTTATTAGATACCAACCGGGCACTGGTCTATATCGTTGTAAATGTCAAACATCTGCAGCTGTCCCTCCGTCTTGCGTTTGTCCTCGTTGATGTGCGACATCACCTCTCGCAGTCCTGCTAGCGCCTGCACCAGCGCCGAGTGATCTGGGTTGTTCTTATTTGTATGCTTTAATATGTCTGCAAGGAAGAGAAACATTTATATTTCCTACTGATATTCGGTAAGGGGGCAACTTTGAAGAGATGTTTGGATGATACAACGCCGAAATAACTGAACGTAGACGGTTGAAATTTTGTTCTAGATGAAGTTGTTGTAAGTTCTGGAATAACATACAGGCTACATTTCGTCTCGTAAATACGCGTGCGAAGTAAAAGCAAAAACTATAACGATTTTCTAAGTTTCAGATTGTAATTATCGATTTGAACCTACAACAGTAAAAACGAACGACAAAAGTAAAAACAAACGACAACTGCCGAAATTGGTAATCGCTATAAATTGTCTTGGATGCATGCTAGATAAGCCAACCCGGTAAATTCACTGCGAATGATTGCACGTGACACTGAATCAGTAGGTATGCAAGTAACTCAATAGGTAAATGAATGCATAATTCAATGATTCCATTAACATGCATAAAATCCGAGCACGAATCGCATGCAGTTTGAGATAAGTCGACTATGTTGTGATTGTGACGTCGTTTTATTGCAACTGATTTGTGAATCGGCAGATTGTTTGAAGTCGAGATTATTTGCATTGAATAAGGCCGACAGAGGAGTGATCTTGAGATAGTTCACCCTAATTAGTTTTATTCGGGACACGAGTGATGCTTATCAAACCTAGTATAGTTAGAGTAAATGAATATGGATATTATGCTACTCGACTCGGTATCAAATTTGACCCAATAAATAAATATGTTCTGTAGACTTAATAAACCAATATTTAACGATTTCTGATATTAGTGTAAGATGACTACATATTCTCAATTTAAAAATTGTTTTTTTAATTTTTAACTCTGAAAACGCTGTCGGCCATGTTGTGACGTCATAGGCCTCTAATCAAATTTCATGTCAGTGGTATTCTACCCGTATGACGTCACAGCACTGATAAATATGGCCGACACCGTTTTCACCTGTTTACGAAAAGTAGAATTTTAAAGAAAAGTTTTGCGGTTTTCTAGGTCCTTTGCCTCTAATTAGACAATAATTAATAATGTAAGACCTACTTTAATAAAGAGTCGAGTATTGTTCAGTGTGTAAAACTGGCCATGGCGACCTCTTCAACTCACCCCGTGGATATCATAAGAGCAGGCTAAGGGAACCTACCAAAAGAAGGGCACCAGCTTCCGTCTTCTTCACCCCCATTGCCCAATACCCAATCCGCCTGCCAAGTGCAGTAATTATGACCCACACCAACATCCCCTGGTTTAGGAGAGCCTTCCTCCTGAGGAGGCTATGCTGATGAGGAGGTAGAAAAACTCACCATCAAGTAATAAGCTTATACTAGGTAATCGCTGCACTGGTCTTATTAAAAGCTCCTGTAAACTCTGTCTGCCACATTCTGGCTTTGTTTGGCAGATTTTCAGGAATGCATGAAATCTGAAAACAAATACACAATGTTACATTCAAGTAATTAAATAAATTGTTACAATAAACGGCCGGTTACGGCGTATTTATTTTAGCATAGAGTTTAAACAGAGAAATATTCTTTATGGCGAATTGTACATTAAAATAACAAGATCGAACATAAATCTCTAGCTAATGGTAGCATTAACGTTGTTAACCAGAGGTTACATTATGAAACAATATTAAATCCGTGCTTGACCAGTAAAGGAAAATCACGAACAAATATGTCGTAAACATCCAAAAATAACAATAAATCTGGTTGTACCAGGAAAAAATAATCCCTGAATTAAGAAATCAACAAGCAAACAGGAAATGCTGCTACCTTGGGTTCTCACGGTCGCACTGTTGCAGCATCTCCTTGGTGTTTTCGAAGAAGTTCACAAACGGTGGGTAGGCCTTCACCATGTCGGGAGTGTATCGGAGCACCAGGCGGCCTATGCACATCTCCTCGCTCCAATGCGCTTGCGTGTACCGCAAGTCTTCTAACATACGTCTGTAACACAATATTTCTTTTAGAATAGAAATCCAACTAAGTAGTTCACTACGCTGTGTGGTGCCGGCTTAGAATTTGCACCACCCCAACTCTTTCCGCGGGTGTTGTAAGAGGCGACTAAGGGATATCCACAGGGGGCGGGCAGCAGCGCCTCCTGCAGAACTTCCACCACCGAACTGCGATCTTCAACCCGCATGCCGAGCGTGAGGATTATTGGCATTACGCCCCAGGAGTTAAAAGCCAATAAGGCGCCTATCTGGAGGAGGCCAGCGTCCAGCAGTGGACCAATATAGGCTGTTGAGGTTGAGAAATCCTATTTTAATAAAATATTATGCTGGGACTTGATTAGGTTTATATACATAAATACATCTCTGCCCATAGACGTCCACTGGACAGGCTCCCAAGAGTTAAAATTGGGGAACTTTACATATGAAGTGAGCAATGTACATATTTGTTAAGGTTTTTGTAATTCCTAATAGATCAAATAAATGACTTTAGTGTTAATAACCATGATGGCTTTAATCAAATAATATCGATTTTTTGGGATATGATTTGATTAAATCTATTTGTTACTTTGAAAAACTATGATACTCACTGATGTAATTCATAAATAGGCGGTAAGTTTCCAAAAATAATTTTGAGTTCTGTATTATTGAGCAATGCTTGTGTCTTGCCATTAATGTTGTCCTCTTCAGTATCAGTCATTTCTTCTAAAGGTTGTTTGAACATCTGAAAATAAAAGCCTTTGAGAAGCGAGCTCCGTTTATATAACAATAAAACAAAAGCATGGCGGTATGCTTATTTGCTCACCGTAACAATGGTGTGTAGAATTCCGACGTAATTTGACTCTGTTTGTAGCAGTTCCATGAATACTTGCTGGCGGGGGGACATAAGTTTTCTGGCGACATTGTCAGGTACCTCTGATTCTAAAAACACAACAGGTATTTTGGCATTATGAACAAGGAGCAATCAATATTGAAAGTGTTATAATTTAGGCAACAAAATAATGGTGTCGATTCCGTTTGTACATAAACAAAACGAATTTGAGCACTAAAATAAATACATAAATAAATAATGCTGGACAATTTACACAGTATTATCTAGCCCCAAGCTAAGCAGAGCTTGTGTTATGGGTACTAGATAACTGATATGCTTAATACAATACACTACATAGATTTTTTTTTATTATACATAGAAAACATCAAGAACACCCTGAACAATGTCTGCAGATCGTACAAACATATGTCCCGAGGCGGGAATCGAACCCGCTACCTCCTGCGTCGCAGGCGGACCTTCGGCCGCTGCGACACAGAGGTCGTCAAAATGACGCTGATCAAAATAAAGTACATTATGTAACAACAGAATCAACACAACAACAATGTGTAAAGTAACAAAAGAACATCAAGTGTACCTTCAAGCAGATTCTTGCCATCAGGCGAGGGCGTACAGTCCAACAAGTTGCCAGACAAGCTCAGCAGCACCGCGTCTCCGACAGAAGAGCGTCGCTTGTGAAGCGCGGACTCGCCCCCTCGAAGCTTGCGTTTGCGGAGTCTTTGGAGCTGAGCCGGGGTGCCGCCGGGCGCTCCGGAACTAGGCCCACTCACGGCGTCGTCTGTACTGCATGCCGCGGCCGCGCCGGCAGAGCCACCCACTGACGACCGCCGGGATAGCTCGTCTAGGTACTGAGGAAATATATGCTTTAGAAAATATTGTAACTTTAAAAGGATAACATCCAGTTTCTCGATAGGTCTTAAAAGAACTGATGAGTGGCAAAACTTTAAGTCAAGTGGTTATTGGGCAAATATTAGATTGACCTGTCTGTCTGTTGGCAGAATTACGTCAAACCAGACGCAAAGACATCGGACAAGAAGTTGACCGTCGTCTGTCAAATTATGGATCAAAATTTCGTGTCAATCTACGTTTTGGATTTCCAGGAACGTAATTAGACAAATTTTATGGCCAAGGCCTATCAAATCATTGGTCAATGAGCTGTCGAGAAACCGGCTGTAAGACTAGTGGATGGATAGGATACTCACGTCTTTGAAAAGATAATCCCTCTCGTCTTGAGCTTCCTCGTTTTGCACAGACGCCCAGAACCACTCGGCTTTGACGACCAGCACCCGCGCGGAACACTCCGGCGCTACCACGGTGTTGTGCTCGTCGACCACCTGTTTTATAAATCACATATTTGCAACTCTTCTCCAAAACTATACCCACCACCTAATCGATCCTAAGCACTTTAGAAACGTGCGACAGAATAGAATCACATTCTCATGTGCGAACCCTAGAAGCACCTACCGATTTCGCGTGTACTTGTGGCATGCATTGTAGACCAATTCGGGGGAGTCAGCGTTCTCTGTACTTTAACTAAAGAAGATGACCGTCTAGAGTCCATGATGTACTAGTTTAGTATACTGAATAAAATGGTGTTAGTACCGGCAGCGATATTCCATGGCATTGCGATATGGCGCGCACGTCGCGGTGGGACGGCATCGAGGCGGGCGGCGGGCGGTCGCGCGAGGGGCGGTGCGCGGGGGCGGGGAGCAGGAGGGCGGGGGGAGGGGGGCGCGTGTGCCGCGGGGAGGGCGCGCTGCTGCCGCGTGTCTCCGCGCCGCAGATCGAGTGCCGGTGCGCGCGCAGCCACACGCTCTGAGGCGTCTTGAACACCGCCGAGTCATCCAGCTCGTCCACATCACCGTCTCTCACCGGAGTAATTACATTCGTACTGTCTACGGTGTCCACCTGCACCGGCGATATATCGAAGTTCATCTCGTCGAGGTCTCTCTTCGGTGTCGACACTTTAGTAAGCTCGGGTGGAAGGTGGCACGCGTCCACTTCGACGGTGTTGCGCTCCGCTCGCTTCTCGTACTTCTTCTTGCGTTCGCTTCGGAACGATGCTGTGAATGATTTGACGCTCCTTCGCAATTTGGACGCCGATTTCACGGTTTTCGATGCGAATGAGATATCGAAGAAGCCCGATTGTTTACTTGTGTTCATTGAGCAAATCGACGTGTTATCGTCCTCTCTGAACGGCGAAGACGTGGACGCTACGTATTCTCCCGCTGGATCGGTCGGCTTGCTGGCCTCAGGACTGACCGGCTCCACGACTATATCACCGGTGGTTTTAGAAACAGACTCCTTTTTGGTCCTTTTGAATATTGTCGGTCTATTTTTAAATTTGAAAGAATCTTTGATTTTGAGTCTCTTGATCGATTTCCAGTTACTCTCTTCGCTTTTGTCAGGCGACAGATTGACATCGACAGTGCTGACTTGGAAAGTGGAGTCTGTCGAATTTCGACTTCGTTTCTTTCCAGAAGAAATGGTAGTCGTTGACTGTTGCAACTCCTTGTTCCTAGTCGTGTCCGGCAGTAGGAAGTCCGGCTCATCTTTAGCATCTAAATCGCATAAACTTTTCGTAAGGGACGAATGCAGAGATCCCGCCTCTGTCAGGCAATCGACCAAGTTAAACACATTCATAGACTTATTTCTAAAAACTTCTCTTTTGTCTTTACCGTTAACTCTAACAGATCCGAGCAGGATTTGTGCCATATCCTTATTTTCCTTATCGCTCATTTTACATTTCCGTAATTCAATTTGTTCGGTATGGACAGGGCTTTTTGTATTATCTATATCGTCCGCCATAGCGTTCCCTACGCAGCTAATACTGTCATCGAATTGCTCTTTGAAAAGGTCGTGTTTGTCCCTGAGGCTATGCCGGGCTAGTTGCAATAGGTTCTCTCTATCGTCGGGGGGTAGCGCGGCAGAGGCGTCCTCGAGGTGTTTGGACGGACTAGAGCGAGAGCCGGAGAGGCGCGCGGACAGGCGGCGGTACAGGGAGCTCTTGGGAGTGGACTGGGAGCGGTTGGGAGTGCCCCGCGAGGGCTTCAAGGAGTTCGGGGTACTCGGGTGGGGTGAAAGGATAAGCGAACGACCGAAAGTCTCCCCATTGGCCATTACCTGAAACATGTGTGAACACACCACGCAATGATGTAATGAAGCCATTCCAATACAGACATGCACAACGATAATAGTTTACCATTGAAAGATATAGCAAGTTAGACACAGGGAAGCGGACTGCCTATGAACGTTTTGATTCCTTCCTATTGATATGTAGATGTTATTTGTTCAGGAAATAGTTTCAAGTGTTACTGTGAACTCGAGAAGGTAATTAAATGTATGTAATCAATTGAGTTTATAGCCTACATGGAGATAAGTGGTGCTAAGGAGTGAACTGGAGCAGATATGTTACAAAGCAAACTGATACTTTACACAACCAACATGTGACACGATGAAATGTAAACAATACTATAATGATGTTAAGTGGCGCGAGTACGATTCGCGTAAGACGATCGAACTAATGGTGCAATGAAAATAGTGAATAGGGTAGTGTCCTGGGTAAAAAAAATATAGTTATATTTAGTCCTTCAGTTTGATTATCAGAAGATATTGGACACATATTTTTTTTCTTCAGTCAATCAAACTAAAAATGACAAAAATAAAGCGCGTCAAAGTTTGGGAGGGGGCTAGTGACGTCATACCTTGCTAAAAAGTGTCGCAAGGTGTGACGTCACGCGGAAGTTTAACCGGCTATATCTTTATAATTTTTTGTTTAATCGACAAAAGAAAAAATACGCGTCCAATATCGTCTGATAATCTAACTGACATACTAATTAGAACTTTCAGGACACTTGTAGCCTATTGATTGAAAAGCGCTATAGTATGTACAAAACACATAGGTACAACACGAAACATAAACAACGGACAAACAATGGGTCGACTTTGTGTCGTACGGAATGGGAAGTGACGGGGTGAGGTTTCAACCATAGAATATTCAGAATTCAGCTTCTAATAAAATACGACTAAAGCCTAAAGTATAAAAAATAAATGGCTAACTTTTCAATGGCAAATAAACAAATGAATTACACGCGAGAACGTAACATATTTTTGTGTTTATGTTTGGTTAACGTAAAAACGGTATTGACATTGAGTCGCCACTCGGCTGACGAAGATTATTTGCTTTCGTACATTGCTAAACAAGCAACATCTGACATTGGAGGCGTATTGCTAAATAATGCAGGCTAAGAAAATATAAGGTAGAGCATACGAGAATATTCAATAGGCACCTAATTTACCACTAGCGAATAATTGTCTACAAAGTAGCTAACTAAGAGTGATTTGTGTTCCCAAGGTAGTACGCGCATGCTGATTTCATACAGCTATAATTAGTAACTAAATATGCATAATGTGGCAAGTGTATAAATAAACAAAATATGTGAGTTATTCAGAGGTAAACGTTCTGATATTGAGCAGCAGGGCTTTCTTTGTGTGTGATCGATTGTTTCTGCGAGTGAGTACACGTGTTTCTATAGGCAGTTTGCAGACGTAAAACTCTGTTTTATACGTAGCTGTTTGTGTTACGTAACAGCCAAGGTCTGTCTATTCTGTTAACGGCATCGATCTAAGTAAAAAAAGGGAGATGAGGTACTAGCTTTCTGAAAGTGGAGGGCAATTAGTTGGGTACAATTAGGTCCACCCACCTGAGTCATAGTGTCGTGCAGCTTGCTACGACGTACTTTAGTTGATTTATTGACTAAAATACTACCACAATGCCTTTGTGTTTAAGGTTTTTGTTATTATAGTGCGTAAGCCTCGAATTTTTTTGCAATATTATTTGATTTCTTAGAAATTAGCCTTTGTGTTTGTTCATTATAATTATTGCACAAGATTGGAAATGTAACTGTGAGCTAGTTTTTGCGTGTAGTTGTAACACAGGCTAGTTGTTGAGTAAGCGCTGGGATAACGTACCACATCTACAGATTTTACTTAGATCTATGGTTAAACGGTGTGTTATATTGGTGTTTGTCATGTAAAGTGGTAATGTTACTTACGACATGTGTGCAGTCAGGGTCGTCGATGGGACAGGTGCCTCCGCCATTGCTGGCGAGCACCTCGGCCATATGCTGCGTCTCATCTTCAGGGAAGCCGACGAAGCAAACCAGAGCACCAGCGAACACTTTCAGTTTATGCTCTTTCTGTGAATAAAATCCAAGTTACTTGTATATTTGTTAGGTATATTATATCGCATCAGTCGAATTTGTTCTGGGGAAGATTTATCTACATTGACAATGGTTATTTCGCGTCAGCGGACTTACTTAAGCTTAGTTAAAGGTCAACAAGTAAGATGATTATTAAATTTATTCCAATTGCTTGAAGAGGCAATTAAAATAAATTCAAGAGGCCCTACTCTGATCCTCTGCATTATAATTTGGCAACCTCCGTTCCGCTTTCATATGGATACCGGAAATATGAATCGGTGTCATGGTTTGACATTCGACTTATGGTTGGAAGTGCACGAAAAATTCATTTAAATTCACAATCAGCGAGGCACGCGCTTCCTGTTATGAATCTGGCTTTGGACTGGTTCAGGTCAAGCAATATGGGGACTTCCCTATACAAATATAAAAGCACGTTGTAAAATTTGCTGAGAGGACAAGTTAAAAATGAGAAGTTTGTAGTGTACGCTAATATTGTAAAGTTTGTGAGCTAGGATCTTATGGAGCTAAGAGCTTGGAGTCCGATTCTAAAAACGATTTCTCGGATTGCGGAGCTACATTATCCATGAGCGCTACAGACCATGTTTTATCTACACACTAGTTGAAGCTAGATGTAGAATCTTTGTGAAAAAACCGTCCATACCTAACCTAAAATTAACTTTGTTGTCGCGTCTTTTTATAAGCAATTTACATTACTTGTCGGTTGGAGATCCTCCCTTAAATAAATATTGGTTACAATTATATCTGAAACTCGATGCTGAGGTTTAGTTATTTAACATTCTACATCGAGTTTGGTTCGCATATACACTTGCGAGCTTTAAACTGGAATCGCTTCAAGGGTTGTTCAAGACTAATTTTTACAATTTCTTTGCAGTGAACTATGAGTTAAGTTATGTTTTCCCTTACGCAGGATTTATTGGCGACGATAAATTTTGATTTAATGCACGATAATGTCCGCTGCCACGCCGCAGCAGTGACTAGACAGTACCGACAGACGTCTTCCATGTCGGCATTCCTACACTAGACTGGCCAGCCCTTATTCCTGACTTGAACCCAATCTGGCATATGTGGGACGAGCTAAAACAGCGGATACGAGGGAGAAATCCAGCTCATCCAGCTCCGGCGCCGATAGATGAAACTTCGACCTATTGCAATAATTCCCAAAATTTAGGTAGACAATTTCGTCGGCTTATTGCAAGAAGTCATTAACCGACAAATCCAAAAGTTTGGCAAAAGCAGTTTAAAGTTTTTATAACTTTAAGAGCCCATATCATCAAAACTACGACAGTTATCAATATAATTTAAAAGCCAATATATAGAGATATGTAATTATTTTATAATTAACTGAAATCAGTACAAATTCAACCACTGCAATTTTTTTAAAAGCTAAAAATGCAAAGATAATGACTTCTTGCGATAAAAAGTTTTGTCTATATTAGAGTTAAGTATTTCTGCAAAGAAGTTATTGGTGGCCTCTTTCGAGTATAAAAAGACAAAATAATCATAAAATAACATCTTTTATCACTAAAAGCTAAACAAATTTCCTTGTAAAATTAGTAATAATGGCACATGAATCAGTCAAAAACACGTTCTAACTGTTCTAAGCTTTTAGAAAATAATTCTGCTAGCCAGCAAAGACAAACACATAAATAGGTTGGAAACGATTAAGTAAACTATTATTTAGATTAGAAAATATTAAGTAACAGACTTTGAGCTTTACCTGAAAACCTTCTTATCCTATCTACCCTCCTCATAACGCTCGACCTGGCCGCGGACCCGGTCCCAGGGCGTGAGGACGCGTACGCCAAGGCACTCGAGTCCGTGGACGTCGGACCTCTCCAGACGCCTGCAGAAGTGGAATCCGAGGCCTCAGCGCTGATGGCGCGCATCATCGAGGCTAAGGCGGCCGCTTCCGTACCCATCACCAGGCGCCAAGGCTAGCGCAACGACCTCCCCCAACACCTTAAGAGGGTAATAGAGAGAAAACGCGAACTCCAGCGCGAGTGGGCGCGCTCCCGCTGCCCGCGACTGAAGACGCGACTCAACCCGATATCTCCCGAGCTCTCGGCCGCAGTACAGGTTTGGCGTGAGACCTGGGACCGAATCATCGACCGGGCCTCCGAACAGGACAATAACCAGTACGCGCTGAATAGGGCGCTCACGCGGCAGCCGGCAACAACTTACTCGCTGCTGGACCGAGATGGAGTCCGGCGCTTTGCTCCCGCCGACCGTGCCGAAATTCTGGCTGAGCACCTCGCGGAGCAGTTCTCGCCTTACCCCGTTGCAGCCGACGCCACCTTTGAAACCCTGAACCACCACCACCAGGTCGAGGACACAGTGAGGGACTTCCTGTCTGGCCCAACACCGCCCCTAGACGGGGAGTACTTCATCTCCCCTGCCAAGGTGCGGAAGGCCGTCCTCCGACTACCCAGACGGAAGGCGCCAGGCTATGACGGAGTCCCCAACAATTGCCTCGCCGCGGAGTCACTGCGCTCGCCCGGCTCTTCAACGGAAGACCGGACGGGTCATCGTACTACCCAAGCCCGGCAAGGATCACCGCCTCCCGGCCAACTACCGCCCCATTACTCTACTACTAATAGTGGGCAAGCTCCTGAAACGCCTGCTCCTGGGGCACCTGGCTCCAACTATCGAGCCGCGCCTGAAGCAATTCGGCTTCAGGAGTGGCCACTCTACCACGCTGCAGCTCACCAGGGTGCTGCACCACCTTGCAGTCGAGCACAACGCCAGGCGCTGCACCGTCCGGGTCTTTCTGGACGTAAAAACAGCCTTTGACCGTATTGGGCACCCCGGCGTTTTGTACAAGCTCCTGCAAACCCCAACTCCACCAGCTCTCATCAGGATTGTGGCATCCTTCATCGACAACCGGCTGTTCTTCGTCGCAGTTGAAGGTGCCACATCCTCCACTCGATCCATCTCTGCTGATGTACCGCAGGGTAGCAACCTGTCGCCACCTTTATACGCGTTCTATACCGACGACATCCCCACCCTGGAGGGCCACCTACGCCCCGGGGAGAGGGATGTGTCGCTAGCGCTGTTCGCGGACGACAGCGCCTTCTTTGCGTCTTCCACCAGCCCCACCATCGCAGCCCGCAGGATGCAGCGGCTGCTGAACATCCTGCCGCCCTGGCTGGACAAATGGCGCATGGCCGTCAATGTGGGAAAGACGGCTGCGCTGTTTGTTTCCCGCCGCATCGGCCACCCACCGCAGCTGACACTTCGGGGCCAGAACGTGGCATGGAGCCCGCACATCCGGTACCTCGGCTTCGGGATCGACAGGTCGTTGAGGATGCAGCCGAAGGTTGACAGCGCACTGCAACAAGCGCGCGTCGCCCGACCGTTCTCCGACCCGTCCTGGGATCTCGACTGCCTCTGAGGACCAAAGTGTGGGTCTACAAAGGCTAAGTCCGATCCCGACTCACATATGCAGCGCCGGCCTGGTACTCACTAGTCTCCCAGACGAATAGGGACCGGCTCCAGGGGCTGCAAAACGTGGCTCTGAGAATCTGCACTGGCGCGAGCCAATAAGTCAGGAACGATGTCATCGCCCGCAACCCGCAGATCCAATCCATAGACGAGTTTGTCGTACAGTACAGTCGTCGAATGTACGACCGCGCCGACAACGGCCACCAAGCCCACCTTCACCAAATAGCGCCTCACCAACCCCGGCCCCCAGATGATGACCGCCCGTGGAGGCCCCTTCCCTGGGACCTCACCCCCGCGGAACCCCCCGGATAGACCGTGGGTTAATTAAAAAAAAAAATTAACCCAAACCAAACACAAAAAAAAGAAAAAACATGCAAATATATTAATAAAAAAATAAAATGATGAACAAGCTAAATAAATGCATTTTTTAGCGAAACCCAAGGACCGAGGAGTCGTCACCCCTCGAGTTGATGCCGGGGTAAAGAGGCCAAGCCTCGATGCCCCGTTCTGTGCCCCCACTAGGGCCGGAAAGAACGAACTACTACGCGGCGCGGCAGAGGCGCGAAAGGCCCCGAACAAAATACCCCTCTGCCCCGCTTCCGTGACTCCGGTCACACGGCACGCGGTCTCGTAAGTAGCATAGCAACACGTAAATGTATGTGTGCAAAAGTCATTACCTTACATTTACCTGTTATTTTTACAATAACAAAAATCACTAACAAAACAATACTTCCTTCGAATAGTATTCTTTTACCATTAATTATGTTTCGAAAAAAGTAATTAAGTGTAAAAAATGAATTCTATAAAATTAAAAAACTCAGTGTAGACGTTACTCGTTTTGATAGAAGTCATTTAAAACCGTTAGTATGTTTTTTTCCAAAAAATACGATACGACAAAACTGGTTAAGGTGCAAATAATGAATTAAAGCAAAACTTATTCAAACGTTTGTGAACGTAAAAGCACTTTCAAAATGTTGTTAAGTCACATAAATGAGTTACGTATGAAAATAAAAATGGCAATTGTGTTTTTTTTCTTTTGTTAAAATGTATTAATGTAAGTTAATGAATTTTATGAAACCAGATATACCAAAAATGCAGTTATTGACTTTATAACCAAGCCATAACTTCTAAGTTTGAAGAGCTACAAATTTGTGAGTTTTACCAAAATGTAGAGCTCATCGAGACGAACTCAATGGTATATCTAACGCAGTTAGTGACTTCTTGCGACTAATGACTTCTTGCAATAAGCCGACGATTTAATTAATTTTAAATCTTCTTGATATCACTTGAAAGGTAACAATATTACCTTTCAAATCATATACCACAATCTATAGTTCATTGTACATAAATTGTAAAAAAATTGTTTTGATCAACTCGCGATGAAAGCGATTCCATTTTAAAGCTCGCAAGTGTAGATCAATAGTAGGCGAAGCTACGACATAGTGACGGCCGCTGTGGCGGCGAAGGTCCGCCTGCGGGGCAGGACGGGTTCGATTCCCGCCTTGGGACAAATGTTTGTACGATCTACAAATATTTGTTCCGGGTGTTCTGGTCGTTTCTATGTATAATAAAAAAAAAACTATCTATGTAATGTATTATATTATGTACTAGACGATCGCCTCGCGGTTTCACCCGCGTAGTTCCCGTTCCCGTGGGAATTCCGGGATAAAATATAGCCTATGTCACTCCCTGAAAAGTAAGCTTCCTAACGGTGAAAGAATTTTTCAAATCGGTCCAGTAGTTTCGGAGCCTATTCAATTCATACAAACAAACAAACAAACAAAAAATCAAACCTTTCCTCTTTATAATATTAGTATAGATATCAGTCATCTAGTACCCATAACACAAGCTCTGCTTAGCTTGGGGCTTGATGATGCTCTGTGGATTGTCTCTGTGTTATTTATTTATTTATAGTTAGTGTAAATAATTGTGTAGTTACAATGATAGCATCCTCAGTGGCGAGGCAGGCGGGGTCGTCGCGGCGGTCCCAGCAGGCGTCGACCCAGGAGCGCGCGAGCACCGGAAGTCCAAACCCTGACGCATAGCGGTACTTGTCTCCCGTCGCTGCCGCCGCGATCAGATGCGTCACCTTACTGGACATGTCTTTGCGAATCGATCCACCCATGTAGTGGATCAAAGTTATCAGGTACGTCTGTGAAGGAATGCAATTGCTAGTAACACTTACAGGTCGATCCACCCATGTAGTGGATCAAAGTTATCAGGTACGTCTGTTGAAGGAATGCAATTGCTAGTAACACTTACAGGTCGATCCACCCATGTAGTGGATCAAAGTTATCAGGTACGTCTGTTGAAGGAATGCAATTGCTAGTAACACTTACAGGTCACTGGATATCGTCAAAACAGTAACTGAACTTCCGTTGTTGAATCTACAATGATATGTTTTCAGTGGAAACTTCACACTAATATTATTAATGCGAAGGTTTGGATGGATGGATGTTTGTTACCTCTTCACGCCAAAACTACTGAACGAATCGGGCTGAAATTTGCATACAGGTAATTCTAATCCTGGAATCACACAAAGGCTACTATTTATCCCTTAAATCAGATCCCATGGGATCGAAATCATCTTAAAACGTTTCCATAGAAACAACGCATGCGAAGTCGCGGGCAAAAACTAGTAGAGGATATTCGGAAAAGCTAATCGGAAGACGTGTAGTTGCAATGCTGTTAATTCGAGATAGCATGAAACATATTCACGGCATGCATACGTTTTCGAATTTTTCATGAATGAACGCATGTGCCGTTGTTGATAGTCGATTTCTTGGATTCTGCCCAACTAGCGATAGACGCATATCAGCTAGAGATAGGTAGGCGGGCAGTAGGTACGCAAGAGCCGTGGTCAATGTGGAACTCTTTGAAGAGTCTCCGATCTGTTTGACACGACCTTTCATTCGCTCGATACACAAGTTCTGTGATGTTTGTAAATCCGCACAAACAACGTCTAATTTGCTATGGATGAACGGACGTGAATAGACGAGGGATACTGGGATAGTGAGTAATAGTTTATTTCTCGTACTACGAATAGAGACGTAAGCCACGAGCAAACAACTTGCGACTACTCCATAAACAGTGCTAACCAGGGCTTCCTCTGTTCTGATCAAAACATGTATCACTTACAGACGTTAAGAGGACGGATTGCGCGCCGTTTTGTGAAAAGGATAGGCATAGGATTTCGCGTTCATAGGAGCGGGACAGAGAATACGTTTTTGGAACGGCGTAAGTGCAAAAATGATGTTTTTGTTTATTTACAAGAAAACTATACAACTTATGAAGAAACTAAAAAATCTTTCATATACACCGGTACACCGGTTCCTGAGATCTCGACCAAATTAGGTGCAAAACAGTGCACTTTCATAATTTTTTTTCGCAATCGTGTTTTCCAATTAAGGATCCGAAGAAAAAAAATTGAATTTTATGTAATTATAGTATTTTCCCACGGGGATCCCGTGAGTACTGAGATCTAGGCCTGGTTTGACAACCAAACCCGCTAGGTTCGCCCCTTAAGACAGTTCAAAGTGCTTACAAATGCACAGTTGATCCCACCCTTATGCTAGAAATTGGTGCAGCAGTGCCAAGTGGCAACTAAAATTATTCTATAAGTACTCTTCTTGCACAGTAACTATTAATGCGTTCTGTGGGCCATACTTCTCAATTACAGCATTGCAAAAAGACTAGTTTAAATAACATCACGTGTGTGACAGATACCGAGTATTGTCAATTTATTTATCGCGCTTCATAGTAACAAACCACACCCTAGTCAAGTTCACATTCAACGAAGATCTATTGATGATTAAAAAGAAAAAAATAATACAAACTCAAACATCCAAAAGTCAAAATACCCCGTGGATGCCTTCGTATGATCAATATCAACAGCCTTTACCAGTCCACTGCTGGACTTAGGCCTCCCTTGATAAGCGCCTGATTGGCTCTGGGGTAGTATTAAAATCCACTGGCATCGGTTCGGTTGCAGTTCGGTGGTGGATATATTAAGCTGTGCTGCCTGAGCCTCAACACCCGCAGGATTGCAATTAACACCCGCAGGATTGCAATTAACACCCGCAGGATCTTAGAAGACGACTGACAGATCTCACTAGCGCAGCGTCATTCATATTCAAAACTTCAACCTTCTTGCAGAATTCAGAGAAAGAAAAGAGTTCCATTGATAGTATTCATACTCACAAGTTCATCCTTCTTGCGGAATCCGGAGAAACAAATGACGGCGCCGCGCATCGCCAGCGAATAGAGAGGCCGCGAGTTCACGGGCGGCGGCTCTTCGCGCTCCGCGAGCTGTAGCACCGCCGTCGGACCAAGCACCCTGCAATAAAACACCATTGGAAATCTACGATACAATAATAAGCTAAATGCATTACTGTGATTTTTGAGTGAGTCGGGTAAAGAACAAGACAAATCTGAAGGTGGGTAAGTACTACAATTATCTTGTTAATTCAATACGTTATAATGTTATAAGTACATATTTCAGCCTAGATAAACTAATTAGGTAATTAAAAACATTTAAATTTAAAGGGACACACAATCTGCCTTCACAGACGCATGATTATAATCCGTGTCTAGCCTTCCATCTATACATTTCAGGTAGCTACTAGTACCGCCCCTTACCTGGCGCAATGTAAAATTGACAATGGTTTCTTGGGTAGCAGATAAAAGAGGAAGAAAAATGTGTAGGTACTGCATATTTTTGTTCCGGGTGTTCTGGGTGTTTTCTATGCATACCTACCTCCTGACATTCGATCATTGACATAAATGCATTACCGATAGAAGTACATAACAATCAGGTACGAATTCCGACACGGTCCACTCGCCGGCTGGATTGCGGATATTTTGACGCAACTGCCATTCAAGAAGTTCATAAATCATAATAAGTAAAACAGTGCTAGGATCATAAACGGGCGGCATACTATTTTCAAACGATTTTTAACC
The DNA here is from genome assembly GCA_963564075.1 of Eupithecia subfuscata. Classification (NCBI taxonomy): domain Eukaryota; kingdom Metazoa; phylum Arthropoda; class Insecta; order Lepidoptera; family Geometridae; genus Eupithecia; species Eupithecia subfuscata. The sequence continues at coordinate 7,712,494 of OY751097.1, read as the reverse complement.
GGGATTTTACGTCTGGTTTACGAGAGTACACAATACGAACTGTCACTTATTTTTTTATAGTCTTGGGTACAAGATAATCGTTCTAGTTTAAGGCAATAAAAATTGTTTATTGGCTTTAAATCGATTAATTGTAGAATGCCGTGATATTCTGTAGTTTCTTGTAATGCACCTGCGAAAACAAAAAGTGAGTCAGGGCATACACGCGATCATAAGCAAAACATGGTAAAAGGCATTCGCTCGAAGTTAGGTATGTATGCCTTGAATTTAGTTCAAGTGTACTATTATTCCGTGGTTCAAGAGCGTAACAATGATAGATATCGCAACAACGTACAGTGGCGTTCATGACCACCCTCGCAAATTTTCATAATAAGTTCATAAAAACATTAAATTTGTGGTTTGAATAAAACGGCTTGCTATCTTCATGTTACCGAAATATTCTAGTTTTAAAATAGTTCTGTATTCATATAAATTGTCTTCAAACGTAACTGGTGGGTCAGCTAACAATGACCGCAACTGTACAAAATAACATCTACTACAAGTACTAGAAATGATATCTGTGCGAAACATTGAACCGTTTTGTATATTATGATCCAAAGTGGTTGGTTACCTTATCATTGTGTTAGTTTTCATTTATTGCTACTTCAGATGGTACTGTTTAATTTGTATAAAATGGGTTATTGCTACTTCATTGAGTTTGTATAAAACGGATACCAGATAAACCTATCTTCGTGTATTTCTGTATTTCGTTTATTGTAGTAGGACGTTACTTTTATACCTTACTACTTAATCGGTCTAAAAAAAATCAACCTTTATCCGTTTGGTGAGAAAGAAAAGAGAAGGCAGATAAACCTTCACTTTTTTATAAAATAACTATTTACGTAAGTATGTAATGCATTATTTTAAGCAAAACAGTTTTCTTGTACCCATAACACAAACTCTGCTTAGCTTGGGCGGCTTGGCCCTAGATAGCGTGTGCGATGTGTGAATTGTCCAAAATTTATTTTAGTTAAGTAGTTAACGTTCAAAACAAAACTATCATCGGATGGATTATGTAACGAATACGTCATAATCTCGTCAGGATGATTTTTACCTATATAGTAAACATACATATGAAACACGATAAGGCATTGTGTTTTTCCGAAGGCGTGTAAGATACAAGCATCAATCTTAGATGAAGTATTGTATAATATTTAAATTGTAATGTATAATAATTACTCTGCGGTTAAATATACTTTGCGAACTTCCGAAAGATAATCCTGTATTGGCCGTATGTTTTATAATAAGTTTGACAATTTTAGTTCTAAGGGCTGTGGATTTTGTTCAATCACACTAATATTATAAACTAGCTTCTGATTTGTGGATAAAAAGTAGCCTATGTTTGATTCCAGGGTTAGACTTACCTGTATGCAAAATTTCAGCCTGATCCGTTCATCCATCCAAACATCCATCCATCCAAACTTTCGCATTTATAATATTAGTGTGATAGTGTGATTCTCTTACCACACTATGGCCCGTATGATTAAAGCTTCCTCAGTAATAGATGCTTGAGTGACGTTTATGCCACAGAAAAGCGCTACTTAAGCAGATATCGATGACTGAGCAAACTCTGATAATACGGGCCTATGATGGATTCAGCGTACGGCTGTTATGTAAGGTTGGAGATGTTTTTGTTTGTATCATAATTTGGCGTGTTTTAAACATAATTTGGCGTGTTTTAAACATAATTTGGCGTGTTTTAAAAAACTATAAACCGACTTCAAATTCTTCTAGTGGCGACATCTAGTTAAAATTTGAGCCTAATTTAGTTTGATGACACATCGAGGTATATATCCTATCCAATAAAACAAGAATTATCAAAATCGGACAACACTGTAAAAAGTTATGCGTGGTCATACATTACAATCAGTGAGTGAACAATCAATCATCCCCTGCTTTCCTACCCTTAGGGTTGGATTTGTTATTCCAAATTTAAATGAGATCAACTTCGGGGTATACCCTTTCCAATAAAACCAGGATTATCAAAATCGGACTACACTGTAAAAAGTTATGCGTGGTCATACATTACAATCAGTGAGTGAACAATCAATTATCCCCTGCTTTCCTACCCTCAGGGTTGGATTTTTTATTCCAAATTTAAATGAGACCAACTTCGGGCTAAACCCTTTCGAATAAAAAAAGAATTATCAAAATCGGACTACTCTGTAAAAAGTAATGCGTGGTCTACAAAAAAAAATATACGCGTTGACTTGAGAACCTCATCCGTTTTTCGTCGTCGGTTAAAAATGTGGGTGTAAGACATCGATCTGAGTAAAATTCGGGAGATTGGGCACTGGCTTCTCGAAAGTGGAACGCTCAAATTGAGTCCAATTAGGTCCACCCACCTCAGTCACAGTCGGACCGGCGCCGCCGGCGTACGTGTTTCGCGTGTATTGTTGTCTCGATCGCACTTCGGTCTAGATACGTCTTTCTATCATTGTTGTACAATAGTTAGGTATATTGCAATAGATTGGATATAGCGTGTCTTTGCGTTTAGTTGTAGGTAACACAACACAGGCCATTTGTTGTGATAGCGCTGGGAGGACGTACCATATCTACAGAATTTTACTTACGTGTGACTCCATTGTATTGTGCCGCGCACTAGGTTTTATAAGGACAATTTTGTTGTAGCTCTTTACTTTGGACAATAAATGATATTCTATTCTTATATCAATGGTAAGATCAGTGGAAGCTCTATAGTGACGTCAGTTCGAGTTGAGGCGTTTGTTTAGTGAGACAAAAGTAAATCGACGGGGACGACGCGGCTTGCCGCCGCCGACGACGTCACAGGACGCCGCAACTGCCGCTAAACCTACGTGTCGCTATAGAAATAGTTGATGAGTTACATTCAGATTCAACTATAAACAGACGGCCCCGATTCAAATTAGCAATCACACGGGTATTTTCATTCGCATATTTTTAAAATGCAGTTTTACGTTTTATTTTTAGGTATACAGCGTCATTACTTTATTGACCATTATTCGTTGGGGCGTTGGTGCCATTTGATATACCACACGGATGCTCAGCCTCAAGGCACTTAAGGACATACCACTTTGGAGATGTATAGTATGTAAATGATAAAAAATTAAACCGGCCAGTTGCGAGTCGACTCGCACACGAAGGGTTCCGTACCATCGTACATAACTATTTCGTAAAAGGAAACCTAAAAAGGGATTTTTTTGAAAAGATCGAATTAGAGCAAAAAGTGAACATGACGCGATCACCCATCCATACTGGTCGCGCCCGACGTTGCTTAACTTCGTGATCGGTACTCAATTTGGTGTGGACCTCTTAATTATTAAATTTATTTTATTTTCATTTATTTTTGTTGTAGCGGCAATAGATACACACCCTGTTAAAATTTCAACTGTAGACCTTTTACGGTTCATGAGACACTGACTGTTGACGGACGGACGGACGGACAGAATTTTTCCCTTCGGGTAAGGAACCCTACAAACATTGACAGAAATAAATCCATTAATAAGTATAGGAATTACACAATGTTTCAATTACAGACCTCAATGCTTTTCTCCAAATCAAATAATTGTTTTATGATTTAAATAAAACAATTTTGTAAATAACGCTACCTTTATGATATTACAACATCTTGTTCATTGATATTACAATCAACACATGGGTAGGCAGATAGAATTTGAGCAAAACCAATACAAAAAATACAAATCGATAGATTTGTATTTTAATTTTTTGTATTTGTATTTATTTATTGAGCAACTAATACGATTAAGTTAACCAACGATGCATAGCTTCATCATGCAGTCCTTTATCTCGCGGCATATAGGTCCGTTATCTCAGTTATCTCGTACAGAAAGAACTCATCCATCCTAATATTATAAAAGCGAATGTAATTCTGTCTTGGCTGAACAGTTTTCATGAAACATGGCGAAGAACACTCGGGATAAAATTTATCTATGACACAAAAAAAACTAAACGAAAATCGGTTCATCCGTTTGGGAGCTACGATACCACAGACAGATACACAGACACACAGATACACAGACAGACACGTCTAACTTATCACACCCCTCTTTTTGCGTCGGGGGTTAAAAAGCGAAAGTAATACGGTATGTTATCTTTTCAAGATTAAACGGCTGAAAGGATCTTGGGTAATTATATTGGCAGGGAGATAACGGTGTTCCGGGGACGAACAGAGGCAACTTAAAACACGAGTTCGAAGCGGGCAGAAGGCCATAATATCACCGGCAATCATGCTTAACAAAGAAACACAACAACAAGCACAACGTTGTTGTTCGGTCTGACCACAGAGAAAGGTCGTGCTCGTGAGAGTCCCAGAGGATCGTATTCGTAGACGATTTAATTAAAATCCATGCCCTTTATCAACTAACCTAAAATACCGTCCTTATTAGATATCAAAATAGCGATGTCTATCTGCGAAATATTTATCATAGATAAAATCATATCTTCTTATCTTATATATAAAAATGAAACCCGTTTCGCGTTGTCACGGCATCACGCGTGAACGGCTGGACCGATTTCGCTAATTCTTTCTTTGTTGTGTTTGTTATTGTCAGGAGAAGGTTCTTATGAAAGAAAAAATTAAGAAAGTTGGAAACATAAATTTCCACGGGGGCGAAGCCGCGGGGCGCAGCTAGTTATAAATAAAAATGAATAACTATTTCGCTTGGTCACGGCATCACGCGTGAACGGCTGGACCAATTTCGTTTATTCTTTTTTTGTTCTGTATGTTATTGTCAGGAGAAGGTTCTTATGAAAGAAAAATTAAGAAAGTTGGAAACATAAATTTCCACGCGGGCGTAGCCGCGGGACGCAGCTAGTAATACATAAAATGTAATAAGCTTATGTCCTATGGAAAATTGAGAATTTCCCATACGACATAATATGGAAGAGAAATTCTTTCTATTTTATGTGTAGGTACATTAATGATCTTACGGGTCACATCTTAACGGTACGGCATCCGGTGTTTTTGGTTCAGTTCGGAGGGCAAAGTCTCTAGGAAGTTCCTCTTCCTCAGGCGTAGGAGGCAGCCGCGTGGGCCCCATCGGGAGCACAAGCACTGCCAGTCAGGCACTAGTCCGGCGATTCAACTCATTCACAATACCAGTCAAACACGCACTAACACCAAACATTGTTATGAATGAACGTAGTCCTCACTTCACGCACACATAGCTCAAAACATCACAGTATCGAACCGGTATTTCGCGGTATTTCGTTTCTAGTTTATAAGATCGATTAAATTCGAGAATAACAGTCGATCGTAGCAACGCTGAAAACAAAGGCACAAGCGGCATGCGCGTTATGCGTTTCACGTTAGATTGAAAAACAGTCGGGAGGAATGTGAGGCTGAAAATAGCGAGGAGCGTCGCGCGGCCACAAGGGCGACCCTCGCGCTGTGCCGCGCCGCCCGCCACCGGCGTCGCGCACTTTCGCGCCTTCCCTACACGACACACACCTTTATTTACATACGTACTTCCATAAAATACGGTCACCAAACACACGAACGTTTTATGAGTGGAAGGTCTCGTAAGTATAAACAACCCTACGTCTTGACGCTCAGGGCGAGGTGGAACGTGCATTATGATACCGCCATTTTAGGGTAATGCAGCATTTACCACAATATTAATAATTTTCTTCGTCATTAGTGGATGACGAAGAAATATCCAACATCAAGGCCCTTTGTACTGTAATAATCTAAGAATATATAAAGTTTATTAACCGCAGATCAGCTGTAGTTTACAAAAATTGCATTGCAATGAACACCAAATATAATAAAAATAAATATTAATCATGCATGTATAATTTTATTCTGACATTTTATTTAAACATTATAATTTTTAATTTAATTTTATCTTAGTTTTGTGTGTTAAAAATATAAATTATAATTAGTTAGTGTAATTGGCAATCGCCGTTCTAATTAATTAATAAATAAATGACTAAATGACCAAATCCACAGTGGATTTGGTGTTCATTGCAATATTTATGAAAAAGATGAAGGAAATCGTGATAAGGAAAACCTATTACACTTTACAAGAAATCTTCGACGACTCCATTTGAGATGTGGTAGGTAAATAACAAATTTTATTCTCTAATTCCAAATTTTGTCATTTTTATCTAATTTGTAAATCCTTTGATATTTCTTAATACCACCCAGTTTACTTCAATTTTCCTAGTTCCATTTCGAACCTGAATCAGTGGATAGGTTAGCCTGTGTCCCTTATTATATTACACTATTGTTAGGAACTTGGTACATACCCCTTGTGTGATATTTTCTTTATATTTTTACTAGCTGCGCCCCGCGGCTTCGCCCCCGTGGAAATTTATGTTTCCAACTTTCTTAATTTTTTCTTTCATAAGAACCTTCTCCTGACCATAACAAACACAACAAAGAAAGAATTAGCGAAATCGGTCCAGCCGTTCACGCGTGATGCGATGACAACGGAAAACGGGTTTCATTTTTATATATAAGATATAGAATCTTAATTTTGACAATGCCCCTTTACAGCAGCTTTAGTAATTAATTTTATAATTATTCTGTCTAACTTGATTATTAACAATGCCCATTTACAGCAGATACCTATATGTATTAATTTCTTTGTTTTGTGTTACTATTATTATTTAATTTGCCATATTAGATAACTCTACTATAATGTGAAATGTAAATTGACTCAACCAAGTGTGCCTTGTGCTATTAGGGCGAATAAATTTATGAGTATAAATGAGTACCTGTGATGCAAATTTGAGAAGTATGTCTGCTTTAGATTCCTCAAGATTTTTATTATTATTATAAGCCTATAGGGTCCCACTGCAGGGCAAAGGCCTTCCTTTCCTTCTTCCACTTTTCTCTATTATTAGGAGGCACTCTTTTTGGTTGGTTTCACACCTTGCACGGAGACAAGACGACAGGTGGAGCAAAGCGCTAACTGAATGGCGCCCAAGAACTGGGTACAGAAGCGTTGGACGTCCAGTGGCAAGATGGGCAGATGACATCTCTAACACCGCAGGGCGAACCTGGATGAGATTGGCGCAGGACCGTGTGGAGTGGCACAAAAGTTTGGAGACCTATACCCAGCAGTGGGTGAAGTCGGGTTGCGGATGATGATGATGATGATGACTCTTTTTGGTATGCCTCTAGCTCGTCTTTCCATCTACGCAAGAAAGAGAGCTTTATATTTTGCAAAGAAATAATGAGTCAGCGATACCGAGAACAGTGATAAGTAACTTGCACGAAGTTTAATTTTCGAAGAGTAAACAAGCTCGCGCAAGGGACGTGTAAAACAATAAACAATTAAATCTCATCAGTGCATCTCAAACAATATGATGCACCAACAGCACCCACTTCAAACGCACTGTAATGGAACGCACGTCGTATTCTGGCGATCAGTACCTACAAGAAATATTCCAGTGGCCGTTTTTCAGACGTACATTATTACAGAACATACATTCACGTATTTAACGAACGCAAATGAACACGGTCAATGATAAGGGGCGGCCAAATTGCGCTCATAAATCATACGCAGTATGATCGTAGTTTCAGTTGCAAACACGTCTGACTGACAAAGAAAATCAAAATCATATGGGTTGATGAACTTGCTGCTCAGCCCGATCGTAACGCACTTAAACTAATTAAAAATTCTGGGGATAACAGCAGCTACAGTTGACACAAAAGTAGAGCCAAGGAGCGATAAAAGTGTTGTTTAAATAGAAGTCGTAAATCGGCAATAAGCCCGCCGCCATCCAAAAGCACGGTGCGCCATCGCACTTTTGTTGGCATTCCACGACACGCTCACTATGAATTCGTCAAGCGGCTACCTACTCCTCGCCTACCAGCAAGACTGACTCACGCGCATTTCTAGTATTCCCTCACTATTATTTTCCCGAATCAACTTTCATGGAAATCAAATAATATATCTGAACAGGTGACATCACTACGTGTTTTGGTAAATACCCGTTCCCCTAGAAGTTAGTTTTCAGAAAATTCATAGTTCTAATGATTGAAGTAGGTAATTTAGTTTCAAGGAGACTGCTCGAGTACCTCTCGTCTTCAATGAATTAATGAAATAAAATTTCACTCTACTAGCCAATTTCTATAGTTGCCTAAATAATATCTCCCTCATTTAATATTATTCACTCAATAAGTTAGCAATTTAACAAGCCATTGTCCTGAATCTCTGATTAAATAATTTCCGCTCTAGTTTTCGGACGATACAAACTATAAATTTGCTACTTGATTTCTAGCGCTGATGGTTGGTTTGGTAGTAGGTACATATATTTTCCCGTGCTAATTTCCATAGAAGTACCGTATTGGCTTTCTCCAAAAACCCCGTCGTTGCATAAATGAATTCATTACAAAGTGTAAAGCGTGATTTATCAGAGCGGTTCATCTTAATGAGCACAATTTTAGAATGACTGAACGTCACCAAAGACGTGCGGCTGTTTCCACTTGGGCATTCGCAGCGTAGGAAGGTGAGGGCAAAACAGAATGGCGTGAACACGCAACAAAGCATCCGACTCGCTCGTTAGTAATCTAGCAGCATCGACTTGCCAAAATAAATGTCAATAACGTCTCGTTAGCAAACTTGTACACGTCTTGCAATACATAAGTACGCATAGCATAGGTACTCTCTGAATTCAACATAGTTTTAGATGTCCTTCAAGTCTTAACTGATAGAGATCATTGGGCACGCGCGTGCCTATAGTATTATTAATAATACTCGCTCTTTGCTTGAGCTTTGGGAGTTATCTTTTATAAGGTAGGTACTGGAAATAAACAGGAAACTGCGGAAACACTACATATTGTCCATTATTTAAAATATTTATTTATATTTTAAATGTCTATGGCAGTACAGGATCTCTGCTAAAACCTACTTAACTTCTTATTATAAAAATAAGTCTCCCGCCGCGTCTGTCTCCGTGCCTGAACGCGATAAATTCAAGAACTACCGAATGGATTTTCATACGGTTTTCACCAATAGACGAATTGATTTTTGACAAAGGTTTAGGTGTATAATTGGTTGATTGTGTTATGTGTAAATTGGCTGAAATATGACGGTGATTGATGAAGATATATCGGTGATAACATGCCGACTGGGAGCATTGCTGGCATGCCCCGCGTAAACCAATAGTTTTAAGAAAAAAAGTTCATATTATTACTCTTAAGAAGGTCTATAGACTGCTCCAGGCCGGGTTGCATATATAAAAAAAGGATTTGAAGACACACATGTCGGTAAGAAAATGTAAAGTAGATGAGAACTAACCTGTACTTGGCCCTGTGCGCGGTGTCAAACAGTTCGCCATCGAAAGGTGATGTGATGAGGTAGGCGGTCGGCGCTGGTGGCTGCTGGGCGGGCAAGGTTTCGGGGCTCGGCGCGGGCGCCACCTCGCCCAGTCGCTCGCACGCCGCACGCACCCGCTCGCATTCCAGGCATGTCTCATTTACGTACACTACTGGAGTCGACGAGCCTGGTGGGAAAACGCTTGTTAGAATTATCCTAACGGTAGATCGATGCTTATCAATTTAAATGCAAACACAGTTTAGGAACTATCACTATCTATATCGAGAGTCTATTACGGGTGTAAGCGGGTTAACTATGAACCTCATTTGCGTTGGAAGAACACCCACGTTTCATCCTTTAACGAGGGCCTTCTGGAAGAACACCAACGTTTCATTCCTTAACGAGTTCCTCGATAGGGGGTGAAACGTTGGTGTTCTTCCTACACAAATATGAATCGTAGTTAACCCGCTTATATCGGCAATGAATAGGTCAAACTACGATAGTTTTTATAGTTAACTATCTCAGTGCTAGCTAGGGTAAAAAAGGGATGGATTTCGTAGTATTGAATGATAATAATATATTGATGAAAAAACACTCACTCATAAAACGAAGGTTTAGTTTCTAAATTCACAAAACCCATAATTATTTACATGGCATAAAATCGAAAATCCTTATAATGTAATTGTAACAAACATGTTTGAGTACCTATAGCTGATATGAGTTTTATCATCAGATGTCTAAAGTAGGTAGGTATATTATTATACTGGTACCTCTCACCTTCGTTTCAACATCATCGTAAAATATTAAGTGCATATCATACACCAGGTAAATTACCAAAGAGCATCAGTAGTACATATTTGTAATTTAAATGTTAATTTGACTGCCAAAATGGATATAGTAACGAGGCATTAGTTTAGCCTGGTGGGTTTTAGCGGTATTTTTATCAGGCAGTAAAAATACCGCTAGTTGTGTCTGGCACACAATTAATTCCCTAGGCTTCCATTCACACCACGATCCACATCGAGTGTGAATAAATTCAATTTGCGAATATCTGTCCGGCTCCGCGGCAGTAGGTTTCATCAATTCGATAGGTCAATTCAATTCAGACAGCAATATTTTATTGATCTTTCGAGTATCTAGTTATTTTTGAATATCCAAGGTAGGTTGAAACATGTGTTATTGAATGAACGGTTATGATAAAACATGTTTGCTACGATCGGTTGAATAAAATATGCCACAACAGTTGGTCATACTTTGAGTATATACTTTTGAGAATCTACACTGAAGTAAACTTCCTGAAATTCCTGAATGATTGTGTGAAGTGTTGGTTCACAGACGGTTACGAAAATTTACGCGAAATTAGATGTAAACAATTTTATTAGACTAAGACGCGTATGAATGATCCCAAAGAATGGTATTCAATACATTTCGCGTAAGGAAGTCGTGTGCCGTACACGATTTATCTGATTACGACAAATCCCGTTGAAAAGAAACAGATGCTGGCATGCAGCGCCTCCTTTGATCCTTCAAGAATTCGCTACAGACAGTGGTATGCAGTCCGACTTCAAACTCTTGTAAACATCGGTCATCGGCACACATTATTGTTATTTCCGTCGCAATTTACCAGCCAATCTCAGGTAATTTATGGTTCTCGTTTATTAAACAATTAAATTCTCCAAAATATCAACCGTTTTATCTTCCGCGTTTCATAATAAGCACAATGGCTAACAATATTCGTTTATTAAATAAAACGGAGAATAATAACAAAACCGCGCAATTACATTGTGCAGATCCGGCATTTATGGTCCATTAATATTAAAGTACCCGCGGGCTGGTAGATCACATTTGAACGAAGATTCGTATTGGTACTGTTGCGACCTTTTGGGACACGTTCTCCCACGTTTGTGTATTCAGGGTCGCTGACTCACGGTTGCGTTGCGACACAGGGAACACCCGGCACCCTTGGCATAACACTCCAAGAAAACATCTACTGACGCTGCTGAATGCCAACAGGTAAGGAGGGACATAGCCGCAAGCATTGTCGAACAAACGTAAAGTGTTTATTGATTCTGGACACGTTGCTTAATCGTATATTTATTCGAAGTTTTTTTTAATGACGAGGTTTTTTGTCTAATTAGGTTTTAATGCAAAAAGTAGCTGAAGATGGGTCTCTTCTCTTCAAGACCAGTGTGAATAGATGTCTTCGTCTTCGACCTTCGTGATATATCGTGACTTACCATCTGGTGAGGTTGTTGTCAAACGAAGGTAACACTATAAAAAGGTCCCTGGCCTGATGGAAAGTTATTCCACCTGAGATAAATTTTATCATAGCCCATGTGATATTCATGGCTAGCTAAACACTTTGACTGCCTACGACGCACTTAGCCTCTTTCGGCAGCGTATTTCGTATCGACGGGCCCCCCTCCTCCGGGTCGCATTGCTGAAGCTTGGCAGTGAACGCGTTATCACAGCTTGAGTATTTGTATTTTGCATAGTGTAATTGAGGAGACCATGATACTACCTGCCGAAACTACCCAATTATATCGCTGCCATCGCCGAAAAATAGCACAACAAATATCAGTGATATGAAGACTTAAAATACGTAATCAATCTGATTTTATGAGAACACGAAACGGAATGCCAACAGTTATTAATGGAACTGTCAAAACTCATTTAAAAACGACCAAATTCATTGATGAAGAAGAGAGGATTTGTGAGGGAGAATACCATGCCTCAAACACATGCACACTCACATCCTCCACCGAGGTATGACCGTAGTTGTTCTACCAACGCTAGCATGGTTGGCGTGCGTGATGGTAACCACGCTTTACGCCATCTGCAAAGCAGCAACTCGTGTAAATTGCGATTTACTGTATGAGTTGTTAGACTTTAAGCCGGGTTTCTACCACGAGTTGAGCGGACCCATTCAGGACTCCATTTAACACACAAGAGTAAATTGCATACTTGTATATCCATCAACAAATAGTCGAGCGTAAAGGACTGATTGACCAGAAAGCTTTTAAATTAACTCCGCTCACTCATCTTTCATTTCTGACTCATTACCCTTTCACTGTGGAAAGCCAGCTTTACACCTCACAAGATGAACAAAAACTACATGCATATAGCAGGCATTGTCTACAAAAAATATGGCTCATGTTACATCCTTGTCATTGACAATGTTAAGGTATCATATGAGGTAAATGTATTTGACATCACTACAAGGTTGTTTTAAGATTTTGTCTATTTAATGTGTAATAAGGCATTACACAGACATCCAGTATAAAATGTACTATCACTTGAATCTATTTATGATGATGATGCTGTCAGTAGATGACCCAGGTTATCAAATTAAATTGCCAATCTGCAGAAGCAATAAGGTCATCAAGGCCTATAAAATTGTTTTGATAAAATGATTCAATAACATTTTCTATGATAGAGCAAAATGTTATTTTACTATAAGTTTTATAGTATATAAGTTTTGTTACTAGGACCCTCACATTAGACTTTCAAATAAAACCTTTAATAGGTACAAAAATTATCAAATGACATTGATTTGATGAAAGACTTGCAAGAGACAGTGCGTTATTAATTATTATGATATTTTTACATGCATGCTTTAGTGACATTGCATTCGATTAACCCATAAAATCACTTTTTATCATATAGACGAGGCACCCCCATCTGCCCTTACTCAAGTGGAGAAATTAATGGTCATTTTTTTAAGTAAGCAGCTATGGTTAACGTAGGGGTTCAATAATGCCTTATCTAAGATGTCCAACATCTAGTATTATAAATTCACTCTGTACGGAACCTTTTTATGAACAAATGGCTGAACAGATTTTAATGAATTTGGCATGGAGGTTGTTTGTATACTGGAGAATTATTATAGTTTGAATTAAAAATTTTCAATATTCTAATAATATAAATGATATTGCATGTTTCTAATGTGCCCGTTTAGAACCACAATTATCATTTAATTTAAGCCACAAATGAAAAGAGTAAATCTAGGAAACAAATGGAGGTGTCACATATAATTGACTTGGCATTCTAATGAAAATAGTCCTTTGCTAAGTAAACTATTGTTCTAAATGCTCATTCATTTGAAAATTGCAGTGCAAATAAATGAAGAATGTTTTAGGCATTGGTCAATACATAACACATCAGTTTCTTATGCTGAGAGAGAACTACAAAACATTATCTACAGAGTACACGAAAGCCATGGTTTATAAGCCTTTTTACGTTATCGTTTAAAATAAATACATTCCTCACAACTAAGATGTATTGTGGTTTTGTGCATTTGAAACAGTTTGATCTAAGAGATAGGTTTCTGTTTACCTGCTGTGCATCCTCAAATTCATACATGTTTTTGAGGTTTTTCATTGAATGAAATCTAATCTTCAAGGGCAAAGCAGAAACATATTCATTTCAATTATTTACCATCATTTTCTTGAATTTTGTCAGTTGTAGCGGTGCTTCCTGTTTGTGTCATGCCCTTAGACAATTCGTCCATCTTGCCGTACACTGTTCGTTACATCAATCATCAAAATCACAACACTGATTACAGTAACCTCACTAAAAACATAGTTTTACATTATACACGACGCCCACTGATCAGTCTTTTTCAAATATTATTAATTTCAACCATTTTACACACATTTTCAACAAAATAACAGCACACCAATGAATGAAGTTGTCGGGAGACAATAATGTACAACCAAATATTGTACGGCACAATAATTGGTGACCAAATTTGTACAGCCTAATAATTCGTGTACATGGCTTCTGATTATCTTGGTGTACATTATAATGACGTACAATATCAGGCTGTGCCTTATTGACACGTGACGAGCTTCCAAACTCAATTTTGTACGGCTTTTATTGTACACACCAATAATTCGAAGACCATTACACGGATTATTGGGTGTACAATATCGGGACATGCATTATCAGCACGTGTTGATATTGTACACCTAATAAAACGAAGCCGCTAGAAGAGAGTAGCTGTCAAATCGATGCTGCCTTTACACCGCAGTAATGCCTCTTACACTAATTTTGGCTTTCTTATCTGGCAACACTGCACCCATGGCTGTTACGATTGAAGATCGTGCACCAGGTGGCAGCACAGCACTGGCAGCAGTGTTGCCGGTGCGGACCTTTTTGGTCTGTTTCGGACTTTTTTCTGCCTCTGCGGATCTTTTGCGGACCATGACTCTTTGCGGATCTTTTCGGACCAAAACGAAAATCCAAACGGCCTCGGTACATCGCAGAGCAAACCCCAACATTTGAAAAAAAATCAATTGGTATTTACGAAAAAAGCCAGGCAGTATGGCTCAGTAGGCGATAGCATGTCCAGTGGTGGTGGGACACATTCATTAGAGTAGAAAATTGTTCTACGTCTATGGTTACATTTTCACTTCTCTCATGTGTATTATCTTTAACTTTTCTTTCGCGGTCAATGGAATGGTGGACTTAGTGAGTTTTTGCAGTCACTTTTCGAATGTTTGAAGTTTGAATTTAAACGAGTACGTATTAGCAAGGAACTGACTGAAGACGTAGCTAGAATCACTGAGGCTTGAATGTAATTGCGTGACGTAGGGAATCAGACAGATTACAGCAAGCATAGGTAAGTAGGTTGATAGATAGGTAGCTAGTGTTTTTTAAGTAAACGGACTTGAGTTTCTGGGTTGGACGTTTTCCTTCACTCGCGCGACGACAGAGTTGGGCGCGTCGTCTGCTCTACATAGGTAAATTTATTCGAGTGTGGGACTTTTTTGAACATTTTTAGGGTTCCGTACTTCAAAAGGAAAAAGGAAACCTAATAGGATCACTTTGTTGTCTATCTGTCTGTCTGTCTGTCCGTCTGTCAAACCTCTTTTCTAAGGAACGCGTGGACATATCGACTTGAAATTAACGTCAAATTACTCAAGGCCGTAACTTCTTGAAGCCGCGATATAAATAAAAATTTTAAGTCAATGCACTCAAAAGTAACAGCAGTTTATGTCCGAATATTTTGAAATTTCCAAGGGAATCACATGCACACAAAACCTATTGGGTACTTCCCGTAGACCTAGAATCATGAAACTTGGTGAGCAGCAAGTTCTTATAGCACAAGTAAAGGGAAAAATCCGAAAACCATAAATTTGTAAATTATTAAAAAAAAAATACTTTTAATGCTCGCCATGGAACAAAACCTATAGGGTACTTCCCGTAGTAATTATGAAATTTGGCAAGAAACAAGGCCCTATAGCACATATAAAGGGAAAAATCCGAAAACAGTAAATTTGTTGTTTTTCCTCCGTAAAAAAATTTCTTGCTTTAGACCAAAACCTTATAGGGCACTTCCCGTTTACCTAGAACCATTAAATTTGGTAAGAAGCAAGATTATATAGCACAGAATATAACGAGAAATATCTGAAAACCGTAAATTCGTAATTTATTAACAAGAAAATAATAATTTTTGACTTCACCTAAATATACAGGGTACCCAGGGCCGTCTTAAACTAGGCTGGGGCCCTTGGGCACACAAGAATTCGGGGCCCTTGAGCACACAAGAATTCGCGGCCCTTTTGGAAAGTAAAAAAGCGAATTATATAACATCTTTTACTAAGTACCTATGACCATTTATTATAGGTAATCAAAATATAGTATGATATAATGTCATTAACCTCTCAAGTGGCACGCCCCGCGCCCCGCTACCGCCGTTGTGTGGCAGGTACTTCCGCAAAAATCCGCGGAAAATCCGCGGAAATGCATCACAATGCATTATTTCGCTGATTTCTTGATTATTATCTACTAACACCTCGTAACATCTATAATATATATTTGGATTCTCCATAAAATTTCCTACAAAACAGCGTGGAAACATTCTGATGTTGTATAACGTAATTAATGAGGTTGATTAAAATTAAATTATAATTGCGGAAAAATGGTAAAATTTTAATATTTAAAAAAAAACATAAAAAACTTTACCGTTTTTATGTCCAGTTTGAGTTTTATTTTAGAGATTTACCATCATATTATTACACTAAACACAAAAAAGAGCACATTTCCAAGCCATTTCATTTAAATAAATTTTAATTCAGAAAAAACGATAAAAAAAATGTCGCGTGTGTCAGATTTCAATTTTAAATATACGATTTTTTTTAAATTTCTTCTATACTTGGTTAGTTTATGGTTTTAACGTCAGCTTGACACTGTCAGTCAACTTTTAAGACATTGACATGGCTGAAAAGTTGACTCTAAGTACATAAATTCGTCGAAACAAAAAACAACAAAAAAAAATTGGTTGTCTGATAAGTCGGTTTACTGACGATAGTTGAACGTGACAACGCAGACGCATCGCTCACTCAAGTAGGAGAGAGACGGATGTCGAGCGCTCTCGCTTGCACTTCAAGCCTTATATGGAACGCCTCAGAGCGAGGTAACGCCGCATGACGTCATGTTTTTTCGTGCGTGCAGCCGGCTCTATCGAATTATAAGACGTTGTCACTTGTCACGTCAAAAAATCGGAAAATCGGCCATAATATGGTCGCAGCTTGACTTTGGAATCTCGAGTGATTGCGTGAGTGATCGCTAGATGGTGTACTTAGTAAATTAGGTAGGATGCGTTCGGAAATTATTAATTAATAATTAGTACAGTAGGAATAGGCGCAGTCATCGATATAATGGCGTACTAGGTAAATACCTTCTGTTAAGATTACTTATCTGTGAAAAAAGTGTAATGTGCCCGACAAAAATGTTTTGAGAATAAATGTGTAAGAGAAATTGTCGATCCTTCGGGGCCCCCTGAGAACGGGGGCCCTGGGCACGGGCCCCGTGTGCCCTTATGGTAAAGACGGTATTGAGGGTACCTACTTCATGTTGACCTAGAATCATGATATTTGGCAAGAAACAAGGTGTTACAATTAAACGGAACCCTTAGCGTGCGAGTCCGACTCGCACTTGACGTTTTATTTTATCTCAGTCTTTCAACCTTTGTAAAGTATAAGCAAGGTTTTCTGAAGTTCATCAAGATGAAGCAACATAAAGTACAATTCATACGGAAGACTTAATATCCCCATTACGACAAGTAATTAAAAAAAAATCAAAACAAAATTTTCAAAACGGATCTTTTTGTCATATTTCGCACCATTCTGGCGTTCGGATCGGAGCTTTTTCATTTTGACTGCCGGCAACACGGACTGGCAGTCAAGTTTCAAGTGTTTTATTGCTTTGCTTTGCTTTCATGTTGTACAAAAATCATAATGAATTGAATAGATTACAGCTACCAACACGTCATGAGCCCGGGTCAGTGCTTCTATCATCGATCGTTACCGTCAGGGCTCCGCCCTGGTAAACATGTGTACCTACAGCATTGTGTGCTGTGCAGTGTCATGACAATGTGAAAGAGTAAATGGGAGGCCAATAGGTACTGGTTGGTCTTCAGGAAACGCGATCATAAATGGCTAGTATAATCTAAATTAGTTTTCTAGTGTTGTGCCTAACCTAGCCTCTTAAAGTATTATTTATCTAATTGAAGTACTTAGCTACTACTAATAATTAAAATAGTACCTACCTACACACAGCCTTTGACATAACCTTTTCTGAAGAAAGTTTATTCATAGAGGCTCCGGCCAAACTCAAGTTAAAATACTGTTGTGAATCAGAATCCCCTGATCATTAAGTATACAATATACTTTGAAAAGTTTCAGTTTCAAAGTAACCTATTATTTTCTTGGATAGGGCCTACAAATTGCGTGTTCTTGTAAACTTCAAGCTATTGATATTAAAAATTTCAATAACGAATTTCGCATCTTCTATTTCAGAGGCAAACAAGAAACATGTTGCCAACCAACGACAAAAAATCATTTTGCCAAAGAAGAAGAAAGAAGTCAGTCATCTTTTATCTAAAAAGGAAGGGTAATCATTTTGTATCTAGTTTGTATAATGATTCATCGAATTGTTCAATACCACGAAGGTAAAAATATGGGGATGACATTGTTTATTATCTTCTTAAAGCAGTATACAATAAATAAATGCTGATCCATTCCTTGAAACCTCATCAGCCATATAAATAATATACCTCATCATCATCAATGGCCTTTACATCCACGAAGGATGGTTTATGTAGTGTTCAATTTTGACGTGACAATGTCTTATAAATTGGTTTGCCGGGTGACACTTCAAGAAACTGCGTTACGCGTTACGCTCCGCTCACGTTATGCGCTCACAATGAGAGCAAGTGAGAGGCACGCGTCCCTTCCACTCGGGCATGGTTAGCCCGCCTAAGAGCGAGAGAGACGTTCGTTGTCACGTAAAACTTTCGCCCGTATACCGACTTTACAGGCAACCAATTTTTTTTTAATATACCTAATTACTTTTTTTTTTATCTAACCTATTTTGTCCCACTGCTGGGCAAAGACCTAATTACTTATAAATAAATAATTAATGCTGGACAATTCACACAGCACTATCTAGACCCAAGCTAAGCAGAGCTTGTGTTATGGGTACTAACTGATATACATAATACAATACACTACATAGATAGATATTTTTTATTATACATACCTCTGAACAAATATCTGCAGATCGTACAAACATTTGTCCCGAGGCAGGAATCGAACCCACAACCTCCTGCGTCGTAGGCGGACCTTTGCCCGGTGCACCACAGAGGTCGTCAAAGTATAGTTATAGTTATCTCATCCTCATAAAGTTTAATAATTAGTTGTTAGTATAGTAGTAGAAAACTTATCTGAACATCCTCTACACTAAAACCTTATTATTTTTTCATATTTTATTCCATGTTTCAGCAGGGCCATTGTAGAAAAAAGTGCAGTACCATGTTAATTCCTGTGGAAATTCAAAGAAGTAATGAAAAACCAGGATAATACATCTACACAAAATGGAAACTGTTATCAACACAATATCGCACCTCCGCTAAATTAGTGTTACAACTTGAAAAAGTCGAATTTTTAGTTAAATATACAGAAAGACTTGAAATTTTAAGGACTTTCTTCCAAAAAATCGTTATAATTGTAACTACAATAATCTCCGCGTGGTGGAGTTGTAACGCTACACCATTAGGATATTTTGGCGCCTCCGTGTTCTCAATTAGTGTACCAATTCATGTTGTGAAAGGTGGACGTGATGATAATGATATTTTTTTACATATTTTTTTCTATTAAAGAGTTACAAGAACACTTATTACGGTTCAGTTGAAAAATTTTGCGACTTAATAGGTCTTTTTTAGGCAATAAAGTGTTATATTTTAAATTGTATCAATGCTTTAGATGTTTTTGCTAATAGAATTACAAGATCAAGTGTTCCATTTCATATTATAATACTATTTGACAAAAACTAATAATTGTTTCGGCAAAATATTTAAATTTGTAATAGTGCATTATAACGAAGTGTTTAATTTTTTGTTAAAAAACTAGGTATATTATTATTGTATTTTTAAGCAATTAGGTATGTGGATTTAGGGTGAAGACAGATACTAAAATGTATCTAAAATCTGATACGAAAATGAATCCAAATCGCCAGGTAAGAAGACACCGATTAATTATTTTTTTTATAAAGTGTTAGGTTGATTTTAAAAACAATGATAACCTACATACTTAATTGCGTTGTTGTTGCATTCTCAAGCGAGCGATTTCAAGAAAACCTTACAGTCGCACGTCAGCTTCAATATCAAATAAACAAAGGTTTTAATTTTAACTTACTTTGTTATTTATTCAATGATGCGTATGGTAAATAGTTCATTTTTACAGATACCAATACAAGCGGACTGTCCAAGAGTTACAAACCTACTGATGGTTCTTCTACCAAGTGTTCTTCAGAATCCTCAGATACTGAAAGTTCATCTTCATCCGACTCCTCCTTCCTCCAGCTCTTCTTTTATTGAGAATAATGATGACTCTGTTAAAGATCCTAATTATGAAATTGGACGACGTCCTCCCATCCCTGAAGATTTCGACGATGAAGACAACATCAGTGGCCTTATGAATTTAGAAGCTCGCTCAATGTATATTGCGTATTTACTTACCCTAAACTGAATTCAAAAACTCGCAAATTTTTGGTAACTGGACACACGCAGAATAAAGGCGATTCAGTTCGCTCTCTTACCTATTGAAAAATTCATAAAAGGAAGGAGTCAGCCCTCCCTGTATGCGCAAATAATACAAAAAACCGGAGATCCGTACTCTGTAGTTTTTTCAAGGATGCGAAGACTGTGAATGAAAGCTCATTCACAATCTTCGCATCCTTGAAAAAATTACACTCAGATATGCGTTTGAGCATGGGTGACATGAAAATAAAAAGATATTAAAGTTGTGAAATTCATGAAAGAAACACCTAGTGGTTTCTTTTATAAAAACTCGTATGAAAATAAACTATTTTCAAAAGCAAAAAACTGGCACAAACAATCTAACGTTCTACCCGAACTAAAACCTGCCTATAAAAGTCAGCTGCCTCTAAGCAAACGCAAGAAAGCCGATTTAATGAGATTAGTGCTAAGTAATCATGTGCCACATGTCCACACACAATTTTTTAATCAATTGCAAGGAGATTAACCGTACTTAAACCGGACGTATCTGTGATTGTCAATTTTAAGCGTGTTTCAGTTCCTATGTAGCAATTAATGCTTTATAAGCACTTACACAGGAAAAAATACAGATTTTTAACACCCATACGGTGCCACTACACGCCATCGAGCTGGTAGTTTAATTAAAAGTGATAACAAGCTGAAACTTAACGTAAGACTAACGTTTCGTGTACTAAGTGGCACTGATCAATGATAGGTACGTAAAAAAATTATGACTTGAATAGTTTTTTAGTTTTCTATGGTCAGATTTTGATTATATTTTTGTTACAGTATTTTTTTTTGTAAGTTGAGAACGGAATAAAGATATTTCACTGAAATAACAAGCCAGAATCTGATTATTTTCCATGAAAATAAACATCATTACAATTAAAAACAGTTATTTTATTTCATAAATATGCAAATAGCTATCTAAATTAGTGTTACAAATAGGAATTTTCAGGCTTTCTTTCAGGAAAATAGATAAACTGAATATGCAATTTGATAGTGTTTATTTTGAGCTTTCCAAATATATATAGTTTGTTACATAATTTAAATTAAACTACATAGTTATAGACAATTTATCAAATCTGTGAGTTTGTTTTCGCCCTCCTGAAAATTAAGGTTTTTCAAGTTGTAACACTAATTTAGCGGAGGTGCGATATGTTCCCACACATAATGCTGTTAAAGCTTTCCATGCTAATTGAAATCTTACCAAGGCACACATCATAAAGCCCTGCCAAAGATTGATGAAGAGGAATATTATGTTATTTTTCAAATAATTTCAACAGACAAAAATAAATGGAAGCGAATAAAATGTCATGCCAACCCCACCTAGAGTGTGATAAGGGCAGCGCAGAAGCAGATGAGATTAAATCACCCACTCAGTCATTAGGACCCAAACGGAACCAAATGATATTGTTTACACAATCCTCAAAAACAATTGATGATGATGGGCGGGACAAACAATACAAGAAACAGAGAAAAGGTCTAAGTTTATTCTGCATCTTTAAAGTCAGGCTGGGCCTGGTTATCAAGACAAACATGGAAACGGCCTTTGTCATAAGATCAACAAAAGACATAGGTACACAACTCATAAATTTTAAAAGGGAACTATATTATTGTATGTATTAAGGTTTAAAAACGTGGATAATTTGTTGACGATTCATATTTTATATTTTAATAAAGACATCATCTTATCAAGCTTCTAATTTTATTACTATTACTTTTAATTTTTATTACTACTAATTCAACCCTAGACTTCGCATGTAATAATTGGGGATAAAAAGTAGCTTTTATGTCAATCTAATTATAGAATCTTTGGAAAATTTAATCTGAATAAGTTCAGTAGTTCATGAAGAGATATCATTACCTAAACATTCAACTTTTGCTTTTATAATATTAAGGTATCTCTATTAGTGAGTGCCTATTATTAGCTTTCTATATTTATTTAAATTTCTTTTGTAATTAGATAAGCTGATGGCAATCCAAATTAGATAAATAAAAAGATGTAAGGTCTGGGTCATTTAGGTCTCCAGGACTGTCTTATTGAATGTGTGAAGGTATTTCTGTAGGTCTAATCCAGTCATTTGGATCTAAATATGAGGTTACCTGGAATGTTCACCGGGAGTTTTGAAAGTAGGTACCGACCTTATTTTATAGATTTCGGACACAGAGACAATAAATTCACACACCTGCAAAAGAAGCACAGGCGGATGCTGGATGGGGCAAGCTGAATACCGGGCGACAGAGAGATGGAACATCCTTCTTTTTTTGAGTCGGTTAAAACCTACTACGAATAATTCCTTAAGGCGAATAGTTGGGTATAATTACGTTATACAAAGGAATTATCAAACAATCGGACCGCGCGTAGACGATATCTATCATAAGCTTTTTTTAAATGTATCTTGAATAGTTTTGTACTGTATTATTTAGGCAGATACTTGTTTCAAGAGTTTAGTTCCTATTGGTGGCCACCAAGCTCTCCAAACAAGGTTTTTGATTGAATAACACAAAACAAAACTATTACAGATACATTAAATAAAAGCTTGTGATAGGTATCGTCTACGAGCGGTCCGATTTTTTGATAATTCCTTTGTATAACTTAATGATTTAATTAAATATGTAGCGGCGCCACTATCACCCCTACTAATCGCCTTAATTTTACACTGTTGTTGTTAAATTACAAATACTACCAATTGCGGGAATATAGTTTGATGGGACCATCTCGGGATTATTTTTAACTAGACGATCGCCTCGCGGTTTCACCCGCGTAGTTCCCGTTCCCATGGGAAATCCGGGATAATATTTATAAAGGGTGTCTCAGCGCCGATTTTAAACTTTAAATAATTATAAAAAAAAAACAAATTGTATTAGAAATGTTATAATTGTTGTAAATTATAGTGTAATGTTGCGGATTTTATGTACGAAATATTACACCGTCAAGATGTCTTCCCTCACGGCGAATGCACTCTTCAAAGCGGACAAGCGAATTCGCAGAGACACGCCGTAAAACGTCAACTGATATGGCTCGCACTTCTGTAGTTATTTTGGCCTTTAACTGCTCCAAACTCGTAAGAGGGGTATCATATACTCTTCCTTTGAGATAACCCCATAAAAAAAAGTCAGCTGGGGTTAAGTCAGGAGATCTAGGTGGCCACAATACGTCTCCAAAGCGGCTAATGATTTTACGAGGAAAAAAAGCTTTTAGTGTGTCCATGGAGACCCTAGCAGTGTGGGCTGTGGCCCCATCTTGCTGAAACCACACATTTGACTTGTTAATAGCCCCATCTTGCAGCTGAGGTACAAAAAAATTATTGATCATGTTAATATACCGCTCGCTCGTCACTGTAACCGCTACACCTCGGTCATTCTCAAAGAAAAATGGGCCGATGATTTTCGTCGCCGATATTGCACACCATACAGTAACTTTCGGGCTGTGTAATGCTTTCTGATGTTTTTCTTTTGGGTTGCTTGATGACCAGTAACGGCAATTTTGACGATTTACGTAGCCTTCGAGGTGAAAATGTGACTCATCACTAAAGTAAACATTGTCGATCACATTTTCCTCTGAAAAAAATTCTAACATCTTCTGACAGTGAATTTTTCGCTTGTTGTAGTCTTCCGGTTTGATTTTTTGAACTATTTGGATTTTGTATGGATGTAATTTTAAGTCTAAAGCCAAAATTCGTTGAAGACTTGAACGGTGAAGGCTCAAAGAGGCAGCATGTTTCCTGACTGATCGTCGTGGATGCTCCGCGAGCGATCGCAGCGGCGACGCGGTCGATGTTTTCAATCGATCGCACAGGTCTATCTCGAGGGCGAATTGAATGGTTAAGCAAACATCCCGTTGCTCTAAACTTTTCTACCCACGACTTAATTAATTGAATACTCGGGGCGTCACTTATACGGCGGATTTCAAAGCGATTACAAAACTTGCGCTGTGCTTCACTCAACGAAAACTCATTGCAAAAGTAAGCCTCTACTGCGTACGCGCGATGCGCGCCAGACCACTGCGACATGGCGACTAACAAATCCGCACTTGTTACCAACCGAACGCTACCACTCCCCTCCCGCTAGCCCCGCAAACTTCTGAGAAATTCGTGTTTAAAGTTTAAAATCGGCGCTGAGACACTTTATTATATAGCCTATTTCACTCCCTGAAAAGAAAGCTTCCTAACGGTGAAAGAATTTTCCAAATCAGTCCAGTAGTTTCGGAGCCTATTCAATGCAAACAATCAAATATTTCCTCGTTGTAATATTAGTATGTACTTACTTAAAGATAATGCCTGCATGCAATACCTAGCGAAAGCACCAGCAGAGAAATCGGCGAACGTAGGTACAACAGACTTTAAAAAATAACCTACATTTTACCTAGGTACTAATCCCCGATATATGTACCTAGATACATATACATCATTGATCCATAAAGTGGGTAGGTACCTAATCTGTAACAACCTCGGGACAAAATATAAACAACGTGTCCCGAGGCGGGAATCGAGCCCGAAACCATCTACGTCGCAGGCGGACCTTTTCCCGATGCTGTGCCGATGCGTGATGCATCGGGCAAATGTCGTCGTTCGAATCGTTTGTCAATTATGTACCTATGTAGGTACATAATAATGTATCAACATAAACTTATCTAAACAATGCCTCATCAGCAATGAATTGAATATAATTAAGGTAGGTACCATCAGCAAAATATCTACCTATCCAGTTTGAAACTCTTTTGCTTTGCGTTGGTTTTGGGTAACACGTTACGCCTTCTTATGTTGTTTGTCTATTTTTCTATTGTTCTATAACTTTTTGTAGTTGGTTTATTGTTGCTAACGGTAATTTAACGGTAACCTTTAGATCTCGGATTATTATCTTAGAACAACAGAACACATGTCCACACTCAATACAAAAAAGTCAAGTTCTGGGGTTCTTGGTAATTCATATTACATAATTATGTATTAAGTAATATGAAATTGAATTAAAAATCTAAATAGGTATCCTAAGTTATGAAAAAGTCATAAAGTAGTGTATTATAGTATTAGTAATTCGTGGTATTTTACCCACTTTTTTTCGCATTATAAAATGAATCGTAGATAAAGATAATTTATTTGCTTGAACATAGTGTAGTTTACACAGATGTTAATAATATTTTAGTTTCAAATAACTTCTACTAACATTACCATACAAAAGTGGGTCTGGTCAGGTAACCCACGAAATACGAAGCTCCCATTGGTGTTTAAAAACAAAAGAAATCCAACAAGCCGGGGGTGGCAACCGGTCACGTCGTAGAAAAATCATCCTTGTGGTGTCTAGGTGGATCTTTTGCTGATTGTACCTATCAGGTAAGTATGTTATGTGTACCTACACAATATCAGTACGAAATACGAAATGAACTAACATTAGGTACCTACCTAGATAAGGAACATAATCTTACCGACCCGACCTATTCAGTGCTGTTGGTACCTAGGTACATTGTGGCAAATAGGTTAGTACCTTTATGGCCACAGACCCTAGCCCTAGCCACGGTAATATCCCTAGCATCCCTAGCATGGTACCTAAGTAATTATAATACCTAAGTAGGTTAGGTACCTAGAAGCCAAACTGTTTAGCATTATTTTGGCAGGTACTAACCTAAACTTATGTAGGTAGGTTAGGTACCTAGATTCTAGATAAAGTTCATCAAAACAATCGTTTACTTTTATAATATACTCTTAGGTTGCGGGTTCGATTCCCGCCTCAGGAAAAGTATTTGTACCTACGATCTACATAAGTACCTACCCATAAAAAAGCTCTGTTCGCATTGGAGTTTGGCTAGTTAAGTAGATGATTAAATGCAATCTATTTACCTACTAGGTATTACTAATACATAAATGTATGTTTACATAGGTACTTGAATTGAAACTACCTACACTAGAAATTCGGCGGTATAGTGAGGTAGGTAGGTAGGTATTTCGGGATAGGTAAAATGAAAAAGTTTGACATAATTATGAGCATTGAAAATAATTATTTTTTAACATTATGAAAGTAAAAGAATAAAGTAAATCTAGGTAGGCAGGTACCTACTAAAAATATATTTTTGGAACGTAGTTCCCTAACGCGCGTTGTGAAAGGGGGCTACCTAGACGGAAAAAATTGTAACGAAAATTGGAGCGACACTTTTTGCCACAGCTCAAGCTAGGCAGGTACTTTATAATCTATGTTAGGTACTTCCTTACCAACCTACTCCACCTAGGCAGTAGGCACATTAAATAGGTAACTAGTACAGTACGTCGACTCCCTAGGTACCTACCTACCTATCTATTTATAAATTACGTAGGTAGGTACCTTGTAAGCGTACCTACCTAAGCGTTGTACCTACGTAGGTAAGTTTTAGTGGTACCTACCTAACTAACTATAACTACCTACCTATTCGCTCTAGGATAGCCTAATAAAAATGAAATAAAATAATGGCATGTACAGTTACTGTACTGTAGGGGTCAATAGTGTGACCTAGTTTATTATATTACCTACGGCATAATTACTACAGAAAAATAAATTTGTCGCTAGACTAGGTACCTAGGTACCTACTTTCCGTGTGCAAGGGTTTCTAAAGACATTGTCTTGCACACGGAAAAAGGAAGAACAGGGGAAAACATCTTCATAGGGGTTCAAATTCAAACATCGAGTGGATGGAGTAGGTACCTACCTAGCTAGTCTCGCTCTCGACAAATTAATGTTTCCGTAGTTACTTATGCCGTAGGTATCTAGTATTGTTCAAATTTAGAATGTAAAATGAATGATAGTAGGTACCTAGGAGAAAAATCTTCAAAATGGAGGTGTTTCGTACCCGATACACATACAGATACATCGATAAGTACCTACCTAAGATCCGACTTTTGTTGTGTTTTGTAGTAAAATGTAAAGTACTAGCTTCTGCCCGCGGCTTCGCACGCGTTATTTCTACGGAAACGTTCAAAGGTAATTTCTATCCCATGGGAACTGATTTATGGGATAAAAAGTCTAGCCTATGTTTGATTCCAGGCATAGAGCTACACCGGTGCAAAATTTCAGCTCAATCTGTTCAGTAGTTTTGGCGTGAAGACGTAACAAACATCCATCCATCCAAACTTTCGCATTTTTATTATTAGTCTGAGTTTATTTCAATTCATAAATTATTTAAAAGAACGCTTAGTCAAAATCAATCATAGGTATGCAATTAAGATAAAGTTGATTTTGAATTGATTCTACCTATTCTTCGCTACTCAATTTGTGATGTAGTCAAGTCGGATGTTGATTTTATCGATTGATATCGATACAGGAAATTAAAAATATTTATTTAGTTCTAGTTTCTGCCCGCTGCTTGGCACGCGTTGTTTCTGTGGAAATGTTTTTTATCCCATGGGAACTGATTTATGAGATAAAAAGTATCTTCGATTCCAGGATTAAAATTGGCTGTACCCGCTGTACCTAGTCATAATTTTAGCTCGATCCTTTCAGTGGTTTCGGCATCAAGCAAGAGATAATAAACCTCCATCTAGGTATCTATCCATCCATCCATCTTGACAACATCTGTGGCGCAGCGGGCGAAGGTCCGCCTGCGACGCAGGAGGTTGCGGGTTCGATTCCCGCCTCCGGAAAAATGTTTGTACGAATTGCAGATATTTGCTCAGGGTGTTCTGGATGTTTTCTATTTAAAACAAAAATCTATCTAGGTTGGTATGTAGTGTATTGTATTAAGTACCTATTATCAGTAATCTAGTACCTATACCTACCCATAACACAAGCTCTGCTTAGCTCAGGGCTAGATAATGGTACCTATGTGGATTGTCCAGCGCTATTATTTATTACGGGGACGCTTCCGACTGGTATTGATATGGATCAGTTGAGCTACCTGTAGACTGTTTGCAACAGTCTGCAGGTAGCTCAATTGTTTCAATTGCAAAAACTTACTAGTATAATTTTCTTTGTGAATAAAGGCATTTATTTATTTATCTAAACATCCTAACTTGCGCATTTATAATATTAATATGATTTACATTACAAGTCACTAAATAGACATCAATTAGGTCCTCTCAACTTCATTTAAAATATTTATTGATGGTTTAAAATTTACTTACTTACTGCTGTTTGTATACCAAATAAATTAATAGGTAAACTCCCAACAAGGTTCATTTATGCAAATTGAACAAAATATCGAGTAGGTATAAATCGATATCGATAATGTAGTTCAATGTGTTACCGGGTTCAGCTGTGGTTCAGCCTTGGTCGAATAGCAGTCGATGGTCAACCTATCATAAAAATCTGTCAGGCAGGGGTTTTTTAAATTTTGTTCTTGTTTGTTTCGTTTAACAAGCTGAAATGGCAGTGGGCCGGCCATATCTCGCGAAGAACCGACAATCGCTGGGGTAAACATGTTCTTGATTGGATGCCGCGACTTGGCAAACGTAACGTAGGACGCAAGGTGGGATGACGACCTGCGAAAGACTGCAAGCAGATGCTGGATGTGGCAAGCTGAAGACAGGGCGCTATGGCCAGAGAAGCTATAGTGCTCATTAGGGGAGGCCTCTGTCCAGCAGTGGACTAATAAGTATAGGCTGATGATGATGATGATAAGATGAATGCATTATACTTATGATTTAGTAAAGTACTGGTAGATTATGAATAAATAAATAATGCTGGACAAGCAATAAGTACCTAATTAGATACCTACCTAGGTACCTACCTACTGGTTTAAATTTGTGGTAGGTAGGTACCTAATTTTGTTGCCATTGCCCTTTCACTTTTCTTTCTAATTCCGTGGTCTTTCAGCCAGCATTCGTGGTGCTTACGACCTTTTTAAAATTTAAATACCTAGATAAAATTTAAGGATATCAATAATGCTATTCTCTCATTCGGGCGCTAGAATTGTTGCACGCTGCTGGCGCAGCAGCTTATAGGTGCGAAATGTAGGTAGGATCAATGATGTAAATAGGTAGGTGTAGGTGGGTGGATAAGTAGGTATATAAATTGTATACTAATCTACGTGAATCTACCTATTTGAAATGGAAAAACATTAGGTTATTTTATTTCACTCAAATTTCACTGCCGCGGTGTTGCCGCTTTGCCAATTACACGAACGAGACAAGACGTAGTGCGTTGCGTTCATGGGTGACAGAGAGAACGAGATAATGGCGTGCGGTGTTGTCGGTTTGAACGAAGCTAGGGGAGGTTGGGGTAATATGAGGCTGATCTATTACTCGAATATCGCATCGGGGCCTTCCTACAATATTATTTTTTACCAATGCTATCCAATATTTTTTAAAGTAGGTAAATATACAGATTTTAACATTTGACTTTCAACAACTAGGTACTTCTATTTTGTTTTAGATTTCTTAAAGACGAATTAATCATAGAGAAATGAAGAAATGCAAGTACAAGCAAGTCGTGAGAACCCAAAGACGAGACGATGAATGGATGCCAACGACTTACTCAACAATTCCGTTCAGTAATTTTGCCGTGAAGAAGTAACAAACATCCAACTATTCATCCAAACTTTCGCATTTATAATAAACTACTTTATTCTCATGGCTTCGCACGCGTTGTTTCAATGGAAACGTTTAAACGTGATTTATATGCTATGGGAACTATTTACTAGAAAGAAAGTAGCCTGTTTGATTCCAGGATTTAAATTACCTGTACATATGCAACATTTCAACCCGATCTTTTCATAGGTTTTGGCGTGAGGAGATAGGTAACAAACAAACATCCATCCATCCATCCAAACTTTTGCAATTATAATATTAGCGTGATAACGAGATTATTATTATGATTATTAGTAATTACTCAATAAAGTTAAGTTAGAGTATTTTTTTGTTATTTTATTAATGTGATTACAAAAATTTTATACCTATACTAAGTACTTAATACTATAGTTTGTCAATAAACATTTGTAGTTATAAATTTATTGTTAATTTTCTAAGTGCTGCTTCGTTGCCCGTTCTCCCCCAGTTCGCCGATCCAGTCAGCCGATTATGCTAGGCTGTCATTGGCCGTCAGCCCGCGCTGGCTGCTAATGTAAATTGAGAACAGATGTTCATCTCTTTTTGACAACGGGCTCCTATAATATATCTCTGTGATCTCATAACATAACCTACTCAGTCACGGTAATATTATTATAGGATAATATTGCCGTGACTCAGAGGTGCAAATAAATAAAGTTCCATAGGTCCTATGTACAAAGGTAGCTAAAGTAAAATAGGTATCGCCATGTTTTTCTTTCTTTCGAAAAAATTTGTTAAATCACAGTAAGTAGGCATAGGTAGATAAGTACTTTATACTGTATCCTACCCACCTGCCTGCCTATAAATGTCTTAGTTTGGCACCAAGAAGTCTGATGATTGATACCTATTGGGTGTTTTCTAATAAAAAGTATTAAAAATTACTACAAATAGGTAGGTACCTACAAATTTATTTATTTTTAAAGTTGTCAGGTAGGACCTAGGTATAGTATGGTGGAAGTACCTAGGTAGGTACTCTTATTTCCGCATTTGAACTTGTTGACACAATAGATAAATACCTAGGTAGGTAAGGTACCTAGTATTTAGGTATCTATTGTGTCGTTGAACTCGAGTTGGTCCATTGTGCGTTCCGTTAGCTAGCATAACTACCTAGGTAGTCTTAATCCGTCCAGAAGCACAGAATCTTCCTGGGGTCTTCACAGGCTACGCGGAGTGACCTCGGCGAGTTTAGGATTTGTTCGTTGTGCTGTTACTCCCTAGCATTCCAGGACTACCTAGTACCTACGTGCGCAGCTGATTCGTCGTTGCTAATGCGTCATAGGTACACCCTCTGCGGGAGAGGGCAGTCTGTCGCTCTGATGGTGAATAAGTGTTTGTTCAGTGGGATAGTGTCCTGTTATCCTACCAGGATACGCAGTAATGTAGAGTTATACCTCCTCGTAGGTAAAAAAAGGTAGGTAAGTACCTAATGTAGGTAGGTACCTAATTAGGTAGGTACCTATACATCGCAGCTGTGATCTTGGGCTGCGATAATTTCCTACAAAAATGTGTCTAGGTAGGTATACTAATATTATAATGAGGAAAGATTTGATTGTTTGTTTGTTTCTATTGAATAGGCTCCGAAACTACTGGACCGATTTGAAAAATTATTTCACCGTTAGGAACATTTAGGAAGCTTACTTTTCAGGGAGTGACATAGACTATATTTTATCCAAAAATTCCCACGGGAACGGGAACGATACGCGGGTGAAACCGCGAGGCGATCGTCTAGCTTAGCTACTAGACTCTAGTACTTTATAAAGTAACTAAATTAAACTCGAATTTTAACTATATAGATGTCGCCACTTAGTGGATTTGAAGTCGGTTTAAAGTTTTAGAACACGCCAAGTTATTTGCAAAGGATGGTACATAGGTACTACATAGGTACCTACCGACTAATAGCCTGGCCACACGCTCTGACTTGCGAAGTCAAGTTTGTGCAGTTATGATTATGATTTATGACTGAGCAAAAATACTGCGCCGGTACAGTGGCGTGCAAGTAAGCTCGTGAAAACTAGACTGCACAAACCTCATGTCATGCCATTCGTCTATAGGTCGATATACCGAACTGTCAGTACGGAGCATGAATCTTTACAGTAAACTGGATCGTGCACGAACATATTTCATTCATTTAAAAGTACCATGTGACATAATGTTTTTAAGGCTCATTTTTTCTTGTGACATCTCACAGTAAAAAGACGAGCTGGCTGAGTGAGAGGGCTTGAACTACTACTCTCAAGCCCTCTCACTCGGCTCGTTTTTCATTTATGTTATGATTTCACTTCGCCTTGTTATTGAAATTCACAAGGAGAATATTTCGACTTCTATTACGTAGGTACCTGTTTCGGTTCATGTTATTATTATACAGTACAGCCCTCTGACAACGGAGGCTTAATAATAAGTGGCAGAGAATCCTACTTTCCTACTATCGTACCTATTCTACCAATTTTATTAATGCGAAAGTTTGTGTGAATGATTGTTGCCACGTATCTCCGTAACTACTTAAACTAAACTAACCGATTTAGATGAAATTAGGTACGTTTCTAGTAAAGGCTCTTTTTCAGGCCTATTTTCAAACCTTTCTAACCTCTGAGGGAATTGAAAAGGGTGATAAAGTTACTATACAAAATTATTACTCCTAAGTTGAATTCACTCGAAACTCGATATAAAGAAACTATACATAAATAAATAATTAATCACGTATTTTTTTTTTTGACCAAATTGACCATGTGTTCAAAAAAACTTGAGAGGTGTCAAGGGACACCCGGATGGAACGAAGTTTCTTTCGATTAATAGTGGGCGTGGGAGTCACAGCACGGCTTGCTTCGCTCGCCGTGCTGTTCCCCTATACTAGACACATGCCCCCCGTCATCAAATAAGAATCCTCACCCTCTTGTTAGTCGAAAACGATACCCATATCAGATGTTTGGTGGGGGAGGGGGTTCCGGGGGGCACGCGGGGGTCACGCAATCCGATACACGCCTGCTGTCATCAAATTCGTAATCCTTACCCCCATGTTAGTCGAAAACGATACCCTTATCAGATTTTTGATGGGGGAGGGGCTTCAGGGGGGGCTGGCGGCACGGGGGTCACAGCACGGCTCGCTTCACTCGCCGTGCTGTTCCGCCTTTGTCGCATTGCGGCTCGCTGCGCTCGCCGCAATGCTCCCCCTGGGGTCAGGGGAGGGGGTTCCGGGGGGACACGCGGGGGTCACGCAATCCGACACACGCCTGCCGTCATCAAATTCGTAATCTAAGGAAGAAGAAAGGTTGTGGTAGTGTGTCATGTCAACCTATGTTAGGTCTCTGCCACACATTTTGAAACTAAAAGCGCCATCTTTTCAGTCTGGTCGAACTTACTTTTGACACTACGAAAACGTCTCATTCATAAAATATATTTTTAATGGCAACTTTTGTATGAAAATGTTTGAACTGGAACAGTACAAAAGAAGCATGACTGCCTTCATATCGACCAATGAGGAGAGAGATTCTCGGCCAATGGGAAGCAAGGTCGTTACGAAAATTGGCTCTGGAAGCTCGTCACGTGTCAATAATGCGCAAACCGATATTGCACGGCCAAATAATGTACACCTTGATAATCCGTGTCAGGGCTTTCGATTATAGGAGTGTACAATTACGGGTAGTACATTTATGGTTGTGCATTATTGACACGTGACAAGCTTACACAGGCTGATATTGCACGTCGAGATATTGTACACCCGGATAATTGAAACCGTTTTGACACGGATTATTGGGGTGTGCATTATAGTGCCGTACAATAAATTGTCGTGCATTATAGTGACCCAAGTTGTCAAGCGATCATCCATCCATAGACAGACGTTACAGACAATAGACAAGACAATATGAAGAAGCATAGACAATTAATTACACAGTTTGTTTTTGGCGTGATCGCGTATAAAAGGTCAGCATACACCACGTTAGTGCACTAGATGGGTCTAACTAAAGTCTCGCTCAGTTTTAGGCATGGAAGATTTCACGCATCACTGGTTATATCACTAGTGACAACATAAATCACGTGCCACACCAGTTACATGCATCGAAACCGTGAGTTACTTATAACGCGAGCGTGATTTTTCACGCGGGCTAAGCTACATTACAATTCGCAGAATTCTATCGTGCGAGAGAGACAAAGCTACAGCATGCGACTGTAGCGACACCGTGCCACTAGCGAGAAGAGATAATTCGTTTAAGTGAAATTGCATCTTATTCTCAACACCATTAGGCTTTAATTTATCTGGAGTATTTTTAAAACTTGCTTACTGCTTAGATTAATAACGCTCCGTTACAAAAACTTCATATGAAAATGAGTCTTATTTTAAAGACGTTAAGGTGCTCATTTAATGTAGGTACATGTTGGTACTTGAAATTTATAATACCAGTGATATCACGTTGTGAGAGTTTCACTTCATTTCACTCACTTGTAATCTTTACCTACTTGTTGCTGCTGCACGTGCATGCCGCGTTTTGAGTCGCGTGTAATTAAGCTAAGCTCACCTGAGATTGTCTGTTAATACAGAAATAAAGTTGTCGTCCTAGTGTTTTGTAATTAAGTACTTAAACATTGACAGTCCCAAGCCTGTCGAAGTATGAGGGAAAGTTCATTGAAAAAAACACGTTTTATTGTCAAAAAAAAACATCGCCGATTAGCTAAGCGATAAGTTCTGTATCATATCACTATCACTGCAACATGTAACAGGCGGAATGCACCCACTGTGATAATAATCATCACTAATGAAATATTATTTCATTAGTGTTGTGTTAGTGTTAGCATGTTGCAGTGATAGTGATATGATAAATCACGGTCGTTATATTATAACGACCGTGATTTATCACCCGTGATATAACCGTGACAGAAAAAAATAACTTCGCGACGTGATAGTGAAATAAAAGTAGCTATAACTAGAGATGGGCGTTGTCGTTGAATTTCGTAATGAAAAAATCCAAACAAACGACAAGAATAACGAGGTTACGAAACTTGCTGGAAGTGACATGAGCGTTTTAGACGGGTAGGTCCTAAATTACGGAATTTGAACAAATAAAAATAATTCAATATCTAACTTGGTTCCTAGTAGTAGGGTAAATCTAAAATACCATAATACTTATATTTTAACGAGGCATTTGATAAAAAAATTAGATATCGTATTTTTTTAAATAATAAATAACATTGGTACATGGTTCATGCCATATCTAGTTAGATATAATAAAACGTTCAGTTCTATGTTCTAGCATCCTCTCCTCTCGCTCACACACACGCAGGCATGCGGGCGGTGAGGTATGGATGGATGTTCGTTGCTTAGGTTTGGCAATCGGCATTACTCGGCTGACATCGTTGTTCGCCATCCGATGCCGCGCCACTAACCTCCCCGCTCTTCCGATGTCGGTGTGACGATCGTTTGTTGTCGGTGGCGATCGGCATTACTCGGTTCGACATCTCGTTGTCGCAGGCATCCGTTGTTCACCTATTCGCCATCCGATGGGAACAACGTACACTGACATCGTTGGTCAACAACGATGTTAATAAAAACGACCACCTATAGCTATAACTTCCATGCCTACTCAGTTTGCATAATGAGTGTAGACAGAGATACTTTATTTCGAACCAAAAAGACCATTTTAGCTCTCTTACAGACAAGTACACGCTTCAATAAAATTGTTTGCGTTGAAGCTAGAATGTAACAGATGGCTTGGCGGCAGGTTTGGACTAGTGTATATTATTTATGTGTTAAGCTAGGTTCACATTGCTGTGTCGGGGTGTGTCGTGGAGCGCCAGAGCGCAATCGGTTCCGTTCATTACCTATGACTAGAATCACATTAGTAGTTTGTGTTGGGGTGCCGCCGATACAAAATGTGTTGGGGTCCCCAGAATCTAGTCATAGGTAATGAACGTAACCGATTGCGCTCTGGCGCGCCACGACACACCCCTCGGAACAATAACAGGGCATGTTATTGTTCCGAGACACACCCCGACACAGCAATGTGAACCTAGCTTTAAAAAGGTGTGCAGCTATCACGGAAATGGAAGTTAGAGTGGAAGGACAATGCAACAAAATTACTAAGGGCACCGGTGTCGCCAAACTCACACAAATAAACCAGTAATCATATAATGCATTACAAAGAAACAATTCGTTTGATTGGTAGATTAAGTTTAGTCAAAACTAGCCAACGTCACTGATTTGGAAATAAACCTTGACTTCTACAGATAAGATTTATTTTACTTTAGCATCAGAACGTATTTACGGTCTATAGTAACCAAACATTCGATTGACAAGTTAATTCCGCTACTTGACCATAGATGGCGGTATTTTCAGTGGTCGCAATTATAAACTTAATTTCCTCAGACTTAAGATTGACATTCGCGTGATAGGCCGACCATCGACTGCTACTCGATTAGAGCTGCACCAGGTAGCACATTGAAGTACATTATCGATATCGATAGATACCCGATTTTTTGTTCAATTCGCAAAAAAATGAACTTGTTGGTAGTTTATTTACTTACTTGGCACACAAAGAGCTGTATATTTTAAACCATTTATAAATAGACACAGACAGGCAGGTAAAAATAAATGTATGTTGTTTATGCCCCTGAAATAAAACGTATTTATTAGGAAACTGGTGTTTGGAAAGTTTTATGTTTAATTTTAGTAAATGGTGTATGTGAACATTTATATATTTAAACTTAACGATTTTCAGTGATACAAGCGCTGTATGTTTCGTAATTGTACATCTATACTATCTTTTATTTGATATTTTGAAATCGACTTCCAAAAAGTGTTCAGAGCATATCGTGCTTGATTTGGTTGGCATCCAATTAACTCTACCCGTTGCATCTATCCATTTCTCTTTGACGTTTGTATCTTTGGGAAACCTACAAATATTTAAGATAAAGGTTAGAGGACCTAATGATGTCAATTTAGTGACTTGTAATCTAAATACTAAATAAATAATTAATTTACATAATAATACTAATCACTTATTTAACATTAACATTAAAATTAGAAATTAAAATTGAATTTCTTGTATCGATATCAATCGACAAAATCAACATCCGACTTGACTACATCACTAATTGAGTAGCGAAGAATAGAATCAATCCAAAATCAACTTTATCTTAATTGCATAAGGTTGATTTTGACTAACCCTTCTATTAAATTATTGACAAATTGAAATAAAATAAGATTTTATTACAAAACAATAAAAACCGTTCTCCCCGAAGGTACGAGACACCTCCATTTTGAAGATTTCTTCTCCTACTATCATTTTTACACTCTAAAATCGAACAATACGGCATGATTACGGAAAAAATGAATTGGTTGCGAGACTAGCAACTCCACGCGATGTTAGAACCCGACTGGGGTCGAGTAAGCATACCAGCGCGTACTTGTAGCACGCGTGCCACGCCCACTTACCATTTCCCCTTACTTTAATTCCGTGGCTACACATAATAAAAATTATCGACATCTACTCAAAGTCGCTCAGCGAGCTATGCTCGGAGTCCACGGAAATGGAAGTTAGAGTGGAAGGACAATGCAACAAAATTACTAAGGGCACCGGTGTCGCCAAACTCACACAAATAAACCAGTAATCATATAATGCATTACAAAGAAACAATTCGTTTGATTGGTAGATTAAGTTTAGTCAAAACTAGCCAACGTCACTGATTTGGAAATAAACCTTGACTTCTACAGATAAGATTTATTTTACTTTAGCATCAGAACGTATTTACGGTCTATAGTAACCAAACATTCGATTGACAAGTTAATTCCGCTACTTGACCATAGATGGCGGTATTTTCAGTGGTCGCAATTATAAACTTAATTTCCTCAGACTTAAGATTGACATTCGCGTGATAGGTCGACCATCGACTGCTACTCGATTAGAGCTGCACCAGGTAGCACATTGAAGTACATTATCGATATCGATAGATACCCGATTTTTTGTTCAATTCGCAAAAAAATGAACTTACTTGGCACACAAAGAGCTGTATATTTTAAACCATTTATAAATAGACACAGACAGGCAGGTAAAAATAAATGTATGTTGTTTATGCCCCTGAAATAAAACGTATTTATTAGGAAACTGGTGTTTGGAAAGTTTTGTGTTTAATTTTAGTAAATGGTGTATGTGAACATTTATATATTTAAACTTAACGATTTTCAGTGATACAAGCGCTGTATGTTTCGTAATTGTATATCTATATCTTTTATTTGATATTTTGAAATCGACTTCCAAAAAGTGTTCAGAGCATATCGTGCTTGATTTGGTTGGCATCCAATTAACTCTACCCGTTGCATCTATCCATTTCTCTTTGACGTTTGTATCTTTGGGAAACCTACAAATATTTAAGATAAAGGTTAGAGGACCTAATGATGTCAATTTAGTGACTTGTAATCTAAATACTAAATAAATAATTAATTTACATAATAATACTAATCACTTATTTAACATTAACATTAAAATTAGAAATTAAAATTGAATTTCTTGTATCGATATCAATCGACAAAATCAACATCCGACTTGACTACATCACTAATTGAGTAGCGAAGAGTAGAATCAATCCAAAATCAACTTTATCTTAATTGCATAAGGTTGATTTTGACTAACCCTTCTATTAAATTATTGACAAATTGAAATAAAATAAGATTTTATTACAAAACAATAAAAACCGTTCTCCCCGAAGGTACGAGACACCTCCATTTTGAAGATTTTTTCTCCTACTATCATTTTTACACTCTAAAATCGAACAATACGGCATGATTACGGAAAAAATGAATTGGTTGCGAGACTAGCAACTCCACGCGATGTTAGAACCCGACTGGGGTCGAGTAAGCATACCAGCGCGTACTTGTAGCACGCGTGCCACGCCCACTTACCATTTCCCCTTACTTTAATTCCGTGGCAGCTATCATAATTTAAAAAGCTCGATTCTGGTTGGTTCAGGGAACTGTTTGCTTCGTTTCTTCGATTGTCTATGAACGTCTTTACGTCGGCTATGTCAGTGTCAAGTCAGTCAACTCAATCAATCAAATTTGGTTGAGTTGATTGCAGTTGAGAAAAGAAAGAGATTTTGTTGTAAATTACCTCCACGAAAAGACTCAAAAGCGATGAGATTTACATACCTAAAAGCAAGCAAACTGCATAGTATCATCAAACACCTTGTTCCGTAGATAAGATAAAGCTAAAGTATTTGATTTGTAATATAGTCTCTCACAATAGAATATGGGCTAAAATAAGAAATACCAGTGTGTTGTCTTACCCGATAGCTAGTCTTTCATTTACGCGAATTACGAACAAAACCGGCAGAATGGAACATTTCGGCTTATCACACATATTACTTGAGCCAGATAAATATAACCCTGACACGTTGGACCTCTTATCAGACGAAGAAGCAAGAGAATATTGGCTGAAAACTTGTGAAAAGCTAGCAGTCGAAAAATATGTTACTTTCGCCCTCGCCAATAGTGCAGATGACCCGACAGTGGAAATACGTGCTCTCAAATTTAAAACTTGCTATGTTGAAGCACTTAGGGAGCTACGAATAAATCCCTTGTTAGTATACTTTACTTATTCATAGATTCTATTGTGTACAACAGCTCATAATCATGGTTATTTTTAGGCTTTGCAATAATGCCAAGTTCTTATAGTGTGACATAAATTGCTGATACAAATTGTTGTGTCTTGGTTGATACTAACAAAAAAAATTATAATTTCTAGAGCTCATGGTCAGTTAACCATACGGTTGCTCCTTGACATAAGCGAAACATGCCTTCGGTCTCAGGGATTCTTTGATTTGTGGAAACAGCGTAAAAAGTTTGAAAATGAAGGAGCACTAGCTGTGCTCAGGTCAAGGCTGGCTACCATTGATGCATTATCAGATGACAGACAACGGTGGATAGAACTGTGCAGAGGAGTGTTAGCAGGTACCATAAAATAAATACAAGTATTCCCTTATTTACAGTGCTGTTGAGCCATGTTTGCAATGAAAAATAAAATGTTGCAGGTAATATGTTTGACTGGGGAGCCCAAGCTGTTACTAACATCCTAGATTTAGGATTATATGAAGCTCTAGAAAAAATACAAAAAAGGCCATGGCTGTATGATGGCTTAGACAAATGGCTTGATAAACTGCAGGTGAGGAAACCATTCAAGATTCTTACAATATAATGTTATTACAGTATTATTTGATGAACTAATTGACTGATTGTTTCAGAGCACAGTTCACCATTGTGCGGCTGTGTTTGTTGACAACAGTGGAGTGGACATTGTTCTTGGTATTCTGCCCTTTGTTAGAGCATTGCTGTTAAGAGGTACAGCAGTAATACTCTGTGCCAATGAATGGCCGGCCTTGAATGATGTCACTAATGTTGAATTAGAAGAGATATTGCAGCGGGCTTCTCACATTTGCCCTGTTATTGCAGCAGCATTATCAACTGGAGATTTAGTTGTTAGATCAAATGGTCAAAGAGGACCATGTCTTGACCTTAGAACTATTAGTATAGGTAAGGAGTTTTCTTGTATTCATACATGTAAATTATGTAGATTTTATACATATTGAATTATATTTACATTATTAATGTGAATCTTTTAGCACCAATAGTAATTCTTTCTTAAAACTTTTTAGGCCTTAGTACTGAAATGAAATCAAGAGGAGTTGATTTAATCATATTGGAAGGAATGGGAAGATCTCTGCATACAAATCTTCATGCTCAGCTTGCAGTGGATTCCTTGAAACTGGCAGTAGTCAAGAATGCCTGGCTTGCTGAGAGACTTGGAGGTCCTCTTTTCTCTGTAATATTCATTTTTGAAGAGAAACCCAACCCATAATAACATTTTCATTTGTTGAATATATGTGAATTGTACTTGCAACTTTGTACCACTGTCCCCAGTATTGTAACAAGATTTTTAGCCCTAAATCTTTTACTCGTGTAGAACATTTATAAAGGCATTCATATTTTTCGAATGCTGGAATAAATCTTGTGTCATTTGTTCTAATTACCTATAGCAATATACAGAATACATTATATTGAGTGTTATCTGCATGTCAAGCTCTTTGATTTCAGTTTTATGATTGCCAAACAATAGGCTCTTATTTAACAGTTGCTAGGGTTACTGAAATAACAATAATTTGGTACTATAGTTTATTCAAATAAAATGACCCTTGCATACATAACTATACACTAATGGAAGGGCAATCAAGTTTTTAACAATTCATAAAATGTAGATAAACATGAAAAGTTAAAATTGAATTTTTGTGGAACCACTGTACAAGTTGCTGCAAAAAAAAACAGGATAAAGTACAAAAAAATGTTGCCTAAATTCTAAGAAATAATCATTTCATGAACTATATTACACATCACTTCTTCCTTTACTACAAGGACTTGACATTTTCTACTAACATACCACTAGAAGAAATGAATATTTCATGAAGTCAATCACATAATACAATAACTTCATCTTATTTTAAAGTTATGCTTTTTCTACTTTTGATTAGTTTCTGTTGAGCCAGGAAATAACTTTGAAAAGCATGTAAGCTATGCCAATAGCATATGCTATTTTCTCCTTCTGTTGTCTCTGCAACTGGTCAGCTTCTATAGTCATC
The DNA here is from genome assembly GCA_963564075.1 of Eupithecia subfuscata. Classification (NCBI taxonomy): domain Eukaryota; kingdom Metazoa; phylum Arthropoda; class Insecta; order Lepidoptera; family Geometridae; genus Eupithecia; species Eupithecia subfuscata. Next base: position 7,671,005 of record OY751097.1, on the reverse strand, counting down.
ACACGGCGATTCAATTTAACAATCTGACGTCGTAAATGCACTAGCTCTTCAGCAGCAGAAAGACCTTCTCCATTTCCCATTGGAGGTGTTGGATCTCTGTTAATAAAAAGGCATACCTTAGTGCATAACATTCCAACAAGGATTATGCATTTGTCGAAGCTACAAAATAAGAAGGGTGGAGGAAATAAGAGGGGAGGGTGAGGTGAGACCTCAAGCTGTAAACTTATGATAGGCTGATGATAATGAGTACCTATGCTGCACCTTACCTCAACACTAGACGTGACTCTGTCATGGTAGATTCGTTGAAATTGTCAGGACGTGGAGTAATTGAACGAGCCCCATCTCCCTGAGATCGGTAGCTGCGAACATTCCTTGGAGGAGAGTGAGGTACTCCATGTGGAAAATCATCAGCAGATGGAAAGTAATGTTGGTCCAAAGTTATCACACGAGGTGGTGTGCTGACACGAATCATGCCAGGGTCAGTAGGGAGGACAGCATTGTCAAGTTGGATTTCTCTTGGTGTAGCTTTTGTGCCTGAAACAATAAAGATTAGTTAACAATGTTAATAAATAGTAACTTGCTTGAATAGAAAGGTTTAATATTAGTCGGGTTGTGAGTTCGATATTTAATCTAATAATAAGGTAGTTGAGTTTTTCTGTGTAGGTATTATTATTGAATTAGTATGGTTTAAAAATGAGTACTCACCCATATGCTGGTCTTGTCCCACTACAAGTATTCTTTCAGGAACTTTCATATCAAACTTTTCATTTGCATAATCCCAAGCAACTCCATTTGATGCACTGTCATCATCCATAACATCTCCAGTTGCCTGCAAAACAACAGAAAGATTAGATTAGAAAACGGCACCCTGAGATAGGTACACAAACAATAGATATTACTGCTTTTTGATGCTATTCTTACCTTGATTCTTTGTGGCACTGTCATATTGTGGCTGATGAGCCGTGTGTAAGTTTCTTCGGGAGGATACTGCATTATAAACCTTGTTATTGAACCTAAAAATCAAAAACTGATAAGATCGTTCCTCCCCGTTAGACCGGAGTCCGAGAATTGGATGTAGGTAGGTAAGTAGGTGAGTTAAGGAACATTATACTCTATGTGAGAGCTTAATTTAGATTTTTTTAGACGGGGACCTTAACAAAACCAACTCCAGTAGAAATCCATAGGACGTACGTAGTAATTAGAAATTAAATAAATCTTCAGTTATTCCATTTGGGTCGACAATTATTTTATTTTCGTGCTCGAGGGAAATAGCTAAAATTGAGGACCTCAAGCAGCCGTGTTTGATTGATTGGATGACTGTTATTTGACATTGACTGTTCCATCCACCCGACATGACATTTACATATTTTGAAGGACCGTAAAAAAAAAATAGAAGAGCTTTCTCTCGTTATTTCCCGCACACTTTTTGCACATTCTAAGCACAGTTTTTATTGGTTAGTTGAGACACAATAGATAATTTGAACCAATGGAAAATAATAAAAATTTTGAAACGTCAAATGCACCGTGTTCCCTTGTCATTGGCGGTTGTACATTTGTTGCTTTTTTGGCAGAATGATTTCTAAATTCTGAAATCTAATTTATTTCTTCCAAACACGAGTGTAATTAGTACGAATTATGATAACATACGTGTCAAGTAATTTATTGTGTTGAGAACCAGTAGTCTTCTGATTCTGTAATCATAATTATTAATAAATAGTGAAAAATGAAAGCCACCGGTATCAAGGATATTTTAGTTGTTTTATCATGTGTAGTGACTATAACTACCAGCAGTGAACCTTCGAGTCAGTATGAAAGAAAGTCCAAGTCTGTAACATCATTTGTCAGCGCCAAATGGGAAACAACACCAATAGTTTTGGAGCTTGCCGAATACTTTGCTGGCGAGAGTGCAGACTTGTTCTGGTCCTTTGTTGATGGAATAAACTCTTTGAAAACCAGTCTAGACAGCCTAAGTAAGTACCATTCTTCAATTGGTTCGTCTGTGTTTATGAGAGAATAGCAAAAAAAAATTCAATGATTAAAAAATTTCAGAAAATGATAAGGAAGTGTATGATGCCTGTATCGGAGTTGCCAGTTCTCTTCTGGCACCAGCACAGCTTCGCATGGCCAAGCTTGCATTGTCCATGCACTCTATGTCTCCTGCTGTTCGTATGTTTGATCAAGTGGCTACGCAGAATAACGCTAAAGAGGTGCAGTGTGACACCTTCGTGGCGATTGCATCCCGTTCAGTGTGTGACAATGATGCACTCAGGGATCTGCTCAAAAAGTTTAATGATTTCGAAGTGGTATGATTTTCCATCAATATTTTTAATGAATTTATAGATTTTAGACACATGAATACTAAAAAATAATATGCATTTTATTTCAGGATGAGCATTTGTTAGCAACCTATCTCTCAGACCACTCCTATCCAAGCAGTAATAATAAAAGCTTGACTGCCATTTTGTATGGAGAACTTGGTACAAAAGATTTTACGAATAAACACAAGATTTTAGCTGGTTTTGCTGATAAGGGTGCCATCAACTATGTTGTGAGGTGGAATGTTAAGGTTGGTTTCTTAATATTTTAACATAGATAAATGAAATTGTATAAAACTGCTTTTTAGATGTGACATGGTTTTATACACTAGCCAAACTCAATGTATGTACTTAAAATGTTTGTTAACAAACCACCAATACTTTACCTAAATTCCCTCTGTTTTCGCGTCTTTCTACACTATTTACATTACTTGTAGATTTGAGGTCCTTCCTTCATTAAATATTGCTTACAATTACATCTGAAACTCGACACCGAGCAAGTGACTTTTAGTTGTTGTGGTTTGTGCGTATCATGGTATAATTGCATCTAATATTAGATATGCAATAATGTTCTGGGGTAATTCGACAGAAACATAATTCTAATGCAACGCTTCTGATATTTAAAAACTTTTAAATCAAAAGTTTTTAAATATCAGAAGCGTTGCATTAGAATTATGTTTCACCTTAAAATAACCGACTCCTGTAAACCCTTTTTCCTTAAGTAAAAAATTTTCACTCTACCATCACTGTATATTTTAGAGACAACTATGTTTGTCAGGAATAATCAAAATCTCTTCGGTCGACCTTCGGATGTCGTGGTCCGCAATAGACGTGACAACAATAAAGTCTGTCATATAAATAGAAAAACTACAATGATGGGTAAGAGTGTCTTTGCTATGGCACCCTCCATATAATAAATTACCACAATCTATAAGACTACTGCCGAATATGGAGTTTCAGAGAAAGTTAAAAACGATTCTTTCAAATAAGTGTCATTATGCTATAAATGAATTTTTAACTGACAAAGATTTTTCTGCTTCATGACATTCGTTTTTTTTTTAATTTGCTTTCATCCAACATTAGTTTCTAGTTCAGTTTTAATTTATTTTATTGTTAAGCTTAATAAGTTGTTATTATTTGAACACAGACATTGCACACCGTAAAACCGGTAGGAATAAATTGACTCGCATAATAGACATAAAAACACCGGTACCTACATGTATTTCATGCAATAAACGATACTTTACTTTACCTGTACTTTTGTTTACAAACATTGTAGTATTGTAAAATTATTAATAACTTTTTGACTTTTAGTTGTGGTTTGTTTACATTCTAGTATTGTAAAATTATTATTAACTTTTAGCCTCGTGGCAAGCCAAAGCTACGACTATCTGGTTACGGAGTAGAACTGCAGCTGAAAAGCACGGAATACAAGAGTCAAGATGACTCCACACCCAAAGAGACTGAGGAGGCACCCACTGTTTCCGAAGAAGAGGACGAAAATGATCCTCAAAATCAAGTAGATGGATTCAACTTTGGCAGGCTCAAGTGAGAATATTTTTTTGCATACATTAACACTATCTGTACCTGAACAATTACTGAATTAATTTATTCAGTCATATCTTATTTATACAACAGTTGAGCTATTAACATGTCTGAGCTGTAACTTCAAGAAATTCAATTCAATTTGCTTATTAAACCAGACCTAACATTACAGAGTTCTCCAATGCGTTACGTCTAGAAATGAAACTCTAACACCACAATGTTAACTTTAATCTTATTAGGAATGTTGTTATTAACTTTTGCTGATTCTTGAGTCGTTTGGTAACCTATTTACCATGTACCTATCAAATATCCTTAACACATTCACTACCCAGCATTTGGAAGGGAGCTTTTGTTTTTCACTAACATGCTATGTAATATAATTTATGATTGTATGTGTATGCTATGTAAAATTATTATATATTACAGATACATTTAAAAAAAGCTTATGACTGATATCGTCTACGCGCGGTCCGATTTCTTGATAATTCCTTTGTATAACGTAATTATAAAATTAAATATGTAGTGGCGGCATTATCCACCCTACTATTTGCCTTAACTACCGTAGTTTGTTTGAAGACCACCAATTTTTCGCCCCATAAAGAGGGACTTCCTCAGGGTGAGTGCGGCGCGTTTCATTGTTTTTGACCATAAACCAGAACTTGATTTGCTCTAATGAGTTGGCTTTTTTTTATCCGACTATTCCTACTTATACTAAATTATGTGAATATTAATAGTAAGTTTTAATATTTCTATAATTAAAAAGTCAGTGTATAGTGTGTCAGGTTTTGTTTAGTTTACTCAAGTCAATGGGGTGGATGGGAATTTTGACCCCATTTTTTTCTCCCAACCACCCCATTGATGGGGAAGTCAATGGTTGGGAATCCACTACTCTACATTCATAATTAATTTGTCAAACTATGAAAGTTTTTATACTATGAAGCATTTTACAGGAACCTGTTTCCCGCCCTGCGCACGCCCCTCGAAAGGTTCCGCCGTCACTTATCAGAGAGTAACGAAGAGCTAGCGCCGCTTAAAGTGTGGCAGATGCAAGCTCTGAGCATGCAGGCCGCGGCCGCCGTGGTGGACGCTCACGATGCTAACAGCGATGAGGCGCTGAAAGTGCTCACTTCTATCGCACAGAACTTTCCTATGCAGGTAATTCCATCATTTATTTAGCTGGATATTCGAAGCGGACGAAAGGTCGTAGTGGGTGGCGCAAACTTAGGGAGGCCAATGAACTTACAGGTTTTTTTACTGACGTATGTTATCTTGGCAAAGAAAGACTTGCTGGTTTGGAGTCCATGTAAAGTCCAAGCAAGTCTAGAGCCTTCTACTAGTCTGAATCAGAACTTGGTACTAGAATTGCGAGTTCACGATATTTCTTTCGACAACTACGTAAAAGTGAGTGCCGTCCAAAATTTTAAAGGCACTTGAAAGCGCGCCTCAATCTTAGGTGACACAAAAAAGCGGAGTCCTAGGCGCTCACATAAAATCGAGCTTGCAGTGAGTTACCTAGTCCTAATAGAGATTGTAACTCCTTAATCTTTTCCCGTAGACAAAATCTCTCATCCACGTAAACGTGCCACGCGCTTTCCGCGACGAAGTCCTATACAATCAAGACATCTGGTCGTCGACCCTCGGCCTTCGCGCGGCGGAGCCTCTGCTACTCGTGTCTGGCGCTCAGTATGACGCTGATGAGGTGGATATCAATACACTGCTGACGTCTTTGAGGGAGGATATCGGACCTATGAACACTTTACACGCGCTTGGTAAGTCTTAGGTTGTCATAATCAAGTTTGTCGACGAAGTCCTATATAACCAAGACATCCGGTCATCGACCCTCGGCCTTCGCGCGGCGGAGCCTCTGCTACTCGTGTCTGGCGCTCAGTATGATGCTGATGAGGTGGATATTAATACACTGCTGACGTCTTTGAGGGAGGATATCGGACCTATGAACACTTTACATGCGTTTGGTAACTCTAAGCCTTATTATATTAGTAAATACTAGACATGCCATAAATAAAATAAAATAAAAAAGCCTTTAATTCCATAACCTCATTACAATCAAATCACGCATCACGCAATGTAAAAATGAGTAGTTATTTTGGTCTCAAATTCTAAAGATCATTTAAATGCAATTGCTGGCCAGCCCGTATATTAGTACCGAACAATTTTCTTAAAACATTTGTAAATGACGAAATACTTATTCGGCATGCGTAACGACTTTTGCGTGACTGACTGATAGCATTCGTAATAAAATACGATAATGCTTGCCTTTCATTATACGAATGAATTTATATCTTTCCATTTTATAATGCTGTGTGAATTGTCCTCCACCTCAACCTCAACAGCCTGTAGTGGTCTACTGCTGACGCAGGCCTACCCCTGATCCCATAATCCCCACGCTGGGCATGCGGGTCGGGGATCGCAGTTAGGTGGGTGTGGTGCCGGCTTAGAATTTGCACCACCCCAACTCTTCCCGCGGGTGTCGTAAGAGGCAACTAAGGGATATCAACCGGGGGCGGGCGGCAGCGCCCCTTGCAGAAAATTCTACCACCTATTCCACCCACTGCGATCCCCAACCCGCGTGAATTGTCCAGCATTATTTAATTATTTTTCCAGGTCTCTCAAAGAAACTGATTAACACACTTATGTCCCTGGAACTCGGTGAATCGTACACATGGGAGGAATATGGACTGGATATCCGCGACACTTCGATCACGTGGTTCAATGACCTCGAAAACGATGACCGGTACCGAAGATGGCCCTCGTCATACATGGAGCTGCTGAGGCCCACTTACCCTGGGATGTTGAGGAATTTGAAGAGGAATATTTATAATTATGTGAGTAAACCAACATAACCTAACCTAACTCTTATAAATAATTTGAGTTGATATGGGGGGAAAAGTCCCAACCCGCCCGGCGACGACCTCTGTGGCGCAGCGGGCGATAGTCCGCCGGCGACGCAAGAGGTTGCGGGTTCGGACGCCGAAACAAAATACAAAAATCTTTATTAGGAACAGAAAATAATGTATACGGTACAATTGTGGACTGACTACCGCAAAAGTTAAAAACTGTGTAGCAGAGTCAGCGCGCTCCTCCACTTACAAAATAATTATGAAATAGGTCAAAATATAAGATAAAAGTGGTCAATTCTTTCACTACCATGTGGTCTAAGGCATAGCACACGTGTGTTTCACCTGTGTAGTTTTTAACGTGTTTTTCCAGGGTTAAATTACTTGACAAGTTAGTTACTCTATTATTTGATTGTGATTAGGTTCTTACTTCTAACACCCTAACAAGGTAAATGTTTCTTGTTCGCTTCTTTACCTTAAAAAGATTGAAGTGAACAAACAATCAAAGTGATCACTCTATTTCCTAGTTTTACTTATGTAATTTGAATTCTGTGACGTGTCTAAGAGTCCTGCAAGGTCTAAAGGAAATAAAGAACTTTGATACTCGCTGTGTGGATTGTACAGTATTATTATATTATTAGGGGAGGCCTATGTCCAGCAGTGGACTAATATAGGCTGATGGTGATGATGATGATGATTATATTATTATTATAATTTTGGCATGAGAACAGTGCGCATGATTTTTTGGTTATAATTTAACTCTCTTTTTTTTGGTTATGTTATATATCACCACCAAGGTGATGGTGATGAAGTTTGATTATTTGTAGGTATATCTCATTTATTCTATTTGTCTGTTTTGCTTAATGTAAACCATTGTTTGTAGTTTTTAGTAGGTTTTCAGTTTACTCAGCTTGTTCACACTTTTTATGTAACTACTAGTTTATGCCCGCGGCTTCGCACGCGTTGTTTCTATGGAAACGTTTAAAGGTAATTTCTATCCCATGGGAACTGACTCATGGGATAAAAAGCACATGTTTGATTCCAGAATTAGAATTACCTGTATACAAAATTTCAGCCCGATCCGTTCAGTAGTTTTGGCGTGAAGAGGTAACAAACATCCATCCATCCATACATCTATCCATCCAAACTTTCGCATTTGTAATATTAGTTATAGTTATTAATAGTATCACACTATCACATAGTGTGATTATTATTTTAACCGTGAAAACCTCTTAATAGCCCCCTGCTTCGACTTCATTTATATAATTTGTATGTACAGTCAGCTGCACAGACATGTATACACTTCCAAGGTTTAACTTTTATTTTACTCGGAACTTTTCAAATAAAAGGACATGCATACGTTTTTCGTACAAAGTAGTCATCGTACTTCGTCAGAATGCGGTACATAAATTATCACAATTAATATACACTTACTATTTAGTCAAATTGAAAACTTGGGAGTGTATACATATTTTTGCAGCCGACTGTACGTGCTGCTGGTTTTCCTTGCAATAAGTAAATAAATTATTATTTTAGGTGATAATAGCCGATCCAACCTCCGTCGCGTCCGGCCCAGCCCTGCGCCTCGGCGAGACATTGTTAAAACACGCTACCCCGGTGCGCGTCGGTTTGGTCCTAGCGCCATCTGCTGAGAATCAACAGTTAGAAGCTGCCGTACGGTCCGCGTTCAACTTTGTGGCGCAAGAGAAGAATTCCAATAAGGAAGCGTTTTATTTCTTGACTCAGGTGAGAAGATCTCGTTTTTATTTTGTCAAGTAGAAAGTACAGAGTTGTTTACGAGACGCACTCACGTCTATACATTAGCCAAACTCGATAAATGATAAATGAATTTTATTGCTGTGTAACTAGGTGGTAAGTGTACATTGGTCTTATGTCAATTTATAGTATCTCTAGTCTACCATGGTCAGGTTTACAGCATTAACATGCAAAATGAGAAATTATCAGGAAATTTGAATAAGCTAAAGTTAAACAAGTCCAAAACAGTAATTTTTTTTATTTATATCGGTAGAGTCAATGAATAGCATAATCGATGTAGAATAATTTTAAGCAAACACGATACTATTAACGTTAGTTTATTATTAATCTTTGTAGGTATGTAGTGTAAGTATTTGTTTCGTTTTCTTTAAATAGGTATCTATATATTTATTCAGTGCCACCGTCTTTTTGTTCTTTAATTTCCAGTCCATCCCAAGGTTGAAATACATAATTATTACTATAGTCACAGATATTATAATACTATACTAGTACTATATTTGGTACAGTTGCAATAATGTGTTATGTTTTCACTATCCAAGGCCCTTCATGCATTAAACAGTGATTAAACTTACAGTTCTGGTATATCTGTCTGGATAATCAACTGTAACAAATAATTTGATTGTTTTGAGATACTAAAAACTGACTTCAAATTTCTCAATATTTACACTGTTTTTTAAGTTTTGCGGGACAAGTAGGTACTAAGGACCCTTGAGAATACATTTATGGGGAATATCAGTCCATAATTGGCGGAGAAATCGACAAATATTCATAAAAACAGTAAAAAAACATACATGCCTCGTTTTTTTGAAGTCGGTTAATTGTCACCAGCTAGCTTAGTATGAATGCCGCGACAAAATTTGTCGACTGTTTTGTCTCGCTCTGTTTTGAACGAATATGAAACAAATGCACGGCAAAACGGACAACGAAAAGTCGCCGCGCTGCGTATCGTAACCCGGCGACAAAATTTGTCGACTGCTTTGTCTCGCTCTTTTTGTGCGAATATGAAACAAATGCACGACAAAACGGACGATGAACAGTCGTCGCGGTGCGTATCGTAGCCCGGCAGGTCTGGTAACGTCATTTACTAACTTTTACTATTGTTTTTCAGCTCTTAAACCCGGCTGAAAATGAAGAACTAACGATAGAATACGTAAAGAAACAGCTGAAGAAATACGCGAGCTCCAGCGCAAATCTCGTCGAGATAATTGCTGAAGATTCCGAGTACAACTTCGGTAAACAACTGGCTGAAGAGTTTATCTCTAAGATCGGGAATAACAAGTACCCACAGGTATATCTCAGGATCTCTATTTTTCTTATAATTTTTACATTTATCGCACTATTCGCGTCATTTTATCTTGATAGAAATATGTGCATTATCTTGTTAAGATAGATTTCAATATTCTATCTACATTTTTAATTGACACTGCTCTCCGTTTAGTGGGCCTTGAGCCTAAGTCAGGGTTAGTTGCAGACTATTTTCCTATAGGTATTTGCTTTGTTGCAAACTCATAGTGTGCATTCCCATCTCACTGACCCGGGACGGAGCGAATCGAAATCGACCAATCAGGAAACAGCTGGATGACGAAATGTTTATTTCAACCAAGTAGATTCCGCGCCGCGCCGCTCTACTTTGCTCCGCGTCAGAGGGAGTGGGAATGCACCCTAAAACCTATCTCTTTCCACCAGGTCCTCATAAACGGTGTACCACTTACGGACGAGGGGCCAGCGGCGGTGACGTCATCAGTGGAGCTGTTAGAGGAGGCGTTAGTGTCCGCTCTGTCGCGCCACACGGGACGTCTGCAACGCGCCGTGTTCAGAGGCGAACTGGCCGATACCGACGACGCTACTGACTTCCTTATGAAGCAGCCGCATGTCGTTCCTAGGTATGTGTAACTATATTTTTTATAGTAACTGATCTGACAACGTAAGAAACTACGTGAATATGACTAATCTACCTTAATCGTGCTGTAAAAGGTTCATTCAATTTGTTGATTTGTAACTAACTTTTTTAGTCGGCTTTATTGGTCGTGCATCTATTAAAAATGTTATCAAATCATTGTGATTATTCTCAAATATGTTTTGGTTTGTTCAGGTTGAATCGCCGCGTCCTGAGCTCGGAATCGTCTCAGTATTTGGACTTGACTGGAGTTCCTTCATCAACCGACTTGTTTACTGAAGATAAAATCCACAAACTTTTGCATCTAACAGGTATAATATACTCAAAACTCAAAGTGCTTGATTTCCTTTACACCTTAGGTACCTCTTGGATACGTTATAAATATTAAAATTAAATTACATAAAAATCTAGGAAATTAATAATGTGACACTGTTTTCGACAACACAATTCACAACTGCAATTCACAAAAATAAAGATATTCTGAACTTTAGATGCCGGGCGCGGTTGCGTGAATAAGACGCGACTTTTGAAAAATCAGACAATTGTTCAAGTTCGAGTTTAGAAAATGAATATGAGGCGGATTGCCATCCTTGTCTTTTCTCCTACACTTTGTGCAAGTTAGAGCAGGAATAGAATGGTTTTTGATTGACAACGAGTCATAAAATACGTCGCAGTCGATATCGGACTCCTGGAGTCCGCGTAACAGACGAGAAATTTGTAACAGCGCACTCCTGGAGTCATCTCGCATAAGAGTATATTGTGAATTGTCCCCCTGCCTAACCAGGCCCTAACCAGCCCAGCTCCTTGCAGTACCGGAGCAGCACTTCGCAATTGACAGCTTCGTTTCAGCTTTTCCGTAGGCGTGGCCGGTTTTGATTCCTCTATGAGAGTCTTCTATCCCGTTTCCGGTTGGCGTCCTCTGTGGCCGTGCAGTCTACCACTACATGTTCCACAGGCTCCTCTTCCTGGAGGCAGCCGCGAAACACACGATAACTGACCTTTATTTTTCTTCTTAGGCCGAGACGCGCTTGCAACCGCTCTACCAGTGTTAAAATACTTCACAAAACCTGGAAAACCTGAGAAGATCACCCAAACTGTCTGGATAGCTGGCGATCTGAACCAGAAGGAATCTAGAGAATTGCTCAGAGATGCAATTACTTTTATGGTATGTTTAAACAGTGTACAGATAACAGCTGCGTGGCCGAGTACGTCGTAAGAATTGACCCCTTAAACTTAGCCCGTGGATGTCGTAAGAATCGATTAAGTGCCTACCAGGGGATGGGCAAAAATTAAATGAAATTTATTCAACTTTTACAAACTTACATAATTATCTACGTAGATACATTATTATTATTAGTTAAGTAAGTTTGTAAGGTAAATAAGGTTTTTTTTATACTAACTAATTAAAGTAACTTAACAAATTTTTACGAAAGGCAATACCTATTATAAGCTACTAATTAATTACGTTATAAAGGGCCAATAAAACCTACCTAAGGTTATATTGTAGGTAACAAGGCCACTGGGGGCAACTGCCCGCTTCTGCGCCTTCAGAACAATTCTACCACCGAACTGCGATCTCCAACCTGCATGCCCAGCGTAGCGATTAGGTTCATTACCCTCCATGAGATAAAAGCCAATAAGGCGCTTATCAGGGGGAGGCCTGCGTCCAGCAGACCAATATAGGCGGTTGAGGTGAGGTCGAAAACTACAAAGTTTCATTTTCTTTTTATGCAGAGAGAATCGGGTGGAACCCGTGTTGCATTCATACCAAACGTAGATGGCGATTCGAACGTAGATCAATCTTTGAACAAAGTGGTGCTGGCAGCATTGTCCACTTTGGATTCGCCTCAGGCTACTAAATACGTCGCTCAGTTGCTTGAAAACGAGGGATGCCACGAAAGACAAGACTGCGATGTTTTGGTAAGTGTTCAAGTTCTTTAAACCAACGCGATCACCAGGCCTAGCACGGGGATTGTTGTCTAGGGTAGAATAGAAAAAAAATTACGTCACATCGTCATCGAATGCGTAAAATCTTTGAAACCTTCCTTCAACTTCGATAATTTACGCAATGTATGACGATGCGATGTCATTCTTTTCTATTCTACCCTAGACAACAATCTCCGTGCTAGGCCTACAGGAGACATTATAATGGGTATAAGTTTTCACGGGTATTAATCGCGTTTATATCTATCAGACAGTTGAGCTACATGTAGATTGTTTGCAACAGCGTGCAGTTAGCTCAATTGTTTCAATTGTAAATAGTAGTTCTAATTTATTTCTATTATTTGATAGTAATTTTCTTTGTGAATTAAGTTATCGGTGTCCTGTTAATTACTAAACGTGTAAAACCACTATATTATAGTGGTTTTACACGTTATATGAAAATAGATTAGAATAGACCCTATTGTTTATAGTCTACAGATTTTTAAAAAACAAGAGCTGCTAATTTCTTCCTATACTAAGCAAAATAATATTAACAAGAGGGCGGTTCTTAACTCTCGTGTGCTTTACCTTAGCCGGAACTAATCCCAGCGCTGAACAAACACGATTGGGTACTGAAAGCGTCCCGAGTGCTGTGCGCGCGCAGCCTAAAACTGAGCGCGAGTGCCCGCGCCGTCATCCATAACTCGAGACTGATCGGACTGCTCAATGATGGCGAGAAGTTCTCTTTGGATGACTTTATGCTGCTTGAAAGGTATGGACATCCAAAGCTATTTGTTTAAGGTGGTTCGATTAACATTGCCCTCTAAATGCTTTAATTTGCGGTTTTTGTACTATAATTTTTAAACCATTATCCATTAAAAATATCTCGTGCAATGACTGTATATAATAATAATGCTGGACAATTCACTCAGCATTATCAAGCCCCAAGCTAAGCAGAGCTTGTGTTATCGGTACTAGATAACTGATATACTTAATACAAATACACTGATAGATATTTATAATAAGTTATCTAGTACCCATAACATAAGCTTTGCTTAGCTTGGGACTAGATAATGCTGTGTTTTTACTATTTTTCTTGATCCAAAGACTTACCAATGATCCGCAGAGAGAGGTATTTATACATTAATAAATAGCGCTATAATAATCTTAAAGCTTTATTGTTGAATTTCTTTTGCTAGATTCAGCAGTCAAGTATACGGTGACAAAATATCTGAAACGTTGGACAAGAAGAAGGCGTCGAAAAAATTAAATAATGAAGTTACTCAAGATGACGACGGTAAGTAACTTAGATATTTAGTCTAACTAAGTTTCCGTATTTTCGGTATAATAAGTAGCCTATTATCGAAGTTAGGCTATGTTCTAAATGTACGCAAAATTTCACCTTGGTCTGTTTTGGAGATCCTAGGTAACTTTCGGCTTTGTAATATGTGTGGTATGTCGCGGTTTCAACTGCGTCCGTTTGTCAGGGGGGGGGGGGGGGGGACAATGGTGTCGGCAACTGTGTGGAGTGGTGGGCTCTTCGACCATGTATAGGAGGAAGAGAGGACGCGAGTCGGGCCGCGGTAGGTTTTAAATGTTCCCTTGGTTCGGCGAAAATGGCGAGAGAGGGACACCGCAGAGGTTTTAGTGGGTATTACGTCCTTCTAAGGGCGTCGAGTCCTAATTCTGCAAAGACTCGAGTCAAGTGGCTTATTGCCAGCAATGAAATTGTTGCTTTCTCCTTCATAACGAACAAAATAAAAAGGATGGCATACATTTTAGTGTAGTCAAATTAGTTTGGTTTTATTACTATCTGAATTTATTTTATTTACTTTTATTAGGTACAGTGGCTTTAACACCATTATAAATACATTATTTATTAAAACAATTTGTCATAAGTATTCTATAATATTTCGCTTATTCATACCGTGTAATAATGTTGGCTGAAATTTGGAATTAGATGAAATTTATTCATATAAATCGTAGTAACCATCAAGCGAGTACGATCATAAAACCGCAATTATGACCGCAACTGTACATAAACATACACTCTATTGTCTTTATTTTGAAATAAACCAGTGGTTGCCGAGAGCCTGAGCCGTTCCTTTATGTAACAAGCTGTAATTTAGAAACTCTACTGATCTTTACAGATGACGATTACACACCAGAACTATCTGCCGATAACCGGTTGAAAGTGATATCAGTGTTGGCATCGAGGAGCTCTAAAGTACGAACGCTATTGCCTACTGGTTTGCACACCGAGCATTCATTGGTGGAGTTCCAACCGTTGTATGAGAATGAGGCTGCTATTGAGGTAAAGATTGTTGAGTTTTTTAGTCCGAGCGAGAAAAATAGTTGAGAACTTCCTTATTTCTAGACAGTTTCAGTAGATCTAAATGAACTTAAGACGGGAAATTTAATTTGGGGCTAGATGATGCTGTTTTGGGAGTTGGGAGCCCCAACTCTTCCGGCGGGTGTCGTAAAAGGCGACTAAGGGATATCCACGTCGGGGCGCCACCTCCTGCAACAATTCTACCACCGAACTGCGATCCCCAACCCGCGTGCCCAGCGTGGGGATTATGGGCATTACCCACATGAGATAAATCCAATAAGGCGCTTATCAGGGGGAGGCCTGCGTCCAGCTGTAGACAAATATAGGCTATTGAGGTTGAGGTTAAGGATGCTGTGTCGATTGTCCAGCATTATTTATTTCCCATGATTCGCGGTGTTTTCAGTCTACCTCGGCACAGATGCATGCGCCAGTACATTTAAAACAGCATCAATCATGGTAAATGTGAATATTATAATTACGAAGAATAATAGTATCAAAAGTTTCAAATGTAATCAGTCTAGTAAAAAAATTCTCGCCTTCCGCCATTACTTATGTTTTTTTTTTTTTTTTTAATCTTTATTTAGAGAGCTTAATCACACTGCGATTATGTCGCTCTTACTAATTAACAAAAAAGAATAACAAATACTTATAGGACACTTAAAAAAAAAACTAAACAGATTAAAGTAACATCTACTAAACTACATAATAAATAAGAAAGAACATTATGGTCAGCTCCGATCGGTCTGATCGGAGCTGAACTTAATGTTGTACAATTTCACTAGATTTTTAACTTCTTCCGAATCGGGGTTTGATAGGGTTATGTTACAATCAGAAAATTCTTTTAAGAAATATTTACACTTCTCTGTCCGGAAGGTGTCATTCTGGACACACTCCATGAGAACATGCAATACGTCCTCCAATACACCGCACAAATCGCAGTTAGGAGAAGGAACTTTTCCCATAAGGAATGCGAATTTCTTCGATGGAATGTGTCCAGTACGAAGCCTCAAAATCACAACTATATCTTTTCTAGACATCTCATTATTATTAAGCCATGGAATTCGAAGAGGTTGTGGCTGGACAGTTTTGTACCAAATCCCTATTTCTTTCGAGCGTACATCAAAATACTCTTTCCACAAATTATAACACTGTCTCCTTATTAAATATATACAATCAGTATAAAATGGAAGTATGTGATAGTCTATCCCCTCGCTGGTAGCCTGTCTAGCCAATAGATCAACACGCTCGTTATATTCAATTCCACAATGGGAGGGAATCCATTGCAGAATGACAGATTTCGATGTAGATATTAAATCAACAATACTATTAAGTACAGTGTAGGCGATAGGTGTACCTCGGATACCCGTGGTACAACGAACCACATGTTGCAGCGCACTTCGGGAATCCGTAAATATGACTATGTTGTTCACATCTAGTGACATCGCATATGACAAAGCCTCACTAATGGCAATAAGTTCAGCCTCCATGATACACATATTCAAAGAAGTAATTTTTAATTTCTGACTAAGGTTACTTTGCGGGTCCAAGAAAGCTGCGCCGATTCCAACTGTATCCTTAGAACCGTCAGTAAATATTTTGTAAAAAATACTATATTGTTGATTAATTAAATCTTGACAAATTGACCTTAAGTTATAATTAGTAAAATCCCGTTTAGGTTTATCGAGGTTTGGTATGTTGCAGCAGATTACGTTATCTAGATCTACACTACTCACCCAAGTATTCATCGCAAACACCTCCAGCTGGCGACACGCGTAAACGCGTGTGTCAGCAAGATATGCGTACGACAATAAAATTAATGGCTTTCTTTTGTTTCGCCAGTACCTGCTATCTTGACATTGATACAACTGACCTAACAAATTATTGGTTATACTATTTTCACGAGATTTAGCTTTCAACATGAATTTACCCGATAAGTACGTTCTTCGTACATGCAATGGAGGGAGACAGAGCTCACTCTCCATAGCATGTATGGGAGTAGTTTTGATAAAGCCTCCAATTACTCTCAATGATTGATTTTGTATTTTGTCTAGTTTATAAGTTAAATTTTTACTGCAATTGTCAAATAAAAAACTTCCGTAATCAAGGCGACTTCTAATAATTGCAATATATAATCTTCTTAGATGTTTGGGATGTACCCCCCAACCCGAACCTGCTAAAATTTTGAAAATGTTTAAATATTTAGAAATCTTGTCTAATAATTCAGCAATGTGCTTATTCCATTTCAAAGAACGGTCCAACCACATCCCCAAATATTTCACAGCACCGACTAATTCTATCGGGTTATCATGCAAGTTAAGAGCTATTGGATGTCTATTTATACCTTTCTTAAAAATACAAATCTTCGATTTCGAAGGTGATATTGTTAATCCTAAATCGTTAAGCATCTTACATAGGTCAGTCAGAGCGATTTGTAACTCATTTGATGCGTCATCAGGGTTTTTATGAGTTACATACAATGCATAATCATCTGCGTACTGTGAAATGTTAACATTATTAATTTTCCTACAAATTTTATAAGTCACAATGTTAAATAATAAAGGAGACAGAGGGTCGCCTTGAGCTAAACCTCTGCCTGTACTTCTAGAAATTACATTATTATCAATTTCTATACTCAGGTACCTTTCCTTTAAAAACGACCACAAATATGTACATATCTTTGAACCAACACCCAGTTCGTCCAAAATAGAAAGCAACACCGTAACGTCAACATTATTATACGCATCTTGTATATCAACAAAACAACCCAAGGTAATCTGGTCATTCGAAAATCCTAACTGAACTCTTGTTATTAAATTGGTAAGATTATCTAAGCATGACTTGGTTTTCCTGAATCCTGTAGTTTCCTCATGGAAAAGATCTCCGTTTTCCATAAACCATTCCAACCTTTTAGTTATCATAGAATGAAAAATTTTGCAAAGGCAAGACATAAGTGAAATGGGTCGTAAAGCCGATACAGAGGAGGGGTCGCGTCCGGGTTTGGGAATTGGTATAATTCGTATTTCGCGCCATTGGTAAGGTACAAAACCACACGAATAGAACTGGTTATATAATCTAAGTAGGATGTTAAATGCAATCTCTGGTAAATTCTTGATCATTGAATATGAAATGGAGTCCACTCCCGGTGACGTATCTTTTGACTTTATGCATCTTTTTAGTTCACACAATAAGAATGGGGACTCTAATTTATTATGGGAACCACATGATGAAAAGACTGGGTATTTTGGGCAAACAAAGTCTGGAGTCAAATTACGTAATAATCTATTTGTCATTGATTCGTCAGTATGTGAAGTAGGAGATTTATATCCTTTCAACCACTTCATCTTACGCCACATTTCAGAAACAGTAGTGGATTCGTCAATAGAAGAACAAAAATTAGTAAAACTCTCACGTTTAGCCCTTCTTATTAGTAGTTGAGAATTTCTTATTTTGTCCTTTAATCTATCTAAATTATCGGGGGTAGGATTCCTTCGAAAAATAGTAAGGGATAGACGTCTTTCTGCAACTGCCCTAGAAAGTTCGGCATTCCAATAATTTTTGGGTTTAAAATGTTGAGATGGATCGAGACTTATTTTGTATAAAGGAATATTGACATCAGCAGCCTCATTAATTACATTAAGGAACGAATCATAGCTTTTTTGCAAGTCATCATAAATAGGATAATTATTAGATAAACTAAGCTTGACGGAATTACTAAAATCGACCCAATTAGCTTTTTTGAAATTGCGCTTCTTACTACATTGAGGAATATCATTAGTATAAGATGTTTTAATTTTAATTATCAAATGGTCGCTACCTAATGTTTCATTAGTAACATTCCAATCAAAACATACAGCTATGTCGGACGATGCTGTAGAAATATCTGGGGAAGATTCCTGTAGAATTCCATTTACATACTTAAAACGTGTAACTCGGCCATCGTTTAGAGAAATAAAATTATTTTCAACTAGAGAGTCAAAGATATTATTCCCTGTCAGGTCAGTCTTATAAGACCAACTGGGGTGATGCCCATTGAAATCGCCCAAAATTAATGTCTTACTAGTTTTAAAAGAGAACAGTTCATTCCAATCGCCAAGTGAAGTTCGGATTGATGGCGGACAATAGACAGACATTAAATATTGAATGTGTGAACAGTTATAAATTTTGATACAAACAATTTCTATTCCAGGATTAGCTAAGTTAAATGGTACAAGTTGGGCTTTTACTGACTTATGGACTAAAATTGCCACTCCTCCATAAGAATCTAATCGATCTTGACGAAAAATATTATAACCGGTAATCTTAAAATCAATCTCACAATTTAACCACGTCTCACTTAAAGCGGCAATGTGTATTGTCTCACTACACAAAAACTGTTCAAGTTCCACTTGTTTAGGCTTAGCACTTTGTGAGTTCCACTGTAAAATGTTAATTTTCACTAAATCCATTATAAACCGAAAAAGTTTTTAAAAGGCAGATCACTTAGGTACTGCCTTGCCGCCGATGTCAGCCACTCAATAAATAAGGACACTATTATATTAATCTTACCCCTCATGCCATCCTCACAGTCTGAAAAAATAATTGCACTCAACTTGGCTATGAGCTGTGCGAAACTCATGGTAGATGTACGATTCTCAGTCTTCTCTATTCTCTGTCGTCTAGGCCTCTTTTCAGTGTCTGATTTATCTGATAATATATCTTTCTCGCATTCAGACTCCGACGAAACATCCCAATTAAACACTTGATCATTATCCAGCTGTCTGTTTTTCTTTTTCTTTTTCTTAGCCTTCTCTTTAGGTTCAGACACATTCATAGGGAGCGGTTTCGGGACCACGTCCACGTCAATATTGCGCTGAGAGTTATCTCTTATCGGCTTTGTCTTGACTGCACTCGCGTACGAGAAATTATACGAGCTTGTTTGTGTCGTAGGGGCAGGGACGGACTCAGGCAAATCATATGTGTGCATGGTTAAAGGTTCTTCGTATGAAACAGGGGGTTCTGGAGGAACATACATCTGCAAGGCTTTTCGATAAGAATAATTGTTTTCCGCCATCAAATCCCGCAAACATTTTTCTTTTTGGAACACGGGGCACGATCTGTCTAGCGCCGTGTGACTACCGGCGCAGTTGATACATTTATATATAGTAGATTCACAGTTATCGTGTCCCTTTCCGCATTTGGGGCATGTTATCTTTATCGTCGGACACATCCGCAGTAAGTGCCCGAATCTCCAACACCTTGAACATTGAGTGACAGGAAATACGTACGGTTTTACGTTGATCTTCATACCATATATGTATACCGCATCAGGCAGCGTCGTACCCCGAAAGGCCAATCGAACCGATTCGCTCGCCTCCCATCCCGAGCCGTCCTGAGTTCTACGCCTCAGTCTTTTCACCGCCATTAATTCGTACTCACTTTTAATAATCTCCATCATATCTTTTTCTTCTAAATCTGTTTCTATATTCTTAATTACGCCATAAGAGGTCATCACTTCGAGTGGTTTTTGAATTCTCCATCCTAATTCCTGCAAAGCCTTGCACCCTATCAATTTTTCGGCGCTCTCTGAGTTATCAAATTGTATAAAAACCTTGAACGGGTTTAGGTATTTTACACGACAAATGTTTTGAATGTTGTGCGTATTCAATAACTTAGCCATGGCGAATTGTTTAGGCAAATTTTCTGAACTACTGACGTAAACATCGATCTTGTGTTCTAGTTTTGCATTCTTTCTAGCTACAACTGTAGTCCATCGTTCTTCGACCTCTTCATGTCCTCTTTTACCTGGTACATTTTTTTTTACAACAATTTCCTCCGTTTGCATCAAAATCTCTTCCGTAATTTCAACCAGCTCCTCCGGCTCGGAAGGTATAGGTGCCCTCATCTCTTCACTGCATTCCTCATTCAACACATTAATCACATCCTCAACGATCGCGTCTTCCGCCATAGTGCATAGCGTGCACAATCGAGTGCACGTTAAAACACGTCGTCAGCGAAAAACCGCCTAAAACCGGTTTGAGCGCGCGCGACAAACAAAGAAATACGTGTGTGTCTCGTACCAATGCTCACAGCAAACTATTACTTATGTTTATCTCTCAGTTAATTTCACCAAGTCGATCTAAACAATCATATAATTAGATTTTTGTATCTAGGTCGTAGCAGTTTTGGACCCAGCATCAAGCGCCGCCCAGCGCTTAGCGCCTCTTCTATTGGTGCTGCGACGCGTCATCAACTGCCGCATCAAGCTGTTTGTCAACCCGCAGGATAAGAACTCCGATATGCCTCTGAAAAGGTTAGTATTAACTTGTCCTGGGTTGAGTGTATAGTAGACTATGTTCTTTCCCAGGATACGATCTTTCTTGCTGATCATTAAAATCCGTTTCGCCGTAAAAATATAGTATAGTCAGTATAGTCTTAAAAAGGTAGCAGACAGAGTTACCAGGTATAGCTTTTACGTGCTTTTACTTTATACTTTGCAGGCGGCTTTTTACAGTTTTTAACAAGCTTTTATTTAACTTGCAATATATGTAACTATGTTGGTTCGAGTGGAATCTTGCAACTCAATTTTGAAGCAGATATCTTCCACCGATTGAGCTGAAATTTTATATACACGTTTAGTTTGGATGACAATACATTAAAAGCTATACAAAAAAGACAATATAGTAGCAATACAAAAAAGACAATATATTAAAACTTATTACAGTATAAGTCAAAATAGTTACTTTTTTAAGTCCTGCTTCCGTATTCACTATTACTTATATCTAACACTTCATATAGATACATTTTTAAAAGATTTTGCCATCCCCTTTTGTTTTTCGTATAATGGAGGCCTGATTTGTGACGTCAGAGCGGATAATTGTATGAAAAAACAAAAGACAATCACGCTTTAAAAATTTACCTGTACCTTGTTACCTTGCAGTTTCTACCGCTATGTCCTTGAGCCGGAGCTTCAGTTCACATCGGAAGGAGCGCTAACAGGCGGCGCGATGGCACGCTTCGCTCGCTTGCCGCACGCGCCGCTCCTGTCTATGGAGCTGCGCACGCCGCCCAACTGGCTCGTGGAATGCGTCAAGTCTGTCTACGATCTAGACAACATACGGCTGGCTGATGTCGACACTGTGGTTCACAGGTTAGTTAACATTTACAACTATAGCCCAGGAGGCATCACCCTGGCCTAGACCGTCATTTGTCTAACCTAGACAAATGAATGTCTAGGTCTGCTATTAATTCCTTTATTTTACTCTTGGGTAGATAGAATAAAGAGAATGCGTGATTTTATAAAGTTAAAGTAATGAATTTCAAATATTTTAGGCATTTAAGGTCAATTTTCTCTTTTCTACTTTTTGATAAATCGCTGGCTAGGGTAATTACGGTGACATTGTAGTGGCGCGGTCAAATTCCTTATAATTAACTATATTTTTCGATAACCATGATGTAATTTCCAGCGAATTCGAACTGGAATACCTTCTATTAGAAGGCCACGCGTGGGACACGACGCTCGGCACGCCCCCTCGCGGCCTCCAACTGGTACTGGGAACCAAAGATAAGCCTGAACTCATGGACACCATCGTGATGGCTAACCTCGGGTACTTCCAATTGAAAGCCAACCCTGGAGCTTGGATATTGAGGCTAAGGCCAGGACGCTCCGATGATATTTATGAAATTGTTGGGTAAGATTTTGTTTTTTATTTCTTACTAGTTTCTGCCCGCGGCTTCTCACGCGTTGTTTTTATGGAAACGTTTTGAGGTTATTTCTATCGCATGGGAACTGATTTATGGGATAAAAAGTCGCCTATGTTTGAATCCAGGGTTAGACTTACCTGTATGCAAAATTTCAGCCTGATCCGTTTAGTAGTTTTGGCGTGAAGAGGTAACAAACATCCATCCATCCGTCCATCTATCCATCCATCCATCCAAACTTTCGCATTTATGATATGAAATGAAATGAAAACATTTATTGAAAAAGAAATACACAATAACAGTGGTTAACTCAATGTTAAGCTAAAGCTAGGTGTTATCAGTTTCTCGTCAAGTAAAATTAGGTATGAATTAAATAACATAAATTAGTTTGAATTAGGTATGTAGAGATCAGGAAAAGGTTCGTCGTTGAGGAATTACGAATTGTTTATAGTCATTGTCTAAAAATTCACTTACAGAGTAGATATTAGTGTGATTCTCATAATAAATAGTGTAATAAAAAGGTAGGAAATCTTAACACAGACGCAAATGATCTGCTCCAGCCCCGTGTAGCGCGTGGGCTGTAGAGGCTGGGCAGTGAATGCGATATATGAATGATCCCGTGGCAATGTGTAAAACTTCTCAAAAACGAGAAGTGAGACAGCCTTCACAGTGAATACTCGTATTAGAAAGAAAATGAATGAAAAAGAGAGTGTGTGCTTCTGACCGCAAATAGAAGTGAAAACGTATGCCCTGATACTTACGAAAACTCTATGTCACCGACCGACTGGAGCCAAGTATACCCGATTAATCGTCACCAACTCGAGCGTGAGGGTTAAATTTCGTTCCTCAAACTCAACCGCCTCTATTTGGTCCACTGCTGGACGCAGGCCTCCCATTGGTAAGCGCCTTATAGGCTTTTATCTCATGGGGGGTAATGGCCATAATCCCCACGCTGGGTATGCGTGTTGGGGATCGCAGTACGGTAGTAGAATTGTTCTACAGGGGCGCTGCTGCCCGCCTCCGGTAGATATCCCTTAGTCGCCTCTTACGACCCCGGGAAGAGTTGGGAGGTGCAAATTCTAAGCCCACACAGCTTCGTTCACAGTTCAAAAATAGCTCAAAATGAATTACAGTCACTTCAAAATCAGAGTTTCACTGTTGAAAGAACACAAAGTGGAAGAAATATAAACTTAAAAGCAGAAGTTTTCACGTCAAAAAACTTGGTGTACTTGCTTATAAGTATTTAAATTAAATTTCGTTTCACAGGCACGAAAACACCGACACTCCAGCGGGAAGCGAAGACATCCAAGTACTGATGAGCTCGTTCCGAAGTCACGTGATCAAACTCAGAGTCAGCAAGAAACCAGACAAACAGAACATGGACCTTCTCGTAGAGAACGAAGATAAGAACTCTGGAGGGATATGGAACTCTATTGCAAGGTGAGAAGACCCAGTCTAGATTAGCATCAATAACTTCGATCAGGACTTGTTAGCCTGCCACAAATAACTCGAATAAATTCGACTCTAATTTGAACCAGTTACGATTCTTTCTTGACCTCGGTGGCGCGGCGGGCGAAGGTCCGCCTGCGGCGCGGGAGGTTGCGGGTTCGATTCCCGCCTTGGGACAAATGTTTGTACGATCTACAAATATTTGTTCCGGGTGTTCTGGTCGATCTACCTATGTAATGTATTATATTATGTATATCAGTGATATAGTACCCATAACACAAGCTCTGCTTAGCTTGGGGCTAGATGATGCTGTGTGGATTGTCCAGCATTATTTATTTATTTATTCTTTTTTAATAGATTACAGCATACTTTGACATACCCTTGAATTCATTAATTTATTATTTGTTTGATTCTGACTAATTATAATTAGTCTAATTATTATGACTAATTAATAATATAATTAGTAGTATTAGTTGCTGTTATTTTTATTTAATTTTTCAGTCAAACTGTCTGTTTTTTTTTTTACCTTTGTACCATAATATGGTACAAAGGTAAAAAAAAAAACAACATTATGGTGTTTCCTATAACAAAATACATTATGTGTTATTGTTATAATAGTACTTAAATATATAGTAGAATGTAACGACATCAAGTGTAACTACGATGGAATAAATAAATACAAATACAAATAACTTCTGCCTGTGCCTTCGCACACTATCGTCCCGTTTAAAAAGTGGTCTAGGACTTTCTCCGGAATACCTTCTCTCCTTGCCAAAACATTGAGCTAATTTATATTTTAAAAGTAAAACAGACAAACTTGCTTTCGAATTTATAACAGACATCTGCCCGCGGCTTCGCACATGCTGTTTCGCGATAAACAGTAGCCAGCATCCTTTTTTGGGTTACCGTCAATTTCCTTTCCAAAATTCATTAAATTATCCGTTCAGTTGCGAAGAAGTATAGCCGACAGACAGTTTCGTCACATTTACAAAATTCTATGGAAGTATAATATACTAGCTTCTGCCCGCGGCTTCGCACGCGTTATTTCTATGGAAACGTTCAAATGTAATTTCTAGCCCATGGGAACTGATTCATGGGATAAAAAGTAGCCTATGTTTTATTCCAGGCCTAGAATTATCTGTATGCAAAATTTCAGCCCGATCGGTTCAGTAGTTTTGGCGTGAAGAGGTAACAAACATCCATCTATCTATCCATCCAAAACTTTCGCATTTATAATATTTGTCGTTTTCTCAGTTCATTCGGCGGCGGCGATGAACAAGAGGTCCAAGATGAGACCATAAACATATTCTCGGTGGCGTCGGGACATCTCTACGAGAGGTTTTTGCGCATCATGATGATGTCCGTGCTCAAAAACACTCATTCACCCGTCAAGTTCTGGTTCTTGAAGAACTATTTGAGTCCTTCACTCAAGGTGAGTAAATTTAATTACGTAAACTGTTTTAATTGTTATAATTTTTATTTTTAACACTAGGATTGGTAGTGCTATTTGCAAAAAAAAGAGGGTAGACTGTTTTGTATGCCAATCTGTCGCTGATAACTATTTACCACCAACTGGTAAAATTATCAGTTCTTCCATGACCGACAGATAAACTTTGCGCCAAAACATCAGAAGCGCAATAAACTTTTAATTCTTAAATTACGTGACGTCAAAACATGCAACATGGCCCGATTCAAAAAAAGAGTCTTCTGTCATGTGTATTTGTATCTAAACCGATTGAGATTTTGTTTGAAAAGTGACTTTATCGGGACTATTTTTTTGATGTTTTTTAAATTACCTTTTTCATTGTGTATTTCACACCTGTGATTAACCAAATTTTCTCTATAGGAAATCCTCCCCTACATGGCCCAAGAATACGGATTCGAGTACGAGTTGGTCCAATACCAATGGCCGCGTTGGCTTCAAAAGCAACGCGACCGTCAACGTACCATCTGGGGGTACAAGATTCTATTCCTTGATGTTCTCTTCCCGCTCCACGTCAAGAAAATTATATTCGTTGATGCTGATCAGGTATTTCCTCATTATTTTATGAAGCCAACTGCACATTATTTTTAGTACCATCAATCACCAGTCTGCCTACAAATCACAGAACACCATGGTCATCGCAGTAGAACCTTTAAATCAAATGTACATGTACCAGTTCACCTTTTAAACCTATTCAGCGGTACTACAAAAACCAACGTAAACAATGGTCTAACAAGCGTTTAGCTAAACAGTGTCTAAACATTAAGACATGGGTCTAACGAGAGTTTAACTATCGTTTAAACTATGTCTAAGCCGTATCTAACCGTAAACCGTCGTAAAACCCAGTTTTGTGGTAACACTTTTGTTATGCACGCGCTCAACAGATGTCTAACTATTTTGTAGTACCGCTGTTAGTGTTTATGTTTAAAATTGTATAAGTATAAGTATTTATGTTAATTTTAGGTGTGCTTGTAGTACCCACGGAAATAGAAATTTAATTCCGTGGTAGTACCAAATATTTTTTATCTATCACTTATTAAACTTTTACAGAAATCACAGGAGTTTCAGGGCAAAAAAAAACCCGCTACGATATGTATCAAATTGTTAATCCTTAGAGTTTGTTAATTCAAACACTGATCGTAAGAGATTCGAAGAAAAATGGGAGTACAGTAGCTAACGTATTAAAACTAGGATGTTTCTACGCTTCTAATGCATCATAAAATGTGTGTACCTCAGGGCCCGATACTGGGACCGTTTCTATTTATGTTATACATCAATCGTTGTAACTATAATTTCTCTACAGATTGTAAGGGCCGATCTGAAAGAGCTGGTGGACTTGGATCTGGGAGGCGCTCCGTACGGTTACACCCCGTTCTGTGATAGCAGACGGGAAATGGAAGGTTTCAGGTAAGCTTATAACTTTCTTTGATTTATAAGTACAATTGATTCTATAATACCATGACCGCCATGACGGACTTTATAGATACGTACATACATGCCTTTTAACATGTACAATAAAAACTACATCATGTGGTTATTTATTCGTTTCTTTTTAAGTAAGCGGTATATTTTATTCAAAGTAGCCTCATTTGAAAGCTAGATATACCAAATAAATAGCTACGAAAAAAAAAATTACAATATCGAACATAATCCTAAACTAACTTACTATTACGTACTTAAATATTTTTTTTACAAATTTGCAAAAAAACTATTTTATTTTATTTTTGATCTGTACCCTGTAAAACTGGGTGAGGTGTAATTTTTTGCATGTTGTATTAAATTTCATGATTTAGTCTACAAATTTTCCAAAAACTATGGGTCTATCTCTTTTCGGCTTGGTTTTTGAGATGGCTAAACTATTTTTTTTCTGATTTTCATCGATGTCGCGTATCCGCACATCTCGTTTGATCAAGGTTCTACAATACACATAGTATAAGTAATGTATTGTATTAGGCACAGATATTATAATACTATACTAGTATACTTGTATTAGGTATATCCTATGGTATATCAGATAGTACCCATAACACAAGATCTGCTTAGCTTGGAACTAAATGATGGTGTGTGAATTGTCCTGCATTATTTATTTTAGCTTCTGTCCAGGCCTTCGAACTGTTGTATAATTAGCTTGTTCTACCCAGGTTCTGGAAGCAAGGCTACTGGCGCAACCACCTGCAAGGCCGCAGCTACCACATCAGCGCTCTCTACGTGGTGGATCTGAAGCGGTTCCGTCGCATCGCGGCCGGCGACCGGCTGCGTGGCCAGTACCAGGCGCTCAGCCAGGACCCTAACAGCTTGTCTAACTTAGGTAAATATAATGTCACATCAAATTGCGGACCGTTTCCAGAGACAGGTGCCATTTTTTAACTCAAGTTTGTTGTTTTTAACCCCCGACGCAAAAAGAGGGGTGTTATAAGTTTGACGTGTCTGTCTGTGTATCTGACTGTGGTATCGTAGCTCCCAAACGGATGAACCGATTTTTTTTGTGTCATAGATAATTTTATCCCGATTGTTCTTAGCCATGTTTCTTGTAAATCTGTTCAGCCAATAAACGTCGGCGGGTTTTTTAAAGTTTTAAATTTGTCTTGTTATACATAAACTAGCTGACCCGGCGAACTGCGTACCGCCTATAAAAGTTGACTAAACTTTTTTTCATATTTTCTCACCTTTTAAACCCTTCTTGGACTTGTACAAATATTTCAAAACCATTATTAGCCAAATCGGTTAAGCCGTTCTCGAGTTTTTGTGAGACTAACAAACGTCAATTTATTTTATATAGATAAAGAAGAAAAAGACATGTATTGATTAACAGATAAAAACAACAAGACACACTTCTAAGGTAGATCAGATACTAAAAATAAAATTATGCTGAGTTAGAGCTTTTTATAACCACTATTATAAAAAGCTCTAACTCAGCATAATGTTATCTTTTGTTGTGCTTAAGTTTGCAATTACTCTTTGTCTGTTAAGTGAAGAATGTACTAATTTATGCAACACATGTATAACATTTTGGTTTAACTTCAGATCAAGATTTGCCAAACAACATGATACACCAAGTGGCAATAAAATCGCTGCCGCAAGAGTGGCTGTGGTGCGAAACATGGTGCGACGAACCATCCAAGAAAATCGCAAAAACTATCGATTTGGTAAGTCATTATAAAAATAGTTCAACTCACAAAACTAGATGTATGTTGCTTATTTTCGAAGATCAAACCGACAAACCTGGACATTTCCTTAATCTATGCCACCTTTTTTTTTTTTTCTTTTTTCGGCGAGGAAATTCATTAACGAATAAACTGGTCTGGGGGACCCGAATTATGTGGGACGCCCTGAGAAGGACGTCATACCCACTCAAACCTCTCCGGTGTCCCTCTCTCGCCATTTTCGCTGAACCACGGAATATTTAAAACATCCGCGGCCCGAAAACGGATTAGTATTAAGTAGTGAAAGATTTTTAAAATAGGACTAATCGTTTTGTAAATTATCTCCTATATAGTACAAATATTACTTCTATCTCATCATCAGCCCGTATACGTCCACTGCTGAACATAGGCCTCCCCCAGACGACGCCAAGAATAGCGCTCCTGAGCCGCCTCCATCCATCGGTTCTCTGCGACCACTACAATGCGCTCCGTCCATCGAGCGTGAGGTCTTCCCACCCTCCGTTTCGCATTGCATCGCGGTCGCCACTCGAGAACCTTTACTCCCCAACGGTTATCGCTTCTGCGGGCTGAAGGCTGAAGCAGGCTGAAGTGGCGATGGGCAGGCCATATAGGCCTGCCCATCGCCACTTCAGCCTGCTAACTCTAAGAGCTATGTCGGTTACTCTGGTTTTTCTACTGATTTCCGTATTCTGGATCCTATCGCGTATAGAAACTCCGAGCATAGCTCTCTCCATAGCTCGCTGAGCGACTTTGAGCTTATTTACTAGACCTATAGTCAGCGACCACGTCTCGGATCATTACTTCCATCTTCATCCGTGTTATTCAATAACATTAGATTGAAACGAACGTTCAGCCTAATGTCCAATATATTCACAGTGCAACAACCCGCAAACCAAAGAGGCGAAGCTATCAGCGGCGATGCGAATAGTCCCCGAGTGGAAGGACTACGACGCAGAGATCAAAGGCCTGCAGGCGCGCATTCGACGCGGGCTGTACCAATCGGCCGATCATGAACAGGTAAAGATAAGATTTAAAAACAAATGCTCACAGCTTTAGCTCAGTCTTTATTTAATCTTTTTTAGGGTTCCGTACCTCGAAAAGGAAATAAGGAACCTTTTAACTTTAAGGGTTCCTTATCAACCGTTATAGTTATATATCGTTAAGGACGGACAAAACAGTGATCCTATAAGGCTTAAAGGATCACTGTGTTGTCCGTCTGTCTTGTCTGTCCGTCTGTCAACCTCAACCCTCATTTCTCAGAAACGCGTGGAGGTATCGAATTGAAAAGAAGGAAGGTCATATAGCACAAGTAAAGGGGAAAATCCGAAAACCGTAAATTTGTGGATTATTCATGAAAAAAAATTGATTCTCGCCATGGATTGAAACCTACGGTAGTTGTTGTTGACCTAAAACTGTAAAATTTGGCATGAGCAAGGTCTTACAATTATACGGAACCCTCGATGCACGAGTCCAACTTGCACTTGACGTTTTATTTTAGAACCTTGTGGCCTAGAATGCGCGCCGGTACGAAAATGGTCAACTATTTTCTCGCTCTTTCTCGTGCGAGTATGTAACGAATACACGACGAAGCTTTTTTTTAATCACGGCGCTATTGCTAATCCTGCAGGATTCTAGATCCTACACAATGCTGTTTTAAATTAAACTAAATTGATTGAGAAATGGTGCCGTTCCTCGTTTAACTACCGATACAACATTTATAGTGCTACTAAAATAAACTCAACAACTTTGAGTTTAATGCTACAAAAGAATCGATAAAATCCTATTAATATTATAAAGGTTGTAAAATCTGAATTTTTGTTACCTAGGATCTCCAAAACTACTGAACAGATCAAGATCAAATTTGGCGTACGCTTAAAGCAAATTCTAACTTAGACATTAGGCTACTTATTATACCGAAAATACAGGTGCAGAGTTGCGGGCATTATATGTTATTTATTACGTACGTACAATAAGCGCCTGGATTTAGGTAGCGCTTTGTGTCATGTGCGTATCTGAGCTTTAGATTACTATAATTGGCCAATTCAAGAGTATCAAATGAATAAAGAAGTGTTTTTTGTATCAACAGGAAATTGAGAGTGACATCAATGAACCCGGTTCCACCACAGCAAAACCCAAGACTGATTCTACCACCGGTAAGTCATATCCATTTGTAAATTATATGTATACGACTAATAATATATTCAAACCTCTTAAATGCCGTACTCCATTCCATTTCGTTCACAACTCCTACCCCATATTCTGTCTGGGCGTCCCCCAGCTTACGTTATACATTCAATTTATCCCAATAAACGCGACAGGCTCAAGGATTTATCACGTCACGGTTCACCTCATTACCTATCACAAATTTTTTGGCCATTTCTCTGCCACAATAAAATTGTTACTCATGCATGTATTAGTATGTATTTAATGTATTTAAGCAACATTGTAACTTCATTTTTCACTGATAATATCTTTGTATCGTTTTTTAGTATTAAGTGCTTTTAATTTTCAATGTTCGGCTTTATTGTGGTTTAAGAGAAATAAACAAATTTCATTTCATTTCATTTCACAATCATTTTTTCTATTTCAGAAAACGACAAATATGCACGCACTGAATTATGATTGATGCGAGCGGTGATCATCATTATATGCTTCAAATTTTTCATTTTGCCGATGGTCCTATAAAGTGTTAGCGAGTGATATGGACACCAGTGGTTTTTCATTTCAGATGAGGACCATAAACCAGAACGCGTTGAGTTATGATTTCTGCTGCGCGCGATCTTAGCCATGATACTTTATAAAATAAATATTATACCAAACTTTTGAGTGCGAGGAATGTGAAAAGACACCAGTGATTGTATGTATATTCAATTGGCTTATAAATTTGTATGTATATTAATATGATATTAGCAAATGTACCTACTTTGTTTTATACGCATTGAGTGTTTTGGCGAGGCTATCGTAATAACCCGCATCATAGAAACCTTTCATCCATAGAATGATGTACTGTTTATGTACTTATCCATAATTACATTATAAGAATAGGTCTTTAGATAATTCCTTAGAATCTATGTGTTCACATTTTAGTTTATTCTAAAACACTTGATGCGTCTACTAAAATGACATTAAAATTTAAAGAAATTACAAAATATATATATAATAAGTGGTAGAATAATTGTTATGTAAATAGTCAAATGTATGAGTTACACACTTTTTCATGATTTGGTTTAGTCGCAATATGTTTAGTTTTTTCTTTGGGATTACTTTTAGTTTTCTTTTCAACGGACTGTAGTGAATTAAATCGAACAATATTTTGCAACGGATATTATTAAATTAATTCTGTTTTGTATGATTCGTTGGTAACTTTGTTGTGATTTAAGATAAAGTGATAAGATGTTTTAGTTATAAGTTACATTTCACAATAAGTAAATTGGTGTTATTCCGTACTTTCCGTTTAAAAATTTATTCAACATTGAGAAGTTTGTATATTTTACTACAACATACGCTGAATGGGAAATTCTGCGTTATATCACTTATCTTTTTTTGTGTCTGACTCAAATAATTGTTTCCCTTTTTCATTTGTGTAAGTTTAATCAGAATTTATTAGAAAAGTAAGATCTCAGCTTTTTCTGTAGTTGTAATTTTTTCTACAGTAGTTTTGATGTTTTCTAGAATAACTATGTATACCAACTCAGAATCCATCAATAGTCAATTAAATTACGCGATTGATAACTTTACTGTAAATATTAAAATTCCATTACGTCGATTAAAAATAATACATATAATTCTGTATTTTTTCTTATCCCTCAGATGATTTGAATGTTCGCGTACCCAGTTCTATTCATATTATCAAAATGTTATGTTGATTTGATAGATTTCTTTTTAAAAGGTTATTTATAAAAGGTCTTCGTTCGGTTCTTCAAAGGTCGTTTAAATCAAGGGTTTAGATGGAGGGGTAGTTTAGATATTCATAATATCCAAATATTATGTCGATTTGATAGATTTCTTTTAAAAGCGTTCTTAAAAGGTTATTCAAAAAAGTCTTCGTTCGGTTCTTCGAAGGTCGTTTAAATTTATTTATTTATTTATTTATTGAGGAATAACTAACGACTACATTAAACTTATTACACATTTGTGTTAGTACTTTACTAGTAAAGATGCGTGTTATTATCAATGTAGCCCACAGCGCTATCCACATAATGCGTTACATACTTAAAGAAATAAAAACATGCAACTAGAGGGCCTAACTTATACATAGAAACAGTAAGTAGGTAGCTAGGTGAGAGCTGGACTCCTCTTAAATAACTAAGAAATAGAAATGTTAGTAATTAAATTATGTTTAACTGAAAATATTCCATTATTTCTAGTAGCAGTAATAATGACAGATAATCATGAAAAAAACAGTACAAAATTATGTTGGGTTATTACTAAAATTTACTTGACAAAGTAGATTGTATAACCACTTTTTAAATTTATATAAATTGCAAATAAATATGTCTATGTCTACGAAGTTATTATTAAAGGACTCAACCATACGACGAATAGGAGCGCGAAGTCCCGAGTTTGTGCGGCAGGTGGCAAGGGCAAACAAAGGGCGCGAGCGAGTAGCACGGGGGGTGCAGGTTCTCGGGACTGCATAGCATAGCTTTCTGACAAGGTCCAAACAGTCAAATTTATTATGCACAATTTTGTACAGGGTAACAGCTTCAAGATATTTACGTCTGGACTCGAGAGTAAGGAGTTTAAAATGAGCAAGTGAGTCAGCGTAAGAGCTACGGGGACGGCGACATCTGTAATTCATGGACCGCAGATACTTCCGCTGAACTCTCTCAATTGCCTCCACGTACTTATTATAAAATGGGTTCCATATTGGCACCGCGTATTCCAGCTGAGAGCGTACCAGTGTTTTGTATAGATACAAAAAAGTTGATGGTTGCTTAAAGTCCGCCGACGACCTCATAATAAAGCCATACATTTTGAAAGCATTGGTAGTTATAGATTCGACATGTTGATTTAAGTGAAGCTGACAGTCAAGTAAGACACCGAGATCTCTTAGTTTGGTAACTCTATTCAAGGAGGAATCGCAAAGGTTATATGAAAAATGTAAAGTGTTGATATTTTTGGTAAAGCTGATAGAGTTACATTTAGGTAGGCTAAGGTGTAGTTTATTGTTACTGCAGTATGTGGTGAGTCTATTTAGATCTTCTTGAAATAAAACGCAGTCGCCCGGGGTACGTATCGGCATATAGGCTTTGAGATCGTCAGCGTACAATAGGAACTGAGAATGTCGAAAGCATTGATCAATGTCGTTTATAAAGAGTACAAAGAGAAGCGGTCCCAATATAGAACCCTGGGGAACACCTGAAGTGACTGGTGTGCTGGAGGATTGGAAGCCATTAATAACTATCTTCTGAGTCCGATTAGTAACGTAGGATGTGAACCAGCGGAGAAGATTACCACGGATACCGTTAAATGCGATTTTGTTAAGAAGAATCTCGTGGTCCACCTTGTCAAATGCTTTTTTAAAGTCCGTATAAACGGCGTCTACTTGTACACGCTTGTCAAGGTTTTCAAAAAGTGTATTCGTAAAAGTTATAAGGTTAGATGTGGTAGAACGCCGTTTGACAAAGCCATGTTGCTCCTGAATGATAATGTTGTGTAAGATAGGGTAGATCTCATTGTGAACAAGCCTTTCAAAAAGCTTCGACAAGGCGGACAGAATAGAAATAGGACGATACTGCTCTATGTCGTGTTTAGAACCGCTTTTATGTACTGGGGTGATAAAGGCACGTTTCCATACTTCAGGAAAGATACCTTCTGCAAGACATTTATTAAAAATAGCAGTGATAGGCACATATATACAACCAGCAGTATTTTTAAAGAAACAAGGAGGGATTCCATCTGGACCAGGGCCTTTAGATGCGTCAAGAAACTTCAACTCCTTCAAGACGTTATCCTCGTTAAGGTAAAGATTTGATATTAAAATATTGTTATCGTGAGCAGTAGACGGTGCAATGTGAGAGTAGGATCTAGGCTCAAAAACAGAGTTGAAGAAACTTGAGAACATATTACATATGGATACGGGGTCTGAGGATTTAACATCATGATACTTCATAGATGAGGGAATGCCCGACTTAGTTTTACGGTTAGCAATATAAGTCCAAAAATATTTAATATTTATAGTTATATTTTTTTCAACATTTTCCATGTATGCTTTAAAGCATTTCTTGCTGTTTTGTTTAAAAGTAACCCTTAACTCGGAAAAGTCTGCATAATCAGAGTTGTTACCAAATTTCTTCCATCTAACCCAAGCCTTCTGTTTACACTTAAAAGTTCTGATTAGTGAGGGGGAAAACCATATGGGAAATTTGTCAGATTTACGGCGCACAAGGGGAATATGTTCTTTGATGAGGCTATTAATAATATTATAAAAAGAATCGACTGACTCTGTCGCTGTGTGATTACAGAGCAGGTTGTGCCAATTGATTTCTGAAATTTTCGTATTTATTACGTTATAATCAGCTTTATAAAAGTTATGTTTAGGTACGTATTTCTTCCTTAGAGAATTTGCAGGATAAGAGAAAGGCAAGGAAACGATAAATGGCGGATGGCGCGGAGTAGAGTTGAGTAAGGGAAAGTGTTGAGGTTCAATTTTACAGGGTGAGTTAGTAATAAATAAGTCAAGCAAGTTCCCAGCATCGTTTACTATATGATTGTACTGCAGAGAGTTTAATGTAGACATGCAATTATTTAACTGAAGGCCACGAGGCGAAGTGTCGGCGCAAAGACAGCCAACAGAATTAGATTGGCTGATGGCGGGGAATCTGTCTGCCCAAACAATTTCTGCTAGGTTATAATCACCGAGGATATAGACATTGTCTATTCTGGGGCTTAATAAGGCGTCCTGTAGGAAGTCGAAGTGTCTCTTGTAAGTATCAGCTCTGGTCCACGGAGGTAGATAGGCGGCGCTAATAACGTGAACTTTATTCTTATCCCTACTGGGGAACTCTACTAACAAATGTTCTATGCTACTAGGTTGATTTGTAAAACAGTGAGAAGGAGATGTGTCATACGTGGCTGGATGGAGAGTACGTAGGATTGCAATCAGAACGCCTCCCCCGTCTTTTTTGTTAGTAGCTAGCCTGTCTCGGTCACTTCTGAACACGACATAGCGGTCATCGATAAACTCATTATCATGAATATCAGGAACTAGCCAAGTTTCCGTTAGCACGATAATGTCATAGGTGAAAGAAAGTATGTTCATATATAAAGTTTGTAACTTTGTGCGTATCCCACTGCAATTTTGGTAATAAACTATTAATTTGTCGGTGTTATCCATTATAAAGGCCTATATATATATATGCGTATAGGTAGTAAAGTAGTAGCTGTACAGAGTTTTTTACTAATTTTATTTCAAAAGCCAGAATTTTAATTTTAAAATCGTGTGTGATTGAGTCCAGGTATATGTCTGTGGAAAGTATAGTTATGACAAGGTGCTTAAAACCAATTAAAAACAATATAATTAAACAATACAACACAAGCATGCAATTCAAAAGAGAAGTTATATACATTGAGAGAAAAAGGAATTTAACTAGCACGGGTCGACTTAATCTTAGCCAGGTCTGATTCCGTACGTATGACGATGACCGGGGAGTCATCTCGCTCACGGACAAGTATGGATGAGTGCTTGATCCATACATGTTTATAGTGCTTGTTTCTTGCCTCTTCACGGCACATACGAAACAACCTTTTGTTCCTTAACGTCAAGTGCTCATTTAAGTATATTTTGGTAGGTGTTCCAGAGATATCTAACTGATTCGACATCAAAGTTTTTGCTCTGCGATAGGCACCCAGGACGTTATCTCGCAGAATTCTAGTTGTGAACTTCACAATGATATTTTTGGGCATGCTATTGTTTGGTTGAGCACGGGGTACACGGTGTATTGAGATGATGTCCTGGGTGGGGATAGGAACATTCAGTGCTGCCCCTATGTTACATATTATCGCAGATAAATTTTCATTGCGTTTTTCGGGCACGTTACACAGCTCGAGGTTACACTGCCTAGCCTGCTGCTCCAGTGCGTCGAGCTTGGTCTCCATGCTGATCAGGGCGGGGCAGGTCTCTACATTCCGGCTGACGGAGACGACTTCCTCAATGCGTTTATTGAGTTGTTCATGCTCTACCGAGCAGTATTCCACAGAGGTCTTCAGATTAGTAACGTCCTGGTTTAATGCTGACAAATTTGTTTTTATCGTAGTCTGTTCTGCTTTCAGTGATCTTATCTCACCACGGATTTCAGATAAGACACCCTTGATATCCTCTCTTATGCGCTGCACGTTATCACTGTTCTCCTTACGCAGTTCTTGGAACTGGCCGTGGATCATGCGCGCAAACGCTTCGAAGTCGCTCCCACTTTGTTGGGCAGAGTTCACAGAGACGCTGGTATTTTCAAAAGACTGCAGCATATTGAAGGAGACTTCCATGGAGTTGTCGCACGTAGGAACCTGGCTGCAGCGAACTGGAGTATTCAAATTAGATTTTATTCTTCTAGTCACGTTGCTGCAAGACGGGCACTTCCACGTGTCTATATATTCTTTAGGAAATATGGTATATTGCTTTGGACTGATATTTAAGCATTCGCAGTGATAACTATCTGAACATAAATGGCATTTCAAGCAATATTTATCTGAAGATAATGGCTCCTTGCAGGCACCGCAGTCCATCTATGCGGTCAGGTTTTATAAATACCTAAGTAAGATACTCACTTAGGTAGTTGAGCTAGCATTGAATCAAATGTTTAATACTTGTGACTTGAAGTATCCATCCGAACAATAAGGTCTAATGTTACAGCGTGCGACATCTAGTGTGGAGACACAAAAACATTATGCAAAAGCGCAAGCAAGAAGCGCATCAGCAAGGTGCAGTTTATCGATAACGCGACTCACTGATTAGATTAGCACAGTAGTTAAGCAGTAAGTGCAGCTAAGTGTAGGTGGCGCTGTTGTCAAAAAATTTCAGATCAGCTGTGACGTGACAGAATTTGAGTGTTTATTTTAGGTTATTATTGCACGAAGTATTGAGTATTAACGAATGAATCAGTTCCAAACGTTCCAAAACATGTGGCAGTGCGTAAATCACATGTAATTAATTTCAGCTCACTCAGAAAGTGTCCTCAAACGTAAAAAATTGAGGTTCAAACACAGCAGCTTACAGTCTTCAAAAACTCACAGTTACTAATATAAAAGTCCACAGTGTCAGCTACCAGTCCATGTGTAACACTTTCACTTCACTTAGCAATGAATATATAAACCGAATATTAGTGCTGTATATTTTTAATTAATAAGATATTGAGGAGCTCTTTAGAGTATTTGTTGAAGTTAGCGCCCTCTTCAAAACAGCTCTTCAAACTTCTCAGCAAATCAAGGGTTTAGTTAAATGGAGGGGTAATTTAGGTAAGATACATGTTGAAATTAAACATCAATTCTAAGTACAACGTTTATTTACATCTATGATCTAATATTTATTACTGTAGTAAAATGGTAAATGTATGTTTGGCGATAGGATCGAGTCGGCAACTGTATTTACCATTATTTCTGCTATTTTACTGATAGTTTCCATCAACTGAACTGAACCCGGTAGTGGTAAAATGATGGTTGGTAAATACAGTTTTATTTCTCTATACCTAGGTTTAAAACACTGTTCCTAAGTTTTAGGTATTGAGTGAAAAACTAAGAAAAATCTTTACTCTATATATCCTAAAGGTGAAGGCAAACGAGCGTAATTTTTTGAGTTGTGAGTCGCGTAAAATGAGTCCTTTCACACAAAAGTCCCTGTTTGTCGTTGTGGCTGAGGCCAAGCGAGCGTAATTTCTTGGACTTTGAGTCTCGTAAAATGCTTACTTTCAACATAAATGTCTACTCAACGACAAACAGGGACTTTTGTATGAAAGGACTCATTTTACGCGACTCATAACTCAAAAAATTACGCTCGTTTGCCTTCACCCTAACTTGTAGATATTGACTAAAAGACAAAGAAAGATCTTTTTTCTATGGTCAATAATAAAAAAAATCTGGTAAGTAATAATTTAAAGTCAAGTCTTAACCATATTAATACGTTAGTTCTTGGGTACTTACACTTAAATAAGTTAAGGGGGTAAAAATAAAGCAAACGCTTAACATTTTGTTCCGATAAACAATTCTTTTCAATTGCAATTAATAAATAAGGCGGCAAGCAATGTACAGCAGCTAGCACTATTAATACCTACATTAAATGTTATTGTCTTAAAAATGGGCTCAAACTATTTCTATTTCAATAAAAACTTATATACTTAGGTACTTTCAAAAACGATTACGACGAAAGATATCTTAAAGATAAAAATAAATCTTGTGACGGGGAATTTAGTATGTCTTTACATATTTCCTTACGCTTCTAGGACAAAGACAAAAAGTACATAGTTACAACAGCCTGTAGAGAATTTCAAGTTGGGAATAAATAGCTTAAATGTAATCCAATAAACTGTCTTAAAAATTATGTTTATTTCGATATGTCTTAACTAAAATAACCATTATTATTCTAAGTACAATACTTCTCAAACTACTCTACGCACTACATACCTAGTTTTAAAAAGAGATAATTTACAGCACTATGCTTAAACAGGCTTGACTAGGACACAGATACAACTCTTAACAGGTAAACTATTCTATTTAAACATTGTTCTTTGGTTTTGGATCTTTCGGACACTACGTCATAACTTTGGTACAGAACTACAGAATTAGGTAGGTACATAAACTTCTAGTTGGAATGTGAAATTGATTAAAAATGCCTTTATGAATAAATCTCTAACAATAATTTAAAAATAAATAGCCTACGCAAAATTCGTACAAATGATGACGCTTCAATTAAAAAAGTTTATACGGAACAGATAAAGTCGCAAATGAGAAATTAGAGACAGGTAACAACAAAGAAAAAAATATATTATTGAAATTATTTACGGCAGCCGGGTGCAACAGCAGGAAAAATCTTGCCATAACTCTGGTATTTTGTGGAGGCCTATAAATAATAACGATGATTTACGTAAATATAAATGATATCTAATAGTTTGTTCAGATGATGGCGTGAAAGGAGGACTAAGTATTGCAGCGATGATGATGAGAGAAGAGGACTTGAATGTGAATCAGTTGCAGTAATGTTCCTCGGTGGTAAGCCGGCAGAGTTGGCAGTCGACTCGGCAGCACCAGTGGTACCGGCAATGGCAGCGCTCGAGCTTGCTGGAGCGGACTGCCTTCCGCCCGCGGCCGCAGCAGAGACGACTACAGCCGCCTGGTGCGCTGCCCAGGCTCGCGTTGCATTGCCTGGATGAAGATGATATTGGTGAGATGCAAAATCTATCTAGGATATCGTGAAAAGTTGTTACTCAACTTCGGCAAAGGCAATAGGAAGGGTCATGTTTTTAAATGCCGACAAAAAAAAAATTGGCTGTCTGTAAAGTCGGTTTACTGACGATAGTTGAACGTGACAACGTCTTAAGAAAATACTGATGGAATGGTAGCATTTGATACTCGATCAAAACATGTAAATGTACTATAGTATAGCAGCTGTCCACGCAGACGCATCGCTCACTCAAGTAGGAGAGAGATGGATGTCGAGCGCTCTCGCTTGCACTTCAAGCCTTACATGGAACGCCTCAGAGCGAGGTAACGCCGCATGACGTCATGAGCGAGGTAACGCCGCATGACGTCATGTTTTTTCGTGCGTGCAGCCGGCTCTATCGAATTATAAGCCGTTGTCACGTCAAAAGGGGTGTAATAAGTTGACGTGTGTGAAAAAAGTGAGGAGTTCCTGAACTATATTATTATTTTCGTATTCAACTGATGGATTCACTGATATTCATGTAAATTCAAAGGCTGCACCTAGAGTAGCGGTGTACATATTTACCTTCCGTGAGTACCGAGCGAGCCAGCCGCATGATCAGGCTCGCAATAGTCAGGACTCGGCGTCACATATCGTAGCCTTGGCTTAGCTCGTCTAGCACGTCGTCTCGGCCTCAGCGTCGCGGCCCGGGAGGTCTCGGCGGCGAGCGCCGAGGCTATCCTGGCCAAGGGAGGCAGCGAGCGCCAACAAGTTCGCACGGAACATGAGCCTGACACACCGTGGCAGGTGCATTTGGTACGCATGCCACCTGATACAGCCTGCGTAAAAAATTATGCTTAAGATTAATATTGATGGAGATGAAGAATCGTAAATATTAACACAGAATCTACCATGAGAGTAATCACACTAATATTATAAATGAGAAGTTGGAATGTATGTTACCTCTACCCTGGAAAAACACGTACAACGCCGCGGGCAGAAGCTCATAACGTAACTGTTGGAGCAGTGTGCTCAACAGTAAGCTATGTAAGCTGATATTAGCTAGAGGTAGCTATGATCTATAAAGATGAGCTAAGTAGATGCTAAGGGTTGCTTCCCTACAGCTTCGAGCTGACAAGGGTTGGTCTCCGATGAGAATAATACAACCAGACTTGTTGACTTATTGTAAGAAAGTATTTAATCAGTGTTTCAGCTAGAACTAAGTAAAACACATGATCACGTAGAAACGTGCTATTAACATTTTCCGCATTCTTCCTAGCTAGCTAAATCTGTACGGCTCGTAGAGTAACTTCATAATGTTATGTTTTACCTTTCTGCCGAATCGTCCATTCATCAAATTAGCAGAAGCTATGAGTGGTCGAAGCTTCTCAAGTCTCGTCTGCAAGTCAACTTGGGGGTCGAAGCGCGGGTCGTCGGCTGCCATCCGATATTCGATGTTTCTATATCTCGATCCTCTGTCTTCATACTCGTACCTGATAAAGTAAAGTGCATGTAAGTTTTCTATTCGCTATTCTTGGCTCGATGCCATTCCGTGTGCCAAAGTCCGCCTTACCTCGATCTTGATCTAAATCGTTTCCTTGTCGGCCTGCCCCGTCGCGGGGACCGGGGCAAGCGTTTTCGTCCACGTCGTCCCTTCCTGCCTTTTTTGGGTGGTGAAGTAACGTTGGCCGGCGCCGGTTGATCGTCCACGAGAATCACGACGGGCGGAACTGTCGTAGGTTCCATTGTGACGGTGGTCGTTGGTAGTTCCGTTGTCGTTGTTTCTATTTCAAGTAAATCTTCAATTTTGCCGTCACGAACGTCGATTTCGTGCGCGTCCAGGAACTGTTTTGCAAACCTATGAAATACAATCAGACTTATGAATAAAAGATACTATTCAATGTCTCACCACAACTTCTACCTTTGAAATAAAACTTAAATTTACGTGTCCATACCTCTCAGCCCACTGATAGTTGTCCCCACACCCGCCCCACTTGAACCTGGCGTGCGGTTCAGCCGGGGTGACCTGGGCCTGGCGCGGCGGCCGCGGCGGAGCCCTAGGGGGCGCTGCGCAGGAGCACGCCGCCAGCAAGCCCGCGGCGCACGCCCGCGCTATCGACCAGGAGAGTGCCGCTGCTGACATGGCGTATACGTAGGCTTGCTCTCGGGTACCTGGAGATGATATCGATCGATCAGGCAAAATACGTCTGCTAATCAAATGGCCTACTAGATGTAGGGTAGGATCGCGCAGTTACGGATACGGGGTGGGCCGTCCGCACCGAATACCTAATTGATATGACCTGACCGCAGCCTATTTCGGAAGCAGACAATTCTAGGTGTATCCTAGCATGTATATGAGTAAGATAAAATAAAAGGAAAATCAGAATCAAATGCGTTTATTTTCTCATGGCCTATTCCAACATTGTAACTTTACATCTACTAAATAGAAAATGTACGACTATTTGATTCTCTTCGCTTCAATCTTTTATAAGCTAGTGCAAAGAAGCGAAAAAGAAATCACTAGCTGGTTAACTAAATATCGCTTATCGACTAGAAAAACTAAGAACAGCAAGAAAATAACGTACCTTAGCTTAACTGCCACGGCTGACGGGCACTCACTATTGCAATTTCACACTATTAGTGTGTTCCGAGCGGACGACCACTTCGTTCAAACGCTCCAACAAGACTGCTAGTTTCTACCTACCTCCAATAAGAATTTACATCTGACAGTTACTCTGGAAGTCTAGTATCAACAACCAAGTATCAACAAGATTGTAACATTGCTTTTAAAACTATCTGAACATAGTATAACAATATTAAGAGCTATTTACGATAAAAACATTTAGCGTAAACCACTTCGTTACAATATTAGCTTAGTTTAAACAAATCAAGATCTAAATTACATTGTTATTCCTTACAGCTCGACCATCCTGCTAGAGCTAGTCCCTACGCGACAAAGTATGTAGATAGGTGTAAAATGGTTCTGTTGAGGAATACGTTAATTGAATTAAAATTTGAATTAAAATCTCTAATTAAAAATAAAGTTCTGGCGTAGATTTTTTTACTATATAAGTTTCAACACTTATTACTTGTAACCAATTAATCATGTAATCTATAGTTAATATTATATTTATTCATCAATATTATTCAAGCTTATGAGCACGTTTGAATGATCTGTCGAATTGTGGTCTAACGAACTGTATTCAGCCTGATTTGTATTTCTGAATTATCGTCCCATGTTTGTCGTATTGGCCATTACGTCTGAGTTACCAATGAGACTTAGGTAATTAAGGATTGTTCAACCCTCTTAGCATGGGATCTAAGTACCTACTTCAAAGAATTTATTAAGAAGCCCCGCCTTTTATATATATAGCCTTACATATCGTTCTTGCTATTGGATACTTCGAGGAAAGATGTCCCTCTTCAGCGCTGTTGTAGCGACCAGATTTTTTTGAAACAGCTGGATTATCGAATAAAACCACTACACCCACTACAACACGCCTACAGCTCAGGTAAATCAACAACATCTGCGCTGCACACAGTAGTTAGCAGATTAGAACAAGACATCTCAATCAAAACGCTCCATTTCGCAGCCTTCATAGATATCGAAGGGGCTTCTGACAAGACAAACTTTGACAGCATCAATACATTCCTGC
This sequence comes from Eupithecia subfuscata, assembly GCA_963564075.1. Classification (NCBI taxonomy): domain Eukaryota; kingdom Metazoa; phylum Arthropoda; class Insecta; order Lepidoptera; family Geometridae; genus Eupithecia; species Eupithecia subfuscata. The sequence continues at coordinate 7,627,583 of OY751097.1, read as the reverse complement.
AAAATCACGGAGTGGAGCTAACGATGGTAAACTGGATCATAGATCCTATCCATTCACGGTTATCTGGTAGAGATCGCTCTTGAGCGATAAGACCGTCAATTGTTACATAGTCTGTAATTTTGTTGTTTATTTCAATATTGTAAATTATTTTGATAAGTGTGCAATAAAGAATTTTCTATCTATCTATCTATTATCACGCTTAAGCTGAGAGCAGTATGGGCTTTAAGTTTATGGGACAAGTACGCAGGGAGTAATCCCATGCTACTCTCGATTTATGATAGGGTACCCAAAAACACATACACTCAAAAAGCTTCACCATACAAACGCACGAAGAGCCAAGTGATAGCTCAAACATATATGAAATAAGAACATACACAGATGGTTCTAAAATGAATTATTTAAAAGTAGTATATATTTCATTGCGCCGGCGATTTACCCTCAGTACCACGCGAGCGCTTATCGAGGGCAGACCTATGTCAGTTCAATCGTGAGACAATAGAAAGTTACGCTTGAGTAGCTCGCTGCCCGCTCAGTGCGTTAAATAAAAAATAGTAGCGCCGAGATGTAAAAGCGCTCTTAAGTCCAAACTTCAATAGAGTAACGATACGCCGTACATCTCGTTCACTTGGACTATCACCTTCCTCATAACAAGGCGCTTCGGTACCCTCCTCATAACAGGGCACTGGATTAGCCTTCTCATAATAAGGTTTTGAGTCCGTGCTAGCGTGATGACTCAGCGAAACTGCTGCGCCAGATTTAGTATGGAAACTATACATTTTTGTAAATAAATAAATTAGAATGAAGCACTGATTCGAGTATTACTCCTCTCCCTCTACGAAGACCTTACGGACCCTGAAGTATCAGCACCCTCTGATGAGCGAAGACATTTCCAAACAATTTATTTACACAATGAGTTCTTACAATGAATAAACGTAAACATGCCGCGCATCCGCGCGGAAATGGGATATGATGCATTATTTTAAAGTTACATAGCTTATCGTTACAATAGAAACAAAAAAAAAGAAAACATAACTTATACAAAGAAAAACGATAAAAACGATGACGCACGCGTCAGTAACTAATTTTGAATTTTACGATTTTTTTTAAATTTATAAATTAAGCTATTTTATGGGCTAGACGCACTGATAGGGCTACACCATTAGGGATGATAGGATACGTGGTTAGGGTCCAAATTAGATTCCGTAAGTAGGGGTTAGGCTACGTAGATTAGGTAATAGTGAGTAGGTACGTTCTGTGCCTTTAGTACGCCCTTGTGTAGGTACCGACATTCAACGCCTACACGTACGTAGGGTAAAACACTGGTTTGTCCTGCAGTGAGAGTTAGTGTTTGTATCACCGGCCGGCCATGACACCCGTGCGGTCACCAGAAACGCTCGTAGGGTTAAGTGACGATTATTAGGTGGTTTTACACCCGGACTCGATAGATTTCGAACGCAATCGAAGTATAATCCCTCTACTGCGTGTTCAACTTCGACTAGGTGTTCAACTTCGTGTTTGTTTTTAAGAATAAAGGCAAATTTCAATCGGCAAATCAAATGAGTAATTATACCGTCTGACCAAGATATAAAAATAAATTATTTAGACATCAAACAAGATTGACATTATCCACGAATAATAGTTTTATGATGGCAATTAAAATATACAATAAAATTCCCGACAATTTTAAAGAAATGACATTATTAACTAGATTTAAATGTAACCTGACAAAATGGCTGACCGAAATATGTTTTTATAGTATAAATGAATTTTTAAATATAAACTGTAGGTAACTATTAATTGATTTTGCATGATTATGTGTGACATGTTTCTTTTTTTAATGTAAATTTTATTTAATTTGTATTTTCATTTACAACCTACAATCATTTATACTCTTATATTATATTCATACGCCTGAAAAGGCAGGTTTTGGTAATAGTAGCTATAATAATAATTGTAAGATCTATGTATAAACCTGAAACTTTATGAATAAATGAAATCTGAAATCTAGGATCCCCACAATAACGCCGGCAAAGACGCTAATGACGACGCTGCTATGTTGACTCCACGCTTGAACTGCTTGAACGCATTATCACCTTCCTCATAACAAGGTGCTTCGGTACCCTCCTCATAACAGGGCACCGGATTAGCCCGTCTCTCATCACCCCTATCACCATAAAGCTCCGAGTCCTTGCCGACCTGATCAGCCCGGCTCTCACCAACCTTATCATGATAGGGTACTGAGTTCGAACTACATTTGTTAATGATGCTCTCTCCACGAGAGGGTGTAGTGTTGAGATGCTCGATCTGGTGTTCCTTGGTTGTCGTCGGAGGCGGCCTGCCCGTAGCTGCTGCATCGTCACCGCCATCCATGTAACTGGATCGACTTGACGCCATAGCTCGCAACAAGAACGAAAAAAAAACACAATTAAACACAGGCAAACTAACCAGTTGCACAATGGGCGGCCTTTACGCTAAATGCGAGGTACGTAATTATTTGAACAGGTATAGACGAGGGCGTATTATAGAACGTCCTACCTTTAGTTAGGACGATTTGTATTTGTTTATTGAATTAATGTTCAAACTGTATTTTTTTTTTTTTTACAAACCTAGCCTAAAACGAAATATAAACTTCCGACATCATAAACTACCATAATCATTTATTTTTAACATTTACAATTTATTGTCATTATTTTTAATACAAATTTTAACCTAGCAACTTATTTCCACAACCGGTATTCTATACCGGTATCCCATACAAGACCTGAGGTACCGATATACCCGCTATCAGAACCGGTACAACCGCTATCTTTACCGGTATAACCGAAATCCATACCGGTATAACCGAAATCCATACCGGTATAACCTAAATCCATACCGGTATAACTGATATCCATACCGGTATAACCTAAATCCATACCGGTATAACCGAAATCCATACCGGTATAACTGAAATCCATGCCGGTATAACCGAAATCCATACCGGTATAACCTAAATCCATACCAGTATAACCTAAATCCATACCGGTATAACCGAAATCCATACCGGTATAACCGAAATCCATACCGGTATAACCTAAATCCATACCGGTATAACTGATATCCATACCGGTATAACCTAAATCCATACCGGTATAACCTAAATCCATACCGGTATAACCGAAATCCATACCGGTATAACTGAAATCCATGCCGGTATAACCGAAATCCATACCGGAATAACCTAAATCCATACCGGTATAACCGAAATCCATACCGGTATAACCTAAATCCATACCGGTATAACCTAAATCCATACCGGTATAACCGAAATCCATACCGGTATAACTGAAATCCATACCGGTATAACCGAAATCCATACCGGTATAACCTAGATCCATACCGGTATAACCGAAATCCATACCGGTATAACCGAAATCCATACCGGTGTAACCGAAATCCATACCGGTATAACGATAACCGTTATGAACACAACCACTTTCGAGCTTCCATACAAAAATTGTAAAATTTTGATGTTTTTTATTTTTTGTGTTTAATTCTAGTCTAGGTTAAGTAATTTATAGGCAATAATTGATATATAATTATTATTATTATTATTAAAATCGTTTCTCAAAACTATTAAAATGCTTTAAAATTATAATTAAATTATTTGACAATATATCGAGTTTCGTATTATTACAAGTAATACGGGGCCAAGGCCCCGTATAATTATTACAATTTTGGTCCTGCAGAACATTCTACCACCGAACTGCGATCCCCAACCCGCATGCCCAGCGTGGGGATTATGGGCATTACCCCCCATGAGATAAAAGCCAATAAGGTGTTTATCAGGGGGAGGCCTGCCTCCAGCAGTGGACCAAGACAGGCTGTTGAGGTTGAGGGTTGATCCGGGAAGTTAGTGAAAATATGGTAGTAAATGACAAAAATGTCAAATAACAAGTTGAGAACTAATTTACAATGAAGTTTGTGCAGTTTGTAATCGTTTTCTGGTTTTCCACCCTCGAATACTTATTAGTTACCTAGCGATTATTCTTCTTTCATGGTTCGTGGTTAGATAGAATAGTATATACCGATTACGGTATACCGATGAGTGAAGACAAAGAATAATAAAAATAAAACCAGACAAAAAAAAACAAATAAAGAAATAAATTGGATATTATGTTTAAAGACACTTTAACAAGCCATAAATTTTCATGACGCCGGACAAAATTCAACCATAGGAATAGTGATGTTGATGAGCAATAAGAGAAATTAAATAAAAAGGAACACAAAAAAAAATTAAGCTGTTAAACAAATATCACTCACGATAGTTCTGTGTTCTGCAGTTAAATTGGCCATGACAAAATAAATAAATGTTTATTTTTACATTGAGACATGGGCGCGGCGAGTAATTTATTTCAAATACTCGCCTTATCCCGCTTCTGAGTTATAGGAGTAAGATAAAATAAAAGGAAAATCAGAATCAAATGCGTTTATTTTCTCATGGCCTATTCCAACATTGTAACTTTACATCTACTAAATAGAAAATGTACGACTATTTGATTCTCTTCGCTTCAATCTTTTATAAGCTAGTGCAAAGAAGCGAAAAAGAAATCACTAGCTGGTTAACTAAATATCGCTTATCGACTAGAAAAACTAAGAACAGCAAGAAAATAACGTACCTTAGCTTAACTGCCACGGCTGACGGGCACTCACTATTGCAATTTCACACTATTAGTGTGTTCCGAGCGGACGACCACTTCGTTCAAACGCTCCAACAAGACTGCTAGTTTCTACCTACCTCCAATAAGAATTTACATCTGACAGTTACTCTGGAAGTCTAGTATCAACAACCAAGTATCAACAAGATTGTAACATTGCTTTTAAAACTATCTGAACATAGTATAACAATATTAAGAGCTATTTACGATAAAAACATTTAGCGTAAACAACTTCGTTACAATATTAGCTTAGTTTAAACAAATCAAGATCTAAATTACATTGTTATTCCTTACACATGTGTACCGACACAGGCTAGGATACACATAGAATTGTCTGCTTAATATTTACCGAAATATTATACCTAGGTACTTATATAAAAAAAAACATGCGTTAGTTAGTTTTTAAGTAGTAAGTTTATACCTATCAGTCATCTGTGGTGCCTACCCTATTATCACATACGCGATTTACATTATGATTAGCTAGACGATGCTGTGTGAAAAAGTTTACCAGTACCTAAGTCATTATTTAATCATACTTGTTTACGAACAGGTACCGCATTCCTCATCGAAACAGACAGAGTTTTCTTAATAGAACGCACATTAGAGAATTGTAATGAAGTGACGTAATCAGTCTATGAAAAATTAACATTTTCCAACTCAATAATATTCTAAAATATATATTCACGGTTAAATTCCATCGGGCTTTAAGCGTTCGAGGAACGCAGACGACGGAAGAGCTTTAAATTCCTTCGCAGTGCGTTTAATAGCTGGTATATGTGCCGTAAAGGAATCATGCTATGTGCATTTCGGTTTCGAAATGGGATTCTGGAATGAATTCGTTTAAAATTCCTTTAGGAATGTTTCCGTTAAATTACCGAAGCACCACTTGAACGGAAAACGACTTTCTGGCAGATGTTTTGCGACAGCAAAACAATTAATTTACAGATTTTTTAGATACCTACCTAATTAATTGGTAAAAAGATCAAAAAAGATGCACCATCAAAACTTATAAAATAACCAATTTCTGCCGCGGCTTCGCACAGTGGTGATTTCTATCCCATGGCAACTGATTTATCCGATAAAAGTAGCCTATGTTTGATTCAAGGCTTAGAATACTCTTTATGCAAAATTTCAGCTCGATCCGTTCAGTATTTTTGGCGTGTAAAGGTAACAAACATTCATCGATCCATCCATCTAAACTTTAGCATTTATAATATTAGTGTGATAGAACAGGACGTAAATACTAATTATATCTCGTGTAGCACAATCAATAATTTATATTAGGCTAGATTATAATCAAATTAAAACGTATGCTTAAGTATAACTTCAAGATATTGCTCTCAAAGACCCATTAAGCTAGAAAGTGCGTCGACCGCCCTTCCCGGGTTATTGTCTATTGGTGCGCTATAGTGCACCCCCTTTCGAATTAGCCGTTATACCAATTATCTACCTATGATATCTAGTTAGGCATCTAGCAATATCTATCTTGTTTAATCAAATCTAAGGGATGAGCATTGTAATTAATTTTCTGCCAATCTGACTTATCGATTTGGGTCTAATGCTAATTGTACAGCACAGGCGCGGTCCCAGGCGGGGGGTCACGGGGGTCATGACCCCCCCCAAAATCTTAGTTTAGGTACTTAAAAAATTGCAACCCACAGCTTGATTATATTGTCCCGTTTACTTCCGTTACATTGATTATGGTTACCAACTGCAGCAAAATAAAAAATCGTGGCTCGCTCCGCTCGCCGATATTACTGTTATTTATGCTCTGTGTTTTGATTAGCACAGAGGCCACGTTCCCAATTTTATTGGTCTGGCTGGTCCGCTATTGTCAGTTTGTATCAATCCAACTACCACAATAAAAAGCACAGAATGTAACAAATAATCTGCGAGGTCACTTTGTCAACCAGTACAAAAAATTAGTAGACAACAAAATTTTCGCGTTTTGGTCTGGTCGCTGATAATGATAACATTTGTTCCTTCTGTGTATCCCAAGCATAAAGCCTGCCCCGCTTTAGGTCACTTTGCCAAATTTTCTAAAAAGTTGCCCAAAATCTAACAAAAACCAAAAATTGTCGCAGCTCGCTCAACTTGCCGGCAACTTTAAACTGTCTGCCTCTGGTCATGGGCTCATCCCTCGTTTGAGGTCAGTTTTCCAAACACTCCAAAAATCTAACGAAACCACTAAATTATCGCAGCACGCTCTGCTTGCCTCTGATAACATTCTGCTGTTTTGATAAGCTTCTGGCTTGCTCTAGTCCAGGACTCCTTCTCCGTTTCAGGCGAGTTTGCAACTGCAAAATATCTAATACCAAACAGCTCACACGCACAGTCAGATCATAAAAATTTCCGCGGCTCGCTTCGCTCGCCGTTGATTTTATATAGTGATTAGTCTGTTGTCCGCATATTTGGTTGTTATTCGACAAACTTTAAAATTGTTCTTCACACTAAATGCGAAAGTTTGTATGGATAGATGGATGTTCGTTACGTCTTCATACCAAAACTACTGAACAGATTAAGCTAAAATTTTGCATCGGTGTAGCTCTAAGCCTGGAATCAAACATAGGCAACTTTTTATCCCATAAATCAGTTCCCATGGGATCTATCCCAAAGATAATTTCTATTCAAAGGTAATTTCTAAATTACCTTTGAAAGTTTCCATAGAAAGAACGCGTGCGAAGTCGCGGGCAGAAGCTAGTAGCTCATAATGTAGCTTCCTTGTCTTGCATGGACGCATGCCTCACCAATTTCAAAAAAGGCTGCAGCTCATTCAGAGCTCGCTCCACTCGCTGTTATTTATTTTCTGAACCAGTTTGTGACCACCCGAAAAAGTAACTAAAATTTCGGCGGCTCGCTCCGCTCGCCGCTACATCTTTTTGGGTTCCTAATTATTTGAGAGACCTCGAAACTTTTTTGAGATCAGTCCTCATGTTTGGGGAAAAGAAAGCAAGAAAGAACCTACTTATAACTAAAATGTATAGCTAGTCAAAAGACCCCCGAAAACTTTATTGACTTTGCGTTGGTATATATAGGACGAGCGATCGTCGCTCGTCCTAATCTCGTCCAGATCTCAAAAATGTTTCGAGGCTCGTTCTTGTTAGGAGTTAAGGGTCGGATTGTCGTGTTTGCGGTCAATATGCAAAACACTGCAAAAGATGTAACGGAACCACAAAATTTCGCGGCTCGCTCCACTCGCCGATAATGTTTTACCTGTCACTTAGCTTATTATAGTACTCTACACCCGTTTAGATAACTTTGCTCACCACCGCGAAAAATTTACAAAAACCCAAATTTTTCGAGGCTCGCTCCGCTCGCCGTAACACCTTTTTATGTATCTGGTACATCTGTTGATCTCGCTTTCGGGGATCGCTACGCTCGCTATATATTTTTTGGCATAGGTAGGTTCCTTCTTGCTTACTGTTCCCCAAACATCAGAAAAATCTCAAAAAATTTCGAAGCTTGCTTCGCTCGCCATTACTTATACCTTATTATTATTATTACTTACTAGGTTAAGAGTTGAGGGTCGGGCGGGATGTCGTGTTTGCGGTCAATATGAAAAACACTGGAATAAAATTTAACGGAAACACAATATTTCGCGGCTCGCTCCGCTCGCCGATAGTATTTTGTTTTCTTCTATATTTGGTCCAGTGCTCGACACCCATTTAACACCTTCATGACCCAAGACGCAGACGTGCCTCTCGAGCCCCGTATCGCGGTGAGGCTGGGCAGTGGATGCGTTAAGATGAGTTTGGCCACCACCGCCAAAAATTAACCAAAACCCTATTTTTTCGCGTCTCGCTCCGCTCGCCGATAACGTTTAGTGCTTTTCTGTACGAGTCTGCGAGCATACCCCCATTCCCCCCCCCCCCCCCTCTCGAAAGGAATTCCTTTGGGGCATTGGCTACGACCCGGACCAAGTGTGACCCCCCCCCCAAAGTCTTGGGCTGCGACCGCGCCTGGTACAGCAGATGGTTCACGCAAGACAGAAACGGTAGCCTCAAACTAAGCAGAAACGTCGATGAACGATTTTAAACAGTTTATAAATGAAAGATACTCGTCAAGCTTTTTGGACAGCACAAAAATGTGGACTTATTTAATTAAGGACTTGAACTCCTTATTTATAGATTTTATATAGACGGTATCAGATGACAGACATTTCGCAGGCCAGTCGTTTGAAGCTTGTAGGAAGCCATTTTTTCCAATGTAAAATGTATTAAAGACTAGCATCCGCCCTCGGCTTCGCACGCATATTTTTGGTATAATAAGTAGCCTATTGTTTAAGTTACGCTACGTTCTAAGTGTATGCCGAATTTCATCTTGATCTGTCCAGTAGTTTTGGAGATCCTAGGTAACAAAAATTTCACATTTCACAAACTGCATTTATAATATTAGTAGGTTATTAGGATGATGTTTAGTTTAAGTCCTTATCTGCATATTTTTGTACTAATTTCTATACCTACTGTATTGGATTAATGTGCGCAGAGCAAGAGTAGAGCAGCTTTACCCTTTAGCTTAACCCTTTACATAGTGCATGCATTCAATTGCAGACGTCCTGCATGCAAGCCGTTCGTAATCTTTTTAATTAGAATCTCATAGCGATAGTGCCCGCACGCGGCCCGTGCTCGCTAAACAAAGGCATCCGTCCGCCTTATCTCTTGTCACATCGCCAGAGCGTCCTGCACCGCCTTGCTGCGGTTACGACGTAACCAGACTGAAGCAGGCCAAAACCAGCTGTTAAATTGGCAAAGCCCTGCTAGTAGGTAAAGATATAAAAGTGTAGTTTTTAACGGACTTTTTTTAAGGCGAAGAGTAGGGGCGATAGTGGCGCCACTACATATTTAATTTAATCATTAAGTTATAAAAAGGAATTATCAAAAAATCGGACCGCTGGTAGACGATACCTATCACAAGCTTTTATATTTTAATGTATCTGTAATAGTTTTGTTTTGTGTTATTCAATCAAAAACCTTGTTTGAAGAGCTTGGTGGCCACCAATAGGAACTAAACTCTTGAAACAAGCATCTGCCTAAATAATACAGTACAAAACTATTAAAGATACATTTAAAAAAAGCTTATGATAGATATCGTCTACGCGCGGTCCGATTTTTTGATAATTCCTTTGTATAACGTAATTATAAAATTAAATATGTAATGGCGCCACTATCACACACTATCCATGCGATATATTTACTCAGTTCAATTTGTACCTATAATTTTGTAACCCTGCAACTTTGCAACGCTCCTGTTCATCTATTTTCTAGGTGTTTGTAGTTTTTAGTAGGTATTTAAATTAAAATGCAGTTTTATTTAATTTAAAAAGTTTTATTGGTACCTATTTTGTAAATAAATAGATCAGTCGCGACCTAGAGAAGACTTACCTTTAAGACTGTAGTGCCCCTACAGAGCTCATCTTGATCGTTAAATAATATAGTGTCTCTTTCGTGCAAATACTTATAATATATTTGCACGAAAGAGGCTAGCTACCCTAAACACAGGTTATCCTAGGGTGGGAGCTAGCGCTATTTACAAATTGATTTAGCAATCCTAAAGTAAAGTTAAAAAGTAAATTAATTATGTAAATTGTAACCTATTATGTAACCTATTTATAGGAGTAACATTTCTCAAACATAACGGCTAAGCTAGTAGCCATTATGTTTGAGAAATGTTACTTTAGGATATTAGGATTGTAATAATAAATACTTTATACTTTATAGTCAGATGTAGGTATGTTACGACATGTACTACACAATAAATAATTGAAACTGGAGCTCCTGTAAATGAGAGCCGGTGACGACCGGTTTCTTACACAAATGCGGGATTACTCGCTCACTGTTATCTGAATGAAGCTCCACTGGTCTTCATTTCTCCGCTTGATTCATGCGTGTAATTAAATCTTTTGTCGTGCTCAACCCGTAAAGCCTTGTCGATTCGCTGATTGCATTGGCAGGCTTTAGTTAACCTCTTACTGATAAACTTTAGGCTATCGAAATGTAGCGGTCGTCAATAAAGATTTATTTGGTAACTGGCTTCTGCAGGCGGCTTCGCACGCGTTGTTTCTATGGAAACGTTTTGAGGTTATTTCTATCCCATGGGAACTGATTTATGGGATAAAAAGTCGCCTATGTTTGATTCCAGGGTTATACTTATCTGTATGAAAAATTTCAGCCTGATCCGTTCAGTAGTTTTGGCGTGAAGATGTACCAAACATCCATCCATCCATCTATCCAAAGTTTCGCATTTATAATATTAGTGTGAAGTGTGATCTGATGTTGGGTGTTTAACTGCCTACAGACGACATTTTAAGACGAAATTTCCTTCTATTGCCTACTGCCTAACTTCGTGGGATTTTTATGATACCCATAACATCAACCTGGTAGAATATTATAAAAGTACCTAAAGTACGGGTTAACTCATAAAATCTACACGTAACCACAGCTTTTAGTAATTACCCAGATTCCATTACACAAGAGAAAAGGAAACATTTTGGGACGAAAAGGCTAATTATGAGGTAACATAAAATTAGACAAGCAGTTATTTAAGCAGACTTTGGGTCTAATGAAAAGTTATTTCATGTTCATTACCCCAGCAGCACAGACGTTTCGTGAAACTTTAAATTAAAATGTATCTAGCTCCCGGCACTTCTAAGGCCTCCACCGTAATGCGAGCATTGCGCGGGCGCGTTTGAAAATTACGCGTCAGCGTTGTCAGACGTCCCGATTTTTAAATCAAAATTAATTGTCCCGCGCGGGACAGGCTCAGTCCCGCTTTTCGGGGATAACTCGATAACTGTTTTTTTCTTTTTTTATTCTGAAGACAAATAAGACAACTATTTAACGATAGGGTAAATCTGATTTAAAATATTAAGTACATTTTTATTAAAATACATTTTATATGGCTATTTTTGTTATCTATTGTCATTGTCACGTAAACGGAATTTGAATTCAAATAAAAAGATAAATATTTGAAAACTTCTGATTAAATACGTTTTTAGGGTTGCGAAGATCGGTTTCGAAACCCCTCTGGTCTTGCTTTGTTTGCCCATTTTTCCCTCCTTAATAACTCAGCAACTACTGCAGCTATCAACTTGAAATTTAAAATAATAATACATTTCGTGCGCCTGTACAGATTTTAAGAAAAAAATTAAAAATTAAATTAACATTTTCACAAATTGAGATGTCGAAGTTTTAAAAGAGACCTACAAAGTCAAGTGGGATATCAAATGAAAGGTATTAGTTTTTACATTTCAAAACAGTTTTGAAATTTCTGTAAGTTTTTAGGTAGGTACTTATCCAAATATTTTGAAAAAAGTCGCGATCCATTTGAAATGTATGGAGCGTTTGTAGATAAGAATCTATATTTTACAGGAAAAACATAGAGGTCTGTAAAAAGAACACTTTTTGAAAAATGTTCAAGAAGGGGGGAAATTTTCAAAAAGGGAGGGGGGGGGGCTAGACTCGCAATATGGTTTACATACCTACACCAAATATTCTGCTACATTTTGTTATATTTCAATAAAATCAAATCAAAAACTCTTTATTTCCATAAATACAATAAATGTACACTTAGGAAAGTTCAAATTATAAAACTAAACACTGACACGGAAATAAAAGTGATATTTGTATACCTACCGATACTCCGTCCACGCGTTTATTTTCTGTGACTGAATGAAATAAATATTTCATAGACATGTAATCGTTAAGCTCCATAAATATCGAAGCTCTCGTTTAGTCGCGATATTTTTCGCATCACTATTTTTAAAAAGAAATATTGCATTCTTTTATTTGGTCAAAGAAAATAAACGCGTGGGCGGAGTAATAATGGTGTTCATCATCATCATTAGCCTATGTTAGTCCACCGCTGGACATAGGTCTCCCTTAATGAGTGCCATAGCGCCCTGTCTTCAGCTGGCCGCATCCAGCATCTGCCTGCAGTCTTTCGCAGTTCATCATCCCCCCTTACCGGAGGGTGTCTTACACTACCTTTGCCGAGTCGTGGTCTCCACTCAAGAACACGCTTCCCCCAGCGGTTATCGGTTCTTCGCGAGATATATACTGGTGTTCGTGTCAATTAATTTCCTAAAGTGGGCTGAATTTGTTCGATACGTTGACGAAAAACAATGGTTGTATTTCTCAGTCGGCTGATATCCGGCCGGCGGCAGAACTCTGCCAACACAATGTCGCGAAACATTCTAAAGCTAGAAAAACTTCCCCTATTGTTTGTCTTCTTTTCTACTCCAACCTAACTTTTAGTTGTTTTTCAAAGTCTCTCGTAGAGCACTGATTGTGAGTGAGTGGCGCGGAAAAGAAAGGCTTTGTTCATGTGCTTATCGGAACCGAAGAAAAAGTTCTGTTGATGTATCGCCGCGAAAGAAATAAATACAAGACAACGACTGTTTATATGAGAAGCGGGAGCGCGTACTAGGTACTTTGTAACTTTCGGGTTTTGCGATTGTTAAATACTTACTCCATTCAGATGAACACTTGGATACTTTCAGGGATTTCCAAATAATACAATTAGATCAATAATAACTTTATATTCGTGTGAAAGAACTAGTTTTTAAACAACAACTATGCTTTTAGAATCATTACATGATGCGAGACAGTTTCTCGATCAGTTACAGCTGAGGAATGAATCCCCGTTCTACCCGCAAATACAATGCCAGATTATCAGCAACTTCTAAGCGATTCCCAAAGCTGGGGTACCCGCATTTGGGCCTGAATACATAAAAATAGTCGAGCGGTAGATAGAAACCCTTAAAAACTGATAATGAATTTACAGCATCGCTAACAGGCGGCCATTCTGTTTACAGGAATGCCCCTATTCCTGACCTCTCGGCCGTCCAAACAATGGTTTGACCTCAAACCGCTAGACTGTTTTTATATATATAGACGAAACAACAAAAAAAAACGCAAATCTTAAAGTGTTTCCTAATCATAATTGCCATTTTAAAGTAGTTATGGCAGATTCAGTTTTTCTGTTCTTGACTACATAATCATTGCACAATGCATCATCGTCCTAAATTATATTTGTTTATTTTTTTAAAATAAGTATTTCATTCATTTTTATTACATTAATTTTTTTTTAAACGGTCCATTTATTCTCAAACAAAGAATTAATAAAAATTTATCTGTATAACCATAGTTTAGCGTAATATTATGCTAAATACGAATAGATATTTAGAAAAGTCAGATCACTCTTAACCTAAATAATATAAAAAACTCTACAGAGTCGCACTCTCTGTATGCTTCAATAGAAAAGTGAAAGAGAAACATATTATTTCTTATTAAATCAAAATTATCATGTATAATACGTCGTAATACAGGTATCAGATAGGTCTCATCTTAATTATCATTACGTTTTGTGAATCATAAGTTATTAATGAACTATTATCAAATATCGGAAAACCCCTCTTTGTGCTCAATATATCTATACAATATTATCATTAATTTCTTAGTCAACCAAGATACAGTTGCATCAAAGACAAGTAGATCTGAGTGACATTTGGTCAAGAAAATGTTTTGTGTTTATTAGTTAACGAATATAATGGTTAACTATGCCAATTATAATTACTTGTTATATTTTAAAACGTTTAATTAACTTTTTGTCTAGCTAGTATCATATAAATATCTATCATAATAATATATGCTGTTAGTAGGTATATTATTTAAATAGTCAAACGATATAGTCATCCAGCGTCCGCTTTGGCCAAGGATGCAGCGGCGACCAGCGACGTATCTTCGAAGTCTTCTCACTTTCCTCATCTCTCGAGTTTTAAGCTGAAACGCCTTGATTTTGAATTTGACCCGCATCCACACAGTGAGATATAATTTGGTTATTTTCTTCTTATTTGTCTCATTGTTATAATTATGCAGTATTTTCAATGTTTTCAAAGTATTTCTTGCGATATTTTAAACCAGATCAGTCTGATAAACAACATACTACTCACTTGAAAAAGCATTATTATGCACGCAGTCGCCAAATTTGGAAATAGGCCATTATACTCTTGTGGTAAGCCACTCAAATGAAGCTCCGCTACTTCTGCATATTCTATGATTCTTTGCATCAGCTGCGTTTTACTTGATGTAATTATAGTCTATTAATGTATTTGTTGTGTGATTTTCCTGCACGAGTACACTCCAGTATAATCCTTTGTCCCCAAATACGTTTCCTAGTCTCTGTCATGATTGTTTGGCAGCAATACAATCTGGTATATACTGTGAACACCGAGATCTAACGATGAGACAACTTCGTGCCATATCGTTCGATCTCTGATCCTTTGGTCCGTTGAACACACTCTTCGCCTCCACAATCTACCATGGGTTTCTTAGGGAACACATGATATTCCACGACTCCACACCGTTGGCGTAAGGAACGTTTTTAGTTTTCTGTGTAATCGGTAATACGTTTCGATTCATGTATAATCATGTATAATGATATTTCTCAAGCAACAGTTGGCCTATCTTCGGTATTGGCCATGTTGATACAACTTGAAGGTTACGAAAATCTGAAAAGTGCTCACCGCAGATCTTTCTTGATCTTCATTTTGGATGCATGGTCGTGTAGGGCATTGGAAGTCTTCAAAATCTAGGTTTTTGAGTGGATTTTATACTACTATTATTCCATCTGCAGTTATCTCGGTTTATCCCGTTTTATCTCGTTTTCTCTTTAATGCCTGTCATTCCATCTACAATTTGTTTCCTGGTCACCACCGGGGCAAACACTTTGGTCTTGTTTTTAAGGTTCTGTCAATTACCGTTTGCCACCCTCGGGCAATGGTTGCTTCGAGGTTTAGTTGGTGTATTATGACTACCGTTCGCCACCCTTGGGCCCCGGCCTTTTGTCACCTTCAATCTTTCAAATTACCGTTTGCCACCCTCGGGCAATGGTTGCTTCGAGGTTTAGTTAGTGTATTATGACTACCGTTCGCCACCCTTGGGCCCCGGCCTTTTGTCACCTTCAATCTTTCAAATTACTGTTTGCCACCTTCGGGCAATGGTTGCTTCGAAGTTTAGTTAGTGTATTATGACTACCGTTCGCCACCCTCGGGCCCCGGCCTGTTGTAGGTACTGTAATATAGAAAAACTATAAACTCAACACCACGACTCCAATGCGCATCGCACATAATGGAGCAGCGTCAAGTGTAACTGCCGTGGTGATAAACTAGTAAATTACATTAGTCTTACATACACATGCCTACATACATAATTGTGAGGGGCAGATGCACCAAGTGTCCGTAGCAAAAATAAGCTTTTATTATGTTCATATCAAGTTTTAAATTTATTTGCCATTTAATTAGGTCTAACTGTGTTTTGAAACTGTTTCATTGAATAATGCAACATACTAAATATAAACAAATGGCTCAGAGAAATGGCCATGGATACCTTAAGGGCAAAACCAGTTCTTGGCCTTGAACTCCACCTTATCAGTGTACTATTTCGTTGGGGATGGGCATGCATTCTGATAGGCATCTTTTATAGGAACCACATAACAGTGCTACTAATATTGTTTACTATTACTGTTTACTATTTACTATTACTAATATTATTTAATATTGTTTACAATTAACAAGCATTCTTACAAACAGCTACGAACAATTCTGCCCAAAATATTTAAAACCAAGTAAAGGTGCACTGGGCAATCAAAGGATTCTCTTCAAACTACTGAACTGAATAGGATCTCTTGCAGTGATAAACAGGCTGAATATATGATCATCGTTCGGTACCTACTCATACCGAAACCAGTAAGAAGCGATTACGCTTCCTTGACCAAAATGGTTCATTCCATGAGTCATAGGTAGGTCATTCTTCTGGCATTGCTATATAGAAAAATAAATTCACTCACAATCCAATGTCAATGGAATCCCCAACCGACAGCGTTGTATCACCAATAGGTTTATTGACTTTAGAACTAGCAAAAATAAGGGTCGTAATATTTAATGACTCGATGGATATGGCCCCAATTTGCTAGCAGAATATGGGGCTATCGCCAATTACGTATCGAGTTGCGCTAAATCTGGTGACATAACATAAACAAAATAGGTACCCAAAAACCAGACTCGGATCAGAATATAGTCACTGGAGTAGACGAGACGAAGACAGAGCTGCCCCCAACCAGGGTGGCACCCTGTCACTTCTGCGAGGAACCTGGTTATAGATCACCTGTCGGTGGACCATCACATCACGATGACTTACGGATTACTTCGCTTTCTAGGTGTTATTACTTATTTATTTTGTTCACTTCCAGGTAGTTTCATATAAAATGTTTGAATCCGGTAGGTATTGTGTAAACATAATATTATTATGACAACTGAATTTGGAACATTTAAAGATTTTCATACCTACAGCGAACTTTCGTCAGTTAGGTTAGTACAGTAGGTACCTACAGTCAGTGGTATGACAACTGGGCATTGTCATAATAGACTGAGTCTAGGGACATACTTACTGTCAGTACAGCGTGGAAAGTCGTCGCCTCGGACACAAAGTCATCATCAGTCATCGCTAATCATAACAAAAATAAATAAAACTCACTGAAACATTGTTGAGAATGCTTCCTTGTGGTTTACTTAAATTTACCTTGTGGTTCCTTGATAAGAAAGAAAATTAGAACCCACAGCTTAACGTTTACTCGTTAACAAAGCTAAACTTGTATTAGAAAGTTATCTTCAATAAATAAATTTATTGTTTTCATTGTTGTTAAGGCAAGAACATTATTGTTAAGTTGTCCATGCGTCACGACTGAAATCTCGATCGCAACAATTTACCTGGTTGCTATCTCTTTGTAGGTATCCTTGTCTTTTGGTAATGTATGTTATGTAGGTATTTTGTATACTGCCAATGTGTGTTTCACTGTATAGGATGAAATCACACTGAGCCTAAGATTTCTTCTTCTTGCGATGTATGAGCGGTTGGTTATTATTGTTTTGAATTATACTTAAAAGCCAACAGTTTGGTCTGGTGTAGGTAATGCCTTGCAAACTGCAATGTTAACCAGGGTGGGACAGAAAGGTGTCTCCACATCGGCTGTTCTAGTTTCTAATGATTTCGGCTGCTACGTTATTTTATCACACACATTGCATTAATGCTGATAAAAACTCTGTAATATTTTGCTAAGCAATAAAATATTGAATACTGAATGAAATTCACCTCGTACAGCCTAATGAAACTCGCATTTAAGTCAATAGCCATTTGGCTCTTGAAACACAAATCTAACTAGTTTGAAGCCCATGGGCTTGTTTATAACACCATTACATTAATTAACAGATTATTATTAATATTCTATATAAGTTTTCTGGAAGTACTTTGACTTTATTATAACCATTTTCGCAATAACCATGAACTAGGTACAAACAAAAGAAGAACTAACACCTGTTCACAGTAAAACCAAACATGAGGAAACTGGACCTCCAAAGACTGTTAAACTTCTTATTCCTCAAACTGAACCTCCATCATAGTCTCGACTGTTCAATATAAAATGTAATGCTGGTGGTAGTGCGGAATAAATTACCTAGACAACAAACAGCAGCGTGCCACCGCTTTTTTCTGTGATAGTAGCAGAGTTTTAGTACCTATCAAAAAAATTGATCAGGCACCCATGAAGCTGGAACCTTTACTGACGGCTCCAATATCGATATGAGCACAAGAACATAGGTTCACTGAATGGACTTCAACTCAAGTGCCATAATATAACACTAGCAACAATACCTTACGTACGCCATATTCCAATGTGATTGTACAGGAATTAACATTATCATTTTTGTATGGAATGTATGTAGGTACCTATTACCTCTAAAAAGGTATATTTCTTATAGGTAACTAAACCTGAAATTGCACTACCCTAAAGAGCGGTACGTTGATAGGTAGATTGATACTACATACTTTATTGTAGTTACCATCTATCATACATGTAGTTTAGCATTATTGTTATTATCACTATGCAAGTATTATTACATCTGCTTATCACATCTATGGCTCTGCGTTTCTGTTTTTCATGTAAGTATTTGTTTTACGTAAGCACGTATAATTGACTACCTACTACGACTCAGCTTTGCCCATGCGGTGTCCATTGCTTCGCTAATCTACCATCAGCTATTAAGCAATTAAGCATGCCAAAGTAAATAATTATATTGTTGTTTTCTAACAGAATATTTCTTTTAATGTAGGTAGGTGCTCATTATTATAGTATTATCATTTTTTTTAAATTAATGTGCCCTCGACGTTCGTGACACTCTGAAATCTGCGTCTCAACTAGATACCTACAACCTGATGCGGAAAAATACTGAGACAACACTATAATGCACGACAATCGTGTCAATAAAGCACAGCCTGATATTGTTCGGTCATTTAATGTAATGTACACCACGATAATCGGAAGCCATGTACACGAATTATTAGGGTGTGCAAATTTGGTCACAAATTATTGTGCCGTACAATATTTTGTTGTGCATTATTGTCTCCCGAGACAACTACCGGTATTTTATGTATATGCCGCATACAAAGATAAGCTCAAACTTACTTTTACCAATAGGAACCAGTTAGTAGATAGGTATATATAGATCGTAGTAAGTAACCATGATACCTATTAGGTACCCATAGGTACCTAGATAGGTAGTACTTGAGCTGCCTCTAGATAGTTTACACCAGTCTGCAGTTCGCTTCCACTCCTTGAATATACATACCATCATACTGACAGTAAAACTAGCAATTGAAAATTATAAGTAGGTACTTATATACCTATCTATTACATAGGTACCTATGAAAATACCTACGGTACAATTTGGATTCGACTAAGCCGGTAATTTCTTGTTCTCGTTTACCAATAAAATTAAATAAGAATATAAATACTTACATCATAATTATAACTCAAACTGGTCAGTGGTGATCGAACATAAAAATAGAAATAGATAGGGAAGTAGGTACCTACCTATGTCGGTACCTACATTTCTAATTGGGCATCCGCTTTGGTAAGAAGGTTCAACCACAACCACTGCTCAACTCGGTAAAAGACTACAAACATCATTGTTAATAATAATAAATAACTTATGTAAGTACTTACTTAGTTGAAAGTAAGTATTGTTCACACGACAGGCAGATTTTCTGTTGTGGTTTGTTTACAAACATCTCACACCGAATTTGGCTGCAGTATAGGTACCTACCTACTGTAGATACTAATTTGTAGGTACCCAGACAAATGTAGGTACCTACCTAGGTATTACAATACACCAGTCAAACCCGACGTAGAATGTTTGTAAGCGAACCGACCATCCTTAACCTGAAATTCACTTTGTTTTCGCGTCTTTTCATAACGGAATTTTCATTAAGTACTTACTTACTTGTCGATTTGTACAAATATTGCTTAGATACATTATGAGTGAATACTTTATACCTGCCTAGTTGGTAGGTAATAAGTATAAAGATGTACTAACTTCAAAATATGTAGGCTTAAGAGTAGGTAGATAGGTAAGTAGCAGGTCGGATTATCCTAGACTCAATTTTATTATTCGATGACATACTTACTTCCTTTGTCTGTAAATTAGTATGAACTGTGTACCGGCCTTATAAGCCTGAGTACCTACTTAAAGGTACCAAGGAATAGCTTCAAGTTATTTCTAGGGTTTCTTTTGCAAGACGCTCAGTTCTGCTTCTGTTACGATGATGGCATGGAGACCCCGTGCGAGTCCACTCACACATGGCCGTTTTTTATATCATCGTCGAGTTTCAATTTTATACTTGGGAATTGAGAGTCGGAACAAATTATTACACAAAGTAGACAAAATAATCACAATAACAGCAATAGACTTAGGCCACAGCCCCACTGCTGCGCACGGAGAGGCCACGCACGTGTGTCTAGTTTCGCATAGCAAGAAAACCCGTGTCCAATGCAACCCTTCGTGGTTGCACGCTACACACGAATACGATAAATGACTGGTCATTGCTACGCGCGTGGCTTGCTCGAATATTGCGCCCACGCAGCTCAACGCTGTCAACGCTATCCACGCGGTACACGCGTGCGGAAACGTAGACCCACGTTGTCAAACAAACGAACCCACACGCAGTTAAAATCCGCCGCGTGGTCGTGCACAGCGTGCGCCGCAGTGAGCCGGCGGCCTTAGATTCCAAAGTAGCATTGAAAATGTTATAACCTTTTTGAATAATTTGGTATTAGGTGGTATTAGGTACCTACGAGTACTAGGTACGTAGGTAGGCACCTCCGTAAGTATACTGGGGACTTCTACCCAGCGTTCAAAATGTTAGGTACCTTACCTACTCGCAAAACAGCAAGTAGTAACATTTAAATCATTTGTAAGTACATACCATTCGCCTTTCTGCAACGTCGGTTCTCACATAGCACTTCTGATGTTAAATACTTACTCCATTCAGATGAACACTTGGATACTTTCAGGGATTTCCAAATAATACAATTAGATCAATAATAACTTTATATTCGTGTGAAAGAACTAGTTTTTAAACAACAACTATGCTTTTAGAATCATTACATGATGCGAGACAGTTTCTCGATCAGTTACAGCTGAGGAATGAATCCCCGTTCTACCCGCAAATACAATGCCAGATTATCAGCAACTTCTAAGCGATTCCCAAAGCTGGGGTACCCGCATTTGGGCCTGAATACATAAAAATAGTCGAGCGGTAGATAGAAACCCTTAAAAACTGATAATGAATTTACAGCATCGCTAACACGATGGTGCTTAGGGTTCCATACCTAGACAGTAGACAGGTGTCTAGCTAGACACACAAAGACTCCTGTCTAGCGACCAGCCAACTTTTTCTTATTTTGATTAGAAAATAAGCGAGAGCTTTCTAAACGAAATTAGTTTTATTCCATCCTATCTCCTAAAACTAATTTAATGCTTTAATGCGTCTCTATACAACAATTTCTATATTGACTGGACTATCCTCGATAAACTAAATTACGGACACTGATTTGTAAATAAATAATATTTACCTGCTTGTTTTTGAAAGGGCAATTCGTACTTGACCGCTTTAATACAAAATAAAACAGTAACTAGGTAAATAGGACAAGAAAGGTTTGTAAATCATGAAAGGATGTACTTTTTCGTTTTCCGTCAAAAAGATCAATATTAAAGAGCAGTCGTCACGATAGTCACGAGACTGTTATTTAAGACAGGCCTACTGATCGGTTCCGTGCTGGCATCGCATCGCGTGATGTCTTTCCTTATTTAATAAGGTTCCTACCGTCGGCATCGATGCCGACATTTTACGCTTTTTACTCGTTATGGCGCACTAAATGATAGAACAATGGGAACTTATAAAGCTATTTGGAAGGAATGGAACAATAGAATAATTTAAAAATTAATTGCCCGAGAAGCGATAAATAGTATGTGGATGTGACACGTAAATAAAAAGAGTGGCCGATGCGGAACGAGTCAGAAGCGTGTTGTTGAAAGAAAGGGCCCTGTCGTTCCGGCGGCCGCGTCGGCACAATGCATCGCTTCTGATTTAAAAAGTGCCGGCGAACTTGCCTTGCCTTATCTCTCATTACTGTCGGAAGTTGCTGTCGTTCTACGAGACTGAACGGAGGTTCTATAAAGTAGGTAGGTACACGGCTGCATAATTTTCTTACTCGGTTTTCTTTGGAAGTTCTAGACGGTTTCCAATCTCAAAGACCTATCTTCAGAAGTTTTTTGCATTGTTTTTCTTATCAGTGGTTTGTTTTTGCGGGACGAGTATTTCACTGAGATCACAGCAGATAACATGGAAATGTCCTTCAGGGTGAGCTTTTTCATAAAGAGCTCTATAATTCTGTCTTGTAGAGTCATCTAACATTGAAATGGGAGTGACTTTCCATGATGAGCTTTTCACATAGGTACCCTACTTTGATGCATAAGTCTATACTTATTCTTGTAGAGTCATCTATGTATTTTAGTATACCTGTTAGCAAGTCCAGCGTGAACCTAGGCGCGAGTTCCACCAAAGAGCAGTTCCATCGGATCCCAGTATGAGCGGCGCGGACTAGGCGCTCTGCCGCGCCCATGTGAGGCATAGTCAAAATTATCTATGTTCTGTACCTGTTAGCAAGTCCGGCGTGAACCTAGGCGCGAGCTCCACCGAAGAGCAGTTCCACCGGTCCCCGGCATGAGCGGCGAGGCAGGCGGCGCGGGCGAGGCGCGCGGCCGCGGCCACGTGCGGCATGGCGGCAGGCTGGCGGCGGCACGCGCGCCCCTGCCCGCTCCACAGCGCGCCAGCCCGCCGCGCCTCCAGGCAGTCACTCTCTGTCCAATTGCCGAAGTTCTCTGATAAAGCTCTGCAACAAAGGAACCGTCTGTAGGTGGACTCGACAACGTCACCTCTAAAAATGACGATTGCTCTCTGGCTGCGCTAGCTCGTGAAAACCAGTTTCTTGATATGTGAACATCAAATAACATCTAGGTATCTTTATCACGAACATGAAGGTCGAGTCGTTCGGACTCTTGGATGACAATGATGGCAGTATGTTCCGTTCTGCTTACTTTGGGGCTAGATGGTGCTGTATGAATTTTCCAGCTTAATTATTAATTCATCTGCAAAAAACGCCTAGCGTTGGCTATAATTGATAGCCTGTCTCTACACTTATATAAATTAAAGATTCGAACGTTCAAATAATTCATTTCGACGTCGCTGACTGTAGAGTACCACCTACCTCCCTATACAAGTACCGCCGAGCACAATGCACACCAATTACGTTAATTAACGCTCTTCTATCGTTTTCAGTTAATGAAACCACTGAAACGCGAGCCGCAGCTTTGTAACGTGAATGGCTATAATATCACGTTTATGACGGTCGCTTTGTGGTAGTTAATGGCTTTAAACGTGAATGACCGTTGTTAGTTGTTTGTATGGGTAGGTTGGGCTTTTCAGGCACGGTCTTTTAGGGGTTGTTTCATTTGCCCAGTTCGATGTTAACCTAACTGTGTTTTATGATGTGCTATCCAATTCATTTTGTATAATGAAAATGAAAATTACCTATGAACACATAATTTTGAACTAAACTAAAGAATGAAACATCAATTGTTTGTCATAGGACTTTTAATAAATTTTGGATTAACTAGTTTAGATATCAACTTAGGTACGAATTTTTACTTAAAAATAAACAGCAAATTTTATATAAGCGACTATCACGTGTTAGGCTTACAGTACATATAACTAAATGAACACGTAGGTACGATTCACTTATGGTGCTGGAAGTAAGGAAGAGTTACGAATAATTATCTAGTCCCTCTAAAAGGAGCGTGTTCCGAGGTATTAGTGGACTGATTCTTGGAGCCATCTGGGCGTCTGGCGGATTCGGGCCTCTGGCCTTTTTGGAAGGCCTCGCACATCTCGTACAGATAGTTGGGAAGGAAGTCCGTAGTCTCGCCGTCTCTACGGCGGAGAAGGCGGTAAGCGTCGCGAAGTGTCGGCTTCGGCGTCAGGCGAAGCTCCAACTCTATGGCCGTAGGGAAATGCGCGGCCAGCGAGTACACGATCTCCAAGTCTGACGGAGGCGGATTTAAATGCCGATAGTTAGACACTTTGTGCAAAAAGTACTCCGACATACTCAAACGCGTGCTCGTCTGATCATACTTCCCCAGTTTCAGATCATACAGCACCGACTTTTGCCGATCTGGCCCCCAAAACTCTTGTTCGAACGCGCTGTAAAACCCCTCGACGTTTTTAAACTCGTGTCTGAAGCATCGCGCCCACATCAGCGGAACTCCTTCTAAGCAAGATATTATGAATGGGAGCTGTTTCTCTTCGATCATATTCAACTCAGAAATATAATATCTAATGCTCTCTATAAAATCCATCGGATGCGTGTCTCCGTTGTCGTCGTAATGAGGTCGCTTGTTAATGGAAGCGATTATCCACTCGCTCAGGTTCTCCGTCGATAATTGTATGGAAGCTTTGCGCGAGCGGGCGCTTCTCTCGTCATCGATTTCTTCAATTTTTGGGGTATCGTCGTATCGTGACGTGGAGGGCTTATCGAGTCCCGCATCGGTTTTACCCAAATTAGGGAGAGACATGTGACTGCGGAGCCTCGAAGATGGCATGTCGCGGTAGATGTCTTCCTGGCTGGAAGAAAACCGAACACCGAAACCCAGCGAGGTCGGCTTGTACTTGGAGCCGTATAGACTCGACTCCGGCATCCTCGGGCTCTCTTTCATGTTCTCGCTCTTTGACATGGATATCTTATCAACCATCTCCGAAAGGTTCGTAACAGATGATTTGATTTGGCGCAAATCGACAAACAAACTCATCGTTCGGAGTGTCGGTTTAGGTCTACTGATAAGGCGGGATCATCTTTTCACTGATGTTTTTGCCGTAATGTAACTGAAATATTTTGCACACATTAGGTTAAGTCGTGAAAAAAAAACTCTCTAATGTACGAATTTCTAAGTTACTGTTTACTCTAAGGCAAAACCAAAGCATAAAATTACTGATGGTTGTTTCAACCACAATTGTGTAGTACCTAACCTATTTGAATAATAATGCTACACAAAACATGATATGCAAATCAACTCTAGTTATAAAGTGAATCACTAGAGCATTATAAAAGGATGAATGAAAACAAAGAAGTGAACCGAAATGTGAATTTGTGCTGTATTTATATTGTAAATGAAAGTTAATGATGGGTGCTTGTGCTTTTGTAGCGGTCGGCGTAGCGGTCGGCGTAGCGAGGCGTGCGTAGCAAGTTCGTAGCGAGAGCTTACGTGCGGCTGCTACGGGCTGGCACTCCGTACTACCCCGCGCCGTACCGTACTTACGGCATTTTATATTCCTTACAGTTTTCGTTCCGACAACTGGGTTAACATACAAGTAATATTAAATTTCATTGACGATCGCTATGCCTGCCAAGGACACGCGTTGCCGAAGCCACCGTTACCGATATTGTGAGCGAGGGGTGTGTTGCGCGTTCTGTGCGAATATATTTCACTGACTGTTATTGTTATAGCGTAACTAAACAATTTGTCATGCTTTATCGATCCGTGAACTTTTTGTGCGGAATTTTGATAATTCACATAGCGTGCTTGTGCCTTGCCTGTGGCAACGCAGGCAATAATCATCAATATTATCTGGAGCACAACTGTAGACTGATAATTAGAATGGATTGTTAACTTCCTCGTGTCTGACTTAGATTTAGAATAACGAAGCCCTATTTCAAATCAGATCCAATTAATTGGCTCAAGATTTATCGGCAATAAGTTAGGAGCAAGTGTGTGCTGGGAACCATAACTCATTTATTGATGCATTAGTGTGTCATGGCGTTTCGTTCGCGCATATTTTTGCAAGCGTCCGACGATAAATAACTTGCTTTCCTTCCTCCGCGGCCGGCGACAGCTCTTTGTAAGTATTTTTAGCTGTATGTAGTTAAGGCGACTTTGTAGTTTGCGTAGGTACTTCCTTGTCTATGTTGGACACAAGTGAAATTATATGAAAAACTTAGCTTCTGCCCGCGGCTTCGCACGCGTACATTCGGCATAATAAGTAGCCTATTATCTAAGTTAGGCCTTGCTCTAAACGAACGCCAAATTTCATCTTGATCTGTTCAGTTTTGGTGATCCTAGGTAACAAAAAATCAGATTTCACAAAATTTCGGCTTTATAATATTAGTAAGATAGAAGTACATATGTATTTGAAACTTAGTATCAAAATAATTTATGTTAGTGTTCAAAATTTAAGTTTAACTAAGTATTTAATCAATTTATGATTAATGTTTTGAAACTATTCTTTTAAAAAGGTAGGTATCTAAATACTGTCTAATACGTTAGGTAAAGTAGACAGTAGGTCTACTAGGGTGAAAAAATAATTTCACGAAATTTTTGACCGATTTAAGAACCGGGAAATCGAAAATCATTTTCCGGGAAATGATTTTCGATTTCCAAGGATATACAGGGTGGAATTTTGTAATGCTACCTGGAGGGAAAGTACTCTTAATACTGTTGATAGAAAATTTTACTCAAAGAAAACATTCCTTTAATTTTGAAAAGAAAGAAAACTGCATTCAAAGATTTTCGAAAATTTGCTTGCCACACCCGGGAATCGAACCGACTAAAATCTGTAAAAATTACACCCTGTATTTTTATTGCATAGATCGTTAGGGTCAATTATAAGGATGAAATCTCTCTAACAAACTTAATAAATTAAAAGAAAGGAAAATCATGAAATCTTAAATTATTTTAATTATTTACAATAAAAAGTCAACTAACTACTAATTAGTTGCTCAAAATGGGCTCCATTTTCTTGGATACACAAATTTATTCTTCTAATGAATTCATTTCTAGTAACTTTTAATAACGTGTTGTGGTGAATATTAAAAATCGTATTCTGAACTTCAGCTCTCAACTCGTTTACATTCGTATAAGATTTCATGTAAATTTGATTTTTTACATATCCCACAAAAAAAAATCTAAAGGGGTGAGATCTGGTGATCTCGCAGGCCATCTGATTGTGCCGTTGGTACCAATCCAGGTATTAAAATGGTTATGATTCTGCTGTTATGGGCTGGAGCACCATCTTGCTGTAGAATTATTTGGTTTCGCTCTGCCTCGGGGAAACCATTTAACTAATTTCTTAAGAGATCCAGTATTTTAAGATAGAAGAGTCTGCATTAGGTACAAACACGTGCAAATTTCAATCGTCTTATCTAAATATTAATTCATCATTTTAATGGATTATTAATTACTGACACAAGTAAACAGATGGATCTTTAAGTTAAAGTGCTTAACTTGAACCATTCAATTTATAATTTAAGATTTCATGGTTTTCCTTTCATTTAATTTATTAAGTTTTTTAGAGAGATTTCATCCTTATCATTGACCCTAACGATCTATGCAATAAAAGTACAGGGTGTAATTTTTACAGATTTTAGTCGGTTCGATTCCCGGGTGTAGCAAGCGAATTTTCGAAAATATTTGAATGCAGTTTTCTTTCTTTTCAAAAATAAAGGAATGTTTTCTTTTAGTACAATTTTCTATCTACAGTATTAAGAGTACTTTCCCTCCAGGTGGCATTACAAAATTCCACCCTGTATAAATAGATAGGTAGATGTGCTGAGACAGGGACCTTTTTGGCCCCTTATGTAATTTTTATTCCTTTTATTATTCGTGTGTGTGTGTTTGTTTGGGCCAAATAAATGGATTTTCTTTCTTTCTTTCTAGATGGTCGTTTTTGTATTTTTTTTTTGTAGTTATCACCACATCTAGTAAAACGAGCTTTGTTGTAGTATACGCCCTGAATAATGAAAGCGCGATACAAATAGCCTAGGTAGGGATTTATCAAACACCTGTAATTACTCCGCGAAATCAGGCGCACGCGATGTCACTCATTCCACGCGGTCAAATAAAAACAGACCATGAAAACTACATAGGCCTTTATACTCGTACTAGCGACCCGCCCCGGCTTCGCACGGGTGCAATAAAATACTACTATTACTATTAATTATACATATTATGATTTCTCAATCAAAGAGCAAAGAGTCAAAGAAATTAGACCGAACCACAGATCACTATATATGTACCAAGCTACGATCAAGGAGTATTTATATACCCTGGGGAGCGATTTCTTCCGTCCACGGTACCAAGACAGAACCAAGCATTTAACTTAATAATTACAAGTTTATACTTAATTGACATGTTTACTTTGCAACGCCGTTACAATTTTTTTAGCAATTTATTCATTTTCATATCGAAACTACTCGATAATCCGTATTTTCTGCCTATAAGTTGTCGACTCGGATCGACTAATTTTTTACGCTCTTCAATTTGATGTGCATTTCGTTCGAGTCTACCGTAGACCGGTCCGAAATTATTAATATAGATATCTACTCTACTACTGGGACATGTATACCTCTGTGGCGCAGCGGGCGAAGGTCTGCCTGCGACACAGGAGGTTGCGCGTTCGATTCCCGCCTCGGGACAAATGCTTGTACGAACTGCAGACATTTGTCCAGGGCATTCTATGTATAATAAAAAATATCGATCTATGTAGTGTATTGTATAAGTTTAACAGTTATTTAGTACCCATAACACAAGCTCTGCTTAGCTCGGGGCTAGATAATTCTGTGTGAATTGTCCAGCATTATTTATTTATTTATTTATGTATAAAATTAGTACGTAAGAAAAAACATTTATTCACAAAGAAAATTTTACTAGTATTTACAATTGAAACAATTGAGCTAACTGCCGACTGTTGCAAACAGTCTACAGATAGCTCAACTGATCCATATCAACACCAGTCGGAAGCGTCCCCAAGACGCTGGCTGCATTGCCACGCTGTATGCTGTATGTACGTAAGTAATAAATGTAAAAGTCGGTAAGTAACTTCCTAATCTGCAACATGTCAACAAAACAGAAGAAATCGAGCAGATTACAAAACACAAACAAAAGCCGTTAGCTTACAAAAGCCGAAGCTTCTACTGTAAATTCTATGATTCTAAAATTAAACATAAGACCGTGATGCATGTTGCAAAGAAGTCCATATAATTAACCGCCCCTCCTTACCGTCGTGCTATAAAAAGTGAATGAACGGTGGTTTAGTATTAATATTTAACCCTGTGGGAATATTTGCAGCCACCCCTTCGACTGCGGCGGGTAAAAAGTTGATTATCAAGTCTAGACGGATTTTTGTTAAATTCGTTAGAAGATTAGTCATACTTACATTATTTTTGCGCGATTGCTACGTTAAATTTTGAAAAAGGCCCGTTTTATAAGCGCTTGCCCAGACATCGATATATCCTTGAGTAACGATTTTCTATGGCAGAAGGAAGCGTTGCTCAAGTATAGATCGATGACTGAGAATCACACTAATATTAGAAATGCAAAAGTTTGGATGTAGGTTTAGATGGATGGATGGATGAATCTGGCTGAAATTTTGCATAGATGTTGCTCTAAGCCTGGAATCAAACATAGGCTTCATCCCACTAAACAGTTCCCATGGAATAGAAAAAACCTTTAATTTAAACGTTTCCACAGAATCAACTGTGCGGTGCCGGCTTAGAATTTGCATCACCCCAACTCTTCCCGCGGGTGTCGTAAGAGGCGACTTAGGGATATCCACCCGGGGCGGGCAGCAGCGCCCCCTGCAGAACAATTCTACCACCGAACTGCGATCCCCAACCCGCATGCCCAGCGTGGGGATTATGGGCATTACCCCTATGAGATAAAAGCCAACAAGGCGCATAAGCGCCTTGTTGTCCTGCTCCAGCAGTGGACCAATACAGGCTGTTGAGCTTGAGCATATAATCAACGCGTAGGAAGCAGCAGAAACTAGTAGTTTCATAATACGTGCCTTAGTTTGTTGAATGGTCGGGGATGTTAAGCGAGCGGAGCGTGCTAACACAATAGCCGGTGGTGGAGTAGATCTCCAGCAATGAGCCCGGACATCGAGTCACGGTGCTGCGGGCACAAAGCTCCCGTAGCAAGCTCCATTATGGTTAATTCACGTGGAATGTAATTGTTCCGTCGGCGACCCGGTGCCTGGGACATTATCGCATTCGTCACGCCGCGCACGTGTACGTTTGATCTAATAAAATAATTCCCGTATCAAATTTTACGCGCCTATCGCGATCTACTAGACAAAGAGCCGCGGAGGGGCAAAGGGATACGCTTTGTCATAACTGGTCCTGTATACAAAGGACCACCCAACTTTTGTACGTTTTCTTTGTGCGGTGTATGTTGATAAAATGAACCGTCAAGTTTCCATGTATTTTTTGAGTCCTATTTTATAATTTTGGTCGTGAGAAGAGGGTGTAATTTGTACTTTGTAATAATGTTACATGCTCCGTCTTTCAACAGAATAATAATAATGCTGGACAATCTACACAGCATCATCTAGCCCCAAGCTAAGCAGAGCTTGTGTTATGGGTGAAGGTGACTGATATACATAATATAATACACTACATAGATAGATATTTTTCTATTATACATAGAAACGACCAGAACACCCGTAACAAATATTTGTAGATCGTACAAACATTTGTCCCAAGGCGGGAATCGAACCCGCAACCTCCCGCGCCGCAGGCGGATCTTCGCCCACCGCGCCACCGAGGTCGTCAGGATGTTCGTATTGATAAAAAAAACAAGCTAAACGAATTCGTCGAAATGTTTCCCATCAAAAAGCAACACCGCAAAAAGTTAAATGGAAAATTGATCGCATCGTTATGACTTTAAAAATTCGTCTAAAAGGCAGTTGGTAGCAAAAAGCGGGAGTTTCAAGCTGGCGCGGTGCACCGGCGCTGATTCCGCTTTAATGATGATTAAATGCTGTATGATTGTCGTAGCTTGCGTGTCCGCCGAAACCAGGGGAGCTGGGAAAACTTTACCGCGGGTTCCTTTCTGTCTTGTCTTGGTTTGAATTTTATGGCTAACTAGTTTCTGCCCCCGGCTTCGCACGCGTTGTTTCTATGGAAACGTTTTCTATATCCCATGGGAACTGATTGGGATTAAAAGTCTATGTTTGACTCCAGGATTAGAAATTTTCATTCCGATCCGTTCAGTAATTTTGGCGTGAAGTGGTAACAAACATCCATCCATCCATCCATACATCGAAACTTTCGCATTTATAATATTAATGGGGCCCTCCGTCGATCATAGGTTGTAGTGCCATCTGGAATCTAAGTAGTTATGTACCTACCTACCTACTTAATTAAGTAGAGAATAAAATGCATATGCACGAAATATCTTTATCCTAGCTGCGTATCTACCTAATTCAAAAGTACAAGAGTACTTGTACTTTTGAAATATAGGTAGGTACAACAGAATGGCTTTTTGATATGGGGGTGGATGGCCAAACCCAAAACCATGATGACCTCGATTTATGAGAAAACTAAAACTGCAATATCGATTTTTTTTAATCTATTGCTTACTTAAGCACTTTTGCCGGAAATCGGGCCGATTAATTTAAAAAAAAAACTTGAGAGGTGTCAAGGGACACCCGGATGGAACGAAGTTCCTTTCGATTAATCTCGCATCCTCGCGTCATCTTCAATGAGGCCGCAGGAAACTGATAGGTATATCCCGCTCACTCCAATGACACGTTGCGCGAGCGAGCGGAACACACGATTGTTCGAATCGAAGCGCACCTCGGCTCAACTCGGCTGCGGTCGTCGCTTCGGTTCTCCTCGGTTCTCTTCGTCAAATTATGTCGTTACAACTTTTCGTAAGAATTTTTTCCGTCTAGCTTTCACAACGCGCGGAACTTCGTTCCAAAAATATGCCACCCTATATTTTTCACTAACGGGCTCGGTTGCTGATAAAAATAAAATCTTTGCAAAGAAATGCATTATTTAAAATGAAAGGAAATCGCTGTTTTTTTACAATTTTAGTTTGAATATTCCCCCATTATGCATCAATATGAAACTTTTAAATAATCTTTTCGAACTACTCGTGTACTTGTCGCTAGCCAGGATACTTAGCGTGTACCTATTTTAACGGGCTTTATCCGAGATAAAACATACAATCGTAATTATTTTTGTGATTTTTTATGAAAAATATCGTAAAAAAGTATGCAATTTTTCTTTTCTCATAAATTGCCGTTCACGAATTTTCTCTTACTCTCATGGTTTCGGATTATGACGTCCACTTCCATCACAAAAAAACACTATGTATATGCGGAAAACCGATATGATATTATATGAGATAAAAGCCAATAAGGCGCTTATCAGAGGGAGGCTTGCGTCCAGCAGTGGACCAACACAGGCTGTTGAGGTTGAGGATGCAATTGAGTGTTGAGACGACAATCAAACTGAAACCTAGAGGAAAACGAATCTACAAACAAAATCGTTAAGCTGAAATATCTTAGGTCTGCTTTCAAGAGCTTATAGATTACTATAAGCTCTCGAAAGCAGACCTAAGATATTTCAGCTAAGATATTACATTATTATTATTTATATACTAAGATATTACACAAGCAGATGCTTGTGACCGTCTATCTTATAGTAGGAAAAAAATCACAGAGCATCAGCATTGCCGTACAGCGTGGCAATGCAGCTAGCGTCTTGGGGACGCTACCGACTGGTATCGATAAGGATCAGTTGAGCTACCTGTAGATTTTTTGGAACAGCCTGCAGTTAGCTCAGTTGTTTCAATTGTAAATAGAAGTTTAATTTTCTTTGTGAATAAAGGCATCTGCCATATGTAACCCGGAAAAAATACAAATCATTCCTAAACCCACATCATAACACAATGCACAACTCCAGCAAGTCAATTGGCTGTATTACCGAAAGAAATCTCAATTTGTAACAATCAGTACCACGGGGTTGCTTCCGTGGCCGGGTCGCTCTAAGCTTCACGGTCCATTACACACAGAACAATGATACTCTAATTATGAACCATTTGACACACTCATACAAACCGCCCTTTAATGAGCAACATTAATCAACATTTACGATAACCCAGGCCCAGTAAGTAAGTCCCAGACTATTACAATAATCCCACGTCCAAGATAACATAACATAACATTCTAATTTGAAATTTATTTGAGATATGCCTCGTACGCTAACCTTTTTGCCATTAAATTGTAAAGCTACGCATATATATTGGTCCAATTATTTGTAGTAAGCTGTTTGAATGCTGAACACGCGCCGGGCATCCCGATTACAGATTTAAATGTCGGTAATGTACATCAAGGAAACTGCTATAATTGAAACTAATGTTGGGATTACACTACGAATTGTCCAATACAAGAGCGATTTGTCTAAGTCGACGCTGAAAGGAACATTATATTGGTATTAATTCGATTTAAGTATGTAGGTTTATTAAAGAGAAAGGAACGAAAAAGTTGTAAGATTTAAAGTGTTTAGTTTATTTTATTAGATATAAAATTAATTTTAATGCTCCATGCACTTTAAAGTGATATTTAGGTACCTTGTGATTGGTTGCGATTAAACCTGAAATAGGTAGGTAGCGCTGGTTATTGGTCATTAAGCCCCAATTTATTAGCTTCTGCCCGCGGCTTCGCACGCGTTGTTTCTATGGAAACGTTTTGAGGTTATTTCTATCCCGTGGGAACTGATTTATGGGAAAAAAAGTCGCAAATGTTTGATTCCAGGGTTAGACAAGGTTACCTGTATGCAAAATTTCAGCCGTTCAGTCGTTTTGGTGTGAAAAGGTAACAAACATCCATCCATCCATCCATCCAAACTTTCGCATTAATATTAGTGTGAAGTGTGATGTGATTTTTTTACAATCTGTAGGTGCTTTGGTCCAAACATAATTTATTGACTTGGGGTATTTCAAACCGAAGCTATTAATCAAGTAACTGAACTGAGTCGAAAGATATGCCAGATGCAATAAGCGGCTTAGTTTAGTTTGAAGTTAAAACGGGAGTATGTTTCGTCTGAAGAAAACCAATAAATCTTGTCAATTTAATCCTACAAGCGAAAGAAAATTTACATAGGACTTGACTGTGGAAAACTTTTTGTAATTTGTGCAAGAAGGCACGAAGGAAGGCGCTGAGTGCTATGACGTGACTTATCTATTAAAGTAAAAAATGCTTGCTGGCGAGCCAGCCCAGAGTGGCCTGGCTTGCAAGAAGACGAAAAATTGCCCCGTGGAAACACTGCATGACACTAGTCACAAAACTGAAGGACTGAGTTTTGTAATTAAGGCGAATAGTAGGGGTGATAGTGGCGCCACTACATATTTAATTTAATCATTAAGTTATACAAAGGAATTATCAAAAAATCGGACCGCGCGTAGACGATACCTATCACAAACTTTTATTTAATGTATCTATAATAGTTTTGTTTTGTGTTATTCAATCAAAAACCTTGTTTTGAGAGCTTGGTGGCCACCAATAGGAACTAAACTCTTGAAACAAGTATCTGCCTAAATAATACAGTACAAAACTATTAAAGATACATTTAAAAAAAGCTTATGATAGATATCGTCTACGCGCGGTCCGATTTTTTGATAATTCTTTTGTATAACGTAATCATAAAATTAAATATGTAGTGGCGCCACTATCACCCCTACTATTCGCCTTAAATCTTGTGATGTCAAAACAAAAATAAAGACTAGCTGTTTTCTGTAGAGTAGAAAACATTTCATTAATGAACTGAAATGGGGCTATTACCATGTGCTTTGCCAAACAAAACACAGTTTCATCAAAGCGCGCAGTTGATACGCTCGAGCACGACTGACGAAAATAAAAGAAGTCCGCCGCAAGCCCGCAGCCCATTGCGAGGATGTCGGTAATTTATGAATTTGTCAAGACGGGCTGAACATCGTCGTCGGCGTAAATAAAGAGTCGCGGGACATAGCACGGCACGGATAAATTTGTGTCAGATCAAATGAATCGTGGCCGGAACGATTTGTTGCACTTATTGGCGCTCCGCCCTCCGAGTGAATAAGAACAATCCACCCGACGATGTTGAAGAATGAACTCGTTTGTTCGTTTGCACAGATTTATTGCTCAAACCTCGATGAACACGGCTATATCGGGAGTGCGATTGACGATGCCCGTTACTTCGTTCCTACACGCACGAAATGAAACGACACAACTCACACAGAAGTGACCTTTAGGTAGGTACCTATATCACCGCTTGTGTGCTTAAATAGAAGTTAGTGAAGCCTGTGATCGAAGTATAAGTAGTGTTTAGTTGGTTCAAGCAAGTTTGAAGCACGTGTAATACAACCTCCATTGCAGTTTACAAAGTTATATACGGAGCCGCAAAGTTCGACCCCTGTGAAGCCCTGCATAATCAACTTAATTGAACCTAAAGGTTTATAAGCAACTAGGTAGGTACTTGTTCTGAAAGACTTTGAAGGTTTTCAACGTGAGGGGAATCTAATTTTGCAAGGTAAGGAGAAATTAGGTAGGTACCTACAGTTGGAAAGTAAGATACCTAACATCCTCAGAAGTTATGGCTGGCAAAGCAATAACTGAGGAATCGTTTATCAAACGAACTAACAAATAAAACTAGGAAGAAATGAATGTCCAACACACTGCTATAAAATAAATCTCTCGCAAAGTGGCTCGTATTTCACCTTCGCTCGCAGGCATATCGCGAGCTCTATGCGCTGTACCGCTGAAGGGGGATCCAATAAAAATCACCATCGTAAAAAACTAAGACGACCGCCATATAAAAATACCTAAGAAAGCATTAAGAGCCGTCCCCTAATAATAGGCCCCGCCAGATGCACGGGACGGCTGGAAAAGTCACAGTGGCAACTCGAGCGGAGGAAATTATTTTTTTCGGTCTGCCACACACGGCCCTTCGCTAACTCAGCGAAAACTGAGAGCGGCTCTCACGGGATGGAATGACTTACACAAGGACATTTTTTTTACTCTTTAGCCGGAACGTGAATCTTATGAGACCGTATTAGTGCACGAAGGTAGAATACGTAATTACAGGTTGTTGGGAAAGGGGATATCGTAAAAATGTTTAATAGGGTTATAACCAACGGTTATATAAATAACTTTAGGTATTCGTTTGGTTAGATAAGTATCGCCGTTGGTAGAGCAAATTATGGTTACCTTTCTTAAGGCGAAGAGTAGGGGCGATAGTGGCGCCACTACATATTTAATTTAATCATTAAGTTATACAAAGGAATTGTCAAAAAATCGGACCGCTGGTAGACTATACCTATCACAAGCTTTTATTTAATGTATCTGTAATAGTTTTGTTTTGTGTTATTCCATCAAAAACCTTGTTTGGAGAGCTTGGTGGCCACCAATAGGAACTAAAATTTTGAAACAAGTATCTGCATATATATCTGTATAATACAGTACAAAACTATTAAAGATACATTTAAAAAAAGGTTAATGATAGATGTCGTCTACGCGCGGTCCAATTTTTTGATAATTCCTTTGTATAACGTAATTATAAAATTAAATATGTAGTGGCGCCCTTATCGCCCCTACTCTTCGCCTTAACTAGCATATATAAGTACAAATTGTTTGAAAGCAACTGTAGGCTTCATTCTGCTCTTGAATTCGGATAAAAATCATCACAAAGCTCTGCATTTTACAAAACAATACGATGGAATTATCTACCCGAAATGGAAACATCGAACAAAACAATCCCATTGCAATGTAACAGAGAATTAATTAGGCGCTTACATCGACTGTCGAAAATCCCGTTTCGCAACCATCCAGCTCGCATTTCTGGGATATTAGTGTAAGCTCTCCCTGCAAGAGCTTATGCGTGCTTTTCTTACATTTTGATATGTAGTACTTAGCAGCAGGCCAATACGGGCGGCGGCACCTGGAAAGCTCTGAGAAGAAAAATCCGCTAATAAATACTTACATAATCGTATGACCCTAAGAGGTTAAAGGGATAGAATTGGCATAGACAAAAACAAAAAAAGAACGGGTGTGCTTACCTACTATGCTTGACGAAAACCTAAGCATTGTATATGTAATCAAAGGACCTAGAGAAAGAAAGAAAGAAAGAAAAGACATTTATTTATAACAACAGTAGGTAAGTCCAGAAAAAAAACACACTTATGGGGTATAGGTACCTACATAAAGTTGCTGTAAAAAGGCCCTAACTCAGCATAATGCTGGCTAAGCTCCCGTAGGAGGCCTAGCCAGCGCTGGTCTTCCGTTAGGGCCCGTACAAATAGAGTAGGAGTAGAGGATCCTGCTTGGTATAAAAACTTCCGCAGGCTTCCGGGCTATAATCTCCGGAGCGAATAATAGCGGGTTGCAACCGAACAACGCCGCTCATTAGTGCAATGTTCAATAAGGAAGGGATGGACGGGGGTTCACAGCTTTGTAGCTTTGTAAACCGACACGTTCCGACAGAATTCACTGAAACATTGTGATTTTACGCTGTCCAACTATGTTTTCATCAAATTAAACGAACCTCACCCACGTACCTACAGATATAGATATCTGAGTATTCCAAACGCAGTAAGCACGGCTTTGTTGGGATCCAATTAAAATTTCAGCAGACCTAAATCCTTCAACATCCGAGTTAGGCTTGTTTTAGCCTTCCTAAAACGGCTTTTCATAATATAAATTTGGTTCGACCGAATATAATGAAACATTCTTGGAACCCAATGGAAACTTGTGTGGAGAGGTAGAAGATTATCCAAAATTTAATTAAATTTGTTAACGGTCTTTTAAAATAATGTCTTAAAAGATACATTAATTCAACGCTTTTCTATGAAACCGACTTCTAAAAAACTTGGAAGTAATTTCTTAGTGGAGTCATCATCATCATCAGCCAATATTCGTATCGGAGAATACTCTCGCGCCACCCTAATTTTATTGGAAGTTATTTGTTTGTCTTAAAATAACCAAAAAAAACTTAACTAAACTAAACTACAAAGAACATTAGAAAGCACATTTTAAGTTGAAAACTGTGTCGCACCTTCCAACGCCCAAATTAAGGTTAAGGCTGATTTTACCAAATTCTGGATTATGAAATTTCAAAAAAGTGGTCGAAATTTCGATTCAATCCGATCCGAATCCACATTCATCTGACCACCGTTGTCCATTCAATTCCGATTAACAAACATTAATCCACCTAACCAAATATTTTAAGTAATTAATGAAATTGATGGGTGCACTTCGGACAATGTTTGAACTGGCTATTTGGAAACTGATATAGGTAGGAGTAGCTTTAATATGTACTTATATCAGTTTTCATAAAGCCATGCATTCAATGCCAACTTAATAGTAGAAGGACTGCGATATGCGTCATTTCCAACAATCCCTCTTATTAGGGGAGGACATTAGGAATGTCCAGCAGTGGACTAGAGATATAGGCTGATGATGGTTCGTTGAAGCCCATAACGTCATGTGGACGGAAGACCAGCGCTGGCTGTTTACTAGAGCCAGCTTAACCCCTCAGGTGGCACGCCCTGCGCCCCGCTAACCCCGTTGAGTGGCAGGTACTTCCGCAAAAATCGCGGAAAATCCGCGGAAATGCATCACAATGCATTATTTCGCTTATTTCTTGATTATTATCTACTAACACCTCATAACATCTAATCATAATGCTGTGTTAAGACTTTTTTATAGCAGAACAGCATTAGGTTAATGAGGGAACAATACAAAACTAAAAGAGCAATGCAGACCAGAAAATATATTTTACGTCTAATAATCTTTATTGACAAAAAAAGTTACAATCAAATAATAGAAATAAATTATATTTATATATTATAAATATTATATATTATTTAAGTCTATTTTACATACATAAACAAGATCCATCAAGTGTGACTCGCGCGCTATTAAGAGTTTCGCACTTTTGTCGATAAAACAAATATGTAGGTAGGTACATCTCTATTTAATTTTTTTAAATTATTATTTAATTGAGGGCTTTATGGCTTAGCGATAACATCGCCCGAAGCGCTATTTAATGAATTTCTAAAGATAGTAGGTACTTAATTTCAGATAGACCGCTCTACAAATATTGTAGAGTCATCTATCTGAAATCTGAAATGAGCAAAAACATTTTAACCACGTGTAACGTCCGACTACGGGGAACAGCATGGCGAGCGAAGCGAGCCGTGCTGTCCAGCCCTCCTAGCCCTCCCTGAACCCCCTCCCCCATCCAAGATTTTGATATGGGTCAGCATTATTTATTTATTTATGGGTATCGTTTTCGACTAACATGGACGTTAGGATTACGAATTTGATGCCGGCAAGGCAAGCGAAGCGAGCCTTGCTGTGTGGCAGCACGAGCGGGGCCCACATAGGGGAACAGCACGGCGAGCGAAGCGAGCCGTCCTTTGACCCCCAACGCCTAGCCCCCCCTGAACCCCGTCCCTCATCCAAGAATTTGATTTGGGTATCGTTTTCGACTAACATAGGGTTAATGATTATGAATTTAGTGACGACGTGTCACCTAAAAAAAACTAGTTTTAATTTATTTATGAATTTGTGTGGGTAATTTCGAACATGTTTTACCCTTCTTTGAAAAATCCTTTGACGTATTTTTATTACGTTATTATTATTGTTTAGAAATTTCAAAGGATTTATCACGTTTTTGTATAAATTTAGTAACAAAAAGCTGTTGCTAAAAAAATAAGCTGCTAAAAACATTTGTGGAATATTTTGACTGTACCTACTGACTATTTGATGGTAAATAATAAAAGAGTAGTTTTGCAAAAAGAAACGAAATTCATTCATGTTTTAAAATATACCAGAAAAAAATACGTTAAGTATACGTTTCTTTTTCTTTTTTTACCAACAATCGTCTACTACGACCCAGTTTGTTTCTTTACCTGCAATTTTTATGTTGAAAATAATCTACTAAGTACACTAAAATAGTACAAAAAATAAAACTAGATTAATTACAAAAATCGTTTGTTATTAAAAAAAATTGCATAGGTATTTTTTGTATAAGTTACAAAAATTATGCTATATTTGCCTAAGTAGGTACTTAACTTAGACAAATAAAGCATACTTTTTGTACTTAAGTATCTAACTTAAACAAAAAATATGCGATTTGTTTTAAACTTAAGTCCAATATCCCAAAGCGCTTAAGTTTGGGATATGGTGTTTCATAGTCAAAATAGTCAGTAATGATGAAAACGACAACCCCCTCAAGGATCTCGGTCGACTTAACCAGAAACCCTGTATCAGCGCAGGAGAAACGACGACGTCCTAACGAAATATTATTTTGTTAGGACGTCTTTCTAAGCCCTAGGAGGTATGGACCTTCTTAGCGAGTCCAAAAAAAACGACTTTACTACTGTCTTGTTATTACTGAATCGGCTTTATTAAAACTGTCTTGTTATTACGTTTTGTTGTTCTCATTGCCTATATATATATAAAAATGATACCCATTTTCCTTGGTCACGGCATCACGCGTGAACGGCTGGACCGATTTCGCTAATTCTTTCTTTGTTGTGTTAGTTATTGTCAGGAGAAGGTTGTTATGAAAAAAAAAATTGGTTGTCTGTAAAGTCGGTTTACTGACGATAGTTGAACGTGACAACGCAGACGCATCGCTCACTCAAGTAGGAGAGAGACGGATGTCGAGCGCTCTCGCTTGCACTTCAAGCCTTACATGGAACGCCTCAGAGCGAGGTAACGCCGCATGACGAGGTAACGCTGCATGACGTCATGTTTTTTCGTGCGTGCAGCCGGCTCTATCGAATTATAAGACGTCACGTCAAAAATTAAGAAAGTTGGAAACATAAATTTCCACGGGGGCGAAGCCGCGGGGCGCAGCTAGTTACAAATAAATGTTTATCTTTCTCATTTTCTCTGAAACTTCCTACTGCGTGGGTTGTTGCAGCCAAGAAAACCCGGACATAAAATCCTTATACCGCATTCTTAGCAATCAGAGTCCTTTCAATATTTATGAAGACTCGCCGAGATCTGTAAACGCTACCATCTTTTTTATGGATAGCCATCTGAAACTTTAACTGCCCGCTGTATGGCGCCATGGAGTCTACGTTTTTGGGCTTCCGGGCCGAAAAGGGTAAAACGGAAGCCTTTTATGAGTAATAAAATATGCATATCCGAGGGAAAACTTACTCGGACCTTAATAAAATCCTGACTCACATAATTTTGATTCGTAGCGTGAATTTTTATGCAGCTACTTACCAATCGATCGATATACCTAGATCGATGTTCGATACAAGCGTGCTGTATCAATATCGGTTAGAATTCATTTTAAAATCAGTCAGAGAATAAGATATTCATTTCCAACTTTTCAAATGATGTAGTCTAGATGTAGAACCTACTGTCCACTTCACCTAACGTATTAGACAGCACTTAGATACCTAATAATAATCATACATAATTAATAAAATACTTAGTTAAACTTAAATTTTAAACACCAACTTAAATTATTTTGATGCTAAGTTTCAAATAGGTAGATACTTTTATCCTACTAATAAAGCCGAAAGTTTGTGAAATCTGAATTTTTGTAACCTAGGATCTTCAAAACAACTGAACAGATCAAGATTAAATTTGGCGTACGTGTAAGAGCAAAGCCTAACTTAGTTAATATGCTACTTATTATACCGAAAATAAGCGTGCGAAGTGGGCAGAAGCTAGTTTTAAATAACTTAAATTTAACTAAAGGAGATAGGTAGTGCCTATCTTTTTGCAGGAAGAATAGAATTAAAGAACTCTTCGGATGCAGCGACTCGTGTACCTAATTATGGTCAAACTTCACTTAAGGTAGGTTTGTTTAACCTTCAAATAGATAGGTTAAACAAGGTATACCTACTTATAGGTATAATACAAACTTTAAAGCTAGGTACTTACAGCCATCGTATCGCCTCCGATTTCGGTAAAAACACAAAAAACAAAATCAAAATCACAACAAAACAGCGCATTTCAATAAATGCTAAAAAAAACTTTACTGTTTCATGGCCACATCACAAAAAAACGAAATAAAAATAAAAACGCGCGTAAACATTTGGCGCGATTTCGCGACAGAGGCGAGGAGAGAAGGGTCGTTGTTCGCTCTCCAGCGTCTGCGGTAGAATGAGACTGCAAGCGAAGTCCTAGTGGACTGCGGGGCTCGGGCGGGCAGTGGTCAGCGGCCGGCGGCGGCGGGGCGGCGAGACAGAGACCGCACGCTCCGCCCAACAAACGCCACAATTCATAAACCTCCTTGTAGAACCTACTCCGGCTATCTCTATTGTTTGAATATATTATTACTACCATCCCTTTTCATGGAATATTTGATATCTGGGACATTTCACCTGAATTAGATATAAGTGCGTCGCCTGAAATAACAGTTTTCAGGAAAGTGAACAATTGATTTTAGTTATGCGAATTTAACATTTACCATAATGATTTGGTTAGGAATATAAGCCCTAAATTTAACGGTAGTCGGAAGGACAATCCATATGGGTAGGTCTTACATTACCTGCTTAGCATACCTATGGGTAGGTCCCAACTATTAGTGATTTTACCAACTCAAAACGTACATTCGTACGTTTTGTCGAGAAGTCCATCGATTGAAAGCCAGTGGTATCGACCACTGGCTATCATGGATGGACTTCTCCAGAATTTAGTCGGTAGTACCTAGTTAAAAGACGCTGGTGTGGTGCCGGCTTAGAATTTACACCATCCAAATTCTTCCCGCGGGTGTCGTAAGAGGCGACTAAGGGATATCGACCGCGAGCGGGCAGCAGCGTTCCCTGCAGAACAATACTACCACCGAACTGCGATCCCCAACCCGCCTGCCCAGCATGGGGACTATGGGCATTACCCCCCATAAGATAGAAGTCGATAAGGCGCTTATCAGGGAGAGGCCTGCGTCCAGCGTGGACCAAATAGGCTGTCGACGTCGAGGTCGAGTTAAAAGATGCATTCTCCCAATTTCGTTTCATAGCCATCAAAATATGCAATGTAGGTAGGTGAGGGAAGGCGCGATCGCCCACGACAAAGAACAACTAACAGTTACTACGAAGTGGGCTCGGATGTATTTGCTAATAACGCGCGATATCGCGCGTTAGTTGCGAAAACCCGCGTT
Organism: Eupithecia subfuscata; assembly: GCA_963564075.1. NCBI lineage: Eukaryota > Metazoa > Arthropoda > Insecta > Lepidoptera > Geometridae > Eupithecia > Eupithecia subfuscata. The sequence goes on along the minus strand of OY751097.1, from coordinate 7,584,492 downwards.
GTTTATTACAAGCTACGATTGACGCTCGAGGGTTACACTACACCGTATTTATCAACGGTGAATCGGCTTACGTTTTTGTTTTACTAGCGACATAGTAAGTGCCTTTTCGAATGCATATATACGGTCACGGCACGGTCGCTGCCGTGCTGTGTAAAGTACCTATGAGTTATGTAGGTATGGCATGGCACGGCTACCGTGCCGAGACCGTGTGTCGCCCGTCCCTACCGTTCTACTGTACACGGCACTGCGACCGTGCCGTGATCGTATGCATGTGAAAATGGCCTAAGGTTATAAATGACATCGACTAAGCATTAAAGGTAGGAATGTTCAAGTATATAAGTTACTCTATGGTTCATTGTAGGTATAGGTAGCGGCACGTAAGTTTAGAGCTGAGCAAATGGTGGAGGGGATACTGCGCACCCTGTGACGCCAAATTTTTTACTTCTGCGCAATAAAATAACGGTCAACGCTAGAGTTTCGTGCCGCTACTTGTAGTTGACATCCAGTTTTTGGGCGTTTCTTCTATAGCATTAGGTAGGTACTGTACTGCATTATCCGAGACCGACATCTAATCAATAGACGCATACCTAATTCTACGAAAGTCCCGGTGCCGGTATCGTGTCGGTTCGGCTAGTGAAGAAACGCCCTTTGCTGACCGTTTACGCCGATTCTGGTGCTGAGTGAGACCCTCATCTACGTGTGTGTTCCTACCTTCCAAGGGTCTTACCTATATTGTAACGAAAGATCACAGTCGGATTAGTAGGTAATGTACCTAAGATTTCATTCATAAGGGTGACATAACTATTTAAAACCTGTATGACAACAAAATGTAAAAATATGAGAAAAAAAGCATAAGAGAAAAAGGATGTAAAAAAAAACCAGACGCCGTTATTACTGTCACGAATATTCCTGTACAGGACTAATGGACGTAATCTAGGTACTTTAAATTTACGCAACAATAAATATAAGATACCCACGCATCGTTAAATATTAATTATGTTACCTGCGTAACTGACTGGAGGCTTCTACAAGGGTAAAAACTAGACCCTATAACTTAAAACTCACTGCTCTATAGGGTATCGATCCATAAACTGTATTATCTCATAAAGTCTCTGTTTTATAAGCTCCAAACAAATAGATGAGCTGTTGATGCTATTAGTACATATGATGTTGTGTTCATACAGACACGGAGGCCAGGGTCCGTTACATTTGAATACTGTATAGCGAATAAGGGCCCTGCACATTGCACAACCCACTTATCAATTCAGTCGAGTGAGCATCCATTCATCGCGCCGCATTGTCGCTATTATGCTCGGATTCGGCTCCTATTTACCCGTTCACGAGCTGGTGGACCAATTGATAACTCACTTTTGTTCAAATGCATTGACCTTATTCATCATACGGAGACAAATGAATAAAAATCGTGCAATTCATATTATCGGATATCTTCTGTCGATTAAGGATTATGAGACTGAGTGTGCCAGTGTTTGCGCGGACACTTGTGCACTGTATTTCCTACGCAACTGGCTAGTGGACGCCGTGGGCGAAATTCGGCTAGGAAGAGCATCACCATCAGTATACAACGATGAAACACAAATCATATTATAGAATAGGTACCTCTGTCGGGTCATTTGTAACCTCAACCTCAACAACCTGTATTGGTCCACTGCTGGACGCAGGCAGGCTTCCCCCTGATAAACGCCTTATTGGCTTTTATCTTATGGGGGTAATGCCCATAATCCCCACACTGGGCATGCAGATTGGGGATCGCAGTTCGGTGGTAGAATTGTTCTGCAGGGGGCGCTGCTGCCCGCCCCCGGTGGATATCCCTTAGTCGCCTCCTACGTCACCCGCGGGAAGAGTTTGCATTTGCAACCACTGCTGGGTAATAGGCCTCCAAACTTGAGTGCCACTATGCCGAATGCAAATTAAAATTATAAAAGTTGTGAATAAGTAAAAACAGTGTTTCCAACTAAATATTATATTCAAGTCAAATTATGTATATTTTAACAAATAAAACTAAATAAACTTACTTTCTATATTACCTTAAAACATTTTTTGTCGGAACGTATTGATTTCAAATTAATCTGAAGTCATAAATGCTTAGAGGTTTTCTTAGTTCTCTCACACTTATAAAGCATATAATAAATTATTTTTTGGTAAACAGATATTTTAAATGATCCTCTATTATGTTGAATTTGATGAGGTCGTTGTCCTACATTTAATTACTACTATACACAATATTAGTCAAATAACACAAAGAGTGAATTAACCTAGATAAGGAAATAAACTCTAAGATACAGCTAGATCATTGAAACTAATTAATTAATCCATTTTATGATACTCTTGCTAAGCCTATTTACTTCAAATAATAAAATTTTGTAAACATATAACTTTTTTACAAAACTATTCACAATATTACACTAGATACCTTAGACTGATATACAATAATACTGTAATACATATAATATATAATTTAATATACTGTATAATTGCAATTGTGATAGTACGCCATCAATCAAGGTCCGCCGCGGGGCGGCGGATACCTGATCAAAGTAGTACAAAAACATTTTTATAGAAAATGCTAGTATCTGCCCGCGTCTTCGCACGCGTTGTTTCTATAGAAACGTTTAAAGGTGATTTCTATTCCATAGGAACCGATTTACGCCATAAAAAAAAGTAGGTAGCTATTGTTTCATTCTAGGATAAGAATTACCTGTATGCAAAATTTCAGCCCGATCCATTCAGTAGTTTTGGGGTGAAGAGTTAACAAACATTCATTCAAATATCCATACATCTAAACATCAAAACTTTCGCATTTATAATTATTAGTGTGATTGATAATGAAATAGGTGGTAACTAGTGCATTTTAATATGTAATTAATAATATAAACGATAATAATAATAACCGTTTTGATATATTTTTTACTGTAGAATAGTTTTATAATATTTCATTTTCTATAGTAACAAATGTATTTAATAAACGAGATTTAAGAATAAATGAGTGTATAATAATAATAATAATAACGTTTATTGAATTATAAATATTACATTCTATGCGCGGTCCCAACCCAAATTATAACTCATATTTACAACTGTACCGCAGTAGTCTTTATATATTAATCAATTATTATTAATCTATTTGAGCTATAGTTGCTTTAATTCTGGACCTGAAATTGGCTACGCTACTAATATTCTCGGTGAAGATAAAATGGGGTCTCTTCTGATAACTAAACTAATCGCTTTACGAAGACAATAGTTTCTAATTCTACGTGGCGATTCTGCGACTACTATTGCCATTGTGAAGCAATAGGTTTAGCAGAATTGGGTCCCAGGTTGTCAGATTGCTTATTATAATATTATAAAGCCGGTTATTTTATAGCACCAGAAGGGTTTACCAAACCTATCTACTGAAAAAAGCTACTATTCCGATGGTGGCGGATCGTTTTTCTTTCTCACGTACTGTTTGACGATAGAGAAACTAAATCCCAACCGTCAAGCAAGATGGGATAGGTCGTCCAACTCGGGCGGCGCTTGAGGCCCGCTGGGGCCGCGAGCGAAAACTGGCTTCGACACCACTGACACTGGGGCCTGCATACAGAAACCAAAGGTTAATTTATTATAAAAAAAACTAATACATAGGTGTATGTGTAACCGTCGGATGTAGAGTCAGCCCGTTTGTAGAATGGCTAGATCGATTGTAAAAGGGCGCATTTTAAATAATTGCCTACGCAAATGTGGAACGATTAATATTCAACAATATGGGTAAACGTCAGTTAGCCAGCTAGTCGAATAAATTTAATTAAGTAGATTTTCCCAAAAAATCAGCGTTTTGCAATCGGCCTACCCATTCAACAAATCGGCTGATTCTAAGATTATTGTGGCTACGATAGATAGTCGCAACAACGACACAGTATTTGTCGTAGCGTTTTACGACTGTCGTGCTAGCTGTTCCCACTAAAACGACAATCTATCGTCACAACAAAAACAAGTCTTGGACGACAGTTAATCAGTCCTACATGTGAACACCTCCATTTAAATATACAAGCCACAATACTTTAAGCTGCACGACATTCCGTCGTCACTACACAGTGGGAACGCGCCTTAAGAGTAATGATGAATTATGTATGAAAAGCTTTGTCAAACGTGTCAGTTAAAGTAACCATCCGATTATCTTTTAGAACAACGTCACCCTTGGTAAATCTGGCTTCGCAATCGCTGAAAGGGTTTTGGCTTAAGCATTCACTACCCAGCCTCGGCGGTGAGATCCGCAGGGCGCGCCGCGACACGGGGGAGAACACTGACAACTGCGTCTTGGGCCATGAATGTGATAAATACCTCATATGACTTATGAAGTTATGAGCTATAAAATCATGGTTTTAGGCTGCTTGCATTATTTGAATGAAGCAGCTCATTCATTTAGAAAGGTTTCATCATTTCAACTGTGAAACTTTCGCAATGCTGTATGTAAGTAACCTAGGCAAGTGCCCTAGTCGGAAACATCCATACCTATCTATGATTGTTCAAATTTTAAAAATAAATTTGTAAGTTTGTTTTCACGATGTAATCTCCGGAACTAGTAGTCTGATTTCGAAAATTCTTTTACTAATAGATGGCTGCTTTATCCTGGGTGACATAGGCTACGTTTTATACGGACCACGTGACCGAAGCTGCGAGCAGAGCCTAGTGTACAGTACTTTCGCAACGCAATAAACGACTTCAATAGCTACCTTATTGCGTACCTTTATTTTCATCCGTTACGAGCGCATCAGCGCTTGTACCTCGGGACAGGCATGAAAGTGCAACCATGACGAAATATGAACGATGTGTACACTAAACTAAATCTTGTGACAAGTGTTGTACGTTTCATTTTCATTTGATCTTGGTGATACGCACCTGACTGACCAGCGCTGGTGGTTGCGATGGGGGAACGCCGACCACGACCACCTTCTGTTGCAGCGCGTTCTGCGGCTGAGGTCCACTGGTTACCACCACCGACTACGGAAATTTGGACATGCATATTGCTCACACTCATACGCAATCAACACAAAACAACTTATTAAGAACAGGGTCCGTACTCTTAACGAAATTGAAGTTTCTGATTCATTTTCGTGCAAACGCTAATCTTAGCAAGCGACATAAGAGTTGCAAGAAAACGAAAACGAAACTTCGGTTTTCCTTTTCCGAGTCCCCAGGCAGTATTTTTTTGAGGAACCCCTCAACGTAGTATTTAGTAGTTGAATAATTAATGGCTTTTTAGGGTTTCGAAGATCGGTTTCGAAACCCTTATGGTCTCGCTTTGTCTGTCCTTTTTTCCCTCCTTAATAACTCAGCAACTACAGCAGCTATCAACTTGAAATTTAAAATAATAATAAATTTCGTGCGCCTGTACAGATTAAAAAAAAATGAAAATAAATAAAAATTAAAAATGAAATTGAACATTTTCCATTCAAATTGAGATGTCAAAATTTTAAAAGAGACCTACAGAGTCAAGTGGGGTATCATATGAAAGGTATCAGTTTGTACATTTCAAAACAGTTTTTGAAATTTCTGTACGTTAAATACTTTTTGAAATATTTTGAAAAAAGTCGAACAAATACAAGTTCCCCCCCCCCCCCCCCCCCCCATCTCCGAAGTTTGCAGAGCGGTCCATTAAAAATGTATTGAGCGTTTGTAGAAATAGATCTATATTTTACAGGAAAAATATAGAGAAGTCTGTTTAATGAACCCTTTTTGAAAAATGGTCAAAAAGAGGGGGGATAATTTACAAAAGTGGGGGCTACCCCACTGAGTGGAGTATCATATGAAAGGTATCATATTTCAAAACAGTTTTTGAAATTTCTGTACGTTTCGTATTTTTTGAAATATTTTGAAAAACATTTTCCATACAAATTGAGATGTCAAAATTTTAAAAAAGACCTACAGAGTCAAGTGGGGTATCAAATGAAAGGTATTTGTTTGTACATTTCAAAATAGTTTTTGAAATTTCAGTAGGTTTCATAATTTTCGAAATATTTTGAAAATAGTCGAATAAATACCCATCCCCCCCCCCCCCTATCTCCGAAGTTTGCAGAGCGATCCATTCAAAATGTATTGAGCGTTTGTAGATATAGATCTGTATTTTACAGGAAAAATATAGAGAAGTCTGTAGAACGAACACTTTATGAAAAATTGACAAAAAAAGGGGGGGGGGGATAATTTTCAAAAAGGGGTTTATCCCACTAAATGGGATCATATGAAAAGGATCAGTTTGTACATTTCAAAACAGTTTTTGAAATTTCTGTAGGTTTAATACTTTTCGAAATATTTTGAAAAAAGTCGAAAAAGTAAGTATATGTATAGATTCGTTATTTGTACACTTCCTCTACCTATTCCATCGCCTCTCCTATAACTCTAAGGTTTGCTGGAAGAAAACTCTTTTTCAGGGTTAAGCTCGCCTATGTACCTACATATCCTATTAAATAAGTTCATCGTTTGTATAAATTGTGTGTACAATAAAGAATTAAATTAAAAAAAATTTTACCGCTACACCCTATCACCGAAGCATGCAGAGAGATCCATCTGAAATGTAGGTTGGTACCTACTAGTTTTAGGTTTTCATTAAATTTCGGAGTTTCTAACCGGTACCTTTAGTACATACCTACTTGTTCATAAACGTTCGAAACCCTCGGCGCGCGAGTTACTCTCCCACTTGACGGGTCTTGTTTATTTTAATAGAGCCAAATCTAACCCAATCTCACGTGAGGAGAGTACTGGTCTGGGCAAATGCAAATTACTTTTTCGTTAGTTTTATTCCTTTTAGAACGCAGAAAAAATTAAAAACCACTTACAAATTTAATTAAAATACGCAGGAATGGATAAACTTCAATGTTTCCCCTGTAGGTGGCGCTAACGGCGCTAGAGTTAAGGCGTAAGAAGTCGCAAAGATTTTCGACTCCTACGTCACTTGACCTCGTGGTGTAGTTGGTTAGCACATTCCCGTACTTTTACCGTACGAAAATTTTTGCGATGTTATTTGATTTCTTATTGAAATACGCGTTAGAAAGAATCCCACGTGAGGTTAGGGGACGGAGTCGAGCCAAATCTCACGACATCTCACCAAGAGGAGAGGTGGAAAATCACCTCACGTAATTTATGGAAGCCCTCTTGGTCGAGATAAACATCTCGTCATCCCGGTGTTTCCTTATTGGTCAATTTCACTTTGCTTCGCGCCGAGTCAGTGAAAAATTACCTTCATGGGCATATACACTAAAGCTTGCCATGACATTATAACGATCTACTGTTTCTTAAAGATCATTGTTTTCAAATATGATCTCTGATTTAGATCGTTCTGCCTGACATGCTACATAATATGTTGTATGTGTTACAGAAAACATGCAATCAAAAAATGACAAATCTCATGCGCTTCAATTTTTAGGGTTCCGTACCTCAAAAGGAAAAAAGGAATCTTTATAGGATCACTTTGTTGTCCGTCTGGTCGTCTGTCAACCCCTTTTTCTCAGAAAATTAATACAAATACTTAAGTCCGTAACCTCTTGGAGCCATGATATAAATAAAACTTCTAAGTCAACGCAATCAAAAGTTACAGCCGTTTATGTCCGAATATTTTGAAATTTCCAAGGGATTCACATGCACACAAAACCCATAGGGTACTTCCCGTAGACCTAGAATCATGAAATTCGGCAAGAAGCAAGGTCTTATGGCACAAGTAAAGGAAAAAAATCCGAAAACCGAACATTTTAGTTTATTCACCAAAAAAACTTACTTTTGATTCTCGCTACGGACCAAAACCTATAGGGTACTTCACGTTGACCTAGAATCATAAAATTTGGCAATAAGCAAGGTCTTATAGCACAAATAAACTGAAAATCCGAAAACCGTAAATAGTTTAATTTAGTTTATTGACAAAGGGGGCGTCCATAAATTACGTGAGATGTTTTTTTAAATTTTCTGTCCCTCCCTCCCCCCCTGGTGGGATGTGGTGAGATTTTATTCAACCCCCTCCCTGTAAAGGCGTTGGATTGTTATTGTAAAAAGAAAAAAAAATTGCTTCGTGCTTTTATTTACGACTAGTTAAGACTAGTAATCAATATTACTGAGTATGAATGAAATTATTTCCTTTTCAACGAATTAGTGAATGATCATAATCGTATTACGATTACGCTTAAGATTAAATCTTAAGCATGTACAATCTGGATTAAATGGACCAAAAAAGTATATATTTTTTTGTTTCAATCAGAAAAAAAATCGCGTGATATTTGCCGAGACCCCCCTCTCTCCAACGTAAGATTAGATGAGATTTGACTCGACCCCCTCCCCCCCTTAAACATCTCACGTAATTTATGGACGCCCCCAAAAATAAATATTCTCGCCATAGACCAAATGCTGTAGGGTACCTACTTCCCGTTGACCTAGAATCATGATATTTGTCAAGAAACAAGATCTTAAAATTATACGGAACCCTTGGTGCGCGAGTCGACTCGCACTTGACGTTTTATTAATTTATTTAAGTTATGCGCCATAAATTGCTTTAAAAAGTCGTTTTTTACCCACAGTTTGGATTTGATAATAAAAATTCTTGAAATAATTTTGAAAACAACAGTTTTTTGGAAAATTAACTTGTTAGATAGACATGTCTTTGCAAAAATCCATGCTTATTAAACTGAGGGGTGAGTCTATTTGACGTAACGAGACGATATGACGTCACCTTTTTACATACGTTTTGGTACAGCGCCTCTATCGTGCGGACAGAGAACTACGCCGATCCCATACTGATAGATAGATAGATAGACTTTTTATTGAGTACACACACAAACAGCACAGGAAATAGTACATAACAAAAGTATAGTAACAGTAGATAAGGTAGGTACACATATTAGGTAGGTGAGCAGGTACACAGTTATACAATTATAAATTTAGAACACATTTAGAACACAACAACAGGTACAAATAGAATTTTAAAGTAAAAACATAAAAAACGTCATTTAAAGTAGGCACCTACCCACTAATAGTGCACTCACCACAATAACAATGATGGTAGTTAGGTAGTCACTACCCAACCCAGGTAGTATACCCAACAGGGCGGGGGCTACATACCTACGCGATTCTGTACTGAAAGAAGACGCCACGATCACCTCTCGCTACTAACGTCAAATGAACCACCCCTCTGGTTACTAGTTAAGTTAGTAGTAGTTATCTATGTGATATTTACCTGAACGCTGCCGCCGCTTCGGACGATAGTCGGCTGTGAGCCGTGCACGACGATGTGGCCGGAGCTAGAGGTTTGTGTCAGGGACTACGGAATTACAAAAAAAATATTAAATAAATCCCATATAACTATGGCGAAATTAAGATCGTGAAAAGGTGTCGATAAGTTACCGCCAAACATCTTGTCCGGTGACGGGTAACGTAATAAAAAGATTCCAGGATTAGAATTACCTGTATGCAAAATTTCAGCCGATCCGTTAAGTAGTTTTGGCGTGAAGAGGTAACAAACATCCATCCAAACTTTCGTATTTATAATTTTAGTGTGATGCACGGTTGCGCTGCACCGTACAGACAGTAGGATTACCGCACACCCAGTTGCAGTTGCCTGTATGCGCGGTACCGAGCACCGCGCATACAGGCTTTTAAGCTGTAGATGTACTGACCGGAGGTTGTTTCTGCTGCGAGACAATAACGAACTTCTGCGGCGGAGGTGTGGACGGCGCCGTGGCCTGAGGGATCGGCGAGCTGATGACGACACTTCGAGCGGTCACCGTTTCTGCACAAAATAACACCAAATGAGGTGTTTTCCAATAAAGAATAAACACTGTTTTCGTAGAACTCAATAGAGGGCGCTGTAGCGCGGCGACGCTCTATCGTCTATGCACGGTGGCTCTATGGTATACGCACAGTGGCTCTATGGTCTATGCACGGTGGCTCTATCGTCTATGCGCGGTAGCTCTATAAAAAAAAATGCTGGACAATTCACACAGCATTATCTAGCCCCAAGCAGAGCTTGTGTTATGGGTACTTGATAACTGATATACATAATACAATACGCTACATAGATAGATATTCTTTATTATACATAGAACATCCAGAACACCCTGAACAAATATCTGCAGATCGTACAAACATTTGTCCCGAGGCGGGAATCGAACCCACAACCTCCTGCTGCGCCACAGAGGTCGTCATGGTCTATGCACGGTGGCTCTACCGTCTATGCACGGTGGCTCTATCGTCTATGCGCGGTGGCTCTATAATCTATGCACGCTTTAGAAATTTAAAACGCACAGACCGTGCATAGACCTCTAAGGCATAGACGATACCTACAGCGCCCTCTTTTCAGTCACGTAATATGTGTACTAAGAAAGGGGGTGATTCTGGAACCCAAGAAGATATAGTTTTGTTTTAGGTTTTCTGATTTTGATAAATATACACTTTATTGTTTGTACCTATTTGTATTCTTTTACACAACCTACTTACCAATAGGTTTGGTGAGATGAGGCACTTGCGTGGTGCTAGGCGTCGGGGTGGAAGGGAGCAATGGAGGCGTGCAGGTGACAACCGCGACCGCGCCGCCGCCACTGCTGGCCGACGGAGACGCGCGGATCTTGCTGACGGCCTGTTGGAGGCTCGGCCCGAGGTAGCCGTATTCACGCCTGCACACGAGAAAGTATACAAAACATGGTTGTAAGAGTTCAAAGACCTTTTCCGCTGGGTAGTGTAGATAGCGTCACCGATACGTGAGCAAGCGATTCCGGTTTCTTTACTAATTATTTCAATGTATTTTTTTCTAAAATCGTTGTCTTATGTGTATTTTAGCGCTAGCCCCACATTTATTTGTAGTCTTCGGGTATATGGGGCGGCGAGCGCAGCTGCCTCACGACCGGAGCCAACACCTTCAGCAGCTGCAGTTAAGGTTACAGTCAAGGCTACAGTCAAGGCTAGAGTCAAAGCTACAGTCAAGGCTACAGTAAAGTTTTGTTTACTTGTAGTCCTCGGGTAGATCGGGCGGCGAGCGCAGCTGCCTCACGACGGGTGCCAACACCTTCAGCAGCTGGTGCTTGAGGTTGCCGGCCGCTAGCCGGTCCGCGCCGCCGATGCCACTCAGAGCGCCTTCCAACCGCTCGCCCAGCCAACGTACTCGGGGCAGGATGAACACCTGTTACCACATCACATAATAATTACAATATACAGGTACAATCACGGAAATGGAAGTTAGAGTGGAAGGACAATGCAACAAAATTAATAAGGGCACCGGTGTCGCCAAACTCACACAAATAAACCAGTAATCATAAAATGCATTACAAAGAAACAATTCGTTTGATTGGTAGTTTAAGTTTAGTCAAAACTAGCCAACGTCACTGATTTGGAAATAAACCTTGACTTCTACAGATAAGATTTATTTTTCTTTAGCATCAGAACATATTTACGGTCTATAGTAACCAAACATTCGATTGACAAGTTAATTCCGCTACTTGACCATAGATGGCGGTATTTTCAGTGGTCGCAATTATAAACTTAATTTCCTCAAACTTAAGATTGACATTCGCGTGATAGGTCGACCATCGACTGCTACTCGATTAGAGCTGCACCAGGTAGCACATTGAAGTACATTATCGATATCGATAGATACCCGATTTTTTGTTCAATTCGCAAAAAATTTAACTTGTTGGTAGTTTATTTACTTACTTGGCACACAAAGAGCTGTATATTTTAAACCATTTATAAATAGACAAAGACAGGCAGGTAAAAATAAATGTATGTTGTTTATGTCCCTGAAATAAAACGTATTTATTAGGAAACTGGTGTTTGGAAAGTTTTATTTTTAATTTTAGTAAATGGTGTATGTGAACATTTATATATTTAAACTTAACGATTTTCAGTGATACAAGCGCTGTATGTTTCGTAATTGTATATCTATATCTTTTATTTGATATATTGAAATCGACTTCCAAAAAGTGTTCAGAGCATATCGTGCTTGATTTGGTTGGCATCCAATTAACTCTACCCGTTGCATCTATCCATTTATCTTTGACGTTTGTATCTTTGGGAAACCTACAAATATTTAAGATAAAGGTTAGAGGACCTAATGATGTCAATTTAGTGACTTGTAATCTAAATACTAAATAAATAATTAATTTACATAATAATACTAATCACTTATTTAACATTAACATTAAAATTAGAAATTAAAATTGAATTTCTTGTATCGATATCAATCGACAAAATCAACATCCGACTTGACTACATCACTAATTGAGTAGCGAAGAATAGAATCAATCCAAAATCAACTTTATCTTAATTGCATAAGGTTGATTTTGACTAACCCTTCTATTAAATTATTGACAAATTGAAATAAAATAAGATTTTATTACAAAACAATAAAAACCGTTCTCCCCGATGGTACGAGACACCTCCATTTTGAAGATTTTTTCTCCTACTATCATTTTTACACTCTAAAATCGAACAATACGGCATGATTACGGAAAAAATGAATTGGTTGCGAGACTAGCTACTCCACGCGATGTTAGAACCCCACTGGGGTCGAGTAAGCATACCAGCGCGTACTTGTAGCACGCGTGCCACGCCCACTTACCATTTCCCCTTACTTTAATTCCGTGGGTACAATATACAACTATATGCACATTTTGTAGGAAATGCTCATTTTCTTGCTAAGAGTACATATATTTTCGAAAGTCTGTGGACGTAGATAAAAAAATATCTTTCTTCAAAAAAAATTCTTTCAAATCTCTCAATAATGTTCTACGGAAAAGCAGATGACCCACCTATTCCCATACCCTTCGCCTATAACAGAGCAACTGAGACTTCCATCGAGGCCATTAACACGTTCCGGCGCGGTACTAGATGGCACGGTGGTAGGGAAAGACAGTAGATTTTTTCATACAAAATCACAATACTTCTACCACCGTACTGACAATAACAGGGAAAATAAATCGTTTACATAGGGCGGTAGACGGCTATGACCGTAACCATATTTATGTAACCCGGTTGTGGCCGTACTAGCGTTTTGAAGAAATATGTCTATGTGTGTCTATGGCACACATTGAGAATTCATTATGCAACTTTTTTCGGTAATACCGCAACGTAATGTGTCTTATTGCGTAGGCATTAAGGTCTAACATAGATTAAAAATTTTATATGCTGCGGTAGCCGTACCTACTCGATGTAAACGAATATGAAAAATAGACGGCGGTCACCGTACTGTCATTTTATGATCTTTCAAAAATGCCGTCACAGCCGTACCGCGCCGGATCGTGTTAAAACTGTTTTTGTCAAAAAAAATTGTGAATTCAGGCGACATTAATGCGTTGGAATACCTTACCTTCACTACTTCAGAGCCCAGTTCGGCCAAGCCTTGTACAGCGCCGTATAGTGACGCAAGCGGAGTCTTTTCGGACTCTTTCATGGAGGCCATGGCTACTCCCGTCTCGTTGTTGGTCTGAGACGGACACTGCAGTGCCTTTGCGAACAATCTAGAACAGACATCTGGCATGAAATCTTCCCAAAACCGTGACCACATAACATAAAATGTAAATTTTTATTGAAAAAAATAATGACTTCACAGTTTTGGCATGTGGTCAAGATCTGATTATTGATACCTATTACCTACCTATTGAGGGTACACCTCAATTCTGCTTTCTCTTCTTTTTGTTAGAAAGGCTAACAAAACAAATTCATTGAATATGTGTTGCAGAATTATCGGTTCTGTTGTTCTCCAATTTAGATTTACTATCAATCGCTCCCAATTTAGCGAAGCAATCGCTTTACTATGACATTGGCATCGTCGTAGAATCTTTATATAAAAGAAACTCTAGTGCGTGCGGTGCTTTTTGCACGGAAAGATAGATAGATAAAATGGTGTTATTCAACCTTGACACTTGTGACGTGCGTCCGTCCGTTTGTAGTTTCTTTCATCTAGTAGAATACCAAATTGAAACGATACCGTTGTCATAGTAAAGCGATTAGTTTAGCAGAAAAGGGCCCCTGATGAATTGACCTCCAATTTTTCGAAGTTGTTTATAAAAGTTTGTCCTCAAACAAACCTTGTAACCCTAGTCTGCAGATTGTTAGTAGAGGTGTTGAATGTCTTGCAGATCTGAGCCATGAGCCTCGCAGCGAAGTCCCGCAGTGCCCAATGGTTGTCCATCTCTGGCCGCAAGCAGAGTTGCCGCGACACTATGCACGTGGACACTGATGGAATCAACTCGTGCAACTGTGGAATAAAGTTAGCAAGTTTGAAAACCATACGCGATTTTTGTAGTTCCATATCCGCACGATAGAGGCGCTATACGAACAAATTCCATAAAGTTTTTTGTTATTATAGTGCGTAACCCCACACTCAGGGTAATTTCTAAGAAATCAAATAATATCGCAAAAATTTTCGACTTCGACTTTATTTGATTTCTTTGATATTACCCTGAGTGTGGGGTTTCGCTCTATAATAACAAAAAACCTTAAAACCGCAACGCGACACCTCTCGTCAAACGAACTAAATGTAACTTTAGTCTTTGAACAGGATTGGATAAACTTCAATGTTTCCCCTGTAGGTGGAACTAACGGCGCTAGAGACCGTAGGAAGTCGCAAAGATTTCGACTCCCACGTCACTTGACCTCGTGGTGTAGTTGGTTAGCACATTCCTGTACTGATGGAAGGATGCGGGTTCAAGTCCCTCGAAGTCGAAATTTTTTGCGATATTATTTGATTTCTTAGAAATTCCATAAAGCCATAACAGTATCAACTGAGGGCTCAGCTCCAAACGCCATAATAATAACTCGCGGCTTCAGTCACGCGGTAGGTACCATAACCACCATAACTCAAAGATAATGTTGCTTCTATTAGTAGGAGAATTTTCAAAATCGATCCCATATTCACAAACGCATAAAATATTAGGTAAGTACCTCATTAAAATATTAGCGTAGATTAGTGTAGATAATTAAATTAAAGGCTTGGATTCCAGTAAGTCAGGGAACGTTCCCACAGTGTCAAAACTGTCATAAGTCATAAAATAACGGTAGATTATGGTTGGAAGACTATCGTCTCTTGCTGTTCCCATTATAAAAACCGTTTGTCGTCACGATTTTTTATCGTGGAATGACTCGGCGACAATATACGGCTGACGGCAGTGACGATAATATCGTGGCGTTCTTTTATCGTTTCACGACTGTCGTGCGAGCTGTTCCCATTATGACGACAATGTCGTCACAACAAAAACAAGTCGTGGACAACAGTTAATCGTGCAGTCCAATGGGAAGTCACAATGGGAACGCGTCCTTCGCGAATGAAAGTAGGTACTTACATATTTCTCCAAGTACAGCGACTGATTGTCAAGTAGAGCTTTAACCATCCGCATCAAATAAATGAGAAGCGCCAGGTTGTTCTGCACCACATTTACTTTGACACCTTCCGATATAAATGTGCACATTCGCGGCAACATCTCGTGCAGACCGGGGTCACATGCTAGGGATTGGAGAGCTTCCTGCAACGGTAAAAAAAAATCACTATAGAGGAGGATATTCTACAATTTTTTTTTTAGTGACTTTATTCACAAAGAAAATTACACTAGTTTTCAATTGAAACAACTGAGCTAACTGCAGGCTGTTGCAAATAATCTACAGGTAGCTCAGCTGATCCATATCAATACCTACAAGTCGGAAGCGTCCCCAAGACGCTGGCTGCATTGCCACGCTGTATGGCAATGCTGATGCGCTATGATGACTCTACAAATTCATTTTCTGTTTGGTATATGCAAGTACCGGTTACAACTTCGTTCCGATTACATAATCGATTTTCATAAAAAATAGAATTGGCAAAGCTTTAGTTAGGACATGATTATCAGTCGAACTTTCAAACAGCAAATAAGAGAATGGAATAACTTGAAGTAAATCAAAAACTCAGTGTTTGATTTCCCAAATGTAACGGACCCTGGCCTGAGTGTCTGTATGAACACCAGATTTTTATTATGTACTTATAGCATCTTTATTTTACCTATTTCTTTGTAGCTTAGGAATCAGTAACCTTATCGAATAACAGTTCATGGATCGATACCGTATAGAGCAGTGCTTTAAGACCTTACAAGGACTATGAAATAGGTCGAATTTTATAAAAAAACAAAAAAAATCGGCTTTTTGAGTTTGCTGTTTTGCTGTGATATGGACGGATTAGTACATATTTGCACTGTAAAGTATGTGTGGTGGACATGCTTTAGAGTCTACACACTAAGGCCAGGCGCGCACTAGCGACCTAGCGGCCACGTCACAACGGCCAGCGAGATATACATTAGGATTAGTATGAAATCGCCATGGAGCACGCACTTCCTTACTTTACCATAAGAAGTGAACAAAAAATTCAAATTGATTACTTTATTTCCTAGTTTCACTGTAATTTGAAATATCTGACGTGTCCACTCTTGGACACAAAATAATCAGAACGGCCTTAAACTTTACAGGAAGAGGCCTGTAAGGTTTAAGGCCGTTCTGATTATTTATTTCTGATTACTCGGTAAGGTTTCAGAACGACATCAGCACGCTCGGTATACGCGGTACCGAAACCTTACCGAGCGTGGAGCGTTCTTGATTAGGCGGTAAGCGCGGAAAAATGTTGGATGACGCGTGCAGTAGGTACAGATTCGGTACAGCACGCGTCATCCAACATTTTACCGAGCCGGACTAAACAAATGAAAGTATTTTCATACCTCGAACCTAAGACCCTTTTCACATGCACCCGTACCGTGCAAGCGATTTCACATGTACACTGTTTACGCACGGTCGCCCGACAGCGGCGGGGGCGATCGCAGTATTATCGAGGTACCTACCAGACTGAGGACGTCAGTCGTCGGTCGTTTTTATTATTAAATGAACGAAAAATGTATGAATCGCATTGCTCGCGCTCGCCATGCCGCCGTGTTGCGCTCGTGTTCATGTGAACGAGTTTATGTATAATACAAGTCAACACAACACGGTCATGATATGCCGTATGCATGTGAAAAGGGCCGAAGACGACATTATTTCACTACGTCACAAGCGGTTCTGCATATCTTTTTCAGACAAGTGTGAAAGTGCAGGCGGTGCAGTAAGCTTTCGACATCCGAGCGTGCTGATGTTGTACCAAAACCTTACCGAGTAATCAGGGAAGGACCAGAACGGAGGAAGTTTTCACCACTTGGTGGTTCTTGCACTGATCACAATTAGATATACTGTATACAAACAGTGAAAATTAATTTTTTAAGGTAACTTGTATAAGGAGGAGAGGAGGATATTGGGGAGGCCTATATCCAGCAGTGGACTAATATAGGTTGATGTTGATTGTATAAGAAAGGAGTTTTTACCGCACGGCGTCCTTCATCGCTGCCGACACAAGCCTCGGTGATCTCTTTGTAATATAGCTGTTGTTCAACGCTCAACTCATGGGTGGCCAGCTGCTTAACATGAACTGATTCTGATGCCTTCAATCTTGCAGCTTTACCACACATTGGTTTACCTGGAGATATATAAATAAATAAATAAATAATGCTGGACAATTCACACAGCATTATCTAGCCCCAAGCTAAGCAGAGCTTGTGTTATGAGTACCAGATAACTGATATACTTAATACAATACACTACATAAGATAGATATTTTTTATTATACATAGAAAACATCCAGAACGCCCTGGACAAATGTCTGCAGATCGTACAAACATTTTTCCCGAGGCGGGAATCGAATCCGCAACCTCCTGCGTCGCAGGCAGACCTTCGCCCGCTGCGCCACATAGGTCATCATGAAAGTCATATCGTCATATGAAAGGTTCTATTAAATATACAATACAATATACAATTGGAACCTATTACTAGAAGACATTATATCAGCCACATCAATAAACACCTTCAAGAATAAACTTGAAAACTGGTTGAGAGATGACAAAAACCAAATAAAAAAAGTGACGCCATAACTGAATTCAACACTGTGTGATATTGATATGACACATAAGCCACAGGCTGCCATTGTCTTTATTAAATAAATAAATATATAGAACACAAGAACCAAATTAACAAATTGGTTTTGGGACATTAGGTTTTGATCCCTACAGATCTTAAATCAAATGATTTCAGGAGTTAAAAAAAATTATGAAAATTAAAGTAGTTGAGTACAATAGAAAATAAGTAACTATTATCAATAATTAATTTAGTAAATTAAGGTATTATAAAAATCACCTGCAGCATCTTTGTTGGTGGGTTTGCTTAGTTTACATATTGGATCAACAGATTCCAGTTTCTGTGCCTCTTTTGACAGTGGTGGCGGATTTTCTGGCACTGTCGGCTGAACCCCGTCCACACTCAACCAATGAGCTCTCAGAGAGACATCAAGTGGTACTTTGGGTGGTGGCGCTGATAGAATTTCAGATAGGTCAATTTCTTTTTCCTCAACAAAGTGGAGCTCTCGACCACCTCCCGATGCAAATCGGAATGGTAATCCCTCTTGTTGGAGAAAACCATATTGGGGCTGAAATTAAAAAAATAATAATATTTTTCCTGTTTATGAATTCTTTTAATCATTATATTGTATTGTATTGTATGTATAAACACGTTCCCTGTGCAACCATGATTAGAAAGTCGACCCCCTACGTGCAAACACACTTTTGATGGTGGGATACTGGCTACCCTAAATGAAAAGTCCTCCGGGTTTCTTGTTAATGAATTTTTTTGGCTACACATTTATGCCAAAACAGTGGATAAGCTCATGCGTGTACATGTTTACAGGCCTCTGAACTTGTTAGGGCTCGTGCCCCATATGTGGGACATCCACGTACGGTGAGAACCTCAAAATTCACCACCGGTGGGTCATGCACAGGCAACGTGTTGTGGTATATCAGTTAACTAATAGCCATAACACAAGCTCTGCTTAGCTTGGGGCTAGATAATGCTGTGTGAATTGTCCAGCATTATTTATTTATCCTACTAATCGTACTAATATTATAAAAGCTAAAGTTTGTGAAATGTGAAATTTTTGTTACCTAGGATCTCCAAAACTAATGAACAGATCAAGATGAGATTTGGCATACACTTAGAATGTAGCCTAACTTAAACAATAGGCTACTTATTTTATTGAAAATATGGGTGCGAAGCCGCAGGCAGAAGCTAGTATAATTATATGATGGGCACATGTGATGACATCCAGGCAAGCTTTTATCAATAATAGTTGGCTTTGGCCAGATTCTATGAGACGTAGTCCATTGGAAGGCTCCAATAGACTATGTCTCATAGAATCTGGTTTGGATGAGATCAGGTCAATGAGAAAAAATATATTTAACGCTGAACATTTCACATAGGACTGCACAGTAAAAAAAGGTTAATTATTAGACTTACCTCTATGTTCTTCACTTTCAATGCATGGTCAATGTCTGTTATAGCAAGTTTTTGTCTTTTAGAATGATGCATGAACTTCATAGCATCTTGAACTATAACTTTCAAATGGTAAGTGGCATCATCTGCTAGGTCTTTTGCAGCATCGTCTGCTAAGTTGGAGATCCCAATACTTTCAGCCATAACCTTCATGGAGTCGAGGGAAAGAGCTGAAGAATATGTAAACTCTGAATCTCCCATCTGAAATGTAATTACACCGGATATGACAAAAAGCTATCATGAGAATCGTAGAGGTGCGAAGTTAATGTAGTAAGAAAAATTGGTTTTAAACTGTTGTAGGTATGAAAAGAAAGATCTTTTCTATTAGAAAGGTAAACACGTAGGTACGTACCGTGACTACCGTGGCATTCATGCACCCAATTTGGAGACAGAATTACTGGGCAATAGCCATGAAATTTCTGGATATTCTAACCAATACTGTGGTTTCGTATACTCATTGAACAATTATTTATAAATAAAATCACGAACGAACAATCACCTAAAGCACATCACATTCCCCAAAAAAAAACAGCAAGAACCTACGCCAACCAAGTTTTCTCGTGTTTGTTTGTTCCCGTGTACGCCGTGTAGAGTCACATCACAGATAACGTTACTTCGTATGTAGAGTACCTACTTTACTTTGTGTTGGATTCGGACAGATTAAAAAATATTGTACGTTTCGTTCAAAAATATCGTATTTACAAGAAAAAGATCGTACATACATCTTGGAAAAACAGAGTACGATAACGATATTTTCTTCGAAAATCGATCGAGCACTTCGAGACAGACTTATTTATCGATGAAATCCAAAAACGTTAAGCTATATGCCTTAAGGAAAGTCCTGATTATAAAAATAAAATGATAAAAAAACGTAATTGGCAGGAGATTATTGAAATGTCCGAACCGAGCTAGTAGTATGGATATCTTGGTCTCGCTCGAAAAACGCCGTGCTAAGCGCGTTGTATGTACGCTACTAACGCGCGCCGAATGCAACTCCGAGCGCCTTATGTGTACTCGCCCTAAACGTTGTATTTTAGGGGCTGTCTCAGAAACTCAGATAGTTTGTGTACAGAGACAAACGCCGCGACGAACGCGAGTGAGCCTTATCACAATCATGTAGAGTACAAAGTTACTTCACCATTAACTAGCTGTGAAATTATTTTGGACGTTGTCTGATTGTGATATGGTTCACTTTGTTCGTCTTTTGTTTACATGAATTGTCTTACATTTTGAGATACTCTATCTGAGGATCTATGTCTATGGTACGAAGTCTGATGTTGCTGTTTGTAAAAAGGTGTTTTTATGTAATTTTTTAAAATAAGTTGTCAATATGAAAATTATCGTATTTTTGCGTACGATCCATGAATTCGGATAGTATATCGTACTTAATGACTTATTATCGTACAAATACAATAATTATCGTACGAAATCCAACACTGCTTTGTGAAGTAGAAGTACTCATTTTTATTTTCGATGTATCGATATTTTTGAGCGATATTTAATGTTTCGATATATCGATGTATCGATATAAAATTCCAAGTATCGAGAAGGTATAAAAGCGATATTTTACTTAATTTTTTTTAATTCAATTTATGTTTTGACGTGACGTCACTGACCATGGTCGAGCTGTCAAGTCTACATCTCTATAATGAGAAATTGTCTATGGTAAGTGGGGATGTCTCCGTAACGTTTTTTTTTTAAATGGCTGCTACTTCCAACTACAAGGGATAACCAGACTTTTCGAGAAGTAGCTCATAAAATGAAGGAGACAATAATCGGACAAAAAAATTGATTTGATGTTATTATGTTGTATCTTATTCACGATGAGAACAAATTTACTTGTTAACAATAATGATATAAAAAATTAACACATTCTCACGGCTCCGACACAAAACACTTCACGAAGATGCGATCCAACGACATGATTTTTTTTATTTGCTGCTTTTATCCTGCTGAAAACTTTTTAGCATGAAGCTTTAGTTTCCCTATCGTTTTCAATAGGTACTTTGTGAAATTGAAAACGAACGCATTGAAGTACAATTTTGCATAAAGTAGTTCTTTGCCTGGTATATTTCCATTGCAAAATTAGTTCCCATAGGATATAAATAACCTTTAAACCGTTGCAAACGGTACCTACGCGGTGCGGCGCGGGGTGGCAGCGTGGCCGCGGCGGCGCCGCCGGACGACGACGGCGGCGGGGCGGGGCGGTGGCGGCGGCGGCGGCGCGGCGGGAGGCACTCTACATTTTGACGTCCGTTACCATTTTTGGGGTAGATGTCTTATTGTTGTTGGTAACTCAAAACAAAAATGACGAATATCGAATGCCGATCCTTGGCCCCACGCGATTTCTTTCTTTGAATTTGAAAGCAGTTTGCGAGTTTTTTTAATAGTGAAAATGTACAAAAGCAAAAAAGACGTTGATAAACATGTGGAGAAACTGGTATCGAAGTTATCAGTGAAGGAGGTAAGCTAAATTTTCCGATGGTTACTTAGCATTTTTACATGTCATCAAGCTTTATTTTTACGATCTACATCCACTTCCAGTTCAAAACCCGGGCTTATTCCGTTGCCCGACTGTATTTCGATGCAGGAGACTATGCCAGTTGCCAGAAATATGTGGAGCAGTACCTTACCCAAAAAGATAACAATGCAGCAGCTTACAAACTCCTTGGCCAAGCCTATCAAAAGATGGGACAAAAGGATAAAGCTTTGGAGCAGTTCAAAACATCCTTGGATATAGATCAGACACAAACTGGAACAATCCTGGATAGTGAGTAAAAAATTTGATTCATATTTTTAGGTTATACCTATCTGGTATTTATTTCCCAAGATAATGCTTCTAAACTTTTCTTACTGCTCAGCCATTATATTAAAAATAATAATAAAAAAATGGTAAGAATATAAACAATCATTACGCAAAAGGGTTAAATTGAAAGAACATCTTTTGATTTCAGTCTGTGAACTCCTGGCTGATGAAGATGTATCCATTGATTCCGGGCGGGCGAACTATTGGTTTGAAAAAGCTGAATCCATATTTCCAAAACATCCTGTGACTTTCCGCCTGCGAGAGAGACTTATGACACTAGCTGATCCTGACCCTGAGGCACTTATTGATTTATTGACCTTGGAATTAAATGTGAGACCTAAAGATCCCTTACTTCATGCCAGACTATTGAAACACTATCTAAAGATGAACAAGTCTGCTGAGGCATTCGAACACAGCTGCAAAATAGAGTTTGGCTCCTTCAACTTCACCAACAATTACACTTGGTATGAAATTTTGGACGATTTACTCAAACATAATTTAGAGAAAACTGATAAGTGTTTGTTCCAATTACTCCTATTGACGGTCAAAGAAAGATTGACCCTATTGAGTTTGACTGAAACACCTATTGGCACATCCAAGAGCTTGGTTGAATCAGCCGAGCTTCTACATGCCTATGATCAAGCTATGGAAAGTGTAGCCAAAGCTGGAGCTGCCCCGGGCTTTGCTGAATTCCATGCCAGTCTGCTTCAACATCACAGGGGTCAGTTTTCTTTCCATGCAGCTACATTACTGCTAAAAAGAGCAAAAAAGGAAATCAGCAGATGGTCTGACAGTACCAAAGCAGCTGCTCCTTTAATGTTGCTGGCATGGCAGACTGTACCTTTAGATTCCAAAGTTAACTGGCTCAAAAATGCACCAGACAAACTGCAGAATGCTGTAAACCGCTGGTATTCTGAAGGCACCTACAGATGCTCTCAAACTGGGCATTATTTGCTAACAAATTTGCAAGACAAGAACCAATCCTTACTGGATCAGATATCTCAGTGCTGTTCAGGCTCCCACTGGAAGGAAAAAATTTATGAAAACATTTTTACTGCCAAGTCTCATGGATCCAAAATACAAACATCGCACTTCAATTCTAACGCTATCACTGCCCCTCAGCTAAGATTGCCCAGGAAAAGTGAAGTGGAAGCTTATGATAGTGATGCACAAAAAGAATATGGAAATTCACTCCACCATTTTGTATGGACCCTCCTAAATTATAAAAATTTTGCACATTTCAAATGCACACTATTTGATATGTTGACACCGACTGTAACCAGTTCTGGGCCAGAAACATTAAATAAATTGGATATTTATGCATTCCTGTATTGTGCTGCTTTGACAACTAGGCAACAAAAATCTAATGAATTGCTCTATACGAGTGGAGAAAAACCAAAGGTGTTACCAGCTAATATCACAGATTTATTGTGTCCCCTTTCTCAAATGAAATGGTGGGACTGTGCCTACAAATTCAGTCAAAACATTCTAGGCACAGAACTAACAGACATCCGAGCAACATTGAGCAGAGGCATTGAAGTTGTGCGTTGTATTGACGATTACAGCCTAGACCCAGAACTTCTTTGCATTCTTGGGCGTATATTCAGTGAATGTGCTAATGTCACTACATCAGTTGAAGAGAAAAATCCCATAGAAACAAGAGCTGGATTGTACTATGGGTGCGCTATACCGCTCTTGGAAAAGCTCAAAAGTAAAATGATGATTAGAGTAAGCGACAAGCGCTTGTTTGACTACACTCACAAAGATATTGGGACTAAAGAACTCAATGGATTATTAGAGGAATGCAAATTATTTGTTGCTGTTATCCATATAAATGAAAATGAATACGAAAAAGCCATAGAATTGCTCATTAGTGTTAAATCCCAGCATGCTTACTATCACCTTGCACAAGCATTCAAGAAACTTGCAGTAGAAGAAAGTCATTCTTTTACCGAGGGCTCCAAATCAAAATATGCCTTATTTTTGTCAAAAGCAAAAACCTATGCTTACAAGGCCCTAGATTTTAAAGACCATGAAACAAATAAAAGCTTAACATTGTACTCTGACATTCAAGAGTTGATTGAAGACATAGAAATATGTATGAACAAAATGGATGACTCAAAGAACACAAATGATAATGAAGAGAAATATTCATCTGATGAAGACAGATTGTATCACAATGAACATAGAAGAATTAACCGCAGTGTATACCGCAATGTCA
This sequence comes from Eupithecia subfuscata, assembly GCA_963564075.1. Taxonomy (NCBI): domain Eukaryota; kingdom Metazoa; phylum Arthropoda; class Insecta; order Lepidoptera; family Geometridae; genus Eupithecia; species Eupithecia subfuscata. The sequence continues at coordinate 7,560,076 of OY751097.1, read as the reverse complement.
GTTCTACTCCTAAGGCAAAGCATAATAGCACCAACTACCAGACTGCTGTAGATTCACAATTACTAGAAACAACTAGATTGGACCAAAAACATCTTGAAAGAATAGGAAATGACATTAAAAACTTGCAGAAAAGAGATGAGACAATCACTGATTTTATGGAACAAACAAAATCTTGGTTTGAAGAAAATCGAAATTTGGGAAACAAAATAATAAATACAATTAATACCAACATACAAAACACAACAGATCAATTCAAACAACTCAAAATATCTGTGGACCAAGTCAAGGATCAGATAGATGAATGCAGAAACGAATGCAAAGATGTTGGCGACCTTAAAAAACAAATATCAGAATTAAAAAAAGAAGTTGATAAATTGAAAAAAGCACCATCTGAACAAACTTTTAATGAAAGTGACTTTTACAATCTTGATGAAGAATACAGGGCCAGTGAAAATACACCTGCATATGGAACACAATTACCATTCACACCTCAAATGTTACCTCCATTTAATCAAAGACTTCCACTACCACCAAACCCTTACCAGCTGTATCATCAAAACCTGTTTAATCTCTACAATCAGTATACACACACTGGCCAATCGTCATCCGTGCCTCCCGCGCAGCCTTTGTTCGATCCAACTAGGTCCCAAATGAATTTCCCCGGTGTATACCCTACACCAGATCATAACATGTTCCTTGAGATGGCGCATTTATTCTCGCCGATCATACAATTACCCCACACCATTCCAACTGCGCCTATCGTGCCGCCTGCACCTGTAACTTCTGCTCCGCCAGTGACAACGTCTGTTTATACAACAATCTCAAGTTCTTTGACTTCAACAGCAGAAACTAAAGATGTTTCTCGACCAGTACCCTTGAATGTAGCGGTAACCTCGTCAGATCCGTTACCGACACCTACTTCTGCGCCGGCTCCCGCGCTCCGTGTAACGATACCTCCGAAGAACATTAAATCGAATCAACCACATAATTATCAAATAGAATTGCCTGCCACAACAAAGACGCAAGATTCAGAACCTTTCACCTTTTCAATGCCTGAAAATAAAAACAGCGTAGCATCGTCGCTCTCTAATTTGAACAAAGCCTTCCAAACGTTCTCTGCTGATAATTCGTCACTGTACGATGATGCAGGCGACACGTCGCTGAATAGTAGTAAAACCGTTTTCGATGGCTCGTTTGCCGGAGCAAATACCAGTCTCAACAAACCCCGAACTCTTTCAGAGAAAAGCAATACATCAGTGGAAAATTATGATCCATGTCCAGATTTCAAACCTATTGTACCATTACCTGCAGAGGTCAAGGTTACTACTGGAGAAGAAGATGAAATAGCCATATTTTCTAATAGAGCAAAATTATACCGTTTTGTTGACAAACAATGGAAAGAAAGGGGGATCGGTGAAATGAAATTGCTGAAACACAAGAGGACAGGTAAAGTTCGTGTATTAATGAGACGGGAACAGGTACACAAAATTTGTGCCAATCACATTATCACTCCTGAAATGGAAATAAATCCAATGAAAAAGGAAACAAAAGCCTATATATGGGTGGCAAACGATTTTGCTGAAGAATCTGTAGTCTTGGAAAAGTTCTGTGTGCGTTTTAAAACCGCTGATATTGCAAAACAATTTTATGAAACATTTGTACAGGCAAGACTAGAATCTGCGGTCTTCAATACTAACACTGAATCTAAACAGAAGCAGACTGTTATAAAACCTAAAAGTAATATTGTTAGTACTAACAAACCACAAGCAGAAGGAAAAACCACTGTTGGTGGATTTACATTCAGCGGTACCCCATTATTCAAACCTGTACAAAACGACAATTCAAAAGACATCAAGACTTCGAACCTCGAGGCAAACAAGACCAATGTTTTTAGCAATTTGAGCTTTAAAACAGGTGCAGCAGGTGCTCCGCAATTTGGCAATTTGTTCAATGTCACGCCAGCTCTGACGGCTAAAACAACTCCAAAAGAAGCAACTGAGGATTCAAATAAAAGCCAATTGAACTCCTCAGATACTGTTGAAGACTTTGAACCGGATGTCGAGTTTAAGCCTGTAATAGCCTTACCAGCTTTGGTGGAACAAGTAACAGGAGAAGAAGATGAAATCTGTTTGTTTGAACATCGCGCTAAGCTTCTGCGATTCGATTCCACCACCAAGGAATGGAAAGAGCGCGGGCTCGGTAACATAAAATTGCTCAAACGCAAGGACAATAATCAGAAAATAAGACTTTTGATGAGACGTGAACAAATTATGAAAGTCTGTTGTAATCATGTTCTTACCAAACAGATGAGGTTCCAGAAAATGCCAAATATGGATAAAGCAGTGACTTGGTGCGCTAAAGATTTCTCAGAGGGTGAGCTAGTAGCAGAAACATTCTGTTTACGTTTCAAAACCGTCCAAGTGTGTGACAATTTCATGCAATCTATAAAAGAAGCACAAGAATTCATGGAAGATGATTCTGAAGCATCTAAAGAAAAACAAACGGTTTTAATACAAACAAATTTAAGTGGGTTTGGAGACAAATTTAAAGCTAAGGCCGGATCCTGGCATTGCCAAGGTTGCTATACCAATAATTTAGAAAACTTCGAAAAATGTGCATGCTGCGAACAACCGAAACCCAAGGTTGCTGGTGATGCGGATAAGTCAAAACGTAAAGAACCAGCAAATAGCTCAAACTGGGGTGACAAATTCAAACCCAAACCAGGTAGCTGGGAATGTAAAGCATGCTTCGTTCGCAATGAAGCAAACCTTGAAACTTGTAGCGCCTGCAATAGCCCTAAAGATCCTACAAGTAAACCACCTTCTACCATTACTTCTAACATAAAAACGAACTTCACATTTGGAATACCCCAACAGACTGCAGCTACTATTAGTGTAGTAAACCAATCTCAAACTGAACCGTCCGCCAAAACGATGACTCCTGCAGTATCTGGTTTCGGGGATAAGTTCAAACCCAAAGAAGGATCCTGGGAGTGTAAACAATGTTTCGTAAGAAATACCGCTACATCAGAGAACTGTTGTGCATGCAACAGCCCCAAAGACCCAAACGCTCCTAAAAAGAACAATAGTGTACTTGACACCACTGCAGCTCCCACTGTTAAGTTTAGTTTTGGTATTCCTTCTACTGTGACAAATATCGAGAAACCGAAATTTGAATCTTTATTCGAAGGAACTGGCGCCAACAAGTTTAGTTTTGGTGTACCTTCAGCCGTCAGTGGCATTAATATGGAAAAACCATCTACTGTATCTCAAGAGGCACCGAAGTGGTCAGTAAAAATGGACAGCCCTCAAAACTTCAGTCTGAAGACACATGATGAAAGTAAACCAATAGTGCAAGCTGAGGCGCCAAACGCGTTCTCTGCTGGTAAGGAGACTGGATTTGGTTTTGTTTTCAAAACTACTGCACCAAAGAGCCCTGTTAAAACACCACAGCAAAAGGCTGATGAAAGTGATAGCGAAGAATTAGTCAAAGAAGAAGATTGCACTGCTCAGTTTACTCCAGTCATACCTTTACCAGATAAGGTATGTAATTTATTATTATGCCCAACTGCATAAATTAAACTCGGGAAAAGCAGCTTAAAAGATAATTGGATAATTTTTAGGTGGAGGTGCTGACCGGGGAGGAAAATGAAGAAGAGCTTTATGGGCACAGAGCCAGGCTGTACATCTATATTTCTGGTGAATGGAAAGAACGGGGGACAGGGATCGTGAAAATACTAAAACATAAAGAAACATCTAAATTGAGGTTAGTGAAATTAGTCAATATCTCATTGAATTCCTCACATGAATATTGATTTTTATATGATGCTTGTTTCTGCCCGCTTTGCACACATTCTATAGAAACGTTAAAGGGTATTTTCTATCCCATAGAAGCTGATTTATGAGGTAAAAAGTAGCAGTACAGTAGCAAAATTTCAGCCCAATCCGTTCAGTAGTTTAGGCATGAAGAAGTAACAAACATGCAGCCCTCACAAACTTTCGTATTTATAATTTTAGTGTGATTTATTATATAAACCATAACTCATTATAATATTATTACAGGGTTGTTATGCGAAGAGAACAAGTTCTCAAAATTTGCCTGAATCATGCATTGACTTCAGATCTAATATACTCCCCCAAAGACAAAAAATCGTGGCTTTTTGCTGCAAACGACTATAGCGAAGGAGAATTAGCTTTACAAAGATTTTGTCTAAGGTTCTCAAATGAAGATATAGCGTTACAGTTCAAAGAAGCTCTAGACAATGCCCTAAACGGAAAACCAAACGAACCAAAAGCAGAATCAAAAACAACAAAACCTGATATCAAAAATGAACATGATGATGATGTTGTGTTTGTTAGCGAAACACAAGCAAACGCCGAAGACAAACAAAAAGCAAAGGATCTTATGTTACCTGAAAACTTTTATATGTACATTAACAAAGAACGGTGTGACGGCTGTCGAGGATGCTCTGATGAATCAGATAGCGAAGCACCGAAAACAGTTACAGTGGCAGCAGTCGCGGCGGCCTTAGCCAAACAAAATGTAACACAACCGTCGTTCGCTACTCCGCTAAAAAATAAACTACTGACGACGGCGTTCCAAACTCCAACTACTTCAATATATGGAACACCCGGCAGCGACAAAACCTTTGATAATTCAATTTTCCGAACACCACTTGGAACTTTTGACTCTAGCACGGTTACTTCGACACCGACAAATGCAAATGACGATACCACTGATGCAAATAACAAGGAAAATGTATTTGCACTAAAATCTAATTTCAGTAACTTTGGTGAACAGAAGTCCATTTTTGGGACTCCACAAACTTCTCAAGGTTCAATATTTGGCACATGTGGTTCTCAAACAACCCCGTCTAGCTCTAGTTCTATCTCTTTGTTGGCTGCCCCTAAGCTAAGTGCTTTGAATACATTTGCGGAAAATAAAGCAACAGATCCAAAATCAATATTTTCATCAGCTCAAGCAAAATCTGTGTTCGGTGAATCGAGCAATAAACCAATATTCGACTTCGCGGCTGAGAAATCAAAAGAAGAAAAACCTGCAGAAGTGCGGTCCCTATTCGGAACTAATGAAACAACTGTGAACTTATTTAGTGGGGTTTCCCAGGGAAGCTTTTTCGGACCCGGTGCCCTTAACAACAACCAACCAAAAACTGGAGCTCTCACGTTTGGATCTGAATCTTTATTTGGCTCCGCTCCGCTTGGAAATTCTGCCAATGCAACAAGTAAATTCTCAACAATCTGGGCATCGGTTTCCGCAGAACAGAAAGCAGAAGTCGCAGAATTGCCTATGAAACTTGAGAATAATTTGAGTTTCGCTGCGCTCTCGACGAGCGGGCCTAGTACATTCGAGAGTAAGTTCTTTGAGAATCACGTGACTTTAAAGGAATTTATGCAAATGAGCTCGTTTTACAGTCTTTTTGTGATTATTTCAGAAAAAGCAGACTTCAAGTGGGAAGGAACTGGTCAGCAATTGTTTACTTCAGGTCAGAAGAAAGACTCAAAGAATGAAAGCGGCGCTGGCGACGAATCGGGAGCTGAGGAGGAAGAATTCGATCCTCATTATGAGCCCATTGTACCGTTACCCGACAAAATTGTCGTGACAACGGGAGAGGAGGATGAAGTAAGCTTTCCTTTACCTTAATAATTAATAATCATTAAGTATTTCATATATTTCTATATACCCCTTTTTATGCATATGGTAAGTTTTTTATTTTTATTTTATTAGGGACAAAAGTACGTAATGTACAACTAGATAGATAGATAATTATTTCATTCATCACCTTATAAAACAAATTAGAGAAAAGCAATGGGGCTTTATCGCTTCAATCGATTTCTTCCAGGCAACCAAACTATAATGTATTGAATTATATTAAGTATATCAGTCATCTAGTACCCTTAACACAAGCTCTGCTTAGCCTGGGGCTAGATGATGTTGTGTGAATTGTCCAGCATTATTTATTATTTATTTATAAGTAATTAATAATTCATAAGGGGCGGCCTATGTCCAGCAGTGGACTAATGTAGGCTGATGATGATGAATTAATAATTAGTTATAAATAAATAATGCATTATTTATTAATGCTGGACAATTCACGTTAAATAAAAACAATACATTTTTTATTGCCTTACACTGGTATTCTGTGAATTTATTTTCTCTTGCATTATTTAAAGAACTGACGATATGGCATAAACAGTCAGTTCGTGAAATTACTCAAAAAAATAAACCTTATAAATTTTCTAGAAAAAATTGTTTGGCGAACGTGGAAAAATCTACCGATACGACGATAAAAATAAGGAATGGAAGGAGCGGGGCGTTGGTGAGCTGAAGATCCTGCATCATCCGCAAAACAACACCTACAGACTGTTACTGCGAAGGGAACAGGTATTTACCATAATATGCTAGTGTTTTAGCCCAAGCCAACAACATTGTTTCTATGTATAATAAAAAATATCTATCTATGTAATGTATTATATTATGTATATCAGTCATCTCGTACCCATAACACAACCTCTGCTTAGCTTGGGGCTAGATGATTCTGTGTGGATTTTCCAGCATTATTTATTTATTTATTATTAGATCTATTTTGTTAAAGAAATCAAAATCTCTGTATTTGCTTAGAGACATTTAAGAAAGTTTAAATATTTCAAATTTAATAACATAATACTGAAACCTCAACAGCCTGTATTGATCCACTGCTGGACGCAGGCCTCCCCTTGATAAGCACCTTGTTGGCTTTTATCCCATGGGGGTAATGCCCATAATCCCCACGTTGGGCATGCGGGTTGGGGATCGCAGTTCGGTGGTAGAATTGTTCTGATGGGGGCGCTGCTGCCCGCCCCTGGTGGATATCGCTTAGTCGCCTCCCACGACACCCGCGGAAAGAGTTGGGATGGTGCAAATTCTAAGCCGGCACCACACAGCTAATATAAATAACATAATAGTTCTAGGAAATTAAGTGGTTTTTGATTTCTAGTTTTATATTTTAAGAAATTTCTGTTTTTAAATTATAAGAGAATTTCTGTTTTTAAATTCTAAAGTGAAGAAGTGAACTTTCAACTTGCTAGTCAGTTGTTATGTATTTGCATCGTCACAAGCTTTTTAATTACAGATTATATCAAATTTTCTGTTGTTACAGATCCACAAAGCCGTGCTGAACATGCTTCTCCACGCGGACATCGAGCTGCTCCCGATGAAGAACACGGAAACAGCGTGGACCTTCGCCGGGAAGAACTTCGCCGAGAACCCAGCTGGGGACTACGAGATGCTGGCTGTTCGGTTCAAGAACACTGTCCTGGCTAACACATTCCGCGATCAAGTCAACCAATGCGTCAGGGTAACTATAAATATTTTCAAACATACGTGATCTGAACACATTATCATACTAATATTATAAAGAGGAAAGTATTGATTTACGACCTCTTTGGCGCAGCGGGCACAGGTCTGCCTGCGACGCAGGAGGTTGCAGGTTCGATTCCCGCCTCGGGACAAATATTTGTACGATCTGCAGACATTTTGTCTAGGGCGTTCTGGATATTTTCTATGTATAATAAAAATATCTATCTATGTAGTGTATTGTATTAAGTATATCAGTTATCTAGTACCCATAACACAAGCTCTGCTTAGCTTGGGGCTAGATAATGCTGTGTGAATTGTCCAGCATTATTTATTTATTTGATTGTTTGTTTGTTTGTATAGAATAGGCTCCGAAACTACTGGAGCGATTTGTAAAATTCTTTGCCCACATTATTCCTGATGAACATAGGCTACTTTTTACCGCGGGAAAATACTTGATTCCTTCGGGAAAACGGGTAATAAGACAACGGGTAGTAAGATTGCAGCTGGTTATAAGTATAACTGTAAGTAGTATTTATCGCGTTTATCGGTATATAGTCGCAATGAATACCCGTTAAATAGCCCATACTAATAATATAAATTCGAAAGTAACTCTCTCTCTCTCTCTCTCTGTTACCTTTTCACGCCCTAACGGCTTAACGGGTCTTAATGAAATTTGGCAAGGAGGTAAAAGGTATCTCGGGACGGACACAGGCTACTTAAAAAGCTCGTGCAGCAGCTAGTAAATAAATAAATAAAATAGAATAGATAAAATAAATAATGCTGGACAATTCACACAGCATTATCTAGCCCCAAGCTAAGCAGAGCTTGTGTTATGGGTACTTGATAACTGATGTACATAATACAATACACTACATAGTATATTACTAAATAAATACGTCCTGTTGAGTGTAGCTTCCACAAAAATGCGGGGTGTTGCCATAATCACCATGCTTGGCAGGTCGATTAGTTATCGCAGTGAAAGTGTTGGAAAAACACAGAAAGAAGCTGCACTTCCCTTAGTCGACTATTACGACACCCACGAGCTGAGTTGTAGGGGTCGCCACTTCACACGCCGCCATTATTGAAATTGAAATTGAAAATTCATGTATTCAGAGATAATATCATCCATTTAAAATTGAGAATGGTTAGTATAATTACAAAACAAATAAATCAATCAATAAAAATAATAATTTCAATTATGATGTCATGTACATATTAATATAGTGAGCAAATTTATATTTAAATGTCAACAGTTATTGGGTTACTAGTGGGGCGAGCGGCCGATGCTGATTTACAACCCATCGACTCATGATGCCGGAATTGAAAATGGTGCTGGCGCATCAGGGACGCAATCCTTTTGCGAACAATTAAGTTCATGTCATCAACATGTGCATCTGAAATTCTTCGCCACGACAAAGTCTTCTACTAACTATGCACATTATTCTATTGTTAACAGGCTACAAAGACTCTATAATATGCAATTTCACACCACTGACATATTTCATGTCGGTAAGGTAACATTTAAAAGAGATGTACTAAAAGCTCTGCAGGAGGACACTGTATAAATAATAGTAATAGTTTTAGTACCTAATTGTTTTTCTTTAAACATGTTTATGATGTATAGTATACACATACATAAGTAGTAAAATAAATAGTAAATATAAATTTATTGCTTTAAGTTAAGTGAATTGTGTTTAAATTTTTTCGAATTAACTGTACTTTTCTTGTTTGATTTTGTTAATGTTAGACTGTCAGTATTTAGTAAGTTTCTTCTATAAAATGTAAATCTATTATTGGCCGTAAGTTAGATTATTAAGGTTAAAACTGTTTAGACATAAGGGCTGTTGATTTTGTTTTAACAATAAAAAAAAAAAAAAATCTGCAAACATTCCTGATGCGCTACAGAACCGCGGCAGACCCATCAGCATCCTAAACCCGTTATTATATTGGACCCGTAGTGCACTGTAGGCCCTCTGCGTATATCGTATCCATTATTATTATGGATCTTACTATATGAGGCTAATTGACTTGACTTCTTTGTTGATGGCAACATGTGTCTGGCTTGCACCTTTTCTGCCAGTGTCAGGTTCAAGGAAATTTCTTATTCATGTAATGGAGGCGTGGTAACAATAAAAATATGAGCGGTAAATGATTTGGAAAAACACCAATACGATTTTACCGCTTCTAGCTAAAACATTTGTTCAGTACAATAATGCAACACAAAGCATAACAAGAAAAAACGTTAAATACTAAGGCTAAATTAGTAAATACATAGATTTAGTAGCTCTTTACAATTTTATCTTATTACAGACAGCCTTTTGTACATGTGTTATACCCCTATTATGTGTGTGGGGACGTCTCAGCCAAGCACGTCAGTCTGGTTTTGACCTCCGAAGCGACCGGTTGCCTGATGGTCAAATTTTAATATTGTAACTAACTTCGTAAATCTATTTGTGAATGTCCTAAATAGATTCCATTCATTCCTTTTTTTTTTAAAGACTCCGAGACCTCGTCGTATAACAGATGTTATAGGATGATAACATTCAAGAATGTAAAGTTCTCATCAATTTGTCTTGTATTCCCAGATGCTACAAGCAGCAGCCGCAAAAGCAATAAGAGAAGAGAAAGAGGGCATAGATACCAAAGAGACAACTGTGACCGCTGCACAAGAGGAAACCAAAGAGGCTAAAACTTTCACTGCTACCGCGCCTCTAAGACTACCCAAGCACTTGCAAGACAACGCTCGAGCCGACAACGTGTTTACCGCGGCGGCGCAACAAGCGCAGAGCGTGCAGCCAACAAGGTACTATTAATTACTCTACGCTACTTACATGATAAGAGTATATAGGGTTGATTTTTCGGACGAGGCAGTAAGGGTTGGTACCTTTACCTACAGTAAAAGTTTTTTCCGATCTCTTACTTTTCGTACTCCTAAGTTCGGTCCCCAAACTCAACGTCAAACCGAAAGCGGAGGACAGGTAGGATGACGACCCTGAAAAACAAAAAAATATAGGTCTATCTTCAATGGTTTCCGAAATGGTTTCTGAAAATCATAAATTCTCTGCCCTGATAAGCCTAAATAACTCAGAAACCATTGGAGATAGACCCATGATTTTTTGATGGGTCGTCCGTCATAAACCCCGTCCTCCGTTTTCGGCTGACTTTGAGTTTCGGAACAGCCTGTATACAGGGTTATTGGTAATTCACTGACATTACAGTTTCATAAATAATGTCCTTATGTCTAGCGCCGGGGCATTTTGGGCCACTGCATACCAACAGGCAGAATCAACATTCAAGACTGAAGCCAACCCCAATGGAGATGGAGAAGATGGCTCAGCGGGGGACGGCAAGCAAGTTCACTTCCATGAAGAGGATTATGATGATGATGAAGAGAATTATGAGGATCATGAACAGGGTGACAGCTACTACTGTGAGGTATGCTAATTTTACTTGTTATTTCCGTATTTTTATGCGCGACGGAACGGAGACGGTTATGCGTTTAGGGTTTTACATCTCAATTTTGTTTGTTTGTGTGTGCACATCCAAATTATCGTGATTATCAAGATAGCTGGACCAAACAAGCTATGGACATGAAACCACGTGCACTATTTACTACTTATTTGCTACTATTTACTACCTTTAATGAAATATTTGCTACCTCTGCATTTAGAAATATATTAATAACATAAAGTGACTAACCCTAAGGCCTTTAGTACATTCCTAAGCGAGGCGCGTTGGTCGTCGAATGTGTACGATCTGAAGATATTTGTTCCGGGCATTCTTGGTGTTTTAATACGTTTAGTAAAAAGTCTATTATATACTCCATCTACACAATGTATTGCATTAAGTATATCAGATACCTAGTACCCAAAACACAAGCTCTGCTTCGCTTGGGGCTAGATGATGCTGTGTGAATTGTCCAGCATTTTAATGCTAACAAGTTTTCATCGATTGTTTCAGGGAGACTATCCGTCTTCCTATACCTGCGAAGGCGAGGCTATCGTGTTAGAAGGCGACGAGGGGACCAGCTGCCCGCACGCCACAATACAAGTGCTGTATGAGGATATGTACTCGCCGAAGGTACTCGTCACCGACTCGGACACCGGCGAGATACTCGCCGATATGTTTGTTAATGCCGACACTGAGTTCCAGGTTAGTGTTAGTTCTTCATTTCATTTTGTAAAAACATTTATCCTACTACTATAGAGGCAAAAGTTTGAAGTTTGTGCCGTTGCCGTTGTGTAGATGTTTGGTCAAAGTAACCGCCAAAACTACTGAATGAATCAGGCTGAAATTGTCCACTTAAATATCTGGACCTAGAATAAAAAATAGGGTACTTTACATTCCAAAAAACGCGCTAAGTCGTGGGCAGAAGTTAGAACAAAAATAAAAATTTAATGCTAGTTAAAGGTACAGTAATGACGAGTTCTCTATCAGCAAAACTTCATTAATCTATTTTTCAACTAAGGCTGGTCGACAATTAAATAAACAGGGTGTTCCGTTCTTGAATGATAAATTATTATTATTGCTGTGTAACTAGGTGGTAATGATGTGTATTGGTCTTATGTCAATCTATAGTATATCTAGTCTACCATGGACAGGTGTACAGCATTAGCAGGAGAACTTCTTGGAGGATCAGAAATGGGGTGCTGAATAGTTCCAATTCCACAGACGACCTCTGTGGCGCAGCGGGCGAAGGTTCGCCTGCGACACAGGAGGTTGTGGGTTCGATTCCCACCTCGGGACAAATGTTTGTACGATCTGCAGACATTTGTCCAGGGCGTTCTGGATGTTTTCTAGGTATAGTAAAAAAATGTCTATCCATGTAGTGTATTGTAATATGTATATCAGTTATGTCCAGCATTATTTATTTATTGATTTATTTATTTATTATTTAATTTATTTTATTTGGATGGAATTGCATAACAGGGGCACATGTATGTTCCGCGACTTTTTTCGGTGTAAAAGTTATCAATTTGTGCGCCATTTGTGGACATAGGCCTTCATACGACGGACGCCACAAATAGCATAAGAATTTGAGTACAACACAGGGTGTAACAAAAAGTAAGGACCAAACTTTTAAGGGGGGGGGGGGGGGGGTCAGCTTCGATTGCAAAACACAGGAATTTTTTTTAAAAATACCTCTAGCTATCGAAAAAAATATATATTAACGAAGTTATTACTACAAAAGACAAATTGGCATAGAACCGAGGAAAAATCCATTTTACCTACCGCATCTAAGGAGCGTCGCCCGCTCCCATGGTGTCTGATCCGTACTAATTGTCAGCAATTGTCGTGTCTAGTGGTCATTTTGCTTATATAATTTTTTTCTAAAACTCAATCGTGAAATTTTGAAATTCAATTTTGAAAATATTTTTCCTAGGTTTTATAACCGAGTCTAAACCACCTCTGAAAGTTTGGTCCGTACTTTTTGTTACACCCTGTGGCCTGTATGGCACAAAAATCATTTTTTACCCGACAACCAATTAAAGAGAGTTTTGAGGTTGGTACCTTATGTATGCAAGTTTGTATGTACACACATTTGTAGCCGATTTCTATGTAGCGCTGAGACTACTAGTCCGATTTTAACAAATTATTGCATTTGTTTCAACCAGTTGAACGGAAATACGTGCAAATGGACGGGAACCGACTACACTTCAAACGAGGCCGTCGACAAGACAGTAACCATCAACTTCTTCGATAGCGAGTCCGCCATGGAGTTCTACGACAGTGTTGAGGTAAGTTTCTCTTATGATTCCGTTTAATTTGGCCTTCCGGGATGATGAACATATTACACAATTATTTCACAATTTAGTAATTTGTCCCGCAAAATTTAAAAAACAGTGCAAATATTAAGGAATTAGAAAGCAGTTTTTAGCAAACCAATCAAATTATGTCATGTACATTAGTTTCTTCTCGCCCATTTAAAAACTTTGTTGCATTTAACAAAAAATCTCATTGATGTTGGTAACCCATAAACAAAAAAACTAAAATAAATAAACTACTAGAGAAATATAAAAGTCTTACCTCTACGAAATCCACAGGCCCCATGTACTCAGAAGCTCTGTTTGTTTCAGATTAGTAAACAGGCCTCGTTTACCAGCAATGACCCGGAATAGATTATTGCTTTAGATACTATTTTTTATTTTAGCTCTACTATTTAGCTATATAATTTTTAAATAGTCTTCAATTGTATTACGAATAGTTTAAAAAGTCTAGTTGACTAAAAATGGTTTTGTTACAGTTCTGTTTTTGTTACCTGTTTTTTTTTTCTAAAAGATCTCATGATTACTTGTACAAAAATTATGGAAAGATATTATTAAAAAAATCTAGAACTCATAGCATAAACCTATTAAAAAAGTTTATCCCTTGTGGGTATTTAAACTCATATGTAATGTAGTGTTTGAAGATCTGGCTAAGACGGTGATTAGACCACAGTTGCCATTTATCTTATTTGTGCTAAATTTAACATGTATGTTAATAGGCACTACCCATGTGGTCACATGGGAAGTGCCTTTTAGCATATTTTGTTCCAACTCTTCTTTATAAACTTACAAATTAAGTCTTTCGGTATAAGAGTAAAGCGTAAGCAGTCGCCTGTTGTCACACAGATGCATGCCACTGCTTAAGCCATGTCTTGGATGCCGCGTGCTTGGGTCGCACCGCCGAGGCTGGGCAGTGAATGCGATATAATACACTAACACTTTCAGGGCCCAAGACGCACCTAGTCTATCTGCAGCGCCTAGTGCGGCGATGCGACCCGACGAGTATAGTCAAATAGGTATATCTGCAAGGAGATCCAACCAACGCTGTGTTATGTACATTGCTTGCATTATTTATCCTATCCACGGCTAGCGAAGCCGTATAAGTCGCGTAGATAAAGATTGGGATTGACCGCCTCTGCTGTCCAGCTTGGATCATATTTGATCAAATATTATATAAGCTGGACAGCACGAGAGGCGGACATTTTGAATCCTAATGTTTATCTACGCGAATTATGCCAGTAATTGTTCGATATTAAAATAATGTTCCTAGTTGGTTAGGTCTTTTTTAGTTATATAAAGCTACGACTGATGATAATTTATGTAAACTATCGTGGTGTTTGCACCATAGGACATCAAAGTCCATCTTAGATTAATTACAAAATTGGTTTTGCTGGTTCCGATTATGGTGATACACAAGAAAGCGTGAAAAATTGCAACTACAGAGATTTAAACACAGTGATATGTGTTACACTAACTTGGTTTAAATCAAAATAAAAAAAAAGCTAGGTTTTACTTTATTTTACTCCCACATTTTTATTGTAAAACCAACAGTTACCCTCTGATCGTAACCTAGTGTCCATTTTGTGAAAAGCTACGCGATATAATCGCTCAATCACTCGTAGCTTTATCGAGATATGTAGCGAAGCTTTCAGAATTCGTTTAACTCGATAGAATTAACTAGTTATTAGAACAATGAATATTTGAATTGGGAAATAATAATTATAGTGAAATACAATTTTGACCAGATTGATTCATTCGTAATAATTCAAGCGGAATCCATCGAACAAAGCTTTGTACTATTTTTATTGAATGATAAATCTAAAATTTTCTTAAAATTAAGTATAAATGAAAAAAGGAATGTGCCAGAAATTACTTGCTATAAAACGTGTAGATAAATATTGTGATTGACAATGTCACGCTGTCCAGCTTAGATCATATTTGTCAATCATGCATGATCTAAGCGGACAGCGTTACATTTTCAATCCCTATTTTTATCTACGCGACTTATATTGATATTTATTAAAATGTTGTGAAATAACAAACTATTCCTTTTCTCATGCATGACGTATGTGATCTTGTATAAGTAATTGGGTACCTATGTGCTTAGCAAAATAAACGAAACATTCATGCAAAACCGTGTAAGTTATTCTTTGTTTTAGCATTGTGATCTTCAAAATTTTAACTGACTGTTTTGACGAAGTTTTCTGGATTAAAAGTCTCAAAGCGAACAGAAATGCTGCTAATTGTCCGATTTATCTTTTGGTGAACACCACCCTTAGTTAGTTCAGGTTATTCAAATGACGTGCGCTAGGATTGTGTCGATTTTACCTATTTCCCAGCTGGAAAATACACAGTCGTACAAAGTCGGGGTGCGCCCTTGCCGTAGGCCTTCACAAATATCTGTATTCCTAGATTTCTAGGACCTCATACATGCAGGGGGCGAACTGCAGCGATGCATGTAACTAACACTTTTATAGTACACCAGCTCAAAAAGTTGCCTATTCCTTTTCCAAACATAAGGTAAAAAGTACGTCATTGCAGGCGTACTAATATGCGGGACGGAAAATTCGATAGAATTTCATTTCTCACGCGTTTAGCGGCAGTGAAAAGTGTATGGAGATCACAGACATAATACTAGCTGCACCTAAAGATGGAAATCCATTTCTAGTGTTATTTGTTTAATTTTCTGAAATATCTGCCGGTAGCTATGGTTATTTTTGGTCAAACGACAGAAATTTTTCACTCCGAATCCACCATAATATGATATCAGCCTCTTTCTTATTCGGAACAATAATTTTAAAAAAGAACGTGTGAAAATAGCATGTGCGCGTATTTATTGCTACATTTGAATTTACTCAGTGATTTAGAAAATCTAAAACGTTGATTTTCCTCAAAGGTAAAAAGAAAAAACCACTATGTAAAGCCACCGTCTAAACTTGTTCTTCCACTTCCTGTCCATCCAAAGGTTGCCTGGAAGAGATCGCTCATAGCTATAAGGCCGTCCATTGTGCAACGTAATCTGTGTTTGTCTTTTCCTGTCCTGTGTTTCTGTTTTATTTGGTGTGCAATAAAGAGTACTGTATTGTATTGTATGTATCACTCGGAGAAAGTGCAATTCCTACCTCGTGTGTTTCAAAGCTACGGCCTCGGCTGCGCCTCGGGCCTCAAATGACACACTTGATAGAAATTGGGCACTTTCTCGCCTAGAAGTACAATATACTACTGCGGGCGACCTCTAGGCCAACATTAGCTAAACTACAAAGCTAACGTGGCCCTCAAGAAAATAACACCGGAAAAACTGAAGCTAAGCTACCTACCTCTAGCGGAGATTCATTGAAGCGCAATATCTCGGACTGCAAAAAGAGAAGCAATCCTAGATCGCGCAAACGCTTGATTCAGTTACAACTTTACTAACCATTATACAACTCGGACATCAACTGTCGGTCGAAATACCACCGGGCTCAGTGGACCAGCTGGGTCCGGCCCGGTTCAGAGGAGATCTCCCTTTGTAACTATTTGGTGGACATTCCACCTTCAACCCCAAACTTTCATGGCCCGCAGCGCATGTGCCAATACCTGGTCACGGTAATATTATCCAACAGTATTTGGACTCGGCCGTATCTTTGAAATAAATGCCTACAGCCGCGCGGTAGGTAAACATGCGATAGGGCTGCCCACGGAATATTTCTCAATTCCGTGGGGCTGCCCGCCTCCACCATTTTAATTACATTTGCCTACTTTGTGTTTCCATTTAGTTTTGTGATTGTAAATATAGGAAGGTACTTTTTTTATATAAACAAATAAAATACTTTGTGAATTGAATGGGAAGTGTTCAATAAAAATGCGTGTTGTTTTTTGATTGGTAGATTTAATTAAAAAACCTGTTTATGTTTGAATAACAAATCGGTCTTATAAATTTGCGACCGAAAAATATTTGCGCCTCGACTGAGACGTACCTACAAAATGCTTTATTATTAAATTTTAGGAGATTTTTTTGGAGAAAAAGGAATATCTTTTACTTGGTTATAGACACCTGCAGCTACTTTATTAAATATGTACCTGAACTTATTTTCAGAGAAAAAATCGCGCGGTTATTGTTAAAAAAACATCACACCATCCGTTCGTCACTGCGGCACAGCCGCGACTGTCTGCATGCTGAGCGCATGCCGAGATCGAGGCGCGTAGGTATAGCTCGCGTTTCGCCCGTTTGTATGAAGTCGGATTACTTATAGGATAATATTACCTTGACCTGGTGGTCCTTTATGCGGCGAGGTTGGGCTATGATTGCGTTAAGGTAGAATCTCTGAATCTCTTATGAATGAAGGAAGATCCATACCTATTGCTATGGATGATGCTGTGTGGATTTTCTAGCAATACATATTTATATATGGATAATATGGATATGAATTGATAAACGCAAAGGGTTTTTGAGAACTAGACATCGAACAAGTTATTCGCCATCTTAGGTATTCTGTATTCTAGATAAAAAAGTAAGAAGCCATCTTAATAAAAATAAAACGTCAAGTGCGAGTCGAGACTCGCGCACTAAGGGTTCCGTTTAGTTGTCAAGACCTTGTTTCTTGTCAAATATCATGATTCTAGGTCAACATGAAGTAGGTACCCTGCATATTTTTGTCGAGGGAGAGAATCAAAACTTATTTTTTAGTTATTAAACTACAAATTTACGGTTTTCAGTTTTTTATCATTATTTGTGCTATATGACTTTGCTTCTTACCAAATTTTATGATTCTAGGTAAACGAGAAGTACCCTATAGGTTTTGGTCCATGGTGAGCATTAAAAGTAATTTTTTTAGTGAATAAATTACAAATTTATGCTATTCGGATTTTTCCCTTTACTGTGCTATAAGACCTTACTGCTCACCAAATTTCATGATTCTAGGTCTACGGGAAGTACTATAGGTTTTGGGTGCATGTGATTCCATTGGAAATTTCAAAAATTTCGGACATAAACGGCTGTAACTTTTGAGTGCGTTTACTTAGAAGTTTAATTTATATCACGGCTTCAAGAGGTTACGGACTTGAGTATTTGATGTTAATTTCAACTCGATACCTCCACGCATTCCTGAGAAAAGAGGGTTGACAGACGGACAGACAGACAGACGGACAACAAAGTGATCCTATAAGGGTTCCTTTTTTCCTTTTGAGGTACGGAACCCTAAAAAGGTAAAAACTCTGAGGGAAGGAATACAATTTAATTTTTTCGTCATGTACCACATCCAAAGAGAAAAAGCTGACAGTCAGGTAACAGTCAAAGAAACCAAAGAGAATCCAATAAATAAAGAAACAGCGAAACCGAGTAGATTTAAAAAGTTACTCTATGAGCGTAACAAACAAACATGGCTTTGAACTTGCTTTGGTCTGTGCTTTGGTGAAAATAATTTGGTATATTTCCTAGCACGATGAGTAAGTATCCATTATATATTTCAAGATTTTTTACCCTTACACTTCCACATTAATTGCTACTCTATTCGTTTGACGCTGTGTTAATGGTAACATACAATAATTTTTCCCTCTTTTCAGGAGCACTTTTGGTACTCATAGGTTTAGTTTTGGATACATCCTTTGCCAAGGATACGGATTTTGAGAGCCCAGTTGTGGAAGTGAGAGCTGTCTTCATAAACTGTGAGCCTGAGGTACGCAAATGGTACCTAAAAATTAAAAGAAAAGAAAGTCTGAAAGGACTTTCTGAGCTGGGTAATTCTGTAATATCTTTCGGAGTTTGAATAATTCATTAAGAATGTAAGAGGTAGTTAACCCGCTTTACTTCATAATTCAAATTCTTTATTTCGGATTACATAGATCCATAGTTTGTTATTAGCAGCAATAACTCTTATATTTAATGTTAGTATTCCTTATCCTACAACAATAAAATAAAATTAAATTCAAATTAAAATCATCAAAATTAAATTCAAACAATAACATAAAATCAATTAAATCAAATCAGTTACATAAAGGAAAATCAACAATAGAATTACAGCAAATAAGTAAATCAAAAACGAAAAAAGTAAATTGGCTAAAATAAATCAAATTACCTAAATTACTTTTCGCACAATGTGCTGCCATATCGGCGAGGCCGTCCTGCCGGCTACAGTGTGTAGGATGCTGTTCGGACTATCCCGCAATCTGGGCAACAGGGATGCCGTCTTTTTCCGGAGGATGGCCGCAAACCCATCCGTCTCATACTCGGCAAACATCCCTGATGCACTGCAGTAACGAGGCAGTCCCAACATCATCCTAAAGACGTTATTATACTGCACGCGCAGGGTCTCCAGCGGTCGTTTGGTGTAGTTTACCCATAGGTTCCCGGTGTAGAAGCTTTGGCAGTACGCTTTAAACAGCGTTAGTTTTACTTCTTCTGTACACCGGGAAAACCTACGGATCAACATGTTACCTCGAACCGCTTGAGCCCTACGCTATAATGAAGTGTAATTCTGTGTTACTTTTAAAGCTATCATGGATGGATGTCCAGGCGGAAGCTTGTTATTTGATATATTTAGGATTAAGTTTATCAAATAACAAGCTTCCGCCTGCGGTTTCGTTCGCGTTTTTCTAGCATGATCCGTTTAGTAGTTTCGGCGTGAAGGGTGACAAATATCCGAACATTCAAACTTGCACATTTAAAATATCAGTGTGATAATGAAAACACAGGGCGCTATGGCGCTCATTAGGGGAGGCCTATGTCCAACATTGGAGTAATATAGGTTAATGGTGATGATGATGATGAATGGTAGGTAAATGATATTGATACCTAATGATAGATAACACAGGATATGGACCATTAGAATTTGATACATAATATGTATGTAAGAGTTACCTATTCCGTAGAATAACAATATAATAAATAGCACATCCATTTGCATGTGCCAGAATACTAAACATCGGAAAACTCCAAAATCATGGGATCATGATGGATTTCCTGTTGTAACCGCTATGTTCCTACAAATTTTGTGTTATGTATTTATTTTGTGCATATTATTTTATAGGAAAGAGAAGATATATCTGTAGACAATGAAGCAATACGCTTTGAACGGGAAGAATTATTCAAACACAGTGTGTTGCAAGACTGCACCAAAAAAATGGCACTGACTGTCAAGATCGCCACCGATTCCGAAGTAAGTATTTTAATAAGGGGCCGACGACGTATCGATGAAGCTGTCAGTCCAACATGGTCCAAGATAAGAATTGGCTTCAAACTTATCCTATTCACTGCCCAGCTTCTGCGGTGCGACATTGTTAACAGGGGGGCTACGCTACGTATCAATGAAGCTGTTAGCTCAACATGGTCTTGAAGCAAAATTCTTGTTTGACCATGTTGGACTGACAGCTTCATTGTTAAGTAGCCTGTCCCCCTGTTAACGCAGAGGCTGGGCTGTGAATAGGATACCTAAGTTTGGAGCTTATATATTACTAAAATATACTAAAACTTTTGTACGGTTTGCATACCATACAGCGCTGCATGTTTCCGCGGGTCAGCACTTTACTTTATGACGTGTTTTAACGGCTAATTAGAGCCAGTCGCAAACAACTGTCCTTAGGGCAACACGTCACGGCGTTCTTTAAACTTACGTACAATTAAACCGTGAAACTTAACAAACTTTTTTAACTTACAACTTTACCAACAACTTATAGGATTGTGGGGGGCACACTATGCACCCTACAACTTTCATGGCCCAAGACTCACATGGTCCATGTGTAGCATTGTGCGTCCCTCGCGCCGCCGCAGAGGCTGAGCAGTAAATGCGTTAGGGTAATGTCGGGTAATACCGGTCAGTTGGCAATACCGGTCACCTCACTTTCTAACAAAATACTGCGTTTATGCGCATACACCCATGCAAAGAGGGTGGCGTGATCGTTCCCTGCCCCGATGCACCGACCCCCGCTTAGTTCCGGCCACTTGCCATTGCGTCCAAGACGCGTGTGTGTTTTGCGCCACTTTGTTATAACTTTCTGGTCGCAGAAAATAAGAGGTGAGTATCGTAATTTTCATATATAATTTATTGTTTATAATATTTTTTGTGTGTCAGTTATCTAACTATGCATTAGATTGTACATTTTGAAGCAATTAGCTACGCGTTTTTTCTTAAATTATTATTAACTTCAAAAGTGCGCAGACGGGTAATGCCGGTCACCGTGACCGGCATTAGCCGCAAGTCACAAATACAAGCAGATGATATTTTGCGACGTATAAAAAATCATTATGTTCTATGATCGTAGAGTTTGTTTTTATACATAATTATACTTAACCTACTTTTTTAAAAAGGAGGAGGTTCTATGTTTGACTGTTTGTGTTTTTTTTTTTACGGTCACCGATTTTCGTTTTATATTACCGATGATTCGTTTTATATTAGTTTTTTATATAGGTACAGTTACTGGCCTGTAATTGTACTTATGTATATTTTTTGCGTTTTGTGTGGGCATTGGGCTCACGCCGAATGCTCAGGATACGAGTCCCCCGAAGATTATATTTGTGATTTATGGCTTTAAAATAACTGACCGGTATTGTCAACCTGCTGACCGGCATTGCCCGCCATGTCGGGCAATACCGGTCAAAGCTATATTTTTTTAAAAAAGTCTATTGTGGCATGTGTTTGAGAAAACTGAAGTCATAGTTCATAAGTATGATAGAATAATAGTTAAATTTAAGTTTTCCGTATAGTTTTTAAATAAAAACTAGATTTTTTTGTAATTTGTGTTTCATTTTGCTTAAGTGACCGGCAATACCCTTCCTTACCCTAATCAGTACTGACTGGCAGTAGTACCTAGCCGCAAGGGTGCCGTTTCGCGGTGCAACGTGAAACGGCACCCTTGCGGTTAGGTACTACACGGAGTGTTGGGAGACCATCCACTCGATGGACCGAGAACATTGTAGCGCTCGCTGAAGGCGACTAACGACCGCTATTTGTGGCGTCGTCGTCGTATGGGGGAGGACATGTCCAGCAGTAGACTTTTTGAGGCTGATGTAGCAGTCCCTCGATGAATATTTCTGAAGATACAGTCAATATCTGATCCTCCTAACCTGGCCAGTTTCCTTGTAACTCATTCTGATTTCATCATAGCCAGTCACCGGAGATGAGTACATCCCGATCGAGCACGTTTTCCAAGGGCAGAACAAACGCGTGAGATTGCTGAACCCTTATGTACTGCGATTACAGCGAGGCACGCTGTTGGAAGCGTACAAACTGAACAAAATTGACGTATGTTATACGATAATCTACCTACTCCACTCTACCTACACTAATACCACACTAATATTATGAATGCGAAAGTTTGATGTTTGGGTGGATGTTTCTCCTCTTCACACTAAAGTACTGGAGCAGAACGAGCCGAAATTTTGCACAGTTGTAGTTCTAAATCAAAGATTGTAATAGCCTCCGTTACGGAGCGTAGGCTACAATCTAGCGCCGACCGATGTGGCGCGGAGGGCGAAGGTTCGCCTGCGGCGCAGGAGGTTGCGGGTTCGATTCCCGCCTTGGGACAAATGTTTGCACGATTTACAAATATTAGTTCCGTGTGTTCTTCTGTACTATGTAAGTATACTAAAAAATATCTATTTACGTACGTCTTGTATTATAATAAGTAAGTAGGTATATCAGTTATCTAGTAGGTACCCATAACACAAGCTCTGCTTAGCTTGGGGCTAGATGATGCTGCGTGGATTGTCCAGCATTACTTACTTATTTATTTAATCTTTGTACTAAACTGGGTGTTACTTTCAGGCTACTTTTAAACCAGTTCCTATGGGTTCTAAAAAACCAAATACGTCCATAGAACAGTAATTCGATCTTTCTCGACTTTTAATAACGTATCTAGTCAAGGATATCTATAAGTTACTTTTTATCCCGGAAAAAAACGCGTGCGAAACCGCGGGCCGAAACTATAACTTAATAACTTTAGCCTTTGCGAAACCGGATGAGAGCGTCGTCGTCGTATAGACTAGCACAAACGTTTGCGGGCCTGTACTTCTTACGTACCCCTTTCCCAGCGGTGAATGAAGTCGGTGTTCTGATAATAGTAACCCACCACACCATAAGTCAATCTACGAAAGTCTCGGGCTTAGAATGTCCGCTGTCTTGTCTTAGAATGTATGAGAAATAAAATTATACACCCGTCCAACTGACTGACTGGTTAGTTAACAGATCATGGTACCTTACCTACTTACCTTTGCTGTTTCAGACCGTTGCCGGTATAATGGAAAAGAACGCCAATTATTTGGTAAGCAATCTACTGTTCGACTCATATAGGTAAGGTTAGATAGGTTGGGTTGGCCAAGAATCCACCAGATTACAGAAATCTGTAATCTATGCTCGTCAGTGGCGGATTTGCAGTCTTGGCCGCCCTAAGCCTCTAAGTTTTGCCACGTTTTGCCGCCCCATAAATTAACGGAAAAAACCGGCAAAGTGCGTGTTGTGCCACGCACACTGTAAACTTTCTGGGTCCACTAAGTTTTTTTTATTTAATCCAAAGTTGAACTCTCAGTTTTAAATTTTCAGTTTTCAACGCTTTGCGTTCGCATAGCTGCTTTATTTACCTAGATCTCACGTAGGTAAATATTATTTTGATTTGTAAGGGCCAACATGCCAGATGTAATAAAAAAATTGTAAGCCATGTTAATTCGTACAAATAAAGTTACATCACTTATCAGTTCAAATTTCTTATTAAGTATATTTTTTTGTAAGACAAAAAATCCATTTTAGGCAAAATTTGCCGCCCCCGAAAATCTGCCGCCCTAGGCTGCAGCCTACTCGGCCTGCTGGTAAATCCACCACTGATGCTCGTACCGTTACCTGAACAATAACATTCGTAGTTTATTAGGATTCTTTTACTGTAAAAATTTAGTTTGATGAATTCATTATAATAATAATAATACATTTATTTCAGAAGAACAAGTATAGATCTTATTAAATTATTCTACGGTCCATATGATTACCTTAAATCTAACATACATAAAAATATAAAAAATTATGAATGTGTGCGGGTTAATATTGGTGTTCTTCCAGCACAAACAAGATTCGTATATAACCCGATCACAGTCATATTCAGAATGAATTCGTAGTTTAGTCTATAGGTACTACTCGTATAGCTAAATCCAAGATGAAATTTAATGTTTGTCAGAAACAAATGACTTTGTGTCTAGGCTAGCAAAGATGTAATTAGGTACATGTAACTTTTTAGTTTCAAATAAGTAGACTAGTCTACTCTTTTAAGTTACAGTTTTAATAGGGTTTTAACCCCCGTGCCTCGGAAAGCACGTTAAGCTGTTGGTCCTGTGCCTAACCTCTCCCCGGTCGTGTCGTCGTCGGTTTACCGTCCTATCGGATTATGAGAGTGAGGGAATAGACAGTGCACCCGTGCTTGAGCACACACTTGTGCACTTTAATATGACCTGCGCATCTGGCTAGTCTCCGGTGAGACTGGCCGCCTTGGTCAAAATTCGGCTAGAAGGACATCATCATCACAGTTTTAATAAAAATTACCTTAAAACTCGGTTTTAGCGTGAAGCAAAAAATAGAGATTCTAAAGGGCGTTCTAGAAGGTCTGAAAATCATGACGTTGATGGTGACGATGATCGTTTAACCAATGGCGAAGATCAGAATAATCAAGACTGTGGTAAGCATTTAATTAGATTCCAGTATTCGCACTGTTTTTGTGAATGTATAAGCAGGTAGAGATAAACCATTCTAAAAATGCACGCCCCTTTTACTGTAAAAACTATAGTAGTTTGGCGAATTCATTACGGATGTAAGGGATGACACGTTGGTGCTCTTGCAACACAAATAAGGTTCGTATTATAGTTAACCCGCTTACATCCGTAATGAATGCACACCCCCTCCACAAAACGTCATAGATACCTACACTCGGCGTGCATTTTTAGAATGGTTTATCTCTACTACCTACCTAATAATCTCAAGAAACCATGGACACAATACCATAAGTACTTAGCTCAGTAAGCAGCTAAGTAGGTTTAAGCATGTTTATGTAACTTATAATTAACTTAATAAAGATTGGGACTCTACGTATTATCATCAACTTCAGTCTTGATCCTAGTCTCGCTAACGAAAAGTTCTTGTCTGTCTCTCGAAACGCTCTGAAATGACAATTGTTCTTCTGCTTCAATGATGACTGCAAACATTTTCTTCTTGACTTGTGTCTGCATCCAGGGAGGCATTTCTCTTGTGCTTTTTAATATGCACTCGAAGAATGATTCCAATGCATCTCTCGCTTCGGGCTGGGTGCGCGTGTAATGAGCATCGTGCCTTTCTGTAGTACAATCTATGCAGCGGCGTTTGCTCTGAACTTCTGGTTTGACATCGACATATTCTGTAGTTGATACATCTTGCTCCGAATGTTTATTGTTGGTAATGTTAGGAGGATCCATCTCAATATCTTCTGTTATTCGATATTTCATGAACGGTTCTAGGAATTGCATAGCTTTTGCGTATTTCCAGGTAGTTATTTGAGCAGGCAAAAGTTTGTTTTGTCCCAACTTGGCTCGTTTCAAAGCTTCTCTGTGATTGTCTCGGAGCTTCTTCCATTCTGATCTCGCAACTCTCACTGAAAAAAAAACAATACATTTTGGTACCTACGTGTTTAGATGCGCATACCTATCTATTAATCTGCCTACGTAAAGTTACATGATAAGACTTTAGAGCCGTTGGATAAGTAGGTAGGTAGGTACAGTACTAGAAGAGTACAGTAGTATAAAACCTACGTTTTATATGATTTGAGTTCTGTGAGGTCTAAAGGAAATAAAGCAGTTTGGCTTTTGACTTGACTTTGAAATCTCGCTCATGTTGATGCGCACTCTAAAATACTTGTTTTGTTTGTTTTCGCGCAATGAAACCGGTCGGCGGGCGCCGCGCTGCCTCACTTACCATCTGTTATTGAACTGTTGTTGCTTTTCTTGACGACTTGTTCCCAAGCATGATCCCTCACAGACATTTCTCGATAATCCGGGTGTTGTGGGTTCCACAGGCACTGGTGTAATCGCACATTATCTATAAATGATTCCATAACGTGGACGGACGAGTGGGCAGGCAGCGATCCGCGCAGAGCACTGACTCGCCTGGCCTCGCCGGGCTCAGCCCTACCTTTACAATAAAACCGGTTTATCCACTGAATGCCGAGACCCCTCGGATAACACCGCGGAACCGGTTTACAATGGGGCGAACGCGCCTGCTTTCACGCAGCTCATTTATATCGTAAATTATTCCACACGGCGACTTCAGTGGCGCAGTGGGCGAAGGTCCGCCTGCGATGCAGTTGCGGGTTCGATTACCGTCGCGGGACAAATGTAATGTATGAGTATTGTATGATCCGCAGGTCTTTGGTCCGGGTAAGTAGTGTACTATAAATTAAGCTGTATACCTACAGGATGTTTGGTGGATGGTCCGACAAAAAAAAAGACAGTTAGCTGGCGTCAATTGCAACACTTTTTCCATGCAAACTTTTTGCCTAAGAATTAACACTTTATGTTTAATTTTTTTAAGAAATTCCCAAAACCTTTTTGACTTAATAACTTTTGATTTGTGTTGTTTCTTTAGTCTAAATTTCATTACCTTCAATCTCATGTATCAAATCATGTATATCGTTAGGTACAAAGAGCATTTAGTAGAGCACTTTTTAAAAGCATTTGAAATTCTTAAGCGGCTTTAATTATTTTTTTAAGCTGCTGGCAAGCTGAGATGTTCGATATTTCTTTCCTATTTTCATATCTTTAATTAAAAGCCCATAGGACTAGTATAGTATTATAATATCTGTGCCATAGGTAAGTTTTTCGTTTGTTGTTCTTTTCTTTGTGGTTTGTATCATTACTTTTAGACCAGGAATAAGATAATGAAATTTAGACTAAAGAAACAACACAAATCAAAAGTCAAAAAGGCACGGTTTTGGGAATTTCCTAAAAAATAAAAAAATCATTTATAAAAAAGTGTTAAGACTTAGGCAAAAAGTTTATAATGGAAAAAGTGTTGCAAATGACCCCAACTGTCATTTTTTTGTCGGACCATCCACCAAACACCCTGTATGTATGTCAGTAATCCATCTGGTACCCATAACATATTTACATCACCAGATAAAAATATGTTAGGCGTGCCAATCCATAACATAGGTAGCCATTACATAAGCTCTGCAATTTGGTAGGTACTTACCTACTTCGGCAAGCCAGGATGCTCTGTGATAAATGATAATGCTCAGTATTATTTATTTACTATTCTGTGAAACTTAATAATTTTAAACTCATCAAAAATACATTCAAACATATCGTATTTTCTTTTTTTTATTTATAACAGTGTTAACGGATAATAGCACACTCAATGCATGCTTGAATAAACGCAATAAACGAAACGAACACAACATCGTCGTTGAAAACACCTCAAATGGTGAAAAATATTCACAGTGGAAACCTTATTACGATCAGAAATTAAAAGGGAACAGAAATAGTCCTAACATTGACGCATCATCGACTATCGTTAATCTTCCTGATACGAAGTTTGCAAAACTAAATAACGGTAATATGATCAAACCAGATTCTGATAAAACCCAATCGGATGAAATAGAACAGCGTTATGTACCCTGGGATTCCTATAAAAGTGAGGACTTTAATACAATGAATGGAAATTCAAAGGATACTGTCGAATCTGACATGGATCTTGAAGAAGATGCCCCCGGTTCAGTTACAGAGAGTACAAAAGATGGCTACAGCAAAGAAAAATATCATGACAAGTTTGATAGGGAATTCGATGTGTATGAAATCCAGCCTCCCGATATGCTGTATAAAGTTAAGATCCAATTATTTGAGAAACTCACTAACAATGAGGGGAATACCCTTTGGAATGATATGACGAAAGGGGAACCTGCAAGGTACTTATCTATGCACTATTTCTTAAAGTCTTTAGACATCAGAATATTATGTTAATTAATCTAACTGTGACTATTATTTACTGGAATGTTTAAGCGTAAGCACTTTAGCTCCTGAATGGACCGGTCAAGATCTGATTATGCGTTATCACTCCATGGATTGGATCCCAAGGGAAGAGTTCACTTTACCAGCCACGAATCTGAGCCTTCTTTCTCAAGTTCCTCTACAAAAACTCTCGGAAATGGACAGTAGTAATGATAGTGAGTTATCGTCATTTTGATTCTGCTATTTGCACATTATCATGTAATCATGATATCAGCCGACCCAAGTCCACTGCTGGACATAGGCCTCCCCGATACGACGCCACATTTGTCGTATGCTACTTTTCAATGTAGGTATGAATAAGATGAGATAACTCGGAGTTCAGTGTGTAAGTGCATGTATGGGACTGGGTCCCATCATGGTTTTCATTCATCTATGGTCCCATTCAAATTTCGAGGCGCTGAGCTTACCTACCTACCTACCTAGAAATTTTACCGATTAGGCTTCGTGCCTACTTTACACTTAGCGTAGGTAAGTGCCTATAAGTACTTAGCGAAAACTGTTTCCCATCTAGCTGAAAAATACATTGTGGTGCCAAAAGAAGACATACTGAATGTAGAAAATGAATATTTAAAATGGAAATCACGAGAAGAAAATGCATCAAGCTTTGAATATTCAACAGAACAAAATGAGCTGGTACCTACAGT
Organism: Eupithecia subfuscata; assembly: GCA_963564075.1. NCBI lineage: Eukaryota > Metazoa > Arthropoda > Insecta > Lepidoptera > Geometridae > Eupithecia > Eupithecia subfuscata. The sequence continues at coordinate 7,531,328 of OY751097.1, read as the reverse complement.
TACTAGTTTTGCAGTTTTACGCATAGATTTATATAAATACATCTATGGTTTTCATGGTTTTACGAGTATTTTAGCTTACACCTTGATTTTGCTTCGTTGTCGTATTTTAGATTATCATCTCGGTATGAAAATATAATTCGCTTGTTAGTATAATTAGTTATTAAGTACTTAGGTACTTATGTATATTTTTAACTAATGTAGTTTCGATTTTGTTTAGGTAGGTAGGTACTATAATTGTTTTTTCTGAGGTACAGTGCAAATTCTTACGATAAATTAACTTCATTATCATTACTGCATTTTTACATTATGTTTTGTAAATTTTCCTAAGAATCTGAATACCTAGTAGCTTTTTTCACTTTTATTTTCAGTTTGATTGTTTTCTTATTTTTTACTTTAAGCCACAAGTGTAAAACTTTAAACGGAGAAGCCCTGGATCCTAAAATAGCTAGGCTAGTTTAGGACTCAATATTATACCTACTGAAACACTGTAATTGTCTCCAATAAATTATTTTAGTGTTTAGGTAATTATGATAGACAGAAAAACACTTTCTTATACCACACAAATACAGGAAACAATACAGAGAAAATGCTTAGAAAAAAGGAAGTATAAAGGGCGGCCTTAACGCTGAGAGCGATCTCTTCCAGGCAACCAACAACGATGGACTGGAAATGAAAGAACAAAATAGACGGTGGCACTGAATAAATATAATATAACTATTACAGATACATTTAGAAAAAGCTTATGATAGATATCGTCTACGCGCGGTCCGATTTCTTGATAATTCCTTTGTATAACGTAATTATAAAATTAAATATGTAGTGGCGCCACTATCCACCCTACTATTCGCCTTAAAGAAAAGGATACAAATACTTACACTACATACCTACCTACCATAATACCTACAAAGATTAATAATAAACTTATGTTTATTGTTTCTCAGCCAAAACGGCACGTGATGATACGAACCACGAGAGCTCTATTTTGTGGTGAAGATGATCGCCACCGCGTCACAATGGTCGGAAATACGCCGTTTCTGACGTTACCGCACCGCCGGCGACACCATGTGCAGATCGACTTGGAAGCGCGAGCTGATGAGAACCAACTGGTGCCTGTTGGGTAGAGTAGAGATTTCGAATACTACTGGTCATTAAGGGCGTATACAACCTCAAATTGCTTATTTTCAACTCCGTCGGACCTCCATATCTACTGAATATTTAACTTTGAAATTTCTATATGGTGAAGTTCAGGACTTATTCTATCGATCATATGTTTCGAAAACACGATTCCATAAAATTTTCTCGATAGAAAAAAATCGCAAAGTTACCTTTAATTTTTTACTAAAACCCTAATTTCTCATTAGACACAGATGATACGATCTTGAGATTAAGCATGGTAATTGAACTATGTATAAAGAAGATTTTATATGTTGCCTTTTTTTCAATTAACTATTCTAATGTTTTTGGGGAGCAAATAACTACTAAAAACTTGATTTTTGGGCTTACGCCGCTTTGCTCTGTCCCGCTCCTGTGAACGCGAAATCCTATGCCTATCCTCTTCACACAATAACGAGGTAGTATGGGCCCTTAAAACATCGACCCAAATTTTGACGTGACAACGTCTTATAATTCGATAGAGCCGGCTGCACGCATGAAAAAACATGACGTCATGCAGCGTTACCTCATGCGGCGTTACCTCATGCGGCGTTACCTCGCTCTTTTCTTAAGACGTTGTCACGTTCAACTATCGTCAGTAAACCGACTTTACAGACAACCAATTTTTTTAGCGCATGGGTCGGTTTTTGTATGACCGGTTGGTAGTAGTAGGTATTGTCGTTTCGACTTAGTAGCGACACGCTTAGCTTAAGTACGATACAAAAGATAATCTTTAATGCCAATCTATTAAGATGACAGTTTAATTTTACCGTTTACGTGTTTTCTTAAACAAGGCCTTTAACTAACATGGGTTTTCAACACATAAACTCGTTTAGCCTCTCGTCAAACAAACTAGATGTAACTTCAGGTTTTGAACAGGATTGGATAAACTTCAGTTTTTCCCTTGTAGCTGTAGTTAACGGCGCTAGAGGCCGCAGGAAGTCCAAGAGTTTTTCGACTGCTACTACGTCACTTGACCTCGTGGTATAGTTAGTTTAGTTTACACATTCCCGTACTGAGGGAAGGATGCGGGTTCAAGTCAAAGTCGAAAAACAATTGGGACTATCTGATTTGTTAGATCTTAAGTTAAAATAATGCAAATGAAATCACAAAAAAGCAAAGATAATGCTCTAAGTAGATGATTTTACAGGTCTTCTGGCCGTATCATGACCGTAGTTTCGGACAGCTCTCGACGCACAAGAACTACGTTGACCGTACAAGTAACAAACACTGGATTGGCTGCTGCTAAGTTCAGGTAACTTTTTTGTTTTAACAATTTTATCGTAGTGATATCTTGAAGTGTTCTTATGAATTCAATCAACAAAAGTGTAACTAACATTAGCGTATACCAATGCTTCCAATTTGCTAGAAGCTAGAAATATACCTAAATATTCCATCTGATCTGTTTCATAATAGTTTTGCTTAGCAGAGAGTAAGTAAACTTATAATTTCAGAACCGTTGTCCGCGAATGCGGTCCGGATTTCGGTTCCCAGATCAATGGCGGCGAGACATTCAGTGACAGTCCTTTTGTCATTCCCCCTAGACACACTAGGAGCGTTCGTTTAGATGTGCCGACGACGTCCGTGCCCTCTGATGCTTTCCACTGCTTGGGTAGGTTTGTTTTCGAATAATAAGACCTCCCCCGGACTGCGGATCGACTTGCTCCCGGCATGTTTAAAATCCGTAGCCTACGTTCCAGATAAGATTATTTTCCACTACGTAGATTAGCTAAATCATTTAATGGTAACTTCCCAAACATATAAATTTTCGCTTCTTCACCTTTCTCCTTCAAGAAAACAATAAATCAGGTTATTATGTCTGACTATCCTTTTATAAAATTGTACGTTCCTACATAACATACAGCTTCAGTTGTTTCCAACGCGGTAATCCCACGCGCGGGGATTCTAGTGGAAGAATAGGTACATTTATTCTCTGTGTACCTTACTTAATAGTAGGTACAAATACAAACCTATAATAATTTTTGCCCTGTTTATTTTTATAACTATAAGAGGGTTACTTATATTTTTTTTTGACGGTGGTGATTGCACTTAAAGAATAACACTTTGAATACAAGTACTTATGTATTTTAATTATGCTAAGAGTGTAATTGTTTGTTACCCCGAACACAGATAATAAAATACCCCCGAATAAATAAAAACTAAAAAAAACAAAACTGCTGAGTTTGGGACTAGATGATGCTGTGTGAATTGTCCAGCATCAGAATGATGTGTTTTTCATTTCCATGATCTCGGGCCGTAGGTATAGTTGCCTGGTCCTTTGGGAGGCGCGGCCGAAGCCAACAGCACAGACACCTAATCTTAAGGCGAGGGCTACACATAGTGAGTGCCTATCATACCATAATAATAATTTTGTGCACAATATGATTATTATATTCACGATCAGCCACAGTCGGAGTTTACACACTGCTGGGTTTAGATCTCCTGAAGCTTGTGCCACACCACAATCCTGTGTTAGTCGCATCCATCGACGACGCCCCGCGAAGTGTACTAATTAATCGACCCACCTCGCCCGTCCCTTCTCTTTAACTTACCTACCACTAATCTATTATTATTGAATTTTTAATTTATAATAATTTCAGTCTCCTTGCTCAACGACGATGATGAATCGGTGGCAGTGAGAGACGTCACTGTAAAGAAAGGCGACCGATGCTTTTGTGTTTGGCATTGTGAATGTACCTGTCTAAGTAAGTTTTGGTTCTTCCATTTCAAATCCTTACCTAAAGACCTAATGAAAGCATAGGGGCTCTAAAAACCATTTATGTGTAGAATTTTAGTAGGTAGTTATGGACTTACGACTAGTGCTTTTATAAAATTGTGGGAAGGAATGAAGCGTCCATTATTTATTTGTTTATTAAAAATACTTACCTACACTATTTTTACAGGGGCCCCTAATGCAATAGTGTAAAAAGTCTATATAAATTAAAATAAAAAAATTAAAATTACGTGAACTAAAAACTTAAATTACACAATAATATATAAAATTCGTCAATATACAATGTCAAATTATTTACATCAATATAAATAATTCACTTAATAAATTCAAATTACATAATGTCAAACCTAATAAAATAATATATGAGTTATGTAATGCACTAAACATCATTGTGCTACGAATTTCTAGTTTAGATAAATCCTATTAACATTACAAAGACGAATGTTTTGTGAAGATTTGAGCATGTTTCACTCGACACATTGCCAAAACTACTGAACAGATCCCACTGAAATTTTGGAAACATGAATTTCTGGATCAAGAATAATATGGAGGCCACATTTCATCCTGGAATAATACAAGCCGTGGCCAGAAGCTAGTAGGTATAATATTAATAGCTTCTCCCCGAGTTCTCTCACGGATTTTTCCGGGATATAGGTACCTAAAGCTTAATAAATATCAATCCAGGTGTTGAACAACATCATGCAAAATTTCAATCCGATCCGTTCAGAGTGCTTGCGTGAAGAGGTAACAAACGTCCAATCATTCGCGTTATAAATGCGAAAGTTGGGATAAATGGATAGGTGTAAATTATTTCTTCACGCCAACGGATCGTGCGGAAATTTTGCAAAGAGGTAGGGGTCCAGACCTAGAATGATGAATCAGTCGGGATATAAAATAACCCTTAAACGTAGAAACAAGAAACTAGTTTATAATTTTAGTGTGATTAGATTATAAGATCAACCGTGTGGTGCCGGCTTAGAATTTGCACCACCCCAACTCTTCCCGCGGGTGTCGTAAGAGGCGACTAAGGGATATCCACCGGGGGCGGGCAGCAGCGCCCCCTGCAGAACAATCCTACTGCGATCCCCAACCCGCATGCCCAACGTGGGGATTATGGGCATTACCCCCATGAGATAAAAGCCAACAAGGCGCTTATCAGGGGGAGACTTGCGTCCAGCAGTGGACCAATAGAGGCTGTTCAGCTTGAGCTATAAGATCTGCCTGGTTCAGGTGAGGATCCCAAGCTCCTCTGCCGTGAGATGTCGGAGGCTGCGCAGATCGCCGCAGGCCTGTCTCTCCGGGAGAGGGTGAGGCATGTGCGCTCCATCTGCTACCACGACGTTGTCTCGGTCAATATGCTGGTCACGGCGGTCGGCACTTTGATTATTTTACTGTTCCTGGGTAAGTAATACAAAATATCATTTTTGGCAGTGGTTTTATTTTTGACGTGACAACGTCTTATAATTCGATAGAGCCGGCTGCACGCACGAAAAAACATGACTCATCCGGCGTTACCTCGCTCTGAGGCGTTACCTCGCTCTGAGACGTTCCATGTAAGGCTTGAAGTGCAAGCGAGAGCGCGGAATGAGCGACAAAGAAGCACAATCGGCCTTTGCGTTCGGTAGCGTTCGACATCCGTCTCTCTCCTACTTGAGTGAGCGATGCGTCTGCGTGGACAGCTGCTATACTATAGTACATTTACATGTTTTGATCGAGTATCAAGTGAAGAAAGAAAGAAGAAGAAAGAAAAATGAAATTAAAATTTTCTTTTGAAAAATGCTACCATTCCATCAGTATTTTCTTAAGACGTTGTCACGTTCAACTATCGTCAGTAAACCGACTTTACAGACAACCAATTTTTTTAGAGATAATCTGGCGGTTGAATTGTAATAGACGCTTTTGATAAAATTTTCATAAATTTATCGAACTGTTTAAAACTACGCGGTACTCGCTACCCAGAGCGTTATTAAAATCAGAGTGGGTATGCAGTAATATTAGTAATTTAAATACTCGACGGAATACCGTGGGCAGCGCGAAAGCCAAGCGAAACTTACCGAAAGCAAAAGCTCCTCTCCCCACACCATCATTTATTCTGCAAGTTTTAACTGTTTTAGTTCCGAAGGTACCTACTGCTGTGGGTGTTAAAATATGGCAGTCAACAGCATATTTGTAGTGGGTTTTATTGTTTTGACGTGACAACGTCTTATAATTCGATAGAGCCGGCTGCACGCACGAAAAACATGACGTCATGCGGCGTTACCTCGCTCTGAGGCGTTACCTCGCTCTGAGGCGTTCCATGTAAGGCCTCGGTCTCGAATTTTGCGGGCAGCGGGGCGGCGGCGGCGGCGGCGCGGGAGAGGGGCGGGCAACGCATACCTGTTCTCGAAACCAGCGGGCAGATCGCGCGGCACTGTAGCGGTGTAGTGTTGTGTTCGTGGTTGTGTTGTCGACATTCGCAAACGAAATGTCTGAAAGTCGGCGACAACATCTTTTTGATTCAAATGTATTCCTAACGCTCGATTTATTGTGGGCAAAAGAAGAAGTGGATCCCTACTATAGGGCAAGGAAAATAAATGGCGAGTTTTATCGAAATTATGAAGAACAGAGACAAAATCCCGATAAATTCTACGACTACACCAGAATGAGTGTAGAAACTTTTGACTATATTCTAGAAACTATCAAGAGTAATTTAGAGTCTGGCTGGAATTAATCCAAAAAGTTTTAGAGGTATATCTCCAGCAGAAAAATTATACATAACAACACAACACAACAGTACAACACTATACTACAATGCAGACGCGCAACGCGGGACGGTCACCGCTCGACTGGAGTGCACCGCTCGTTGCCCGCCCCCGCGCCGCTCCCGCGCCGCTGTTTTCGAGACCCGGTCCATTTGACGATACGCATAAGATCCTGCCGCTCCCGCGCCGCCGCCGCCGCCGCCCCGCTGCCCGCAAAATTCGAGACCGAGGCCTTAGGCTTGAAATGCAAGCGAGAGCGCTCGAAATCCGTCTCTCTCCTACTTGAGTGAGCGATGCGTCTGCGTGGACAGCTGCTATACTATAGTACATTTACATGTTTTGATCGAGTATCAAATGCTACCATTCCATCAGTATTTTCTTAAGACGTTGTCACGTTCAACTATCGTCAGTAAACCGACTTTACAGACAACCAATTTTTTTTTATTTTCTAGGTCTGGCAAAGGCAATGTTGGGCCTGATGTTCCGAAGTGTTGGCGTATTTGGCTTGAGTAAAATTGTGAAGTTGCCCCGACCGTTAGAACATTATTATGAGAACAGCTTGCGGTGCTGCCCAGTTGTCTACGATGATGAAGGCTGGCCAGTGCACCCCAAAACCAAGGAGAGGACAGTTCGTTGCATCAGCCTGTTGGTTACCTACATAACTCTTTTATAAATTTTCCTCGATAGGGACTAAAACTTAGAGCAAATTTACTTTTAAACTCCGAGAGTGGACTCGTATATCACACCTACAGCTACGCTAATACTAGCCCACTGCTGGACATAGGCCTCCCCTGATAGGCGCCTTAAGTTTGTACTGCCTTGAGCTAAATCTTATAATTCCACAGGTGCATGGAGCTTTTTCTGAACCTAACATTCTTCATTACTACTCCCTGTATTATCATTAGCGACTTACTGAAACAAATGTGCACAAGTTGCAGAAAGTCGGACGTGGGTAGCTGGAGTCTAAGTGAAAACGCCCAGAAGGTTTACAACAGCTCTCACGATATTCAAGTAACTAATAGTTCTCGTGTTTTTACGTTTGAGCTTCCGCCGACCGACTCCCTGCCCTGAACTGCTGGCTCATCAGCTTCTCTCCGTTGATTCGTGAAATTAATAAAAGGGGAAAAGACTAGTAAGTAGTTAGTCTTCAGTATCAATCAATTCAACAGCTCACCGATTCAAACCACCACTTCGACTGCGGGCGTACATTCACGTAGACTCTTAAGTGTAAGCGTAGCGGTCGTCGGTCGGCTACGTAGCACTAACGTAAATGGTCTACGACGATGTAGCTCATTAGGTATGTAGCGCTGGCTACGAGCGTAGCACTAATGTAGATGGTTTACGGGGCGTAACCCAACGAGTAGATTATACTACGTGCGTAGCACTTGTGTAGGTGTTCTACGGCATAGCTCATTATGTGTAGCGCTGGCTACGTGCGTAGCACCAATGTATATGGTCTACGGCTACGGCGTAACCCGACAAGTAGACTTGCTACGTACGTAGCAAAATCTAGTAGTTAATGCTACGTGTGTAGTACTAGTGTAGATGGTCTACGACGTAGCCAAACGTATTTACTGAGAACAGTGAGGAATTGGACCCATGCTTTCACGGAAATTATCTTGTTTCATCTTTGTTTTTGTTTTAGAAGTAAGTTTTGAAATACATTACTTACATAATAAAAGCATCAAAGTACAATTCCTGACTGTTTGTAGGTTAAGAAATTGCTACCGAAAACGTCCAACGTCAAACGCGTAAGACGCCACCACCGTGAGATGAAGAAATGGATGACGCCGGAGGCTGAAGATCTATCCTCGAATATCTGGTTAGAAGGTCTTGGGAAGACGGCGGTTGTAAGAATTCAATGTGACTATATTCTATCTTAATTAGTTGTAAATGATATACCTACCTTACCTACGTTTACTGATAGCTACCTACCAAGAGCCAAAAGCTGTTGGATTTATTTTAATAATTTTATATTACAGATGCAGCCGTTACTGCACGATAATTTCTGCCACTGCGGAAACTCCATGGTGCAACAGTCGTGCGTTGACGTGGCCGACTCCGAGGGCGATGAGACAGAGTACGTGCTAATGCAGATACAGAAGAGCAAGGAGTCGCTTGCCGTGAGTTACCTTGCCTAGGAATGATCAGACATTTCATCAGGGGTCACAGCCCACTAGGCTATTATCAGTAGGTAGTTAGGTACAGAGTATCCGATTGGAAAATTTTGATTTGTATCTACCGAAATGAAAAAAAAAACGATATTTCATTAAAAAAATTAGTAGGTAACTATTGTACTTATTTAAAATAACAAATCAAAGATTAGACATGCGGATTTTATTTATTATGTTCTCTATAGCGGCGTAGGTACACATTCATGGATCTTGATTATTCTGAGTGACGCACAGCAAAAAAAATTTGAGAATTAACTTGCACTTCTCTGTCGATTTCTTTTTTCTTTCACTATGTTCGTTAGGTTGCTATAACGTATAGGTACCTACTTTTTCTTTGCTAAACCCGTAAGGAAACCCTGTATTATACCTACCTACCTATCTACTTTTGTCAGGCCGGGGCCACTCACGCTAGTTGCCCAAGTCGAGTCAAATCGAGCTAAGCTACGCTAGGTACGACTCCAAATGTTAAATATTGGCATCCCATTGCTTTCGTTTTCGATGCGGGTGCGTTCATATTATCTGATGATGATCTTCGTTCTTGTTTCAGAGAAGTCAAAGAAAATTATGCGACACAGAGAAATAAATGCTGATCCGAGTATTTTTTTAAGATGTGTTATTTTACTTGTAGGTGGGAGGTAGGTAGCAGGCGCTATAAGTACCTTTATGATTGTTTGAACTTTTTGATAATCTTAGTTTGGAAATTGTATTATCAATCCATAATAATTATGCTAATTAGCATACCTATCTATATAGGTAGGTACAATTTGTTGAAATATATAATATTCTCTACAAACGTAAGTTTTTTTTTTCTAGAACTAGGTAGGTACGATTACATGTACCTACTTAGGTACCTACTGTGGAGCATTATGATAACATCGTGATTGTTAACTCTCATTTATCAAACGCTAGGTTCAAATAACCGAAGTGGGATGATAGAAAATGGTTTACGATTTGCGGCAAAGTTTGTAAGTACTTTTCCGCTAGAACGCAGAAAACATCAAATATCGCAAAAATATTTAATTTTTGCGCTATCGCAAGGAGTAGTTGTAGTCTACACCGCACCGTATAGGTACCTATACAGGGTGGAATTTTGTAATGCCACCTGGAGGGAAAGTACTCTTAATACTGTAGATAGAAAATTGTACTAAAAGAAAACATTCCTTTATTTTTGAAAAGAAAGAAAACTGCATTCAAAGATTTTCGAAAATTCGCTTGCCACACTCGGGAATCGAACCGACTAAAATCTGTAAAAATTACACCCTGTACTTTTATTGCATAGATCGTTAGGGTCAATAATAAGGATGAAATCTCTCTAAAAAACTTAATAAATTAAATGAAAGGAAAACCATGAAATCTTAAATTATAAATTGAATGGTTCAAGTTAAGCACTTTAGCGTTTACTTGTGTCAGTACCGAATTAATTAATAATCCATTAAAATGACGAATTAATATTTAGATAAGACGATTGAAATTTGCACGTGTTTGTACCTAATGCAGACTCTTCTATCTTAAAATACTGGATCTCTTAAGAAATTAGTTAAATGGTTTCCCCGAGGCAGAGCGAAACCAAATAATTCTACAGCAAGATGGTGCTCCAGCCCATAACAGCAGAATCATAACCATTTTAATACCTGGATTGGTACCAACGGCACAATCAGATGGCCTGCGAGATCACCAGATCTCACCCCATTAGATTTTTTTTTGTGGGATATGTAATAATCTAATTTACATGAAATCTTATGCGAATGTAAACGAGTTGAGAGTTGAAGTTCAGAATACGATTTTTAATATTCACCACAACACGTTATTAAAAGTTACTAAAAATGAATTCATTAGAAGAATAAATTTGTGTATCCAAGAAAATGGAGCCCATTTTGAGCAACTAATTAGTAGTTAGTTGACTTTTTATTGTAAATAATAAAAATTATTTAAGATTTCATGGTTTTCCTTTCATTTAATTTATTAAGTTTGTTAGAGAGATTTCATCCTTATAATTGACCCTAACGATCTATGCAATAAAAATACAGGGTGTAATTTTTACAGATTTTAGTCGGTTCGATTCCCGGGTGTGGCAAGCAAATTTTCGAAAATCTTTGAATGCAGTTTTCTTTCCTTTCAAAATTAAAGGAATGTTTTCTTTGAGTAAAATTTTCTATCTACAGTATTAACACTTAAGCAGTCGCTAATGGGTCTATCAGACCCAGTCGTCCATATTTTGCATGATAACTACTGAATCTTAAGGATTGCGACTTTGCCGCTCTTAGTACCTTCCGACGTTAGAGTGAGGCAGCGAATAACGGTCCTCGCAGTCAGTTGACACGCTGCGCTTGAGTGCTAAGGACGAAAAAGGTGCGTATGGGTTCTTTGGACCCGGTAGCGACTAAATACGTACGTGATTTTCCATAACTTTATAACCCTAATTAATCATTTAAAATTGCTTTTGTTATAGAAAATGGCAACTAATAGCTTATGGTATATTGAAGAATGCTTGAACGAAGAAATAGAGAATGAAGACTGCTCAGAAATAGAAGACTTTTAAAAAAAGATGAGCCCGCCAGTTAATGGACAAAAAGTGCGTTGTGGTCTTTGCAATTGGAAAAAATACAGAAAAACTAAAATTTCTTGCGTTAAATGCAATATCCCAATTTGTGGAGAACACACCAAAGCAATATGTGTGAACTGCATTGATAATATTTGACTTGCAAAGTGACAAAATAGTGCCGATTTATAGCTAAGTTCCAAAAGAAGTTATTTTTAGATAGTGGATTTTTAGAGAAGTTTTTTAGTTTTTTTTACGAAATAATGATAAATTTGAATAAGTACATTAGAGTAGTATTAGAAAAATAAAGAAACTTAATGTTATTATCTATAATTAATAAGATATAAGATAAAAGTTAAAATGTCTCATTAAAGTATGTTGAATTTTAGTATGTTTTTAAATAGCGTTTTTTTATGAATAAAAGTAATAAATACAAATGTTTAATACCGTTTGTAATTTTATTTTAGAATATAATTACTGTTAGAAAATACACAATAACATTAAATTCAGCAGTTTTAGAAAAATCCAGCAATATTAAACTGGGTCCGGTGGACACGGTAGCGACTCTTAGCGTATCAAAACAGGGCGCGACTGCCCAAGTGTTAAGAGTACTTTCCCTCCAGGTGGCATTACAAAATTCCACCCTGTATAGTTCTCTATTGTTCGTCGCCCCATTGTACGTGGTAATTTCTTTCGTCCACGGTAAAATGGATGAACCAGACAGTAACATGACACTGACACAATATGACATGACAAAGCTTTGACAACTCAAACAGCTGTGTTGTGTGTGTCGTGCGTGCGTGCGTGTGTGATGTGATGATGAGAAAGCAACGCTTATTTTGAAGAAACACAATTTTTACGTCGTTCGTTTCTTTGCTATCTTATCAATAGAAAGCTAACAGTGTTGTCTTACTGCGAAGGTATGCGTTTTGTATTCAGCAGATCGCTTATTACGCTTAGGAAGGCCCTCCAACCTCCCATTCCTATTCAGTTGAGGCATCCGTTTACAACAGGTAAGACGTAAGACCGTGTCGCTCGCGCACTGCACGTTATTTATCGCCACATAAACGGAAGGGCCTCGCTCAAAGACGTCTATTTCAGACTTGACCGTGCCGGAATATAAACATTCTTACTCTGACCTTTTAGCACTAGTTTGGAGAGCTATGGAGGATAAAGAAGCTTTGAAAAAGCGTTTGACGCCGCTCCAATATCATGTTACACAAGAAGCTGGAACCGAGAGACCATTTACGGGTATGTTACTGGATTCAACTGTTTGTTGGTTCATAGAGAGTGTTTCATGACGTTTTGTGTTTAATAATTTGTTACAGGGTGCTACAATAAATTTTATGATGAAGGAATGTATGTGTGTGTAGTATGCAGACAGGATCTATTCACCTCAAAAGCTAAATATGACTCCGGCTGTGGCTGGCCTGCATTTAATGATGTTCTAGCTAAAGAGAAAGTAACTCTACATAAGGATGCCAGTGCAGGTATGTAGACATAAAACTTAATATTCTAGGCTAGGCTATAGCCCCCCATCTAAATTGTATACCAGGCATGGTTTCATTCATTTACTAGCTCTCAAATAGTTTATATTCTAAATGTAAAAACCTAGATTTTTGCAAGCAATCTAGTTACTTGGAAACCCCCTATAAAGAGCTTAAAACCTAACCTTACCATTAAGACTTTCATCATCCGTCATAATCATAACATTACTTGCTTAAAATTTGTCTAAATCATGACCATGACAAGTGAAAAAAATGTGATTGATAATGTTGCATCATTTTTATCTGAGTTTTTCTCTTATCAGGAACAAATAAAGCTCTTGAGATCACATCTTCATATCATCTTACACAATATTCTACATCACATACACTTGTTTCATCAACAACTTGCCTTGATGTTATCATTGATACTCCCAGCGCAATGTTACTGCCATATAAAGCGCCTATAGACTTGCTGACCTTATAAGTACATTGTTGTGATCACTAACCTTGATCTTGATAATGTTTTCTATAGTTAGCAGGATATACATATGTATATCCTGCTAACTATAGAAAACAGGTAGGTATATGTATACCCACAGTTCGATTTGTACCATTGCACAATGCTCAGTCAAGTTAGACTGCAAGACAATGTTCATCCACAACCTCTTAATATTTTAGCATGGAATTTCTGATAAGTATAAAAAAATATACATATTAGGCTTGGCCACCAATTTTTTTATTAAATTTAGTTAACATAGGTACTTACTTATTTTTTTTATACAGATGTATGTATTTATTGTACCTGCTTTTATTATTATTATTTGCTCAAGGTGGCTTTTATATCACTACAGCCATGATAGGCTGTGATTGCCACTTTAAAATTCACCCTTTGTACCTCCTATGTATATTATGTAAAAACATGTATTTATTGGATGGATGGGAAGTTTTGTTAAAAATTGGTTTGTTGTCCTCAAGAATCCTATTTAATTCTGTAGTTTATGTACCTACCAATATTCTATTTCTATTAGAAATGTGTATGTAAATGTATGTGTGCGTGTGTAAAAATGGTGTTGGGATATTATGGTGCTAATTCAATTTTATCTTTTTTTCTGTCTTCCCCAACCTTTGACCACCTTCCAACATTCCTGATACTCCACGAAAACGTAAGTTGGGCGTCAATTGGTATTGTATCTCTTTTGATATGCTTTATCTATGTACTATCTATAACTCCACATTTTATTTTTCAATATTTGCCAAAACATTGTAATGCACACAAATAATACTTATTTAAAATTGTTCATGTTTTGCGAAATAATGGATTCCACTATGGTTGAATAACCACATACAATACACAAATGATCACACAATTCTTTAACCATGTGGCCGTAACATTGGGCTTCTGTGTCGCTAACAATACATGCGTTTGTCACACTTTAACCTGTGGATTGCGCATGTTAATATTTTGCATTTGTCCTCCCTCCCGCATCCCGCCCGTCCCGTCCCGCCTGCTCCCGGATGGCTGCCGCTGCCGATGTCTGGCCGATCCTCTACTGCTGCGATGGTGCCGCTGAAATCGTCTAAACACATTCACAACACCAACTCTTACGAAAACGGAATTGAAAATGCTCATTTATCATTCATTACATTTTTGTACATAAATGGCTTCTTGGTGAATGGACTTATGGGTGAATTAAAGTTGGAGCAAATATATTACTGGTTTTAACACGGCCAGGTTTGGTGCGAACTGAGGTGCGATGCTCGAAGTGCGCGGCTCACCTGGGCCATGTGTTCGATGACGGCCCAGCACCGAACCGGAAAAGATTTTGCATTAACTCCGCCTCGATCGACTTCATACCGGCGGAAGAAAGGAAAGATTAGTGATAGAACCTTTCTGTTAAAAAGTTATGAGAGTCATCAGTAAGGTATATTTTAGTAGATGCTGTAGAAGTAAATATGTAAGATGTATATAATATCTAGTTTAAAATATAATATAACATGTTAAAAATGCAGCTAATTTTGTAACAAAATAGATTATAGGAATGAGGTAGGTAGTAGGTACTAGCTGTTTTTCTGTCACGCTATTCATTACAGTGGAAACACTAACATTTCAATAGTTACCTTAATTAATCAAGTCATGTTTGATTTCTTTGATAATAATTTATTTGTTTTTGTAATTAAGTTTGTTTAGCTTTGTGCCAACCAATGTATCTTATTTATCATTTAGTCATACGTTCTAAATAAATATTTTTGTGACTAAATAATGGTTGTTTTGCTATGTTGTTTGGTAGGCACTAACATCAATATTATTACCTACTTACATAAGAATTAAGCCCATTGCATAAATGACATGAATAGGTATATAGACAACCTCTGGCGCGGCGGCAGAAGGTACGCTTGCGACGCATTGAGGTTATGGGTTCGAGTTCCGCCTCGGAACGAATTTTCGTACGATTTGTAGATTATTTGTTTCTGGTGTTCTGGGTATTTTCTATGTATAATAAAAAAAATACCTATCTATGTAATGTATTGTATTAAATACATATATATCAGACTACCTGCGCCTCGCGGCTTCGCCCGCGTGGAAATTTATGTTTTCAACTTTCTTAATTTTTTCTTTCATAAGAACCTTCTCCTGACAATAACAAACACAACACAAAAAGAATTAGCGAAATTAGTTCAATCGTTCACGCGTGATGCGTGCGATACGCGTGACCAAGGGAAATAGGGATTCATTTTTATATTATAAACTAGACGATCGCCTCGCGGTTTCACCCGCGTAGTCCTAGTTCCCGTGGGAATTCCGGGATAAAATATAGCCTATGTCACTCCCTGAAAAGTAAGCTTCATAACGGTGAAATAATTATTCAAATCGGTCCAGTGGTTTCGGAGCCTATTCAATGCAAACAAACAATAAAATCTTTCCTCTTTATAATATTAGTATAGATAGATAGATATCTAGTACCCATAACACAAGCTCTGCTTAGCGTGGGGTTAGATAATGCTAAGTGAATTGTCCAGTACTATTTACGTAGGTTTAGCCCCAGTCTAGCAGGACTCAATCAAGCGCGAAGATATAGAATAACTGACGTTTAATCCTTTTTAATATATCACATGGCAAACAGGTTTTTTATACCCCTGTCGATCTTGATAAATAAAATGTACAACATCATGGTGAGTCTTTTTATTATAGTATGGTTGTAATTTACATGCACAGTCGCTCATACATGGCACTGGTGTTTTACAACTGTCAAAAACATGAAAAATGATCTAATCGAAATAACCATCTTGCTCTGTAACTTAATACATTCATTCATAATACATTGTAACTTAGTAACTTAGGACTACATAATGTAATTATAATAGTTACTTTCTCAATATAAACATTCTAATGCATACTCAAAATTCATTTTCAAGATCACATTGTATTAATACATTTCTAATTATTTTAGTTTATCAGATACTGAATAATTTTGTTGAAGCTCTTCTGATTTGGCTCTACAGTTCTAAATATTGCACGATTTGGTTGTGGTTGGTGCTGCTAAAGACTATTAAGCACAACTGAAAATTGAAATTGCTACTTATAAATAGTTAAGGCGTTAGGCCGATTTGCATAGGACATTATTTACTCTGTTTACTTTTTATAAGTCAGCCGGCAACAAAACAAACCAAAGGTTTGTAAGCCGCTATCAGCAACAGGTAGCTGGTTAAATTACCAACGATGAGGAATTTGTTGTTTGCTGTGTATCTAAGTATTTTGGACCACTATACTTGTTTCTGATACAAGAGATAAAACGGCACCAACCTTTTGGACTGCATGGAATCTACGTAGCATAAATTGGTCACTTTATATTGTCAATGAGTAGATCTACTCGTTTCTAACCTGTGTCTGTACACTATACAGCAGACGAGCGCTTAAAGCCCGCCTTATCACTTTATAACACGCTTAACAATCACGCTACTTACATTCACTCGCTTAAAATAAGTGAATACACATGAAAATAAACCAATTTAACAGCATCTGTCGGCACAACCTAAACGATAATAAAAGCAGAGAGACAACCTAAAAGTACTTCGATAACACAACATCATCAGTGTTAAGCCGCTATTCCACCGCGGCGCACGCTGCGGCTTTAGGCTGGCCCAGTGCCGAACACAGCGTGCGTCGCGGTGGGACAGCGGATAAACATTATATTGACTTCTATTATTTTACTTAAGTAAAGCTATCGCGATTCAGAGGTGGTGTTCTTCTGAAAGATACCTGCCCGATTATCAACCGTCAAATTAAAACTTTATCTTCAATAGAACACCACCCTAGTGAAGACATCTTACGCTAACATAATTTATATATTGTTTCCGTTATTATTCATATAGATTAGATATCCATTCACCAATTTTTTGTGCTATTGTGAATTTGTATTAATTTTACATACTCATTCTTGAGTTAGCATATTGTTATCATGAATATTTTAAATAGACTTTATAAACTTAATACTACGTAAATGCTTTATTTTTATACCAACAATAAAATTAAAATTATGACGTCAAAATACATAATAACTGTTTAAAAATTGCCAAATTAAACACGAATTCAAAAAACACAAGGCTAATTCCTTAGAAAACGTAATGACTGAATTATTGCCTCATTACTTAAAAATAACAATCTCTAATACGTATTTCAATAAAAGCAGAAGCAAAAGCAATTAATAAATTAACAATTAATATACATGGTGATAATTTGAAATCATTGAAAGCAAGCTGAATAAGCAGCATCATAATGTTCGATTAATATGATATTAATATTACTTGTAGTATGTCATTAGATTCAAAATGCTTGATACTATATTTTGTACCATTAAATAAAATCTAAAATTTTAAATAATAATATTTTGAAATATGATAATAATTAATGTATAAAATGAATTCACCAACCATTCATCTTCACTCATTCCATATGTATCTCTAATCATGATAGATCATAATCTTGTGTTTTCCGTGGGTGTGTCACGTGGTCACATCGCACCGAGCAGCGCGGCGGCGCCGCAAGGTAAAGCCGCTAGACCGGCTCATAGTACTACCACACCACTGTCGCGCCGAGGCAACAGTCTCGGCTCTGCATTGATGTGTCCGTGCACCCATTCCTCCACTATTAACTACCATCACAGTGAGTAAGCTGAGTAGGTAGGTACTAACGTAACGCACTACGGCACCCTAATATTTTACATTGATGTCTAAACTGCCAGTCTTCGTTTGCAGCTAAATATTTCGTAACGTTCCATAACTCGTATCTAAAGTCTAATATCTATATTCTATTCAATTTCATCTTTACAATAGGACAGTCGAACGGCACACGTCAATAGAGTCGCGTCGCTAATAAGATAATAACATCACTACACGAGACTACAATTATATTTAGTGGACTGCATTTTATAATAATCAATCTCTTGTAAAAATACGATTATTTCTATAATAATCATTGGGCAGCCATTTAAAGTAAAATATTGCTAGTGTTCGTCATCGTTATGCACAATACGTACTCGTAAACGTAGTTTGTATTCGTAACGCGCGATGTCTTGTCTAGATGTACAAGTTCATAATAACTTGGACTGTACGCACACTTTGTACAACAGACGTAGGCACTGGGGGCGCTAGGGTCGCGCAGGCGCCGCGGGCGCCGGGGGCCGCCGCTAATGGCCCTTAGCGGCCTCTTTGGCCGCCATGATGAGGGGAGTCAGCGACGCCAACGGTCGCGCCATCTTTAGGAACGGATGCTGCAACAAAAATGACACCATTTAGCACGTGTCGAGTTCAATTTCTGGTTTCAAGGAATTACATGAAAAGGTCAACGATATTTTGGAATTATCTACAACTTTGCTCTCTCAAATTTGAATTGGTTGATCATTGAAATTTGATATACAAAATTGCTTTTTACCTACAACGTCAATGACAAGAAATTATATCTATGATTGATTTGGCAGAGTGAACCTTATCTCAGTTTAAAATCAACCCAATAAGCACTTGAAAAGGCTCCACAGTCTGATAATGATGAAGCGCTTACCCACGAATACACAAACGCAATTCAGATATAAGCACGTCTTAAGTCGTAACATTTCGACAAATTGTTATTGAAAACTGTTAAAAAATGGCGGTTAGAGATTGATCTGACTTCGAGGAACTGGTTGTAATGATGTTACCTTGAGTAGGTCGAGTGCGGTGGCGCGCCTCTCGACGTCCACCTCGAGGCACTGGTCAAGGAAGTCTTGGAACACTGTACTCAGCTTTTCTTTGTCCTTTATGTCCGGCTTGCCGTTTGTTGCGATCAGGTAGAGCGCTCGGAGAGGGTTCTCGTTCAGGTAAGGAGGCTCGCCTTCGATCATTTCGATAGCCATTATACCCAGAGACCAGACATCCACCTGGAAACAGTTAATAGCGCATTAGGGTCAAAACATACTGTAATAGCAGAGGTCAGCGCGTTTTCTTTTATTTTATTTCTTCAGGAAAAGCTAACGGCTACAAAATGTATAGTTATTTATCTAGATTATGTATACAACTATTTACAATATTAGACAATCTTAGATAATAATGCAGCCCACGACGCAATTCACATATTGCTGTATGAAGTAGTTACTAAAAAAATCCGCTAAAGTTTATAAACAAACAGAATAAACGTTGAAATATTAGAATGTTAGATAATATTTTAAACTTAAAAAATAACTTACTTGGTTGAAAATATATAAAAGAAAAAGATTTTAGTAGAAATACAGTAAATTAAAACAAATTTAAACTGCTACAATATAGTTTGTGTAAGATAAGCTTTTTAAATTGACTATCACTGCACAAAAATATATCAATGTCTACGAAATATTTCTTATATTTCAAAGTAATTTATGCTTTGGCCGGACGCAAGACTGCTGGCCGCGCTGTGGGCGGCGTCATTCAAGCGATACTATATTTTATTGGACCATAATTGGTGTTGCAAAATATTAGGGAAGGAGTTCTTCCTGACACGAGTCATTTTGCTTTTGGAAACACGCTTCGTCCTGAGTCATGACGAAGCGTGGTTCCAAAAGCTGAATGACAAGCGAGTACTGAGGCATCAACGGGCTGCAGCGGCTGCCGCAGACCCACCACCAGCTACTGGGGCGCACGGATGTCAATACTGTGGCCGCATCTGTCGTTCCCGTATAGGCTTTCCAAGTCGTCTACATAAGTGCCAAAAAAATAACGGTCGTATGCGTATCTGGTAATTTGCGAAACAAAATCTGGTCGTATGCGTATCTGGTAATTTGCGAAATCCATTTCTGGCCATCCGCGTATAAGGTAATTTGCGTTTCTGGTACTATGCGTCTGAACGACATAAACCATCCTAGCCGCTCGACGCTCGGCCCGATCGTCTAGTTTCGCGTTGTTGACGCTCCTGCTTCGCGTCTCGCGCGTTTGACGCGCAAATTTGGCCGAAGCTTTAAAGGTAATTGATGATGATGAATTTTACGAATGGAGGTAATGTTTTAAGTGCTTTGACATTGATACTGCTCGCCGCTGTCATTTCGGAGTTTTGACACTTATATTTGCCCCAAACCGTGGGTTAGATCTTTTTTTGTGGCTTTTATCACGGAAAATGTAAACAGAGAGGAGGTCTATACCCAACAGTAGGTGCTTTGGGAGTGGATAACTTACCTTTGGCCCATATTGTTTCCGCGTGACTACTTCAGGCGCCATCCAGTACGGCGTACCGACCATTGTTGTTCGCTTATTCTGCTCTGGCGATATTTGTGCGCAGAAACCAAAGTCAGCTGGAAGTTTACATAAGAAGTTAGTGAATCCATGTGTTAGAGGCGCCATCAACTTGAGGCATAAGCCCATTACAATAAATAAATAATGCTGGACAATTCACACAGCATTATCTAGCCCCAAGCAAAGCAGAACTTGTGTTATGGGTACTAGATAACTGATATACATAATACAATACACTACATAATTATTATATAGATAGATATTTTTTATTATACATAGAAAAACATCCAGAACACCCTGAACAAATATCTGCAGATCGTACAAACATTTGTCCCGAGGCGGGAATTGAACCCGCATACTCCTGCATCGCAGGCGGACCTTCGCCCGCTGCGCCACGGAGGTCGTCATAGTAAGTACTAAGTACGCGTAGGGCCCTTTTCCATGCGTCTTTAGAGACAACCAACCGAGAACGGGTACGATAGAGGAATTATCTCGGATGTTTGTAAAATGCTTGTCTTCTAGCACTAACAGACGGTTTCTCAAATGCTGATTCATAGTGGACCAAAGATTTACAAGCGCTTGAGAATTGAAAAATGCGATTTAGCGTTGGACTTGATTAACGATTTTCTTACAGACTGGTCACGGTCAAGTAATTTTTGTTAAAAATCAACCGAATACGCACTAGATAAGAGACCATTGATTAATTGTATTGGCTGACCTTAGATATCTACGCTAGGCTATAAAGCCTGTGTTATAGACATCTATGCCATCCCTCATAACAGTGACACTGATATTATTAAGAAAGTTAAAGCTTAGAAAATTTCGCATTCCTGGTTACTGACAGTTTGTTATTATTAAATTTATTTGAAATTACCATTAAGAGGCCAGCGGAAGGCGACTTGTCCATACAAACGTAATACCAAAATTATTTCTAATTCAAGCATATTTCGACTATATTATTGTATTATTTGTATTCAAATAGTATTTATCTAGGTTCCTGGATAGTTTTTTTTTCAAAATACTTACCGAAAATTAAATGAAAGCCAATCGCATATTGCAATTTTTAAGACAAAATTGGCCAGTTTTCTTCCTATTTGTTTCGTAATAAAAACAACAATATCTTATGTGTTATTTGTTTGGGAACATAGGTAATATTTAGGGATTGCAATCCGGATATCCGGATATCCGAATTATCCGGATATCCGCTAATTTTCATATCCGGATAATGGGAGATCCTTTATCCGGATAATACGAATAATACGGATAGGTACCTACAGTTGATTTTTCTAATTCACGACACAACACTACACCGCATCCAGCATTTTAGAAATGTTATATTTAATGCATACAATACTTTGTGTTGTTAAAAATATACAATATGTATTAATTCGTGCGTGTTTCTGAATCTGGAAGCTATAAACAAGCAAGACCTACACTAGCGGTAGCGCGTAAACGCATCACTAGCGTTAACACTGGTTGGTCAGTGATTCGACGACGCCGACACAGAACGATCTCTGCGCACGCAGCACAGCTACCCCACACACACTACTATAACATAATTGTATGTGTACATTCGTAAGTTTGATCTCGTGACTGTGTTTGTTCTTTGTTAAAATCATTTTAGAGTACCTATTAAAATAGAAAGTTGATTTACGTTCGTTCGTTGTTAAAAAATAAGTTCTTGGTACTTATTAATTACAAATTAATAAGTACCAAAAAGCTTATTGAAGGTTTTCATGGATAGTGGTGGATTATTACAATGAAAAATACTATGAACATGATGTGACTAGTCAACATGCATCATCTCTAAAAACATAGATTAGGGTCTACATTACAAAAAATTTAGACTTCATATTTAGCATCATCATTGGCACCAAAAAACTCTCCGCTGAGCCGCCGCCTGGCCGAGCTCACACTTGTGCAGAATAAATCCAGGTGAAATTGCTTACTCAATTTGTTAAAATTATTACTCGCTCGCCACAAGAAGGAATTTTGTCGGTAGTTAGGGCCAGCATGGGGAACGTAAATTGGGGGGTTAAATCTGATAGGTTTGCAGGGAACGTTAAGCTTAATTTTTTGAAGCAAATTGGGACAGTTAATATTATTCGACGTGATTTTAAGTATACAAGATAAGTCGGCGATCTCACGCCGCTTGGAAAGAGGGAGAATGTGAAATTGCTTACATAAATCGAGGTAATTGGCTGAACTGTATGGAATTCTTAAACGGAAACAAAGGTACTTCATAAACTTAAAAACATCATAACGAGGGTTCCAAATCTGTGATGCATATTCTAAGATGCTTCTAACAAACTTACAGTAAAGAATTTTAAATCTCTATGTTGTTCAGTTTCTATGCGAATTCATTTTTATTTTATTAGAACTTTAATGAAACGTTTTTTGAATATAAATTAATAAATACTTATACTTTAAAAACCCATTTTCCTTGATTAAATTTAATTTTAATGTATATTTTTCAATTATCCGAATTATCCGAAATATCCGAATATCCGAATAGTAAGGCTCACTACTATCCGAATTATCCGGATACGAAAATTTAACGAATAATGCAACCCCTAGTAATATTGTCTAGTTACAGAATAACAATACTTTGTGAAGAATACAAGAAGTTTTCAGTCATCATTTTTGGTATTACAGAACACAGCGAAATTCATACCAAATTTTAAACGGCAATCATGCTATCGCGCACGCACGGGGCGGGGTGCAGGGCCGGGGGACGGGACACTTCGGTTGTGTGATCGCTCGTGGCTCGGACAGACACACTAATGCAACGTGTATTTACACGGGGCGCCGCCACCGCTCGGGGACTTTCGGAGGTCGTCGTAGGCAAGGTAATATTATTGGATAATATTACCGTGTCGTAGGGGTAGGAGAACATAGATAGGTTCTTATAATATGGTAGGAGAAGCTAGGTTAGGTATTATTATTTAGTAAGTATACTATTTTCTAAATCAGTGTGTCTGACAAGTTACGGTGCTGTGCGTGCGTAGGTATTTGTTTGTTCACTATTCTATAGACCTGTGCCACTGACTTGGATTGAGATTTGCCTTGTTGTTTGGAAACAATAACCTACCTCCTTAGGTACATTTACATTACATACCTAGAGGTACCTACCTAGGTACTACGACTTTGGCGTGCTTTGGCTTTGTTTACGGACTTTGATATTTTTCACTTACGGTTTGGTTAATGATATTATGGACTCGGAACGTTGGGATGTAGGTAGGTATCTCACAGTAAGTAGGTAGGTACTTACTTACCTACCTACCTACGTACCTACCTAAATTATTTTATTATTAGCTAGTTGTTTTCTTATTTTAAAGTAAATAGGTACCTACATACCTACCTAATACTTACCTACCTAGGTAGGTAGGTACCTAACATGTTGTTTAGATATATGTACCTATCATAAGATAGGTAGGTACCTACAATGTATGTGAAGTAAGGAAGTACTAGGTAGGTAGGTATCCAGGCGCGGTCGCAGCCCAAGACTTTGGGGGGGGGTCACACTTGGTGCGGGCCGTAGCACCAAATGTACTTGTAGGCGGTTGCAGACCCCACTGAAAACCACTTAACTTTATCGGCGAGCGGAGCGAGCCGCGGAAAATTTATACTCAACTCCCAACTATAGTAGGTATAAGTTATAGCGAGCGAAGCGAGCCTCGAAATTTTTGAGATGTTTTCTGAAGTTTGGGCAAAAGTAAGCAAGAGTAGGTCTACTTGCTTACTCTTGCCCGCATCATTTACTTTGTTGTTGATAGGTATCTATAAAAAATAAATGATAGCGATCGTAGCAAGCCCCGAAAATCTTAGAGACTTGCGGTAGTAGATATAAAGCTATGAATATAAATAGGGGCGAGCGGAGCAAGGGCATCAACAAAAAAATCAAAATACAAAAAAGACATGGAAAAAATGTAACGGCGAGCGGAGCGAGCCGCCGAAATTTTTGTTACTTTTTCGGGTAACAACCTAGCAAAATGATGTTAAACACACTGGACCAAATACAGAGAAGGACAAAATACAGAGAAGGACAAAATACTATCGGCGAGCGGAGCGAGCTGCAAAATGCAGTGTTTTGCATATTGGCCGCAAAAATGACATCCCTTCCCCCAACTCCCAACCCAACAATAGGAAGTATAAGTAATGGCGAGCGAAACGAGCCCAGACACCATATAGAATCAACGAAATTTTTTATGATCTGGCTGTGCGTGTGAGTTGTTTGGTATTAGATATTTTGCAGTTGCAAACTAGCCTGAAACGGAGAAGGAGTCCTGAACTAGAGCAAACCAGAAGCTTATCAAAACAGCAGAATGTTATCAGAGGCAAGCAGAGCGTGCTGCGATAATTTTTGGTTTTTGTTAGATTTTGGGCACCTTTTTAGAAAATTTGGCAAAGTGACCTAAAGCGGGCCGGGTTTTGAGCTTTGGATCATAGTCAGAAGGAACAAAATGAACAAATGTTATCAGCGACCAGACCAAAACGCGAAAATTTTGTTGTCTACTAATTTTTTGTACTGGTTGACAAAGTGACCTCGCAGATTATTTGTTACTAGACGATCGCCTCGCGGTTTCACCCGCGTAGTTCCCGTTCCCGTGGGAATTCCGGGATAAAATATAGCCTATGTCACTCCCTGAAAAGTAAGCTTCCTAACGGTGAAAGAATTTTTCAAATCGGTCCAGTAGTTTCGGAGCCTATTCAATTCATACAAACAAACAAACAAACAAAAAATCAAACCTTTCCTCTTTATAATATTATATTATAGTATAGATATTTTGTGCTTTTTATTGTGGTGGTTGGATTGATACAAACTGATAATAGCGGACCAGCCAGACCAATAAAATTGGGTACGTTGCCTCTGTGCTAATCAAAATATGTACAGAGCACAAATAACAGTAATATCGGCGAGCGGAACGAGCCGCGATTTTTTTTATTGCTGCAGTTGGTAACCATAATCAATGTAACGGAAGTAAACAGGAAAAAATTAGGCGTTTTTTCATCGTTTTTTACGTGTATTCTTAGGTATACAAAACGTACCTACCTACAAATCTTATATATAAAAATGAAACCCGTTTCGCGTTGTCACGGCATCACGCGTGAACGGCTGGACCGATTTCGCTAATTCTTTCTTTGTTGTGTTTGTTATTGTCAGGAGAAGGTTCTTATGAAAGAAAAAATTAAGAAAGTTGGAAACATAAATTTCCACGGGGGCGAAGCCGCGGGGCGCAGCTAGTAAATTATAAATATTCGAAATTTAAAAAATCGTTATTCACAAGTTGAATCTCTCGGATTCCAGAATTATCCCTTTTCGGTTTAATAAACCCTTTCCGTGGCATCCTGTGTATATTTTATCACACTCATATTTTGAGTTTGGATGTAGGTGGATGTTTTTAAAGTTTGGATATACCTAGATGTTTAGAAGTTTTCGCGTAAAGAAGTACCTAATCAACACATACCAATCCATCAATCCATACTTGTTTTATAAGTATCTTTCACACTACCTAGGTATATTTTTGACTAGCTAGGTAGGTACCATAACAAATTTCGTAGTGTTTAGCCGATATGGTTACCCCACATGGCTTTAGGTACCAAAATCGTAAATTGATTAGTTTTTTTGATAAGTAAATAAATGTGTCAAGTCAAAATCAAATGTTTTTTTAAAATAAATGAAAGTGTCAATATCAATGAACAAAAAAGTGTTTACGTTTATATCCTTGCCTTTTATTTTCTTGTCAGAAATTCACTATACCTACTCGTGTATTTAATCCTAAATTTAGGTAGGTATATCCTAGGTATTGCAGAAGCAGAACCGTATGACGAACCTACCTACACTCCATCCAAATTCGGTTAGTTTACAAAAATGTCACACCGAATTTGGCTGAAGTATACGTAGGTGCTTACATACTACCTAAGTACGTATTTCCTGATCGATCAGTTTAGTTAGGTTCTAGGTACCAATGATATTACCTATATTTGGGTTCTACATAGGTACCTAGGTACCTAAGTATTTCTTGAGAAATACGTAGGTAGGTAGGCCTTGTAGAGAAACTTGAAGAAAAAAACGCGTTATCAAACTAAACATTCACTTAGATTTTTTTAAAATACACTTGCACTTCCCAAAATGTAAGTACCAAGGTACCTATGTAGGTATGAAACGCAAATAGTACTTATGCCTAAAGAAATAGGTAGGCAAATTTAGTACCTACCTAGTCTAGTATCTAACCTACCTGCCGCTTTCGATAGCAGAGGCACGGTAATATTCAGAGGTGTGTATACCTACTCACGCACACGCACAAGCACGGCACTATGGATGGTTGTGTTCACGTATGTAGTACACCTACCGCGTCCCGCGCGCGCCTGCATCAACTAAACAGAGATAGCGATATTCGGGGCGATTTTTGCACGCGCCTCGAATTGAAGTTGCGATCGAGCTCCGCCGGACTCTTAAAATCATTACATTTTATTACAAATTATATTTTCTCTTTTTCAAGATTAGTTTGACTAGCTTTGGGTAATACAGGCTAATTTATGGCAATAAAGCGACCAAGCGCGTATGCTTCTGTATCACATCATATTAACGTTTTCATTTATTATTTGTCGTGTTAGATGCTCGTGACAGACGCCATATACCTACTTAGCAACTGACAGACGCAATATTATACTAAGTAATTGTTTCTTTCGACACTGGTTGTCTGTGCACCACAGTGGGAACCAAAAGTAAGACTATGTAGGTACTTCCTACAAATATGTTCCATTCTATTCTATTTTTGCTTTTGTGAACCTAATTCATATTTCTTTTTGTAAAATGGAATTATTTTTCTGAAATGAACGCTTATTATTATTTATTATTAGCAATAGGCTTCCGTTGGCACTCGGGTACAAAAGCCAGGGCCCATACTCAAAACGAAATCGAAGTTTCAGATTCGTTTTCGTACAAACGCTTATCTTATGCAAGCGACATAAGAGTTGGTTTTCGAAAACGAAACGTCAATTTTCCTTTTCTGAGTAGGTAGAGTAGCACGGGAATTGTTGTCTAGGGTAGAATAGAAAAAAATGACATCGCATCGTCATACATTGCGTAATTTATTGAAGTTAAAGGAATAACTATTAAATACTTTACGCATTCGATGACGATGTCACGTAAATTTTCTCTATTCTATCCTAGACAACAATTCCCGTGCTAGGCCTAAAGGTAAAAAAATATTTATTTCTTTATTTGTTATTTTTTTAAGAAATAGTAAGATATACTCACTCAGTTTGACCTGTCCATCAAGCCCCAGCAGTATATTATCTGACTTGATGTCCCTGTGTATAACATGGTTGGTGTGCAGGAAGTGCAGAGCTTGCAGCACCTCGCGGCACACCGCCGCGATCTGCCCCTCGTCCATGCACGTCTCCGTGACCACGTCGGTGAGGGAGCCGCCGGCTAGGTACTCCATTACTACCCATAGCTCCTGTTGGATAATGTCAAATTTAAAACTGTTATATGTATCCATACCACACCGCTAATATTTGATGCATTCCGAAATACGATTACAGCGCTGATAGCCATCACAACGATTATTTTCTTTTCAAATTAGATATCACGATATTGACAGCTGAATGCTATCATTAATTCGGAACACTCATGAACGCTCACGGTCACGAATTGCGATGTCTAATGTAAACTAAAAAAAAAGTAGAATATTACGATGAATTGAAAGTTTTGACAGAGCGCTCACAGTGATTTCAGTTTGTAGGATGGTCGGTATGACGTCACACGGGACATTGTTGTCGCGCTCACAGTAATGGAACGCTTGTGAGCGCGCTAATATCGATTTTAGCATAATTCAGAATGCACCAATTTATAAAAATTCGGAAGTAACTCTGTCCGTTACCTTTTCGAACCAAAACGGCTGAACGGAACTCCATGAAATTTGGCAGGGAGGTAAATGGTATCCCCGGGACGGATATAGGCTATTTAAAAAGCGCGTGCGAAGTCTCGTATAGCAGCTAGTATAATATATATTATACATAATATCGTCGGTTTACTGCGAAAATCGATTAAATGCACTTTATGTAATGTAGAGTAAATCGCATTTTAAACTTTGAGATCAGATTTTACCATCTTAGAACTTAACAAGTTTGAAATAAGTTATACAAAGTGATGCAGTAATTATCTGTTTTTTTAGATATATTCCTATTTTATGTGATGTTAAAGAAAAAAACGAAAAAAATAAGATTAATGTTCAGAGGGTCATGCATTTAATTGGTTTTACCTGTAATTTGAAAATGTGGTCTATCTTCTATTATACCCCCACTAGAAAGCTGAATTTAGCATTCAGGCAATTATTGTATGTATTTCTGTCTAAGTCAGTATGGGACATTAAAATTGATTGACCATTGACTTCGAAAAAATCCATTTTGTTTTATTTACCTGGTTTTAACTGTAGGTTTTTATTGAAAATCATGACATTTATTACAATAATTACATACAACACTATGGATAAACTAGCGGCGCCACGCAGTTTTACTTGCGTAGTTTCCGTTCCCGTAAGAAATGGGGAATGTAAAATGGCCTACGTGATTTCGAATAAAATAAGCTATCTACCGGTAAAAGTCCCGGTAAAATCTGTCCAGCCGTTCTTGAGATTAGCCAGCTTTAACAAAGAAACTATTCAGTTTTATAATAATAGTTTTATAGTACTTAATTAGAATAAAGTTAATTTTGATACAATCCATTTAAGGATAAACAAATAAAACGAATTATGAATAACTGAAAATTAAGGAATTTATTTAAGCTATAAAAACATTACTTTAAAGAAGGTATGGCGATCGAAACTGCTTGGACTGTGTTACTTTCTTGTGGTGTATAAACTTAATCATTATGGAATTCTTCATTCTTCAGCTGATGACTCTTCGCCTACAGCAGGGCTGGGTAAACAATCTGCTCCAGAATGAGTTTGCAGAGATGAGTACCAGCCATGGTATTCTTCTGGAATGATTTTTTTGTTGCATAGACCGAGAAGATCCTTTTTTTTGGCTGCGCTGATGGGTAAAGGTTTATTATAAAGTTGCTTCAATTGTACAGAAGTTGGACTTGCTTGAGGTGCACTATTCTTCGTGCGTGTTTTTCCTCTTGTAGTTCTTGTTGCCGCTGAATTTGGGTTAGCAGCCAAAAGAGCTCCCTTGACATCTATGCATAACAGATTGTCCGACATGTCATAATTAAAATAGATCTTCGATTGTTCTTCCTTCAGATACTGCATTCGCTTAATTTTCAGCCACTTAACTTTATTTCCATCAGAGTCTTTACAACGATTGAACATTGTATCGTTAGCAAGTTTTTTTAGGTCATAAAATTCGTTGAATTTAAACTCTTTAGTTTTGTAGGGTGTTTTTTTGAAAGTTTCTCCATCTACAGTTACTGTTTTCTTTGATCTAGCTCTTTTGAAAATTGACATGTAATCAGGCATGCAATACACCTCACTGTTTTTCTTTGCTGACTCGATGCTGCTGTGCATGCTGTCCACCTCCATGTAGCTGTGTCCTGATTCAAGAAACTTGTGTTCGATTTTTGCTATGTGAGGTATATTTTGAACTGCAAACAATAGCAATGCAGCCACATATTGGTTTCTGTTTTGCCCTCCGCACGTATCTGAATACAGACAAACTTCAGTCACATAGGAAGGCACACACTTGGATAAATAGTGATACAGAATACTCCCAATTTCAGAACTCCCTCTTTTTCCACTCACTTCGGACCAAGCAAAGCAAAAAGCATTGTTTGGCAGAGCAGCTTCGTAAATGCACAGATTGTACACGCACAGCTTTCGACAATAGTATAGCTGCCCCACTAATCCTGACGGTATCTGTAATACAGCCTGCAAGTCGAATGTAACACAGCAGAAGTCATTATTTCTGACTGCTCATTCCTTGTCCTTCTGTTTTTCTAAGTTACAGAACTGCTTTCTTGCCAAATGTTCCTCGTATTCTGTTTTCATCGCTGCTTTTACGTCATTATTGCCATTCATGTAGTTAGAGCATGTTAAGCATTGATCCTGCTTAGGGACAAAAAAGCTTAAATTGTAGTCATTGCAAAATATTCTCCTGTAAGTTATTTCAGACACTGGGGCCATGTTCTCTTCAGTACACTTTTCTATGTACTTCTGGTGCTGTTTCTTGATTGATAACGATGCTTCTAGGTACAGACGCTTGGAAGATTTTCTTATGTAGTGGGGCTCCATGGTAGGAAAGGATTCAATGTGTTTCTTCACAAATTTCACATCAGTTTCTTTCGTCTTATTAGGCGGTTCATGTGTACCTCTTTTGTCCTTATCGTTGTAAAGACCTAATTCATTCCATTTTTGAACAGCATCATTCAAAACACTTTGAGAGATAGCTAGTGTATGACAAAAAAACTTTTGACATACTTGTTTCTTCTCTCCCTTGTGAAAAAAGAAACACTTTTTTGCGTGTTTGCGTTGTTTTCTTGGTCCACGAATCGCAAGAACTTTTTTCGGAGCTTCAATTGTCACATTATTCAAAATGAAATTTTTCTTCTCAACAAAGCTTAAACTCCAGTAGTTTCGACACAATTCCTCTCTTTCTTTCGAAGAAATAATATAACACTTATAGAAGCATCTTTCACAGTCGATCTCCTTTGGTATTTTTGCACTTCTTTCTTTATTTCGTGTGGTATAAGGTAAGCCTTCAGTTCGTCTTCTCTTAGCAACATTGACCTTCCAATTTTCAGGTTCTGGATTCATCCAACGTTTCCTTTTTCTTGTAGAATCAAATACTTTTGTTATTAAAAGCTCCCAAAAGAATTTTCCGATTTGAATTGATTGAGTGTCTGGTGATTTTTGTGGTACCATAACCTGAGCATCATGAGCTGGAACTGCTTCGTCAGTATAATCAGTATCATCTCCATAAAATCGCAAAAAATCACGTTCTTCCATCTGTTCCTTCTTTTTACGTGCCAATTCTTCAAATAATTCTTCTGGTTGGATCAATGAGTCTGGATCCGGGTCGTAAGTCGGATCCTGTACAGAGTCATCACTGTCAAATAATATGCGCTCCATTTCCGCTGCTATTTTCTCTCTGGATTCGCCTAAGATTGAAGAACAGCACGGGCTCGGCTGATACAGTTAAAACCACATACATGCATTTATTATGTTTTAGCTGTATAGCATTGTAAAACGTACAAGAAAAATTAAAAGTACAAGATACAGTTAAAACCACATAAATGCATTTATTATGTTTTAGCTGTATAGCATTGTAGAACGTAAAAGAAAAATTACAAGGAATAAAACAAATTAAATATCCTTATACTGCTTTAACTGTACAGGTGACAATTCAAAAGTTGGATTTATTATTGTAAATGCGTTTAATACTTTCTTACGGAAAAATATGTCTTGACTTTCTATGAAACTTGCTACATGTCAAAACGCATAATCATATTTATACTACTTTACCTGTATATTATTGATTGGGTTCATGCATTAAGTATACTTTATGATGTTTTACTAGTATATTTTTAATTATTTTGAGGTATTTACAACATATTCAAACTGACTTACATCAGCAGCCGTAGGTCGTAGCATTTATTATGTTTTACCAGTCGATAGAGCATAAAAAAATAAATATAACTGCATTTTTAAGTCAAATCAGCCAATAAGTGCATTTAATTGGTTTTCGCAGTAAACCGACGATATGGTCTATAAACACTATCTCTCTTCAGTCATAAACTGTTAGTTTTTATTTTGAATCTTTTTTTTTATAAAGTTGGTACTTATAATTAAAAGTAAAAGTGTACTTATAATTAAAAGTAAAAGTCTTTATTTTGGAACACATTGAAAGATTTAACAAAAAATAGGCAGCGATGCGACCTGCAGACGTAAAATACTGTGTCGCAGATAGCAACGCCCACCTCCGGGATTATGGTAAGTTAGTTCCATGAACTTTAGGCATTAGGTTTATAATTTTTAATATTATAAACCTAATAGCTAAAGCAGAGAAGAAAACTCGGCAAGTTTTGTTTGTAGGGAAATATTACGATTCAGTGAGTAAGTGACTAAGTAATAAGTGTAATAACTAACCTCGTTCACGAGATAGCTGTCGAGGTAGTTGACGACGTTATTGTGCTTGTTCTCCCGCATCACGAGGATCTCGTTGATGATGAGCTCCTTCTTCGGCTGCTGGCTCAGGTTCATCTGCTTGATGGCCACCTCCATGCCAGTTGATGTCTCTATCGCCGTGTAAACTGTGCCGGATGCACTGTCAAACACAAAATAAAAAATCAACATCAAAATCTCTTTATTACGTCCAACCAGCAGCAGGGAACTACACTAGCGAGCTTTAAACTGGAATCGCTTCAAGGGTTGTTCAAGACTAATTTTTACAATTTCTTTGCAGTGAACTATGAGTTAAGTTATGTTTTCCCTTACGCAGGATTTATTGGCGACGATAAATTTTGATTTAATGCACGATAATGTCCGCTGCCACACCGCAGCAGTGACTAGACAGTACCGACAGACGTCTTCCATGTCGGCATTCCCACACTAGACTGGCCAGCCCTTATTCCTGACTTGAACCCAATCTGGCATATGTGGGACGAGCTAAAACAGCGGATACGAGGGAGAAATCCAGCTCATCCAGCTCCGGCGCCGATAGAAGCCGATAAATGCAACTTCGACCTATTGCAATAATTCCCAAAATTTAGGTAGCCAATTTAATTAATTTTAAATCTTCTTGATATCACTTGAAAGGTAACAAAATTACCTTTCAAATGATATACCACAATCTATAGTTCATTGTACATAAATTGTAAAAAAATTGTTTTGATCAAATCGCGATGAAAGCGATTCCATTTTAAAGCTCGCAAGTGTAGCATAGGCTGAATAGTTACATTAGTAACTTATAGATACAAACCTAGTGTAGGAGGGTGTCTGGTCTTATGGAATGTCGATTTGCGAAACACTGCAAACAGATGCTGGACAAGCTGAAGACAGAGCGCTTGGGCGCTCATTAAGGCGAGGGAGTCCCTATGTACAGCTATGGACTGGCGTGAGCATGATAATCCATTGCTGGACATAAGATATAAGATTATCTAATATTACAAATATTACTTTATTATATTAATTTTGAGAATCGAGAATACATACATAATATATGCCTGAAGACAAACTTACCCTTGGCCAATTTTCTCCATTTTCGTATATTTCCTATTGGGATCACCCACACTAACAATAGTTCTTAATTTTTCTAATATTTCTTCATCAGTCATTTTCTTTTTCCTTTGCTGTTGTCCTGTCGACCTACTGCTGTAAAATAAAGAATAACAACATTAATATTCATGGTTTATCAATTTTTTTTTTGGATAAAGAACATCTTGGAAATAGAAATTATAATCACGCTGGCTGACTTCTTCAGTATCTTCGTCCTTCATATTTGAATTTCTTGTATTAATTATGCGCCAAAATCCAACTATTAAATCAGGCCCTGATTTGAAAGGATTTCTTTAATTAATTCATGTTTAACTTAATCTATCGCTATCCTTTTCATTTCCATCGTAAGAAAGGGACGGCAAACATCTTTCCAACTATTGCATATCTACACACTGGATAATAACTCCTTACCCAGTCTCTGTGGTGGGTGGCGCCCCGTTGGCGGGCGGTGGGTGCGGCGCGTGCGCAGGGTGCGGGGGCGGCGCGTGCGGCGGCGGCGTGTGCGGCGCGCTGCCTACTGCGGGGTTCTTGTTGCGGTCTAATGCGCCGCTGCTGACTTCGGCTCGGCTGCATATCTGGTGGATAGTTTGATTATTAAATGTATGCAAACCCCTTACGGAGCGAACCTAGCGGGTTTGCTTGTCAAACTATACCTAGATTTCAGTACTCACGGGATCCCCGTGGTAAAAAACTAGAATTACATAACATTCACATTTTTTTCTTAGGTTCCTTAATTGTGTACCTCGACTGCGAACTGATCTATAGAAAAGATTTTTGTTTTGATTCATAGGTTATTACCAATTCTTTGGTTCCTTAATACAGTTTCTTCATAAGTTGTGTAGTTTTCTTGATAGTTAGCAAAAACATCATTTTTGCGCTTACGCCGCCGTTCTAAAAAACGTATGCTACTATGAACGCGAAATCCTGTCTATCTTTTTTCACAAAATGGCGCGCAACGCAAGCTCATAAAAACAGACTAGAATAGAATAGAAAATCATATATTGCCTTAATAAAAAAAAATCTAGGTCCGAATAACTATCGAGTGAGACCTACCACTTTCTAAGATCGTATTGGCTTATCAGCAAAACGTCAGAATTTTCTAAAAGTTTCTAAACTGATTTGAAAATGTCACATGACTACAAAAGTAATTGCGCTGTTGCGGAAATTGACCTCGCGATATCATTATTGCCAGCTGGTCTAACGGCTCGCTATAAAGGGGTTGAAAGGTCCCGGAAAATCCCCGAACGTATGACTCATAAGGGTGATTCATTTTAGGTTGTGGCCCAAGAACAAGTTTTAACAAAACGTATTTTCCAAAAGCTAACATGACCAGCTTTTGGGAAAATACGCTAGTTAGGATGATACACTTTTTGATTTCCGTTTTTAGCCGGCTGCAAAGGGAGGTAATGTTTTTGGCGTGAATGTCTGTGGTTCGGTGGGTAGGGTAGGCTGTTGGGAGTTTCATTGTGTTATGTCCCTATAGCTTAAACTAAATCTACACTAGTCCTCTGTAATATTATATTTTATTATGTTAATAAAGAAATTTTGAAAGTGAACGGGTTTGACGGATATGACGTCATAGGATTCCCACTAGCCTACGAGCGTGACCTACGCTCGACATAGAATAGACTTAAATATCATCGATCAAGGTTTCCGCCGGCCCCCCATAGATTCACAATGCGCACCCTGAAACCGTCTGTATCAAAAGAGAAACCTTTTGGGCATGTTAGGCTACCATTTGAACTAATGTAATTTTAGCGCTCGGGCACATAGCATGGCCAAGTGCTCGTATAAAAAATGCAAATATCACTCGTCCGCTTGAACGAATAATTTTGCGTGTTTTAAAAAACTATGAAGCTACTTTAAACTGACCTCGGGGACCAACCTCGGGGTATATCCTATCCAATATTTTTGGAATGAAGTTCCTTATCGCGGGTTGCGAAAGGGGGCTAGAAGGAAAAAATTAAGACCAAAAGTTGTAACGACACTTTTTGCTATAGTTGTAAGCCGTGCGGCGTGCGCGTGTTTCTCTGTGTGTCTCTCTCTCTTATAGAAAGCAAGCCAGTTATTTTCGTTTCGTCTTTCTATTTCGCATTGAACAGTGTGGTGTCGCGACGATTGCAATTCCTTCACTAATTAATCGAAAGGAACTTCGTTCCATCCGGGTGTCCCTTGACACCTCTCAAGTTTTTTTTTATAGAAATCGGACTACTCTGTATAATTTATACAGAGGATGGATGACCACGCATAACTTTATACAGTATAAACTTATGCGTGGTCATCCATTAAAAAAATATACGTGTCGACTTGAGAACCTCATCCGTTTTTCGTCGGTTGAAAAGGATGGAATTTCTTATTTTCAGTATGTTATTGTATTTATTACCTACCTTTGTATTGTGATATATACCATATCCTTAAGAAATCAGTATTAAATATTGTTTTTGGTTTACCTATGTTACAATATTTATTTTGTTCTAAGTTGATGAATGGAGCGGCTATTGTTTCTAATTTTAAGTATGTGTTTCTTTGTTTTTCATAAAAGACGTTGCAAATTAAATAGTAGGTACTAATAATAATGTGTTCAGATCGCTCAAGTTTAAAAGTATTTTATAATCCTTGCTAACTTGAAATAACGTTTTTTTTGTCCCGAAAACAACTTCGTTGGTCGCTGAAACAACCACTAGTTCTTTTTAATTTTAAGTGGCTGCCTGAAATTTTTATTTTAAATTATTACACTAACTTTTGTTAACTTATTTAAATTATTGTATGTCCGAAATGACCCGTTTGTATAGGTACTGTTGAGACCAATTTATAGTTTTATCAATAAATGATTCGTTATCTTTATCTGAATTCTGTTTATTTAATCATTCGTATATAAAATAAACAGTGTATATTACTTTCAGGTCCTACCTACTTACAAAATAAAATAAATTCGACGCCACTAATTTCTTGTTCCGTATGCACAAAACTTGTCAGGCTCTGCGCAAACTGTCTGCGTTAAAACATGTCGTAGACAATTTTGAGTGTCATTTTTGTAAGGTTCTAGGTATTTACGGAAAAGACCGCGGAATACCTGATCGAAGCTTAAAATGACAAAAAATCATAAGATAGCGTTTGAATGAAGCAATATTTAATATACAAGTAAGAACGGGTGGTTTTTTTCTTCAAAATATTTGTCGTACTTAATAAACATACTTTTTTATAAATTAAAAGTATAAAACTCTTTTTAAGCCAAAAAAAACCTATGGTCTCAGGTTGAGTACTCACTGAATGCGTCGTGAGCGCCGGATGCGGTACATGAGGGGGCGACGCAGGCGCAGGCGCGGGTCGCGGGGGCGGGGCTTCCTCTTCTTCTATTGGTTTGGTGTACTGCAAACAATGTGTATTAACAATCCGACCGTTGCTGGCTGAAACTTAGGCCTCAAGCACACTGTAGACTGAATGTGTTGATAATCAAAGCGGAACCAAAGTTTGAGAGCTTTTGTACGAGATAAGCTTTCTTAACTGTACGGCTAGAACGCCATACGGCTAAGTAAAGGTGTCGTAAACAAGAGGCCCAGGCTAGCACGCTATAGGTTAAGAAACCGTGCGAGCTAGTATATGACACTGCAAAACCACCGGACGAGTCAACGGCATTTTTCATTTTTTGAAAAATGCCTAATTGCTGCCATGGAAAACGTTCGTTCCTGAAGGGGGTTAAAAAGGGTTTTCCACCCTTTTTAAGCCCCCCCCTAACTTTCTATGGAAAATTATTATTCCTTGGTTTGATTAACTCAAAACTCGGTATATATAAACGATGAAGTAAATAATGAATCACTTTTTTTACGATACCACCCTTGCAATTAATCACACTAATATTATAAATGCGAAAGTTTGGATGGATAGATGGATGGATGGATGGATGGATGTTTGTTACCCCTTCACGCCAAAACTACAGAACAGATCAGGCTGAAATTTTGCATACAGGTAAGTCTAACCCCGGAATCAAACATAGGAGACTTTTTATCCCATAAATCAGTTTCCTAGGGATATAAATAACCTCGAAACGCCACAGAAACAACGCGTGCGAAGCCGCGGGCAGAAGCTAGTTTCTAATATTTTCCACGCGCCGAAACCGCTGGGCGTAGAAAATAAAAAATAATATATTATTAAAATAAAAATAATATATTATAATATTAAATAGATGCGTAAGATAATGATGTCCTCCTAGCCGAATTTTGGCTACGTGCCCCCGTAGCCAAAATTCGGCTAGGAGGACATGATGACTCAACGGAGACAACCTCCTTGATAAGTCCTGCGACATTATAGTGCACAAGTGTGCGCGCAAACGCATGTACAGAGTGTACTATTATTATATTATTATATGTAGTGTACTATTAATATAATAATACTAGCTGCGCCCCGCGGCTACGCCCGCGTGGAAATTTAAAATTATCACTTAGGGGTATGAAAAATAGATGTTGGCCGATTCTCAGACCTACTCAATATGCTCACAAAATTTCATGAGAATCGGTCAAGCCGTTTCGGAGGAGTATGGCAACGAAAACTGTGACACGATAATTTTATATATAACTAGCTGCGCCCCGCGGCTACGCCCGCGTGGAAATTTAAAATTATCACTTAGGGGTATGAAAAATAGATGTTGGCCGATTCTCAGACCTACTCAATATGCTCACAAAATTTCATGAGAATCGGTCAAGCCGTTTCGGAGGAGTATGGCAACGAAAACTGTGACACGAGAATTTTATATAACTAGCTGCGCCCCGCGGCTACGCCCGCGTGGAAATTTAAAATTATCACTTAGGGGTATGAAAAATAGATGTTGGCCGATTCTCAGACCTACTCAATATGCTCACAAAATTTCATGAGAAGAGTCAAGTCGTTTCGGAGGAGTATGGCAACGAAAACTGTGACACGAGAATTTTATATATTAGATAATATGTATTACTATTATACCCTGCGTAAGGCCTAAGCTAAGCAAAGGTAATGTAAAACTTACAATGCTCTTGGTGCGGTCGGGCCGCGAAGGTGGCGGGGGCGGGGGCTCCGGGTGTTCCGTATCCGTGGGCGTTGATGATGATGGACTACTCGACGATACCCTCGAAACGGACGAGCCTGTTCACACAAGATAATGTAAAAAACGAATCCTACACTACTAATATTATAAAGTCAAAAGTTTGTTTCAACTAAAAACGTTACGGATCCTCATTGCATATAACGAAGGTCATTCAAAGGGCTTTAAAATGTCAATATAGGATGGGTGGTTTCTGCATCATTCCACAGAGGGTTATCTATGAACCATGTTCGACTAACTGTGACAGTTTTTTAATAAAATTAGCTTCCGCACGCGGCTTCGAACACGTTTTTCCAGGATAAAAAGTAGCCGATGTGTTATTCCAGGTCTAGAAATACATCTATGCAAAATTTCAGCCCGATCCGTTTAGTAGTTTTGGCGTGAAGAAGCAATAAACATCCATACATCTAAACATCCAAACGATCGCTTTTATAATATTAGTGTGATGTGAAAATGTAATCTGTCGTGGAAGCAATATTGGATCGCGAATATTAGAGATCTATGGGGTGGCTTTTGCCCAGCAGTGAGGCCGTGTAGGCTAAACATAAAAACCGTAATCTATTTTATCAGTATCACCATATCTTACATCATAAATATCTTATTATCCAGTGCTTATGGGAAGATCCCCATACTGTTGGGCGCACGCCAAAATGTTTATGTCGATAGACAAATGTACAGGAAAGCGTGGGCAGTCGACTTTTGAAATAAAATTGAAATAGTAAAATAAAAATTTGTAGATATTCGGTGTCTAGCCGTGTAACCAGGGCGTTTCTGCATTGCAGTACCGCTAAGCTGGCTAGGCATTGTATATTAACACCACAAATGCGAAAGTTTGGATGTTGTCCCTGTGATCTCTTCACGTCAAAACTACTAAACATCTGTGCGATTAACGCATTCGCTGCCCGGCCTCGCGCCACGGGGATCGAGAGGTCGTCTACCTCTTGGGCCATGCAAGTGTTAAGTACACAAAAACTACCTATTCTATAACTTAAATTTGAAAGCCATTCCAGTTGTACAGGCCTTCGCGCGTCCCACAATTGCAAATTAGGAAGGCCATGAAATGGCTTTCAAATGTCAATCATAGGACAGGTGGTATTTGCGAAACAGAAGATCATACTGAAATTTTGCATGAATTTAGTTGAAGAGCTGGATTTACATAATGGCTACATTTTGTCCAGAAAAACGCGGGCGAAGCTGCTGGCAGAACATAGTACTAGTACCATATATATTTTCTATCTTCATTTGAGTATTTTACAGAATACATACAGTTTTAGATACACGAGATTTACAAACCTGAATGGGTAGTATGCATCTGCGCTGATGTCATATACTTCGAAGGTGGGGGTTGCGTTGCCGACGCATCGTACCACTTTAATACATCCAACACTGCCTGGGGGTTATTCTTTTGTTCTTGCTTACTGATATTTGCCGCCATCAGCAATCTTGCCCATGCTTCAGGCATTCCCTGTTAGACAAACAAGTCAAATGAAAACCTAGCTTCATTGGTTGGTTTACACAGAAACATGCCGTTCCAGCTAAGCTTATGCATTCACATTGAACTTGCCTAGTTTTAAGTAGCACTAGTTGTAACAAGCTTACGATATAAACATCTTACACTTAGAAAATGACAATTTACTTGGAGAAAACAGCTTAAGTTTGTACAATATTGAAGTAAAGAGCAGCTAAACATATTCTAGATGTTAAAAAGTTTTCTGGATAATATAAAATCTTCGAAACATGCCTTAGAAATGTATTAATCAACTTTAAGAGTTAATGAAACAGTGAAACTGTGGTATGTTTATAAAAAATCTGCTACTTTTTTAGCTGGATCTGATGAGAAAGAGAAACTATTGGAAAAACAGAGATACATGATAACTCAAGCTGTTACTTACTGTCATAGGCAGCTTGAAACAAAAGCGGTAATACGTGGAACTCCATTACATGATTACTTTTCTCAAATTACTCATACACTAACATTATAACTATTATATCTCCAATAAATTATTATAAACCATAATCACAGTTAAAAACCTGATGTTATAACTTATAACTTTGCAAAAATCTATCTATTTAGTGGCATGCCCCATACATACAATGTATGACTTAATTTTTATAATCAACTTTGCTTAGATCTACTACCATACACTATTTTTATAACATGCTCTGATAGTTTTTCAAGTAGTTTGACTACTGGACATACCTATTGAATTCATATTCTATATTTATTTACTCTATACATAGTTGGACAAGATATTTTAAAGCTTTCAACAGGCAAGTAAAATCAATGCAGCCAGCATCTTGGGAATGCTTCCGACTGGTATTGATATGGATCAGTTGAGCTACCTGTAGATCGTTTGCAACAGTCTGCAGTTAGCTCAATTGTAAATACTAGTTATATTTCTATTTAGTTGATTGTAATTTTATTTGTGAATAAAGAGTTAAGTAAAATTACTTAGATTAAAATTAGTTTTTTGCAGTTTAC
The DNA here is from genome assembly GCA_963564075.1 of Eupithecia subfuscata. Classification (NCBI taxonomy): domain Eukaryota; kingdom Metazoa; phylum Arthropoda; class Insecta; order Lepidoptera; family Geometridae; genus Eupithecia; species Eupithecia subfuscata. The sequence goes on along the minus strand of OY751097.1, from coordinate 7,489,994 downwards.
TCAGGGGATATTTGATTCTGATTTGTGACAGAATTGATTTACTAAATACAATTTTGACAAAACATTAAAAGCTGCCTCTCAAGGGAAGCAAAGCAAAAAGCTGAAAGCCCAAAAGCTGCATTTGTAAACTGATAATTTTAAAATATTTCAGAAGGTTTTGCTATCACACAAAAGTTCTCCTTAATGCTGGCTGAATATCAGAACACAAAGCACAAGTAATTGAAAACAGTAAGTAAGTATTGTCTTTGTAAGGAACTTCATTTTTGTGCTAGTTTTATAAATACTCGTAATGTATTATGTAAATGTTGTAAGTACTTACAGTGAATTCTCCTGTGATAGCATCAAAACCCACATGGACAGTATGCTCAAAATTTGTTGGATAACTAATATTAGGTTTGTCATTGTGAGCTGTACTTTTGGACCCTTTTATTTTTGCTTTCAATGTTTTCTTTTTCCTATCGCCGGCATCATCAGGTTCTGAAAGAGAGTTGACATAGATTATTGTCAAGGTTATTCATAGTTCCAAAAGTGGTTCCGCTAGTTTCATATCTGTCCAATGGAGGGAGTAGTGACTATCTAAATATGGATGTATAACATCAAGGCTTTTGTATGTATTTCTATTGTTTACAAGCTCATACATAAAATTATTATTTAGCTTACTTTGAATGGTGATCGTAACCTGATACCTTACCTTTTGGTAGTGGTCTCATATCCACCGAGGCGACGGAGTCGACGCGATCCGTGCCTCGGTTACTTGTGAGGCGCACTGGCGGCGCCGGGGGCTTGTCTTCGTCACTAGACATTGTGTCTTTCTATCTCAGTTTTATCGGAATATTGGTCTCTAAAATAAAATAACGTCATTAGAACCAAGAGGCAATCGGTCGAGCCAGTATCAATCAAATCAACATCGCTAATATCGCTAAAATCGGACTTCCCACAAGTAGACACGAAGGGTGATCATTATACTTGGCGCAAAGCGCCGTGTAACAGGGAATACGAATATCTATCAATAGCTTGGCATAACACGCTCTGGAGGGAAGTGAACTGAAATAAAACATCTAAGAAAGCCACAATAATACTCATGGACGCGCCCCGCAAGAGTTTGAGACTGCGACAAAAAGAAAGAGCTACGAATGGCACAAACTTACCTATCTCCTGATTTATGGGCGTTGATTGAACCACTTGGACATATATCGGTATCACATTTCAGTAAATAACAGTAGCTTTTAAAGCTTTCTTCATCAGAATTTGATAATTTATTCATTCACACACATGAAACGATAGCAATGATACAGAGCCGCCATTACACCAATTAGTAGTGTTGTACTGATATTTCTTGTCATCACTCATCGATACATTTTGACAGACATGGAACTAAGAAATTAACAAAATACGGATTTACTTTTTGTTGGAAATTATTTCAGGTCAGTTCAAGTCCAAATTCAGATATCGCTTTCATTTACCATTTTCATAAAAAGAGATAGCGAGACAAAAAGAATGCACACCACGCGAGAGCCAGATTTTTTGGTGATATAGGAATTATGGAACTATTCATTCATCGAAAGCGATGATGAAATCTCAAGCACTAGCATGACATCGTGATTTATGTCAACTTCAACTTCTAAATAAGTCAACTTCATTTGTCAATATGACAGCATAGACAGAAAAAATTTTAATTTGGTGATGCCAACGAAGAAAACTTACAGTCAGATCTAGCTGATTCTATTAAGATAAGAATACCATGAATTCTACTGTTCATACCCATTCTGTTCATGCTCCTGTGTTGTTTGATTTTGTAAGTAGTTACAAAGATATACAAAAACAGCCATCAAAAATTGTATGCCCTTGTAAGTTCCTTATTTAGAACAATCATCATCATCCAGATTGATAATATAAATTATATTAGTCCACTGCTGGACAAAGGCCTCCAGCCTGAGTGCAATATCACTCTGTCTTCATCTACTAGAACAATAGCTATAGGGTTATAAGTGGCTGATTAACTACCCTTACCAATGGGTAGTTAATCAGCCACTTATAATTTGTTCTTATAATTTGTAGGTAGGTAACCTACAAATTACTTACAAAAAGCTAATTGTGAATTTCAAAGTACAAGAAAAATTTAAAAAAGTTATGGGTGGTGGGTTTTTATTTGTTTGGTTTTTCGGGCTTTGGACATAAACGAAAGTTCGATCTAAGAGAATGTAACGTGAGTTCGATGAAATAGTTGGCGACATTAAAATAGTGGATGGCTGCCGTGGCTTGAATTACTACATTTTGTTTTTTGGTGTAATTCTCTAAATTTATAACAATTCTTCCTTTTCTTATTACTATTATGATTCTGTAGACGGGGACAATGAACTCTTCCTCAGGCGATTCCGTAAGTTCAATCAAAATATGTTCCTACTTGAGCACTCCAACCAAAGTAAGATGCTTCACCCACATCAGAATCACTCCAAAATGTATATGTACATTTTCTCGTAAGTGTACGAGTTGTAGACATGTACACTTTTTACCATATTTGAGTTCTTTATAGACATGGAATTATAATAGACACTATTTTTTTTATTGCTCTTCATTTTTGGGTTTTCCAGTGGTTCTAAAGTTGTTAAAACTGGTGACAATAAACTATTATTCTGTATTAAGTATACCTACCACCTACCAGATATGGCCCTCTGTGGTTCACTTCCTAGGTTGATAAACAGTTTCATGTTTTTTTTTAATAGAACCCCAATTCTTTTTCTAAAATAAAATTAGCCTAAATAACCTACTATAACATCGGCTATCTGCCAGAGAAAGACCCATCAAGATTGATCCAGCCGTTTCGGAGATTATCTCAAACAACTCGACAGATTTTTTTTTTCAAAATTGTTGATTTGTTATAAGTTCCTACTGTGTGTTCTTTTATATGCATTTAGGATTTTTATGGAATATACATACTTAACCTAATATTCACTTGGTTGCCATCATTTTGTACGCACCCTCACAGGACTCTTGGACAAGTCACAAAATTTAAATTACATACTAAATAAAGTGATTACTTGTTGACTTGAGAGATCCTTCCTTCAATAAATATTAATTAGCTATATCTGAAACTTGTTGCCAAGCAAGTGAGCTTTAGTTTATTTTGTTCCACGCTGGTTAGTGGATAGTAAAAAACTATTATTTTAACATTACAGACAGACAGACAGTTCAATTATTTATCTTTGTACTTTTGTGTGTCTGATTTTAATGCAAATGTTTTATTTGCTTGCAGCATCCAGAGCCTGGTGCTAAAAAAACTCCATTTGATGATCTCAACCGAGATGAACTCATATCCAAATGTAAAGGCTTACTTGTTATTGCTCAGAAAGCAAAACTAGCCAAAACTGGTAAGTATTCTGATTCACCACTCAACACTTACCAAATAAATAATATGAGAACTAAAATGATAACAAAGAATTTCATAATTATAAATTCTAGTGGAATTAAATAATGAGTGTGCTTGACTAGGTAAAAACCTGTTTTTCAGGAAAAAAGGGAAATAATTGACGACCCCTGTGGCGCAGCGGGCGAAGGTCTGCCTGCGACGCAGGAGATTGCGGGTTCGATTCCCGCCTCGGAACAAATGTTTGTACGATCTGCAGACATTTGTCCAGGGCGTTCTGGATGTTTTCTATGTATAATCATAAATATCTATCTATTTAGTGTATTGTATTAAGTATATCAGTTATCTAGTACCCATAACACAAGCTCTGCTTACCTTGGGGCTAGATAATGCTGTGTGAATTGTCCAGCATTATTTATTATTTATTTATAATTACTCAAAGAAAACAGTATAATCTAAAGATTTCTCCTTCCAGAGTTGCAAAGTGAAATTGAAAGCTTCAAGTTGCAATTAGAAAAATGTGAAACAGAAAAAAAACAACATGAAGATAACAATAAAATACTTCAAGAACTTGTGGAATCATTGACGTCACAAAAATTGAACATCATTACAGAAGTGGACTCCGCTCAGAGTAAGATAAAGTTATTGTCTGTGCAGTGCAAGAATTATGAGCAGGAAATCAACAAATTTAAAGCAGACTTGATAATAAAAGATCAAAATGTATCAGATGCCTTACAAAAAGTGTCAGATTTTGATAGTGAGTTAACATCCCTGAGAAGACAAAACAAAAGGCTCACAGAAGAGAATGAACAGCTGATCAATCAACTGACTGAAATAGAAGCTAGAACTGCAGAGTTTAATGAAATTGGTTTGAAGCAGAGAGAACAGTTACAGTTGTTAGAGCAAAATGTTCTTACTGGTAAATATGTTATAGCCACTCAATATGATAAACTTAGTTTTAATTATAACTTGTGAATTGTATTTATTATATTACCTGTGAATAAAAATATTTATATTCCAGATAAAGAAAACAAGGGTATTATTGAAACGTTGAATGCCGCTGTACAACAACTCAAAGACCAACTCCAAAACAGTGAAGATGAAAAACTAAAACAAAAAAGAGAATTTGAAGATAAAGTCAATGAATTAAACCAATCATGTGAATCTGAGAAAAACAAGAGAGAAAAGTTAAATATCAAGCTAAGAAGCTATAAGGATAAGATTTTAAAGTGTGCTGCTTGCATTAACCAACTGAAAAACTCTCGGTTTATTCTGACAAAGACAGTACAAGAGTATTCAGAAAACATTCCTAAATGGCAAAATGATATAATCAAGGCATCTAAAGTATTAGATGAACAATTAAATGGATTGAAAAATGAAAATATTACACTGAGTGATAAAGTCATCAAATTGCAAGAACAATTGAGGCAACTAACAGCAGTGAATAAAAAAAATGTCAGCCAAGACCTTATTGCTCAATCAGAAGCATTCAGTATTGAAAAGGCCCAGCTAGAAGCACAAATCGGCAAATTAGAACAACAACTCAATGAGAATTCGAATTCGAATGAATATTTGCAAGGACAACTAAATGAACTTCAATTCAAATATGACAACCTAAAAGAAACTGAATTACCAAAATATTTGTCAGAAAATAAATCATTGAAAGATCAAATAAATCAAGATATTGTAAAAGTAAACAATTTAACACAGCAAAATCAAAAATTGATAAATTCATTAGAAGGTTTGAACCTTGAAAAAGAAAAACTAAGCATGTCATTGCAAAATAATGAAACTATTGAAAATCTTACCTTCCAAATTAAGGCATTAGAAAGTGAAAAGTCTATGTTAGTCAAAGAAAAACTAAATGTTAAAGATAATAATATTGAATTAGAAAACAGCAATAAGAGATTAACAGATCTGGTCACAAATATGAAAACAGAAATTCAAGCATTGAAGGCAAGTCTGGAATCATTGAAACAAGAAAAAAACCTTTTAGATAGTAAATATAAAGATGAAAATGAGGGTGAATATAACTTGCTGAAATGTAAAATAATGGAAAAGGAAGAGCAATTTAACTTAATGAGGAAAGAATATGATGATATGCAAGATATGAATAACTTATTGAAAGAAGAAGTGGAAACCTTAAAATTATCTCTAGAGCAACCCAAAGATGACTCTGACCAATCCGATTTGAATGTCTCTTTGCAAGCAGACATTGTTAAACTAGAAACTAAGCTTGCTGCATATAAACAGGAAAACTCTTCTCTTCTAGCTGAAATGAAAGAATCTCGTATCAAACTGAAAGAATATGACGCACTTGTATCAGAATATGATGATTCGAAATCAATGCTTATGAGTTACAAGAATGAGAATGCTGAATTACTTCATGAAATGAAAGAAATCAATCAAGTGTTAAAAGAACGCGGGGAATCAATATCTAAACAGCAGAAAGCAATTACGGAAATGGAGAGACTTATAGAAACGTTAGAAAAAGATAGGAACAGTTTCAATGAAGAAAAAACAACATTGCAGAATAGAATAGAGTCTCTAGAAATTGAATTGAAAAATGCACAAAAAACTACAAATGATAACTTTGGAGTTTTAGAACAAATCAAGCTTGAAAGAGACAGTGCAAAGAAGGACCTAGCTGAAAATGTAAAACTCATAAATTCTTTAAAAGATGAGATTGACAAATTAAAACAAACTCCTTCATCTGGTTAGTGTTCTGCTTTTGAAAAAGAATAATTAGGTATTGAATATAAAGGGACTCCGGTATAAAATTAATGTTATTTGTTCCAGCAGACTTACCAAATGAAGACATGTCTACTTCAACAATTTCTAAAGCTGAAGAATTTAGTCGAATGAAGGATCTAGATGAAACATTCGAGGAAAAGTAAGTACCCTACTTGTTTTATTAAAAGCCACTGTTATGTCTTCTGCTTTCATCATCAGTTATTGTGGCTAGTAGTATTACTTAGTATTTTTTATTATAGCTATATATATTTTATTCGAGACTTCGCGCGCGTTTTTCATAAGCTTTTCCAGGCCTAAAAGTAGTTTTAGCGTAAAGGTGTCACAAACATCCATCAAAACATCTAAACTTTAGGATTCACAATAATAGTGGGATAATGATTATGCTGTGGTAGCAAATTTTTGTAAGTAGGTAACAATGTTTTCTTTTAGGTACACTAAGCTCAGAATTTTTGCATTGAAACTGAAAAAGAAGTTAAATGAAACAACAGCCATACTCCAAAACACGGTCCAAGACAAAACAAAGCTTGAGAAAATGCTCAGTGATATTGAAATCAAACCAACAACTATTTCGGAAAACTTAGCAAGTCGAAATGCAAGCGAAAATAACAAAACTGAGGCTACTGTTAGTGAGTTAAAAGATAAAATTAATTCCATGGCAGAAGCTTCCAAAACGATATCAACTGAATTGGAACAATTAAAAGGTATGATTTTACTGTTAACATACAGGTAAATTTTATGTGCATCCAAAAAAAAACACAAATCACTTTAATTTCCAGCTGAACTAACTTTGAAGAATCAAGAATTGGCTACAGAAATAGAAGCACACAAAGTCACAAAAGACAACCTGGAGAAGTCTAAGAGAGATGCGAAAAAGAAAAATGTCCTGAGCCTCGAAATAGAGGACTATGAAAGATCTTTAAAAGAGCTTACTACAAAAATGGAAGAGAAGAAGAGAAAGATGGTGCAGGTAAATTACAGCCTTATTTTTAAGTAATTGGTATAAGCTTGTTTTGTCGAAAGCAATAACGTTTTGCATGTTCCTTTCAGATGGAATCTACAATAGACACGCAAGAAGGAACAATAACGGCAATGAAGACGCAAATAAAACTTCTAGAAGAGCAAATTAAATCTGAAGAAACACAGAACAGACTTACTAAAGAGGAATTACAACACGCAATAGAAGAAGGAAAAGAAAAAGATAGCGTTATTCAAACCAAAAACGGAATAATAACTAAACTGGAGCAGACCCTTGAAGACGAAAAGAGGAAAAATGAAGAAGCAGACTTAGAAATGACTGCTTTAATGAGTGATAAAGAGAGAGTCATAATGAAGTTGGGTGCGGAGAAAACAGAATTGAACAATAAAGTCAAGAGGCTAGAGTTCAAATGTGCTGATTTGAGTGAAAATTTGAAGATTGTTAATATGGAATTGGCGGATTTGAAAACTGAATACACCAGTTACAAGGTAAACTTTAATCTGTGTTTAATCCTGCCTCATTACGAAAGCAACATGTGACATTCGAAACCAGAAAAAAATAACCTTTTTTTTTCGTTTTTCAGGTGAGGGCTCAAGCAGTATTACGGCAAAACCAGACAGTGGACCACAGTCAAGAAGAGCAGCTAAAGGAAGAAGCGGCAGCTTTGAGAGCGCAGATAGAATCTCTAACCATGAAGCTTACCACTGCACAGTAAGATTATTATAATCAGCGTTTTATCGCATTCACTGCTCACCCTCTACCACTGCGGACTGGTCTGTACGAGGGCCTGAGTGTGCATCATGGGCAGTCTATGTATATGTCTATGTATTCAGCTTTACTGCCTACAGAAAATAATGCATTGAAAGCCCCCTTGGCTTTCAATCTACTATTTTATGCAGGCATAGAATAGACAAAAAATTATTTCGAAAATCAATTCTAGATCTAATAAAATAAGTCTTCATTGATTATATTACACAGATCCATGCATAAAATTTGTGTGAATGTAGGGAACAGTGTACGGAGCAAAGTACGGAAGCCGAGAATGCCCGAAGACGCGCTTCGGAAGCGTCGAGCGAAGCGGCGCGCGCGCAGCAAAGAAATACACGCTTGCACGCTGACCTCACGCGACTGTCCCAGCAACTGGAGTCCGAGAGGACACAACATAAACTACAAGTAGGTGTGAAGCATCTAAAATCGTAAAAGCACCTTAACTTTCGTTTTATTTAATTCAATCGCCGAATTAGCTAAGAAAATCATTTCGCGATTAGATGCGTAGGTAGATGAAACGATCGCTTCGCTTTTTTCAGTCCAGACTGATTTAAAGACTGGAATCTTGGAAGGTAATGTCGTGATGAAAACGATGTTTAATGTTCCAAAATGATTCCGCTACGAATGTGAAGCTACTTGCATAGATTTGAATTGGCGATAGGTCTAATTTAACTAAGGATTTATTGAGAAAATCCTTTAGACATCCTCTCTATTGCAATAAAATCTCCAGTATCGTACAATATCATTTACAGGCATCCACACTAACGCAATGCTACAAGTCACAAATCAGCGATCTCGAAACCAAACTTCAGAAAGAAACGGAAAATCTAAAGAAGCAGTTAGCTTTAGCAATTGAAAGCGCTAAAGTCGGCAAAGTAATTCCGGATGATGTCAACCAGAACCCGTACATGATTCCCGTGATACCGAAGGATGATAGCGATGGGGAAATGGATATCAACGTCTCTATGATACCCAGGGAAGAAGGAGAGGTGAGTTGGAACTGCGAACTTCAGACACAGAGGGCTGTGGCTTTGATTCCCGACGCGGGGCAAATGTTGGTATGATCTGCAGGTTTTTGCTATTGGTCTGAGTGTATAAGTATTATGGATATAAGGTCACCTGGTACCCATAACATAAGCTCTGCTTACTTTGGGGCGAGATGATGCTGTGTGATTATGATTAACTAATTTCTGCCCGCGGCTTCGCACGCGTAGTTTGTATGGAAACGTTTAAAGGTGATTTTTATCCCATGGGAACTGATTTAAGGGATAAAAAGTAGCCTATATTTGATTCCAGGCAAATTTCAGCCCCATCCGTTCCGTAATTTTGACGTGAAGAGGTAACAAACATCCATACATCCAATCTTTCGCATTTATAATATAAGGGTGATGTCATCATCATCATCAACCTATATTAGTCCACTACTGGACATAGGCCTCCCTTAATGAGCGCCATAGCGCCCTGTCTTCAGCTTGCCGCATCCAGCATCTGCCTGCAGACTTTCGCAGGTCGTCATCCCACCTGGCTGGAGGGCGTCCTACACTACGTTTGCCTAGTCGCGGTTTCCAATTAAGAACATGTTTCCCATATCGGTTGTCGGTTCTTCGCAAGACATGGTCGGCCCACTGCCACTTCAGCTTGCTAATTCTTCTCAGTGTGATGTACAGCTTTAAAAAAATAGCTTATGAGGTTTTGACCCTATCGGATCTACTGACTCCCTTCCAAATGTTTTGACCGGGCAGGTAGTCCGCCTCGATTCGGTGACTGCTTTGGTCCATCTGGGATTCTCTCTCCTTGCCAAACGCCCTGGGGTCATATTCTGCTAAACTTATAGCTTTACTATGAAAATTGTATCGTAATAGAATGACAAATATCGGTATTCACCTTATATGAAAGAAACTACAGAGGACGCGCGCGTCAATAGTGTCCCCATTCTATCAATCTCTCCGTGCAAATACACTATCTAGCTAGAACTTCTTTTATCTAAGCATTCCACGGCGATACCATTGTCATAGTCAGGCAGTTGTTTAGTAGAATTGGGATCCTGGTAATGGTCAGGGATTCTGATTGCAAGGCTAAAGTGGGAATGCTCCTGGCCTTGAAATCCGAATATCTAAGATTTCGACTTGTGTTTTTCGTAGAATATTATTCAGTTACTAGACGATCGCCTCGCGGTTTCACCCGCGTAGTTCCCGTTCCCGTGGGAATTCCGGGATAAAATATAGCCTTTGTCACTCCCTGAAAAGTAAGCTTTCCAACGGTGAAAGAATTTTTCGAATCTGTCCAGTAGTTTCGGAGCCTATTCAATAGAAACAAACAATCAAATCTTTCCTCTTTATATTAGTATAGATGTAACGCTTGGAGAAACGAGATGGGTGGATACTGGTTGGATAGGATACCCTCTCTCTCTCATTGCCCGCTCGATGGCACTTTAAACAACTCTAAAGTACCTTGTTCTGGCAATTGGCAGTTATGGAACCGGATTATTTCGTAATCCATCAACATTTCATTTTCATAGGCTCTTTATACGTACATTTTAATTATGTTCAACTTTTTAATGAAATTCTAGTTCATTAAAACCCCTATTAAAATGCAATGAAAATCGCTTTGGTGCGTTATTTGCCTAGTTGTTTTGTTTTCTTTGAAAGACAGTTTTTATGATTCGATAAATATTTTATTAAGAACACTAGGTTTTTGTTATTTTAGTGACTAAGCCCTCACGCTCAGGGTCATTTCTAAGAAATGTAATAATATCCAAAAAAAACTTCGACGGGACTTAAACCCAACCCTCTCTCAGTACGATGCGCTGCCGTTTGCTTCACGAGGTCAAATGACGTCGCATAGGAGTCGGAAGGTTTTTAAGAATACTGTACCCCGACTATCCTACTTCCTACTAATATTATAAATGCAAAAGTTTGTGAAATGTGAAATTTTTGTTACCTAGGATCGCCAAAACTACTGCACAGATCGAAATGAAATTTGGCATAGGTATATTTAGAATGTAGCCTAACTTAAACAATAGGCCGACCTCTGTGGCGCGGTGGGCGAAGGTCCGCCTGCGACGCAGGAGGTTGCGGGTTCGATTCCCGCCTCGGGACAAATATTTGTACGATCTGCAGATATTTGTTCAGGGTGTTCTGGTCGTTTTCTATATATAATAAAAAATATCTATCTATGTACTCGTATATTATTATGTATATCAGTTATCTAGTACCCATAACACAAGCTCTGCTTACCTTGGGGCTAGATAATGCTGTGTGAATTGTCCAGCATTATTTATTTATTTATAGGCTACTTTTGTTAGGGCTTCGCTCCCGATTTTGAATTTAAAGAAGGGTTTGATAATTTACAAATCACGTCAAACGAGAAACCAAAATAGATAAATAGTCTGGCCTCAACTCCTAAGGTAAGCAGAGCTTGTGTTATGGGTACTAATTGATATACTTAATACAATAAATTACATAGATAGATATTTTTTATTATAAGCACATAGAAATACCCAGAACGCCAATAAGTAAATTCGTGCGTGTAGTAGTTACAAAGAGTTTAAAAACTGAATAAATACAGTCTCGTATAATAATATTTGAACAGCATAAAAATTATAGTTACTTCTGTTTTGTTTCTTTTTATGTTTGTTCTTTTATAACTACTTGTGTGGTTGGCAGGTACAAAATGCCATCGGTATTATGCCCACCATTTGTGTACTTTTTAAATTGTGTGCAATAAAGTATTAAATTAATAAATAAATACTTACCATAAAAAGACTAATGCAATACAAAGCATACCAACCAACGGGCGTGACCTCATAGCAAAGTCATGGTAGGCATTGAATTATATATCGCAAAAAAATTACGGAATAATCAGCTCAGATTTACGAAAAATTGGCTGAGTGTGCCTTAGAAATTTAATAATATCCTAAAAATAGATTTGGGAGTTCATTGCCATAATGTTCAGATACTTACTTAACGCTTGACTTGAACTTAGAACGCTGTAAATAATAATAATAAAGCCGGACAATCCACACAGCATCATCTAGCCCCAAGCTAAACAGAGCTTGTGTTATGGGTAGGTACTAGATGACTGGTTTAATTTATCTAACACAAAACATTCCATAACTTTTTTTTGCTATACATAGAAAATACTCAGAACACCCGGAACATAAAAAATATTTGCAGATCGTGTAAACATTTGTCCCAAGGCGGGAATCGAACCCGCGATAAATAATAAACGCTATAAATTATTAATCACACTAATATTATAAATGCGAAAGTTTGGATGGATGGATGTTTATTACCTCTTCACGCCAAAACTACTGAACGGATCAGGCTGAAATTTTGCATACAGGTAAGTCTAAGCCTGGAATCAAACATAGACTTTTTATCCCATAAATCAGTTCCCATGGGATAGAAATAACCTCAAAACATTTCCATAGAAACAACGCGTGCGAAGCCGCGGGCAGAAGCTAGTTAATGAATACGCTCAGAACATCAAAATATTACGTCTTGACGGGTGCAAAAATCGTCATGTATATTAAACCTTCCTGCTTGCACACAGGGTTCAGAATCGGCCCCATCGCCGCCGCCGTCCAAGCCGTACATATCAAGCGGTAACAACCGCTCGCCCGTTCCGCTTGAGAGGTTGTTAGAAGAAGGAGTACCAGAGGACGAAGCTCTCGATACTTCCTCGCTGGCTTTGACTTCGGAGCAGGAGATCGCTGACTTGAAGCGGCGACTCACAGCTCAGCAGCAAAGGTAAAAATGAAGTCACTACCAATATTCAAGAGTATGGTAAAGGAACACTATTTAGTAAAGTAAGTAAAAGTAAGTAAAAAGTATTTATTCTGGGTCACAAAAATTACATGGAAAGTTGGTACAAATAAATAAAAGTTAAAATAGTGACATCAAAAAAGCTCGTCGCTCAGCATGATGCACAGTAACGATGGCGCTACTGTGCGCTGGTTTTCCACCTAGAGGGCGCAGCGGCAGCAGCTGACACACGCGTAAGACAAACCAAGATAAGAAGGTATACAAAAAATTTAAATATTTACAATATTACAATATTTGTCCTGCTGTCACTGACCACACCCTTGTTTCCCTTTATAAAATATAGATATTTATGTTTATGTTGTCACTGAACGTATACGTGAGTCCCTATGGTATATAAGTAGTTTATGTAAGTATATGTAGGTATATATATAATGTTATGTATGTAGTATAATTTAAGCGTAGTATTTATATTAAAAGTATTTATTTATAAAACCTTCAAGAGCACACAGAACCCCTAATACTTTCCAATGATCCTATCCAACCACGGTTGTCTGGTAGAGATCGCTCTTGAGCGATAAGACCGCCACTTGTCACTTAGTTTTAAGCTGTTTTGCTGTATTGTTTATATCTATAAGTGTGCAATAATGAATTTTCTATCTATCTATCTAAACTATGCAGGAACTATGAAAAATTCAAAAGTTCTTCAGAGAAGCTAGCTCTACCTACTCTAGCAAAATGATCTTTCTCCTCATAAAACTTTGGCATATTTTTCAAGATAGTTCCGCTTAAAAAAATCAGATTAAAAATGTTGCCAATGAAGCAAATAAGGCTAGAATATTATCGATAAATTGTAGAAAAACTGGTCTAAATGCTATATTTGTTAAACAATTACAGCATCCTGACGTGTTTTTTCTAGTTTTACAACGCTTCAGCCGTATGTTTGCTGTTTGCTTAAAAAGTCCTAGATATGCAAACAAATACAGAAAGCACCCGCGAAAAGCATGAGCCTCGCAGGAAATTGTATTTCAAGATAATTTTATCATGGAAGTTTTATTAATGCAAACAAGATATAAAGGTTGATTAGGTATGTTCGTTGTCCACCAGGGTGAAACACGTGACGGTGCTTCTCTCTGAATCGGAGCGGGAATGCGCTCGCATGGCACAGCTCAGCGAGCTATTGAAAGCCGAGCTGAGGCGGGTGCGCGGGACGTCCAACAACGCTCACAACGCAGAGTATATGAAGAATGTCACCTTGAAGGTAAGAACTTCCGGGACTGAAGGTGGAATATCCCCAAATCGCAAAACCTTCCCTGCTCCGAGCCGCCCCATCCGGCCCTCATGACTTTTCGAACAGCTGTTGTTGTCGGAAAGTTCTGTAAAGCCAAATCTTTGTGGAATAAGTAGTTTGCGCGATCTAGGATTTGAATTTCCTTAGTTGTTGCTGTAAAGTCAACTTATTGCAAAATGCTTTTCCTTTTGAACCCCCGACGCAAAAAGAGGGGTGTTATAAGTTTGACGTGTCTGTCTGTGTATCTGTGTATCTGTCTGTGGTATCGTAGCTCCCAAACGGATGAACCGATTTTCGTTTAGTTTTTTTTTTGTATCATAGATAATTTTATCCCGAGTGTTCTTAGCCATGTTTCATGAAAATCTGTTCAGTCAATAAACGTCGGCGGGTTTTTTAAAATTTTAGTTTTGCCTTGTTTAAGTGTACATTTATATTATTTATGGAAAAAAAGAGTTTTTGATTTGATTTGACTTCCTGTAGGTTAGAATCTTTAATTCTACTTCGTAGAACTGAGAACTGCACTGAACCTAAAGTGGAATAAAGGAATGTTTTATTGTGCATTTTGCAACCATAATCTTACCATAAATAAAACTGCATTAGTTCTAATTTCCTTGAAATGATTTACTGTATCTAATTTCTAAATCTGTAACAATAATAACTTGAAATGCCGACTTTATGATAAGGTACAATGTTAGATAAACTCACTCAGGAATGTCGAGTTTATTATATACCTTTTATTGGAAATGACACAATTGATCCTTATAATTAATGAGCGACTTACTATAGAAAGTGGAAACCGTAGATATCTATACTAATATTATAAAGAGGAAAGATTTAATTGTTTGTTTGTATTGAATAGGCTCCGAAACTACTGGACCGATTTGAAAAATTCTATCACCGTTAGGAAGCTTACTTTTCAGGGAGTGATATAGGCTATATTTTACCCCGGAATTCCCACGGGAACGGGAACTACGCAAGTGAAACCGCGAGGCGATCGTCTAGTTATTGATAAAGGTCTATCGTACGTATTAAATAATAAATAAATAAATAGCTAATGCTGGACAATTCTCACAGCATTATCTAGCCCCAAGCTAAGCAGAGTTAGTTATCTAGTACCCATAACACAAGAGCTTGTGTTATGGGTACTAGATAACTGATATACTTAATACAATAGTGCAAATATGCAATAATACAAATATACACTACACAGACAGATATTTTTTATTATGCATAGAAAAACACCCAGAACGCCCTGGACAAATGTTTGCAGATCGTACAAACATTTGTCCCGAGGCGGGAATCGAACCCGCAACCTCCTGCGTCGCAGGCGGACCTTCGCCCGCTGCGCCACAGAGGCCGTCAAGTATTAGATAAACGTTACATTTTAATGTATCGGATAAGCTTGTTTGTAAACCAGAGGGGTGAGTCTATTTAACGTTATATAGTACCGAGACGTGAACGTGACGTCTGGTTTTTGTATGGGATTTGCGTAGTTCCCTGTTTTAAGGTATATATTATTACTAGCTTCTGCCCGCGGCTTCGCACACGTTGTTTCTATGGAAACGTTTTGAGGTTATTTGTATCCCATGGGAACTGATTCATGGGATAAAAAGTAGCCTATGTTTGGTTACAGGGTTAGACTTACCTGTATGCAAAATTTCAGCCTGATCCGTTCAGTACTTTTGGCGTGAAGAGGTAACAAACATCCATCCATCCATACATTTAACGATTAGTGTGAAGTGTGATGTGATTTTATTAACTTAGACAAAATCACTATCTAGGGTCATTAAATTTGGAATAAACCTAAGTTTAAGTAGTGTATGGTCCATACACTTAACTAACAAGTCTATTGTTTGACCTCAGTTCCTATCACTATCTAGGGTCATTTAATTTGGAATAAACCTAAGTTTAAGTAGTGTATGGTCCATACACTTAACTAACAAGTCTATTGTTTGACCTCAGTTCCTGACTCTCCCACCGGGAGACGAGCGCAGCCGCCTGGTTCCGGTGCTGCAGAAGATTCTCACCCTCACGCAGGATGAGACGCAGAAATTGCATTCTATTGCCAAAGGTAAGAAAGGTAGCTTTCCTTCTCGCAACCCAACTTAGAATGAATTTGCATTTTACTTGGTAAAATTAAAGTCGACATAACCACAGATATTATAATACTATACAAGTAAATGAAAGAAAGAAAGAAAGATTTACTATTACCCCCTATTACCGTTGGTACTTACTATTTTTAGGTATTCATTAAGGCGAATAGTAGGGGTGATAGTGGCGCCACTACATATTTAATTTAATCATTAAGTTATACAAAGGAATTATCAAAAAATCTGACCGCTGGTAGACGATACCTATCACAAGCTTTTATTTAATGTATCTGTAATAGTTTTGTTTTGTGTTATTCAATCAAAAACCTTGTTTGGAGAGCTTGGTGGCCACCAATAGGAACTAAACTCTTGAAACAAGTATCTGCCTAAATAATACAGTACAAAACTATTAAAGATACATTTAAAAAAAGCTTATGATAGATATCGTCTACGCGCGGTCCGATTTTTTGATAATTCCTTTGTATAACGTAATTATAAAATTAAATATGTAGTGGCGCCACTATCCACCCTACTATTCGCCTTAAATTGCGAAGTCTCTAACCTTTACCTTTGGCACAGATATTATAATACTATACTAGTAAGTACATTATTTGTTGACAAACGTTCCATACGAAATTACCATACGAAATATAAGCCATGTGGTATACTTAAGTTCTAAGAATAGGACGCCTAGTTAAGTTAGCAGATACAGATATACTAAGTAGGCGAAATAGAGGGAATCAATTTCCCTGATCTTGTGGTTCTGGGTTTTATACCTTGATCGATGGTTTTGGGCAATCATCATCATCAATGTCCTTTAGATCCACGAAAGATGAAATGAAATAGTATTTATATGCTTAAATATAAGTTACAATGATGGTTTTAGAATAGGTATCACTTTGATTTATTAGTCGCGATAATGTTTAATAGAATTTGGACATTTTAGTTAGTAGAAGATTAACATTATCGAAAAATTGTACAGAATTCAAAGTTTGCTCTCACAATTTAAAAAAATATAAATATATTTAAAGAACACATGCATAAATATGTGAAAAATCTTTGTTATAGAAAGATTTAACAATATCAGGTACGCGTCTAAAAATAATTGATGTGAATTTAAATTTCAAATATTCATCTATACTTTTATTGGGTTGTTCCCGAGTACTCCATTCCTTTGTTATGAAAAGATAAGAATCCCATACATGAATTCTCAAACTACTCCAAAGAATTAAATATTACAAATTTTCAATTTAAAACAATTGCATTTAGTTGCATCCTACTCCGTAGGTAGCTTTAATTATTCTCAAAGTACTCCGGTGATAGTTGATCAAATAAAGTAATAAAAACAGTTTTGACAGAGCCAATTATATAATTTCCGATTGTTTATGTAGTGTTCGTTTTTCGGCACTTACGTAGATGACTTGTAAGGTCTATACAGGCAAGATATTAGTATGATAAATGGATACTCTAACTAAGTGAAAGTATATTGATTGCATCGTTGATCATATAATTGAGAAACACTTGAGTTGTTCAATAATTATGACTTGGGTAGTTGTTTAATCAGCTTCTTCAAGCGTTCTATGGATACTTGTGTTTTAATTACTTTAACGTGCAATATCAATATAAAGATAACATGAGTTTTAATAGTTATTTGTTCAACAAGTGTTCGAAGCAAAATCGGGTTTTGCTCATATGTGTATATTATTTGTTCAACAAGTGGGCAAAACGATTTTTGGTTGAATTTGCCGACTCTTATAAAGACTGCTTCGCTAGCTCGGGATTTAATATCGGCACGTTCAACCAAAAATCGTTTTGTCCACTTGTTGAACAAATAACTATTATTTCACATGTGAGCAAACCCTGGTTTTGCTCACTGTTTTTGGCAGCAAAGTCACCGTTTTCGAGCGAGAGTGGTGAAAAATAATTTATTTTATTGTTTCAGGGTTGGATCCCAATTCCAAAAGCTGGGGCAGCTACTTACCCTGGCCAGGGGGAAGCAAGTAGGTTAATTAATTTTATAATTAATGTTTTATTTATATGAAATGTAAACTTATAATGTGAATATAATGTATAATAAATTATTACGTACAATATCTGTGATTACAAATTTGACAAATTATTTAAGAGATAAGCCTGTTTTTAAATTGCTTTTTAGCCCAAGGTGGATCGCCTCTCATACAAACGGTTATTTGATATTCACTAGCTAACAATACCTATAGATGTCTAGGTACTTAATGATCGCAGGATAAATTTAATCACAAACTTTAAGAATTATTATCCACTAATATGGTGAAACTTGTGCCGTTGTGAAGATGTTAAGACAACGCCAAAACGCCCATAACGCAACACCATCGATCGGGCTGAAATTTTGCACATGTATAGATCTAAACCTGGAATGACATATAGGCTACTTTTTATCCCGAAAAACGCGATGGAAGCCACGCGCAGAAACTAGTACTTAAATATATTCACTTATTATATCACATAAAAGATCTTAAGAATCATTTTAGTTTATTTTTTTATAAGATTCGGTCCACCTTAATACATGCAATTTAAAAGATAAGATTCAATTAGTGGAAATCTGTGATTTGATACGAAGATTGCAATTGGATTATTACTTTGAAGAAATGACTTGATAAAATTCTTGCAAATGGCACTTAAAAAGCATTCATATTCTTAGCATGAAACTCGTTTTGAATGACTTCTGCAAGGGTCACCTTGGTCGTTATGGAACAGGTCTTTGAGGCTTTTGTGGCCAAACCAGTTCCATATTTCTACTTTTTAATAGCTACAATAAGTATTCAAGTATTTATTAGTATTAGGAAATAAAGTAAACTATAATTTATATAACATTATTGAATGGTCATTTAGTTAATTGACTATTTTGAAATTATCATCATATTTTCATAGGACCTAAGTTCGGGCGATAGATTAAGGCTCATATTAAGAAAGATTTCTCAGTCTTATCTTCTATACTTGAGTGATGTTTATTCCATAGAAAAGAAAAGCTGGTTGATCGAGTGAAGGCCGTTTCACACATCAGTGAATCTCCAATTTCTATACAGCCGTTTCACACATCAGTGAATCTCCAATTTCTCAAATTCTATACAGAATATTGACGGACCTTAAGGTCCGTCAATATTGTGTCCTTCTGTCATTCTGTCCGATTCTGTACTAGCGCCACCACCTGTTTTATCTTACAATTATGTTATAAATTAAGGAATTCAAAAATCGATTTTGTGGTTTGTGATACCTATCTTATGCTTATTTTAATTTATTTTGTACTAGCTTCTGCCCGCGGCTTCGCACGCGTATTTTCGGTATAATATCCTACTATCTAAGTTAGCCTTTGCTCTAAACGTACGCTAAATTTCATCTTGATCTGTTCGGTAGTTTTGGAGATCCTAGGTAACAAAAATTCAGATTTCACAAACTTTCGGGTTTATAATATTAGTAGGATAGTGTAGGTAGAGACGCGAAGTTGCTCATTTTGCTCACCATCGTGGCCAAAAAGAGCAACTTCGCATCTCTGCAACTATGTGGCGCTAGTTTGCGTCGGGTATGCGCCTTAGATATTTTGTACCGAATTGGG
Source organism: Eupithecia subfuscata (assembly GCA_963564075.1). Lineage (NCBI taxonomy): Eukaryota > Metazoa > Arthropoda > Insecta > Lepidoptera > Geometridae > Eupithecia > Eupithecia subfuscata. The sequence goes on along the minus strand of OY751097.1, from coordinate 7,470,396 downwards.
GACTCACTGATACTGAACTGTGACTTCACTGATATGTGTTTACTCGATCAAACATAAATCGACGACTGAGTAAGATAAGCCTAGCACGGGAATTGTTGTCTAGGGTAGAATAGAAAAAAATTACGTCATATCGTCATCGAATCCATAATCTTCTATAATATAAAAATGAATCGCAAAATGTGTTGGTAAGCGCATAACTCAACAACGCCTGGACCGATTTCGCTAATTCTTTCTTTGTTGTGTTTGTTATTGTCAGGAGAAGGTTCTTATGAAAGAAAAAATTAAGAAAGTTGGAAACATAAATTTCCACGGGGGCGAAGCCGCGGGGCGCAGCTAGTCTATACATATAAAAATTAAACCCGTTTTCCTTGGTCACGGCATCACGCGTGAATGGCTGGACCGATTTCGCTAATTCTCTTTTTGTTGTGTTTGTTATTGTCAGAAGGTTCTTATGAAAGAAAAAATTAATAAAGTTGGAAACATTAATTTCCACGGGGGCGAAGCCGCGGGGCGCAGCTAGTAATGTATGAAACTCATTCGTTTAATGTCAATAATTTACGCAATGTATGACAATGCGATGTGATTCTTCTCTATTCTACCCTAGACAACTATTCCTTGGCTAGGCTTAGCTTGCTCCATAGATGTAATACTATATACCAGTAACACAGATATTATAATACTATACTAGTACCAGTAATATAGTATTACATCTATGGAGCAAGCTTTAATAATACGGGCCTAAATATTTCCGCATCTTATTAAACGGATTTATTAAATGTTTATTTTATCCAAATAATCCTTTTATTACCTTTTATCTGAGCGTCTGGTCGAAGCGACGCGTGACCCGAGAGCTGGTGAATATCTGGCGCAGCGCATCAGCATTGGCATACAGCGTGGCAATGCAGCCAGCGTCTTGGGGACGCTTCCGACTTGTATTGATATGGATCAATTGTAAATACTAGTATAATTTTCTTTGTGAATAAAGGGTTTTTGCACTTTTTATTACCTATGGTTAATTTTTAACCGACTTTGAAAAAAGGAGGAGGTTCTATGTTCGGTTGTACCTGTATGTATGTTTTTTTTAATGTACGATGTATGTTACCGATTTCTCCGACAATTGTCGACTTAAATGATAATTTTGGTTGTATAGAAAATTATCCCGGGGTGGTTCTATAAAGTTTTATCCCCGAGGGATTACTATTGTTCTCGCAAAATTTCACTATAAAAACTATCGTAGTTTGAAGAATTCATTACGGAGGAAGCGGATTAGCTACGAACCAAGATGTCCCTCGTTAAGGGATGAAACGTTGGTGTTCTTCAAACACAAATAAGGTTCGTAGTTAACCCGCTTACATCCGTAATGGTCTCGCAAAATTTGAAAAACAGTGTAAATACGAAGGATTTTTTTTCAAAACAGATGTAACCTCCTAGTCCGGTCAAGATAGACTTAGAGGTTTACATAAATTCGCATAAAGCTGAAAATTGGTAGGTATGAACGTCAGGGACACCATAATAAACAAAATGTGAAACTTCCCATCAATTGTCTGCAAAAAAAATATTTAAGGTCAAAGTTCGCAACATATTTTGCAGTCATAACGGCTGGTTTTAAAGGCTTGAAATTTGGATGGTGTGTTCTTCTGAGGGTTTAGTTTTACCAAATAAAACGTCACGTGCGAGTTGGACTCGCACAGCGAGTGTTCCATATATAATTATAAGACTTCTCGCCAAATTTTATGATTCTAGGTGGAACGGGAAATACCCTATCGGTTTTGTGTGCATGTGATTCCCTTGGAAATTTCAAAATATTCGGGCATAAACGGCTCTAACTTCTGATTGCGTTGACTTAGAAGTTTGATCTATATCACGGCTCCAATTATACTATATCCAATTATCAACGAGCTCCGACATAACTTCTTTAACAGTGTAACAAGTAAAAACTCATTGAAGACAAGTTTAAAGAAGTATTACATATCGCTTTGTTCATAAGAGTTAATAACAATGATATGAAACTACCTCCTGGCAAAATTTCATTAAGTTCCGTTTAGGCGTGAGAGGGTAACAAACAGGCTGAGATGTATTTATAAATTACTAGACGATCACCTCGCGGTTTCACCCGCGTAGTTCCCGTTCCCGCGGGAATTCCGGGATAAAATATAGCCTATGTCACTCCCTGAAAAGTACCTAAGCTTTCTAACGGTTAAATAATTTTTCAAACCGGTCCAGTAGTTTCGGAGCCTATTCAATACAAACAAACAATCAAATCTTTCCTCTTTATAATATTAGTGTCGATTATAACTCAGTCAGCACTTTATTTGGCATTTGTAATATAGATATGGAAATTTCTCTTACGTAGGTATATAAGTATCAATCTAGCTACGATATGTGATTATGATTAGTGATTACTACTGATTAGTTTAAGTAGTTAGGTACATTTGCCGACAAACTGATGTAGGTACAGTTTGGCAGAAACTTTATACGAACTGTACCTTTAATTTGAAAACAAATAAAATACAAATACCACGCTAAACAGGCGGATGGAAATCGCAAGAGAAAGAACTTCGCATCTCTGCCTACTTAAACAAAAATATAAAAATGAATCGCAAAATGTGTTGGTAAGCGCATAACTCAACAACGCCTGGACCGATTTCGCTAATTCTTTCTTTGTTGTGTTTGTTATTGTCAGGAGAAGGTTCTTATGAAAGAAAAAATTAAGAAAGTTGGAAACATAAATTTCCACGGGGGCGAAGCCGCGGGGCGCAGCTAGTACAAAATAAAACTTTTACAGGGGCATTAATAAAAATCATCATTAATAAAGATCATAATTAATTTTGATTCATAGAGATGCGACTCTTAGTTCAAAAGTAATAGGTAACATTTTGTTTACATTGGGTAGACAGTGGTTATAAAAAATATTAAAAAGGCCATAAAAAAATTAATAATTTTTTTAGAATTTTTTACCTTTTCTCTATCGATAAAATTGAGTATATTTTCACCCATTTTAGTATGTGCACTCTATAAAGACTCACTGTATAACTATTACTTCTAGAGTAAAAACTCGCTGCTGTCTTCTACACTAATATTATAAAGAGGAAATATTTGATTGTTTGTTTGTTTGTATTGAATAGGCTCCGAAACAACTGGACCGATTTGAAAAATTCTTTTACCATTAGAAGCCCACATTATTCCTGATGAACATAGGCTACTTTTGACCGCGGGAAAATGCTTCATTCCTACGGGAAAACGGGTAATAGGACAACGGGTAGTAAGAATGCAGCTAGTAATAAGATAAAATAGGTGGTAGCGCTGGTTTGGGTAGGGGTTTCGTCCACGGCCTGAGGAGGGACTGATTCTTAGCCGTGTCCGCCACAGCGACTATAGGTACACTTATTAATGTTGTCATAATAAGTAGTTGCATTTTCTTTTATACCTAATAATTTATTTAAACATTACTTTTCCGCTAGTTTTATTTATTGTAGAACGCAGAAACGAATAAAAAGTAGGTACTTACCAAAAAATTTTAATCTCGCGCCATCACGAAACCAACGACCATTTTTATGTGTGTGATCGAGCTTGTCAAAAAAAATTATAAAGTAAGTACTTACAAGCAATATCAGGTACTACCTGATATTGCTTGTACTACTTTATTATTTTGGTCTAGCTGAAAAGTACCTCGAGATGCCTCGATAAAAGGGTCCCTCTGTGGCGGCGGTGGCCTTTACTTACTCGACCTGGCATAATGGCAGGGCCACTGCACTACCGCACTGTGGTCCTCGAAAGACTAAAACAATGTATGCTTGTGGTTTTGTCCCTTATGGTAAGCTTTCTAATCTAATAAGCTTTTTACGTTTAATTTATCAAATATAGACAGCGGGTTAGAAGGTCTAAGATTAATTTTTGCATTGAAAGAAACTCACTTCTAAATTTCAAGTACCTAGGTAAAACATTTTGTTAAAATGTTGTTTCTTTAGAAATGCGCCATAAGTACCCACCAATTTTACTAAAACATGGGTTGCTAGATAGGTATAATGGTTTATGATTTGCGGCGAACGACTTCCGCTAGTTTTATTCCTTGAAGAAGACTTTTCCTGTACTGCGTTAAGTCCTAATGAGTTTCGAAAAACCCGCTTCTTGCCCGTGGAAACTTTGCCTAAATAAACCTCGTTGCAGATAAGCTATTGAACAAAAAAGGTCAAGTTTTTACTCCTGTTATGGCGCCTCCCTATGGGCTTTGTTCTCTTTGGTTGTTACCTTATTATCTGGCATAAAATAATGACAGAACCTGAGTAAAAGAAAGGAACGAAAACATCCGCTACCATTCCTATCATACGAGTGTCTATTTTGAACGCAACTTCTGGTTTTTATTCGTTTTATAAGCAAAAAGTAATTTGTATTATAGCAAAAATTCAAATTTATTAATCTTTTTGTGTTTATTTTATAATTTAAATTAATATTTCGCAGAAAAACATAAAAGAAATAGTTTTGACAATATTGATTGCATTTCCCGGGCCAGGCGCTCACGGCGCATGTGCGAGGAAAATCTGCTCTGAAAATTCGTGTCTGCGGTGCGGTTGGTACGGTAAGTTTTTTCTGATTTTATTGCAATAATTACAGAAGTTTTACTCCAAATAAACGCATAAAATCTTGGTAGTCTATATGTTTGTGAAAATGTCAAAGTGTAAAGCGTAAAACTACGTAAAAGTGAGTTTCAGCATCCATCTCTAAAGAACGCCTAGAATGTACCAAGTACCGGCTTCAATAATTGTGAAATTACGCAATTTGTCTTTATCGGCAAAAATAAACGAATCTTTTAAAATCTGCAGTAACCTCGGCCCTTGCTTGATCTAAAATCTTTTCGTTTACCTTTATTCAAACCTTGCTAGAACTCTCAAAAAGGTACATTGTGCGTAATAAATAACGCTGCATGCTTTATAATCTAAATCAATCAGTTAATGATGTTGTAGCGTTACGTTAAAAGAAAATTAAATTTATCTCCTAAAAATAAAGTTAAGTCCATGTCAATTCTAACGTCATTTGATTTTGAAAGTCACCATGACGATACTGATGAGGCAAATGCGATGGCGGCGTGCTAATCTTTTGACACTGCACATGACACAAATGCAATACATTTGGAGGATCCTGATGATATACTCGTACATGCACAAGATGGATGCTGAAAGAAGCCCATGTGTGTCCTCTGTAGACGGCACGTTGTGCGACATGCGATTATTCTAATTCTGAAACATAGGTAGCCGTACTAACACATCTATCACTCGTATAGATCACATCTGCTTTATTTAGATCGAATGCACTTTCATTCCTTTTGTATTGAACACACACTGCATTGTCTTTCCTCCTTGTTATGTTGCCTACATTATCGAGAAAATAACAACTGTAGGTGTTTTAGATAAGCCCTAGTATTGGTAATTAAATTGTGAAGGTAACATTTATTTAGAATCTGCATTGAAACTTAGGTTCGGTTCGTGTCTTAGTGAATGTTTCGAATGCCGGGTCAAACGCGGTTATCTCTTCGTTGAGTGCGTCGATCAATAGGTATATGTGATCACTTACCTACCTGTGCACTTTTGACCTTTGTGATGGCATTTTAAGATGCAATTCTAATAATTCTGGCATTTAGCTTTGCCTAAATGCTATTTCGAGTGTTTAAAGTTTAGGGTGGAGTCGCTTTTGGTAGGTATATTTTCTCCTGAGTACCTATAAGTAAGGATAATGATTTATCGAAGCATGTTTTAAATGTTGGAGGCAAGTGAAGTATATGTTGTCTATATTTGGAATGGCAGGCCCACCTGTATCGATGTCCCGGACCTCTGCGCACGCTCGAGAAAGCCTTGCTCTTGTTACGGCAATTTTCTAGCTCAATATTGTTTTATCTCTATATGTGTAGTAAATGTGTGGGTTGATTGCTACACAACAAGTGGGGGAGTATGTTATTTATTCATTTGGTTGCACGTGGACACATTTTATTGCAATAGGATTTCGATTGTGCCTAATGTAGAGACGAACTGATTGATTAGACTTGTCCATATAAACATTTTAAAACTTTTAAAACCAACTAAAGTCATTCACAACGGGTTATTTACCGTGATTTGAGTTTAAGCTTTCCAATATTTCGGCAGTTTTATGCGCCATGATCACGGAACAACTGAAGCCACTACGATCATAAATAAATCATCTTTTATAACCCGTTGTGAATGACTTTAGAGATAAACATTTTGATATTCCCTATTCGACCTGTGACTGGACCTATGTAGGTAAGGTATGGTCCAGCAAAATGCAGATGCTTTAATGTTTTTTCTTCTTTTAGATTAGATAAGTAAAACATCGCATTCCTTCGCATTTGACGTCACGAGATGGGTAAAGAGAAGACTCACATCAACATTGTGGTGATCGGGCACGTGGACTCGGGCAAGTCCACCACCACCGGCCACTTGATCTACAAATGTGGCGGGATCGATAAAAGAACCATCGAGAAGTTCGAGAAAGAAGCCCAGGAGATGGGCAAAGGATCCTTCAAATATGCTTGGGTCCGTTCTTCTCTCACTTACCTACTTTACTTATTATCTCCTCAACCTCAACCTCAACAGCCTGTGTTGGTCCACTGCTGGACGCAGGCTTCCCCCTGATAAGCGCCTTGTTGGGGGTAATCCCCCATGAGATAAAAGCCAACCAGGCGGGCATTAGCCCATAATCCCCACGCTGGGCATGCGGGTTGGGGATCGCAGTTCGTTGGTAAAATTATTCTGCAGGGGGCGCTGCTGCCCGCCCCCGGTAGATATCCCTTAGTCGCCTCTTACGACATTTCATTTCATTTCATTTATTCGCAAACAAATACATTTGTGTCGGAATATTAACAGTTTAAAAGTATATAAAATAATCACAGAAACAAAACACAAAGTAAATTAAATCATAACATAGATTAAAATACACACAAAATAATCACAAAATCAAAATACAAAATAAATTAAATCATAACATAGATTAAAATACACACATGGTAAAAATAAATAGTAATTCAAAATACGTAACATTAATTTGGATTATCAATAAAAATAGCATAGATATCTTTTATTGTTTAGGCTAGATGTGTTTGATTTTTATCGTTATAGAAATCGTCAATAGAGAAGTAACACTTTTCCAGTAAGAAATGCTTCAAATGCTTTCCAAACTTAACTGGACAGTATATCGTTTTAAAGATAACTGGAAGTCTATTGTAGAGTTTGACAGCCTGATATCGAACACAGTGCTTTACTACCGCACACCCGCGGGAAGAGTTGGGGTGGTGCAAATTCTAAGCCGGCACCACACAGCTTATTATCTACTTGCCTTTTACTAGCAACCTTGTATTCGGTATTATTTTTGTGGTGTTATGTTATGAAACATACCTACGATTCCAAATGAGACCATTTTAATCATTGACATTTTAGACTGTCTCGTAACAAAAGACGAAATTACGTGCATTCTACGAGCTCGACATTTTGCTTGTAAAGGTTATGCCGCCTACCTTAGGTAGGTACAGTGATATTAAATTTATTGTTTTTATACATATAAAACAACAGGCTAACTTCATTTTACCGAAAGATTAAAAAACGAAATTGGCATGTTCAAAATTAACCAGTCACTAAGTTCCAAATATTTCTGTATGAATAGGAATTGACTTCAAACTCAACAGCGGGGTAACCGATCGATGAACGTCTTTGTACCTGATACACCTTATTCTTTATCAAACAAGGCACAGTCCACGTTTTGAAAGTACTTACTAGTTGTAATGTTAATGTTTGTTTTATAGGTTCTCGACAAATTAAAAGCAGAACGTGAGCGCGGTATCACGATAGACATAGCGCTATGGAAGTTTGAAACTGCTAAGTACTATGTCACCATTATCGACGCACCTGGCCACAGGGACTTCATCAAGAACATGATCACCGGGACCTCTCAGGTAAGATAGTCAACGATGTCAATAGGGCTTTGCAGTGAATAAAATAATTGCCTATAGAACTGGCTTCAGGGTAAGTTTTAACAATCCATGACAACTTTTGTTAACCCATGACAAAAGTAAAAGTAAAATTTTTACAACCCATGACAACAATATATGACTATTAGACAAAGGTCTGACGATAAGCGAATGGAAATCCAGTTAGAGTACTTACTTACTTCTGTTGCTCAGCGACCCAAAGTAGATCTTGGACTACGATACAAGACTTCTCCAGGCATCTCGGTTCTGAGCTGTCTCTCGCCAGCGTCGAGTTCACGGAGATCGGCTTCAACTTCGTCGATCCAGCGATACCTAGGACGGCCAATTAGTCGTGCCCGTCAAGTAAGCAGACCCGCCATGGAATTTGGTGGTTTTAACTATGCCAATACAAGTGGCATAAATAGTGCATCCCGGTGCCCTAAGCAAAATAAATAGTGATTCAGTAAGGTTTTTGTTATTATAGTGCGTAAGCCTCGCACTCTGGCTAATTTCTAAGAAATATAATAGGTATCTAATATCGCAAAAAATTTTGACTTCCAGGGAAGGATGCGGGTTCAAGTCCCGTCGACGTCATGCAAAAATATTTGTGATATTACCTTGGTATTTGATTTCTTAGAAATTAGTGATTCAGTACTTTAGGAGAGTGTTTTACTGTGGCTGCTATCTTGACATCAAGCTGGCAGCACCGCTGGTTTCGATGAAACCATAGCGAGTTATAAATCATGAGCAATGCCAATCATCTGTGCATTACGGTATCTAGTTCTCCTGCAAAACTCAGAAATTGACCTCCTGTGGCTTAAGAGATATTTGGCTCTAAACATCTACGTACATTTTAGAGTATAGATGAGTACATAAGTGTTTTCCATTACGATTTCCACACATCTACGCCCCGGTTTTCCCTCATACGCCTTCTTGACAGCCCGATCCACTTCCATTCAACGTTTCATTCGTCATAGACGAGTTTAAGAGCGCTCGTCTCCGCTGGCAAGAGAAACGTCTTGCATATTTTAATTACGAGACCAAAACAGTCTGCAGAAATTGGTAAAGTTAACGGAATAACGAAGGACACGTGTTAAAAAAATATTTGCGAGAAAACATAATCTAATGCGAAACCGAGGACGCGACCTCTGGTCTTTAGATAAAAATAAACGATAGACACTTTAGGTCCGTACTCATACTTCGTGACCTTTCAATTTTATTGTTATGTGACCTTGCTCTTTCAAGTTGGATAGTGGATTATTTGCTTATAATGCTATGAATTAATGTATGCAAATTCGTTAGCGTGGTAAATGTGCAAATTTTGATGTCATCTTGATGGGTAGCTTAATTGTATGCTTAGTGGTTAAATAGTCCCCACGATGCAGAACACAGGTTTTTTCTACAGGAGACTAATAATTCATATTCTGCAATAATTTTGTACAAGCACTGTACAAAAACCTGTGTTCTGCATCGTGGGGACTATTTAACCACTAAGCATACAATTAAGCTACCCATCAAGATGACATCAAAATTTGGACATTTACCACGCTAACGAATTTGCAATCTATTCCGGTTCATAGTTTTTAGAAGTAGCGCAAGCCAAGGAGTAATCGACACTTGATGCGTCTTATTTGTTTCTTACAAACCTACCTTACACTTTCACTGACAGGCGTCTTTCTGCGCAACCGCAGCTCCAACATCGACACTCCAACATGTACGTCGTCGGTCCTCATGATGATGACCCAACTAGCACAATAGCGTTAAAACAACCTGTATATCATTATATATATCGGTTCCATTCGAGTATCATAGTGTTAATAATACCTGTACAGTGGAGTTATAGAGTGCTCTAACTCCCATATAACCACGAAAGAGGCCCACGATTTTACAGGTAAAGGTTATAGAAAGCCTGTAGTGCTGTTATATAAAGGTGTAACAGAACCTGCACAAAAGTGTTGATTCATACTCAGCTACTACTTCAACCTATATTACTGTGCTTGTAGATGGGTTGGTCAACACTAAAGGTTATATAAAAACGTCGGCTAAGAGTTATAACCACTTAAAACTTTATTAGACCTATTAAAAATAGTTGTTTGACACTTTGACGCTAGTTACAATATGTTTATGGTATCATTTAGCGTACAACTAAATGTCATCACCGAATGGCCATTATCTAACAGAGAAATAATAAAGTATACCTGTTCAAGTTACTTTGTGAAGTGAAAACAATCTGGCGTTGTGATTTTACGGTAAGTGTATACCATGTTTTCCATCTCAATTTTAACGCGCTCTTGATTTAATAAAGATTTCAAATAAAACTTATGAAACATAAAATAGGCACCTCAAATTTGTATCATTTTTTATTTTTGCTTTATGGCTAGTGGCATCTTCAATTAAGTGGCATCAATGAAATTACAAAAGTAACTTATATAATGAAGTATTTTGTTGTCAAATATTGAATAACCCAGTCAATTTATAGGTTATAGTTCACCAAAACAATGGCGAACTTACATTAAAGCTTTAGTCGTTGCATAAGTAAATTATTACCCCTTTTGAGTTACAACATCTGTAGCCAAGAATGTTGTGACACCATTACTTTTACAACGCCTTTATAGTGTATCTACTTATCACAATAAGCGTAAATAGAATTAACATTACAGCTTAAACCTACATAAATGAGTTGTTCAAAACTTTTGGTGTCTGTGTATCTTACACTCTTGACAAACTCTATTTTACAACACATGTCTGCACCTTATAACCAATATAATACCTACAGTTATAAAAGACACTTCACTGCAACAACTAAACAACAATAAGTGTTGACGCGAGTCAGCGAGCACTGTTGTATAGGTATAAGTGCTACAAACAGGTTAAAGCTACAACATCTTAACTATACTTGCTGTAATTAACGCTCTTCTAACTCTTAAAGTGTTCTTACGTCGTTCATTAAAGTTCTAGAACCACCATTGAAGCTAAATTTATTTTTTAACTCCTTTATAACGCTTTTAGTCAGAACTGAGATAATTATTACTCAATTAAACAGGTAAAAGTTATAATAAAAACTGTATCTGACACCAAAATGTTAGTTGGGGATGCTGTCCAAGCAGATTTCTGCTGCGGGGACTGTGTGACCTAGGTCAGGTCTGCTGGGGTATTTTAATTCGTCGGAAAGGCCGTCGGATTCGAAATCGGAAACGTTTTACTTCGTAAAAAGTTTCCGATATCGAATCCGACGGCCCTGCTGGTCACTAAGACATACAGAGGGAGTCTGTCATTACATTAGGGTGCTGGTTTTCTACCCTTTTGTGCGCTCTTTTGTGACCCAAGTTAGTTGCTGAACGCACGCACTTTGGGTAGGAACGTCAAAACTCCGCCTAGCCGTAGTGAATCAAATCAAATCATTTATTTGCAGACAACGGGTTACAAGTTGGTATGCTTATTTTAAAATGTCCCTTGCGATGGCTTACCAGCTAAATAGCTTTGGTGTGCAAAATTATATATTATGAGCAACAAATCGGCATGCAGATCGGAAAATTAATAAATGACTTTGGTGTTCATAGTGCTAACTTATCCCTGACATTCATTAAATGTGTAAGTAGTTTACAAAAACCTCAATGGACACATTTCTCGGATACAGGCGGACTGTGCCGTGCTGATTGTAGCCGCGGGCACGGGTGAGTTCGAAGCCGGCATCAGCAAGAACGGGCAAACCCGCGAGCATGCGCTGCTCGCCTTCACCCTCGGCGTCAAACAGCTGGTCGTGGGTGTCAACAAAATGGACTCCACAGAGCCGCCCTACCACGAAGCTCGCTACGAGGAGATCAAGAAGGAAGTCTCCTCCTATATCAAGAAGATTGGTAAGTTTTATTTACGTGCCTCTTGTGCCTTTTCGCGTTTTTCTGGGTCCGTGTTTCCCGTTTCTACAACTTCAGGTGTAGAAACTTGAACAACCAACAAATTTTCATCTGGCTTCTTAGAATATTTGACGGCCACGGTGGTGGCGCCGTGGCTGAAGGTCCACCTGCGACGTAGGAGGTAGCTGGTTCGATTCCTGCTCCGGGTCAAATGTTTGCTTCCCAAGACAAGCTCTGCTAGTCTGCTGCTGAAAATGTTCAGTTGTCCCTTTTCCTTCCGAGGTACCGATCCACTTTGACGCTAGACTGCAAATGAATGAAAATGAATGCATTTTATGGCGGTCTTCGCCACGCGACATTTGTCATTTCATTAGGTATGTTAAAGTAGGGGTAACATGTCCGGACTGGGTCACTAGACTTTACATTCCACGTTGGTTGCTCCAATGATGTAATTTTGGAGCTGATTTCAATGGCAAAGACACCATATATCGCAAGACACGTGTTCATACTTTAATTATGTACTTATCAGTAGTAGTACTGTGATTAGAAATCATTTTGTCACGATTTTACTTGGTGTTTTGCCATAACTAACGAATGTGAGTGACCTTCATAATTCATAAAGTTAATACGGGCTTACAATAATCTGTAGTTCAGTGGCCTGTGTAGGCACCAACTGCATTTGAATTTAGGTCGTTACTGCATTATAAAATGGGCAATGGGTGTAGATGAGGTAACATTACCTAAAAATACCGAAGGATTGTTGTATATGTATAGGGTACCGCGGAAAGGGGGTGATAATAAAGGTGATAAAGTCGAAAGGGGGAGATTCTGGACACCGAAAGTGTCAACGTTTGTTCCATATATTTACTCTATCTATTTGTTCCTTACTGATTTTAGAATTTCGTGTTTTTTTTTACCTCTTGTGAAAAAAAATTAGACCTTTTTTCTTCAAATTCGTGTTTTTTGGGTTCCGTACCTCAAAAGAAAAAAGGAACCCTTATAGGATCACTTTGTTGTCCGTCTGACCCGTCTGTCTGTCCGTCTGTCAACCCTCTTTTATCAGGAACGCGTGGACGTATCGAGTTGAAATTAACGTCAAATACTCAAGTCCGTAACCTCTTGAAGCCGTGATATAAATTAAACTTCTAAGTCAACGCACTCAAGAGTTACAGCCGTTTATGTCCGAAAATTTTGAAATTTCCAAGGGAATCACATGCACCCATAACCTATAGGGTATTTCTCGTAGACCTAGAATCATGAAATTTGGTGAGCAGCAAGGTCTTATAGCAAAAGTAAAGGAAAAAATCCGAAAATAGTAAATTTGTAGTTTATTCACAAAAAAAAAATACTTTTGATTCTCGCCATGGACCAATACCTATAGGGTACTTTCCGTTGACGTAGAATCATAAAATTTAGCAAGATGCAAGGTCATAATTATATCACAAATAACGATAAAAATTTGAAAACCGTAAATTTGTAGTTTATTAACTAAAAAAAATAAGTTTTGATTCTCTCCCTCGACCAAAATATACAGGGTACCTACCAACTTCATGTTGACCTAGAATCATAATACATATTTGGCAAGATACAAGGTCTTACAACTAAACGGAACCCTTAGTGCGCGAGTCTGACTCGCATTTGACGTTTTTTTATACATTATTGTGTACATTATTATTATTGTTTTGTAATTTTAAAGGATATTTCATTTTTTGTAAAAAAAAAAATTAAATTTGGCGTACATTTAGAACATAGTCTGACTTGGATAATAGGCTACTTATTATATCGAAAACTAGTTTATGCCCGCGGCTTCGCACGCGTTGTTTCTATAAACGTGATTTCTATCCCATGGGAACTGATTTATGGGATAAAAAGTAGCCTATGTTTGATTCCAGGGTTAGACTTACATGTATGCAAAATTTCAGCCTGATCCGTTCAGTAGTTTTGGCGTGAAGAGGCAACAAACATCCATCCATCTATCCATCCATCCATCTATCCATCCATCCAAACTTTCGCATTTATAATATTAGTGTGATAAAAAATATCCAGAACACCCGAAACAAATATTTTCAGATCGTAAAAACATTTGTCCCAAGGCGGGAATCGAACCCGCAACCTCCTGCGTCACAGGATTGTCCTATGTGAAAGCCAAAACTCCTAAATTGGTACCAGTACATTAAAGTTACCCGTTTTTTTTGACCGCGTATTTAATTTAGGCATTCTATACTGCTCAAGACGCAAAGTCAACTGGTTTAAAGCCACATTTATTGCGTAGGTAACCTATTAGATTGACGGGCAAGTTGCGAAAGGTAGTCGACTAAACTGATGACTGAACGTGTCTAACATTTTGCAAGAGTTACACCTACACCATTTTTGTGTCTTTGTAAACAAGAATTACATAGATTTACTTACTCCGGAATATTCAAACGAAACTCAGATTTAAGCACATCTCAAGTTGCGATTTTTTGACAGTTTTGAACACAGATTTCAGGATATTCTGAAATCTGTGGTTTTGAATAAGTATACCTAGGTACCACTACTAGTAGGTACTAAGTTTCAAATGGCTAAGAAGGTGAAAACTAAAAACCGACCTCATCATCATCATCAATATTATGATAAAACAATATTTAGTAACAATTCCGCGCAAAAACACTACTACATATTGTTACTAAATACTAAATATTGTTTTATCATAATATTGTACAATGGATTTCCGCAAAGTAACGCCTGAATCTATTATTTATCATCATCATCATCAGCCTATAATAGTCCACTGCTGGACATAGGATAGGCCTCCCCTAATGAGCGCCATGCTAAAACCGACCTCGTATCCTTTAATTTTCCACTATTTTGAAGTTGTTCGGGTTAAGTTAATACTAAAATCCCCAGAGAAGTTTTTAATGGGACCACCACCTCGGAATTATTCTCTATAAAATAGCGAAAGAATTTGGAAAATCGTTTCATATTTGCCGGAAAAATCGACGAACAAAAGTCCTACTAATATTATAAAGCCGAAAGTTTGTTAAATCTGAATTTTTGTTACATAAGATCTCCAAAACTCGTGAACAGATCAAGATGAAATTTAGCGTACGTTTAGAGCACAGAAATCTGAATGTTTAGAGTAAAGCCCAACTTAGATAATAGGCTACTTATGATAATAAAAATACGCGTGCGAAGCCGCAGGCAGAAGCTAGTACTTCATAAAAAAACATACATATAGCCGAACACAGAACCTTCTCCTTTTTTCGAAGTCGGTGCCAAAAATGCCATTCGATCGATTCAAAAGCAGCTCGACGACCTTGAGTTACCGAATTGCTAAATAGTATACGTAATGAGGTTGGTTTAGCATCGGTAGGTAAAACTTGAATGTCTCGTTCAGGCTACAATCCCGCGACGGTGGCGTTCGTACCGATCTCGGGCTGGCACGGCGACAACATGCTGGAGCCTTCCGACAAGATGCCCTGGTTCAAGGGGTGGACCATCGAGCGCAAGGAAGGCAAGACTGAGGGGAAGTGCCTCATCGAGGTAAGGACTTAGCGCGAGCATCCAACACCCATAATATGCACTTTAGGTGCTTATGGTGACCCTCGAACAAAAATCGTTTTTTTACAAATTTCTAGGTTCTACTAGTAGTAATTTAGGTAGCAGACATGAAATGGTGGAGAAATGGCTTCCAATGTGCGGAAAACTTCATAACTTATCTAAATGACTTGTAATATCTAGAAAATAGTAAAAACCCGTATTTTTCGAGCGTCACTAACAAATTCAAATTCATTTATTATTTGAAAATATGTACATAGATAGGTAGCTTAAGTTCTAATTACAGCTAGAGTTAGTACATACACCCACCCAGGGTTTAGCAATTTATTATTTTTCACACACTAACCACCATACTCGTCATCTGTAAATACATTTACAGTGACGGCCACTGGCCAGGTATTCCTGCTTTAGGAGGCGTAAGGGAAAACGCGCGTCTGCCAAGCCGCCGCGCTCTTGTTTTTTGTAGTTATTTAAACATGGTGACTAAGAAAATCATTTTATCAAGTCAAAATCTGTGAATTTGTTTAGAAATACTAAGTGTCTTTAGTTGAGTACAAAAAAAAAGTGACATCTGTAGTTCGCTAGTCTTTCGGATTTTTTTCTATCGAGTGTAGTTCATTAGATCTTGCAATTGAATGCGACTTTGACCAGATTAGATTATAAATATAACTTTTTCAGAATTTTAAACCCTATTTTCTAAGTCGCAGATGATTTTAAAAATCACAAAAGTGCGGCCTCTGCTGGCCTACCAAGCCATAACGTGAGCTTCAATTGAGCATCTCGCGCTGTCTATTTTATGCCATCGTGACTGTAAAATTCATCCAAAAATTACGAATTTAAGCTCGTATTTGGATGCACATTTTCGTGCTGTGTGGCAGTGGTGCAGTCCAGATCAGCAACAACCTGTTAACATCAAGCATCAGCAATTCAACACACGTGACTGGAAACTTACCTGGTCACTGTAAGTCGAATAACAGAATGATAAGGGGCAGCGGCAGATCATTCCTTCCTGTGATGATGCGATAACGGTATCGGTGGAAGTTGAATGCAAAATCAAAGTCGCTGATTTCTGACAGCAGATTATAAAATAACATGATAAATGTACGAAAATAACAATGGCGATAGGAATATTTTCAGATACGACCTATCCGAGCCGAAGGTAGTCTTGTAATTTTTTTAATATTTATTCTGAACTAGGTACAAGACCAAAGTTACACTAGGGTACCTAGTGTCCTGGGTAAAAAAAATATTATTCTATTTAGTCCGTCAGTTAGATTATCAGAAGATATTGGACACATATTTTTTATTTTGTCAATCAAACAAAAAATGACAAAAATAAAGCGCATATGTATGACTAAGCAAGCTCTCCTAATACGGGCCTTTGTACATTACCACCTTTGTGTAGCGGCGGCGGAACATTCTATCAATCTTTATTCTTGGAAGCAATTTGTAGGTCTATCGAAAGAACTGATTGTAGCTGTTACAAGTTAAAAGTTCAATTTTATTCGGGGTTAATACTGAGCCAGTATCGAGAGGTGATAGTGACGCCTCCTTTTTCTTTGGAATTTGCGTAGTTCCCTTTCCACGCGATAGAGGCGCTGTACCAAATCCCATACAAACAGTCACGTCATGATCACGTCTAGAAACTATCGTCAACCAGAAAACGAAACTACCAACCACGCTACCAACAGACTCGAGACCCTGATGACCTTTCCGAGTCAACTAGACACATAGCTTTACTACAAAAAAGTTAGTTAGTTATCTGTTCAGCGCGTGTTTAACAAAAACATTACCACAAAACTGCGTTTTACGACGGTTTACTGTTAGACACGGCTTAGACATAGCGTAAACGAGAGTTAAACTGTTTAAACACTGTTTAGCTAAACGCTTGTTAGACCAGTTGTACGTTGGTTTTTGTAGTACCACTGATAATATTTGTCCAGGCTCTAGACGCGATACAGCCCCCGTCCCGTCCCACGGAGAAGCCTCTGCGCCTGCCTCTGCAAGA
Organism: Eupithecia subfuscata; assembly: GCA_963564075.1. Taxonomy (NCBI): domain Eukaryota; kingdom Metazoa; phylum Arthropoda; class Insecta; order Lepidoptera; family Geometridae; genus Eupithecia; species Eupithecia subfuscata. Next base: position 7,453,028 of record OY751097.1, on the reverse strand, counting down.
CGTGTACAAGATAGGAGGCATCGGAACTGTGCCCGTTGGCCGCGTGGAGACCGGAGTGCTGAAGCCAGGTAACATTTAGAATCATTTATTTGTTTACATGCTGTTACATAATCTTAGGTACCTAATAAAAATAAAGTGCCAAACGTTTGTATCCCGTTGGAGCGCTACAAAATTACTTAAACTAAGTAAACGACTGTTTGACGACCTCTGTGGCGCAGCGGGCGAAGGTCTGCCTGCGACGCACGAGGTTGCGGGTTCGATTCCCGCCTCGGGACAAATGTTTGTACGATTGGCAGACCAGGGCGTTCTGGATGTTTTCTATCTATACTAATATTATGAAGAGGAAGGATTTTATTGTTTGTTTGTTTGTATTGAATAGGCTCCGAAACTACTGGACCGATTTGAAAAATTCTTTCACCGTTAGGAAGCTTACTTTTCAGGGAGTGACATAGGCTATATTTTAATCCTGAAATTCCCACGGGAACGGGAAATACGCGGGTGAAACCGCGAGGCGATCGTCTAGTGTATAAATATAAATCTATGTAGTGTGTTGTATTAAGTATATCGGTTATCCTAGTACCCATAACACAAGCTCTGCTTAGCTTGGGGCTAGATAATGCTGTGTGAATTGTCCAGCATTTTTTTTTTTATTATTATTAAATCTAATTTTATGAATTAGCTTCACAAATTTAAATATTATAAATACCATGAGGATGCCCTTAATCGTTGTTTATTGTAGAACTAGCTTCTACCCGCGGGAGGTTTCTTCTCCAATAGACTTATGAATATTGATGAAGAGAGATCTATCATGAACCCCGTTAGGGCGCTACAAAACAATAGATTCATCTCACCAAAGCATTGTTGTTTGTGAGGTGGACTCTTGGACTTGAAATATAAAACTAGTAGTTCTACGAACAGTAGACCTCGTGAACACTAGTTCGCATTTCAATGGAACGCCGGTTTCAACATTGTTCTACTAACTAGGGATGGGATACAGCAATAGGTACACTGCTGGACAATGCGACGCGTGAACCGAGAGCTGGTGAGTATCTGGTGCAGGGCATCAGCGTTGCTAACTTTTTTCAACAATTAATTTACTTATTACTTAAGTGATATTTGGGTAGGTAGGTACCATGTTTTTTGTAATTCCTGTTTGTACTCTTGTTTGTATCTGTACACCTTCAAATTTCTGTGGGTTTCATACTTTTTGAAATATTTTGAAAATAGTCGAAATTTTAAGCATTCCCCCATCAAAAATCAAAAAATCAAAATCAAAAACTCTTTATTTCCATAAATACAATAAATGTACACTTAGAAAAGGTCAAATTATAAAATAATATAGAATAATATAGAAAGAAGAAGAAGAAGAAGAAGAAGAAGAAGAAGAAGAAGAAGAAGAAGAAGAAGAAGAAGAAGAAGAAGAAGAAGAAGAAGAAGAAGAAGAAGAAGAAGAAGAAGAAGAAGAAGAAGAAGAAGAAGAAGAAGAAGAAGAAGAAGAAGAAGAAGAAGAAGAAGAAGAAGAAGAAGAAGAAGAAGAAGAAGAAGAAGAAGAAGAAGAAGAAGAAGAAGAAGAAGAAGAAGAAGAAGAAGAAGAAGAAGAAGAAGAAGAAGAAGAAGAAGAAGAAGAAGAAGAAGAAGAAGAAGAAGAAGAAGAAGAAGAAGAAGAAGAAGAAGAAGAAGAAGAAGAAGAAGAAGAAGAAGAAGAAGAAGAAGAAGAAGAAGAAGAAGAAGAAGAAGAAGAAGAAGAAGAAGAAGAAGAAGAAGAAGAAGAAGAAGAAGAAGAAGAAGAAGAAGAAGAAGAAGAAGAAGAAGAAGAAGAAGAAGAAGAAGAAGAAGAAGAAGAAGAAGAAGAAGAAGAAGAAGAAGAAGAAGAAGAAGAAGAAGAAGAAGAAGAAGAAGAATTATAATTATAATAATCTATATATATATAATTCTTCAAAGAAGAAGAAGAAGAAAACGCATCTAGTACAAAGTGTTACAAACTGTTCTATGCTAATAGGTGGCGCTGTACTGATAATATTCTCTTGCATTATACTGCATCTTGCGGAGCTATTCTGGTCGTCACGCCAAAAATCCTGATCAGATCTTTACCAAATTTTTATGAGAAGAATTATAAACAACAACCTATCAATTACAAATATTATCATCGAAATCAAATGTCTTGAAGAAGAGATATTCTAAAGACCTCTTTTTGCCTTTTTTTAAAGGAAGTACACCTTTGATCAAAAAACCCCGACGACAAAAAAAATCTTTATAATCGTTGAATCTGTACACCAAGTTTCGTACCGATCGGTTGTAAAATACGACCTGTAGAGGAGTACGGACATACTGACAGAAAAGCTATTCTGGCCAGACTTGAAACGAAGACTTTCGTCAATAAAAACCAATATATCTTTACTTAGTATTCATTAAACCACTTCATTTTAAGCAACGATAAATCACAATCAGACGACATTATCACTATCAGACATGCGCTATCAGAACGGAAATGATGGGAACAAATCGTGGATTTTGAATATCTACTTACATTTACCTACATTAAGGCGCATACCCGACGCAAATCAGCGCCACCGCCTATTTTATCTTATTACTAGCGACCCGCCCCGGCTTCGCACGGGTGCAATAAAATACTACTATTACTATTATTATACATATTATGATTTCTCAATCAAAGAGCAGAGTTTTCATTCAAGGAAATTAGACCGAACCACAGATCACTATATATGTACCAAGCTACGATCAAGGAGTAATTTATATACCCTGGGGAGCGATTTCTTCCGTCCACGGTACCAAGACCGAACCATAGACATGTTTATACTTAATTGACATGTATAATTTGCAACGCCCCGTTACAATTTTTTTAGCAATTTATTCATTTTCATATTGAAACTACTCGATAATCCGAATTTTCCGCCTATAAGTTGTCGACTCGGATCGACTAATTTTTTACGCTCTTCAATTTGATGTGCATTTCGTTCGAGTCTACCGTAGACCGGTCCGAAGTTATTAATATAGATTATGTTAAGCAAAGGAATTTTCGAAAATCGAACTTGCAGTTTGTGAAACCTATCTTATTAAGGTTATTTTTAATGCCTCTGTAAAAGTTTTATTTTGTAAAGTGTAGGCAGAGATGCGAAGTTGCCCTTTTTGCTCACCATCGTGGCCAAAAAGATCAAACAACAACATAGCATTAACGTAATAATAAGATAAAATAGGTGGTAGCGCTGATTTGAATCGGGTATGCGCCTTAAAGTCTAAAACCATCAGCAAATCTATCTTATAAACGTTTACACTATTTATAAGGTAAGTATCTAAAATTCGATCGGAAAGAAAATGTAAAGGGCTAGTAAGATCCTCATTTCCTGAAACAATAAATGTGTCGTCGTTTTATACAACTTCTCCAGCTCCTCCGCCGCGGTGACTCGCCAAAAGGCTATATGCATCGATTTTTTTATTTTTTTATTCGACATGGTCGTCAAAAACTTGTATAAGTAATATCCAAAACGTGTCCACAGGCATGGTGGTCGTGTTCGCTCCGGCGGCCATCACCACCGAGGTGAAGTCTGTAGAGATGCACCACGAGGCGCTGCAGGAGGCCATGCCGGGAGACAACGTTGGCTTCAACGTGAAGGTTGGTTGCGGAGCATATCTTACGTAAATCTTCATCGTTATTTACTTTTCACACTCTATGCTCGTAAAACGCACTTTATACGCCAAGTAAGATTAGAAGAGCGCTGTTAGAGAAAAAGGTAAGGTTTTACTAAATACAAACAAATCTCAGTGAGAGTCTCCTTGGTCAATACTTCCATACATATTTTGAGGTTCCAAATTCAAACTTATTACTCCCTTGGGAATAATGAACATTATCTACTCCCAAGCGTATAATGAGACTGAATTTGGAACATCAAAATATGTGAGGAAAATTTAACCGCTACGCTGTTCAGAAAACGGAAAAAAACAAATGCCGCAAAACTTACAAATTTTACCAAATGATAAAGGTTGAGGAGAACCGTTTAGTACGAGTGGTAGGAATATCCACAAGATAGGGTGGTAATGCCCGTATATTGGCCCCATACGTCTGCTTGTCCTGAGTTGAAGGGAGATGGGGTCGGCACATGTATTTTCCAACAAACACTACAGCCAATTAGAATTTAGTTTCGTCACACTCATTTCGATGGTATTTCATGGATGGTATGACCTAAATCCGGAAAAAATACCTAGGTACCAAAAAATAAATAAATTGGTAAAAGTACTTACCTATTTATTTTAAAAGTACATCCTTTTAGTAGATACCTAAATGTAAATTATTTACAGAACGTGTCGGTGAAGGAATTGCGCCGTGGATACGTGGCTGGTGATTCCAAAAATGCTCCGCCAAAAGGTGCTTCCGATTTTATAGCTCAAGTAAGTGACTTAATTAAACCTCTCGTATGTGTGAGGCCAAATGGCTGCCATCTTTAATATTGTGTAAACCAATTTTAACCCCCGACGCAAAAAGAGAGGGGTGTTATAAGTTTAACGTGCATGTCTGTGTATGTATGTGTGGTATCGTAGCTCCAAAACGGATGAACCTATTTTCGTTTAGTTTTTTTTGTGTCGTAGATAATTTTATCCCGAGTGTTCTTAGCCATGTTTCATGAAAATCTGTTCAGCCAATAAACGTCGGCAGATTTTTAAAATTTTTAATTTTGTCTTGTTGGTTTTTTAGCACACGGGGATTTTCGTTTTTTTATTTTAAATTACGGCTTTGATAATGATGTGACACGACGATACTATTTCCAATTAGACCAACGTTAGATCCGATTTTGCTGAGTTGCCTTTTGTTGTTATTTTATGAACATTATTATTGGCAGGTAGCTACTTGCCTTTAAATGTAAACTAGAGTTCTCTTCTACTCGCGCGCGGTTTTTAAATATTTTGACCAGTTAGTTTTCGTCCGTTCCACCTAGTTACATTGTAGTTACATTGATGTAACCAGCTGGACATTTTTATTCCAAGTAGTTACATTATTTAAAAATGGAACTTTAACGTAACTAATGAGACTTTTTTGTTCCACCTAGTTACACCGTAGATAGGTACCATCGTAGGTTCAAAAGATATATTAGTTAGCTCTCGTGAGTCATGTACTCCTAGTACTTTCATGCTCATGGCAACCAACGTCTTAATGAACTTACTTAATGAAAACACAGTTTTTAACTAACGATAATATACCTAATAAAATACTAAAGCAAATGGAAGATGGCATTGTAATTTAAAAACCGTCGAGACCCTAGGTCCGTGGGGTACCGAGGCTCTTCGGGTTTTCAAAAAACTATCTGAGCGACTGGTCGAAGCGACGCGTGACCCGAGAGCTGGTGAATATCTGGCACAGCGTATCAGCATTGCCATACAGCGTGGCAATGCAGCCAGCGTCTTGGGGACGCTTCCGACTGGTGTTGATATGGATCAGTTGAGCTATCTGTAGACTGTTTGCAACAGTCGGCAGTTAGCTCAATTGTTTCAATTGTAAATACTAGTATAATTTTCTTTGTGAATAAATGTCTATCTTTTAAAAAAAAAAAAAAACTAATATATCTTTGAACCTACGATGGTACCTATCTACGGTGTAACTAGGTGGAACAAAAAAGTCTCATTAGTTACGTTAAAGTTCCATTTTTAAATAATGTAACTACTTGGAATAAAAATGTCCAGCTGGTTACATCAATGTAACTACAATGTAACTAGGTGGAACGGACGTTAGTTTTTCCTAAATGTAATTTATGCGTTTCTTAAAACTGAAGCCAAGTATTTATCTAACTGATGATCTAAAGATTCCTAACTCTGTGTCAACCTAAGATGCTTATGTATCCTGGAATCTTGATAGTTTATTTCATACCTGTATAACATAATTTTTTTGCCTCGAAACGATCATAATTATTATTCTCCTTTCCCTCCGATGCATTTGTTTATTTTTAAGGTTCTTTAATAACCCCCGACGCAAAAAGAGTATAGTGTTGATAAGTTTAACGTGTCTGTCTGTGCATCTGTGTACGAGTATCTGTCTGTGGTATCGTAGCTCCCAAGCGGATGAGCCGATTTTCGTTTAGTTTTTTTTGTGTCATAGATAATTTTATCCCGACAGATTTTCATGAAACATGGCTAAGAACCATGTTTCATGAAAATCTGTCGTGGGGGTTTTTTAAATTTTAAATTTTGTTCTTGTCAGTTTGTAAGTGTAGGTACGTGTAAGTGTTGCGCCTTGTCAACGCATTCTATTTTTTTCTGATATATTCTGGTGAAGCCAGTGATGATGTGTTCTTTTTTGTGTTTTAAATGTATCCTCTCTAGGTAGAGCTCGACAAATATGTAAATAAATAACTTATTTATAAAATGCTTTGGTAGGTGATAGTCCTGAATCACCCTGGGCAGATCAGCAACGGCTACACTCCAGTGCTTGATTGCCACACGGCTCACATCGCTTGCAAATTCGCCGAAATCAAGGAGAAATGCGATCGCCGTACTGGTATGTCCTTAATATTTTATTAGTTAGATATATCAATTAGATAAAAAAAGGTCCAGCCCGTGTTGAATATCTATGATTTACCATGAGGGCTGGTGCGGCGGCAGATTTAGCCGAGGATCTCAAGAAGCGCAAGTAATAATATGCAGGTCTCTACGCATTCGATCCCCTTGCGAGTCGAGACCCTAGGTCCGTGGGGTACCGAGGCTCTCCGGGCTTAGAATATTATCTTAGCGTACGTCGAAGCGACGCGTGACCCAAGAGCTGGTGAGTATCTAGTTAATAGTAGTTTCAATCACACTAATATTATAAATACTACAGTTTTAGAGGTTTTATGGATTGTTGGATGTTTGTTACTTCTTCACGCCGAAACTACAGAACAAATCGGGCTGAAATTTTGCTTAGATGTCGTTCTAGGCCTGGAATATAACATAGACTGTGTATTATTCATAGAGCAAGTACATGCTCTATGGTATTATTCCATAAATCTGTTCCCATGGGAAAGAAATAACTTTAAACGTTCCAGAGAAACGACGCGTGCGAAGCCGCGGGCAGAAACTAGTAAGTAGTTAAGTAAAGGTCTAGCCCGTGTTGAATAATAATGTATGATTTTGCTCTAACAAATTACTATCAAATTTTATAGGTAAAACAACGGAGGTTGATCCTAAATCCATCAAATCTGGGGATGCGGCCATTGTGAACCTGGTCCCCACCAAGCCGCTTTGCGTCGAGTCTTTCTCGGAGTATCCGCCGCTGGGGCGCTTCGCCGTGCGCGACATGCGCCAAACCGTTGCCGTTGGTGTCATCAAGGTAAAGAACTCCTTTTTACTGATGATTGCAGTGAATTAGACTAGACTAGAGCATTTACTTGTATAGTTGTTCTATTTCAAGTCCGTTTGCCCTGACTGTAGATGGTTGTCATGCTGACGGTACTCGCTACCAAAATCTGACGTGAATACAATGAGCACTAGTGACCCGAACCGCGTCTCGGGCGAGACTGAATCTGATTGCTTCTGAGCTTACGCACACTGAAACAATGTGTACATGCATTCACTACGACATAGATAGCCCAGCGGACTTCGTGAGATAGAACAACTGTAATAGAATATGTTTTTAAAATCCAACGAGCGTTTTGGCGTAACATTTAATCGAGCAAAGGCGGGAGCGCTGGTGACGGGGGACAGCGGGGAGGGATGTGCGCGGGCCGAGAGAAAATGTACGCAAGGTATAAAGAAATGTTACAGGTCGCCGCGCGCCGTGAGCATAACGTCGAACAAAGCGTCTACCATTCGCAATAACGTTGGATTACATGGAAATGCTCTAGGGAACTGAACATTTGTCTGTATTGTACCATTCGTCACAACGTTATACGCAAATTCGCTATAGACTAGAGAGTCTATAGCTTCTCACCCCTCTTTACTCTTGTAAGGCCTGATCAGGCTATTTTCCGTCGCCATTTTCCGCGCATGCAGCTGCGAGTGCGAGGGGTTTCGCGTATTCATTCTCCAGTGTCAGAGGTTAATATACATAATATATTATACGGATATAATACATACCTTTTTTTTATTTTATTCGGCGAGGAAATTCATTTGCGAATAAACCTCTAGATTCTAGAAACAGAGATTGTTTAAAGCATAAGTAAATAAAGCTGTAATTTGCAACTTGTTACAGAGCGTCAATTTCAAAGAGGTGACCACCGGCAAGGTCACAAAGGCTGCCGAGAAGGCCCAGAAGAAGAAATAACCACAGGGCATCTCATACAAAGTTGGTTTGCCGCCGACCATCGCCTGTAAGTGCTCACAATCCGCTAGCGATCTCCGCCGCTCCTCGAGCGAAGCCCTGCGCAGGCGCCGACGCTGGCCGGACGGTGGTGGCGGCACTACTGCTTTACATACATGTCTTCTATTGATGTTGAACCGTATTCGCGTACGTAATCCCGTAGTATCCCCCCATAATCGGAGCTTCTTCACAGGTCACATCTATCTCGCCCTTTACTTATGCATTTATCATAGCACCATTTTAAAGTTAGCTTGTTTTAGTTACGTCTTAAGTTTATATCTTTGTGATTATTTTAGTCGTAAGTTATTCGTCAAGTTTGAGTTTCCTCATTTAAAAGCTCGCTTTGTTTTAATTTTTCACCGAAAAGAGTTTAGGAGGAAAGGAGTGGCTGTCGTAATTTATATTAAAATCAAAGAAAATACCTAACTGTTGATTCTAGCTTTATAATTAACATTGTATTGTATTTGTAGAACTATTTTACGAGTAGGGTATCTATGTACTTATTAAATTTGGAATCGACAGAAATTTTAAACAATGTTTCTAAAAAATTATATATCAGTGCCTGACACAGTTTATGTCCAAAATTTTAAGTGAATGTTCTAATTTTGTTAAAACATGCTAAACTGTCTAAAATGTTTGCAAAAGTTCAAAAAATTGTTTGTGATTTCCAGAGGAACAAATTTTTTCACGAAATTGGATAAATGCTTTGTTTTCTAATAGAAGTACTGTTGTTGTGATGTTAAAATGTAGGTTTGTAGGAATATGATGGTAAACATCAGTAGGCCATGCACAGGGATTTTTCTCTAGGGTAGAATAGACAATAATGACATCGCATCGTCAAACATTGCGTACATTATTGAATTAATTTCGAACAAGACTTTATTCACAAAGAGTGTACAATTGAAGCAATCGAGCTAACTGCAGACTGTTGCAAACAATCTACAGGTAGCTCAACTGATCCATATCAATACCAGTCCCCAAGACTAATAATTAATTTAATTTCAAATAATTTACGCATTCGATGACGATGTTAAGGTAATTTTTCTCCTAGAGAACAATTCTATAGCTAGGCCTACTGATAGGTCGAGGGATTGGGTTGTAAACCTTATCCCGTTTGGTAGCAGTGTAATGAATGAATGAAGAAAGCGTTAAAAACGTTTTAAAATCCGATTTCGTATGATATTAGAAGCTATTTATGTTTTGACACAAATTATAGGTACTTAATATGTACCAATGATGATAATAATTTAGCAAAAACCTGTGTAATTTTTTGTGGTTGTAATTTATCGATCACGTCCATTATTTTTCTCATAAACTTTGTTCGAGAAACTGTGACAATCCTTATATGTACCTACCTATTCACGGACATAAACTTGCATTCAATCTTAAGCTAAATGTATAACTTTGTAATCTTTTCAATAATTTTGTAAAAACAGTCTTTAAGTCCTATAATAAATGAAGAAGTTCAGTCAGTTGTTTTATTCTTATAATAAAAGGACCAAATCTACAGAAAAATAGGCCGCCGTTGTGTTAAAAAAAATCAGTGCCAGGTAGGAAGGTACCTAAAAATAATTTACACACTGTATATTTTTATAAGGATTATAAAATCAACAGAATTCAGGTAAAGATAACGAATCATTTATTGATACAACTATAAATTAGCGACGCAACCACGGAAAACTTCCATTTCCGTGGACGCAACAGTCAACAAACAAAAGGGTCATTTCGGACATACAATAATATAAATAAACCTAAAATACAATTTCAGGCAGGTACTTACTTTAAATTTAATAGAACTAGTGTCTGCCTGCGTAATCGTAAGAGTTTTTCTATGGGCCAAAAAAAACGTTTTTCAAGTCAACTAGGATCTTATAAAATACTTTTAAACTTACGCCATATGAACACATTATTTATTATTACATACTACTTATTTAATTTTGAACGTCGAAAACAATAGGCAAATAAACGCAATAAATACCCGTTTTATATTAATAGTTCTACCTACAGTAATTCCTAAGGCCGGTTACAGTGCTCCACCGACTGTCAGTGCGTACGGTCCGCCCTGAAAGAAACGCAAACCGACCGTCAGTTTGTATCATTCAGTGCACTCCTGACCAACAAACTGACCGGACTGGTACATTCGGAACACGAAATGGACGCGTTTACGAATAGTTTAATTAGTGCTTATTATCTGTACACTCACACGCACTGTAACCGGCCTAAGGCCGGTTACAGTGCTTCACTGACCGTCGGTGCGTATGTCAGTCGCGCTTGTCATTAATATGAAAATCCATAAATCGTACAGTGCTGGACCGACCGTACGCACGCGTATATTGCTACGCACTGCGTACGAGGCCCGTCGGTCGAGCGCGTGCGCATGCGTGCCGTCGGTCGGCCGACGCGCTATGGAAACGTATGAACGCGTTCAGTGCTGCACCGACCGGTGGACCGGTCGCACGGATGTGCGTATCATCGTCGTCAAAAAGCGATTTCGTACCGAAGATAATAAGCACTAATTAACCTGTGGAATGTCAAGGCCGCGCGGTTTGCAATTTCGCTCAGCGTCGAGGTTTTCCGGGTTTTCGCGGCGCGATTCTCGATTATTTTTTATTTCGTAATATTTCAAATTTTGCTTTGAATGACCTTTATATTGTTTTTGCCATAGAAAGCCAGATAACTTACAGGTATTTTGTACCATTTGTTTTACATAAATTATGTTTTTATTTTATATTACAGGGCAGTGAATCTGAATTACGTGACAACTTTCGCCTACCTAATAATAAAAACGTTTTTAGTAAACTTTTTGTCCTTTTTTCCACAAATATTTATTTATTTCATACAGACAGATAACTAAATGATATTTTAACATAGATAAAACATCTTACTTGGTGGAATAATATTTGCAAATACAATTTTGAAAATTTATTTATCTTATACAAAATCCGCCATTCGTCGAAAGAAGGCCGGAGTCGAAAGTTTGAATCAGCTGGGAATAATTTATTTCACTCCAAGACCAATTGACCGAACCTTGTTTATCGTTCATTTGTTCAATAACCATAGGTAAAAATAAATAAACAGCTCTGTTTCTTTCACTTAGAGTATATTTTTCAATAAATAGTAACGAGGGTCGTTCTGTCAAGGATACCTGACGAGACAGACGACGGTACTGTACAAGATCCACGCCTAGACAGACCAAAGGTTAAACTATTCGTAAACGCGTCCATTTCGTGTTCCGATTGTACCATTCCGGTCAGTTTGTTGGTCAGGAGTGCACTGAATGATACAAACTGACGGTCGGTTTGCGTTTCTTTCAGGGCGGACCGTACGCACTGACAGTCGGTGGAGCACTGTAACCGGCCTTAGTTCTGAAAATATGACGTTTCCAAATGTTTAATACCTCGGTACTCTCATATAATTAAAGGTTTTTTTAAATTAAATTTTCAATTTCCTTGAAAAAGATTCAGCGGGTCAGCGAGTTATGTTATAAACCTAGTTATTTTAAATGTCTTTTCATGAAAAAAAAATTATCACCTACAACTTACCACAAGTAAAAAACAATAGCCGCTCCCCATTCATCAACTTAGAATAAAATAAATATTTTTACATAGGCAAACCCAACAACAATATTTAATGCTGATTTCTCAAGTATATAAGGCTCAATTGGCTCATATCACAATACACAGGTAAAAATTAAATTTAAACTTACTGCAAATAAGAAATTCTATCCTTTTTCTGTTGCTTGGTCGGTCGATTATTGCATTTTTTATACGAGCACTTGACCATGCTTTCGGTCCGAGAGCTAAAATGACACTAGTTGAAAAGGTATCCCAAAATACCAAATGGGATACCTTTTGATACTGACGTTTTCAGGGCGCGCATTGTGCATCTAAGGGGGGCCGGCCGGAAATTTTTGATCGATGTTTACAAAACAAATTTTTGACGTGACAACGTCTTATTATTCGATAGAGCCGGCTGCACGCACGAAAAAACATGACGTCATGCGGCGTTACCTCGCTCTTAGGCGTTCCATGTAAGGCTTGAAGTGCAAGCGAGAGCGCTCGACATCCGTCTCTCTCCTACTTGAGTGAGCGATGCGTCTGCGTGGACAGCTGCTATACCTACTATAGTACTTTTACATGTTTTGATCGAGTATCAAATGCTACCATTCCATTAGTATTTTCTTAAGACGTTGTCACGTTCAACTATCGTCAGTGAACCGACTTTACAGACAACTAATTTTTTGACGTGACAACGTCTTATAATTCGATAGAGCCGGCTGCACGCACGAAAAAACATGACGTCATGCGGCGTTACCTCATGCGGCGTTACCTCATGCAGCGTTACCTCGCTCTTTTCTTAAGACGTTGTCACGTTCAACTATCGTCAGTAAACCGACTTTACAGACAACCAATTTTTTTCACGAAATTTGGTCAAAACTTACCTTTTTATGCCCCAAATACACGAAATTCAAAAAAACGTTATTTACAAGCTGATCCCCATCATTCATGAAAAATGGTCTACAATTTGTGGAAAACTACTTCTTTGGTACCTACCTAGTTTAATTCCTTGCAAAGCGCAGAAAATATTAAAAACCGCTAAAATGTTTGAATTTCGCGCCAATCTGTGTCAGATTCCGAGTCGATGTCTCGGTCAAGGTAATATTGGATAATATTACCGTGTCTCGGTAGCGGAGAGTCTGAATAACCCAGCTGAATAGCCCTGCAGACGTAGAAAGAGAAACCTATCTGAGCCTGCAGAAGACATTACTACGAAAATAAACATATGTACAGATGATATACAGGTCTTAGTCTCGCCAAAGACGAGTCTCACCCTTTGGGTAGGTACGGAACCCCTCTTGGCTTTGGTACAAGCAAAGCCAGATCTAGTTGCCTGTCTAGGGCAGGGCACAGAGAAAGGAAAATTATTCCTATGTGATAGAAGATTTTTTCCTCCAGCATCATATTTTTAGATCGTACACGTTACCGCAGCACGGCACACGCGCGTACAAATGTTAAGCTAGGTTCACATTGCTGTGTCGGGGTGTGTCGTGGCGAAGCGGGGGGGGTGGCGGGTTCGTGGCGACTCTGTGACTGAAAGGGTGTGTAGGTATATATATAATTGCACCCAGAGCCATATGTTGAACGGTCACAACGGTCAAGTGTGTGTTTGGTGGGACCACGAAAAAGTTTTGTCCCACCAGTGGGACATCGCAGTGGGACCGACCACGCTTCCGGAGTGGTAATTTATCGGTAAGGATCCGCCCTATTTCCATGGGAATTTCGTGTGATACTCCCCAGCAAGGCCACTCACTCTATAAGTAAAATAAATACAGGGAAAGATGTACAATTAATTGTACACAATTGTACACTATGTAAAAAAAATTGTACAGCCTTTGTTTTCCGAAAATCGTCAGTTTAAAATGGCCTTGCCAGAGAGTATACTCTCCAGCAAGGCCACCTTGAAATCACAGTTATTTTAAGCCGAACCAGCTAGGCTACTAAACTAGAATTTCTACAATTAATTGTACATTATTATTGAATCTACAGTTTCCGCTAAACTTATGATTTTAAGTGATAAAACCACAATTTTTTTTTTTTATGGTGGCCGAAGTAAATTTCATAGGAAACGCCATTTTGTTTGCATATAATTATCTATGGAAATAAGAAAGTTTAGCTGTCAGTAAAAGTTAACGTTACCTATTTCTTTTACCTGGCAGTTCAAGTCGTCGTCGTCGCTTACAAATATTTGTCAAAAAAAGTCCTTTCAGCATGGTATGGTAACTACTCGTAACTGCGAAACCGCGGGCAGAAGCTAGGTACCTAGTAGTTCATAGGTAGGTAGGTACTTATTAATTATAAATTCCACCTGCATTGTGGTGAGCTATGATACAAACTGCTGTCATTTAAAAATGAATTGAACTACTGTTTCTTGAAATAATGTTTTTATTATTTCTTGCAAATGTGATACTAATTATTATAACTAGTGAAGACAAGGCTCTTGGCGCTCTACTAGCATGGACTGTGATGGACTGATGATGATGACAATGATACAAGTACCTATTAGGTAATTTTTCTACGAAGTGGTTCATCATCATCATCATCATCCGCAACCCGACTTCACCCACTGCTGGGTATAGGTCTCCAAACTTTTGTGCCACTCCACACGGTCCTGCGCCAATCTCATCCAGGTTCGCCCTGCGGTGTTAGAGATGTCATCTGCCCATCTTGCCACTGGACGAAGTGGTTCATCTTTATTTAATTCAAGACTAGTTTCTGCCCGCGGCTTTGCACGCACTGTTTTTTTTTTATGGAAACGTTTTAAGGTTTTTTCTATCCGATCTGATTTATGGGAAAAATTTATTCTATGTTATATTTCAGGTCTAAAGTAGTACAACAATACAAAATTTTAAATTTCAGCCCGATCTATTCAAAAGTTTTGCCGTAAAGAATTAACAAACATCCATATAATCATCCATCCAGTTTCGCATTTACAAAATCAGTGATGATTAGACTAAAAAGGTTTCAGTACAAAATCTAACCTCTTTTCTAATCTCGGAACTGGTGAAACAAAGGAGGTTGGTTCATTTTCTGAAACCAACCTGTATGGTTACTCGACCATTTTTTTGCCATAAACATTAGAAAATCTTCTAGGAAAACGCGCTTTATAAGTGTAGTTTTTTTGTTGATAAATGAAACGGAAGTAGGCAGTTGTATTGTAATAGGTAATAATAAAAATATGTAGTGTACTACGTTTAATTTTACATAATTGATCTGTAGTTTTATTTTCTTGGGGAATTTTTATCGCATTACCATCTACATGCATTACTCAATCATGGTTGGTCAGTTATTATTAGGTAGGTACCTACATATATCAAAATATAGGTAGGGATACTATATACCTCCGTGCCAAATTTTCCAAAAGACCCGTTCAGTCGTTTAATCGTGAAAAGGTAACGGACAGAGATTAGTATGGGTATCTATAACTACCTCTACATTGCATGTTTAGGTATTAATAATGACTTTAAGGTTATTAAGATAAATGCCATGCACTAGCAAAGACTTGCAAACTTGTGTGCGTGGCAACCCTAGTACGTAAAAAGTTCTAATAGTTAGTAATTTCAACCTTCATCCTCCTGCAAATGTATCCCTTACTACTACGATAGCACCACCAAAGAACTTGTAGCCGTAGGTACGACCTACGACCGTTGTCTGAAAGTAGGTACTTACCAAATCCCTGGATAGCACAGAGTTTTTTTGTCTATGAATGCAAGTTCTTTATTTAGGTAGGTGTAATCTATATGCGAAGAAAAGTATTTTAGGTAAAACCTTCTTTTATGTGGATGCATCCCGTGCAAAGCCGCGGCCAGAAGTTACTAATAAATTTCATAGGTTTCCTATGAAATTTACTTCGGCCGCCATAAAAAAAATAAAATTGTGGTTTTATCACTTAAAATCATAAGTTTAGCGGAAACTGTAGATTCAATAATAATGTACAATTAATTGTAGAAATTCTAGTTTAGTAGCCTAGCTGGTTTGGCTTAAAATAACTGTGATTTCAAGGTGGCCTTGCTGGAGAGTATACTCTCTGGCAAGGCCATTTTAAATTGACGATTTTCGGAAAACAAAGGCTGTACAATTTTTTTTACATAGTGTACAATTGTGTACAATTAATTGTACATCTTTCCCTGTATTTATTTTACTTATAGAGTGAGTGGCCTTGCTGGGGAGTATCACACGGAATTTCAAAGCTTTCCATAACTTTGTTTCGTTGAGCAACGAATAAAGTTATCGAAACGGAGCACTAGGTAGGTACGTGCTCTGACGCGATTTCTAGTTTTATTAGTACCTAGTGTGTCCATTCGTTAATGAACTAGATTTGACGTGAATATATCTTTATTCGGCAAAAGTGAAAAAGTTGAATGGTTGACGTTGACATGACAACCAATTCAAGTTTTTAAATGACAGGGCAAATCTAGAGAGAACAAGAACAACGAAAAAGCCAGAGGAGAGGAATACGGAGAACTTTTGTTGAGCATGAGGGCAACTCCAATGAAACGTCAGTCAGTGTGGGCGGATGTCAGTCAATGACTCAATGTCACTGTCGGTCGGAGCAAATTTACTTACAGAGACGGGCAGATGAGATGCACAAACATTTCTTTGCTTTTCACTATTTTCACTGCGATTACAACAGTCTTTTCTGTGTACGATATGCCGTAAAGTGAACGGAGAAGCTGCTTTAATTATTTTTGCTAAGCGCAAGCTAGCAACTGATAACGAAACACGATGACGTGTACCGTGCCGTAAGTGAAAGTAACAAATAGTGGTAGGAGCAATACGTGTTGGCCTCTAATATTGTTTGGGTGTGCTGGTGATTGCAGCAGTAACTCGCTAGCCGTGGTTGTGTACAGTCGAGTTTCCCGTATATACTACACCGGTAACAATGTGTGGAATTTTTGCGTACATAAATCATCTTACGCCTAAAAGCCGGCGTGAAATTTTAGAAGTACTGGTCAATGGATTGAAACGGCTAGAATACCGTGGTTACGACTCTGCCGGTATCGCCGTCGACGCCGCGGATCAGAAAGATATCGCTATTATAAAGGAAAAAGGGAACATTGCTGCATTGGAAGGCCTACTTCAGGAGCGCATTGTTGAGCTGTTTGTGGATGAGAGTTTGGAGTCCCACTGCGGCATCGCCCACACGCGCTGGGCCACCCACGGAGAGCCCTGTGCCATCAACTCGCACCCTCAGCGCTCGGGAGAAGACAATGCATTTGTGGTAACTCATAATGGAATATTCACCAACTACAAAGAAGTCAAAACCTTCCTGGAGAAAAAAGGATATTTTTTTGAATCACAAACAGACACTGAAGCTATTGCTAAACTTATTCATCACATTTATAATCAGCATAAAGACTACAGTTTCCAGGAGCTTGTTGAGCAGACAATCCAACAGTTTGAAGGTGCTTTTGCTTTGGTCTTCAAATCAAGGTACTTCCCTAATGAATGTGTTGCTACGCGAAGAGGTAGTCCTTTGTTGGTGGGCATTAAAACTAAACGCCGCTTGTCAAGTGACCACATCCCTATTATGTACACTAACAACAAAGCTACGAGAGGTGTCGTGCCACCTGTACCGAGGGTCAACAGCCATGCCCATTTTGAACCTGAGGAAGAACGGGATGTTGAATATTTCTTTGCCTCTGATGCCTCAGCAGTCATTGAACACACCAACAAGGTTCTATATTTTGAGGATGATGATGTTGCACATATTAAAGATGGAGTTCTCAGCATTCATCGCCTCTCTGGCAGCAGCAATGACCCTCACCAGCGTGAAATTTTAACTCTTAAACTGGAGCTCCAACAAATAATGAAAGGCAATTATGATTATTTCATGCAAAAAGAAATCTTTGAACAACCAGAATCCATTGTGAATACCATGAGAGGTCGCCTCAATTTTGCTGAAGGTACAGTGACCCTAGGAGGTATCAAAGATTATATCCCTGAAATCAAACGCTGCAGAAGGCTAATGTTGATTGGTTGTGGTACTAGCTACCACAGTGCTGTGGCAACCCGTCAGTTACTAGAAGAGTTAACAGAATTGCCAGTAATGGTAGAATTAGCATCAGACTTCTTGGATAGGAATACACCTGTATTCCGTGACGATGTTTGCTTCTTCATCTCTCAGTCTGGAGAAACGGCTGATACTCTCATGGCACTGCGGTACTGCAAGAAGCATGGTGCTCTTATCGTCGGTATCACTAACACTGTAGGAAGCTCCATTTGCCGCGAGGCTCACTGCGGCGTTCACATCAACGCTGGCCCTGAAATCGGAGTCGCCTCCACGAAGGCGTACACATCGCAGTTCATCTCGCTGGTGATGTTCGCTCTCGTCATCAGTGAGGACCGCATTTCTTTTCTAAAACGGCGTACTGAAATCATCGCCGGTTTGCATGATTTGGATGCCAAAGTTCGTCAGGTCTTAGCCCTGGACTCAGAGATCAAGGCTATCGCCACAGAACTATACAATCAACGTTCACTACTTATCATGGGTCGCGGATACAATTTCGCAACATGCTTGGAAGGAGCCTTGAAAGTCAAAGAACTGACATACATGCACAGTGAGGGTATAATGGCTGGTGAACTGAAACACGGGCCTTTGGCATTGATCGATAGTTCGATGCCAGTGATGATGATAGTAATGCGCGATCCCGTTTATACAAAATGTATGAACGCACTCCAACAAGTAACGGCTCGTCAAGGTCGGCCAATCATCGTATGTGAAGAAGGAGATATGGAGACCATGAGTTTTGCATCTCGGTGCCTTCAGATCCCGAAGACCGTGGACTGTCTCCAGGGTATCCTCACAGTTATTCCCATGCAGTTGCTAGCCTACCACATAGCTGTTCTTCGCGGGTGTAACGTCGATTGCCCGCGCAATCTCGCTAAATCTGTTACAGTGGAGTAAAGCGGTGCCACCGTAAAGTGTTCGATTCACGGGAAAGTGATAAGAAAATTAAAATGATTTTACTTCTGCAGGTCTCCATACGACTATGGTAATTTGATGTCTATTAAAAGGACGGAAGTTTAACTTTTAGTCCAAAGGGAGAATTAAAAGTAAATCTGCTGTGAGGTCGTCCGCACATATTTGTGTTCTTTTGGATTTTTGGAAGTGTAAAGTGTATGTGACTGGGGCCAAAGCTATTTTCACTTCGAGTGGATGATCTGAATCCCTCGCTAGGTTCGAATAAGTCCGCTCACTACACTAGGGATTCAAGTACCGCCCTATTCGAAAATACTCACTTTAGTCTCTAGATAGGTACATATTTAGTTTTATTTCATTACTCCTCTCTCACAGAAAGTCGTGAGAAGTTATAGGTACGTAACCGCCAACTTAAGCACTGTTGTGAGTGTTTGATTAATAGAGGATAGTCCAATTCAGGTCTATTATTATCACATCACAAGTTTTAATACCTACATCACAAGCTTAACTTTACTAAAACAAAGCAGAATTATTAGGTTGGTTGCATAATTTTACTAATAATAATAGCCTTGCCTACCTACTGATATTTGGTACAATCATAAAAAACCACGTAATTTCCAAATTGCTGTGTCTAATTGGGAAATTGATTGACCACCAATGTAATGGTATAAGTACTTAATATAAGTCAAAGTCAAAAGAATTATAATATTTTGAGTTATACCTTTATCTGAAAAATGTCAAATAGGTATTACGATTAAATTGAGGTCCGTATTTGATAAATTAGTTGTCATTAGGATTCCCGTAAAGTCGAAAAACACCTTGCAAATACAGAAGAAGCAATTGAGACATTTAAATAAGGAGAATTAAATTGTTGTTACTATTAGCTACGTAAAATAAGGCAGACAAATGAATATTATCTGGTCAAAAATTGTGTTTTGTTTTAGGTCGAACCTTAAATAAGAAAATAAAATCGTTAAGAGGTCTTAAAATGTATGACAGCTGTAGGTATCTACTATGTTACTAGATAAGTGACTGGTTTTAAATGTCATATTTTTGTTGCGGAAACTGAACGAGAGCTTATAATTTTCACATCACTTACTCTCCAGTTTTTGAGCTCTAGGTCCTAGTTAGTAGAGGAAAGAACCTGTAACTACGAAGCCAACTTAGTGTTTTCTAACATTCCAAATTTTCGACTGCTAGCAATTATAGTTTAATATTTTTATTTTTTTGTCATTCCACAATAGTAATCTGTGTATCTAATTAAATAATTGAGATATTTGTATAACTTTACGTAAGACCCGTATACAGCTTTGTATACAATTTTAGATTCCTTCTTCATCTTCAATTAACAAATTGAAGTACCTACCTTCCTATGTATAAAAATGAAAATAATTTTTTATTAGTTTTGCCCAAATGAGTACGAATTCGAGAGATGTTTTATGCTGTTATTTATATTGTAAGGCAATAGCTTGATCAAGTTATTCTTGTAACGATCTCAAGGTTTTCCTTTCGCTTGCGCGATCGATGACAAAATAATCTCTATATTTTGAAAATTTTATGCGTAGGTATACAAGTAGGTACTTAGTTAACTTGTTTTTTTTTTTAAATTAGTGGATAGTATATTTACTAACAGAATCTAATGTAGATTTTATTTGATTTCGGATTACTATTTGAACTTTTCAGTTTTTATATTTAATTACCTACCTACTCATATGTTATATTATTATAATACAAGGTTCATTTGGCTTAGTAGTAGACATATTTTTGTGCTACCTTTTAGTACAATACATAACGCATAATGCGCATACTTTTAGATACTTATCTGTTAATTACTTAATTAAAAATAATTTGATAAAAAAATAAAGTGATCTAAATCTTTTTTATCAAATTATTTTACACAACTGCGTCTTAATAACAGCTTTGTATGTGAGAAAATGATATAAAGGTTAATTAGCATAGTATACAATATTGAAGTGTTACATACATAGCAGGAAAGTACTGGTGCTACCTATGTACATAATGTCAAATATAAACTCCTTTCTAATATAAAAACCAAAACCACATTTACGTAGATCAGTAAACATAATACCTATTAATGTTGTTGAATTTAATGTGACGTAGAAATCAATATACCTAGATACTTATATAAGGCATTGGATAACCAATAGGGAGCCTACCACTGTTTTTGAATAATTGTTTTATTTTTTGAAAGCAAACTAAACAAATTATAAGGGTAATACTTTAACTTGTTAAAAAAAATTATTAACCAGATTTTGAATTTGATACCTACTTTGTAATTTAAGCTCACACAAAGCGTCAGTAAAATATTCACTGTTTTATTCGCATCTTATGTTTCCGGCGGCCCTGTCTTATCTATAAAGCCGATTAATAATTATTTGATATCAATTACCTATCGTATAAAATCTGAAAGTGGATACTTGTTTCATAAATTTGCAATGTGTATGTGTTGTAAATCGGCCTATCTATGGCTAACAAGGAAGTGATAAAGTACCTACTACCTACGTATGTATTGATAACGAACCATTTTGCACTTTTCAAATCAAATATTTTAGATTATAATTATAATACCCAAGTACCTAGCTACTACGTACTTTAATAATTTAGTTTATTAAAGGGTATATTATTATATTATATTGCGGCCGTGCAGTTTTTATAGACTAACTTTTATATTAGTTTATTTTGTTTTTGTTCTGTCTCCCGCAACTTAAAAACTATGATAACTTTGTTTAGGATAAAATTATGTAGCGCACACATATTTTTATTTAGGTAGGTACCTATTAATACATAGTTGACGCGTCGCTAAGGTGATCGTATTTAATATAAGAGTTGTTTATGTACTTACATAAGAAGAAAATTATCTGTTCAACAGATTATCTAACTATTGAAAAATGTTTTTATGAATAATTCGGAGTTTTTTTTCTAAATGTTGTTTTATTAATTAGCTACGTGTTAAAGAACGTGGGTACTTTAAGTAAATGTAAGTAAGAATAAAGTTTTATGTACCTACATAATTTTTACTGATTTATTAATTTCTAAAGAAATGTTTACGTACCTAACATCTTCATCTTACCCTAGAACACACTAATATTAGAAATGCAAAAGTTTGGATGGATGTATAGATGGATGTTTGTTACCTCTTCACGTCAATACTACTGGACGGACCGGGCTGAAATTTTGCACATCGATTACTCTAATCCTGGAATCAAACATCATCATCATCAGCCTATATTAGTCCACTGCTGCACATAGGCATCCCCTAATGAGCGCCATAGCGCCATGTCTTCAGCTTGCCGCATCCAGCATATGCCTGCAGTCTTTCGCAGACCACCATCCCACCTGGCCGGAGGGCGTCCTACACTACGTATGCCGAGTCGTGGTCTCCACTCAAGAACACGTTCACCCCAGCGGTTGTCGGTTCTTCGCGAGATATGGCCATCCCACTGCCACTTCAGCTTGCTAATTCTTTGAGCTGTGTCGATAACTTTTGTTCTCTGTCGGATGATTCGTTACGAATTCTATTCTTCAGAGAGACTCCGAGCATAGGTCTTTCCATAGCTCGCTGAGCGACTTTGAACTGGTGGACCAGCCCTACCGTGAGTGTCCACGTCTCAGCTCCGTAGGTCATGTCATGACGGGTAGGACGCACTATGGATGACGAGAAGACGTAGTTTCCCAAACGCTGCCCAGCCTAGCTGGATCCTCCTCTTGGCCTCCTTGTCAAAATTATTTTTAAGATTTTTTGTTATTATAGTGCGTAACCCCACACTCAGGGTAATTTCTAAGAAATCAAATAATATCGCAAAAATTGTCGACTTCGACGGGACTTGAACCCGCATCCTTCCCTCAGTACGGGAATGTGCTAACCAACTACACCACGAGGTCAAGTGACGTTGGAGTTGAAAATCTTTGCGACTTCCTACGGTCTCTAGCTCTCTCTGAAGGAAGGATGCGGGTTCAAGTCAAGGCATAGAGCTACACCGGTGCAAAATTTCAGCTCAATCTGTTCAGTAGTTTTGGCGTGAAGACGTAACGAACATCCATCCTTCCAAACTTTCGCATTTATAATATTAGTATGATGCGAAAGTTTGGATGGATGGATGTTTGTTACCACTTCACGCCAAAATAACTGAACGGATCGGGCTGAAAATTTGAATAAGTACCTATAGGTAATTCTAATCCTGGAATCAAACGTAGTCTACTTTTTATCCCTTAAATCAGTTCTGACGGGATAGAAATCACCTTTAAACATTTCCATAGAAACAAAGCGAGCGAAGTCGCGAGCAGAAACTAGTAGTTAATACTCGTTAGTGCAATTTCGTAATCACACTTATTATTAGGTATATACTTATTTATTACAGATTATTATATAATATAATATTACAGATATATATCACAGATTATTTTATGAAACATACCTAGTGGTACTACAAAAACCAACCTAAACACTGGTATAACAAGCGTTTAGCTGAACAGTGTCTAAACAGTTAGGCTGAGCGCAGACTTGAGTCACGACAGTTTTAAGACAGACTATTGCTTTATAAAATGTATGAAGATGCAAGACAAAACAGTTTTGTTTCCGTTTTAAGGCAGACTTTCTATGTGAGGAAAGTCTGTCTTAAAACTGTCGTGACTCAAGTCTGCGCTCAGCCTTAGACATGGCTTTAACAAAGAGTTTAACTCTCGTTTACACTAGGTATCTCTACCGCTTAGAGTAGAGATTCTCTACTCTAAGCGGTGTCTAACAGTAAACCGTCGTAAAACGCAGTTTTGTGGTAACGTTTTTGTTAAACACGCGCTCAACAGATGTCTAGCTTTTTTGTAATACCGCTGTTTATGTTTAGCGAAAGTTTGTTTCGTTGTTTGTTACTTCTTCACGCAGACAATAGAGATGTAGTTCGTTAACATAAAGGCTACTTTTTTAAAAACGCGTGCGAAGAAAAATTAAATTCCGATTGGTACGTAGGTAAGTAATTCCCCGTATAATAATCCTATAAAGATAATCCAAGATATGCACTACTAATATTTTAAAGTCGATTGAAAGTGTATTTTATGTAGGTAGGAATAGTACATTATTGCAAAGGCAGCGAAATAGGCAATTGCAGGTCGAGTATGAGTTTGAAGGCCGAGCCGCAGGCGAGGACTTCAATGATACAAGACAGGCAATTGCCATTTCGGCCGAGGCATATATACCTAGTGCTTTTCTTAAAAAAATGCAAGGAAATAAAAAAGGGCCATTTACTTAATTGTCCTAACATTATAAGTAAGTATTACAGTAGCAG
The DNA here is from genome assembly GCA_963564075.1 of Eupithecia subfuscata. NCBI lineage: Eukaryota > Metazoa > Arthropoda > Insecta > Lepidoptera > Geometridae > Eupithecia > Eupithecia subfuscata. The sequence continues at coordinate 7,428,971 of OY751097.1, read as the reverse complement.
TCCGGAGTCAGGAAGTTGGCGCTGTTACACCCCCGTGCCCCAGAAAGCACGTTAAGCCGTTGGTTCTGCGCCTGACCTCTCCCCGGTCGTGTCGGTTAATCGTCCCATCGGAATAAGAGAGTGAGGGTATAGAGAGTGCACCTGTGTTAGAGCACACACTTGTGCACTAGAATATTATGTCTTGCACATCTCCGTCAGTCTCCGATGAGACTAGCCACCGTAGTCGAAATTCGGCTAGGAGGACGGACATTATTATTAATGTTCTCCTGTCTTTTTTTCTGTCTACGTTATTATGTAGTACTAAGTAGGTAGTCTTTTATTTTCATATTATAAGGTAAACGCATCTGTGGCTATACAGCCACGAGAACGCAATGTGTACGATAGATGAAAGAGTTCTAAATTCAAACAGCACACCGTTTCATACAACATTGCCGGCGCGCTCTTCGTTCCAAATTCAAAGAACGCGCCGGGAAGTGATTTTGGTTTTTCAGTCTACGTAAATAATGATACTTCGCGTCGCGTGTTCTTTATTCAAAAGTAATGACAATATTTCCGCGCATGTTTAAGAAAAGTATTATTCTGTAAGATCAAAGCATTTCTTCGTACCTACTCGCGGCAATCTCGAAGTTGTCGTCAGTCTTAAAGGTAGGAGTCTAGGTTCGTAGGAGGAGGTCTTAGGTTCGAGGGTTCCTAAATAAGTACATAAGTATAGTTACTCCAAAAAAAGTAAAAATAAACCAGTGGACGGAGTAGGTTTAAGTTATGGAATTAACGACGTATTTTTGTCATGTAGCTAGGTCATGAGCTAGATCTGAAAAAGTACCTACCTAATAAAATAAAATAAAAAGTACTTAATACCTAGTAGGTACTTATCTTGCTGTGCCCTAGCCGGGTCCATATTTGAGACTGATTAACTTAAATATCTTATGTAGGTATGTACAATAATTATGGTCGCAATAAAAAATTTGAATTTGAAAAAAAATTGCGCACTCTTCATTTCGAAAGCAATTTATGTTTGCTTGAACTCGAACCTCATGGGCTCATATAGATTGTACCTAGGTATCTATACTATAACCTGAAACAAATAAAACACTTGAAAACACAAGATTCCTCCACCCCACACACACAGCACGCTGGCAGACAAAGATACTTAGGTAGGTACCTGACCTAAGGCAATGTCGTCTATTGTGTGCAGAGGGGGGCGGGAGGCTGTCTATACAATTTCTCAATAATGTATAATCTCTTTATTCTTATATATAATTTCTCTATATTTTAGGTATGATAATTTTCAACATACCTAGTACCATAGATATAAATCGTCCTAGTACCTACTTATAAGGCTCCATCATAGAAATCTAAATAACAAGTCACTTGTTATTTAGATTTCTATGGGCTCCATTCTTCATTATGACATGTATTATTTTCTTATTCATTCTTACATTAGTAGCTTGGGAAAAAAGGGAACGGAGTTTTCAAATGTTTGTTTTAGTCACACTATCGACATACGAGGTCTTATGAGCACAATTATGACCTGTGCCTTAGAGCATGTGCATTGAGTTCTAAATTATTTTAGCTAAAGTTACGATTTAAAAGAGAACCGTTCCCTCGAATTTTGTCGCTTACGATGTTTTTCCGTATCAGGGTCGATATCATCCGATGAAAGTGGTCTATCCAGCATCGATCAAGTATGCGGCGGCCGGAAATTTTTGATCGATGCTATCCAGAAATAAAAATAAATCAAAATTATACCTGACATCCTATCGATATTATTACCTATCAGCGGATGTCGTGGTATCACGGTCGATAATCAAATTCTAGGAAATAGAAGCTTTGTTGGTGTAAGATGCTATCTATGTTTCATTGATAGTAAAATCTGATTCCATAATCAAATCTGGGTTTACAGTTTTTAGGGTTTCGAAGATCTGTTTCGAACCATTATGGTCTCGCTTTGTCTTTTGTCGCTTTTATTGAAAAATTTACAAAAAGGGGGGGAATAATTTTCAACGGGGCTACCTGCTGAGTGGGGTATCAAATGAAAGGTATTGGTTTGTACATTTCAAAACAGTTTTTGAAATTTCTGTAGGTCTCATAATTTTTGAAACATTTTTAAAAAGTCGAAATTATATGTGTTTCGAAACGGACAGCATGGTTTGAAGAACTGCATTTGAAATATGGATGTATTATATATGTCTCTATGGTAGTTTTCTTGGGAATAATGCCTTAGTTCCTCCGTCAAAGTCATAGCAGCAAGTGTCTGTCATTGTGACTGTCAATGTCAACTCATAGCGTTTGAAATTTTCAGCGGTGTATGCGGAAAATTTTGTGTTTTTATGGTTTTTTTGGTGAAAAAACGATGTTTATGGTGAAGTACAAGCATTTACTTTGTGCAAAATTCGTGCCCATCTCTCCGAGTTATAATCCCGACCACTGGCTATGAGGTAAGCGTGGAAAACTCAATCACGAGCCTGGCACAAAGTTCCCATCGGATGGTACCTAATACTTTGTTTATTCATGTCGCCGGCACCATCAGGCCGGCCGGTACACGCACGAGTGTGATCCTCTAGTACAGTTTGTCTTATCAAGTTATTGCGATAATAACCCAGGTTGAAGTACATAACCTATAGACGGAAGGTGCGGTGGCACCTTTTAGCACCCTAGATCATGTTAAATCATTTTGCAATCTCTAATTGAGTGTTACAAACATACTTTTGATGAAAAGATGATGATTTAGTAACATGACTACTATTATAAACAGATTTATGTGCATGTAATAGGTATGAAATAATTGTTTGAAATAAAAACATCATTGACACCAAAGTTTGGCAGGGCAAGACATACAAATGCCTACATAAATAACATATCGAAATCTTCGTAGGCTACCTGGTAGTACCTACCTACCTGGTTTGGTAAATAAAAAGTTGACACATTAATGCTAAAAGCTGTCATACTAAACACTTGTAGGATTGTCAGAAAAATCCTGCAAAATGAACGACCTAGCACCTGAAGTGCACTTGCCTGAGGCCCATGTGCTTTGTTTTTTTTTACCGGTTTTTCACAGAGAAGATTAAACCTTAGCACAATAATAATAATCATAATAATAAGTCCCCAGGTTCGGTTTGTACTGTTAGGGGCAGAATCACCACTTTATTTTGAAGAATCAGAATTTTGCTACATATTTCATTGTTACTGGCAGACAGAGTACAGAGAATATATCAGAACAAGAGCTGATTTTTGACTAACTAATCTATATTGTATTGGAATTTAAATATAATGTTATGAAAATGCCATAAGTAGGTATATAATTATAGCTTTCTTTTGCTTAAATTATTTAAAGAACAGTACCTACCTACCTTATAACTATTAAGTTAAAAGGTTCTGCAAATTGACCTTTCACATTACAGCTTGTAAATAAAGTTACCTGTAGGTATGTTTAACACTTACTCGGAGTAAGGTGCCAAACATAAAAATACTTTGTAGTCTCTCATAATTATGTTACTTTCATTGCATTGAAACTGAATATTATGCTCTAGATCATTGTCATGGTGATCTCCGACATTTTGAAGTACCTATCTAAAACATGATTTACTTCCAAGATCTGTTGACACCAGTTGGAATGAACATCACATATTGAACCTAGTTTCACATTCCCAGAATCATAGGTTATTTCCACAGTTGTTTCCTATGGCTTTCATAGAACAACTTTATTTAATAGTAAGTACCTAAAATTAGTTCTATTATTGACCCCGTATTATTCTGAAAATCATTTAGACCCAAAGTTTGAAATAATCAAAATTAAATTCTCTGCAACAAACTAAAAATGATCAAGACAAATACAGATTACTATTATTAACCTAGGATGTCCAACAGCAGGGCAATGGCATTCCTTTCAATTAAAGATAAATTCCTACTGCTATTTTGTTTGAGTTAGTGCAACTCACTTCAGGTGAAGGTTAGTGCTCACCAACACACCATCAGAATCTGGTATAAGTATTAAATTTTTATTACAATATTCAAGTCACAAGAGCTCAAAGTTTTTTCTTAGTTTTGTTAATTAAGTAGCAGAGGATCATTACATAATTATTTGGTTTACAATAAATACTTTGAAACCTCATAGATAACCAAACCTTCACAGTTGGTTTCACTCGGATGTGATCCACTTTTGACGAGATGCATCGGATGCACTCATTTGAACGAGAGGTTCCAGTCAGGTGGGCAATGACCCTATCAAATATCTGACACTCAAGCCAATATGTGGGACTATACCATTTCATACCGGTAAACGAAACTTATTATTTTAAGTATAAAATAAGGGAAACTTTATCCTATCGTCAGAAACAATGTAACTGGAACTAATAATGGTGATGTTCATGAGAGAGTTATGTTATAGTTTGGCCAACTAACAGTCAAATAATCAACATAATACCGGTATGGTACTTATTGCCCCTGGCCTCGGAGGCTATATCCTAAATTAGGGGCCATTGCATGCTTACTTGGGCTAGGCGATGATGTTATTGGAGCTGTCTTGACGACGATTCAGGACACTACTACGGCAGCATGCCTCTCGGGGAGGTATAGCGGCATGGCCGTCTGCCAGCCAAATAATCTAAACAGAGTATCGGAACGGTACTTATTGCCCCCGGCTGCGGAAGCTGTATCCGGAACATGGGGCGTGGCATTATAGACATCAAATGAAGGCTATTACAGTAAAATAGTACAATACTTCTCATTATTATATTTCTTCTCATATTAACCAAGTGTGCCTTTTGCTCCTACGGCTAATAAATTTATGAGTGTGAGTATTACCCCATTCATGGCCTGGACTCTGCGGTGTGACCCGCAGAGGTGGCGACTCTGGTGCCCCGTTGCTAAACCTGATAGGTTAAACTAGCAGATGGACACTAACAATGTTAACTCCAGTGCGGAGGAGGTAAGGATGCAATTTTTCGTTAAGCCTTCAATGGCTCGAATGGTACTTAAATACCTCGGGGACCGTATTTAAAAGAGGTTTCCTAGGTGACACTTCATCATCATCAGTCTATATTAGTCCACAGCTGGCTATAGGCCCCGCTGGCACTTGGTCTTAAAAGCGATACCTCGCTATAACAAGGTCAGGTCGACTTTTATAACACCTTCAGTCGAAGTGTGATCAGTCTTGTCTGAATATACACGTCGCCCTCGGAGACTGTATCCGGATAATGGGGCATACATACCAGGCGATTTACGCCCCAACAAAGTGACCGACATTTTGCCAATATATTCGAGCCTGAGAGGATAGCACACAATCTATGATAATGCTTCTGGCTTATACATTTTAAATCTTGTATTGAGGTTATGTCTGAGCTCCTTTAATGTTCTCTCCCCAGTGAAGTCCCCCCTCAGATGGAGACACTGGAACTTTTGGTAAAAAAGTGTGGGGGGGGGAAGGGGGGGTTAGACGGTACGGTGAAGTAGACAAGTGGTAAGACTAGGCACGTCACCCACTGTCCTGTATCAGATTGTCCATCATTATCACCAACCAAGGTACCATTACCCTTTACCGTCGGATATGACGTGGTGCTCCGCAATTAGATATATATCGTCTAGCGGGAACACCATGGAGTTATGGTGTCAGTGGATTCATATCCAAGTATTTTTCATGAAAACAATAACATACCCAAGCAGACACATGTTTTGGTGTTTTCTGCAACTGGACCTGATTCAAGTACTTATGTTGTTCAGTTCAGAGAACTAAAAAGCTATATGTAGATATCATTAACTACCATCTTTATATTACATAGAAATACCGATAATTACACAGCAAGGGTTATAGCGAAATAACCCCTTGTAAATAAGTTATCCATACCATAACATATTTTATTTTATATTTGTAATGTAATAATGTTAAAAGTCCTATTTGAACTAAATGCAATTAGTATGGACAGTTAATTAAAGATCTACTTATGAAGTATGTTTATGTGAATCCCAGACCTCATAATAGCAAGATCAATTAAATTTATTGATTCTAAAAATGAGCACATTACCAAGCATGTGATCAACAAATAAATCCTGAATTAGATAAAATTAAAACTATCACATTCAAACTGAAAATATTCTACTAAGCAGAATTCCATTCATTGAAATATTAGACCTTGCATTTTAGAGCTTGCATTTTAAATCAGCAAGATTTTATGAATACCATAATCCTATTTAATAAATTGATGAATCTAAATGGTCCATAGTAAAGTTTCAAATAGAAACCAGAACTTTACTCATTTAAATAATGAAATACCTATATTACCTATACATACAATATTTTCATACTTAGATCACTGCCTTTTACCCAGTTTATGACAGTTTTAAACATTGTCCGGCCCCACGAAGCGATCTGCTGTACAGCGACAGAACTGCGGCGTCACCGGCTGCCACTATCCAGACCTAAGCCCCAACGAAGTGACCTGCATGACGGCGCACAATACAACTGCAGAACGGCGTCGCCGGCTGCCACTATCCACATCCAAGTGTACATAAATGTGCTTCAGGGGCACTTTGTGTGATGCTAAGTATCGTTGATTTCTGATCAATTAGATTTGATAAATACTCAATATTTTGTTTTACACAACTTTAAAGTCTTAGAAGTTATGTCCTAAGATCTTTGACTTTGTTATTTATGTATTACATGTTAGTACCTACTTAGTTACATGTCATACATTTTATTTTCACATAGCGTTTGTCCGTCTTTCACCAGCAGATAACAAACAGGTCTTCAAACCATGCTGTCCGTTTCGAAACACATATAATATTACCGTTTTGCACAAAAACAAAACGGATATTATGTGAGTGGAGAAACGGACAGCATCAGCAAGGTACTTGCTGGTGTTGATGACACTATGAGTTGACATTGACAGTCACAATGACAGACACTTGCTGCTATGACTTTGACGGAGGAACTAAGGCATTATTCCCAAGAAAACTACCATAGAGACATATATAATACATCCATATTTCAAATGCAGTTCTTCAAACCATGCTGTCCGTTTCTCCACTCACATAATATCCGTTTTGTTTTTGTGCAAAACGGTAATATTTTACCCATCCTCCCCCCCTATTTCCGAAGGTTGCAGAGCGATCCATCCAAAATGTACGTAGCGTTTGTAGATATGGATCTATATTTTACTGGAAAAATATATGTAGAGAAGTTTGTAAAACAAAACATTTTTTTTGAAAAATGGTCAATAACGGGGGAATAATTTTCAAAAGGGGGCTACCTTACTGAGTGGGGTTTCAAATGCAAGGTATCAGTTTGTACATTTCAAAACAGTTTTTGAAATTTCTCTAGCTTTGATACTTTTTGAAATAATTTAAAAAAAGTCAAAAAAATTACCTAATCTTTGGTAGGTAGGTACCTACTAGTTTTAGGTATTCGTCAAATAGCGATATCTCACGGTACCTTTAGTACAGACATGTTTGTATAATTGACAAACGTTCGAAACCCTCGGCGCGCGAGTTACACTCGCACTTGACGGATCTTGTCTATGTAGGTACCTACCTACTACTAGGTACCTACACTAAAGATGGAGATGGTCTGATGCGTTACTGTTCAAGTGTTCATTTTGTACCTACATTAAGTACCTAAGCGAGTTAGCAGGTAGGTATTGTTTGCAGTTGTTTACCAATGCGAGAGAAAATGTAGCGTGGGGTGCGCGCGCGCCACGCCGAGGCTAGAGTTGCGCAGACAGAACTACTCACACGCCTCTCTCTGTTTCACAACACAACACGAACGACCCACTTGACGGACGCGCGCGGCACCATTTCCAATTCCAATAAACAATAAAACAGTAAGTTATAGGCGTCAGGTAGGTAATGAATGATGTAACGATATAAATTTTCACAAATTGGCGAACATAAATAATAATAAGTCATGTTTGGTTACTTAACTTCGAACTCAGAACGACAACTGAAGCCTTCGGTTACTTCGGACGACTGCTACAGCAGTAGGGCTGCGGTAGTCGGATGCCATGATCTTAGGCTGGATTTACATAGCATGGCAAGTAACGTTATCTAATCTGTGGCATGGCCGTAAATACACACCTTCGACCGAGTCAGCTTATTTTCATTTATTTATTAGTTCACAAAACAAAGTAAAATCCATAATTAAGTAGATTTTACCCAAACAAAAGAAAAATGTTATGTAGGTACGTACTAAAATTATCAACTACATAGCTGAATAAATAGAAAACATTGGCTTGTACTATTTGCCCTTCTCCCAATCGATTTGATTTATCCCGCCCTAGACTTTTTCGCCGGTGGTCTTAGAGCATTTAGAACGCTCTAAGCCGGTGGTGTACAAAATGACGAGCTCACGAGTAGACAACATGCTGCTGATTGCCATGCCAATATGCCAATGCACAAACGAGGCCGTGTGAAAAGAAATCACTATTCACATGCATTTTTTAGCAATCTTTCTCGCTCGATATTAGACAGTGTCCTTGCTCGAAATAGCTTTCTATTATCTATGATTAGTTGCGGTATAGCTACCTATTCGGCGTTGTGATTATTTTTAGGGTACCTAAGATAAGGCTACATCTATAGGTTCATTCTTTGCAAGTCTTTCTCTTGGCGAGGGTCTTAAGAGAGCATAGGACGGTAATCAATCATCAATACACCTACACACGTAGAAAGAGAAACCTACCTACACACGTGTATCATACGACGTTTTTCAACACACTTGTGAATAAAAACTCAATACCTCTGATCTCAATATCTCTGATCTCTCAATATCTCAGAACTCCATAAAAACTCATTTTTTAGTAGATAAAAATTAATCAGCGCGCGCATTGCGAGCGGCCACAGACTAAAGGGATGAGGTTTTTTTCATTTTTGCGCATATGGTTTGCGCCTATTCTGCCACGTACAAAATGGGGAATTTGAAATTTTCTTTTATTACAGAGAAAACAAAAGTTATATTTGATTTGAGTGAAAATTACGTACGTTTATACACGTACGAGTTAAAATTATCTATTTAAATAAGAAGTTGCATGATATGAACAAGCAATAGGAACATTAATTTATTTGATCTATTGAACACGATCTTTTTTTTTTGAATAAAAACTTTTTTAAGAACAAAGTCCACACCAGGCCACTCTTCCTATTAGGATGGGAGGTCTAGGTGTCCGCGTCTAGTGTTTCACTCCCAGCTTTTTTGTCATCAGTACATGGTACTAAAGATCTTGTTCTTAGTAGTATTTTGGCTAAATGTCAAAATTTTGAAATTACAGGTTTTGATGAAGCTTTACACTCATGGAAAATAGCCTGTCCTGACACGATGCCCAAAGTCCTTTCTTTGCAGAGACTGTGGGATGAGCCACTATGTGAGCTGGTACGGAAAACCTTATTAATACGTCAACCAGCTCATCAGAACGTGCTCGTCTACTCGCCGTTTCCGAGTGGGAATCAGGACTTTGGTTACATATTCTGCCTTCCAAAAATCTAGGTACCCTTTTAGATAATAACACATTTCGGGTTGCCACCTCTTTGCGCTTGGGTTCTCCTTGCCTAGTTGCACACCGTTGTCAGTGTGGTGAAACCGTCGATAAGTTTGGTCACCATGCACTGGCATGTGTCTCTAGTGCAGGACGTGTGTCCCGTCATGGTTCAATTAATGACATCATCCGTCGGGCTTTTACCAGCGTCAGTGTGGCAGCTACCCTCGAACCACGTGGCCTTATGCGAGATGATGGTAAAAGACCTGACGGTATGACTCTGATTCCATGGAAGATGGGTCGGCCTTTAGTTTGGGATGCCACGTGTGTAGATACCCTAGCGCCTTCACATCTTGCAGGGACATCGGTAAGGGCCGGTTCTGCAGCAACATCAGCGGAGTATCTTAAACGGCGAAAATACAATACGCTAACCTTGACCGAGGTTACCTATTTGAGCCGTTTGGGGTTGAAAGTTGAAACCCTTGGTCCTTGGGGCCCTGGGGCACACGCAATTTATAAAGATCTTACTAAACTTCTTATAGAGTCCACAGGTGATCGGAATGCTGGCTTTTATTTCGGTCAACGAATTAGCATTGCCATTCAACGTGGCAATGCTGCTAGCATTCTGGGCACTCTGCCTTCTGGTGACGGCTTAGATTTTTAAGAAATAGATATATGTACTTACTTGTACATACTAGTTGTTATTGTTTTATTCTGTTAATGTAATGTTCTATGTGCTAAATAAATAGTAAATTACTTGTTAATAATAGTTCCTTTTCTCTTCTACATTACTGTACTAGAACAACTCAACCAATATTTTTTTTTTTTAATCTATAACTCACTAGTGACTTAGCAATGAAAAAGACACAGTTTGATGATTAAGGGTGTCATTCTGTGCCTAATTGCGGTGACCATAGAGCCACTTCATGAGCAAGTGTTCGCGTTCATAAACTCAGCTGCTAAGTAGGTAGGTACATTAAGTACTTCGCAGCTGAGTTTATGACAACTGGCCGTTGAACGATGTAGGTAGGTAGGTACTTACTTAATTATGTAGTAAGTACTTAGAGCGTTCAACGGCCAGTTGAACTGACGGAGTCACACCCACACCGTGTGGGTAAGTAAGTGTCTAAAACTCCTTTTAACTCACCTTTTAACAAAACTTCGTTAATGCTATATGAAAACGACCATATAAATACCCGGGATTCATTCATTCTTAGGTACATATCTTACGTTTGATCGAAGATTATAGGGACGTAAATGAGACTTAAGCAACAACTTGTTACGACACCATTGGAATAAGTTCGTAGAGCTAGACAACTCGCCAAAATGTTAGTACGTAAAATGTGTGCAATGTGCAATATCTTACATCAGACCAACGGAATGCTAAGTGATTTTGGTTGGCATATCATTTTAATACACCTAGTACCTAGTGACTTAGATAGGTAGGTACCAGCTTGATTGTAATTAAGTTTAAGTGCAAATAAAATTTATGACACAACCTACCTTTAAGGTTTTCCGATAATCATCATTTTGTCACTCATTCATAAAATCGTGATAAATGTACTCAATTTACCTACCAAAAATATCGGCTTCAGCAAAATTCACCACCGACCGGAGCATTGACCAAACCTTTTTTCTCACAAATAAGTTGCAGGAGGTTGGAAGGTAGGTAGGTATAGGTACCTACTTAAGTGCGTGCAATGTTGTGGTAGGTGTCAGTGGCCCCAACCAAGCCCGCAGTTGGCCACGTCCGAGTCGAGGCAAAATTCCACAGCTTACTGATACTGATACTGACCGACCACGCACTTGGAATAATAATTGCGTTGCCTGTTGCTCATTTGTTTAGTTCAAAAAGAAAACTTGGGTTACCTACGGATATCCTTCTAGAATATTTTCAAATTTCGCTTTATGTCACAGATCTTTCTGGTCGGGAATAGCGGAATGGATAGAGTTTTCTAGTTCCATCTAAACGAATGAATTGTTTAAACACTGTTATTCAGACAAAAAACTCTAAGTAGAAGATGTAGAAAAACCGCCATTTTTAAAATCATAACTAAGTACAAGCTGTACAAGGAACCCCAAGGAAAGTAAACCTTGGAATATAAAGTACCTACCTACCTAGATGGTTTTAATTTTAACTCCAAAGGGAAGGGAATGCAGTTCCTTGATGATAGTGAGAGGGCAAGTTCGCCTTGGACATGGACAGGCTTCCTGGCGCGGTGACCCGCCCGCAGTGAAGGGGTCTCGCGTTTCGCCTTTGTTCGAGCAGCCAGAAGCGCTTGCGAAACTGGTCTTTGACCTTATGCTTACCTACTGGCGCAAAATGCCTGCTTGAGGAAACTCTGAGATATTTTCGTTGCCGGAACGAGTCTTTTCCTCATTTTTTGAATAGTTTTGCGGGTAGGTAACCTAATTTGCTTACGTGGGTACATTTTTAGATTTACGACATTTACAACGATCCGGCTAAGAATCAAGATGCGCGGATGTCTGCCCATGTGTGGGGGATACTGTAACGATGAAATGAATAAAATATAGGTACCTGGTACTACGAACGAAGTAACATTACCGAATCTGCGCTAGATTAGATACTACACGGAGAGTTCCATTCCATCCATTGATAATTTTTTTTATTTTATTTTATAAATAAATAAATATAAATAAATAATGCTGGACAATCCACACAACATCATCTAGCCCCAAGCTAAGCAGAGCTTGTGTTATGGGTACTAGATGACTGATATACTTATTATAATACATTACATAGATATATATTTTTTATTATACTTACATAGAAACGACCAGAACACCTAGAACAAATATTTGTAGATCGTTCAAACATTTGTCCCAAGGCGGGAATCGAACCCGCAACCTTCTGCGCCGCAGGCGGACCTTCGCCCACCGCGCCACATCAGTCGTCTTCGCTCATTGATATTTCACCCCGAAGGTTCACTCCCTCACAACTCACAAGTCATCGTAAATTCGTAATTATTGAACCTACACCTACATTCGGTTTTGTTTTTAATATAGGTTATTAAATTGCTTCTTCAATAAAGAGGAACCATGATTATACCCTACTTCGTATCGTAACGGTAGTTCATGTCATCATGATGGAAGCAATCGGATTGACATTTCGGGGATTTTATACCTAGGTACCATTTTTATACATAGGAATTTGTTTTGCGCTTTGTTTAGTAGAGGACACTCTCGAATAGGTAAGTACCTACACAATCCATCACTCACAGATGGGGTAACTCCAGGAGCTCTGCATTTGTTTCGTTGTCACTAAAATAACAGTGTTACCTAAGTACCTTCCGGCTTAGTACACATGTTTCGTGGTACCCTGTAATAAGGATTTTAAAGTCGTTAGTTTTTTCAAAACAATGTAATATAGGTATTGGACTAGGCAGGATTATGAACATTTGCGTATTTAGCTCACAAAATTTTCATCCGTAGGTACTAGGTACTACGTTACCATACCTAACGTAGGACGTAGGTAGTAAATTAGTTAGGTAAAGGTAGAACTAGATAGCCGAGATATTTTATACTGTTTGATTTATCCAGGTGCTTCACTTACCCTACCTTACCGTAGGTAGGTATACCTACTTAAGTTTTTAATACCTACTTGAAGCTTTAAGTGTCGGCATCATTACATAGAAAGAGACGTCGTATTTACATTTATTTTATTCATTGACTAGCTGCGCCCCGCGGCTTCGCCCCCGTGGAAATTTATGTTTCCAACTTTCTTAATTTTTTCTTTCATAAGAACCTTCTCCTGACAATAACAAACACAACAAAGAAAGAATTAGCGAAATCGGTCCAGGCGTTGTTGAGTTATGCGCTTACCAACACATTTTGCGATTCATTTTTATAGGGTATCATTTAAACGATCAGCAGATTAAAAAGGTTTTGGCCAGCCGAAAAATTGGTTTTGCAAGCAGAAAAAATATTTTGAGCCGCAGCTAGTGGTCGGCGAAAATGAGTGAATTGATCAGCAGATAATGTGACATTGGGCAGCCTAAAAATGTATGTCACAGTAAATTAAATATTTGTGCAGCAATATACTAGTGAAGCAGCAGCAAATCGTGATTCGGATTAAATGAAATTTTGGCATGCTTTTAAAATGATATTGCAGCAATATATGAATGAAAAAGATCAGCAAATCCTGGTTCGGATTTAATAATGTTTTGGCAAGCTGTCAAATTAATTTTGGTTTGCTAATCTTAATACACCCTTACCATGTTGTGTGGTGTTGATATGGATCAGTTGAGCTATCTGTAGACTGTTTGCAACAGTCGGCAGTTAGCTCAATTGTTTCAATTGTAAATACTAGTATAATTTTCTTTGTGAATAAATGACCCTTACCCACCTTTATCATTATTAATCTTCTGTAGCTACCTATCTACATGTGTATGTCTCTGAGCTCCTCCTCAACGGCTGGACCGATTTTGATGAAATTTAATTTAATGGTGTGTTTGAGTGGGTCACTGGATGGTCTAGATTTGCAACTTGACCCGGAAGGTGGCGCTGTAAAATAAACCCGGCGGCCGGGTTTTAGGATTTTTGTCCGAGAAATGTCTATCGGAAATACGTAGGTCATAGATAATGTTCCTAACGGCTCGCTGAGAGAGGCGGCTCGCTCAAAACCACCCATGCCCTGCTACCTCTGCACTCCTCTGACCGCCGCCGCGCCGCGCCGCCCCGCCGCGCCGGCGGCGTCGTGGAATCGGTAGGAAGGAGGAGGTTGCGGGTTCGATTCCCGCCAAGGGACAAATGTTTGTACGATTTATCTAGATAAATCATATTTAGGTAGATAGCTAGATAAATCATACTTAGGTATAAATAGGACATAGGTATCTATAAGCACAATAGATAAATATATCTATCTAATCTACTGTGCTATAACGATATAAATCTTTGGGAGTAACTCGTTATAAACTGGTTATAGAAATGAAATGGAAAGAAATAAAAACCTACCTACCCAGGTAGGTACTCGTATATACCTATAAGTACCTTCCTAATGCTGGACAATTCACACAGCATTATCTAGCACCAAGCAAAGCAGAGCTTGTATGTAGGTAGGTAGGAAGGTACGGCTAGATAACGATATAAGTAGGTACTTACTTACTTAATTAAATATGTACGAACTTTTGTGAAAAACAAATGTACTAATAGGTACCCTGAAATCCAAAATGTCTGAATGAGTGAGTCAAAATGCCGACGACACCCGCAAACTACCTACCTACCTACACAATGAGTCGTGAAAAATAGTGTTCTTGCTTGCCTAATTGTTTTATGTAGGTACTGATGGTGCAATAAAGTAGTAAGTACCTAATCAATCTATCTAATTGTTATTCATTTTCATTTATTGTGCAATCAAATTGAATTGACTTTTGTGAAAAATTAAAGGTGTCCTATCCTTTTGTGTTAAAATTAAAGGCTCTGTAATCGAAAATGTGTCTAGGTATTTCTAAAAAGTGTAGGTACTTATACCTAATCTGTGACAACAAGGCTACCGAGAAAAAAGTGTTAAGTATCTCTTTTTCTCCCACATCAGTTGCAAACACTACTTTCGGTAGTAGGTACCTATGGCTATAGATAATCAAAGAAACACAAAGGATCCACAATTAAATCCTCTGAGAATTGCTATGTTCTACTTTGTAGGTAGGTACGGTTCATGAGATACAGTCATATATTATCTAGATGTAAGTGTAAGTAAAATTCAAGAGATTGGGTCCAATTAGGTCCATCCACCTCAGGCATAGATAGACCGGGGCGCCACCGCCGCCGGCGTTCGTGTTCCACGTGCATATTGTTGTCTCGGTCGCACTTCGGTCTAGCTACGTCTTTTCATCTTTGTTGTTCATTAGGTCGGTACATAGGTATTTCGTGTAGGAAGGAACGACCACACTACTGCGGCGACGAGCACTCACAGTAACTTACCGCAAACGAAAGTAAGTGTGAGTGATCGTCGCCAGCGCATCCTTCCGCGTCCCTTTGACCCATTACAATAAGGTATCTACACTGCGCAGCCACGCGTACTTCCGTTCAGTTCATTTATGTAGATTTGCGCGTAGGTAATAGGTATGCAGGTAAGGTACCTTACCTATCTTGTACGTTCGTTTGTACGTACCTATGCCACTACCGGTGTCACACACGGACAGACATGACTAATAACAATCAAGGGTTCCTTCAGTTGCTAACAACAACGCGAGGTAAGGTAGGCCTGCGTCTATATGTCACTGCCGTGCCGGCGGTGTCACAAACACAGGACAGACATGACCAACAACGAACAAGGGTCCTCAGCACCTTGATACCTTCTTACAAAAAAAATATGCTAGGTAAGGTAGATATAGGTACCTTACCTACCTACCTACCTCCTACGTGCCTCTGTATCGACTCGATTATCAAAACCCCACCTTCTTTAACGCATTCACTGCCCAGCCCCGGCGGTGCGATTCGCAGGGGTCGCACCGCCGCCCGCCACACGAGGGTCGAGAGGCTCGTCTGCGTCTTGGGCCGTGAAAGTGTTAAACGGACTAATGCTCTTTTTCAATAAAATCGTAGTAATATACATTTTTAGTTGACCATACGTATAAAAGCAAACCCATTGATTATGGCTTATACCTATTTATTTTCAGCTTAACGATTTACTTATTCGGCTGACCAAAACATTAATTTTGCTGCTCAAAAAAAACACTTTTTGGCTGATCAAAAATAATTGTATAATCCTGCAGATCATATAATTAATTCTGCTGATCAAAACATTAATTCTGCTGATCAAAACATTAATTTTGCCGAACAAACAGCTATTTATTTTCTGACCAAAAATAATTTTGTTGCCGATCAAGTGTTGCTGGTGGTTTTTATTTTACAGCCGATCAAAAATTAAAATGCTGCTCAAGTAATTTTTAAGCTAACTTTTCCAGCTGATCAAATATTTAAAATAAATACCAATAAATTTACTCCCATTTTTATATTATAGATAGGGTAGGTGCACCCGTTCGCCGACCAGCCCCTCTTGGCGGCCATTGCGGTGCAGGCACTTATTAAATTTATTTTATTAGAAGTGTCGATTACAATTTCCAAACGAAATCAAGTTCAACGCCTATTCAAATAGTTACACTCTTATCTAGTAACCTTGTCAAGTGCGTAAACACACCCTGTAATTTTAAAAAAAAAGTTAAATTTCGCAGTTGCGACGGAACTGTCAGCTTGTCGGATTTTTAACAAAAAAAATAGTGGCGCGTGTTTCAGTGGAAGACAAGTATGTCTAGTTTTATCGATGTACCCATTGTCATGTGTTGTTTTTCCACTATGGGAATACTTATTTTACGTATTAAGATACGAATATTTATGTTTTTGTATTGAATTACTTAAAAATTGGGGTGGCCGGATAATGGAACTTGAAACTCACATAAAATTTACATGTCGGCCGGGGGGGCCGAAAGAGAGTACGAATAGACCCAGAATACTGTGGTCCTATTTTGTTACTTATCAGGATGTTATTAGAGTATATTTGCATCGTGATGGCTAATGTCGACCGAAGGAATCTAAATTTTCTTTTTCGGCCCCCATTTTACTGTTATTCATACAAAATTTTGTCATCGGTTTATGTGTGGCCGAGAACGGCACCATGTTTAGAATTGTGGTTTCGTTTTCGGCCATCTTTAATTTGTTCGAAGAAATGAGGTGGTCGGAAGTGGAAACCCCATTTCGTTTTCGGCCAATTCGCATTAGATAAAATATTTGGGTAATTCTCACGGGGCTCAAAAATACGTGTCCGGCTCGAAAAAACATACTAAAAGTATCCCTAGCCCTTTGATTTTTTTTTGTATAGTAGATTAGACGAAAATAATAGGGGGGGCCTATTTTTGTTTTTTAATTTTCTTATTCTTAATATCTAAAAATAAATAAAAACCTTGGAAATATTGACTTTCGTGGTGCGTCCGGACCTCATGTTCCACTGTTAAAACATTTTTATATTTTTTCCTATGAATAATAGCACTATTTTACACAGGTTCACAAATAACCAGATAGTTACTAGCTTAACTGACACTATTACTACACAAAAATAAGCTTTAGTTGAAAAGTTAAAACTAGATAACTTCGCGTCCGACGTTTGGTGTTGATACCCCTGGCGCGCACTCATTCATTCATATATACTGTACTTTAGTAACTACGTGAATAGTTGTTAGACCGAGACAAACTATCAGTTGCGCTCCATCAGTGGTGTGGACAACACTTCTCTATCTCTCCGCGTCGCTCTGTTATTAAGGTAAGTAATCACTTTCCGTGGCTTGGTATACCGCAAATGTTGATTACCATGTAGACTATAAATTCGTTTATACTAATCCTATTGTTTCAATGATTGTAATAATAGATGCCTTTTGGGTTCCTAATTTCGACTGCAGACGCCAAAGTAATGTATAACAGCAATTTAGGAAATTATTTAGGATTTTGTACTCTTTTTTGATTATCGTGGTATTGATTTTCATGTTTTCCGTGGGCAAAAAGTACACAATGTCAATTTAAACTATGAAAATTTAATTTGCATGTTGGTTAACATTTTTATATGGTTTATTTTTACAATGCAACTCAGTATAGTCAGTACTGCTCACTGGGAATATGGTCTACTCACGAAAAGATCGCTTAGTTGCAGAAAGATTGGCTGAAAGACGGAGGAGAGCCCTAAATAGAAATACAAATACAGAAATACAACTTCTTCATAAAGCCAATTTACATATCAATAACTTTTGTACGTTTTATATCATTATCTTTCTTTGACTGTTACAATCTAACCTCCCCGAGGTTAGATTGTAACAGTCAGCTTGACTGAACCTTATCATATATTATTTTAGAAGTGTCTAGCAATAGTAGCACAGTATTCCAGCACAATCTCAAGTCAAGTACCCCGCGGCGGCGGCGTACACAGCGTATACAAGTTTTTAAATAATTCAAAGTACACATAAATACAATACAAAACATCTGTAATTAAATAATCAAGAATAAGTTATTAAAAAGTCACAAACCACATAAAAATATAAGAATTAATTAACATTATTCTCCGTTTTCTCGAGTAATTCTGCTACAGAATAAAAATTTTGCTCGACAAGAAAACGTTTCAGACGGAACTTGAAGCTAGCTAGACTGTTAGCAGCTGTGACAGCTTCTGGCAGTTTGTTGTATACTGCCGAACCCATAACGTGAGTCAACTTTGAGGACTTCGTGAGGGAGCGGGCAATAGTCGAGAGCTTTCCTGCGTTCCACGTCCCATACGAGTGGGTGTCGCCGTTCTTCATGTGTTTTTCTAGGTTCAGACGAATATACACCGCCACTTGCATTATCACAATGCTGGGCAGTGCCCAGTCAGCAGCGCACCCCCATAGCTCAGCACCATACTGTAGCACCGAGTGAACAGTTGCGAAGTAACAGCTTCGTGCCACCTCCGCCGGAACCACACGAGCCAGCCGTCGGAGCGCAAAACATGCGCTACGTATCTTTTCGCATATTTTGTCTATGTGGCTCTCGCAGGGCTCTGTCCATTTCAAAACCAAGAAATATCGTGGCTTCGGATTGGCCGTTCCGTTCACATAGACTACAAGCCGTTTCGTCACTGCCAGATAGGCAGACATGAAGGTAGTGGGTCTTCCTTAGTTTCAGAGCCAAACCGTTCATCCTGAACCATCCAGACAGTAGGCCGGCCGTCTCGTTCAGCTTCTCCTCCAGAGCGTCTACGGACTTTGCGGTGACGATCGCAGCCACATCATCTGCGTTTATGAGGGTCTTCGCGGAGGTCAC
The DNA here is from genome assembly GCA_963564075.1 of Eupithecia subfuscata. NCBI lineage: Eukaryota > Metazoa > Arthropoda > Insecta > Lepidoptera > Geometridae > Eupithecia > Eupithecia subfuscata. The sequence goes on along the minus strand of OY751097.1, from coordinate 7,409,715 downwards.
CGCTCCGGGCAGATCGTTCAAGAGGAACGAGAACATTATGTTGGAGACAGATGACCCCTGCGCTATCCCCATGGTTGGGGAGAGGGGCTCTGATTGCTCAGTACCACCGACAACAATTTGTGATCGCGCACGCATCATCTCCGTAAGTACGGCGAACGATGCTCCCTCGATCCCATAATGACTCATTTTGGCAGCAAGTACGGCGTGGCTGGCCACGTCGTCGAAGGCTTTAGATAGGTGGCAGCACAACACGGCCATCTGCAACTTCTGCTGCCAGCACCCGCCGCACCACCTCGCGCGTCAGTGACGTCGTGGAGTAGCCGGCGCGGTACGCATACTGCCGAGGCGACAGGGCGTCCGTCGCTAGCAAGTACTCCACCAGCCGACTGCTCAGCCCGTTCTCGAGAACTCTTGCAATAGCTGGTATAATCGATACTGGCCTGTAGCTATCCATGTTGTCTGGGGGACACTCGCCCGAATCAAGCATAATACAGAGAAATACTCCGTTCAGAAAGAAAAAGATAGGCAACGGTATTTTCGAAGGAAGAAAGAAGGGAAGATAAAATCAGTTAGTGAATTAGATCCTCGTCAGCAATGAATTGCTAGAGAGAAAAGCAGATTCTCCTCTAATAAACAAAATAAAACTCAAAAACTGATTAAGAAGTAAATATAGTAGTGATTTAAGAGTGTGTTTTTATGTTAAATTTTGTTTGTTATACTTTCTTAGAAGAAAACTACAGTTATAAAATGATTGAACCTTAATTTTAAGAAACTTTCAATCTACTTGCTACTGAAAACACATTATTATATTTATAAACCATCCCGAAATTCCTTCTTACAATGATTATGATATGATAGTTCACACAAAATGTATGTTTTAAAATATAAATGTCGTATATTTTTATATATTTGATTTCGGTGATATGAATGCTGATTTCCGTGGACACCATATTTTTAAAATTGAATAATTTCGTAACCATTATGCCAATTAAGTGCCCTCTGCTACCAATAAATTTTAAATTAAATCTTTAATCAGAATATTTCATCATTATGTGTAATTTCAACAAAAAAAAATGGGACACGAAAGTCAACCAAAAAATGAGTTACCGAAGAATGACCCATTTTTGGTAAAAATTGGACACTTTTGTAATGGAGAAGAATAATAATTCACTTCGAAAAAAATTATATTGAGAACCTGGCAAAAAAGTGAGATGGGTCTTTAATTTTTGAAGAAGGTGCTACCGTATTTTCCTTAAATAAAAGAACCACCATGTTCCCGAAGCATGCCTTTGTAGTTTTCCAGCAATGAAGGACGGAATTTAAGAGGATCTGTACCTCCTGTACAACGAGGGCTCTTCCTTCCTGTCTTCAGAAGTTCTGAAGTATTTCAGTCCTCACCGGTGGCTTTATTGTTATAATAAGCCGTCTTAAAAGTAACTCGATTTGTCCTGACCGTTGAATTTAATAATAAATAATGCTGGCCAATCGATACAGCACCATTTAACCCCAAGGTAAGCAGAACTTGTATTATGGATAGGTACTGGTAACTGTTAACTGTAATTGCCCCTTTTTTAGCGTGTGTTGGAGCTCCGAAGGCATCGTACCATCTTCACAATCCGCTTTTTAAGATCTGACCTCTGACGAAGTGCTTTGGGTGGTTTATCGTCTTTTTGTCACTGGCCCAAAAGTCTCATCCGAGACTAAAAGCTTTTGGTAATTATCGGTGCTCACCATTATTCGGATTCGATAAGGTCACGAGGTTGGACATCATCGTACGGTTTTATTTAAGCTTCAGATTGATGTTAGTATCGAATCAGTCGGTGACCAGATCTGGTACTGAACCTGTTGATGACTAAGACATCTCTGAATTCATGCCAAATAAAAGTGAGACATAAAGTCTGCTTCGACCAGACGTGCCGATAAAATTTACGAAAGCTTCGGTACCCCACAGATTCAGGGTCACGAGTCATGACTCCAAAGGAAGAAAATTCTGTCAATACCTGCATATTATGCCCTGAAACGGTTACGAACGCTTTGTGAGACATACGCAGCGGCCCATGGACTCAGGTATAATGTAAAAAAGAGTGAATTGCTTCTCTTCAAAGCAGGTACGAAGAGCTACTCTGTACCTCCGGTTTCGCTTTACGGTACTCCTCTTAGTTGGGTCAAAAATTTATCTCTTAGAGTTAATATCACTTAGGATATATGTCAGACAATGTGGATGTTGAAAGGGAGCGTAGGGCGTTGTCGTGAGTTGTAATATGGTGGCTGGCAGATTCACACGTTGCACAACACGTCTAGTCAAAATAATACTCTTTAAGGCGTTTTGTCTTGTACTTCTTTCTACACGTGCAGCCTGTGGGCCAGATATCCAAAAAAAGCCTACAATGCCTTACGCGGTTAGTACACTGACTTCACCTTGACTTTCCACCAACTGACTTTACCTGACTTCAGGATGTTTTTGGGGCTGCCGCGGTACTGTAGCGCATCAGGGATGTTCGCAGACGCACACGTTGATGGGTTCCACGCAATCATGCGCAAGCGGGTTGCATCCCTGTTAGGCCGAATGCGCCGCAGCTCCAATAGCCTGCTGGTCGCCATGGCGCAGGACCACCGCTCCAGTATCATGAGCCACTGGATGATGATGCTGAAACCGGTATCATCGCTCGTGGCTCAATGATCTGTCTAGGCCGCCGGCCACAGTGCTACGCTTTATTTTATTTTATTTGAGTGTGTGTTGCCGCAAGTAGCGTCCCGCACCCATTGTGTGCGATGTTCCGTGCGTAATAATGTCGTTAAAGCTGGCATGGTGAGATAACCGACCGGCGGCCCTATTACACAATAATTCGTGTTGACCAAGCTGTTCAACAGCAGTACCGCATTGGCATTGATGAGACGCGCAACATCTAGACATTATTGCGATAAGGAATGTTGCAGGATCTAATAATATGCCAGTACTATATGAAGAAACCTCTTGCAATGAATATCCTGACTCCTATTTGGACTGGCCAGCGACGGGCACGATCTGCAGAAATTGATCGCGTTTGTAACAGATGATTCCATGCGATTTGCAGAGCTGAAGCACGTTTGTAAAATCAAATAAAGTTAATATGTTAGACAAATGTCATGTTTGAGTATGATGAGATATTGAGATCATGTTGATTCTACAATAATAATAAATATCTCTGTGACAACTTTTCTGATCAAAAAACATGAAAACTATGTCATTATTTCAAAATTTTGTTCCATAAAAACCTTTAAAATTAGCGGCCGAAATTGGGTTCAGGTCCGGTCGAATACTGAATTTTGTGGCCGAAAACTGAAGTTTTACTCATTTTCGACTAATTCTTTTTTTGTAAAATAACTATAAGGTTTTACTATAAAACTCTTCTAGTATATAAAACTCAAATATCTAGACTACCGATTAATACCCTTTTGAACTAGGCTGACAAGTTGGCAATATTTTTTCTGGGACCTTAAAGTTGGAACTTCGCTAATCGGTCGATAACTAGTGCAACGACCCTAGTCACAGTCAAATTAATTAGGTACATAAGTCTTTGTAGATCAATCAACTAACAGAATCGACACCTATCTTATAGTACCTACCTATTTAGTAGCTATGCAATTGTTTTGGCTATTGGTACCCATAGATTTATATCTCTGTTGGTACCTATGTTTGCATCTGATGGCATGAGATATGATAATTATGTGTGATGTGATGTGATGATGATGACCTAACCGGCCGGACCAACCGGTTCTGTGTTGAGATGGAAAGTTCACGTTTTGACATTTTATTTAGGTAGGATATTTTGGACAGGTTAACTGCAAGTATTCATATTATAGTATTCGTATTTTTTTTACCACACTTCTTTACCTTATTATATTACATTCCTACATCTGTGTATATTACCTAGGTACCTGTACAAGTAGACCAAGGAACGTAGATAGAAAGTAGTATTCATAATAATTTATGCCAAGGAAGGAATTAACTTTTGTTTTGCTCGTTTTGTACCTAGATAAATAATCTATTTATGGATCGCATAGAGGTATCACACATAGCCATGAATCTCTAGGTAAACATAGGTTCATGCTCATAATAGCCATAGGATAGGACAAGAGTTGGACAAGAGCACGGTAATATTATCCTATAGTATTACCGTGACAAGAGGCTTTAGCTTAAAGCCCGGCCACACGCTCCGTCTCGCCTGCGCAATCTAACTGCTCTGATCTTAAACATGTCGATTGCACAAGCCGCGCTTTCGCCGTCTACCCGCATGTTCTTACCGGCATGCAGCGCAAACTGGGTTGTGCAGGCATGATCCAAGGGAATAACCCGGGAACGGCAAACGCTCTGTCTTGCCTGCGCAGTACAATTTGCGCAATCATAACTGTACAAAAAGACGGAACACCATACTAAAGTGGCCATACATGCAAGCTGGCGGTAAGCTCGTGCGAATAGCCTATATAAACAATGGTGTCGAGTCGAACTAATATAAATAAACAAATAAAATAAGTACATAAATTGCACAAGCCGCACTTCCCGGTAAGTACGAGCTATAAGTGCATCCACACGCACGGTCTTACCCACAGAACAATAGTACTCTACACCTGCATAAACCATGCGCAAACTGGTTTGTTTTGTTCAGGCATGCTCGCAGATAAACACGGAGCGTGTGGCAGGGCTCTATGGCGGAGTGTGTAGCCCACAGAACAATTCTACTCTACGAGGTGTAGCCCGTAGAACGTAGAAAGAGAAGCCAATCTGAGCCATAGAAAGAGAAATATTTAATCTGTGGTGTAGCCGGTAGACATCATGAACGTAGACATTGCATGATTCTGCTTGTCATTATAAAGCCTCCATCACACAACCGGGATTTTGAAGTCAGTGCGTCTTGTGCCGTCCCTCTCCCCCCCGCGGTAATACACTGTCTCCGGCTACCATGAACCTACCTAACCTGAACTGAGCAGTGTTTCATTAAAACGAGCCGAATGAAAGGCCCCAAAGTTCATCTCTTTCTAGTAGAATGTCCATAGGTTTCTCTTTCTACGAATAAACATGTACCTAACCACGCATACGTAACGCTAAAATTCGTTCATTCTATTGTTTGTTTTCTTGTCTTGTCTGTGACATGCAATGCAATGCATGACGTGACGATTTGACGACTGAACTGAACTGAATCGGTAAAAAAAAAAAAATTGGAAAAAAAAAGTGTATTCCAAGTTCCAAGGCGTGTGATAAAATTCCACCATGGGTTCCAAAAGTGGAAATTACAATGAAGATCTTTTTGAATACTTGAGAGTCAGCGAAGATGAAGACGACTCTAACGCGGTCGAGATTCCATGTGAGGTGGATGGGACCGTGCTATTATCGACGCTCGTGGCTCAATTCCCCGGTGCTTGTGGCCTAAAATATCGACATCCAGATAGCCGGAGTGTGAGAGGTATCCGACTCAGCGATGGCAAACTTCATCCCCCTACTGAAGCCGGCTGGGGTAAGCTGCTTTATGTTTGTGTATTTCCAAAAGAAAACAAACGCAAGATGGAAGACGTGTCACCTGAGAATTCAGCAGCTAAAACAAAGCGTTTGGAGAAGAAACTAACTTGTTCCGATTTGATATGTTTGGGTTTGCCCTGGAAAACAAACGAAGAGTCTATCAAATCATACTTTGAGCAGTTTGGTGAAGTAGTTATGGTCCAGTTGAAGAGAGATAAAAATGGAGCCTTCAAGGGGTTTGGTTTTATTCGATTTGCTACATATGCTTCACAAATGAGGGCCCTTGCACAAAGACACAATATTGATGGGCGCTGGGTCGATGTCCGTATCCCTAACTCTAAAGAAGGAGTGGTCCCGCAAATGCCATGCAAAGTGTTTGTTGGAAGGTGCACTGAAGACATAACTGCCGATGACCTTCGTGAATATTTTTCGAAGTTTGGAGAGGTGACTGATGTGTTTGTACCCAGACCATTCAGAGCTTTTGGATTTGTTACATTTTTAGACCCTGAAGTAGCACAAAGTCTTTGTGGTGAAGACCATGTCATCAAAGGAGCCTCAATATCTGTATCAAGTGCAGCACCCAAAGTTAAAAATAAACCTAATCAGGGTTGGAAAGAAGATCCTTACAGTCAAAGTGGATGGGATAACAACAATCGATCTGGTCCCTCTGGAGTGCCCAGTGGCAATGGAGGAAACAATAATATTGACACTCTCAACATGCAGAACTTAGGAATAAATCCCAATGGAGGACCACCACCTAACTTCAATTTACCTATCAGTTTAGTTGCTGCAGCGCTAAATCAGGCTGGCTGGGGTGGATTTTTAGGTGCACCTGGTAATTCTGGACCAAACAATTGGCAGGGGCCACAAGGCAACTCTGGAAAAAATTGGAACAATAATCAAAACTGGGGCCAGAATGGACCACCTCCTTCTTGGAACCAAGGCAGCAATCAGGGTTGGAATGGAGGAGGTAAGGGAGGGAATTGGAATCAAGGAAGCTGGCCAAATGGTCAAAATTGGAATGGCAATGGCAATCCTGGCTCCAGTGGAGGATGGAACAGCAAGCCCCAGACATGAGGTGAGATGTTTCTAGCGCCAATCTAATCAGAGACGTCTGTGTGATGATGTTGTTTTAAGATGCAAAATTTTAATTTTTTTTACATTAGAGATTAGAACTTGTAATATGAGTTGTGGTAGGAATATCACTTATAGCATCCTCAAAATGCTGAATTTGGTGACTTGTACTAGATGTAAGATGACCAAGGCACGTGTGTAGTGATGTGTATGATGATGGCGCTTTGAATAATAAAGAGGTATGAATTCTCTGAGATGGATGTTTTACTTATTTTGGTTTGAAAATACATTATTTATTTTATAAGTTGAGTGAATGATTTCTAATATTGGGGTATTGTATTTTGGGCGACTGGATGTGAATTTAATATTATGAGTGAATAAAGATCGAGCTATGAGTCAATATAGATTGATGAGCAGCTGTGTGGGTGACGTGGACTTGAATGTGGCAGCTACTAATGCTACCAGCAGCTGCTGTCCTATCTAACATCCATGGATAGCTGTGGTAAGTAGCAAGAGAGCATTTGTAAGGTTTTCTTAAAAGTGTTTATATGAATGATCATTCCTTTTTTTGTGCAGTAGCAATTGAACAGAGATAATGGCTTGTGTCAGTCAAGAATGTGGAAACTGGTGTGAAATAATTGTGGTAATGTTTTTATTTTATTTATTATGCTTTTATATGCTATTTCGTATTTATAAAAATGCGATTTTAACTCAAAATAATATGTTACAGCTGAATATCATCCTGGATAAAAACCAGTTAGAATCTTGTGAGAGGTGCAGAGAAAATCTAAACAGAAGAATACTCAACAGAAGGTATAAATATTTTGTAATCCTTTTAATTTCGTGAAAAGTATTTTTTAACTATTCTGCACAAAATTTGGCTTAGCTCCAACAAAATGCAGTTTGTGTGCAATTTGACCCTCTCCCGCAATTTGACATGCCATGCAATCAGAGAAGTTAACAAGCAGACATAAATGCAACAAAAAATTTCAAGTCAACTAGTTGCCCTTTAACTTTTAAATACTTAATTTAAATCTTCTGATTGCATGGCATGTCAATTTGTGGGAGGGTTGCTCCACGCACGCAAATTGCATTTCGTTGTATCATTATTATACGTATCAGAGGTTTTGTGCAGAATTGCCACTAAATATTTTACAATAGATTTCCGATCACGCCCGAATCTATTATGTTAATAAGTAGTTACGTTTGAATTTTATGAAACTATTTTATCATAAAATTATTAAAGCCCAATCATAATCATACACCACACCCATGTCCCGTGTTACAACAATTGATATATTTCCAACCACCCCATTGACTTCCCCATCAATGGGGTGGTTGGGATAAAAATTTTCACCCCATTGACTTAATTAAACTAAACCTGGCTTTTTAATTATGGAAATTTCACTTGATAAATAATTATTTTCCATTTATTTCAGGTCATCAAGGCACTTTGGAAAACTAAAGCAATTCCAGTCATGAAAAGGACAGGTCAAGGAGAAACATGATAAAAAATACTATTATTAGGTAGTTATTTTACTGCACAAAATATAATACTTTTTGACGTGACAACGTCTTATAATTCGATAGAGCCGGCTGCACGCACGAAAAAACGTGACGTCATGCGGCGTTACCTCGCTCTGAGGCGTTCCATGTAAGGCTTGAAGTGCAAGCGAGAGCGCTCGACATCCGTCTCTCTCCTACTTGAGTGAGCGATGCGTCTGCGTGGACAGCTGCTATACTATAGTACATTTATATGTTTTGATCGAGTATCAAATGCTACCATTCCATCAGTATTTTCTTAAGACGTTGTCACGTTCAACTATCGTCAGTAAACCAACTTTACTGACAACCAATTTTTTTTTAAATCTTTATTTAGAGAGCTTAATCACACTGCGATTATGTCGCCCTTACTAATTAACAAAAAAGAATAACAGGTCAGCTCCGATCGGTCTGATCGGAAAAAAATAATACTTACAGAAGGAAATGCTGAGAATCATGGAAGTACAAATCGGTTATTTGTTCTGTTGACTGAACTACTGTGATTTTTTTTGGAGCTGGATAAGACCTACCCAGCAACCTTTGGACTAACGCCGGAATACTCGAACGCAAATCAGATTTGAGCAGATGACTTTTTCACAGATTTTCAATAAAAAATTTCAAAAAAAATCGCGACTCTAGATGTGCTTAAATAAAGTAGCGTTTTTGAGTATTTGTAGGCAAGATTGCGATTACTTAGCTACCTACCAGTTGGGAGTGGAAATAATTAATTGTACATCTAGGCTAGAAAGTGCCCAATTCCTATCGAGTGTGTCATTTTAGGCCGACATCATATGGCGGATTCGAAGTAATAACTTTTTGTCGTTTCACCTATTATGAAAATAACCCTATCTACCGGCTGATATTTAATTAAATAAAAAAAAAACACTTTTTTCTCTCCCGCTCTCGATATACTTCAGTGGTCCTGTTAAACGCGTGAGAAATGAAATTCCATTGTTTTCTGTCCCGCATTTTAGTATGCCTGCATTGACGTACTTTTTACCTTATGTTTGGAAAAAGCAACTTTCTGAGCAGGTGTGTAGTCGGATACATAAGGCTAAACGAGTCGCTCTTCTTTCTATACAAACGTGGAAGGGTAACTACTACGTTGTTTGATGTTGTTAAACATCCATAATTAAGGATAATATAAATTTATCTACTCGTTGGTATGCACCCAAAACTATTAAAAAAGTATAAGTACTTACATTTGAAAAATACAAGCTTCATATTTCAACACTGATTTTAGCCCAACTTGGGGGCGAAAATAAATACTATACGGAGAAAGAAAACTCTAAAATAAAGCCCGTACCGACATGTTTTAGTTATTCAAAAGTTGAAATAAATTTATTTTGAAAAGATACTCTTTACAGTTTTTCCCTTGTGCTAAAAGCCTGAAGTTTGTTCCCATTTTTTTACGTGCACGTTTTACGAATAAATCGTGGTGCATTTCATTCTAGCTTGCGGATATGTCTTATTAATCTTATTATGTCAGGTGAGATAGCATACACTCAGGCCGCGCCCACTGATGAGTTGGCCCGGACGACTCGTGTAGCCTTAACACATACAAGGAGTAATAAAAAAATAGAAACTACATTTTTAAGGATTTTAATAATACAATTGCAAAACGGTAATATTGGCATTACATAAATTATTATTTCAATTACAATTCTTAAAATATCGGTGAGTTTTATTGCTTTCATTCATAGCTAAAATAATACCTAATCAGGCTGAGGTTTTGAATATAAAATAAATGACGAAATCCTACTAGTTAAAAGCTTAAATCCTATGGATTTTGCAGTATTCGTCCTTAATATGCATGACATTAAAACTATTACATTCTAAATTAAAATCACAATAATTTCTTAATGTACGAATATGAGGTTATTTACACTTTTAATTTTTTGACGGGTCTGAGAGCGTGGGTCAGTGATACTTGCCGTTTGACTGCTCGCCTCGTCCGCGGCACGTTTAGCTCGGCTTCCAACTGCCGCGCAAACTCCAAGTCACTTTTCTCCTGTTCAATTATCTTCTCTATCCTAAGCTGCTCATGCAATATGTGTTTTACTTCACAATTCTTCAATGGACTAGTTAAATTCTTCACAGCTAAATTTACTTTGTTAATATTAGTTGTAACTATAGGGCTAACTTTATTTTCCACTGACTTTTTGGAATCACTTCTAAGGTATGGTTTTCGATCTGACATAGCTTTTTTGTTGATTTTCGCTTTCTTGGGTGTCGTTTCATTTTCATTTTTAGGTACATTTCCCATAGATCTTGTCCTCCCCAAATTGGGTTGAGTGCTTTTTATCTTAACATCATCAGGAACTTTCTCAGTTTTCTTTTTGACAGGTGTAGTTACATTACATGAAGTTGTTTGTTTAACTTTAGGTGTAACTCTGGTACTGCATTTGTCAGGAGTGACCTGCAAGATATTGGTAAAAATTAGAAGTACATTAAGGAAACCTCATTTGGAAAAGTATAACCCATTATCATTATCACAAAAGGTGTTTTGGTTGACCATGTACTTAACTAATGCCATCAAAGTGCATAAGTTGCTTCTTGTTACTTGACTTCATCACTGATGCATAGTAATTAAAGAGACCTAAAACTTTAATCATCTTTATTGAAGATTGGCCAAGTGCTTGATGATCACACTAACATTATAAAAGCGAAAGTTTGGATGTTTAGATGTATGGATGGATGAAGTTCGTTAAAACGACTGAATCGATCGGGCTGAAATTTTGCATAAATGTGGCTCCAAGCCTGGAATCAAACATAGGCTAAACGTTTCCATAGAAACAACGCGTGCGAAGCCGCGGACAGAAACTAGTTGATTATAATCTTACTACACTTGCGAGCTTTAAACTGGAATCGCTTCAAGGGTTGTTCAAGACTAATTTTTACAATTTCTTTGCAGTGAACTATGAGTTTGTTTTCCCTTACGCAGGATTTATTGGCGACGATAAATTTTGATTTAATGCACCATAATGTCCGCTGCCACACCGCAGCAGTGACTAGACAGTACCGACAAACGTCTTCCATGTCGGCATTCCCACACTAGACTGGCCAGCCCTTATTCCTGACTTGAACCCAATCTGGCAAATGTGGGACGAGCTAAAACAGCGGATACGAGGGAGAAATCCAGCTCCGACGCCGATAGAAGCCGATAGGTGCAAATTCGACCTATTGCAATAATTCCCAAAATTTAGGTAGCCAATTTAATTAATTTTAAATCTTCTTGATATCACTTGAAAGGTAACAAAATTACCTTTCAAATGATATACCACAATCTATAGTTCATTGTACATAAATTGTAAAAAAATTGTTTTGATCAACTCGCGATGAAAGCGATTCCATTTTAAAGCTCGCAAGTGTAGTTACTGGTTGATATTAGTTATCATATTATTATGTGATCACAAAATTGAATCCATACTTCTCGAAAGTTGGTCTATCTGTTACATTTACACACTTTTGGATTCCAATGAAATTTGGCAAGAGGATAGATGGTATCCGAGGGAAGAAGCTACTTTTTATCCCGGAAAAAGGCGGAAGCCGTGGGCAGCAGCCCACGTCTGGGGTAGACTAGACAAAAATGACAGCGCATCGTAATACATTGCATAAATGATTAAAGTTGAAGGAATTCATTTAAAATATTTTACGCATTTGAAGACGAAGTCACGTAATTTTTCTCTATTCTACCCTAGACAACAATGCCTGTGCTTGGCCTGCTGAAACTAATACATAAGTACCTACCTGTTCTTCTTTTAATTCGTTGAGAGCAATCACAAAAGCTGATGGCAATTTTTTGGCTAGGGACAGGTTTCGCAGCCGGCAGAGACTGTCGAGGTATTGGATTCGAGTTGGCGGGCGCGAGTAGCTTGGCGAAGTAGGAGATGTTGAGGTGGGCGTCGCGCGTATTCCTGGCACGCGCACTGGCAGTTCCTTGTTTGTGCTGAAACATATACAGAAAATTAAATAATTTTTTAACACCGTAATGTGTGATACAGAGGTCCATTTGTGCACATGCTACTACCAAGTAGCATGTGCACAAATGGACCTGTATGTAGGGTTATTCAAGTGCATTCGTGTGAGTGTGTGCCTCGCATTCGCCAATGAGCGGCTAAATAGAATGCGTGATACAATCACGAATTCACGTAAATAAAAAGCTAGGATGTGTGATGAGGAGTTATGTCCACTACTCCGTTACTTCGTTTTAGCCCAGGCTCTACCTATAGTAAGTACAAATAGTTGACGATCTCGGCTCGGGGGCGCAAAGGAGGCCTGCGACACAGGAGGTTGCCGGTTAGATTCCCACCGCTGGACATGTTTGTACTTAATATTAGTAATATTAAGTTTAAATATCGCTTATCTAGTAACCACAAGATCTGCTTACTTTAGAGCTAGATGATGCTGTGTGGATTGTCCAGCATTATTTAGTGGACCCAAAACACCAGTAAAAATGTACAGAGAGATAAGCCGCTGTGGTTGGCTAATTTTGCTTGTTATATTTTGAATTTCAATCCATCTTGAATTAACTAACCTTGATGGCCTTGATACTAGAATAGGTTTGAAAAAACATAACTCTTCTCTCATAGAATCAACACTTCCAGTTTCTTTTCTATTATCAGCCAGGTTTACTTTTTGCTGTAAGATTCCAGAATATGGCAAAGGCAGAGAGACTAGCAATGATGGAACACCATTTTTAGTTTTAACTTTTTCTTCAGTCTCATTAATTTTATCTTCTTTTGCTTTAGGGTCATCATTCTGCAATAAAACCACAGTATAAAAACTAAAATTCAAATACTTGGTGTTGAGTTTCAGACATAAAATGACAGCATCCTCCATTCCTTGTCACTTTTAAAACTTTATTTCAAGTTTTAAAACTGACAAGGAAAATTCCTTTCCCAAGTTGTGTTTAAAAATACACGACAACAAAGTGAATTTCATGGTTATGTTAATTGGCAGTTTGTTTACAAACATTTCATATAAATTTTGATTGAGTACCTTTATACATTTAGCTTTAGCCGCAGCTTCGCACGCGTTAAATTGCATAGTACGCAAATTTAAGAGTGATCAGGGCCTATTCTGTTCAGTAGTTTTGACGTGAAGAGGTAATAAACATCTATTTTAACTTTCGCATTAAAAATATTATTAGTTTGATTACTACAATAAGTAAGGTTACCTTTTCTTTCATCTTATCTCCATTTTCCTTGTTCCATACACCAGGAATCAGTTTTTTCTTGTCAATTATGCTTTTGATAAGTTTAAAACTAGGAACCATTTCTGGTGAAGTTGTTTCATTTACTTGCCTGCTGGCTGAAGCCTTTGGTATAGAAGCATGTACATCTTTAGTGCTGAGACTGAAAGAAGATGAGTTTATATATATGTATGCTCTTAGCAAATTCAATGGTAAGGGTAAAATTCTGCAGCTAAGGTAATGTTTTACTAAAATTGTTATTTTATATTACAAACTCCCGAGGTTTCTGTTGGTATTAAGTTTAAAGAAACCTGCTATAAAATGAGACTCCAGATTCAATTTAAACCTACTAATACAATATAATATAGGGCACTATGGCGCTCATTAGGGGAGGCCTATGTCGAGCAGTGGACTAATATAGGCTGATGATGATGATGATGAATACAATATCGTCGGCTTATTGCAAGAAGTCATTAACCGACAAATCCAAAAGTTTGGCAAAAGCAGTTTAAAGTTTTTATAACTTTAAGAGCCCATATCATCAAAACTACGACAGTTATCAATATAATTTAAACGCCAATATATAGAGATATGTAATTATTTTATAATTAACTGAAATCAGTACAAATTCAACCACTGCAATTTTTTTAAAAGCTAAAAATGCAAACATAATGACTTCTTGCGATAAAAAGTTTTGTCTAAATTAGAGTTAAGTATTTCTGCAAAGAAGTTATTGGTGGCCTCTTTCGAGTATTAAAAGACAAAATAATCATAAAATAACATCTTTTATCACTAAAAGCTAAACAAATTACCTTGTTTGTCGAAAACACTTAATAAAATAACTAAAATTAGTAATAATTGCAAATCAATCAGTCAAAAACACGTTCTAAGCTTTACGAAAATAATTCTGCTAACCAGCAAAGAGTTATAAGCACATAAATAGGTTGGAAACGATTAAGTAAACTATTATTTAGATTAGAAAATATTAAGTAACAGACTTTGAGCTTTACCTGAAAACCTTCTTATCCTATCTACCCTCCTCATAACGCTCGACCTGGCCGCGGACCCGGTCCCAGGGCGTGAGGACGCGTACGCCAAGGCACTCGAGTCCGTGGACGTCGGAACTCTCCAGACGCCTGCAGAAGTGGAATCCGAGGCCTCAGCGCTGATGGCGCGCATCATCGAGGCTAAGGCGGCCGCTTCCGTACCCATCACCAGGCGCCAAGGCCAGCGCAACGACCTCCCCCAACACCTTAAGAGGGTAATAGAGAGAAAACGCGAACTCCAGCGCGAGTGGGCGCGCTCCCGCTGCCCGCGACTGAAGACGCGACTCAACCCGATATCTCCCGAGCTCTCGGCCGCAGTACAGGTTTGGCGTGAGACCTGGGACCGAATCATCGACCGGGCCTCCGAACAGGACAATAACCAGTACGCGCTGAATAGGGCGCTCACGCGGCAGCCGGCAACAACTTACCCGCTGCTGGACCGAGATGGAGTCCGGCGCTTTGCTCCCGCCGACCGTGCCGAAATTCTGACTGAGCACCTCGCGGAGCAGTTCTCGCCTCACCCCGTTGCAGCTGACGCCACCTTTGAAACCCTGAACCACCACCACCAGGTCGAGGACACAGTAAGGGACTTCCTGTCTGGCCCAACACCGCCCCTAGACGGGGAGTACTTCATCTCCCCTGCCGAGGTGCGGAAGGCCGTCCTCCGTCTACCCAGACGGAAGGCGTCAGGCTATGACGGAGTCCCCAACAATTGCCTCGCCGCGGAGTCACTGCGCTCGCCCGGCTCTTCAACGGAAGACCGGACGGGTCATCGTGCTACCCAAGCCCGGCAAGGATCACCCCCTCCCGGCCAACTACCGCCCCATTACTCTACTACTAATAGTGGGCAAGCTCCTGAAACGCCTGCTCCTGGGGCGCCTGGCTCCAACTATCGAGCCGCGCCTGAAGCAATTCGGCTTCAGGAGTGGCCACTTTACCACGTTGCAGCTCACCAGGGTGCTGCACCACCTTGCAGTCGACCACAACGCCAGGCGCTGCACCGTCCGGGTCTTTCTGGACGTAAAAACGGCCTTTGACCGTATTGGGCACCCCGGCGTTTTGTACAAGCTCCTGCAAACCCCAACTTCACCAGCTCTCATCAGGATTGTGGCATCCTTCCTCGACAACCGGCTGTTCTTCGTCGCAGTTGAAGGTGCCACATCCTCCACTCGATCCATCTCTGCTGATGTACCGCAGGGTAGCAGCCTGTCGCCAGCGTTATACGCGTTCTATACCGACGACATCCCCACCCTGGAGGGCCACCTACGCCCCGGGGAGAGGGATGTGTCGCTAGCGCTGTTCGCGGACGACAGCGCCTTCTTTGCGTCTTCCACCAGCCCCACCATCGCAGCCCGCAGGATGCAGCGGCTGCTGAACATCCTGCCGCCCTGGCTGGACAAATGGCGCATGGCCGTCAATGTGGGAAAGACGGCTGCGCTGTTTGTTTCCCGCCGCATCGGCCACCCACCGCAGCTGACACTTCGGGGCCAGAACGTGGCATGGAGCCCACACATCCGGTACCTCGGCTTCGGGATCGACAGGTCGTTGAGGATGCAGCCGAAGGTTGACAGCGCACTGCAAAAAGCGCGCGTCGCCCGACCGTTCTCCGACCCGTCCTGGGATCTCGCCTGCCTCTGAGGACCAAAGTGTGGGTCTACAAAGGCTAAGTCCGATCCCGACTCACATATGCAGCGCCGGCCTGGTACTCACTAGTCTCCCAGACGAATAGGGACCGGCTCCAGGGGCTGCAAAACGTGGCTCTGAGGATCTGCACTGGCGCGAGCCAATACGTCAGGAACGATGTCATCGCCCGCGACCCGCAGATCCAATCCATAGACGAGTTTGTCGTACAGTACAGTCGTCGAATGTACGACCGCGCCGATAACGGCCACCAAGCCCACCTTCACCAAATAGCGCCTCACCAACCCCGGCCCCCAGATGATGACCGCCCGTGGAGGTCCCTTCCCTGGGACCTCACCCCCGCGGAACCCCCCGGATAGACCGTGGGTTAATTTAAAAAAAAAATTAACCCAAACCAAACAAAAAATAAAGAAAAAACATGCAAATATATTAATAAAAAAATAAAATGATGAACAAGCTAAATAAATGCATTTTTTAGCGAAACCCAAGGACCGAGGAGTCGTCACCCCTCGAGTTGATGCCGGGGTAAAGAGGCCAAGCCTCGATGCCCCGCTCTGTGCCCCCACAAGGGCCGGAAAGAACGAACTACTACGCGGCGCGGCAGAGGCGCGAGCGGCCCCGAACGAAATACCCCTCTGCCCCGCTTCCGTGACTCCGGTCACACGGCACGCGGTCTCATAAGTAGCATAGCAACACGTAAATGTATGTGTGCAAAAGTCATTACCTTACATTTACCTGTTATTTTTACAATAACAAAAATCACTAACAAAACAATACTTCCTTCGAATAGTATTCTTTTACCATTAATTATGTTTCGAAAAAAGTAATTAAGTGTAAAAAATGAATTCTATAAAAAATAAAAACTCAGTGTAGACGTTACTCGTTTTGATAGAAGTCATTTAAAACCGTTAGTATTTTTTTTTCCAAAAATTACGATACAACAAAACTGGTTAAGGTGCAAATAATGAATTAAAGCAAAACTTATTCAAACGTTTGTGAACGTAAAAGCACTTTCAAAATGTTGTTAAGTCACATAAATGAGTTACGTATGCAAATAAAAATGGCAATTGTGTTTTTTTTCTTTTGTTAAAATGTATTAATGTAAGTTAATGAATTTTATGAAACCAGATATACCAAAAATGCAGTTATTGACTTTATAACCAAGCCATAACTTCTAAGTTTGAAGAGCTACAAATTTGTGAGTTTTACCAAAATGTAGAGCTCATCGAGACGAACTCAATGGTATATCTAACGCAGTTAGTGACTTCTTGCGACTAATGACTTCTTGCAATAAGCCGACGATATAGAATATTTTTTGGTAAAATTGCTATACTTACTCTTTGCCTTTGGCAACTTTATGCTTGGATAGGTAACTATCAATTTTTGTAATCTTAAGTCTAGGTTTCGATAACATGCATGGTGAATTAGGATGTAGGACTTCATGTTTCAAGCTATCTCTTTGCATTTCAAGAGCCACAATTTCATCCCTTTTTAATGCTTCTAAATACTTCCTATGCGCTTCTTCTTCTTCCTCTTGCAGTTTCCTAAAATATAAAGAAAATTAGTGATAGGTATTAAGCAGAGCGATTCTAAAGGCTACAATTAGATTGATCACAGTTTTCATGTCTGTTGGAGGGCCTTGCCTTGAGTTCACATTCATTCTATTACTTAGGTTAGCCTCTTGATGGTTAGAATTACAACACAAAGGAGCTAACAAAAATTATGGTACAAAACTCCTTTAAAAAAATATTGTAATCAATAAACATACTTTACTAGTAATTCAGTCTCCTCAATTTGTTTCTTCTCTAGCTGCAGCCGCTCATTTCGCAACCGTTCTAATTCTGCCTCATATTCTAATCTTATTTCACCAGGAGCACTAAGCCTGAGCCTCGGTTTTTCTGCAAATTACATTTAGAATTTTATCTTACTTGTACTATATAATAAAAGAATTTAGTATGGCTTAG
This sequence comes from Eupithecia subfuscata, assembly GCA_963564075.1. Classification (NCBI taxonomy): domain Eukaryota; kingdom Metazoa; phylum Arthropoda; class Insecta; order Lepidoptera; family Geometridae; genus Eupithecia; species Eupithecia subfuscata. The sequence goes on along the minus strand of OY751097.1, from coordinate 7,391,760 downwards.
GTTTTTTTAGAAGAAACTTTGTAAATGTCAGAACAGAATATTACCTTCTGGAAGAGTTATATCTTCTCCTTTAGATCGGACTTCAACTTCATGAGAGAAATTAGTTTGTATATGATTCCAAAGCTCGACGTTCAATAAACCTCTTTGTTTTGTTGATGTTCTAAGCCATGATCCAATCCTCAGTCGACACAAGGGACAACACAGAGCATTATTTTCTATACTACCATTAAAGCAACTCAAACAAAAACTGTGATAGCATGGTAAAGTAACCGGTTGAACTAAAATCGATTGGCAAATAGGACATATAACATCTTGTAATTGTAAATTCTCTAATTTTGATAATTTATTTTCGAGTTTCGACAGCCTCTTCTTTGACTTGGCCGCCATTTTTCACATTTTTTTTCTTTTTCGTTCGTTCAATCAACAAAGCAGTAAAATTATTGCCATATTTGTCATTCTCGGTGATGCTACGGCTCCACCTGCGTTAGCGTTGACGTTAGTGTTAATGTCCATTAACGCGTTAAGGCGCTAAAAATGCACCTTGGCTACATGCGTAACAACGCCGCCGCCGCCGCCGCCCGTCGCGTCAAGGACTAATTGCTAATTCCTAGTGTAGTAACGCGTTAACTGCACAACAATGTTTTTTGTACTTGTTTAACACAGATGAATTATCACTACATAGTATAAAACAAAGTCGCTTTCTCTGTCCCTATGTCCCTATGTATGCTTAAATCTTTAAAACTTCGCATCGGATTTTGATGCGGGTTTTTTTTTATAAATAGAGTGATTCAAGAGAAAGGTTTATATGTATAATACATGCATAATATAAGAGAGAAACACTGATAGTTTTCTAATGAGATGTCGTAAATAAACACATTTTTTGCGCTTACATTGCAAACGCTAGCTGAACCCTACGAGATAGATCAAAATAATGTACTACAGTATTGTACAACTTAAAACGGTCTACAAAAAAGTCTGCAATAGTATGTATATGTCTATCTCTTAGGGATAACCCACAATAACCATTTTTTATCCTTTACTTTTTACGATAAATAATAGCTTATTTACGAGGCGATTTTAAGCAGTACAGCATTAACCCTTATCCAATTAAGTAACTTAAATACAGGGCAGTAATTTGAATGAATATTTTCGAAGATATTAGAGATTTAAAATGCAGGGACATAGCGGTTACGGTACCGGCCGGAGGGCCGATTCTGCAGTATAAGCATTGCACCCGTGCGAAGCCGGGGCGGGTCGCTAGTAAATTATAATTTATAATACAGATGTGTGGCAAGCGTGTGCCAGAGCAAGACAAAGTATACGAGGTGGTGGGGGGAAGGTGTTGCCACGCAATTTTATTACCCCGATTTTAGGTTCCTTACTTCATGTCTGGTTGAATTGAATTTGCGATTTCCCAGTTAAAAACTTTAGGAATTCAAATTCAGAAGTGGGAATTCCGCAAAACCTTTTTAAGTACTTTTCTATTCTAGTAGGTAATATACAAGGCCGGCGCTCCACGGCCATGCCACATCGAAGGAAGTATCCCACTGAAAGAAGACTTCATTTTGATTTTAAAAACAATTTAAGCTGCTTTCAAACATTCTTGTATAGTCGCCTATCTGAATCGAAAATCGAATCCGCCACTTTGTAGAAACAACCGTAATATTACTATACCGATCAAAACGGCTCAGTCATAAATATTATTTTTCCAAATAACATAGCATCTTGAATAAAAGGAAAACCATTTACATTTATTTATAACTAGCTGCGCCCCGCGGCTTCGCACGCGTTGTTTCTATGGAAACGTTTAAAAGTGATTTCTATCCCACGGGAACTGATTTATGGGAGAAAAAGTATCCTATGTTTGATTCCAGAATTAGAATTATCTCTATGCAAAACTTCAGCCCGATCCGTTTAGTAGTTTTTACGTGAAAGAGTAACAAACATCCATCCATCCATACTTACAAACTTTCGCGTTTATAATATTAGTAGGATAATTACGTTTGCTTACAATAACAACCTTACAATGAATTTTATTGACGTCGTGAACGTTAGTGAACGAAAGTCTTCGTTTTAGGTCTGGCCAAAATGGCGTTTTTGTCAGTATGTCCGTACTCCTCTACAGGTCGTATCTTACAACCGATCGGTATGAAACTTTGTGTACAGATTCTATGATTTTATAGAATTTTATTGTCGTCGGGATTTTTTGATTAAAGGCGTACTTCTTCCACAATAAGGCAAAAAGGCGGATTTGGAATATCTCCGCTATAAGAGATCTGATTTTGATGATTGTACTTTTAATTGAAAGGTAATAACTTTATACTGTTCTCATAAAAATTTGGTAAAGATCTGATGAGGATTTTCGGCATGACGAGCAGAATAGCTTCGCAAAATCCAGTAATATGCAAGAGAGCATTTACAGTACAGCGCCACCTATTAGAACATCTTTGTAACACTTCGAGAATTATATGAAATAGCGCGGCCGCATACACCGTCGTCGTCGGTTAAATAATAAAATAACAAAAACTTTGGGCTGATGGATCAACGCCATCTATTGATACTAGGTACAGAATTTCGAGCTTTGCTGAGGAACGTAACTTATAATAGGTACTTTGTATGGACAATTGGTCTAATGGTTGATGTGTTTGTGCAACATTTCGTTCAAAAATTCCGACAACAATCGTATCGCAAGTGAAGTGATCTGTAATACCTACCTACCTTTCCAAGTGCACCTTACCTACCTCACCTACCCTACCCACAAACAAGATTGAATCCTTTCAGGAGAAACAGACGCCTATTCTTGCACGGTGGGCATTATTTCAAAGGTAAAATTTGATGGAACCTAAGGAAATAATTTCATTAGTTTTGAGCTAGGTATATAATTGTACCTACTAAACAATTACCCTTACCTACTTACCTACCACCTAAGGTTGGTAAGTTGCCCAATGCACACCACACTAGCGTAAACCAATATTTAGGTAGGTACCTACCTACCCATAGGATTTTTCTTACATCGCGTCCAAAAGTCAGAGGCACCGATAATTACATAGATATTAGGTACCTATAATACTTATGACAAGTTTAGCGCCATTAAAGGAAGGCTGGCGCCTACCTATGCTGGTGCTTATTCTGATAAGAGGGCACTTTTGCTGCGTGATAAGATGCTTTCACATTGGCATGGCGATTTGCAAGGAGTCACCGCCTAAAAACAAGGTAGGTACATATACCTAAGTACCTAAATATCCCGTTTTATATAACTTTAATACCTAATATAATATAAGTTACTACTTAATATGTTGAAAAAAAAGTTAGTGCTTGCGAGGTCTACTGTTCGTAGAACTGCTAGAACATCATTGAACTACTAGAACATGTACAAGAACTTTTGAAAAGGTGTTAGTATTACAAACTTCTCAAAGTATATTTTTCCTGTAAAATAATAGATCCATATCCACAAACGCTACATAGGTAAGTACCTAGTACATTTCAGATGGGTCGCTATGCAATCTTCGGAAATGGGGGGGGGGGGGGGGGGGGGTAAAGTATGAACCCCACAGAAGTTCTCATTATATAGGTACCTACCTAGGTACCAAAATATCCCGTTTTAAATAAAATTACTTTAGTACATTAAGTATTATGTAAATTAATTATTGAAAAAAGTTAGTGTTCGCGACGTCTACTGTTCGTAGATTTACTAGTGTAGTGTTCCTTATATATGTATAAGATACTATGTTATTTGGAAAAAAAATTCTTATGATGACTGAGCCTTTTGATCGGTATCGTAAAACTACGTGTTTTTTTTTATAATTTGGCGGGCTCAATCTTTGAATGTTTATTTTTGTAATTTTGTTTAAGTCATCTTTCTGTAAAATTTTCTATCTACAATATATATAATCTACTTTCCCTACTATATGTGACATAGCCTTGGGACGCCCTGTATAAGCATGGTTTATATACAAGTGGTGGTTTTTGGTCCTTACTTTTTGTTACCGCCTGTAAGTATAAATTCTCACGACGACTTAATGATCCTGTTGTAACAAATGAACAAAACTTTACTTGGACCTTTTTTTGTGTAATTGGTTACGTTTGATCGTTCTAGTAAAAAATAAGTAAATGTGTACTTATATTATGTACGTTCGCGGGAATAGGTACACAATTAGTTGAGGTAAACATAGAAGTAAAACAACGTTTAGTTGGGTATATTTTTTTTATGTATAGGCACTTATTACTAGATATGAGTAGAAATCAGTTTAGAGACTAGAATATAGAAAAATAATGTATCTTGTAATATTACATATTTGTAAGAGAATTAAATTCTTACACGTTATCCAGGCTTAGATTGCTAAGATAATCTTTAATTCGAGATATAATGAGAGTATTGAAATAAGACTTCAGATTAAAAGTGCACAGATGACTAAATGTCACTTTTACACCACAATATTACCTACATTCCTGCCTAATTATTCAAATATTTATAGTCTGTTATCAGTTATCACCTTAATTATTATAAATGCGAAAGTTTGGATGGATGTTTGTTAACTCTTGATGAAGTTTTGGCATGAATGCCAAAACTACTGAACGGATCGGGCTGAAATTTTGTATACAGGTTCTTATCCTGGAATCAAACATTAGCTACTTTTTATCCTATAAATCAGTTCCCATGGGATAGAAATCACCTTTAAGCCTTAAACATAGAAACAACGCGTGCGAAGCCGCGGGCATAAACTAGCCAACTAGTAATAAATAAATTTGATTGGTAGAAAATCGGTAAAAAATTTGATTGGTACTCTGTTTGAGACATACTTTCTCCGAGTCTCAAACAGACTTTCACCCACTGTGGCACGGAATCATTATTTTTATGTATTTATTTATTTTACTTACTGACCTTGGAACAGCATGACTGAACAGAAAAATTCGCTGTTTCTTTTGTATCAATAGATTTTCATGAAAATGTTTGCTACAAATTCTTGAAGATTGGAAAGCAAAAATGGGTTTCTAATCTTTACGACCCGTGGCTTCTATCCAAAGCAGACGTAAATCGTGGTTTTTGGGAAATCTGTAACAAATAAAAATATTTTATGATATGCATGTAGTTCACTATGTTGGTATTCAAAAATATTTCAATGCGCCATTTGGGGAGTTTTATTGTCGAGTGCAGGCGACCCTAATTTTTCGTTAGTTTTAGGTTAGAATAATTAAAATTAACGTAAAACATAATTTTTGAGCCTTGTCTTTATCCGCTCGCTACACACGGCGCGCGCAGGCCGCGCACCGTCAATGCACACCGCGCAGACCGTTATTTTTTTGGCCGGCGCGCGGTCTGACATCTGGCGCTTAGAAGCTATTTTATGACTCAACTCATGGAATTCGACCCTACATGTGTTTACATTATTTGTTCGGGTTGAATGAGCGCTTTGAATGATACCTAATTTGTATGAGTGTGAAGGCATGGTAAGAAATAAAGTCGCTCGGAACTTACAAATTACAAAAATATTTGCCATTTTGTATACAAAAATTTCTAATTTAAAAATGTAGGATTAATCTATGTTTTAGATGTTATAAATGAGTAAATAGATTCAATATGAAGCAGAAAAAAACAAAACAAAATAGTCAACTGTACAAAAATATTTATTTACAAGCTTTTAAAACCAATACAATATTTGTTTGTATCACGGGTTTTTCTCGCTGATACATAATTCTTTTAAAAATACAAATCCAACATGGATAGTTAAAATATTAGTATTTTCTGAAAGCTTATTTCAGCCCTGAAGCAAAAGTATAACTGTTATTATCTTAGAACAAACGAATACATCAAAATATGGGAAAGTGAACACCAAGGTACAATATGCTAAGAAGTTTATCTTACGGTTCCTGAGATATTTGTTCAACAAAATCTGTTTGATTAGATTTATTTCTCATTTCGATTAATCTGCATAAAAACAGCTTTCCAATGATACCACACAAAGTAAAATTAATTGTAATTGAAAAAAGTTCTAAGCATTTCAAGTAGACCACTTACAAAATGTTTGACGAAAAGGGCACATTTACACCGACGTTATCCAGCCCAAATGGTGACTGTCCGGTATTACCAGAAAAGAAGTATGTTTCTATTAAATTAAAGGTAAATACAATTTACAAATCAATAAGTAACATAAACTAAACAGTAATTTATCGTGAACTTATAGCGTGAACTCACACTGGGTAATTTCTAAGAAATCAAAATACAATACAAAAAATCTGTATTGTACATCATAAAAATATCATAACAAGGAGACATTAGATAACACAAGGACAATGGGCGGCCTTATCACTTAGAAGCGGTCTCTTTCAGGCAACCTTTGGATGGAAGGAATTAAGTCTGGAATTACCGGAAAACAAGATTTCCGGTAATTCCAGTCTGGAATTACCGGAAATCTTGTTTTCCGGTAATTCCAGACTTAATACAAGAATTAAAAATTAAATTTAACTAAATTAACAAATAAACTAAAACAATTAAATTAACAAACCATTACGTAACATAAACTACTAGAATATATATTTTTTAACAGAATTGTCTAAACATTTATTACTGGTCACAATGGCCGGAAAAAAAGTATGTAGTATACAATACAGCACATAATTGCTTTATTGTACACCATAAAAATAACATTACAAGGAGACATTACATAACACAAGTACAATGGGCGGCCTTATCGCTTAGAAGCGATCTCTTCCAGGCAACCTTTGGATGGAAAAAATTGTGAATTTAAGAAAGGCAGGGGTGTACCAAAGATGAAATATTCATCATCATCATCATCATTAACCTAACATAGTCCACTGCTGGACATAGTCCTCCCCTATTGAGCGCCACAATCTATTGACCACGCCGCATTTTGAAAACAACAACATCACTGAAGACGACAGCTTCATTCACTCTACAATACACTCTACAGTGCCCCTGCGTTAATCGTATTGTAGAATGTATAAAGCTGTCGTCTTCAGTGTACTAGATTTACCATTTAATGTAGTGACATTAAATGGTACTCCCTAAAACATCCGATGACACACAAGTTCACGTTGCAAGTGTCACACTTATAAACAGTGCGCGTTGGCACCTTTTTAAGTGTGCACATCTTGCAACGTGCCCGCTTGCTATCGGCGTTTGTCGGAAAGTGGCCCGTTCTCATTACCGTGCGAGGATTTTGATCTACCTTTACCATAGCCAATATCTCCTTAGCCAGAGTCACCCTGAATAGCCTCTGATTCCCGTTTTTATTATGATTAAACATCACGAAGGCGTTATATACAGACACATTCAGTAGTCGGCGGAACAGTTTTTTATACCACACCAGGTTGCGCACTCTTTCTACGGGGAACGCCTTCAGCATCTGGTCTTTTTTATCTACGCCCCCCATGCTCATATTGTAGTCGAGCACAACCTGGGGTTTATATTTATACGAACCATACTTTTCCTTTCCGCCGACTACTGAGCTGTGATACGTCGAAATCATGGCCACAATATTGGCGTCATGCCAAACTGAGATGGTTAAGTCTTCAGTTTGGCTATACACGACCTCACCCTGCCGCATAGAAGATTTTTTTTTTTTTTTTAATGATTCAGGCACAAATTCTCGTTTAAGACGAAGCGTGCCCATCGTGTCTGTTTTTTTGGTTTTCAACGTCCGTGATAGCAGTGGCGAGTTATAAAAATTGTCCATAACCAGAGTATGGCCTTTGTTGAGCAAAGGCCGTACCAGGTTATGGACAATTTTTGATGTTGCCCCCTCAGGCTCATCTTGATTCTCGGTTTCTTCATAGGCCGGTTGTGATTTATCGCCTTTCCCTGTGTATAGTAGCATTTTCCACAGGTAACCCGTACGCGACTCACACAATTCGTAACTCTTTATGCCTACCCGAGCAGCTTTGGTTGCTATAAGCTGCACGAAGGATAGACGTCCCTTCCATAGCAGAAGGGACTCATCAATCGCTATGTGCTGCTCGGGTAAGTACAAAGAGCTAAATTTGTGGTTCAAGTGCTCGATGATGGGCCAAATTTTTTTAAGTTTTCGGTCTTCTCCAGTTGCCGTCCTCAGGATATTATTGTTGACAAAATGTAAACATTTTTTTATAGTCTGAAATCTTCTGTACGACATGATTTTGCAGAAACATCCGACTCTGAGCATTTCCATGCACGGATACCAATACTCCCGTTCAACCGGGAGTATTAATATGCTTTGCAGCATGAGCAAAGCCAGAAATGTCCAAATATCATGCCCAGTTATTTCAGACCATACATTGTTTGCTGTGGTGTATAGACTGCTCCCGTAGCGGTTCGATTCTTGGACGATGGTATTTATGATACCATCGTCCCAGATCAGCTTGAACACGTCCAGTGGAGTCAATCCGTCCACGCTGAACGTTGGTCCACTGTCCCCAGTGAAAACCTCCTGCTGGCCGACAAATTTCTCTGGGTCACTCGACCAATCAAAATGCAGCATGTCCGGGTTCGACGACGCTGCCTCCCTTAAAGCTAAGTCATCCCTGGAGTCCATCGCGTCGAGAACCTGGGTCAGGTGTGATGGGAGCTCTTCTTCATCTCTCCTAAGCGAGTTGCGCTGCCCCACAGTCCTGTCTTCAAACGCTTGATCCGGCTCCTCGTCGATGTCGCTGCCAGGATCGATTTCGCCTTGTATATCTTTATCTTCATCTATATATATAAAAATGAAACCCGTTTCGCGTTGTCACGGCATCACGCGTGAACGGCTGGACCGATTTCGCTAATTCTTTCTTTGTTGTGTTTGTTATTGTCAGGAGAAGGTTCTTATGAAAGAAAAAATTAAGAAAGTTGGAAACATAAATTTCCACGGGGGCGAAGCCGCGGGGCGCAGCTAGTCTAAAATAAAACAAGTACTTGTTAGGTAAATATTGGATGCTGAGTTTTGCTGAAGACCGGGCTCTTGGGGGAGAACTATGTCCATCAGTGCAGCAGTAGCAGGTTTTGTTAGATATGATGTAAGGTAAGAAACTTCCTAACAAAAAAAAATTATGACTGCTGGCGTGGCTTACCCTCAAAAATGTTGATATCAAGCCATTCAGCTTCTGGCGACGGGGTGGAGCGTTGCACCCGAGAAGGGCCGCTACTGGATGCTGAAAATGTTAATTTGTGGTTTAAAACTTATTTTAACATTTAAAATTATGAATGTCTAGCAGCAGCCTATGTTCACCGGAGATAGTGTAGCTTCTCAACGGTGAAATAATTTTTCAATTCCGTCAAGTAGTTTCGAAGCCTATTCAATTCAAACAAACAAACAAACATTCTTTCCTCTTTATAATATTAGTATATAAATATGATGGAGGTGGCTCAGAATCGCTATTCAGTCAGATGGGGGGAAACCTATGTTCAGGTTTCCCCCCATCTGACTGAATAGCGATACTTACTCGGTGAAAAGCCGACCAACTCGATGTCGGCGTCAAGAACCTGGACATTGGAGAGCGTGCCGTAGTTCCCACACAAGATACCAGTTGATGGCGAGAACATATACGGTACGGCATCTGTAATATTAAATGGTCCTTATTAAAATATCAAAGTGAGATGTAAACGAATGTAAGTAAAAGCTGCATTTATATATACCATCGGCAACCTCTGGACCTCCTCCATCACTAATGCCAATTAGCGATCCTGAGCCACCTGGCTCAGGATCGCTAATTGACACATCGTGTATCTCCGCGTATCTCCATGGTCCGCTATCTCCTTGCCCCTCTCTCTCTGGTTCTGGGTATGAGAAAAAAGAAGATCGTCAAAGAAGTAACTTTAATAAAAAAATACAAAATTAATCAATTGATTCATACCTGGTAGGCTCTGCTTCTCCCAGGCCTGTGGTTTTCTGGGAGGTGGAGTAATAGGCACCCCAGGGAGGAGAGGACAGGGCACACGCGTCGGAGACGGTTTTCTAAAAGAATTTAATATAGTGTTAGATAAAGATAATGTAGAAGCAACAAGACATAAAGAGACTACATTAAAAAGGAAAACATTCGAACTTTTTACTTCTTTTCGGTGGAGGCGCATCGGGAAGTAAGTAGCGGGCCACCTGTTTTTTTTCTCGCATTGCGGTGAGGGTTGCTTGTTGGTCCGAAGAAAGCTTTGAAGCGTTTTTTCGGTCCGTAGCCTTCGCAATCCGCACTTTTTTTAGTTTTTCTCCGAGAGATTCCCTGAAATAAGTAAGAACCATATCCATAAAAATGAAAATAAAATTTTACAATTAATTAAAAAAATATATATCATAGTTTATTTACGTGGGCTGAGGCGGGACAGAGCTTGGTGTTGAAGGCGACGGTCCCCGTGAAGTGGATGGCCCTGCTTCTCTAAAAAACGTAACACCAATGAGAATGCAGAACCGTGCTAAATGTATTGTAAAAAACTGAGAATCATGCTAAACGTAAATTATACAAAGCCAACACCAACAGAAAATCTAGCGAGCGAGCACCACGCCTAGCACCTCTGCTTCCACGTGCACAACGCGGAGCACGACCGCGCCCACATCCACGTCCACCAATTGCATCCATATCCTAAATAAAAGCATTGAAATTAAAAATAAGACTTAAAAGTAAGCAAATAGCACCAGTTTTTGAATATTTATAAAAATAAAAATTTAATATAAATATAAATATAAAAAATTTAAATATAACGAAATAAGAAATTTAAATACACAAAAGAGATTTTGGGTTGCTATGTACTTTACGGGATGCAAGGAAAAATCAAGTTTCAAGGTCAAAGGTCAATGATCTTTGAAAAAATATATGTTAATTATGCATAGAACAATATCTGAGAGAATTTTTTCCGTCTTTTTCCCATTGTAATTGAGCTACACATTTTGACCTCTAGCACCGAGGTCATTGAACTTTGGGGTCAATGACCTGAACAAAACTTGCCCCTTTAAAGACCTCCTTTACGATAGCGTTAGAAAAAATATTAGTTATATATGCATAAAAAAAATGACTAAAATTTTCCGTCTTTTTTGCATTGCTTTGCCTTGCATCCCGTAAAGTACAGTCTAACCAGATTTTGACCAAACATTTAAAATAATAAAAAATATTTCTTTCGGAGTATACCGGATTAGCCTGCCTTTGTATCGATAAATTCGTTCGGTGTGACTGTGGTCACTGCGCCCACGGCGCTAACATGGCGGTTGACTTGAATGATCATGCACAATTTAGCAAAATATTATCCATAAATTATGATTTTATGGACAAATAACGGCACAAACTTGTTCTAAAATGATTGTTTATCAATATATTGGTGTGATTATAGCATTTAACATACTAAATACATAAAAAATTGACGTGCAAATACACACAACAAAAACGTAACGGCCGGTGCTGGTTATTTTATCCAATTTGACGAAATAAATCAATGTCAACACAAACTTATATCGTAAATAGGTACTTACAGAGTTCATCTTTCTACTAAAACACAACACAACACCAAAATAACGTTTTTTTACTATTTGTAAGCACTGTTTATTATTCGCTAACTTCTCCGACCGGCGGGAACAATAGACTGACTTTAGGATTTTTTTTCCGACTTGTCAATGTTCAGTTTGTTGTGTTGTCATACATTGATTTTTAGCCTAGGGAAGTAGGAAAAGGATAGCACTCATTCCTTACGACTAGTCGACCGAGAAAAAGCAGGATAGAGGAGTATTTACCCCGAGGCCTTGAGTTTCAATATCGGGTAGACTTCTACCCGATAGGCTTTCGAGCCATTTTTTTTACTGGGTATGGTTCTACCCAATATGTAGCGAGCGGGTATGTAAGAAAATGTAAATGTTGAACCTTTTTATATTCAAAAGAACTTGTACATACGAGTGGAATGATAATTTCGGCACTTTTGCTTCACCGTCACATAAACATCCGAAAACACTGCACCGCGCCATCGTTGCTTCTGGTTTTTATCGTTATTAATTAGGTGCGGGAATGTCCACAGAAACACTATAATCTCATTTACATACAGAAAACAAAATTTTAGTCAACAACAACATTTTTGTGTCGAGCTCCGTCGATGTCATAGGAAATTTGTTTAGCACATAGATGTGCTAAGCAATGAAAAAACCGTCACGCTCGATGAGATAGAAAGCTAATCGCTCTATTTCATTTCTTCTTAGGCTTTAGGCATAACTCGTTGTCTCTTTTACTGTGAATGCGATGGCATTTGCGCCTATTTTAGTGGATTCTCTTTCTACGACGCGACGGGTTCTAGACTACTGTAAGGCTGGTTTCAAACATAGAATCGGCGAAAGATCGGCGATGATCCGGTTTAAATTGTCATAGTGTGGTTGTTGAAATCCCTACAAAATCGATACAAATCATGCATGCCAACATAACAAAACTAAATACGAGGAGAAGCCATGTTGATATTTTCTTTCTTTTTTCGTCATGTACCGACTCACATGTAATTGATGAGAACGAGAAACGATCGGAAAAGAAACCACGAGTAATATGGTGGTTACAACAGGATTTTAGATGATTCTTTTGTTCTTCATTAATGTGGTGAATTCGATCAAATGTTAGAGTGTTATAGTTTGGATCCATTGTGAGTTCAGAACGAAGTGGACATGTCTTCAATGCATTTCGTGGTTCATCCTCTACCTGGAACCGAGGATCAGTTGATAGATCGGTGAGTAATTATTTTATCAGTCGCATAAAACGACTCCATTTCCACATTGTGAAGATCACCTTGTAGTGCATTCATCTTTCATCAAATTTTTGTGATAGAAAGGTCTAAGACCACGTTATCAGTATTTTTTGAAAATTTCCGTGGTGTTTGATAAAAACCCAATACTCATCATGTACTTTCGTCGTCGATTCGTTGCGTTTGCTACCAACATCATTCGCAGAATTAGCAAGGATTCTTCCTTTGACGTAATCGCCTGTACCAATTGCTTGGCTATATATCTACATTATCTAGATTTTTCCTTTATTGACCCTCCTCCTATCTCTCTTTTCAGAGTATTTAGACGTACCTTCTATTGTAACTGAGAGTAGGTAGGTACTCAGCTTCCAGAGACCTTACTTATACTATGCTTTATTAAGTCTTGGTGCTCTGGAAAGTTTTCTAAAACATGTATTTACCTTGTGATAAGTACTAAGTCTATAAAGAAGCTCATCATCATTAGCAATTAATTATAGCCTGACTATTTCCTGTCAACCATTCTGCTAAATCTTCTTCTCTAGATCAGAACCTTCTCATTTATCCGGCTCATGCAGCAAATTCTAGGCTGGGGTCACCTTTTTCTGAATGATGTTAATACAAAGCTGTCTTAGCTTTTGTGAAGTGTTTTCGCCCTCTGTTTGCGTTGTTTGAAAATGGATTGAACTCTTTTATTTACCCCCCCCCCCCCACTTATTAATCTTTCAAAACACAATGCTTTCATTATTTATTGTTACCTCTAGCACTTTTAATGATGTCTGGTGCCGGCAGAGACTTTGCATCACCCCAACTTTTCGTTCGTAATGTCATCTGTACGGGCCCTAACGGAAGACCAGCGCTGGCTAGCCTTCTTACGGGAGCTTAGCAAGCATTATTCTGAGTTAGGGCCTTTTTATAACAACTTTATATATATACTTATCCTCCGTGTGTTTTTGTTTCTCAACTTTGTTGTTAATGTCTTTCTTTCCCAACTCTTCCCGCGGGTGTCATAAGAGGCAACTAAGGGATATCCACCAGGGGCGGGCAGCAGCGCTCCCTGCAGAACAATTTTACCACCGAACTGTGATTCCCAATCTGCTTGCCCAGCGTGGGGATTATGGGAATTATAGAAAAAATACATTAGAGAAAAAAGCCTATAAGGCCCTTATGGGGAAGCATGCATCCAGCTTTGGACCGATACAGGCTGTTGAGGTTGAGGATTGTTAATTTGCTACACCCTAATACATATAGTGCTAGGTATAAAGGGTGCCAACGGGACCCTATGACTAAGCCTCCCCTCTTTGTTTGTCTGTCTCTCTGTTCTCTGACGGAGAGACATCTGTCTACTTAATACAGTTCATAAGATACAGCCCCCTGGCTGTATCTTACGAACTGTAATAGGTAGAGAGATGAAATTTACCAAGCTTGTGTATTTCTGTTCCTGTTAATAAAAAACGCCTTTACCAAATAAAAGATGTTTTAATTATCAGCTTAACAATAGCTCTTGAATAACTCTTGAACCATAATAGGTAAAGATACTTAGAATTTTCACAGCGTGAGTATTATTATAGTCTTTATAACTATATAAAATGAAAATAAATAGAGTTCAAGAACCATTTTCATGGTTTTGGCTCTATTTAACTAAAGTAAATAATTATGGTTTTATATCTTGTACAGTGGAAATGGATCCCTTTATGTGTAAGTGTGTGTGAAGTGAGAATTGTCTCACTTAGCTAGTTTTATTTTATACTTTGGCATCATCATTTCCTTTGATGATTTCTCTCAGAACAGTTTCAGATTTCTATCTTGCCTCAAACCAAGACCAATAATCAGTTACTTGTCAGGGTATTACAGGGTAAATACTTGTACACTATAATATGTCCTGCACATCTGGTTGAGACTGGCCGCCGTGGTCGAAATTCGGCTAGGAAGACATCATCATCACAGACAAAAGACTTGTTAATATTTTCCCAAAACATTATCAAACAATATTATCCTAAAATCTATGCCTAAAACCAATAAACTGAGAGGTTAGTTCATTCCCATTCTTCCATATTACATTTTATGTATAGCAATTTCTTATTTCGATGTTGGATACAAATACTTAATAGGATCAATAATAATAATAATAATTTGTTTATTTCCTCTACACATAGGTTTTACTTAAAATTTAGTTATTATAAGTACAGTGCGTAACTATAATAAAACCTAAAATTGTGAGATGCTGGAGCTTGCTATAGGTTTTATAAAAAACCTGTAACTGCAAGTCTCCAGGGCCTCCACTCCACGGACTACATACTATAGAGTAGTACTCTTAAACTTAACTTGAATCTATGTAAAAAAATCTCTATTCTAGGTAATTTTGTGATATTAAAAACAATTAAAGCAACAGAAAAAAATAAAAAGAATAAGTACAGGAGACCTAAATGTGTGTATGTGTGTGTATGTAGCCAATGTAGTGTAAGTGTGTGTGGATGTGCGCATGTTTGGTAGGGTACTCCTGAGGACACCGGTCTCTTAAGAGTCATGCAGACCCCTTCATCCAACCATGATAGAAATGACCTAGCCTTTTGGTCAAACAGACTGATAATTGGCAGGTACTTTGCTCAAGACTAGCTAGAGGTTTCTTTTAGCTTTACAACTTAGCTTAGTGTAGCTAGAGGTTTCTTTTAGCTTTACAACTTAGCTTAGGTTCAATAGTTTAAAAATTTCCAATGCTGTGAAGGTAAGAAGGTTATGAGAGGGTGGCTAGGAGATTTTCAGTCTCTTGGTAATTTAGTGTTTTTAACCATTTAGCTACTTCGGTTTTACACTTAATGCGGGGTATCAAATTGAAATCAACATCTTATACTCAAGTCCATAACCTCTTGGAGCCATGAAATAAATCAACCTAAGCCAGCGCAATCAAAAGTTACAGGTATGCCTGAATATTTTGAAACTTCCAAGGGAATGTCACTCACCCAAAACCTATAGGGTACCTACCATTGGCCTAGAATCATGAAATTTGGCAAGAAGCAAGGTCTTATAGCACACGTAAATGAAAGAATCCGAAAACCGTAAATTCGTAAGTAGTTTATTCTTAAAAAAAAACTTTTAAAATCTCGACATGGACCAAAACCTATAGGGTACTTTCCGTTGACCTAGAATCATGAAATTTGGCAAGAAGCAAGGTCTTTAAGTACAAGGGAAAAACCCGAAAACAGTAAATTTGTAGTGTTCACAAATTATTATTTTTTATTTCTCCATGGTCCAAAACCTTTACGGTACTTTGAACAGGTTGAACTAGAATCATAAAATTTGGCAAGGTCTTATAATTATACGGATCCCTCTGTGCGCGAGACCGACTTGCACTTGACGTTTTATTTTATTATAAGTAAATTCGCAAAAAGAACAAGAAAACAGAATCGAAAAAAAATTGGTTGTCTGTAAAGTCGGTTTACTGACGATAGTTGAACGTGACAACTCAGAGCGAGGTAACGCCGCATGACGAGGTAACGCCGCATGACGTCATGTTTTTTCGTGCGTGCAGCCGGCTCTATCGAATTATAAGACGTTGTCACGTCAAAAAAAAACAAACCAACATGATGCGGTCAAACATCCAAGTACTGACCGCGCCCAACGCTACTTAACTTCGGTGATCGGTATTCAATGTGGTATGGATGTTGGTCCTCTTAGTAAATATATTTGATTTTTAGTATTTGCTGTTATAGTTTCAATAGAAATACTTCTCCTGTGAAAGTTACAACTGTCTTATCTTTTTCGGTAGGTATATGAGATACAGCGATAGTTCAATCAAACAAAAAACTGTCTCGTTTTCATCTTTCGGGTAGTGAACCCCAAAAATGAAAACATTGAATAAAAATTTCTAGTCTAACCTAGCTAAGCTAACTGAGCTTCCAAAGTCCAGGCTCAAGATATGCCAGAGGGCAATGGAGCGTAGTATCCTGGGTTTCCGACGAATCCATCGCGTTAGGAACACGACGCTACGCTCCCTGACTGGTATTGCGGACGTGGGAGTTAAGATCGCCACACTTAAATGGCAATGGGCGGGCCACGTTGGCCGAATGCACCCCGAGAGGTGGGCTCATATCACTACACCCTGGGTCCCGGAAGGAAACCGCGGTCGAGGTCGGCCACGAAAACGTTGGCGGGACGACCTTAACGCCTTCCTAAATGAGTGGTGGGAAATCGCGCAAGCTCGCACGGAATGGAAACATTTGGGGGAGGCTTTTGCCCAGCAGTGGAATGGAATAGGCTGAATAAAAAAATTAAAAAAAAGTCTAACCTAGTGGAAATTCTAGTATAAATCGGACATGTATGCGATTTAGATTTCTGACGCAATTTAATCACATATTATACAAAGTTCCAAAATTTAAAAACCCATATCTCCCGACACAGACGTGACCAGTCACACAGATTTTTGTCAATAATGAGATTACCCATTCATGAACAGCTCTGATACGAACTCAACAATCTTGGCCATGCTTAATTTTGCTAAATGTTTTTTTCAGATTGAAAGAAGTTTCGGAACGCTGGAATAGATATGGAACTGGAGCTGGCTCGTCCGCTCTCAGCGCTCTGCGCGGCGTGCGAGCTGTCGCGGCCGGCCCAGCCCATATCGCCTGTCTGCTCGAGGATGGAACAATCTGCCGTGCTGCGTTCTCCATCATTCCTGACAGATTGGACCTAAGCAAGGCAGATGCGAGCAAGAATGGTGGAAATGGCGGAGGTGGCAGCGGCGGGGGAGGCGCCAGTGGAGGAAAGCAGAGTGGGAGCGGTGGCGGTTGTGGCTCTCGCCAGCAGCCGCGCACTCGAGCTAGGATTATGAGGAATTCTATACGAGCTGCACCAAGCTCTCAAGGTATGGATAAGTATTCGTTTATCTGACAAGCTTTTGCGTAAACTTTTGAGCAAAACTATTTGCCGTAATATGCTTCAATTTGTATCATTAACTGTGTCCTTTAAAAAGTATATTTTACACAGCTGGATCAACAAGCCGTGCAACTGGCGTTATAATTGGTGCAGGTTCGGGGCGCGTGGTTTCTGTGCCGGCGCCCTTCGTGCCTGAAGATCTTGTGACTCAGGCTCAAGTGGTCCTGCAGGGAAAGAGCAGGAGCCTTATCATCAGAGAACTGCAGGTATGAACTATATTATAAAAATCTCCAGATACTTATTAAGCTCTCCATGTACAGTTCTCAATTATTTACATTAGATTTCTCAGTTTATGCATTTGAATTGAAATCATTTTTGTGTTTAGGGACAATTTTTGATGGATTTGACTAATTTTGTAGATCATCCAGAAACAGTGAACTAAAAAGAAAATACTTTCAGCACTGACTATATACAAGGATTTCCATGATGTTTTCTTTCATTATTTCAACACATTCCCTGCCCAGCCTCAGGGCATGTTAATATTGATTTATAGATGATATTAGAATGGATTGAGATATTTCAAGAAACTATGTCAACAAAAATATGGTTGTTTCTATGACAGTCTGTTGGACTCTTTCCAACAAAGTTTTCAGCAAAACATAGCATCAATTCTCGATCCGGCTAATATCGACGGTCCTTTACCTGCGCCTTACGGTAACACGTAGATTGCATGCACATAGAACTGCATCTCAAAAATCAGGCATATACAACTGACTAGATTGAAGCCTTCTATTATGCGTAGATATTGTGTTGCATGTATAAATATGTATTGCTACAACAAAATACTAAAAATGGTGATGTTTGTATTATGCAACAGCGTACAAACCTGGATGTGAACCTGGCTGTGAACAACCTACTCTCCCGGGACGACGAGGAAGGCGAGGAGCCAGAAGGGGGTGAGGGAGGAGACGGCTACGTCCCTGAGGATCTGATCTCTCTCCTCGACGGGGGCGGGTTCCACGCAGCGCAGCAGGAGCACTCCGTCATCATCGATGCTGACACTATGTTCTCGGAGGATATCTTCGGGTACGCGGCTATCAGAAGGTATAACTGTCGAGCTATGCTGCGCCCTTTCTTTTCCTTTGGGGCAGGGTGAACCATCTTTGTGGCGATATGTGATTCTTAAAGTTCTATTCGATTGTACACACCCAAGTTGACGACAAAGCCCGACGGGTTGGTGCGACATTTCCATTGAATATTGTAGACAACCGCGCGGCGACCCTCCGATTTTGGTGTGTAGGCTCCATATGACAAACAAATTAGCCTCTTTGTACTTTTACAAAGACTTTTAGAATAGCAACACCACATCGCTGGTCCATTCATTCTGGCCCTATATCCTGACAAACAAACCATATCCCACCCAATCTAGCACGCTGCGAGCTTACGCTGTTTCTATATGTTTGGTTGGGTGTTGTCGTATTGCCGATTTAGAGTAGACAGCACTTTGTATGCTCTATATGTATCCACAGTGGAGTTTCAGTGCTTAACCAGTACGAAGCTTGAAAACCACTGACGCTTCTAGGCTAGATTGTGTGTATTGTTGTTGTAATTAGTGAATGATATGTAGTTAGTCAAAATCCTGTTCCTGGTCATTGATACTGGTACGATCATTAATATTGTACATTCTTTGTAGCATATCTGACTGTCTCAAGAGGTCTCAAGGCATCCATTTTGAACTTTAATTATAAATTATAATTCTAACTTAGCGCTTTCTTAATTAATACTTGATACTTTATAATAACTAATTCTACTCTACTTATATAATTTGTTTTGGAAGAGCGAGATTCCCTTACAGGTATTTTCTTTATTTAAACGGGAATCTCAAACACTGTTACACTATTAGTACATTAAATTAAAGAAATAAATATTATTTTTGGATTTGCATCCATTGCAATATCAATATCAACGACCAGGAACACATCACCATGTTGACTGTAAACTAACACTATTCCCATTGTGTGTCTATAGTCGTAGTGGCAGCGCCATCAGCGCTGCGAGCGGGGGCCGCGGCGGCGCGAGTCGGGAAAGCAGCAGCTCCACTCAGGAGCGACCTTCGGAGTTCAGTCGGTGGAGGGAACGCCAGTACTTTGGACCGCGCAGGTGGCTCGAGTCTGCTCTGAGGGACACCTCCTGGGATAAAGAAGGAGGTCAGAATCTTAACTGCCAATGCGAGTTTTAATACACCTAATATCACTTACAAAAATCACATGATGATACGTCTCGTTCAACTTCTTGTAGATGTTCTTAGTAAACTACAAAAAAATCACTTACTTTTGATAACCAGTTAATTTCTTGCTACTATTATATCCGCTCAAGCTTCATCTATGAAATCAACGTAAGAAAGTACGTGCTTATGCAGCCTTCTGCAAATCAAATACTAAATGTACAACCATTTCAGGCGAGAATAAGAATAAGAAGGACTCGGCCATGGCAGCCTCTCCACTCTGGGTATCAGAGGAGCTGGAGTATTGGGACAGCAACATCCGATTCACGCATATCGCGGCGACTTACAGCGAGCTCGTCGCTATATCCACTCAGGGACAGCTGCATCAATGGCGCTGGGCCGACTCTCATCCGTACCAGCGTGCTGATGTAAGTTTAAATATTATCTCACTTCTCTTTCACACAATAGTCAGTTCTCTTTTGCTGCGTAATGAAATGACACCACCACGAATCGAACGAAGAAAAGGTTCGGATCTGAAACAGTTCTGCTGTTGTGTGTTGATGAATAACCTTACCTTTTAAAGTCACTCATGACATGATTTCATCGCCACAGCTTATAGATAAAAATGTGATAAAAATGTTTCCCCAAATTCAAGGGATTTCATCAAATGCTTTTTTGGAGATTTGATGAAAACCTTAGGGATTTAGTGAAATCACTGATTTTACCATACCCTGCAACATAGATAAGCTGTTATTCTTGTCGCAGGCTTCAGGATCTGGTATCAATTTCCACCCCCGCGCCAACTGGCTCGGCCTGACAGCGGGAGAGCGTATCCTCAACATCAGTGCGGCAGGCATTCGTATCTCATTACTCACCGATTCTGGACGCATCGCCACTTACCTCGATGAATCTATCGGTGAGTTCTCTACACAACAGCTAAAGTAAAAGTTGAATAATGCACACTAGAGATTGCACAGATTCTAATTCATTTGTCTTTACAGCTCATGCACCGGGCGCTTCGCGTTTAGAGCATACATTACAAACCTTTACGGAATTTGGATCTGACAAGGCTATATCTCTCCACGTGTGCTCTCTATACACTGTGGCTAAGCTGGAATCTGGCGCGCTCTATTGGTGGTAAGTACTCGAACAGCTTTAAAGATATGTGAACGCTGAATGCTCTTCCAGACAATTGACAAAACACATAAATATGTGTTGTTGAATTTTCCTAGCCGCCGCCGCAGGCCGCGTCTGTCTAGTAGACACCTTAAGTTTTCTCAATAAGTACTTACAACTTTTTTCGTAGGGGTGTCTTACCACTCGGTCAACGAGCTCGTCTTTGGGAGAAGCATCGGGCTCGCTCTCGCAAACAACGCGGACATTCATCCACGACGCCTCAAGATCTGCAGGCGGGCCACAGCGTTACCATGAAGAACGCACCTATGTACCAACCTGGGGCTGTTGGTAAGTTGATCTTATGAAAACTGGTGTAGTTTTCATGCACGCACGAAAAAACATGACGTCATGCGGCGTTACCTCAACATGACGTCATGCGGCGTTACCTCGCTCTGAGGCGTTCCATGTAAGGCTTGAAGTGCAAGCAAGAGCGCTCGACATCCGTCTCTCTCCTACTTGAGTGAGCGATGCGTCTGCGTTGTCACGTTCAACTATCGTCAGTAAACCGACTTTACAGACAACCAATTTTTTTGTGATTAGGTTCTTTAGTATTCCACAAAACAGGCTCAGCTTCGTAATTTTTGATAAATTATAAAATTCGATCATTTATCCACTCCATAGGTCACTCCGTCGGTTAATAATAATAACACAAATCAGCCACAATACGTGCACACCGCTCGGCGTCTCGCTGTCAACAAAGCGCGCGCGAAGTTTAGCCAACCGCACGAACTTTTGTCGCGACAAAACCCTTTGATGTCCGGCAGACCGACAGGGTCGCGAAGGGCATTTGTTGTCGCGATGATGCTTCGCGACAGGACGAACTTCTTGGCCAGACTTGTCGCGACAGCGCATATCTTGGCGTTATCGCGATAGTGTGGCCGTAACATAAATAGATAGACATACCCGCGCGCTAGGTGAAATGCACAAAGATTTATTCGTAAACGGCCGCGTAAAAAAATGGGAACAGACTTTTATCAAGGGTATTAATAATAGAAAGACTATTGAGAGTATCTTTTCAATATAAATTTATTTAAACTTTTGAATAACTAAACTATGTCGGTACGATTATTTTAGCCCAAAGCAGTATGCATTTGCACACAACCGTTCCGCCAATCACGCGCAGCCAGCGACCGATGAGTGATAAAGCTGTCTTTTTTTAGGTTTCAACATGTCATCAGGCGTTCCCAAAGTAGGAATTCTTCAAAACGCGGCGTGGAATCTTTCCGATATGTGCCGTTTCAAACTGCTGCAGCCGCCGCAACCTGACCGCTCTGTGTCTGACAAGGACAAACGGGAATTACAGGTAACATTATATTATTCATCATAAACTGAAATATTTGATAACCTTCGAATCGACCAATCCAACTTAGCCCATAGATATCGTAAGAGTCGACTAAGAAACCTACCAGAGAAAGGGCAATAGCTTCCTTTTGTGTATTTTGAATGCCCACTGTACACGTTGGGCAAAAGTGTAGCCAGCTTGTCGGGCTAAAATATCAAATTTCGAAGGTCGCTATTTACACATTGGTGTATTGATTATTCTGCATTGCGGAGCGCGTCAAGATCCTTTGATGTGTGCACAAGAATCGACACTATTTAATTGGCCGGTCAAAACTGGTCGCCAACTACTACTACTACATACTATCAACGCCAAATAGATCTCTATACCTTGGCCCAACGCCTTAACTCACTGTGTACAGCCGCCTTCAACTGCATCCTTTTACTGCTTCACAGAACCAGTCACCATTGACAGTGTCGTCAGTGAAGGCATCTTCATCAGGCAGCAGCAGCAAAGAGACCAACAAGGACAGTAACAAGGACATGGCCGACCGGCTCGACATGCCTCCGCCGCCCAGCCCTGCCTCGTCCACTTGCAGTGATACTAGTACTTCACACAGTAAGTATTATTAGAAACATTTCGAATCCAAGCGGGCAACCCTACCCGCGCTAATAAAAGGCGCGCTCAGCACGCCGCGCCTTCTTTCACTTGACTTCGCTCGCGAAACTCAGACGGAACGGATGTCTCTACATTGTATCGGTATTCATTATGCTCAGAGAGATAAGAGTTATTTTTGGTCTATCTCGTGGGTCTGGAATAAGTTGTGCTAAAGTTAGTATGGTTGATAAATGTGCAATTCGTTCAATAAAAGGTGTTGTAAGCTTTGTTAGTTGGACCATGCTCTTTCATTTTAATCATGTTGGCATGGGTTTTGTATAGAGTATTTTATATCTTGTTTATTTGAAAAATCACAGCTTTATATAACAAAGGGCCCTGAATTCCTCACTAACTCCTGAATAATCCAGACTTTACTATACTATAGTCAAATATATTATGTAGAGGATTTTTGTTTGCACTAAGCTTTAATCTTTCTATTTTTTTGAGTAATGTATTTTGGTAGGGAGCATAATTACGTCACTACCATATTTTGAAAGACCTGTAAGGGCTGTCTAAACGTAAGAGACTATTTGTAAACATATAATATTATAACTGTTGGTCTTTAAATAAAATAAATAAATAAACAATTCAGATTTGAGCACGTCTCAAATCGCGATTTAGTGACAGTTTTCAGAGCAGAGGAAATTGATTGGAGGTTGATGATTGTATCGAAACGTGATCGTGACGTCTCCTTTTTCTATATGAGTTGGTACAGCGCCTCTATCGTGCGGACAGGGAACTACGTAGATCACATACAACAAGACAAAATTAAAATTTTAAAAAGCCCGCCGACGTTTATTGGCTGAACAGATTTTCATGAAACATGGCTAGGAACACTCGGGATAAAATTATCTATGACACAAAAAAAAACTAAAATCGGTTCATCCGTTTGGGAGCTACGATACCACAGACAGATACACAGACAGACACGTCAAACTTATAACACCTCTCTTTTTGCGTCGGGGGTTAAAAATTAGACGTCACAATCACGTCTCGATACTATCGTCAACTGGACACTAGGCTTAGCTCAAATCTGATTTGCATTTCAGTATCCGGGGGTTAGGTTAACCAATCCTCTGTTCCACAGAACGAGCAAAACGCGTAACCCTACGCGGCGATGAAGGCTCATCCAACGACGGACAGTCTAAACGCGACGAAGAAGAGTGGCCGCTAAAGGAAGTGGTATTCCTAGAAGACGTAAAGAGCGTGCCATTGGGCCGAGTTCTGAAAGTAGACGGAGCATACGCAGCTGTTAGGTTCCCTACAGTCAGCAAGGATGGGAAGGAAGCTGTGCCGTCGACGACTGAGGATTGGACGACGCTGTTGCAAGACTGCCGGCTGGTGCGGAAGGATGACTTGATTGCTGTGAAGTGGGGCTCGGGTGGGTCTGCCGGGCCGCGCGGGCCGGATTGCCTGCAACGGTCGCCGCGGAAGATCTCGCTGCCTGCTGATATTCAAGTTGTTACTATTGCTGTAAGTCTCATCTTAAAGTAGACTTCTAGAACTATCGTAAGTTTTAGACCTATTTAGTTTTGGCGTGAAGGAGTAACAAAATATACTACAGTATGCATATTGTGAGATTTATAATATCACCTCTCGGTCCAACATCATTTTGTACCCTATGAGGAATAAAACACCATATATTGTGATATTACGTAACACACACACACACACTCATTCACTCAAACATACAAACGTTAGAAAAACGCACATTCATTCCCACAAATACAATAACAAATTCATGAAGGAGAAAATAATTTAGAACACAGGAAAAGAGTAGAAAAACAATTGAAACAAATTATCAAAACATTCACGTAACATAATCATTCTAACAGTTGGGACAAACACAACTTTTATAAAATCAATAAGATATGAAGTAGAAGTGAATCACAGCACTCAATATCATACATTTAAAAATTTAATAATTAAGAATAAATTAAATAAGTAAAGGTAATTTAATGTTGTTGCATTTAATAGCAACAGGTTGCCATAGGTTTAAAAAGCAAAAGCAGACTAGCACACTCTCTGGTCAAATGATCAGATGAGTTAACTACTTTGCGACATAAAAAAAAAAAACATCATTTTGTATGTGTGTGACGAAACTATACACAGATAGGGACTCGTCTGCACTGCTTTAGGACATTGAATAGCAAAGGTCATAATGTTTCTGTTCCATTCTAAACCTAAACCTCTCTTCTAGGTGGACAGTCGCGGCGTGCACGCAGTCGTGAAAAGATCAGGCGGTACTCTCGCCTACGCTGTATACGCAGTAGGGACGACCCGTGCACTCACTGACAGTGTGTTCCCAACGGATAACTCTGCGCTGCTTGGCCACTCCAATGGATCGTCGATACTCCTCGCCACTGCTGCTGAGGTAATACTTTCTAGCTTTGAAGATTCTAGATAAGCGGGCGAAAGTTTAGGACCGTGAAGTTATGTCCTGCTAGCCAAATTTCAGCTACGGCGACTACTCAACTAAGACTAGCCATCTACGCAGGACATACCGTCGGTTGCAGGTTCAATTGGCGTAACCGACAAAAGACGACTTTTCAGTAGAAGCATTCAGAGTATATGTTCATAATAAATTGAACATAAGTTTATTCGCATGTGACCTTTTTAAAATCTGTTTTAATTATTGAATTTTCTGGCAAAATATGAACGTCCCTAGTAGCCTTATTTTTGATTATACATTTCAGTTACATCAAATTTTTTTATGTCTATGGCAGTTACACTATTTTGTAGTCAAGATTTCTTATAATACAGGTTACTACATAATTACAAAGAAAATCTGAAAAATTAACAGCTAAAATGTGTGGCTTAAACTGTCATTTTCTTAAAGCTAGAATTTTTTAAAAGTGCACGAGTGAGTGTGCAAACACTACACACACACACCAACACCACCGCTAAGAGGTTATTCGCAGGACCACCGGATTAACGTGCTTTGCGAGACATGGGGAGTGTCACAACCCCATCTTCCTGACTAGTGGCTGTAATACTGTGAATTAGGCTAGAAAAATCCTACTAGCAAGACTTTTATTTTACCACGGAGTATCGATATTGTATCACAATCAGTGCTGAATATTTTCGTCATTAAAAGTATGAACTAAATGTAGCCGTAGCTTATCATAATCATATGGTATCGTTCATTCACATCGACAATTTCTCACATGTGATACATTGTTGTATTGTCAACAGGGAAGCGAGCCCGTCGTAATAATGCTGGACGGAAACGGCGCATTGTACCCCGTATCGCGGGATTGTGTAGGCATGGTCCGTGAGCCGCCGCCTTTGAATTTACCGCCGGCCAGGGCGATCACCGCTCACGCTCTTCCGCTGCAGCCTCATGGCGCGCATCATTCGCAGCACACGGCTTTGAAGTCTCAGGTAAACTAATACATTTAGGACTGAACCTAATCAATTCCAGTTTTAAATCTATACTTCTATACTAATATTATAAAGAGGAAAGATTTGTTTGTTTGTATTGAATAGGCTCCGAAACTACTGGACCGATTTGAAAAATAAAACCGATATGAAAGATCACCGTTAGGAAGCTTACTTTTCAGGGAGTGACATAGGCTATATTTTATCCCGGAATTCCCACGGGAACGGGAACTACGCGGGTTAAACTGCGAGGCGATCGTCTAGTACATTATAAATACAAATCAAACCAAAAACTGTTTAGTTCCATAAATATAATAAATGTGCACTCAATGGAAAAGGTCAAGTTATAAAATTATACACTGACACGGAAATAAAGTAATTGATCATCTGAAGCGTTATAATAGCACATAAAATAAGACGGGGAAATATAACCTATAGAAGAACCTGGAAGAGAGAACACTAACAGTCGGTTTCTCATATGCTTATTACGTCTATGTTCACCAATAAATGATCGGAC
Source organism: Eupithecia subfuscata (assembly GCA_963564075.1). Lineage (NCBI taxonomy): Eukaryota > Metazoa > Arthropoda > Insecta > Lepidoptera > Geometridae > Eupithecia > Eupithecia subfuscata. The sequence continues at coordinate 7,364,993 of OY751097.1, read as the reverse complement.
ATTTAGGCTGCTTCGTCAGTTAACGTTGACGTTTAATGTATGAAAACTTGTGTCAAAAACGTCAAAACAATTGTTTAAAATTTAATCATCTGTTGGTGAACTCGGGGTCATAATTGACTAGTAATTTTAAAGTTGCTGGCATGAAAAGAAATGGTTGGAAAAATGCATATTTCGCGATCGATAGTTAGTATTGAGATCAATAATTTGAGGGACTGGTAAACTGGTGGACAACTAACTGATCTTTGTTCAAAACCGATCCCTTTAATAGGGTAGTGTCCTGGATAAATAAAATATTATTCTATTTAGTCCGTCGTCAGTTAGATTATCAGAAGATATTGGACACTTTTGTCACTCAAACAAAAAATGATAAAAATAAAGCGCTCAAAGTTTGGGAGTGGGGCTAGTGGCGTCACGCCTTGCTAAAAAAAAATTGGTTGTCTGTAAAGTCGGTTTACTGACGATAGTTGAACGTGACAACGTCTTAAGAAAAGAGCGAGGTAACGCCGCATGAGGTAACGCCGCATGACGTCATGTTTTTTCGTGCGTGCAGCCGGCTCTATCGAATTATAAGACGTTGTCACGTCAAAAGTGACGCAACGTTACGCGGAACTTTAACTGGCTATATCTTCATAATTTTTTGTATAATCGACAAAAGAAAAAATAAGTGGCCAATTTCTTCTGATAATCTAACTGACGGACTAATTAGAATTTTTTAGGACACTAGCCTATTGAAACACAACACTTGACAAGAGGTTTGACCATTGATTAGTTTCAACTGGGTTCGAGAAGCCGCTGGAATTAACTCATCATGTCACATTGTTTGCAGGTTGCCCTGATAATAATAGTGCCAGAACCCCAGCTGATGATGCCACGCGTACTTCGATGCGATCTCGAGGGTCTCCGTCAACTACTGCACCAACTAGAATCTGACACGAGCAGTAAGTTCATCTCTTTACATTTAGGGAATAATAATCTTGTTTATAAAAGAAGTAGGAGAGATAACATTAAAATAGGTTTCATTTCAGAGCAACAGATACTGGCGATATTGCAAGAGCGTTGTGACGGTAACAGGAATATACTACACGCGTGTGTGCATATGTGCGCGCCCACTTCTAACAAGGAGCCTGACGTAGGTTAGTAACTATTAATCATACAAATTACTAACTGTTTCTTTAATATTGTAATTTGTAAACAATAAAGTAAAAAAAAATCTATTTTGTAGTCGACAACGCTACGGCCCAAAACGCTGCGGCGGCAACGGCCGGCACTGGTCCCGCCAATGAGGAAACGGTCCCGGCTATATCGTGGCCGCCTGAGACGTTCGAAGCGTCTGGAGATGAAGACAGCCTGATGGGGCTAGCCAACAACGGAGCTGGAGGGAACAGCAGTGGGCCAGTGAGCGCTGACCCCGCTGAACGCCGCGGCAACGCCCTGACGGCGCTCAAAGCGCTTTGTGAAAGCACTGCGCTGCAACCTTTCCTCATGCAGCTGCTTACAGCAAAGTGAGTGATTACCTGAACATTTAGTTTTCATACTCCTATTTCATGGTATGATAATTTATTATAAACTCGATAAAAAATCTTTTTTTCCATAAATATAATAAACTAGCTGCGCCCCGCGGCTTCGCCCCCGTGGAAATTTATGTTTCCAACTTTCTTAATTTTTTCTTTCATAAGAACCTTCTCCTGACAATAACAAACACAACAAAGAAAGAATTAGCGAAATCGGTCCAGCCGTTCACACGTGATGCCGTGACAACGCGAAACGGGTTTCATTTTTATATATAAGAAGAAGAAGATGTACACTTAAAAAAAGGACAAATTAATATATAAAAATCTTTTTATATATTAATTTGACCTTTTTTTATTTATTTATCAATAAAGAAGATAAAATCTACGTCTTATTTATAAGCCGGATCCAGGCTGCCCAGCTATATAATTCAGGCTACGTCGCGAGGCTGCTCACTTATTTTGGATGCAGCCATTGAGGGTTATTATTACAGTGATTTCTGTGTGACTCTCTCTCTCTCTCTCTTTTCCTGCCTTTATCCCACTCTAGATGGGGTCACAAGTTTCAGTGTAACTAATGAAGTATTTCCTCAGAGATGGTATGGGACAAACGCCTCTAATGGCCGCGGTTGCGGAGCGTGCCTACCGCGCCGCCCTCGTCATCCTGGACGCGATTCGCGCCTGCGACGCAGATGATACGCAGCGCGCGGCGGCCATCTTCCCGCCGAATGCTCATCCAGACCATTCGCCACTACTAGTGCTTTGCTGCAATGATACCTGCAGCTTTACTTGGACTGGTCAAGAGCATATCAATCAGGTAATCTAATGATAATAAATATCCGAAAGCGTATGTAGTAATCACTCACACATTACTTGATTGTTTAAATAAAGGTTATAAAAAATCAAGACACATACGCACACCACAAATTCACTGCCGAAACCATTATCACAAAAAATGTTATCTTAACTGTAATTGTTTTCAGGATATATTCGAGTGCAAGACTTGCGGACTTACTGGATCCTTGTGCTGCTGCACTGAATGTGCTAAGGTACGATTACCTACACAAGGTAAGATTTTTAATTCAATGAACTTTACAACTAAAAGATACAAATCTGTGTGGTGCCAGCTTACAATTTACACCACCCCAATTCTTCCCGCGGGTGTCGTAAGAGGCGACTAAGGGATATGCTAAGGATAGCCTCCTGCAGAACTATTCTACCACTGAATGCGATACCCAACCCGCATACTCAGCGTGGAGATTATGAGATAAAAGTCAATTAGGCGCTTATCAGGGGGAGGCCTGCGTCCAGCAGTGGACCAATATAGGCTATTGAGGTGAAGTGAGATACAAATTTCAACGAAAATGTATGATGACGTTTCGTTTTAGTAGGTAATCTTAATTTTCTTTGTTTATTGTAGGTCTGCCACAAAGGCCATGACTGTAAACTGAAACGCACCTCTCCGACCGCGTATTGCGACTGCTGGGAGAAATGCCGGTGCAAAGCGCTCGTCGGGGGCAACTGGGCCGCGAGATGCGATTTACTTGCAAGACTCGCTAGGGATACGCAGTTGGCTACACACTTCAACTCCAGGTAAAGTATCTTTATTGATACTGACCTGTACAAGGTGCCACGATAAGTCAATATTTGTATCAACACAAAATAAAGAAATTTAAAACACTAGTTGATCGCCCCCTTTTTAACCGACTTCAAAAAAGGAGGAGGTTGTATGTCCGGCTGTATGTATGTTTATTTATGTATGTTCGTCAATTTCTCGGTCAATTATGGACTGATTTAAAAAATTATTTCGCTATTGTATGTAGTATGACCGTGGTCCTATAAAACTGTTATTCCCGAAGGATTAGTAGGTATATATCCCAAAGACTTAAAAAACAGTGTAAATTCTAAGGAATTTGAAGTCTTTTCAAAATGCCACCTACAGGGGAAACATTGAAGTTTATCCAATCCGGTTCAAAGACTAAAGTTACGTTTAGTTCGTTTGACGAGAAATGTCTCGTTGCTCAAAATCTAAGGTTTTTGTTATTATAGTGCGTAAGCCTCGCTCTCTGGCTAATTTCTAATTTCTAAGAAATCAAATAATATCTCAAAAATTGTCGACTTCGACGGGACTTGAACCCGCATCCTTCCCTCAGTACGGGAATGTGCTAACCAACTACACCACGAGGTCAAGTGACGATACATTTTGCTGAGGTTTCAAATGCACACCTCATTTGGAAGACTCTAGTATACACTTTCATACGTTCTCCTGACCAATCACTAGGTACATGTCTTTTTTCGTCGAATACTTATCACATTTACGCTATTCGTAGGGGCGAGTCGATCCTACTGTTCCTAGTACAAACAGTCGGGCGCCAGGCGTTGGAGCAGCGTCAGTTTCGCGCGGGCGGGGGCCGCGGCCGCGGGCCTCGCAAGCAGCCGGGCTCCGACGCAGAGGTCGACGCCCCCGACCACGATCTAGAGCCGCCGAGGTTCGCTAGGCGAGCCCTGTTGCATCTACTTGGTAAGTCATGCTCTTTTACACTACTACATAATTGACAAAACGCAATTGAGCCAGCAAATGGGCCTAACTGATGGTAAGTGATATAATCTAGCCGAATTTCGACCACGGCGGCCAGTCTCATCGGAGACTAGCCATATGCGCAGGACATATTGTAGTGCACAAGTGTGTTGGCAAACACAGGTGCATTCTCTATTCCCTCACTCTCATAATCCGATGGGGCGACACGACCGGGGAGAGGTCAGGCGCAGGACCAAAGGCTTTCGTGCTTTCCGAGGCACGGGAACACGTCACTGATACATAACTGAGTGGTAAAACAATTACGCTGGTTAGCAGTTACCTAAGAAAAAACAGCAAGCTCTGTAACTATTTTGCTGATAAAGCTCTGCGCTCATTAATCCAACGCCACTTCCGCGCAGCACAAACATTTGCCATCAATAGGCTTAAAGTCGTTATCTATATATTATTTTGCACTTTTCTTTACCTAAGTAAGATAATTTTCACACGTTTGAACCATCGCCTAAGAGTTGTTCCTCGAGTAGTTCCTCAGAACAGTCTATCGCCAGGGTTCGAAGCAGCTCTGCGCTGGTAGCAAAAATAGAGCTTTGACGACGTTTGAAGATGCTTTCGATGTTTCAATGACGACACACTATCTAGAATATCATTCTCTGTCTAACCTGTCCTATTATTCTCCCTAGGTGTCTGGCCAGCCGTGGAAGCGGCGATGATGTGTGGCGCGTCAACCACGAGTGATAATGAGCGGCCGGGCAGTCCGTCACCACATCAATCCGGCACCACGCTTCTAGACAAGTTTACACACGCGCTCGTTGTCAAGTGCACTAATGAGGTCAGTTTTTGTTTCAAACGGACTTCATTGTGGCGCCATACAAAGTCAAAAGAGCAAAATTCGGAGACAACTTCTTAACTAAGAGCTGTACTGTACTCACTGAAACGCGTAATCTACATATATGATTAGGTAGAGCAGTGCAGTTCAATATAAATGTTAGGTGGTCACCTGGCCACATAGCCTGGCGTCTTAGGTAGGTTTTATAAAAGCTTGCTTAGTCATAGATCTAGGCTTGGAGACGTTTATGCCATAGAAAAGCGTTAATCAAGCTAAGCAATGGCAGCATTGCTTGAGCAAGCTTTTATAATACGAGCCTTATTGTGCTAATCCACACAGAAAACTATTTCCATAAATAATGGGATTTAAAAGTAAAGCATGATTTATTTCATCAGATGTTGGACACACTCCTGCACACCTTGATCCGCGAACAACAGAACGACACGATTCCTGGACGAGCCGAGCGTGCCCGTGAAGTGGCCAGGCGTTTCGTGCGCTCCGTCGCTAGAATATTTATTATATTCAGCATCGAAATGGCTCCAGGCGCAGCCAAGAAAAAGGGGTAAGAGCACCCATTCCGAATTACTTGATATTTGTTTTGTTATGTTATCCTGTATTTGGCTTCCAACACAATATTGTGTCTTGATCAGTTAGACTATACTCTGTGTAGCTGTAATAATGTGTTTCTAAACATACATTTAGTATGATATTATATTAGAAACCTATGCTTCTAACGTGTCGCGACGCAATAATGTATGTAGCTTTAATTTTGACCGACTTGCCGTCGTCATTTGTTTTATCGGACACTTATTATTCCATCTCTTTCAGACCTCTATCAATCACCTCCTCCTTGGTCCGTTGCCGACGCGTATTCGCTGCACTAGTCGCTCTCTCTGTCGAAGAGTTAGTGGAGGCGGCCGATGCGTTGTTAGCGCCAGTGCGGCTCGGTGTAGTGCGACCCACTGCTCCTTTCCCGCTTGCGACGACTTACGTAGACCTTGTGAATGGAAGTGAGGATCTGTTCGGCGTTGAGCCACTTTCAACTGGACATTCACGACTAGCTCACTCCAGAAGGTATGTTTACCTCCCTTCGAGCGTCCTTTAATTTTAGTTACTTCAAGATAACAATAAATCAGTGCCTCCAATTAACCCCATTATTGCTTCTCATCAGACGACATGAGGCCAAATGCAAGCCTTTTCTTGGTAAAAGAATACCTGAAACAGCTGTAAACAAACAGCGTATCCTGTTCTTCGTAAAATCGCAGTTAAAACTCAAAATTAGACAGAAAAAAATCAGCGTCGCGCTATTGTTACAGAGAATCTAATCTAGTCGGCATCCGCAGTAACGCGGCCGGCGGAACATCCATGGGCAGCTCAACCCTAGTCCCCGACCGGTCATCGACCCCCGTAGCGATCGAATACGCAGAAGATGTCGCGGGCGAGGCGATGGGCGGAGACGATGACGCGTCTGAAACGGACGAGCCCAATGCGCCTGCGCCGCAGCCGCCCACTGACCAGCAACATGATGATGCTATGCCTGATAGGTAACATTGGTTGCTATGCTATTTTCACAGTTATCTAGTAGTTTGATAAGAGTTCTACATCTTTTTGTTAAAACCAATTTACGACAACACTAGGGATTTATGCTATTCAATGTCGGCCGTATTTTCGCCGCTAATTGCGTGCATTCCAAAAATAAGTTTCATTCATTGGATGACTCGCTCATGCTATTTTCGTGGCTCATTGGGTGCTTTCGGAATACTAACAGATAAAAAACCAACCAATAAGCGGTTGTAATGCTATCACGCCAAAGCCAAGGCACAAAGTGAATAAAAATACCTATGCGCTGAGGACCCACAAGTGCTGGTGACTAGGAGACTATGGCGTTCAGAAGGTCTAAGGAAGAGCACTACTTGCCAAATACAAGTTTTTATAAAGTTCGCTTGGCAATTAGGGCATAATGTATTGTACTTAATTGAAATAAATATTTTAAATTTAAATTTGAACGAATTTGCTACCACCAGGGGTCAAGAACAACACGTAGTCGTTGAAAACGGCGGCGACCGAGCGGAGGGCGGTGAGAGTGAGAGCGAGCTGGACTTGATGGCTGAAGTGGAAACGGAGAGTGATTCAGATGATCAGGACAACGCGGAGTCTGCCCAGAGGAGTGTGCAGACCGGCGCCACTCAGGGCTCTGATGCTGGTATGTTTACTTTGACCCATATTGTGGTAGTTATTTGTGCCAATGCGAAAGTATCTTTAAACATGATTTCAATCTTTGAACATCAAACAAAGTTAGGGTGTTTTCGAGGGGCCCAAATGAGCATGAAAGCATTTGTAGTTAGTAGTAGCAAGCATCATTCTTCCTTCAATAATCCTAAAATCTGCTATTGTAAAAAAACGCAGATGATTGATCCATTTATTGCACACTAGAACCCCCAATACCCAAATTCGTTTGATTCTCGATGATTCTATATGTGTTACTGCATGGACAGATTGCTGAAACAACTATCTAACTGGAATAACATAACGGAAATAACATAAATACACATTCTAAGCCCTGGATGAAGCGACTTCTTTGTTATTGGCAATATGAGTCTGGTTTGCCACTTTTCTGCCAGTGTCGATGGAAGTATCAAGATTAATTGCCCAGCTTAGATTTTCGCTTTGCGCTGTTCATACAAGCATGGTGATTGTGTTCACGGCGCAGGGATAGCGTCGCTACTTCTCTACCCGGAGGACGAGAGCGGAGACTCCACGCAGCCCGAGGACGAAGACTCCGAAGCGGGAGAGACTGATGAGCAGGACGCGGAGGCCGACCCGCCGCTGCACGACGGAGACGTGCCCGAGCGACGCGCTGCGCCGCCCGCCCGGCCCAACCTCGCGCCGCATTCCATGCAGTGGGCTATCCGGTGAGTGCACTATACTAACAACAGAACATCTATTCGTTCTCACTGACTCGGACCGGAGCAAAATCTACCAATCAGAAGTCAGCGACCTTGTACGAACCAATGTGATTGGTCGATTCCGAACTGCTCCGCCGCTGAACGAAAAGTACCGCTAGCTTACCCACAGCTTAGCATGGTGTTGGTACAAAGACTGCGTCATCGTAGACTGACAGATAACTTGATCGAGCAAATAATCTCTGTTTAATTTTGAGAAACAACGTGATGATTCATCATTTTACTTGTCAAAGCCCACCCTCAATAATTTTAATTTCCTATTCCAGTAGGTCACGTGAGGCGTCCCGCGGCACGACCGGAGGCACCAGCGGCGTGCGTCTGACCGGCGGCTCGTCTTTAGTCTTCATAGACCCGGCGTCGCTCCGTCGCTCGGCCGCCGCGGCCGCCGCCGCCGGCGCGCACGACCCGCACTCCACCTCCACTACCGCTGCCTGCTTGGCCAGGGCATTTGGTAAGTCATTTTAATACATAGAAATCTACATTTTATAACCGCTGAGTAATTAAGGTTATCGGGTGGCGACCACGATTAAACGAGAGTGTTGAAAGACTTTCCACGCGATGGACTGACGACATTAAAGCTATCACGGGGTGTCGGTGCAGGGAGGCGGCTCTGGGTCGCTATTTGTGGCGTCGATTATGGCTCGCGGTCAGCAGTGGACAAATATGGGCTGATAAGACGCAGTTTGAATGTAACTCCTATCTGCATCATCTCCAATCACTGATGCTATTTTGAGAAGTAATTTATTGATAGAGGTTACGCCATTTGAGCGTATCCACAGCCAGAGACTAGTTTTAAATCCTCTACTTTGTGTTACAGGTATAGTCATCCGTCAGATAGCAGACCTCCTTTGGGAGTACGAGCGTGTATCGATCCCCCTACCTCGAATGATGCCGCTTTCTTACCGCGAGGCGTTGCGACTGCAGTGCTACCTCGAGAGGCAACTCAAGCCTACTTGGGACTGGCTAGTCACGGTGATGGACGCTACTGAAGCACAACTCAGGTATTTCAATGTTTTGTATAATATGCACTTAGCGTCAAAAACACACAATATAACACTCATTACACTTTTAAGTTTATCACATCTTCCCTTCGAATAGAACAAAAACAGAAGCAGAGGTCGAAGAAATGAGGCAACATACAAATCAGATTAGATCCCGTTAGATTCCAATCTTGGAGTCTTCAAAAAGGGTAAATAAATTCCTCCTCGGAAAGCGTGCTCCATCTGAGGCCACATCTTCACTTATTTTAAGGGAATTGGTGGCCAAACGCTTGACCACCATCAATAAAAAAAAGACCTGAACTAATTTCATTTCCACTCTACTACTGAAAGCCTGAAATTCCAGATACATTGCTCAATAAATTTTAAATTTTGAACATATTTTCTTGTAAACCAGAGCCTCACCACAGTAACCCAAAAATCAACAGCATTCAGGGCTATTCATCAACCTTATCATCCGTCAGTATGCTTGCCTATCTCCACAATAATAATATTAGTATGCGTGACAGATTCGGCGCTTCCCTGACGTCGAACAACGCCACGACTTCGACTGAGAGCACGCGCGCGGCCGCCGCGCCCGCCGCCCGCCGCACCACGTCCGTCACCTCGCCGGCTACGAGGATCATTGGCTTCTCTGAGGCCCCGAGGACTCGGGATCGTGAACAAGGTAAGACTGACAAATCTGGCAATCTTGACTTACCTGGCCGTCTGAACTGGAGTTTACGGCAAATGCACCAAGATAACGTAATTATCTCTCTCTGCTGTGACTGGCACGGTTTATAACAGTGGGTTATATAAAATCTTGCAGTTTTGCAGATTGTTCATAAATCCTACGAAACAGACAGGTATTATAAGTTTAACGTTTCTCTTTGTGTCTATTTTTTGTATGTCTGTCTGTCTCTTATTGTAGCTCCCAAGAAGAGAAAACCAAAGGTGAAGTGATAGAATGTGTCAAAATTTGATAAACATAAGTGCAACCGTTATAATAGTATCCGTCTTTGTCTGTACCCGAGTTTCAGTTAAAATGCTTGGGGCTTTACATTTTTTACTTTAGCTCGTTTAAGTAGTTTATCTTGTTATCACTTTCAGGCGTAGAAGCCGGCAGCGCACGCCGCGAGTTCCTCGCCTACTGCCTGTCTCTCCTGCGAGCTCACAGCTCGGAGCACGCGGAGCAACTGCCCGTGCTGGACGTGGCGGCGCTCAAACACGTGGCTTACGTACTGGACGCGCTGGTTTACTACATGCGGGCCGCGCAGCCGCAGCCGCATCATCACAACACGCTTTGGACTGCGGTAAGCACTCTATACAAACAAAGATTTTTTTTAATACGCTTGCATTTGTGCTCAATAATGTGTCTTGCCCATAGCTAGTCTCCTTTGAGACTGGCCGCCATGGTAGAAATTCGGTTAGGAGGACATCATCATTCTATAAAGTGGTGGTCAATGTTACTTATTCTTACTGGCCATCAAAAATCCTTTCATTAAATTTCAAAGGGTGGGTAAAAATTTTGATGATCAGATTATGAATTTGGTTCCCCATCAGTCTGAATTTTGTAAATACTGACATAAATTTGCATTCATTATGAAAGATTACAGTGCAATCTTGAAATTGATAGTGCTAGATTAGTGTGAAACCAAAGAGCATAATAAAGATCTCGAAGTCGACTTGTTGAACCTAAAGAAGAGAAAATACATGACGTGGCGCGTTTTTTGGTGAACCTATGAGTCCTGGAACTGTCCAATGTACCTAAAATTGGACACTTCCAGGACTCATAGGCTTTTTAAAGGTTACAGCAGAGTGAGCTGTATGTTTATTATTGTAATTCTTTGTTAGGATGAGAACGAGAACGAGGAAGGCGATGAAGAGATGGTGGTCGGCGGCGGCGCAGCGGCTGCGGCCGAGTCCGACGGCGAAATCGACGGTGGCCGCGGAAGGGCGCATTCCTTCTTCCAGCGGTCGGATTCTACTCTCTGCTTGGGATGCCCACCGCCGGATCCGTTCAACAGTAAGTTGCTCTAAAAAAATACATTTAAACTTTCAAAGGATTCTCTCTACGTTGATACAATGTACTGATGTGTGCTTAATCCGTGAACATTACTGATACTCGTCTTTTAAAAAGGGCTCATCAAGTTGTTGCTTGGCCGATTGCGATGTAGTAACGACAAAACTAGTTGAACAGGGCCAATCTTCCAAAGGCGTTTTCAAGTGCTATACGAGCGTTAATAAGATTTTTTGATAAATAAACATGTTAACTAACTTCTGCACCAGCTTTCTCACTATGCCCAATATATTCCTATGCGAGTTGTCTGTGCAGATCTCAGCTCCCTCCACTTAGAAATAGAACTTTTTGACCTCGCAGGTGCCGTAATTTTAAATCTCAAGTAAGTAGATATTCGTCAATCGTATCAATCCAAATACTATGGGATACATTGATTGAAGTCAAGGCCCTGATCCAATAAACAGCATAGATTCTCATAAATGTTGTGCATTACATTATTTTATAGTTAATCATTCTTATATTCATTTCCAAAAGGTATTTGCTTACATACAACTGCTCTTTGTTCATGTTGTTTTTTTTTTTTTTCTTTGCACATATTTAGGATAGTTTAGTTTTATTATTGTCTCCTTCTACATAATATGTATTTGTATAATATTTGATTGTATTCTATTTTGTGTGCCAAATAAACAAAATAAATGAATAAATTACAGTGACAATGCAAGAGGCGCTGCCGCTGGCCGACCAGCCGCAGCTGTTGCAGCCTAACGCGCGGCGGGAGGAGCTGTTCGGAATGCCGCGCCAGCCGGTAACGGTCCCCGCCTCGGGCGACGCGCCTCCTGGCGTCAACAACCCGTTGGAAGGTAAATTACTGCTGTCTTTTATTGTATTGTCTTTGGTCTTTGCGTCCAAAAAGTTCATACATGTACAATCTCAGGCCGCGAGGGCCTCAGATTAGACCCCACTTCCCTCCCCCCAATTCCGCCTTGATAAATATAGAAAAAGACAAGATAGTATTGTGTAGGGGTCTCGCTTAGGGATAGCAGTTCTGGCTGGCACAATCATCCAATTACAGAAGGCCGATGCTCTATAGGACTTTGCAACTGGATGGTCTGCTGTTGGAGATGAAAGAAGTACGCATTCTTTGAAAGCTTGCAGATCCTTAAATAATAACTTGAATGCAGTTTACTTAAGTTGATGTTGCTTTCCAGTGATCCCCAGAAGGCTTGGGCTGTCGACCCGTGGTTCAGACCGCGGATGGTCGCCGCCCGCCCGCCCTGCCTCCGCGCCGCCTACTCACTCGCATACCTTGACTCGAGATGAACCCCAGGTAATAAACTTAACTATTTGATTTGTGCCTTGCACTCACCGCTGATTTTGTCCCAAGTCGACAATTCAAAATTATTGCCATTTTCTGTGTAAATAATTATTAGACCTACATTTCGCTGACTCATTACCAATAATGCTGATCATTTTTTTAGGACTTATCATGCTCAAAGGACGCGGCTACGAAAATGGAAATCGACACTGACGGCGAATATCTCTCGGATTCGGACTCCAATGAAGCTAGACAAATTCCTAGAAAGAAGCATCACAGGTAGGTTTTACATAAACTTTTGTAATCTTATAAATTGAGTTTCTAAGGACCTTTTCACATGCATGCGGTCACGGTCGCCGTGCCGTGTAAAATAGAAGTGTATGATCTAAATAGACAGTGTGTCACCCGTTCCATACATTTCTACTTTACACGGCACCGCGACCGTGTCGTGACCGTATGCATATTGAACGGGTCTAATGCCAAGTCGCTCAACACTCTGATTAGATTTCATAGAAAACAATCACACTACCTCGTGGTATGGTATCATTTGTTTGTGATCAACCATTCTTCTACTACAAATATCGTAATGGTCGTATTACATATGTGTTTGCAGGCATCCACACGCAATGTCAGTAGGCACGAGCACAAGCCTCGTAGACGCGAGCTCGCAGCCCTCTGAATTCCACACCCTAGTCGACACGGCCTGTTCTATCATGGAAGCGCCACAGAGGAGCGCTTCGCCTTTGCCTGGTAACATTACATTATACTTTTACTCGTTGTTTTTCAATCGATTTCTTCAACAACTGTTGACCGCGTCTTAAAGCTGTATACTTGGTTCGAGAATTCAAGATATTTGTTGTAAACAAAGACCTGTATGAAAACCTTTGATCAACAATACCAACAAAGTTTGTTTGTGTTGTTGATGAAAGATAACTGATAACAATAACAGATAACAACAAGGTTAGTACTAAAAACAACACAAAATTGCACATGCGTGGCGAAAAAAGTGCTAATTCGAGTTCGAAAATGGACAAGATGCCAATGAAGCTGTCAAAACCAAAAATACCATCGGCGTAAAATATTTTCTAACTATTTGCTTTTACCTTTTTTTATAATAAATATCTTGGAGTTTATAAGGAAAACAGTATATTTATCTGATGAAATTCTTCTCCAAAGGTCCAAGCACATCGAGCTCAGTCGCTCCCGAGCCGCGGCCATCTACCTCCCGAAGCCCCGGCAAGAGCGTTATTGTACGTGCTGTAAGTCACTCCACTTATTTGGGGGACTTTTTCTTATCAAAATAACACCCAAGCCTTCAAATTGGTACACTCCTGTCGGCTGTGAATTCGCAATGAAAAAAATAAGCCACTTACAGAAACGCATTTACAGAGGGGTTCTTCCCATCATTCATTTACGTTGCGAATTCGAGTTGTGTGTTGGCAACGGCTTTCCTTAATATGCATGTCACGACGTGAGGTACAAGTAAATGCATGCATCATGATAAAAAATTGTTACAATATGTTTTAAATTGTTTTTTACAGGGCGAGCTACTAAGCGTGGTTGATCCACTGGAATCTCAAGAAATATCTGCCAACGTAACCGTGGAGACTTCTGGACTCCCACCGCCACCGTTATTAACACCGCTGGTTCCTGCTGCTCCGTAAGTACATGCTTTCTCTTCTTCAAGCTATTTAAAGTCATTTAAAATGGTGGGTACAGACCAAGTGAGTGAGAGCGAGCGAATGCGAAGGAGTGGGATTCTAAGATCGGTACATTCGTTCCATTTTTAATTCCTCAAAAGGAACCCTTATAGGATCACTTTCTTGTCCGTCTGTCTGTCAACTGTAGAATTGTAAAATTTGCCAAAGCAAGGTTTTATTTTAACACGGAACCCTCGGCGTGCAAGTCCAACTTGCGTTTGACGTTTTATTATTTTATGTAGCCGCCGGAGCACGGCCGAGGGCGACCGAAAGGCCCTCGTTTGGGCTCGCTTGCTTTCGCAATGACGTCCACACTGGTTCTTTCGCGTTCGTTCGTTAGCCTTCGCTTGCTCTCGCTCGCTTGGTCTGTACCCGGCATAACGAGATATTTACTTTTTCTAATATTTCGGCACAGTTTCATACGCTATGATAACGAAAAAAGTGGTAGCAATTTTCTATTTGAAATGTTTTTTGAACGAAAGAAGTAACATTTTATTTGGGGAGGCAGCTGTGTGTTGATGAAAATCACTTATTTTTTCATTCATGACATGACCTTACTACGCAGTGGGTGAAGTTAAGCAACCTTTTGAGTTTCAAGTTGCGTATCTTATAATTAAAAATAATTACCCATGTGAAAATCGCACGTGCGCGTATTTATTTCATTTGAGCTTGCAATTTGAATTAACTCTATTGATTTTGAAGATTCTAAATCGATGATTTTCCTCGAAGGTGTAGTATAAAGCACTATGTATCACTCTGGAGAAAGTGCGATTCCTACCTCGTGTGGTTCTCGTGTAGCCTTAAAAACAGACACACTAGAAAAAAATTGGGCAGTTTCTCGCCTGGATGTACAATTGTTTGTTTGTTTTCAGACGGGCCTGCCCATCGCTCGGCGCATCCGTATCCCACGACCTACTCCTCGGGCGCTGGCGTCTGTCCCTGGACCTATTCGGGCGCGTCTTCACCGAGGACGTGGGCCTAGAGCCGGGCTCGGTGGTCGCCGAGCTCGGCGGCTTCCCGGTCAAGGAAGTCAAGTTTAGACGCGATATGGAGAAGCTAAGGAACTCGCAGCAGAGGGATCTCACATTGCACAAGGTAGGGTTTATTTTGCTGTTTCTATGGTGTTGATTGATTGATGGATAGTTAGATAGAAAATTCTTAATTGCACACTTATCGATAAAAAAAATACAACAAACAGCTTAAAAACTAAGTGGCAAGTGGCGGTCGTATCGGTGAACAGCGATCTCTACCAGACGACCGTGGATGGATAGGATCATTGGATAGTACTAGGGATCTGTGTGTTCATGAAGATTATATAAATAAAATACATTTAATATACATATGTTACGCTTAAAATATACTACATTCATAACATTATGTATATACCTACATATATTTACCATAACTACATAAATAACATCGGGACTCGGGTATATGTTCAGTGACAACAGGACAAATAGTGCTCCTTTACCATGGTTTGAAGATTCCGAAGACACCGAAACAGGCAATGCGTTCCATAGTTGCACAGCTCGGGCAGTGAAGAAATGAGCGGATTGTATAGTATTTCTGTTTTAAATGTAGTGTTTTGATTCTACCTCTCTAGTCAGTGTGGAACTGATGTGAGAAGACAAATTGACGTTTTGTCGATCACACTAATTCTAAGTGGGGGAACTGGGATCTACACAGACATCTCGCATGGGAGTGTATTGTGCATTGCCCCCCTGCTTAACCAGGCCCTCACCAGCCCAGCTTCCTGAAGCACTGTAGCAGGACTTGTGGTGATTTTCAGCTTGGTTTCATCTTTTCTGTGAGTGTGGATGGGGCATCAGCCTCAATGAGACTCTTCAATCCCGTCTATTGTCTGGCCTCCTCGATACCCCGATAAGCTTATGTAACAGAAAATCTTGTTTCCCAGATGGAACGCGATCGTGCCAAACTGCTCCAACAAACGTTCGCAGAGCTGAACAGTGCGTTCTCAGGCCAGAACCGCCGAGCGCACAGCGCGCAGCCGCCTCTAGTCGTGAACAGGGTCAAGGTCACATTCAGGGACGAGCCGGGCGAAGGCAGCGGCGTGGCACGTTCCTTCTACACTAGCCTCGCTGAGGTAAGAAACCAGAGCTCAAGTTATTTTTAACGGGTTCCCAAAAAAGAGGAGTTCCTTTATTCTGCTGTATATGTAAAAAAACATACCTACATGTTTTTTTGGTTTTGATGATTTTTTTTGCAGTTGTATAGAGGACTAGCTTCTGCCCGCGGCTTCGCACGCGTATTTTCGGTATAATAAGTAGCCTAATATCTAAGTTAGGCTTTGCTCTAAAAGTACGCCAAATTTCATCGTCATCCGTTTCGTAGTTTTGGAGATCCTAAGTAACAAAAGTTTAGATTTCACAAACTTTCGGCTTTATTATATTAGTAGGATGATTCCGCGGTGGTCCCATAAGATTTCATTCCCGAGAATTTAGTATTTATCCCGCAAAACTTAAAAAAACCCAGTGTCAAACTAAGGGATTCGAAGTTGGCAAGGCAACTAAATGTTACTTGCCTTGCCGACCATCAATTATTGTGCCCTGGTACCATAACTAAACAACATAAATGTTCCCCAGGCTCTACTAGCCAATGAGAAGCTGCCGCCACTGGAGCCGACCACTGGCAGTGGCAGTGCCACCACCACCAGTAGCACTAACGGGACCGCGGGCGCGGCCGGGACAGGACCCACTTCATCAGCCGGCACTAGCAGTAATAGCGGACCGCGGTAAGAAAATAGAGATGAAAGAAATGTTTACTGGCTGCTGTATATCGAACGTGAGGCAATGTAATAACTATTGTCCTTTCTAAGAGAGATCGGCATCTTTAATTCAACCTTCGCACGCACACAGAATTCTTTTTTCCCGAATGGACTAAAATGCTGACCGCAGCCATGGCAGCTTTACATGGCTTGTGGCGGGCGCAGAGGGCGCCACACATATTTAGAAGAATGTAAAGTATAACATGTCTATAACTGTGTACCTGTCTGCACACAAACTGTTAAGGTGATTTTGAGTTACTTTTTTGTCCGCAAGGTGACTCTTCGAGTGTATAAAAGTGTAGTGTGAAAATAAATTGTATCTGTGACTGTGGCATCTGCCTGAAAATCATCATCGTCATAGAATACAGACTGAATTGATCAAAATGCCGTGTGCTGCCGGCTTGGAATTTGCATTACCCCAACTCTTCCCGCGGGTGCCGTAAGAGGCGACTAAGGGATATCCACCGGGGGGCGGGCAGCAGCGCCTGCAGAACAATTCCACCACCAAACTGCGATCCCCAACCCGCATGCCCAGCGTGGGGATAATGGGCACTACCCCCATGAGATAAAAGCCAATAAAAACCAATATAGGTTGTTGAAGTGAAGGTCAAAATGTCAGTACTTACTTGAATATTGCCCCTAATTGGAAATGATATAATTTCCAGCAGTGGCGCAGGCCGTGCGAGATCGAAAGACACAACGCGCCGCACTCCGGGCCGGCCCGCGCCGCGCCCGCCCGCGGTCAGGGAGCCGAGACGGGTTCTCAGCGTCGATGCCAGACCTTATTCACCACAGGTATGTTTACTGCAGTCATAGTACCTGTATTATGAATTTTACAGCATCTTTTATTTATTTTCCTACATATATTATTACCTGTTTATGTCGCGGCACGTAAAAAGAACGATGGAAGAAAGTGGAAGGGGTGTGTTTGCGCATGGGTTCGTCGCGCACGATAGTACTATGTCCTACTATGCCAATTTGCTAAGCCTATTTTTAACTAATATGTCGCTCGCGGCTTGGTATTGGTTATTAGAAAATAATATTCGATAAAATTAAAAACATGTTCGATTTAGTTTAGAATGTTTAATTACAAAAAATTAACATTATGTTGCCTCTCTTTAAAAGAGTGTATGAAACGCACCGTGCGTTTCATACACTCTTTTAAATTATCAACAGCATCATAAATCATTTTTCTCACTTTTCTATGTTTTTACATATTCATTTCAAACTTTTGTGACGTGGACACAACGCGAACCAATAGCGCACCGGCAGGCATGCGGCGCGAGACCCGCCCGCCCCGCGCCCCTCCGCATACCACCAAATAGACCTTTGAATCGCCTACTGCGCAGCTTGACAGCCAGCGTTCTTTTTACATGACGCGAACTATACCTATAATTATAAATTTTGCAGTAGTATTTATTTTTACTGTCTCGGTCGGAAAACAGTAATTGATGGCCGAGTTCTACAGGGCAGGAGTCCGCCTTTTCTACCTTCCGTTCCTCTCTATAATTAGCTAGGTATAATAGGCAGGTATAATTATATTTTGAATTATTTTCAAACTGATTCATGAAAATGGCACATCTTCTAACATTGTGATTTTTGTGAATTGTCCACGCACTGTTAGATGTAAGCTTGCTCCAAACCAGGATTGAGCTGATAACAACACGATTTGATCTTGAAAGTATTTTAGACTTTAGACTTTTTTTATCGACAACGGTTTTCAAGGGATAGATCGGATTTGAACATTTTTAGGCCCAGCATTTTACAGCTGGCGGACTAAGTCCATGTTCAGATGTAAAATTTTAACGCGCATTTTCAAATCGAGCGTCTAGACATCCAGTAGGCCTAGCACGGGGATATTTTTCTAGGGTAGGATAGAGAAGAATGACATTGCATTGTCAAACATTGCGTAAATCATAGAAGTTGAAGGGATGAGTTTCAAACATATTACGCATTCGATGACGATGTGACGTAGTTTTCTCGATTCTACCCTAAACAACAATCCCCGTGCTAGGTCTAGGTATTTACTAGTGATGCAACGAATACTACTTTTACGAATATCAAACCTACTATCCGGCGAATACGTATAACTCGGCAGATAATAAAACACTCATTTATTTAACATTTTTATATATGTTTTATTGTACTAGTAATTATAATTTACAACTGTCAAATTTATATGTCACTTTGATCACGTTTACGAGAGGACATTTTATTTTTAATGTAGCTGCTTTCACTTCGCAGCTAACTCACTTAAAACAATATACTTGCACACTTGACCTGTGCTTTCGACTGTCGAATTCCGGAACTACTAAGAGAAAGAATGCGTATTAAATGAAAGGATTCGTGATTCATAGTCATAGGGAATTTCCTGGAATTCCCCGTCGCCTCGTGTCGCTGCGGCTATAGCGTTCGTATACACACGTGCGTGACACACGGCACAATCAACGTACAAAAGATTTTTTAAATAGTATTCTTAATTATTTATTCGCCGTATACGAATATTCGGTAAATGTCTACTATTCGGCGAATACGAATATTCGTATTCGTTGAACTTGAACATGCTCGCGCTCAGATAAAAATTCTCTGGCCGCAAGCGTTGACATCAATGTAACGTCCGTTTGCTGTTCAGTTGAGCGCGCGCTTTCATCGCGATTGCACATACTTTTTACCAGACTGGCGAGTAGTGACGAGTGCTCGCAAAAGGAGTAGCGCTCATCATCTTAAGTCTGTTCAAAATGTATCGTGCGTCGACGCGCGTTACATGTGAACTTAGCCTTAAACTGCTTATAAATAGTAACTACGGCAGTGCCACCGGATCAACCAAAAATTTGCTGAATCAGAAGAATGGATAAAAGATATATCCAAGAAAGCAGAACAAGGTGTTTCTTAACACTTTAGGTTTGAGCAGTATGTTTTTTTGTAACATCAAAATACATCGTCAAAGTCGGAAGATGTTACTACACTGAGTAAATATTTGATGTAATTTGCAGGCGGCACCAGGGACCGAAGGAGCCGGCTACAGCGGCGACCGACCCGGTGGCCACAATGAGCACCTGACAGTACACCAGGCGCAACTAGGAGAAAGACTGTATCCTAGGGTGAGCGTGCTTTACTTTTATCAAATCATTTATTGCAGACAAACACGGTCTACATAGCGAGAATCAATATTAATGTATGGCCTCTCATATTGTATTTATTACAATTTCTACTGGACCTTAAGTCTCAGGCAAGATCTCTAATTTGGAGAGGAAACTTTCCTAACATTGCCACTATTATCTAGCTAATCTAATGTTAGTTATAACTGTATTTTTGTCTGCAGGTACACTCTCTTCATCCCACATTCGCGGGTAAGATCACCGGTATGCTGCTAGAGCTAACGCCTGCGCAGTTGTTAGTTCTGCTGGCGAGCGAGGACGCGCTGCGGCAGAAGGTTCGAGAGGCCATGGATCTCATTGTTATGCATCCCTCGGAGGCGATACTTGGTGAGTACAACATCACATCAAATCAATCGTTTTTATCAATGTTGTTTAGCACATCTATGTGCAATGAAAAAACCGGCAAGCTGGAGATAGAAAGCCATTCGTTCTATATCATTTCTTCTTAGGCTTGAAGCATGTCATTCTCTCTTTAGTGTGTCTCTTTCGCTAGTTCTATAGGTACTTACCTATTACCAGTCCACTGGGTGGCGTCTGGTGGACTTTAGCCTCCCCTTATAACCACTTGAACGTCCAGTGGCACATAAGTACCACAAACGTTTACCCCAACTTACGTCCATGGTACAAAATGGCCACACGACGTCTACCTCCGATTTTTAATGATTTTAGTTATTACCTGTGGCTCTTGTGTGCCTAGTCTGTGGTTTAACGGAAGCGGAAATAATGACCGAACGAACTAAACCACGTCTCAAATGACATTTTTACAAACTTTGTGTCTGTCAACAAAATGAAAACAGGTGTAATGATTTTAAGCTCGGAACGAAAGTATGTTTACGTTATTTATGTCGTAAATCCTTCTGTTTTATTGTATATTTCTATGATTGTTATACATGTATTTTTTCTAGATAAATCACTGGTTTTAATGGTATATGAACATCATACTTATTATTCCTCTATGATTAATAAATTTTGAAAAAGCTATCGCCGAGTACCGTTTGTGTTTCAAAATGGCCAGTGTTTTTTTATTATTTAATTTATAAATATGGTGAAAGTTTAATGATTAGGTAGATTAATCAAGTTTATTCTCTATACATTAACGTAAGTTATGTTTTTTATTGTTTTAAAATTACTCTAATACTTTTTTTTTGGCAAATGTTTGTATCGTTGAAGTCCAGCGGCGTTATAAACGCGCTGGCGCTCGGACGTAAGTTGCCCTAGACAACCGCGGCGCTGGACGTTCAAGTGGATAAGCGCCTTAGGTAATACCACAATCCCTACGCTGAGCATGCAGACTGGGGATCGAAATATTTGCAGATATCTTTTGACACGAGGCAGGAATTGAACCGTCTACATCTCAGACGAACCTTCGTCCACTGCGCCATAGAGAGCATCGTATAATAGAGTGTATCTCATCAGATCTGGACGTATTCTCGCTGTCGGAGCGCGGCACCGGCGCCACTACCAGCGGCCCCTCGACGGCCGGCGCCGGCGCCGGTACTTCCACCGCCCCGCCTGCCACCACGGACGACGCAGCACCTCTCTTCTACTCCCCCGGGAAACGCGGTTACTACTCGCCGAGGCAAGGTCGAGCCACGCCCGAGCGGATTAACGCCTTTAGAAATGTTGGCAGGTGTGTTGACTTCTTGAGCTCCTCTATCTGTATCGCTATGCTTCGCGTTTCTCATTAGTTGTATTTCTATCACACCAAAGGTGCATTTCGGTCTGGAATTGACCGAGGACAGACACTTGTTGAGTCAGATTCATATATTACGCTCTGTTCCGCGTCAGTAGGGACTTTAACATTTATCATATCGTTTCAGGTAACCTTAATACTGATAAATGTGAAAGTTTGGATAGGTCGTTAACCCTTCACGCCTTATCCGAACTATCCATTAGATAGGACCGTTTTATTTAATGGAAGTAGGTAAGGCCAATAAAAGTTTATATGGGCTTATCCAGGCACATTGCGTGCGATGCCGCAGACAAACTATTTTGAATAAAATATTTAAAGCATATGACTTCAACCAAACAAATCCTTTCAGAATAATCGGTCTCTGCCTGCTCCAAAACGAGCTGTGCCCAATGTTCCTGAACCGGCACGTGCTGAAGTACGTACTGGGCCGGCCGGTGCGGTTCCACGACCTCGCCTTCTTCGACCCCGTCGTGTACGAGAGCCTGCGCCAGCTGGTAGTCGACGCGGAGACGGGAGACTCGCACTCGCTCTTTGCAGCTCTTGATCTCAACTTTAGGTGAGTATACTGCGTACTACCCGCGCTGCTGTGACGGCCTATGCGGTTCGAATCCGCGCAAATACTAACTTATCAGATTAATCGTGTGGATCTTTAGGACACGTTCACAATAGCCCACGCGTTTTATGTTCGATTCCATTCGATTCGCGGATTCCACTCTGTTGAACCTTCCTATAGATTTTCCCAATGTCCGACAAAGTGTGAAATAATTAGTGTCGCTGGTTTGGACTGCCCATCAAAAATTCCTAGTTCGAATCGAGTGTACATTGCAACCATCTCAATATTGAAATTTTCACATTGCATAATATTTTCAGTTTGGAAATGTGCGAAGAGGAAGGCGGCGGATGCGTGGAGCTGGTGCCGGGCGGACGCGAGATCGAGGTGACGGCGATCAACGTGTACGACTACGTGCGGAAATACGCGCAGCACAGGATGATGCTCTCGCAGGAGAAGGCGCTTGAGGTAAACTAAAACTGCAGTCTATCCGTATCCATCCAGCCTCTCCCAAAGAGTGCAAAACATCAAGGAAGGAGGTAACAATTAATTATAATAATTATGGTATTATTCAAGAAGATTCATAACCATGGGGGGTGGTGAATTACGTCTTAAAAGATTTTTATTTTTAAAATGAAGTGTATCAATTTGTTGGCCATGATTGGCCTTTAATTTACGAAAGATGATTCAGGTTAAAAAGATACAGGACGGATAAATATTGTTTAGGATAAAGCAGGCATGTTCGCACAGTTTTGAATGACCACAATATTTGTTACGCCGTAAATGAACACTCGAAAAACACTGGAGATAAGCGAATATTTGATTAACTGTAATAACAAACGATTGCTCAAGAACCAAATGTTCGCTCGCGAGGTAATCGCAGCTTAACAAATGCCTGTTTGTTCCAGGCAATGCGCGTCGGCGTGCTCGACGTGCTTCCCGAGAGCGCGCTCGAAGGGCTCACGGCCGAGGACCTGCGCCTGCTGCTCAACGGCGTAGGAGACATCAACGTAACCGCACTGGTCTCCTACACCAGCTTCAACGACGAGAGCGGAGAGCCGCCCGAGCGCCTCGCGCGCTTCAAGCGCTGGCTGTGGGCCATCGTCGACAAGATGACGCATCTCGAGAGACAGGACTTGGTAACTAAACTTGCCGTTATCATACGCACAAGAGCTGTAAAATGAACCGAAGATTTTCGAGTCCTCAGGTGGTCGACTTGGTAGTTTAATTGGCAACGCATTCGTACACTTTAGTCTTCATTCTTACTCATTCTCACACTTTAGTCACATTAGTCTTTGCAACTTTTTACTTGTTTTTGTTTGGAAATATTATTTTAAAAATAAGAAATTTTTAAAACTTTATTCACAAAGAAAATTACAACCAAATAATAGAAATAAATTGGAACTAATATTTACAATTGAGCTAACTGCAGACTGTTGCTACAGGAGCCTGGTGCTCCTGGGGCCTATTAGGAAACGGAAAAATCTAAGATTCGTTGTCATGCAAAACCAACTTTTATGTCGCTTGCTTATGATTAACATTTGACGAAAACGAATCGGAAATTTCTATTTAGTTTTCACGAGTACGGGCCCTGGCTGCAATTTATGAAATGAAATGATACTTTATTGCATAAAACATGGTATAAAAGGTGGTTCATGTTATGAGTTATGAGCTCATGTTTAACTATTCTATAGCATGCAAACGTTCCATACTTACTTTTACGTTACACACTTGGGAAAAGTCTTCACACGAGTTCTTCCATGTTGCACCGCATACGTTGTGTATGTGGGACCAGTCTCTACTTGCAGTTAAACATCTAGTGCGCTAATTGCTGTGTATCTGTTAACGCGTTCAATGCCACCACGATTTTTATAATGTATTGCCGGATGCCGGGAACATTTCACGGTGGACGCGCTAGGGGAGTCACCGGCACTGGAATAAGAATTACGTGAACACGCGAGGGGAGTCAGTGGCACTGGACGTGATTGCAGTTACCAGTTTTCAAACAGAAAAGCTAGGAAACCACTTTTGAAGATATAATTCACTTCATATTTTAGTTGTATGCAAACATAAATTTTGCTCTGTTTCATGTAGGTATACTTCTGGACGGGGTCGCCTGCGCTGCCCGCGTCCGAGGAAGGCTTCCAGCCGATGCCATCGGTGACGATCCGGCCGGCAGACGACGCGCACCTGCCCACCGCCAACACTTGCATCTCGCGGCTCTACATCCCGCTCTATTCCTCGAGACATGTGCTAAAGCACAAGCTTCTTCTCGCCATCAAAACTAAAAACTTCGGCTTCGTCTAAAATCATTAATCATATTATTCTTTAGTTGTAAGCCCAGCCATGTAAGACTGCCGCTGTGTCTCTGTGCTAAATTTAGTGTGTGCAATTGTTTACTGTAAAAGTACTCTGTTTGTGCATATTTATGACTGTGTCTCTGACAAACATATTTGCATTTACATGACTGGGTACCTTTGACTGAATAGTAATATTCATTTGATTTTGGTAGAAATGTCCTGTAATTATTATCCCGCACAAGTACACAATATTCTGCATACAAACTTACTATATGTAATAGTGAATCTTACTCATAGACTATTAGTAGATTTAAATCTACATGTTTATTAAACAGTTACTTATTAATTAGGTACGTAGTGAAAAATTGAATTTGTGCTGTATATTAAAATACATTGTAACATACTTATCCTTTTGATAATAACTTACTTTTTCTATATTCTGTCCAGTGCAGTTGAATCATTTCGATGGCCTAATTCAACATTTCCGCATTTGATTGCTTTCATGTTCTATCTATACTTACTTAATTTATTTAATTCTTTTGCTCGATGACAAGCCGAGGCAGCGTAAAAATATTTCGGACTGTTAATATTGCTTTGTTATATAGTAAAAAATATATAAGACAAGTAGATTATGGTGGGTGAAGATGGTAAAGTTGGTTAGGTGAGCTTGGGAAACTGAGGCGCCAGGTCCGAGCAATGGGTTTTGTGATATCAAAGGAAGTATTTATCGCCTCATCTCTAAATCTAAGATTATAATAGTTTCTTTTTATTAGTAAATATGGTTCATAAAATAAACAACCCAAAATGCTTATTTCTTGTTTTTCTTTTACTTATTCAACCAATAGAGCTTATTAAACAATGCTGGACAATCCAATAACATACAATGCGGGAATCGAACCAGCAACCTCTTGTGGGGGTGCTTTACTTTCGCCCGCTGAGCCGCCACAGAGGTCGTTAGTAGGTGACCGACAATGGCTGCGGTCCGTATAGATAAAATCGATTTGCGCGCTCACAAAAGTGGTCTGTATATCCGTTGTCGCTTGACCATGCCTACATGGTCGCTGTGAACTATCTATCAAATTGACATATGATCATACAAATTGACTTATGAAAGTTTCAAAATCACCATAAAAAACGCCATAAATATAATAGTGAAGGAATTAGTCTCTATCTCATAGACCGAGATCTATTCCGTCTTATGTCTCTAATAGATACAAATTCTAATAGATGGCGCCATCTGCGTTATATATGTCTATCGATTGTAGGTATCCGCCTAAGCCTATCATACATAGCTTTGGTTTTTTAATCAGTTTTAAATGAAAATAGCTGATATTAAAATTACATTTATTATTTAAATCAAAATATTTACACAACTAGGTAGGTACTTATCATTCAATAATCTTATTTATAATTAATTAAAAATATGAACACATACACATCTTATTTTATTGCACGCAACTTATTTCTATGCCTGAATATAAATATTAAATATCCTATTAACTAACATACACACATAAACAAACATGTATAAAATTCATACATATTTGTTTACTTTTTATGTAGTTACGGGAGGATTTTTTTTACTTTTTTTTTAAATTTTTTTAGAGTTGTACACAGAAATATATCTCGATATATTTCTGAAGAGATTGTACTTGTATGTTATGTATACAAATTTACAAAAATAGTTATTTGATACAAAGTAGATGTTTTTTTTATGTAAGTAAATGGTTTACTCTAATTTGGCCATTTTCAATCCTGTGGATATTTGCTTGTGAACTCCATAAAGTATTGTTATGTGACAAATATGTAACAATGCACTAGTAAAGTTGGTACTTGGATATGTATTCCAACACATTTCAATAAGAGCTAATAACAAAAACCTGGTAATCACCGAAAAATTGGTGGACCAAAGAAGATAGGGTAAACTGTGAAAGTACCATGAATAAAATTGATAATGCAAACTTCTTGCACATATTATCCCAATAAAATTAATTATAAACATGGGCAGAATAAACAGTTGTGACAGTGAATCAAAATTGATACAGTATTCTGTATTTTCTTCAGATTCAGGTGGTATTGGTTGATTTTTAGCTGGTCTCTTTGTTCCTCTATCTGATGACTTTTTCAGCATTGCCTCAAATGAATTCAAAAAGTACTCCTGATCTTTAGACAATGTTTCTTCTATGTTTGCTTTCTTGAGGAACTTCTGTCTATCTTTATTGATTTTGTTTTTCCTTTTACTCTCTTGATTCTTTGCCCTTATTTGCGGTTCAAATTGCTGCTGAACATACTTCAGCCGACAATAGCTTTTGAAGTATTTGAGGCATATTGGTATAAATATAATCAATAACATAATGTGAATTGCAAGCAGTGATAGATGAAAGCATTTGTTTTCAAATACTTCAACATCCAGGAATCTATAATTAACAGTCCATGTGTGATTGAAAACTCTACCTAAGTCAAAGCTACCTTGTAAGTATGCAACAGGATTATTTATTAAAAATATGAGACCCAATAAAACTTGAACAAGTCCACATACAAGAAGTTGTTTTATGGTTTCTTTGAGCCCCAGATTAACAATGTAAAAGAAAAATAATGCCGGTGCGTATAGGAGTATATTCATTTTGACAGAAACACCTAAACTATAAAATATACTCCCTAAATACCACTTGGATTCTAAAAATAAATTAAGAGATATGTACAATAAAAGCACAGCAATTGGATCATTAAAAAGTCTAAGTATGTAAATTGAGTGAATTCTGTAAGATGTGAGTATAGTCAATACAAGTACATAAGGTGGGACTTTTCTGATCTTATTGTAAATCCGTAGAACAAGGCACATTTGTAACAGGTAGATAACCACAAAAATGTATTGAGCAAGCTTGATATTTTCTCCATGATCAGTTACAAAATACAGTAAGGAATATATGTAGACAAATCCAGCAGGATACACAAGGGGACCAGTATCACCTCGAAGCTTACTGTAATCAAATGTCCCATTCAAAAATCCTTCGCATTCTTGCATGTACGCTTTCCAATCGATCTCAGTGTATGGCACACGTTCCACTACGAGAAGGCTTATGAATAGCTCTGCAACTATAATCAGGAACGCCACAAACGGTAGCCGAGCTGGATTCGTAGCTAATCCTTTTAAAAACGACCACGTAAGAATCTTCTTATAGTTGTAAAGAAAACCTTGAATTTTGTTAAGAGTACCCATTTTTAGGTATGCTGAAGATGTTCACATCGATGCACAAGACGTTAAACAAGATTTTCACACAAATTAACTAACAAAAATATCTATTTCAGGATCTATTTTAGGTCACCAGCCTCGCCGGGTCCCATCCGATTATTTCTCATTCCATCCAGCTAGCAGGGTGACTATCTCAAAATTGACGTTTCTGCTACGCTACACACTGTCTAAAAATTTGCCACACGACGACGTTAAAAATGCCAAAAATATGCCTTTAAACCATGCCATTCCTTCATGGAAACGGATAATATCAAATACTAACATTACATTCAGTTGAGCTATCTATAGATCGTTTCGTTGGTAACGGTCCGCAGATAGGAAGCATTCTTGTAAATATTGTGCACCTATACCTTTCTATTTGTTATTTTTCCACTAAGTAGGTATACTTATAACCACTAGGTGCTAGGTGTTGTAGGTACCTATTAACAATGGTTGGACTTGAAATTTTCATCATTTTTTTCTGGGTCTACATAGATTTTGACGACATCTTTTGATCATAATCTTTAGTTAGTTTAGTTGAAACACAGTGTCTGTGTTTCGGTATAGGAACATTAGGAACCTCCTTATTTTTGTTTTGTTTAGATTCACCTGGGAAAATATTCTCTCGCACGTAAATCGTTTGACATGGGCAAACAAAAAAGAGCTTCTGCAAAGTTTGCAATATTAAAAATTAGCTAAAGATAGATGATTTCATAATTCTAATTGATACGAATGTTTTTGAAATTTTTCAAATCTGCTACTTTTGTGAATCGTGACTACCTTCTCCCATTAGCTTAAATTATGGAGCCAAATCTGCCAAAATGGCAGATATCTGCCACAGATGGTCACACTCTGCCAGCCAGCCAAGCCAGCATCGTCGTCGCCAGGATCGAATATGACGAACACGGAATAAAATCAGGAAATCTATCATTACTAAGAGGGGTCTTAGGAGGGCAAGTGGTTTTTTGTAATTTGTTTATAGTACTTGTATGCCGAGGCGTACAAGTACTAAAAGTAGGTACCTAACAGAAAACTAAAAGAAAGCGAGATATCTTTAATCGACTCGTGACGTAAAAGAAAATCCGAATGGAATTTCAACTTGTTTTAATGTTCATGCGCAGAGAAATGAGCTAGGTATATTTTCCAAATTTGAAGAAATAAATCAGCAAATTGTTAAAATTATGATAGATCTGCTGCTAAATCAGTAGATCTGGCAGCACTGGGCATATGCTCATTTTTGTTTGTGACTTTTCATTATGACATCCACTCAGATTAAATATAGGTAGATCTTCAGCGAGCATGCCAGAGAGCAAGACAAAGTATACGAGGTGGTGGGGGAAAAGTGTTGCCATGCAATTTTCTTACCCCGATTTTAGGTTCCTTATTTCATGTCTTAGTTGGTAGATCGGATTTGCGATTTTCCAGTTAATAAATTTAAAAATTAAATTATCTGAGCGTCTGGTCGAAGCGAAGCGTGACCCGAGAGCTAGTGAGTATCGGGCACAGCGCATCAGCATTGCCATACAGCGTGGCAATGCAGCCAGCGTCTTGGGGACGCTTCCGACTGGTATTGATATTGATCAGTTGAGCTACCTGCAATAGTCTGAAAATAGCTCAATTGTTTCAATTGTAAATACTAGTATAATTTTCTATTTTGTGAATAAAGGCTATTGCTAGGTGATTATAATTATACAAGTAAGTATCACAATGTGAACCCTGTTTGGCGTTACAAGTGGAAGGCAGGCAGACCGAGGTTGTTTTTGGTAGGTAAATATAATTATGAAGGTATTAAGGTGAGTAGTACAGATAGAGAAACAAGTGTTTTTGATATAATCAATATTTATTACAATAATTAACGTTTATAAATTTTACCGTTTAAATCAGTCTTCAACATTTCGTTTTATTACTACTTAATCATAAAATCACAGTTTAATTATAAATGTCTTAGTTATATTACCTATACAATAACATTTACATAAATTAATAAAACTTAAAAAAAAAATGGTTACATACGAACGTAACATCGTATATTTGCTAAAAAATAGTAATGTTGCTATCTAAAAAGTACTTAACTTTCTTTGTACTTGCGTATAGGTACTTATACCTAGTTAGTCACAGCATTTTTTTTAATTTAAAAATACACACGCATTTACACAGAAGCATTTAAAATATCGCAGAATCATTATAAAAATCACAGAATCATTTTAAAATTAGCATACCAATTTCTACAAGAACCTACTTACGATAATTTTTTTCTTATTTATATGGGACAGTTAGATTAGATTTGGACAGTTGAATTAGATTAAGTACAAAAATCACAGAATCATTTAAAATATCACAGAATCATTACAATTTTTTTTATTACGAAGATTTTTTAGGTTCCCATACTTTGCAACCCGTTGCTTTGATCCAATGCAAACGTAATTCTTTATCTTCGGGAAATCTGTAACAAATAAAAACACTAATATTATAAATGCGAAAGTGTGGATGAATGGATGGATGTTTGTTATAGTTGTTCTATCTCACGAAGTCCGATGGGCTATGTGTGTCATAGCAACAACTTACATATGGTAATATGTAAGTTGTTGCTATCTTCAAGCCAAAACTACTGAACGGATCGGGATGAAATTTTGTATACAGGTAAGTAATTCTAATCCTGGAATCTAACATCTATGTTAGATTCCAGGATTTATATAAAAAGCTTTTTATCCCACAAATCAGTTGCTATGGGATAGAAATGGCTTTTAAACGTTTCCATAGAAACAACGCGTGCGAAGCCGCGGGCATAAACTATTTTGCTATGCATAGCGAGCTACATTATCTATAAACTAGCTATGTAGGTACCTATTAAAAAATATTTCAATGCGCCATTCGGGGAATTTTATCATCGGGTGCAGGCAACCCTAAATTTTCACAATTACAAGTTAGATGAACTAAAAATAGCATAAAACATAATGTTTGAGCCTTGTGTGTATGTAAATCTATGAAACTGTAAATTTTGAACCTTTTTGTAGTCAAAAGAACTTGTACTTACGAGTGGAATGATATATTCGGCACTTTTTCTTCACTATCACTTCTACATGCAAAAACGCTGCACCGCACCATATTTGTCTCTCTATTTTATTGTTTTTAGCTGCGGGAATGTCCACATAAACACATTGATCACGTTCAAACATAAAAAACAAAAGTTTAGAACTTTTAAAACTTTTTTCACCAGTCTCGTGTCGAGCTCCGTCGATGGATAAGGAAATTTGTTTAGCACATGGAGGTGCTAAACAATGCAAAAACCGGCACGCTGGATGAGATAGAGAGCTAATCGTCCTATTTCATTTCTTCTTAGGCTTTAGGCATAAGTCGTTCTCTCTTTAGTGTGAATGCGATGGCAATTGCGCGAGTTCTATAGGTTTCTCTTTCTACGGACATCCATGTCATTTAGCTTGCATTTTGATTATGACATTTCAAAGTACTAGACATTACAGAGTCGGAATGGATTTTATACCCCTTCGAAGTTAGTCGGCCAATCGCTAATCGGGCTGCGCCCGCTGCGCCGCCGCCGACCCTCGGAGAAACGACCTAACTAAACATTACAGGGTGTATCTTTTGTACGTAGATAGATTATTTTTACGAAATTTAGACAGAGCCATGATGACACAACAGTGTGTTTGCTTAAGCATCGAGGAGTGCGGAAAATTCGACTTATAAATTATAAACTTATAAAATATGTATTATATAAATTAAAATATTTATACTAAAAATATTTTTGATGTTGTAATATTTTTTATGAATAAACCTGTACGATTGAAAAAACGTGTATATTTTAACTCTCCTCATGAAATTATTACGTTAGGTACTTATTTCGTTTACTCAAAAAAATTGGTTGCCTGTAAAGTCGGTATACGGGCGAAAGTTTTACGTGACAACGACTTTGAGTGGTAAAATAATTTTAATGTGAATATTCATTCGTGCCTTTCACTTTTTATGTCTGTCTCTCTCGCTCTTAGGCGGGCTAACCATGCCCGAGTGGAAGGGACGCGTGCCTCTCACTCGCTCTCATTGTGAGCGCATAACGTGAGCGGAGCGTAACGCAGTTTCTTGAAGTGTCACCCGGCAAACCAATTTATAAGACGTTGTCACGTCAAAATTAGTTAGAGAATCCCATAAATTTTACACGGCGGCGGCAGGTAGGCGAAAATGTTTGCAGCTCCTGCAATGTCTAGACAGTTGGTATACTACCGTACCACAAAACTCTTAGTGATAACACGTTTTCGATAGGGTTGTATGGTAAGCAACAGAATTAGCGACACTTTTATTGAATTTTACGCTACCGTAATGAAAGTAGGTGAATGTCCTCTATTGAGACGTTATTTGGCACCGACTTTAGTCGATATGTTTTTAATCGAATTGTTTTAGTCGAATTGTATTAGACGAATTATTTTAGTCTAATTTTCCGTAGACAGGTGGAACACCGATATAATGAGATAAGGTGTTTTTATCTAATGGCTGTCTTTGTGAAGTAAATATGAACTAACTACTTAATCTCATCTCATATTTTGTAACTTTTGCTGCGGTGGAAATGAGGTTAATGAAAAGTAAATAAACTGCATTGTAGGTAAGTAGGTAGGTACAATCGCCGCCTGCAGAATTGCATTGTTTTTATGTTTTGTAATTTTGCATTATAAATTGTTTTCAGATGCAACTCTTTTTTGTACTAGTAGGTTCCTCTAACTATACAGGGTGCCACGGACAGAGTGTACTAAGCCGAAGGGGGTGATTCTGGGCCTCGATGCCCAGAATCACCCCCTTCGGTTTAGTACAACGTAGGTATTTTTAAATTAAATTTTTGAAATTTGTTCTATGGTTATTTGAATTTCGCACATTTTTTTTAGAAAAAAATGAGACGTTTATTATTTATTACATTATTATTATTGTTTTACATTACTTACCTATACCTAGTTATTATTTTTTTTTTTAAATAAAAATGATTTTTTGTTCCTATTCGTGTTCTTTTACATGCATTCTTGCATTATAAATAGGTAAAAGTAAGTAAGTTTTTTTTTTCAATAGAAAATGGTTTACGATTCGGGACAAGTTACTTTTCCATTAATTTTATTCATTGTAGAACGTAGAAAAAACTAAAAACCACAAAATAACTTGAATCTCGCGGCAACTCAAATCGATCAACCTTAACGCTAAAACACTTGAAACTCAGACGAAGGGCTCGGATAAATCTTCATTTGAATAGGTAAATCTTAGGTAAATCATTTTTTCCTGTTTTGTTTTCAAATTAACTGAAATTATTCTGCTCTCGGTTGTACATTTTATAGCTTACGCAGTTACATCAAAACTTTGGCTCAACCTAAGTATTTTAGTTAAAGTTGGAGGATGACCGTGGTTACAATGAGACTATACTATTATTTTATATTTCTTTCCGTATTTTGTAGAATTATTGTTAAAGCGGGAGATGTAACACGTAAGTGACCAAAATAATATAATTTTTATGTTACCTGTACACTAGGTACCTAGGTACCTACCTAATGGCAAGCTAAAGACAGGGCGCTATGACGTTCGTTCGTTGGGTCAGAGTACATCTGGTTTGAATCTCAAACTGATCCATGGACGAGATGTCCACTTCACTTTTGAGTAGGGGTAGGTACATCTCGTCCGAATCTAAAATCTCTTGGTTTTAGATTCGGATGAGTTGTACCCTCAACCAAAAGTGAAGGGGACATCTCGTCCGAATCTCTTTTTTTTTTCAAGGGTTCTGTATCGAAATGTTTTAAATACACATGCAGCACAAATTAGGGTAGGCAGTGGAGTAATATACAATGTGTCTGGTTGCCGGTGTCGGAGACTTTGGGGGGGTGAAGTACGGTAAATTTTATCGACAAATCACTATCCCTATTTTTTTTTTCTTGCTCCCTGATAAAATGGCAGCCATTTTGTTTTCTTTTGCCTCGAAGCACGGCTATAGCTACCCATGCAGAGGTTCTAGGAGGACGATTGAGGACTCATTTGATTGCCAATAATGTAGGCAATAAAGCAATGATAACATTGTTTCATTTTCTATTTTACACCTAACGAACGTATTCCTTTATTATGTTCTAATATGGTATGGTCGTATGAATGTGCGAGCATTCGGGGTTGATTTATTGGGAAATCTTCTCGCATACTCTCTTACAGCAGCATTATCGTTCCCGTTGCACAATCCATAGACGAAATGGATGTTGGCCACGTCCTGACTGGAATAATGGAAATCTTCCATTTCTGTTAACTTTCGTCAGCGAAAAATACAAAACTTAACAAAAATTAATCTGACAGCGCGCCCTTTTTTTTCAGTTTCAGCACGTCCTTATCTATGTACAACAAAGCACAGAATTGTCTATGGACACGAAATTCCTCGAATCCGTGAGTCCTGTTGTTTATTAGCGGGATATTTAAACTTTCAAGGGTCAGATTCAAATCGTCATAACTTCTAAACTATCTTACTCAAGGCTAAGATGCATGACTTATTTTGAAGCACACATTCTGTACTATCGTTCAAAAACAAAAAACATGTAGCTTGACAGTTTCAATTTTATGAAAAAGATAAAAATTTGAAAGAAATGTTGAAAAAAAACTTTTTTTTTTATAAATTCTCTTTTCTTCTATTATAAAATAGAAAATTCAACAATGTTATCATTGCTTTATTGCCTACATTATTGGCAATCAAATGAGTCTTCTATCGTCTTCCTAGAACCTCTGCATGGGTAGCTATAGCTTAAACAATACAAGCACCCGTGCTTCGAGGCAAAAGAAAACAAAATGGCTGCCATTTTATCAGGGAGCGAGAAAAAAAATAGGGATAGTGATTTGTCGATAAAATTTACCGTACTTCACCCCCCCCCCCCAAAGTCTCCGACACCGGTAACCAGACACATTGTATAGGCTGATGATGATGAGGTACCTAATTCTTTCCATGGTTTGAATTAAACAGGTACAAATACGTAAATACTGTATGTGGGTATAACTTCTTGTCTTAATGTCCAAATCTGGTGACTCTTTAAATGTTCTAATCTAATGTACCTATATTTAAATGTTGCAGCAAAGAATGAGGTAGAGAAAAAGCTTCTGGAATTTTTTACTAAATGGCGGACTGGTAACACGGCCTCTTTGCCGTTTTCATTGCCTTCTTTGCAAGCTTTATTCATCCCACCTTTTAATGGGAGTTACACAGGGAAAGGTGTCAGGTATGAACAGTAGGTACCTACCTACTCAGGTATCATTAATTTGCAGTACCACGTACCTGTTTGTTTTGTTTTCGGATCTCTATGTACCTATTCGTTTTATCACAATTGAATTTATTATATTTCAGATTAAGTTATTCGTCAAGTGGTATGAGAGTAATTGGAGTCAACAACTTTTTAGTAACTGAACTTAACGTATCTCTGAGTGAAATGTTAGCTTCAGGCTCTCTCGCTATACCGTTATTATTCATTTCTTCAGGTGTGTTCCCGTTAATTAAGTACATAACTATATTAATAATTTCGGACCGGTCTACGGTAGACTCGAACGAAATGCACATCAAATTGAAGAGCGTAAAAAATTAGTCGATCCGAGTCGACAACTTATAGGCGGAAAATTCGGATTATCGAGTAGTTTCAATATGAAAATGAATAAATTGCTAAAAAAATTGTAACGGCGGCGTTGAAAGTAAACATGTCAATTAAGGTACCGTGGACGGAAGAAATCGCTCCCCAGGGTATATAAATACTCCTTGATCGTAGCTTGGTACATATATAGTGATCTGTGGTTCGGTCTAATTTCTTTGAATGAAAACTCTTTGCTCTTTGATTGAGAAATCATAATATTATGTATATTATTAGTAATAGTAGTATTTTATTGCACCCGTGCGAAGCCGGGGCGGGTCGCTAGTATGTGTTATATTTTCTTGATTTTATTATTTGACTATTTTTTATTTGCAGATTTTTACAAGGCTGAAGGTCAAGCACTATACATTTATGCGTTGGAAGGATCTGGAAGATTACGGTAACTCACCTGCAATGCAAAAATATCGTTTAAGTAAAGTTTATCTTTTACATACAAACAACTTTTAAATATAAAAGAAATAATTCAACATGATTTCAGCGCACGCTTTATAAATATACAACTGACATTCAGAATAAGTCTTGGACATAATGGAAAATTTATGCGAGTAAATGAATTGAAACTCAACTTTGTCGTAGGTGGAATGCAGGTAGGTACCTAGATGCACGATATAAATCTCGTCGTCCTGTAAGTGATACCTAATAATTGTGCTGAGACTGGCTTTACTTTTTAGGTTGACCTAGAGAACAGCTCATGGCCAATGAACAAGGTGCTGAATAAAGAAGGAGTAAAGATACTAGAAGGATACCACGAAGACATTGTAACTGCTACTGAAGATAACCTTGTTAGGATATTAGATGCGTATCTGATTACAGTAACACCGGAAAAAATATTTAATATTTTACATGGAAATTGGACCCTGGGAGCAACTATAAAATAAAAAATATTTCTAGTATACCTTTTATGTATCATAATGTTTTTATTACCCATCGTACCGTCAGTGACCTTGTCAAAATATTTATAATTCGAATAACATTCATGTTGGTAGGCAAGGAACGCCGTAGGGCTCTAGCAGATGCTAGATAAGAAGTAGGTACAACCAGTGCCTACAAACAATAATACAGTGTATTATTTAAATAATCTGATTTATAGAGATAATATTTTAAAAATATCGGATTAAGAGCTATTTGTGAGATAAGTACCTACGTCCAGTTGATTATGATAACAACAGTATAAAAGATCGCGATCGTTTAATCTAATTAATATTCAGAGGTACCTTCCTCAGGTGTCTCTTGATTTGTTTAAACGTACGTGAAAACAAAAATGAAAGTCCTGTTTGGTGTAGTGGCGTTATTCGCCGTTGCATTAGCAGAAGTTGACGTCCTAGCAACAACTAGTGGTTTGTATTTTTTACTATTTGATTGTTACTATAATCTTATTATTGACGTGACAACGTCTTATAATTCGATAGAGCCGACTGCACGCACGAAAAAACATGACGTCATGCGGCGTTACCTCGTCATGCGGCGTTACCTCGCTCTGAGGCGTTCCATGTAAGGCTTGAAGTGCAAGCGAGAGCGCTCGACATCCGTCTCTCTCCTACTTGAGAGAGCGATGCGTCTGCGTTGTCACGTTCAACTATCGTCAGTAAACCGACTTTACAGACAACCAATTTTTGATTGTTGATATCTTCCGGTAAAAGGAACATAGGTACCTACTTAATCATCGCCAAACATAGGTAATGTAGCAACTAAACACGGATTTTTCGAAGTGACCTTACCTAATTAATAGGTAGGTATGTAAAACAAACAAACAAAACGAACCATTTCTGATTGTTATGATATTGGTAAGTAATATTCGATATTGTATTTTATGTTACAGAGGTAGATAGTCATCATGGACCATACTCACTGAAAATCTCTCTAACAAACAAGGACCAAGAAGTCTTCGATGACCAAACAATACTGGAAGAGATCACTGGACGCAATTTCATAGTAGATTTAATTCATAATGCCTTCGAAGGTTTTAGAGATGTCGTAACCAATGGAAATCCACCTCTGGATCCTTTAGAGGTTGACGCTATTGGACCTTTAGATATGAACCTTTCTGGGTAAAAAACGTAGTGCCTAACCAAAACTAACATAAAAATAAAAAACGATTAGCTCTAAATATGTTCTAAACTTTGATTTATAATTTGATATGTTTATATTTTAGTGTTCGTGCGACGGCGTCAATTAACAATTTAAGAGCAGAAGGACTTCGTTGGTTCGTAGTTGACGATGTAACTTTTAGTCCTCTGCGTCTTACCATTGGAGCACACGTGACTCTACCATGGTTGATTGTCACCGGTAAATATAAATATTACAATTTTATTTGTAATACGGGTTCATAGACAAAACTTAGTCATGATCAATTTTATGTTGATTCTTTTAATAATTGAAGTGACTTAGCTACATAATTTTGATTACAGGTCAATATGATGCTGATGCCAGGTTGGCATTTTGGGTGCTTCATAGAGCTGGTGGAGACTTCAGGTTAGTAGGTAGTCAATTCGTAGTGCTGAAACCAGTTTTCTGAAGCAAGGATCCCAAATCTTAAAAGCCTACATTATTATTTAAAAATTACCTGCAATGCAATAAAGTTAATTTTATGTCATGTAACTACAAATTTGGCTTCCAGATTTTTCTCTTTGTTTGTGTTACATACCTACCTAACTTATAACTCTTATAAGTTATAAAATTAATTTTGATTCCCTTGCGATCTTTTGATGGCGTTGACTCAGACGTTAGATTTATTTTACAGTTCCAAGGGATTTAACCTAATATACATTTTTAGGGTTTTTATCAACCGTTTAGAAATTGGCGTTGATGCGAGATTGGGAACCAATTTATTCGGAGGTCATCTGGTTTTGAGAGATCTGGACATCAG
The DNA here is from genome assembly GCA_963564075.1 of Eupithecia subfuscata. Taxonomy (NCBI): domain Eukaryota; kingdom Metazoa; phylum Arthropoda; class Insecta; order Lepidoptera; family Geometridae; genus Eupithecia; species Eupithecia subfuscata. The sequence continues at coordinate 7,326,918 of OY751097.1, read as the reverse complement.
GATAGATATCGCCGATACTCATGTAAGTTCATATTATTATTACTTCAATCAAATGCCAAAAAAAATGCTAGTGTAATTAAGAACCTAGGTCTAGCATTTGTTAAACATTTTTTTTACATTTTGTTTTAGATTCAAATCACTGGCATGACCGGATCATCTATACTCAACTCGCTCATCAGCTCCTTTGTGCAAAATCTGACTCAGGATATTATCCAAAATCACTTAGAAGATGTAAGCAGGATTCTCAGCGAAGAACTTTTCGATACCATAAACGATTTTTTGAAAAACTACACACTCGCCGATATTTTGGGATAAATGGTGTTATACTGTTGTACCTACAATAAATGATCAATAAGCTGTAAGAGATTTGAATTAATATAATGACAAAGGCATATATACACTTACTTTTTTGATTACCTCCATGGTACCTCCAATCCTACTTAGGTAGGTAGGTAAAGTAGAGATATCAAAGTTGATAAGCGATACACAGGTGCATACACAAGCTTAAATCTGTTTTCATTTTTAATCCAATGGATTAGATAAGAGGTTAATTGTTCGTGTAGTTAATGCTATTAGCATAGGTATCTACCTAATTTGATTGTTATCTTCCATACCGCGATTGTTTATTCTTATGATTTAATTTCTTTTCTTCAATATTTGTTTTTTATTCAAGGGTGACGAGCTCTAGTAGACCAAGGACGAATGCAAAAAATATTATATGCGAGCGAAGCAAGCGCTCAAATATTTGTGGTAGGTACTTTAGCATAGCACGTAATGTAACCTATGAACTACACTTGCGAGCATTAAAATGGAATCGCTTTCATCGCGAGTTGATCAAAACAATTTTTTTACAATTTATGTACAATGAGCTATAGATTGTGGTATATCATTTGAAAGGTAATTTTGTTACCTTTCAAGTGATATCAAGAAGATTTAAAATTAATTAAATTGGCTACCTAAATTTTGGGAATTATTGCAATAGGTCGAAGTTGCATCTATCGGCTTCTATCGGCGCCGGAGCTGGATGAGCTGGATTTCTCCCTCGTATCCGCTGTTTTAGCTCGTCCCACATATGCCAGATTGGGTTCAAGTCAGGAATAAGGGCTGGCCAGTCTAGTGCGGGAACATAGAAGACGTCTGTCGGTACTGTCTAGTCACTGCTGCGGTGTGGCAGCGGACATTATCGTGCATTAAATCAAAATGTATCGTCGCCAATAAATCCTGCGTAAAGGAAAACGTAACTTAACTCATAGTTCACTGCAAAGAAATTGTAAAAATTAGTCTTGAACAACATTTGAAGCGATTCCAGTTTAAAGCTCGCAAGTGTAGTATGAACCGCGAAGTCGCTATCGCTAGGGGAGCTAAATCAAATTATGGATGGCCTAGCCAAAGCCTTGCGATGCATCGGCCTTGGCATGAATTTGGATAAAACCAAAGTAACGATCAATGGCCACTTGATTCAAGACCGGTCGTCGCATGGCCAGCTTCTCGAAATTGTTTCCGAGTACACCTCGGGCAGATTCTGCAATTAGGTAAAACCAATTTCGGGAAGGAGGCCAAGAAGAGGATCCAGCTGGGTTGGGCAGCATTTGGGAAACTACGCCGAGCCTTCTCGTCACGCAATGCTTGAAAACTAAAGTTTTCAATCAGTGCGCCCTACCCGTTATGAGCCGAGTCGTGGACACTCACGATAGGGCTGGTCCAACAGTTCAAAGTCCCTCAGCGAGCTAGGAAAAGAGCTTCTCTGAAGGATAGGATTCGAAACGAATACGTTATCGACATAGCTAGCTCAAAGAGTTTGGAAGTGGAAGTGCGAATCTCGCGAAGAACCGACAGCCGCGCGCTGGGGTAAACGTGTTCTCGAGTGGAGACCGCGACTCGGCAAACGTAGTGTAGGACGCCCTCCGGCCAGGTGGGATGACGTTCTGCGAAAGACTGCAAGCAGATGCTCGATGCAGCAAGCTGAAGACAGGGCGCTCTATGGCGCTCATTAGGAGAGGGCTGATGATGATAACCTAACCTACCTATCAACCAAAAATCTAACCGGGGTTTGATTTGAACCTCACAAATTGTGCAAAATTGTGCAAAGGCTGGAAAAAAAAATTGTAGCCAAGAAGTCAAGCAAGACCGATGGGTGAGCAGTGCGAGGCGCGATTTTAGAGCGAATCGCGTGCAAAATTTGCACAGTGCAATAAACTATTATTTCATCCCATCTCTTCGAAAAGGACGACCTGGTTTTTTTAAGGATATACCTATGCCTTTATTCACAAAGAAAATAATACCAGTATTTACAATTTGAGCTCACTGCAGACTGCTGCAAACAACTTGGTTCGTCTTTATGTGCGTGCACCCAAAGGTGGTGTGATTGGTGGCAAGAAACTTTTAGCGGGCAGTAATGAGTTTTTTCAATTATCTTTGCCGCGCAGTTTTTGAATTTGGTTTTCAGCGTCAAAGAAATCGATCGAACGCAAATATTGTTTGAATAAATACTGGCTGGTACGACGGCCCATAGATAGTCGCGACGCGCCGCCGATATTTAATCTACAACAATCTCTATTCCTAACTAAATTTATACAGAGGAAAGATTTGATTGTTTGTTTGTATTGCATAGGCTCCGAAACTACTGGACGGATTTGAAAAATTCTTTCACCGTGAAGCTTAGGTACTTTTCAGGGAGTGACATAGGCTATATTTTATCCCGGAATTTCCACGGGAACGGGAACTACGCGGGTGAAACCGCGAGGCGATCGTCTAGTTCCTAATAAAACTGTACTTTTTTTACTTAACTTTCATTTTCATAATTGCGAAAATGTCTCAAATGTCAATATAAGTCTTTAGTTGTTTTATTATTAGATAGGTACCTACTATTTAATTTCAATTTCGTTGTTACTCTATGTTTTATTAAATAACTAGCTTCTGCCTGCGGCTTCGCCCGCGTTATTTCTACGGAAACGTTCAAAGGTAATTTCTATCCCATGGGAACTGATTCATGGGATAAAAAGTAGCCTGTTTGATTCCAGGGTTAGACTTACCTGTATGCAAAATTTCAGCCTGATCCGTTCAGTAGTTTTGGCGTGAAGAGGTAACAAACATCCATCCATCTATATCCATCCATACAAACTTTCGCATTTATAATATTAGTGTGATATAGTGTGATAATATTACAATAAAATATGAGGCGCCTTTTATTTTCTCATAGTGGGAGAGAAAGTAGTAGTACCTATTACATAATAGTAGTACATAGTGGGTGAAAAAGTAAAAAAAGTAGAATGTACCTATCACTCGGGCGCAAAATATATTTTTGGCTCGGGCGACGTACTTTTAATCTCTCGCTACGTTCAGAATTCAACTAAAGAATCCCTCACTTCGGTCTGGATTGTTTTTACATTTGTTTTTGTAGGTACCTGTAGTATTATTCGATTTTATATTATTAAAATTTATGGTTAAAATGGTTTCATTTAAAAGAAATGGAAAATAGGAATAGTTCCAGAGAATTCATTGAATATAACCTAGAAAATCATCTCGCAAAATGTTGACGTAAATTATAACTAGATGTCGCTAGTAAACGTGGACGAGCTCTAGATCGCGCTGACGAGAACGCACGGGTTTGGGTAGTCTTGTTGAGTGAGACATGGTACGAATAATAGTTATTACCGACAAAATAACTTGAAAAAAGCTTAGTGATTTTTTGAAAAGCAGTTTGTTCTAAAACTGTTTCTGTCACATACGATGAAGACAAACAGCCAGCAATGGCTTTTCGTGGAAAATTTTAATTGATAATTTTCCACGAAAAGCCATGGCTGGAATAAATAATGAATGCTAATTAAAATTTTTAATTAGCATTCATTATTTTATTTTGTCACATACCTACTCATTAATTAGTTAGGTAACTGTTAATTTTCTGAATATTGTTAATAAATAAAATAGATATCCATCCATCTATCCAAATCCAATTGGGAATATTCAGGGCATACATGCAGTTTTAGAATTCTCTTCCACTTGGAAAACGTAGAATAGTTCCACAAAGTACTGTTTATTAGAGACTATACAGGCTGAGTTTTTGAGTCAGCACAGTAAGGGCAGGTACCTTAACCGTTATATTTACAGGAAAACGTTCCTAGGAGACCATTCATAACTTTTTGAGATATTCTGAACTGCGATCACAGATTTTGGAAAAAATGTACAGTCAGCAAGAAAATGGTAATTTTACACAAAATCATTTTTTGATGCCAATCGATACTGTTTCTTTTATCGATCAAAAGTCTGTACTGGACCGACAGAGGTTTGAGTTCTAGAAATGTCGAAAATCGCGATAAACTTGTTCCATACATTTCGGTAAGAGAGTCAAACTTCTTCATTGAGAAACTTTTTGTTCTGGGTAGATCTGATATAAAAAAGACTCAGTGAAAAAGGTTTTAAGGTTCATTAAACTGGTGTAATCGTGAAAACGGCGGTCATTTTGAACAATTTATTTTGTAAATCACCTTTAATTTGACCACCACTCTGTGAGGTAGCCTATAATGTTATGATGTACCTGCCCATTTGAAAATTAGATTATTATAGATTTTGAAAACTGACTTGTCTAAGTGCTTATTTTGTAAGCCTAAAGAAATAAAGTTATTGAAATCTGAAATCTATAGTAACACTTATCACAGTGAAAAACATTTTCTGTGTTCCAGTTAATTGGACTATAATATTTACCTTTAGTATTATGCACAGGGCAGTGGCCCAGTGGGTGATACCAGGCCAGTGAGGCCAGAATGATCATGATGATTACCTTTATTTAGGTACCTAGTTAAGTTGTGTAAATATAAGCCGCGTAGATAAAAAATGGCATTGAAGTTAAACATTTAGTTTCTCTGCTGTAATATTTGATATTTCTTGATCGAATGACACACTCAATTAAAAAAACGTCAAGTGCGAGTCGGACTCGCGCACTAAGGGTTCCGTTTAATTGTAAGACCTTGTTTCTTGCCAAATATTATGATTTTAGGTCAACATGAAGTAGGATAACCTGTATATTTTGGTCGAGGGAGAGAATCAAACCTTATTATTTTTAGGTAATATAAGTACTACAAATTTACGTTTTTCAGATTTTTATCGTTATTTGTGCTATATGACCTTGCTTCTTCCCAAATTTTATGATTCTAGGTAAACGAGAAGTAGGTACTTATCTACCCTATAGGTTTTGGGTGCATGATTCCCTTGGAAATTTAAAAATGTTCGGACATAAACGGCTGTAACTTTTGAGTGCGTTGACTTAGAAGTTTAATTTATTTCACGGCTTCAAGAGGTTACGGACTTGAGTAGGTAAGGTTAGGTCGCCTAAGATCGGACGCATTTGCCGAAAATTGTAGACGTACTGCATTTTTTATTTTTTTCTCATGATTCAATGTCGTTTTTCGGCTGCGGTCTACTGTAAATTGAAGACAATGAAATATTGGTTAACCCCTAATTTTTTGGTTTGCTTTTAAGCTATCTATCTAAGCAAATTAAGAGCTTAAATAACAGACTTTTTTCAACTTATCATAGTGAAGAAAATAACATTTCGACCGAAGATCGGACTATGTAGTATCTTCACTTCTATTCGTTTAATAATAAAATACACATTAGGAAAACATCCGGACTTACGTCCATATATTAAATATCAATGATCGGTCAGGAAATTCCTCAAAAGATTTGACAGATACGATTTTTCTTTATTTTTGCGTTTTCATAGTCCGGTCTTCCCTCCTCATCCTAAATAAGTTTCACAAACTTTTATCCTTCGTGTCCTAGGACTTAAAAATGAAAAGGTACCTACCTAAGATCTGATAGTCATAGCGTCGTCTAAGCGCCATCATAGCGTCGTTAGTGGGCATGAACACTTGAAAACCACTGATTAATTTTTAAAATACACCTTTTCTGCCGAATCACCTGTGTGGGGCCTAATGCGCCACTTTAAGCAGTCGAAGCGTAGTCGAATAAGAGCGCGGATAAGGTCGATTCGTATTACGCTGGCCACTTAGAAGCGCGCGAGAAGTTGAACTTATCCGCGCAGGTCCTCGCATTTGTATGAAATTTCGTATTGCTGAAGCCAATTGACGTGGAGTTGAGCTGCTAATATCTGCCAAATAAGCAGCTGAACAAGAGTTTATAAATAGTAACTTCTGCAAAACTTCTTTCAATTAGGTACCTACTTACGATATTATTTAGATTTTCATATTTTGATATCTATAAATTATAAATTAGTTTGTAGGTTTGTATTATATCATTAGAGGAGGCCTATGTCCAGCAGTGGACTAACATAGGTTGATGACGATGACGAAGATTATGTATTATAAAGTGTGTACAACTAGGTTTCTGAGACTAGGTAATGGCTCGATTATGGCTGTGAGGTGATTTATTCGAACGTGCTCATATTTTTGACATTGGTACAAAACAAGACAGATTTTGGATAAAATCTATAAAATGGTATTGGATGAAACCTCAGCCATTGTGTATCACAACCGAGTGTCTCCACTGTTCTTAGGGAAATAAATATTTAAAAAAATATTCTTAGCATCACCAGCATCATCATCAGCCTATATTAGTCCACTGCTGGACATAGGCCTCCCCTAATGAGCGCCGTAGCGCCCTGTCTTCAGCTTGCCGCATCCAGCATCTGCCTGCAGTCTTTCGCAGATCGTCATCCCACCTGGCCGGAGGGCGTCCTACCCTACGTTTGCCAAGTCGTGGTCTCCATTCAAGAACACGTTTACTCCAGCGGTTGTCTGTTCTTCGCGAGATATGGCCGACCCACTGCTACTTCAGCTTGCTAATTCTTTGAGCTATGTCGATAACTTTGGTTTTTCCACTTTGGATTCTAAGCATATTTAAAAACTATTAAAGATACAATTAAAAAAAGCTTATGATTGATATCGTCTACGCGCGATCCGATTTTTTGATAATTTCTTTGTATAACGTAATTATAAAATTAAATATGTAGTGGCGCCACTATCCACCCTACTATTCGCCTTAACGTCAAATACTCAAGTCCGTAACCTCTTGAAGCCGTGATATAAATTAAACTTCTAAGTCAACGCACTCAAAAGTTACAGCCGTTTATGTCAGAAAATTTTTAAATTTCCAAGGGAAGACAGACGGACAACAAAGTGATCCTATAAGGGTTATGTCGCGACAAAAGTTCGTGCGGTTGGCTACACTTCGCGCGCGCTTTGTTGACAGCGAGGCAGAACAGACAGAAGCCAAGCCATCAAAGCAAACAAGAAGTTGCAGTTGAAGTTGAGCGTCGTCCGTCACCTCCAAAACAAAAACGTAAAGAAAAATTTAATTCAAAAGAAATTCTCCAAAACCTTTGAAAAACATAATTTTCTCTTGTAATCAGAATTAGGGAGAAATGTATCTTGGTTAAAATTTGTATACCCACCTATATAATATTGTGTGACGTTCAGACACGATGGCTGGAAATTTTTGGCAAAGTTCACACCACCAACAATGGATATTGGACAAGCAAGATCTCATTAGAGACCGACAGCATGACCTCGGTATTCTTACTGATGAAGAATACCAGAAAATATTCAACTTCTTCGCTAGCATAATACAAGTACTGGGGGAACAGCTGAAACTCAGACAGCAAGTTATTGCTACAGCCACTGTTTACTTCAAACGGTTTTACGCGAGGAACTCTTTGAAATGTATAGATCCATTACTTTTAGCGCCTACATGTGTATTTTTAGCATCTAAAGTTGAAGAATTTGGTGTAATATCCAACTCCAGACTTATAACAACTTGCCAGACGGTTATAAAGAATAAGTTCAACTATGCATACGGACAACAAGAGTTTCCGTACAGAACGAACCACATATTGGAGTGTGAGTTTTATCTACTAGAAAATTTGGATTGTTGTTTGATTGTATATCAGCCGTATAGACCATTGCTGCTGTTTGTACAGGACATAGGTCAAGATGACCAACTTCTAACCTATGCTTGGCGCATAGTAAATGACTCTTTGAGAACTGATGTGAGCCTGCTGTTTCCACCATATCAGGTAGATATTATCTCACTGCTATAGTTTTCTGGGGAATAACATGATTTCACCTTTACTTAATTTAGTTTATGTTGATTTCAGATTGCAATAAGCGCTCTCCACATAGCATGTGTCATGCTTGGAAAAGAGAACCTCAAACCATGGTTTGCAGAGTTAAATGTTGACATGGACAAGGTAGTTAAAATTTTTAGATTAAAACAAAATGATATGCTTTTGCCCCTAGCATTTGCCTTTTGCATCATAAAATACGAAAATTATTGCCCCATTATGAAAGCTTGTTCAGTCATAGAGCTATGCTTTTCATTCTATATTCTATATATCTGACGACTCCATTGTATTGTGCCGCGCACTAGGTTTTATAAGGACAATTTTAGTGTAGCTCTTTACTTTGGACAATAAATGATATTCTATTATATTCTATAAATATCACTCAAGCATAGAGCAATGAATGAGCGAGCTTTCATAATACGGGCCTTAATGTGCTACAAACAAAAGAAGCTATAGCTTCAAATATTATTGTTTTTGTTTTCAGATCCAGGAAATAGTGAGATCAATAATAAATCTGTATGAAATGTGGAAGAAATATGATGAAAAGAAAGAAATACAGGGTCTACTGGGAAAAATGCCTAAACCAAAACCTGCACCTCAAAGATAACATACAATTAGGTTGTTTGTGACATTATTTTATATAAAATGTATTTTTTTATCAGAGCTATGAATTTTGTCACCTAGGATTTATTTCTAACTAAAGTCATAATATTTTCCCATTTCAATAACTATCCTTTCCTGTATATTTGTTTATCTTAACTCATAAGCTAGCTGCATTTGTATTGTTTAGATCAACTTATTGAATTAGAAGGACTCTTTTGTACTGTACATACCTATTATTTCTATTTTTTTCATTTCACCTACTTATCGCTGCATACTTATTATCATTTCTAAAAATTGTTGTTTGAAATAAAAAACCTAATGTAAGGACAAGTCCAGCCTGAATTTAATTTGAAATAATTATTTTTAAGAATTTTGTAATATAAAAATGAAATCAACACAACTGTATAGTACCTAAACAAGTTTATGACAACTGTTCGAATGAAAGAATCATATCTAATTGTAGAAAGTCTTACGTATTCGTAAAATGTACTGTGTAAATGTGTCAATAAATAAGTACTTTCTTAAACTTATGTTGTCTTATTTTAATAGGCGTAAGTATGATGTGGCGCAGCGGGCGGAGGTCCACCTGCGACGCATGAGGTTGCGGGCTCGATTCCCGCTTTGTATGTATGTGTAAATATTTGTTCCGTGTGTTCTGGGTATATTCTATGTATAATAAAAAGAATATCTATCTATGTATTGTATTGTATTAACTATATCAGTCATCCAGAACCCATAACGAGCTCTTACTTAGCTTGGGGCTTTAAGATACCGTGCGGATTGCCCGGCCATCCATTAAAGCTATTTATTTTTAACGCATTCACTGCCCAGCCTCGGCGGTGCAACTCGCGCAGGGGCGCGCCGCGCGCCGTCGCACCTCTGAGCCACAAAAGGACATCTGCGTCTTGGGCCATGAAAGTGTGAAAGCTAATTTTTAATCCATTTTAAAAAAAGAAGGTTCTATAGATAGATAGATTATATCTTTATTGCACCATCAATACACAGAACAATTTAATAAGAACTTAATAGGTACTAACTATATAGAATATGGCACAATCGGCGGCCTTATCGCTAACATATATAGCCTTATCGTTCTATGTTCATTCCGCTTATGTATGTTTTTTTATTTACCTATGTTCGCCGGTTAGTCCGTCAATTACGGACCGATTTTGATGATTTTTTTGCTTTTGTATAGAGCTTTTGCTTTAGTATGATCCCAAGGTGGTCTCATAAAAATTTGATTCCTGAGCGATTAGTATTATGTCCCGCAAAACTTAAAAAACAGTGTACGTACCTATTAAGAAATTTGATTTAGTTAGTTTTTAGGGTTCAAAAGGAAAATAGGAACCCTTATAGGATCACTTTGTTGTCCGTCTGTCTGTCTGTGTGTCCGTCTGTCAACCCCCTATTCTAAGGAACGCGTGGATGTATCGAGTTGAAATTATCGTCAAATACTCAAGTCCGTAACCTCTTGATTTATCTATTGTGCTCTTGAAGGCTCGATATAAATAAAACTTCTAAGTCAACGCACTCAAAAGTTACAGCCGTTTATGTCCGAATATTTTGAAATTCCCAAGGGAATCACATGCACACAAAACCTATAAGTACAGTACTTCCCGTAGACCTAGAATAATGAAATTTGGTGAACAGCAAGGTCTTATAGCACAAGTAAAGAAAAAAAAACTTTTGATTCTCGCCATGGACCAAAACCTATAGGGTACCTACTTCCCGTTGACAAGCAAGGTCTTCGCAAGCAGGGAAAATCAAGAAACCGTAAATTTGTAGTTTAAAAATTAAACCTACAGGATACCTACTTCCCGTTGACCTAAACTCATGATAATTTAGCAAGATGCAAGGTCTTACGGAACCCTTAGTGCACGAGTCCGACTCGCACTTGACGTTTTATTTCAAAACAATTATAATATTTGCAGTCAAGTCTGTGCCATTCAACATGGTAAATCATACATAATACATACAGTATAGTCTGTCCAGATGATAAAGAACTAGCGTCTGCTCGCGGCCTCGCTCACCTGGTACCTATCTGAATCTAAAAAAGTAAACTTTATTACTCAGGGATAATGTAACTTTCTATTTGTGAAAGAATTATCAAAATCGGACCCATAGTTTCATTTCAGACATGACCCCCTATTCACGAACTCGAGTTAGGTAGGTACCTATTTCTATAAAACCTCTATAAATATTATTACTATACCTCTATAAAATATTATTACCTACCTACTTTATATACTGAAAATATTAAATTTGAAAAGAAAATATAAAATTAAATATTATTACTATAAATACTGTACCTCTATAAAATATTATTACTATAAATATTATCTCAGTTGCACATAAGTGGGTACAAAATTTGAACCTTTCCAGGTACAGTTGCAGTCATAATTTGGAGACATACCTTAAAGATCATACTTGCTTGAAGGTGCTACACGGTATGCATAAGCGAAATATTAGAATACTTGTGAAAAAGTGTTTTAATATTTATTTTAAGGTGTATTTTATAACGGTGTTAAAATAAATTGGTATTTATTTTTGTTGTTTTACTTCTTAATGAAAGAGATATTAAATATGTGTATTATACCTCCAAATTAGATAGAATTAGAATTAGTGGATAGGTATTAAATGACTTTGTGGATTTGAACCTAGGACTCTAATAATAATGAACTTGAAAAAGGTCCACGAATGGCTGCAAGACAATGTCTTTAGAAACTAGGTCACCACTTCTGACCGCCACTGTACCTACAAATTTTTTGTTGAACCAACGAAAGACAATATTATATACAAAAACAGGAAGAATAAGTACCTACTTGGGGTTTCCTCCTTCTGTTCCCATAATTATACTTATACTAAGTAATTAAAGGTTTCAGGTGGAAATTGAATGTTTTCAGTTTTGTTATGGATAATGATTTCCGGATGGTTATACGAGAACTGCATACGACTCAGAATTCAACTGGTTCAACAGAAGGCCTGTCCTAAGAGGTATACATTGTGACCTACCCAGAACGTATTTTCAATGTAGGTATAGATTTTTTTTAATGAATCAAATTACAGTTTAACCCTTTACCGCATTGCGGCTCATTTATGAGCCACCCATCAAAACTGCCGATATTTTTCTTCATGTTCATAGAATTTTACATTTTTTTCATGCTGTACCAAACCCTACACTAGCACGTAAAACTGAACACAACGCCATCTCTGAGCTTTGTTTGAAGTAAATCTTAGTGGCAAGTTCGGCTAGCAAGGTTTGGCAGGTCGTCGTGCGGAACTGTACCTAAATTTAAAAGTCCTTCAAAAGAGCTTCAAAAGTCCAGGCTCAAGATATGCCAGAGGGCAATGGAGCGTAGCATCCTGGGTTTCCGGCGAATCGATCGCGTTAGGAACACGACGCGACGCTACGCTCCCTGACTGGTATTGCCGACGTGGGAGCTAAGATCGCCACACTTAAATGGCAATGGGCGGGCCACGTTGGCCGAATGCACCCCGAGAGGTGGGCTCATATCACTACACCCTGGGTCCCGGAAGGAAGCCGCGGTCGAGGTCGGCCACGAAAACGTTGGCGGGACGACCTTAACGCCTTCCTAAATGAGTGGTGGGAAACCGCGCAAGATCGCACGGAGTGGAAACATTTGGGGGAGGCCTTTGCCCAGCAGTGGGACGGAATAGGCTGAATAACAAAAAAAAAAAGGGGAGAAAATCTGTTGCAAACAATCTACAGGTAGATTAAATATGGCGACAATCCCCTTACAACCCGAATTGCCTTCGTCATCCGCATCGTCATTATTACATTAGGTACTCCTTGTTAGATACAATTATATAAAACAACTAGCTTCTGCCCGCGGCTTCGGACCCGTATTTTCGGTATAATAAGTAGCCTATTAATACTAAGCGTAGATACTTCGAGTGAATGTATGTAGGTACATGGTAGGTACCTACTTGGCAACTCACACAAGGATCACTAAGGATTTTAGTGCGCATTTGTTGATAAATGTATAAGTACCTACTTATAGGTCAACAATAGGTCATATTTCAGCCAGGTTTTACAGAGGTATTTGGATGGGTGAAGTGAGGTAGGTGCTTAGTGCACAAATGGCGATAAAACGACACGTCTGCCATGGATGACTGTTGGTGTAGGCGCTGATAATGAGGTCCCGGGTCGGGCCAGACCTAGTTATCCGAATTTTTCTAGCAAGAAAAATTCTGAGTAGGGTAACACCGCCAACAAGGGTAACACCGCCAACTTCCTGACCTATAGTCAGGAAGTTGGCCCTGTGCCTCAGAAAGCATGTTAAGCCGTTGGTCCTGCGTCTGACCCCTCCCCCGCTGTGTTTACCTATGTCTGCCGTTCCATCGGATTGTCAGGGCGGGGAAATAGAGACAACTTGTGTTTGCACATACATTTGTGGGCTATAATGTCCTGCGCACATTCTAGTTTCCATTGAGTGAGATTGGCCACCGCCCCGCCGTGGCCGAAATTCGGCTAGGAGTAACTCATCATAATCAGCATAGGTAAGTATTAAATCAATAAATAATGCCGGACAATCCACACATCATCATCAAGCCCATAGAAAGCAGAGCTTGGGTTATGTTATGGCTAATAGATAACTGATATATGTGCTTCAATCATTACATAACTACATAGTGGATATTTATATCTGCCTACTTAGAAAACACCCAGAACACCCAGAAAAAATATCTGGATATTGTACTAATATTGTCTCAAGGCGGGAACCGAACCAGCAACCTCCTGCGTTACAGGCGGACCTACACCCACTGCGCCACAAGGTCATCGTCGTTAGGAATAGAGAATACGCGTAGGTCCTGTCCTTGACTTAGGAAAATACAAAAATCGACATGCCCGTAGGTAGATACTGAAAAATGCTGTATTTGTTGTATGTTTAATTTTTCTTTCCCCTAAGCAGCAAATGTTCATAACAAACCCCGTGTTCATACGTAGGTACCTGAATGCATTGGCACTGGCGATGCATGAAATTGTTGTTCTCAGCAGAAGCCCAAGGCAGGTATGCCTTGATGATCCATCATCGATGCATGCGACCGAATTAACGGTGCATTGTTTATGCGCGAAATCATAACAATCTTGTCTTTGCTCAGGTTCAACCACAAACATTGGCTCTGTAGTGTGCCTATGAGTTTGAAAATAATGGGACAGGTTGGCTTAGTATACGGTTTATATCGCATTCACTGCCCAGCATCGCGCCGGTGCGACTCACAGGGGCGCGCCGCAGCTGCAGCAGAAATCGTTCATGTGTGTAATGGGCAATGAACGTTTTCAACACCTGAAATAATAAAACTTCAACACCTGAAAAATTTAATGCGCTAAAAGTCGTATCAGTTCTACTCGAACACACACACACAGATACTTTAAAAAACGCATGAACGCTATTATCCACTGCGTAATATTTGCCAGGCTTTAGGTAACTATGGTCAAAAATAATGCAGATTGAAGCAGCAGTTGTAGGGTAGAGGCGGTCGCTAGTATTTACCTAAATGAAGTAGAGTCCCTCATACAGAATTGAATAATGGTCACCCTAAGTGTCGAATAGCATCCACGGGAACAAACGTTCAAGTATAAAACTGGTATTATTCAATACGCAACCGCAGTAAGTGCTTTGCTTAAGAGTCACCATGTCGTCCACCAAAGCGCTGCTTTGCGACCTGTGCGTCCTCCTGGTGGTCGGATTCACAATGGCAACTGATCAAGACAGGTACGTACCAACACCATAAAGTCACCTTCAAATTGTTAAAGGATATTTTCTAGAATTCCCTTTAAAAAGAGGATCATTGAACAGCTGAAAATTAGAAAAAACTTGGTCGTATAGAGTAGTGTAGCTATTTTTGGCAAGCTTGCTTAGTTCCTGTAATTTTTTCACTCGTTCAACGAACAATAACCACATCCATTATACAAAGTTACCATAGACACTGCGTGAACTGCAGGTTCTGCCCATCATCACGAACACGTCTGTGAACAGGAATACTAAGAATAACCTTGTATATTTTTATTTTTTAGCGTAAGCAGCCCGTTCGACGGTCCCAAAGGCAACTGCACCTGCGCCGGCTTCCCCCGCCCCGAAGCAGATGTTAACGAGGCTCCACTCATCGCCCAGAGCCCCGGCCTTGAAGTCAAATGCGATGAGGAAGGAGAGAACACTTGCAAACAACTGTGCATCGCTCTCGCCACCGCCGCCAAAGCCAAGGGACCTGATGTAATCTGCAGCCGGCTGAAGAATGCTGATGAACTCAAGGTTAGTCGGTCCATGAAACACCCTTTTATGTTGCGTTACTAGGGAGTAGCAGGGTTAGTACTTATTGACCGTTTATTGCCAAAAAGCGTTTAAATTAAATGTTAATTTTTAGAACGCTAGAAATAAAGTTCAACTACGTAACTCTGATCGGAAAAGACAATTCATGGCAGAGGTGACAGAGTTTCTAATTCACGTTTTCTGTTTCAGTTGTCAGCTTTTTACAAGAACTGTGACCGATCATGGACGTACGCGAATATGACAGCAGAGGAGCCTATTTGCTGCCATGAGAGTGAGTCCACGGTCTGCCCATCCGTGCGCCAAACAATGAAGGAAGTAGATGGGAAAAAAGAAGTTGTTGGCTCTAACATTACACTCTGAACTAGTCGGAGTTATATAATATGATTGTTTAATGTTTATGCATTTAGTAAAAGAGTAAATATTTATTGGTCTTACGCATTTGAATCATTAATAAAATTATATAAAAACTTTCTAGATTTGATGATGAATACCAACGATAACATAATTTTTGGGATGTTTTTTTTTTCAAAAGCCTAGGGGAATATCCCTAAAACCTTGTACTACCTTGTAATACCTCTACGACTGAAACAGACGGTTGAGACAGTCGTTCTATCTTGCTATCATTTTTAATCCATCCTTGACGCAAGCAGAAGTATTCCAACTTAAAAAAGCTAGAAATCAGTTTACGAGAAAGGAAACCAAATAGTACTCAGGGTTTATTTTACCAACAAACCTAACCCTAAGCTTTAGAAAAACGTTGCAGACTTGTACAAAAAAGGTAATTAAATAACAAGGATTTATTTAAAAAAAATGGTTTATTTACAACTATAGCTATGAAGGTAGGTTTTGTGTATTGTTTGTAAGGAAGTACAGCAGTCTGAATGTTTTCTACAAATTAACATAACACAGAGTTTCCGAAAACTTATTTCATTTCTATCGAAAGCAACAACAGTAAGAAGAACAGGCATTGTTTCTATAGGAAGACATACAGAGAGCTCAGACTCTCAGAAATACAGAAATACAATTTATTGATAAAACCAATTTACATTTCGAATTTTTGTAGGGAATACACAATTGTATTGAAGTCACAAATTAATAAAATAAATCACATGGAATCAACAAAATTAAAATAAAGTCATAGATGAATATAGGGTTTACAGTTGTAAAAGTTCGTCAACAGAATAAAAATTCTGCTCGAGAAGCCAACGTTTCAGTCTTAATTTAAAACACGATATACTGCCATCAGATGGGACAGTCTGGTAATTTGTTATACACTGCCAGACCCATCACATGAGTTAACCTTAAAGACTTCGTGAGAGAGCGGGCGATGGTCGCGAGCTTCCCGGCATTCCGCGTTCCGTACGCCGTTCTTCATGAACTCGTTCAGGTTCGAGCGAACATAAACCGCCACTTGCATGATAATTGATAACAATGCAGGGTAGCGTAAGTATCCCGAGCTCTATAAAATGTGGTCTGGCGGAGACATCTCGACGGATGTTGACAAGGGTGCGTATGGCTCGTTTTTGCATACGGAAGGCGCGCTCCCAGTCGGCAGCTCGCCCCCATAGCTCCGCACCATACTGCAGCACCGAGTGGACTGTTGCGAAGTAACAGCTACGAGCCACCTCCGCCGGCACCACGCGAGCTACCCGACGGAGCGCGTAATACGCGCTGCCTATCTTTCCGCACAGCTTATTGATATGGCTCTCCCAGGTGAGGGCTTTGTCCATTTCGAAGCCGAGGAAAGTGGTCGATTCGGATTGGCTCTCTCTCTTATACCTACTCTATGTTGTTGGTAGGTTGTTGGATAATTTCTTACAGTTTATAAGCTTGTGTTTGATAAGTACAAGCTATAATATACAATAAGGACCTTTCCCATCTATCACATATTTTATAAGGTTTTGGTCATAATAGGATTAAATCATTGAAGACGTTTTATGGAAGTTGTTTAAAGTTACAAAACAAACTACTTACTACAAAAATTTGGTTTAAGTAGATTTATATTGTTTCATTTATAATTTCGACGTATCGAAGAAAAACAAGCTTGGTTCAAACCAAATTGAAACTTAATTGGGTACAATTTGAGTATCTTCACTCAATTAATTTTGGAAATGCATTTGCACATTATTCTTTCATAATCTACGAATAAAGGAATAACCTGCTAAGTATATAACTAAAGCAATAATATAATATTACCGTTTTGCACAAAAACAAAACGGATATTATGTGAGTGGAGAAACGGACAGCATGGTTTGAAGAATTGCAATTTGAAATATGGATGTATTTATGTGCTTTTATCGTCTTTTTGTAGTCATGCTGTGTGTTTTTCCGTCAAAGTCATAGCAGCAAGTCCCTGTCATTGTGACCTCTACAGTAACTGTCAATGTCAACTCATAGTGTCATCAACACCAGCAAGTACCTTGCTGATGCTGTCCGTTTCTCCACTCACATAATATCCGTTTTGTTTTTGTGCAAAACGGTAATATTATATGTGTTTCGAAACGGACAGCATGGTTTGAAGACCTGTTTGTTATCTGCTGGTGAAAGACGGACAAACGCTATGTGAAAATAAAATGTATGACATGTAACTAAGTAGGTACTTACATGTAATACATAAATAACAGTCAAACAAGTTAAAGATCTTAGGACTTATCTTCTAAGACTTTAAAGTTGTGTAAAACAAAATATTGAGTGTTTATCAAATCTAATTGATCAGAAATCAACGATACTTAGCATCACACAAAGTGCCCCTGAAGCACATATAGGTACACATGGATCTGGATAGTGGCAGCCGGCGACGCCGTTCTGCAGTTGTATTGTGCGCCGTCATGCAGGTCACTTCGTTGGGGCTTAGGTCTGGATAGTGGCAGCCGGTGACGCCGCAGTTCTGTCGCTGTACAGCAGATCGCTTCGTGGGGCCGGACAATGTTTAAAAGGCAGTGATCTAAGTATGAAAATATTGTATGTATAGGTAATATAGGTATTTCATTATTTAAATGAGTAAAGTTCTGGTTTCTATTTGAAACTTTACTATGAACCATTTAGATTCATCAATTTATTAAATATGATTATGGTATTCATAAAATCTTGCTGATCAGAAATTACTGCTCTAAAATGCAAGGTCTAATATTTCAATGAGTGGAGTTCTGCTTAGTAGAATATTTTCAGTTTGAATGTGATAGTTTTAATTTTATTTAATTCAGGATTTATTTGTTGATCACATGCTTGGTAATGTGCTCATTTTTAGAATTAATAAATTTAATTGATCTTGCTATTATGAGATCTGGGATTCACATGAACATAGGTAGGTACCTACTTCTTATGTATATCCTTAATTAACTGTCCATAATTGAATTTAGTTCAAATAGGACTTTTAACATTACAAATATAAAATAAAATATGTTATGGTATGGATAACTTATTTACAAGGGGTTATTTCGCTATAACCCTTGCTGTGTAATTATAGGTATTTGTATGTAATATAAAGATGGTAGTTAATGATATCTACATATAGCTTGTTAGTTCTCTGAACTGAACAACATAAGTACTTGAATCAGGTCCAGTTGCAGAAAACACCAAAACAGGTGTCTGCTTGGGTATGTTATTGTTTTCATGAAAAATACTTGGTTATGAATCCACTGACACCATAACTCCATGGTGTTCCCGCTAGACGATATATATTTAATTGCGGAGAACCCTGTCATATCCGACGGTAAAGGGTAATGGTACCTTGGTTGGTGATAATGATGGACAATCTGATACAGGACAGTGGGTGACGTGCCTAGTCTTACCACTCGTCTACTTCACCGTACCGTTTCTCCCCCCCCCACTTTTTTACCAAAAGTTCCAGTGTCTCCATCTGAGGAGGGACTTCACTGGGGAGAGAACATTAAAGGAGCTCAGACAGAACCTCAATACAAGATTTAAAATGTATAAGCCAGAAGCATTATCATATTTATCATAGATTGTGTGCTATCTTCTCAGGCTCGAATATATTGGCAAAATGTCAGGCACTTTGTTGGGGCGTCCATCGCCTAGTATGTATGCCCCATCATCCGGATACAGTCTCCGAGGGCGACGTGTATATTCAGACAAAACTGATCACACTTCGACTGAAGGTGTTATAAAAGTCGACCTGACCTTGTTATAGCGAGGTATCGCTTTTAAGACCAAGTGCCAACAGGGCCTATAGCCAGCTGTGGACTAATATAGGCTGATGATGATCGAGCCATTCGAGCCATTGAAGGCGTAGCGAAAAATGCCATCCGTACCTCCTCAGTACTGGAGTTAACATTGTCATTTCCCCTCTGCTAGTTTGCCTCCGAGGCCAAAGGTATTAAGAGCCATTCGCGCCTTTGAAGGCTAAACGAAAAATCGCATCCGTATCTCCTCCGCACTGGAGTTAATATTGTTAGTGTCCATCTGCTAGTTTAACCTATCAGGTTTAGCAACGGGGCACCAGAGTCGCCACCTCTGCGGGTCACACCGCAGAGTCTAGGCCATGGATGGGGTAACACTCATACTCATAAATTTATTCGCCATAGGAGCACAAGGCACACTTGGTTAATATGAGAAGAAATATAATAATGAGAAGTATTGTACTATTTTACTGTAATAGCCTTCATTTCATGTCTATAATGCCACGCCCCATGTTCCGGATACAGCTTCCGCAGCCGGGGGCAATAAGTACCGTTCCGATACTCTGTTCAGATTATTTGGCTGGCAGACGGCCATGCCGTTATACCTCCCCGAGAGGCATGCTGCCGTAGTAGTGTCCTGAATCGTCGTCAAGACAGCTCCAGTAACATCATCGCCTAGCCCAAGTAAGCATGCGATGGCCCCTAATTTAGGATATAGCCTCCGAGGCCAGGGGCAATAAGTACCATACCGGTATTATGTTGATTATTTGACTGTTAGTTGGCCAAACTATAACATAACTCTCTCATGAACATCACCATTATTAGTTCCAGTTACATTGTTTCTGACGACAGGATAAAGTTTCCCTTATTTTATACATAAAATAATAAGTTTCGTTTACCGGTATGAAATGGTATAGTCCCACATATTGGCTTGAGTGTCAGATATTTGATAGGGTCACTGCCCACCTGACTGGAACCTCTCGTTCAAATGAGTGCATCCGATGCATCTCGTCAAAATGTGGATCACATCCGAGTGAAACCAACTGTGAAGGTTTGGTTATCTATGAGGTTTCAAAGTATTTATTGTAAACCAAATAATTATGTAATGATCCTCTGCTACTTAATTAACAAAGCTAAGAAAAAACTGAGCTCTTGTGACTTACACACTCTTGAATATTGTAATAAAAATTTAATATACCAGATTCTGATGGTGTGTTGGTGTGCACTAACCTTCACCTGAAGTGAGTTGCACTAACTCAAACAAAATAGCAGTAGGAAATTGTCTTTAATTTAAAGGAATGCCATATCCTAGGCTAATAATAGTAATCTGTTTGTCTTGATCATTTTTAGTTTGTTGCAGAGAATTTAATTTTGATTATTTCAGACTTTGGGTCTAAATGATGTTCAGAATAATGCGGGGTCAATAAAAGAAATAATTTTAGGTACTTACTATTAAATAAAGTTGTTCTATAAAAGCCATAGGTAACAACTGTGGAAATAACCTATGATTCTGGGAATGTGAAACTAGGTTCAATATGACATGTGATGTTCATTCCAACTGGTGTCATCAGATCTTGGAAGTAAATCATGTTTTAGATAGGTACTTCAAAATGTCGGAGATCACCATGACAATGATCTAGAGCATATTCAGTTTCAATACAATGAAAGTAACATAATGAGAGACTACAAAGTATTTTTATGTTTGGCACCTTACTCCGAGTAAGTGTTAAACATACCTGCAGGTAATTTTATTTACAAGCTGTAATGTGAAAGGTCAATTTGCAGAACCTTTTAACTTATTAGTTATAAGGTTAGGTTAAGGTAGGTACTGTTCTTTAAATAATTTAAGCAAAAGAAAGCTATAATTATATACCTACTTAGGGCATTTTCTTATTATTATATTTAACTTCCAATACAATATAGATTAGTTAGTCAAAAATCAGCTCTTGTTCTGATATACTCTCTGTACTCTGTCTGCCAGTAACAATGAAATAAGTACCTAGCTAAATTCTGATTGTTCAAAATAAAGTGGTGATTCTGCCCCGAACAGTACAAACCGAACCTGGGAACTTATTATTATGATTATTATTATTGTGCTAAGGTTTAAATCTTCTCTGTGAAAAAACCGGTAAAAAACAAAGCACATGGGCTTAAGGCAAGTGCACTTCAGGTGCTAGGTAGTTCATTTTGCAGGATTTTTCTGACAATCCTACAAGTGTTTAGTATGACAGCTTTTTGCATTAATGTGTCAACTTTTTATTTACCAAACCAGGTAGGTAGGTACTACCAGGTAGCCTGCGAAGATTTCGATCTGTTATTTATGTAGGCATTTGCCCTGCCCTGCCAAACTTTGGTGTCAATGATGTTTTTATTTCAAACAATTAGTTCATACCAATTACATGCACATAACTCTGTTTATAATAGTAGTTTACTAATTCATCATCTTTTCATCAAAAGTATGTTTGTAACACTCAATTAGAGATTGCAAAATGATTTAACATGATCTAGGGTGCTAAAAGGTGGCACCGCACCTTCCGTCTATAGGTTATGTACTTCAACCTGGGTTATTATCGCAGTAACTTGATAAGACAAGCTGTACTAAAGGATCACACTCGTGTGTGTACCGCCGGCCTGATGGTACCGGCGACATAACTATACAAAGTATTACCATCCGATGGGAACTTTGTGCCAGGCTCGTTATTATGAGTTTTCCACGCTTACCTCATAGTCAGTGGTCGGGATTATAACTCGGAGAGATGGGCACGAATTTTGCACAAAGTAAATGCTTGTACTTCACCGTAAACATCGTTTTTTCACCAAAAAAACCATAAAAACACAAAATTTTCTGCATACACCGCTGAAAATTTCAAACGCTATGAGTTGACATTGACAGTTACTGTAGAGGTCACAATGACAGGGACTTGCTGCTATGACTTTGACGGAAAAACACACAGCATGACTACAAAAAGACGATAAAAGCACATAAATACATCCATATTTCAAATTGCAATTCTTCAAACCATGCTGTCCGTTTCGAAACACATATAATATTAATTACCTTTATTACATATGTATTTCAACCTAAACCTAGACTTAATATCCATCGAAAAAGGTTCATGGTACCTTACAGATACTTGGCTTCGCCTCGCGAGAACCTCGTATTGAGGCCCTGAGCTTTCTTGATGATAGATTTCTTCTGAGCTTCGTCGAACCGGTTCACTTGCAGATCTACGTCGCGACTGAACGGACGCCGCTCGGCTGTGCCATCATTGTCTTTCTCTTCTTTCTGATAAATAAACAAAATTGTGTTGATATTTATTTGAATTTTATTTAAAGACACCACTTATCTAAAAGGACTTACCAAATTCTATAGAAGGTACCCTAGTCATTGCTCGTTAATAATTAAATGAGTTTCATATTTTTATTAAGTCATTGTAAATATTCATAGAAACTCATTTTTATAACTAACAAAACTCAAAGTGCTTTATGTAATTTTTTTTAGTCTTCGTTAGGACTCTTGGACATCTTTTCATAGGTGATAACTGTGATAAGTGTGATAACTTGATAAGGTAATGTATTAACGCAACAAATTGCTATGATGTTCAAATTAATCAGAAAACCCACACGAATCCGAAAAGCTATGCCTAATTTACAATGACCATGTATAATATGCAGATAAGCAATTTAGTAAGTAGGTACATATTTTTGTGGTCTGAATAATGTATAAGATTTTAGAAATATAAATAATAAATGCTGGACAATGAAATAATCAATCCACTATAATGTATACTATTTTCTGCCTGCGGCTTCGGACAAGTTTTTCCAGGAACAAAAGTAGTCTATGTTTATCCAGGTCTAGAATAAAATACATTAAACAAAATTTCAGCCCCATTCGTTTAGTTTCGGCGAAAAGAGGTAACAAACATCTAAACTTTCGAATTATGATTTCCTAGCCGAATTTCGGCCACTGAGGCCAGTCGCAACAGAGACTATATACTATACTATAAAGGACACAAACTTTATCACACAATAAGCTATTATAAATTCAAGTAAGATCGATAAATTTTTATTACCTTTTTCTTCTTCTTCAGTTTTCTTTCATGTTGTTCCAGCAAGCTTTCATCTCTCCTATGTTTCTTTTTGTGTTTTCTGTAGAAACAAGGGAATTTGTTATACATCGAATCGAAACTAGTGTATTTCTGTAAGGGTTTTACATCGCATAATATAGTTTAAGGTGAACTCACTTCACCGCCAGCTCCTGATCTTCGTCTCTATTCTGAATGAGACGAGCCCTGGCGTCGCGTTTGAGAGCTTCCTCGGAGTTCTCTTCTTTATGAATCCCCGCCGCTTTCCTGGCCTTCTCTTCTGGAGTGTCTGTCCAACTTGATCTAAAATATTTATTTTAAATAATTGGTGTTTTACAAACAAAATCAAAAGTACAGTAAATCATGCATGGTTCTGTTCTGTGTGTTTCTTTCATTCTGATCTATTTTCCTGAACAGCTGTGCGATTACGCAATAACCACCCACCCTATAATCGACATTCGGTTTCAAATGTCAAATATAGGAAGGGTGGTTTTTACAGCAGTATAATGGATTGGAACTTTAAGCTTGCAAATCGCGAAAATTTGGAAAAATCTATAGACAAAAGTTCTGATTAACGACGTCGTAGGTATATGTACCCACAACAATACAATACCTACGAATATTCTTTCTTGTACACCAAGTAATCAAAAATGACATGATGTAATCAAAAAAACAATGACGATTACGTATAGTATTATAATATCTGTGACGATACCTAATTTCGAGCACGCAATATCTGAACTAATAACAGTAAAATGAATAATAAATAAAATAATAAATAAATAATGCTGGACTATTCACACAGCATTATCTAGCCCCAAGCTAAGCAGAGCTTGTGTTATGGGTAACAGATAACTGATATACAATACACTACTTAAATAGATATATTTTTTTTACTATAAGTACATAGAAAACATCCAGAACACCCTGAACAAATATCTGCAGATCGTACAAACATTTGTCCCGAGGCGGGAATCGAACCCGCAACCTCCTGCGTCGCAGGCGGACCTTCGCTCGCTGCGACACAGGTCATCAAAAAAAAAGGAAGTCTAATCACCTGTCAGACATATCAGGCCCTGCCTTAGCCCTGAAACTGCGCGCTTCCAGCCCCAAATATTTCGTCTTGCCCTCGGGCAGTTCCAGCATCCATTCCTCTCGATTCTTTATCTTCTGACTGTCCATGGAATGTCCGTCTAAAGTCCGTATCTTCATGTCCAAAGCCCGTTCCTCGAGGCGGCGGTGTGCGTCGGACCACTTGGCTTCCGCGCCCACCGGCACTGGTCCAATGCCATCATCTGAACTTTCGTAATTGATGATCTCGCAATCTTTCTCAGCCAAGACTTTGCGCATGTTTTCGGGGAGTGTTGGTCCTGGAAAAGTGTAATGTTTAACTGTAGATTGCCATTGATTGAAAGCAAAATGATCATTGATAGTACCGAAGAACTTACCAATATTTTTGGACTGTGTAAGATGAGGTGGTAAAGCAGGCCCTTCAATATCGCGAGAAGTGCTCTGACGATTTTTCTCTAAATGAGGGGGCAGTGCAGGGCCACAGGTATCAGCTTTGGGTATCGCCGGTTTGCGTTTCAATTTATGCCGTAAATCAGACGCATCGAATTGTTCCTCGGGTTCTTGTGTATCATCTCCCGAAGATATTTCCCCTTCTTCACTGCTCTCTTTTGAAGCACTCTTCTGAGTTGAGGTGACTTCTGGCATAGGACTATCCTTCTTGCTGAGATCAATATCAATATCAGTGGTGCTTGTTACTTCTACTGAAGTGGTTGCTTCTTCCGTTTCCTTACTGGACTTGCTCTTGCGTTTGTGTTTCTTCTTGTGCTTTTTCTTTTTTGTCTTTTGTAGTTCTTTTTCTATGTTTAAAAGTTTCGCACGTAGTCTTTCATCATCAGAGGAATCTATTTCACTGGATTCTTCCTCAGATTTCTCTCTGACCACAGTTGGTATCATCTTGTAGTAGGAGCCAACCTGGACTTCTTCTGACTGATCAGACTCATGTTCTTCAACTAATATTGGACTGTCACTCTTCCGTTTTGACGTACTTGGTGGTGGTCTGTAAACCTCAGATCGTTTCCCTTTAAATTCAGGAGACAAAGACACTCTCTCTTCCTCATCCCTCCTAGGTGATCTTTTGCTCTCTAGACTTTTCCTACTTTCTTCTTTAACATCTCTTTTGGATTCTGGACTTTTATTAGACCTGCTTTTACTAACTGGCGAATTGTGAGAACCAGTTTGAAACTCGGGGGAATTATCTCTCAGTGGTCTATTACCTCTTGGTTCCGGAGATCTATTTTTTGATTTATATTCAGGTGATATTTTCGTCTTTGATTTGGGTTCAGGGGACCTATGTCCTCTCACTCTTGGCTCAGTTGGCTTACGAGATATTGAACTTGATTCTGGAGATTTGTGAGATCTTGATGTTGTATTTCTTTTCTCTTTGCTTGAACTGCGATGATGCCTGGCCCCTCCTTTAGAATCTCTCTCCCTATGTTTATCAGGAGATCTTCTACGCGGACTCCGATCCCTTGAATGTTTTCTTCTGCTGAATGGAGAGTTCCTGGAACTTCTATGTCTGTCTCTAGAATGCTTATCATAGTCCAGTCTTTCATCCCTTTGTCTTCCAAAATCTCTACGAAATCTATCATTATCTGATGGTCTACCTCTTCCTCTAAAGCCACTCCCCCTCTCTTTAGAATGCTGCTCTTCTTTTGGTTTTGATTGTTTGAATCTACCTGTTTCTGAATCACTGCTTGATTCATCGGAGAGCATTTTGGGAACCTATAAACAAAAAGGTATAACTTAATAAAAATCAATAAAAAGATTATTCTATTTACATACTAGCTTTATTTTAGATTTTAGACTATACAATAGGTACATTCAGTTAGACATTTTTAATATTTTATTAGCACTGTAGCGTACAGATTTTATCAGTCCTGCTGTTAGAATACCCTTTAGAGACTGTCGCACACTAGCCTGCCATACAATGTGTTTTAGAATCTGGCTTAGAATAATAGCACTATCAATATCATAAGCGAGAGCACGGAGTACTTCCTCCATGTCCTGGTGGACACCTCCGTGGTTCCAGAACTTCACAATTCTCTGTTGAGGCACCATCGGCAGCTGCATTAGATGGTGGAACTTTGTCTCTGGGTGTAAATCTTGATGACAATTTCCATCAATGGTGGGAAAATCCACATAAGCATGGAATTGTTTCAAGATTGGTTTATATAGCTCGCGAAAGCTTTGTAATTGGGGCTCCACAATATTCTTCACTTTGTTTTTGTTCTCTCCAAAAGTCATTCTAAAATCTCCTGCATAACTTATGTTAGAGATGGCGTAGTAGAAGTCATACTCGGAGAATGTATCAGGAAGGATGAGGAGGGCTGTGTGCACGGCTGAGCGAAGGTTAGCCAGCAGTGCATTCTGAAGTTGAGAACTATTTGTCTGTTTTATGATTTCAATTGGTTTGTGAAGTCTGCCTGAGAGATACAGGTTGTTCCAATCTAACAAGTCAGCAATCAAGTCTTTTTGAGAGACAACACCATATTTTATCATAATATTTTCCTCCTTCATTTCTACTAGTGTATTGAAGTAAACATTAGCACCCCAATTCTCTTGATATCTTGCAACAAAACCTTTGCCAAGGAATCTCAGAGCAGAATAATGACTTGGATTTATCTCCATATTAGCTCCATGCCATCTGTATGAGTTGTCGACGCAATAAATCAAATCAATCATGTTTTGTTTGTTTTGGTTGCCCGTTTGCGGTTTCACAGCTGATCCATATGCAAAGCAAAATGTGAAGTTTTGAGGGAATTTGGACAGTATTCTATAATATAAAGGAGAGATGTCTTTGGACAAAGCTTTTGCAGCTGTGGATGCCATTGGAATTAGAAAGATTGTCTTCTGACCTGATGAGGTTAGACACGATGATGTCCGTCCAAGCCCGATATAAATCAAGCAATACGTTAGTATATAAGTTCAATTTACAAGGGACAGTTAAACTTTAATGAATTAAGAGTAAATGAACCATCACGATACAAGACATAAAAACGTACACAACTCCCTTTTCTTCGTAAATCTCGTAATTCGCTTAGTGGTACGTTCTATTTTGCCTGACTGAATTGTTTGTATAGCAATTAGCATGCATAGCATTTCGTTCGTTCTGTAATTTAAAATTTCGTGATTGATTCGTCTATTTGTAGGTCCGTCTTGTTGTGGGGCCTACCTGTCCGAAGTTCGTCCGATCCGATGAAAGTGTTGTCCGCGTAGAAGCTACACTATGGCTACACTGAAATGAAACGTCTTGTCTTGTCTGTCAGCTAAATAGCCATAGCCAGCCAAATCATTTGCAAAATAAAATTTGCTTGCAAATCTTGTTTTGTTTTTGGTGTGGTGTTATAAGTTTGTGTTTTGAGATTGTGGGTGTTCTCCGGGTAAAGCAATTCTAAATTTTGTATCTGATTCTACGGAAACGCCATAAATCAACTTATCCCGCACGTACCTTCGTACCTGCAATCAAAAATAAATCTGTAATCATGTCGAGTGCCGATAGAATCGATTTCGAAATGGAGGTGGAAGTGGAGAGTGCGTCCGCCGGTCCATCCGTGGACGCGCCAAACCCAGCCTCACCAGCGCCTGCCACGCCGGGCGGTGCCAAGAGTGTTGTGGTGACGACGGCTACCTCCGGCTCTGTCACTGTATCTCTTCATCCCTTGGTGATCATGAATGTTTCTGAACACTGGACTCGTCTGAGAGCACAGGAAGGATCCCCCCAAACAGGTAATCTGCTAAAATGTCTCTTTGTAGCAGCTCTAAACAAGATGAATGGAGTACACTCACCAGTCACATACAGTACTTTTTATAATAGTCTTGTCTTTTTCCTTGTAATAATTATTAGTCTTTTGGCTTGTAATTTAATGTTGACAGCTCGTAAACAGTTTGTTTTTTTCAGTTGTTGGAGCACTAATCGGCAAACAGAAGGGCAGAAATATTGAAGTAATGAATTCATTTGAACTAGTTTTTAGTGCTATTTCTGATGAAATCATTATCGATAGGGAATATTACAATTTGAAGGAGGAACAATGTGAGTATTCCATTTTCGTAATAATGATTAAAAACCAAGCAAACAATATATAAACCTAAGCATTTAATGGAATGAAAGCAAGAGAACAACTTTACATACAGCAATCCATGCATGATGTTTGGTTTGTTTCAGTCAAACAAGTATTCTCTGACATGGATTTCTTGGGATGGTACACAACCGGTGAAGCTCCAACTGAGCGAGACATTGCCGTGCACAGACAGATCTGTGACATCAATGAGTGCCCAGTGATGCTGATGTTGAACCCAGCTGGCAGAGATGGAGAGGTGATATGATCTTAATGATGACCATCTTGACAATTTTGTTTAACCCTTGGAAGAATGTAACTTGGACAATATAGTCAGCAAAATCTGTTGATTTGATATTTATGGTACCTACTTGAAATTTAGCTCTATAATACGACAACCTCTGTGCCGCAGCGGGCGAAGGTCTGCCTGCGACGCAGGAGGTTGCGGGTTCGATTCCCGCCTCGGGACAAATGTTGGTACGATCTGCAGACATTTGTCCAGGGTGTTCTGGATGTTTTCTATGTATAATAAAAAATATCTATCTATGTATATTGTATTAAGTATATCAGTTATCTAGTACCCATAACACAAGCTCTGCTTAGCTTGGGGCTAGATAATGCTGTGTGAATTGTCCAACATAATAAAAAAAAAATAGCAAAAGATTAAGCACTATAGGGTATATTGGTGAAATCTTTTCATAATTTTTTTTATTGTTGGGCAGCTATTGCTGCAAATTGACTACTTTTATTACCAAAATTAAATTATAAAAAAAATTATACCCAAAGGTAGTCCCTTTAAAAATCATGGTCTTGTTTACAGCAATTACCCGTAGTCCTGTATGAGTCAGTGATAGATGTTGTAAACGGACGAGCTACAATGTTGCTAGCGCCTCTCACATACACGCTGGCTGCTGAAGAGGCTGAGAGGATTGGTGTGGACCATGTCGCTAGGGTGTCTTCTGGTGAAGCTGCGCTCAACAGTTTGGGTATGCTTACTGGCAATATGACATTATCCTTGCAGTGCTTATTTTATTTCATTTATCGGTATATTGATTTCTATTATTAACAGAAGATGATCCCAAAGTGGCCCATATATTATTTTATTCCCAAGTGATAAGTGTTTATTCCCCAAAACTAAAAAAAAAACTTGAGAGGTGTCAAGGGACACCCGGATGGAACGAAGTTCCTTTCGATTAATAGTGGGCGTGGGAGTCACAGCAACTGTTCCCCTATACTAGCCACATGCCCCCCGTCATCAAATAAGTAATCCTCACCCTCTTGTTAGTCGAAAACGATACCCATATCAGATTTTTTGGTGGGGGGAGGGGGTTCCGGGGGCTGGGGGCGTGGGGGTCACAGCACGGCTCGCTTCGCCGTGCTGTTCCTTCCGCAATGCTTTGACCGCAATGCTTTGACGCTCCCCCCAGGTTCAGGGGAGTGGGTTCCGAGGGGGCACGCGGGGGCCACGCAATCCGACACACGCCTGCCGTCATCAAATTCGTAATCCTTACCCCCATGTTAGTCGAAAACGATACCCATATCAGTTTTTTTGGTGGGGGAGGGGGTTCCGGGGGGGCACGCGGGGGTCACGCAATCCGACACACGCCTGCTGTCATCAAATTCGTAATCCTTACCCCATGTTAGTCGAAAACGATACCCATATCAGATTTTTTGGTGGGGGGGAGGGGGTTCCGGGGGTTGGGGGTGTGGGGGCGTGGGGTTCACAGCACGGCTCGCTTCGCTCGCCGTGCTGTTCCCCCTTTGACGCATTGCGGCTCGCTGCGCTCGCCGCAATGCTCCCCCCGGGTTCAGGGGAGGGGGTTCCGGGGGGGCACGCGGGGGTCACGCAATCCGACACACGCCTGCCGTCATCAAATTCGTAATCCTTACCCCCATGTTAGTCGAAAACGATACCCATATCAGATTTTTTGGTGGGGGGAGGGGGTTCCGGGGGCTGGGGGTGTGGGGGCGTGGGGTTCACAGCACGGCTCGACAATTTCGACAATTTTTTCCGTCTAGCCCTCTTTCACAACGCGCGATAAGGAACTTCGTTCCAAAAACAGTTTAGAACTAAAGGATACAACGTTGAGTTAAGGTTTTTTTTAAACAATTAAATTATGACTTCTTGACTAGCATGAGGTGGGTTAGTAACTATAAGTGCTTTCATTATACAAAATAGTGGTTATAGATTTTATAGAACATTGTTATGAGAAAAGTAACATCCCATGGTTTCTCGATCACGCGCGGCGTTACGTATTTATGGTCAAATCAACAACAAAAACTAAACATAATTTCTTAATAACAACCAACCCAACCCAACCAACCAATCCAACCCAATCAACCAACCCATGCTGAGGCAGAGCCATTTTGTTACTGAGTTTACACTTAATTTTAATTTAGGTTAATTATGTATTTTTGTCTAAGCTGTGTAAGGTCTGTAACGAATAAATTTATATTCTATTCTATTCTATTCTATAATATCGTAAACGCTTCGTATATTTCTAAAAACGCTTTTTCTAGATTTTTATATCAAGTTTTTTCGTTGACGACATAGCAAGATGTAAATTATAATGGTCTATTTTTTCAGTGGCGGAACACCTAACAGCTCAGAGGTCTGCCATCAAGATGTTAGTATCGCGAGTACGAGCCGTGCTAGCGACCGTTCGGGCGATCCGCGATGGAACCCTCCCGCCTAGACCAGCGCTGCTGAGGGAAGCGCGCGCCTTGTCGAACAGGCTGCCACTGCTCACTTCACAACAGTTCCGCACGCATTTCTATAATGTAAGTGAATTGTGTTTAATATTGTTAGGTGGTAAGAATAAGCCCCCAACATATCTGTAGGGCGAACTAACGTGAAACGGAATCAACCAATCAGGGATCAGCGCGATGACGAAATTTTTTTTTGACGTGACAACGTCTTATAATTCGATAGAGCCGGCTGCACGCACGAAAAAACATGACGTCATGCGGCGTTACCTCGTCATGCGGCGTTACCTCGTCATGCGGCGTTACCTCGCTCTGAGTTGTCACGTTCAACTATCGTCAGTAAACCGACTTTACAGACAACCAATTTTTTATTTTATCCAATGTTACTGTACGATTCAGCTCAGTTGTCTATGGGAACGAAACGAACACTTGTATTTTGAATGCTCGTATCTTGTATCTTGCAAATTGAAGAAAATCCTACAGTTCCTAGCAGCTGCAAGGGTTAGTGGCGAACTGTGAACGCTGCTGCTTCGAGGCTGAACACACAAAGTGGCGATCACAATAGGCCTATCATGGCCGCACTGATACGAAAGCCATCTAAAGCTACTTAAAAAAAATCTTGTATATTCGACGACCTCTGTGGCGCGGTGGGCGAAGGCCCACCTGCGACGCAGGAGGTTGCGGGTTCGATTCCTGCCTCGGGACAAATGTTTGTACGATCTGCAGATATTTGTTCCGGGTGTTCTGGTCGTTTTCTATGTATAATAAAAAATCTATCTATGTAATGCATTGTATTAAGTATATGAGTTATCTGTCACCCATAACACAAGCTCTGCTTAGCTTGGGGCTAGATGATGCTGTGTGAATTGTCCGGCATTATTTATTTATAATGCCATCATTAATCTGCTTTCTTAGTTCGTTGATTGAAAGACAACAGTTTTGGAGAAGGCCAACTCAGTGGTTAGTTAAGGGCTTTTAATATGTTCCGAAATAATGTCCCTTTGATTCACATTCTATTTGAATGATCCTCAATTTCTACAATGTTTCATTTTTTTTCAGCAATGCAACGACGTAGCTCTCATGACGTATCTGGGCACGATCACCAAAGGGTGTAACGGTATAAACCAGCTTGTGAACCGATTCAACGTGCTGTACGACAGACAAGGCATGGGTCGCCGCATGCGAGGACTGTTCTTTTAGGGTAACTAGTCATTAACTTTTACTAAATAGGATTTTGTAATGTTAAAGATTGCCAAAATGACTTTTAAGTGGATATTAACGAGTTTTCCTGTACTTCCGCTGAGTTCTTGCGTTATGAAATCGGAAATCTATAACGTTTGTTTCTTTAGGCTGGTAAAATAAGCTCTTAGACAAGTCAAATTCTATACTATAGATTATTTTCAAATAAAATAAACTGTAATAAATAAAATACTCATTCCACGAACTTATTACCTTTGTGACACGCCTATGAAGTTCCCTAATTGTTGACAGGTGAGTGAATGAATACTGAATAACAGAATGAAATATTACATAGACACAGTTACTTTTGACAAAGAATTTGTCGACTCGAAAAAGAACGAGACTTGGATTTTTATCGAGCCGACAAAGTTTATAACGAAGGTTATTACTACTAGATGATTTTTGAAAATAGTATTAAAAATATAGTTTACCACTGTAACTCAATCTGTTTTGCTTTTTATCACCGAAAAACGCGTAGCAAATCAAACAACAAAAGAAGTAATTTTTTATTGTATTGAATATCCTGATCCTAAAAATAAAGTCATTTAGACGCCAGAGTATGTCTGTAAAATAATACAAAGTGTTGAGTAACAATATCAAAATCGAACATAACTTCTTCATAAACAAAATCGATTATCATAAAAATCAAACTGGTGTAGCATTAGGACATTACTATTTGTTGTCAGTCGAACTGACAGAAAGGTAATGAATGCGTGGATTGAGTATAGATAATTTTCTCTTCACTTCCATTTTTTGTCCACCAGTGGAAGAAGATGATTGCGGAATAGCTGAAGATGTCTCCTTAAAAGTGATTTTAGTGTTTATCCGTGATGAGCTAAAAGTTGCTGTTGGATTATGAACCAGTGAATGTTATGCGCTATGAATGTATTGTGCGTGTATTTGACATTATACTGGGTACTTTGTTGTAAATACATGTAAGGTTTCTAGAAAAGAGTTTTTATTTGCCGAATCACAGAGCAGCTTAGCTCAATAATTCTAAACTCGTTTTTCTAAATGTAAGGTGCAAGAGGTTAAAAATAAAACAATGGTAAATCGACGCAATAATTTAATTTCGCATCCTCCGGTTAAGAATAGCCTTGATTACTCAAAATTAACAAACTTTGGACACATTGAGATTCATAATGTGGAAGACTTGTCGAGTCTTTTAAACTGTAAAGTAAATAATTACTTGAATACACGTAATTCCTACGAACAATAATAAAAATCACGATATACATATTATGTAACTAAAAGCTGATTTTTGGATAGCATGCCAGAACATATTTACATTTTTGTCTATGTTTCTATTGACAGACTGCTAACTTTTTTTATTAGGATAAAGTACGTACTTATTAGTAGATATAAAATGTAAAGTGTATTTTTATGTAACTGGTAGTCTTACATTAGCACTGCCATGATTAACTGTTAATATTTTTATGAAATCCATAATAGTAATATGTTTAATTCATCAAAAATCGTATCTTAATGTACTTTAATTCATCATTTATTGTGATATAGTTTACGTCATATTTTACACCTTGTATTTAAATCGATAGTTTCATGATAGTTTAGTACAAAAATATTAATTTAACGTTTATTTCGAATCAAATGCTAATATTGCTTTTATGTATGTAACTACGAAGTAAATATTTTCTAAAATTCCACCCACATGTAAATTAAGACACAGTTTAATAATCACTTGATTACTAATTTTTTCATTTACAATTAAGTGATACAAATAACATAAATGCATTCGGACTATTTTATTTTAGAAATTGAGATGGCTATAATATTGTACTCACACGCAAGCTTATGCTAGGGCCAAGCAATGGCATCTTTTAACTTTTATCGCGATCCCTTCACGCGTAGCCCTCATAATCTTAGTCTTATCTGCCTTAACACATATGGTCTCGATTTTCGCATCACGGTACGAAACTACCAACAGCATTTCTCCGTTCGCTCATAGCTAGCCAAGTCTCGACACTCTCCACTCTCTCCTTATTATTCTGTACATGAGTGCAATGCCTTGGCGAGGGAGGCCCTAGCTACGAGTCTGGTGTTTTCTCTATGCCGATAAGCTCGTCGAAGAGAGTTTGGCTTTGGGAGACAGTGGGGTCTTCTAGCGTGTGGCGCGCGAATTTGAGCACTGAGCGGGCGAGCTGGCCCACCGTCCATTTGCGGTCCACTAGCACCCGGACCAGCGTGTCCAGCTGGAAGGAATAATTAGGTATATATTTCTAAGATACTAAAAAATAACCCTAAAATGTTCGTGCGGTTTCAGGTTCACCTTCCTTCCTTAAATTAGTTAGAAGTTTCCTTATGTGTGAGGGGTAAGTAAGCACTATAAAAACAAAAAACCTAACGTTCATAACGTTCTAAAGTAGTGACTACTTTAGACTAAGGCTAAGAAAAGTCACAGAGTTTGGATTTAATAGCTTAGCTTAGGTGTCTAAAGGTGGGCCCGAATGTGAGATGTTAATGTGACCCCTCTTAGAGTCATTTCTCACTCTTGATGCCATTCTCACCGCGTGCTGTTTCACATTAATGTTTTACATTATTTTTGGTGGGATATCATACCGTATAACATTTTACTTGATTGATACTGGTTATTACCTTGAACAGCTACTATTTTCCAGCAGTATAGTACAGAACCGCTGGCACACCTGCCACCCTTACCACTGCAGCAACAGTTTTAGTTGCGGCTGGCCGCGCTTTCGCCGCCCGCAGCCCCACTTGCCTGTCCCCACTATCATGTGAGCTGTTGATCTCAGCTTCAACTATTGATGTTGGTTTATTACCTTGAACAGCTGCTCATTCCCAGCAGTATAGTACAGAACCGCTGGCACACCTGCCACCCTTACCACTGCAGCAACAGTTTTAGTTGCGGCTGGCCGCGCTTTCGCCGCCCGCAGCCCCACTTGCCTGTCCCCACTATCATGTGAGCTGTTGATCTCAGCTTCAACTATTGATGTTGGTTTATTACCTTGAACAGCTGCTCATTCCCAGCAGTATAGTACAGTAGCGCTGGCACACCTGCCACGCTCGCCGTTAAATGTTGCAGCAACAGTTTTAGTTGCGGCTGGCCGCGCTTCCGCCGCCCGCAGCCCTACTTGCCTGTCCCTACTATCATGTGAGTTATTGGACTTAGCTTCAACTATCGACGTTGGTTTATTACCTTGAACAGCTGCTCATTCCCAGCAGTATAGTACAGTAGCGCTGGCACGCCGGCCACGCTCGCCGCTAACCACTGCAGCAGCAGCTTCAACTGCGGCTGTCCACACTGCCGCCGCCCGCAGCCCCAGTTGCCGGTCGCCACGGGACGGCACGACCCGCCCACCACTATCTTGTGGGCTAGCTGGGTTAGCTAGAATAGAATAGAGAACGCTATAGAAACAGTGGGAACAGATATGATTTGAACAGATTCAGCGTGTGAACTAAGTTCCACCGATGGATTGAAATCCTGTTCATTAATACATTGAGTGGCCATGATGCGCATGTCCATTTGTAGAGCAGCAGCGTGTTGTGTGTGAAACTGTGAGAACAGATATGATTTGAACAGATTCAGCGTGTGAACTAAGCTTTACCGATGGATTAAATCCTGTTCATTATTCCATTGAGTGCCCATGTTGCGCATGTCCATTTGTAGACCAGCAGCAGCGGGGTGGCACAACACTGTTGCTGGACAGGGTATACGTTAACAAAGCCCAAAATCGTCGCACGTTAGGTTTTGATAGTAGATAAGTAGTCGGGTAAAATAGCCCTTTTAGATTTTAAGATTATGTCGGTCGGTGTCTGACACAATGAGTTTCTAGCGAGCAATATTATTGACTGACGAAAATAAGCTATCCTTAGTATAAGCACAGTCTACTTATAATGCATAGTCGTTCGACGAAGGCGTTTTGACAGGGCAACTTGCGGGGGCCAAGGGACGGGTCGGGAGGGCGGGACGCTCCCGAGTTACTAAGGCGGTGATGTATGCAACTCGGGACCGTCCCTCTCCCGTCTTGTACCTTGCCCCCCGCACAATAGCCCTGTCAAAACCACGACAAAATGCCTTCGTCAAACGACTGTATGCATATTGGTAGGCTGTGGTATAAGTGTGCAAAGAGTCACGCAGTGCATTACATCATTACATGGTGAGGAGTTGAGGACACTTGTGTGAGTGCGTCACAGATATGTTTCGACAGAAAGCGAAGAAGTTAGTTTCGAGCGTGATATTAGCGACAGACGCCTGACCTTTGGTTTCCTAAGCTTTACAGTGACCGGTTCGCATTCCACGGTCTCTTCGATAGTCTCAACTATCATGTTTAGCATCCAATTCAACTTTTTCTTCCTAAAACTCGGGTTGGTCACTTGTGTCGAGCCGGTCTCTGTGGAATTGCCCAGAGAGTCTTCGGATCGTGTTTCGTCTTCGCTTTTCTTTTGTGTGCTTTTTAGAATCGTCTCTGGTATCGATTCTTTTACTTTACGTTTCTGTCAAAACATAGCAACTATAAGCGTCACGGCAGTGCTGAATAGTTGCAGGATAGGACCATCCAGGGTCGAGTGACGTAGGAGACATGTGCAGGGATAACTCTATTTTAGAAACCATAATCAATAATCATCTGACTTATCATTCATACGAGGAGAATATCTAAAAATGAAGTCATTCAACATGCACAGTGTACAGCGCATGCTGAGCTTGTTGAAGTATTGACCGGAAGCTCGGATTATCTAAGCTCAAGTCATATACAAATTTACATACACAAAATGAAGGCTGGATACCATATACCGACTCCTCACTATAGACATTTTATACAGTCTATATAAGACTGGAATACCGACGGAAGTTTCGCAATATACGACCCCTGCAACGGATTATCAAAAAAATTTACCCACCTTTAATTCAATGGAGGAGTGGATCGATTTTTTATATCCAGCGAATCTTTATACTTTGGCCTAAACAACAGCAGAATTTACAAAAAGTTTGTAACTTTACTATACACGTTTATGCTAAGTCGTGATTCGCTGTAGTGCACCAAGCCTTCATCTGTCACTGTCCCAGTTCCTCAAGAGTCAATCAAACCTCATGCTTACCAACTGCGCCGCCAGCCTATGCCTATGCCTGGCCAGCTCCAGTGACAGCGATCTTGCCGCCAGCGCCAGCCGCCTCGGCGCTCGGTCCCGTGAATCTCGGCCAGGCCCGTACAACTCGGCTGCCTCGGCCGAGCCCGCGCCAGAGCTCGTCCCACTTGCCATCGACTCGCTGAGGGTACGCTTTAGCAGGGAACCGGCGAATCTAAAACAGATTCACTCATGCTAAGACTGAATCTTAAAGATTAATTCAGATCTTTGTTAATAGACACAGAAACAGATCTTGCTTTCAAACTGCAGGGATATAGAATTGTTTTTTTTTTATTAGAAGACGTAGCATCCCGGACTCGGCAACAAAATACTCAAGACGGATAGGGACCTACTCATTAACTCAACTCTCGATGAATGACATGATATACACGTACAGAAACAATTACTCAGCAGATTACTATTGTTGTAAAATTAGTAAAATCATCTTGTACGCTTTGTAAGTAGCAGAAAAGTTAATACATATCGTATTGACAGATGAAACAAACAAGTTGGTTAGCAAAATCGATCAGGTATTCGAAATCCTCCGCGGCGAACTCCTGATCTGGTTAGCAAGAATAAATAACCGAAGAAGTGAATTCAGGGGACTTCATAGATGGACCACGATGATCTCTGAAATCGCAAATCTTAAATTATAATCCTCACCTAATCACAGCCAGATCTCTTGAGTCTAATTCCCTCGCCTTGTGCTCCCCTGAATCCGCGTCCACTATCGGATCGCTCAGCCATTGGTTGAACTGCTCGTAAACTTCTTCTAACTCTGACCTGCAAGCATAACAATCCATATTTCATCGTTATCTTCAGATAGCCCATTGAAGCCTAATTTTGTTTGAGATTGCGCTTTTAATTTTATGAACAAGGCTTACAAAGTAACATTACCTAATCTATGAAAGGCGCCTTCATAGCAAATTTTCAGCAGGTATACTTACGTGTATTCAGTACTAAAGCTGTATTTGGAACTGTTCCCGGTTTCCTTCCTACCGAGCGGCTTGTGCCGCGGCGAGGGATCTCCGTTGCTCATGGTTTCCTTTTCAGTCAGCACGAAACCCACGGAGCCACCTCGTTTTACCCTGCGAGAATAGAAATTCGGTACACAGCGTTATGCTTGTCCCTGTTCAGACATTGCATGGTCTTGAAAACGAACATTCTTCAGAAGATTATTATCCTATCTATTATAAATATCATCATATCAGCCTACATATGTCTACTGCTGAGTTTAAATAAGCCTCCCCCAAACGACGCCAAAATTGCAAACTTGAGCTGCTTCTATCCATGGACTCCGTGCAACTGCTACAGTTCTCTTCAGTTATCGTTAGTCCATCGATTGCGAGGTCTTCCGTGCTGGAAGTGCAGTTCCATTTCGCATTTTATCACGGTCGCACCCGAGAACCTTTAAGGGTATGGTATTACCTTCATGGAGAAATGAAACAGTACTGACCTAATATCATTATCATTCACCCCTGCCCCGGATATGCTGATTCCGACAGCGTAACTGGAGCTGTCAGTAGACCAGTCTCCCGTCGTGCTGGTGGTACACGAATGTTCCGCTTCCCTTCTCAAAGCCTCTCTGAGTCGACTCGCGAAACTCAGCCGTCTTTCTTCAGTAGATAACTCCTTGGAGTAGTGGAATGAAGTGGGTCGCGCGCTCTCGCCTCTGCCTTCGTCTTCGCTGCCTGTAAACATGGTCAAGCAAGTTTTCAGAACCATCCAGAGCTGTTCTTACTTTAACAACATCTTACTTTTTAGCAATTAATAACTTCACTTGATTTTAAAATCGTAGAGGTATTTTTATAAATTCCATGTCTTTAATCAACTGCAAAAAAAATTATGCCATCTAAATCAGCTCATGTTAGCCCACTACCCTTTACTTGGGGCTAGATGATTCTGCGTGGATTGTCTAGCATTATTTATTTATTTTACTGGACATAGAACTTCCCCAAAGAGCGCCATAGTGCTTTGTGTTCCGTTTTCCGTATCCAGCAACTATCAGCAGTGGCAGATCGTCATCGGTCTCCACTCAAGAACAGGTTTACCCCAATGGTTGTAAGTACTTTGGGAGATACGGTCGTCTACACTGCTCCTCCATCAGCTCACAGATGCCCACTGATGAACATGCCTCCCCTAAATGTGGGGGGCACTTACCGTAGTCAAAGCTGTCATTGGCGCTGTGGAACTCGTCGTCACTGGAGTTACAGCTGGAGTAGAGGCTGTCCTGCTGCGTGTCGGCGAGGTCGGCGGGCCGAGTCACCGGCAGGCATTCCCCCGAGGATCCCAGCACTATGAACTTGCCGCGACGGTTGTTGAGGGTGGCTCCATCGGGGGATAGCCAGCATTTCCGTTTGGATAGCTCTACACCTGGAAAGACATGTAAATGAATTGAATCTGAAATTCTGTTTGAAATGAGATTTGAGCTGTTTTACGAGCTTGAAGCAAAATTATTGAAATAATAACAAAAGCGCTTCTCACCTCACCTATGAGTTAGGGTAGAGGCGAGAGAAGGAAGTGTGAAAAAAAACTCGCAGCTATCACAAGTAACGAAAAAATAATTACACATTGAAAACGATTTCGATCGATTTGAAACGTACATTTTATATTTCATAATCTGTCAATATTACCCCCCCCCCCTCCCCTTTCGCTGAAAGTGATTGATTACCTATATAAACACGAAATGATTATACCTAACCTGAAACAAGCAAAATATCAGCGTTGCTGCAGTGTCTTGCATGGTTGCATCCTTTATGAAGAGGACAAATTACTCACTAGGGTCATTCAGATTGAGCGTAGCGGCGCAGTAGTTCTGCGGAGAAGGACTTCTACTGTTGTAACTGTTGAGGGTGCTGCAAGAGGACGCCTGCTTAATCATGACCGTCGCTTCCACCTCGGGAGGCGTGTGGCAGAACGATTCACCTAGAAGGTAATGGAAATATTGTAAGAAACCTGCAGGGGTATTTTGATTCATCGGAAAGGCCGTCGGATTCGATATCGGAAGCTTTTTACGAAGAAAAACGTTCCGATATCGAATCTGACAGCTTTTCCGACGAATTAAAATACCCCTCCTGAAATGCAAAGCGCCGGAATCAAGGATCGTTTTCGCAATAAATTTAAGAATAATTTACGAAAACTATACTTTTTTCTTGGCTTCTGGAGAATTATGTTTGTTGACATGCATTAATTTTTTTTATGGATCATGATATGACAAACTAATATGATGACACGAATAAAATTTATTTGTGAAATTAAATTAAGTATTAAGAGCATGGAATATCAAAATTTATAATATAGATTTTTTATGTTTGTGATATATGACTACTTAAGATTATTATAAAGTTTAATTTTAATTTTATCGTTATTTACGATGAATGATTTTATCGTTATTTATTCTTCCTGATAATATAATTATATGTATAATGATTCGTAACTGCATGCTCTCTGTCAACTCCAAACACTAATATTTTTGTACTCTCGAAAGAGTAGATTTTCAGTTTTCTTCAATAAATAAGTACTCAGTATGGATGAATCCAAATGTTATCAAATGAGGATGGCTGTATAATCAGCTTAATTTCGCCTAGATACACCATTCCGTCTAGCAGAAGCCTTAAAAAGTTGACGATGTATCCAATTTGGTTTTAGTAATCCAATTTGAGTGTCCATTCTTAAAGCCTTAAACTTGAAGTAAGAACTAGGCTTGGCAGTCCATTTCATACTTAAGTCATAGAAAATAGTGGTAAAGTTGATATAAAAAAGGTGATAATCGCTCATGGTCCAACATACAGTGCGTCTCACTGCCATGGGGCATGGAGTGCAAGTACCAGAAATAATCAAAATAGCAACGTCTTACTAAGAGAAAACATTCCTTAATTACCGGACAATAAAAAAGATATTTTTCAAAATTCTGTGAATCCAGTTTTAATTATTTCTAAAAATAAAAGAATATTTCCTTTCAGCAGAAGTTCCTATATCTATAATATAAAAATGAATCGCAAAATGTGTTGGTAAGCGCATAACTCAACAACGCCTGGACCGATTTCGCTAATTCTTTCTTTGTTGTGTTTGTTATTGTCAGGAGAAGGTTCTTATGAAAGAAAAAATTAAGAAAGTTGGAAACATAAATTTCCACGGGGGCGAAGCCGCGGGGCGCAGCTAGTATTTATATAAAAATGAAACCCGTTTTCCTTGGTCACGGCATCACGCGTGAACGGCTGGACCGATTTCGCTAATTCTTTCTTTGTTGTGTTTGTTATTGTCAGGAGAAGGTTTTTATGAAAGAAAAAATTAAGAAAGTTGGAAACATAAATTTCCACGGGGGCGAAGCCGCGGGGCGCAGCTAGTTTTAAATAATTATTTCTGGTGCCTATTGCCTCTATATCCCAAGGTCGTGGGACAAACTGTAGATTACATAAAGTAAATGAAATCATACCGATAGGGGAAAGTCGCTTTTCATGCCTAGATTCTTTGCCCTTCATTGGAGTTTGCTGGAACGCGAGTAGACATTTGTTAAGCTCCCGTAGAACATTGTCCTCTTCCCATTGGCTGAGCGGTAATTTGCTGTAGTCTTCTGCATCCATTAGGCAAACTGTCACCTACGAAAGAAGTCATTATAATGCTGAATAGGTATACCTACAGTTATTAAATAAAACCTGTTATTTTGAGAGAGAGAGAGAAAGAGAGAGAACATTTTATTTGTAACATAATCAACAAAAACAAACATGATTTAAAACCGAGACAATTTTTAGAAAAAAAAACGAGTCCTACAGATGTTTCTTACAGTTTTAGGTTCTTCCAGCAGATCAATCTTGGCCTTTTGTTTCTTGTCACAGATTCTGCTGAACACTCTGACGCCTTCCACCTTGAGCACTTCGTTGTCTTCCAGAGCTTCCACGGACAGCATGGCCGGAAGGAGCTCCGGCATCATAAACATTGATAGGGATTCCTGCAAGAGGGAAAGTATACACGTTTACAAAACCGAAAAGTAAAAAAAAATGGACTTGATGACATTTCTTAGTTCTAACCTTCTTAATTTTGGCTAAATGCAAATTAGTGAGTGTTCACTCTATGGTGACGATATGTTTAAGTTTACCCTTGATAAAGGTTGAATGGACCACCATAGTATAGGAGCATTTTTCTAGCGATAAAAAGCAAACTATCGTCGTTCTGTATTCCGTCACAGGAATGTTAAAACTAAGAAGTGAAAACTTTAAGGTTTAGGTACATAAGTTAAAAGTTTCAAGTAATAATAATATAATTGTAGGTTTATCAAATGACTATTATATCAAAGATTTTTCCTTTTATACCTGTGAGTCCCCATCAATAAGCGTATCTCCTCCAATCCTGCTGGACGCGAAGCAGACACGGAGTGCC
Source organism: Eupithecia subfuscata (assembly GCA_963564075.1). Lineage (NCBI taxonomy): Eukaryota > Metazoa > Arthropoda > Insecta > Lepidoptera > Geometridae > Eupithecia > Eupithecia subfuscata. Next base: position 7,284,171 of record OY751097.1, on the reverse strand, counting down.
TCGTCGTTCTCGCATCTCTCGGGCCGCCCCTCGTGCCGAACCAGAAGCTTGCAGAGAGGCAGAGTGCATTCCAGCCAGTCTTCTATCGTCAGCCATTGCTTTGACGTCAGCACCTAAAACCAACATGAGATGTTTTGACGTGACAACGTCTTATAATTCGATAGAGCCGGCTGCACGCACGAAAAAACATGACGTCATGCGGCGTTACCTCAACATGACTTCATGCGGCGTTACCTCGCTCTGAGGCGTTCCATGTAAGGCTTGAAGTGCAAGCGAGAGCGCTCGACATCCGTCTCTCTCCTACTTGAGTGAGCGATGCGTCTGCGTTGTCACGTTCAACTATCGTCAGTAAACCGACTTTACAGACAACCAATGTTTTTTAAAAGAAGCTTCTGTTACAGCCTATCACGCGTTTTTTTTAGTAAAAGCAACCTACATAAAATTCAAGTTCTAGTGTTAGTTTATCTCATTAAACTTTAAGCTTTGGCGTGATGCAGTAAGTATCATAATAATTTATTTAGCTATTTGCAAAAATGTGGTTAAAAACGTTATCATAGAATGGCTTCATACATTTCCCAATTACAATACAATACAACCCAAAAGCATTGATGTGCGAATCGAGTTTTCTCGTAGAACTACCGGTACATACAGGATAGGTACCACCAGAACTTAGGTACATACTATCATAACTTTACCGTATAAGTCCTACCTACCAAACTCAAGTAAATATAATAAATAATAAAATAAAAATTTCTTTATTCAGACAACTTAGTCTATTTTGTTAGTAGGTACACTTAGGGCTAGAGGTTTAGTACTTAATATTAAACAGGGATTTTGTCCTCTGATGTAGGGCATACATCAGAGGACAATCAAATTTCATAGATATCGCATTCAGGATACTGTTGCTGCTCCCGCGGGTTCTGCTGAGCAGTGAGGCTGTTTTTTTGCGCCATATTGCATCAAATGAGTCAGTACGAGCCTCGGCGAACATACTTGAGGCGCTGCAAAACCGCGGCAGCCGCAACAGTAACCTAAATGCGTTATTATATTGGATACGCAAAGCATTGTACGCCTTTAAGGTATAACTGACCCACAGACTCGCTGTATACAAAGATGTACAGAATGCTTTGAACAGTGTGATTTTTACAGCATCTGTACATCGTGCGAATCTGCGGGCCAGCATATTCGCCCTGACGGACAACGCTCTGCGTTCCCTCTCCATATCTGCATCATCCTTCAGGTCCTCAGTGACAATATGGCCTAAGTACTTAAACTTCCGCACCCTTTGAAATTCCAAGCCATTTAACTTAACTGGCGGTACAAATATCGGCCTTTTTGTACCCGCACTGAAGACCATGAATTCTGACTTCCTGGTATTAAAAAGCTCTACAATAAATCGCTGGTTACAGAATAAATATTTGTTCTAATAATATAAACCACATCGTATCATAATCATAACTAAAGGTTACCTACCTAACTACACATGTTACCTAGCAAAACAAATTAAAGTTACACAACAAATCACAGGGGAGGGGATTGGCATCGTTTTATATGCCAACGACCTGCATTGGCCTCGTAGCCTACTACGGCGTAGCTATGACGTCAGATGCAGGCTTGTTGTTGGCTAAGCTGTGTCTACGCTGCTACGGACTGCCACGACGCTAAGTGCTACGGGAAATGAAGCGTCTTCATGCTTTGGTTTTGAAGAGGCATTTTATTTTACAAAACAAAAACTTTGGACTAGCAGGTTTTAATTTTAAATGCCGTGTCTACGCTGCTACGGAGTGCTACGACACTACGTGCTATGGGAAATGAAGTTTCATCTTGCTTCGGTTTTGAAGAGGCATTTATGTTACGAAAAAGAAAAAATTGGTTGTCTGTAAAGTCGGTTTGCTGACGATAGTTGAACGTGACAACGTCTTAAGAAAATACTGATGGAATGGTAGCATTTGATACTCGATCAAAAAATGTAAATGTACTATAGTATAGCAGCTGTCCACGCAGACGCATCGCTCACTCAAGTAGGAGAGAGACGGATGTCGAGCGCTCTCGCTTGCACTTCAAGCCTTACATGGAACGCCTCAGAGCGAGGTAACGCCGCATGACGTCATGTTTTTTCGTGCGTGCAGCCGGCTCTATCGAATTATAAGACGTTGTCACGTCAAAATTAAGTTTATCTTACTCTTGTTTTGAAAAGTGTAGTAGGCAGACTTAGATGGCTAATTGGCCATTCTTATGACAGACAAGAACTTTGGACTAGTAAGTTTTAATTTTAAATGTCGCTGGCTAAGCTGTGTCTACGCTGCTACGACAGTAGTTTCGTAATGTTATTAGTATTACGTAAAATAAAGGTTTTTCTTAGTCTCTTGTTTTCCAAATAAATTAATAAAAACACGTGATTAAATGATTTATTTGGAAAACAAAGTTGATTGACATTTTTATTTATCCTACTTACCTAATAAATAAGTCAGCCAACATTTATAGCTATTCGAGGTAAGTTGGTACTTTGAGGATTGCCGGCACAGAATTTATTATAGGACGTTGTGTAAATTTAATATACCTACGATATTTAGGTTATCAGTATAACACTCACCTGTCTGCTTATTTTGATGGAACCTTCATTACTGTTTTTATCTAGCCACTCGAAATAATGGAGCAGGCTTTTTAATTTATTCCTTTGTGATTTTCTGAAATAAATATCATGATTATTATTACATGAAATAAGCCGAGAACTATAAAATTTTTTGGACGGTATATAATTGAATCATTGAGCAACACTTCTGGTACATATAGAAATTAACTTTAATTTAGCATTATTCATTAAATTAGATTTCAACGACATCAAGTGTATAAATATGTATCTACGGTGGAATAAATGAATTTAATTGAATTAACAAAACTTTTTAAAATGGTGATACCAAAGTGGTCTAACCATTTAATAAAGTCTCTTATGGTATGGAAAATATCACGTAGATTTATTCAGGAAAGATTACTGTCTTGATTATTTATTGTGATTGCTGTCAATAAACCCCAGACAACAATTCTTTCACTATTGGTTAAAGTGCTATTAGAACTGTCAACTAATATGCTTTAATGTAGTACCAACAAACCTGTGTAAATTCTTAAAAAAATGTGTAAAATTGAAGTCTTGTAGCGTCGGGTGTGTTTTGAGCGTCCTTTTCGGGAAGGTTGAGAAGAAGGCGTGAGCAATGAGGGCCGATAAGAAGTTGTACTCCAGCTCTGTGACGTCACCTGCAACGGCAAACATGTAGCCACATAGCAACTTAAGAATAGTTTAGTTAGGGCCGTTATACATTACGTTTTCTGGCCTATCTATCTAGGCCTGAAAAAAATACATTTAAGATTCTAATTTCAACGAAGTAAAGTTGATTTCAGCTTGTACTTCTCCTACAGAGTGCTATTCGTCTAACAGTGGTATTTCTGCGTTGAAGTGTCAAGTATTAGAAATAAAGTCTTAACACTTTTATTGCCCAAGACTCGCACGCGCGGTCCATGTGCGTGAAGTGGCTAGGGAGGCCTAGAGCGGCTGGGCAGTGAATTCGATATTAAAGGACAGAAGCTGGTGATGATGATTATGATAGTACGGAATGTTTCACATCACACTATTAACACAAATGCGAATTTTTGGCCGCATTCATTTTTGTTACCTCTACCTCTACGTAGAAAATACCTACTGAACGGACGGAACGGACAAAAATTTTGTATAGATATATGTACCTAGGTCCCTACCTAGTTCTAGACATGGAACAACGTAGGGTACTTTTTATCCCGCGAAAACCTACGCGGAGCCGCGGGCAGAAGCTAGTCTAAATATGGTTAGCTCTTTCACTGCCCAGCCTAGACAATACACTACAAGCCGCTCAACATCTCCATGCGAGTCATGGACACTGAAAGTGTCGCACTCACTTTGCTGCTGCAAACTAAACATAAGTCCTTTCGGTGGGCGCCACTTTTTGAGGTGCAGTGCTCGGTTCACCATAATCCTGATGGTGTTGTCGAGGAACTGCCGTCGTTCTTCCGCCGCCATCTCCTCTTCAAAGAACACCTCCAGGCCTTTCATCAGCTCCGCATCCTTGATGTCGTCTTCAGGATCTATGCCAATGCTGTTGATGAGGTTTGCTTATTAGATCTAAAAATCTAGCTAGATGAATGAAGCAAAGGAATAGGCTAGCAAATCTGTTTTTTTAATAGACAGGTTTATTAATAGACAGACCGGTTTTTTTATATTTTAGCTTGAAAAACTAAGTTTTAGGCCGGCTTGCATAAGGATATTTAACTTTTTACTATAAAAACTATCGTAGTTTAGGTACTAGTTAACGTTGGTGTTCTTCCAACACAAATAAGGTTCGTAGTTAACCCGCTTACATCGGTAATTAATATTAAACTTTTATAATTATGATTAGCGAGTTGTCTAACCATACAAATAGGTACGTCATAGTTAAACAAAATTACACATATAAAAATCGTTGTGCAATTGGGGCTTAATATCCCCCGAAGCCATAGTGATTAGACATTTGCTTTGTTATGGGTCCAACCAAACCTATCAGTGTGCCTATCAAATACTTAGTATATAAATACAAGTCGTTGAATTGAAGTAAAATTAAAAAAAATTGGTTGCCTGTAAAGTCGGTATACGGGCGAAAGTTTTACGTGACAACGACTTTGAGTGGTAAAACATTGTGAGCGCATAACGTGAGCGGAACGTAACGCGTAACGCAGTTTCTTGAAGTGTCACCCGGCAAACCAATTTATAAGACGTTGTCACGTCAATAAATAAATTAAAAAAACCTACTTTAGTTCACTTCATTGGAACACTTAAAATGTCAAATTTACAGTTTTAAAACATATTAAAGCACCGGCTATTGAAATAAACTTCTTATCTATACCTACTAATATTATAAAGAGGAAAGATTTGATTGTTTGTTTGATTGTATTGAATAGGCTTCGAAACTACTGTACCGATTTGAAAAATTCTTTTACCGTTAGGAAGCTTACTTTTCAGGGAGTGACATAGGCTATATTTTATCCCGGAATTCCCACGGGAACGGGAACTACGCGGCTGAAACCGCGAGGCGATCATATAATACATAATAGACAAATATATAATAATTGCAAAACAAGATTATCAGCTGCTCAAAGGCCTTGTCAGAAAATGAATTTACCAAAAACGCAAAACTTAAATCATAATGAATAAAATAGTTCCTTACAAATGAAGCTTGTGCTTTACTATTAATTGGACCATAATCCATTTTATACTTACACATGTAACATTTAGTGTTCGGTAAATCTGACTCACTTGCACATATCGTGTATTTTCAGCATGCTCGCAGTAAGTTTGGCGGGAGAAGAAGCCAGGAGAAGGTGCTTCAAGTGCCGCTGCACATTCGTCCACCAGGGCAGGTCACAAGGTAGCATTACTAGCGCCATTCTGAAGAAAAACAGATCGTAAAATTAACAACCCTAAAAATGCAAGTTGAACTTTGGCGGGTGATTACGCTCCATTACGGGTTTTCTTAACACGAATCTAAACTTCAGAGTCAGCCTCTATAGACTAACAAAATAATTAATTGTTTTATTGCTACCTACGAATTAAACTAACGAAGGGAATGTTTAAAATATCCATTATTTGGATATCCCAAAGGGGCACGCGACGGTTATGCCACCGCCGTATCAATAAATAAGACACTAAAAGCTGAGACTTCCTATAACATAACGAATAGGAACGGAACGAAGCGCTAACATTTGACAACTTTGACATTTACAGCCCAGTAATTTGTATGTTATCTGTGGCTTGCACTTTGATCTTTCTCGCTCGAAGAAAACTATAGTATTATTTCTGGTTCTGTCTGTTCAAAGTTTTAGATAAATAAGTTGATTTGCGATAGTGTAACCATATAGATTAACATGAAACCCACGCACAATAATCACAGTTGTTATCGTAGTTACGTAAGAAGAGCCAACCTTTAGAAATCATACCGAAACAAGATCGGTAAGCAAGAGTTAGTTACCCGTATAAATTTATTAAATTGTTAGCTGTTGGAACGGATAACCAGTTACATTATACCTAAATATAAGCCTTATTTATCGACATCACTAAATTTGCGTTGTCTTCATTCATAAATAATCGCAAAAAATAATCAATAGATCAAAGGTCGCACAAAAATGAGTACCAGTAAAAAAATATTAAAAGCTGTCATTCTTGGAGCTCCAGCTTCAGGAAAAGGTACGATATCTTCACGAATTGTGAAAAAGTATAAAATAGAACATGTGTCCAGTGGAGATAAATTGAGAGACCACATTGAAAAACAAACTGACCTGGGAAAAGAAGTGAAAAAGTTTTTGAACGAAGGTAAATTAGTTCCTGACGATGTAATGATTAAGTTCATGATGACTGAGCTTCAGAAAGTCAGTTCCAAGTCGTGGCTGTTGGACGGCTTCCCTAGGACTGTACAGCAAGCTGATGCTCTTTGGAGAGTTCAGCCAGTCGATGTTGTTTTGAACTTAGTTGTACCTTTTGAGGTGATTATTGACAGAGTTAAAAGCCGTTGGGTACACTTGCCTTCAGGTAGAGTGTATAATATTGGATTCAACACCCCAAAAGTTCTAGGGAAGGATGATGACACAGGTGAAGATTTAGTACAACGGCCCGATGATAAGCCTGAAGCTGTTAAAAAAAGATTAGAGATCTATGAAAGTATCACAAGACCCGTCATTGAATATTACAAAAAGAAAGGCATCCTGAATGAGTTTGAAGGAAGAACATCAGATGAAATCTGGCCCAAAGTCACAAAGTTCTTAGATCCTGTATTAGAGTGCTAACACAAATCATAATTGGTTTTAGATTTTAGTAATGGTGGTGCTAGTGTATTTATCTAACTTTTTAGTAGGTATTACTATGAATAGGTGCATTAAATTGTATTTTTAAAATACATTTTTGATACAATGTACAAGCCACAGTGCACAAATATTTTCTGTAGTTTTATATTTATAGTGATACAATTGATTATTTATTATTTAAGAACCATAGCTATAATAAGTACATTGTCGTTGCGACATTATCAATTCTTAGTAAAAAATGTTCTTACTTAGTCAACATGCTTAATGCATACTTGGTATGGTAGATAGTGTAGATACCAATTTCTATTAGCTTTAAGCCATAAATGACAGAACAAAATACTCACCTATTTTGTTAAACTTGATGGTTAACAGACTATACACTAGCCAAGCTCGATGTAGAATGATTGTAAACAAACCACAACACAAGTAACTAAAACCCCCTTGCTTGTCGTCGAGTTTCAGATATTATTGTAAACAATGTTTATTGCAGGAAATCATGCCTCCCTCAAATCGACAAGTAATGTAAATTGCGTATAAAAAGACGCAGCAAGAGTGAATTTTAGGTTAAGTTTGTATGTTTTGTTTACAAAAATTCTACATCGAGTATGGCTAGTGTATAGGTTTAGTCTAGTCCAGTGTGGATTATTGTAGATGTAAAACTTTTTAAACTTTCGCGATTTGTTAATATACTTAATTATAATTAATGATTTCATCGGGTATTTATCGCGTAACAAAAGGTACCCGATAAAATCTTTAATTATTGTAATGTAGTAGAGTAGACTGAACTAGCCACATATCCAAAGCATAAACTAGGTGTTAAAAAGATGTATAATTATAATTATTCCTTATAGAAATATACGAGTGTCCAATGTTGTTATATTGTTGAATTTATACAGATTTTGAGTTTATATCATAGTTACTTATAAAACAAAAATAACAATTGTCTTTTATTTGTATCTACCAAGTTAGGCAATTTTGTTTAGGGTGCCCTACTAATGTGAATCTAGTCATAGGTAATGAACGTAACCGATTGCGCTCTGGCGCGCCACGACACACCCCGACACAGCAATGTGAACCTAGCTTAATGTTCTAATAACTTATCGTTAAAAAAATTTACCCTGGCAACACTGGATAGGATAGATTTGAGCTGAGGAATCATGCACAAGTTCTTGCCTGTTGGCTCCATAACTCATTTTTGTTCATGTATGTGGGTAGGTATGAGCGTAGTCATAATTAGGAAGTCAGTGTAGTAGATTATTATAATACTCTAGCCTACGTACCTCACCACACCTCAACAGCCTATATTGGTCTACTGCTGGACGAAGGCCTTCCCCTGATAAGCGCCTTCATCATCATCATCATCAGCCTATATTAGTCCACTGCTGGACATAGGCCTCCCCTAATGAGCGCCATAGCGCCCTGTCTTCAGCTTGCCGCATCCAGCATCTGCCTGCAGTCTTTCGCAGATCGTCATCCCACCAGGCCGGAGGGCGTCCTACACTACGTTTGCCGAGTCGTGGTCTCCACTCAAGAACACATTTACCCCAGCGGTTGTCGGTTCTTCGCGAGATATGGCCGGCCCACTGCCACTTCAGCTTGCTAATTCTTTGAGATATGTCGATAACTTTGGTTCTCTGTCGGATGTATTCGTTACGAATTCTATCCTTCAGAGAGACTCCGAGCATAGCTCTTTCCATAGCTCGCTGAGCGACTTTGAACTGGTGGACCAGCCCTACCGTGAGTGTCCACGTCTCAGCTCCGTAGGTCATGACGGGTAGGACGCAATGATTGAAAACTTTTGTTTTCAAGCATTGCGGTATGGATGACGAGAAGACCCGACGTAGTTTCCCAAACGCTGCCCAGCCTAGCTGGATCCTCCTCTTGACCTCCTTCTCAAAATTATTTTTGACCGGTCCCGGATCAATGAAGCCATTGATCATGACTTTGGTTTTATCCAAATTCATCCCGAGACCGATGCGTCGCGAGGCTGAGGCTAGGCCGTCCAGCATCTGGTTCAGCTCCTCTCCTCTTTCGTCACAGTGTCGGGGCTTTGCCATATCCACTTCCTTTGAGGCTGTTTCTTAAAGAAGGAGTTCATTAAGAACAGCCCCTCTCTCTCAAGGAAGTTGACAAGCATTTGCCCCCTGTGGTTCCTAACTCCATAACCATGCGGGCCTATCCGGGATTCGTTGCCAGTCTGGGTTCCCACCTTGCCGTTAAAGTCCCCATAACAGCGTTGATAAGCGCCTTATTGACTTATATCTCATTGGGGGTAATGCCCATAATCCCCACGCTGGGCATGCGGGTTTGGGATCGCAGTTCGGTCGTAGAATTGTTCTGCAGGGGGCGCTGCTGCCCGCTCCTGGTTGATATCCCTTAGTCGCCTCTTACGACACCCGCGGGTAGAATTTGGGTGGTGAAATTCTAAGCCGGCACCACACAGCTAACATACAATAGGTAACAATAGATAAACGTCACAACTACGAGTCACAGGCTCATAGGCTTTATCTATTCTGTGGTTTAAGCGGACTGGCAATAATAGCATTGATATTCTCTCCCAGTAATGTACTACAGCCACAAATCACAGTTTCTACTATAATAGAAGGACGAATAGATTTAGTTTCGATTCCTCATTTAATTGCTGCATAGAATAACAGCGTAAATTACGGACTCATCTAGTTTGTTTCTTGTTACTTGGCAGTGATACTAAGTAAGGTTACTAGTAGATATAGCTATGTTTAACATCTCATTACCCAGTAACCTCGATAATTACCTTGTGCAGAATATGCTCCGATTAACGAAAAAATACACAATTCACTTCCAACAACACCAATGTCACTTTCGCCGTATGGCAATCTTCTTTTTGCGCACTTTTCTCATTGTCCACCAAGAGAGTTATTTCTCTGTACTTCCTCGCATGCAAAATTTCTTGTTCCTTTTCTAAAAGACAGAAATAGTGTATGGAATGAAACGCGGACCGGCTGCGAGCGAGCGAGAGTCGAGCGCGCGAACCCCGGTTATTTTTAGAAGCTTTCGTGCATCGCCGCTGAAATTAGATTGTAAATAAAAGCTTGGGTTAACAGGAGTCGTAGTCCTCATTAATCCTGCGTAAAGGGCATTTCTTTAAGGTACATAGGTAATACGAAAGTATGGAGATGCTCCAGTGGCTCACGTGGCAATTGCTTGCACTCACAGTCTCGCTGTGTTTATAAAGTGTGTTTCAATTTAATCTACACAACCCACTTACCTAGGACGGCATAGAAATCCAAATTTAAGTTAAGTACGACTTTTGTGGGTTTTATTTATCTCGTGATGAATTCTCCGGAATCTCTCTAGATTATAATAGGTATGGAAGAAACGAAGAATAGGAGGCACTTGATGAATATTTTCCTTTCAACCCCCCTATAGACGATGAGTTAAGGTGCTTAGTGATCTAAAAAAATTAGATTTTTAATATTTTCTAGGTTTTACAAGAGTTTAGATAGCAGATAAGAAGTTTTGCGCACATTGAAGCTTTGCTAAAATAATCTTTGAATGAAATTAGTTTTAGAATCTATCGACGTAATGTTGATAAGAACCTAGAAAATAGTAAAAACCCGTTTTTTTTCGAGTGGCACTAACCACCGTAAGATGACCTCTTCCACGATTTCCCGAATGAGCTTTTATTTTATCTGAGAATGTAGCCCGTAAAAGTTGCACTTCTGACAAATTGCACACACCTTAATATTTTATTGTTGAGATAACGGATTTCATTTGATATAACTACCGTACCCAAATTTTAAACGATAAATGACTTCGTGGGTTACTCGAACTATGTAGGTAAATAGTGTAGCAGGAGGCTATGCGCGCTCGTCTGCCGGCGGTTCAGGCTGTACTGACGAGGTACCGACTTTCACTGGGGGGGCGACTACCCTTGCCCTGCCGGCTGTCGCACCCTCCACCTTGCCAGTGACGTCACTAGCGGCGGTGGCGTCACGACCTACGCCGCCGTACGACGCCGCCCAATACCCGGCTTGCTAATGCCTGCCTCGTGAATGTCGTGCAATCTGCTCCCGAAACGTTACGTAAAATGAAATATGAAAGTACCGACGACCTGCGTCAGCGGCAGAACATTACATTTTCATGTCATTCTAAAGGTCGTAGTTAGTTGATTTGCATAACGACTTAGGCGGATTACTCGGAACTGGGCTTACCGTGGACTTACCTAACTAATTCGTATCTTCTGCCTTTCTATCTGTCTACTTACGCAGAAGATAAAATCATTGTGTCGGTAAAATTTGTTTTGGCTATGTAGATAGATATTAATATAAGCCTTATTTGTTAGGTAGGTACTAAGTCTGCGCCCGGTGGGTGGTACCTGGTTATTAATATAGGGACCTCGCTTTTTTTTGTGTAATAAATAATGGTACCTAATTTATGATTACGTAGGTACTAGCTTTAGAATCTAAGGTGGATTAAAGAAGATTTTCTTTCATTTATGTAACTAAAATGTTAAGACTATCTTAGATGTTGTATTATGTAGGTATGATCATTTTGTTAAGGTTTTGTACATTATTAATTTGTTATTTTGAGATTTAATCTTATTTGAGTTATTTATGTAGCGCACACATGAAGCGTGATTACGAAACACAGCACCACCGCTCTTGGCCTCGCCCTGTTTAAGTTTGCCGAGGGTGAGGGTGGTTAGGTTCAAATATTCTTTGCGCATGCGTGAAGCTTTCCTTGTCTAGATATCTCTGTCTACAGAATTCCTCCGGAATGCTCTTGGCGACTGCTGATCGCCTGGTATAAGAGGCGCCCGTGGACAACCGTTGCCGCCCTACAAAGCGCCTCTGGGCGGTTTTGGGCGGAGCGCTCGCACGCCCAAAGTAATTCTGGTTATTTATGGATGGGTTTATGGGAAAAATGTGCCGACATAAGAATACTATATAAACAATCGTAAATTACAATGAATTATTGATAAAAAATTGTCATGTAACCTAATTATTGTTACGAATAAAGAACTTGAACATGAACAGTTCTTCATGGATATTAAAGGTTAATGACGATGATGATGACAATATTTTGACTTTTAACTGGTTCTGAGAAACATTCTCTATATCAGAAAAGTTTACAAGTTGTTTTGTAAAACAACTACATTTTGACGTTGGTATTTAACGTCATAATTTACCGAAAAGATTTCGTAAAAATATAATGTGATGTCATGAGATGATGAGACGGATATTGGCAAAATTGTGTCAAACCTGACGCAGAAGCCATAAAACAAGAAGTTGAAGTTGAGTAGATTTCAGTAAACGTCTATTTTCGTTTAGTTGATTAGTTAATTAGCCTTTAATTAGTGAGGTTGGTTGTAGTATTATATTATGTGCTTTGGGTCAAACTAATAACACAGTAGCGCCGCCACCTGTTTTTACTTATAATTAGGTACCTTAAACTCAAAAATTTTCAAATACTCATTGTTGTGATTCCTATCCTAAGCTTTTTTATATCCCTCTGAAATAGTTTAGTTTCGTACAATTTAGACAGAGAAGCGAAAACAAAGTTCTGTGGCCACCAAGAGCAACTTCGTTATTCTGCATAGAGGAAATAAAATAAAACGTTTTTATGGGCATAAAAAAAAAGCTTATGATAACTATAATAAACTGTGTAATGGACTTTTAAAAATTGCTTTGATTAACGTAATTATAAGAATGAAAACGCAAACATGCGTCATTGTTTGAGGCATACAACCGCCTTAAAGGCTACTTGTACCTACCCTAATACCTACTTACTAACGAGGCTCCACAAAACACCCACGCATGCACCCCTTAGAAGAAAATCGTTTTGACAGTTCCTTTCTTTTTATGAAACCCTAGTTACTTTGCCACGTGACGTCATTCTGCGCCGCCCTAACCGCTCTCATGCGGCCGCCCAAGCACGTGTGGGCGGAGAAACGTTTCCTGATTTGACAGCCGTAAAAGTCTTTTGGGTTTTAACTTCCTTATTGTACTTCAGTTGTTTGCTTCTGAAAATCATTTTGTTTTACCTAATTACTTAAAACAGTTTGTAGCGTACCAAGTACCTACCTAGTATTTTTTTTTCATTTGTGCTCTTATGTATAATGTCTATCTTTGATCTTGGTTGCATTATGAAAAAAAAAACAATTAGTAACTTGTAAAGGATTTACACCACAGCTAACTATCTATTTCAAGGTAATACATAATTGCTCATGTAAAGATCTGTAGTTACTCGGTACCGGAAATCTTTTCTCACGTACCTACGCTGTACCAAGATCTACGCATCTCTACTGGGAAAGATCTTACAGCTTTATGTTCTCCTAGTGATTTCGACCTCTAGAGCGGACGCTTCCTCATTGGACATCCTTGGAAAAGGTCACGAAATGCCAAAGGCCACGATTTCGCAAGGCTGGAGGTCTTAACAGTCTGGTAGAGCTATTAAGAAGATTAGTTCTGTAGGGAGTGGGTTCATTTCATATTGGTACGAGTAGGTATCTAATATAAAACGTTGGTTTGTGAATAAATAAATTAACTTTCAAAGTAATGTTTCAATGTAATTGAGAAAATATCAAGTATTATTTTAGGTATTTTTGGTTAATAAAACAAAACCGGCGGTTAGCACAGGACCGTAGTGGATGGCACAAACTTCGGGAGGCCTATACCCAGCAATGGGTAAAATCCGGCTGTGGATGATGATGATGAAAACAAAACCTTTGAAAACCAGCTTTAATGATTAATTTAAGTAGGTAATGTGAGTGTAGTTTTTTTCATTATTTAGTTTTTGAAAGATCTACATTATATTGGTAAGATTTGACGGGTTAGAGTACATCTGGTCCGAATCTCAAACTGATCCACGGACGAGATGTCCACTTCACTTTTGAGTAGGGGTACATACACGCGTGAGAAAGTAGGTCAGTCGTAACGATTTTTTTTCTACGTTAAATACACTCGATGGTCATTACCCTCATGAGGAGATGGCCCTGACTGCAGCAACAAGTTATTTCTGTCATTTAAGTGTACTGTCATTACATAGAATTCAATAAACATGATTAGAACAGAACACATATACCACAGGTAAACGTGAAGTTAATAAAAAAGCTTTTTAACAATAGCCTTTATTCACATAGAAAATTATACTAGTATTTACAATTGAAACAATTCAGCTAACTGCAGACTGTTGCAAACAGTCTACAGGTAGCTCAACTCTTAGATAATTTTGAGTAAAAATTAATAGGTATTACATTTTTCCTTCGATATTATTATAGTGTGTGTACTTACTACTTATTTAAGAATACTACAAAACAATGATGATTAGATTTAATAAATAGTATGAAATCTATCTTATTTTTGAACTCGATAATAGTTACACCCTTGATAAAATTTACCCCTAGCGTACCCCTATCGCGCACCCCTGTAACCGGTAGCGACAACTTGTGACCCCTTGTACCAGGGCAACATACATTGTTAGGAGGAATTCCACCCTTACTACACTCACACAAGTAAGGTTTGTAGATGTGTGTGTATTTAGTTATCGTAGTTTATTTACAACGTTTGTAGATGTGTGTGTTTTTAGTTATCGTAGTTGCTACGTTATTCTGTGGTTCTGACAGAGTGCTGAAACGGAGTCGTTTAAAATACAAACTGACTTTTTACCGCTTTAGGCAAAATTATAGTTTTATTGAGATAGAGAAACATTTATTATCAATCACAAGTCTGATAAAGCATAGAACAGAAATAGTATCTACACAACTCACAAACAACAATTAGCTCAATTGTTTCAAATACTAATTCTAATTAATTTCTATTATTTGATTGTAATTTTCTTTAACAATAAATGAAATATGCAATACAGAATTACCTACTTAAATGAAATAATTAGAAGGAGTAGGTATGTGTTGCTTTCATTCGTGTATTTAATAAATATGTAATCCATTTTTACGAAGTATCTAATTGGAAACTCGATCCCGCTTATTACAAGTCAAAATCTGACTCGCCTAATTTGATTAAAATAAGAAAAGCCTTGACTAAGCTTGTGTTGGGTTTCCTTATAATTAGTTTGCCGTTTTTATCTTTAATTAAAAGGCGATCTAACAAATTGGGAAATTTGAACAACATTTTTGAGTTGTTTTATTCCGTTTTTCGGGGTTCCGTACCTCAAAAAGAAAAAGGAACTAGGATCGCTTTGTTGTCCGTTTGTTAACCCTCTTTTCTCAGGAACACGGGGAAGTATCGAGTTGAAATAAACATCAAATACTCAACTTTGTAACCTCTTGGAGCCTTGATATAAATAAAACGTCTAAGTCAACGCAATCAAAAGTTACAGCTGTTTATGTCAGAATACTTTGAAATTTCCAAGGGAATCACATGCACACAAAACCTATAGGGTACTTCCCGTAGACCAAAAGTCATCAAATTTGGTAAGAAGCAAGGCCTTACAGCACAAGTAAAGGGAAAAATCCGAAATCCATGAATTTGTAGTTTATTCACAATAAAAATTCCTTTTGATTCTCGCTATAAACCAAAACCTATAGGGTACGTACTTCCCTTTGACCTAGAATCATCCATGATATTATGCACTAAACAAGGTCTAACAATTATACGGAACCCTTAGTGCGCGACTCGCACTTGACGATTTATTTAGTTACCCCTGTTGTATCTTTGGAATTTTTTATAAACGTATTTTTCGGTGGCAGTTAGGCTAAACTTATAATTTATCTATTTAATATAACATAGCATCAAGATGTCTTATAAAGGCGCTACCCCGACCCAAATTAGCGCCACCACCTATTTTATTTAATTATTATGTTAAACGAAGGGATTTTAAAAAATCGATTGGCCAGTTTGTGCATCCTATCATAAGCTTTTTTTTAATGCCCCTGTAAACGTTTTATTTTGTATACTTTAAACAGAGATGCGAAGTTGCTCTTTTTGGCCACCATGGTGGGAAAAAAGTGCAACTTCGCATCTCTTCCGTGTCATACAAACTAAAACATTCATAGAGAGATAAAACAAAGCTTATGATAGGAATCACAAACTGGCCAATCGATTTTTTAAAATTCCTTGGTTTAACATAATAATTAAATAAAATAGGTGGTGGCGCTGATTTGGGTCGGGGTAGCGCCTTTTTTTTTTATTTTTTTTTATTTTAACGAAGGACTTTTTCGCTTTGCGACCACACCGTCCTATAAAAATCATCACAAATATATACATTCGTTGTTAATTACAACTATCTATAACTACACACTAAGATAAAAGCAAACCTATCCAATCTGCTCAATCAAACTGCTTGCCCCAGATAGCCTAAATATTCGAAAACCACTAACTTACCATAAACCCATACCACTACATGCATAACACCCCAACGTGTGTGACGTCATAACTCCTCCACCCTCTAACCGACCCTCACGATAGTAGCGAAAACTATAAGACTCCCTCGCTATGCTGCTCTCCTATTGAAACAAACTACTTTCGCGGGGCCCTTGCAGGCTAGTTCCCTTGGTTGGTTGACAAGTTTCTACCCTCTCGCAGCTATGAGAGCCTGGTAGTTTCGTAGCGCCTGCGTGACGTCAGCGTCACGGAGGGTGGTTTCATAGTCGTAGGCTGCTCGTAGGCTTGCTACGACGGCGTAGAGCAAAGGCTACGGCGCTACGGATTCTCGTAGCTCGTAGGCTTCTACTACGGACTTGCTGCTGAGCTACGGATTCATTTCCACAGTACTTTTGGAAACTGCGAATAGATTTTGACATCATGTCTTTTATGCACATTTGGTTCGAAGTAAGATTGTAAAATTAGCAATTTTCTTTCATTTTCAATCATACATTGCATCCCTCTGCAAAATTTGATTAAATTAACCAACTCCGTTAGTGTAAAAGTAATATATAAATACTTAATAAAAATTTAATAAATAGGTTAAATATGATTTAAACAAAAATACAAAATAGGTATGACTTTTTTATAGCTTTGAGCTCATGACTCCCTACATGACTTTTCTCTACTACTCTTTGTTTCAGATTTAGCCTTGCAACACATCTTTATTCATAACCCATCATTTATAGATACTACACCGTGTGGATATGGGTTATAGTATTGTGCTATCTGTGCAGGAGATTGTACCGGTTTATTTCTTCAATTTATGCAGTCCTGGTAGACATAACCTCGGTTGGGAATACCGGTTCCCGGAAATCCATTTTCCCGTTATGCAAACTATGGAAAGTTTGCCTAGTGATAGATGAGTTTTAATACTTAGTTATTGTACAAAATAAATGCAGTTAGTTTGATAAGTTTTTTAAAGTTAATATAAGCTATATAAGCTTCTGTGTTATCCTATCGTGCTTATAGAAAAGTAGCTTCTGTCCGCGAAATTAGCTGTACCTACCTACCTTCATAATATAGAAAATTATTCAAAACAAATAGCTAACTTTTATCTTAGCAATTTACACACAGCACAGCACAGCAGGGCACAGCATTAGCTAGCAGATTAGGTTATGTTACTTTTATACCAGAAATTGTGTCCGAAGCCGCGGACCGAGGTTTGACATTTACTTTTTCGCATTTAAGATATATTTTTGTAAATCCTGATTCCTGGGCAAAAACCCACTTCTTTCAGTTAAACACAATTTTTATCTCTTTTATTGAAATATTTAGAGGCTTACAAACGTGGTTATGTATGAATGTTAATTATGCAGTGCAGTCAGATTTCATAGTTTTGATGAAAATAACTAAGATAATATTCAAGTTCAGTGAAATACTCGTACCTACTCAAAGCTCAGCGTGCATAGTTCGAACATTTCACATTGTTAACATTCGCCTACGCGACGGCAAAAGGTCACTTTAAAAGGTCAGCACTGTTTCAGAACAAATACCTCTTGATCAAACTAAATCCTAGCTTTCACGAGCTTTAACTAGGTGCTCTTTGATCCCAAAGTTCAGGAGGTCAAAGAAAACGCCAACGCAATACCTAATTTTAAAATTTCAGACCTAATTAACTAAACATTTTGGGTTTCGAAGAATACCAATGCTAACTCCCAACAAGATATTTGTAAATTCTAATGAATTATTGGAACATATTAAAATTTTCAAATGTACAGATTTTTGCAGCTTAAAACATTTATTATTTTTGCGAGTAGGTAGGTAAATTGCAACAAAACGTAGCACCAACGAGATAGCACTACTGATATTGTATCTCGTAGCAGCAAAGAAGCTTTTCCTAGAAGCATTTCCGTACCACAAATGTGTCTGTGTGGGTGTGATTTCCTGAAAGTATGCGAATGTTATCTCTCTGTAGCTTCTGTAGCCCTGGTGCTGTAAACCGCAAACCCTCCGGGGCGCCCCCATGGGGCTCCATTCCATTGATAAATTGTGGAGGAGATGTAACCCTGCTTCGAGGAAATTGAGCATTTGTCTGAGTCTACTTTGCCTTGTGTAAAATATTACTTACGTTCAATTCAAGAGATTTTCTTTTACATTCTAGGGAAAATTGCTGTTATTTTTGCAATCATCTCAGTCGTTTTATTGAACAATTTATAATTCTCATTCTCAACGTTAAATAGCCATGTTTCATTTGTTTTTCGTCTTAGATTATCGAATTATCTGCATTTTTGTAGATATACGCATTTTTAACCACCGACGCCAAAAGAGAGGGGTTGTTATAAGTTTAACGTGTCTGTCTGTGTATCTGTATATCTGTCTGTGGTATCGTAGCTCCCAAACGGATGAACCGATTTGCTTTTAGGTTTTTTTTGCTTCATAGATAATTTTATCCCATGTTTCATGAAAATCTGTTCAACAAATAAACGTTTTTAAAATTTTAAGTTTGGCGGGTTTTTAAATTTTTAATTTTTGTCTTGTAAAAGAGGCTGTCAAACGTGAAAGTATCCGCTAGCAGTGGGTAAGGGGTAGTAAGTAGGTACATCCAGTAAGTGTTCTCCCAGACTGACGCGGCATGAGATTGCCAGTATGTACAATTTAAAGTGCTTGTCCCATATGATAGCCAGCCTTTAAAAATTCGGAAATTGAGCGGAAAAAAAACGATCGTCAGACGAATCTTCAAATTAAATTATAAATTGTTTATTGTCTACTGCCCGAAAAAGGAGTGTAATATTTTTAGGGTTCATGAAAGTATGTACTTATGTTCGTTTCTTTATTACACCATAAGTTCAAATTCTTGAACTGATTTCGGTGTTCCCATACACCGTCAGGAATTTAAATCGTAGGTACCTATCGTTTATCGTCTTATCGTTAGAATTCTTACGTCGTCCCGAGTAATACCTACAGTCCATGATTTTATTGAAAAAATTGTAATTCGTTTATTTATTACACGGAGCGAGGCGGTGTATATTTTTCGAGTGTTACAATGTAGTGTGGTTATCTGATACTCTTTATTACCTCGAAGCATCCTAACGGTTGAAGCGATTTTGATGAGGTATCAAAAAACTCGTCTGGACTCCTTATTATGTACCTATAAGGTTCTTAGCAACATTTTGTAGGCATTTGTGAAATAATTGAATGAAATATTTTATTTACCTTACTACACAATAAGTTGATTTTGTCTTTAATAATGGTTATTGCTACGTGATTTAATTTATTTTTCATAAATAAATTAAATCACATATCGCTCAGCGTTGTGCTGGATACCTACACACTGATGTTTGTATCCACATTTCACGAAAAAGTGAAAAAGCTGGGACAGAGTCGGGTTTTTTCATAGTTTTCAATTAATTACTTGTTGAATGAATTGGAGCATCGCGCGTTACGTCACGCGGCACCCCAATACCCCGCGCCAGAGGGTAGCACCCCGTTTTACCAACACAAGTGCGATTTATTTAATTTTTTTGGTATTCGAATGAGAAAATGGCTTTTGTTATAAGTGGAGCTATAGACAAGATCTACGTTATAAATGTTGTTAAGTACATACATAGGAAAAACGTTTTTCATAAAAATATATTTAAAAGAATTTATAAATTTTACCTTACCAACACAAAATATGTTTCTGTTTCCCGCGAGAAACAGTGTATGTTTTTCGCGCGTTTCTATTTTCGTGGTTATCTAGGATTGGACTTTATAACTTCGAATTATCGGTTATTTAAAGCAATTTGGATGGTACTCGTCTAGGTGCCCGATAATGTTTTAGCTACATTTTGTGTAGTCACCGCGAAAAAAATTATCTAAAAGTTAAAAAAATTTAAAAGCCATTAATTACTCAATAAATTACTTGTGTACAGTCCCAATGAAATTTTAAGGTTACCTACTAAAGTATTAATCTGCTATGATTGACTTCGTTAGTGATCTATCCTGACCAAAACAACCAAAAAATTGCAAACAAAGCAGCTTTGGCGATTGTTTCAACGCGGCAACGTCAAATTCGGTAGGTAGGTATTCGGTTTAGCTCGAAATAATAAAAAAATGTCTAGACTAAGCTATAACAACCTTAAGTTTTTAACACTGTAATGACGTCATTGCTGGGTCATCAAACTTTCCACCTTGCCAGTACAGTACATACGCCCGCAGCACGCGCCCCGTCGTCGGCCGATCGATGCACCCCCAATGACGTCAGAGGAATCTATTGATTTTCCCACTCCACCCTCTTGAGCTTATGCAGCCCTGGCATTCGAGCATGCCGGGAAAAGTTGGACAATGGAAAACTTGAGAAAACGCTAAAAAATCTTGAGAAATATTTTCCTTCAGAAACGGTTTATCGAAGAGGCAAAATGTTAGAATTATCGCGAAGAAAAAATTGAATTCGACTTTACTGCACTGAATTAAAGCTTGAAATAGTGTGCTACGCAAGAGTGAAGTGTACTTTAGCAAAGTGGACGTATGCACATGGATGGGGACTGACAACGTGTCGTTAGAGTTGATAAGACAATTATTCCCGTAAGCAATAAATTAGGTACTTTAGCAGCAGTGTTGTAGCGTCGGTCGAGCCGAGTGCGTTTCATTTCGAAGTCCGCCCACCTTACTTGCTCTCGCATTCGCTCTATCCTCCGGATTATTGTGCAAAACATCTCCTTTTGCGTATGGTCGCCTGGTCCCTCCGGATCAACTTATCCGAAATTTTATCCGCTTGTCCGGGTTATTCTGGATAATCCAATGGCTAATATCTTGTTTCTCGGTTTGCTGGGGTTAGCAGTTCAATGTTTTTGTCAAAACAGTTATTATTTCGAAAATCATAAATATTGTGATGATTTATCTCCAGCGTATGGAGATATTAACTTGGACCAAATATCCGGTGTTTGGTATGGAGTGGAAAAAATTCCTCACACTAAAGGCGAATACAAAATCGAACATACGCAAGAGTGCTTTTATATTGACATCAAGGAACGATATATCCAGGTTAGTATTTTAACTAATAGATCTTCTGTTAACTTACATATTTAGGTCAGGTAGAGCCTGACTTAGAACTAGATAACTGAGAGCTCAGGTATCTAACAACAGCCTGATAGAAGGCACTTTCTAGAGTATTTTATTGAATGTCTCGCAGTTTAAATCACCCTATTTTTAATATGTTTACAAAGTACCAAAACAGCAGGAAGTAGATGGTTACGTAGAACCGTGAGAAGTTGATTCCTCTCTTCATAACAGGATACAAGGTGAAGGATGATTCATGTCAATTAGCAGGTTAATCAGGAGTGCAGCAGAGTCCCAACATCTGTCGCATCACCAGGGCCGACGAGACACTCAATTAACCGCTAGAGTCATTACTTAACGCAAATTGAATTAGCTGCCAGGAACATGATAGCTCGCTTGTTTATTTCTTTATACGTTTCAAGTAGCTTTATAGCTAAAGAAACAGCTATAGCTGCAAATGTACATTATTGCCAGAATTTAGATCCGACACACGATTTTGATGAAGAGGCGTTATTGGGAATGTGGTACGTGCGCGAGTATATTTACCACAAGGAGAAAGTTACGAGGACTGAATACAACCCGTACTGCCCGATAATACAGTTTAGAAAGTTCGAAGATTACGTGCACGGTGGACTTATAGCGCGAAGCTTAGTGAGTTTCGGCCAATTTTTAGAAGTGTAAAACAAAAACAAATAAACTAACTTACATTCTTATTGGTCGGAGAAAAACGATAACGTTCTTAGAAAAACGATAACGTTCGAAGAAACCAAGGATAATACGAGTACCTAATTAATTCTAGAATATATTCATGATGTTTGTGTCGCCAAATTAAAACGTATACATCCTGTTTCAGCCGACTCCTCCAACTCCATACCCTCAGCTGACGAACTCTCCATACATCAGCCGGACCTACGGCCTTCCGGAGCAGTACCGCATCAGGCACTTTGTGCTGGAGTGGCACGAGGGTCTGTGGCACGACGACTACCACGTAAAGGTCAACACTTCTCACAAGGGCTTCTGGCCTACGGATGTGCCTAATGGATGTAAGTGTTTTCATTGAAAATGTTAAGATTACCTAAGTGAAAAGCAATTGACTCTACCACAGAAAAAATATACTGTGAGAATAAATAAGAATATTTTATTTGTGACTCAAACAAAAGTGCTTTACAAATATAAAAGACTAAATAGCTCTACTTCAACAAGGTTTATAAAAACTTTAGGAAAATTTGTACATCGAAAATCAAACCATCGATGTAGGTATCGATGGTTTGATTTTCGATGTCGATGACTTATTTTTCAGGCACTTATGAGGCACTTATCAGATTTTTATTTTACAGGCATTCTTTTTCCTGTAAAGGTGGCTTACCAACTAAGGTTACGATCGATGGTTTGAATTTCGATGTTGTAAAAATTATCGTAAAGTATTTTTTATAAACCCTGGTTCAAGTCTTAGTTTAACAGTTATTTTTTTGTTACAGCTGTGGACAACATGTACCGTTTCTTCGGCGGTGTCATTCAGGTCCTGAAAGTGGCCAATAACCACCTAGTTCTCAACTTTTGCATGCGTCTGCCCCACTCTCAACTATTCAGCGTGGTCCTCTCCAGAAACGAAAACCAACTGACGCCTGAAGACCTGGCCAGCATCCATAATGTCTTCACCATGAAACATCTTTCCACGTCAGCCTTGAAGAGGGTCTGTGAGAATTCAGCCGGTTCGATAAAAATATCAAGTCTTTTGATACTGACCATTGCTTACGCTGTTTGGCGATCGAGCCAGTAAATATGTATAATAATCTTATGTACCTATTAGTTAAAATGTAAATTGTAGCTTGCAATATCTATTTTTGTATGATTGTTTATATATTATGATTAGTCAGATATGGCCATGATAAGCATTGGAATAAAGAGCGTATTGAATGCTAATAATATTTATAGAAGATAGTTTTATTGTACCTAACTTAATAGCTGGTAGGTATATCTTACACATTATAGGTATTTAAAAAATTATATTTACGAGAAGGTACATCTCTGTCAGAGAAAGGTTCAAACGATGATGAACACGGCCATTTTTATTAGAAACAAAAAGAAACAGAAAAAGCTCAAAATTAAGTATCCCTACACTCTATATTAATAAGAAATAAGGCAGTAGACCTTCCTAATTATCAGAAGTTTTAACCCAAGCAGCGCTGTACAGTTACAGTGGATAGACAGTTACATACATCGGTTTAAAAATATTTGTCTAACACGAAACCTTGGTTGGGTTAGGTTAGGTTCAAAGTTAATAGTCGGAATTTTTTATTTAAATAAAATATATTTTAATTTTGACGCACAAGACATAAAACAATCACATAATATACCAAACTTAAATAATATGGTTTTAGAGCTTGATTATTTCACAAATTATGTGCATACAGAGAATCAAACGTGCAAAACATGTAGAGCAAATAATTCACAATATTAAAAAAATAAAAATATAAAACAGAATAAAGGAATACCTTAAGCTAATTGTAAGTAGCTTACGTTAAGTGTTTAAGCACACCTACTAACAATTACACCATTTTATGCTTAGAATCAGGAGTTTAATTTAAGTGAGTTTAAAGTTCGGGTAAATTGGCTCAATTTGGGAACAAAAATGTCAAGTTCAATGTTATCCTGAGCTACATTATTATATTGGCGGGCCATTCGGGTTAGGGGGTTGTAAAATGAGATATTGTTTTTATAAGTCAACAAAGCAAAGAGGTTGGTTGTGTTGGACCTGCGCACTAAATCGTGTATTAAAAGATATCTCTGATAACAGCTTGGGGGAATCAATGATTGCATGTAATATTTTATATAAATAGATGAGATAGAAATGAACACGTCTGGTTTCCAGGGATTGGACATTGAATTTTGATAGTCTGTCTTCGTAACTCAGGCTAGAACGACCTGGATGCATTCTAAAGCATAACAGAACGTAGACATTTTCTTTGCACTCTTTCAATTTCGTGACTATGAACTTTATAGTTCGGGGACCATATAGGACTACCATATTCAAGAACACTTCTTACTAGGGCAAAAAAAGGTATAGGAGACTATGGGGCTTTTTAAAGCCCTTAGTTGATCTAGGGACAAACCCTAATAGTTTATTAGCTTTAGAAGTAATATGTTGGTAATGCGGCCGAAAAGAAATATCACCCTCTTGCGAAAGCCACAAAGGGCGATAGCAATCAGGGTGATCAGAGGATATCACGACGATGTCCTTCGAGGCAGCATGTGTCCTGGCAGGTTTCCTACCCTGGGGCTTGGGACGCTGAGACATTCGCGGCAATTTTTGGCGGGAGGAGGAAATAGAACGTGTAGGGTTAGCGCCCAGCACAGAGGGAAATCGAAGCACCACGGGCAGTTTCAGGAGCTTGTAGAAGTGTGGCAGAATAGGTTTTCACATACAAGTGCCGCTTATAAAACTGTGGAGGCGAACCGACCTATGCTGGTGCAGTGGTTGAAAAGACAACACGGAACACTGACCTTCCGGTTAACACAGGTCCTCTCAGGTCATGATTGTTATGGGATACCTCCCATAACAATCATGACCTGAGAGGACCTGTGTCGTGAGGACCGTATCGCCGGAAGGGAAGAAACAGAGAGATGTCACCACTGTGACAGTCCCGAAGACACGGCACAGCATACGCTAGAGTCCTGTCCCGCGTGGGAACAGCAGCGCCAGATCCTGAGTGCTGCGGTAGGTGACGAACTTTATTGTCAACCATAGTTAAATCTATGGTTGAGAATCAGGAAAGTTGGCAAGCAATGGCCGAATTCTGCGAGGAAGTTGTGCTGCAGACTGAAACGGCGGAAAGGGAAAGGAACGATTCCTCCACTGACCCAATTCACTGAACCGGGCAAAGAAGAGAACCTTTGGTTCCCTTGTTCAGTTATAAAGACCTAACATCTGGTCATAGGCGAGACGCAACCCTGCACGCCGCAAAACCTCACTTTTTTGTAGGGTTCCGCAAATATTTATTTATTTTTTGACCATGATGACAGAAACTTTGGAGCGTCACTGTGGGGGTTCGCAGAAGCACTCTCGATAGACCCCGCGTTCCCTAGCACAGGTGTCCGGGGGACACCGTGAGGTTTTAGTCAGTAGGAGTCTGACATATCTACCACCTGGGGACAGAAGATTATCCATAACGGATTTCCACACGCAGAAAAAAGTAAGAAAATAATAATACTACGTTCAAATAGTAGTTACGCAGCTGTCGGCCTTAACGCTATAACTATAACTGATTAAGAAAAATTGACTTAGTTTGAAGAGTTTAGAAAACACAGAACCTACCGAATCTCCGTCACAATAGTTTAATTAAGAAAACTATCATGACATGTTTTCAATTAGATTGCATTTCAAATGTATCACGCCTCATTGCGCCATGCATTAGAAGCCCAGGCAGGTAGCAAATTGCTAATTGACATCGCTGCGACCGGGAGGCACCCAATTCATACATACTCTTGTGTCTCACGCTGGATCATGTTCGCGTTTCATTTGTTTTTTGCCTCGGCAGTTTTCATCCAAGTGCATGGCTTCTGTGGTGATAGCATACGATGGTCGCATACGTTCAATATGGACGACGTGTATGGAATGTGGTACGGGGTCGGTTACGCTCAACACACCCCGGATATGACAAATAAGCCGAACGAAGTTGGGTGCGTGACGCTGTTTATAACTGATGCCTCTACGGAATCACGGGATTGGCTTGATTGGTCTGTGAGTATTTTGATTATATTATAAAATTACCTTTTAGCAGTTTATTCAAGTGGTAAGGATCCACAGTGATCAGGGTAAATAAGAATTTCAAGACATTTGTAGTGTTGATTGAACAAATGCGACTGAATTTCATGATAATATTGTCATTACGGTTAATATTTTATTAGAAAAATATTACCGACAAACCAAAAAGTACCTTACGTAATTTTCCTAATCATTGATTCATTCCTAATTCTAGCTTAACATAACATTTCAATGCTAAGCTTTACACAATTTTTTCAGCTTATAAGACCAAACTACACGGACCAAAACTGGCGATCTCCCAAAAGCAACCCTTGGTCCGACGTTCCTATCTCAGGTTCTTGGCTGGACCTCAAACTGAGTAGAAAGAAGCGAGATATGTATACCGAGAGACGAGTTAAAGTTATATGGGACGAAGACGGGCAGAGTCTGGAGCAGACGTATGTGTACACGCCGGGAACCCCAGGGCTTTGGGTGGCGGAACAACAGAGGCCTTTGGAGAAAGAGATGAGGGCTAGAGGGATTGGTAAGATTTTTCTGCTCTTGTCTTCACTTAACTTTCTACAGTATGTAGAGTAGCTAAAACAAGCCGTGGATAAATCCGGCAGTAGAGAATTAAAAGGTAGGTAAGTAACTTAAATAACAGTGCTGATTTCAGCTAACAAGTTTTAATACTTTCAAAAGGTGCTGTACAGTTTCACCTATCAGTAAGACAAAGCAAACTAATTCGTATCTGCGATGTTCTTTTCTTAATCAGAGAACTCTATTATCCCTTGGGTATTTATCAATTTACATTTTAATTTATTTAGCACATAGAAAATTACAATAACAGAATGAAACAATTACTACTGTTGATCAGTTGAGCTACCTGTAGACTGTTTGCAACAGTCTGCAGTTGGCTCAATTGTTTCAATTGTAAATATTAGTATAGTTTCTTTGTGAATAAAGGCCATTGCCTATAACTAGTATTTACAATCTATTTCTTAAAAATCTAAGCTGTCACCAGAAGGTAGAGTGCTCAGAATGCTGGCAGTATTGCCACGTCGAATGGCAATGCTAATTCATTGACCGAAATAGCCAGCAATTACTTTATTTTTTTATTCTTGCAGACCTATGGTACCCTGACGACCCGCCGCGTCACCCGCAAGTCATCCGGATCCTGCAAGAGACTCAGGAGTCCTTGATCATCAACCACTGTTCAGATCGCGGTGACGGCGGCATATTCTCCCTCATCCTCCGAAGATCGCCTTCCTACATCAAGCACTGGGAGTGGTATGATATCAAGAGGAAGCTGTTTAACTTCGATCTGCCGAATATCCATCGGTACATGGCTATTTGCGCTGGATGTGGCTTGAAGAGTTCGTTGGTGTTGGTCGGGTTCGTTGCTGCTTGGCTGGTGTGTGGTCGGTAATTATTTGTTGAGCTTTGATTATAAGATGTTTGTGTTCTTAAAATAAAATAAATAAATAAGTAAAGGTTACAAGTAAATATTTGAAAACGTAACGGTTCGATTTGTTTTGGTTTTCTAAAGGTTTGAATATGTGACTGATCTACAATAGACTGTACCTACAATCGTGAAATTAAATGGTGCGCAAGAGTTCTTTTGTTTTATTTATAAAGCTGACAGCATCTTCCTTCGATCTAATGAATAGCAAAACAGTAAAATAAATTAAATAATAATGAGATTTTACTCAATTGTCATGCTACGGATTGCTACGGCGTAGCTACGTAGCAGTGGACTATTCCAAACAATAGACTTAAACGCGGTGCGCATTTCAATTTTCTTGCAAGTAAATGTAAGTAGATACATTTTATCTATACCTACATTGATAGTTAGTAAATATTTTATAGTATCTAGTTATACTTAGTTGTTCACTCCTTTGTCGCTATACCTACTCGTCCTAAACATTCTCAGTAGCAGCCCGGAGTCAGGAAGTTGGCGGTGTTACACCCCCGTGCCTCGGAAAGGACGTGAAGCCGTTGTTGGTCCTGCGCTTGACCTCTCCCCGGTCGTGTCGGTCTACCGTGCTATCGAATTATGAGAGTGAGGGAATAGAGAGTGCACCTTGGCCACCGTGGCCTGAATTAAATCGGCTAGTAGGGCATTATCATCATCATCATCATCAGTACAGTATTGTAAGTTACGAGAGAAAACCGATCGCGGTAGAATAAATAAATAATGCTGGACAATCCAGAAATCTAGAATCGAAGTGTATTTAAATATTATTCATAACTATGAATTATATTCATACACTAGCTGCGCCCCGCGGCTTCGCACGCGTTGTTTCTATGGAAACGTTTAAAGGTGATTTCTATCCCACGGGAACTGATTTATGGGAAAAAAGTAGCCTATGTTTGATTCCAGGATTACAATTACCTGTATGCAAAATTTCAGCCCGATCCGTTCAGTAGTTTTTACGTGAAAGAGTAACAAACATCCATCCATACTTACAAGCTTTCGCGTTTATAAGTAGGATATACAATTCATACATAACTATGTATTTTGATTGATATGTATTGTTGAAAATTATTTTATTAGCTACCTTCATATTACCATTAAGGTACCTATACCTACGTATCTTATGTACCTACCTACATCTTGTCACAAACATCCTATGAATAATGAGTGAGTCCTACATTTGCATAATGAGATCCTGCTAAAGCTAGACCTGTAATTACTCCTTATTGTTGGCGAGGAGGATGTGGACGAGTGGCCTTTGATCCGTCTGGCAGGACACAGGGTCACTGGTTAGACAGGAACTCTCGTGAATTATGCCAATTAACAAATTAATGCGATAATTAACCACGGATTAGCTATTAGGTACTTAAAAGTTAGGCTCGCTAAGAAGTCTACGAACGTCCTAAAATAAGATAAGTAGGTACTTAACGCGAGAAGTCTATCAAAAAGAGAAACTTGAACCATCTCTTGGCTTAGTTGAATGCTTTATTATTGTAAAAAACTTCAATTCGGGGACAGACTAATGGTGAAATTAAACAAATCCAAGCATTTTTAGTTTCCATGGTTTATTGGGTTTTCCTGCGCCTCAAGGTTATAGAAGTAAAGAAACGGTGAAAAGAAACACGATGTTAAAATGGTTCCTGGACTATATAACGATACCCTAATTACATACTTTGAACGTGCATCTCATCCTGTATCTACAAATTGATCTTAATTAGTTTACTTCCCACTCCTATCGCGCTCTGTGCGCAGTCACACATTACAGCCCACATTCACGAGACGATCTCACGCACTACCCAACCAAAATGTATCGAATACTAACTTTCTTTTGCATATTTTATACCGCAGAGTCCGCGAGCTACCAACCCCGCTACGAATCTTCCACGTACGCCTACCAAACCCCTTCAACAATCGCTAATCTTTTCAACAGTGCGTACAACGTAAGGTACGAAAACCCCAACTTTCCGGAAGCTACGCGATACCCTAACTACAACCCTACGAATAAGTTTAACCCAACTCAGCAGCCTAGTTTCGGATTGAATACCGGGTCTACGTATGGCACCAAATATGGTGCGACCTATGGTTCTAATTCCAACTATGGGTCGAACTACGGTTCCAATTCCTATGGTTCGAACTATGGTACGTACGGATCGTATGGGAGGGGCTACAGTGCTTACGAGCAGCCCTTCATGAGGGACATAAGAGACTATTGCGTGAACAGGTCACCTCAGAACGGCATCTGGGTGGATAGCCTGATGGGCATGTGGTATGGAGTGGAGTTCATTCAGCATTTGGCGGGCGACTCGAGAGTGGACTATGCGAGGACTTGTATTGTGATACATATCGCCGAGCCGGTGGATCAGGTGAGTTATTTATTTGATCTCTTACGATTTTCATCATACTTAATATTATAAAGAGGAAAGATTTGATTGTTTGTTTGTTTGTATTGAATAGGCTTCGAACTACTGGACCGATTTGAAAAGTTCTTTCATCGTTAGCTCACTTTTCAGGGAGTGACATAGGCTATATTTTATCCCGGATTTCCCACGGGAACGGGAACTACGCGGGTGAAACCGTGGGGCGATCGTCTAGTAAAATAGTAAATAAATAATGCTGGAAAATCCTCACAGCATGAGCTCCAAGCTAAGCAGAGCTTGTGTTATGGATACTGGATGACTGTTATACTTATTAGAATACATTACATACATAGATATTTTTTAGTATACATAGAAAATACCCAGAACACCCAGAACAAATAATTGCAAATCGTACGAACATTTGCTCGAACGATTTCAATCGAACCCGCAACCTTCTGCGTCGCAGGCGGACCTTTGCCCACCGCGCCACATCGGTCATCGGTCGTCATTATTATTATATTAATGTTCAACAACTAATTCCATAATAATGTTTAATAATTTATGTTTAATTTTGTTATGTACCTAGCTATAATTTATTTTAGATAATAAATGGCTAGTAATTATCATTACCTACCAAGGGCTGCCTGCATAAAGATTCTAATAGCGAGGCATCGCATCCATTCTGGCAACTAAATACGATTAGCGTCTATCTATTTCGGATCAGACACTATTTAGTTTGATTGCGTTAGTAAGTACGTTATAGCATAGATAAATAAAACTATTCGTCTATGGTTATAACTAAGTCCCTGATAAATAACATGTAGGTAGATCCTATTTTTAAATCTTTATTTAAAGAGCGATTAAGTTGCTCTGAACATTTATTTGTTTATTAAAAATACTTACACTATTTTTACAGGGGCCCCTAATGCAATAGTGTAAAAAGTCTGTATAATTAAAATTAAAAAATTAAAATTACATGAAAACTTAAATTACACAATAATATATATATTCGTCAATATACAATGTCAAATTATTTTACATCAATGTAATAATAATTCACTTAATAAATTCAAATTACACAATGTCAAATCTAATAAAATAATAATAAAGAAAGCATAGAATAGCATAGAAAAAATAACAGAGTCCTATGAAATTCGCTCAGGGAGCAGTTAAAAATATCGACTCTCTCCGCTACTAGATTGAACGTGTGGATGCAACACGTTAGAGGTGCCTTATTCAGGAGGTTGGTCCTTCCTCTTGGTACAGCAAACAGGGCGGGCCGCCTCCGTCGGTGCACAAACTCATCAGGTACATTTAGCCTCACTTCCTCTAAAATGCCTGGGTTGGCGATCATCCCACGAAATATTCTAACCAAATATAGAGCAAGCGCTGATCTCTCCTCACCTCCAGTTTGTTGTGATCGTACAAGTATTTGACATGATACTTTCCTAAAAGTCAAGTGACTCTACCATGTGCAAGACCTACCTTATTACGAATTTATTGGTCAATAGCATCAATTAATGGTGTTCGCTCACATCTTGATCACGGGAATAAATGCCGAAGCTTCAATTGCACAGCCATAGAGTTAGAAACGTTCAGAAATACCCATTCAACCAAACCTAAAAGCTTTCTTGCAAGTTTGTAAACGCTAAATTACTTGCAAAAAATTTGTCTTAGGTACTTCAAGTAAAACTTACTACTAGGTACTTGGTTTATTGGCTTAGGTTTTTTATGACAATGAAAATCAAAGTAAATTAATTATAATTAAACAATTGCAACGTCGATCCATCTCAATGAATAAGGTACTTTTTATTTTAAAAACGCGTACCAAGTCGCGGGCCGAAGCTGCTAGGAAATAAAGTGTTAATTAATTACCTCTTCAATATTTTTTTATCTACTAGTGGAAGAGGTGAAAAAGAAACGTTCCTTCCGCTCAAGGCGGTAGGTACGCCAGCTTCAGGTTACGTCAATTCTGCGCGTTTATAATCGCGGGTCAACATCGATAGCATCGAGACATGAGTCAGGCGTGCGCGCCGCTCCTCCCGTCAGTTGCCGGCGATCTTCGAAAAGCGCAATATTTCCGCGCGCACACTTCTGCTGAAAAATCTTTTTAACTCGCGATTTCTTCAACAAAAAAGTTTACAGTGAAGTGCTCCAAAATGAATTTTAAAATCAGTTTCATTTATTTCTTTATTTTAATACTTTCTTCGACGCTCGGTTTGGAGAAGTCTTTTGGTAATGATGAATACAGTTACAAAATTTCAAATGTTACTGATGAGAACGTGACACACTGCTTTCGGGAGCACGTTTACGACGACTTGGATGTCAGAAAGGTGTTGGGAAAGTGGAAAATTCTCGAGGTGTACATGCACTTGTCGGACGAAGGAGTGAAAACGTTCAATGTCTGCCCCGATGTCACTATTTGGGAAACTGAAGATTTCCCCATGACCACGTTTGGGGTAGGTTCTTTTGCAAAAGAAAACAGCCCAGAAAATCGCAGAAAACAACCTTTTGAGGAGTACAGTAGGTTTTTACTCTAAATAAAAAGGGAACCGTGCGTAGTAGCAAGGCCACCCATCTCATAAAAGTAAATTGTTTACCAGTGCCGTGCCATTCAAAGCATTTTGCTGTCAGAATGTTATGAACGACCTAGCCGATATACTTAGGTACCTATTGGGTATGTACATATCTAGGTACGTACCATATCAACTCCATACGCATGAAGCAATCTTGCACGCTATTGTTGAAGATCAATTGAGCTAATTTTACTGGTATCTTGTATTACAATCAGCCTTCGCTTATTGCACTTTATAAATTGGCTGGATTGCGTCGAAATTGGTAAAAAATAGGGGCCTTAAATTAATTTATTAGGTTTTGCAAAGTGGTGCCACTACAGTCACTTTGACTACAGTACATAGACACACGTATAGTACATATACACTAGACTACAGTAGTCACACTACGGGAAAAGAAAAGTACCGTCGAGAATAACTAATCCCTGAATATTTATCTCACAATTTTATTCTACTTCCCTTCCATGAATCACAAGCTAATCGCCTGTGTTGATGACAGCAAATCAATTTGGAGCGAAGGGTTACAATTTCGCATGGCACAGGGAACTACCGACACTGTCGCATATGAGATGTGTAGTCACTACCGGAACAGGAGTTCCGATGTCGACCTCATTGGCTTATCCGTTTGTTGCAACAGATTTTTAATTTGGACGAAATTCTTGGAAAGGTCTAACCACTATTATCAAAACTACTAGGTACAGTGGCGTGTCATCGTAAGATGGCAGATTCCAAGTCTAGTTTTGGTTTAATATTACTTGCTATCATGATTTTACTGAAATATTCTAGTTTTAAAATAGCTCTATATTCAAAGAAATTGACTTCAGACGTAACAGGGTCAGGTCAGCTAACAATGAACGCCACTGTACCTTATCTATTAACTTCTATAGCTCTATGAACTTGTTTTTATTTCTTTTTATATTTCAACTAATTTATGTAAGTAGGTACCTACTTTTCCTAAAGAGTCTCTTAGCCACATTTTGATACGCTTGGGTGCTCATAAAAATGAGAATCATATCATCCATGTGAGTCATACGAGCACGACAATAGCCCAATTAAATTCTCCTCAATGCTACTTTGCTCAGTACAGTTGACACAGTTTGTGTCAAGCAAAGACTAGCAAAAACTCGAACTCTTTCCTTGAGTTTAAGAGCCATTTCATTACAAAGATAAATTGTATCCATCTATAATATACGCGACGCAGGAGGTTGCGGGTTCGATTCCCGCCTCGGGACAAATATTTGTACGATCTGCAGATATTTGTTCAGGGTGTTCTGGTCGTTTTCTATGTATAATAAAAAATATCTATCTATGTACTCGTATATTATTATGTATATCAGTTATCTAGTACCCATAACACAAGCTCTGCTTACCTTGGGGCTAGATAATGCTGTGTGAATTGTCCAGCATTATTTATTTATTTATCTATACTAATATTATAAAGAGGAAAGATTTGATTGTTTGTTTGTTTGTATCGAATAGGCTCCGAAACTACTGGACCGATTTGAGAAATTCTTTCGCTGTTAGGAAGCTTACTTTTCAGGGAGCGACATAGGCTATTTTTTTACCCGGAATTCCCACGAAAACGGGAACTACGCGGGTGAAACCGCGAGGCGATCGTCTAGTTTTCAATAATCGTTTTCATTCAAAATTCTACCTAGCTTGCTCGTAGCAATAAGGTCGCCCTTCATTTTTTCGCATGATTCTCGGTATTAAATTGTTATCATTTATTTCTTGGTTTACTTTTGCAACGAGTTTTTAACGTAGGTACTTACTTCTTTTGCCCATGGCTTATGGCCTGTTGACATTAGTCATTCTGACCTGTCTTTCTGAGCCGGAATAAAATTCTTGCTTCAATACCAAAACAGTGCATTTTAGCTCTCCGTCGCCTCTCCGCCAGACCACTAAATGGCTAACAGCTGTCTTTTTGCGTTGAAATAGAAGGCATCTCGTTCTACACTATGCAAACTGAGCGAGAGTTCAGACCCAGTTAGTACCTACACTAACGCGATATAGGTACGTGTCCACTTTTAGCATTAGAGCGCATATTTCTGGCATAAAAAGTTCTTCTCCAGCCCTTGTTAAATTTATTTGAGATCCGTTTAGTCCTCAAAGGTAAAACACAGCCGCATTTACAAAATTAAGATCTAGATGAGTCCCACTCATAGGTCTATAACCCACCTCTATCGTTCTTCATTAGGAATAGGTATTCAAATTTAAGTATGTTAATTGCAATAAGTATGTACATGACCCACGTGTCAGAAGCTGACCCATACTCCCACTTGCATCTGACGAATCCAAGACTGGCTGAGGTCAAATCCAACGACCCAGTTAATCTGTAGTAATGACGATTCTAGAGTTCAATTGTCACTAATTTAACTCTGAACATCAGATGTAATCAACAAGTCTTGTAAACGTTGGTTTTTACGAGTTGTTTACAGTGATGCTGCCTTAATAGAGTAATAGGTACGGTATGTAGAGCTAGGTAGGGAGTTACTGCTTGATTGGACCTTACACTGGACCATTCCAAAAAAAATTCCAGAAACTTCTATAAGCTGGAACGTTCTACATAAAATTTATGTTTAGCTCGGTACTTTCATCACTGAAATTTTCTGTAGATGGCTAATTAAAAGACTAAGAAAATAAAGTTCTAGACATCCAACTTAAATTATAGAAGAGAAAGTTTGCGAAGATGTTCGACTTAAAAAAGTTATAGAACTTTTTTGCAAGCTAGTCTCAAATAATTTTGTTTCATTCCAGCCCGCAACGGAAAACCAGCTGTACCACGTGCAGCACATCAACGCGAAGTTTCGGCAGGAGTACCGGCACCTGCGGTTGCTGTGGGACGAGGCCGGTCAGACTACCGAGTACTCGCTCTACTTCAGAAACGACTCGGCTGGCTATTGGCAGGTGTTCAGTGGACAGAACGGTTAGTTCCAGATTATCCTTCTAGTCTAGGATCCGCCTGCAGAATTAGTGCCCCCATCGAGTATGAGCTAAAAACTAAATTTTTACGCATATTTGTGATAAGGAGAATAATATATCTACTAGGTTGCCTATCAAAATGTGGCCGCTAGTATTTTTAGTAGTTTTGGCAGGAGTACCGGCACCTGCGGCTATTGTAGGACGAGGCCAGTCAGGCCAACGAGTACTCGCTCTACTTCAGAAACGACTCGGCTGGCTATTGGCAGGTGTTCAGGGACAGAACGGTAAGTTTCGGCAGGAGTCCTGGCACCTACGGCTGCTGTGGGATGAGGCCGGTCAGACCACCGAGTCCTCGCTCTACTTCAGGAACGACTCGGCTGGCTATTGGCAGGTGTTCAGGGACAGAACGGTAAGTTTCGGCAGGAGTCCTAGCACCTACGGCTGCTGTGGGATGAGGCCGGTCAGACCACCGAGTCCTCGCTCTACTTCAGGAACGACTCGGCTGGCTATTGGCAGGTGTTCAGGGACAGAACGGTAAGTTTCGGCAGGAGTCCTAGCACCTACGGCTGCTGTGGGATGAGGCCGGTCAGGCCATCAAGTACTCGCTCTACTTCAGGAACGACTCGGCTGGCTATTAGCAGGTGTTCAGTGGACAGAACGGTAAGTTTCGGCAGGAGTACTGGCACCTGCGGCTGCTGTAGGACGAGGCCGGTCAGACCACCGAGTACTCGCTCTTCTTCAGGAACGACTCGGCTGGCTATTGGCAGGTGTTCAGTGGACAGAACGGTTAGTTCCAGATTATCCTTCTAGTCTAGGATCCGCCTGCAGAATTAGTGCCCCCATCGAGTATGAGCTAAAAACTAAATTTTTACGCATATTTGTGATAAGGAGAATATATATCTACTAGGTTGCCTATCAAAATGTGGCCGCTAGTATTTTTAATTAAATTATTGTTAATTAATTTTTGGGAAAAATTTCACTTACTTGTTTTTAAATGAAATATCGTCTACTTAACGGCAATATACATACATATATAAAGACTCTGAAAAGTCACGGTTGCCGTTGCGCACTTGGTCGCACCTCTTCGCAGCCAGGTGTAAACAGGTATGATTTTGATATATTTATACACCCATAACGTATGTTCATCATTTATACATCAAATGAAAGCTAATTTTTTGCTCTTTATTTTGATAAATGGTTGCCAACTTAAATCTGGCCGCAAATAAGGGTTGCCGGCTGTTAAAGATGGTAAATATTGAAGGTAGAGTGAAAGAACACATGTCATATCAAGACGAAATTTGGCGTACGTTTAGAGCAAAGCCTAACTTAGATAATACTGAATAATATAATATTATATATACCGAAAATACACGTCCGAAACCGCGGGCAGAAGCTAGTAATACATAAGAAAGGATACAGTAGGTACAATAATAATAATGTGTACCTAACAGGTGTAGGAATCGTGAGTACCTACCTACTAAAAATTATCGAAGAAATTAGAGTTGAACGCACGAATGCAAATTAGCACCTGCTGGAGACCGTGTTTCATCGCGATTTTTACAAATTTGGTTTGTGATTTTGTATGTGTATCATACCCCCTCAAAATCAGGCTACCCACTAAAAATCAGAATTGAGCACGTCTCATGTCAAATTTTAATTGAAATCGATTTGAATCAAAGGACTTGAAACGTTCCTAAAACGAATTTTCCTTTGAATATTCTCAGGAAAAAAATATCTTTATCAAACTACATAAGCAAAGCATACAATGATTTCGGAAATTGTCCCGTGTATCCGAACACGTTTCTTTGAAAATAAAACCTTATTGAAAATTCCTGGAAATTATACGAATATTTAAGCGAGGCAGATCCGAAACGTAGGCACTTAATCATCAATAAATTAAATGCTATCAATAGATATAGTCCATCGGGAATTGCCCGAGCGTTCGTACAAACCTAAAATAGCTATATCGCTCGGGACTCTTTTGTGACGTTATCAGACAGTCGTCGTTCTGGGAATAAGTTATTAATAGTTTACTTATCAATAGACAGAGCAAGTGAGCTCTAGACAACAAGTCAGACTTACTTTTTTGAATACTGTACGTGTACTGATTTAGATATCTATCGTTTGCTGTCTAGAGATATCTATGACGCAGATTAAGTTACCTTTCAACTCCAAAAATTCACCTGAAAAGTGCAAATCCCTAAACCAAACTTTATATTTCAGGAACTTTGACAACAAGACGGGAATACCAGCAGTTCGGAGGCTCCATTCAAGTACTGAAAGCTGTGAACGACCACCTGGTTCTAAACTTTTGTCAGGAAGCGATCAACGGGAGACCAGCTCAGCTCTACACGGTGCTGTTCTCGCGAGATCCGGGCCAGATGGCTAGATGGGAACTTGAGTCAGTACACACCATGCTGCAGAACAAGAAACTATCGGTCGCATCGAGAAGAATGGTCTGTGGGAATAACGCGGGTAGACCGTTATACAGCTTAGTTTTGTCTATCTTTTTAGTCGCGGTCAGTTATGCAATAGCAGCATAACTCACGGATCACGTACTCAAATTTTAACTAGACTTCAAAAAGGTACTTATTCAGTAAAATATTCGCTGAGACGCAACCTTTTGGAGAGCATTTAAGCATAAGTATCCGTCCTTACATAATTTACGAACTAAATCATTGCACAAAGAGGTCTTTGTATGTTTTTCTGAGCGTAGGAAACAAAAAGGCATTGTACCACGATCGGAACAAAAAGCATAGATTTGTCATTCTTATTCATAAGGACAGGGCAAATAATAATTTTCTATTATGAAACCAGCTTGGAAACCTTCAAATTATTGAGCAAGGTTAGGTAGTTATACCTATATACTTAGTTATTCTGTGGTTATACTTAGAACTGAGTTGTAGCAACTAGCATTTATAGTATATGTACGAGTAATTAGATGTAATGTTTGTTCAATGTTAATAATATTAATTTCCAAAGTATTTATACCAAAGTTATATGATTTTCGCTTATTTATTGTTTATTTTTAAATATACT
The DNA here is from genome assembly GCA_963564075.1 of Eupithecia subfuscata. NCBI lineage: Eukaryota > Metazoa > Arthropoda > Insecta > Lepidoptera > Geometridae > Eupithecia > Eupithecia subfuscata. The sequence goes on along the minus strand of OY751097.1, from coordinate 7,245,859 downwards.
TACTGAAATAAATGATAAAGCCTTTTATTGAATGTTTGGATAGATCTAATAATTCAATTCACAAAATAATTTTCATATTGGTGTCAATATTTTTCACGCTATATAATTGGAGCCCCTTATCTCAAGGAATGTTTAACTTTTCTTCATCATTCTCACGCTCTTTCTCTGCGCTCTTCTGAAACTCTTTATGCTTCCAGTCCCTGTCCACTCTACTTCCTTCTACGACAACTCATTTACTGCCCGTGCTGTCCAGCTTTGGAACACACTGCCAGTCTCAGTAAGGCGTGCAAAGTCACTACCAATATTCAAGAGTATGGTAAAGGAACACTATTTACCCTGCCGTCACTGACCGCACCCTTGTTTTCCTTTTATTAAAAACTAGACGATCGCCTCGCGGTTTCACCCGCGTAGTTCCCGTTCCCGTGGAAATTCCGGGATAAAATATATATGCCTATGTCACTCCCTGAAAAGTAAGCTTTCCAACGGTGAAAGAATTTTTCAAATCGGTCCAGTAGTTTCGGAGCCTATTCAATACAAACAAACAATCAAATCTTACCTCTTTATAATATTAGTATAGATAGATATGTATGTATTTATATAAGAATGTATTTAGGTATTTTCGTAATTTTAGTCGGTGTTTGTATGTAAAATTTTTATTACCTATATAATAATGCTCACAGATCCCTATGTTCAATCCAACGATCCTATCCATCCACGGTTGTCTGGTAAAGATCACTCTTGAGCGATAAGACCACCAATAGGCTAAAAAAATCTAATTATTCCGTCAGTTAGATTATCGGAAGATATTGGACACGTATTTTTTTGTCGATTAAACAAATAATGAAGATACCTACTTTTAAAGTTACAGCGTGACGTCACATCTTACGACACTTTTTAGCAAAGTGTGACGTCACTAGCCCCCACTCGTAAACTTTGACGCGCTTTATTTTTGTTTGATCGACAAAAGAAAAAATTTGCTCCGAATATCTTCTGATAATCTAACTGACGGACTAATTAAAAAATTTTTTTTTTACCCAGGACACTGCCCTATTAGCACATACTTATTTTGTAATTTAAGTATATTTTGTTATCGGAAGATATTGGACACGTATTTTTTCTTTTGTCGATTAAACAAAAAATGCTGAAGATACCTACTTATATCCAGTTCGCGTGACGTCACATCTTGCGACACTTTTTAGCAAAGTGTGATGTCACTAGCCCCCACTCGCAAACTTTGACGCGCTTTATTTTTGTAGTTTTTTGTTTGATTGACAAAAGAAAAAAAATGTGTCAAATATCTTCTGATACTAATTGGCGGAATACTTAGATTTTTTTTTACCCAGTACACTACCCTATTGTCACATATTTTGTAATTTTTATTTGGTTTGTAAATTATTTTGGTAAGTGTGCAATAAAGAATTTTTTTATCTATCTTTAACTGAACTACAAATAGTGCTTCATACATACAATTCAGACGGACATGATGTTAAATCTAATAAAAGTCGACCTTCGGCTGAACCTAAAATAAAGTTGTGTTAGTGTTTACTTTATCCGATTAGTAAAAGGCTGAAAGGTCAGGAAGTGTGAATTGGTTTATTGTCAATACATAGACATTTCATGGAATTTAAGGTCTACTGGATGCAACGATAACCTTATCTTGTCTGGTTAGCAATAAACAAACGAACTAGGTATGTATATCTAGAGGTCAAGCTATTTTCAATTTTCTAGTAAATTTTCCAAGGATTGTGAACGTAGTTTTCGTCTGAAATACAATGTGTATTGTCGAACCTGATCAAACGAGATATGCGGATACGCGACATATATTTATCGCTAAAAACCAGAAAAAAAGAAGTAAATAAGTAAGCTATAAAAAAAATATGTAAGCTATCTCAAAAACCAGGCCGATACATTTTTTTTTATAAATGAAAACGGCTACATCATCTGTTTCTTTTTCGTTTCTTTTTAAGTAAACGGTGTATTTTATTCAAAGTAGTCTTATTTTATTTTTGATCTGTAACTTTTAAACTGGGTGACTGTTTTGCATGTTGTATTAAACTTCATGATTTAATCTCCGTACAATGTTGTTCGGAAATATTATATATACATTTAGGGACTAAACGCATATACCATCTCTGGTCCGTCTCGGGTAATAAACATAATGTTCTATACTTACACTGCTGCTTTGCGGTTTGTAAAACAAATACAATCAAGGTTCGACGGTTCGACAATACTATTCTACAAATATTATAAAGCCGAAAGTTTGTGAAGTTTGTGAAATGTGAAATTTTATACCTAAGATCTCCAAAACTACTGAAAAAGTCATGATGAAATTTGGCGTACGTTTAGCAAAGCCTAACTTAGATAATAGGCTTTATTATACCGAAAATACGCGTGCGAAGCCGGGGGCGGAAGCTAGTTGAATATACAAATATTCAGAGAAAAATAAAACGCAACTTTTTAGAAAGCATTTAAGTTTATGTATCCGTCTTTACATAATTTACGAACATAAATTTACGTCATTGCACAAAAAGAGGTCTTTTTTTTCAAACTTCTCATAGAGTCCACAGGTGATGGGAAAGCTGGTTTCTATTTCGGTCAACGAATTAGCATTGCCATTCAACGTGGCAATGCTGCCAGCATTCTGGGCACTCTGCCTTCTGGTGACAGCTTAGATTTTAAGTGTGATTGTAATTATCTAAGTGCTAAATAATCGTGACAGAAAAATACGAAAAATTCGGCCGTAAGCCTCAATAATAATAACATTAAACTAAAGTAGACCCCGTAAAAATGTAGACTTTGTAGATAGATCAATAATATAGCCTCGATTGTTTATCGGTGAAACATGAAACCATGTATTGCAGATCAAGGTCGGATCACATCAGGCCAGTCACAGATTCGTTCCATGCGTGAAGTGAAGCACGTATTTTTATATCAATCAGAATTTTCCTTCGAAAAAGATGAAGTTTATAGAACTTTTCCTATTATGCTTTGTGTGTGCAATCGCAAAAGCCAATACAAAGTGCGAAGGCTTTCATATCAACGGAGTGTTTCACAAAAAACATGTGGTAGCTAATGGGCTGAACCGTCCTTATCAAATGTCCATTTCCAATCTTCACCATACAATCTACTTCAGTTACAACGTGGGCGGTGACGATGAAGACAAGTTCGAAATTGGATATCTCAAGAAAGGTGAAAAGGTACCTACACCGGTAACCGCAGTAAAGAATGGCTTCGCTACGACTATAGACCATCACCATGGGATGGTCTACCTCGGCGGCAGTGAAGGAATTTACGCACACGAGTTGAACAAGCACGATCAAATCACGCATGTCGTCAAAGAACACAACATCTGGGACCTGTTTTACAAGAACCATCTTTACTTCATCGCCTACCCATCGCAACGTCTTTATAAAAAACACGAAAACGGCTCAGAGCTTGTGGAACACATTAAGGAAAAGATATACCAATTCGCTATCGACGGAGATGATGATATTTTCATAAGCACTGCGAATGGAGTATTCCAAATAAAAAATGGCACGAATGAGAGGACCCTTTTTACCGGACCTAGTATTTTCCGAGCCATAGAAGTTAACCATCAAGGTGTTGCTCATTTTTGTGGACAACACGGGATTTACGTCGCGAACAAAGACATTAATGCTCTGGAGGAGATAGCTCATATCAAGAACATTTTTGGACTGACTTTTGATGAAAAGGATAATATAATTTACTCAGATCCTCATGAAATTGTGAAGTTGTTGCCCGAAGCGTGCACTTAAAAATATCGTTATTCAGTATTCATTTTAATAAGTGTTCGTCATGTTTCCGATTATTTTAACTCCACTTTGAAATTAATATTATTTTAATAAAACAAAAGCATTTTTATGAGTTAATCTATACTAATTATAATAAAGAGGAAAGATTTGATTGTTTGTTTGTTTGTATTGAATAGGCTCCGAAACTATTGGACCGATTCGAAAAGTTCTTTCACCGTTAGGAAGCGTACTTTTCAGGGAGTGACATAGGCTATATTTTATCCCGGAATTCTCACGGGAACGGGAACTACGCGGGTGTGAAACCGCGAGGCGATCGTCTAGTTTTTTTTATAATGATACGAATATGAACGCAATTGGGGTACTTCGTGCCGTATTTTACTGCAGTTGATAAATTGAGTACCAGAGCGTCATGTTATTGAGGGTGGTATAAAACGCGAATTAGAAAGGGACTCGCATTTCCCTCTCACTCGCGGCAGTCGCGCACCCTCCGGGATTTACCCATCCCTCTATTTGCGCTAGCCAATCACCCTTCCTTTGTTACATTGTTATCTTTGTGTTTGTATCGCAAAGTATAATTGAAAACAGAAGTGTTTTTATAGCGTGCCCACAAAATTACGCAAAATTTTATCCCGAATCGTTAAACGTACTTTTGGCATTTTTCGCGACACTTTACACGACACATATCTTTACAAACTTTCGTCTGAATAGAAATAACATTATTAGGCCTACGTACCTTTCGAATTCGCGAAAAATATTCACATCAATCATTCATCAGCAGCTCTAACTACATCAAAATGTTAGTAAGTTGTTTAGCATGCTCTATACTTTTCGACGTGAATGTTTTATGTGGAATGTTCATGTGCAACGCTGTAATTCGACCCTCTTCGAGATTATGAGCGCCTGGTAGTATGGGCGATGTAACCATTGTTGTTGGTTGTATTGTAATGCCGACGACGAAGTTGCACGCTGTAAAACGTTGTATGACGTCATTCGAATGAGAAGGAAAAATGGTAAAGTGAAAAGTCGTAAATACCCTTTTAATTTGGCACTTAATTTAGAATGTTGTGAAATTCATATTATTCAGAAAAGTTGTAGATAAACCTATTTAGCACAATCTTTCACAATGTAACCTGCTGCCTACGTCATACCGAAATATACCCTGCCTTGCGCAGGGCGCGCTACCCGCTACCTACCCCTAATGTAGCCTAACCATCTTCCAAATTCTGATGTCCTGGTACAGTTGTTTTCGATATTGGTCGCGGAAAACCGCAACCCAAGATTGTTTATTTTATTCCTGTTGTTGAATACCAAGGAAAATTCAGGACGCATTTTCATAGTGGACAACGGTCAAGGTTTGCGAAAATTACCATGAAAACGTCGCGAAATCGTCAGCAGAGGTCGTTTGCACTAGGAAATCATAAACAGGAGGTAGCATTCTATCGAGTAAGGCTTCCCAACACACATTGATACCATAGTTCACTGGATAGGGAACTTATGGAAGTGTTCGTTCGATTTATGTTTGTGGGCGAAAGCACACTTGAAAACTCCCTCTCTTCAATCGACTCGGGGTAGCGAACTGTTTTGTGTGTGTGAGCGTGGGAAGAACTGTGGTGTGCGAATAAATGTAGTAGGCGGAGGGTAGAAATATGAATTTGTTTCATTCTGACAAAGGGTAAAGAGGGAGCGAGAGGTTAGACAGGCTGTGAGGGTGTAAGCATGATCCGTATTCCCGCAGGGCGACATCATTCGCAAACGCGGGAGGAATTCACACCGCTTTTGCCGTTCTGGATGCCTAGTAAAATACGCCAATCGGAAAATATTTTTGCTATTACACAAATTCAGGGGCCACCGGAAAAATGTCTGTGTAAAACTTTAGGTTCGTGCGGGATTTTGCAGAAATGAAAGTGATTTTGTCTCTAATAATATTTACTTAATAATATTTACTAAATTATGGATTGAATTGAATTACCTAATATTTATATTTATGGTATTATACTTCACACGCACCTGCAGACGAAACTGTGATAGTACCTCGGACGTAAGTGAGGCCATCTTTGCATTCGCAACCATCCTGAAAAAAGTGTACTCCTTGAGTAATGTAGCAGTAACATAATTCACGCAGCATCGGAATGAGATGGAACCATTTCAAACTAAATCAAGCGCGTTCATACTATTTATACATACATATTTTGAAAATAATAAAACACATACATATATGAAAACGCGCGCATTGTGTACATGCAGAAATGTAACTGTAAAACGCTTTGACAAGATTCCATCCCACTTTGATGACGCGCGGTGACTGTAACTTACTACCTACCTATACGTAGATTTTTTAGAATACAAAACTTAGGGAGGAATTTTTGAAAGAAGAAAACTAATAGGTACTTACAAAAACATCATCTATAAAACTACACGCCGGTGTCTGCTCATAAAAATGCACCTTCTCTACATTCTGCTTTATTATCTCATCCGAGGTTCTCTTCCCTTCGCACGAATTCAGTTTCGCTATCAACCCCTGTTTATTTTTTTTCAACTTCAAATGATCCGTATTCAACTTTTCTACGACAGCCGGACTTCCAAATATCGCCTCTTCTAGGTATTCGCAATAACTGTTATTTTCACCAGTTTTTGGGATAACGTTATTGTTGATATTAACGTTTTCTGATTTAGTATTCTCTTCGTTATTTTGGTTATTTTCTAAATAGTTTTGGTACGTACTATCGTCTGACGATTGCGAAAAATGAGATTTTCTTCTAGCTTTTCGTATTCGGATATAAATGTTGGTGAGGTATTGGAATTTGAGGATGTATGCTATTGTGTCTGTGATGCTGGCAGAACCGCTCTTGTTGCTTTTGTTGTGAAGGAGGCAGAAGTGCCGAGGTGGAGATGAACCATAGCCGTTACCTGTACGACAAAAACTGATTTTACTGACGACATTTTTATGTAAGTTACAAAATTCAACAAGTTCTTTGATTTACCACATTTTGTGAAAACGCATAAGATTTTGCGTTCATAGGAGCGGGTCAGAGCATACGTTTTTGGAACGATGGCGTAAGCGCAAAAATCAAGGTTTTACTTCTTTACAAGGAAACTAAACAAATTATGGAGAAACTTGTTCAAGGAACCGAAGAATTATTCATAACAGTACGAAACAAAACATAAGTCATTTCAATAGCACATAACATAAGTCATATAATAGACCCCAGGGTTCCTGATAATATCGAGCAAATGATGTGGAAAACAGCGCACTTTCATGATTTTTTTCACAATTGTGTTTTCACACTGAAGGAAACAAAGAAAAAATGTTGAGTTTTATGTAGTCAGCTGCTCAGACATGTATACACTTCCAAGGTTAAACTTTTATTATACTCGGAACTTTTCAAATAAAAGGCCACGCACACGTTTTTCGTACAAAGTAGTCACCGTACTTGTCAGAATGCGGTATATAAATTATTACAATTGCTATACACTTACTATATAGTCAAATTGAAAACTTGGGAGTGTATACATATTTTTGCAGCTGACTGTACTTAGGTACTTAATTCTAGTTTTTTACCACGGGGAACCCGTGAGTACGGAGATCTAGGCCTAGCTTGACAACCAAACCCGCTAGGTTCACCCCTTAATAGGTAAGTTTCAGTTCCAAAGTTTCCTTACCATCTTTATAATTGCACTCGCAAGGTGTCAGCAAAGGCGATGTCTCGACGCGGCTCTGTGGCGCGCTGCGTGTGCGCACGAAATGCGTCGAGTTCCACGTAGTGTCCGAGTAAGGGATGGAGTCTGATTGGCAGTCCGAATGCAGTAGCCATTTGGAGGATTCGCGCAGTGAGAAGAATGTTAGTGCTATCATGCCCTGTTGAAGACGACAAAAGCAGTTTAGACTGAAACCGTCTGAAACGCAACTAAAGTCTAGTTGCGTTTCAGACGGTTTCAGTCTAAACTTAACTGCAAGAATAACAAGGTTGGTAGAGTTTGACATACCGTTTAATATTTCTAATACTAGTTGGGGCTCGTGGCATTCAACGCGCTATTTCTGTATAAATTGTAGCCTATGTAGGATTTAGATTTTATATTTATATTTTATACATTGACTCACATAGCAATAAACATTATAGCTCATTCAAGCAATAAACGATATATACCTTATTTTACTTAACCAGGATATAATCTACTAGTGTCTGTCCGCGGCTTTGAACTTCGAACGCGTTGTTTCAATGGAAGAGTTTTAAGATTATTTCTATCTCATGGGAACTGCTTTATGGCAAAAAAATATTTTATTGCAAGGTCTAGACATGGTCTAGACGTACATCCATGCAAAATTTCAGCCTGATCCGTTCAGTAGTTTTCGCCTGAAGAAGTAAACAAACATCCATCCATCCTAAGCTTCTGTCCGCGGCTTCGCACGCGTTATTTCTATGGAAACGTTTTAAGGTTTAAAGTTTTAAGGTTTTAAGGTTATTTCTATCCCATGGGAACTAATTTATGGGATAAAAAGTCGCCTATGTTTGTTCCAGGGTTAGACTTACCTGTATGCAAAATTTCAGCCTGATCCGTTCAGTAGTTTTGGCGTGAAGAGGTAACAAACATCCATCCATCCATCAATCCATCCAAACTTTCGCATTTATAATATTAGTGTGAAGTACCTCTATAAGTAGGTATTAGAGTGATAGAACAGTACACAAACTTACCATACAAAAGCAGGCAGCAGCGCACAACGAAGCTGTCAGCGGAAACCCGTATCGTTCAGAGAGGAATCCTCCCAATGCCGGTCCTAGGACTTCGCCCAGCGAGTAGCAGCACGACCACACGCCGGCCACGGCGCTGTACGTGGCTAGGGCTTCGGGGCAGCCACCTTCGTAGCTGCAAGAGAACCAGTGGGTAAAGTCACTACTGTGACTTGATACAGACATAGGGCCGTGTTATGAAAGCCTGCTCAGTGCTCAGTCATCGATCGAAAGTTTGAGTGATGCTTATGCCATAGAAAAGTGTTACTCAAGTATACAGGGTGACTGGAACTCAACCTGCCATAGTGAATTCGCAAATAGAGGAGGTTCTTTTCACACTTCTTGTATACAAATTTAGTACCGTTGGAAAGGTGACGAACCAAAGAATTAACTTAGGGTAGAATAAATTATTCAAACACCGTAGTTTTTTTATTATTTAAGGAAAAAAAATCGTAAAGTTATTTTTTTGAGTAACTTTTTTTTTAAAGCGTATCTTATTTATCGATCCTAGTTCGAGGGAAGTTCTGACGTTTTTTAATCACAAATGTTTATGACTACCAACAAATATAAAAAAAATACTGCAGAGAAAAAAAAAGTTACGAATGCTTGAAGGTCAAATTTTGGAAAAGTCTCAATAAAGTATAAAAATTGACATATCACCAAAACTATAAAACTTTAGTAAGGGCACGTAAGGGAAAGTAAGGTTCAATAATTAGCAAATGACCTCCTCTATTTGCGAATTCGCTATGACGGGTTGATTTCCAGTCACCCTGTAGATCGATAACTGAGCAGGCTTTCTTAATACGGGCCAAAGACAACCGCAGCAACAACAACAACCGTGGTGTTACTAATTGCACAGCAGTTCACACGGAACCTCTTCCTTTCTGCTCGTGCATTGCATCCTCGCAGCACACATACCACTGTTGAACGCGCCTGCCCAAACAAGGGATGATTCATTCGTGAACTGATTGTTTTTGTTCATTGTTTTTGTTGTGATTGTTCAAAGAGGTTAGATAAGTTTGTTGTAGAATGCGTTCTAGAATTAGTACTTCAGACAAAACAAATGCAATGCACTTCAGTGCATAGCACTTCACTTACTGCAAAACAGCAGTGTGAAGACTTACGAAATGATGATGTTGATGTCGTCCTAACCGAATTTCGACCACGGCGGCTAGTCTCACTCATCGGAGACTAGCCAGATGCGCATGCACAAGTGTGTGCACAAACACAGGTGCACTCTCTTTCCCTCACTCTCATAATCCAACGGGACGACAGAGCGTCGAAATACTAAGCGCAGAAACTATTTGACAGGTGAAGATTCTAGACATATCCTAATCAAGACATTACTATTATGTCAGTTTGGTTTACAACCAAACTGATGCCACGGCCGTCATTTGAGCACTGTTTTTGCCACTTAGAGCACCTTTCGTAGATGCTGTAGGCCAATGATGCTGATATAGGTAAATAAAGTGCATCGTGTTACAAGAGATAAAAGGGTTTGAAGATTTGGTCCTAGCATCGCGGTCACCATTTTCAAAACCGCTGATCACAATAAAAGTTGTGAGTTAGCTGACAGTTAGTTAATTAGATAAATAAATAAATAAATAATGCTGGACAATTCACACAGCATTATCAATATGTCCTAAAGCGTCAGTTTCTGAGATATTCACATATTATGAATAAAAATATAGTTTTGTTCGGAATATAGTTTTTCTCAGAAACCCGACGCTTTAGGAGATTATTTCATGAGACATTTTTATTTCTTTTAGTGTCCTCTATCCAAACGTATTAACTAATTATAAAACTTTTATTGCGGCCGACAATTTCGAAAAAAAAATATTAGGCCTCCACACAAAAATCTTCAAACCTAGTGAAATTGGGTATGAATTGATAAAGGAAAAAGTTTTAAAGCGAAGGAAGCGAGTTCCACGTTGAATAGCATACCTAAGCATAGGTATGAATGGTAAACTAACCTTTATACCTTTAGTAACTCGATCATTAGGTAACAAGCCAGTGATCCTACGTAACCCGACATTTCGAGAGGTGCCAACTCAAGCATGCGTGTTTCCTAATAGAGGCCTTGGAAGGAACAGAGTTTTATACCTACTTATTAGGTCTAGATTGTGTGGGAACCTTCAATCACAGGCATTCTAAAATACTAAGCACCTATACAAGATTCTTCCTTTCAGCTAAGAAACAAACAGGTAGAAATGTAATATTCGTTTTTTATAAATTTTTAGGATAGTAGGTTAGTTACGTAGAAGATAAATCACTTACATAGAACTGGTAAGAACTCCTTGAAACGTTGGCAGCAGTGTCAGAGCAACAGACACCCCAAGTATGGATAATGCGACTAAATCCAACCAGAGTTCTCTAAAAAAGGACAAAATTATTAGTACTTACAGATAGTATTCCTAAAAAACTTTTTATTTTTATAAGAACATTGTAAACTTTATTCACACAGAAAATTACAATCAAATAATATAAATAGCTACTTTAGGATATTAGGATTGTAATAATAAAATACTCTAACTCTAACTAGTCTAAATAAATTACAACAAGTATTTACAATCGAAACTATTGAGCTAACTGCAGACTGTTGCAAACAATCTACAGGTAGCTCAACTGATCCATATCAATACCAGTCGGAAGCGTCCCCAAGACGCTGGCTGCATTGCCCCGCTATATGGCAATGCAGACGCGCTGCGCCAGAACATTGTAAAACTTACTTGGATAGTCCAGGAATGAACGGACAAGGACCAAGAAGTAACAGACCAAGGCTGGACAAAAATAGTCCCCACACCATCATGCACCAATGATTGTGTACTCTGTAACATAAATAATGTTCTGTTATGATAAGACTGCAAAAAGTCAATATAGACTCTGTATTTCAATAAGGAAAATGAAATCTTACCTATCTGCAACCCATCCCCATATTGGACTGAATATGCCGTACAGACTTGAAAACAGTAAGAAAACCAGTCCAGTTTGCTGAGTAGATAATCCAAATTGCCTCAAATGTGGCTCCAAAGTCGGATCCAGGAATGCCCAAGTATTTGACACGATGACGATCACAAAACCTGTGATGATGATGGAGGGAATCTTGAAGAGTTTCAGTATGGAGGCCGATTTTGATCCAGATACGTATTCTGCAAGCAAAATGCTTTTTATAACCTGCCAGTTAGTTAGGTAAGTAGAAAAAAATATCTTATTCAATTCCAAATTTAAAATTTTTCTTTAAAAAGAGAATCGTACTGGCCAGTAGGGGACCTAAAACTCGGCCAGATTTAACAAAATAAAAAAGTTAAAATTTTAATTCTCAATTTAAATTTTGCTTGCCAGCATCTGGTTTGACCGTCGACATCGAAGTAAACTTTATGGTTGTAACAAAAAGGTTTGAATATTAAAGACTACGTAGAAAAAACTACGTAGAAATAGTTAAAATACGTAGATACAAAATATTACCTTCACAATCACTTAGCAAGAAGAAGTTTAAAGGTACAGTGAACATCATCACGATTCCAAGACTGTAAAATGGTAAGCTGAATCCCCCAATCTACCTGAAACATATTTCAAAAAGGCCTTTTATAATTATTTTGGAAAACGTTCTAAAAATTCAAACAATTTTCTATTCTTGACCCCAATGCTACGCAAGTGCTACGAAGGTGCTACGAGAAATTTAGTACCTTTAAACATAACTCTAATTCTTCATTGGGGACGAGCTCCGTTTTATATCATGATATTATTATTGAGAGAGTCAGATTCGCGTTTTTTTTACTTAGTTTAGTTTCGTAGCACTGTTGTTCGTCTCAATTGTACGAACAACAGTGCTACGAAAGTGCTACGAACGCTACGAGTTCTAAAATCGACCCCATAGAAGATGACTAATTTTCCTGCTCTGTTCTCTGTTCTAGTTAGACTGTTTAAACTTGATTAAATTAAAAGAGGGACCAGTGGTAGGGACCATCCCTACCCCTGGTCCACTACCCAGTTCTAACAGTCCCTTAAATACATACTGATGGGAGCAATGGGACGGCATTGGTCAAAATACATACCGAGTACAGCAGCTTTAAACTTTAGGAAATTAAAAGGAGGACCAGTGGTAGGGACCATCCTTACCACTGGTCCACTACCCAGTTCTAATAGTCCCTTAAATACATACTGATGGGAGCAATGGGACGGCATTGGTCAAAATACATACCGAGTACAGCAGCCCTCCAATCGCAGGTCCCACCGACATGCCAAGTCCGACGAAGGTCTCCAATATACCCAACACGGAGCCAATGCTGTCAGGAAAGGCATTGACTACGAATACGTAGCTGGCGGTCGAATACGCACTCGCGCCCAATGCTTCTAGCCCCCGCACCGCGAAGCAAAGAGCGGTGAATGTTGTGGTGTCTTCGATTAGGACTAGAGTTCTAGAAGAAATAAAAAGCTGAGACTCACTTTTAGAAGTCGGTTGTAACTTTTCATGGCCAAGGCGCAGAGCAGAGCAATGATGTGTAAAATCGACCTAACGCAATTCTATAAACACATCCAACTAAACATCATCATAACTGATTTAATTGATTTATGTTATTTGTTTGAATTTAATTTTGTTTTTTCAGCCATTACTGTCCCATTGCTGGGCAAAAGCCTCTCTTTTCTCCTTCCACTCCTCGCGATTTAACGCTGTCACAGGCCATGATGGATTATAAAATTATTATTATTGAATTTAATTTAGATGATTTTTGTGAAACTACAATTGCGAAAACGGACTAAACGGATTTTAATTTAATTTAATTTTATTGTTGTAGGTTTAAGGAGTTCTAACATTAAATATAAATATAATTAATATACTAACAAACTATGGATCAAAGTAATCTGAAAATAAAGAATTTGAATTTGAATAACACAAAACTGTTCCATACTGTGACGTGGCTGACTACATAGAATCTTGAAAACTACGTATCGTGATGATAATTTGTAGCTATGTATACATTAAGTATTGTTTATTTTTACACATCTCTACTCTGCTTTGGTAGAAACGGTCTTCGGGTACAGAGGTCAGTATTTATTTTGATTTTTATCAATCACATATTTTGTATTATTATTTATATACTTATATTAATATAGTATATTATTTATATTATTATAATACCTACATATTTACCTATGTACAAATGTTATACATACTGACTGATGCTGATTATTTATCTCGTTAGCTCAGAATCGAAACATACAATAGGTACGTACCTACACGTGCATTTGCATTATCTTATCGGTTACACATTTAATTGCTTTGTTATAGTTAGAACCATGCTAGAGCACATCTTGTATTGTTAGTCTATAATATAGGATACCTATTACCTATGTAGACTCTACGAGCCAGGGTAACATGTGTACCAAGGGGGTGATTTTGGACCCTGAGGGATCAACTGAAAATGTTTTTTGCTTGGGGGCCATTCATTTATTACGTAAGACGGTTTAGGGGGGAGGGGGGGTCGACCATGTCTTATTTTTTCTTACAAGGGGGTGGGAGGGAGTCTCGATAGTTCTTACGTAAGATCACAAAAATGCGCAAAGTTAAAATTATAGGTACTTTACGAAACAGGGGGAGGGGGGGTCGGCCTATTCTTATTTTTTCTTATGATTGGTCAAAAACTAGCGAGAATCGTCTTACGTAATAAATGAACGTCCCCTTGTTTTTTAGCAAAATAAATGTTTTGTCTTGAAATTATATAAAAATGTTCAAAAAAAAACCTATAATCAAGAATCTGTTGATCCCCGTCGATGCCCAGAATGATACTGGGCTTCGAGGGGTTTTGTAGCATCCTGTATAATAGGTACCTATGTACGCATGACTATTGAGAATGACTGTAAGACAGGTTTTAACATATCGATACCTCTGCGCTCAAAGGGCGTAAATTTGTGTATCTCGGTTATGTTTACCGAGATACACATATTTCTGATTGTTGTTAAAGGAGCCATCAAAACTACCGTTTATACAATTAGGTAACTTTATAACGAGAAGGTTTCATGAAAAGAAACGAAAAATTTAGCTGTTGTTAACTTTCAATGACGGCTTAAATAACATAATAATACTTTGGCTGTTTTAATGTTAACTAGCTATGGCCACGGCTTCACCCACGTAGAGTTTTAATTTTTGCGCGGAACCGCAATTGTTAGATGATTATTTTGCTATCCCAGACAGAGACAAATTAAACAAAACAGAGATCTTTGAAATCGGTTCAGCCGTTCTTGAGTTATAAATGGTGTAACTAACACGAATTTGTTTTATTTATATCATCATCATCATTGGCGTTTACATCCACGAAGGATATCCTTCGTGGATGTAAAGGCCATATTGGTTTATGTAGTGTTCGTTTTTCGGCAATTACTCTTTATTTATATAGATTGGTGGTAACAAGGTAGGTCATACTTACCCAAACAAAACATTGCATGCTCCTGCGATGAACATTCCCGCGGTAAACATAAACTTCGCCCCCATCGCTGGCAACTGAAAAATAGATCAGAAGTCTGAGAAAATCCAAATTATTGGGTTTAGTATACGATATTTCAGAGTTAGTATTCCTAGTAGTAACTTCGAATTACATCATCTACCGTCGTAGGTAGTCAAGTTTTTGGTTGTTTCGCTGATTTATTTTATTCAACTTGATTCACTAGAATCGCTAAATCTGGGTTACCGAACATCACTTCGGATGTATTATTTTATTATCTGTGACTTCTGTATCCCAGATTTGTGCACATACACACACACTCATCATCATCATCCGCAAACCGACTTTACCCACTGCTGAGTACAGGCAAAGAATATAGTTTAAGTACACAAACTGCGGTGTGGTGCCGGCTTAGAATCGACACCACCCCAATTCTTCACGCGGGTGTCGTAAGAGGCGACTAAGGAAAATCAACCGGGAGCGGGCAGCAGCGCCCCCAGCATAACAATAAAAATCTACCAGCAAACTACGATCACCAACCCGCATGCCCAGCGTGGGGATTATGGGCATTACCCCCCATGAGATGAAAGCCAATAAGGCGCTTATCAGGGGGAGGCCTGCGTCCAGCAGTGGACCAATATTGGCTGTTGAGGTGAGGTACACAAACTACCTCAACTAAAAATATTTTATGTATTTTGACCACGGTTTATAATTATAATATACTTAAATGTAGATAGGAAGGAAAAGACTGTTTGCGTTTCAGTCTTTGTACCGCCAAAAACAAAATAAAAGTTCACTTACAAATTTCCCAAAAATCGGCGACGTGAGGAACATAACTACCGCATAAAAACTGAACACCATCCCACACGTCGTGTCACTGAGACCTTTAGCGGCGCCCTCTCTCGGGAAGAAGGGCGCCATGATGCTCATGGAACAGAAGCTGATGAAGTCCACCAGGGCTAGAGACGCGAGGGTCACACGCTGCCGGCCTGTGAGGAGCTTCACCGCTCCGGGGCGCAGGTGGGTTTGAGTTCGCACCAGTCTATGAAGGGTAGGTATGATTACGAACTTTTATAAGAACTCGTTTCTGGAATCCTAGACATTTTTGGTAAATAAAAGACATAAAAACCAAAAAAATATTACTGGGAAATGTTTTACGACACTGCTATCATCGTAGCAAACCGCAGAGTCGAAGGAAGTTTTTGTTTTGACAGCTTTCATTCATCAATTCGTTCGTTTCTCATCCGTATTTGAACTTGAATTTGCACCTTTTTCACTGCGCGTGTGCAACTATGCGTTGTTGAAGTTTTGGTTTTTAGTCCTACATTGCCGTTACCTTATTGTTTTATGTTATTGTGATCACTTTGAGTAGGTAAAATTTTCTTGCATGCATAGTGAATGTCTTTGTTTACCAAAAGCATCTTAGATAAAAGTAATTGAGTTTACTTAAGGGGGTACCCTACCTCGTTATTGTGTGAAGAGGATAGGCATAGGATTTCGCGTTCACAGGAGCGGGACAGAGCAAAGCGGCGTAAGCCCAAAAATCAAGTTTTTAGTAGTTATTTGCTCCCCACAAACATTAGAATAGTTAATTGAAAAAAAGGCAACATATAAAATGTTCTTTATACTTAGTTCAATTACTATGCTTAATCTCAAGATCGTATCATCTGTATTTATTGAGAAATTAGGGTTTTAGTAAAAAATTAGAGGTAACTTTGCGATTTTTTTCTATCGAGAAAATTTTATGGAATCGTGTTTTCGAAACATATGATCGATATAATAAATCCTGAACTTTACCATATATAAATTTCAAAGTTAAATATTCAGTAGTTTGGAAGATATGTAGGTCCGACGGAGTTGAAAATAAGCAATTTGAGGGTAGGTACCCCCTTAAGGCGCTACCCCGACCCAAATCAGCGCCACCACCTATTTTATTTAATAATTATGATAAACGAAGGGATTTTTAAAAAATCAATCAGCCAGTTTGAGCTTCCTATCTAAAATAAATAAAATAGGTGGTGGCGCTGATTTGGGTCGGGGTAGCGCCTTAAAGTAGTTATAAAGGTACCTTTATGTCAGTCTTTATCAAGATCCAATGTCTGTAAACAACTCAAAACACACAAATTCAAAACTCTGCACTCCGTTACTTCAACGAGTTGGTATGAACCATAATCTCAGCAACGTACCTACCAGAGTGCGCAGGGTAGGCAGTGGGCGTCCTATAATGCAATGCAACAACGGATAGGTACAGAGGCGATCTGTGGGGTAATCCTATGGGTGTTATAACAGTGGAGGTATTTGGTTGGAGTGGAGTTTACGGGACGCAGTCACGCTTACAAGGCGAAAAAGACTTTAAAAAAAATTTACGAAAATTTTATGCATAATTAACATATATTTTTTGTTATGGTATCGTAAAGGGGGTGACTTAAGGGGCAACTTTTGATCAGGTCACTGACCCCAAAGTTCAATGACCTCCGCGCTAGAGGTCAAAATGTGTCGTTCAATTACAAGGCGAAAAAGACTTTTCAGAGAAAAGACTAAGAAAATTTTCGACAACTTTCTTTTTATGCCTAATTAACATAAGTATTTTTTTTATAGAATCGTAAAAAGGGTCACTAGGGGTGCAACTTTTCTTAGTGTCATTGACCTCTTAGTTCAATGACCTTGGCGCTATAGATCAAAAAGTGTCGCTCAATTACAAGGCGAAAAAGCATTGAAAATTTTCGACAATATAATGGAGTCCTCGTTTTAACTTGTTCCTACTTGAGTTAACCCGACATGTAGGCGTCCCACCCCCGCGAAACGGGGGTGGGGTCCCTCAACATTAACTTACTCCCCGCGAAGCGGGGGTGGGGACCTTGAGGTCAAAGGACCTTGGCCTCAAAACTCAATAATACAGGGTGATTGGTAGCGGGGTGCAAAGCTTGAAGGTGGAGCTAGCGCAGACCATTTGGAACCATTTGAGCCATGGTTGTCTAAGACCATGTCTGACCATTAATTTTTTACCTAATTTTTAAGGATTTTCCAAAAAACCCAAAACTATACAGTTAATTGATAATATCGGCGAATTTGAATAATAAATGGGTTCTTTTTTACTTTATTTCAATAAAGTAATGTGTAAACCATCTAACAAAACATGTTTTGGTGATCTGCGGTATCGCAGACTCTTTTTTTACAGACATTTAAAGTTTCCGAAAATTTATTAAACCATTTCTTGGTGCATTTTAAAATAAACGTAGGATGTTTCTTTAGTGCAAACCTTTTTAAAAACATGTCTAGTTATTGTTCTTTCTCTTGAGGTATCATTTACACGGATTTTAATACAAATTATTGATATTATGACCCACAAACCAAATTAAAGGAGAAAATTTAAATTTTTTGGCAGACCATTTAAATAATCCTGTAGTAGGTATCTGTATTACAGATACATTAAATAAAAGCTTGTGATAGATATCGTCTACGCGCGGTCCGATTTTTTGATAATTCCTTTGTATAACGTAATTATAAAATTAAATTTGTAGTGGCGCCACTATCCACCCTACTATTCGCCTTAATTTGAAATTTTGGTATGATTAATACTGTTCGTGGTTCGGTTCGGTCGCTACGGTGTAGCTGCTACGTCGTGGGTGATAGATTTTTCTGAGCATAAGTTTTCGGATCAGAGTTAGAAGTTGGTTTCTTATCGAAACAAGATCATCAGACAGATTTGAAGTACCTATTCAAAACAATATACAAGTATAGGACCATGTCTGATTGGAATCTTTATCTTTATTAGGTAGGTACTTAGGTACTATCAATTACCTACACCTTATCTATCATGCCGTAGGTTTCAACATACATTGTTGTAGAAATTATAGGTTAACTATAATATAAAAGTCTTATTGAAACAAAAAGGGATACTTAAAGGTAGATAACTAGGAAGGCAGCTATATTTCGCTCCTACAAGAGGTGAGACCTAGAAGAATCACGCGAGGATGTAAATGATAGGTTAACTATAATATAAAAGTCTTATTGAAACAAAAAGGGATACTTAAAGGTAGATAACTAGGAAGGCAGCTATATTTCGCTCCTACAAGAGGTGAGACCTAGAAGAATCACGCGAGGATGTAAATGATAGGTTAACTATAATATAAAAGTCTTATTGAAACAAAAAGGGATACTTAAAGGTAGATAACTAGGTAGGCAGCTATATTTCGCTCCTACAAGAGGTGAGACCTAGAAGAATCACGCGAGGATGTATAATAGTCAAAAATAATAACCAAACAAAACTTACCTCTCCCTCAAGATCCTGATCTCCGAGCTGACGTCATCATGCGGAATGGCAGACCATGAGCGGGTCCGCCTTACCCGCCCTGAGTCAGGCAGTGAGCGCCGCCGCCCGCCCCAGGTCGCCGCGAACTCTCCCGACTGAGTCGACGTTTTCATCATCTTGCTGTCAAACACTATCGTCTCCAAGGAGTCTCTATCACCACGTCTGAGTAAATTTGACTCTTCATCACTATCCATTTTGTCGCACACGAGATTCTGGTTGTAGGTAACGCGTCTAGCCCGCGCGGAGAATTTACCAGGTTTGATTTAGTTTTATCGGACCGTGTCAATAAACTAGCTCTGCTACTGTTACACACTCACGGCTTGCATTACCACAATTAAATCCTGCCGTATCAATTATCGATATCTTATCGGAGGCAAACAGAAATTTCCTGTACCAGTTGTTGGCAACGGTTGGTTCGGGAATGTTTATTTACCTACCCGCATTTGGAAGTTTCCATCTTTTAATATCTATTTTGAAGGTAGCTTCGAAATTTCGTTAACAATGTTTACCCGATTGGATGTTTTGTTTGTAGGTCGCTGTGTTTTATGCGAGTATTGTATTCTCTTTGGATATATTTACCGATATTGTTATTTATAGGTCTGTAGGTACTTCTGTGGTCGCCTATAACCCACCGAGACATATGTCGGTTAAACGTGACCTGTGAGGCGACCACAGAAGTGATTTCTGTGAAAGCTAATGTGAAAGTGTAAGCGACAGAAAATCTTGATGAATGAACGTAAATGTCGTTTGAATGCACAAGCTAGAGTGCATTGGAGTTAATTTACTAAGACCTTTATGGCTTTAGCACGACACATCATGAATTTTTATTTTACCGCAAGGAACAAAGTTAGGTAGGAAAGGAATGTTTAAATGAAAGATCATCTGATAATTTTTATTTATTATTTTCAACTGCTTGTCGAATAGATACACTATAGGTTAAACTCGATTGTAGTTCACACATTCAACAATATAAAAATAAATTATTTTTATTCTTAGATTATTTGATATCGCAAGGCTTTCAAAGCCGCAGCAAATAATACAAAAAGTAGAAAACACAGAAGCACAATTTCAGGCCGTATTCAATATTTCGTTACTGTAACAGCGAGAAGTAGGTACGCTTAGATACTAACCAAACAACAAAAAATCAAATTATTAGTTTGTGCCTTTACTGGCACAGTATGCTATTATATTACACAAAAACCACCATAAACATAAATGAGTAAGGTACGTTACTTTTAAAGCTGCCAATGTTGATATTCTACGGTGATACCTAGGGTGATACTGAAATAGACTAGCTGTGCAATTACTCAAAAACTTCAATAATTGACACTTGAAAGCCATTGCATAACCCTAATAATTTGAAATTGTATGGATAGGACGAGCGAAGGCGATACGCGAAGGCTTTCAAATGTCAATTATTGGAGTTTTTGGGTAATCGCACAGCTGGTATATTTCAGTATCACCCTAGGTACAGTTGTTCTATCTCACGAATTCCGTTTAGCCCTGGTCGTAGTAGTGACTTTGCGCTTAGTTGTCATGCTGACGGTACTCTCTACCAAAATCTGACGTGAATATAATGAGCACTAGTGACCCGGACCGCGTCTCGGGCGAGACTGATTGCTTCTGAGCTTACGCACACTAAAACAATGTGTACATGCATTCACTATGTACTATATTATATACTATTAGCCCAACAGACTTCGTGAAATAGAATATATATATATATATCACCGTATGGTATCAACATTGGCCGTACCCCTAGCTTTAAAAGTAACGTACCTAACTCATTTATGTTTCACTAAACGAACTTTTAGTTAAGAGGTCATCGCGCTCTTTCAAATCGATAATAGATGAATTTATTTTTAATTCATTATCGCACGTAATGTCGCACGACAGCGTAATATTGTTTTAATAACAAGTCTATAACAAAAACAGTACTCTTATAATTAGGAAATACAGTCCAAAATGAATTGTTCTTCAATTCTTGACGGAAGGTTTCTTCCACAAGACGCAATTACCCGAATTACTTCTAGGTTTTCTTTAGCCCTGAATATGTACGAACTACATTGTGAAAATCAAGGTAAGACTTCGTTTTAACACCTCCAAATATAAATATTTTCTTATATAAAATGCCAAATATAAACGCTTTTTGAGATTTTCTCACTCAGGCTATAGTTTATATTGACACATATCTGTTTTATTCTCTATCTGATTATGACTGTTCAACCATATGTTAGTATTACCAAATTAGACGCCTAGTAGTTAATAAACTTACGTCATTCTCAAGAAATAATATTTGTAAACAACTCACAGCAAAAAAATCCCAAATTTGCTTTTAGACGGTTGAGTTTGAAAATTAACTATCAGTATTATTCATTGCAAGCTGAAGACAGGGCACTATGGCGCTCATTAGGGGAGGCCTATGTCCAGCAGTGGACTAAAGTAGGCTGATGATGATGATGATTATGCATGAAGGAAAGGGCTCAAATCGACCAGTAGTGAAATTATGTCAAAGAATTAGCAAGAAATTGGTTTTTAAGTATGTTTATGGGGAAATGTTTATAAATATTGTATCTTGGGTTTGCCCGGAGTACAGTATTCGCTAGATACATGCAAATTACAAAATTTGTAATTTTTTGGCTCGTATAAACACGCTTAGACATTTTTAATGAACCGTTTACGGTTTACATTCTCTTTAATGTTGATAGATTATTTAGTCTAGAATATTTGCATCTAATTTGGCAACACTATCAAGTATGAAACATAGGCCTGGAGCCCAATTCTGCTAATCAATAGCTTTATTATGACAATCGTATCATCGCTGAATCGTCACGTGGTATCTTTTTCACTTCTTCCACTACTGAACGAAAAATAAATTGGAGCGAAGAGAAAATCAATGACCTTTCTAGTTCAAAAATTACCCTATTATTTTTTGATTAAGTATTAAAATTCATAGCTTAAAATTTCACCTGTCGCGCCTATTTTGTAAACCTAGCAAAAGGTATTGATTTCTGTAGGCCTAGCCCGGGGATAGTTGTCTAGGGCAGAATAGAGAAGAATGACATCGCATTGTCATACATTGCGTAGATTATTGAAGTTGAAGGAATGAGTTTCAAACATATTACGCATTCGTTGACGATGTGACGTAATTTTTCTCTATTCTACCGTAGACAACAATCCCCGGGCTAGGCCCACTGATGAAAGAAACTCTAGATAGTGCAAGCGGTGCTATTTGCTCGGATATATATATATATATATATTAACGTGCGTGCCTCCATCTGTAGTATCTTTCATCTAAGGTAGGTTTAAATGTGTCATTCTGTGTTGATACCATTGTCATAATGAAGTGATTAGTTTAGCAGAACTCCTGAGGGTTGCTCAGGAGTTCTGCTAAAAACTTCCATTCTTGTGACGCCATGTCACCAGGAGTAAAGTATCATAACCTCAGCTGCTCAAGTTCCCTCATCAAAGCCTGCTCGTTCTCGATCTTGGCGCGTTGGTTCAGCTCGAGGGGTTTGCCTGCTGCCTTCTGCTGTTTCAGCTTGTCAATGTCACTTAGTTTCTGTAAAAAGAAAATACATTATTGTAATCCCATAGAATTTGCACTATGCCGTGTGGTGCCGGCTTACAATTTGCACTACCCCAACTCTTCCCGCGGGTGTCGAAAGAGGCGACTAAGGGATATCCACCGGGGGCGGGCAGCAGCGCCCCCTGCAGAACAATTCTATCACCGAACTGCGATCCCCAACCCGCATGCCCAGCGTGAGGATGCTGGACATTCCCCCCAAGAGATAACAAGCCAGTAAGGCGCTTATCAGGGGGAGGCCTGCGTCCATCAGTGGAGCAATATAGCAGCAGTGAATGCACCCAAGAGGCTGTACAGGACCCCTCTTTATTTATCTTGCAATGCGCCTATTATCTATGCGGATCACCAACGTCTATTGTTTGACGTTAGACCAATTCTACGGGATGACATAAGGAACGGGAAGGACCAGCTAAATGAAATTCTGGTTCAATCGTCGTAGCAGAAAATACTAGAACATCATAGAAACCATGTAGAAACGGTCTCGCCATTCGTGTTGTCAGAGGCCCTAGCCTTGTCTCTGTGTTTCAGAGCTATATTTTCAACTGACCTTACCCAATTATGCCCACAAGTGAGACAGATAAAGTACCTACTCCGTTAAGTACCTACCCATAACACAAGCTCTGCTGAGCTTGGGGCTAGATGATGGTGGATAGATGGTGTGGATAGCTCAAAGAATTAGCAAGCTGAAGTGGCAGTGGGCCGGCCATATCTCGCGAAGAACCGACAACCGCTGGGGTAAACGTGTTATTGAGTGGAGACCACGACTCGCCAAACGTAGTGTAGTACGCCCTCCGGCCAGGTGGCATGACGATCTGCGAAATACTGCAGGCCGATGCTGGATGCGGCAAGCTGAAGATAGGGCGCTATGGCGCATTAGGGGAGGCCTATGTCCAGCAGTGGACTAATATAGGCTGATGAATAGGATGGTGATTGTTACCTTATTAATGTTCTTGATTTTCTTATCCTTCTCTGGGTCCCCCGTGGAGACGAACGCGGGACGGTTTGGCGCTAAGGACTGCACGGAGGGTGTTTCATCGAGTTTCTCTTCAGCCTTGCGAGCCTTGCGGGCTTCGCGTTTCTTCTTCTGTTCTAGAGCTTGTTTCGATGGCGCTGAAATGTAATTATTAACTTTACTGACAAAAGGTAAAGGCAAAAATGGTTAAATTTGAAGCAACTAGACGGAATCTCGCATTACTTTCGCGAGAGCGCTAATTAATTTAAGTAATTTCGTTGTTCCGTTCTGGCAGATATCTACCGAGCGGTATAACAATCCTATAGCTATCCTATGTAGGAGTCGAACAGCTGTTATTAATACTTAAAACGCTTAAGTTTGTTTTTCATATAAGTGAAGTGAACTTTGCATACATGTGTTTTTTGAGACACAATTCGTTTAACAGATTCGTTATCTTATCACTGCCCGATCTCGGAGATGTGACCCGCAGGGGTGCACCGTCGTCTGCAGGACCCGGAGGTCATGTGCGTCGTAAGCAGCGTTGCCAGACGTCCCGATTTTTAAATCAAAATTAAATGTCCCGCGCGGGACAGGCTCAGTCCCGCTTTTCGGGGATAACTCGATAACTGTTTTTTTTTATTTTTTATTTTATTTTCAGAAGACGAACAAGACTCAACTATTTAACGATAGGGTAAATCTGATTTAAAATATTATATTTTTATTAAAATAAATTTTCTATGGCTATTTTTGCTATCTATTGTCACCGCAAACGTAATTTGAATTAAAAAAAAATTAAAAACTTCTGATTATATACGTTTCTTTACTATGTCCCGCTTTCGACGAAAGAATCCCGGTTCTTCCACTCGATAAGTTCCAAAAACCTAACATGGCAAAAACAAATCTGGCAACGCTGGTCGTAAGCCATGTTAGTGTTAATACACCGAGACGTGACTGCTGCTCACGTTTAATCACGGCAACTATAGAACAAGCGATAGTAGCCAGCCTTACGTCGAAGAGACGTCATTGTCAGGCTAATAGTGTTGTACTTATTTATATCTTATTTCTTGTTTTGTGTTTACCTTTTTCTAGTCTTTAGGTACCGACTGCTTCTATTTGTTTATTCATGTGCTGTTTGCGAGTGATTCTAATGCTACGGCTCCACCTGCGTTAGCGTTGACGTTAGTGTTAATGTCCATAACGCGCTAAAAATGCACGTTGGCTACTAGTAGTGCCGTTAATATATGAACAGGTTAAAACCTAGGCCACATCTGCGTAACACCCTAGTTTACGCAGGTCAGTACTCACATACGGTATTACTCGATAGTTTTACTCGAAGTCGAGTAAAAATCAACGTGTGGACCGCAAAACACACAGCTCGAAGGCTCGCACCGAGCCGGCTCGATGGAATTAAATGAAAGTAATTTCCTTCGAACCTACTCGAAGCGAGCCGTCAATCTTGACTCGAACGTGTGTACGTGACTGCGAGTGGCGCGAGGCGAGCGTCAGTCTGGTATTGTTTATAGTGATTGAAACACGTGTTTTTAGGAGAAATGTTTTTAAAAAAAAAATAAAAAAATCCTTTTACGTTTTTTCTTTTCATTTTCTTTGATTTTCTTAAAAAGCACTGTGAGACTTGCTAAATACAGCCACCGTCTCCTTTGTTGCACAGACATCCTTTGGCTCGAACGGTTCGGTGAATACTGAACGGCGCGCCTCACTCGATAGATCAATGCTCAATGTGTGGACGAAAGCCCATGCCATGGGTTTTACTCGACAGTTTAGCTCGATCGAGTAATACCGTATGTGAGTACTGACCTTTAGACGCAGGTAGAGCCGTAGCATAATAAAATGTCTATCTATCTAGTATCAAGAAAGCGCATCTATGTACCAAGTACAAATAAATAAATAATGCTGGACAATTCTAACAGCATTATCTAGCCCCAAGCTAAGCAGAGCTTGTGTTATGGGTACTAGATAACTGATATACTTAGTACAATACGCTACATAGTATTTTTTACTATACATAGAAAACATCCAGAACGCCCTGGACAAATGTCTGCAGATCGTACAAACAGTTGTCCCGAGGCGGGAATCGAACCAGCAACCTCCTGCGTCGCAGGCAGACCTTCACCCGCTGCGCCACAGAGGTCGACAAACCAAGAGTTGCAGACTACGTAATTCACCTACCATTCAAAGCTTCTCCAGGCTTATGCGGCTGTTCGTGCTCATGCAACGTGAACGTCGAAGGTTTATTCCGAGCCCCCGGCGGTCGGTAGGCCCCCGTCGGTTTCGGCGTGGAATCCTCAATGCCTTTGGGCGCGGTTCTGGAAAGTTCCGTCTTGGCGAAGTTTCCGGGCTGCCAAGCTATGGCCAGTAAGTTTTCCTTCTCGGGGCACACGTGTTTGTGCATTAGGGCGCCGGTGTAGTGCCATAGTTTGTAGCTGTAAAAACAATACAGATAAAGATACATTTATTTGGCCAAAAACAGGTACATACAGGTTCGACAAGGAATGGTAATAAATAGATAAAAGGAGGGTGAATTTACATACATAGCCACAAATACAAGCAGAGAGTAGGTAGGAAGCTATAGGTGATTTTTATTGTTCTATAATACGTATACGTCTATAACACGTATGTTTTAATGTTATTAATGCCACATTGTGAAACATATTTGTTTTTTACTACTATTTGTCAACACTTGGCATAGTAAAATCATTTACAACGGGAAATTTACCATGATTTGAGTTTTGAGCCATAGTGATTCCGTAGTTTACTTGGCATAGTGGTTTACTTGGTATAAAGGTCCTTAGCATATGAACCTAGGGCCTCTGGTGACATAACTAGTCTATATTACGAGTAGTGACTGCCAACATTATCTTGGGGTATATTAATATATTTAGAATGAATGAATTGAATGAATTGAATGAATTAAAGTTAATAAAAGTCATATCTAAATGACAAATTAGCATAGTACAAAAGGCAGCCTTATCGCTGAGAGCGATATCTCCCAGGCAACCTTGGGATGGAGAAAAGGATATAAGATGTTAGAGTACGGGCCTACCCACACGTCTCTATGTTGAAAAGGCCTTTGGCGAGCAGTGGGACATATACGGCTAATTGTAATTATAACTTATCTTACCCATTAGCAACAGTGAGTCGCGGATACGTAGTGGCGGTCAAGAACGTCTCGCCTCTAGGATCCCATTGCAGATACGTCGAATCAGGCGCAGCGCAAGAGCCTATCTTCTTGTAGCCTCGCACGTCCCACACTTCGATGTGGCCGGCCGCTATGTTACCGAAACCACCAAGAAGGACATGTGTTTTGGAGTTATGGAGGTTATTGGAAAATATACAAGCTAGGTAATTTATAGTACTAGAGCCCACGACTAAAACCATGTCTCATAGCAATACGGCAAAAACCCTATAAAATCGTTAGATTGTATGATTCTAAACCCAACTAGGTGTGTAGTAACGGTCGAAAGTGTAGCAACTGCGTGGGAGGCCATTTCTGCTGTGTAAAAAAAAAAGGCAGTCGGTATTATAGCAATACGTCTGATAGTGAAAATGTACATAGATTTTATAATTGTATTACGAAAAAGTTTGTTTTCAGACATTTTGCGCGTAGCACATAGCCTGAGCGCATTTTTGAAAATGTCAACAAATTTAGCCGACCTGTATCATAGCAATACGGATAAAAAAAAAATTAACTTTTCGTATTGCTGCCATGATTACCAAAAACCTGTTTTCAGACACTTTAAGTGTAGCATATACTCCCAAAAACGAAAATAACGTTTCGGAGTCGCCTGGCCGACGCCTCTGTTAAATGTTTTTTTTAATTTACAGCCTTCATAGATATTCAAGAATCTCCCTTGTCTATTATATGAACTTTGACAGATGACAGATGTCATTACTTATTTCTTTTGTAAAAGTTACTCAAGTGTGCTTTAAATTTATTTTTGAAGTTTACGACACTCCTTACTGACACTTTTCGGGTGAATTCTTCACGATTTCGGGTAAATTCTTTGTTAATTATCATCTAATAAATTCAGGGTCACAACGTATTCATTGGTTTGTAACAGAGAATTCAAGATGCCTCAATACGATTTTTAAATGATATCTGAGTATCGAAAAGTTGTCTGATAGAGAAGGTGCTACACTTAATTTGTCTGATATAAATTTTTTGCACATGTGGACAACTTATTTTATCATGTCCAACAATTTTCAGACATATTGCTATGATACCGATCGGTAAAATTTGTTAACATTTTCAAAACGGTCTCAAAATTTAATGCGTTCACATTTCCGTCTGAAAATTGTTTCGTTCGCATCAAATAACCAAAATTTACCAATAAAAAAGATTTTCAGACGTATTGCTATGAGACATTTTGTTTGTCTCATTTTTAATTTTTTTAAGTGATTTTACGGGTTTGCGCTACACCACTAACGTCTGAAAAATATGTTTCCGGTATCTCAGAACTATCATTCAACTACAGTCTGCAAATCAGACATATTGCTATGATGCAGTTCGGTAAAATTCTTTGACAATTTTGAAAATTCGGTCAGATCAAACGCTACGCGGAAAATGTCTGATATTGGTATTTTCGAGTTCAGGATAATCGTATCTATCGATTTGATGCGGTTTTGGCTGTATTGCTATGAGACAAAAATTTTGGTCGTGGGCTCTCGTACTATTAAGAAAAATTCATAATTTCCCGACGATTTGGAACGTAACATGACGGTAGAGCGGCCGCATCGATTTTCATCAAACATAGCTAAGTCACTCATGATGTAATCGCCTTTCAAAAAACAACATCAGATCGAATCATCAGATTAATCCCTCGTTAAGGGATGAAACGTTGGTGTTCTTCCAACACAAAATAGGTTCGTAGTTAACCCGCTTACATTCATAATGAATATCAGATCTCTTAGGAACCTATGATGCCACAGACAGACACAAAGACACGTTACACGTACAGGGTGGTTTTTTGAGAAGGGCGGTGATGGCAAAGACCGAAACCACACGAGTTAAAGAAAGTCGTGAATGGAGATAACTCGATTTATAAGAAAACAATAACTGCATATTTCGTTTTTTTTTTAATCTTTTACTTTTGAAGGAAATGTCGTCGACGGGTGCAGTTGCCCTGCCGTCGGTACGTGCCGTTGCGTCCGTATATATGAGCCTTTTTGTTTTGTTTTTTTTTTAAACTGATTTGCTTATAGGCAAACGGTTAACATAGATCAAGTATTGTAAAGGATATGAGTCCCATCCGGTGGGTAGTAGATAGAGTTCCAAGCTCCGGTCCCAAACTCAAAGAGGACCTCGCATTTAGCGTTGAACACTGTCGCCTTAGCAGGCGCGTGGCCGTACACGGCAATCCATTCGTTCCAGTTGCCCGGGTTCCAGGCTATAGCGTGGATTGGACCTTCTTTATCTGAAAAAAAAAACAATGATATTAGGAAAAAAAATAATTAATGAATCCACGCAGCATCATCATGTAGCCCCAAAGTAATCAGAGTGTGTGATATGGGTACACTAATACTTAATAGATTATCTACATTAATAGAGATTCTTTTAGATAGATTCTTTTTTACCCAAAGAAAACACCCAAAACACAGGGAACAAATATCTGCAGATCGTACAAACATTTGAGGCGAAAGATAGTTAGGGCAAGGTTCATTAATCATTAGTACTAGCGGCATAATGCTAAGGCAGCACCTTTTTGGCCCCATGTACCATTATAGGTGTGAAAAAATATATATATTAAACCCAGAACAAGACGCATTACAAATTAGTAGGTACAGTACAAGAAACAGCTATGAGTATAAGTATATACAAGTAATATTACAATAAAAATTATGTCGGTGCAGGAATTAAGATGTGGCGGTTTGCCATCCTTGTCTCCTTGCCCCTAAACTCAAGTTAGAGCCGTAAAGGAATTGTTTATGCCAGAAAACGGTCAAAAAATACGTCACAGCCGAACTCGCACTGCATGAGTCCGCCAACAGATGAGATATTTTTGTCAGACTCATGTCTCTTGACTCTTGTCGGACTCCTGGAGTCCTTTCAACAAACAAGGGGATGTTAATTTATTTGCAATAATTTTTTTCTAGTACCAAAAAAATGAGATTAAAGATAAAGTAAAACTCACTGAATGTAACATTCCCTCCATTTCCTTTGACATCACCATGGGATAGCGACTGCTTCCCGTAGTAAGAGCCACCAGTCTTATCAACCTGAAAGCAAATCGAAATACAAATATGTTAATACTATTTGCTTCTGGCTTGTATGTGAACTATGGGCGTATATCGAGGGGAAAAACAAGAAAACTTACATCACTTCGCTACACGCTATAGCTCAAAATCAAAAGTCTTTACACAAAACCAGAGCTGTGGGGTTACTTTTGCCCTTTGTACTTGTCTCGTGTAAGTTCTCCTTGTAATGTTATTTTTATGGTGTACAATAAAGCATTTTTGTATTGTATTGTATTGTTACTTGCAACTAGCGCAGGCGCACGACCCTGATCAACACACACGGCCAGACCAATACAGTATTAACTAGTCTATTTATTTTATGATTTGAAATAGTGAATGATAAATAACTTTAGTGTAAATAACCATGATGGATTTAAAAGTTTCAACTGAGGCATGTTAGTTTTTAAGCAATTTATCCTTAACTACTTTATGCCCGCAGCTTCGCACGCGTTGTTTCTATGTTTAACGTATAAAGGTGATTTCTATCCCACGGGAACTGATTTATGGGATAAAAAGTAGCTTATGTTTGATTCCAGGATAAGAATTACCTGTATGCAAAATTTCATCCCGATTCGTTCAGTAGTTTTGGCGTGAAGAGGTAACAAACATCCTTCCAAACTTTCGCATTAATAATATTAGTGTGATAATTTGTGTGTCGTGTTTGTTGCTCCACAGGTAAGCTTATGTATATTTCCTGTACTATCAGAATAAATATATTTCCATTTCATTTCAAACACATGCTTTTCTTAGCCTGGGGCTAGATGGTGCTGAGATGATCTGTGAGTTGTCCAGCATTTTTAGTAGGTCATAATAAGGGGTCACTTTTATTTTTAAACTTTACCTTGTAAGTAAGCTAGGCGCTTCTTATGTTTGTTTCCTCTTGACGAGTCGCGTGACACTAAGCTACACACCAACTTGCAGTGCGACCGTTTCTCAGTATATGTTTAGAAAGTCACTTACATCAGTTTGCGTCAGTGCAAATACATTAGTTCCTCGCCTGTTCCAGTGGAAAGTTGCCTTGTCTGCTTGGAAGGATGATCTGCTGACTACAGCTTGAGCCACATTGAAGTCAGGGTACTTGAATACTCGCCAGAATGACGGCTGGCCTTGCTTTCCTAGAAATAGAGATACATGAATCAGTAAGCTAATAGTTAGGAATAAGTACACTAAACTAAATAAATAAATAATGCTTGGACAATTCACACAGCATTATCTAGCCCCAAGGTAAGCAGAGCTTGTGTTATGGGTAGGTACTAGATAACTGATATACATAATAATTATTATTATTAATTTTTTTTTATATATAAATAATGCTGGACAATTCACACATTATCTAGCCCCAAGGTAAGCAAAGCTTGTGTTATGGGTACTAGATAATTGATATACATAATAATATACGAGTACATAGATAGATATTTTTTATTATACATAGAAAACGACCAGAACACCCTGAACAAATATCTGCAGATCGTACAAATATTTGTCCCGAGGCGGGAATCGAACCCGCAACCTAGTGCGTCGCAGGCGGACCTTCGCCCACCGCGCCACAGAGGTCGTCAAATATACGATAGATGGATATTTTTTTTTATTATACATAGAAAACGACCAGAACACCCTGAACAAATAATTTTAGATAATTGATTGATTCTTCGACGACCTCGGTGGCGCGGCGGGCGAAGGTCCGCCTGCGGCGCGGGAGGTTGCGGGTTCGATTCCCGCCTTGGGACAAATGTTTGTACGATCTACAAATATTTGTTCCGGGTGTTCTGGTGGTTTCTATGTCTAATAAAAAAATATCTATCTATGTAATGTATTATATCATGTATAACAGTCATCTAGTACCCATAACACAAGCTCTGCTTAGCTTGGGGCTAGATGATGCTGTGTGGATTGTCCAGCATTATTTATTATTCTTTATTTATTATTATTCTGCAATGGTCCTTTTGTATGAATGCATGAAGACATTACCCTCTATTATGAGCCAAATAAGGGGCTTAAAAGGGGAGGTCTAGGTCCAGCTGTGGACTTTTATAGGCTTGTTTATAGTGTTGTTTGTTTTTTTGTTTCCTCAACCTCAACAGCCTGTATTGGTCCACTGCTGGACGCAGGCCTCCCCCTGATAAGCGCCTTATTGGCTTTTATCACATCAATGCCAATAATCCCCACGCTGGGCATGCGTGTTGGGGATCGCAGTTCGGTGGTAGAATTGTTCTGCAGAGGGCGCTGCTGCCCGCCCCCGATGGATATCCCTTAGTCGCCTCTTACGACACTCGCGGGAAGAGTTGGGGTGGTGTAAATTCTAAGCCGGCACCACACAGCTAGTTTTTTTGTTTATGAATGACTAGTTTATGCCCGCGGCTTCGCACGCATTTTTTCTATGGAAACGTTTCAAGGTGATTTCTATCCCACGGGAACTGATTTATGGGATTAAAAGTAGCCTATGTTTGATTCCAGGATTAGAATTATCTGCATTCAAAATTTCAGCCCGATCCGTTCAGTAGTTTTGGCGTGAAGAGGTAACAAACATCCATCCATCTATAGGTACATCCATCCATCCAAACTTTCGCATTTGTAATATTATATTAGTGTGAGTGTGATGTGATAAATAGTTATAAATAATTCTCTATGTAAATAGTCCATTATTAGTGTTGATTTGCTGGACCCAACACCTAAATGTAAAAAAAAGGTTAAAGTTTTGTCCAACCATTATCTATCAATGGAGATGGGAGACAGACATCTCCCAAATAAAAAAAATTAGGACTCACCTAAAGTAAACACCGCAATGTAATAAGTAGGGGCCGGACTAGGAGACAGACTGAATGACTTTAGATTCTCCGCCTGAATAAACTCAACAAATCTGTCAAGTTTAGTATCTTCATAGAACAGGACCCTGCCGCTGATCTGGATCGCAAATAACTTTTCATCACTTGACCATCTTGGCTCCCTGGATAAACAGTTGTTAATTTAGCTAAGGTACAAGTTGAGATATGCTTCAATAAAGAAACTCATAATGCCTATTTCATCACCACACAGGCCATTAAACCAAATAACCAAATAAAATGTTTATTTTCTCTCCCAAAGAGGCTTATTGCAATAATAAATAAGGCAAGTGGTTACTATTGAGTAAGCAAATTAGTTAGGTATCTACTTAATAACTTAATCATACAAGTCTCTCTGAAAGTCCGAACTACATACTTGTTGATTTAGTATCTGAAGAACATACCATCCAGTTTGGTTTTTTTGAGTGAAAGAACCTACTAGGTCTCCATCTGATGCCTTATACACATGGAGGTTTGGCTTGCCCTGCGAAATTGAAAGTCATTTTACATTTTGACCCACTATTTAGGTCCTATATCAACATTGCAATTATATAAATCAATAATGCTGTAAAATTCACACAGCATTATCTAGGCAATGACCTGCTGCATTGTAAGCAATTCGGGTTTACTCGCGGCAGGTCAACTACTGATGCCGGTGTAGAGTTAGTATCGCATATTTTTGATGCTTGGGAAAAGTCGCAAGACGCTTTAGGCGTTTTTTGCGACTTGTTAAAAGCGTTCGATTGCGTACACCATGAAACATTAATCAGGAAACTACATCACTATGGAATAAGAAACACCTCTTTGGATCTTCTTACATATTATTTGAGTGATAGGATACAAAGAGTTGACATTAATGGGAAACGGTCTTCGGGGTCTGTAGTTACAATGGGTGTACCGCAGGGTTCTATCCTCGGTCCTTTCCTATTCTTAGTTTATATTAACGACCTGCCTCATCTTGTCAAGAATAATCACGAGATTGTATTGTTTGCTGATGATACTTCATTAATTTTTAAAATGATACGACAAAACACAAATTTCGACGATGTGAATAATGCAATCTCAAAAGTAGTTCATTGGTTTAGTGTCAATAATCTTTTGCTAAACGAAACCAAAACAAAATGTATTAGATTTATTCTACCTAATGTTAAACAAGTGAAGGCTGATGTAAACGTTAAAGGAGAAACTTTAGAAATAGTAGAAAGTACCGTATTCTTAGGAATCACCTTAGATAATAAACTTCAATGGGGCCCCCACATAGATAAGCTATCGAAGAGACTCAGTTCTGCAGCGTATGCAGTCAAAAAAATCCGTCATCTTACAGACGTGGATACATCTAGACTTGTTTATTTCAGCTACTTCCATAGTATTATGTCTTATGGTATACTGCTGTGGGGGAACGCTGCAGATATTAACACCGTATTTGTGCTGCAGAAAAGGGCTGTTCGGGCTATCTATAACATGGGTCCTAGAGAATCTCTACGTGATAAATTCAAAGAAATAAACATAATGACAGTACCATGTCAATATATCTATGAGAACTTATTGTACACTTATAAAAATATAAATCGGTTCCCTAAAAATAGCGATAAACATAATTTTAATACCAGAAATAAACATAAACTCGCTGTGCCCACAACTAGGCTACACAAAATAAATGTATCTTTTAAAGGGCATATTAACACCGTATTTGTGCTGCAGAAAAGGGCTGTTCGGGCTATCTATAACATGGGTCCTAGAGAATCTCTAGGTGATAAATTCAAAGAAATAAACATAATGACAGTACCATGTCAATATATCTATGAGAACTTATTGTACACTTATAAAAATATAAATCGGTTCCCTAAAAATAGCGATAAACATAATTTTAATACCAGAAATAAACATAAACTCGCTGTACCCACAACTAGGCTACACAAAATAAATGTATCTTTTAAAGGGCAATGTATACGCTTCTACAACAAAACTCCTAGTGAGTTGCAAAAATCATCAGTAAATAAATTCAAACAAATTGTCAAAACCTTGCTGTGCAAAAAGGCTTACTATAAAATATCAGATTATCTAGAGGACAATAAAGCTTGGGACGGGTTTTGCTCCAACTCGAAAAATAACAACTAACAGGCTAAAGGTTTCTTCGTCGCTTCTTTACTTTAGTCTACATACCGACAGAAATAAAAAAATATCACTTTATTTCCGTGTCAGTGTTTAGTTTTATATTTTGACTTTTTCTAAGTGTACATTTATTGTATTTATGGAAATAAAGAGTTTTTGATTTTGATTTTTGATTCTAGCCCCAAGCTAAGCAGAGCTTTGTGTTGTGGGTAGTTTAGAACTGATATACTAGTATAACTAAAGACTATAGAAACTATAGAACTGATAACATTATAATTTATAATACCTACATAAGTACATAGATATATTTTTTTAGTACAATTGAATGTGATCAACGTGAGATAAACTCAGTTCATCAAATAGCGCAAATTGATCTGGTTCAAGCTGAACTTAGTTTAGCAAATGGTGAAGACCCTAATAAGTATGTTGTCTGGATTTATTTATTTATTGACTTCTTATTCCTTCCTGTTTTAGTTCATACCTGAGGATTATCTTTGTTGATAGCAAACATTTCCCAAACAGTAAGGAAGGTGTCCTGTGGTGAGAAAAACATATCCTTGATGTTGCCATTTATTATGGCCGCCACTGACCAGTCAGAGCATCTCACTATTTCTACCCTGGAACAAAGTAGGATGGAACAAAAAAATTCATAGTATTTGAATTTATTACTCGATGGATCACAGGTCTACTCCCCAAGGAAGGTAAGATCTACTCTTACTTTTTATCAGTCCTGTAGGCTAAGTAGGTTCCTTTAGGGCTGTAGATGATACTGCGCACGTTCGTGGTAGTTTCATCTCGAAGAACTTTCTGCCCAAAAGGCTCGTTGAATTCAATTATGAATATATTTTTGCTGGATAGTCCTGGGAACAAAATGCAGGATTATAACCTCACCGGTAACCATATTGAAGCAAAAAATTGCTGATGATATACCAGCTATGTGAGGAGATGAACTCATTTTGGTTTTTATTTAGCAAACAATCGTCAAATTATAGGAAAAATTGCATTTTTCAGATTTTCGGCAATTGTTTTCAGCTCGCACCGCACAGCACCAGTGTTGCCAGATCGAATTTGACAAAATCAGTAGAAAGTCACGTAAAAAATCAGTAGCTTGAAGAAAATAACAGTAGATTTTGAAACAACTACAAATTTCTAGCTATGGACACGAAAAATGCGTGGTAGTATCTGTAAGGTTTTTTGTAAAATCGGTTCATCCGCTAGGAAACTATAATTATAGTTCCCTATCGGATGAACCGATCTCAACCGAAATCAAAATCGGTTCATCCGCTAGGAAACTATAATTATAGTTCCCTATCGGATGAACCGATTTTGATTCGTTATTTTTGTATGTTTGTCCAGGGTCCTTGGAAATGAACAAATCTCGCCATAAACCAAGCTGACTCGAGAATCGTTTGAACACCAAGTGAAATTGAATTTTTAATTTCTTTTGTTGTTACAAGGCCTTATGCCTTGGCCTTGAATTTCTCTCAGGAAAAGCTGGTTGATTTCTTAAATTTTACAAAATAGATCAGAGGCTCTTCAAAAATCAAGCAGATCAATCTACTCGTAGGAAGTGTAATAATCCATTTACAAGATCTACTGCTAAATCAGTAGATCTGGCAACAATGGCAAAAGTTTATCGAAGAACGAACGGACCGACCAATCAATTCTAAAAAGATAGGAACACACAACAGATGTTTACAGGAAGTGGAAGAAACGAACGAACAAAACAAACTCTTCAATTTCATTCATATTTTGTCAGTATTGTGACGAACCGGATTGGTGAACATTTCATTGGCTTGTGAAGTGACACTGACAACTTACATAAAAGACACGAATCCATTGGCGCTCGGGAAAAATCAGGTAGATTTCACGAAATTTTAGAAATAAATCAGTAGATCAGTAAACGGTTCAAAAAGCAGGTAGATCTACTGCTAAATCAGTAGGTCTGGCAACGCTGGCTGTGACAGCACACGCACGTATGTGTGTGTTTTTGAGTGTGTGTGTTGTGTTGTGTGTAAAGGTGAGTCCTCAGCACGTGTGCTAACACAATTGTATCTGCACCTGCACACTTGAACAAAAGAGGCTCTCGCACGATTTTGAAAATCGTGCTGCAACGATTGAGGCGAGGCGCGAGGGCCTCGCGAGGTGAAACGTCATCGTGCTATCTGCGTCCCGCTCAATCGCGCAGCGCGTCACTGGAGTGAGCGGGATACAAATGGCACATTGCTTGCATTGTGCTGTTTGCCGAGAACAGCACAGTGTGCCAAAGGCGTCTGCGTCTCGCTCACTCGCGTCGCTCTCCGCGCGTGCGAGCAGGACACAGGTAGCACAGTCAAGTGTGTTCCCAACGGTGGCGGCGACGACGGCGGCCACACAACACAATCGTGCTAGCACAGTGTGCCGACCAAGCAACATTATACTCTTTGGGAGATGCCGACTCTATGAGCGAATGAGCGCCTCGCACAATCCTCGCCAGGAATTCGTGTGCAACCCACCGCTAGTAGTGTGTGGTTGTGTGTGTGTGAGTGATAGTAGTGTGCGTTGAATCAACGAACTGCTATAAAAAACAGCTTTTCTACATTTAACGAATCAACCGTTTTCTCTTTTCCGCGAAACAGGTTGATTCAATCAACAGGTTATTATTTCATTCAACGAACGACATACTATGACGTTGACACATTCTCGTTCGTTGACGGACAAAACGAATCAACCGTCTTCTCTATTCCGCGAAACAAGTTGATTCAATCAACTTATTATTTCATTCAACGACATACTATGACGTTGACATACAATCTCGTTCGTTGACGGACAAGTTACATGGAAGATTGAACTTTAAAAACACCTTACGAACGAACACCATCCGAAAATGAACGAACGAGCTTCGAACCGCTAGGTAAAAGTAAAACACGTTGTACACGAGCGAGCGAGACGCCGCAGTAGTCGACAGCTTAAGATTGTTGGAGAGTGAAAGAAATGAATGTATGTTTGTTCATTCCGGGGGCTAAGCGCTCCATGCGCCGCGCGCCGGCCTTCTGACTGACCAAGAAAAACAGAGAAATTGTTTTCATTCGTTTAATTAGTTTGTTTAAGTGACACGTTGAGGTCAACGCTTTTTTTGCGCGCAAGTTTAATAATTATTTTATTATGTATAGGTAGTGAAAGTTAGTGATAATTTAGGATATTTATGGCAAATAAGGACAGTGTTTTATTGTAAATAAATAATACTAAGTAGTTCAAATGTAAATAAAGTAAAAAACAATTTGCAAAATGCCGGAATGACAAGGCACTACAGTTTACGTTTCGACAACCCAGTTAAAACGTCAACAGGTTTTGCCACAAGTTGACCGTTTCAGACGTTAACGCGTCAACACTACTAGTGCAATACAGTTAACGTTTCGACAAACCTGTTAAAAACGTCAACCGGTTTTTTAACCGGTTGACCGTTTATAGAAAACGGTTTCGTTTCGTTAACGCAAAAACAGTCAACGACCCACAACTAGTGAGTGATAGGATGTGTGTTGAACGGAAGGAGAAACGGACCGATCACCATGAACCTTTACTCTAATGCTACGGCCAAACTATTGCCATAACGCGAACGAAGATTTGCGCAGTCGTCGCGACAAGTCTGGCCAAGAAGTTCGTCCTATCGCGAAGCATCATCGCGACAACAAATGTCCTTCCCGACGCTGTTGGTAAGCTGCCGGACATCAAAGGGTTTTGTCGCGTCAAAAGTTCGTGCGGTCGGCTACACTTCACGCGTGTTTTGTTGACAGCGAGACGCCGAGCGGTGTGCACGTATTGTGGCTGATTAGTGTTATTATGGCAATTGAAAAAACATTCATTTGGATCGTTGTTTAAAGCAGACGTGCCTTACTCAATGCATTTAAAATAAATAATTACAATTGCTGACTAGTGACCTCGTTAGTCGTTAGCAAATTAAACTGTGTCATAGTGTTTGCTGAAAATGGACTTATACTACTAAATATACAGTTTTTACTAAAAGAAAAAAAAAAATGGAATCGAACAGCCCCTTCAGCCGGAGCAGCAGGATAGAACGCAGCCCGCCTCGGACGCCCGCCTCGCCCTCGGCCACCCCGCAGCCCTCGGCCGTGACGCGGCAGCCCACGGACGCCCCGCAGCCCTCGTCTCGCCCTGCAGTAGTGTGTGGAGACATGATCGCTACGTCAGAACTTCAAAACTGGATGACGGGCATCGACCAGTGCTTAAATGAGATTTGTACAATCGCCGAAACGGGTAAGCTAAACTCCGAACAAAAGTTGAAAGTTAGCGCTCTATGCCGAAGAGTGGGTCACGGCACTTCGCAGATGGTAGCCCTTTACCAATCTGTGAAAGCAAGAGCTATGACCTTGAACATCGAAAATAAAGGCTTGAACGAGAAAATAGACCTATCAAAGCGGCTCCAAAATTTGCAAAATAAACTAGACGAAACATCCAAACCTCCCTCTGGAAACTCCTCTTTTGCAGACATGGTGAAAAGAGGTAATAACTTTATAAAGCCTATTAATATTAGCTCTGTGGCCATATATCCGCAAGACAACCTCAAGTCGAGCGAGGAAACCAAAACTTTAGTCCAAAAAATAATTTGCCCTGAGGATATGAAGCTACAGGTAAGAGGCCTAAGAAAGACAAGAAACGGAGGGGTAATAATAAGCACTGAAACGAGGGGCGACATAGAAAAGCTGAAGCAATCGGCGCAGCTCACGAATTCTGGCCTGCTGATCGATGAGCCGCAAAAACGAAAGCCCAGAGTCGTAGTAATTGGAGTGCCCTCATCTATGCAGGAAAAGGACGTTTTTACTTGTCTGTACAAACAAAATATAGTCGAATCACTTCCAGACCTGACACTAGAAAAATACCTGTTGTTGACCAAACTGAGCCATAAGTCCGGCAGGAAGGACGCTGAGACCTGCAACTATGTGATAGAAGTTCCTGCAGTTATTCGAAAGGCTCTAATATCAAAGGAGAGGGTTTTCATTAACTGGTCCTCGTGTCCTGTGAGGGACTTTACATTGGTCACCAGGTGCTTCAAGTGCCAGCAGTACGGACATGCTGCCAAGTCCTGCCGTGAGACGACCCACATCTGCAGCCACTGTGGACTTCAAGGTCACACAGTAAAGGAATGCACCAAGAAGGCGGAAGAGCCAAAGTGTGCTACTTGCCTTCACTTCAAAAAGCCAAGTAAGCATATCACGGGTTCGGCTGACTGTCCAGCTAAGGCAATAGCGGAAAAAAGGTACATCAATTCTATAGATTATGAAGGCGCCTAAGAGCGCCGCTTATTTTTTTATCTTTTCTTGTCCTTGTAAATTTCTTTTTATTTATATTTAAAAAAATGATTAGTAATGTTGTTCATGATTTAGATAACTTTTCTGTATCAGATTCTTGCCTCTGTGAAGTTGAAGACTGCAAACATTATTTATCTTCTCATAGCAATCCATTAACTGTGCTAACACAGAACATTCGGAGTATCTATAAAAACTACGACAATTTTACCATTTTTCAACAAAGACTGAACATTGATTGCGACATTATTGTGTTAACAGAATGCTGGCTTACTAAACAGTATAATGTGCCACTAATACCTGGATATTCTATGTACCATACTAACATAAATTATAATCAAAATGACGGCGTTATAGTCTATGCAAAGAATCATCTTAATGTGTCTATCGAGGAACCTGATATGCAAGACTGCAACAGATTGTTAGTTAAAATTGGAGCTGAAACAGCGATACTCGCCTTGTACAGGCCACCTTCTTTTAGAAACCTCAGCAATTTTACTGATTCTTTAAACAATACGCTACAACGCTTATCGTCTTTTAAGAATATTATTGTTGCTGGAGATATTAATATCAATATCGTACCTGAATATAGCGACGAAACTAACCAAAACTACTTAAATCTATGTGCCTTTCATGGTTTGCTTCCAGCGCACACACTCACAACGCACCAAGGTGGCTCTTGCTTAGATCATATCATGCTTAAATCGAATGTTCCTTCACTTACACTTGTCATTAACTCATCTATTACCGATCATAAGGCTATCCTACTTTCTTTAAATTGTAAATTACCTAAGCCAAGCAGAAATCGCATTGGGTCAAAGATAAACATAAATAAACTCGAAGATGATTTACGCAATGTCGATTTTGCTTGCGTTTACAATTCCGATGATCCGCAGTTGTGCATGTCTTTTGTAATAGATAATGTGCAACGCGCAATTCTAAGGAATTCGTATAATGTTAGTTTAAGTAACAAATACCATAACGTTAAGCCCTGGATCACACCAGGTCTTATTCGATGTATGAGACACCGTGACAAGTTGCATTTAAAAGCAAAGTCTAACCCGCAAAACTTGGTTTTGCAGATGTCGTATAAACGTTACCGTAACTTTTGTAACGATCTTTTACGTAAAGTGAAAATTAACTACGACAAAACTGCACTTGAAAAAGCGGGAAAAAATAGTAAAAAAATCTGGGAACTTATTAAAAATGTAACTTATTCGTCAAAATCACATGAGTCATCTTCGTGTTTATTGCAAACAAACGCATCACAGTTGCAATCCGCTAACTCTGCAAATTCTTTCTTCATAAATATAGGTAAGTGTCTGGCAGAACGAGCTCAAGGCCACTTACAAACACAAATATGCACAGCTTTTGCGGACCACAATGTTCCAACATCCTTTGTGTTACTAGAGACTGATCAAGCCGAGGTAGAAAGGATAATCATGAGTTTAAAGGACGACTGTGCAGTCGGATGGGACAATATCACAACTAAAATACTAAAACAACTAAGGCACATTTTAATCGCCCCATTGACACACATTTTCAACAAATGCTTATCTTCTGGTATTTTTCCTGCATGTTTGAAAAAAGCCATAGTTGTTCCTGTGTACAAATCTGGCAGTAAAGACCAAGTTACAAATTATAGACCAATTTCTTTACTTTCCTCTATTTCTAAAATATTAGAAAAAATTATTAATCGAAGGTTAGTTAATTACCTGGAGGATAAATTGATTTTATCTAAGACCCAATTTGGATTCAGACCTAAAATTTCCACTGCCGATGCTGTTCATCACCTGACCAACTATCTCGTTCAAGAACTCGACAAAGGAAAACACACAATAGGAATTTTCCTCGACCTTGCTAAAGCTTTTGACACAGTTTCTATCCCTATTCTTTTGCGCAAGCTGGAACTTCTAGGAATCAGAGACACTCAGTTGAAGCTCTTTACAAGCTACCTAGAACATCGCACTCAATGCGTGAGAATTGGCAGTGTCCTGAGCGATGATCAGGAAAATACATCCTTCGGTGTTCCCCAGGGAAGTATACTGGGTCCAACCCTATTTTTAATCTATATTAACGATCTCTGTAACCTAAAGCTAGACCACGGCATAATTATATCATACGCTGATGACACTGCCCTCCTTTTTTCAGCTGATTCTGATAAGGAAGTCTTCGAGTTTGCGCAAAATGGATTCAATGTGGTTAACAAATGGCTACAGCAGAACCTTCTAACATTAAATGCTGAGAAGACCAATTATACTAGGTTTTCGATGCGCAAACAGGCCACAACTATTCATCACTCTAAACTATACGCACATCACTGCTATAGCCCAAACAACATTCAATGTCTATGTCCCGTAATCAAAAGTACAAATCAAATAAAATACCTAGGTATCATACTAGATGAAAATCTTACGTTTAAGCCCCACATAAAAACCTTATGTGGTAGAGTGCGAAAGTTAATATTTATCTTTAAAAAGCTACGCCATATTGCAGATCATAATATAATAAGAAAAGTTTATTTTGCCCTGTGTCAATCAATTTTAACTTACTGCATTACCACATGGGGTGGAGCGGGAAAAACAGTGTTACTAACGGTAGAAAGAGCACAGAGAGCAATACTTAAAGTGGCAACTTTTCGTCCTTTCATCTTTCCTACTAAACTCTTATACGAGTCCTGTGATGTGTTAACAGTCCGGCAGCTATTTATAATGAACATAGTACTAAGACAGCACGCAGCCCTTCCCTACAGCACTGAATTTACTAACAAGAGACGGAATTATAAAGTTTGCCCGCAGCCAACAACTCTAAAATTTGCCTTTACTAACAAATTTTATCTATTTCTTGGTCCGTTCCTATACAACAGACTAAATTCAAAGTCTAATCTTTACGCGCTTAACTATAACAATTGTAAAAAATCTATCAAATCTACACTTCAAAATCTTTCCTACGATGATACAGAGAAGCTATTAGATATTATCAAGTAAATTATATTTTTATACATAAAGTTAACCTAGTTAGTATAGTGATTAATCTAATTTTTACTCTATGTAAGTTAAGTACCTTAATATCATACACAAAATGTTTGTAACTTAAACAACATTAAGCTAAATGCCTTTTTTGTAATAATAATAAGTGATTGTTTTAACTAATAATTAGCACTCTTGTCGCCTGAAACAC
Organism: Eupithecia subfuscata; assembly: GCA_963564075.1. Taxonomy (NCBI): domain Eukaryota; kingdom Metazoa; phylum Arthropoda; class Insecta; order Lepidoptera; family Geometridae; genus Eupithecia; species Eupithecia subfuscata. Next base: position 7,202,403 of record OY751097.1, on the reverse strand, counting down.
AGGATTACCTAGTTCAGGCTAATTTGTTATACTTAGCTGTATTTATTTGTTTAGTGCACATAATGTATTGTCTATTTACGAGTTTCTTTGAATAAATTTTATTTTATTTTATTTTATTTTTATTTTTATTATTATTAAACTATGGAGTGGACAAATGATCGAATTTTGGAATTTATCAAAAATTACGCAACTGAGCCTGTTTTGAGGAATCCTAAATTATGACGCCATGAGCGCAACCGCCGCTTCCATTTTTTCCGTAAAACGAATTATCGCAACGTTCTAGATTATGGAGACGCTGCGAAGTTTTTTTCTAATGTGGCCAAACACTTCGTCGTAGATCGAACACGAAGTTTTATCACGACAACGCGAAGACGAATCTTCGCCTTGTAGAATAATGTGGCTGTAGGTAGCATAAAGATTCATAGTCTGTGGAATAATGAATGAAACGTGAATGAAAGAAATCAAATCACATCTCAAGATGGCGCCGCTGGCTGACTGAAAATGAAAATGGTTGAAACTTTGTTGGGATTTGAGTTTTCTATCTACGTTTACTGACTCAAAAGTTGAACAAATCCAGGAAGAAACTTATTCAATGTTCAGCAGTAAATCCCAGTTGCTGAAAAGGACTCCTGAAAATGGGACAGATCGTGAAAATTACCTATCGCTACTAGTGGATGAATATTTGCATACATCTTCTTATGGTAAATACTTGTCTCAATTCTCTATTTGGGCTTTTGCGACACAACAATACAGTTATATTCTCTTTGAACAAATAGTCAGATTTACAAGAAACCACACTACGTTTCCAATGTCTCGAATTTACCCATGTTAAGGCCTTTATTTTAGACAAAGATGCAATTGTTTATTTCCAGATGCTAAGTGCCAAGTGCTAGCTAATTTGGCGAATTTCTCATACGACCCGATCAACTACGGCTATATTAGAGATGTTGGTGTCCTGGACATATTCTTGCATGTCTTAAAGACGGAATCGGATGGAAAGCTTCTACACTATGCGGCAGCTGGAATCTGCAACTTGTGTGTTGGTGGGTAAACAAAGAGATTATATTTCTGTTGTCCAGCAGGCTCTCAGCTCCTCTCTGTGTGCTCTACATACCCAGTATACCAACCCAAAAAAATTGGGATTGACTAATCATTCACCATTGGATAAACCAAGGAAGTTTTTTTAGTCCATTTGAAATCCCTTTGTAATGATCATTCGATTATAAGTTTAGGCAACCATTGTATATCTTTTTATTTCTATTTCAGAGCAAGAGAACGCCCAGTATATAGTGGACAAATCGGGATTGAAAACTTTAAAAGAGTTGCTGAAAAGCCAGAATACAGACATAGTAGCAGATACAATAACTACATTGCTGTATCTTCATAACAATCAAACAGATTCAGAAATAAACACTGATGAGGTGAAGGAAGTTGTAAAAGATCTACTGAAAGCCAATAATAAAAGACTCAACAACTTGGCTTCTATATTTTTACAAGATGTATGCAGGAGCTAAGTATAAATAAAGAGACAAAATAATTGAATGTACAAAATGAGCAAAATGCTGTCAAACCGATTTCCCTACATTGCAGTGAGCAATAAAAACTACCAGAAAATATGTAAAATACACACAACATCATTCAGTAGCAATGCTTACAAGGCGGGTGACAAAATCCGTATTCAAAAAACTCTAACACAGAAAGATTTGGATGCATTCTCAAATCTAACAAGTGATCATAATTATCTACATCAAAACAATGGAAATAAGAGGCCGATTGTGCACGGAGCGCTACTGAATGGATTAGTAGCAGGTCTCATCGGCACACACCTGCCAGGGCCTGGAACAGTCCTTGTGTCACAAACCATGAAGTTCCCCAACAAATGCTTTGTTGGAGAGAAACTGACTATAAGTGTGGAGCTGGTCGATGTAAGAAAAATACTCAAAGTGAAGTTTTTCTGCATTGTTGAGGAGGAAAAGAAGGTTGTGTTCGAGGGCGAGGCTAAACTCGTGTTGGCCAAAGACTGTTAGAAAATAGTTATATGAGATTAATAATTTATTTCTTAGCTCTTATGCTAAAATAAGATAGACACTTAATATATGTAAAGAAATGTATGATAGGTAATTTATTAAAATAAATTACATACAAATTATTAATTAGGTCTAAAAAAATAAGTTCTGTCACATTGTGCCAATTGATTTAGAAATTAACTTTCAATACTAATAAACTTTGAAGTACAATTTAGTTATAAATAGATTTATTAATTAGAAATCTCATATATATAGTCTTTAAGTAAAAAGTTATAAATTTTTTGATAAAATTACCGCAAAGCTGCTAAGTTAAATTTAGTACTCTGTCCATTAAATATACAATTTCTATAATCTAAAGTCAGTGTTTCACCATGTTCTGAGAACTACAAATGTGTTAAATTGTTCTGTCAATTGCAATATTAATTATGTGTGAATGCCGTTTCAAATATTGGTGAAACTGACTATTTGTTAAGACTGATAGTCTTTAATTTGTTACTTCTCGTCAGAAGTTTTTAAAACCTCACATGTTTTCATTGTTTTTTAAGCATTCTTACTAAATTTTACTACAAAATTTTAACCTATGTGAATTATAATATGAGACAAAATGTTGCTGCTCAACATCATTTTCCATTAGTTATTTGTTTGTTTATTTATTTTCCACCAATAATATTGTGTAAAAAGATCGCAAAAACTTTTTTATTATTATTTTTTGTTAACTTGAGGATCATAAACTGGGTTCAAATTATTTTGGTTATGTATATTTTTGCTTGTATAATTTTGTTGCTCTGTTAAATCAATTTGTTATTTGCTTTTGTTTTTATTATGTCGTCATATTAAATGTGATTTTGTATCTTACTTTTCACTTTTTAATTTACTAGCAGGGTTTGAAATGCGATGCTAATGATTGTAATGTACTGTTACCTTAATTTATATCCTTTTGGTAAATAAAAACAGCCTATTATAACTGAAACAACGAGAAATAATATTGGGAAAGAAATTATAAATTGTTCATAAAGCTTTTAGATTAGATTTAATAGTGTTAGAATTTTCAAATTTTATTACACTAGATCGCTAGAGCTGCTTGTATTGTAACAATTTTTAATGTTAATTCGGAAAGGCTGTGAGGTCATAAAATTATGTAGTAGATAACTCTGCATATGATTAGAATAGATTCCATCCTTAGTAGATTAAAAATAGATTCATTGACAACGATTCTCATAGCAGCAATTTTGTAATTTCTAAGTAGATTTTTAAATAAAATTAGTCAGCTAAAGTCAAATTTGAAAACCAGTTTTTGTTAATATCATGGACGAACTAATATTTAGGTAAGTACATTATGTTTAGAGTCATTTAGAATATTTTCAGAGCTTTAATCAAACTGCAAAATAAATGTAAACGACAGAATGAAAAAATTAAGACCTATCATTCAAATCGAAAACGTTGAAGCGTCAAGCTAGCGTACAGTGCAAATGAAATCGATCTCGATTATCGTAAAAGCAGAATCACTTATTCTCATTGCCTGCCACTTTCTTTAACTCTCAACTTCAAATTAGCTCATGTTCTATCTGAAAGTGATTAAAATCTGGCTGATGTATCTTTAATTGCTCGAAGTTGGTTTCTCAGGATTTGTTTCGCACTTTGGCGGAGAAAGTTCCTACACTTACCATCGCTTTTTTCACTTTTGAGAAGGTTTGTTATGCATAAGGAGTACAATGTACTTGCCTAACGTACAACTACCTACCTATCTACTTTGTTCACGAGGGACAAGGATTTTACGAACTTTATTATTACATTTTCATTGATTTATTACAAATATGTACATATTATAGCTAAAGGTAGTACACACACCCTGTTTGGCACAGCAATTTACTAGTTTGTCATAGGTCGTTGTTTCTGTGGACATTCCTGATCAGCCGGATCAGGTATTATGTGGGTCCTTACAGACTTGTGATTTTCCAGGATATTGTATTATTGAAATAGGTACCTATCTTATTATCTACAATTTCTTTATAATTCATACGATGAATTTCTTCTAATCGGCCCATCAGATCAAGTCACGTATGATCGCTACGCAGGCTCCGATATCAAACGGTTCGCGTAAGAATTCAATAATTTGCGGCACGTATCTATCGTAGAAAGGGGCTGAGTCAGCTTATTATTTTAGAAGATTATAAAGACGCGGTCAAACGCAGTCCTTAGCCCAGTTTATGTGCTACACCCGTAACGGGACTATTAAAGACTGATTCCACTTGGTAAGTTTTTTGTCGCTGTTTAATTAGACAATGTAAAACCTAGCTTAAGATTACTTTACGATAGAAATTTATAATTTTTGAAATTGTGCGTTGTTTCGCTGTTTATCCGACTCGACTTACATAGCTAGGTACTTACTGAGTTTCCCATGACATCAAGCAAGGGCAACCCAGCGCCAACTTTTAATAGGGATATGACGAACTTTTTGTATTATGGGCTATGGCTTTAACTTAAGTATCTTTTATCCTATCTTTATTTTTACAGACCTTTCGAGAGAAGTTCGCAATATAATGCGCGCCTTCGGAGTCTGCCTATTCGCCTGCGTACTGTTGGCTGTGACGGAGGGCAGACGAAGCCGGCTGCTGAAGAGAGAGGAACAGTATGATTCTACAGATGATGTGGAAATTGAAGAAGGGGACTATGATGATGTGAGTAAAATTTATAAACGTACCCAGCCCACTCGAAATCTTTTGTTTTTCGCATTGAATCAAACAAAACATCTCCCGAAGAAAACTGAGTGATATTAGGTACCTTTTTGTTTAACTTGCCGGAGTATGTGTTTGCCTGTACCATTGTAGCTCTTAAAACTTCGATCGATATTGTTGATCGATGTCTTAAAACGCTCCTACGAGTTGATTTTGATTTTTTGTTTGTGAAGGGGACTTGAACGGAAGTATTATTAGCTGTTTGTTTTAAACGGTGTAGCCGTTTTAATGCTAGGATGGTATTAATCTCTTTACCCGACATTTAAATTGATATTTCAGGTGGAACCCTGTCAATGCGGAGTGTTCATGTCCCAGCAAGTGGGCCTCCGCGAGGGCCGCCGCGGCAGGCCCCGCGGTCCTCCGCAGGGCGAGCCGGTGGTCACCTACGACACTGACTCGCCCAGTCTGCCATGCGGTGGGGGCGGCAACAAGCATTGCATCAGCAAATGTCTGGATGTGGTAAGACTCTGGAATTATTAAGTATGTACCTACATTCTACTGTTCTGGCGAAAGTGTGGTGATGGGATAAGAACTTGAGAACGTGACAATGAAATCGTATTTACTATCATAGAGACCTACAAAAGTAAACACCATAAGTTACCTAAGAGCACACTGATGAAACTCTCCTACGCAAAAGTAAATCGCCGTGGCCGAAAGCGGCCTGGATAAGCGGATGGATGCATCATTGTCACATAAAGAAACTTATTACTGAAGCTTATTTGCTTACCACCATGCTGATCGCGTTCTGTGGGAATAAAAAAAAACCTGCCACTAAACTTATTTCGTCCTATAGTCAAGTTTCAACCGTCTTTTCTCCACAGATCCTCAAATACCTGCCCAAAGCAGGCCCAGTGATCTGTGGCGCGGTAGAACGCGACATCCACCGAGAGAAGGCTTTCCTCTTCATCAGGAACTGCGGTGGAGAATGGGTGCCCACCAGCTTCTCAGCGGGCAAGGAATTCTGCTGTACTGATGGACAACACCATAAATGTTAGTTGGCTTTTATGTTCTTGTTTCTTTTATTCTTCACAACTCCTTTCACGTGTCGGTTGGTTGCATCGCTGGCGAGTTCTTGTCTACTTAAGCGCCTTGTGAAACGCGTGTAGCAAAGCTGTACATGCTAATTTCTTTAAATATTCTTCCGTTAAAAAGTGTTATCAACCAAATCAGTAAAAAAGCATCACGCATCGTTTCATCGTTATCGCCTCGAGAACTTTCGTACTGTACTTCCAGAAAAACTGCAAACTGAAAGTGTCACCAAAGAACTGCCTTAAGGCAGAAGTTCCTACTGCGCCATGTTGTACGTCCTTTATTCGATCCTTTGACAAAAAGCTTCAAATGCAGAGCATAGGGATAAGTTTAACAATGAAAATTTTAGATCACCTAATGCAATACAAACTATGTCATGAACAGTTTGATCTAACAACTAGATTGCTATTAGATAGCCAAGACCGGTGGAACTGGTCTTTAGGTAATACTGTATCATCGTTAGTGGGCAGATACCTATTAGGAGATAACCGGATTGGAAGCGATCCTTACGACTATAAAAGTCTACATTCCTGTATTTCCTAAAAACGTAGGTATATTGAAAGGTCTTTGTTTTCCCAAGATGCATGAGAATAGGGATAGGATCTAGGACTGACCCGGAGTACTTTTCAGTCAGGCGCGGTCGCAGCCCAAGACTTTGGGGGGGGTCACACTTGGTGCGGGCCGTAGCACCAAATGTACTTGTAGGCGGTTGCAGACCCCACCGAAAACCACTTAACTTTATCGGCGAGCGGAGCGAGCCGCGGAAAATTTATCCTCAACTCCCAACAATAGTAGGTATAAGTTATAGCGAGCGAAGCGAGCCTCGAAATTTTTGAGATGTTTTCTGAAGTTAGGGCTAAAGTAAGCAAGAGTAGGAGTAGTCTACTTGCTTACTCTCGCCCGGCATCAACAAAAAATTGAAAATACAAAAAAGACATGGAAAAAGATGTAGCGGCGAGCGGAGCGAGCCACCGAAATTTTTGTTACTTTTCGGGTAACTACCCGAGCAAAATGATGTTAAACACACTGGACCAAATACATCGAAGGACAAAATACTATAGGCGAGCGGAGCGAGCCGCAAAATGCAGTGTTTTGCATATTGGCCGCAAACATGACATCCCTTCCCCCAACTCCCAACCCAACAATAGGAAGTATAGATAGATAGATAGATAGAAAATTCTTTATTGCACACTTATAGATAGAAACAATACAGCAAAACAGCTTAAAAACTAAGTGACAAGTGGCGGTCTTATCGCTCAAGAGCGATCTCTACCAGACAACCATGGATGGATAGGATTATTGGATAGTATTAGGGGTTCTGTGTGCTCTTGAAGGTTTAATAAATAAATACTTTTAATATAATACTACGTATAAGTAATGGCGAGCGAAACGAGCCTCAAAAATGTTGGAGATTTTTTCTGATGTTTGGGGAAAAGTAAGCCAGAGCCTATGACAAAATAAAGTGAGCGAAACCTGCCCCGAAAATTTTAAAAAGTTTGCGGTGGTAGATATAAAGCTACGAATATAAATCGGGGCGAGCGGAGCAAAGGAGATTAACAAAAAATTAGAAATACAAAAAAGACATCGAAAAAGATGTAGCGGCGAGCGGAGCGAGCCGCCGAAATTTTCGTTCCCTTTTTCGGGTTGTCACAAACTGGTTGAGAAAATAAATAACAGCGAGTGGAGCGAGCTCTGAATGAGCTGCAGCCTTTTTTTAAATTGGTGAGGTAGCGTCCATGCAGGACAAGGAAGCTAAATTATGAGCTACTAGCTTCTGCCTGCGGCTTCGCACGCTTCTTTCTATGGAAACGTTCAAAGGTAATTTCTATCCCATGGGAACTGATTTATGGGATAAATAGTAGCCTATGTTTGATTCCAGGCTTAGAACTACACCGATGCAAAATTTTAGCTCAATCTGTTCAGTAGTTTTGGTGTGAAGACGTAACAAACATCCATCTATCCATACAAACTTTCGCATTTATAATATTAGTCTGAAGAACAATTTTAAAGTTTCACGAATAACAAACAAATATGCGAACAACAGACCAGACATCATATAGAATCAACGGCGAGCGAAGCGAGCCGCGAAAATTTTTATGATCTGGCTGTGCGTGTGAGTTGTTTGGTATTAGATATTTTGCAGTTTCAAACTCGCCTTAAACGGAGAAGGAGTCCTGAACTAGAGCAAGCCAGAAGCTTATCAAAACAGCAGAATGTTATCAGAGGCAAGCAGAGCGTGCTGCGATAATTTAGTGGTTCCGTTAGATTTTTGGAGTGTTTGGAAAATGACCTCAAACGAGGGATGAGCCCATGACCAGAGACAGACAGTGTAAAGTTGCCGGCAAGTTGAGCGAACTGCGACAATTTTTGGTTTTTGTTAGATTTTGGGCAACTTTTTAGAAAATTTGGCAAAGTGACCTAAACCGAGCCGGGTTTTGAGCTTTGGATGTATAAAATCAACACCGAGCGAAGCGAGCCACGAAAATTTTTATGATCTGGCTGTGCGTGTGAGTTGTTTGGTATTAGATATTTGGCAGTTGCAAACTCGCCTAAAACGGAGAAGGAGTGGACTAGAGCAAGCCAGAAGCTTATCAAAACAGCAGAATGTCTGTCAATCAGAGGCAAGCAGAGCGTGCTGCGATAATTTAGTGGTTTCGTTAGATTTTGGGGGGGGGGAACTGACCTCAAACGAGGGATGAGCCCATGACCAGAGGCAGACAGTTTAAAGTTGCCGGCAAGTTGAGCGAGCTGCGACAATTTTTGGTTTTTGTTCGATTTTGGGCAACTTTTTAGAAAATTTGGCAAAGTGACCTACAGCGGGGCGGGTTTTGAGCTTTGGATCATAGTCAGAAGGAACAAATGTTATCAGCGACCAGACCAAAACACGAAAATTTTGTTGTCTACTAATTTTTTGTACTGGTTGACAAAGTGACCTCGCAGATTATTTGTTATATTTTGTGCTTTTTATTGTGGTTGTTGGATTGATACAAACTGACAATAGCGGACCAGCCAGACCAATAAAATTGGGAACGTTGCCTCTGTGCTAATCAAAATACAGAGCACAAATAACAGTAATATCGGCGAGCGGAGCGAGCCGCGATTTTTTTTATTGTTGCAGTTGGTAACCATAATCAATGTAACGGAAGTAAACAGGACAATATAATCATCAAGCTGTGGGTTGCAATTTTTTAAGTACCTAAACTAAGATTTTGGGGGGGGTCATGACCCCCGTGACCCCCCCCCTGGGACCGCGCCTGTTTTCAGTCTAGGGCAAGCTTTTGCCCAGTTTGTGTTGGTGTGATTATAAGGTTACTTTAGTAACTTTAAGTTACTAAAGTAAACTTATAATCACAGATAATAATACCGACAGCGGAGGAAGATGGTCATGTTCTTGCGCTGTATGTTTGTGGCCGACCCAAAGAAGTATTGTATTTACAGTAGTACCTTTGTGGTTATGTACAAGTAAGAGCATAGATAAAGCTTGTTTTGTTTCTCTATCTATTATGATTATTATTTATGAGGGATGCATCTTTGTAACTTTTGTCGACGGTCGCGGTAGCCTAAAAGATTTTGGTAAATTGTCGTCGGATTCTTCTTGTTGTAGGTACCTTAAGATATTCATTATTTTCTCAAGCGATAAAGATAAACTCCAGTTAATCAATTCAGTTCATGGTTGTTGTTGGTGTCAGGTATCGCATTAGTGTTAGAAAATCTATTCGTGCCTTCCGGGGAGCCCAGGGAAGGTTTTAAAAGCAAGGCTTTATTTGGCAAGGGCTTGTAGGAATGCATGGAATGCGACTTCCACGAATATGGACGACGGGCTATGTAGCCCTGCTTGGTAAATTAGCAGCGCCTTAGTGCCAACTGCATCTGTTAGGATAAGCAGTTATCTTGGAGATATTCCAGTTAATTTATTACACTGACAATTTTGAAGCCGTTCTCGCCGTCGCCAAATCCTCAGTTTTATACCTACTTACGTACCTTATTGAATTTTTTTGGCGGTAAAGGTTTTGGCTCATGGGTAAAGGATGTAGGAACATAAGATGGAGCGCATACCAAATCACAATCATCATCCATAGCTGGATTTTATCCATTGCTATGCTGAGAGGGTATTGGTTTTGGACCTCTGCCTGTCTGGCATCCACTATGGCCGGCCGGCACGGCCCTGCGATATCATCCATTGGGTTGTTTGTAAATTTTTAATATAATATAATGTTTAATTTCTAAGAAATCAAATAATATCGCAAAAATTTTCGACTTCGACCAGTATCACATTCCCGTACCTCAGTAGGGAGGACTCAGGGAGGACGCGGGTTCAAGTCCCGTCGAAGTCGAAAATTTTTGCGATAATATTTGATTTCTTAGAAATTAGAAATTATCCAGAGTGCGGGGCTTACGCACTATAATAACAAAAACGTTATAAATATAATTATAATGTTATAATGTTTCTTTAACATGTTTTTACACAGTAACATGCGCATTGCGCGTACCTAGGTACATCACATTAGTTCCTGCCCAACCCAAGTAACCTCACACCTTAGGTAACCTTTACGATATTCAGACTAGTCAGCTATTTCTAAGTCCCTATTACTAGATAAAACTAGTGTGAAAGAGGAGTTAATAAATCTGGGATTTAAAAATCTACTTAGAACTCTCAACTACTTAGAACTACTCAGAAGATGTGGATTTTGTTTCGGGAAAATGGCAGGACACCTTCCTTACCTACGTTAAGAGATGTCAATTTACAAATATTTTTAGAAATCGTCTTACAAAATCGTTGTAAAATAACCTGTAACTAGATTCATAGATAAATCCATTACAAAGACGTGTCGGATGACCAGGCCATAAAGAAGGGTTCCGTTGATTTCACCGATATTTTCCGGGAGTCTGCCATAAATTTCATTGAAAGAAGTATTATTTAACATTAGGCATTTAGCACCGGAACCCTGAAAATACCCAAGAAAATATAAAACTCTAGAATCCATGCGGTTAGCGAAAGGATTTATCAGCTATCGGCGCAAAATCGTGCGCAGCCTAGGCGCGACTGGGAGTGCCTTATCCGTTGACCTGGTTCCACCCGATTATGGTGTCAATGAAGTTCCCTTATCAAGGACTACTCGCAAGACTTACTAGACGAGCGGGGAGAGGGGCGCGGGGCGGGACCTGACCCGGATCGCGCAGGGTGAACAACCCCGCCACGTGCCACTTTCTAAAAAGAAACGCGTCGCCCGCGCATCCTTGGACGCTGGATCTTCTAAGATTGAAACGTTTTGCCACCTAGCAACTGGAAATAGATCGCACGTGGTTCGAACGCTGAATTACTATTTAGCGAAATGTCAGTCAATTATGGTGATAGGCGAATCGTACAAATCAAGAGCTACCACACAAGCAAAAAAATTTATTGATGAGCTATGACAATGGTAGCTGTTGTCTTAGGTACAGCATTTTTTTCTACCTAAAGTAGAGTCATCATAGAGCCATTCTCATGAGACATTTGCTTAAAATTAAAAAAGCTGTAGTTAAGTGGCACTTTTAGTCCTTTAGTCGGTAAACAAAACGACATTTTCTTCTAATTTAGCACTGCACTTGCCAAACTGTCATTATTTAGCACCATTAAAATGCCTTGCAAATGAGCCTTATTAATAAGTAGCCACATAATTTATGTCATAACGAGTGATCGCGTTAATGTTTACAACGTGTTCTCAGACTTATTATACTTAAGTACTAATGTTTTAATGCCTTTTTATACGAAGAAATAGAAGCTTTACCGAAAATTTCAGGATTATTTTGAGCTGGGGATTTAATAAAGTACCACCGTGTAGCCCCAGGTTTAGTAAGTGATGTGATGAAGGACAGTTATCATCACACTAATATTATTATAAACGCGAAAGTTTGGATGAATGGATGGATGAGAGTATGTCACTTCTTCAAGCTAAAACTACAGCACGGATCGGTCTGAAATTTTGCATAGATTTAGGTCTACCTGACCTGGAAAAACACGTAGGCTACCCCCCTTTTTATCCCATAAATTAGTGCCCATGGGGTTGAAATAACCTTAAAACGTGCCGATATACGAAAAATTCGACTTGGAATAACTTATAGGTACTCTCTAATAATTTCAAATTTGCGTAAGTACAGCCCGCGCGGGTCAGGTAGAACAAAGCGCGCAAAGCAGCGGGCAGTCTGCCAAACTTCAAAAAGTTCGAAATCATTCCCAGGTTTCTGGAGAAGTGACTAGATACCAGATAAGTTCCACCATTCCGTCTCGGTACTACCTAGGCCTACTTAACTAACAGCTACGCGTGGGAAACTCTATTTTTAGCGACAATGTTTGCTTCACTTGGAAGTCTCAGAACTAGAATAGTGATGGTCTGTTTACACGTTTCAAATCCGCAAACGGTCCTCGGGTATTGAAGCCCGTATTTAGCCTGGGCAGAGAGCGTGGCAAGGTGGATAGCCGTCTTACGGCTTTTTGAGCATTATCTTGAACTTTACTTAAAATTTTTTACTTCAGGGTAATTTGGATCACGCTCTCGATACGGCCAAATATCGCGCCAACAAACGGGATTTCTGTTTGGTATTCTGTCGGGTATTTTATTTATCCAACCACTTCGGACCTCAAAAAATAAATTGCATTTATCTTTTGCAAATGTTTTATCTAATTCGGTACCTAGCTTTTGTTTCCTCAACTAAGTACGAGTTTTTTTGCTACGCTAGCATTCGTTTTCTTAATTATTTATTCTTCGGCTGCCATCAAATGAGCCTCCTTTGCATAATCTGTAAATTCATCGATACAAGGCGTGTCGATAACTATGCCATAGATAACCAGCCAGGTACTATGGATGTTCCCCGAATCATAGCGGGCGTGACCCCTGCGCGGGCGCGTCCGCCTCACGTAATGTCGTGTTATTGTAATGCATTGCGCAATCCCTCTCCCCGCTCCTTCCCCTCCATCTTTACCAGGCCTGTAGCCAGGCAGGGCTGTGGGCTACGTCCTCACCTTGAACCCAAGTGCTTTCAATCAAATCAATCAAAGTGCTTGTACTTTATTGATTAAGCTTGCTTCTACAAGCATGGCGGTGAGGTTCACGGTTTTACGCGTGTTTTCCAGGATGAAAATTAAATGGTGATGGTTATTCCGGTTTTTGTCAGTTAAATAAACGTACGAATCTCTAAACCGGAGACGTGGTCATCGCCATTTCGCCATTCCAGATTAGCACCTTTCCTAAACTATGGTCAACTAAGTCTTAATTTCGATGTTGATGTGATCTTGATGCGGCCCTGGTGCCTTCGCCCCCAGATCGCTGCCCTCGGAGTCAGGGTATTAATTTCAATGAGCCTTGTGCCTGGACTTGGACTTTATGGTCGCTACAATCGGACGAACGCACCCTTATTTGCATTTAAATGCCCGACCACATTGAATTGACATGACAACTTTGGTTCTCAAACATCTTCTAACAGCGCTTTATGCAGTCAACTGGATAAACAGGTGGTAAATTAATATCGAGCCCGATTCAAGTTCAGAAGCCTCGTCTTTGGTTTTATATTTCTTTTTAGAAAATTCAGATTTCTAGGCGAAGAGAAAAACGCTCTTTGATCTCCTCTTTCTAAAATTGTAAAGCTTTAAACGGTTTAAGCATCTAATGAATTTATTTGTGAAACCCGATAAATAACTTTGAGCGTAGGTAATTCTTTGCCCACGTTTTCCAGTATTTCCAGCTCTAGCAGCAAATAATCGGATAGTTCATTGTTGCAACTGCAATACTCAATCAAAAGCAATTATCTTCAGTAATTCCAAGTGCTTCCTTTCGTGAGCAGCGGTGGCTATCAGAACGGTTGTTTCTACGGAAATGTGAGAGTGGTAGGTACCCAAAGCATTTATCTATGTAATAGTAATAGTGGTAATAGCCTTCTCAGTTCGATGGAATACTATAAAATGTCCGGATGCGCTTGCCAGCTACGCTGGATTCGGTGTTTTTTCCCTGATAGTCTGGAATAAACTCCTTAGAATGCTGTTTCTAAAATCGCGATAGGTGATCGTGCTTTCCTTCATTTCGTTTTGAAGAAAATAATATCAATGATGCACATATATTTCACTCTCTATAATCATTACTTTAATGAGAATTCTTTCACGTAAAAGTTAAATATCTATGCTGGTATTCATCCGGTAAGATCCCTCGTACGAAAAATGCCACAAATTGCCAGATGTAACGTAAATCTGCATCGAAGCTGGCAACGAATGCACATGGATGTTTTCCAGCGCGGGTGGGGCGGCCGCGGGGCGCGGGGTGCCTCGACACACTTTCTGAAGGGCTCTAAAACTCCGGCTTTTGTGGGCACCTTTATGACCATCTATTCGTAGACCTTTTGATTTATCTCAAACAGTTAGATAGTGCTTTGAAAAAGTTTTATGTTTCGAAAGCTCGCGTGGGCGGGTTACGGCTCCTTTTGTATCCTAGAGGAGTATCAACCCGAAGAAAGTAGGTACTTAGGGTTTTCCGGTAGAGATGACATGAAAATAGGAAAATAACATGATTTCTATGAGGTAGCCCCATAGTAGCCGAAGAGTAGGAAATCATATCCCCACCCTTATGATCTCGGCTACTAAGTTTCAGATCGTGGTGAATTATGAGAGTGAGGGAATAGAAGTGCATCTGTGTTTGTGCATATGGCTAGGCTCCGTTGAGAGCCGAAGTTCGGCTAGGAGTAGGTTTAAAACAATGCTGAATGAAATCCAAATATACTTATCTATTCAGTTTTTGTTATCAAGCACCTAGTGACAGGATATCCATCGTATTAATAGGCTACAATGTAACCGCTACATAATAAGAAGGGTACCTAGCTGCGTATCGGGTAGGAATCAATAATGCATTTACATTTATTATGAGCTCCGCAAGGTAACCCCCGCTGGCACTTTGCCATCCCTATCGCAACTACATTAGGCAGGTTGCTTGAACTAATATACCACTAGTCCTCATTTACCTAAATTACCCTGCTATTGTTGTATTGCGTATGACCTAAGGTATTATCTCTGGTTGAAGCCACTTCATCTTTGAGGTCGTAAATCTTTGGGTACAATACAAGAATATAGCGGCAATTTCCTAACAGCAACGGTTAATTCATCCATAAATTAATGCAAGCAGCTCTTTATGACAAATAGAGACGACTTTGAATAGATGACAAGAAAACCGCTGTCCTTAAAGTTTATAGGCCTTTTACTGTCTGATCTGTGGTGCTTGCTCTGAACCGCGTGGTACCGTAAAAGGCACACGTCGGTACCTCACGTATAAAGGACACCGGTGCCAATTTAAACCACCTATAAAACTTAATACATGCTGCGTTTACGAACCGTAAACTGGAGAGTAAGAACAGACAATCTATCCATAATGTCGTCACAATGCGTCGATCATAAAGGAGGGAGGAAATAGGATAACGGTGCGCGGGCGTCGCGCAAGAACATCTCGATATCGCGAACCGTTCCCCTGTCTGAGCCCAACAATGTATCATTAAAATCTCACAGTGTAGTCTGAGCTTCCTCTCCCCGCGCGCCCGCTCCTTCCTCGTAGAGCGAGGAGCCTCCACGTCTCTGATGACATGTCTGTTTACAGTGGCTCTTCTAATGGCACTCGATGTCGCCCCGCCCGTTCACAACTTTTTGCTGTTGCAAATGGAAACTGCGGAGACAGTGGGGTGAATCGAGGCCGATACACCGCCTGCCGTAAGGTACAGGTAGAAATGAAAGATGCGATTAGAAATCATCAATTCTCGATGTCACATTGCAGTTCTCATGCCTCGGTCCTATCGGCTTGGATTGCGTAATACGTTTCATATGAAGTCTGATAAGGATGCGATGGCAAGCGTGTAAGATACATTTTTAAAAGCTGGCGCGATTGTCTATTGTTTTTTCATACAATTATCCACGCTGATGTCATAAAATCCAGGCCTCCAGTATACAAAAAACAAAAGGGGATCGCGTCATACATTTTCACTACCTACCCACTAACTATTAAATGAAGGTCTATAAAGACAAAACCATGACTAAACTTAAAAGTATACCTAATCCAAGACATAAAGCAATTTAACATCCCCATATTAAATCCTCTGATAATGATCATTGCGAGCCTTTGTGGTCATAATGACCTCGAATCGCAAAATGAAGAGGTCTGAAAGTGTGCCAAGCTACAAGGAAAAAGCAAAAGCATTGACCAACAGTCCAGGCTTTTGAAACGTCGACAAAGAAAGCAAATAAAAACACATCAAAGCAATCAGAAACTTTGATTACACTGCAGATTGAATTTATTTAGGTAAGATTAGAACTCGTTCCGGTATTAAATTGTCTTTAGGTGCAATTTAATTTTATTAAAACATCGTCAAATTAAAGTAGTAATCTGTAGATTTTAATTAATCAACAATTTCAGAGACCAACAATAAAATTAGATACAATTTATTTGAAAAAGACTCGTTCGTAGAGTCCATCATAAACAATATTCTTACGAAAGACAATCTTTGAACTTCTACAGTTTTATAGCCGAACTATTCGGATGGTATTACGATACCATTTCCTAGCGCCTAATGGTCAAAAACAGTCGATGACTTTAACGGAACCACGGAAACATGGAATGCTGCGTTTGCGCAACTCGGCGGGTTCACTCGAGGGGACGATAGAAGATTTTAGGCTGCGCTCTAATACAACCGGTTCCATCTTGCGAAGTATCACTTTGATTTTGTATATTTTTTTGTAGCTGTTTTTTTTGTATTTGGTGCGATATTTGTGTTTAGATTTTAACTAATTTTTAGAGAACTGATGGATATTGTAGATCTAGGCTAGATAGAGTTGCCTAGCCTTGTTGATAAGCCTGTAGAGCTGTGGCGCCCCGGTTGTGGAATGATCTCCTCCCGAGGTTTTCCCTCAGGACTACAAAATGAGGTTCTTAAAAAGGGTCTTCTAAGACATTTAAAGAGTCGGCAACGCCCGTGTTATGTCCCTGATGTTGCAGGCGTCCATAGGCCGCGGTAACCGCTTTTCATCGGACGCATTCTTGTTTGCCACCTTGTGGTGGTATAGAAAAAATATATAATGGCGAAAATAGCAAGGAAGACAATTAAAAAGAGTTTCCATTAAATACTCTATTTTTTCCCTAACATAATAAAAATATTTTTACTCTACCAGTAATCTTTTGTACAAGAAAACTCGAGGTGATCAAAATTCCACTCAAAAGAACTGCAACAGAATTATAAGGCTGCAATTCAGGAGTATCATCGAAAAAGTCTGTGACAACGCGAACGGAAGCCCTCAATTGAATTGCTATTGATCTGCAGGTATTTTTAGCACGGACGGAGCGCGCCTCCCCATCCACCTGCATTATTTCTAGAACATTAACTAAATTGTGTGGGACGCGGTAAGGTGAGAAATTGCATTCATTATTTTGGGATTTAAATTTTACGCGTTGAATACATGGAATTGTAATACAGGCCCTAGATTTATTGGCCCTAAAACACAAATTTTCTGGTTTTGCCAGCACAGTTTTAGCTGAACTAGTAGGTACAACTGGTTTACAGAACACATCAATTTTACCTACTTACATCGTGAGTTGAGGGTAATTTTGATCATGATACCACCTATTCTAAACATCTCCACCGAAACCCATATAAATATTTTAGTAAATCTAACTCATAGGTTTGTTACCACTGTGACCCAACAACAAAACGGGTCCTTAGTTGACAAACAAATAGATTTTATCCTCGAGGGCCTACACTACATGGACATAGGATACTTTTTATCCCGGAAAAAGGCGTCCAAAGGTGCGATTTGCATACTATTTTCAAAGATAAAAGCTAGCGACTGTACATATAGGTGTAGCTAGCAGGCAGAAGCTAGTAAAACAAAACGCACAATTTGCTTGTACACAACACAAGGTCTTCATAAGGTTCTATTAGTTCAGAATGGCAGCTGGAACGGCAAGCGCAGGACACGCGAAGGCCGAAGCCGCCCACTGCCTCGTTAATGATGACTCTATGACTCAATGCTGTGTGGTTTTCATTCTAAATCGACGTACCGTAGGTACCTATATATACCTATAGTAAAGCAAAGAAAGATGTCGGCAGTAGAATCGTAGACATGCGACAAAGTGGCAAAGATCTGAAGCCGAAGATAAAGTTAACAAAACCAACGCAATTTGAACGGTGTGAAACGCTGTGTAATTCACACAGCATTATTTACTAAATTTATTTTTTATTATTATTTAGGGGAGGTTATCATAAAAGTTCAAGTAAAAAGATTAGGTAATATGCTATTATAAAACGAGCGTAAAATTCTACTCTCTTATTAGTGCTTAATTAAGCTGTGAATTAATAATTACAAGCTCTAGAACCGAGCCTGAAAATGTCAAAATCGATAGTCATAAATAACTTACCTACACTACAAGGCTTTAGGTTTTGATCACCCTTCATACTAAATGATTCGTAGTGCAATGTACCTTTAACGCACAGGGCTCTATAATCTAATAACCTAAATACAGTGTCTTTCCTACTGACTCCTCCCAAATTTTATCTCAATTCGGTAGGTAGGTACAACAAGCAATCGCTCAAGGGTTATCTAAGGGCCGGACCGCATCTCTACGCTAGTTTCATACGTTTGTTGTTTTGTAAGGTTGAGAATTGGCACCTTTCCATTTGCCTTTCTAACGGGCAATATTTCGGTAACTTGATTACAGACGTACCCGTTAACTTTAACTGTGGTAGTCTTGTCTCACGTTCGGTGATTTAAGTTTAAGGGCATGCTGCAAAGCATACCTGAATGAATTGGTTTCTTATTTTGCAAGTCATTCTTTCCTAAGGACATCTATCTACTGCCTGTATGAAAACTAGCAATTGAAAGTTTCAAAGTTTCAAAAATTCTGAAATGTGCTGTTTCAATTTGAAAATCAGCCTACAATGCACGTGTTTCGTATCGTACACGTGCATCTGGCGTGTCTCAAGTGATAATAAAAATCACTCAATCTCTATTAGACCTGTCTTCCTAGTTGCGTAGACTAGTTTGGGCCATCAATAGATCGAGGACCACCCGGTCAACGATACGAATTGTCTGAGCGGCTAATTGCTGCATTAACGAGAGCGTGTCCTCAATACGACACCAGCTAGCTGCGCCTGCGCCACCCCTAAGGATGCCCATTTCCTTGTCGCTGATTACCGCTCACGGACTAAAAAAGTACAATCATAGTGCTCTCCGGCGCGGAACGCACTGTCCTCATTTGAATACAAACGCAATGCGCGTGCGCACACACCCTTAACTGTACACCAATAAATAACCCCCGCGCGATTCACGACTTTAAGCTCATCGCAAATCAGTTTGAAGTCGCGCAGCCACGATTCTCTACGTGCCCTCTTTTCGAAGTCGAAAGAAGAGGGACTCTCGCACGCGAGAAAGGGAGGGAGCTACTCCGAGGAGGACGGAGGACGTTAAGGGCATTCACCCCGTACCCCGTGGGTTGCGACTAGCGGCTCTACAAATGATGTACAAGCACATAGATGCCTTTCTCTATTTAGGTGCGCACGAGTTTCGAAATAGTGGCCGTGGAACTTTTTGTTGGGATGTGGATCCTGTTTGGGTTGCGTCAGAGGCCAGAGCATGGCGATAAGTTCGGCTATTGCCGCGAGAATGTCCGCCACAGGTGCTCATTCGCCCTCCGCCCGCGCCCTCCGCGCCCATCGCAGCCTTTCCAATGCCCATCTCGTCCACCGACGACAACGCGTCCGCCGGTCACACCAACTCGGCATTTAGTAAACATTAGCGTGTTTGTTTACTTCTTTAATCAATTTGCATTTCCTTTCTTTGTCACGATTCCATACACTCTTTCATTCAATCTACACCTCGTTTTTGGTCGCGGTAGCTGTTCGTTCAGGCGAAGTGCTTGATACGTACCACCGGAAACTTGAATGAAATAATAGTAAGTCAGACAGACCTCTTGATTATAAAGGTAATCGCAAAATAATTGAGCAACGGTTTAGGAAGCTATAAACTATTTTGTTCATTACTGCAACATCGATTGATTCCGAAAAGAGCACGAGAATTTGGGTTTACCGAGGTAGTTATTTCAAATGTAAGAACGAAGTCTTTCAAAAGCTGGATTGTTAAGACCTCAAGCTAATTATTTTCTCGTAAAATCCAGCAAATACGGAGGTAATGTTTTCTATATATGAAAGATAAGTACATGCACCTATATTGAGAACTCTACTCTGTAGTTTAAAACTTTTCTTAAAGGTATACCTTCCTAAACTCTACAGTACAGCCAAAGCTCTTGCAAATCTGGAATTATTCCAGACACCAATTTCTATATAGCGTTTTTCCATGTCTATAACCTGAAAAAGTTGATAACTTGATACCTAACAGCTTTCAGTTCTCATCACAACAATACTAGGTGACAGATAAGTAGATAATAGAGGTACAGGTTCGTTGTGAATATATTCCGCTATAAAACGATGCAACCCTGAATCTATTTACATAATATATTGTCTCCAGGCCAGCGTGAAAGCGTAAAATAAAATGTTTGCACCCTAACTAAGACTACTTTTTAGGTACCTTATTTAAAGTAGAGGGCTTTACATACGAGTTGTCTTCGCTTTCTGTTACGTCCTAACGAATATAAACGAATGACCCAATTCATCGTTGCAAGGGTAAAAATCGATGACAGCCTACATCACACTAATACTTTTAGTTTTAGTAGTAAATGCGATATAAAGTTTGAATGGATGAATGTTTGTTACTTCTTCACGCCAAAACTGCTGAACGTACCTACCCACTGAAATTTTACATTCATTTGGAATAACCATAGGCTACATTTAATCCCATAAATCAGTTCCCATGGGATGTGAATAACCTAAAAACTTTTCCTTAAAAAAAATTCGTGCGAAACCGCGGGCAGAAACTAGTCATTTCATATATCCTTCACATTATAAGCATGTAGGCACCTCACTAGTTTTCCAGTTATCGACCCGCGCAGATAAGTGAAGCTGCCATATCCTGGGGTGGGGGGTGTACCCCCTCGATCGATGTATCGATAGAGCCCGCATCATGGAGTTAATGGATAGGGTTGCTCCCCTTACCTAGGCTCACTCGTTTAGGGCCGATGTAACTACAATTACATTTTACCGTCGTATCTACAATTCGATTTTACCGTCTGTGTTTACGTTTTAGCCTTCTATTTTCATCGAATGTAGAGACTTAGACAAATGTGTCGGCAAATATTCTGAAGTGTCTGTTGGCTTTAGTGAAGATCGTTATGGTAAGTGTGCATAGTTTACCCGCGCTTGTTTAACCATTTTCTTTTGTGAAGTTCTTGCATTAATATCTACGTATTCCTAAGAAGTTAAAATACGTAACAAATGTATCAGTAAGTAAACCTTTTCGATATGGGCATTTTTTGTTTGCATGTGAAGCATGTTATACTTAGTACATGCAGGCGCGGTCCCAGGGGGGGGGTCACGGGGGTCATGACCCCCCCCAAAATCTTAGTTTAGGTACTTAAAAAATTGCAACCCACAGCTTGATGATTATATTGTCCTGTTTACTTCCGTTACATTGATTATGGTTACCAACTGCAACAATAAAAAAAATCGCGGCTCGCTCCGCTCGCCGATATTACTGTTATTTGTGCTCTGTATTTTGATTAGCACAGAGGCAACGTTCCCAATTTTATTGGTCTGGCTGGTCCGCTATTGTCAGTTTGTATCAATCCAACAACCACAATAAAAAGCACAAAATATAACAAATAATCTGCGAGGTCACTTTGTCAACCAGTACAAAAAATTAGTAGACAACAAAATTTTCGTGTTTTGGTCTGGTCGCTGATAACATTTGTTCCTTCTGACTATGATCCAAAGCTCAAAACCCGCCCCGCTGTAGGTCACTTTGCCAAATTTTCTAAAAAGTTGCCCAAAATCGAACAAAAACCAAAAATTGTCGCAGCTCGCTCAACTTGCCGGCAACTTTAAACTGTCTGCCTCTGGTCATGGGCTCATCCCTCGTTTGAGGTCAGTTCCCCCCCCCCAAAATCTAACGAAACCACTAAATTATCGCAGCACGCTCTGCTTGCCTCTGATTGACAGACATTCTGCTGTTTTGATAAGCTTCTGGCTTGCTCTAGTCCACTCCTTCTCCGTTTTAGGCGAGTTTGCAACTGCCAAATATCTAATACCAAACAACTCACACGCACAGCCAGATCATAAAAATTTTCGTGGCTCGCTTCGCTCGGTGTTGATTTTATACATCCAAAGCTCAAAACCCGGCTCGGTTTAGGTCACTTTGCCAAATTTTCTAAAAAGTTGCCCAAAATCTAACAAAAACCAAAAATTGTCGCAGTTCGCTCAACTTGCCGGCAACTTTACACTGTCTGTCTCTGGTCATGGGCTCATCCCTCGTTTGAGGTCATTTTCCAAACACTCCAAAAATCTAACGGAACCACTAAATTATCGCAGCACGCTCTGCTTGCCTCTGATAACATTCTGCTGTTTTGATAAGCTTCTGGCTTGCTCTAGTTCAGGACTCCTTCTCCGTTTAAGGCGAGTTTGAAACTGCAAAATATCTAATACCAAACAACTCACACGCACAGCCAGATCATAAAAATTTTCGCGGCTCGCTTCGCTCGCCGTTGATTCTATATGATGTCTGGTCTGTTGTTCGCATATTTGTTTGTTATTCGTGAAACTTTAAAATTGTTCTTCAGACTAATATTATAAATGCGAAAGTTTGTATGGATAGATGGATGTTTGTTACGTCTTCACACCAAAACTACTGAACAGATTGAGCTAAAATTTTGCATCGGTGTAGTTCTAAGCCTGGAATCAAACATAGGCTACTATTTATCCCATAAATCAGTTCCCATGGGATAGAAATTACCTTTGAACGTTTCCATAGAAAGAAGCGTGCGAAGCCGCAGGCAGAAGCTAGTAGCTCATAATTTAGCTTCCTTGTCCTGCATGGACGCTACCTCACCAATTTAAAAAAAGGCTGCAGCTCATTCAGAGCTCGCTCCACTCGCTGTTATTTATTTTCTCAACCAGTTTGTGACAACCCGAAAAAGGGAACGAAAATTTCGGCGGCTCGCTCCGCTCGCCGCTACATCTTTTTCGATGTCTTTTTTGTATTTCTAATTTTTTGTTAATCTCCTTTGCTCCGCTCGCCCCGATTTATATTCGTAGCTTTATATCTACCACCGCAAACTTTTTAAAATTTTCGGGGCAGGTTTCGCTCACTTTATTTTGTCATAGGCTCTGGCTTACTTTTCCCCAAACATCAGAAAAAATCTCCAACATTTTTGAGGCTCGTTTCGCTCGCCATTACTTATACGTAGTATTATATTAAAAGTATTTATTTATTAAACCTTCAAGAGCACACAGAACCCCTAATACTATCCAATAATCCTATCCATCCATGGTTGTCTGGTAGAGATCGCTCTTGAGCGATAAGACCGCCACTTGTCACTTAGTTTTTAAGCTGTTTTGCTGTATTGTTTCTATCTATAAGTGTGCAATAAAGAATTTTCTATCTATCTATCTATCTATACTTCCTATTGTTGGGTTGGGAGTTGGGGGAAGGGATGTCATGTTTGCGGCCAATATGCAAAACACTGCATTTTGCGGCTCGCTCCGCTCGCCTATAGTATTTTGTCCTTCGATGTATTTGGTCCAGTGTGTTTAACATCATTTTGCTCGGGTAGTTACCCGAAAAGTAACAAAAATTTCGGTGGCTCGCTCCGCTCGCCGCTACATCTTTTTCCATGTCTTTTTTGTATTTTCAATTTTTTGTTGATGCCGGGCGAGAGTAAGCAAGTAGACTACTCCTACTCTTGCTTACTTTAGCCCTAACTTCAGAAAACATCTCAAAAATTTCGAGGCTCGCTTCGCTCGCTATAACTTATACCTACTATTGTTGGGAGTTGAGGATAAATTTTCCGCGGCTCGCTCCGCTCGCCGATAAAGTTAAGTGGTTTTCGGTGGGGTCTGCAACCGCCTACAAGTACATTTGGTGCTACGGCCCGCACCAAGTGTGACCCCCCCCAAAGTCTTGGGCTGCGACCGCGCCTGAGTACATGACTACTTATAAAACATCTTTTGTTAAACGTACGGTACTGATCTAAATAATTTATTTAATTTATTATTTTAACGATTTGTCATGTATTTTTTAAAACAGCTGGCAATGTCTGAAAACGAAAAACATGAGCAATCCAAATTACCCAGCTTTAATTAGCCGCGCATGTTTCTTCAAATTAAGGTGAGTCGTGGTCAGTCGAATAAAGAAACAAGACAGGAGAAAAATAACATCCCGGTCATCCCCCTTGGTCGGCGGCAAAACCACAGAACACCTTATAACATTCTTCTCTTAAAGATTCACTCCTGAATCTACGATCCATGATACCCAGTGAGAGATTTTATCTCGTATTAAATTCATTTAGACGCAGAGTGGGATGAGAAAATTGAGAAATCTAATAATGGTGTCGATTCTGTTGTTAAAACAACAGAATTAGCTAAAATAAGGATTTAGGAATGTCAAATAGACGGAAGCTATTCTATGTTTCAAAAATTAGACTGCCAGGTTTAAAATTAGGTTGACAGATCTAAAACAACTCAACTTAGTTAAAATAGTTAAAATACTATTCTTTGCATAGCAATTTAGCTATGATTAGAAACGTCTACCTAATTTTAGCGGGCATCTAATTTGGTCGTGATTAAAATTTATTCTAGTGAAAAAAGGGCAGATTCTTTTGAAAAAAGTGAAATAAGTATGGATTTTGTGGTATTTTTAGGTCTTTTTAGGATCTGTACAGAGAATATCAAATTTTAGGTCAACCTAACTTAGAAAATTTAGAAATCGTAAAATTTAAGTTCGGAATCCTAAAACAACAGAATCGCCATAACCGATTTTGTGCAACGCACTTTTTGTATCTATCGGCATAGACGTCTAGATACGTCATGCATGTGCGTGGACGACAGTGGGCTTACAGTGTGTTATAGGTACCTAGAATATACCCCTTTCGTTGATCAGACCTTTCTGAAGGTCTTGTCCCATAGTGCCTCGAAAATCAATGCTATAAAGCCAATTTTACATTGAAATCTTATCGGTGTGATACAGGCTTATCAAAAGGTACAAAAAGAGCTCGTTCCCAGGAATGCCGCGTCCCCTTCGAAGGGGCAGAGAGACTCAATCGTGGGAGATTTTCACGACGGGGTTTGATTTACTCGTTTTGCTTTGATTGTCTTTGGTGCTGTTGTTAGGGAGATAATTTTGGTACATAAAAAAAGTTAACTGATAGGTACCTACTTAGTGCGAGAAACTCACAAATCTCATACACAAAAAATCTAATTTCGTAAGTCCAACAAGTCTTTCAATTTATTGAATTGGGTCTAAAATAATAAGAAAATATATATTGTAAAATTCTGTAGGACATCCATAATAATTTGGTAACAACTATTTTATCCATTTCGGACATACTTACATATTTTAACAATTCAATAGTTTAAAAATTGTACAGGTAGGTCTTACAGCAAAAACATCTTATTTTTAAACCTAGTCGGGATCTTTTGCTAATTATATAACTAGTTATCAAAAAACTCCTTTAGGTGTCTCCTGTATCCATTATGTGCGCTGTAAACAAGCCATTTCCCTAATCGACTTTAGAACATGTTAAAATTTCTATTCAGTTGTTTTATTTCTAATGGTATGTTATTGGTAAAAACTCTTTATTTCCATAAATACAATAAAATACACTTAGAAAAGGTCAAATTATAAAACTAAACTCTGACACGGAAATAAAGTGATATTTTTTGATTTCTGGCGCTTCGGTATGTAGACTTTTAGAGATAGGATAGTATTATAAGAAACAATGCACGTCCTCCCATTGTTGACTGACTGACTAGGCTCTAGCAAAGCAATAGGATAATTCCTAAACAATAAATCAGGACAATCATTCAAGCCCTGGGAATGCTCCAACCTGTGGTAAGAATGAACTAAATACTCATTAATGCGAAGCGCCAGAGCGGATCGGAAGTATGAATGAACTTACTCCTCATGTCCTTGGCAAAACACGTGACATTTCTGTGATCGTGATTTGACCACTAACTTAATGTTGAATTAAGAATTATACGTACCTACTCAAAGACCTAAGTGCTTGTTAGGTATACACCTACCTAACAAGCCGGAAAACAAACCCTAAGCTACCTAAACAAATTAAGGTGAGAGATTGAAATAAAATAAAAGTCTACTATCCAAAACTTGCAAGGACGCAAAAATAATGCTATATATATAACTTTAAAAAATTATCTTAAAAAAGCCGATACAAGTCTCTGCTAAGGAGAGTTATTTTGTGGTGATAACCTGATAACAAAACAGTCCTGTTCCGTATTTTATAATGTGGTATAGAAACCACAAGCACTTGCCCACGTCAACGCTGATAAGGGTAAGCGACACTTCACCTTTCATTCCATGATATGGGGAACATTTTTTTTATTTATAATGATCGACACGACACATGTCATCATCTAGCCCCAATCCAAGCTAAGCAGAGTTTGTGTTATGGGGTAACTGATACCTACTTATGCTTTTATGTGAGAATATTATTAATTTTTTTATGAATTGCCGTTTGGGGTTGAAACCCTTGGTCCTTGGGGTCCTGGGGCACACGCAATTTATAAAGATCTTACCAAACTTATACTAACTTATAGAGTCCACAGGTGATCGTAATGCTGGCTTTTATTTCGGTCAACGAATTAGCATTGCCATTCAACGTGGCAATGCTGCTAGCATTCTGGGCACTCTGCCTTCTGGTGACGGCTTAGATTTTTAAGAAATAGGATATACTTACTTGTACATACTAGTTGTTATTGTTTTATTCTGTTAATGTAATGTTCTATGTGCTAAATAAATATATACTTATTTTTTGATTTTTGTTGTTCTATTTTCTATAGTTTTTGGATAAGGTGAGAAGTTATGTCTATAAAATCAAATAAATAATTTGTAACTTGTTAAAACAATGCATTACATAGATTTTTTTTACATCTAAAACACCCAGAATACCCGAAAAATTTGTTCTGGGTATTCTGGGCTTTTCTATGTATAAAAATTGGTACTCGTAATTGGTATTATTATAGGTTGCCGGTTCGATTATAGACAAATGATGGTACGATCCGCAGATCTGCGGAAAATCTGCGAATATCTACGGATCGTACAAACATTTGTCTAGAATCGAACCCGCAACCTCCTTCCTGCATCGCAGGCGGACATTCGCCCGCTGCGCCACAGAGTTCGTCAGTCAGAGTTTGGTATTGACATTCTAAAAATGCACGCAAAAACTATAGTAATTTTATGAATTCATTACGGATGGAAGGGATGAGTCGTTGGTGTTCTTCCGACACGGTTCGTAGTTAACCCGCTTCTGCATCCGTAATGAATGCACGCCCCCTCCACAAAACATCATAGGTAAGGTACCACACTCGGCGTGCATTTAGAATTGTTTATCTCTATCTGTATTTGAGTCAAGGGTTCCAGAAAAAAACTTGGCCGTTTTGAAGCGGATAGGGTTTTACTTAGTAACACTAATAGCCTTCCATCAATTTATTTTGCAGTCTTCCTAATCAACATCAAATCCTCGTCAAACTTTAACTTTCCTAGCGAGGAATGCAATATACCTAACTCTTCTTCGGTTTTACTATCTTGCTAGATAATTAAACTTTGGGTGTAGTGTGGTACGGTAGATCGTTTCATTTCATTTACCTAGTATAGAGCTAATCCTTAGAAATTTTTAAGTATCTATACTTAGAAATTTTAAAGTATTTTTTAAGTACTTAACTCTTAAGGCGTGGTTTACCAGCTACCCTATCTATATCCATCGAATAACATGATCTGCTTCAAAAATTTTTTTCGTTATCGAAATTTTTCTCCAAAATTTTTAAAAACTTCTATTCAGGTGAACTCTTGTCGGCTACTTCTACCTAATTTTATTTATTACTAGCTGAATTCTTACTACCCGCTCTCAGAACTCTTTTGTATTCCTGCTACGAGGAATCTTCCAAGCTCTGGAGGATTTCCTCGGGCATGAGCCACTCAAAATCATTGATAAAAGCCTTTGATAAGCGGAGCACCAACCGAATCCTAGCGCTAAGCAGAAGCAACCTTCGCATCATGACAAGAGCCCTAACTGGACACTGTCGCCTCAACAAGCACATGTTCAAATTAGGGCTAAGCGACACACAATCCTGCAGGTTCTGTGAGGAGGCGGAGGAAACGCCTCTCCATCTTCTAGGAGAGTGCGGAGCACTGATGCAAAAACGTAGCATCCATCTGGGCAAGCACCTGCTTAGTCCAGACGAGCTAAAAGACTCCTCCCCGAAGAAAATCCTACAGTTCCTAGCAGCTGCAAGGGTTAGCGGCGAACTGTGAACGCCGCTGCTTCGAGGCTGAACACACAAAGTGGCGATCACAATAGGCCTATCATGGCCGCAGTGATACGAAAGCCACCAAAAGCAAATAAAAAAAAAATACTACCCGTTGTCTTGTCCTATTACCCGTTTTCCCGTAGGAATGAAGCATTTTCCCGCGGTAAAAAGTAGCCTATGTTCATCAGGAATAATGTGGGCTTCTAATGGTAATAATTTTTCAAATCGGTCCAGTAGTTTCGGAGCCTATTCAATACAAACAAACAAGTCTTTCCTCTTTATAATATTACTATATACAAGCTGTCCTCGGCTTTGCACGCGCTTTTCTATGTCCGTCCCGAGATACCACTAACCTCCCTGCCAAATTTCATTAACATCCGTAAAGCCGTTTAGGCCTGAAAAGGAAACAGACAGACCGACAGAGTTACTTACAAATGTATAATTAGTATAATGGCGTATCCTACTTCCTATCCTACTAATATTATAACAACAATATACAGAGACCTCTTTTTACCTCTCCCCAGTATTGATATGGATCAGTAGAGCTACCTGTAGATTGTTTGCAACAGTCTACAGTTAGCTCAATTGTTTCAATTGTAAATACTAGTTATAATTTATTTCTATTATTTGATTGTAATTTTATCCATATATTTAGATCCTACTACATAATATTATAAAGCCGAAAGTTTGTGAAATCTGAATTTTTGTTGAAATTTGGCGTACGTTTAGAGCTAAGCCTGACTTAGATGATAGGCTACTTATTATACCAAAAATACGCGTGCGAAGCCTCAGGCAGAAGCTAGTTTTACTAATATTATAAAGAGGAAAGATTTGATTGTTTGTTTGTTTGTTTGTATGGAATAGGCTCCGAAAATACTGGACCAATTTGAAAAATTATTTCACCGTTAGGAAGCTTACTTTTCAGGGAGATACATATTATGCTATATTTTATCCCGGAATTCCCACGGTAACGGGAACTACGCGGGTGAAACCGCGAGAGTATTGTATATATTCATCAATCCCATAAGTGACGTCTATTTTGTGGTTTTGTGACAATATGGTGGAAAGAGGCACTTGTCGGCTAACACCACCGCTGCGATAAGGGAAGGGGAGTCCACTGGGGGAGTGTTGTGTGGTTTTGTTTTAATATTAATAGCGATAAACTCTGGTATCAAGTTTCCGTGGGGGCGTTGCTTTAATCACTTCTGAGCTGTGTAGGCGATTTGTTTGATACGATCTATGAAACAAATCAAATTGCTTTATTGGATATGATTTCATACTTAGTTTTATTAATTTTGAATAGTTTTAGTTTACTCAAAAAAATGGCTTTAATCATCATTATTCAAGTGCATTCACTTGAATAATGATTAAAGCCATTTTGTAGCGCGATTCCGCAGCGTTTTTGTAAGCGCGATTTCTAGACGCCGCGCGTTTAACGCGAAATCGCAGCAAAGATCGTTTGCGTCTTAGTACAAAATGTACAGCAAATAAATATCGCAACAAATCGCGCGACACAAGACGCGCTTCAAAATCGCGGCTGTGGGGTGGAGGCTTTAATCTGCTTTTTACTCAACAGAAGTTAACTGCTTACATTTGCATAAAAAGTTATGATGTGTGTTCTAAATATTTCATTCGACAAATTCGCAGTCGAACAAATTACACGGAATCAATTAAGAAATCTAAAGGAAAGGACATCAGTAACTATCACATTTTTTGCAATGTAGGTCTCTTGCTTTTTGCAATACTGTGTACGCATATAATTCAACAACCTTGCAATTTAAAAACCAAACAATGTTTTGCCTCAATATCGATTACCAACGTAAAATTCTGTAGAAATTCATTATTGTCTTAATCGGAAATAACCATCCCCTATCGTTCACCCTCGCGTAACATTTTAAATGAGTGGCAATTTAAAAAACAATTTGATGCATTTATTATGCATTTTCCGGTGTCAATAAGGTTAAAAATGCCGTGGTTTATTGAAACGTCTGATTGTTCTATAGCACTAAATTCGTTTCAATTTGAGACATGGTGCGCGGGCGCAGTTATGCGGGTAGGGTGCGTGCGCTCATGTTTTTATTTGAATGCTACCCGACGAAGGGTGCTTTTGTTTTTTTGTTTGGCAATTAGTATTTATAAAGGGCATGTTCGGAGCAGAGTACTCATATAGCTTAGTTTTCATTCTGATTTATCACAGACAGAGTGTAACAAATGCCTTGTATAAACTTAAGTTCGTTTTCAACAAATTCAGACAGTCTGCAGGCCACCTGCATTATGTCAAAAGATTTGCGTAATTTGAAAAGATTTGGATAGTTGTACATGCAAGGCTAGAAAAACGTGAACCAATTACACTAAATAAAAAAATTAAACCCTCATTGATGTCCGGGGAGAAGGTATGTAGGTTCTACATTGTTAAGCACTAAATCACTGAACTTTGACGATATTGCGTGCTATGGAACGTTTGTACATTTACCAGTATTAATAAGTGCAAATGACTTTTTATACTAAATGTTACGCACTTGTTACTACCCTACATTAACGTCCTGCGGACAAACCTTTTACCATATTTTAAATATTTATTTGAATCAGGGGTGCTTCCATGGGAGAGTGCGCCCTTCGTGCTCCAGTACCTTTGACTCATGGAATTCCAGGGGATACATTAGGGTGCTCCACAACTTTCTGATTTAATTGAGGAAGTCGTGTCCTGTCCCAATTGTTATCGTTGAGGGTTAGAGGGCAAATTTCAAAGGGTGCCCGTGAACTTGGAAGTATAGAAAAATCGTTGAAATAGCCCATTGTCTTCACTGAATGTATGCAGCCGCATGGAACTTGTTATGTAGTATTACAAGATAATGTATGTAATGAATCTGAGTCACTTCGGTAGTGTGCGCGATTCGTGATCGTGAACTTCTTGCCCGTTAATTCCGATCAACTTCGTAAATGGACCCTTCGGACTGGAGGCTTTTAAACAAAGTACCTTCTCGCATTCTCATTTTGTAATAAGCATCACAAATTTCATTACTTTCCGTAAACCAGTCGAGCCCAGTTGGGCACGTAGCCATGTACCTGAGAGGGTCGTTAGAAGGCAAAACAAAGAAATGGAGTCCTTGCCCTCCCGGAGTCGGAGTAGCCCTTAGGTGGCTCACAAAGGGCTGTGATTGCGACGGGTGTGGGTGCGGGGTGCGCGGGGCAGGTGAACGACCTCGCCCCGGGGTGGCCGCCCCCTGCGTCCGCGCACGCTTGGGCGACGGTCTGTGACGTCCCTCATTCCTATAGTTGGTGGGTTCATAAAATTGTTTCATGGTCAGACAAATCTCGGAATAATTAATAATAGAATGGTCAGGTGGATGTCGATACAGATTTGAATAATGTTAATTGGCAGGATATGGCTTCGCTGTGGGAACGTAGAACAGGTTTATGAGAACATAGGTGCAGGTGACATCTTCAAAAGATAAAAATGGAAAATCAAAGTAAAATCAAGTAAGTAAATATGAAATTTAAACCGCGGGAAAATTAATTGGATCAATAGGCACTCGGATGTGTACGAGTAGGAAAGGAACATTTCCATCTGTAGAGTCCCATTAGAGGAATCAATGCAGATTGCATGAGTCAGTCGGGCCGACCCCACCTATAGGTACCTATCTCCCCGCCGGATGCTGGGGCACTGTCTGTCTGATGTACCCTCGTACCTCCTGTCGGGGGCTTATTGTCTATTTGATGCAGCGAATGAATCCCAATCAAATACAGACGGAGGGTTTAAATTCTACAAACAAAGTAAAAGTCAGAATGTACGTTTCTTTATGGTTAAGTTTTACAAAGACATATAGATAACTATTTTATGCCCTATACTACTTTATGCCTGCGGCTTCGCACGCGTTGCTTCTATGGAAACGTTTAAAGGTGATTTCTATCCCATGGGAACTGATATATGGGATAAAAAGTCTATGTTCGATTCCAGGATTAGAATTACTTGTATGCAAAATTTCAGCCCGATCCGTTTAGTAGTTTTGGGGTGAAGAGGTAACAAACATCCAGCCATTCATCCATCTATACATCCATCCTATCTTTCGCATTTATAATATTAGTGTGATAAGGTAGTAGGTACCTAGTAGGTACCTACTGGGTACAGTAGGTACTACCTACTACTGCTACTACCTACTAGCTGACTGGATACAGATCTAATCGGTTAATTTATATAGCGTAGCCTGGCTGTTGACGCAGATGTCCATTTGAATGCAGTAAAAATCAACCATAATATGTTATTCAGTAAGTAATATATGTCATCTCTCTTCTCAAAGTAGGTATGTGAAACGAGCTGGAAAGTTATAATTCTCATTGAAAAGGGTTCCTGATTTACCAGCCGCAGCCGTACCAATCAAAAGTTAGGCAATGCCCCTCGTGATCATTGTAGGGTAAATGTCCGCTTCCGCTGCAATTATTCAGTTGGCGATTCGGTTTCGTAGTTCGGTCCGCTAGGGTGGTTGTGATTAAATGTCCGGAAAATCGAAATCGATTCATATTTTATAAAAATAATAGATCCATTACATTTTACCGCACAGGAAGTCCTCGCTATCATACAAGCTTATTAGGACTCAAGCAATTTGGATTGGCAATTCATTTATTTATTTAATAAGTGCGGTTATTGAACTTAACCGCACACGTAAATAATTGGAACGTGTGGTATAAGATAAATCTAGGCCAATTTTTTACAAAACTCGTCAGACTTCATAACTCCTTACCTACTAAATCCCAAAAAGACAAGTCATCATTTTAGAGTTTTAAGTCTACATTGCATAAAATCCTTTTGAAAACCTGCAAATTGCTACGTTTGTCGATTTGTTTTATAGCAATGATACGAACAACGGAAAAGGGCGAATCATGACATTGCTGACTGCAGGTAGAAGAGAAGCTAAGGTCAGCCATGGATTATTACAGCCTGTCATTGTAGGTACTTACCTAATTATTCAACCGTTTTGTTACGACATTTTCAACTTCGGATTGAATAATATTTCATTATTCGATTTCCATTTTTGGGTTGGTTGTTTTTCATAACAAGTCAAAGGTAGAAAGGTTGATATGGCAGATCAGTAGCGGACTGCGGTAGGTCCTGTTCTGCCTTTAGAGAGGGTTGAAAGAATCCGATTTCCATTCACCTCTTATTCAGCCAAGCTAAATCAGTGAAATGTACCTAACTGTATGGTAGAGCACCATAAAATAGTAAAAGGTAGGTTGTTATAATGGAAATGCTAGAATTCAACTCAACTCAAGCATGCTATAGTTACTCGCACCAATGCCAAGTTGCAGAAATATGGCCTTCGGCTATTGCTGAAGCCAATTTCATCGGTTAAATAGATCGATGAAAACTGCAACAATGTTGACTTCACTAGGCGGGGGCATATGTACGAGCTGCACGATATTTTAACCCTTATTCCCGAGACGATATGGAGGAAATTAGTGTCGGTGTAGTGTTAGGATCATAGGTACTTATCTGCGGTAGCGTGCCGACCTTCTGATTGTTGTAGGACACGTTCGCCCCTCGTGTCCTGCGTGATCTTCGCTCCACCGCTCTAAACAACGTACCTACGTGCACTAAATGAAATGCTGAGAATTGATATTTGCTGCCAACAATCTATTATAGAGATTTATCTACAGGAATGGCCTAGAATATCTCGAATTATCACTGTCTTGATTGGATATTTAGTTGTGCTGAAAAACAGCAATCTGTTTTCTGTTAGGTCCCAAAAATAAGGGGTGTCATCATCGAGGTAAAAAGGGGGTGTCATGTCAACATATTAGCTGCTGCCCGCGGCTTTTTACGCGCTTTCAAGTAGCCTGTGTCCCTCCTCGGGATACCATTTACATCCCTGCCAAATTTCATTAAGATCCGTTCAGCTATAAAGGCGTCAAAAGGTAAAAGACAGACAGACAGATTTACTTTTGAATTTATAATATTAGTATAGTATGTATACAAGCTAGCAACCACAATTCTGCTCTCTCATTTTGCGTAACTTTCAGTCTGGGACCTCAAAATGTCTTCCCTCCGAAATTGTGTCATCCCAGTGTTTCGCAAGATGTTCTGCGTTTTCTTTTGGGGAAATAATACAGCCTGCGGTGGCAGTGGTTGTTTGTCGTTCGGTCTTGCGGGGGTCAAGGCGAACCGGTGTTTTTTACAAACTGTTCTTTTGCATTAGACCCTGATCACAGTCTCTGAATATAAAAAGTTCGTTTTATTTTAGTTCTAGGGACACGATTTGGTTGATGTTTCGATGGATCACATAAAAAGGAGACTTATATTATTTTGTAGGTAGCTATAGGTACCCAACTGATTGTGAGTTATCAGAATTATTGAATTTTATTCTGGGTTATCATTATTCTTAATTAAGCAATGCCAGGATCTTGCATCAGATGATCTTTACAACCAACGGACTGTTTAGTCTACCTACAAATAATTTTTGTTCTAAAGCAGGAAGACCCAAAAGCCTGTTCGTCACGTATTTGTGATAAAACACAATCCGAGAACACAAGGACATGTATTGATCGGTTTTCGTTGACGCCAACTCAACGCTCTTCTTTGAAACCGTACCTATACTTACCTACATTAGCTCGGTCAGTGTTATATTTGTCCCATAGCGAACCTTGAAGCAAAACGAAGTCACGTGTCCTGCCTTCTGACTTCTAATACGTGTCCTTCATCTAGCAAAGTAGCAGACTGGTAATTTTCTCTGCTATAAACATCGCATGTTGACTATGTCATCAAATTGTGTAAATTTTCCTGCGAGCGCGGTACTGTAGTCTCGCACTTGACTTGGTAATGTGAGGCGGGAGGGGTAGGGTGTTGCGGGGTAGGGGGCGGGAGGCAGAGGGCGCGGCGGACGCGCACCCGCCGGGGCCTCTCGCTTCGTGCGCCCGCGCCGCCGCCAAGCCGACAATTCGCCCGCGATCTATGACGATCTCTCGAGGGCGACTTGACTTTCTGGGGGACTTTTCATTGTCGCTTACGTCACCTGATTGAAATCTATTGTAGCCATGGACAATTTAACTAGTAGCGCTAAAGTCTATGTATAAAGCGGGGGAGGATCACAATGACAATCAAGGTTTCTCGATTAGTCCACCAGATTTTGTACGATGAAGATGGTTGTCTCGAAAAGTACACCCCAAGGTTTTTTATGACTTAAGTTATTACTGTCATACACTGAGTTAATATTACTCGCTTGTCATAACTGCTATCAGCTTTTATGTAGGCTATAACGAACCTATTTTCAATATTCTCAAAGCATAAGATAAATCGCGTGCACAGCCTGCGGAGGTCGCATCAGCCTCCAAAATGTCCGAGTACCATGAAGCCCTTTCTCTAATTAAACATTCCTACTTTTACGATATGAACGACTATAATACCCGCTGAGAAGTAGGAAAACTAACGGTGCAAAGAATTATGAGTGCGGCCCTCTACACGTGTGGGATGCGTTTGCGCAAGGCAAGACTCCTAAAACTTGTGCCTCGGATGTCGATGGCCATTTCTACTCAAATGATCTCCGATCGTAACGCAAGTCATTCTAGAAACGAATGGAATTGTTAAATTACACGTAGATTGTAGAGAATTAAACTGAGAGATGTTATTCTGTTTTCATGAGCAAGTTTGCAATAAATGCTAGAGATCGTTGGTAGAGAAGAGATCCTATTAAAATCTAGTGCCTAACTCTGTTTGTTGTGTAGATGTAACCCGTCATTGTAGTAAATCACTCAGACATTTTACTAAACAAAACAAAGCATATTATTATTTTCAACCACTACTAAATCGTGAAGATGACCACAAAATCGCAAAACACAGGCATAATTTTACTAATAATTATCTATTTGCTGCTCGGGTACCTTACAACATATCTAGGTTTATAGACGTATGTAGTAGGTAGATATTAATCTCCTAACACTAGCTTTGCTTAGGTACCTACTGTGAGGCTAAATGATGCTGTATGAACTCCTCCAGTATCTATCATTTCTGTAATCTGCCTTAATATGTCATTCACTTTTGTCTGAATATTATCATCAGGACAAATTCATTAATCCTGTCCAAAATATTTTCATATTGGTCGCTCTTCGTTCCTTCCTTTTGAAAAAAAGTCTCTTCACTATTGACTCTAATAGGTCAATAATTCATCAGCCTACATTTAGAACAGTAAAGCAGTAAACTTGAATAATATCTCTGCCGGCTTTCTTTCGTAATTTTCCAAGAGCAAAGTAAAAGGTAGGTACCTGAGTACGGAAAAGCGTTGATTTACCTGGATGGATGCCCTCGGTTCACCTGCGGCCCTCGGCTCGGATACACGTGGATGGAACGCTTGCGCAACGCCTGGCCTGCGCCGGCGCCGCCTTTCCTTACGGTCACTACCCTTCACGCAGGGACAGTTACCGACAAGACGTTAGATTCTTCGAGTTTTCTATGGTTTTATGTTTATTGTGCTGTGCCTCTGAGGCTGGAATCAAATTCTTTGACTTCTTTATGACATCAAGTTGATGGTTTGTTAGGATTCAAGATTTCAGTACCTACTGAGTTCAGCTGCAATTGAATTTGCCAGGGCGGTTTAATTTAAGTCGTTGAATTGTTCCTGAAATGTGTATTTGTATCAAAAATATCTATCTATGTAATGTAATGTGTGTGTATTATGTATATCAGTCATCTAGTACCCATAACACAAGCTCTGCTTAGCTCGAGGCTAGATGATGCTGTGTGGATTGTCCAGCATTATATTAATTAATTAATTTATTATTATTTATTTATCTTCGTTATCTCGAACGGCAAATACTGAGAAGGAAGAGGGTAAAAATTGGAACCAGGAGAATTATATTTTTTATTCCTAGTAATCTTCAGATTGCCAGGATCTGCAAAATATTTCAGGAAGGCAAAGAGCATTACTCAGCAAAAAAATATCCTAGGATAATGTTGCTCTACCTTTAGCAATCGTCTGAAAATTCTAGTTCATAATAATTAAGAACCATTTATCGGGGTAGTTAATTTACGTATCTACGTAGGTATATGTATGAAGCTACCAAAAGTGAAGGTCACGATTATCATACAATGGCAACGAACTGATCTGTATGTTGCGTCGCGTACGATCTGTCACACAGTGTTATGCAACTTTATTACCATTTTGCTGTCTCCGAATTTTAGCAAACATTATTCGGTTGAACTCTTTTTAGCTTGTTCTTAGTCATAAGTTTAGCTTTATTAACCTGTTTTGGTGCTTATTCAGTAAACCTGTTAGGTTAGGTTAGTAGTCTCTTGGTAAATTAATAATGTCGCTAGCCCATGGCTCTACCTTATCTTAATCGGTAGTTACTTTGAGATTTAAAACCACAAGCTTACTAATTAATGAAAACTGGTTCAGATATTCTGTGATGGGTTCTTTCTACAACATTTCTTCCGGGCATCGAATTCGAGACGGACATTTTGTCCCAAAATCCAAATTATAAAAATCACCGATACGCGTGTCGGTGGGTCGTTGACCTCATGAGGAACCACCCTGATTTCACATTTTGTGTCTCACTCTTTCTAACCTGAAGTGGCTGCTGCCGCGCCGCTCTTTCGGTCCATTCTCACGTGCGCTCGCGCAGCAGTACCGAAAGTTCTATCCCTCTCTAGGAAACAACATTTGACTTTGAGCACAGCCTTTGCCCGCGACATGCGTGGGTTTCAAGGTCTAATGTTTAGGATTGAAAGAAACATTTGTAATTTTATTTTGATGTTGCTTCTGTTTTCCTATGAATAGAAAATATTACCTCGTCAACCCAAAACTTCTAGGTTGATACAGAAAACTTTTTTCTAGATTATCTGACTAGATTTCCAAAACGAACGTGATCTTTAACAAGCTTGCACCGACTATTAAAAAGGCGAATATTTCTGCGCCGTTGTGAAGATGTTTGACCGAAGACAGTGCCAAAACTACTGAATGATTCGAGCTGTCATTGTGCTCAAATTAGGCTCTGGTCCTGGAATAACCTATACCTATGCAATTTTTTCTTGCACAAAACGTGTGGAAAGCCGCAAGCAGAAGCTAGACTTCATAATTAACCGCACAGGTACCTGTACCTCCCATTGTCGCAGGTTCCTTTCCTCGCAGCCGCGCGTCGCCATTCACTTCATACCGTGGAAAACTTGTTGAAAAGGCACACTTTTTTCTAACACCTGCTTGTCGCCCCATTCTTTTTAATTTATTTGCCGCTCTAGGCTCTGAGAACGCATTAGGTACCGCTACTCTCCGTCGAATTTGCCCGAGTTAATTTTCTATTCTCAGTTAATTTAGTTCAGTTCACTTGGGTGTGACTTTGAGATGCTATAAGGAAGTAGATCGGTACTTTCGTTAGATCTTTTAACATTGTTGTGCAGATACGAAGTGCAAGGCATGCGTGGTTCTTGTTGAGTGTTGACAGTGATCTTTTGTAGCGCTTTAAATTTAGATTCGATGCTACGGCGTAGCACTATAATATTCTCGGCTCAGAAACTCTTAAATCTAACAAAATAAAGTATGCACGCGGGCGTTCATTGATAGGTGACCCGACAGGTTCCAACTCTCGTTATGATATTATTTTTGGTTTTATAACACACTACCTTAATTTTACCGAATAATTCTAGTTTTATATATTTCTATACATAAGAGAAATTGATCAATGTCACTGTACATAACCGCACCTACTGTTATTATCTTCATATCTTTTAGAAAAAAAAATATCTAAGTACTATTACTAGAAAAACTATCAATAAAACAACCTTATGTCAAATGAAAAACCACAAACGTGTAAGAAAAGGTAAAAACAAAACAACATGAGGACTTAACTTCACCTTGTACATTTGAGGATCTCATTATGTGATTCCGCAAGTGAAGCGCAGATTCGCGATAGGTTGTGTATGTAACTATGTAACCATGATAAATGAGGCAGGTAGGTGGATTCTCAAGGTCCTGTGTCGGCTGCGGCATGAGAATAATTTCATCTGACATCTAGGTACTACACCTACCATTTTAAATGCGTCAGATATAATAATGTAATATCTGTAAATTATTTTGTAAGGCTTCATTTAAAGATAATCGGACAATTAAATAAACAAAATCAAATAATAGAAACAAATTAGAATTTTAAATTTTGAATTTACAATTTACGTATTGTTTTAAGTAGGTTTTTTTTTTTTTTGAATGGACTAAAATGCTGTTGACCGCAGATGGCCATGACAGCGTTACCGGACTTTAAACGTTTTAAGTAGGTAATTAGGTATATCAGTCATATAGTAGGTACCTACCCATAACACAAGCTCTGCTTAGCTAGGGGCTAGATAATGCTGTGTGGATTGTCTAGCATGCTTTATTTATTCATTTATTTTTGGTTGCATGTACATTCATTCTTAGGTCTAAGTGAATGGTTAGATAAATGGTCTTGTCACTAGCTAGGAACATGCACCCTGGAAGGGCACTGTAAAACTGAGTTCGTACGTACTTTATTTACACATGTCAAATAGAGTTCAAAATACTTACTTAAAACAATAACATTAATGTCATAAGGAAAAATAATATTTATTGATGATAATAATATCTGCAGGGACAGCTAGAAACTTACAGGTGCATATATGTAACTTAAAGTGAGGTTGGAAGCTTGAAAAAATAGTGGCGGCTCACGAAAAACAATCTTTATTCGAACGTGCTTTTTTTTTTTTAAGCTTTAGCTTAGCTGCCAGTCTTTGTTTCACGGTTTGCATACCTTTTACGGATCAGTTGAGCTACCTGTAGACTGTATGCAACATTCTGCAGTTAGCTCAATTGTTTCAATTGTAAATACTAGTATAATTTTCTTTGTGAATAAAGGCTCATTAGCTTTTTTATTGATACACATAAATAATTTTGACTCTATCATTAGAAAGAACCTTACGGTTGTTGTGCGAACCTTATAAAGGAATACATAAACGGGCTAGACGCATTTGAATGTTACAATGTGCACAGAATACTGTACTAAGATACCCACTCAGTGCACTAAACACAATATTAGGCTTTGATCATCGCGCCGAATCATAAAATGGACGTAAAGATCGACGCCAACAAAATTACGGATGCAAGATGAGAAAGCCTGCGTAGACGTTGATAATGGTAACAACGTTTTTAGATGTCCATAAAACAAAACAACTAGCTATATTTCTAGAATCCAAGATATTTCTTG
This sequence comes from Eupithecia subfuscata, assembly GCA_963564075.1. NCBI lineage: Eukaryota > Metazoa > Arthropoda > Insecta > Lepidoptera > Geometridae > Eupithecia > Eupithecia subfuscata. The sequence goes on along the minus strand of OY751097.1, from coordinate 7,161,992 downwards.
TAAACAAATTCATAAACTTTAAAAGTGATAACCGTAAGCAACAACAAGGTAACGTACTGAGGGAAGGATGCGGGTTCAAGTCCCGTCGAAGTCGAAATTTTTAGCGATATTATTTGATTTCTTAACAATGTCACTAAACACAAAAACAAAAAAAATAATTACATAATTTCACACGGACAGCGAAAAAAGATGAAAATTCGAGTGTGAAAACGTTCTAGTCATGAATTGTATCGCACTTCTGCGTTTTGGCCCGATACCATTGCTTTCAAATATTTTCCAACAATATTTATTTCTTTAAATAAAAATCAATTGCTGTTCGTTTGTCTCGCTAAAACTCGAGAACGGGTGGACCGATTTCGCTAATTTTGGTCTTGAAATGTTTGTTTAAGTTCAGGGAAGGTTTACAAGGAGAGCGCTACGAAGTTCGCCAGGTCAGCTAGTTTGTTTATAAAAAAGATCTTAGATTCTAAAACCGAGTATATAGGTCCATAGGTCCATAATCCATAGGTTAGTTCGATGATAGAAATTCAGCTTTCTGTACCTAATAGATTTCCCATGAGCCTACAGTACAGAGTCTACGAAACGTGATAGTTAATAGATTTCCGGAAAACAATCGAACATCGTACGCGAGGGTCATAGGTTCTGACGGTTATTAGTCCTATTTATTTTAGAAATCTGCCTGGAGATTATAGTAATCATTTTATTAGACGCCATTGCAGAAGGTTAAATGGAACCGTTCCCGAGGTCTGTAAGTTATTAGAAGTAATGGAATGGATACTGGTGTTATCCAAATTGTTTTAGCCGCACCACTGAGTGATGCGACAGTATATTTTTTTGCTATTACATAAATACGTGATAGTTAATAGATTTCTGTAAAACAATCGAACACCTTACGCTAGGGTCATAGGTTCTGACGGTTATTAGTCCTATTTATTTTAGAAATCTGCCTGGAGATTATAGTAATCATTTTACTAGACGCCATTGCAGAAGGTTAAATGGAACCGTTCCCGAGGTCTGTAAGTTATTAGAAGTAATGGAATGGATACTGGTGTTATCCAAATTGTTTTAGCCGCACCACTGAGTGATGCGATAGTATATTTTTTTGCTATTACATAAATACGTGATAGTTAATAGATTTCTGGAAAACAATCGAACATCGTACGCTAGGGTCATAGGTTCTGACGGTTATTAGTCCTATCTATTTTAGAAATCTGCCTGGAGATTATAATAATCATTTTATCTATATCATGGCAGAAGGTTAAATGGAACCGTTCCCGAGGTCTGTAAGTTATTAGAAGTAATGGATTGGATACTGGTGTTATCCAAATTGTTTTAGCCGCACCACTGAGTGATGCGACAGTATATTTTTTTGCTATTACATAAATACGTGATAGTTAATAGATTTCCGGAAAACAATCGAACATCGTACGCTAGGGTCATAGGTTCTGACGGTTATTAGTCCTATTTATTTTAGAAATCTGCCTGGAGATTATAGTAATCATTTTACTAGACGCCATTGCAGAAGGTTAAATAGAACCGTTCCCCAGAGGTCTATAAGTTATATTTATTTAATACTTTATTGCACACAATTTTAAAAGTATACAAATGGTGGGCATAATGCCGATGGTATTTTCTACCTGCCAACCACACAAGGTCAACAACGATAAAAAGGCGTGCTGAAACTTTGAATTAAACTTAGCTATGCTATAAATTAAGTAGGTATATAACAGAAAAAACAATCTATTAAAATGTCTACTATGAAATACAAAAGATTAAGTAGTGAGATATCTACCTAAATCAAAATTAAAACAATAAATGTTATAACAATGCAACTAATGGATACTGGTGTTATCCAAATTATTTTAGTCGCACCACTGAGTCACGGTAATATTATCCAAATATTACCTTGACTGAGTGATACGGCAATAAAATTATTTAGGTAAGTTTTAGATATAATTTAGTAGGTAGTTTATTTGTTTATTTGTAAAATACGGGACTATCTTCATAGTCATAGTCATACAAATTACTTAAAGTTCCATAAATAATTATGAACAATAAAATAAGTTATTAGGTACAAAGTGGGACCTAACTTAGTGCCAGAGTTAGTACTTTACCGGTAGATATTTGATTTGTGGCTTCATATTTACCTATCGTGGTTTGATTTTTACCAGTTAATAGTAGTAACCACGTAAGGCAGTTAGGTCATCTTAAAGGTTAAAGTTGACGTACAGACGGAGTACCTTACGATTTCGGCGCCGAGTGCCGACTTTCTCACTCTGCCAACTTTTGCAATATTCAATGTAAGTATTAGCGGAGTGCCAACTTAAGTTTGACAGTAGGTACATACTTACTTCACACTATCACATCACATCACACTAATATTATAAATGGGAAAGTTTGAATGTTTAGATGGATGGATGGATGGATGTTTGTTACTTCTTACTTCTTCACGCCAAAAACTACTTAACGGATCATGCAAAAATTTTGCATTAATGTATTTCTAGACTGGAATAAGAAATAGGCTACGTTTTATCCTACAAATAAGTTCCCACGGGATAAATAGTATAGCCATTAAACGTTTCCATATACACAACGTATTTCCTTATACACAAACTAGTTACTTCTATTCTATGAAAGCCGTAAATGCTGAACTTTATTTCAGCTTTTTCGGTATTAATCTGTATTTCAGTAATTTCAGTATTCAGTATTTCCAGTGTTTTTATTGCAAGACAAAAATACTTATTACAAAGTTTTGTATGTACCCTGGCAGGGTGGGGTAGGGTATGACAATAGATCGTAATCTCGGACTTAAGATAAGGACTTAATTAAGTATTTTGTATTTTCTAATGACGAAGATGTCACTGGCTAGCAAAAGCTGGTTTAAGGAAGGTACTTATGTGTACCTATTTATGCCTAGATACCTACTCGTAGGTACTTACCTAATGAATGAATGGGTGGGTAATGTGGGTATGTCGTTCTATCTTGCCCCCTCGCATTACGTCACGTCGCTTTATAGATGTGTGAATTATCAGCAATAAACCGCCTTCAAACCCCAAGTACCTTATAATTATAAACAATATAACTATACTTGGATATATATATTTGAAATCACGAATTAATGTCGATATGACATGAAATTTTTTAAACAAATTTATATAAAGTAGTATAAGTGAGGACCTATGTCTATACTAATATTATAAAGAGGAAAGATTTGATTGTTTGTTTGTTTGTATTGAATAGGCTCCGAAACTACTGGACCGATTTTAAAAATTCTTTCACCGTTAGGAAGCCTACTTTTCAGGGAGGGACATAGGCTATATTTTATGCCGGAATTCCCACGGGAACGGGAACTACGCAAGTGAAAACGCGAGGCGATCGTCTAGTCTTTTATAAACTAATTTTTAACCTTTATATAGGTATAGATACAGTAGGGATTTATTTATTGCGATAGGTAGTAAAGCTTTTTGTCAATAATAATAGTTTTCATATATTTTTACTGTAGAATAGTTTTACTTATAATACTTTTATTTTTTAAAGTAAAAAATATATTTTATAACGAGATTTAAGAATAAATGAGTGTATAATAATTATAATGTTGAACGATTCACACAGTATTATCTAGCCCCAAGCTAAGCAGAGCTTGTGTTATGGGTACTAGATAACTGATATACTTAGTACAATACACTCCATAGATATATATTTTTATTATACAAAGAAAACAATAATTTGATTGTTATCAAAAATTACAAACAGACTTCGTTTCGTATCCCTTAGTTTTAAACTGTTAACAGACTAATTCCACGAGAATTATGGGATCAATTCAGGATCATTGCAAAAGAATCCTCCAAATAAGTCCATAAATGACAGACAAATCGACAGCAGAACATGGAACCTCCTCCTTTTTCCGAAGTCGGTTGAAAAGAGAAGAGCGTTGCTGAATTTGCATTGTTTTTGTTATGTTAACACAAGAACTAACCGAATATCATTTACATACTGGACTATTTAACTAGGCAACTTTTTTATTATATTTTTTATTTTAAAAAAGTTCATTGTCCTCCATCATTTTACTAGATATGCTTATTTGCTACGTGTATGTATGACAAAGTTGAGAATAAGTACTTATGTCATATTAAACACCATGTTTAATGAATTTCATAATTTTACGCGTGAATTTAAGAAAATGCATTTTGTTTTTGAGAAAAATTGCTAGTAAAATTACAGTCTGGTTCCTAGAGACTAGATAAACTACGCAAAAAGTCAGTTGGTAGGTCTAGGTACCTATACTGCAGCCAATTTTAATGAGAGATTTTTGTAAATAAACCGTAGAAGAACAAAAATCATATGCTTGACGTTGAGTTTCAGACAAAATTATTTTTATTGTTCCCATTACGCATTATTTATTGAAGTAAAGATCTAATAATCGCCAGGCAATTTTCATTGCAAATAAAAATACACGGCAACAATTTGCATTTTAGGTTAGATAAAGGTGATTTGCCTAAGCAAAATTTCTAAAAACAGTTGACATCGAATTTGGCTGGAGTAGGTATTGTTAGGTCTCCTGCCCAATGTCCAATGGGCTATAATGATCAAAGGGAGGAGTCTAAGGAAAAAACTCAATAGAATGGCCCAAGTGACAAAAGAAAAGAAGAACAGGTCGGCCTTAAAAACGATGGACCGACGATATCATACAAGCAGCTGGAAAGAACTGGATGAATGTTGCAGAAGATCGAGATAAATGGCCCAAACTGGGGGAGACCTTTACCCAAACAGAGGAACACCACTAGCATACCTACATAAAACAAAACAAAAAACAGCACCAAAAGCAGGGAATTCACAACGGGTTTATTATTATTATAGGTACGCTAATTTATTCTTAAATCTCGTTTACAAAATACATTTTTAATTACCTATAGAAAATAAAATAATAGAAAAGTATTCTACAGTAAAAAATATATCAAAACGGTGAATCGCCGCCCGCGAAGTTAAGCTCAAGCGGCCGGTGACTAAGGCTGCAGAAAGAGGAACTTCCTGACGATGCGCGCCGAGTCCAGGAGTACCGCCTTTTGAATCTGGCCCTTGATCCAACTTCCTAGCGAGAGTTTCTTGAGATGTTGATCAGGCTTCGCTATTACACCGTTAACCGAAACGACTATCGGGACGATAGTGGCTGAATCAACATCCCACATGCTCACAACCTCGTTAGCCATTATTATTATTATTATAGGTATAGCTTTAGTATTCGAAATCCCCGGAAAATTAAACTAATCAACAGCCATTAGCTCTCTCGTCCCTTTATTACCCAACTAGGAGTCATAAAATACCAATTTCTCCTGCTAATGAACAATGCAGTAAAAGGCGCTTGTTGTAATCACGAGGATGTTTCGGTGACTTTCGAAAAATTGTTAAATTACAATTATGCAACACCTAAGGTACCTTCTAGAAAGAAAACATGTCCTGTTTTATTGATTTGCCCGGACGGATCTATATTCTTAAGTGTTTAGAAAAACATCTAAGTAAGTATCTAATGTTTTTTGAACTTTTTAATAAAAAAATATAACCCGCGGACTTCCTCGGGTTGCATTTTTTAGATTAGTAGGTACTATCGTCGGTTCCTCTTGGATCCCACTAACGAATTTCAGTTTTAAAAAATAGGCAATTCAAAAAGAGGGTTAGGTATAATATTTATCTGCAATAAACGGTTGAATATAAAAGAGAAACAATCAATTATCCGTTGTAAAACATAAAAGGCGTCGTCTTGAAATTTTCTGTAAGATCGTGGTTCAGGTTTAACCCACAGATCACAGAATTATCCTATCATCTGTGGTGTAACCCTGGCATCATATGGATGATGCGAACTTCCTCGAAAGGAAGTTCGTATCACCTATAATGTGAACTATTACAATAGGTGTGCGTGTAGGTAATATTTTTATTCAAAAGTAACTCTGTCCGCTTGTTAGTACCTTTCACGAAAAGACGTTTGAACGGATCTAAGTAAAAAAAATATTTTATATCCTGTGATGACATAGAATAAGGTATTTTGGCCAGGATTCCTGGCCAAAAAACCTTTGAAAAACCCCAGGAAATACACCTAGGACTATAATATTTAAACGGATTACTGAGACTTAAACGGATCGGGTAATATTTTAAAGGTAATCTACTAACTAAAAAGAAAATCGGTCTGTCTGTCTGTTACTTTTTCACGTAACGCAAACGTTTCAAGCTAGTAATTGGGAAAGACTGCCTCTTTTTAGCCAGGAAAAACGTCTCGAGTTAAAGCTAATTCATACCTACTAGATACACACATCCATACTTCCATACTAATATTGTAAATTCGAAAGTTACTTTGTCGTCTGTTACCTCTTTACGCCTAATCGGCTGAACGAATATTAAGGAAATTTGGTAGGGAGGTAACCAATATCTCGGGGACGGATATAGGCATAAGTAGGTACTTGAAAAGGGCATGCGAGCATCAGGCGCCGGCATCCGCTAGGTTTTATAAATGTGAAACAAACTCCGTCTGCCTCAGTGTTACCTTTTCATGTCTAAACGGTTATACGGTTCTTAATGAAATTTAGCAAGGAAATACTTTGTATCTATGGGAAGGACCTATGCTAATTTTATCCAGGAGAAACGCGAGCAAAGCCCCTTGCTTCAGCTAGTAAAATACAACGTGGTAGTGGGAACGATGAAGCGCTGACCTTGCTGCGTGGGAGTGGGAGCTAGAAATCGGCCCCATGCGCTTACGCAATCCCACCACTCGGCACCACTCGCGCCTGCGCAAACACCACCTTACTTAGCATTATTCTGTACTTTGCCCTGCCTTGGTTTTGTCACAATTATTTACCTACAGTCATACATACATATATCATGTGACGAGAAGAGTGTTAGGTATGAATATGGAGGGATATAAGGGGAGAGGAGGAGAAAAGAAAAGATGAATGGATTGTGTGAAAGAGAGTAAGAAGACGGTTGATAGAGGAGAGTGGAAGAGGACCTCACCTAACGTGGGATAAGGTCCGGAAGAAGAAGATTTACCTATATTCATCTACGTGCTTAGCTTATTAGCTTAACGACATGTTTTCAAAATTATGTGAAGCTAAAATTTTAAGAATTAAGTGATCCTGAAGTATGAAAGTATTTAATTTTTCAACTTGGTGTATCAAATATCAAAGTGCTTTATTTACTTTAGAATTTACAGGACTCTTGGATACGTCACAAAATTAAAATTACAAGCGATATTAAAAATACAAAGCGATCAGCTTTATTTCCTTTGATTTTTATAAATAAGCAAACAAGAAACCTTTACCTTGTTAGGGTGTTGGTCTTCGAGCTGGAGCATACCTCGTCCTAAGCTTTTTTATCATCTAGCTAGATAATCTGATATTTGTAGCTAGCCTTTTCACAAAGGATATGTTTGACAATTTTCTTCTAACCACCAGATTTTTTAGAACTTTACCTAATTAGCGGTTAACTAACTTGCCAATATCGCTCTAGCATTAAAAATGGTTTTTTAATTTTGTTCTAAATTACAAGGAACAAAATCAAATTAGGATCCCATTTGCAACTATCTAACTAGGTCGAAGTCTTGCCCAATATTATCGCCAAGCACACGGTATAGGTTTTCGATATCTTGACATGACATCTTGTGTTATCAGAATAACATGATCAGATACACCTGTCGAATAAGGAAGCGTAGTAATCTTTACTGCGGTAGAAAATATAAATGCGATGTTAGTTTTTAACACTAGCTCTCCATGCATGAAATGTATCTTAAAAGGCAGCGGGATCCCACTGTTGGGTAAAGCCCTTTCTTTCCTGTCCAGTATTTTTAGGGTTTCTAAGATCGGTTTCGAAACCCTTATGGTCTCGCTTTGTCTGTCCTTTTTTCCCTCCTTAATAACTCAGCAACTACAGCAGCTATCAACTTGAAATTTAAAATAATAATAATACATTTCGTGCGCCTGTACAAATTTTAAGAAAAAAAAATTAAAATAAATGAAAAATGAAAATGAACATTTTCCATACAAAATGAGATGTCAAAATTTTAAAAGAGACCTACATAGTCAAGTGGGGTATCAAATGAAAGGTATTAGTTTGTACATTTCAAAATAGTTTTTGAAATTTCTGCAAGTTTCATACTTTTTGAAATATTTTGAAAATAGTCGAAAAAATACCCATTCCCCCCCCCCTATCTCCGAAGTTTGCAGAGCGATTCATTCAAAATGTATGGAGCGTTTGTAGATATAGATCTAAATTTTACAGGAAAAATATAGAGAAGTCTGTAAAACGAACACTTTTTGAAAAATTTACAAAAAGAGGGGGGATAATTTTCAAAAGGGAGGGCTACCCCACTGAATGGGGTATCATATAAAAGGTATCGGTTTGTACATTTCAAAACAGTTTTTGAAATTTCTGTAAGTTTCATACTTTTTGAAATATTTTAAAAAGTCGAAATTTCACCCGCTCCCCCCCCCCCCCCCCCTATCTCCGAAGTTTGCAGAGCGATGCATTTAAAATGTATGGAGCGTTTGTAGATATAGATCTATATTTTACAGGAAAAATATAGAGAAGTCTGTAACATGAACCCTTTTTGAAAAATGGTCAAAAAGAGGGGGGATAATTTTCAAAAGGGGAGGCTACCCCACTGAGTGGGATATCATATGAAAGGTATCGGTTTGTACATTTCAAAACAGTTTTTGAAATTTCTGTAGGTTGCATACTTTTTGAAATATTTTGAAAATAGTCGAAATTTTACCCGTCCCCCCCCCCCCCCTATCTCCGAAGTTTGCAGAGCGATCCATTCAAAATGTATGAAGCGTTTTTAGATATAGATCTATATTTTACAGGAAAAATATAGAGAAGTCTGTAAAATGAACAGTTTCTGAGAAATGGTCAAAAAGAGGGGGGATAATTTTCAAAAGTGGAGGCTACCCCACTGAGTGGGGTATCATATGAAAGGTATTAGTTTGTACATTTCAAAACAGTTTTTGAAATTTCTGTAGGTTTCGTACTTTTTGAAATATTTTGAAAATAGTCGAAATTTTTCCATTTCCCCCCCCCCCCTATCTCCGAAGTTTGCAGAGCGATCCATTCAAAATGTATGAAGCGTTTGTAGATATAGATCTATATTTTACAGGAAAAATATAGAGAAGTCTGTAAAACGAACACTTTTTGAAAAATGGTCAAAAAGGGGGGGGATAGTTTTCAAAAGGGGGGGCTACCCCTCTAAGTGGGATATCATATGAAAGGTATCAGTTTGTACATTTCAAAACAGTTTTTAAAATTTCTGTAGATTCAATACTTTTCGAAATATTTTGAAAAAAGTCGAAAAATTTACCGCTACACCCTATCACCGAAGCATGCAGAGAGATCCATCTGAAATGTAGGTCGGTACCTACTAGTTTTAGGTCTTCATTAAAATTCGGAGTCTCTAACCAGTACCTTTAGTACATACCTACTTGTTGACAAACGTTCGAAACCCTCGGCGCGCGAGTTACACTCGCACTTGACGGGTCTTGTTTAGTTTGTTTCGGCCATACCTTGTCCCTGGTTTCGGCATGCAATTATAGCATGCCGTCGTAGATGCCGTCCCATATGATTGCCTAACTAGCTTAACCATTCGCGATTTCAAGCGCCTGGACTTTAAGGTAAAAACTCTTCTGAAATCAGCTGAAACCTTAAGGTAAGAGTCGTAAATTCTTAAAACCCGTTTTCAATACAAAAAACCCGTTTGAGCCCGTTTTATTAAGGGCTGTTGAACGAGGTGGGTTGAAACATCCTGAAAACTGTTTCCTGTAATTTTTCTGTTTATTTTTCACATTGAGACACAACAATTTTAGAAATACATAATCTAAAATTATCTCTTAAAATGGGCTAAAGTAGAGTGCAGAACCCTAATTTAGCCCATTTTAAGAGAAAATTTGAAAATTTCTGAAATACATATTTTATTATTTTGTACTACTTTGGTATATTGAGTATTTGTACAAAGTTTCAAATCAATCGGAGTCACATGAAACATTGAGAACTTTGAGCCTCCTTTTATCCATATTATGAGATTTAAAAAATATCCAGAAACACCGTATTTTGATTTATGGAATATTCATTAAATACAAAAACAATCAGGTCAATAACATGAAAAACTTACAGCCATTTCAATACGGTGCCAAACTACGAATCTCAAACTTTAATAAACCGTTTTAGTCAATTTTCAGGAATATTTTCAAAAATTGCGTAACACATGTTTTATTTTTTTGTATTTTTAGTAATCTCAGTAAGTTTCAAGCAAATTTGGCCACTGGTAAATTTGGTTTTGGCCCCTTTTTAAACTTATATAGAGATTTTTATGAAAAATCCTGACACACGTATTTTAATCTATTGTTAAATCAGCATGTGCTGATTAAATGTCAGGTCATCAGCATCTTAAATTAAAAAGTTACAGACATTTCAATACGGAGCCAAACTACGAATCTCAGACTTTAAAAACCCGTTTTATCCCATTTTCAAGAAATCCTAAAACATGTGTTCAAGCAAATCGAGCCTTAAAGGGTTACAAAAATATGTGGGCTAAAAAATATATAAAAAGTACCTAAAATCTACTCTCTGAATTTCAGCTTTCTAACCTAGGTGTTGTTAGCAGAAAATCTCTTGTTATTTATATTAAGATTTTAGAAATCTCCATTTAATTTAAATTGAGTTTGAATAACTGACTATAAAGAAAAAAAAATGAGTTTTTGGCATATTATTAAATTTTAAGAAATTACCCAGAGTGTCCTCACACTTACGCTATACTATAATATAAAACCTCTGTATTTTAATTTTTTCTCAACCAATCTTACAAATAACCCAGAGTAGTCTGTTCTTTATCATCTTGTTCTTTGCTCTTAACACTTCTGTAAACCTTGGTAGGTAATAGAAATATGAATGCGGATATTAAATTTCAGGAAGACGATAATTAACGACAGCAAAACATAATGAATAGGTTGGAACAGTATTAACAGTGCATCTCGTTGCAATTCAAAAACCTTCGCAATAAAACGAAAAATAAAGGACTCATGCCAGAATTGCTAGTAATTTTACGTAACTGTCAAATGTTATTTCACGTGGCACAGCAAGTACAGTAACATAAGCGATCTAGCATTTAGAGTGAGCAAGACGATTCTCGTGAATCATGAACGTGAATAGGGCTGTGTCCGGCAGCTAGTGATGTCCCGTTATGTGCTCATCACTAATTCCGTCTCACGAAAGCTCAAGTTTTGACGGTTAATCAATTAACCCTTAATAATTTCCGGTGCGCGAAGATAGGATAGTTATTTTTGGATTTGCTCGCAGCTTAAAAGTATTTCATAGCTAATGGATTTTACTTCCATTTCCTCAGTCGTCTAGCTAGATAATATTGCCTATTACAACAGCAATTTCATTCGGCATGAAAGGATAGCGTAAACTAGTCTCGCAAGACCTGTAGGCGACTTAAGGCTGAATCATAAACGGTAAGGTACTCTCACGGCCCTTCTCGGAACTGGGAAGGTCCGAGGAATCAGACCGCTCGAGCCCGCCGCGTGACACACTTCGCGAGAATCCATCAACTGGACACTTGCATCGAACTTGTGCATTGCATGCGAGTAGGCCCACTTGTTCAGAGATTGCCGATGACGGTGTGATACAGTACCTAAGTAGTGTGGTATAATGCACCTACTACCTTTTGATTTATCTTAAATTTAGCCAAAGTTTAATTGTATGTACAATGTACATGTGTTTAGTTAATTTATTTTTTATTGGGTCTTAACATGGTGTCCGTGACCTAAATGCAGCCCTTAGCAGAAAACTAGCGCTACAGCATGGCGACATGCTAGAGCATCAAGTTGAGCTATGGGTCATTTCTCTGCCACAACACTGTATTAGTACCTATATGTAGTAAATGTAAATTAACTATATGTTTATTACCTATATTTAAGCTACTTATTTTGTTACTTGTGTCTATAAATTAACTGTGATTTTCTGTGTCAATAAAGCTACTTAGTGGAATTTCCTATTTTAATCAATACCTCGTTGTTTTATTCTTTAATTCTAAGTTGTTTTAATTTTCAATGTTTGGCTTGATGTCTATTGTGGTTTATGAGAAAAAAATAATTTTCATATCATTTCAAGCGAGTTAATATCGCTTAATGAGGACTTTAAAATGAAGCTCAATGACGGGGTATGAACAATTTTAAGCAATATTTACCTTTATGAATTAATTTTATTAGATATCCTGTTAACAACACATTATTATGATATGACAATATGTAAATACTAGTGTAAATTTCTTGTGAATAAAGGCTTCTGCTTTAATATGACATACTTTTCCTAAAATATATAATTTTGAAATATATAATATAATAATTTTGACCAAGTGTATAGATAGAGCTATAGCTAGGAAAACTGATGCAGTGTGCGTGTGGCCGCAGGCTCAGTCCACCCATCCAGAGATCCCGTTGTAACCCCTCGATTCCGAACGGCACAAAATGACCAGTCGAGGCAATTTCCCCAAACAGGATGCTAAAGTTACAGCAGAATACGCAACCAAAATTCGGAATAATCTCGGATAAAAATGGTCCACCGGTAGCCCGCGTATAAGGTGTTATTGAGATATCTAACAGTACACGGCGAAAAGCGTCCGAATCATGTCATTGAACCGAAACCCGACCGTTACCCGCACTGATTCTAGCAGGACGGGCCCTTCTGCCACCTACAGGCCTAAGCAAGTACCTCTGCATTTCTATGAAGATGCTTACAAAAATGTGGCGTGGGTGGTCGCAAGCTTGTTGCCGGAACACTCGGACCGTTTGGAAAACTCAGGAATGAGAAGTGCCTACTCGTTTTCTTACAGTTTGTTTTCATTCCTTTATTCTTTTTGTCAGCCCATTTTGTCTAGCTCTAGGCAGGCAGACCCTACAAATCCTTAAAGAGTTCGCCACTCAATGCATTTAAAATAAAAAACCTAGATATGTTAAGATACTTTGAAGTTGTTAAAGAGATTGAGTTTAGAATATTTAAGTTATACTCAAAGATATTCAAAAGTTCGGCTTACATATCTCCATTAAAAAATTAGGTAAGTAAACAGATACATAGCAGCCTTTCGGGAAGTCACAGACAGCCTACGAGTTTCTAAGACAAAGGCATCACAAGAAAGTAACAGATGAGCAGAGAGCTATTCCACAGCCTCGCTAGAAAGCCGAAGGATTTCTTTTTGTTCGCAGCTTTTACCACCGGCAGTATAACAGTTACCACTGACCGTTTGCAGAGAGCCGTTACTGCAATTCTGCTTATTCATTGGACACTCGAAACTATTAAAAAGTAGTGAAAAGCTGAACTAGTGTCTCGCGTATATTGTCTGGGCGGTCTATCAGTTCTAATGTTTTACCGTGCTCAAGGTTTGGATGAGTGACCGGTGACATTGGCTCTTCCGTGTTTCACTAGGCACGATTGTTTGTCTACGAACGTGGCCTAAGCACTAATTAAATATTGTTACGATGATGAGAAGTTTGTCTAAAAACCTTAAGTGCAAGCCACCAAATAATACATAATGTCGTAAAAAAATATCTGTGCGTCTGGTCGAAGCGACGCATGACCCGAGCTGGTGAGTACCTATTTGGCACACCGCACCAGCATTGCCATACAGCGTGGCAATGCAGCCAGCGTCTTGAGGACGCTTCCAACTGGTATTGTTATGGATCAGTTGAGCTACCTGTAGATTGTTTGCAACAGTCTGCAGTTAGCTCAATTGTTTCAATTGTAAATACTAGTATAATTTTCTTTGTGAATAGAGACTAAGTCTAATATTATAATGTTGTGCTATTTGAACAAACGATCTCTTGTAAAAGTTTTGTCCTCTCCGTGTTCTAGTAATTTTTCACCTTTACTAGACGGTCTTCCAGTGTTGACTGAACCCCATTTTAGGCACCTATTCACAAAAATTAATGATGACCATGTCTTCTTACTTTGCAGCCTATATAAAACCATCTGACCTAAAACATTCCGGGCGAAATGCGGCACCTTTATTCCTCAGCATGTTTGTTATTAGGGGAAAGTGTGTTGGCAAGCTTTTATACAGGCTGAAACTGGGTCAGTCAGTAAGGACTTCAGCTGGCACGATGACCTAGGTCAGGTCACTGCTGAATTATGGCTCTCGCTCTGCCGATCGATTTTACAGCAGGTGCGGATCATTCGACGCATCAACCATCATGCTTTATATTTGTCGAGGGCTTGATTTTGCGATAGCGTTGAGTTGGTTCTGAAACGCTAGTTCGCTGTAAATTCTGTATCGATCACCCGTATTAAATTATCGATTTAAAGATTCACAAAAATATCACTGTAAGGACCATAATATTGCAGCTAAGTAGGTACCTTGAATAGTACTTACATATTGTAGGCCATTTGTATTTTGTAGTCATAGAGAAGAGACTAAAAATAATAAAACCTCGACAAAACCAAATCATACTGCAATATAGTGATTAGTTTTTCGCAGGACTGATTAAATATTAAGTACGTCCTAATTAGGTAGACGTAATTTGAGTGGCTAATCTCACTCGTTACGGATATTGATGACCTGTGTGCTACGACCATGATCTGTCAATAAAGGAATTACAACGATGATTGTAGTAGGTAGGTAGGTTAGGTATGTTATCAGTTTCGAGATGGTGTAAAAAAATGCCTCAAAACTGTTCAGTTTCAACTGATTAGGTCATCTTCGTGCCTTCTTCTGTGGTTCATTATGAAATGATATCCCCGATGTAGGAAGGGAACAAACATGTTCAAGATAATGAAATGCGGATGGCGAGAAAAAGTAGACGGTTTCCTCGGTTCCTGTGAGTCTCTCACGGTGTTCTTGCTCCCAGGACGCCGCCCGATGCCGTCTCCGTGTTTTCCACGATTCACTTTTGAAACTTTCTAACCCTGTGTCGGAGTGAAGCGGCAGGGAGGGGCGGCGCGGGTGCCAGAGAGAGGGTACCGACCTCATTGCCCATTGCCACTCCTCCCGCCGAGGCGGCAGGCCATTTTTATCAAAAATACTTCCGTGTAACAACAACGCGCGCGGATTTTTTTGTATCCTGAAACCTGCATTTATTATGAATAAGTACTGAGCAATACATAAAATTAAGTGGAACTGTTCTAAATCAAACGATCCCACCTTTCCAAACTGTCTCAAAAAAAAACTTTGTGAAACTGAAGTGAATTTTTTGAATTAAAAAAAAATAGTGTGCGCCCTGCGTTCTATTTTCCGTGTGGAATCGGGTGGGTTCGGTTGCGAAAAGTGGCGGCGCTCGGTTATCTTCGGCGGCAGTCGCCGCGAACAGGGCGCCCGTGCAACCCCGCCCGTGCAAAACAGAGACAGAAGACACCACTGCTGACATGGCGACAAGATTGGATTGATGTTTTTCACGTGGAAAATTCATCCCTTTTCGTTATATCTATGCAAAGGTATGTTGAATGATCTTCCGTAAATAGATAGTAAGTAGAAGCATTTACATGCTTGCAAACGCAGTAAGTATAAAATAAATCAATGTGTCTTCCAACGATGCCCGCTCTTAGTATCAGAAGACTAAAAAAGTTTTAGGAAAACTTTGGTTATTTATGTAGGTTTAAATTTATGCATCTGTTATATCTATAATAAGAAAATTAAGTAAATGAGTAGATACCTTCCAAGAAAGATACAGCTTCGATTTTTATTTGATTAAAAACATAACCTCTAAATAGGTATGTATACATAGAGTAGTAGCTATAAAAAAGTTTTTAAGTTTAAAATCACGGTATCAACTACAGGCATAGGTAGGTATAGGAATAAACCGGCAATACATCCAGCCCTTATTAATAAGTGTTTCACAAAATAGAACCAGAGGGAAAAGGAACAATCTTAAAAATAGCATTTCTGTAGACTGGAAATTCGGCGGCGGCGTGCCGAGACCAGACAGGGTTGTTATTCCGGGACGCAGAGAAAATCGATAGGCATCTAGGAACGGAGATAGAAATTCGATAAATCAATAAATTGGCATGCAGGGTGCGCTATAATATGGAGTGCCGCCATTTCGATGATGACGGCGTATTTTTTGTGAGATATTCGAGTGGAGTGGCGCGCGGGCTCTGCGCGCGCGGGGTTGCGGGCTTCGGCCGTCAGTCGTCGGGTGAGCGGGGTGCGACGCAAACGCGGACTCGGACTATGGCGGAAGGGCTGATTCTCATTCCCATAAAAGGGTCGAGTTGATTGTGGTGCAAGATACGTGTGGTATGTTCCCTTATGTTTGTGCAGTGATATAATTATTCCCAGACCGTGCTTATCTCGCCGTATCGCCTGAATTATGTGGATATCGGAGGTAATAATGCCATTGTGATGACGTAATGTACCTAACGCGCTCGACTGGGTGCGTAGTAATAATTTGAGCGCCCGTTTCTGCCGCGATAACGCTTTGTGGTCAGCACCTGTGGATGTGGACAAAGTTGTTCGTGTTTTTGTAGTTTTGAATTAAATTTAGCCGATTCTAATTAGAGTCTGATTGGATGTTGCGGTTATGTTTAGTTGTCACGTTTAGACAGACGTGTGGCCTGCGTGGATAGAGTTGTAATGCTTTAGGAATGTTTGGTTTGGTTTCGTGTCTGTCTGTTGGTTCCGTGCATTATGTATGAGTGTGACAGTGTGTCGTCTGTCTCCACTGCAGTGCGCTGCTGGCTGCACGGGGCGCGGGGCGGCCCTCCGCGCCCGACGGACGCTAGGCTAGAGTCGCCCTCGATTTTTTTAGCCTTGAGGATTTGTGCATTGGATTCATTGAAACTGTGCAGATTTTGTACAACGGTTTTTTTATTGTTTTGAGGTTTTTATTTAGCATTTAGGTCTTTTTTAGTTTCGTTAAGTTTTAATTTGGTATACTTACCTACTTACCTAAGTATTTTGTTTTTCTAGATTGAAATTATTTTACTTTCCTTCCGGTAGGTACTAGGTACTTACCTACGTTTCTCCTCAACAAATAAGAATTTACAAAATTATTTATAAGTACCTACCTAGGTATGTTCCTAATGGAGCAGAATGGTTGGACCCATTTCATGAATACCTAGGCATAGAGATGATAGACATCGATAGGGCTACCTAAAGGCACCTAGGTAGGTAGGTACTAAATTGTATCGTTAAAAAACATAAACAATAGTCATCTAGGTACTCGGGGAAATAAAACTAACTACCTACTTGCATATAAATTATAATATTATTATAATAATTTAGGTTATATGTATGTAGGTAGTACTAAGCCTACGTGAATCAAGTGTGTAATCCATCCAGAAACCGTCGAATCTCTCACTTCACCACTACTAACGCCATCTGTCCTTTGAAGGATGAAATCTATTTCTATGTCATCACGAAATCTTATACATACTACTTACTTACCCAAACGTTTCAAAATCTTCCAAAGGACTTACGGGCTGATGTTTTAGAAGCAAGACTAGGGGGGACAAGGGTAGATAGGTACCTATCTACTTATTTGATTGTTATTTTGTAAATCTTCATTGGTTCGGCTTTTACATTACTTAGGTATTACATTATTTAACATAGGTACCAATAGGTATTAATTTTAAAAATGTTCAGGATTGAAATGAAGAACATTCATTAACCATTAGGTATTAAAGACGCATTCAGCATAAACAATCGCGTGAATTCCTTAGCGAGGACACTAGCGTGACAGTTGCACCGGTGCTCATAATCGCACAGTTTTAATCACATACTTTTTCAAGCACTTACCTATGTTTATCACGATACCGCTTAGAGAAATCTAGACTTTCGTATCTTAGGAACCAACCATGAACGATGCTTTTGTCCAGCAATGAAAACATCTCCTTTGTTGCTGACTGACCCAACGTAAAATATGATTGTTTATCAACATAAACCTCTAATTTATAATAAAAGATATGTGAAAATCTGTGTTTCAGAAGTGTCTTTCTTCTATTTCAGGTCCCCCTGCGCCCGTCACACAAACAGCACGAAACACTATGAAACGTATAAATTACTAAATGGCTTTTAAAAAGTTTACTTTTTATTGTTGAAAATTGTTGTAACGTTCATGGAACAGAAAGAATATCTATGTATACCTACAACGCTATATAACTGTCGGTTCATTAGAGTGTAAGAATTGGACTGGTATCATCATATCATCCAAAGAAAATAAAGAAAGTGAAGATGGCGACGCAAAGATTTTGCCTCCGGTGGAACAACCACCAATCCAACATGCTGTCTGTGTTCGACCAGCTGCTGCACGCGGAGACGTTCACCGACGTCACGCTGGCCGTCGAGAACCAGCTGCTCAAAGCACATAAGATGGTCTTATCCGCTTGCAGCCCCTACTTCCAAAGTCTCTTCGTTAACCACCAAGAGAAACATCCTATCGTCATACTGAAAGACGTTCCTTATGCAGACATGAAGAGTCTATTGGACTTTATGTACAGAGGCGAAGTGAGCGTCGACCAAGAAAGATTGACCGCTTTCTTGAAAGTGGCAGAAAGCTTAAAGATAAAGGGTCTCACCGAAGTGAACGAGGAAAAGTGCGACATACCAGCGCTAACCAACTCGTTAATTCAACAGCAAGGCAACCCTAGCGGTCACACGCCTCCGCCGCAGCTCCACAGAATACATCCGCAGTACATGCACCAGAAACGACCGGCGTCCGGGATGCCGACTGGGGGAGCCCCTCCCAATTTATTAATGCCATTGCTGGGTAACGCTCTGATGCAACCGAAAAGGAAACGAGGGCGGCCGAGAAAGCTCAGTGGCAGCTCGAGCGATGCACTGAATACGGCGGCTAGTCCTCCCGGGGAGTTCGTGCCGGAGGCCGCGTCTAACGCCCCCAACCACCGACAGAGCGAGCAGCTCATCCGAGGCTCCCCTGAAATGTTGGAAGTGAAGATGTCCATGGACGCCTTCAACGCCGAGGACGGCGGCGCGACTTCCGGCGGCGAGGAGGCGGGCGAGGCGCTGCTCATCGACGAAGGCGACGACGCGCAGTCCGCTGATGTCGCCATGCAAGGCAAGGACTCCGAATCTGCAGGTATGTTTTTTAATTTACACGATTAGATATCTACTTACAACAAAACCAGTCCCCCGTACCAGTTTCCCGTCATCACTTGCCGATAAAAAACTACATTGTAAAAATTGACCAAATACAAGAAATTGAGTCGCGGATTTCTTATGTAAATGAAAAGCTGATATATGGAAAACAATAATGTATTTTATTTGCTTACCTTTTGTAAATACTATTAATCTTCCTTTCCGATTTTATCTAACATCGTTTACACTAGTAAAAAATAAAATTTAAAAGGGAAAAGCTAATGGGATATAAGCTTTGATGTTAGGAACTTTTATTTGATTTTCGAGTGAAAAAAGTGCAGTGTAACTTTGACTACTTTATAATATTTATACATTTTAATGTTTATCAAAAGGGGTAAGTGATAATCTATTAAAATTATATGAAGTACTTATTACGAATAACAGACGCTTATTTCTTTCACAAATCGTCAATTTTAACTATTGCTTGCTTTTCTGCTTTCGGGGAGAGCTATTAGAGGAATGGCCAGGGGCAAACTCGGTGTGGTACTTGAAGTTTATTATTTATCTCTTTCTATTCAATTTCTTAAACATTAAATTATATTTTAAAATGAACAATATAAGAAACGGGTTAAACAACAAGGCTTATTCCCAATAGCTTTCCTTCATAAACTGATAGCATTTGGAAATATTTTAGATAAGTTCAAACAATATTCTAAAATATTTTCCTTATTGCTATAATTAATAAGATATTAAAAACTAAGAAAGGGTTCTAATTATCAATGATGACTGAAATCAAATATTTCAGATATCGAAAAAGCAGCAAAAGAAAACATCCGACATAACTACTCTACCAACGGCCCCACTCTCTCTGTTGAAAACGGATCCATTAAACAGGAGCCTCCTTCCGAAGCGAATGATGCGTACAATGAACCGGTGGAATACAAATATAATCCCGATAAAAGTCGCGAAAACTCCAACTCACTCGACGGACCGATAAAAGAAGCAGACGATAACAGAATAGCTCGAAACTTAAAGCCAAAGAATAGTAAAAAACTACTTCCTCATATGTCAAAAATAAGAGCTCGAAACTTATTCAACCAGCTTTCTGGTCTCTCAAATCTGAACCCCGCGCTTAATACTTTTGATAAGTTCCCACCCGAAACAGTTCTTATGCCCGCATTGGCCACACAGTTGTTTGCGGCCGAACTAGAGCAAAACAATCTCAATCTGGCAAACAACGAAGTTGCAGATTTGTCTCAAACTAACTGGGAACATCGTATTTTCCCTTCACCCATTAGGAAAAATAACATGGGCAGCATTGGGAACTATCATGAGGACACTAACGAATCGGTTCGGGACTATTGCATAAAGGAGGGTGAAAACATTTTCCGATGTAAAATATGCGCCAGAGTTTACACTCATATTAGTAACTTCTGCCGTCATTACGTCACTTCCCACAAGAAAGACGTCAAAGTTTTCCCATGTCCGATTTGTTTCAAAGAGTTTACCCGAAAAGATAACATGATCGCCCATCTAAAGATCATACACAAAAATCAGCCAAACACAAATAATGGCAACGAACAGATGGCGAAACAAGAATCTTAGTTTAATTTTTAGAGGATATGGTGCAAGAAAATTGCGAAGATCTGATTAGATTAGAGATAATAGAAACTTTGTTAAAATTTAAATTGCGTTTCAAAAAAATCGTAGAAAAAATATCTTCTGCTACTAAATAGAATGATGGTTGGATAATATTTCGAGCTCTAAGTTCATTAAAATGTTGATACGAGATCACTTTGCTTAGCAGCTTTTGTGGTGACGGCAGCTAAATGTTTCAAATAGGTACCTGTATTATGTACCTACGAATTACTAAAGGTTGCAATAAAAAGCACGTGATCTCGAATTAGCAGGTACTTACACAAAATTAATAAGTACTTACGTATATCATTGTTGATATATAACGATTTTAAGTCGTTTGTTGTTAATATTTCTCTACTTATTTATTTAGGTTCCATTGTTTCTCAGAGTGCTAACTTCAAGAGATTTATATTATATTTTCTTTTACTTGTTATTTTGCACTTAACTTGTTACTTAATTTTATTACTTACAAAATTTTCAGGGTACAAAGTAATTACTCGTGGTGATCATTATTTCAAAGTAAGTAGTTATACATTAATGACTGTTATTTTGCTAAATATTACTCGCAATTCTCATTGAACTGAATTAATTAGATTAAGTTTAGTTGTAGATTTATGGGTAGCTATATCAATGGCATAGTTATTTCGTATATCACTAGTAGGTATAATTATATTTACACCCTCTACCGTATTTATTAAAATCACATTATTCGTGGTTTGCCCAAGAGGCTACGCTATAAGACTCGAAACTATTATGCCATTGATAACGTAGAAGTAGAATTCTAAAATGCATTTTCGTTAAACTTGCCTTATTAGTGATGTTAGTTGTAAATATTGATTTGACTTCATTGAAGTAAAACTCAACACAGGCTATGATTTTATGTTCTAGATTTGTTAAGAATAATTTAAAATAGTTTATTTATGTTGAAAATATTTGGTTGTCAATGTTATACACCTACATAAATTATATTAAAAATCAAGAATAATAGTTAGACAAGCAATTCTAAGAGTAACATGGTTTTAAGTATTTATTTACATTGCTCTGACAGCAAACATAAGTTTCTAGATATTATTGTCAATTAGTTCCTGAAGTTTTAGAGCCCCAAATAGTTATGGCAGTTAAATTATATTACTAAATTCCTATCATTGTAACTAGGTGCATACTATAAAGAGATACATTTATTTACTAAATAGTAAAGAAATTTACAATCTATTTGTAGTTAATAAAGAAATAGATTTCAAAGTAGGAAAAATATATTACGATTTCGCGTCCCATAGCAAAGTTATAAAGGACCTGCCTGCAATTTCAATATAATATCATCATTATTGGTTAAAACTTTAATGAAAATTACAGCTATATAATGTACCTACTTACCTGATAAAAAAGGACCTTTGGTAGAATGTTGTGGGTTTCAAGTTTATGTAGGCACTAAGTGATATATTCACTTCACAAACAAATTAACTGTATTTATTTATAATTATAACAGATTATTTATTAAAGATTAATATTTAATTATAACATTTAAAAGATGACACTAGAAAAATGTATAATATTTGGAATGGAACAACCAAGCGTTGTTATAAAAGTGATCTTAGCGAGGTGCTTTGAACGAAGTAAATAATTATTTATATTAAATGGAATCATGAGATGATTTATAAATTCTATTTTAGTAGAAATCAAATGCCTTAAATATAAACTAAGAAAATTGTACTTATATAAATTATTTAGTAAAATTAGAGGCAAAGTAGTCTTCCATTTAAAGTTAGCTAAACTTTCACTTTAATTCAACTCTGTGTATATCTACATGAAATTAGACATTAAATGAAATGAATGTTAATTAATATGTATACTTATAAAAAAGATTATTGTACTTCGATAGTATATTACGTTGACCCTTGTAAATCAAAATTTCCAATCAAATTGAACGTAGGTCCAGGGAACGCTTGCCTATTAGTGTGCCTTTTACGTATAAAATAATAAGTTTAATATTTATCTACTACTAGAATATTAAGATTTCAAAGATTTATGTATCATTTATTTTCATTATTCAAAGTTTACAATAATGTACCTACTTTAAGACGCTTTCTTAGTAATTTAGCAACTTTTAGGCCCAAGTAGGTAATCTTAAACTTGTTGTAAGAATATCATCTCATGTTTCCCATTATGTTTGTTATATTAAAAAAACTTTGGCGTATTATAAATAAAGTCAAATAACATTTTCGAGACGATCAAGTCTTGATAATCAATATTAAGACTGTTAAAATTCATAAATACGAATTTATAGTACCTACCTTTCATAATCTTTATATGAAATTTACCTTGGACGTTGATAGGTACTTAAAATGAAAATTTAGACTTAAATAAGGTGAGGCTATTTTTCTTTCAAATCCCTTATAATTATGATAGTCAATTTAGACAGTGCCTAAACCCTTCGATACCTATTTCTACTTAAAAATAAATAAGTTAGAGCACTGTATTATTTTGGTCATATTGCTTAATATTATATTGATAGTGACGTTTCTATGGTCTACATTGTTTATTATTTGGATGTTTACTTATATGTTGATGTTTATATAATTATATATCATTAATTGGTGCTAAATTAAAATTAGGAAAAGTCACATGTGATGAGGCATTATACCGACTTGTCTTATGCTTGTCTCGCATGTTGTAATGAAGACGTATAAAAATGTATTCTATTGTAAATCGTCTTATATGTGACATAGACTCAATTGGCATTCATAAAAAAAATATCATCAAACTTTGAAATATGGAAATTGGTTTTCCATGACTAAAATTTTATTTATTGTATTAACAAAATTACCGCTACGTCTAGTAATAATTCTAAATTACAACTCACTTAAAATACCTACATGTTCATGACTAAGATACAGTACAAGAATATAGAAAATTCAATTACTTAACAATACATTCAATATTTTAATCTCAAATAATTTTTATAAATAATAGTTTCAATCAGCGGCAGAAAACCGAATAGAGAAGTTTAATATTTAATAATGTATAGAGTTTAGAACAATAGGTCAGAAAGATATTTTGAAAAATATAATAAATTATTAACATTTATTTCAGCTCTTATAAAATTAAGTACGTACTTACTTATAACAAGCAGTTAGATAATATGATACAAATTCACAAGACACATTGTAATGAAATAGCAAGTAGCCAAAAAATATACAAAACTTCATAATAACTACTATATTTTTGTTAATTGCACTTAGGCAATAGCAAAATGCAAAGAGTAATGTTTAGACAATTTTAGTATGTACTGGAGGTTACACATTATACCTAGCATTTTTGTTGATAAAATTAAAATATTGGTAAACAATAAGGCGTTAATTACTATTTTTAGAAACTTTAATGAAATAATAAAAGTTACAGCAAAAATATAATATATTACTTTCATTAACTATTTATTAATTTGTTACTGTTGACCTTTTTAATTTATTGTTTCGTTAAATGTTTTATATTTTGCTATTACTTTGTTCTCTATTGTTATTTCTTCATAATCAGCAAGGTTAATATTTGCTTTTCTTTTTATTGATACCTTGTCTTATACCACTACTATTCTGTTTTATTGAGAGTAATTTTCTTGCCATTTATGTGGGTAGGTACTCAACTTTAGTAGAGATGGTTTTTATTTATATAAGTATTTGGCTAACCTGAAATTTCTGGTGATTTAAACAACGACCGCTAATACTTACAACCTAAACAAATTTAAATTATAAATAATTCAATAACGTTAAAATATTTTAGCAAAGTAACAACACGGGTTATATTAATAAAGAGTAGATTAAATTTTAAGTTATTTATGTTGTAAAAATAAATAGTTTTGTTAACGGTGTGAACTTTCTAAACTATGTTAACTTGTTTATTAGTCACGAAGAGGAGAAAAACGAAGGTATGTAGTCTTTCGACGGTACTCTCACGTAGCTGGTGTGATTAGAGGTAGATTTATGTTTATGCTTTCTATGTTGCTCAATTTTAAGCTCTGCAGAACGATGTATTGTAGTACAAATGATTTCTATAGGTTTTCTTTATTCCTACGATACTTACACAAACACTGTTTGAGGCTATACTAGTTCCTTAATTTATAACATTTTTCAGTTCGGGAAATGACAATTAATTTTAAATTTTATTTACCTTAACATTAATTTATTTACATACATAAACGATGTGCAATGAGGTACTTCGTTTTAAAAGAAATAACTGCTAATTCAATCATACACGTGATCTTTAATATCTTTGCCCACCACACGTGATCTTAATAGTCTTAGTTATCTGGAGCGTTATTTTTATAATTTACTTATGTACCTTCTACTTAGACTTGCCGACATAGTTCCAAATGCAACCACTTGAGTCCTATTATATCATAGTTACAAACTTCTGTTTTGTTTTTATTTTGTAATTTATTGTTTTATTTTTAATTTATTAGTAAATTAATAGTGTAAGAAACTCGACTATAATCCAGTTGATGGTCGCTAGTTAAGATATTTAATAGACAAATCGAATATGCACTACACTTTTAAAAAAATATAATCATTTAATTGGCTCATTCAATCATGACATGAACTGATGCCAATAATTTATCAGAGTGAAATTTTAGTAATCTGGCATGTTTGCTTATTTGTTACGTAGGTTATTCTTATTAAATTGTGTTTTATTTATTTTGCTGTTAGGTAAATTAAGGCCAAGCTTGTTGTAGCCCTTTTATGATTTAGCAATGATACTTGGTGCTATATTTTAGTATCAATGCAATTTTTAAAATTCAATAACCTTGACCTTAAGTAACCTTATCACCATTATCATTTTGTTTATGTTTTAAAATGTTTTGTCATTCGATTTGATCAAATAAAGTTTAATATATATTTTTCTTGTGTTTTTCTTTTTATTTGGTTACCTTTATCGCACATAGATATGTTTTAAACACATTTTTTATTTTAATCATAAACACATTTTCGAACTTTTATTTTTAGACAAGTCTCAGATATATTTATATTCAATGCCTGTATTTAAAGTTTTTACTGTGAATTTTATAAATATGCCTCAATTCTTATGATTTCAATAAATTCGTTTCAGGACGTGGAACACCCGATTCAGATATAAAGGAACTAAAGCAATCACTGTCACCTTCTTTCGATGGAACCGGTAAAATAAGAGTAAACCCAGCTACCCAGGCATCTACATCGACCGAATATCAAAATGATTCTATAAACAATAACACATTACAAGGCAACCAAATTCAAAGACCCGGTTCAGCTAGAAGACGGATAAGGAGGCGCGCCAACTCCGCCTCCAATGACCCTGCCGAACAACTCACCGAGATGTCAGTCCGCGGGCTCAATCTGTTCCGATACGCCTCGGTCAACGAAGGAGTTTACCAATGCACCGAGTGCGCTAAGGAGAACATACAAAAAACATTCAAAAATAAGTATTCATTCCAAAGGCACGCATTTCTATATCACGAAGGCCAACAGAGAAAAGTATTTCCTTGTCCGGTATGCTGCAAGGAATTTTCTAGGCCTGACAAAATGAAAAACCACATGAAAACTACACACGACTGCTACGTGCCGAAAGATTGTGTATACCCGCCGAATGCTTTTTTTATAGGATTCGATGGTCAACTCCCGCCGGGGATAAAGCTGGAGGCGATGGGGTCAGGTTCCCCTCTAGGCTCTGCGCCGGCGCACACGTCTCCAGATCCGACACAAGTCTAATCTGATTACGGTAATCGGATTTAATCTGTACCAAGAACGGGTATCTTCCTACTTTATCAAAACATTCTTCCTCTATCATGAGTGGGTAGGAAATAGTGTATTGTGTAAGTATGAACAGTGCCTTTGAAATACCGAATTTTTCTTCAGGATATTTCTAAATGCTTATAAAGTAGGTAAGCGTCTATTTTTATACATATTAAAAAATACTATGCCTATATAATAATAAATATCAATGTTTTGAAGTACCTAAGTAATATTGTATATTCCCAATGATACTGTTATGCATTTATATATTCTTATGTTCGGTTTTTATATTAATACTTGTATAAAAAGTATGGTTGTGCAAATATTAGACAATATTTTTACAATGTTTTTAATAATGGAGGCCAGTTAATGCGTTTTAAAGTTTATGATGAGAGAGCATCAATAAAGGTGCCTAAGATGTACGTGATCGGGATAAAGACCACGACATTCATTATTCTATTTGTATCATTCTTATGATGCTTTTACAAGGAAAAGTTCCTTGTAAATAATATGAATTTGAATTCGGTGGTCTCTCTATCGTTCCACTCTAGTGTCAATTTCAACTAATAGTGCCTTTTTCTACACCGCAAGATAGCAACCAAAGACTGTATTAAATATAATCTTGTTTATGTATCCATGAAAAAATAATATAAAACATAACTTAGAGTTTTACATAACATTCATGAAAGAAGCCTAACATTGAAAGTTGAAACAACTTTCTGTTTTTCAAATTGTTAAAACCTATATAAAGTATATTTATTTTATCTATGATGTCCATATTAAAGACTTCTTTGGTGTAAAGTTTTATATATTTTATACATGCGAGTTTAACTTTACGGATACTACTTTATATTTACGACAAGTTAATTAAGTTTAAAGTTGGTTATATATTCAAATTATTATTATAACTTTTAAGTGCCATAGCACATCACTACAATTTCTGTAGCTTACAGCTAAGTGTTCCGATACTGTTTATTACCTACATAATGTAGTGTCTTTAGAAATATATTTAGTTTGTAAAAGAGTTTAAGGTAAACACAACACGAAATCATCAGTTCTTCCATTGATAAGGAAACAAATACTTTGTTAGTTATTTTTGAAATTACATTTTACTTAGGTAAGGAAGATGTATAATCTCCGTTAATTTAGTTATTTTGGGAAGAGTATTTTAGGTTTTATTTTAAGAAAATATTATTACATAATATACACCTAAAGTTAACTGATTTTAATTGTGTTTTATCTGTAGCGCACAACTATAATGTTAATTTTATAATTAATTGTTTGACCCCCTTGTATATAAGTTATTTTTGTTTAAGGTTTATTTGAATCATAGTAGTTATATTTTCTAAATATCGCCAACAAGGTATTAACAATTTTGCAGTGTGATTTTTTTTAGATAATAGTTTCGGCGCCAGTCATCGCACAATATAATTTCACAATATTATTAAATACTAGTAGTTAATCGTTAACAATATGTTAGATTCTAAAATGCACTTGAGTTTTTGTATTCTTTCTATTTTATTTTCTAAACTTGATTTATGTCCCTCCCAGGCATAATAAGCGATCAAGTTTTAAACTTTATTCATTTAATTAATACCTATGACACTTAAAGTTGGGATTGCTCCGTTACGTAAATTGGTAATTTATGTTCTTATGTTCTTTTTTGTAGTATTTTATTTTATGATATTAGGGCTAACTAAGTTGGCAGGCATGTTCATTGTTGAGTTATTATAATTCATACTTTTTATTTTTCTTTTATGCACAAGCTGCAAGGCAGCACAAATATAAAATTTCTTTATCTTTAGTAAGTATTATTTCTAAATTAAAGCACTTTTCGGCGAATATTTTTTTCTCACGGTAAAAACTATTCTTAAAGTAGTTTTTACTCATGTTAAAAGTACATTTATTTCACAATTGAACTCATTGTCTGGCATATTCAGTTAAAGGTATTCTTGCTCTTATTTTATAATAATAAAGCATTCAATGCAATGCTATCTGGTTATTCTGAGGCAATGCGGTATAACTATGTATAATAATTGTTTTCTTATAAGTATTTGGTGTAGCAAATTAATTTCTTGGCATCAATTTTTATACAATATGTAATGTTCTACTTAATTTACTAATTATTTTCAAGTGCAATGTGTGATTTAAGTTTGTTGTTTATTTTCATTTTTAACTTTATTCAAATCCATCACTGTATGGTTTGTTTTATACCTTCGAGAAATATTACCCGCATAGTTTTTTTTTGTTTTTCGCACATGTCATTATCATGTAATTAGATTATTTTCACAGTATTGTATTTTCATAATGTTAATGTTTCTGAGCTATATGGCTGCAAAGTTGAGGTCGAAAAAGATAATGTTTTGTTTAGGGTATGCTAGATACTTTTGTGTTTATAATATGGGCCATATAACAGTTATTTTAACATTGTATGTATATTTTTATGTATACTTAGATAAATATCTAACAAAATAGTAAATAAGACCGTTAGATATTCGATAGTTTAAACAAATACCTAATCATATTGTATTGGTTAACAAATTATTATAACTAAACTACCACAGTTAAACTGATATCTACTGTAAACTAACTTTATATAAATAGTTTTAATTTGTCGTTGCAAATATAAAAGCTTTAACAATAAATTCATGGAAACGAAAAGTTTCTTTTTATTAATGGTAATAGGAATTTCCAGAAAATATTACCAGCTGGTTTGTGAAAAGTATTTAGGTGTCATTAAATATATATAGTGAAAATTAGTTAACAATCTTGTGTTTTACTATATCTTACCTTTTTCCTAAGACTACAGTGGTGTACAATTGGTTGATAACTTCAATGTACAAAAATTGAGTAGAAATAAACCGAAAAAATAAGATGAGTACCTACCTGTTTACTTTATTTTTGTTGCTACCTCTTTTGTTGAACTATTTCATTTATAGTCAAAAAGTACTTACCTAGTTACTTAATTGCGAATCACCGTTTCAGAATACCATTACTTCGATGACGAAACCGATGGCATGCCCATCATTACCCTAGGATCCTCCGAGCCAGAAGCAACGATCATTGAAACAGGCACCCTTCCCGACAACTTTTACACTGACCTACAAAACGACACAGAAATGTATGAACCCATCGATTATGACACGAAAGCTAGCCAAGTCGAGAGCTATATGAATGAAACAGATAACAGAGAACCGACGTTGCATACCAATGAAACTCACGCAGGAACGGAAGCTAACGAGGCTGAAAACACCGGAGAAGATTTTTCGGTGTTTGCGGTAAGGAGGGATGGAAGCGTGGAATGTGGTTTGTGTGGAAAACTGTTCACGACTCAAGAGCAGTGGATCAGACATAAATATAGAGAACATTCTGTACAACCAACGACCGAGCCGGTAGCGCTAACTGAATGTGAAATATGCCACATCTACTTCAAAAGCAAAAGAGGTACATTTAAAATACTTTGTCATGATAATCTTTGCTTTGCGTCGGAGGGCGTCAATGGAGGCGGTTAGCACAGGACCGTAGTGGATGGCACAAACTTCGGGAGCCCTATACCCAGCAGTGGGTAAAATCCGGCTGTGGATGATGATGATGATGATGATAAGCTTTGCTCACGGCTTCGCGTTTTTTTCGGGATAAAAGTAGCCTATATGTTATTCTGAGTCTAGGTCTACATTTATGCAGAATTGAAGGCAATTTCAATTAGTAGTTTGGGCGCTGTCTTCAACCAAACACCTTTTACAAACTTTCGCCTTTATAATTGATAAATTGGTACGATTACAAACACCTAACCAAAGCTCCTATAGACAGTAATTAAATTGTGTATTATGCTCCTGAAATCTAATGAAACGAATTGTAAAACAGGATACCTTGGGCACATGTCGAGCAAACATGGCGATGTGCAAGATGCCACCACGGCGCCACACTTGATAATAACCAATAAACGCAGGACAAATTCCAAAGAATCAAGGCCAAGATCGAAATCTTCAATAGCAGTCTCAAAAAATTCTCCAAAGTCGCGAAATATGAAGAAAGCTGCTAGAGGTACGTAAAGGTAATATAAAGTTGTACGAGTAGATAAGTTTTTTAAAGGAGTATTTACCGTTTAAAAAGGTCAAAATGTAGCGAGCGCGTTGAAGTCTTTTGCATGCAGAATTCGTAATTTTCGTAGACCTTCGTAGCCGCTTTCGTAGCAGAGCTTGTAGAACATGAGAAATAAATAGGATTGTATTTTCAAGGGTAAATAATAACAATAATAAATAATGCTGGACAATCCACACAGCGCGTCATCTTGCCCCAAGCTAAGCAGAGCTTATGTTATGGGTACTAGACGACTGATATCCTATAAATGTAGGTAGGAAGTCAATTAAGGATTTATTTTGCAGAACCCAATCCAAAAGAATACCAGGAGAGGTGTGTGAAAGACGAGTCGTTTGTCCTGAGCATCATAGAGAAAGTCCGACGCCAGTGTGCGACCGAGCCTGAGGCGGCGAGCCGGCGCGGCTACAGCCGGAGCGTTAGAACGTTAATCGAGAACCACTAGCGAGGTTCTCGAACTAGATGGCGCTGCGAAAAAAGTCCAGCGTTATTTATTGAGAATCGCCTCTGGTTTTAACGTGTCGTTCGTCCGCCTATGGCAAAAATACTCGTCCAATTTCTAAAAAGCAATATGAAGAGGATGTGGCTATAGTCAAAAATCCATTGGGAAAGTTAGAGTTCTTATTAAAAAGCACAAGATCGCACAAAATAGCTCTAAACTTTTATGTGTAGTTCTAAATTTTAAGCGAAGATACAAGTGAAAAACGGGGGCGCTAGTTTTGCTGGTACCTTCGCCATAAATAAAGCTGATAACAGTCTGAAAGTCGATGTGGAAGTATTTTAGCAGGGGGTAAGATGATAGAGTAGTGATGGAGTTATGGAAGTTTGGGTTGGATAGTTCCTCGTAAATTGTGGCTTTATTATAGGTACATTTGCCAACTTGATAGGTATTTTGAAGGTTTGAAGGAAACGGACTTGTTACGAGTAACATACAAGAAAAATAATTTTATTTTTGAAATTTTTGCTAGGAGAATAAAGGGATCTCACTTAGGACTTTAAAGGTAGGAATAGTCCCAAAGTTGTAAATAGTTGTTGTTTATAATTCGATATTTGAAATACTATAAATTTAGAAGGTACCAGCTACCTTCTATTAGATTTTAACTAATATTTGTAAGTAACAAGTATCCATATTGCATTTTTTAATAAATAATTACTCATAATGACATTATTAAATGCATTTATTGATAGGCGGTAAGATGTTTTATCTTGATGTGATTCGGCCTTTTTAACGGCCCTAATGTTATAGTAAGTGCGTTATAGCTCATTTTGTGCCAATTTATTTTCTAAACTATACGTGCCATAAGTATTATGTAAATAGGTTCAGTAGGTGTTAGCTATAATTATAACAGTTATATTTTGTAAATCATATATTTTTCGTACATACCTTGATGAAGTGTCAACAAAAAGTTACCTTCAGATACCTTCAAATTGATCTTTTCACCAACGCAAACTATTGCGTAAGTAGGTATTTATTGATGGATTATACCTATACTACTACATTAAAAAACATTCTACTGCTGAAAGAAGATTTTTGTGTAATTCTGATGATGTACCTACTATTTGTGAATTAGGTAAGTACTCTAGCCAAATTCGATTAGAAATGTTTGTTAACAAACCGCCCATACTTAGTGCTAGTCGTACTTACGTAACCTCAAGCCGTTGCTGTGTAAGTACACAATCTTTATTAGGTGCCCAATCAATCACTCGTCGATTTGAGATAGACAAGTAATAATATTATACCAACTTAAATTGATTTTTAATTTAATAATATTGTTTACAATCAAATTATGACTGAAACTCTAACGCCAAGTGATTTTTCCTTGTGGTTTGTTTAAAAACATTTCTAATCGAGTTTGGCTGAAGTATAGGTAGGTATACTACCTATGACTGTAGTCCCCTGACATACCTATGTTCGGCATAGCATAGGTACTTGCCGATTATTTTGTGTAGATTTAAGTTCTATGTTTATATATTATACGTAGGTATGTATGTTGTGAAACAAACTGTCCGATTGTATTTTAACTAATAAATAAATAATAATTAAAACAACGAACGTGGCATTGTAGTTGCAAATAAGTGACTTTACCTATTTATCTACCTTTAACAATTTAACTATCACACGGAATTCGAAATTAAATCATTAATTTCTAATTCCGTGACCTATCATATAAGTTTTTGTAATAACTACATAACATAAAAGCACGTAAAAAACGGTAAGTACACGTAAAAACACAGAAGGAAAGAAAAAGGTCTCTAATTAAAAAAAATTGATCCTCTCGGTGCCCAGAATCACCCCCTTAGTACACGTATTACTTACTACTTTAATAAATACTGGGTTTATTTGTTTGATAGCAGTTTCAAAATTAAATTCCTGCCGGTTTTTCCTATTATGTACCTGGTAGAAATTAAAATTCAAGGCTGGGAAGTGAGTAGGTATTGAAACTTAGGTAGGTACTGTGGATTTTATTAACTTTAACTTAGTCTTTCGCATGTCTTACGTGGGTAGTTTTGTTGTTGACATTATAAAGTAATGTTTTACTTAAAATATTTACTGATTAAACTACCAACGTATAATACCGAATTACCGACTAATTTGAAGTTAATAAAATCCACAGTACCTTATCTTCAGAAGGCTTGTAAGTTGTAGATTTTCATCATACACAACTCTTTGTTTTATCCGGAACACTTTGAACCAATGAGTTTCGCTTTGAATTGAACTCATTAAAACCGCGAGAATCACACAGAGCCAATCACAGCGCCTCTATAACCACCACAGACAATATTTGCGCGTAGTCATGAAGGTGAGTGAATACTTCCGTTAGGATATATTGTTCTGTGGTGAATACTTTTCTTTTAGTCTCGTTCATTGATTGTCTATGACGTCACTTGTATAACCTGTGGACTTATGTATAAGCAAGCAAGCTTTATAATCTGACAATCTGTGGTAAAGTGAAGTTTGGGACGGAATAATTTATTGTATTGTTCTTCTCTGTAGGTTTGTTTGTTTGTAAACAAAGTCGAACAGCTCAAGAGACAAGTTTCGCTTCTTACTTGCAGGAATAATATGAATTAAGAACTTTACATAGTACCTCTGAAAAAATGCCACAATTGTTTCAAGTTTTGAAATGCTTCAAATGTTCCGTTTTCCAGGTAAGAAAGAAAATTTCATTTTCCCAAAACACTTGGAAAAAGTTTAAGTACCTTGGCATGTGCTGCCACAAGTTTTAGTACTATTTTCGATAACATTCGTTATAAGTACTAAGGTAGGTAGGTATTTCGAAAGCTTGTTGTCACCTATAGATACCTAGATAGATAACTCCACGGGCTGTAATGTTGCCAATAAAAAAACTAGACGTGGGGGAAAATGATATGTGACGTTTACGCCCCCCTCTCCCTCCCTCGCAGTCCCCCTAAGCAAGCCTTCAACTCCGCCATCTTGTGATTGTGACGTTACGAGACGAGAGCGGCCGGCGCGGCGAGTTTATTCAAAACCTCCCTTGATTTAGTGATTATATTGTTGTTGTTTGCGTTGATTAATTTCCGTACCTACTTTAAAATGAAATACTCCAAGTGTTCTGTGCCAGGGTGCAATAGTATACGACAGGACGTTAAGTTGCACAAATTTCCTAAATGTGAGAAAAGACTCAAACAGTGGTTAGATTATAAAAAGTGTGATACCCTAAGTGGTCTAAATATGGCAGAACTTGACCGGCTTCAAGTTTGTCATAAGCATTTTGACCAGAGATTTGTGACTGAGAAATCAGGCATTCTGGGGAATGCTTACCCGACGCTATTTTCACCTGAAGAAATATCCACTGGAATTCCCGATAGAACCTTAGAGGATGCCGGTTAGTACCTATTTTCATTTCGTTATTACTAAAAAATAGATCTAAGTCTATCAGATGTTGTAACATATTATGTATGTTTATCTTACAGAAAAGAGTGGACCTAGCTTTGAACACAATTACTCTAGAAAGAGGCACTTTGACCACACTTACGGTCAACAAGAAGCATCTACTTCAGCCACAGGTTAGTATGTAATTCATTATGAATGTAAGCGGCTTAACTACGAACCTATTTTGTGTTGGAAGAACACCAACGTTTCATCCCTTAACGAGGGACTTCATCAGGGTGAGTGCGGTTCGTTAAGGGTTGGTTAAGGGATGAAACGATAATGTTCTTCCAACACAAAATAGGTTCATAGTTAACTCGCTTACATTCATAATGAATTCGTCAAACTACGGAAGTTTTTATTAATTTCTCATTGAAAAACTTCATTTATAGTTATAAATATTGATATTCGGTTTCAGATGATACTATTAATATCAATGGATTTAACTTGAGTGTAATTGCTGACCCACCTCATCTTATCAAAGGAATAAGAAACAACTTTCTTACAAAAGAGATATCCTTTGATGGTAAAAGGGCCAAGTGGATGGACATTGTTGATGTCTATAAAACGGACTGTCAACATGCAAACACACGTTTGTTACACAAATTAAATGATGAACATGTGATACCAGAAAAAGTCAAGAAAATGAAGGTATGTATTTAATTAGCATGTTAGTCAATTGAGATTTGTAACCTATGTAATAGATAAGATAGTTTAATTTATATTACTTAATTGCTTTGCAGGTGAAAAATTGTGTGCGAGTCTTCAGTAAAACCATGGCTGGTGCCCTTAACTACACTTCTGAATTTTGTGAGTACATACAACATTTCTATTTTTTGTTGTGAAGAATAGTATAGGTAATTAATTTCATAAATTTATATTTGTTTTAGCACATTATGCTGATGGAAGGACAGTGAGCAGCACATTGGCGAATACAACAGAGGTGGTGTCATTCCTGGATGACTTGTTCGACAGTGTCAATGGTGCCATGCAAACATCTACGTACAGCTGTTACTGCATCATCAGAACATCATCGCTTTTGGAGAAAGGCCCTTCAAAGCCTTGATCGACTCAAGTTCATCAATGAACGGGGACATGAAGTTACTGTGCCAAGCATCAAAAATTGGGTCACTACAATCAAAAGTTTCCAGAGGCTGTGGAATTTTTTTAAAGATAAGGGAATCAAAATATTGCGGCCGCGTTATTTTAATTCTGACGCAATTGAAAATTATTTTGGCCAGGTTAGGGCATATAACTTTAGAAATGTAAATCCAGATTGCCATACATTTGCAAACACTTTTAAATCACTCTTGGTCACGGGATTCATTAAACTCCACTCGGCGACATTTAACTGTGAGGAGGATAATAGTAAACAGTTGGTGAAAATAAAATCTTTATTTAGGTCACTGACACTAGCTAAACCAGCAACCCTCCAACCTCCTCCTCAAAATGAGTTGGAATTTAGTGAAACCCTGGACCATACAGGCTTATTAGAAAACACAGTAACGGAGGCAAGGCGCGAAAGACTGAGCGTTCATGCGCGAGCATATACTGCTGGGTGGGTCATCCGAAAAATACACAACTTTAACAAGTGTAAAGACTGTATTTCCAACCTCACTGTAAGTGAAGAAAATGATACCCATAAGTGGATAACACAAAGGGAGTACAGTTCTTTACGACGAAGAAAACTGACCTATCCAGCTGAGTATGTAGTGAGAAAGTTCGGACAAATAATTGAAGAAACAGCAAATTTCTTAGAAACCAAACCTCACTAACCGAATATTTCAAAAGAAATTGAAAAAGTAATTTTAGAAAAGGATGAATTAGATAATATAGGGTGTGAAATTCATAAATGCTCGGTCCGAAACGCTTTCCTCCAGATTTCTGTAAAATTGGCTGTACATAACTGAACGAATATTATAAATAAAATATTAAGAGGAACTGATGTTGTCCGATTAGAGACGAGATGTAACTTACCACCTATGCAGAAAATGGCTCTAAATAAATTTAAGAAACGATTGAAAAAGAAATAAACGCATTTTTGACAAAATTATGACTTATTTATTTCTTTTATTTAAAAAAAACAATTGAAATAAATTAAAAGGGGTAGTACGTAATGCAGGTCTGTATTTTGGCAGAATAGAATGAAGCCAGTGGCTAGAACTACGAGCACAAAAAAAAAAGAAATGTCATACATCATTTTCACCTAGCCAATCAGAAGCGACTTCTGCGGCTCGACCAATTAGTGAGGAAGATGTCCGTCTGATACGTAGTATCCCTATATAGTTTGTGGATAACTCTTTAATGTACCTAACTAACCAGGTGCCTAGTAAAGTACCTACCATACAAACACAAAATACAATACAGAAGGAAATGCTGAGAATTAAGGAAGTAGGTACAAAGGGCGGCCTTATCGCTCTGAGCAATCTCTTCCAGGTTAGGTAAAGGTAGGTACCTACTTATATTGATGACGAAGCACGCCTTCATATTAAACAGGTACAGCCATAGAATAATAATATCGTTCAGTCCTCGTAATAATTTACCGTAGGAAAGTAGATTATGCACCGAGGACTCAAAGCAGTGTATTGAATCCCGAGCGCAACTCGGGATTATAGAATAAGTTATTCTAGAATCCCGAGGTGCGAGTCGCTCGTGAGTTATTCTGAATAACTCACGAGCGACGTACTTTTATGTCATGAGTCATGACATAAAAGTACGTCGCTCGTGAGTCATGACTCATGACATGTACTTTCCCATCTCTAACTGAAAGCCTACCTATAGCCCTGTTAGCTGAAAAAGGTGAAGGTTTTACCAAATTGAAACAAATCAAATGAAATCTCTTAATCTCCTGGGTCAACATTATCATACATATTTTTATATTCCAAATTCAAACTCATTACTCCCTCGGGAATAATGAACATTACTTCCAACGGAATAATGAACATTACTTCCAAGGAAATAATGAGATTGAATCTGGAACATCAAAATACCTATGTGTTAAATTATTTACCAAGGAGATCCGAACAATTCAATCTTCTTCGAAATTCGAACTAATCTCTACCGCCTTCTGAACAGAGGTTCAGAAGGCGTACACTCGTAGGTGCACTCGTAGGTGGGTACCTATACCCTGCCTGGTCCCAGTATGAGGTACATACCCCATATAAACTTAGCAGAGTACTAAAACCAGATCTCTTTTCTAATGTGGTGACGTTTATAGGTTCATCAGACAAAGAAATCGAATAAATGGGAATGCAAACTATGCGCTGAAAAGCAATCCATGAAGAGGCACTATGGACTTGGAACAGGAAAAGAATGTAGACTGCATGTCCAAAAGCTGAACGGTATAAGAGGACAGCTAGATGAAATTATCGAGACAACTAAGCTTAATGAAACTAGTGATGAAGATGACCAATTGGAAAATGACGCATTCGTCACAGGAATAGAATTACCAAATAGTTCAAGCAAATGGTCAGATTTTGTAGACAAAGATGTTATAGAAACTGTTAAAGAACCTGATGAGCCCATGTATCTTGGAAGTTCTGAAGTTGTTTTAGAAGTTCCGACCAAAAAAAGAAAGTTTACGAAGCCAAAGAACGTCACTAAAGTAAACCCAAGCCACTCAAAAGATTTTAATAATTTTGGCCCCAAGCGGAAGTCACCTAGCCCTCCTCCTATCATCTTATATGAAACGGTTGTGCCTGTTCAACCTGAAAATAATATTTTAGATACTGATGAATGCGAATTCGTAAACGCTAAAGAGACAAATATTAAGAAACCAGAAAAACGAACTGTTCATAATTTTGGTCTACAGAAGGTTAACAAAAGTTCAAAATGGGCCCAATTTGCTGATGACGACAATTTTGAAACCAATGAGGAAGAACCAAACGATGTTATGCCTATAGAATGCAATTTTGGAAATACAGACGGAGAGATTCCAAAGAACATATTCGAACTATGCGACGAAAATGACTTGGATGACGTCTTAGATTTCTAAAGGATAATTTTAATAAAATACACATGTTTAGTTTTCAATTTTGTTTCTTATACAATCAATACACATTATCATCACAATGGCAACATTTTAATATCACTTTTATTAATGTCTACCAGATAAATAGTGAAACTACAGACGACATACTGTTACAATAACATCTACAACAAACTTCCATTAGGTATACATTATTATAAAATGTCGGGAACAACATTACTTTAGAACAATAGTTAAAGCTTAGAGTACTAATCAAAGATTCTACAAAATGTAGGAATTCAAAAAATTGATATTATAGAATAGGCCATAAATAACCTGTAAAGTCAGGCAGTGAATATTTTCTTACTTTTTCATACAATAATGTCTAATTAATATATTATTTCAAATCAGCTAAGAAGTAAGCAGGCGGGCGACAGGTATCTACTTTACAAAATACTACCTATAGAATACAATACATTTAGGAAGCCCTACAAGATTCGATGCACTGAAATTGAATTGTATTATTCTCGTACTTATCTAAAATGTCAATACATTACATTCTAGAAGTTACTTAGTCATTGTAGTTTAATTCTATTTCTATAGCCAGTTATAACTTTAGATAACAAGACACACGACTGTATGCAGCAACAACTCGTGCAGGAAAGGGCGTATTACGAAATACACGTGACAAATCTAGACAATCGAGGCTTTTATCTGTTTTTTAGGTATGTGCGTTAAGAAAAAACATCATATTCGTACGCAAATTGTCTTATTCTTGATTTTCTTTTGTTCTTTCGATAACGACTAGATTGGCATCATGTGCCGTCGGCGATGCAGATCCCTCGCTCTTGCATAACGACGCCCATAACTGTTCCATCTCCATGGTCTGAAACAGGTTTTTAAAGTTGCTTATTAATTGGTAAGATACTTCCGTAGGATTTGATCCTGCGTTTGATGGAATTGACTATGGGGTTCCTATGCTCGATGTTGGGTTATTTTCTTTTTACCCGACTTCAAAAAAATTAGGTAAAACATATTTTTTTAAACCTTGTCGTTTGGCTGTAAGTATATGTATATGTTCGCCGATTTCTCCGTTAATTGTGGACCGACTTTATTGATTCTTTTGCCTCTGTTTAGAGAATGATCCCAGCTTGGTCTAATAAAATTTTGATTCTCACGAAATTAATTTTTTTCTCACAAAACTTAAAAATGTGTTGTAAATATTAAGGAATTTGAAGTCGATTTTCGTTTATTCAAATAAATCAAACTATCTTCTTTATAACTGGAACTTAGATGGAAACATAATGGTTTGTTCCGCCCAGACAACCAACTAGACAACTGGTTGTCTACGTGGAAAGGATTTTCCGCAGGGACAACCAGTTACCTGGACGTCTCAGGAGTCCTGCAAGACTTGATTAAGGGTTCAATATTCTTGATTAGGCACTGACTCACCTTTCGTAACCGTTGAAATCGCCTCTGATCATGTGCTCATTGTCCAAATGTCTGTTGGGCGTGTTGTCATGGCTGGCTGTAAAGAAATAAAAGTTTTATATTTTATCAACTACTAGACGATCGCCTCGCGGTTTCACCCGCGTAGTTCCCGTTCCCGTGGGAATATTATATTGAGCCTTAGCCTAGCCTCTCGAAGACTATGTGTGTGTATGCTGAGACGGACACCTAGATATAAGGAGATGAATATCGTTACCCTGTGGATTAGAGTGTGAGAAGCGGCGGCAGGAAGGCCCGTGGCAGCCGAGCAGCTGTTGCAACTGGTTGTGGAAATAGTCTTTCTCTTGCTGTGTCAGGTATTTGTAACGGTTCTGCGTCTCGAATGGATCTGAAACACAGAGTTCAAATATAAGGTAACCTTACTGTTGCGGTGGCTTGTTTGGGGTTGGTATTCGTTGGGAATGTGAAACACAGAGTAAAATAAAAAATGTATTTCTTCAGAGCACAGCACATGTACACTGTCTCGAGAGTAAATCGGAAGTTGTTTCTTTAAGCGGAAACGGAAACTAAAATATTTCCTTAGGTAATTACAAAGCACATAATTCACAAATAATGAATTCGATGTCATTGACAATTTTGTTGGTATTTCCAACACCTACAACGTTCGAAAGATTGATTTTACTTTCGAGATTTGATTTGAAATAAGGGTAAAACTGACGAAGATTACATCGGCCTTTCAGCAACAATTAACTTGAGAACCAGCTCTAACATTAAACAAGTATTAAGGCGCTACCCCGACCCAAATCAGCGCCACCACCTATTTTATTTAATAATTATGTTAAACGAAGGAATTTAAAAAAATCGACTGGCCAGTTTGTGATTCCTGTCATAAACTTTTTTTTAAAGCCTCTTTAAATGTTTTAGTTTGTATAGTGTAGGAAGAGATGCGAAGTTGCTCTTTTTGGCCACCATGGTGGCCACTTATGATAGGAATCACAAACTGGCCAGTCGATTTTTTGAAATTCCTTCGTTTAACATAATTATTAAATAAAATAAGTGGTTGCGCTGATTTGGGTCGGGGTAGCACCTTAAGAGGAAGAATCACATTTGCTGATTTGGCTGCTTTGAAGGATTACGTCAATGTTGTGGGCGCATCAACAGGGCAAGCACCTCGAGAAATATCTAGAAAACTGGTAAATAAGACAAATGTCAACTTACCGATCCTCAAATTGTAGTAGGTGACGAGGCCAGTGATAAACTCGCAGTAGAGCAGGTTATGAGTCGCGTTGATCGTACGAACGCAGTTGTAGGTGTTGTTGGAGGTGCTCATGCAGAAACAGAAAGGCCCTGCGGTCCAGAAGGGGGCGGTGCGCCAGTGCTCGTTGTCGTGGCGGTAACAGTTCATTCGTTCGGATTCGCATAGTTTTTCGAGTTCCGCCTGAAATACATA
Organism: Eupithecia subfuscata; assembly: GCA_963564075.1. Classification (NCBI taxonomy): domain Eukaryota; kingdom Metazoa; phylum Arthropoda; class Insecta; order Lepidoptera; family Geometridae; genus Eupithecia; species Eupithecia subfuscata. The sequence goes on along the minus strand of OY751097.1, from coordinate 7,120,682 downwards.
AATTATTAAATGATATATCATTTTATAGCAGTCTGCTTCTTGGTGAGCCAGGTCAAGTTGTTAGAGAAATTAATGATCATTGAGGTTTTCATGTCCTTTACTTACCCTTTTTTTAGCCTTTCTCAATTTTTTCCGCAGCAATAAAGCTTTCCGTTTTCTCTGTTCTTCCCTCACTCTTTGTGCTGCTTCGAAAATGCTATGGCCGACACCTTTGGTTCTCCTGTAAAAAAAAATATTTGGAACGAAATCTTTATGACTATCGGCACCTAGGTAGCTAATCTTATTCTGCGCTAAGGAATTATACTGACCTTCCTTCTTCACAGTAGCACACATGCTGATCTTCATTCTGAATGTATAGAGGATGAAGTCTTCTTTGGAACACGTCAACTGGTTTATCAAAAATCCCTAAATCTTTAACTGTGGCTCTATTAGGGTTTCTTTGTTCATATTCTGAAGCGTCTAGTCTCGCTGGCCCCAGTAAAGTAGGTGCGGAGGTCACATGCTTATCTGTTGTCAGTTCTGGCTTTATCGTTGTTGGCTCTTCGGTAGTTGCCTTAGTTGTAGCGACTGCAGTTGTGGTGATAACTTTACTAATAGCAGCTGTGTAAAAATGTATATCCTTAAATAGATCTTCTGTTGTATTTTCTTCTGTGGTTTCATCATTAACCTTTCTAGTAGTTGAAGCTTGTTTTGCTGACTCTGTTATTGGATCGTCAGTAGTGCTTATAGCCTGGAAATATGAACTTTTCTCTTCAATGATAGCGGGATTTAAATCATTCTTTTCAATAACAATAGTTGTAACTTGTGGTTTCGGTAGTTCAGTGTCAAATAAATCGGTTGTATTAAGCATTTCATTTATAACATTTGGTGGAGTTTCAGTTCTAGTTGAGTTTTTAAGTTGCATATCAAAGACGTCTTCTTTGGGTTTTGAATTTACCGTAGGAAGCGCGTATTCATTGAACTGTCTTATTCGTTTGTCTACTATTGTACTGTTTCTCTGTTTAGGTTTGGTTCTGTGAAGTTTGCTTTTTCTCATGTGCTCTTTTGTAATATTGTGATGATGTGGGATAGTTTTATTGAATAAATGGTTAGAGATTAATATTGGATTGGCCGTTTGTGTTTCGACAATAGGTTTTGAAGTTTTCAAATGTCTTTTTATTTCTTTTAGATCTTCAAGTTTTGTTCGTAGTTCTCTTATCTGATCTTCTAAACTGAGTCTGTTTGTGTGCCAAGCCTTCAAATCGTTGTAAATAACTTGAGAACAGTTCACTCTTCCGCTCTTTTCTACTTTACATTCCAACGATGACTCATTGCTATTCACGATTGCATCGTTTTTATGTTTGTGTTTGATATTATGATTGTTCCAATGCTGCGCCCTACGCTTAGTTCTTTTATGCTCTATACTTTCTTTGGTTCTTTCGTAAGCGTCTAAAAATGCTTCCGTTTCTAATATAAGTTTGTCAATTTTGGTTTTTGCTTCTATATTTTCTAACTCATTAATAGGTTCACTGTTGAAGCTCAAATGCCCGATACTTGGGTTTTCTTCCAGTATACTATCAACTGTATTTGGCTCGTAGACATCATTGCTGATAGAACGTCGACTTCTAGTTATGTTTTCCTTGGGTTCAATTGGTCGTCTTGCTATTGTCCCATCAGTTTCTAATCTGGTGTACACCAGTCCGCTGGGTGTGAAACATGCGCATTTCTTAGTGCTCATCTTTGGCTGCGACAGGAATATCTCGGTCTGTGAACGGAACATGAACACTAGTTATCAACAGGCATAAGTCAAAGATCACAAACTACAGTGGTAAAGAAACGACGGACAAGAAAAGCAATAAAGTCTTTCCCGCTAGGTCGTTTCCTACAACAGAATGTTAAGGTTTTTGTCAGTTGTAAGCTCTTTTGCAAGCTTATTACCTCGTTCCTACACTTGTGCCTGCGCCACCGTCCATTGACCAGCACGCATTTCCACTTGCGCCCCGGCGAGCACGGCGCGCGCAGCTCTGCCTTCGAGCAGTCTGCCGCCATCCGCGCCGCTTTGCTCTCCGCGAGCGCCATATCTGCTACTTCTGATGGTGGTAAAGTTTATTGTTACTACCCCTATATCCTAGGAACTCGATGTACGTGTAACCTAACCTAACAATTGTAATCATGTATTCAGTTGTTTCACACTTAACCAAGATCAAGACAAGAACGATAAGACGACCACGAAACCCAAGATATTTTCAACTTTTTTCTAACACTATGTTCATACTACAATATAAACATAGAATTAGAAAATAGTTTAGACTTTCTTTCATAAAAACTCTTGCGTTTCTGTCATTTGGACAAGTATTTCAGACTATAGAGGCTGGAGGCGAGGTTGCTCTACATTTGTGCTCTACTGCTGTCATTTAGCTTTTAATTAGATACCGGTAGGTAGGTCGGGTGCACTCTCTACTTCCATGACAGCTCTATAATTTGTCGTGGATGTTGTATGATACGATATGGCTTTATTAATCACACTTAATCAAAACTAGTATTCTCTGAGCACAGAATGGATGGATAGACATCCATTTAATTTAACAACAGGTAAGTACTGCGTTGCCTACTGTCAAAAGAGGCCTTTTTTAAGACGACACGTACAACTCGATGCTGTAATTTTTTTTTTAAACAAATAACAGTTTGTAAAATAAACTTACGTTCAAAAGTCTTTCCTTCAGTTGGCGTGAGGAAATTCGGCTGGTTGTTGATATTAGCTTCTTCTGCGTCCAACGCCTTCTCGATGCTGGCTTCCAGCACGGGGTTGTGGCTCTCGTTGCTCATCGAGGGCTCAGACTTCTTGTCGCTGCTGTCGGCTTCTAAACTCTCCTGTCGAGGAAAACGAGATCCTTAGTTTTCTTCAGACGTTTCAAATTAAATGGATTTTTTATCATAAAGAGCAAAGATTTCTCAAGAAGTACCTAGTATTTCCTGTGATATCTATGAGATGGTCATAGTGTTGTATTGTACTTAGTCACTATGACTCCCCTAGAATATCTACCTAACTAAATACCTACCGAATAACTACTTCAAGAAAACATCTGGCCCTCTGGGCCCACCACACAATGCGACGACGACGTCTTAAAGTGCAGTTCGCCATGTTTATTACAGTGTGTGTTGTGTAGTCTTAGTCCAGTTACATTCATGTAAAGATGCTCAAATTGCTACTTCAAGGCTTCAAACCACCAGCTAGGTGACTTGCCTTCTCATTTTCTCATTAAGTTTTAAATCCCAGGGAACCATGTTTTCTTGGTGTCGCTCCTTCGTTCCGGAATCCGCGTTTGTCCTCATACAACCTCATACGGTGATAGAGAGGTTAGAGGTAAGAGTCTTACCTCTAACTAACCGCTACCTAGACTGTGCGTAGACCTAGGCGTGGACCAGAAAGAAATGACGTCTTACGTCTAGACGTAAGGCGAGGACGCGTCGCGGACAGGGCGCTAACGCGCCTTGTTAAAAACATATAGACCAGGGCACGGATCTGACGGCGGGGCGGCGGGAGTCGCGAGAGCAAGCGGCATTTTGATTTTCGGCATTCAACCGTTCAATTTTGACACAACTACATGTGTCTTTTTCCGAAGATGAAGATGTATTAGGCGGCGACGGGTGCCTCCCGTCGTCGTCGAGATGCCCACCGCCCCGTCCGCACCCCCCGCCTAGTCCTCTCTGTCTTGCAATAGGGGGCAGACGAGTAAGAGTCGTGTCTGCGCCCCGTCTTTTCTATATGTGTTGCGTCGCGACGCTTCTATACATTTTGAATGAAAGTAAACTACCGCGCGCGTCGGCGACGTGTCCTCGTCTGACGTCTTTTCTGTCTGGCCTGCGCCTAAGTTATTTGTTGATTTTTTTTGTACTATCTACTACCTTTTTTTTTATTCGGCGAGTAAATTCATTAACGAATAAACTGGTCTGGGAAGGACCAGAATTATGTGGGACTCGACGCCCTGAGAAGGACGTAACCCACTAAAACCTCTCCGGTGTCCCTCTCTCGCCATTTTCGCTAAACCACGGGAACATTTAAAACATCCGCGGCCCGACTGGCGTCCCCTCTTCCTCCTATACATGGCCGGCGAGCCCACGATCCACACACTCGCCCGCCGACCCCATAACTGTTTTTTACACTTCGTCTTCGTACCACTAGGTACGTTAAGTTTTTCCTTAAATATTTCATCATCATCAGTAATTTGTCATGTGTATTTTTTTATAATTTCATTTCATTAGAAGAAATTCCGGATATTTATTCAGTTGAATGATATTTAAGCTTTACCTCATCATCATCATCAATATCCGGCTCGAGGAAGTCATCATCATCAGCCTCGTCCTCGAAGTCCCCGCTCTCAGACGACTGCGGCGGCACAGTGGTGTAGCGGCCCTCGTTCATTTCCCGGATGTACTTGTTCTCACGACGGTGGCCAAGCTCGCGGCGACCGGAACTGGAAATTAGTAGGTACTTTACTTTAAGTTTACTTTACTTATTTTACTTTAAGTACATTTACCTACTTTGGTAGAGAAGAAGAGACATGCTCTAAGTTAGTAGTAAGTAAGCCTTTATTTCAAAAAATCTAAGTAACATTGAGGACTTATTAATCTAAATTAATTTAATATCTCATGAATCTAAATTTGTTTTGTTATTTATTGCGTAGTAACAGGGTGAAGAAATGCAGAAAGCAATTTTTATTCGAAGATTTGTTTTCATTTACTGTTTAAAAAAATTATAGATTAGAAGAATTGATTATTAGTGAAGCCATTTTGTCTACAAATCTAAGGTACCTAGCACAAAATTCACTTATAATGTTACAAACCTTTCAACAAGGAACGTATCAGGCCAATGAATATTAGACTGCCGCCGTCTTCGCGGCTGTAACAGCGGCAGAAGCGACCTGCCATCCATGTGGGGTGGAGGCTCCACGCCGCCCATGTCGAGGAATGTCGGGGCGAGGTCTATGTTTAGCACGATATCGTCCACGCTGTAAAGAAGGAATACAGATTATGGTATCAGGCACAAATTCACATTAAATTACAAAATTCTGGAAGGCATCGGTAGGTATCGCTCCCGCTGTCCTAACTCAAAGAGAAAAAATCACTGCCTGCGACTTCCTTCATTTATTTTACTATAAAGCAAACAACAAAAGATAGAAAAAGAAAATAAATCTCAATACGATTTAAAAAGTCACGAAAAGAGTTGTAGTTCTTAAACCAAATCTTTTTTCTAGTTCTAGATTTCGAACGGTTCGTAATTACAGAACACTGGCTGAAAGAGCAGAAAAGCTCAGCCAATTTAAAAATAAATAATAATGTTTTATTTTTAATTTTCAGGCATTCCTGCCAGTGTTAGCTCGAACTCATAAGTTCGTACCTCCATGCTTAAAAAAATGAAGAAGGTTGCGAACTCTTTTCATCCCTTACAAAAAGGCAATTATTAAACAACTTTTTGGTACGATTCATAAAAATAGAGGTCACGGCCTATTTTAAACTTACACAGTTCCCGGTTCCACGCCAGGACCTCTCACGAGGAAAGGCACCCTGATATCGAATTCAAAAGGGAAGCTTTTGCCCTTCACCAAGCCAAACTGGCCTAAGTGGTAGCCATGATCAGATGTGTAGACCAAGTAGGTGTTGTCAAGTTCTCCTAGAGCTTTTAACTCTTGGTAAACGCGTTCAACTGCCTGAAAAAGATATATTCATCATCATCATCGTGCGAGACATGATGGCTTGATGTAGCCTTACATGCACCTTATATAAAAAGATTGTGATTGCGAGACTAGGTAATCCTGTCCTGAAAAGTCAAATGGTTTAAATTACTTGTAGATCTATTTTATCATCTCCAAGATTAACTACCTTGGTAAGTATATACTTTTTGACATGACAAATTGGTGCCTTTTCAATCCATATTTAAGAGATTTTGTTTAGTGGGCCTACAAAAATATACAGGGCGTCCCACGGCTACGCTACATGGAGAGAAAGTATCTTAAATATTTTAGATAGAAAGTTTTACAGAAGACTTCATTTTTGTTGTCCCCTTAGGAACTTGACTGTAATTAAACACCTTAATCAATATACGTAATAAGCAGGTAAATAACATACAATATCAACACTCTGCAGCGTCTGCAGCCTCTTGGTCATCAGCAGGTCAGTGAACTGGCGGTGGATCGGCTTCATCTTGTCCGTCACTCGCAGGATCCACTGCTTGTCGGGGTTGGGAGCCATGTCGTAGCTTGGGGTGCTGTGGACAAAGTAGGTCAATGTTATCACAGATGTTATCATCAGCTGGTTCTTTATAGAGGCCAAATTCATTGGAAAACTTTGTTGGAATTTTATTTTAAACAAGTTCAGATAGACCACGATTAAGGTTGTAAGTAGGTACCTATATGATTTTGACGTTTATTTTATGACCCGTCAAACCATAAGGCATTTACCTACTAGCGATCTATAACACAAAACCGATGAATACGTTTAATTAAAAAAACACGAATAGATATACCTAAGTAAAGAAAAAATAACCACTCGAAAAAATTCATCGAACACAAAAGTTAACAAAAGAAGACAATAGACCTTAGGCCTTTAAATCCTATAGGGTACCTACTTTACTATTAGGGTACAGGCTTTTAAAACTTATAGGGTATTTTACTTAGGATCTAGAATCACCCTCTTTCGGCTTAGTAAAACCATTCATCTCATCCATTCCATTCTCTCTCTCTTCATCTGCTAGGGCAGTAAGAACTTTAGTGCATAAAGGCCCTACAAGTTTTTATAACCACCTCTTAACTTTCAAAGCTTTTAGGATAGGTATTTTTTACACCCGTAACATATCATATCACAACTGATGTGACACCATTTTACACGTATCTTTATGGTGTCACTTACCTCGTCATGGAGTAACCTCGAAGTATACGCACCTGAGTCCACATTTGGGAACCGTTGGATGCTTATGACAGAACAGTACATTGAATCCTACAAATGTTATATAGGCAAAAGTTTGTGAATGAAGATAAAGTAAAGTTAAGTCAATTTTATTCAAAAATAACTTAGGACTGAAGTGTTACAATATAGTAAATGAAGGGAAGCAAGAAGGATGACGTCACAAAATCTTAAAATTTTAGTTAGCACCGTCATTCGGTCAATTGACATGGGTAGTTTGTTCTCTTAAAAATTATTAACTTACTTATTAACCTTTAAACTCAATTATCTCAAAACAACAAACAATGGACATTCATCGTTCTTGCAGTGGACCCACAAATTATCATATATTCTAATGGTATGAAATAAAACAAGTGCCTGAACTAGGATGTAGATGTAGGTAAACATGTACCTACCTACTGACATACCTAAGTAGCTACCTACTTAATTTTTAGAGTTCCGTACCCCAAAAGGGAAAAAGAAACCCTTATATGATCACTTTGTTGTCCGTCTGTCAACCCCTTTTCTCAGGAACGCGTGGAGGTATCTATCGAGTTGAAATTAACATCAAATACCCAGTTCCGTAACCTCTTGGAGTAGTGATATAAATAAAACTCCTAAGCCAATAAAATCAAAAATTACAGCCGTTTATGTCCAAATATTATGGAATTTCCAAGGGAATCACATGCACACAAAACCTATAGGGTACTTCCAGTTGACCTAAAATCATAAAATTTGGCAAGAAGCATCTTGTAGCATCATAAAGGAGAAAATCCGAAAACTGTAAAATAGTAGTAAATTCACTAAAAGACTTTTTACTTGCACTTGGTGTTATTTTGTAAACATGACAAAGATCTGTAAAACTACTGATCAAACTAAGACGACATTTGGCGTACATGTAGAAAATATATAATCCGAGTCAAGTAGAGGCTACGAAGCCGCGGGCTGAAGCTAATAACAAGACGCCGACTGTCAAAATGTCTCCGATTTTTTAATTTTGTTGACAGAAGCATTCTGTTATAGCTAGATCTGTAGATATTCCCTGAAAGTATCGTGCAGAGTGAGTACTGTACGATACTCCACAGAAGAGTTCGCAGCTATTTAATATCTTTTATTTGTTTCTTGAATAAAGCTTTTTCAATTAAATTATGACGGACTTGGGAAAGCACAAAACCCACAGGTTCTCAATAACCTAGTGTACCTACGTTGTTGGAAAACACGCTTTTACGTCCAAGTGAAGAAGAAATGGCAAAAATGCTGCGGCTATATCCGCTCACCGCTCATGCAGCTTCCTTGTCTTTGTTGCTAACCCAACCTCACCAAACTTCAAAATGACCGCGGCTCGCTCCGCTCGCCGATATTTATATTCATGGCTTTTTATCTACCACCGCTGTCTTTAACATTTTCATGGCTCGCTCTGCTTGCTGGTATTTATTTTTTCATACACTTCTTAAGTTGGGCGGGGGGGAGTCTGTTGTTGAAAATGGGGTGTGCTCTGCCTCTACGTATTAGAGAAAGACGTACGTAAAGATATTTCAAAGAGCCTTTTGTGATGCGTAACTTACTTTAAGGAGTTCAAGGCTTAAAGTGCTGGCATGGTTATGGCCCAGAGGTATTAAATATCGATAAGTATTCCTCCAGTGCCCGAACTTTGTTTGACGATAAAATTAAGTAGACATTAAAACTTTGAAAGCTCTGGAATTCTTGAGTAAAATACATAAATCGATTTTACGATTACTGGCCTGTATTGAATAGAAATACAATGGAAAGCTTCTGAATAATAGAAATCTGATACAAAATAAATTACTAACAGAACCGATAAGTATAGGCGAAGCCACATTATTTACCAAGTCTAAACCTTTAAATGTCTTAGGGTCAATTCACACCGAGACGCGACGCGACGCGACGATACTCAAAGAGGCCAATGATTTCGCGCTACGCCGCGCGTCGTCGCGAGACGCATCGCAACGTCGCGAGGCGCATCTTAAAATCGTAGCAGGACGACGCCTCGCTGCGCAGCGAGATGCCGCGAGGCGCAGCGGAACGTATCTACTAGCCGCGGGCGCCGCGCGGCGGTGTGATGTCTTCTTTTTAATTTTATTTTTGTAAACTTCTTCCTCTTCATCTTCTGCAAGAAGTCCGATTATAACAAGATCCCAGTCTATCATTATATTTTCAATCGAGCACTCGACCGAACTGCATCAATTCTAAACGAAGTCTGAACGGAAATAGTAGAGAAGTCGCCACAGCGGCCTCAGGCTGCGCCTCGCGGCGTCGCGCGGCACCGTGAGACGCAGCACCGCTCTTGCACGCCGCGCGTTCCGGCGATGCACCGCTGCGTCACGATACGTCGCGCTACGCCGCGAGGCACCTCGAGGCGCAGTGCTGCGTGGTGCAACGTAATCTGAATTCTCACAATGTAATGTGTATCTTTTCGTGTAGTGAATAAAGTATATTCTGAGTCGCTCTATGAAAAATGTGCGCGCAGCGTCGCGCCGCGTCGCGTCTCGGTGTGAACTGACCCTTAGGGACCTGAGTGACTAGTATGAAATTAAATAATTAATTAAATAATGCTGGATAATCCACGAAACATCATCTAGGCCCAAGCTAAACAGAGCTTGTATTATGGGTACTAATTACATAGATGACTGATGTACTTAACACAATACATCGCACAAATAGATATTTTTTACTAGACATAGAAAATACCCAGAACACCCAGAATTTGCAGAACATTTGTCGCGTGGCGGTAATCGAACTCGCAACCTCCTGCGCCGCAGGTAGACTTTCGCTCGCCGTGCCACAGAGAAAAATATATTCTGGAGGGAAATTATTATAGGAAAAAATATGTGGTTTCTAAATTTTAGAAGGCACATGTTATCCTAGGTCTTTCGACCTGAGTGACTAGTATAGTAGTTGAATACCAGAAACAAACATAAGCTCGTTGTGCCCACAACTAGGCTACACAAAATTAATATGTCTTTTAAAGGGCAATGTATTCGCTTCTACAACAAAACTTCTAGTGAGTTGCAAAAATTATCAGTAAGTAAATAAATTCAAACAAATTGTCAAAACCTTGCTGTGCAGAAAGGTTTACTATAAAATATCAGATATCTAGAGAATAAAAAAGCTTGGGACGGGTTTTGCTCCAACTCGAAAAATAACAACTAAGAGGCTAAAGGTTTCTTCGTCGCTTCTTTACATAATTATAGTCTACATACCGAAGCGAAAGAAATCAAAAAATATCACTTTATTTCCGTGTCAGTGTTTAGTTTTATAATTTGACCTTTTTTATGTGTACATTTATTGTATTTATGGAAATAAAGAGTTTTTGATTTTGATTGAGTACGAGTTTGCACAATAATACCGAAACGGAAAACATTTTCGTTTACTACAGTTCACTTTTTTAGCAGCTTATGGAAACCTGCAACATCAGGGACATTATACACGTGTTGCCGCATCAAGAGATCTCTGAAACTACAAGACCTACAAAGCTGAAATTGGTAAGGTGGCGTGAGACTGAGGTTCCTTTTAGGAAGTAGGCACCCGCTAAGAACGGATTTTCGGAAATTCGTATTCAAGATATTTAAAATAGGATCAAAGGTCATTTTTAATAACTTCAGAACCGTAACCGAAATCGCGGGCGGGTCAGCTAGTACCTATTAAATATTCGAAAGTCTGTCTGTCTATTAGCTTTTCACTCCTAAACATCTGAACAGATCTGAAATTTGGCAGGTACCTAGACGGTATCTCAGGGACGGATAGGCTACTTTTTATATCGTTAATGTTCATGCGAAGCCGTGGGCACTAGTATAACTTGCACAACCTACCCATATATTTATCGAACTGTCTAGCTAGTCTTTTATAAGTCGCCTTCAGAATAAGCGTCTATTTCCAAGCAAGACGTCTCCATCGTTAAGATCGAGATAGGCAAATGCTAAGGGTACCTATACACTAGGGGAAATTGACAAGTAAGGAACCTTATCGATAATACCTATCTAGGAACGGGTCTAAGCTCTTACAATACTGATAAGCGCTGGACTGGTAAAATCGATCTAGAAATTGATCTTTAGAAATGAACTACGTTGCTATTAGGTATAGCAGGTTTATCTATTGCATTGTGATGCTGTCTGCCTGCGACGCAGGAGGTTGCGGGTTCGATTCTTGCTTTGAGACAAATGTTTGTACGATCTGCTAATATTTGTTCTGGGTATTTTCTATGTGTAATAAAAATTATCGATTTATGTATGTATATTTCTATGTATTGTATTAAGTATGTCAGTCATATAATAGGAACTATCACAAGTTCTGCTTATGGCTTGGGGCTAGATGATGTTGTGTGGATTGGTCCAGCATTATTTATTTATTTTAATTTACAGTCGACTTCTTTTCATCACTCTGCTCTGGCTGTCTGTAAGAATCCCAAACTTCAAGTAGGCTTTTTGAGCACGCTTTTGCCGTAAATATTATATGACATATCTCGTAAAATATTCCAAACAAAAAGTTTCGCCAACATGTTTTGTTCATGTCGGATCGCAAACAGAACTTCCTTAATAAAGCCTTAAAAAGAGGACTCCGCCGGCGTGGATCGTTTAACGCATGTCGCCGACAACCAGTTTGCGTATTTCGTTTTGTTGGTGCACACAACATGCATTAAACTAAACTCGGGGTATCGAACGAGGCTGAATACAAATCCTGACAACATAGATTTAAGTAAAATTCTGTAGATAAGTACGTTCTCCCAGCGCTTACTCAACAAATGGCCTGTGTTGTGTTACAACTAAACGCAATTTTTTTTTATTTATTTCTTAATAAACTCTGTAAGTGAATTTTTAGAAAATGACTATAAACAATTCGTAATTACTCAACGACGAACCTTTTCCTGATCTCTACATGCCTAATTCAAACTAATTTATACCTAATTTTACTTGACGAGAAACTGATAACACCTTGCTTTAGCTTAACATTGAGCTAACCACTGTTATTGTGTATTTCTTTTTCAATAAATGTTTTCATTTCATTTCATTTCAAAGACACGCTATTTCCAATCTTTTGCAATTTACTTACCTAATAAACAGCAAAGGTGGAAAGACGTACCTAGAGCGAAGTTCGATCGAGACAAAATACGCGCGCAAAACACGAACGCCGGGGCGCTGGTCAGACTATGACTGAGGTGGGTGGACCTAATTGCACCTAATTTGAGCCTCCCATTTTCGAGAAGTTGGTACCAGTACCCATCTCCCGAACTTTACTTAGATCGATGGTTGAGAATCAGGTTTTCTCTCGATCCGTTTTCAAAAGGGAATATAATGGTTTTGGAGGCACTGAAACCTTAGGACACAGGAAAGTATTCTTAGTCTATCTAGGAAGTCTAATAGGTAGCTAACATATCAAATCAAATCAAAAACTCTTATTTCCATAAATATCGTAAATGTACACTTAGAAAAAGTCAATTTATGAAAGTAAACACTGACACGGAAATAAAGTGATATTTTTGATTTCTGTCGCTTCGGTATGTAGTCTAAAGTAAAGAAGCGACGAAGAAACCTTTAGCCTGTTAGTTGTTATTTTTCGAGCTGAAGCAAAACTCGTCCCAATATACATCCGTACCTATCACCTACATTTAAATGTGCAATCTTATCTTTGGAAAACTATCGTTAGAATTTAGCAGTCATTTTACCTCACCGTCTACACGTCTATGGACATAGATGCAAGTGGAAATAGTTCCTTTGCTAATTCCCATATACTCTAACGATAGACCATCATAGAACCGAACCGTAATCCTACAGCCGATTCTCGATAAGTCGGGCAGTTAACCGGCCATTTGGGCCACCTACAACAGCAACCGGTCTATCGGCATGACTGGATATTAAATGTATCTCTTTTGACGTACTTGCAGTGGTTTAGTGAAAAAGTATCTAGGTATGATTTTATTTTTCTTTATTCAGGACTAGACGATCGCCTCGCGGTTTCACTCGCGTAGTTCCCGTTCCCGTGGGAATTCCGGGAAAAAATATAGCCTATGTCACTCCCTGAAAAGTAAGCTTCCTAACGGTGAAAGAATTTTTCAAATCGGTCCAGTAGTTTCGGAGCCTATTCAATACAAAAAACAAACAACCAAATCAAACAAAGAATCAAATCTTTCCTCTTTAGAATATTATATTATTAGTATAGATAAAAAAAACAATTGTACAATGCAGACTTGTTATACATATAATGTGCTTATTCGATGTGTTTTTAAATGTAAAACTAATCACATTATCCATGATACAGAAGTAATATTTACTACATAGTTGGCTGTTGTTTAAAGGTAGCTTAATTGACCACAATATTTTAGGTTTTTATATACACTCGAGAGCAATGAATCCGGGTCACTCAAAGAATCCAAAAAATCTCGGAAAGTAAGAATGCTAGGTTAATGCAATAAATTGTATTTAATAGACAATTTAATACTCCTTAAATGAAAGTAAAAAAAATATGAGTCACCATACATTTTATTTACACAAAATTACATAAAGAAAAAAAACTGCTGATCTCTCCTTAAAACAAAAATAGGAAACATGAAATTTTTGAACTTTATGACGATTTTCTTGAATTTCAATACTTCGTATTACTTCCTCGTGCTTCCATTACTGCGTTTACGCGGTTTGGCATGCTGTACACCAAGTTCCTTATACGATTTTGGGCAATATTCTCCAATTCCTCTGTGAGAGCAATTTTGAGCTCAGGAAGCGTGATTGGGGGAGGGTTTCGTTGTTTTACGCATCTCCCTAGCTCGTCCCAAGCATGCTCGATCGGGTTGATATCCGGGCTGCGCGCTGGCCACTCCATACAAGTAATGTTCATCTCTTGAAGGTAGTCATTCACAATCCTACCTGTATGAGGTCGGGCATTGTCATGCATAAATATAGCATCCTCACCCAAATTGACCATAAATGGACCAACGTGTTCGTTGAGGATTTCTTCCACATATCTTACGCTAGTTAAAGAGCCGTTTTCTATGATCACCAGCTCTGTGCGACTTTCAGAGGAAATTCCGGCCCACACAAGTACAGACCCACCACCGTAGGCTACTTTTTCTTCGATGCATGCTTGCTTGAATCTTTCCCCTGGTCTTCTATACACTCTGTGTCTTCCATCGTGCTTGTAGAGCATAAATTTTGATTCGTCGGAGAACATAACTTTCGACCAATCTTCAATACTCCAATTTACGTGGTTCTGGGCATATCTTAGTCTTGAAATACGATGGCCACGCTCCAGTTTAGGGCCGTTTGCAGGTCTAAGGGGTTTTAAGTTAGATTCAGCAAGCCGACGTCTTACTGTCCATGCACTTGGGTTACTTCCTCCGAGGCGTCGAAACTGATTTGTGAGTTCAGTTCCTGTGAGAAAGCGATTTCGAAGCATGGTGTTCACCAAGTATCGGTCTTCTCGTGCTGTGGTACACCTAGTTCTGCCCGTTCCTGGTCTGCGTAGGTTAGAACCAGTTTCTTCGTAACGTCGGAGAACTCTTTGTACTGTTGACAGCGACACACCGACAGTCCTGGCTGTATCGCGCTGACTCCGGCCGGTTTCCACCAATGTAAGTATTCTGGTGCATTCTTCAAGTGTAAGCGACATGATTTCAGCTTGAATAATGAATATTGAGCACTATCAACCTGGTTTATGTACCAACATAAATGACAGATTACAAACAAAAGCAAAAACAAATCCTGTAATTTCGTAGTTCCATCTTCGACAGTGTTCCCTTTTCAAATTTGATTTTTTTATGATATAACTTTACAATAACTAAGAAGTTTTAATATTTTCATTTAAGGAGTATTAAATTGTCTATTAAATACAATTTATTGCATTAACCTAGCATTCTTACTTTCCGAGATTTTTTGGATTCTTTGAGTGACCCGGATTCATTGCTCTCGAGTGTATTTTAGAGCGATAATTTTAATAGTAGTTATTCTTTGTGTAAGGTCTGTCAAACTTTTTGCCCGGGAGGGTAAAAGGGGCATTTCGACTCTACCTTGACTAAGGTACTGATCTCTACATTCTCCACTTTTTATACATTTTAGCATCTGGCAGCAACCCAAGCCGAGGTTCGCACGTAAGGCACGTCCGATTTTTTGTCTGATTGTAGTATATGGATAGTCCTATTGGACTATCCGAAAACGATTTGTAAATACACATTGTATGGAACAAACGCCTTTGGAGTCGAATAGGACTATCCATACACAATCTGATCCGACAATCACCCTAAGTAGAGTTGTTCTATCTCACGAAGTCCGTTAACTTACCTCACTACGAACAACTTTGCGCTTAGTTGTCATGCTGACGGTACTCGCTACCAAAGTCTGACATGAATACAATGAGCACTAGTGACCCGGACCGCGTCTCGGGCGAGACTGATTGCTTCTGAGCTTACGCACACTAAAACAATGTGTACATGCATTCACTATGACATACATAGTACAACGGACTTTGTGAGATAGAACAACTATACCTAGTCTAGTGGTCCTTCCTTGTGCATGTTGACCCAACCAAACTTAACCGGCGAGGCGCCCTCTGCACCCGCCACAAGCCTGTCATGACCATCTGCAGTCAAAAGCAGAATAATCAGAATAATAATCAATTTATTGGTAAAGATATTTCATGGCAGAAAAAATTAATTATTACTAACTACCTCATATAATAGAATTAAAATTATGATTTAAATAAAATATTAGTAGAAATTAATAGTTCAAAAGAAATAATAAAAATATTATGCTATTTTTCGCACTATTTTTCACTCGTCAACAGTGTAGAACGCCTTCTCGACGAGTCACGATTTCTACCTACGCTTATATTATTATACATATATATTACACCTACATATATATTACCTATATATTATACATTATACCTAGTCCTTCAAAAATATATTATATTAAGTAGTTACTTCTTACATTTTTATAGGTACCTAGTCACAATTTGGAACAAATAGAGACTAGGTAGGGCGAGAAGGTAGGTAGGGGTAGGAAACTACGGCCAATTCCGGATGCACATCTCTCACGTGTTTTTTTTTCCAAAGGTCTGCAAGTTAATCCGTCTTTTCCAAAAAAACTGGAATCCTTATTCATCCTACCCGTTCATCCGCGGACTGTGTGGTCGAACCAAACCCGTCCGACAATGCGAAGTTAAAATAAGTTTGTGCACATATTAATGGCATGCCTTCGAGGGTTTATCAGGAATTTTGATTAAAACGCACGAACCTATAGGTAATTTATATCAATAAACTAACATCTAATCTGGGTTAAGGTATTGTACTTAATATATTGACTCATGTTGACCACCAAGTTGCTAAACCGAAGGCTGAATTTAAAATAATCGGAGAAAATATATTTTGTCTAACCTAAGCGTTGCCATGTGAACCGTAGATGTGTTAGAGTTTAAAAATATAATATATACTTGGGTAATAAAACAAGATCCGTCAAGTGCGAGTGTAACTCGCGCGCCGAGGGTTTCGAACGTCTATAAAAAAATGTACTAAAGGTACCGGTTAGAGACATCCCTATTTGATGAATACCTACCTAAAAATTGTAGGTACCATACTACATTTTAGATGGATAGTTCTGCATAGGTACTTCGGAGATAAGGTCAATTTTTTGACTTTATTCAAAATATTTCAAAAAGTGTGTACTTTACAGAAATTTCAAAAACTGTTTTGAAATGTAAGTACAAACCAATACCTTTCATTTGATAACCCACTCGGTGAGGTAGCCCCCCTTTTGAAAAGAATTCCCCTCATCTTGACCATTTTTAGGGTTTCGAAGATCGGCGGTTTCGAAATATGGTCTCGCTTTGTTTGTCCTTTTTCCCCTTCTTAATAACTCAGCAACTACCGCAGCTATCAACTTGAAATTTAAAATAATAATACATTTCGTGTGCCTGTACAGATTTTAAGAAAAAAAATTAAAAATGAAAATGAACATATTTCATACAAATTGAGATGTCGAAATTTTAAAAAATACCTGCAGGGTCATGTGGGGTATCAACTGAAAAGTATCAGTTTGTACATTTCAAAATAGATTTTGATATTTCTGTAGGTTTCATACTTTTCGAAATATTTTGAAAAAAGTTGAAATTTTACCCATTTGCCCATTCAGCAACTACCGCACCCATTGCTGCGGTAGTTGCTGAGTTATTAAGGAGTGAAAAAAGGACAGACAAAGCGATACCTTAAGGCTTTCGAAACCGATCTTCGATCTCCAATGCCTAAAAACAAAAACAAATCGATACATTCTATTCTAGACTGCATGCATTGTCTTCCAATGCTCCCAATGATGACAGACAATAAGCATTTACTTCAGTGATATTGACTTAAAAAGACATCAGAATGCTACTTTCTCTACAAATGGACTTGATGTCATTATTACAATGCTTTTTTACAAGATCACATACAATGCCATGCATTATGCTGAGTTTCCGACAAGCAACCGTTATGCAAACAATGATGAATGAGCAACGAGGCTGGTAATGAGAACATGGAATAAAAACTACCAACATTATCATCAAAACAAAACACAGCAGTTACCTACCCATAATAATTGCTCACAGTCGCTTAGAGCGTGATTAGGTAAAATAATATAGGCAAACGTGAATCTTCTTAATTTGTAGAGACTTCGGCCCGTCCAAACCATGCTCGATGACTATCAACCTATGCTTGAGTAATGCTTTTGTTATACAAAATCGTTACTCGAGTATAGACCGATGACTGAGAAAGCCTTTTAATACGAGTCTTAGAGTAAGTACTCGTAGATTTCGGAGACTTATTTCGCGGTCTATGAGCACTTGACTTAGACTTGCCTAATCCTGAAATAATCTCTTCGTACAAAAATAGACCTACCATCATATACAGGTCTTACTAAAAGGACTAAAGCCCGTTCCAGAAACATATCTAGAAGAACAGATGGTGGACCCAACGTTATCACTAAGACCCAAGGCCCGTCCTGCCTTTGAAATCCCCGTTTATTTGCATCAGCTTTCATCCACCGACAATTAACCCTTGGATATGGTCGGACCGGCTCCAGATCGGTAATTTATGCGGCTGTCTCAACACGGCCCGTTGCCTGTCGGAGATATCACAATGGACCTCGCCGCGATGCTCGTTTTTAGGGTTCCGTACCGTTAGGGTGAAAACGGGACTCTTTAACTAAGCCTCCGCTGTCTGTCTGTCCGTCTGTCAGCGGGCTGTATGATCTCATGAACGCAAAAGGTAAATAGTTGAAATTTTCACCGATTTTTCTCTTGTTACAGATAACAACAAATCTATAATATAAAAATGAATCGCAAAATGTGTTGGTAAGCGCATAACTCAACAACGCCTGGACCGATTTCGCTAATTCTTTCTTTGTTGTGTTTGTTATTGTCAGGAGAAGGTTCTTATGAAAGAAAAAATTAAGAAAGTTGGAAACATAAATTTCCACGGGGGCGAAGCCGCGGGGCGCAGCTAGTTTAAAATAAAATAAAAAAATTAAGGAGGTTTTAGGCTATATTTGATATAAAATTTTTCAAGGCTGTATCTCTTAAATCTTAATACATAGACAGTTGAAATTTTGCCAGCGTATGTATTACAATTGCGACTATAAAAAAATAATATAATATATAAATATATATTTTTACATATAGGGGACCAACGTCCATATTACGTTGAGTAACGATCACCGAAGATAAGCAACTTCGGACGCGGTCAGGACTTGGATGGGTGACCGCGTCATGTTGGCTTTATTCGATTCATCAAAAACAGTGAGTTTACTCGCTCTTGGCCGGTTTTATTTAAGGACATAATTCAACGAGGTAAGTTCTTTGCAATACGGTACATAAAAACGATCCTTGTATGGATGCGACTGCCAAAACGCGCGATTGTCAAATTTCAACGCTCAAATTACGTTTTTTGTTCGTTGAAACCTTTACGACTAACTGTATTTAATTTTCTACCCATATTCTATGTACTTAAATAAAATGATTTGAAGTTAGAAGTACCTAACTAAGTGCTACTTATTTGATTACTGATAAATTCAAGCTTCTGCTTCACTTCACTTCTTGCAAACCAAGTGTGACATATCGGTAAATTAATTTGCAAATGGTAACATAACGGTAACCATTTGCAATAGGTGGGTTGCCACCGAGATTAGGTGACTTTGGAGCAATCATAGGCCCCATTTTGGTAAACAGCAGAAGCGGGATATTTGATAGCTTTCAAAGGAAATTTCTAGAGCGGCAAAATCCAACCGTAAACAACAGTGAACTTTAATATTCAATGCGAAACAGACAGTGTATATTGAAGAGCTGTCTTCGGAGCCTTGCAAATACGCGCAATATGAGCTCAGCGCATCTGTGACTATCGACGGATGCACCTTCGAATAGATTGCCTTGCACCAGATGCTACGGAATTACTTAAATTGAATTGTTTACTGGAATTATCTAGTTGGCTCAAGACTTTATTAAACGGGGTTTGACGTCGGAATCGTTATGTCGCCCCTGATGATAGTCCGTCAAAATGTTGGCCAGACAGATTTGACCACCACAGATTTGAAAACCTTAACGATCCAAAGCTTGTCATGGCTCGGCCAACGCATGACCAACTATTAGAAAAAAACATTCAATTAGGTTTTCAATGTTCCATTGCTCAGTTTCTTTTCACAAGATCGTATAAAATGCTACGGCTACTATGATAATAATGAGCAAAACTTAAAACATCCTAAGAAACATAAATAAGCTTCTCACGGGTTGAGTGGAGGTAAAATTATTCAGGGCACCGTCTGCAGGAGTGTGCCGACGCGAAATTTTAGGAGAGTTTTCATGGAAAGGAACGTCGGTTCGAGCGAGTGAATGAATTGGGGTGCGATTCTGTATAGAAACTAAGAAAGTAGGTACCAACATAAGTTCAGTACCTATACCGATGTAGGTATAGCTCATGGAGTCATGACGTCACAGAAGGAAAGAACTAGGAATAAAGTCTTTCGGAAGAAATCTGTCGAATGTCGCTGACGTGATGTAGCTTCATTGCATAAAAGTCGCCATAGAAAATGTAGAGCAGGCAGCCGTGGCATGGCAAAACTATAGTTTTAAATCTATCAGGGGGTGAGAACCAGATGCCGCCGTTCCTAAAGTCTTGCGATTATGCCTTGGGCGATTTCCGTAAATTGTAATATTCTACTAGTTTCATGTTAATCGCAAAACTTTGTTAATATCTACCAAGCGTCAAGAGGAATTAGCTGAAACGGCCAAGTGAACCCGTTTCAGGGAGCAATTGGATTAGTTAGATCATATCATTTGCATGCCCAATGAGGACAGAGCCAGAGCGGAGCTTGTGCTTTGACATTGCACTTTCATGTAGGGTACCCTTAACAGCCTGTATTGGTCCACTGCTGGACGCAGGCCTCCCACTGATTAGCGCCTTGTTGGCTTTTATCTCATGGGGGTAATGCCCATAATCCCCACGCTGGGTATGCGGGTTGGAGATCGATGTAGGGTACACTCCCTGCGATATAAAATGCATGCGGGTTTTTGATCATTTGTGAAAGCTTACGATTGAAAGATCCTTTCCCGAAACATTATCAACAAACACAAACAAAATCCAAACAAAACAATCCTAAAAGACAAAGCCAACTTGGAAAAACTCGTATTTCCCACATGTGTTTTGTGTATTTCCAAACAAACCGTATATTGCCAAAACTTTTTATTTATCGGGGAACCTTTATGTTTAGCGAGGAACCCCAAAATTCCGGTCACTTTAATATTTAAAGAGGAACAAGATGGCTTTGCGTCTCTCACGCCACCGCTATTAGTGTTTTTGTCGAAAATATTTAGCGAATAATTCAGGCCGGTTTTAAGTTAAGCCATATAAAGGTGTAAAACAAAAGCCCAGTGGGACCTGGCCCCAAATTCCTTGCTGAATTTGGAAGAATACTTATTGAAATAATATTTCTGGTGGAGTCGAAGATCTACTTACCGATTAAATAAAGAACTTTCAACCATTTTCAAGGACGGACTAAATAATGGTAGACGGCACGCAGTGTTCATGGTACCTACGAGCTAAAAATAACTGAAACATTATTCATCGGGGTTTCTGGTGGATTGATTGGCTTATCTTTGTTGATGTTTTTTTCGTAAAAGTTAAATAGAAATGTTGAGAAATAAATAATTATTGACGTCCTCGGTTTTAAAGTTAAGTCTTTACTTAACGAGTAGAGCGTTAAAGCGTAATTTAATAATTCTTGTTCTAATACCTATTGAAAATAAGAATATAAAATAATAATAAATAAAAATTAAATTTTTACATAACAAAGTTGTCTAGTGTTTTTCCAAAAACAAGGAATGGAGTATTGCCGACAAATTCGACAGTGGAACTTAAGTTGTAAAATGAAAAGAAAATAATATTTTGTTTAACTCACTGATGCGTAGTGACGTTGAAGAAGAGATGAGAGAACTGGGGGGCGGAGTCTTCAGGCCCATGCGGCGCAGGGAAAGACATCACCAGCAGCACAGGTTTCCGCGCGAACCGCCGCTTCGACGCTCGCAGGAAGGCTATGGAGTCGTTGGCGATCAGGTCTGGGTAGTAATCCTGGGAAGAAAACATAACTAAATAAGTACCGTAATTAAGTAAGTACTGTACTTGGAAATAGTGCGCTCCAAAACCAAAAGAACAACAAACTTAAAACAACCTTAGAACAAGATTTGACGTTATTGTAATAATATCTAATGATGGCCAAAATTCTATTGAAACGATTAAGACGGATAATTATGACGATGTTCTTAACGAAAACGCTGACGATGTTGACGATATCGTCCCAGAACCAGACAGAATTAAGCTGACGAGAAGTTGCAGCTCTAAAATGTAAATACTAAGCTACCAGGAGACTATGAAACAATGGTACCTTGTGATAGTCGTCTCCATGCTTGATCTTCTTGCCGTTCATGTTGATGCTGTAGTTATAATACTTGGAGTTCATGATGAGGCCGCCCCACTCGCGCCAACCCGGCGGTATGTAGGACCCGTTGTATTTGTTCAGATATTTGCCGAAGTAGCCTGTGGGTAAAGAAAAATTTAATTCAGACAAAATAAGTAACAAATTTAAGAAAATTCTAGTGTCTAAATGCTTTCATAATCTTAAAGAATATTTAGAATAAAACAATACCTACTCATTTTTAAGTTAAATAATTTAGTATTTTTAAGCTAGGTATAATTTTATGGTGTAAGATGTAGTGCCCCAACGGGGTTCATGTAATGATGTCACAATATCCTAAGAATGGAAATATCTGGACACATGCATGACACATGAAACAAGTGAATAAATAATTACAATGATAAATGGAGTTGATAACTATGGCGATCCAACTAATGAAAACAATCAACACAAAGGAGTAAATATTTTTTTTTAGAAAAAAATTGGTTGTCTGTAAAGTCGGTTTACTGACGATAGTTGAACGTGACAACGTCTTAAGAAAATACTGATGGAATGGTAGCATTTGATACTCGATCAAAACATGTAAATGTACTATAGTATAGCAGCTGTCCACGCAGACGCATCGCTCACTCTAATAGGAGAGAGACGGATGTCGAGCGCTCTCGCTTGCACTTCAAGCCTTATATGGAACGCCTCAGAGCGAGGTAACGCCGCATGACGTCATGTTTTTTCGTGCGTACAGCCGGCTCTATCGAATTATAAGACGTTGTCACGTCAAAAACTTCGACTCTAACAAATAAATGTAAGTAAATATAAATAGGTACCCAGAGCACCTAAAAAGAAACCACAAACTCAGGTCCATTAACATGAATGAATGAAGAAGCCGGACAGATGTGAGCCCGTCAAACAAAGCCATACCAAGTACTGCTCAACCATTCAGTGGAAGTAATCATCGTCTTGCCTGACTGGAGACAACGCCTCAACGGAAATTAAAACCACCCCAAAAAGGAACAGTCACTAGATGAGCAACTCAGGTGTCCGGACATCGTATAAGCAACTTTCATTCAGCTCAGGTTAAAACGTTATGCGTGCGGGCATAGGGCATCCGCACTTAGGTACCTACCTCGAATTTTGTAACGGCATAATAGCATAGGACATAGCCAATATTTGAAAGCTCTTTAGAAACTAAAGTGAAACCAAATGTACAATCAAAGCATATTCGGAGTTGGTCAAAATGGTCGAAATCAAATCGAAGGAATTTGTCCGACCAGACCGAACGGCGAAAAGCACTCGGTTACTTTGAGAGCACTGCATTACTCACTATCGTGAATTGTTCAGGATGTTTTGATAAAAGTGCCTAGCGTACATTTAACGCCCCGAAATTAAAATTTTCAGAACTATTGTCTGCAGAACAATGACCTCTCGCTACACAGCACTTTTCATTTGGGGAAGCTCACTCGAGCTTCGCTGCTTATTTTTAGCCTTTAGTTAGAGAGTGCTTCATTTGATTCTTGAAATGTTTTAGCATTTTCATGTTTATTATTCTGCCAAATTATCATGCAGTCTGCTATGGCAAAATTTCGGAATTTCCTTAAGCACGTGAGACTTGAATTGTCTCTGCTTATTCAAGTTATAGTAAGTATTCATGTGTATAGATAACGTGGTGATTAGTGCAAAATCTCCCTCGTTTAAGAAGGCATGATCATCACATCACTGAACGTATGTAAGTAGGTATATGTTCTGATGAGGAAGTGGATTGTGGTGTATTCTCTACCCTAAATTTAAATAGGTAGGTACTTAGACGTGTTCTGGGCCTGGGGTATATAGCAAACAGATACCTAACTATAATGTTACCCGTGACATTACTATCTCGATGTTAGCATCTGGTCATGAATAATCGCAGTCGATTGCTCAATGATGCGTTGAGCTTCGATACATTACGAGCTCGATAGCAGACACACTTGAACGCCACTCGAGATTATACGTGCTTACCACATCTGAATAAGTGGTTTTAACAAGCAACAGCGAAAGATAATTTTTTGAATTACTGCCGGAGATAACGAGCTTTGTTAAATAATAACCCAGATTTGTGAAGTTTTCTTATGTCGTAGACTGCGCTAGAGCGCAGGGTGTTTAGATATGCCAAATTTTTATATGGATTCTTTTTAAAAAAATCAGAATTCTGCATCAACATATTTAAATTCTTTGTCCTAGTAAAAGAAACCTTCCAAAATTTCCAAGGAGCACATCGATAGCAGGTAAGTAAGTACCTACTTTGCATTTGCAACCGGGTTGTGCTGTTGCTCCCTAAGTGACGATTTGTCACTGTTTGTCACTATGCTGGATGCTGTTTGCCGTTTGGTAATACAAATTGCAAATGCCGGCAACACTGAATTTAGTCAGAAAGCCAGTCTCAAATTAACCGATCTGAAATAAAGCCTGCAACACTAGAAAACGATCACTCAATGTGGTAGTTAGCGAACACAGCTCCTGATATTTATCACGTCTCATTAGTTTGACAGGGGTCGTGAGGTATTGCAAATTGTAGGTTAGGAACCTACTCGTGGAACATAACTCCCAATCGAGTAGCAATTATGAAATTAGGCACTAGTAGGTCAACGTGCAAAGCGTGTGCACCATTCGCATTATATTACTTTGAACATGGACCCTGAACAGAAAATACTATTTCAGGAATTATTCGTTCCCAGAGAAACCGCCGACTCTACCAGACTAGGCTTGTGAAAAAATGATATATCGATATTATTTTTTCGATGTATCGATATTTTTGAGCGATATTTAATGTTTTGATATATCGATGTATCGATATAAAATTCCAATTATCGAAAAGGTATAAAAATCGATATTAAAGTAACAATTTTTTTTAAATACCTTTTATGCTTTTTTTTGTTTTTGGTCTACTCGATTCGCTGCTTTTTAATTTGGTACTTAAGTTGGTAACTCTGTCTACTGTCTTGTCTGTCAATGTCAATTTCAACTGTCGTCCGTCTCCGCATGACTGACTTATAACCTCAACGCGCGCGTCTCTGTATTTTCTGCTTATAATTAGGAACGATTAATAAATAATTAATATTTTTATTCGTAGTTCTTGATTTATTAAAAAGGATGAGTATTGATTAGTATTTATCTACTCTAGTAATGCAAGATGATTGAAGTAGATTAGGCCAAATAATGCTTTCCGCTCTTGGACTTTACTCCTGCTTTCCATGAGGCAGAGTTGAGAGAGCGACAGAAATAGCGGGCTAATAAAAAAATAAAAATTTTAAGAGCGCCAATATTCTCTGTCAAATCATACCGATATACTTATCGATATTTTTTAATAAAAATATCAATACCGATTTTGATATTTTTTGTAAATATCGATATGTCGATATATCGATATTTTTTGTTAATTCCGACATCCCTATACCAGACAGAGAGATTCGTAATGAATACATCCGACAGAGAACCAAAGTTATCGACATAGCTCAAAGAATTAGCAAGCTGAAGTGGCAGTGGGCCGGCCATATCTCGCGAAGAACCGACAACCGCTGGGGTAAACGTGTTCTTGAGTGGAGACCACGACTCGGCAAACGTAGTGTAGGACGCCCTCCGGCCAGGTGAGATGACGATCTACGAAAGACTGCAGGCAGATGCTGGATGCGGCAAGCTGAAGACAGGGCGCTATGGCGCTCATTAGGGGAGGCTATGTCCAGCAGTGGACTAATATAGGCTGATGATGATGATGATGGTGATGATGATATACCAGACAATAAAGACTGTGATAAACCATTTACGTTCTTGGTTAAATTTATACTCAGCTTTGACCCTTGGTATTAGGAGCCTAGAAACGTGCCCCGAAGTTAACCTTATCTATGGAAAGGCAATTCATGTCAAAAGCTCGCCAGGCGCGCAAGAATTTAGATAACGATAGCTGAACACGCAGAGCCCTATTTTATGAGAATTGTTGGATGGACTAGCTATAGCTAAAATATATCTAGAAATCATATTTTACGTATTATGTACGTCGCTATTATCATGGCCATTGCTTGCGTCCTATTTATAAGACTTGGTTAGACATTTCACACATCAACTCTATAAAACTTGGCATTCGATTTTATGGTCTACTCAATGTTCATGTAAAGTTCATTAAGACGTCAGTAAAACCTAAAATTAGCTTAGCAATACAAGCAGAAGGTAAGACCTATTCTAAAACCGATAGAATTTTAAAGGTCATTGTTAAAGTATTATTTAATTTGTAATTCAAAGTTATTTCGCCAGTAACATGATACAGTGAATTTTATCTCAGAGAATTCAAGTAATTTTTTATCGTAAGTAGGTCTTGCGGTCTGGTGGCCTGCCACACAGCAGGTAACAGTAATTGAGCCAGTTAGCTCGAGCTAGGCGTTTGAGCCGTGGCATGCACCTCTCAGCTCTCTTATTGAAGGAACAATAAGGGATGCGCGGCGCTCCCCGGGGCATCTCGTTATGACGCGGAGCGACGACACGTTTCTGCATTCATTTAATGAACTGTCTTCGTTTTTACACGGAATTTGAGCACGTGAAATAAAAATAAATATAATTCTTATATATAAAAATCAATTGCTGTTCGTTTTTCTCGCTAAAACTCGAGAACGGGTGGACAGATTTCGCTAATTTTGGTCAATTGCTGTTCGTTTGTCTCGCTAAAACTCGAGAACGGGTGGACCGATTTCGCTAAATTTGGTCAATTGCTGTTCGTTTGTCTCGCTAAAACTCGAGAACGGGTGGACCGATTTCGCTAATTTTGGTCTTGAAATATTTGTGGAAGTTCAGGGAAGGTTTAAAAGGTGAGAGCGGTACGAAGTTCGCCAGGCCAGCTAGTCTTCTTAAATATAAAAATCAATTGCTGTTCGTTTGTCTCGCTAAAAGTCCAGAACGGGTGGACCGATTTCGCGAATTTTGGTCAATTGCTGTTCGTTTGTCTCGCTAAAACTCGAGAACGGCTGGACCGATTTCGCTAATTTTGGTCTTGAAATGTTTGTGTAAGTTCAGGGAAGGTTTAAAATGTAAGAGCGGTACGAAGTTCGCCAGGTCAGCTAGTTATTAATAATTTGACAATTTTGATGGCTATAGTCCCTACTGGCTTAGGCAGGTTTCGCGGGAGAGCGTGATATAGGTTGATTACCAATATTGCCATTGGTAACATAGAGAGATAAATTCCATGTTGAATAGCCATCTTACCGAAAAGAAGTAATAATATTATGAACGAAATTGGCATTTACTGTTCACTTCATTTTATCAGGGCTTACATTATTACACAAATTTCCTTTACCCCAATCTCGAAAACCATGACCCGCATAAGTTTCTGACTAATTCATCTAACTAAATGGTACCAGCAAAAGTAGCAAGAACAGGGCTCCACAGTACACCACAATCATACAAAGTAGGGTAAGGTACCCCAAGTGCGCGCAGTGCCCAAGAGTCCGCACATTCAAAATATCGCGCACTAATGCACCATTCGCATTAACTTCAGACGTGTTTTGATGGTCTCCCGCGACGTTGTGTCTGTGCGAAAATTTGTGCAAAAATATTGTGTTTTGGCGGAAAATGGTAAGAAAAACGGTTTTCCGTACTTTTACTCAAATATTTGACAGTCTTGCAACATGTGAGGTGAATTCTTTTCAACGAATTTGTGGGATTTGTATTGTTATAAGATTCAAATACGTATCAAACAGCAAGCCGGTGCGAAAGTTTGTAAGAGCATCACATAGATATCTCCACTAGGTGCCTCAGACAAAATTATGATATCGGTAACAAGTGTGCGCACAGCAAGAGTGCGCAGCTGTACGTAAGCAAAAGTCCTACGGAAAGCCAATAATCCCAGCAAAAAGTCCGAAATTATTACCAGTTCTCTACATAAGAGACAGCTAAAGGGTGCACACGAAGGAAAGCCAATAAAGAAGAAGATATCAAAGAAAACACTCAAGAAACCAGCTCAACCACCGAAGAGTAAACAGAAAATATAGAAATGTCCTGGGTGCCAGGAAAACTATAAAGAGCCTATAATAGAGGACTGTATTCAATGTGAGACCTGAAGGGAATCGTGGCATGAGAAATACACCTCCTATAAAGGTATTGGAAACTATTGTTGTGATTTATGCATCTTATTAACTATGCGTACTCTTGGAGGCATGCGCGCACTCTTAAGGTACCTTAAGCGCACTCTTGGGAGACAGGAATCCCAAGATTCCGCATTTGACTTCTCTTTATAGATTTGTAATATTTCTGCAATTTCGAATTAGTAAGTGTTTATTTGTCTTAGTTTATGTAGATTGAAGACGTTGCTTACTGATTAAAGTATTTGGATTCTAATACTGTTGTTTTACTTCGTGTTATATGCCATTATCTGTAAAGTGCGCCGTCTTAGGATACCTTACCCTAACAATTAATCACTTCAACACCGCCGTCTCTCGTTAATTTATGAACCCGTGTCGGCGATAATAGAATTTAAGTGTTATTTATTGGCCTTTCACAACACAATATTTAGCCAAATTGACACATTGCACACTTCTTTGTTATGATGATTTATGCAGGATTTACGAAAAGTAGGCCATTATGTACCACAAATTTGCCGATAACCCAAAACGTGCAGTCGGTAAATTCAATTTCTTACCTAAAGATGACGATAATTTATAGAATTTAGACTGCACGACCACGAAGATTTGTATGCATTCACTAGCTTCTGTCCGCGGCTTCGCACGCGTTGTTTCTATGGAAACGTTTTCAGGTTATTTCTATCCCATGGGTACTGATTTATGGGATAAAACGTAGCCTGTGTTTGATTCCAGGGTTAGACTTACCTGTATGCAAAATTTCAGCCTGATCCGTTCAGTAGTTTTGGCGTGAAGAGGTAACAAACATCCATCCATCTATACATCCATCCAAACTTTCGCATTTATAATATTAGTGTGATGTGATAGTGTGATTATGATTACCCAAGGTTTGCCACTTTTCAACAATTTCTACAATTATTTCAAACACAAAACAAAATTTGCTTTCACACTAGTCCAAAAACTAGCAATCTGGAGGCACGACGGATCAACCCGTGTTTTTAACCAACGAAAAAATTGAGGAGGTTCTCAAGTAGACGAGTATTTTTTTTTTGTATGACCACGAATAACTTTTGTTCTTTGAGAAAGGATAAACCCTAGGTTACCTGGATCAGAGGTTTAATTTGATATTTTCCCTTGTCAAAAACGTCAGCCAAGGTTGTCTGGAAGAGATCGCTCTTAGCGTTAAGGCCATCCATTGTGCAACTTTGTTCCTTTCTTTTCCTGTATTTTTATTTATGTATTTTCTTGGTGTGCAATAAAGTGTAATGTAATGTAATATATTGTATTGTTTGGTATTGTCAGTGTCCGAGGCGGTATGGCAGGGCGCCACGGTTAGATGCAGGAGATTTTTCCTATTTGTAACTGTCTAGTCTATCCACTGCATTACACTAGCCAAACTAGATGTTGAATGTTTTTAAACAAACTGCCGATAATTAATCTAAAATTCATTCTGTTGTCGCGTCTTTTTATACGCAATTTATATTACTTGTCGATTTGAGATCCTTCATTCAATAAAATAGTGCTTACAAATTTAACTGAAACTTAAGAGCGTTTACGCCCGGCGCCCGATGTCAAGTTTAGGTAATTCAAACCCACACAGAAGCGAGCGTGTCAGTGTGAGCGCTGCTGGCGCGTTCTATTATGCTATAGTCAAATTTACCCACTTTGATCCATTCGAGTGAAATTGTTATAACAATTATTTTATTTAAATTTGAACTTAAAGAGCTGACTAAGTTACGAGTAGGTACAAATAAAACACTTGGTACAGATAAAGTCGAGTTTATTTTACATAATTTTTAAATGTTTTATTAAATAAAATTAATATGTCGTGGTTCTCAGCGGCATCGACCTAGATTTTCGTGGGTCTACAATTTCGGGGAGCAGACATTCATTATAATAATTTATAAGACTGGTTTCCATTTGGTTACGCCAAAACTCATCGTCTCGAGTGATTTATTATTATTTTTTTATTTATTATTTTTTAGCATTATTATTATTATTATTTTTTTTTCAATTTTCAAGGGAAACTCGTTACCTGTCCAGATGGCCAACAAACATACATTCTTCTTCGTGATATGTAACTGTCCTTGAATTTGATAAAACCACTCGTGACGACGGTTGACAGATCCGTTAGAATTCAAAACTTTATTTTATAAAATAGCATCATCTGCATTCATCCCGAACGCTGAAATCGGACATTTTATTTCAACAATTCCTTCATCAAAAATGCCATCAGGTGAAGCTCCCAGAAAAAAGAAGTGTTCATCAATGAACAGGCCACATTTATGTGTACTTATATTTAATTCTAAGGTTTTTTGTTATTATACTTATTAAAGTGCGTAACCCCACACTAAGGGTAATTTCTAAGAAATCAAATAATATCGCAAAAATTTTCGACTTCGACGGGACTTGAACCCGCGTCCTCCCCTCAGTACGGGGATGTGATAACCAACTACACCACGAAGTCACACCATGACACCATGTTATTTGAAAGCAGGCATTATGCACAAACATACATTCTTCTTCGTGATATGTAACTGTCCTTGAATTTGATAAAACCACTCGTGACGACGGTTGACAGATCCGTTAGAATTCAAAACTTTATTTTATAAAATAGCATCATCTGCATTCATCCCGAACGCTGAAATCGGACATTTTATTTCAACAATTCCTTCATCAAAAATGCCATCAGGTGAAGCTCCCAGAAAAAAGAAGTGTTCATCAATGAACAGGCCACATTTATGTGTACTTATATTTAATTCTAAGGTTTTTTGTTATTATACTTATTAAAGTGCGTAACCCCACACTAAGGGTAATTTCTAAGAAATCAAATAATATCGCAAAAATTTTCGACTTCGACGGGACTTGAACCCGCGTCCTCCCCTCAGTACGGGGATGTGATAACCAACTACACCACGAAGTCACACCATGACACCATGTTATTTGAAAGCAGGCATTATGCAGTAATTAAAAAAAGAAAATAATGTTAATGAAACATACGCAGGAAATATTATTATAAAAGTAAATAAAAAAATTAAACAGACCACTCAAAAGCATGAATTTAAAGACGATGCTCTACTTTATTCGTAAGCTATTATTACATTAAATTAAATAAGGTATATCGCTGAAAAATCATTTAAAATTCGTTCTAATTTCACACTTTTTGAATTTTTTATTTCTCATAGTAAGATACGAAAACCAAACATTTTTTCAATTAATTAAATTTTTAAGGATCTTATTGATTGGTTCTTATTTTTTGTTTATAAGATATGTCAGTATTTTCATAATATTTTGAGCTTCGAAAGTGATGCTGAAAGGGAAATTAAGAAAACCTCTACCAAATTATCTTGATAGAATGCGTACATACTATATTAATCGAAATATTTTCTCAGCCCACTATTTGGACAACGAAATTTCCTATAATGATTACTAATTAACATTTGTGTAATGTAAGTAGTTCATGATATTAACGGGTTTGAAAATTACTGTTTTTTAGAATGGAGGCGTAAACGCTCTTAATGCAAAGCAAGTCAGTTTTAGTTATTTGTGTCGTAGTTTGTTGACAAACATTCTACATCGAGTTTGGCAAGTGTAGATTTATGTAGTACATAGAATAAAGTCAAGTGTGCTCTAATAATGAATTTTTGAGTTTCGTCGGTTTTAATCTCATGTGGACTTCTTCATTATAGCTTCTCTGCGTGTTCAGGATTGTAATTCAGTTAGAGATAGGTACCTACCTACAAAAGAATAGTTCCCATAAGTATCAGACTAATACATCTTCTTAATCTAAATATATATATAAATCACGTGTCACGTTGTTTGTCCGCAATGGACTCCTATTCTAAATTAAATTTGCACACCGTGTGCAGTTTGATCCAACTTGAAAGATAGGATGGCTTATTCAGGGAAGGTTTAAAAGGTGAGAGCGGTACGAAGTTCGCCGAGTCAGCTAGTAGTAGTTTAGATTATAGAATGCAGTATGAAACAGTTTACTAGAAACTTGTTAGGTGCATAAAAGATCTAGATCTGCTGTGCGATTACGGTAAAATATTGGATCGCGATCCGGGGAGACTGGGTATAAACAATTTCGGTTTCCATTACATGTTCCATAAACAAATACAAACAATTTCCTGGCTGGATTGAGTCGACCGACGACGAGAAGCTGCCAACGTCATAATATCACCCTTGTCATACTCAATTGTAATGTTTTATTTTATCTACCTAGGTAGACCCTAGGTCCGTGGGGTACCGCGGCGCTTCGGGTTTTTAAACATTTTCTGAGCGTCTGGTCGAAGCGACGCGACCCGAGAGCTGGTAAGTATCTGGCACAGCGCATCAGCATTGCCATACAGCGTGGCAATGCAGCCAGCGTCTTGGGGACGCTTCCGACTGATATTGATATGGACTAGTGTAGCTACCTGTAGACTGTTTGCAACAGTCTGCAGTTAGCTCAATTGTTTCAATTGTTAATACTAGTATAATTTTCTTTATGAATAAAGGTTTATTTTATTTATTTGTTACTTATCATTAAAATTCACACATAAGTTACTTACACTAGACCTTGTTTTGCTGGAATTAGTTTTATTACTGCAATGTGTTTACTGTTTGTAACTTTGAATCAGAATTACTGTAATCGAGCAAAAAAAGTCAAGTGTGAGTAGTTAGACAATTGACTTTGACTTAAGTTATAACTTGACGTAAACGTTTTTCCGTCGATCGTCTTCGTCCGCCACAAAGTAGTACTTATGTATTTTTAGTACCATATGTGAAACCGAAATCGTTTATGCTCAGTCTCCCCGGATGACCTATTCAATAGGAATGGAAAATTTTAGCGTAATCGCACAGCTGGATTAACATTAAAGGTATTAACATAAAGGTAATCTTGCAATTTGGAAAACCGCGGCTGTAGTCTAAGGCAGAATCTAGTTTATTAGTTATATTATAAAGGTATTTTATCATGTTTAACTTTAATTTCTCCCATACCTTCCATCGACCCCACCGCCCAAGGTGCAAGTTGCATGGATCGCGTGACCAGATGGGGTATCACTGTGTCGTAGTTATAAATCTGAATTATTTACACCTACACCATTCCAAGCGCTATCAGAAAAACGCATAACACAATTCAAGTTGACTTGTATTTTAGCCGTTTTTATCTTACAATAGGTATCTATAAATAAATCGTAAAATAATGCCAACTTGCACTGGAAACGTATAGAAATATGATTTATGAACTTAAGGGAAGTTTTGATGGAAATAATGATTTACAATTACAAATACACAAGCAACGGTTATTGGCAAGTTTAATACCACAACTAACAATTCTGCGAGATTTATCGATCTGTTTCGATCTCAACCTCGCTCATAGGTGAAACGATAACACGATCGATTGCCATAAAGCCTCCACCACACTGCCGCGATTTTGCGATTTTGCGGGGGGCGGCGCGGCGGGCGGTAGCCGGTGACAGTGAATTATGTTAAGGCCTTGCGACACAAGACGCGCTTCAAAAAATCGCGACTGTGTAATGGAGGCTTTAGGCCTTTACCCCACAGCCGCGATTTTGAAGCGCGTCTTGTGTCGCGCGACTTTTTGCAATATTTGTTTTTGTACTAAGACGCATGCCATCTTACACATGGCTGCGTCTTGCGTTTTGGGGGGCGCGGCGGCGGCGCGCGGCGTCTAGAAATGGCGCTTACAAAAACGCAGCTGTGTGTAAGGAATCGCGCTACAAAATCGCAACAAATCGCGCGATAAAAGACGCGCTTCAAAATCGTGAAATCGCCTCTACTCTAGTAGAGGCTTAAAGAAGCGAAATAGACAAAGCAGCTTCTTTTACGTTAATACTAAAACGAACTACCTACGCAATTGGTATTGAAGGTAGAGTCGTGGTGACATAACCGACTCATACCGTGGGTGACGTCTAAATAATTATGTCACCAGGGAATCGACACGACAGCAACAATCTCGAAAGGATAAAATACTTATAATAAAACAAGATG
Source organism: Eupithecia subfuscata (assembly GCA_963564075.1). Classification (NCBI taxonomy): domain Eukaryota; kingdom Metazoa; phylum Arthropoda; class Insecta; order Lepidoptera; family Geometridae; genus Eupithecia; species Eupithecia subfuscata. The sequence continues at coordinate 7,086,739 of OY751097.1, read as the reverse complement.
AAAAATTAAAAATTTTAAAAAAACCCCGACAGATATTCATGAAACATATATGGCTAAGAACACTCGGGATAAGATTATCTATGACACAAAAAAACTAAACTAAAATCGGTTCATCCGTTTGGGAGCTACGATACCACAGACAGATACACAGACAGACACGTTAAACTTATCACCCCTCTCTTCGATAACGCCACCGTCAGCTTCAATACGTACCGATCCTATCCATCCAAAGGTTGCCTGGAAGAGATCGCTGTTAGCGATAAGGCCGCCGATTGTGCCATATTCTATATAGATAGTATTAAGTTCTTATAAAATTGTTCTGTGTATTGATGGTGCAATATAGATATAATCTATCTACTCGTATCTATCTATCTCTTTTTGCGTCGGGGGTTAATTAACCTTCACTCGGGACAAATGTTTGTACGATCTGCAGATATTTGTTCAGGGGTTCTGGATGTTTTTCTATGTATAATACAAAATATCGATCTATGTAGTGTAGGTATTGTATTATGTATATCAGTTATCTAGTATCCATAACACAAGCTCTGCTTAGCTTGGGGCTAGATAATGCTGTGTGAATTGTCCAGCATTATTTATTATTATTATTATTACTGGCTTTTTGAGAATTGCGGCCAAAATTACCACACACGTAACGTAACCCACGCTCAATTATGATAACTCAGTCAATACATATAACATTCAATAGGTAACTAAATGACACGTCACTTCACACATCCTATCCTGGTAATATTATAAAGTTTGTAAAATCTGAATTTTTGTTAGATACTAGGATTTCCAAAACTACTGAACAGATCAAGATGAAAAGCGCACGCATAGAGAAAAGCCTTACTTAGCTTCTACCCGCGGCTTCGCACGCGCATTTTCGATATAATAAGTAGCCGGCTTGTCTATTATAAATGCGAAAGTTTGGATGGATGGATGGATGAATGGATGTTTGTTACTTGTTCACGTCAAAACTACTGAACAGATTCAGCGGAAATTTTGCATAGGTGTAGCTCTAAACCTGGAATCAAGCACAGGCATTTATCTCGTAAATCAGTTCCCGTGGGATAGAAATACCTACTTAATCTTCAGCGTTTCCATAGAAACAATACGGGTGAAGCCGCGGGAAGAACCTAGTTTAAATATAAATATCCAAGTGGATGAAACCGGTGGGTGGGCAGAGCCAGGCATCGAGATTCGAAGGACGCGACGCGATGGCTGTATTGACAGATCAATTAGGCATACAATGGGCACTTGTAGAAGGAAAAAACTGCAGTAGCCAGAGAAAAACATTTCGGAGCGGTCGTGGGCGACCGCTAAATAAGAATTTATTGCTTAATTAAACTTTATTTTTGGTTGCTTCCGTGTAGGTCCATGCTTAGGATCAGTAGAGGATAAAACTGGAGCCGACTATTTTGACAGAGAACATAAGGCAAACAACTAAATTTAATGGAGAGCTATTTGTCCAATAGAAAACAACGCGTTAAAATAGGAAATTATATATCTAGAGACGCGCTGGTTACTTACGGAATTCCACAGGGAAGCATCCTAGGACCGACGTTATTCTTGACCTACATCAATGGCATATGTCAAACTGAATTAGACTCTGGAAAACTAATCGCATTTGCAGACGACACGGTGCTCTTGTTCCAAGATGCAAGTTGGGAGAAGGTATACAAAAAGGCTCAGGACGGATTTAACCTTATATCTAAACTGCTCTACCAAAACATACTAACCCTAAATACAGTTAAAACGAAATATATAGCGTTCTATCTAAAAGCCTCTACCAAACCAGATTCAACAATTCCTTCTTACCAACTCACATCTCATAGTGCGAACTGCTTACGAACCACTGCACTAAACTGCACTGACTGCGTTTCCCTTGAAAGTTGTGTTAATATTAAGTATCTTGGTGTTACAATTGACGCAATGATGACCTACGAGCCCCATATTAAGTTACTGACATCAAGAATCAGAAAGTTAATAGCGGTGTTCAAAAATATTAGGCATGCGGCAAATGAATCCCATATACTAACAATTTATTACGCGCTCTGCCAATCTCTACTAAGTTATTGTGCTACATCATGGGGTGGGGCAGCTAAAACCCATCTGCTACAACTAGAGAGAGCGCACAGGGCCGTACTCAAGGTAGCTTTCTCAAAACCTTACAGGTACCCTACGGTCGAACTATATACAGACTGCAAGCTGCTAACTGTAAGACAGCTGTGCATACAGCAAATGGTGCTAAGACAGCATCTTAAAACTCCAATCTTAAATGTGTCATCAACTAGTAAGAGGCGGAAAGACATAACGTACAAAACGGTAAACTGTAAAACTGCGTTCGCACAAAAACACTTCTCTTTCTTAGCCCCATTCCTTTATAACACCATCAGTAAACAAATATCGTTAAGAGATTTAAGCTATGCTGAATGTAAAGCTAAGACTAAAACCTATTTACTAACTCTAGATTACTATAAAACAGAGAATATGATAAAAACAGTGAAATAAAAATGATTGCCACATATAATGACATACATACACACATAAACGAACACACCCTCACAACCACACACGCACTCACACACATATACGCACAGTGCACATACACTCACATGAACACCGGCTGAACCTTTTAATAATAATGTAGAATTATAGACGATAAAGCTATTGAAACCTAAACATCTACTGCTTAAAATTTTGTTTCCCTTTTTCTTTTTTTTTCTATTTAACTATGTTTTCCTTTTTCTTTATTAATGTTTTCTTTGTTTAAAAAGAATCTAAAAAACTTGCACTGTATAAAAGATAAGTTAGCTATAGCCGAGGTAGAGATCCCTCGCGTCTACATTACAAGTTTCGAACTTAGTTAGAGCGAGGTGTTGAAACTAAGACTGGGTAACTAAGTCTAAAACAATGTTATGTTAGTTTTAAGACTTTTCTGAAATAAACGTTTTATTATTATTATTATTATATATAATATTTCTATACTCACGTATAGAATGGACACTCTTCAACTCATCACCTAACACCTGACCAAGCTGCCTCATTCATCCCGCCGCGTCCTAGCGAGTTCGGTTTGCGTTCCAAATTTTAAAGCAAGGGATGTACGGCGCACGTAAGGGGAACAGACGGCATGTGTAATAATGTAAGATTTTGACAGACGACGCCGATGGTGTTTGATGTTTTGTGTGTTTGATCATGGACATATGAAATTTCTTTTCTCTTTTGAGGTTTCATTTATCTTTTGAGAGGAAAATAAAAAACAAAATGTCTGAGTCATTTCGCGACTGTCTTACTCGCTCAATAGGTATATTCATGAAGTGGCCCTAGACGACAGACGTCACACAGTCAGTTGCAAATGTAGGTATGCGCCGACGCGACTTTTGTGTGGAGAAACGTACGAGAATCCGGCGTGTGATGATTATTTACATGCAATGCAATTAAAGATCCAATCCAAACAGACAAAAATCTTTCTTCCTTCTTCATTAAAAGCTTCTTGAAGGAGCAAATTTTGAAAAATTTGCTCGAAATTAAATGAAATTTTGAATGCAATAGCTAGTATATTATTTGGAATACATTTTGATTATTTAGAACTGCGGCGTTGCAAGGCGCTGGCTAGTGTTAGTTTTTTTTTTATACGAGCACCTGATAAGATGAATCTTTCCAAAATAAATATGTTTCTAAGTGAATTTCTATTTTACAAAGTAGCGTCCATTTTTCAAAGATCTGTTAAGTGATGGACCGACAGACCGAATGATCAAACACATTCCTATTTAGATTCTGGACGCCAGCCAACTTCTCCAGAGCATCAGTTTTCTCAGCCACTCCGTTTTATCAGTCTTCTATAACTCCTGTTCGTATTTTATTGGGTTTATAGTAACAATAAACACAGGAAGTTACAAAAAAGAAAATTGGTTGTCTGTAAAGTCGGTTTACTGACGGTAGTTGAACGTAACAACGTCTTAAGAAAATACTGATGGAATGGTAGCATTTGATACTCGATCAAAACATGTAAATGTACTATAGTATAGCAGCTGTCCACGCAGACGCATCGCTCATTCAAGTAGGAGAGAGACGGATGACGAGCGCTCTCGCTTGCACTTCAAGCCTTACATGGAACGCCTCAGAGCGAGGTAACGCCGCATGACGTCATGTTTTTTCGTGCGTGCAGCCGGCTCTATCGAATTATAAGACGTTGTCACGTCAAAAATAATTTTAGGCGTAATTTTACAAAAAGATCGCTTAGGTACTTACTATATTATGTTTTGCTATGATAGCCTTTGTTGCGACGAATTGCTAACAAATCCTTTTCCGAATTTCAATAAAAGTGAAAAAGAATTTGTTCATTTTGCTGTAGGTCACAAACTGCGGTCACTCCGCTACCAGCTATTAACTGATCAATGACTAACTTGTCATCGTTAATTCGGCAAGAGAAAGAACTATTTATTGAATGAATGAATGAACACTTTATTGTTTACAATATACATAAAATAAAGTAAAATTATTAATTAATTATTTGATAACAAAATTAAAAATTTAAAAAACACCCCGTCAGATTTTCATGAAACATGGCCAAGAACACACGGGATAAAATTTATCTATGACACAAAAAAAACCAAACGAAAATCGGTTCATCCGTTTGGGAGCTACGATACCACAGATATACAGATACCTACACAATTACACGTAGTTAAATAAACTAAATCAGACTTTATATTAAAATCTGTTGGTGTTTGACAGGGCATCTGAAAAGATTTGAGTAAATTCGTAAATTCATTGTTCATGACCCTGTTTTTTAATTGAAACAAGAGATTTTACCTAACTCACCCAATTTATGGTTATGTCACATCGCGTAGGTGTTTCCATCCATCGACAGTCAGTTATTTTATGCCCTTTAAAGTATCGAGTAGCGTTTACTATTTGAAAAGTCGTAATTATGTAAAAACATGCAAAGTAGGCCAATAAACGTTTTATGTGGGGTTCATTCATAGCCCGCATTCTGTGTATCTATGAATGAAGCGACTGGTCCACCCACGCTTATGGCCCGGTGCTCACAATGTAATTTGTTATTATTTAATTGTGTCTTGTTTGTCGGCTTTGTTATATAAAGTAAAACGTTTTTATGAATGGAAGTAGGTTGATACACATAAGTGTGTGCCAAAAATAGTAGTCACAGAAATAGAATCAATAACGTTTATTTCTATAAACTTAGAAAAAAGGTTTTTGAATAAATTAGTGTTATTTTCAATGAAATACTTGTGAATAGAAAGTAAAGTGTTTATTGATTTTCTTCATTTAATCATTTAAAAGAGAAAGGATTAAAGTTAAAAGAAGAAAAGAAACCACTAGTATGCTAAAATAAAATATTATTACATTGGTAAGTACCTAACCTTAAGGCGGTACCCTACCTCGTTATTGTGTGAAGAGGATAGGCATAGGATTTCGCGTTCACAGGAGCGGGACAGAGCAAAGCGGCGTAAGCCCAAAAATCAAGTTTTTAGTAGTTATTTGCTCCCCACAAACATTAGAATAGTTAATTGAAAAAAAGGCAACATATAAAATGTTCTTTATACTTAGCTCAATTACTATGCTTAATCTCAAGATCGTATCATCTGTATTTAATGAGAAATTAGGGTTTTAGTAAAAAATTACAGGTAACTTTGCGATTTTTTTCTATCGAGAAAATTTTATGGAATCGTGTTTTCGAAACATAATGATCGATAGAATAAGTCCTGAACTTTACCATATATAAATTTCAAAGTTAAATATTCAGTAGTTTGGAAGATATGGAGGTCCGACGGAGTTGAAAATAAGCAATTTGAGGGTAGGTACCCCCTTAAACAAAAGTAACATAGGTAAGTGTGCTAGAGAAAAATACTGCTAACACTAAGTTACAGTTATAGAAACAACATAAAACGAACCGTCTGGTCTTGTTTAGTTCTATTTCTAGTGCTCAATAATGTAAACCTAACAATAGGAGACAAAATACAGTCCGCACCAACAAGACATTTTATGAAAACTCGACGCTAATATTGTCGACGTTGCTCATCGGAGCTGAAAACTAAAGATTACGAAGCTAAAAACGTGCTCAACGGAGCAAAATGACCAAATAGGTTATCTCTATTTATTATTGTCTGAAAATATTGGGAGCCCTAAGTTGGTAGGTAGGTACTTAGCTACACTCATTGAAGAGGTAATTGAGCAAGAAAATCTTTAGGGCTCGTAAAAAGGTGAAAAAGTTTTTCCGACGTATTTTTACTTTTGAAAAACGTAAGTTCGTACGCTGATTAACGAATTTACGATTTCACGTCTTTTTAACCCCCGATGCAAAAAGAAAGTGTTATAAGTTTAACTGGACTAATAAATATTGCGTATACAAGCAAGACCAAGACATGACCCATGTTAATCTTTAGTTAAACCAGGCTTCAAATCTGATGACAAACAAGATCAAGTAAGTACATAGTTGATTCTCTATAATCTGTGTTATTAACGTGCTCAGAATAGTGACAAATTAATCCTTTTCCGGCCGCTGAGTAGGATATCCAGAGGGTTATTATATTTTAACAGAACAATTGTCACAATTGGCTTGCCCTGAAATAATGTCTCGAAATCTCTCGTAGACGGCCGCAATTATGAAAGTCGAATTAGATTCAATTAGCCCCATTGTGGGATTAGATGGGATGATAGACGCTTCCTTGATTTGTGTTGGTAAACTGACGTAAGTGTCTTATTTTAAGTTACGAGGTCTAGAGGTTGGTATTTTGTAAACTCGTCTACGGAGAGGTACCTACATATGTGATTGAGTTGTCGTTTTGAAGGGTTCTGTCTCAAGTCGATATTGAATTTTACATTTGACAATATATACGACTTCATCCTAAGCTGAGCATTTACGAAAATATTTCAAAATAACATGTAGGTACTTAGATGTAAAATTGTAAATACCTAACGATGACTTTGGCTTATGTAAATTGCTTATGGTATGGTCAGCAATACTAACACCCACACCTAGAACAGGTGTAAGCTATTATGCGTGTTATTTTATTTTATTAAACTTAATCGCCGATTATTTGTTTAATATCTGACCAATTACATTCAAGCAAATAGCTTAACAGTTTATTTATTTATTATTTATTATAAAACCATCAATCATTCCAATCCTACGATTGTTCTAATCATCTTCAGTATTCGCTTACAAATTAATTTAAACTTTGGCCTATAGTTAGTTTATTAATAGACGTATGCGCACAAAACAACATAAATCATGGAATAACTCCAACATATGTGTAGAACTTTGATAATAAGCAGTTATTAATGTACCTACCCTTGTACGAACAAGTAATTAATGATACCTATTGGCATTATCATTCTGTTCACGGTTGAGATGGTTACAACATTTGAAAGACGTCTTCCGATTCTAATTTTAGGTCCCGGCAATATTACAAATCAAGCTCAAAGGGAAATGTATATTCCTACTTAGGTTGAGTCCGCCTAAGACATACTTAAGCAAAATAGAGTCCTTTACTTTTTATTCTCCCAATGAATAAACAAAAGATTCCACGTAAACACGAGAGCCGAAGTCGTATTTCTATGTATATTCATACTTAAGTAGAGTCCGCCTAAGACATATTTAAGCGAAATAGAGTCCTTTACTCCCAATAAATAAACAAAAGATTCCACGTACAGAAAGGCCGAGCCGTATTTCTCTGAAACAAGGCGCCCCTTCAAGCGTCTTCTTTCCTCAAGAAACCGATTACTGTATCATTAAAGTCAGATCATTTCGGAGGCTACAATCAGTCGCTCATTTACGAGATATTTGACCTATGAGTAACGCCCACGACCTCTTAGGATGGGAAGGGCCCTTTGCCCCACGCTTAGACAAGCATGTCAATTGCAAAACAGCTGTAGGTGGAGACTTTCTAAGATAAAGAATAGAAATATCTGTTGAAACGGATGTGAGATTGATGGATTACCAACGGGACCGGGGTAAGATGAGTGACGGAATAAACTGAGAGCTTGATGATTATAATATAACGATGCAGTGATCCGTTGTTACTATGACAGACTATTGTAGATGGAAGGATAAGTAGGAAGACGAGACGATGTAATATAAAAATAGAATCGTAATAATAATGCTGTAATTTACACAGCATCTATTGTTATGGGTACTAAATAACTTAACACATTATATACTACATAAGTAGATATTTTTTATTATTGTAGAAGCAAACTTTAGCTGTAGGATAGAAGTTAATGAAAAATTTAGCTTTTGCTAATTACTAGCTGCTGCCCGCGGCTTCGCACGCGTTCTTTCTATGGAAACGTTAAAAGGTGATTTCTATCCCATGGGAACTGATTTATGGGATAAAAAGTAGCCTATGTTTGATTCCAGGATTACAATTACCTGTAATTAAATTTTCAGCTCGATCCGTTCAGTCGTTTTAGCGTGAAGAGGTAACAAACATCCATCCATCCATCCAGCCATCCAAACTTTCGCATTCATAATATTAGTGTGATTCAGTCTCTGCAGCTTGATAACCAAAGTTTATGAAACTACTAGCTGCGCCCCGCGGCTTCGCCCCCGTGGAAATTTATGTTTCCAACTTTCTTAATTTTTTCTTTCATAAGAACCTTCTCCTGACAATAACAAACACAACAAAGAAAGAATTAGCGAAATCGGTCCAGCCGTTCACGCGTGATGCCGTGACAACGCGAAACGGGTTTCATTTTTATATATAAGATAAAAGTCTGCTAACAATTGTTACCAATTGTTACCCTATACAGGTTTAAATTAAACCTTTATAGAGTCACATAAACAGTAACATAAAAACTGTTTACATAGTTAAATAAACAGCCATTTTATATGAACTTTTCCTATTTAATAACTAGAAAGTCTGAGCTTGACTGCGGCACTCAGATTAAAGTGCATTAGAGGTAACGTTACGTTCAAAAGGTTGAACTCTGATAAACATGGCTAATTAGAGGGCAATCTCAGACAGCTTTCCTCTTGGGAAAGTAGTTTTATTATATTGCGGCTAAATATGCGAGACACCACTTACACTCAACCAGACGCCAATCACGACAAAGTATCGCTAACGATATGGTGGCAGCAATAGCAACTGTAATTTATGTGTTAACTTCATTGGGTGGCAGTATCGAAACAGCTATCTGGGCACCTATACATAATAGATATTTGTGTGATGTGATGATTCAATCCGATTTGGTCCGTCTGCGTCGCAGGAGTTTACGGGTTCGATTCCCGCCTTGGGACAAGTGTTTGTACGATCTGCAAATTTTGAACAAATATTTGTTCTGGGTTTTAAGTGTTATACAAATTATTTTATCTATGTAAGTAATGATTTAATGTATCAGTCATCTAGTACCCATATAAACACAAGCTCTGCTTGACAAAAACAATATCATTGGAAAATTCAATAGTTTGGCCACAGTTGTACTTATGAACCAAATGGCCTGATGCGTGACGATGGTAAGAGGCCCGTCGTCGTCGGTATAACACTAGTCCCAAGGGAGTTGGGAGGCCCATTGTGTGGGACGCTACATGCGTTGACACACTTGAGCCTTCCCATCTTCCGAGGACATGCTTGAGGGTTGGTGCGGCGGCAGACTTGGCCTAAGATCCTAAGAGGCGCAAATATGCAGGTCTCGTCAGAACCTGCACATTTGCTCCCTTTGGAGTCCTCGACTCCAAAGGGGTACCCGTGGGGTACCGAGGCTCTCTGGGTTTTTAAAAAATTATCTGAGCGTCTGGTCGAAGTAACGTGTGACCCGAGAGCTGGTGAGTATCTGGCGCAGCGCATTAGCATTGACATACAGCGGGGCAATGCAGCTAGCGTCTTGGGGATGCTTCGGTATTGATATGGATCAGATAAGCTACCTGTAGATTGTTTGCAACAGTCTGCAGTTCAGAGATTGAGGTTAGGTGATGCTGTGTGGATTGTCCACCATTATTTATTTATTAATCAGTCATGGTTTTGGACCAGAAATTCAACATTATTGCAGGTTGTTTACGCGTTCCTTGTAAGTAAATACTCGTATTGACTGTCGTAATTATTATCTGCAATTAAGATTCTTATCATAATTGAATAATTTGAGCTTACCGTGGATATAAAATAAAGGTTTTTGCGGTAAAGTTAATTTATATGTTGTAGGAATGGAATAATCATAATATATGAACTTTAAAGATTTATAGATGAAGAAAATGGGCAGGAAATATAGGTAGGTACTTACTGTAAGTGTAGTACTTACTAGTATTAGTATTATATTATCTGTGCTGTGGGCAAAGCAATAAATAGACTCAGATGTCAAACTGTCGTCCTCGCCACTACTAAATGGACAATAACAATGAAAAAATCAATTAATCATTATTAAAAAAACCTTTTTAATCAATTCGTCCATCGAATCACAACCCAATCATATAAATTTAGCCAATAGAGCATTCGCTTGGTCTGTACAATCTTGCAGCTTGTAATGGACACTGGTACTGGTGGGTCGAGACCACAACGAGGTCAGCCCCGCGTCAAGGCGGCTAGCTGAGACGAGACGAGATCCTAGGCTAGGGTTGCTGTATGCACATAATTATGACGATGATGTCCTCCTAATCTGCGACGCAGGAGGTTGCGATTCGATTCCCGCCTCGGGAGAAATGTTTGTACGATCTGCAGATATTTGTTCAGGGTGTTCTGGATGTTTTCTATGTATAATTAAAAAATATCTATCTACGTAGTGTATTGTATTAATTATATCAGTTATCTAGTACCCATAACACAAGCTCTGCTTAGCTTGGGGCTAGATAACGGTGTGTGGATTATCCAGCATTATTAATTTATTTAACTGAATTCCGGCCTCTACGGCCAATCTCACCGGGGAGGCTAGCCATGAGAGCAGGACACATTATAGTGCACAAGTGTGTGCGCAAACACAGGTGCACTCTCTATTCCCTAACTCTCATAATCCGATCCGAGACTTCAGACCGATATGATCGGAGAGAGGTCAGGTCAACCAAGAATACCTACCAGAAGCCACCATCCACTTTTTTTTCCATAACACCAATCGAAATGCAAGAAAATAGTGTGACGTCAAGTTTTACTTTAACTTGCTTAGTGAGGCATCGCCTATTGTTGAAACAGGGACTCATTAAATTCTAGATATTACTCGGACAATGCTGTTGCGGTAGAAGACCCAAAAGACCATGACATGACAGCTGGATGATCTGTCAGATCAGACTTATAATTCGTAGATGTCTTTGCAACAATATGGCCAGAACTCAGTAGCAATGGATGGACTATGAAGAGCTGAGTGAAGGAAGATTCTTAATTTACTAATTAACTTTACTTTTGTCTTTTTGATGCACCTGTAATGATCTCAAGTAATAAGCGCACATTATACTTTACCTACACCACATGTTAACCGATTTCTTATTCGATTCGAGTCATGATTCGATTGAGGTATATTACAAAACGTTGAACCTGTGCACCAAGCAACCTTTCACTAAAGAGGGCATTACAGCTTTTATAAAAGGTCAAGTGACGATTTCTGATAATATCAGTACTTTCACATTCATTGGCAACCCTGCGAGCGCAGGTGCGACGCTGCGCAGGTGCGCTAGACACTGAGGCGCAGTGAATGTGCATGCGCAGAACTCTGTAGGGTACTTGAGATCGTATCCCTACAAGATTTACTGGAAGCAGGCAAAGAAAACATAGTTATCGCAAATGGCAAAACGTATGACGTTTGTGATGATGAGTCAGTTAAATGCTAAATTTTGGATAGATTGCTCACTAAACAATCTATTACGAGGCGTTAGAAACGTATAGGATTGTCGGCGATAATTTTTGACAGTTTTATACGTAACACTAAGAAAAAATTGTTTTAAATAACACGCAGTTAAGTATTTAGGCACTCAAGTTAATTTGGCAAAGAATACGAAATACATAGGTAGCTGCTACCCATTAAATTTTGCTCAAACCAAAATTGTTAGTAAATAATATCAATATCCTTATAGATGTGTTTTTGTGGTACTTTTTATGGTTTATTTGTATAGAAACGGTAATTGATAGAAACCACAAAATAGATACCTACCTTTTGTTAACACTCTTTAGCCACAGTATACGTCCTGTAGCACCACACATTTAAATATCGCTGCGTGGAAGAATTTTATCAACATTTTATGGCAAGTAAACATTATTATATTGAACAACCCTAGACCAGTTTATTCGTAAACGAATTTCCTCGTGAAATGAATAATGAATTAGGAATAACAATATCAGAAACGTTATATTAAGCAAGCAAAATCATGGGTGCAAAACGTACACACGTACGTAACTTTACTTTCTAAATAAGTAATTAACTTACGCGTTTTAAGTATAATTTATACCGTTGGAATCGTTATGAAATAAGCTAACACATAAAATATGTTTAAATCCTGTATTGAAAATGAAAAAACCCAAAAAAAATGCCGCGATGTGCCGAACGATTTTTGTTGAAGTTGAAGTAATTATTAAATCGCTTTAAGTAAGACCATAGACTAACAAAGTTAGTCTATGAGTAAGACTAACCAAATCAAACCACCTGAGGAAATTGATGATGACGATGACAGTGTCATCGACGGGTTAGGTAATTTTGACGATATATTTTTACGTGAGCGGAACATTATAATTATTATAGTGTGCGGCACACATATTTTGTATTTAGTCATAGTCTCAACCACATTTGATAATTTAATTCAAGCCTTTTATTTTATATAGTAAGTATTGTGTAGTGTTTGTTACTTTTAGTATATTGTTTCCTGTTTATTTCATAATTTAATTTAGAAACCATGTTAGCAGGGAAGACTGGTTATCTGTAATACAGTTTAAACCAAACTAAAACAGAAACCAGGGCCACCTTTTTTTTTTTTTTTCTTTTTTATCCTGAGGGAAATGCGCACGCATATCGTACTGCCACGGGGAGACACTACGATGATGTGGGACTCTAACACCACTAAAACCCTCAGGGTGCTTCCGCCTCTGCCGCTTGTGGTAGGAACGTGGGAACGCTTACTCATCCACGAACCCACCGCGGCTGCCCGATATCGGGCCCCTCACTGGGGGTGTGCCCCCTCTTCGCGACGCGCCAGAAACACATGACGCGCCACGACCACCTTGGGGACCTTAACCGTCAATTGGGCGCCGGACGACCACGTGTCCGAACGCCCAAGGTTCCTCTGCGACGGGTCAGTCGAGTGGCCCCGCCGCCTGCCACACGGTCGCAGAGGATAGGGAAAGCGGCCATCGCCTTACCGACAGACCTCCTCTCCTGCGACCCCACCGCGTCCGCCATCGTACGGTGGCGACCCCGCCAAGGCCGCGGAAGGCAGGGAGAGCGCCGTACCTCAATACCGGCACTCCTCTCCCGCCGCGGCCTCCACCTCCCTGCGGCCATGCTGCCCATACAGCACAGCCGCCCGCCTCAGTTGCGGTGCCTCCCATACGACACCGCAACCTACTACCGCTCCAACTGGGCTTAGAGCGCAAAACCCAGAGGAGCGGTCCGTCCAGGGGCCGGCCGTGTCGCCGTCTGCGTTGGTACGGCCCCATGGGTTCCTTTTAGCTTCATCGCGGGTGACTAGGCCGCGATTACTAAGCCCCCCCGCCTCGACAAGGCGGGAACCCTTCGGGGGGGAAACCAGGGCCACCTGCCACTTGTTTTGTATAGTTAATTTTGAAATAAATGATTTTGTATTTTGTTTACGTCCAAGGGCGCAAAAATTACATATACTCGTGAATTTTTTGATTTAATTTGCGTACGTAAATGCTGCGTACTGTAGGTAAACATAACGGAGCCAAAGTGGGCTCGATAAGTGAAGACTGATGGCTTTACGTTGTATAAAACAATAAATAAACAAGCAGCAAGAAGTATCTACGGAATTTCCGCTTTTGTGGTTACTGAAAGTTGACAAACCTGTATACCTACTTATTAGGAACAAGATTTTCGTTTTACTCGTTTTCTTTTTATTCTCGTTTCAAACTCTGAATACATGAGAATGGTCTGATTATACAGTAACAATGGTAGAAACGCAACGCAATAATTTTCCAGAAGTCCAAAGACTTGAATCGTTAGACACCCTGACACCAAAAACTGGGGCATTGTCTTTTAATGCGTTAACAAAATGCCAACGCAGACGCACTCTATTCAGTAGGTAGGTAACTAGGTACCTACTCATTAGTATCATCAATCATAATCAGCCTATATTAGTCCACGGCTGGACATAGGCCTCCCCTAATGAGCGCCATAGCGCCCTGTCTTTAGCTTGCCGCAACCAGCATCTGCCTGCAGTCTTTCGCAGATCGTCATCTCACCTGGCCGGAGGGCGTCCTACACTACGTTTGCCGAGTCGTGGTCTCCACTCAAGAACACGTTTACCCCAGCGGTTGTCGGTTCTTCGCGAGATATGGCCGGCGGCCCACTGCCACTTCAGCTTGCTAATTCTTTGAGCTATGTCGATAACTTTGGTTCTCTGTCGAATGTATTCGTTACGAATTCTTTCGACATATCCTTCAGAAGTTCAGAGAGACTCCGAGCATAGCTCTTTCCATCATCATCTCACTAGTATGCGTATAAAATATTTTTTTTGCCAATAAACCTAATTGTTATTATCAGTTACCATTTATTGTGCAATTATATTACCACTTTTGTGAAAAAACACACCACAAAAACATGCAATAAGTACCTACCTACTCTGATTCTAAATGAGCGAGCTATCTCATTTCGTTTGGCAACAACACGGCGTGGTCTCACTACGGAAAGGGTTTATGTATGGATTTATACCTACCTATTTAAATCTTATGATTTAAATAGTCGTAACTATTTAAATCTTTGCTTAAGTCAGTCTTTTTCTTAGACGACATAAAGAAACTGTCAAAAGAAAAATAGGCAAGGTACCTATAGCAGACCAAAAAGTCGTAGAAAACAACAGGATTTGGTCTTAGGCTATAAGACTAAAGTTTGGACTAGGCATTGTTGAGCTATTTCATAAAATTGTGAATGAGATAGCTATTCCTACGAAACAAAGACAAAAACAAGGCCTTGTTTCAAACTTGCATCTAGCACAAGCTTATCATGCAATCGGCCACGTGCCCGCCCCGGTCGCCTAGACAGAGCGGCGACTGCGCCCACGCACATCGTTCGTATTATTTATTAGGCTTGCCCATCAACACCGGAAAAATAATTAATAGGCGCGATGAAAGATACGGAAAACTAAATATAAACGAGCTTAGAAAATAAACACACTTGATTGTTAGTTAGAGTAGGTAAGTATCTATGAGTTATAGTTATAGTCAAATGCTACTTTTTTTAGTTTCTCGTTAGACTTTTTTGGATGTTATTCGGACTATAATTTGCTCGATGCTGAGGCCGAAATTTTTCGAAACAACTTTTTTATTGTCATTCCTGGCTTGTTTCAAGTGTAGGGATTTCAATCCCGCTAAACGGGATGACGCATTCCCGCGGGATCCCGCTGCTTTTATTAATCTGCTGGATCCCGCAAATAAAACATTAGGCGTTAAAACTTTCGCTTGAATCGCTTTGAGTCTGATGGTATCAGAGGAGAGTACCTGAAGCTCGCTTAGGAATATATCCTGACGGTTCAGCTTCAGCCGACTAGCGTAGAAGCCGAGAGAGCGTTTTCAGCATCAGGTTATATTTGCGGTTCACTCAGAAGCAGGCTCGGAGATGATACCATAAATGCCATTTGCTTCTTAAGAGAGTATTTTCAAAAGTTATCACCATGGTGATACCATAGTAATAGTATTTGAGAAAGTTGTGAATTGATTATTATTATTAGTCATTTCATTACGTATATCTGAATAAGATTGGATTAAAAATTTAAAACTGTTGTTAAGAAAAAGGGTAAAATTAAACAAAACTATTAAACTATGCAAAACATTTAAAGATTAATCTAAGAAAACAGATTACTAATTTAATTACTTACACTTAATTAATAGAAATGAAATAATTTCTGTTTCTTAATGTAAGAAATGTTTTAAAAAAGTGGATTTTTACACAAAAATCTGTAGTTTCAATTTGATTTGAGTTATCCCGCATATCAATCCCGCGGGATTGAATGGGCTGCGGGATTGCAATCCCTATTCAAGTGCCGAAGGTGTTGATTTGATAGGTACCCAGACGATTCGATACTTATGTCAACAAATTTTTTTTTTGGACGGTAGAGAACCGGTAACGTCTCCTTAATGACCTCTTATAATCCAAACCGAAACCCTAATAAACAGGCTGACATTTATGGGAAAACGAAGTAGTTTAGACACTTAGGTAGGTACAAATGTTAATTTGTAATGCGACTGCAACTACCAAAGTAGTTAAATGCCTGTACCAGGGCTGAAATTATTTTTGTGACCTACACTACACAGAAGGCTGACCTGGTGTTAGATGTCTTACATACCTATTTAATGTTTGCAATAAGTAAAGTGCTTAATAGGCATAAATAAGCAAATCAATAAACGTCATTCGTCTTATTGGCAAGTCAGATTGCGAATAACTAATGAGTAAGTACCTATGATTTGCTAGAATTATAATTTACATGAAAAGCATACCTATCTAAGCATTAAATCAGGAGGTACCTACCTACTGCTGATATTGATGTGGTAAGCACTCCGTCATATTAGAAGACTGTCTGTCTTCCTTCCGTATCAGTATAGTAGTAAACCAAAGTAGAGTCCACTCTACAAATTTTGCAGATCTACTAAGATGAGAACATAATTTAAAAAACGGGTTGTTGAAACATAGAATACCATCTAGTAGATATTCATTAGCACATCCCACTATTCATTGAATTTTAAATAAATATGTCATTTAAACTCTATTCTACTTTATTGACCAAGAACATCAAATAATATAAACAAATTAGATATAGTAGGTATTTACAGGCGCTTATCAGGGGGAGGCCTGCGTCCAGCAGTGGACCAATACAGGCTGTTGAGGTTTAGGTTCAGGTATGTACAATTGAGCTAATTGCAGACATTTGCAAACAATCTACAGGTAGCTCAACTGATCCATATCAATAGGTACCAGTCGGAAGCGTCCCCAAGATGCTGGCTGCATTGTCCCATCTATTCTACTTGAATATAAAATATAACGTTCTCAAAATCAAGTTACGCAAATTGCAATTCTCATAAAATAATTCGAATCTAATCTATGGTAAGTACTATAACACTATCAGTCACTGTTATCAGCCCTACTTCCAAACCAAACATCTGTTCCATTCCAGCTCCATTTCCCAATCCCGATACAATATTATGGCACTCAAACAGATCGACTGTTTAGATAATATAAGACCAATTAATTCTGTAGTTCACTTATCGCATTGTCATAATTATATCATAACTGTCTGGATTGTAACTTACAGGAATTGTTATTGCCGAGTTCTGATAACGATAGGCCCGGAGCCAGTTGGATGCCACTTTGAACTTTGAGTGTATGGTGTTACATCTCATCAGCTTGGTGAGATGGATTGTGCTTTGGCAACGCATGGTTTGCTGATTAGGTTTTCGGATTCAGAAATTGAATTCGTAATTCCGACAGTTTTCACACAGAATCTCGTATCCCTCTAATTTGTTCTATCGGAATTAACGTCCTAGCAAAATCACGAACGAGTGTGAATAAGATCCGCTTCACCTCAAGTAACCTCAAGTAGTCTAGGCACTTGAAATACGATAATGTTCGGTTGCAATTGCTTCAAGTGGATTGGACACTGACCGCTAGCTTCCACACTCGCAGAAAGAGAAACCAAGCAATCAGACAATTGGCAGTCCCACACATCTCGACTTTCATCTTTGGACGGAAGAAGCAATCAACTGATTGGGTTCTATCACTGGTAGTAGAACAGTGGAGTCAGTGGGTGTATGCTCTCCGCCTACAAGGAAACGAAAGTAAGGAGCGAATTTATGATAGCTCGTTCAGGGCATAAATTTACAAGCCAAATGGTCCCTTAACAGGTGATAAATTACCCACACGTGCTTCGTGTCACAAAGGGCTTTTAATAGGCTTCGTAAACTTGTTCTTCGCTTTATACATTCTCACTATGCTCGATTCCAAAGAACCGATACCGATTTCAAGTTTTAACATCCAAGTTGCTGCATACTCACATTTTACAGTCCTCATTTGAATGTGCGTCGAGTTTCTAGCCTGGAATCCAGGAAGGTGCGCGGTGAATGCACTATATCAACAATAGCCGAGCGTCTAGCGACATCAATATATTTTAGGATGAGATGCGAGACTAGACGTGACAAATCTCGACAAATCGCATTCGTCTTGACCGGATAAGATAGATCGGCCAATCGTTCTCCCCAAATACCGACAAGGACACTTCCATCTGCTTTATTTGTGACGGCGGCGGCGGCGGTGAATAGCCGGCGTCCGGCGACCCACGTGCGCCCACGTCGCTAACTACACGGTCTATTTGGGAGGAGTCGGAAGATACTTGCACTTGAGATCGTCGGCGAATGCAGCTAGTGTTGATTTACGAGCCATGCCCAGGCAATGTAGCAGCGATGATAAAGTCCTATGTTATTCTATTTACCGTAGGCCAGATAGGGAACGGAGATGTTTATTACCAGGAAGTTTCTATAAGATGGTAGCTAACAAGAAAATTGTTGTTAAGTCGAAATGATAATTATTGAGATGTTAGCTCAAAAGCGGTCTTTAGTTATCTGAAATTTACTGTTTCTTACTCGATAAGTAAATTATAAACAGTTAATCCTTGTCAGTTCAGTTACAAACTATTAATGTAGGTAGAGGTGTCTGCCTAGTTTTAGTACATTTAAATGCAACGACTTCTACGAAAGATTTATCAAAGTGAAGGGCAATTAAAACGAATCTTAACTTTAATCAACGCCATAGGTATTTAGTCGTAAGACAGGAATAAAACGTTAATGTAAGAGGACCATTAGTTTAATGCAAACAGAAAGTGGTTTTAGATTACAGTCAGATCTACCTGTCTATCCACATCTGACAGAAACTTATAAAGGGGCCTATCCGCACAAACATTGGTCCGTGAGTGTACCATAAACTTAAGTAAGCCTTAACACTTCATACCCAATCAAATCACTTCTCGACTTTTCAATATCAAATAGAAACGACGAAGTAGAAAGATAACGTTAAGTACGAGTTGAGTTGGGTAGGTACAGTTGCGGTTACAACCATTTTAAATAGTAAATTTCATCTGATTCCAAATTTCAGCTTTAATGTTGAGTTAGTGTATGTGCACGGTATGCATAAGCGAAATATTATAGCCGACTTAAGAGTTATGATGACAAATTGTTTATGGTAATTTCGAGTATTAAGTGTTGTGTGTGTGTGTGTGTGACTTTGTGAGTTTGAACCTAGGACCTAAGTAATAATAAATTTTGAAAAGGCCGTAAGCACCACGAATGGCTGCAAGACAATGTCTTCAGAATCTAGGTCATCACTTCTGACCTCCACTGTACATAAGATGCAAAATAACTTGATTGCAGTCTCGAAGTAACTCTATTACCTAATGATGTTTATTTTCAGAAAAATAAAACACTTGCAGCAGCTGTTCTGCATGTATTTTTTTTTTTTTTTAGATAGATATTTTTTATTAATAATAATAATAAAAATCGTTTATTTAGGAACCAAAACAATGGACATGGTTATAAATGGAAACGATGCCATCTGCAGAAGTTTTAAAAACTGTGTCGCAGATGACAACGCCCTCCTCCGAAGTTAAAGTGGAATGGGTTCCAAAAAAGTTAAAATTACAAATTACAAAATATAGTTAAGTAGGCAAGTTGATTACCTAAATTACATACCGACTTATTACTTAATTATTACATACAGAATAATAGAGATAAGTATAGTTTTTTATATAAAAGAGAATAAACAAAATTACAAAGAAATCAATCAAAAATTACAAGCGAATTACTAAGTTGTTATAATTAGGTTCTTAGTGCAAGTCTCTGTTTGGAAAAATGTGTGTGGTGGTGTGTGTGTTGTGTGTGTGTGGGGGGGGGGGGTGTTAGGTTGTATGTGTGTGCGTGTGTGGGTGTGGCGGTGCTCCTGAGGACACCGATCTCTTAAGAGACCGGGCAACATGAGTTGCCAGGGGGTGTGTATGTGTGATGTGTGTGGAGGGGTGTGTATGTGTGAGGTGTGTGGGGGGGTGTGCGTATAGTGTATGGGGGGGTCTGTGTGCATGTGTATGTGGAGCTCCTGAGGACACCGGTCTCTTAAGAGTCCGGGCAACAGGAGCTTCCAAGGTGTGTGTTTTATGTATTTTTATCATTATCATTCGGCAAATTTAAGCAGTTCCTCTGTGTCATCGTAAGACAATGACTGTAAATATTCAAGACATTTAATTTTGCATTTGTATAGAGTAAGGGGGTATATGTTTAGTTCTTTATTAAGGCGATTGTAAAGGGTAGAGCTAATGTAGTAAAAATGACGCTGCGCACATTTTGTGCGACAACTTTCCGTTTTGCAGACTTTATAATGTCTACGCTTGTCAATGGTGAGGGGATTAAAGGGTATTTGTGAATGCTTGCGAAGAACAGATTGGAGTATAAATAGTTGACGGACTGAAGGGACTTGACACAGTGAAAAAAGTTCGGCGGTGGGAAAGCAAATAGGTCTCTTAGTCATTACTTTAAGAACGGCCCTCTGGGCTCTTTCAATTTTGAGTATGTGGGTTTTTGCAGCTCCACCCCAGGAAGTTACGCAGTATGATAGGACGGACTGTGCTAAAGCAAAATAGACAACCTTCAAAGTAGAGATATTAAGACAAGATCTTATTTTTTTAAAAACAAAGATAAGCTTTCTAATACGTGAGGTTGTATTTTCAATTTGGGGTTTCCAAGCTAAAGCTTTGTCAATCATTACGCCTAGGTATTTAACGCAGGACGTAAGGATTATTTGTGTACAACAGCAGGTGGAGGCAGAGTTGTCCTCATTACAGGAATGAGCACGAACTTGAAACGAAGGAGCGGGTGAACTGGTAGAGTTTAGAGAGAATGCGATTAATTGCGTTTTGGACAAATTGAGGGTAAGTAAGTTGGAAGTTATTGCGGGAACACATTCTCAGGTGCCGCGTGCGTGTCGTATTACTTACGAGTAGGTGGTGGTGCATACCTACGTGGTAGGTAATAAACCGAGCACTTGAAACAAAACACAATTACATCAAAGTGCTATAAAATTATAGAGCTTTGAACGGTAAGGCTAAAATGAAGAGATCGTTTGTAGAATATGTAGTATGTATGTATGTATACACAATGATTGATGGATGCAACTTTATGGACTCTACACTGTAACGGTCCAGATTATGCTGGTTCGTTTAATTTGCAAATATAGAAATAATTAACACATTTTGATATAGCTTGTAACACTAAAAATATATTCTGAGCTGTAAATGAGTTCGAACGACATGCTAAAAAGAATATCAACCTTCATAAATCATGTTCCGCAAAACATGATATTTGAATTTGAGTATTCGAGGAAAACAAATGGGCTTCTTGATAGTTGGTACAGAGATGTCAGTGGGAAGAGATCGGAAGTTTGGAAGTGAAGTGAAAATTTGGGGTTTTTTCTAGGTTTTACAGGAATAGTGGGAATTGTGAATTCTTTTGACGGGAAGCTAGGTCGGCTCTGCCATCGAGCGAGACCAGGGAGGAATTCTAGGAAATGGATTACAAATTTCTATCAATCAGATTCAGGTTACGTAAACCCACACTTTTCATTTCTAATATTTCCCCGTATTGAAGACGAATGGAGTTGCATCTCAGAGCCAGCTATTCTAAATTATTATTACATTTATTAAACACATTCTGTTGATGCTGCAACGCTCCTGGGTGTGTTGGTGAACTCCTGTGCTGTAATGCCCTGAACTAACCTGTTTATTAAATCTATTGTTTTGACCTACGGTTGGACTGGAATGTGGTTCCACACGTTTACTCCTTAGGACTCCCCGCGTGGACTAGGTATAGGATTAGGTAGGCTAGAGTTTTAGTGAGGTAGGATGTATTTGGATCGCTTGAGATCATTCCCCATCAAACTCTCCTGAGTTAGCGATTTACATACGCTTTGCTTTTAAATGTCTGGTTATCACTGAGTACGGGAAGGGCGATAGCCGTCTGCTTTCGACTTTCCCCGAGGAGACGAAAAGATAAACGTCGTAGTGGGGCACCAACCAGATAAATTTGGCTTATACCTATACGGGATAAAGCAAAGTTCTCCGGTTTCCGCAAAAGGAGAGGCAGAGTAACCAAACAAAGCCACAATGCCGTGATATTATAGGTTCTTCGCTTACTATGTAATTTTAGTTGTTTCAGAGCATGGATGTATCATGGTTTGAGACGACCATGAAAGAGGGGTGCTATACTACTGTACCAGGATTGAAGAATCGATAACTTAAGTAGTTTTAACGTTTATTTCATTTGTCTTAAGCTTCTAAAAGAATCTGAGTTACTACATCACAATGTATGAGTCCTACCGCTAACTAGACGATCATTGGCCACTTTAAATCACAATTTTAATACAAAACTTATAGTAAAATACTTAGTTTTATTGATAGATAATCACTAGTGATCAGGTAGGGTAGGGTACGATATTTCCGAGCGTTACAACACAGCGAGCCCACCGATTAAACACGAGCGAAAATACGCTTATAAAAATACAAATAATCGACGACAGCCGCTTAAACCCTTAAAATGTCAACAGAGGTGACTGTAAAAAGAGGAAGCTATGAAGTGGACGACATTAACGAAATAGCAAATTTATGACCAACTTCTGCTCATGCCTTGAAAGCGTTATTCCTGGATTAGGAAACAAACTACATGGTGGACGTTTACCAGCAGCAGCAGCGTTTATTTCCTAGTTTTACTTAAGTAATTTTAATTTTGTGACGTGTTCAAGATTCCTGTTAGGTCTACAGCACTTTGATATTTGACATTTGCCGTCCAGTCGTGAAAAGTCAGCAAAGACTACTTTCAAAATAACAATACCTGCCTGATGAATCTGATGATGGATTGATTTATTGTCTCACTTACCAGTTCGATAGCCGGCGTTGGAGAGGTAAGTAGCAAAGGTGTTGGTCTCGTGCTTGGCCTGCCACATCGGCGAGGAGCAGTTGTCGTTGTTTGTGTACACGTTGTGGTTGTGCACGTACGTCCCAGTGAGCAGAGAACTCCTGTGGACAGAGAATATGATCAGAATAGAACTTTTGCTGAGTCATCACAAACGTCTCTTGGGTTTGTTCGATTTGACACTCTGTATAAGCGAGTAAAGGCCCGGGCTTGCCATGACTCAGCTATCATGTAGATGCTATGTTTATGGCCAGTAAGTAATGGAGTCTACGGTGGCCCGGCAGTAAGTTGACAAAACACTGTCAGCTGTAATATTCATTTATACACTGAAATGTCGCACCAACGCGCTGGGCTGTGTGACAGCACAAAAAACAACGATTTTTTTAAGACTCTTTGAATAGTTGATGATTATTGTTATGCTTCTACAAAGGGCTAGTAGAATAGTGACCGTGTTTTTGCGCTTGCGACAGACGAGGCGACTGTATCTCTGCAGTAGTTCCGCGAATACGGTTGATGTAGGTAGGTAGTAAGTAGTTGTTAACAAACCTTGATGGGCAGCACATAGGTGTCGTGGTATAAGCGTGCCGGAACTCAGCTCCGGCACTCCTGATAGCTTTCATCGTTCTCGGCATGAAGTTCAGACTTCCCAGCTCCACATCTTGGTCATCAGTCAATATCAGGATGATGTTGGGTTTCCTCTCCCTCGGCTGGGGAAACGGAATAAAGCCAGGCCGTTCCGAGTTCTGCCACTTGTTTGGCGTCTTCATTTTAGATCTTGTAGAGTTCTCTTTCAGCGGTACCGAATGGGATCTCTCTGGCTTGCTCTGGTTGTTGAGCTTTCTCATCGAGTATTTTTCTAAGCTTTTGTTCAATTGTTTCTCAGCTTTGCGAGTTTTTTCTTCCTTCTTTGGACTAAAAGGTTCGATTGTTCGGTTTGCGCTATCTTCCAGGGAGTAGCTGTCAGAGCCTTTTCTTCTATCTCTCCTTATCTCATGTTCCCAAGTCCTGCGCCTCTCTGAACGGTATCTTGAGCTGTTTTTGTGTCTTAGATACCTCCTTTCGGGAAGTTCTGTCAGCGTTCCATTGAAAGTAGTTCTGTTTCTGTTGTTCTCTCTCCTCAGCTCTCTCGATCTTGAAGCCTCCTCTTCTTCGAAGGAATCCCTCTTCGCTGATATCAGTATGCAATTCCACGTCAGTAGTAAAGATATCAACTTCAAATTCATATTGCTTAATATGAATGTATTCTAATGAAATCACAATTCAACTTCTAGGAAGTTATGTCCTAGCTTGCAGCCTAGCTAAGTTGTTGAGGAATCCAGCGGCCGACTCGGATTTATCTTGAAATGGAATGCCATCTTGCCACACCTGCAACAATAGAAAGTCAGCATGAAATGAAAATAGATATAACTTATACATAATTTATAAATAGTTAGACACATAGTACAAGTACGAATAACGTGCTCGAAAAAAACCTAGTGTGACGGTCCATTTATTACACTTTCTGGGTCTATTTATTTTAGGAGCCCATTTTAGCGTTGTAATATCAGATTCGACCGAAGTGGGCATAAATGGCATTCGACCAGGGGCATCAATCGCAAATAGCTTTTAACAGAATTGCCCCGATATTGGTCGGGTCGGGCCACCCTAGCTTTTAAATAAACTGCGCAATTCACCACAAGGGTGTTGGATTTATACTAGCTGTTTAAATTGATTATTTTGGTGATTAGTTGTTCAGTTAGGTATAAATGAGGCATGTTCGAACCAATTTCGCGGAATGGCATAGGTAGTTTGATATAGCGCAGCAGTTTGATTGATAACTGGAACCTTTTCGGAGCAGGTGCAAGAGTAATTTCGAGAATGATATTCGTGTCGTGTATGATGAATTCCAAGGTTCAGGTTTTTATTTCCACTTAGGTAAGTTTGTGTAGCGGAACTTGCTAGAAACAAATTTATGTTTGTTATTAATAAAAATAATGTCCTCCTAGCCGAATCTTGACCACGGCTGCCAGTCTCATCAAAGAGCCAGGTGCGCAGGACATTTAGTGCACAAGTGTGTGCGCAAACACAGGTGCACTCTCTATTCCCTCACTCTCATAATTCTATGGGACGGCAGACCGACACGACCGGGGATAGGTCAAGCGCAGAACCAACGGCTTAGCGCGCGTCCTTTCCGAGGCACGGGGGTGTAACACCGTCAACTTCCTGACTCCGGGTTGCTACTGTGAATTTTTCTTGCTAGAAGAACCCCATAACAATTATTGGCCCGACCTGGGATTTGAACCCAGGACCTCGCAATCAAATTAGTTATTACCTAGTAGGTATATGAATAGACGGAAATAACAAAAACAAATTGTTATCGATCGCACAGGGGTGTATCATCATCATAGAGAAGGTAAGGACCTACTGGCAGTAGTTAATACTGTAAGATAGCATGTGTTTGTGGTGGTCCAAGATTTATGGGCTGTTGTTACTGCACCCCCATCCCAAACAAATTGAAGAGGTAGAAGCGATTGATGTGGTCGTACTACGTCCTCGGATAGGTAGTGCTATTTCCACTCTCACATAAAAGTAAAACTACTTCTTGGTATGATATTGCTAAGGTCGTAAAAAAATACTACCAAAGGATTTGACTTGAACATCCCAAAATATTCCTCATCTTTTATTAAAAGTACTGTCTGACTCCTAAAATATTCCTTATCTTTTATTCTCTTTTGCAAAAACCCTAGCGCTACATTTCATGATACAAACAAATAGGTAAAATTATTATTTTAAAGTGATATTGAAATGAAACAAGCAAGTCGAAAACAACAAATTATCACGTATTAGGATGTAAACACCTATTTGTTCCAATTGGAAGTCGTTTGAACAGTTCAAATAAGCCTAGTTGTTTTGTTGTTGATACGCAAATAGCCTTTCAGCGGTGCTTAACAAAACTTAGAAAGGCCTAGCTCACGTACAGAACACGTGTAGAGCATTTTTTAGAAATTTTTTAGTCGAATTGTGTTTTAGTCTAACTGTTTTAGTCGAATTGTATTAGACGAATTGCTTTAGTCCAATTTTCCGTAGACGGTTGCCCATATCTCGGACAGTCGGAACCATTTCTAGTTAAAAAATCTTTCTTCCGGCTAAAAGCAATCTCTAGCGCGCTTTTAATTAACTTTGCAAAACAAAACTTTTGTACACTGTTGGTCCAACAACATTTCTAGACGAGCAGTGTGCGCAGCCTGTTTATGAGCAGAAAGCACGAAGGTTTGTTGCAAAATAGGCTAATAGAATGCTTATTTTGGGTTTTGTTTTAGTTTCAGCTGCGGTAAATTATTCTGAATAGCTTCAGGCAAGACGGACTTGCCTTGGAATAAAGTTAGACCTCGGCTATCTGATTAGATAAGACAAAAAGTCGCTGCAACAAATGAATTATTTGTTAATAACAATGTTCTAAAAAAGATCCGTCAAGTGCGAGTGTAACTCGCGCGCCGAGGGTTTCGAACGTTTGTCAATTATACAAATATGTATCTACTAAAGGTGGAATGGGTAAAATTTCGGCTTTTTTCAAAATATTTCAAAAAGTATGAGACCTACAGAAATTTCAAAAACTATTTTAAAATGTACAAACCCATACCTTTCATTTGATATCCCACTCAGTGCAACCCCTTTTGAAAATTATTCCCCCCTTTTGACCATTTTTCAAAAAGTGTTCGTTTTACAAACTTCTCTATATTTTTCCTATTAAGTATAGATCCATATCCACAAATGCTCCCTACATTTTGTATGGATCGCTCTGCAATCTTCGGACAGACAAAGCGAGACCATAAGGGTTTCTAAACCGACCTTCGAAACCCTAAAAGGAGGTAGGAGCAGCAGCTTTGAGGACATCCACATCGTTGCGAGTTTATTCCTATATTTTCCAGTGAGTACTTAGATTATGTTTATTTTTGGAGACCTAAAACATGAGTGAAAGGCAAAATAAAGACTCGTACAGAACCTTCCTAACGACTTAATGCTTGCAATACGCAATCAGCTAGCCCACTCCAAACTGCTAAACAATTCAAAACTTCATTACCGCTGCTAACTAAATGCATCCTTAAGCGGAGGTAAGCTTAACCTTTTAAGTTTTTAAGTGCTCTTCGCGTCCCTGTTAAGTTAAAGAGCTAAGTTAAGTTAACAGTATCTATTTAAGTCGAGAGACTACCGATACAGAAAATACATAAATTGCTTCAGCTTCTGGCTAGTTCCTCGATTTCACCCGCAAAGAACAATAGCAAGAATTATGAGCTATCTTATGGATCGATCGCATGGTATATTTCTTATCATTTCTCAAATTATTGGGACAAAACATAAAGGAAAATTATCATTGTTCTTTAATTTACTAGTTACGTAGGGACTCGTAATATATAAAACGAGTACCCCCATCTTATTTGGTCTTGTCTTGATATGTATCAAGCAAGACTAAGTAAATCCATGGGTTTACCCATCAAAACGCTCGCTTGACTATTTTCTTTGGCTCTAAAGCAGAAACCCTTCACAGAGCAGTGCGAGTTGAATTTTCACGTTTCCAATGTTTCACGTTTCATGTTTTCACGGTGAAAAAATATGTGGAAAATAGGTCAACTGAATTGCTGAATTACTTTCGTACCGTATTGTAAAAAATCTGGGGCCTTGGAATTTATGTTAGGTACGGTGCCCACTTCAGCCACATTCATTGAATCTTCATATTTCCGTTTGCAAATATCACAAACGCTTAGAAAAGGCGATTTTCTCTACCTATCATCCCTCGTTAAAGCCACCTTAATCCGAGCTTATGAATAAGCACTTCATCAAATACAATTACAGGGTATATAAATATGAATGCGATGTTTATCAACCTACAGTACGTGGTTGTAATCTCTTTAACTGCACCTTACTTTCTTCTTTTAAATGATATCTGATGAAACCTACTAGCAAAATTTCCTGAATGGTTATTTGTGTTATTTATTATTTTTTCAAGCTTCTACTGCTCGTCCATAAAACTCAAATAAATATAATAAATAATGCTGGACAATCCACACAGCATCATCCAGCCCCAAGGTAAGCAGAGCTTGTGTTACTTCGGTGCTTCGTAGAATCTACATAGTACAGTCAGCTGCACAGACATGTATACTGTACATGTAGACTGTACCTACCCGTAAGTAACAGAAGGTTACCTAATAATATCAGTCCCTCTAACCTACCTATGTAAAATGTTCATACTGTGTACTTACTCCAAGACAAGTTAGCATAGAAATTCATTCATTCTCATCAGACAAGTAAGAGAAAGAAGATAAGAGACAGAAGGAAGTTCTAGGTTTTAGCCAGTTATGCTCAGTAGATCATCAATCTGTTCTTTTAATGAATTAGGTGCATAATTAAGATACATTCCGTGGTAATAGCGGCAACAAACACACATCAGTCACGTGACACAATCACTCCCTATCTTCCAAAGAATGCTTCATCAGCATTATTCTTGCTTGTAAAAAGTTAGACAACCTTATTTTATGTTTTAAATGTAAGTAAGTTTAATAAAATGTTTGTAGGTTGTGTACAAACCTGTATTTGGTTTCTTTACGTTTCTAAATAGATTTATTCAGTGCCACCGTCCATTTTGTTCTTATCATGTCCATTTCATCCCTTTAAACTTCCTCTATTCTAAGTTTATTTACATATGGTTTCCTGTTTTTGTGTGGTATAATAAAGTGTTTTCAATCTATCTAACATGCCAAACACTCGGACTTAAAAAAGTATTCAACGGACCGTTCTTTTTTTTATTTTTTATTTTTACAGTATACGTTGAATGTGCCCATAGAATTTGTTATTTAGATTTCTATGAATGTGCCATATCCCGTGTGGTGACTGTATGTTCGGAATCCTAATACATAGAATGTGACCTGCGGCACAGTAAGCTGGCTTTACCAAGCTAACGAGCTTAGCACTTCGAAAGCTTGCCGATTGCCTTCATACGGGTGGGATCACGAACGCACTGTTCGACACGAGTTGTTTTAAAATATTATACCTACCTATATAGGTACTCAGGCATGACAGTGTGAGAGTAACTGAGTATTAAGAGATTTCAAATTGAATATGAGACTTGAAAATAGTAATGAGATTCATGACGGCTCCACATCGAGAGTGATTTCTTTTTATTCTAAACTTGCTTCTGCCCGCGGCTTCGCACGCGTTGTTTCTATAAAAAGCTTCGTTTAAAGGTGATTTTTATCCCATGGGAACTGATTTATGGGATAAAAAGTATCCCATGTTTGATCCCAGGATTACAATTACCTGTTTGCAAAATTTCAGCTCGATCCGTTTAGCAGTTTTGGCGTGAAGAGGTAACAAATCCATCTATCCATCCATCCAAACTTTCGCAAGAGCATAATTCTGTAATAGGTATTTTGTTTTCGTACAACTCCGTTGGTTACGTGGCGCACACCAGCAAAAGCCAAAGCTCCCAGTTGGCATGATTTTTTCCGACATCTTCAACAAACAATCATCGTTGTATTTCAGCCAATTTATACAAACCTTTAACAAATTATACCTACACCTAAACCTGCCTCGTGAATTCCGTCCATTGGTTGAATGAAACCATATGAAAATCCGTTCGATGGTTTTTGAGTTTATCGCGTTCAGAGAAAGAGATAGACAGTAAGAGCTCTCCTGAAACTGAAGGACTTAAAGGGGCGAACCTAGCGGGTTTTGTTGTGAAACTAGACCTAAATCTCAGTACTCTCGTGATCCGTAAGGTAAAATACAAGAATTACCTACATAAAATTCAACATTTTTTCTTCGGTTCCTTAATGTGAAAACACGATAGCGAAAAAAATTACGATAAAAAACATGAAAGTGCATTTTGTTTTGCACCTAATTCGGTCGAGATCTCGGGAACCCTGCGGTCTGTATAGAAAAGATTTTTGCTTAACACACGCGCTTGACACAGATGCAAAGTTTTATAATTATGTTAGCCCATTGCAGATTCAAACTGATCTGAAACTACTGATTGCATTGTAGCAAATTAGGTGCGGTGGCCCTGAAAAGGGCTTTGTAATAGAATGGAATTCAATGACCAATTCAATTCAATTGACGCAATATTCTGCTATTGTGATGTTCAAATTGTGTTTATTGCTGGTTCCCATAAAGGACAATGCCAAGTGACTGACTAAACGATTTCTGATTAGAAGGCAGTCTACCCCCATCTTATTTTATTTGTGAGATCGTTTAAGAATGTTTATTGTCATTGCAGCGCTACTCTCTAATGATTCTGGACATTTTTATAGGGTTTCTTGACCGTTGGTTATGGTACCTAACTAGGTACCTACGATTAGTTGGTATAGTTGGTTTTTATAGTAGTGGCAATGACTGAGGTTCTCAAAATACCTTGTCCATAGAGTAAAAACTCGCTGCTGTCTCAGACCTTGTCAATGTCCTTGTGAGCACAATCTATATTTTAGACTCGAACGAAATGCACATCAAATTGAAGAGCGTAAAAAATTAGTCGATCCGAGTCGACAACTTATAGGCGGAAAATTCGGATTATCAAGTAGTTTCAATATGAAAATGAATAAATTGCTAAAAAAATTGTAACGGCGTTGCAAAGTAAACGTGTCAATTAAGTATAAACATGTCTATGGTTCGGTCTTGGTACCGTGGACGGAAGAAATCGCTCCCCGGGTATATAAATATACTCCTTGATCGTAGCTTGGTACTTATATAGTGATCTGTGGTTCGGTCTAATTTCTTTGAATGAAAACTCTTTGCTCTTTGATTGAGAAATCTTAATATGTATAATAATAGTAATAGTAGTATTTTATTGCACCCGTGCGAAGCCGGGGCGGGTCGCTAGTAGTTAATAATTCTTGTCTTATAGTAGCTGTCCCACTGTGATGTTAACAATGATAGGCTATAAAATAAAATCTACTTATATAAATATAATCGTGATCTCAAATTTAGTTACATACTAAGTTAGTTACATACTAGTTAGATACATACTAGTAAGAACTCTGTTACTAAAGTTCTGTAATTTCTGTAATTCTTTATTGTACACAATTAATACATACCATGAACTTATTTAATAGGATATGTACGTACATAGGCTAGCTTAACCCTGAAAAAGAGTTTTCTTCCAGCAAACCTTAGAGTTATAGGAGAGGCGATGGAATAGGTAGAGTAAATAAAATTTAAGGTTTTATTTATTTTAGATAGGTACCTATGTATTAGGTAGGTATAGGTACTTAGTCGTAAGATGTCTTTGTATTTTATACTGTCAACGTATTTTTTTTTTAAAAGTAATTTTATATTATGTTTTGTATTGTAGGTAGTACCTAAGTGTTTATAGCTTTTTCTTTTTTACCAACTTGCATTGTTAGCTCACGTCTAGACATTATTTGCGCAGTCTGTGGCACCCTGTTATTGGAAAACCAACAGACCTAAGCGTTTGTTATGTCTCATATTCAATGAGGTGCTAAGTACTTAATTATATTTTTTTTATTTTTGACGTTACCTCTTCATTATATTTTCTTTTATTCTAAGGGTATGGATACGTATTCATTTGAACAATGGTTGATCTATTGGTTCGGAAATCACGCCCTTTCGGTTTGGTGGGTAACCACTCACATGCATGCGCCCACAGGATGTTGCGGGTTCGTTTCTCACCTCGGGACAAATGTTTACACGATCTCCAGATATTCGTAGTATTCGTTCCTGGTGTTTCTATGTACCTATAATAAAAATATGGGTATATGTATCCATACAGGGTGCGACGAAACGGGTGTATTAAGCCGAAAGTGGTGATTCTGTCTGGACCCCGACTTGATCAGATTTTTTTAATTTCGAATATTTTTTAATTTAAATTTATAAAAATTCAAGTTTTTTTCTTCCTTTTCTTGTTCTTTCACACGCACTCTTGCATTATTTAACATATAAAATATTTCAAAAATATTTTTTGCTTGTTTTACTGCAAAACCAGTGTTTTGTTATGATATTGACGTGAATTATTACAAAAAAAAATTGTTATTCCTTTGAAATTTCAACACAATAATAGTAATGTAGGTAAAGAATACACGTAAAAGAACACAAATATGAAGAAAAAAACCTCTACAATTTCTTTAAAAAAATAAATATCAATACTTACTCGAAATTCAAAAAATCGTAGCACAAACGTTGACCCCCTCGATGTTCAGAATCACCCGCTTTCGGCTAAGTACACCCTTTCCGTGGCACCCTATATAATAATAATGTATCCATACTTCTATACTAATACTAATAATATTATAAAGAGGAAAGATTTGATTGTTTGTTTGTATTGAATAGGCTCCGAAACTACTGGATCGATTTGAAAAATTCTTTCACCGTTAGGAAGCTTACTTTTCAGGGAGTGACATGGGCTATATTTTATCCCGGAATTCCCACGGTAACGGGAACTACGCGGGCGAGGTAAATATTAGTATAGATTACTCGTATTGAATAGATTTTATAAAATTACACGTGCATACATACAATGTTAGCCAAATTTCTATTAGGTGTAATGCAAAAACAAATATTGTAATGCATCTGATACATAGTACGGGAAATACCTATTGAGATTTTTGTCCAAAAATATGGCAAAGTTGCCTCGCTCTACGGTACACAAGCTCTGCTTAGCTTAGGGCTGGATGATACAGTGTGAAACTTTCCAACATTATTTATTTATTTATATTTATGATATGACATATATCAACCTAGGTCTGTGGTATTAAAAAGTATATATTGCAAAACATCGATCGATAGGAAAGATATCGAGAATTTTATAGACCAACCAATCAAAGATCGAATACCACAATTAGTTACAAATTAGTTCGCAATTAATGCCGGCCGGTGGTCGTAAACCACATACCACTTGGCAGACCACATTTTTACACAAATCACACTAAGATTTTTAATTACCTACGTTTTTAAATGGAGCGATGCATATTAATAGGTATGGGAAGATACTAACGAATATCAAATCAATAGTAATTCATTTCATCGAGTCTCTTCGGGTTTTTTAAAAAGTATCTGAACGTCTGGTGGAAGCGACGCGTCACCCGAGAGCTGGTGAGTATCTGGCGCAGCGCATCAGCATTGCCTTGCCATACAGCGCAGCGTGGCAAATGCAGCCAGCGTCTTGGGGACGCTTTGATTTGATTGGTATTGATCATCAGTTGAGCTACCTGTAGATTGTTTGCAACAGTCTGCAGTTAGCTCAATTGTTTCAATTGTAAATACTAGTGTAATTTTCTTTGTGAATAAACTTTATTAAGGCTTCTGCCCTATAAATTCATTTCATGTGTCATGTTTTTTTAATAACAGTCCTACGTCAATATTCGATGAGTTACTTTTTTTATTAAAAAAACCAAATTAATGTACAAGTTTTTAATTTTCATTATGTCGTGATTTCATCTCGTCATCTCGTGGAAAGCCCGATTTCCGAAGTGCTGTAAGCACTGTTAACCTTCTTCCCATAACTAGGTACAGAATTTGACGTGCCATCGCCGCCATCAAACGGATTGTTTTTTTTTTTACTGTTAAGATATTATTACAATTTTATTGTTTTGAAAAAACGAATTTAACATCGTTATCCTTAATTTAACACTTTTTTAAAGGTTTGCGGGGCAAATACAGGTCCTCGGGGATAAAATTTTGTGGGAACCCTCTCGGATAGCCTTTACACAATATCAAAAAAGTTATCCACAATTTGACGGAGAAATCGGCGAACATACTTACATTAAAAAATACAGCCGAGCATAGAACCTCCTCTCTTTTCGAAGTCGGTTAAAGAAGGTTGTCAATTATTAAACGTTTTAAATGTTGGAAAAAACTAAGAAAGCCGGATAAACCCCGGCTAACTTACGGTTTGGATTTTTGTATAAGACTAAGTTGTTACCTTTACAAGCTAAGGTATCGTAAGAAATACCTATAGGTACATAAAAAAGGCATAAATTACAGTTGCAAGAAAAAGCTCAAAAGTCCGGTTCAATAAGGAAACCGAACTACTGAGTCGTCGAGCGACTCAGAAGTCCGGTCCACTTAATTGAAACCGGACTACTGAGACTACACCAAAAAAACAGCAGATATATTTTTCAGAAACTAGCTAAACTTATTCTAGCAAGCTATGCGTCTCTGCCTAGACTAAACAATGATAAACGGTACGCCATAACTCGTGACCTTTGCGGCACAAGCGGCAGTGTTTGTTTTATTTCACACGTCCAAACTAAACATTTGTCTCGCCGCATTTGGTCTTTAATTCAAGGAATAATAATTCACATTAAGTTTATTTTAAAACCATGGTGCAACATTAATCCTCCGTAACAACATGTCATAAGTACTTATACTTCCTAGAAAAGAACAATAGATGTTATAGATGGTTTACAGTTTACAATGTCTAGTAAATATGAATAAATAGCGGGTATGTAGATGTAGGTATACGTTTTTGATAAAAAAATAAATATAGGTATACAAATACATAAAACTGTGAAAATGATGCATTATTTTCACATAATAATAATGACGGAAGATACTTATAGCATCATCCTTAAATTCATAAATAAATAGAATAAAATAGAAGCATTCTACAGCTAAAATGTATCGGAACTACGTAACTGAATTTATCCACCCAGCCAAACTAATCCGAGTTGGTTTACACTTTAGCTGGTTTATTTGCTTGTTTAGCTGAGCGCGCGCCAAAACATTCTAAAATACACATTTAATTTTGATGCAGTAGCGTTGGGCGGGGCGAAAGTAGATTATCAGTAGCCAATGCAGTTTATATAGAGCTGTACGTGCTGCTCGTGTAGAGTCGTGAATGACATTAGCGAAAATCGACCCCAGACAGAAAATGTGTTGAATTACTATGTACGAGTAAATACAAGATGCTTATCCTAATCCTAACCTAATAAAAGCCTAATAATGATAATAAGTAGGTTTCATTTGGGTGGGAAGAGTCACTCAAAAGAATTGATTGATTGATAGAAACTCCTCGGACAAGTTATCTAGCCCTACCTAGAGACAATACTGTAGTAGTGTGACACTGCCGCTTTAGTGAAAAACTTTTTTAAACAAAACTACTTATTCCGTGAATGTACACTGTGGATAAAGTAGAAAATTACAATCAAATAATAGAAATAAATTAGAACTAGTATTTACAATTGAAACAATTGAGCTAACTGCCGACTGAAGCAAGCAATCTACAGGTAGCTCAGCTGTTCAAAGTTTCTTGATACCTAGGTAGGTATCAAGAAATCTCAAAAGGAAATCAAAAGGACTCATCTGCGTCTTGGGCCATGAATGTGTTAGTTTAGATGAGCTGTTAATATTAGATTTTGAGACTGACTGATTTGACATGTTGGCGATCAATTATAAAGTATATGATGCGCCCTCTCGCATAAAAAACATAGTTAAGTACAGTACATGAACTATTTAAAATTAATCTAAAAATAATAATCTACAGTCTCGTATTACACGTGAAAAAACCTAGTTAATTTTGGTGATATAACAACATTTTTGCAGGTCCATGAGCGTTAAGTATACTTACGTATGTACTAAGAATAAAAATACATACTTAAACCTTGAAGATACAAGACAGATAGATAGACAGAAAACACTTTAAAATCTAGCGGCGGGGTCAGTACTGGTATGAGAGGTGCCTCTACTTTTTATTGTTACTTTTAATCTTTTATTTAAGATACATATGTCCAAGGCACTTCTGGTTTTCAAAATATTATCAGAGCGTCTGGTCGAAGCGACGCGTGACCCGAAAGCTGATGAGTATCTGGCGCAGCGCATCAGCATTGCCATACAGCGCAGCGGGGCAATGCAGCCAGCGTCTTGGGGACGCTTCCGACTGGTATTGATGTGGATCAGTTGAGCTACCTGTAGATTTTTGCAGCAGTCTGCAGTTAGCTCAATTGTTTCTGTTGTAGGTGAATACTAGTTTTAATTTATTTCTATTATTTGGTAGTAATTTTCTTTGTGAATTAATGTTTGAGATATGTTTAAACGCCACTTTGTAATAAGTAAACCAATTGAATATAATTATGTATGTGTTTTATGTGACAAATAAATGATTTACTTATTTACCACACGAATACAGGAAACAATACAGACAAAAATGCTTAGAATAGAGGAAGTATCAAGGGCGGCCATATCGCTAAGAGCGATCTCTTTCTAGGCAACCTTAGGCGCAACGCACACAGAAGGCGGCGAGGCGAGGGTAAGGCGCAGACACGCCGCTCCTCGCCCCCCGCCACGTCGCCCGCAGATGGGATACCGGTAAGGCGGCGTGGCGGGGGGCGAGGCGCGGCGTGTCTGCGCCTTACCCTCGCCTCGCCGCCTTCTGTGTGCGTTGCGCCTTAGGATGGACTGGACATGAAAGAACAATAAAGACGGGGGCACTTGTAAAAATCTATTTATATACATAGGTACCAAAAAGGTATGGTGAAGTTTTTAAATGTAAAACCAATGAAGTATTGAAGTAACTATGGGTAAGTACCATAGAAATCTAAATAACAAGTGACTTGTTATTTAGATTTCTATGGTAAGTACTAAGAAATGGTAAAAACTTGTCTTGTCGCCGCAAAAGACTTACTATCTCTAAAACGGCAGCCGCAACATTTTATCACATCGTATGCGATTTAATTTGCCTCAAACATGGCAGTATCCTAAAATGGCAACATTGTCATGTCTAAAGGTAGGTACAGGTACGTAAGTAATGCCAATGGCAAGGATAAGAGTGCGGGTAAGTAGAAAAATATTTAATAAACCGGCATTTTTGAGACGTAACAAGTACGGGAATAGGTCCCTAATTTTTTTATAGTCAGATAAGACAAAATAACAAGATTTTCATAAAATTGATTACGTATTTCAAAAATAGATTCAATATTAAGACAGTAATTTACCCATATTATACCGGGGTACGGTACTCATACCTATCTAAAATTAATCGCAGTGCATAATTAGGTAATTCTAACAATTTCCAGAAAAGACGGATAGTTCCGAGTTTTCGCCAACCCTAATGGTCTTCAAACGCTACGTGCACATCCATATCCCAATAAGGCGGTGGTCTTCCATAACTCAGCTAAGTACAGGTTTTGAAGCATTCGCTTATATTGGATCTTCACAAGAATTTACCATTTCAGTTATTTCAATTCCGAGAACCAAACGACCTAAGTACTATACTTTTATGAAAAAGTTTTTACTCCCCCAGCTTTTAATATCCAAATATGCTAAAATTGCTGATATTTTTGGTTTTTACCGAAATGTTATCAATAAAGGAAAAGGTCACCCGAACATAAAGACAATTCCATCCATAGTCGAACCATTGTGTGAGCATACAAATTACCATAACATTTCGAGGCACAGAATAACGTATAGCTGTGGAAACCATTCTTCAGAAGCCCCTCAAGGTACGAGGGCCGAGGGTTGGCGTTTAATATCTGCCTACAACTCCACGTCAAATATTTGCACTGTTGCCAGCTCGACGACGTTTTGGGGTTGTTTCAGTAAGAATCATCTAAGAATCTGAGTGGTTGGATAAGAAACTGAAATTCAGCAATTAAAACAATATTGAAATTATACATATTATCCTCTAGCTTGTTATTCTTCTACAAGTCTGTAGATTATCTGTAGGATTTTTTTGACGTTCATGAATGAGAAAAACTAGGAACGATGAGTGTTGTCTTTGTCTGTTATAATGGTGAGGAAATGATGTAGAAGGAAATTTAAAAAACAGTTAAGTACGTACCTACCTAAAACTTTTAAACAAAACTATCAATATCGTTGGCTGTAGGTAAAGTACCTACAGACGGATGAAACCGATATGAAAAAGAAAGGTCCAGGCCAGATATAGCCAAACACGACTCAGGTGGCAACAATGCATATTTGGCTTGGGATTTCCGTCTCACTGACATGTGCCGAGGATTTCCTTGAAACGAATGTTTATTTTGCTAGTCAGCGTGTTTAATAGGTACCTACCGGCACGATTCTACGAGTACATTCTGCATCTGTGTTTGTTTACATAATTTTAATGATTTCGACGAATTATTATTTGCAGTGTTGTAGGTTCCCACGATATGCCCTGCTTATTGCAAATTTTGTCAGATGCAGCAAATTTCGTAATAACATTTTGCACATGTTTATTTTATTAAATATCCGACCGAACAGCAAATTATCGTGTCTTGCCACGACATTTTAACCACTAGAATGTCCACCTATGTCTGTTTATGATATTACTTTATAATTGTGTAGATGTATTCGAATTATGATAGGTACTACATTAGTAGGGGACTGTGGGGCATAACGGGGTCGCGGGGCAGAACGGGGTCCCCCCCCCTGTAGCCGCAACCGCAAGCGGTAGTAGTTACGTGTTTTATCCACCGTCGGACGGACATTTTATATCGGCGCTTAGCACGTAAGCGACTGGCGGGCAGAGTGCATGCGTAAATTTTTTAGAGGCATTTATATTTTTTCGCGACATTTTATCTAATTTTGTGTTGTGACTTGTGACTGAATTGCTTGTAAACAGGTGAGTTTTTATGATAACTGTATGGTTTAATTCCTATGTTTTCTTAAGTTATTTGTTGTTGTCAAGGTGAGGACGATAATACTTTATCTATTCATTTGATTTTGTTATTGATGATTTATTAGAAACGTAATCATCGGGGCATAACGGGGACGTGGCTACGGGGCATAATGGGGTACCCCATTATGCCCCGTCCCCGTTATGGCCCTCTATTATGTTAGGTACATTTTACTCAAGTTTATTTTAATTTCTATTGCTTTAGCTGCAAAATGGCTCGTATTTAAAAAAAAAACTTCGAGAAACAGTTGGTTGGTGGAAAGGATGAAAAAGGCAATTTATGCGGTTCTTAGCAAATCCCTGGGCTACAGAAAAGCTGCAGTACAGTATGATATACCACAGGTCACATGAAGACCAGAAAAGTGTGCAGATCCGAATGGTTCTCGGTTTAAAAAAAAATGTAAGAAGAAGAACACACAGAAGACTGGTTCCAAAGCACAGAAGGAGCACGGAGATACTTATGTCTTTACTGTGTTGATGTTAACAACATTTAAAATAACACTTATTTAAAATCAACAGTGGATTGGGTCGGTTGCCAGCTGTGCGGACGTTGATATCATACGGCCTGTGCTGGCGTTAATAATTCTGACGCTGAAGATCACGTTTGCATCCATTGAGAGAATAATTAGAACATTATTAGGTACCCCGTTGTGCCCCGGGGTAGGGGCATAATGGGGTTTCAGTAAGGTTTTAGTAAATGTTAAAAAAAATATTCTATTTATATGTTATCGTCACCGAATAATATGTCAAATGCTGCTTGAATAAATGCCAATTAGGCTGTGATTTATGTTTTTATTTTAATATAACTTTTTGATGCTTTTATTGGTGTTTTTCCTTAGCGTCCCCATTATGCCCCTCGTTCCCCTACCTAGTTACTTTATGTATTACTAGCACTACTTCGCACGCGTATTTTCGGTATAATAAGTAGCCTATTATCTAAGATAAGCTATGTTCTAAATGAACGCCAAATTTCATCGTGACCTGTTCAGTAGTTTTGGAGATCTTAGGTAGGTAACAAAAATTCACATTTCACAATCTTTCGGCTTTCTATTTATCAGTAGGATTAGATACCTATCCTCTACCTTCTTAATTTTGTGTAAGCTCCCGTAAGTTCTTTTTACAATGCAATTTCGTCTAACGATGGAATGGCAGTGAGCCCCGAGAACGTCCACCTGCTTTAATTAAGCTCTGGAGCATGTTTACGAGGATTCCAGAGTTTTCTCGGGGACATGTCATCGCGTGGGAATATTGCGCGAGAAGTTTATGCCTCTGTCGGGTTCAGGAGACATTCCTCTCGCTATTGAAGATCCTGAGCATCGCGCAGGTAATTTGAAAAATAACCTTGTTGGTTTCTGCAGTATTTTTACTTATTAACTTTTCGTTTACTAAGAAAGAAATCCTTAAGGCGAATAGTAGGGTGGATAGTGGCGCCACTACATATTTAATTTAATCATTAAGTTATACAAAGGAATTATCAAAAAATCGGACCGCTGGTAGACGATACCTACCACAAGCTTTTATTTAATGTATCTGTAATAGTTTTGTTTTGTTTTGTTCTCAAAAACCTTGTTTGGAGAGCTTGGTGGCCACCAATAGGAACTAAACTCTTGAAACAAGTACCTATCTGCCTAAATAATATGGTACAAAACTTTTAAAGATACATTTAAAAAAAGCTTATGATAGATATCGTCTACGCGCGGTCCGATTTTTTGATAATTCCTTTGTATAACGTAATTATAAAATTAAATATGTAGTGGCGCCACTATCCACCCTACTATTCGCCTTAAGTAGCTCGTTCGGGCATATACGTATTAAGATCAATTCCTACGCTTTATGATGATAACTTCAGAAACAGGCTAATGAAGATATCAAATTACGGTGTACCTACTTCCATATAGGTATCCATTATATCCTGTGAAACATCTCCTCTGCATGCAAATGGTTTCATTTTGATAAAGGCTATGTTACAATACGCGCGTGCTCGGCCCTTCCGACCGGCTTCGCAAGCTATCGAGTTTGGTTAAATTAAAACCTTGAACTTCCGCTTTGAACTTTTGCAGCACCCTTATTTTTTATTTTGTGATTTTTCCTGATTTATTTTTAATTATTTTAAGTAGAATTGTATTGTACCTCATTTATATAGATCTCGTTTCTGGAAATAGAGAATAGGTACATTATTATTATTGTATATGACTACATATAGTAGGTACTGCTAACCGTAACTAGTAGGTAGCGGCACGGTAATATTATCCAACAGTATTTGGACTCGGCCGTATCTTTGAAATAAATGCCTACAGCCGCGCGGTAGGTAAACATGCGATAGGGCTGCCCGCCTCCACCATTTTAATTACATTTGCCTACTTTGTGTTTCCATTTAGTTTTGTGATTGTAAACATAGGAAGGTACTTTTTTTATATAAACAAATAAAATACTTTGTGAATTGAATGGGAAGTGTTCAATAAAAATGCGTGTTGTTTTTTGATTGGTAGATTTAATTAAAAAACCTGTTTATGTTTGAATAACAAATCGGTCTTATAAATTTGCGACCGAAAAATATTTGCGCCTCGACTGAGACGTACCTACAAAATGCTTTATTATTAAATTTTAGGAGATTTTTTTGGAGAAAAAGGAATATCTTTTACTTGGTTATAGATACCTGCAGCTACTTTATTAAATATGTACCTGAACTTATTTTTAGAGAAAAAATCGCGCGGTTATTGTTAAAAAAACATCACACCATCCGTTCGTCACTGCGGCACAGCCGCGACTGTCTGCATGCTGAGCGCATGCCGAGATCGAGGCGCGTAGGTATAGCTCGCGTTTCGCCCGTTTGTATGAAGTCGGATTACTTATAGGATAATATTACCTTGGTAGCGGTGCTAAAAACCAAGAGATTTTAGATTCGGACGAGATGTACCCCTAGGTACTCAAAAGTTAAGTGGACATCTCGTCCTCGGATGAGTTTAAGATTCGGACCAGATGTACCCTAACCCTAGGTTTCATTATAAATGAAAACATCGAAGACCCTTTTCACGGTAATATTATCCAACAGTATTTGGACTCGGCCGTATCTTTGAAATAAATGCCTACAGCCGCGCGGTAGGTAAACATGCGATAGGGCTGCCCGCCTCCACCATTTTAATTACATTTGCCTACTTTGTGTTTCCATTTAGTTTTGTGATTGTAAACATAGGAAGGTACTTTTTTTATATAAACAAATAAAATACTTTGTGAATTGAATGGGAAGTGTTCAATAAAAATGCGTGTTGTTTTTTGATTGGTAGATTTAATTAAAAAACCTGTTTATGTTTGAATAACAAATCGGTCTTATAAATTTGCGACCGAAAAATATTTGCGCCTCGACTGAGACGTACCTACAAAATGCTTTATTATTAAATTTTAGGAGATTTTTTTGGAGAAAAAGGAATATCTTTTACTTGGTTATAGATACCTGCAGCTACTTTATTAAATATGTACCTGAACTTATTTTTAGAGAAAAAATCGCGCGGTTATTGTTAAAAAAACATCACACCATCCGTTCGTCACTGCGGCACAGCCGCGACTGTCTGCATGCTGAGCGCATGCCGAGATCGAGGCGCGTAGGTATAGCTCGCGTTTCGCCCGTTTGTATGAAGTCGGATTACTTATAGGATAATATTACCTTGGTAGCGGTGCTAAAAACCAAGAGATTTTAGATTCGGACGAGATGTACCCCTAGGTACTCAAAAGTTAAGTGGACATCTCGTCCTCGGATGAGTTTAAGATTCGGACCAGATGTACCCTAACCCTAGGTTTCATTATAAATGAAAACATCGAAGACCCTTTTCACGGTAATATTATAGGATAATATTACCTTGCCCTTTTCAACTCCTTGAGTTGAAATTTTATTAGCTTCGCCTTAGGTGATGCAAAACATCAGAAGTGCAAGAGACAGCCAGCGAGAAGTTTCATAACTTCTCTCCCAGCGGAAATGGGACGAAATGGGTACAAATTTTATGTCCCAGCAAAGCCCCGCGACGTAAATCCACACTCATAACAAATATAGAAGATATATGATGCTTAACGTAATCTCATGTGGACGGCTTTAAATCTTCCACGCTCCCTTAACTAGTAAGAAAATAATGCTCTATCATCTGTATTTATATTAATACCTTAAATATTTGTAACTTTAAGCACCATTTTAGTTATGATAAACAAAGCATTATGTTTGATATAATTAATAATAATAACACATACCTAATAACTAGAAAGTTTATTAGATATTTTCGCCCACAATCTTTGTGGGATTATGGGAAACACGTCGCATCAGACTTCGTGGAGACTACATCGCTTTTTCATTAAACACTCGGAAGACCGAAGGTGACCGACCAACAAGTTGGTATTTGCTTATTTTGTAGGAACTCTAGTAAACCTAACTAGATAGACGTAGAAGGGTGTTTGAATGAAATATAGCAGCTATTACTTCTATAAGTCAAATAATAACACTTAAATCACACTAATATTATAAATGCGAAAGTTTGGATGGATGTATAGATGGATGGATGTTTGTTACCTCTTCACGCCAAAACTACTGACCGGATCGAGCTGAAATTTTGCATACAGGTAATTCTAATCCTAGAATAAAACATAGCAACTTTTTTCCCATAAATCAGTTCCCATCTAATCCTGGATTAAAACATAGGCAACTTTTTATCCCATAAATCAGTTCCCATGGGATAGAAATCACCTTTTAACGTTTCCAACGCGTGCGAAGCCGCGGGCAGAAGCAAGTCCTTCATAAAAGCATGCAATGCAACATGGACCTTCATGTACGTGACCTGTAGGCGTGTGTGAAACAAAATGAAATTAGTAGGACCTGCCTAGTAGTGAAGTGCCTAGGTGAGGCATACCTGCGAATATCTACCTGTATTTTGAAATACCTATGCAGTACAGTCATAGTGACCAGCTTATAGGTACCCTACTCAACGTGATAGAGCGCAAAGCATAACAATTTGCACAATGCCACATTTCATGGAAAACGTCTAACAATAATAGCCGGCTTTCTATGCAACCGACGATGCATTCCCCTTATATTAAATCAGAAACGCCTGAGGTGCCATATTTGGAACAGCCCATAAGCGAACCTATGACAGCGATGCAGGTCTTGCCCAAATACGGGTAAGCCACATTTTGAAAGACGGGAATAGAGGACTCAGGCGAGATAGACTCATTTAAAACCTGTATGTAAGTTCTTATTGAAATGCTATGGAAGAATATCTATAAACGCTTAGGAACGGCCGTTTTATGGCGGAGCGTGAGCAAAGGCATCTAAAATAGTTAGATCTCCGTAGTCAACGCCTACCTACCTAGAATAGATATTACTAGACAACATACCTAACCTACCTTTAACTAGGGTTGCCAGATGGTATCCAAAAGGAGGACATGTCCTCCTTTTCCATATTTTGTTCTCCCGTCCTCCCTTACCTACTC
The DNA here is from genome assembly GCA_963564075.1 of Eupithecia subfuscata. NCBI lineage: Eukaryota > Metazoa > Arthropoda > Insecta > Lepidoptera > Geometridae > Eupithecia > Eupithecia subfuscata. Next base: position 7,042,570 of record OY751097.1, on the reverse strand, counting down.
TAAGTCCTCCTTTTTACAATGTACCTACGTTTTTAATGCTCGCTGAAAATGAAACTTTTGTAACCTGATTTCGTTTCTTAAATCGAAATCCGATGGTGATCCTGATGAAGACTGAAGTATATTTTGATTTCAAGTTGCACGAACAAGTGCACGAAAAGTGTTAAAAAATAGAATATTTCTCAGAACCGCTCAAGATTGCGAGTTTTATTTTTGTATAAACGCGAATATGGAAAGAATTTTCTCACTGGTTAATTTAATACTCAGTGGAGCAAGGAGAGGAACAGATTAAGTGTGCGTTAAATCGTTGATTCTTACTCAATACAACTTCAAAAACATTTCATGTGAACATTTTTATGATTATTTGTTGAAAAACCACAATCCTCTTGCAAAAATTGGCAGCTCAGACAAATAATAAAATAAAACAAAGTAAGTTATTTATTTGTCTACACTCGTTTTATTGTTAGTTTAAAAGTTTGTAACTTCTGTGTTTTATATGGGCCACACACAACGGGTCTGAAATAAACAATTTTTATTTTATTTATATATTGTAAATGTCCTCCTTCTTTACAGAAAATCCTCCTTTTTAGACCCATCTGCCCTCCTTTATCAAATTTCCATCTGGCAACCCTACCTTTAACAAGCACCTGTGCAATTTCTGCAAGCTACATTCTGGTGGTTTTAATCCGAAGTCTGCAATGTCCACACTCACTAGCTACTAAACTAACAGGTTTAGTGAATCGAGGCGGTTATACAGACCGGTTACACCGGCGCCAAAACTTCTAGGCAACACCTCTGCCAATGGGCACAAGCAACAATAACACCATAGGTTTATTTAATGGGCAAGAAGACAGGTATGAACATAACACTGAGCACCATTCATAACTTCAAGGTTTCCTTTGTGAGCGACGCCGCGGGCTTACGAGCGCATAAAAAAGGGGTTGGCGCCCTTAGCGACACCCTGGGACCACAAAAAACTGGTGAAGTGAAGACGCAATGCATCAAATATCAGACAACCCCGAGCCGTGTGGTGCCGATATAGAATTTGCTTGCACCATCCAACTCTTCCCGTGGGTGTATAGTAAGAGGCGAAGGGATTTCTACTCGGGGGCGGGCAGCAGCGCCTCCCGCAGAATAATTCTAACACCGAACTGCGATTCCCAACCGGGATTATAGCCATTTCTCCTCATGAGATAAAAGCCAATGCGCTTATCAGGAGGAAGCCTGCGCCTAGCTGTGGACCAATATAGGCTGTCGAGGAAGACCCCGAGACCAAAAAGTATTAGCCATTATTTATTTAGATAGTTTTAGCACGTTATGTATGCACTGTGTAGGAACTGCAATATCTAGGTACGTTCTTAACTTTATAGGTTAGTAGTACCTACCTAGTAGGTGTACATATCCAAATTACTTTGAATCTCTTTTTAGTTCCCTCCATTTTTTAATCAAAATCTTGAATGAGCCCTCTAGAAAGCCAAACATGTAATCCAGAGATAAGAAAGACAAACTACTATAATCGCTCGAGCTACTGCATCCATCGCCAAGATAAAAAAGATAGGCCGACCCTTCGTTTTATGCAAACAACCCAAGAGCACAAAAACGTAAATAAATTGTAAGATAGTTGGCACGAAAGTGTGAAAGTTCAACGAGTTATAAAGGCAATGATTTGCTTGTATAGCTAAAGTTAAAAATTTTCAGAGAAGTATGTCGAACGAAGTCCATAAAAATATTTTATTTACCATTTACAGCCATTTTGAATATAGGTAAACCTACGGTCGTAAAATATAAACAAAGCTACTCTAAAGACAATGTGGAAGGGTGTGACCTTAAGCCATTGACTTCGTGCACTTGGTCATAAACTTACAAATACCTACCTATTTAGGTACGCTGCGACTTGGTTAGATCTTGGATGGACGAAATATTTTAGACTATAAACAAGGCTCTATAATTTTCTTTTATTGCAACAGTCTTGTCTGGGCTGGCTTTGTTAAACATATTATACATAAATTACAAGCCGCAGTAAATATTACTGTACTTACTATCATCGTCAGTCGGTCGGGTCTATGCGCTTGTCAACTTTGAGGAGAAACGTTCTTTACCTTTTAGGGTGCTTGCTATCCTTTAAGCTACCGCATTATATATTCTGTATATATTTATATTCCCTTTAGATGAAATTCATTTAAGACCTCTCATGTACCCAATTATTGATGTATCACGAAGTAAGTAAATACTCGAAACTTCTGTCTACGTATCCGTCCGAATGCTACAAACTTACAAAGATCTTTAATTTACTACAATCTTGCTAATGCTTGTTTACGAATTATCCTAATTAATTTAAGACACTACTAGCAAAAAACCTGTATTGGTTTTACCAATAAAACTATACATATATTTATCTTGTAGTGTAACACTTATGTTTAATGTCACTTATGTTTACTATTCCAATATGTACAGTCAGCTGCACAGACATGTATACACTTCAAAGTTTTACTTTTATGTTACTCGGAATTTTTCAAATAAAAGGACGTGCACACGTTTTTCGTACAAAGTAGTCATCTTACTTCGTCAGAATACGGTACATAAATTATCACAATTACTATACACTTACTATTTAGTCAAATTGAAAACTTGGACGTGTATACATATTTTTGCAGCCGACTGTACCTAGGTAATGTATGTTCCGATTGCATGTTGTTAGAAAGAAGAATGCTCACACTCGTACAATAATTTCTTTGCCGCTCCATGTTAATATTATTTTAATGCTTGCAGTGCCCAGCCAGCCGATTTCGCCTCACAATTTCCATTCATGATTCCAATCACGCGAAAAAGCAAAACCGTGTTTCGTGGATTAACGTTTTGGACGCGAACAGCCTGAGGGACTGGTGAAAAGTTTTAAAAGATTGAATTTTCAGTTTAATTTGCTAATGCAACGAGAATGAATCGCAAACGAGTCCTCATTTAAGTGTTTTGAAGAGATCTTTTGATCCCAGAATACTGAAATAAATTCAATTCATGCCTGCGTAGCTTGGGTCCGAATTTATTGGAATGTTACCCTTATCCCTCCTTAATTAATCGTGGATAAATTGATCCCGTCTTTCACCAACAAATTGAACCGAATTGACCTAACGGCCGTGACAGACGATCTAATGCTCTCTGGAACTAGGTCAGAATGAGCATAAACTCATTCACAACAATTATAACGATGTTATCAATCACGACACGATGCACATAGGTACAGTACAGTACCGACCTACGAACAATTAGTAAATCTAGGTTTTCAAATGAATTAAAATTCTAGCTGAAGTTGTGTTTCCTCAAATCCTGCTTAAATTTCATCATTCGACTCAGGATTACTTTTTCATCTCATCAACATCATTATTTCAGCCGGATGGATATCTACTGGATATCTATAGACCTCTCCTAAAGATCTACAATTTTTCATCTCATCCTAAACATTGGAATGTTGTGATAGCATTTCAGCTTATTGTGTAGCAGCATTTTCTGTTTCTCCGGCATACTTCATCTACATTTAACTACCCATACCAACAAACCTCATACGTGTCTCAGGGGTAGGTACTACCTACAATATTAAACTAAATTCTCCATCCGTCACAGTCAATCTAACTCACAGTCGCGTCGGCATGCCTCAACCTATCCCCGCTAAAAGCTTAATAAAAGGTCAAAACTGGGTCAAATTCTAAAATTCGTGTTGCGATAGCATCTCCCCGAAGTACCAGGGTCACAGAACGGGTCGGCGCGGCGGCGGTGGACCGTGATGTGCCATTGTCATTCAATCGCCCATTGTGGACTTTTGTCCAGCCCCGCCGCATTCGAAATGGGGATGCCGTGGCGGCGACAGACAAATGTACCTACTCGACAGAACGAAGCCGGCTGCCATTAACGATTGATGCCAGCTTGCAGTAAATGAACTTTAATAATAAGTTTCAGCTTTTTTACCCGCGGCTTCGCACGCGTTATTTCGATGAGAACGGTTAAAGGTGATTTATGGGATAAAAAGTAGCCTATGCCTAGGCCTAGAATTACATGTATGCAAAATTTCAGCAGTTTTGACGTTCAGTAGTTTTGACGTGCCACGTGATTGGTGCAACTTTATTCATCGTTCGTAGATGTCAATAGGCCAAATGATGAAGGCAAAGTATGAAGATTGCCCGACAAAACGTCATTTAAGAGATGTTATGGCAAAGGATCAGTGCCCATACCTATACAATATTATATTACCCAAACCTATTATGACTGATACTTATAGCACGCAATTTTTAGTCTAATCTTTAGCCGTTTCCCGAATCGCCGACCTCCGCATAAGCATTTTGTCTGTAGGTGATGTGGAGCTAGGTATGCGCTATGAAATCCAATAAAGAATAACCGTTTACTTTTAGGAAGGAAAATCTAAGCATATGGGGGTCGGAATCTTTTCAAATAAGTACTTATCTATATAAATTCATGTGATGGCTGAATGGGATCTATGAGGGATTCATGGTAATAGGAGAATTTTTGTGCTAACAGGAAAATAAGGAGTAGAAAATATAAATTAACTTATCAATAGAATGTTGAATGTTATCATTATCAATAACAAGTTTCGATAAGCTTTGACCTCCACAGGGTACAGGTCAGATGCTGGAGCTAATTAATTATTTAGGTATAAAAGATCGATTTTGGAACTGGTTTTTATTCTGTTTAATTTATTCATTTGCGTATTACCTTCAAGGCTGTCTAATAGACTCATCATTTGATGACGTTGGGTAGCCATAGCTTCAGTGGGTAGGTACATATTTTCGTTTTAGGTATTTATTTTCATAGGCAAAGGCTTGTTTGTACCTAAGAGTAAGGTCGGTGGTTCATCCCTACCTACCTACTACAGCATCACAAAAGCACACCACAAAACTATACTATTTATTGCAGATTGTTTTACCCAAACCACAGCATCTACAACGTACGAAGATTGACAACACTTTGGCAAAATAGGTACCTAGGTAAGTGGAAATCCAGGTATTCTGGCGGACGACCTTTGTAATTAAGTGTCATCAAGAATTAAGTAATTAATTAGTTAGGTAAAAATGATTAGTTTGTTCCTACCCGCAACCGTACACAATCCTAAATCCCTATAGAAACAGAGGTTTCAGACTTTAAAAATTAAACTAAAATACAGAATTTAAAAATACTCACCGTTAACATAGGCGCAACAGGATCCGCCAGGCATGCACTCGAAGCCGGTGCTTTCCACAAAGATGAAGACACGATCTTAATCCTACTAAAAACTGGTCGACAAACGAAACACTGGAAAACACGCGCAATACAGACAGCGAATAATAAATACGCCAAGTAATTTTGGCTAATACAGTTTGATGGAACACAGAAATGTTTACGTAAAGTTTATACGCAGAAGTTGTGCGGACGCGGACGCGAAACGGTCGGTCTCTAGCCGAGCCGGCGAGAGACTATCTCGTCTCGGTCGTCGGACTCTGCCGCTGCCCCGTCCTCACAAGTCGCAGAGCTTTCGGCGCAAGGAGACCACGCTGTCCCGCTCGCTCACCGCCTCACCTGCCGCTACAAAAAACCCCATCGGCATTTCGCCGAAATTAGATCCAAACCAAACATTTTACACTACAGGTACGGCTACTTTATTGTACCTACACATGAACGTCCTTCACACCAGAAACTTGCAGTTGGTTGTCTTGTCCGTTCATAGAGCACCGACCCGTCTGCCTCAAGTCAGTCGTCTAAAGGCGGTTCGCACGCCGCGGGCTGTAATTTAGGTGATTATCTACCATTGAAGATCTTGTAAATTGCTGCGGTGAGAGGGAAACCATACTTAGTTGCCGAGGAAACTTTAACACGTTCTCGGTAATGAGGCAGGTAAACAATGGAACGTTTTAGCGGTCTGTATGTAACCACCGATACAAACTGGATTCCATCCAATGCCTCCGTTATTTCTGGTTGTATCTTCGAGAGCATCCTACGTCAATATTTGTCGTTACAAAATCAAGAAAGCTGCAGGGTGTGGATGTTTGCGTTCGTATCCTTCATCAGCCACATAGGTTGGTATTTAGGTTTACGATGCTACCAAAGTAAATAACTTGTATGTTTACCCACGGTCTAAAGTGAACTACCTATACCTAGTTGAATCGTATTAAATTAAGTCCTCGCTATTGTCTAAATTTAATCGAAAAATTTAATCCATGCTCCGCGCAGGATTTAACGCCAGCAATTGGGGATACCGTTACTCAATAAACATGAGCTAAGTCTCGTAGGTACCATTTAATTTTAAGATCTTGCTTGATCCAGTTCTCTCAACTCGTTTGGCTTTCAACAAGTCTGAAAAAATAACTTCTCATGGATTCCCATTATCTTCCTATCAGATTTTTAGATCCCCAAACAGCACTGATGAGCAGTTTAATAGTTCAATCGAACGAGCGAGTTATTTCTAAAACAGTTAGATGCAATTTGAAATAGCACCTCGTGAAAAGCAATAACGAGGGCAATGACGTGAAATAATGGTTTGTTCTCAAAAGAGAGAAATTGTTTAGATGCACAGTGCACCTGTACAATATTATATAATACTACCTTCTGCCCGCGGCTTCGCACGCGTTGTTTCTATGGAAAAGTTTAAAGGTGATTTCTATCCCACGGGAACTTATTTATGGGATAAAAAGTAGCCTATGTTTTATTCCAGGCTTAGAATTATCTGCATGCAAAATTTCAGCCCGATCCATTCAGTAGTTTTGGCGTGAAGAAGTAACAAACATCCATCCATCTATACATCCATCTAAACTTTCGCATTTATAATATTAGTGTGATTATAGTTGTAGGGAATATTATAGGTATAGGGAATAGACAGACCTTCTACAAATAAGATCCTACTAGACATTGGAACCACGATGATCAACAAATTACAGAGGTTCAACAAATTATGAGTGAGTGGTATTTCTTTAAGCCTGCAATGATGACCAGCCTGCCAGCAAAATTCGTCGAAGGGAACGAATAAATTGGAACAGAACTGATAAAGTGTAGTTTTATCATATAAATCGTATTCGACATCAATTTATTTCGAAGCCGGGCTATAAATAAAGCCACAGTTTCCGCACTCGCTTTGAGTGAGCTCGAAAAGCAAAAAGGGCTTTGCCTTTGCGCGAAGCTAACTGCAGTGCGTTTTAGGCATGGACTTTAAAACTTCCAGCTTCCATTTAGTTCTGATGTCTTTTACGTGGCCTTTTACATTTTTTGACCTAGGTACCTACTGAACTTACACATCATTTTGAATGTAGAGTTCTATCGTATTTGAATTGACACATCTATGCTAGATTAGCGATGAAACACCACTACCGACTCGTCTACCGATAGATATTAGATACCTGTAGCAACAAAAATCCATGTCCAAATCAAGGATTTTTCCTGGGTCTCTCATAGTGCGTTTTTATTAATTGGAACCTGGAACAGTATGGGGGCAACCCCCAGGGCAACCATAACCAGAGGAGGGACACGTACCTACAGTTTCTTTTGAAACATCAGGTTTTGTTTGAAAATAAATTTTTGCACAATATATTGTTTGACATGCTTTTAATTAAGAATTTATGATGCATAATGTTTATAACGGTAAAGGCTCGTTTTATACAAAACACTATTTTGAAGACTAGATAACAAAATTGTTGAATAAATCACACATTTTACATATTAAATTAGACTTAGGTACTTCCGAGACTCAGATTTTTTTGAGCCAATATCCATTTCGATCAGCACTAACTTTTTGACTCACACCAATTTATACTCAAATTATTTTCCAAGGTTCAGCAAACCTCAAGAGAAAAGATCAATGGGTTTTCCCTTAGATAGGGTTTTCCCTATAACGTTATTTTATTTTGCTTGGTTAAGTTTTACACTGCAAGCGCCTTAGCTATCATTTAGGGTCTGAAGTCTCGCTCATTTTTCACAGTTTAGAAAGAGATGCCCTCTATTTCAACGCGAAAAGACTGCCTTTTGGCATTTAGCGCTCTGAAGGAGAAATACAAGCTGAAATAAACTTTATTCAATAAAGTTTATTGCTATATTTTTTCAGGCCAACTAGTAACAATTCGACTAACGACTAAAAGAATTCGTTTTAACAACGAAAAATTTTGTGTCATCATATGGCTCTGGGTGCAATTATACATATACCTACACACCCTTGCAGTCACAGAGTCGCCACGAACCCGGGTAGTACAAGTCGGGTCAAATGAAGGTCGAATTGCTTTAGTCGAATTGTCATTAGTCTAAATGTTTTAGTCAAATTGTGTTTTAGTCTAACTGTTTTAGTCGAATTGTATTAGCCGAATTGTTTTAGTCGAATTTTCCGTAGACGCAAATTTTTCCTTATTAATTTCATTGATCCTCCATGGTCAAGATTTCATTAGCGCTCTATAAAAACTTCTTGTAAATAGACAAATTATGACTGACTTGATCACATGGATGACATGCGTATGACAATAGGAATCTTTGAGCAAAATCCTTTCATTGTTTACCAATATTTTGTAAAATATTTATAAAAATCAGTTTTTAGAATACTTGATACAGGTCTGCATAAATAACTAACGAAGTACCTGAATAACACATAACTACTAACATGTCAGGTAAAGCTTCATTGTTTTAAACTTATCTATCCAAAATGTATGCTTATCTGTCCTTCTGTGTCCTATCTGTCTATGTATGCTTATCTGTCCAAAATTTGGTGTCATTTATGTAGATCTTACTATCCTACTAATCCTATCCTACTATCGTACTTCCTACTATCCTTCTAATATTATAAAGCCGAAAGTATGTGAAATCTGAATTTTTGTTAGATAGGTACCTAGGATCTCCAAAACTACTGAACAGATCAAGATGAAATTTGGCGTACGTTTAGAGCAAAGCCTAACTTAGATAATAAGCTACTTATTATACCGAAAATATGCATGCGAGGCCGGAGGCAGAACCTAGTAGATACATAAGCCCTTCCAGCTTCAGTGACGTTTATGCCATAGAAAACCTTTACTCAAGTCGTTAAAGATCGATGACTGAACAAGCTTTCATAATACGGGCCGTAATTTTCACAAGAATTTCCATCTAAACTTTTTTAAATGACAAGCCCATAGAAATCTAAATACCAGTGCCTTGTTATTTAGATTTCTATGGACAAACCATACCTATAATAATGCAAATTACGAATACTTGGCTAATACGGCTGTTTTGTTCTAAGCAGGTACCTACCTATAATTCTAAGCAGGTACCTTTAATTCTAAGCATCCTTACACATATCTATTGGAAGGTGGGCATTCTTCAATGAAATAGATTATAGTAGGTATACAGTGGTGATATATTAATATAAATAAAACATGTTAACTTAAAATATCTTCTAGACAAGTAAAACACAAGATGACACACATACAAGTAATACAACTTGTTGCTATGGCTACCAACTCTACTGAGTGCATAGTGCATTACAATAGTAGTAAAACCTTATTTTACAACACCCCCACTTAATCCACTATGCTGTATGCAGAACATATGCTTCTGCTTACCAACTCCCTTTGTCAACATATCAGCAGGCATAAGAGTTGTCTCACAATACTCAATACGGATTACCCCTTGCTCTGCTAACTCTCTAACGAAGTGATATCTTATATTTATATGTTTGGATCGTTTTCCAATAGCAGGTGTATAAACTAACTTACTGGCACTTTGGCTGTCACTGTAAACCGTTACAGGAGTGTCTGTGTCAGTCAGCTCTGAATACAAACCATTAACTGATATCACTTCCTTAGCAACTTCACAGATTGCGATGTACTCAGCCTCAGCAGTGCTTAATGCAACGCAACGCTGTTTTACTGATTGCCAAGCTATGGCAGCACCACCAAAAACCAGAGTATAACCAGAGAAAGATTTCCCATCAGGTCCATTACCCCAATCAGCGTCCGCATAGGCAACCAAAGGTTTATTACATTTTTTATAACACAACGATAGTTCTGCCGTTCCCTTCAAATACCTAAGCACACGCTTCAGTGCCGCAATGTGAGTTGAATCATTGCAGTTATTGAATTGACTCAGCATCGTAACTGCATATGATATATCTGGTCTTGTACAGCACGCCAAGTACATAAGTGAACCAATCGTTTCCTGATACTGCGTATTGTAACTCTTCTCACCGGATTTCAGACGAACATTTAGTTCAACTGGTGTGCTAACTGGTTTGCAATCTGACATTCCATATTTCTTCAAGATTTTGGCAATATATTTCTTTTGTGACAAGCAGATCTCATTTCGATTCTTCCACTCAATTCTGATGCCTAGACATTCTCTTGCTTCACCCAAATCCTTTATTTTGAATGCTCTTCCAATCTGGAACTTAACCGTCTCAGTTTCTGTAAGCTTGTTTGAAAATATATAAAAATCGTCCACATACAAAGCTAGGACAGTAAATACTCCTTTAGTTATCTTTGTGTAAACACACTGGTCAAACTTAGACCGAACAAAACCCATTTTCACTATATGATCGTGAATCTTTTGGTTCCAACACCTGGCAGCTTGTTTGAGGCCATATATAGCCTTTTTTAATTTACAAACCTTGCCTTCATTCCCCTCTTGAACAAAAGATTGCGGTTGTTCCATATATATGTCTTCCTGCAGATCTCCATTGAGGAAGGCGGTCGTAACATCAATATGATGTACATTCAGGTTCTTTTCGACTGCCAGTGCCAGCAGAAGACGAATCGAAGACATTTTCACAACTGGTGCAAATGTTTCAAAATAATCTTCTCCAGGTTTTTGTGAATAGCCCTTAGCAACCAGCCTGGCCTTATGGCGCTGCATGCTTCCATCAGCTCCAACCTTCAACTTAAAAACCCATTTTGTTTTTATGACATTAACATCCGGCGGTCGATCTACCAATTCCCAGGTACCATTCGCCTTAAGGGAATTAATTTCATCCTTCATCGCTTCTACCCAAAGCTTTTTATCAGAACGCTCCATAGCATCTTTAACAGAAATGGGATCTGGATCATCCAACACATGGAAATTATAAACCATGTCCTTTTCCCGTTTTGGAACCCTATTCCGAGCAGGGTAACGACTTGAATGTTGCACATCTTCTGCCACGGGACCTTCAAAGTCGACAGAAGCCGAATTTTGCAAATTATCAGGTACAGAACTCTCTAAATCGACAGAATCGTAAAAATCATCACCAGAATTCGATCCTATCGGTGACCCAGCCCTCGATAAACTAGATGTACTTCCATGAACATCTACTTGTATAACAGGACTCCTCGAATCTCTGGATTCTTCATTAATCTCGGCATTCGAGCTAGCCACCGGAACCACCTCTACTGCAACAGGTCCTGCACTTCTTGGGAACTCTTGTTGAATAGTGGAACGACTAACTCCAGGAATGTCATTCTGTAAATATATGTCTACAGAATCCTTAGAAATAGGAACAGAAACTTCGTGTTTCTTAGCAGTTTTAGGAATGTTTTCCATAAACGTTGCGTCTCGAGCAATTACAATCCTCCTTGGATCATTGTTCAAATTGATAAATCGGTACGCCTTCGAATCGGTCGAATACCCAGTCATTATCATTTGAACTGTTTTTGGATCAAACTTCTTTCGACTATGATCCTTTATCAGAACATGAGCTCTACATCCGAATAACTTCAGATTCGATAGATTGACTCTCTCTCCTGTGTAAGCCTCCTCTGGAACTTTATCCTTAAGGGCCATTGTTGGAGATCTGTTCTTCAGATACACCGCACAACCAACAGCTTCTCCCCAGAACCTTTTATCCAATTCAGCGTCGTGCACCATACTCCTAGCCTTTTCGGTTATAGTACGGATTGTACGCTCTGCCACTCCATTTTGTTGAGGAGTGTAAGGTACTGATCTCTGGTGTTGGATCCCATGTTTCTTCAGAAATACTTGGAATTCTCTGTTGGTATACTCAGTGCCATTATCGCTACGCAGTTTCTTTATTTTCTTTCCCGTCTGATTTTCAACCAGTGCCTTAAATTCTTTAAATTTAGCGAATACTTCAGTTTTTGATTTCAGTAAATAGCCAAATGTTTTTCGGCTATAGTCATCCACAAAAATCAAATAGTACCTGTTACCGCCCCAGGAGTCCACCTCCATAGGGCCTGCTAAATCTGAATGCACAAGTTCCAGTAAATCTTTAGCTCTCTTACTTTTGCCTTTCGGGAACATTTTTACGCACTCTTTACCTTGACAGCATCCCTCACACGGTTGCGTGCTCACCTCACTAAAAGTTAGCCCATCTGCACAACTTTTTAGCCTTAACATCAGTGGTCCACTTAGATGACCTAATCTTCTGTGCCACAATTCGAATGAAGCATAAGAAGATTCTTCTGGAGGACACGTCAGAACCATCGCTGTCTCTTTATCTAAAACATATAAACTCTGTTTTAGTGGTGCTGTTAATACTGGCTTACCAGTTATTATTACGTCACAAGGACTTTTATAAACCTTGCAACAAGCCTCATCAAAAACAACAGTGTGACCCTTGCTACACATTTTACTTACTGACAGCAGGTTTGCCGTCAAACCTGGAAGCATGAGTACATCGTCAAACCTCACAGAACGCCCCATGACATATACATCCCCTTGTTCACTGGCCAAAATTTTGTCATTGTTTGCAGTCGTCACTAATTTCGAACCAATGTCCTTCCGATTTTCAAGGGTATGTACGTCGGACGTCATATGCGATGTTGCTCCGGAATCTACGACCCAATCACCCTCGCCAACCCTTACAGATAGGGCGGTCGCAAGACCCGAGGTCTCTCTACTGTCCTTCTTCTGAAACAATGTGTTTTTGTTGTTTTCAGGCTTCCGGCTATGACACTGCCATTTATAATGCCCTTTTTTCTTACAAAGATGGCATATAACGCCCTTCTTAGTTTTTGACATCAGTGCCGTCGCCTTGTCATCTTCACTTGTGCTCTCTGTGCTACCTTTTCTCAAGCTTTCTTTTATCAACGCTGCCTGTACAGTCTCTGTTGAAATCTGCACATTTGAATGCTCCAATGTCATTACTAGAGGGTTATACTCATCGGTCAAACCAGCCAGCATTATGATCCCGATGAATTCGTCATCTAGACCTGCCTTAATACCAAGTAGCGACTGACTGGTATTCATGATATCTGTGATATATTCCTCCATGGACTTAAACATCGTCAATTTAACATTGAAGAGATTTCGCAGCAGATATAGTCTTCTTAGTAATCCGCTGTCAGCATACGCTTTCTGTAAAGCTTGCCAAGTATCTCGTGCAGTTTTGAAGTTCATGATCAAGGGATAAATATTTTCCCTGCACATTAGACAGATCTTACTCCGAGCTTTGGCATCTTTTTTCTTAGCATCTTCAGAGTCTGCCTTGAACTTCGCGTCAATACACTCCCATAGATCCACTTCGGTTAATAACATCTCCATGGCAAAAGCCCATGTGCCATAGTTAGATTGGCCGACTAGTTTTTCTAAACTATTATGGGTTACTGCCTGCATATTGAGATTTGAGATACCTATTTTACTTAGTTAACAATCCATTTAAATCTTCTGGGCCCATAACCTATTGGAAGGTGGGCATTCTTCAATGAAATAGATTATAGTAGGTATACAGTGGTGATATATTAATATAAATAAAACATGTTAACTTAAAATATCTTCTAGACAAGTAAAACACAAGATGACACACATACAAGTAATACAACTTGTTGCTATGGCTACCAACTCTACTGAGTGCATAGTGCATTACAATAGTAGTAAAACCTTATTTTACAACAATATCAAAATAGAGCGTGCCATATTACCTTGAATTTGCATTCGCTTAAATTTTTAGACATAATTGAATTCGCCTGAAATAATTTTTGGTTTGTCGAATAGGTAAAATAGGTCACAGAAATAAGTGAATTCTATTTCGATTACAGAATCTGCAATATTGCTGAACATCGGCGACATGATTGATCTGGCTATTGGAACTCCAGAGGTACGATTGTCCTACGATGTAGTAATGACTGACCAGTCAGCAACGAGTCTACTAACAGTTGCAGTTTTTCAAAGCATTCTTAAACCGAATCAAGGGCGAACATCTCTACTTTGAGGTTTTTGTTATTATAGTACGTAAGCCCTCGCACTCTGGGTAATTTCTAAGAAATCATCGCAAAAATGTTCGACTTCGACGGGACTTGAACCCGCATCCTTCCCTCAGTACGGGAATGTGCTAACCAACTACACCACGAGGTCAAGTGACGTGGTGTAGTTGGTTAGCACATTCCCGTAATGTCGAAGCCGAAAATTTTTGCGATATTATTTGATCTCTATTTTGGTTTGCTCATAATTATTATGATACATGGCTGCACCTAAGTTTTAGCATATAATTTTGAAAAAAACCCATTTTATTACCGGAGGTTTCTGAGGTTTAAAAATATTGCTGACTGTAGGTACCTACCTATTAGATAGAAGTCTTAAATGAAGAACATACACATAGGTTCTACCTAATGAAAAATATGCCGTGGTCCTTAGTCATTTCATAAGTACCTATGTTTTTCTTGCGCTTGAATTAGGTAGAATTCAACTTGTGAGTTTAACCGGGTTCCCAAGTCTGTTGGACTTAATGTAGAGGTAGATATACGGTGATCATGACCATTGTTGTAGGTACATGATGTCGCTAGACCGCTCGTTTTCTGCGTCAGTCAGTCATTCAGTCATATGAGCAGCTGAAACTCTCAGCCACCCTACCCTAGACAGGCAATAGACAATCGATGGCACTAGTCGTATCATATAAGAAAACGATTAATCGAAATAGGTAGATCGATAGTTTTTATCGAGAAGGCACACACAAGCATTTTTATTTTTACTTAACTGTGACTACTTGGAAACAGAAAATTTGCTTATAATAAATAAATAACTTTTTGATATGTTCTCAATGTAATACATAATATTAGCATATTGCTCTTATAATAGTCTCTTTAAGTTCACTTTACGCAATTTTACACACAATATATTTTATTAGGTAAAATTATTTATCTAATCAACACTAAGCATGCATACACTCATAATCATACTTACACAAACTCTACCCACACATATACACATACATACACACTTTCGCTTATGGCTTGATCTTTTCTCTGTTTAATAATACTTATTTTTTTAGTTTTAGTTAGTTTTACAAACTTTCGCTTAACTTCGAAGGTGGCGTCCCTTGGATTTCTCTTCGATTTAATGTTTTAGTTATACTTAGTTAATTATTTTCCTTTGATTTGATCAACATCATCTATGTACCAAGTATACCAATGTACTTTAGCCGCACCCTCTCGGGGTCTGTGAGGCAGAGTAGCCCTCGCGTCTAAACACAAGTTTTACTTAGTTAGAGCGAGGAGTCGATGCATTTACAACACTAAGGTTTTATGGTACAGTACTTATTATACTAAAAGGTGAATTTAATTTAAACATAAAGAAAGAGATAATTAAATTAGTTTTAAGTACTCTGTTAACCTGTTCAAACCATTTTTGGAAATAAATACTTTTATTATTATTATTATTATAAGCACGATATGTTTCTATTACAAAATACACACAAAGAGGGAGAGAATCGACATGATCAACAATTTATTTAAGACTTGCATCAATCAAGGTCATCATCACCGCTTTTTTTGAGCAAAACCGTACTTAACATTCGTTACTTATTTTAAAACTTGCAATAAATCTTTTCTGCTTTTTCAAGCCAACCAGCTAAATTTTATTCTCCTTTTCTGCTAGCGCGTTACGTGGTTTTTCTTCTAGTTAAATGAAATAAAACCTAGAAAAACTTTGCAAAGTTCCAGTTTTTACAATAGCTTTTAATTAATCTACCAGCTTCCAGACATCTAAATAACAAAGGCGTCTGCCACAATTAGAGAACATCAGACGGTTCTAATTGCTAGTCTTAGTTGCACTTAGTTAGGTACTTTCACAACGAAAGATAAATTACAGAATATCTTGCTTGAGACAAAATAATTAGTACTTTACATCTGCTATTTGCATGTGGTAATCATACAGAGTCAAATTATATAATAGGAAAGTGTGTACCTAAGTTTCCTAGGTACCTACCTACTAAGGTACACAATTTCCTAATATGGGTATAATGCCCGACTTAGGTTGGGATCCGGTAGGTATTTTACGTGCAATTTATAAGAGATTAATGACGGACTCGCATGAAAATACCATTTTGCCAGCTCGAAAATAGGATCTGCAAGTACATTTTATTTATTCAGGTAGGTAACTGTTCTATATTACTGTGAGGATTCGTTGGGCGACCCGTGTCTGAAACAAAACTGCAAGTCGTAGATAAACCGAGAAACGAGCATTACATGACTGGGACCGCTCTTCCCAAACAAATAACCCGAGAAAAATACCTTCCCTATATTCCGTCCGGCGGCGGCGGCGGCCGCGGCGGCGGCGGTCCTATTTTTCCGGCGGCTGATTGTGGTGTGCTACTTAGCTACTCGTAAATAACATGCGATATAGGCAATGCAGTTATGGGCAACAGGCAATGTGGCTTACAATTTGCACCACCCCAACTCTTCCCGCGGGTGTCGTAAGGGGCGACTAAGGGATATCCTGCCGAGCATGGAGATGGCATTACCTCCATGAGATAAAAGCCAACAAGGCGCTTATCAGGGGGAGGCCTGCGTCCAGCAGTGGACCAATACAGGCTGTTGAGGTTGAGGTATAGGCAATGTTTAGGAAGGTAGGTGGTATAATAGCTCACATATATTTTATTTAATATTCTGACCGAGAGTTACCTGTCCAAAATTTGGGTTTAAACTTTTAAAGACAATAAATCTGTAACAATATGGAGCGGTTTGTAGTTTCGATAATACTTAGGTACTGGAGGCCAATTCTGTCAATTTCAATATCTCTCGATGTTTTATAGATGATACGCGGTATCACGGCATAAAATATCATGACAATGTGATAAATTCGAGCCTTCAATATATTAACGAGTCCTGCCAAAAACTTTATTCTCGTGCGACTTATCGAGTAACTTATGGAAGATAGGCGAGGAAAAATATAGAATGCAGATTTTGAGGATACGCATGTTTGGTAGATACGAAGCAATCACTCGATATGTTGACAGTTCTTGCCATATTTATCGAGTAGATACATTGCGAGAATTGGCCTCCTGGTAGGTATCTCGTATATTTGAATGCAAAATTTCAAAGCCATAATTATACCTAATGTCATTTATTCATTAATATTTTGACTTTCGTATTTGCTGGTCAATTAGATTCACTTTGGTCTAAAATATTTTCGGTCTACCTCTTATCACAGGAATGCTAATGCCTGGAAATGCTATTGGTCAATGATGTAACTTATGGAAGAAAGGCCCTCAATAAATATCGAATGCAGATTTTGAGAATAGGTACGCATGTTTGCTACGAAGTAATCACTCGATATTTTGACAGTTCTTGCCATATTTATCGAGTAGATACATTGCGAGAAATTGGCCTCCTGGTATGTATCTCGTAGGTATATTTGAATGCAAAATTTCAAAGCCATAATTATAATGTCATTCTTTCATTAAATTTTTGACTTTTTTACATTAGGTAGGTATTTGCTGGTCAATTAGATTCACTTCGGTCTAAATAAATTCGGTCTACCTCTTAAGCTTAACACACCTGGAAATGCTATAGGTCAATGAAATAACTTAAATAAAGGGCAAAGTGCCACTATCCCTAAAAAGAAACGAGAGTAACTATGGACGTACGAATTCTTCCCATCTTCACCATAGGCGCTCAAACTTAGTCCTTGACCGATCTTCAAGCCTGAAGTGGAATTAAAAAAAATAAAATAATAAGGAGTTTATTCATCAAAACTTTAACTAGGTTATAAATGATCTTAAATCTTATAAGAACGGTACTAAAAAGATTTTAGACACTTGATAGATACAAAACTAAAAACAGAACCGGACCGAACGCGTCTGCCGCGTGTCCAGCAACTTGTGAGCAAAGACCACCACAGAGTGGAGCCCACCCAACGCACGCAACGTGAAAGGCCCGAAAGGATAAGGCCTTTGCCTGAAGTGGGACAGCGATGGCTACAAAAAACGCAACATCAGAGTCCAAATTTGGTGGACATCTTTTCCCTCTAATATTTTTTCAAATCAAATCTTTTTCTGAATTTATTGGGTTATGGGTTTCTTATTGATTGAGAACAACTATATACAGCAGAAAATATTTATTTGTTTGCTTCGGTACACAGGAGGACATTGCAAGAACACTAGTTACATACGACTATATAGACAAGTGCTGCCACCTAGTAGCATATTAAGTTAAACTTTTTACATTTCTAATAGAATTTTGAAACCCTTTTCAGGTCGGAGTAGTAGACTTCTGCATGCTGCAAACGGTGCTCCATTGTCTGGCGCAGCAAATGCGCATTCTTGGGAAGAATGTGGAGCTGCGCGGCAGCATATCCAACATGCCGACCTCAAGAGAGAACACGCAGACCATAGACATTAGAGAGTTTTCTGTAGATCTTTCGGATGAGGTAAGTAACAGGACTTCCCCAATCAATATCCTCAGAAGGTCGTGTCGTGGCTGTGATCCACTCCACTATTTTTTCTGTTATGTTATGGTTGTATGTTTCTTTGTGGAGATGAGTAAGTATAATTTCGACTTTTTTGAAAATATTTTAAAAAGTATGAGACCTACAGAAATTTCAAAAATAGATTTGAAATATACAAACCGATAGCTTACATTTGATACCCCACTCAGTGAGGTAGCCCCTCCTTTTGAAAATAATTCCCCCCTTTTTGACCATTTTTCAAAAAGCGTTCGTTTTACAAACTTCTACAACAAACGTAATTTACGGTCACGAAACAGTGGGAACGTGCCCTAACCCTCGACCCTTAGAACCTAAATGAACATTAATTTCAAGTTATTGGTTTATTTTTCAGATCCCAACAAAGAAAGAAGAATTGCGTAAGTTATTTAAGTGTTGTTCCAAAAATTACTTACAAATGATCCACTCTAGACTTAAGCCTCCACCACACTCTGCCGCGATTTTGAAGCTGTGTCTTGCGTTTTGCGATTTTGCGGGGGGCGGGCGGTATCCCGAGACAGTGTTAATACACTGTCTCGGGACGACGATTGCACGATTTGAGCACGATTTGTGTTGATTCTCTTGCCGTAATCGGCAAGAGAATCAACACAAATCGTGCTTCAAAATCGCGGCGGTGTGGCTTTATTCTTTAATTTGTTTGAAATGTCTAAGTAATTTGAGCAACTAACCAATAAGATAATACCTAATACGGCTTTTTTATTGTTTAAGTCTGTAATTTTTGTTGTTTGCCAAATAAAACAAGATATAGTTGACTTTTGCAGCACCACCCAAGCCCCCGGCAGCTGAGACCATACTAGTTGGTAAGTTGACAAATTTCATTGATTTTATACATGTTTACTTTTCTTTTAATCATAAAAACATTGTTGGTGCATCAACGCAAAAGTTCTTTACTATCGTGAATAGATTCGTATGTCCACAACTTGTCCACATCATCACCTGATAAGTGACGATGTACCACGAAGTGTATCACGAAGAATCTATAGAAGAGAGCTATTTACTCTTCTCTGTCTTGAAGAGGCCAAGATTATAGTTAGCCGGGAATACAGAAGCAGGTGGAGCGGTCTGTTAAGCATTTACTAAATTCGTTAAAGCCACAAATGTTTTAGTAATTATTATTAATAATAATAATAAACCATTTATTAAGGTTTTTGTCATTATAGTGTGCAAGTCCTCACGCTCGGGGTAATTTCTAAATAGTGAAAGGGTTCAAATCCCGTCGAAACCGTTGAGTTATTATTTGATTTCTTAGAAACCATTTATTGTTATCTTCACACAAAGCTTACATAAAACTAGAATGGTACTAGTAGAGTTAAGAAGTCCCAATCCAATTTGGATTCTCATCAAAATTTGAAGTCGTAGTGATAATTTCTTACAATATTTTCTTAATTTTCAGTGGAAAGAGTCAAAAGGCCGGACTCACGTAAGTGTTTTAAAATTTACCTATATATTTATTTTCGCTCACCTAGATGGGCAACGACACAAATTGCAGAAAAGGACATACTTAGGTCATCGATCAAGTATGCGGCCTCCCCCGTAGATACCTAGAACCTTACAAGAATGACACTCAAAAGTGTCCACGTTTTGTTTTGACGCAGACAGTTTGCGCAGAGCCTGTCAAGTTTTTTGCATGCGGAACAAGAGATTAGTGGAGTCGAATTTATTTTATTTTATTTTGTAAGTAGGTAGGAAGGTACCTAAAATGGCTAAAAATAATTTATACACTGTTTATTTTTATATATTATAATAAAATCAACAGAATTCAGGTAAAGATAACGAATCATTTATTGATACAACTATAAATTAGCGACATAAACAGTCAACAAACAAAAGGGTTATTTCGGACATACATCAATATAAATAAGTTAACAAAAGCTAGTGAAATAAACCTTAAATACAATTTCAGGCAGGTACTTTAAGCGGGTCAGCTAGTTATTTTATAAAAAAAATTATCACTTACAACTTACCACAAATAACTAAAAAAAAAATTAGAAACAATAGCCGCTCCATTCATCAACTTAGAACAAAATAAATATTTTTACATAGGCAAACCCAACAACAATATTTAATGCTGATTTCTCAAGTATATAAGGCTCAATTGGCTCATATCACAATACACAGGTAAAAATTACATTTAAAGTTACTGAAAATAAGAAATTCCATCCTTTTTCTGGTGCTTGGTCGGTCGATTATTGCATTTTTTATACGAGCACTTGACCATGCTTTCGGTCCGAGAGCTAAAATGACACTAGTTGAAAAGGTATCCCAAAATGCCAAATGGGATACCTTTTGATACTGACGTTTTCAGGGCGCGCATTGTGCATCTAAGGGGGGCCGACCGGAAATTTTTGATCGATGACTTAGGTATAATTAGCGGTACGAGTCGTGAGCACAGATGGGCAGTAGTGGGAGTAAGCTCGCGCATGTACGAATGACATGAATGTAGCCGAATGACACGCGAGCCTCCAATAGACGATGTGCATTGACTGAGGAACCAATCGCGTGCAGTTCGGCACCCCGCCCTGCCCCCATGGCTTCAAAAATTAACTACTGCGCAGGTGTCAGTTTGTGCTCACGACTCATGCCAGTCACTATACCTACCTACAACCGTATTATAATCGAGTCATCACGAAATAGGTCATTTTGTCCGAGACATTTTTTTGCGTTCTACGTGAGTTACTACCTACTTCTACGAATCTAAGTAGGTACTTACACCTATTATCTACGTAAAATGAGTTAGTAGTGCCACAGATAATATAATACTATACTAGCCATATGAATGTTTGCTGCCTACAGCTAACTAGAATATACATAAGTACTTATTCGGAAAAGCTTTGTATGCACACATTCTACCGAGGGTGAACAGCAATAATTGAAATCATTAGATTTGGCGCGATGGAGTACAGGAAGTTAGGATTTGACCTCACCTTTTAAGGATAAGTTAGCTAGCAGTAAGTATTAAAGTTTCTTTAGGAGAGAATCTTACTTCTAGCCGATGACGAGTTTCCGAAAGTGTACGTCCCGTCAGAGACACCGCGACCGTCACCGTCAGTGTCAAAAAAATCGCGTAGATCATCAGATAGTCCAACCGGGGCTTCTCAAGCAGTATCCCGTCCCACCGACCCGTCCTATGTCACATTAAGTAAGTTCAACCTTCTGGAAAAAGCTGTGGGAGAAATGACAGGCCGTGGACCCCTGGAGAAAGCTGTTCACAAACTAGAGCAAGCTGTCGACGAGATGAAAACCCAGCGAATGACCGACACACACACCAAACCCACTAAAGCACAAACCCAACCCACCGACACAACCGGCGAATTCAAACAGCTGAAGCAAACTATCGACCAACTAGAGAAAGCTATCCAAGACATGAAGGCCCATCGACCAACTGATTCACAATCTGTCGTCACGCAGAACACAACCAAAGTGCTGGAAAAAGCTGTCGCTTTGCTAGAGCAATCTGTCGACGACATAAGGGCCCAACAAACGGCCGGCGAACAACAAAACATAGCTACCTCTAAGAACATCAATATGCTGGAGCAAGCTGTCGGTATGCTGGAAAAAGCTGTCGACGAGATCAGGGCCCAGCGACCCTCCGAGGTAAAATCTCAACCCACCGACACACGAGCTTATGTCACACTTAGCAAATTCAACGTGTTGGAGAAAGCTGTCGACGAGATCAGGGCCCAGCGACCCTCTGAGGTAAAATCTCAACCCACCGACACACGAGCTTATGTCACACTTAGCAAATTCAACGTGTTGGAGAAAGCTGTCGACGAGATCAGGGGCCAGCGACCCTCCGATCCCCGACCTCGACCCACCGAGACACAAAACCTAGTCACACTCAGCAAGTTCAACGTGCTGGAGAAAGCTGTCGATGAGATCAAAACCCGGCAACCTACCAAAGCACCATCCATCATAATCCCTCAGGACAAGTTGATCGTGTTACAAAAATCTGTCGAAGTGTTGGAAAAAGCTGTCAACGAGATCAAGGATAACCGAAACGATAAGCCAGCCCACCAACCATCCTTAACCGGCAAGATTAACGTGCTAGAAAGGGCTGTCGATATACTAGACAAGGCCGTCGAGGAGATTAGGGTCGACCAAATCAATGATGAACCACTAAAATCCTTGGTCACACTCAGCAAGTTCAACCTGCTAGAAAAAGCTGTTGACGTGCTGGAGAAAACTGTCAGGGAGGTCAAGGATAAACCCGTAGTGGTACAGCCCCAACCCGTCGACAGCAACAAGGGCCAGACGCTTTCCCTTGTCACACTCAGTAAGTTCAACTTGCTGAAGCAAACTGTCGAAGATATCCAGGGTAGAGTCTTTAGCAGCATTCCGAAAAACGAAGCTTTATTAGAGGACGTTAGGTAATTTGTTTTGCACCTACTGCTTTCTGATTATTATAGACATCAGTAACGTAGCGTACGTAGGGTTCTTAGAAGCGGATTCTTATCGGCTTCCCATAAGAAATTAAAAATTAGATTGCCTACATTAGCTAGTCAACGTACCTACTAGGTACCTAACCTACATACAAAAGTACTTTTGTATATTATCTTTTAAACAGCTTGCGTAAATAAATTTGCCGTTAAACGCACATAAACGATTTAAAACAATATAACTTTGATTAAATTATTACAGATCCCAAACAAATATAAAAGCAATTCAGGAAATGTGGCAATCCCTCAATGTGCAATCGCGCTTAGAAGCCGCAGAAGAGGGGTTAGGGAAACTTAGTTCCCTGGTCGAAGATCTTATCTCGGAGAGCGCAGAACTGCAGGAAGCCGTAAAGAAACATGGAAACAAGTGCGTAACTTTATTGACGATGAATCGAATCATTGCAACGCAAAATGAATCTTTTTTGCTTAAATTCTGGGGCACGGCTTCCATCGCTGAGGCCTGACGACAGTGAAAGCTAGTGGTCCTAAAATCTAAATCTGAAATAAAATTACTACACTCCCTTTCATCTAAAACATTATGCTCTGATCCTGTCCATTGGTAACTTATGGATTTAAACTATATATAGGTATGGATAAAAACATTTTACCTAATGTTCTCGTCATTCTGTTACAAGAAAGTTTGGTACAGTGGTAAAATGTTGTTGTGACTTATTACACTTACCTACTTAATTTGCAAACAGACCGCCCGCGCCCCCAGCCCCCGAGATCAAACGGGCGCCAGCACCCGAGATTACTCGGGCCGCAGCCCCCGAGATAAGTCGGGCTCCACATGCGGCTGACTCGCGGGCCACCTCCCCGGCGGCGCGGGCACCACGGGCACGTTCCCCCGGCCCATCACCTGGAGCCACTAAAGAGGATATAGAAGCTTTAAAAAAACACCTTCAAGCCTTGCAAGCTGATGTTGACACCCTTATGGGTACCTTCTTTGAGCTTGTTGATGATATGAAAAAAGGTGAGTTGGAAAGGAATTATTTATGCGTAACGATTCTCTCTTAGGCGATCATATAAGCTTATACCTTATTGGTCCTTAATTGGTGAGTTATCTTTATCTTAAAGTGCTCGTATCCATCGCGGCAAACTAATAATTTGAATTATCAGTGAATCTTGGTAGGTAGGATTTAAAACACACCGTCAATATTTTCAGGCCGATTGGATTGGACAGCTATTTAAAAGAAACTACAAATATCTTCATTCAATCGATTTGAAAAAAAAAACATTGAAAACCCCGATCAAGGTTTAGAAAGCTTTTACTACGTAGGTACGTTAAAATTATAGTTGTTGTTCCGTTTTATATTATTTTTAATAAAACGTCAAGACTCTCACTCTAAGGGTTCCGTTTAATTGGTAAGATCTGGTTTATTGCCAAATATCATGATTGTACGTCAACGGGGAACAGAAACCGTTTTGGTCCAGGGAGAGAATCAATTTTTTTTTGTTTATAAACTACAAATTTACAGTTTTCAGATTTTTCCCGTTATTTGTGCTATAAGACCTTGCTTCTTGCCAAATTTTATGATTCTAGGTCAACGGGAAGTACCCTATAGGTTTTGGTCCATGGCGAGAATCAAAAGTATTTTTTTTAAATTATAACTGCAAATTTACGGTTTTCGGATTTTTTCCATGACTTGCACTGTAAGACCTTGCTTCTTGCCAAATTTAATGATTCTAGGTCTACGGGAAGTAACCTATAGGTCTTGTGTGCATGTGATTCCCTTCGAAATTCCAAATTTAGGGGTAGTACTAATGTACCTACATCCGAGTAATAATAACCGAGTACCACGCGTTTGAAGCCGCAGATAGAAGCTTAGGTAGGCACATATTACCTACCCAAGAATATGAATTTCTAAAAAAACTGGACTTAATAGGTGCTTACGTCCTAAACTAAATTTTCATGCAAAATTTCAGCCTCGTAGCTTTTCTAAAGTCTTTTCTAGATTTTCTTGATAAGTCAGTGAGTGGCTAACTTGGACTCCACACCATTTTTTTTTTATTTTTTTTTATTTTAAGTCATCTTTCTACGCTACAAATTTTGAAGGGCCAACAGTTACGGTTCTGAAGTTATTATAAAAATGACCTTTGACCCCCTTAGAATACGAATTTCCAAAAATCCGTTCTTAGCAAAGTAGTCAAAGGAACCTCCATGCAAAATTTCAGCTTCGTAGTTCTTGTAGTTTCAGAGATCTCCTGATGAGTCCAGTTTCATTGGCGGATACAGGGGGGGGGCCATGGGGGCCATGGCCCCCCCCAAAAGACCCAGGAAAATCATTATTTCGATTCAATTCAGGTGCAGTTTTACACGGCATACCTATTCTTCGGTAGGTCAGTAAATATATCAGGAAACAGAAATATATTCTTTAGGCCCTACCTACAACCTAAGTTTACAACAGGGACTTTGAAATCAACATAAATCCTTAAAAATGCAAATTTTTACATTCTTTGGTTGAATTTCTAAAAACGCTGGACACGTAATTTTCCATCAAGCAATAGGCTAAATACCTACCAATTTTCATGGCTTTAACTACAAGACTGAGTAACGGAATTCCTATACCTGCAGGGATAAATTTACAAAAATACTGAAGCACATCTTATTTATTACTGACCGAAAAGCTAAATACTTATACCTAGGTATCAAATTTTATGGATTTAACTGGAAGTTAAATCGAAAAGTTAAGCCAAAAATAGCCGAATCTCTTTATAAACTAAACTTGAAACCATTTACTATCCCCTTAGAACAGCCATTCCCAAAGTGTGCTCCGCGGAGCCCCGGGGCGGCACGACAATACTGCTCAAAATAAAAAAAATTGGTTTAGTACCAAAACAAGGTTGCAGAGAAAATTTTACATAATACGGTTTATTAAGTTATATGACCAGTCAATAATCATATTATTTAAGTACATTTTTGTAATTCGAACTACGAGTCGCATGTGTCGCAGTGGTCCACAGAACAACCCTACTTCTCTACAACCTTGTAATTTTCTTGCTCCTAGGAAGCAAAAGGACACAGTGCGAGCGCGCCGATATTCCTGATTAGGTCAAACTAGATAATGTAAATAATATTGAGAAATTTCACCAGTCACTAGTACAGAATTAATTTTGTTTATTTCAACAAGCTTCAGCCCGCGGCTTTGTAAGTGCTTTTCAGGTAGCTTATGTCCGGGATACCGTTTAGCTCCCTGTCAAATTTTATTAAGACCCGTTAAGCCGTTTAAGTGTGAAAGGTAACAGATAGGCTGACAGACAGAGTTGTTTTCGAATTTGTAATAATTAGTATGAATACGTTCTTTTATCCCAACAGCTAGAAATGACGCAATTTTGCGTCATTTCTAGCGACTGTTACGCGGCTCGCTACGCTCGCCATTGTTTTTGCTTTGGCTTTTTTCTCTTTCTCAAATTTTCCCACCGCCGTTAGAGTCTCAGTAATTGTCGCGGCTCGCACAGCTCGTTGGCGTCGTTATATCGTATTATCTTGTATTTCTATCACAAATTTCCCAATCGTCTCTAAAAAGTCTTTAAAATTTGCGAGGCTCGCTCTGCTCGCCGTTTTTATGTCATCCTTGCTTTCTTTTCTCACAAATTTTTAAATCGTCACTAAAACACATTTGATCATTTCGAGGCTCGCTCCGCTCGCCTATCTTACATGTATAGACTTTTCTTTCACAAATGTCCCAATCGGCGCTAGAAAGTCTTTTAAATTCTCGAGGCTCGCTCCGCTCGCCGCGGCGATATTATATCGTCTTTTCTTCCTTTTTACTCACAAATTTCCAAAAAGTCGCAAAAAAATCTTAAAAACTTTCAAGGCTCCTTCTGCTCTCTGTTTTCTTTCGCTAATTTCCTAATCGACGCAGACTTTAAAATATTCGAAGCTTTTATAATTATTCGCTTCGTTCGCCGTTTTTGCGTCGTCTTTTTCTTCCTTTTCTCCACAAATTTTGCAATCGTCACTAAAACAAATTTGATTATTTCGAGGCTCGCTCCGCTCGCCTATCTTACATGTATAGACTTTTCTTTCACAAATGTCCCAATCGGCGCTAGAAAGTCTTTTAAATTCTCGAGGCTCGCTCCGCTCGCCGCGGCGATATTATATCGTCTTTTCTTCCTTTTTACTCATAAATTTCCAAAAAGTCGCAAAAAAATCTTAAAAACTTTCAAGGCTCCTTCTGCTCTCCGTTTTCTTTTGCTAATTTCCTAATCGACGCAGATTTTAAAATATTCGAAGCTTTTATAATTATTCGCTCAGTTCGCCGTTTTTGCGTCGTCTTTTTCTTCCTTTTCTCTCACAAATTTTGCAATCGTCACTAAAACAAATTTGATAATTTCGAGGCTCGCTCCGCTCGCCTATCTTACATGTATAGACTTTTCTTTCGCAAATGTCCCAATCGGCGCTAGAAAGTCTTTTAAATTCTCGAGGCTCGCTCCGCTCGCCGCGCCATTTTATATCGTCTTTTCTTCCTTTTCACTCACAAGTTTTCCTAAAATTCGCAATAATCTTAAAAAATGTCGAGGCTTCTTCTGCTCATCGTTTTTATATCGTCTTTTCTTTCGCGAATTTCCCAATCGTCTCTAAAAAATCTTTAAAAATTTCGAGGCTCGCTCCGCTCGCCTGTCTTTTCTTTGCGTACCTGTTTCCCAATGTTTGCTTAAAAGTCTTTAAAGTTTTAGAGGCTCGCTCTGCTCGCCTTCTTTTTCATTTAGACAACGAACTGAGTTCGTTGTCTAAATGAAAAAGGGCTCCGTCAAATATTTCGATGTCCAAAAGGGTTGCGTCGATAAAAGAGTTTGAGAACCGCTACCTTAGAGAATGATTTTTTATCGACGCCGCCGCTCCGCCTCCCACGCCGCCCGCGCGTGACTTTGTTATTTATTTTTTTAAATTGCTTAAAAAACCTTATTTTTTTTGTTGACTTGTGATTTTAACCCTTTCTCTAAACTTTGTCTAAATGGCCCCCCCCAAACTGAAATCCTGGATCCGCCCCTGTCCAGTTTTGTCATCTCTTTTGTCTAATATAGATAAATGGCTGTAACTTTTGATTGCGTTGACCTAGAAGTTTTATTTATATTGCTGCTTCAAGAGGTTACGGACTTGAGTATTTGATGTTAATTTCAACTCGATACGTCCACGCGTTCCTGCGAAAAGGGGGTTGACAGACGGACAGACGGACATCAAAGTGATCCTATAAGGGTTCCTTTTTCCTTTTGAGGTACGGAACCCTAAAAAGTAAATTTAATTGAGTCATACAGAATGCTGGGGGTTTTTAGTAATGTAAGTAATTTTTTTTCTTACTTAAACAAGTAGGTAGGTACTTACCTAAGTATTATTTCAGTTTTTTTTCACAATTATTATATTGATAAGGTTAAGTACCTATTCGATTTTTCGACTGTAATAGCGACACATTTCGGAATCGGAAAGTGAACCATCTCAGCTCAATATTTTCTATTTGATTTCTTTTA
The DNA here is from genome assembly GCA_963564075.1 of Eupithecia subfuscata. Classification (NCBI taxonomy): domain Eukaryota; kingdom Metazoa; phylum Arthropoda; class Insecta; order Lepidoptera; family Geometridae; genus Eupithecia; species Eupithecia subfuscata. The sequence continues at coordinate 7,014,035 of OY751097.1, read as the reverse complement.
TTGTGCGTTGTTTTAGGTGAATTTTAAGATAAAATAAGTAGAGGTACAACTGGTGTTTTCCCATAATCTTCCGAAATTCCAACAACTAAAAACCTACCCAAAATTCAGGAATTTTAAGTCTATATTTTAACTGTTATTTTTTACGTGACAAAGTTATGAATCTAACAAAAATAATTTTAAGTCAGACATCAAACAACCCTGTCCCTTTTTTGTTGAAGTCGGTTAAAAAATGAAGGATGTACAATCAAAGGTATTACTTAATTGGTACCTAACACATTGAGCCTTATTGGTTTATAGATACCGAAGCTGAGATTCCAGGCGCAGAGTCCGGCGAGGCGGGAGGCACGGAAGCTTCGGGAACTCCAGGTAAACCTCTCTAAAATCTCATATTGCAAATAATAATAGGTATGTTGTATTACGAGTATTGGAGCTCTCAGGGGCGGATTTAGCGGGTGGGCACTGTGTGCGGGGCGCCGCCGCGCGCCGCCCAGCTTTGACCATCCGGCGCCGCGTGCCCCAATGGATCCTGCAGCGCTCTCATATAGGTAGGTACTACTTAGGCGCCCATGTTGTCGCCAATGCCGTCGCGCGGCGAATGCATGCCATCTATTGCGTGGTAGGCTGTATAAATTCACATTGGCAGGGGGTCGCGAGAAGTTCAAAGGCACGTGTACGAAAGTCGCATCTTGTGTGAAAAATAATAGTCGCCTGTGGTGACTTCCGAGAGAGGCGCGGACTGAGAAACTGAGTGCGTACATCAACAATCGATACCCAGTCTCAAAAACTTTCGCGGCTCGCTCCGCTCGTCGTTTTAAGGCATAGTGATGCGTACAACGGCTCTTTTTGCTCTTGGGTTAACCGCACATTTTGACGACTACTATCGTTTGAGCAATAAGCAGTTTAGTTCGACGATAAAGCCTCTACCAAACAGACGGACTGCGGTGGCAGCCAGTACAATCTGACACACAAAACGAAATACTGACCGCCACTGCAGGCCGCGTCTGTCTGGATGAGCCCTTACCTAACAAAAGTAGTGGTCTCATTTCAATAGCTGCTCGCTGCTCGTCTGCTTGCCACACAGTAGCTTGCGCGAATATATATACAATAGTTATAGAATAGATATACAAAAGTTAGATCGTTTATGTCGCACAGCTTGCAATAGGGCAGGCGTTTATACTCGTACTACCGCTCAGTAGGTTGCGCAACTGAAAGCTAGGTTAAACGACGCATCGGTAGTTATACCAGCAGTAGCTAAGGTGCAGTCAAAACACCAAATGTCTGGAATCCAGGCATATAAAAACATTTTGCTTTTGTCCCGCACAGGATCGCAAGACAAGTCTCGCCGCCTCTCTGCACTAGCACAAGGCTTGGGCGATCGCGTGATTACCGTAGAGAAGCGAATGGTGGAATGCTGCGACACGATCGGCAAGGTCGAAGGAATAGTTCAAGATCAGGTACCTTATGCACTTGTACCTATTATTATAGTAAGTAAGGCTGACGCACATTGGGATGTCGAAGAAACGGGGCAAACATAGGAAATCAGGCATCTGTTGTTAACACAAATAAAACGCACCCGTGCTAAGCTGCTAACGCGATTGTTGGGTCGTCGTTGCGTCTGTCGGAGTAGCGAGCAAACTAAATTGCTAGTCATAGAGTGACATTGGGTTATTAATAAGTTTTATAAACCAGTGGAAGGAGCGAGCGGCATTAATAGCATCCTTTTACTTTCAGTTGAATTCGTTCCAAGATCAACTCGAGTATCTGCTGAAACAAGTCGGCAGTATATCAACTGAACTGGCATCCGGCAAATTATCGCCAGATCTAGTCAGAGATCTCCAAGGTAAGTTTTAATATAGCCAAAGCTGATAAACTCAGCTTTGATAGCAAGATTTCAAATCACAAACAACGCTAAACATTTAAAGAAGTTCCTAGAACTCCCACGATCTTGAGAATCCTCCTCCCAATCGACCAGTCCAAAAATCCAATCTATCCATCATTTTGACTTTCTTCATACAAGACAAGATAATGATAAGCGCCACAAGCGCTTATCCGGGGAGGCCTATGTCCAGCAGTGGCTGTAGGTAGATGAAGATGAGTCAAGAAAGGTCGTTCTTTGCATACAAAAAACTAACAATAGGCAAAAGTAATTAACACATCAGTAAAGCCACCCATTACCATCTTATTTTCCCGATACAGGCTTGATGGCGTTGTTCCAGACCGTACAGGACATGCAAGTACAGCTGAAGAAAGTTCACGACACCGCCTTGCAGTTGGCTTCAGAGAAGGATGATCGACAGCAATACTTGAATGTGATTATATGCGGAATTATTATTATTTCCGACCAGCTTCTGCCGGAAGCATCGCATGCGATTTATATCATAAAAAGTAGCCCATGTCTCAAGAATAAAACCCATCTCCTTGCTAAATTTCCTTAAGATCCGTTAAAGATCCGTTGAGTCCATTACGGATGTAAGCTAACTACGAACCTTATTTGTGTTGGAAGAACACCAACGTTTTATCCCTTAACGGACATCTTCACGGTGAGTGCGGTTCTAGACGCGCGCATCTCTCCATCTCTCTCGAGCACTGCAGTAGTGCTCGGAGAGATGCGCGCGTCTTTTTTCATGTTTTTATTCACCTCCCTCGCCGCGTTGCCCGCTGCGATGGGTGGGGTCACACCGACCACGGCGCGGCGGCGCGGCAGCGTTTATTTTTCCGTTAGGCGCTGGGTTCTCTGAACCGTCGCGTGCGAGCGACGACGGTGGAGACGCGTCGGCTGGAGCGCCGCGCGCCGCCCGCCCGTCGGTCACGGGCGTGCGGGTTCTCAGAACGCATCGTCAAGTGCGCGGTCCCTGGGCGTGTGGCGTCAGTGCTTGAACAATCGTGTTTGACTCGGCGCAAAATGGACGAAAAAATATTAACATTGCTACTTTTAGAAGAATAAAAGGAAGATAAACTTCAAAGAAAAATAATAAGAAAATATTTACAAAAAGAAGCGTCTCTGCCTCAAGTCTAGCAAAATTAGCGTTTCTGTCAGTATGCCCGTACCGTACTCCTCTGCAGGTCGTATTTTACAACCGATTGGTACGAAACTTGGTGCACAGATTCTACGATTTTATATAATTTTTTTGTCGTCGGGGGTTTTTGATTAAAGGCCAAAAGGCAAAAAGGGGGGGTTTTAGAATATCTACAACATATTATTGATTATATTTTTAATTGAAAGTTAGTAAGTAACTTTAAGGCGAGGATTCCCGGATTTCGGGATTTTTAACTGTCCGTACCTCAATAACTATAAGGCCTATAGTTTTGAAATTCATAGATATTATAGTTGAGGATATTTTCTAGTGCATCACTAGACAAAAACACGATTGGTGATATTTCACTCGATAGAAAAAAATTACAAAGTTACCTCTAAATGAAACTTTGAATGATCAGTGTGAATAGAAAAATGAATAAAATGACACAAAATGCATACCAAAACATTGCAAACGTTATTACGCAGTGCATCACTAGAAAATATTTTTATATGCCATACAAATATTTTTCAAAACACCTAAATACCTACAAAATCGTGCTCGGCTGCCTGCGTACCGTCTTGCTCACTTACTCGCAATCATCGCATCTCGGGAATCCTCGCCTTAAATTGTTCTCATAAAAATTGGGTTAAAATCTGATCTGAATATGCAATAATGGAACAGAATGGAATACAAGGAAAGAGAATGGAAGATAATAGAATGGCATAGAATGAAGACGAAGAAGAATGGAGACTCACGTTCACGTCCACGGCCACACCCGTGACCACGCCCACGGCAACGTCCACGGCCACTTCCACGTCCACGTCCACGTCCACGTCCACGTCCACGTCCACGTCCACGTCCACGTCCACGTCCACGTCCACGTCCACGTCCACGTCCACGTCCACGTCCACGTCCACGTCCACGTCCACGTCCACGTCCACGTCCACGTCCACGTCCACGTCCACGTCCACGTCCACGTCCACGTCCACGTCCACGTCCACGTCCACGTCCACGTCCACGTCCACGTCCACGTCCACGTCCACGTCCACTTCCACTCTTTATAATACATATTAAGTGTAGATGTAGGTGAATGGAGTATTTCTGCATTAAGAAATATAATCCGCTACTTAATTCTTATTTTGGCCATCTTTTTCAGTCTCTCTTAGAACAGATAGATATGCTGAAGATCGCGAAGCTAGATCGCGAGGACATGGTTGAAGCTATGGCCGACAAGGCCGATCTTGGTATGCTGGCAAGAAAGGTATCGCATGACCGATTCGAAACGGCATGTGACGATCTGTCGCAGGGATTGGAACATGCGCTTGGCAAGCTGAACTTACAGGTTAGTTCTCAATTCTAGTTTTATATATCACTAGCTGCGCCCCGCGGCTTCGCCCCCGTGGAAATTTATGTTTCCAACTTTCTTAATTTTTTCTTTCATAAGAACCTTCTCCTGACAATAACAAACACAACAAAGAAAGAATTAGCGAAATCGGTCCAGCCGTTCACGCGTGATGCGATGACAACGGAAAACGGGTTTCATTTTTATATATAAGATTTCTGTTTCTCATTCCCGATGCAGCAACACCTTACTTGACCCGTGTTGGAACATGATCATCAGCTCATTAACTAGGTGCATCAATGCATCATACTAAAACTTGGACCATTTAAGATCCCAGCCGTTTTATAGATCATCAACCGAACTTAGCAACGTCTTACAATAATGTCTTAGGTGGGATATTATAACAGTAAAGATAAGCTTTTTTGCGGCGATGGGCTACGAAACGATTCAACTATGTGAAATCAGTCTGTGGTAATTTCAACGTTTTACGCTTCAGGGTGTGGCACGGCATTTTTTATCTTTTTAAGTTCATTTATGTTCCCTTTTCTTATATTGTCAATATCTGCTTATAAGTTTTGTATTTTAAGTAGGTACCTACGTATGTTTTTGTGCAATAAAGAATTATTATTATTATTATTGTCCGATATCGGCCTGTGAACGCGGACCCTAACCACGGTAATATTATCCAACATCACACCATCCGTTCGTCACTGCGGCACAGCCGCGACTGTCTGCATGCTGAGCGCATGCCGAGATCGGGGCGCGTAGGTATAGCTCGCGTTTCGCCCGTTTGTATGAAGTCGGATTACTTATAGGATAATATTACCTTGCCCTAACGTTTCAACTGCTAACGTTGCGTTCGAGCCGTAATACCGTGCCAAGACACACTGTGATCGCAGCCCCGGTAATTGTAAGTTGGTTCATAGGGTAGGGACTACCTTCCCGAGTCAGCACGAGGGCGAGTGTATGTGCAAAGCTTCGCCGTCCTTGACACAACTCTAGTGTCTTCTCTTCACGGCGACAATCACGACGGCGATTAGTCCTTTGGCACGCTACAAGACGTTCTTGAAGGTGGTCATGCGTGTTCCCTATATTACAGGAGGCACTGTGGCAGCAAGCCCTAGATGACATCCAGCGAGAGATCGAGACGAAGCTAGACAAAATGGAGCTGTCTCCAGTGAAGGAATTCTTCAACAGCAAGCTAAAAATGCTTCAAGAGAACCTGAAACAAATGGCGTCGCTGCGCAAGGAGGCTGAGGCGGCTGGTACTAAGAGAAGACTTCTTAGGTAAGTTTTATGCCAACTGGTTGCCTTAGCTTATGGGATAGGCAGCAATTTTTGTTATAGATTTCGAGAAGGCATTTATCACCCAAACGTTGAAAGTTGGGCGGTATTTCCACATGTTTTCTACAATTTGATACCAAGATTCTAATTATACATGAAAGAAAAAAATGAATGCCTAACCCGGGGACCCGATAATACCCCATGTTCTCCGATTTTCGTAGTTTTCGAGTTATGATTTTTTTACGTTTCGTTTGAGAATTTTCGGACGGTACGGTTTCGATATATTTTTTACTGTAGAATAGTTTTATAATATTATTTTATATAACAAAATATGTATTTTATAACGAGATAAAATAATAAATGAAGGAATAATAAATAATAAAATAAAATTCCCTGCAAGGTGGATTGGACGTGCCGGACCGATCAATCTCCGCGCTCGCCGGACCTGAACCCTATAATTTTTTTTATCGGGGATACTATAAAGAAAATTTTTATGGGCGTGAATGCAATAGAGGCAGAGATGATACTTTTTAAGAAGTTTTCGAATTTGTATCGAATTTGTATCCATTTTGAAAATCTGAGTCATTCTTCCTATTTTGTAAAAATAGGGTAAAGTATTTTCGGGTACCCCCGGGGATGAGGGATTAATTTTTTTATGACATCACTGTTTGGTCCACCCTGTATACCTAGACATATACAGGCTGAAACAGCGTTCATCCGGATAAAAAGTGGCTTAATGGTTAATATGTTATCCCAGGTCTACGTACACTTTATTAATTATTATGCAGTTTTTAGTTAGTTCGTTCAGTAGGTATTTTTAACGCCTAATTACACGGAATCTCCACAAACTAAAATAAATTCAGCGAACTCGAGAAAAGCATGAGCTCAGTGCATTTGTCATCGAAGATTATATTCAGATCATGACTCGCTTTCAGACGACTACAATATGCGTTCTAATCCAAACACACTTACAGAGCAGACGACGAATTTATTTGTTCTGTTATTGGCAATAAATCGTAATGGAATTTGTAGACGACTGAGGTCGGGAGAGAATCATATATCTGTCTCATCGGTAGAAGATGGGTCTAAATGGGTCTCTTTCGTCTTTTTAGGTACCTACTTTTTGGATAAGTAGTTTGTAAAGAATGTGGCGAGATATTTGAGGGTGTTTTTTTATTCGCATGCTGTATCTACATATACATAGGTCGTATGGTGCCGGCTTAGAATTTGCACCACCTAACTCTTCCTACGTGTGTCGCACCGGGGGGCGGGCGGCAGCATCCCCTGCACGACAGATCCACCACCGAACTTCGATCCCCAAACCTCATGCCCAGCGTATGTCATTACCCCATTATGAGTTATTTAGGCGCATAGCTGGGGAGGTCATTCTCAAGTGGACTCACATAGGCAGGTCTATCAATTTTGTAATTTGTGAGAACAATCTGATTTATTTTGACTACCGGTGGGCGAAAGTCCGCCAGCGACGCAGGAGGTTGCGGGTTCGATTCCTGCCTCGGGAAAAATGTTTGTACGATCTGCAGATATTTGTTTTTTGGGCAACAAGATTTGTTCCGGGTGTTCTGGTCGTTTTCTATGTATAATAAAAAAATATCTATCTATATCATCATCATCAGCCTATATTAGTCCACTGCTGGACATAGGCCTCCCCTAATGAGCGCCATAGCGCCCTGTCTTCAGACTTTCTTGATCTATCTATATAATGCATTGTATTAAGTTTAACTGGCACCCATAACACAAGCTCTGCTTAGCTTGGGGCTAGATAATGCAGTGTGAATTGTCCGGCATTATTTTATTTCAGGGATGTGAACTGTATATCGTGCGATGCGCGTGCTGTGATGGCCATGGACGTAGCTAACCCGCTACCAATCACCAAGCCCTTGCCTGCCAACCTGTCCATGAAACCCTACCTCAGCTACGAGCTTGGTAATTATAGACATATTTTTTGGGCAACAAGATGTGATTCTGTTGCAAACAAAACCAAAACTAACTACTAACTGAAGTCATTTAGGTACAACGGGATATTTAGGTACAGTTGTTCTATCTCACGAAGTCCGTTTAGCCCTGGTTGTAGTAGTGACTTTGCGCTTATTTGTCATGCTGACGGTACTCGCTACCAAAATCTGACTTGAATACAATGAGCACTAGTGACGCGAAGCCGCGGGCAGAAGCTAGTACAGTATAAATTAGTTAGTTGTTCTATGTATTTCGAGATCTCAAGGATTATTACGTAGGTTCTATGTTTTAAATTCTAGTAGGTACCTTAATGATCTATTTTATCGTAGACACTATAAGAAAATCTCAGCAAGCCCAGGGCCAGATGCCAGGAACTCGGAATATGCACGATTGGGAAAACATAGACAAACTAATGTCGCAGGCGAAACCACTGAATAAAGTCAGGTAACCTATACAGGGTGCCACGAAACATGTGTACTAAGCCAAAAGGAGGTGATTCTGAACCCCGAGGGGATCAACTTTAGTTCTACGATTTTTGAATTTCGAACATACCTATCATTTAATTTTTTAGAACAAACGTTTTGACTTTTTTTATTTATATTTGTGTTTTTAATGTGTTTTTCTTACATTATTATTATTGTTTATTTCAAAGGATTTTCATACTTTTTTTTTGTAATCATTTCATGACAAAACATTGGTGTTGCTGAAAAATCAAGCAAAAAACATTTGTGAAATATTTTATAATCTTTCATTTTTTCCATTTGTGAATATGAATGATAAGAGAGTTTTAGGGAAGTTTTGCGCGAAATTCCGTATGAATTGTAAAGGATGTTTTTTTTTTCATTGAAAACGGGAATTCTGTCTCCTACAACAGGGTTTCAGCTGATCGTAAGAAGCTTTTTTACCATAAATTCTACGCGAATGAAATCGCGAGCGGGTAATGTAGTGTTAAATCATGCAAGAGTGCGAGTAAAAGAACACTAGAAAGAAAACAATCCTAATTTTTGTCAAAAAAATTCAAAAAATCTTTGTTCACAAATTGATCCCCTCGGGGTGTACACCCCCTTTCGGCTTATTGTTTTATTGTTAGTACCTACACATGTTCCATGGCACCCTGTATGTATAAAGAAGAAAGAAAGAAAATTAATTTATTAGTTCACTAGAAAGCTAGCAACTATTACAATACTTATATTTACATAAGAATATTACAATAACAATAATAAAATAATAGTACCTAACAGTAGCAAGCAATGCAGCGAACCAAAAGGTCCTATCTCAGCATAATGTTGCTCCACAAGAAGTAGAGTAACGCTGGTTTTCTGACAGGACCTTTGGCTCGTGTCAACACGGTATAAGTACCTAGATTTTAAAATACTCAATAGGTACTGGAAAATAAATGAATGAGCATTCAGCATCGCTTATCATCCACATTATGTAACCTGAAAACAACTGAAAATGCCTTTTAACCCCGGCGCAAAAACGGGGGTTAACATTTTATTTGGTACTTTTTTATACGAGGCTAAGAAAAAGTGGTCTAGGTACCTACTCAGCTAGCAATCTCCCTTCTAGATCAGACTCGGACAAACACCTCTGCAACCGATACTGCGGCGGCTCGCATACGATGACGACGCCGTCGCAGCGCGTCGCGCGCCTCGGGCATTTCATCAAGCAGTGGGGGCCGGATGTGCTTCCTCTGTCTTCAGGGATGGCGGCAGGGGATGACGGCAGGGTATGTTGTTTACCTGGTCAACAGAAGTATCTATAAACTACTGATACTGCGGCGGCTCGCATACGATGACGACGCCGTCGCAGCGCGTCGCGCGCCTCGGGCATTTCATCAAGCAGTGGGGGCCGGATGTGCTTCCTCTGTCTTCAGGGATGGCGGCAGGGGATGACGGCAGGGTATGTTGTTTACCTGGTCAACAGAAGTATCTATAAACTACTGATACTGCGGCGGCTCGCATACGATGACGACGCCGTCGCAGCGCGTCGCGCGCCTCGGGCATTTCAACAAGCAGTGGGGGCCGGATGTGCTTCCTCTGTCTTCAGGGATGGCGGCAGGGGATGACGGTAGGTTATGTTGTTTACCTGGTCAACAGAAGTATCTATAAACTACTGATACTGCGGCGGCTCGCATACGATGACGACGTCGTCGCAGCGCGTCGCGCGCCTCGGGCATTTCATCAAGCAGTGGGGGCCGGATGTGCTTCCTCTGTCTTCAGGGATGGCGGCAGGGGATGACGGCAGGGTATGTTGTTTACCTGGTCAACAGAAGTATCTATAAACTACTGATACTGCGGCGGCTCGCATACGATGACGACGTCGTCGCAGCGCGTCGCACGCCTCGGGCATTTCATCAAGCAGTAGGGGCCGGATGTGCTTCCTCTGTCTTCAGGGATGGCGGCAGGGTATGACGGTAGGGTATGTTGTTTACCTGGTCAACAGAAGTATATCTATAAACTACTGATACTGCGGCGGCTCGCATACGATGACGACGTCGTCGCGGCGCGTCGCATGCCTCGGGCATTTCATCAAGCAGTGGGGGCCGGATGTGCTTCCTCTGTCTTCAGGGATGGCGGCAGGGGATGACGGCAGGGTATGTTGTTTACCTGGTCAACAGAAGTATCTATAAACTATTGATACTGCGGCAGCTCGCATACGATGACGACGTCGTCGCAGCGCGTCGCGCGCCTCGGGCATTTCATCAAGCAGTGGGGGCCGGATGTGCTTCCTCTGTCTTCAGGGATGGCGGCAGGGGATGACGGCAGGGTATGTTGTTTACCTGGTCAACAGAAGTATCTATAAACTACTGATACTGCGGCGGCTCGCATACGATGACGACGCCGTCGCAGCGCGTCGCGCGCCTCGGGCATTTCATCAAGCAGTGGGGGCCGGATGTGCTTCCTCTGTCTTCAGGGATGGCGGCAGGGTATGTTGCTTTCCTGGCAATAAGGACTGTATTTGATCTTATATTTTAGCTTCAGAGATATAGGTAGCTTCTGCGAGTGGCTTTGTGCGGTTTTTCCTTCATAAGTAAATAGAAATCGCTCCAATAAATTCAGTCAGTGGTGGTGTAACGAATAACAACCATCAAAAACACATTTTTACCTATAATTGTACTTCCTATTCGTGTTGATAGTGTCATTCACTTATGGGTTTGGTTGTATTAGTCATATTGAATAAGTAATTAACGTAATGTAACCTTACCTTACGTTTTGATAATATCCCTATCCCGATGAACATCGACAGCTGGGGCTTAACACTGAACTGAAAACCGTTTTGTAGTTTTGAAAAGATCCTTATCTAAGTATTAGGTATTTTGCTGACCTGGAAAAGATCATTATCTACGTAGTAGATATTATGCTGACCGTACCTTCATGCAACTTTTTTAGTATAATGGATTGTTAAATCATAAAAAAATATTATTGACTAGTTTCCCCGCGGCGTCGTACCATTTTTCCGGGACAAAAAGACGCCTATGTTGCCCAGTGAGATCCGTCTAGCTGTTTAGAAGTTAAAGAAAAGGTAAGAGGCAGACAGAGAGACCCAATTTAGCATTAGGTATATAATATTAGTAGGTGTGGAAATATTCGGATTAATATCACTCTATTTTGTTTCAGATGTATCGGGTCGCAGGGGAAAAAGGACACGCTGGGACAGGTAAAATCTGTAGCAGTATTATTTAAACAATCCCTTCCGGAAAGCTATTTCTACCAGATATCAAATTGTACTATTTTTTTTTTACTTTTAGGTGTTGGTGTAGGTGGGCCTCCTCCGGAACCGGCCAACACTCCCAGACCCCCTAAGAGAGCAGAAGCGCACAAGCCAGCGGACTCGAGGCCTTCATCTGCCATCTATCCGGTAAGCAGTTATGAGCACAAGTACTACTAGGTAATTAGATGCCGTTCCAACATCGATGCGTTGTATTGTAAGTTATGAAAACATTGTGCATGTTTTCTTAACTTCTAACTTTATAAGCTTCCAACGATGTATTTTTTTTCACTGTTGTTATTCCCTATGATTTATTAAATCCTTACTGGATTAGACCAGCTAGGTTTATAATTTTTAACTTAATTTTAGTATTTGCCGTTATAAATGGTTTTTAGTTGTTCAAGTCTACAAAATTTTCTTCTTTCAGGAATGTCGCTGCTTAGAAAATGTTGGTTAGTATCTTAGTTTATTTTTAAGATGAGAAATTGAACTAATGTATGATGGCACTTAACTTTTTTCTTAATTATCCTAAAAAAAATATAGTTTCAGACCAAAAGGCAAAGAAGTGAAACGAGTGAGAAGGCTGAGTTTACTTTTACATACCAGCTGACGCTCAGCGCTCGGCTATTGAACTTGGTCAGCTGACCAATGGAAGTAGCTCGGTCAGCAAGGTTCTATTAGCGGGATACTGCAGCGGCCACTGGTAGCAGGGACCTCCTGCGCCGACGACGCTGGTCAGCGCTGAGCAAACAACTTCTTATGCCACCCGATCGCTACGCGTCGTGACGGTAAACTCAGTCTAGAAGTGACTACTTGGACATGGTCACTTGGTAGTGGGTAGGTAGTGCCTTTTTATTTACTCAGAGCAACTATGTAGGTAGTGTTTTGATACGATATAAATCGTGTGTTAGCATAATATGCCGCCCGATCAAACACTTCACGTCGTGACAGTAAACTTGGGTAGGTAGTACTACCTATTTATTAACTCGAGCTACGTTGTTATCTGTTTTTGTTACAAAATAAACTAAGTACGTGGGTAAGCACTTAAAATAACAGCAGTATTTTTATTGGGGTATTATTAATACATATAAATTAAATAATCACCTATCAATTTCGGGCTTTTTTCCACATTAAAACTAATATTACTTAAGGTTTTTGTAATTATAGTGCGTATCACACTCTTGGTCCATGGCGAGAATCAAAAAATATTTTTTTTTGTGAATAAACTACAAATTTACTGTTTTCGGATTTTTCCCTTTATTTGTGCTATAAGACCTTGCTGCTCACCAAATTACGAGAAGTACCCTATAGGTTTTGGGTGAGAGTAATTAAGATTTGGGTTCAATTCTCGTCGAAGTCCAACATTTTTGGGATATTATTTGATAATGTTATAAATACAATGCTATAAAGAAAACCAATTTATATTATTTACGATTTTAATGGTAAATCAATTACCTAAAAATTGCTTACAGTTATAGTTAAGCATAGGATAGTTTCATCTTGTCTTTAAAGTCCTGCTTAAACTTTACAGAAACTTAAGGATCAGTATCTTAAACTTAAGGTATCAATTATAGTAGGATGTTTTACGAATTAGCAGCACACGTATTATTTTTAAGTTCTAACTATTTACAGCTAGCTTGAAATAGCACTGAATCATTTTCTGTGCTTTACATCGAAGAGAGACTACATGATCAAGTTTTCTGATTATAGGCACCCCTGCGCAGCTACGAAATAACTATTTAATTTTTAACTCTATGCAAAAGATATGATATAACAATGCAAAAGATGAGATATAAACAATGCGAATAGGTCGCTTAGAAATCGTGTCAGTTATTGGTATTATTATCGTCTACGGAAAATTTGACTGAAACAATTCGTCTAATACAATTCGACTAACACAGTTAGACTAAAACACAATTCGACTAAAAACATTTCGACTAATGACAATTCGACTAAAGCAATTCTACCTTGATTTGACCCGACTTGTAAGCCTCCCACCCCCGCGAAGCGGGGGGGGGGGGGGGGGGGTCAACATTAACTTACTCCTAACGAAGCCCGTCCAACCCCGCGAAGCGGGGGGAGCGGGTTCGTGGCGACTCTGTGACTGAAAGGGTGTGTATATGTATAATTGTACCCAGAGCCATATGATGACACAAAATTTTTCGTTGTTAAACGAATTGTTTTAGCCGTTAGTCGAATTGTTACTAGTTGAAATGTTTTTAGTCGAAATGTGTTTTAGTCGAATTGTTTTAGACGAACTTTCCGCAAAGCATTATTATCGGTCCTCACAATTTTACGATGACAAATTTGAGTTGAAAAAGGAACTATAAAGGGTAAGTTTACGGATGGATTTGCGATTTGCGACCAAATGCTTAGCTTACCAAATATTGACTTTCTTATTTTCAATACTGGACAACTACACTATAATCAAGTCACAAAACAAAAACACATTTATATGAATCAAATCATATTTCGATGAAATCAGAAAATACATTCCGAATACATTCCGAACGAATGATGAAATCAGTGTTCAAAGTGTATCTATTATTAAAGTTCATAAGTTATTCACAATAAGGGATAAGTAACCCGGATGAAATAGTTTAGCCAAAAATTACGAACGATTCCTTAAATTGTATACGATATTTTTAAATGCATAAAAGAGCATTATTTCGTAACATAAATGAGTCTTCCACACTGAGTCCATTCCATACGTCTTTGTTCCAACTATACAAATACAACTCGTTACTTAGCTTACCAAAAATTTATCACAACACCGAAGACAGGAACAAGCAGTGTGGAAATCCCTTTATCCAGAACCGACTTTCACAAATATTTTGTCAAGAGATCTATTTATTTGCACACAAAGCAATTATTTCTATTTACACATCAGATTGGGTATCATAATTAAACTAAGCGTTTCTACGTTTTAGTCCAATTATATGTATAGAGCAGTGCTTATTCAGAGATTAAATGACCTCATGACGGTATTTTTAAGAATTCAGTTAGTAATACCCCTGTCCACCTAAACTACACAATACTATAACCTCACAAAAAGAAAGAAAAATTCGATTCACCAACTCCACTCAACAAGACTAGTTTTCTAAAAGCAATACTAGGTATATATAAGATTAGGAAATGAATCTTATAATCGCAAAGGCATGAAAGATAATGCTTATTTACTAGCCAGTTTAATTCTTACTTGTATTATAGAAACAAGCCTCAAAAATTGGACTTGTTACCTGTCTAGTTTAATTCTACGATTTACATTCTAATACACATTAGAATATCTCGCACAGAAGACTCTGAACAAGCACGGCAATATAGTATGGTTCTGTATTCTGCTCAACATAGGTACAGTAGCTATAGTTACCGTTTCAAATAGGCGTTTTATTGCAATTTCGCGCTCATCTACAGCTGTAAGGTACTACACAATTGACGCAGCATCTTGCTATCTTGAGAATATCGCTCGGAAAATGTTCAGTGTCCGATAGAAATAAAAAATCTCATCTCTGTCCAGCAATCTAATATCGGATGTGAGTTGTCTAGCGGTGCCTGCCGCGGCCGCCGCTGTAGTGGCCGTCTCGGCTATTCCCGTCTCGGCTGTTCCCGTCTCGACTATTCCCATCTCGGCTGTTTGAGTCTCGGCTGTAGCGCCGCTCCTTGCGGTCCCCGGAGCGCGACCCGCGGGCTCCTCGATCCGGTCTGCGCTCGCGGTCGCGGGTATACTCCTTGTCCCGCGAAGAGTCGAGACTCCTGGAAGTGTTTGGACTAGGTTACGACAAAAAAACTACTTTAGAAAGAATTTGTTAGAATTATTTTTTCAAATAGTCAGTGTATTATTATTATTATTCGCTTCTCGTCTACAGCTTCCCGATGCAGGGCAAAGGCCTTCCTTTATTTCTTATGTTTTCTCTGTATTAAGATGTTTCTCCGTTGTGGTCTGCCGCTGCGCGTGGAACCCTATCAGTGGTAATTTTGGCCCTGAGATCGTCCGGCATGGCACACATGGGTGAACCCCATTTAATCTGAGCTGATTGCACGGGCGGGTAAATCAGGATAATGATGAATGGAATAATACGAACCTCGAGTCTCCGTTAGAACCGCGGCTGTCGTGTGACTTGCGGCGAGGCAGCGGCGCGGAGATGCGCGGCCGAGGCGAGCGCGAGTTGCGCACACGCGGCGACGTCTCTCGCTCGCTGTTTAAGTTGAAGTCGTCGAATCTATCATCACAGTCATTCATACAATATAATAACAAGAAATATTGTAAAGGCGCCTTTCCAACAGAGATACCTACGTGCTATGAAAATCAAGAGTATATTGTGAGTTTGTCAAAATTCCGCAGCTTCGCACATTTCAGGACCCGTACTTAAATAAATCAAAGTTTCTGATTCGTTTTCGTGCAAACGCTTATCTTATGTGCAAGCGACTTACGAGTTGGTTTTGCATGTCAACGAAAACAAAACTTCGATTTTCCTTTTCCAAATAGGACCTCAGGTGGATAGGCTCCATAAATGGGCTCTTTAATGGGTATTGATTAGGTACTATCAATAAATAAATAAATAATGCCGGACAATTCACACAGCATTATCTAGCCCCAAGCTAAGCAGAGCTTGTGTTATGGGTACTAGATAACTGATATACCTACTTAATACAATATACTACATAGATAGATATTTTTTATTATACATAGAAAACATCCAGAACGCCCTGGACAAATGTCTGCAGATCATACAAACATTTGTCCCGAGGCGGGAATTGAACCCGCAACCTCCTGCGTCGCAGGCAGACCTTCGTCCGCTGCGCCACAGAGGTCGTCCAACTCTTCAATACCCATTCAAGGACGTAGTAGTAAGTCATCTATGCTTTTAGTTTCTCAACGTCAAATTAAACTATAAATTGGAAGGTCGTTGCCTTGCTTTCATTGTTATATTCCATGCTTAAATTATATAAATTAATCATGAACTGAATTAATTCGGACGGAGCGGAATAAACCAATCACATTGGCCGAAATAACCATCTCGTCATCATGCTGGTCCCTGATTGGTTGATTCCACTTCGCTGTGTGAGTAGTGGGATGGGAACGCACCTAAACTAACAGATCATGGACACAAGAATTCAATTGAGGATACTTTAGAAGAACACTGATGTATATTGTATACTATACTTGGGCCAAGACAAAATCAAGATACAATGTTTGTTAACATTTCCCCGATGATGATGAGATGATGAAGTCTTCCTAGCCGAATTTCGACTACAGCGGCCAGTCGCATCGGAGACCAGATGCGCAGGACATATTATAGTGCACAAGTGTGTGCGCAAACACAGGTGCACTCTCTATTCCCTCACTCTCATAATTCGATGGGACGGCCGACCGACACACAATTCCCCCATACTCAACCTAAAAATCACCTTGTTCATCTTTTGACAGAATTTGTACCACCTTGTCGATTTGAGCTCTTTCCTACAGTGGATAATGCAGACGGTTATTTTTTAAACTCGACGCCATAAAGAGGACTTTGGATTTTAGTGTTGTCGGTGATTTGATAACAAACATAGGACCTTGAAAATGGCTTGCTTTAGTATAGCTTCTACCAGCGGCTTCGCAAGCTCTTTTCCGGGATAAAAAGTAACAAGCCGTTCCCCGGGATATTATTTATCTCCCGGCCTGATCTGTTCAACCTTTTCGTCGTCAAAAAGTACCTAACAGACACACAGAGTTACTTTCACGTTTATAATATTAGTATGGATGGACAGGCAGATATGAGTTGTGTAGATATTAAGACAAGACAAAATTAAAAATTTTAGAAACCCGCCGTCGTTTATTGGCCGAACAGATTTTAATGAAACATGGCTAAGAACACTCGGGATAAAATTATCTATGACCATCGATCAAAAATTTCCCCCTTAGATGCACAATGCGCGCCCTGAAAACGTCAGTATCAAAAGGTATCCCATTTGGCATTTTGGGATACCTTTTCAACTAGTGTCATTTTAGCTCTCGGACCGAAAGCATGGTCAAGTGCTCGTATTAAAAATGCAATAATCGACCGACCAAGCAACGGAAAAAGGATGGAATTTCTTATTTTCAGTAAGTTTAAATGTAATTTTTACCTGTGTATTGTGATATGAGCCAATTGAGCCTTATATACTTGAGAAATCAGCATTAAATATTGTTGTTGGGTTTGCCTATGTAACAATATTTATTTTGTTCTAAGTTGATGAATGGAGCGGCTATTGTTTCAATTTTTTTTTTTTTATTTATTTGTGGTAAGTTGTAACTTTTTGTAAGTGATAATTTTTTTTTTCATTAAAAGACATTTAAAGTAACTGGTTGAGGTTTATAAAATAACTAGCTGACCCGCCCTCAATTTTATTTGCGTGGACTCTCTAATAAAAGAAAGACTACCAAAAGTATTCGATTTAATCAACTTAGTATTTAATTTTTAGTTACCCTCGAGATCCTGTGCGTTGGGAAAAATGGAGGTCCATTTTAGCACAACAGCGATGTGAACCATTTATAGTTGTATCAATAAATGATTCGTTATCTTTACCTGAATTCTGTTGATTTTATAATCCTTATAAAAATAAACAGTGTATAAATTATTTTTTGGTACCTTCCTACCTACTTACCTACAAAATAAAATAAAATAAATTCGACTCCACTAATCTCTTGTTCCGCATGCAAAAAACTTGACAGGGTCTGCGCAAACTGTCTGCGTCAAAACAAAACGTGGACACTATTGAGTGTCATTCTTGTAAGGTTCTAGGTATCTACGGGGGAGGCCGCATACTTGATCGATGTCTATGACACAAAAATAACTAAACGAAAATCGGTTCATCCGTTTGGGAGCTACGATACCACAGACAGACACGTCAAACTTATAACACCTCTCTTTTAGCGTCGGGGGTTAAAAAATTACGATTGAAGATGATAGCGTAACACCATCCTGAATGATCATATTTTAATCTAAGCAGGACAGCATACTGTTCCGCTGTCATCTTCAATTCCATTTTTAAACGACTTCGAAATAAGGATGTTCTATGTTAGGCTGAATGTTTTTTTTTAAGTCTGTCCGTCGATTTCTCCGTCAATTATGGTCCGATTAAAAAATTATTTCGCTGATGTATAGAGAATGATCCCGAGGTGGTCTCATAAAAGATTTATTTCAGAGGGATTAGCATCAGTGCAAAATTGAAGGGTTCGAAGTCGTTTTATAGTTTAATCAAAACAATCAAATTATTTATCGACACGACTAAAAGTACGGATGGATTATTACTTGTTTTTGGGCGAGCCGGAACCCGACTGCGAGGAGCTTTGGCTGTCGGAGCTGGAGCTAGACGATGAGCTCGATGATGATGACGAACTCCGAGATCGCGATCTAGACCTGTACAAACAAGAACATCATCTGTAACACGAAATCATCGAAATTATTAAAGGGTATTGTCCTGGGTAAAAAATTAATATTCCAATTAGTCCGTCAGTTAGATTATCAGATAATATTGAACACGTATTTTTTCTTTTATCAATCAAACAAAAAAATACTTGTTTAATATCTTCTGATAGTCCGTCAGTTAGATTATCAGATAATATTGAACACGTATTTTTTCTTTTGTCAATCAAACAAAAAAATACTTGTTTAATATCTTCTGATAATCTAACTGGCAGGCTACTTGGAGTTTTTTAGGACACCGCCACGGCGGCGCCTCATCGGCTCCTATTGGAGTGCGTTATTGGCTCTTATCATTAGGGGGTGGTGGCATCATCCGGTAGGCAAGCGGGTTGGCATCGCAGTTCGATAGTGGATCTGTTCTGCAGGGAGCGCTGCAGAACAGATTGAGCCGTGGCTGTCGCAGCTCGGCCCGTGGATGTCATAGGAGACGACTAAAGGAACCTACCAGTGGAAGGGCAGAAGCTTCTGCGAAAATAGAGTAAAATAGATAAAAAAACATTTATTTGAACACGGGTATAAAAAAGTTCAGAAATAAACAACCGGAAAATATAAACGGTATTGGAGGTAAGTGAAACGAAACGTTGGTAATTTAAAATACACGGTGGCTCTCCACGTCCCTGTGCCAAAATAGGGGTTGGCTCAGCGTGTGCTGAACATTTTATGCTCAGCGCTGTTTTTCTGCCAAAGACCTTTTTACTAATTGACAGAAATAAATAAAAATTGTATCAAAAAATAAATTTAAAAAATTAATAACAGGTAATATAATAAATATATCATCAATCCCCCTGCCAAGCAAGGTGATTATGCCCCCCCCCCCTTTTGGGGAGGCATGATCAGCAGTGACAGTGCTGATCAGAGAAATCTTAATCAATAACAATTACATGAATAACCAACCCCTTCTCTTCAACAATTGGTTCATAATTATACTGTTTTGAATACCTAGATTTCATTTTGTAGTTCGGCCTTGTTAGTTTAAAAATAGTAAATTGCTTACTTCTTGCTATTCTTGGAACTGTTTTTAGAACCAGGCGAATCCACTTTGCCGTTTTTGTCTTCTGTTTCTTCGTTTTTGGAACTTTCACCCTCTTGGGATTTTGCACCTGATCAAAAATATGACACATATTGAAGTTATCCAAGCATATGAATAAAACAGGTGGTATCCGAATATATCCAGACTCTTAACTATACATTTTGTAATGTAACCTCATGAAGTCTCCATGTCTTTTGTAAATCAAAGCCATATGAAGTCTCCTTGTGTTTTGTAAAGCTTTAAAGTAAAGCCGCATGAAGTCCCCATGTAATTTATTAATCAATGCCCTATGAAGCCTCCATTTATTTAGTCATACATGGAGCTCACGGATACCCTTACCAGCAGTTTTAGAGCTGCTTCCAGTCTTGGAGGCTTCGTCCTCGCTGCCCCAGAGGTCGTACTTAGCGAGGTCAGCCTCGTCTCCAGACTCTTCCTCCTCCTCGGCCGCGTCGTCCTGCGAGCCCGCCGCCTTCTGGAACAATCCCGTCGTCCAATCATACCCGCGGAACACGGTCATGTCGAATTTGCTGCTTATTTTCACAGGGCTTTTTATATGTATGAGAGTTCACATTTTCCAAAAATAATGATCACTTCAGCCCTGTAAAATAAGAAGCCAAGTTGACATACTCAATAAATTTATACAAACCTTTTTCTTTCGCTTTCTCTTCCCTTCAGCCTTTCTTTTAGAATACTTGCTGTTCGGTTTTAAAGACACCTTCACCTTCTTCAACTTGGGCGGCTTTGGTAGAGCGAAGCTTTTAAAGTTTCCTATGACGGGAGCATTTTCGTCCGCCACTGTGTCTGAATTGTTCATCGGGATTTTTAGGTTGATGTTCAATTTTCTGGTCACGTTTTGCAGTATGGGGCTGGGCTCAAAGATATCGCTTAAAAATGGAGTCGCCGCAGGATTTCCGTCCATTTCTTCGAGTTGTCGCTCAATACTTCCCTCTCTGATGGATTCTTTTTCCCATTCGTCATTGGTCAAATTCATGGTATCTAACGGCTTTACGACACTTCCAGCAGTCTGCTCTCCTTCTAAATTATTTTGGGCACTACTAAACGAGCTGTTTTGACTTTGAGTTTGAGCTAGTTGCTGCAAGTTTTGTAGAGCTAACAAAAGCGTGTTTGCGTTGATTCCCGCTAACAAATTAGACAGGTCTGGTGGGACTATTGGTTGCGCCGGGGCGGGCGGCTGCGTTTCTGTTTCTGGCGCGGGCGAGGCTCCCTGTTCGTCGGCTGAGGTTGAATCATCCAAAATTACAATTTTCTCTGGCGAGTCTTTCATTGAAGTTTCAGGAGGGTCTTGTTGGCATATTTCTGTCACTGGCCTTAAATGTAAGTCCGGTATTTTATTTGCCGTTAGTGTGGGATGATTTTTGTTTGTTGTAGGCTCAATGGTTATGGATTCTATGACATGGATTCGTTTGGCGTCAATAATCTCTTTGGAATGGCTATCGTTCATTGTTCGCGTATTAGTGCTTTCTGTATTGCATTTTTCTTCATTTCTTTCTTTTGCCAAGCCCAACAACTCGTCCGATAAATCTTGGGGAATAGGTTTCGGTATTGGGAGGTTGACACATTTTTTATATCGTATCGTGTTTGACTGTATAGGATAGAAAAATTCAGGTGATTTTTGTACTCTATTGTTGTATTTGGGTGGTGACTGTTCATTATTATTGTTAGTTTGAATATCCTGCAAGAGTCCCATCAGCATTTCCTTCTTTTCGTTCATTAAATCAGTTTGTTTTTTGGGGGAAGATTCATACATGGCATTATTTTCATTACGACTTTCGGTTTTGTTAATTTCTACAAGTGAGGAGTTATTAATTTCTAAAGCTGAATTTCCAGAATCACCATAAAGTGCGTCATCTTCGTCATCCCACTCTAACTGAGTGGAATGGACATGAGTTGTTTTCACATTCTCATACATTTTCTCATATTTTAAAGGTTTTTCATCAGGGCTCTTGCCCTCTGAGCCATTATTATCAAATATATCCATGATGCTTCTATTTTTGTTTACAGAATATTCTTGTGCCACTGCAAATACGCGATCTGTGTTCTCGGACTGTTCAGGCAAAGGAATCTGATCGACTTCATTAGTAATCTGGGGCGTGTATTCAGTTGTTGTGCGGTGCTGATCAGGGCTGGCAAATGATAAGAATTGATTGTTGGCAGCAGAATTATCTAAATCATCTTGAGTGAAATCAGCATTGCTGCTGGTGTAACTGTTCTCCTTGCTTTTGGCATGGTAGTTGGGGAGGGGTGGTTGAACTTGCTCTAAAGAAATAGAAGATTTCACAGGGGATGATGGGTCAAGACCAGGAATAGTGGTTTGTATTTGTGTGGCTGACATTTCCGTAACTGCAAAACTAGGGAAATTATTTAGATTTTTGACTGGTGTCGTTTTGTTCTGCTCATTTGATTCCAGACAGACAGAAGTTTTTGGCTGTTCTATAGGTATAAATGTACTTATAGCTCTTTTCATCGGAGATGAATTTTGTGCTACATATCCAGGAATATAGCTGGTGATGTGGTTCTTTCTCGGTGATTTTTCAAGACCACCTAGTCCAGGAATGTTTGAACTTTTAGGGTTTCCTCCAAGTTGATCTGGTGCCTGATTGCCAGGAATCATTGTACCTTGAAACGTTTCTTGCTTATTTGCAGAAGTATAAATTCCAGGTACAATGTTACGTTTTGTACTTAATGTGGCTCCATTACCTTTTGCCCAGAAACCAGGGCGGTTACGGCGTACATTATTTTTGAAGTCCTGGTAATTATTTTTAGCAGCTCCAAGTCTCGTAGGAACATATTCAGTGGAACCACCATCAACTTCAATCGCAGGAGGGACTTTGGCATTCATGTTTCTCAAATTCTGTGTGTAGATATTTCCCGTAGTCAATGGAGATATTTCCACTTGTTTGGCTGTAGAATATCCTTGGAATCCTTGTGTGGCTGTACCTGTTTGTGTATAAGTATTTGGCACAATGGTGGCAGGTTTTTCAGGAGCACTGCATGGAACAGGGGACACTGAAGCTGGTACGTTACGCCTTTTGAACTTTCGCCTAACTTTTTTAGTTTCACTGATTTTCCGAGAGCGTAAACTGTCTTCCTCACTTTGACTAGAAGCAGATTCTGAACCTGTGTCCTTATTAGAGTGTCGAGCAGATGTGATTGGCCTGCTACTTCGATTGCTAGTTTTTGATTTTAAATCATGTTCAGAGTCCGAGTCTGAGGAATCCGAGTTACGACTTTCAGAAGAGATGGAGTGGGCCCTTGTCTTAAGTACCTCAGTGTGTGTTATGTTGTTTATTCCCCTCTCCTCTGATTCATTTGCATTTACTTTAGTTTGTTGTTGATATCTGTCCACTCTTTCCAGAACAACAGTTTCAACACTTTCACTTCTTTTCTGAATCTGTTGTATGACTTTATTTTGCGGCAAGAGTTGACTTTGGCCTTTTGTATTTTCCTCTTCACTGTCAGATACAAGAGCAATTTCTTCAGGATTAGGAACCCTCATGGGTTTCAGACATGTATTGCAACAGCCACTTTTGGATTTTGAGTGAGATTCATCCAAGCATCCTGTCTGCAACAGTTGTTGTCTCCAAGCAAATATGGTCTTGAAATCAGGAGCGGGTTTGTCTACAAGAGATTCAAATTTATCTGAACTTATTTTACAGTTGTTGTAGGTGATAGCAAAAGCAGCAATTAAGACTTTTTCTCTGAGAGTGTAATTCATTTTAAAATTTTGGGATTCAACGCCCCCATTTAATTTGGCAACTTCATTTGTGGATGAAACCATATTTTCCATGACAGGGTTAAAAGACATAAAAACTGGAGAATCAGTGCTATCTTTCCTCGTTTTCTTGGTCCCTGTTTCATAGCCAGATGACCCCGCATGTTCTTTGTCTCCAGCACTAATATATCTTTTACGGTAGTGACGGTTTTGATTACAGGTGTTATTAGCTCTGTTTGAATGCATATTTTTCATGTTCTGATTGTGGCAACCAGATTGATAGAAAGATTTATTTTCTCTGGCAGAAAAAGGCAACAAATCATTTTGTCCACCACTGTTTGAATTGAATTTTCCTGTAATAGCTTTAATTTCTGTTGCAGGAGCTAGTATCCTATTCGTCACTTTCATTTCCATCTGCGGCTTTGGTAGCAGGTTTTTGAATTCTGCTCCTTCAGTGATGCCAACCTGAAGGCAGGAAAAATTATCTCCACTTTAGTAATGATGAGCTATACAGTATCAACTCTTCTTAGCTTCAAATTCCATTATTCCCTGAGGTTTTCATTGTGAAAGAAACATAAGTAGCGGGCGGATAATTTAAAAACCAATGTTAGGTGCCAGTTAGTGTTGAAATGAGTTAAAAATTTACAAGATAAAAGGATGAAATAAAGAAGATTTGTGATGACAAGAATACTTTACCTCGTCTGTTCCCTCCGTTCGTAGTGGCTTGCGTTTCTTCCTGCCGAACTCGTCATATTCATCGTCGGAGGAGCCCTCTCTGCGTCGGTACTCCACAACGCCGCGCTCGTTGTACCCGCCGCCGTAGCCGGTACGCGCTTCCACCTACAATCATTTGTTATTTTACAATACCTGTACAACAATACCAATAAACTGCTGATGCAAACATTGTAAATCAATGTACAGAATTACGTACTTCACCAAATTTAGGGGCATTGCAAACATTGCAAGTGGTACGCCGGGCCCAGTTCACGTTCGCACATTTGTTGCACTGCCAATCGTCAGCATTGAACAAGCCACGGGATTTCTCGGCTGCCGATTTGCCGATTTCCGTGCCAAGTTTCTTCTTGGAACTATGATCAACTTCAGGTTTTTCTGCATTACATCGGTAACATGATGTTCGTCTCGCAAAATTAATATTTCCGCAGTTTTGCTCATTACAAATCCAATCTCCGTCGTTCATTTTGTTGTGAATTACAATCGTTTACCGCGTTTGCCTTTCACATTCACATCAGTAGCATATCATCTGTAATACAGGAACATAAAGATTACCAAGCATTACGCTCAAGATTGTGCGCAACGAAACGTAAATAAAAGCAAATAATGTAGAAAATTGCTAAATTCCACTTTGAAAGAAAACCAAGCTCACTTTTGCAAGAAAAGCGATCAAGCTTCTTGACAGCCATGATGGAAATTCAATAAAAAAAACACTATCCAACCAAAGGCGACTTGACTTTTATGATTTAATGAATTGAGTACTTTTTTTAAAGCAACCCTTTGATAATATATCATTACATTTTTTACTATTATGCAAATGAACGAAAGTTTTTTTAAATACATTTTATGTGTAACACATTGGATACATTTGTAATTGTAACGAAAAACATGCAGAAACGAACATTGTCTTCTTAAATATACCGGAACCATAAAGTAAAGCTAGACGGAACGGAACGGAAACGGATAAATAAGTGATGTGTATTTGATTCCGTTGCTCCAACTCGATAGCATTGATCGGACTACCGAGACTACTCGACCCCCGCGTGGCGTGGTACTTCTCTCGTCGCGAGACAAAAATTCGAGCCCTCGCGCGCAAAATTATCCGTCAAAATTGTTTACCATGAGGTTATTTCGGGAAAAGGAAGGTCCGCCGTATGTCCGATTCCGAATTCTTTGAATTAATGTGTTGTGATTATTATTGTGATGTGAACTTCTACTGCTCAGTGGAATTACTATTGGAATTTAGCGGGTCGGCTATCCTGCTCTAGGCATCCATCTAGATCAGTGCGAACTGTCAAAAAATACGCGAATTTCTTGTGCAAGATTTCTGCATAATGTTATCACACAATGTATGAAGATGACAACTTATCTTGTACTCCTAAACGCTGCGTGCTCACCGAGGTCACCAACTCGTCTAGTTATGTGTCGCCGAATGCTAACCTCAAGCTCCTCACAAACGTCGCACTTCAATACCCTACACCACCCCCGAGTGCGGTGCAACGGAAAGAAAAATCCCTTCAAATACTATGCGACAGGTAGTGTTATTGAAGCACTTGTGACCAAATCCCCTTAGGGAAATGCTTATAAAATAATAATGTTTTCCTTAACATTGCAGATTCCTCAACCTTTATCCCCTGCATGGGAATGGCACAGTGGAAATACAACTGGACACTACTGCAGCGAGCCTGGGAGTGGAGAAGCGGCGAATGTATGATATAATCAACATACTAGAAGCTATGCAATGTGCAGTACATAAGAGGAAAAACACTTATCTCTGGCATGGAGGTTCCAGATTAAATGGTTTTCTCAAAATGTTGAAGAAACAAGGAGAGAATTTAAAGCTCTCCGAAGTGCTTCGTGGCAGAGCTCCAAAACCACCAACACCAAAACATAAGACTTTAGGGGTGCTGGCACAGAGATTTCTAATGTTATTTTTGGTTGAACCTCATGTGAGTTTACCGTTATACTGTAATTAATGAATACTCAATTAACACAGTTTCACATTGATAGCTGGGTGGCTAATAATATATATTTTTTTTACAGAATACTTTAATAAACCTGGAAATGGCAGTGAGAGTGCTCATTGACACTTCAAACAAGAACAAGACTGTTCTATCTCCTGAACAACAAGAACGCCAGCACAAGTCTAAAGTAAGGCGGCTTTACGATATTGCCAATGTATTTATTTCAATTGGTCTCATTGAAAAGGTTTCTGGTAATTTGATACTGAAGAAGCCAGTATTTATGTATGTAGGGCCATATAAACCGAAAACCTCTGAAAAGGCGATGATTGCCACTCCATCTCCTATCACACCACTGGCTGTCTTAGACAGCCAGGCGAGAGCTTCATCATGTCAAGCGTATGCAGGGAAGTCCAAAAGGAAGCTGGAGTTCACCACTCCTAGTAGTTCTCGGGAACTAAAGCTTGGAATCACAACCCCTCCCCACACCCCATCCCACAAGTGGGATGACATCTTGCTTGTAGCAGACATGGAACTGACTAGAATTAACAATGGTGTTATGTTGTGATCTTATTTAAAAGCTTGAGTTATGAATGAATTCATATTTTATACAGATTTTACTATACTGTGTCTTCCAGGGGATGTCTGTTGTAATAATCTGACTGCATAAATTACAATGTTCCTATTTTAAATATTAATTTACATGATTTTGCTTTGAGCAGATTTATTTTTGTCACAGACATGAATTTTTAGTGCAATTTATAATTATCTAATAAGTTTTATTATTTTATTGTGTTTGAGGACACTATAAACTTTGGAAATTCCCTATTATTTACAAAAAGCATGTTTTAAAATGAATTAATTTAAGCTATAAATTGATGATTATATTTAGGTTGGCTGTTATGCATCAATTCAGATGTCGATAAAACCAAAGGAATGTGACGGCACTAAAAATGATGCCATCCTTTTATTTTGATCGATACAAAAAGGAAGGCAACATTTTTAGTCCTGGATAATTTGTTAAATTTAGTTTTGGCTACATCTGAAGTGACAGCATTGGGTGTAAATCAATTTTCTTTTAACAAATTAATTAATTATAATTTAAAATTCTTGGACAACTCAACTGTAAGTGCTTTCCATCCAGGTGGGCTGCATGCCTATTAGCTGCCTTGGTGGTATAAAAAAACTACGTAAACCAATTTTTTGCCTACTTGAGGTTCAATTCAACACATAATAAATTTAATATTTTCGTGAGGTAGTAAATTGACCCCTGGGAGTGAGTGACTGACTGACATAAACTTATTTCTTTTGACAAAAATACTTATGAACATGTACTTGTATTATGTTATCAATATTTTAACAAAATATGTTTATGTGTTATTAACATTATTAGATAGTCAAGCTTGTTTGACTTTAGATGGTAGTTATGTATTTTATAATAAGTTGCTTTTATTTTCTATTGTTTTTAAGCTATAGATGGAATAAACAAACTGGATTTTGTTTAGATGATCAAATGTGTTTTATTGTTAGGACAGTCAGCAGCATATTTGTTATATTCTATTTGTTAGACTATCTCGAATTAAACACCCTAATTGGATTAGTGATTTAGTTGTATTACTCTGAATAATACATACTAGGTACTAAATATTATGAAAAACCAACTTCTTTCTCATTGTTTATTTAATGAAGTAAAGTTTCTTAGTAATTATTACATACACAGGTTTATAAGAAAAGATACAAATTTTAATAAAATACATATCATTTTAAAGTTTAATTACTATGTACAAATTATTATAATTATTAGGAACAAGAACTATACAAAGCCATTTTTAAAATCGAACATTTATGATCTAAATCCAATTCTAATCTCAAAAAATCTATAAAGTACTTACAAGATGGAACAAAAACTAAACATAAAATCACCCACCTTGATAATCCAAGTTGAATAATTATATTATTTACAAGTATTTCCAGGACACTGATTTTAAATACTTATATGCGTTTATAATATTAAATTGGCGTAATTTGGCTGTAAAAAAACCCATCAGAATTTGATTAGATAAAAACTGGGCACTGGGTTAAAAAGTATTGATTTAAAATTAATAGCAATTCAATTTGATAGCTTATTTAAGCTCTATTATTCGGTGGGTGGGTGAGTACCGGCCCGAAGGTGGCAGGAAGAGAGGTAGCTCCTGTCAAACTTGCTCGATCATTGGAAACTGTTCTGGGTCCTCGGGGGCAGGCAGGGCTTCGGCGTCGAAAAAGCTGGCGTGCAGCGCGACTACAGTTACTGTAGCGCCTGAAAGAATGGTAAAAGTAGAAATTATGTAAACTTAGAGTAGAAAATATATAATCTTTGCACACACAGTTCAATAAATTGGGCATGTAAGAGTAGGTATGCTGTGTCTGCCTGTAAGAGCTAATTTTTAGGTTCCTAAATTTACTTAAACATAAAATAATTTTTATATAGGTAATTAATTGTTATTTTTAACCAACTTCGAGAAAAGGAGGAGGTAATATGTTCGGCTGTATGTATGTTCGTCGATTTCTCCGTGAATTATGGACTGATTTTGAAAATTTTATTCCCATTTATCCCGCATAACTTAAAAACAGTGTAAAATTAAGGGATTCGTAGGTTTTAACTTATTTGAATATCATTTATATTATGTAGATAGAAAACATAACGCGTAAAATACCGATAGATGCGCTCAATGGGAGAGTTAATCAAAGGAGGTAGATACATTTTATAAGAAACTAACTTCTGCCCGCGGCCTCGCACGCGCTTCAAGGAGCCCATGTCCATCCCCAGGTCCGGGATAATGTTTTCCTCCCTGCCAAATTTATTTAAGATCAGTTCTGTCGTTATGATGTAAAGTAACTGACAGAATTACTTTCTCTTTTATAATACCTACTAGCTACTGCCCACGGCTTCACATTCGTTTTTTCGGGATAAATGTCTGACGTCTGTCCCCGGGTTACCGTCTACCTCCCTGCCAAATTTTATTAAGATCCGTTCAGCCGTTTGGGCGTGAAAAGGTAACAGACAGACAGAATTATTTTGGCTTGTATAATATTAATATGGATTAGAATGTATAGCTGTGTGGTGCCGGCTTAGAATTTGCACCACCCCAACTCTTCCCGCGGGTATCGTAAGAGGCGACTAAGGGATATCCACCGGGGGCGGGCAGCAGCGTCCCCTGCAGAACAATTCTACCACCGAACTGCATGCCCAGCGTGGGGATTATGGGCATTACCTCCATGAGATAAAAGCCAACAAGGCGCTTATCAGGGGGAGGCCTGCGTCCAGCAGTGGACCAATACAGGCTGTTGAGGTTGAGAATGTACAGTATAAATTATAGCTGTTAAACAATCAAATCGATATGCTCACCTAAAACCCAGAACAGGACAGCGCCAACACCGGCTAGCCAACACAATCCCATAGAAACGGCCGCCGCCACCGCGTACTGCTGCGTCTTCGATAGCTCCCAGCCACCAATCTAGCAGTCATTCAAATAGTTAAAGGTGGAAAGAATATTCAGAATGGTTCCCAAAGCCTTAGAGTGGATAATAAACATATAATGAGTTGACGGATTTAATGCATTTGTCGTGTGTGTTGTCGATGAGCAGCGACATAAAACATCATATGTAACAAACGGTGTGTCTCATGCAAATATAGGTTTTTTAAAGGCAACTATTTTGTTGCTACTAGTTTTAGAGAAGGTTAAATGAAAAGAAAGATGACTAACATAGAGATGAGTAGTTTCTAAGAATACAACTTACTCTGGGCTGAAACACATTAGAAAATTTTAAATCCAATAAGTACAGTAATTTATAGAATAACCACTCAATATTTATTTTAGTTCTCAGATCTTACCTTCCATGTATTTGGTCCAGAAGTTAGTTTTCTGTATCCGAAGAAGCTAGCTACCATGGCAACAAGCAGCAATGGTGAAGTAATGCTGGAAAAAAGTATTAGTTTAATTGCCATTGCTGCTTTTTATTCTGAGAGATTGAATAAGGGAACCATTCTGTACTTGTACTATGAATATAACGGAACTTCAAGGGGTTACTTACAGGCAGTAGGCAAAAAGACCAAAAAACACAATCAAGTAATTAGCCTGGAAATGCTCCACATTGCGGTAGAATCTCCTTGAAAGACGCGGCAATGAAGCCGGGACCTGGAAACAAAACAAATATAGCATTAATATGCCTACAACCACCAATCTGCCTGCCAATTGGTGATTATGGCAAAACCCCTCTTGTTTGGGGTGAGGCATGTTCACCTGCATAATATGTGTGCTGTGCTGATCAGCTAGGCTATTCAGACTCTTTTTTACCGAGTCATCAACACAGGATCTCTCACATTCAAATATTTTAGTGGTGTTTAAAATTTACTGCATTCTACAAAGAATATCAATAGCGGAAAAGTAGTTTTCCATAAATAGTAAAACATTTTCCATGAAATGTTTTATCAAATTTAACGATTTAACGTGCTACTTTTGAAGCAATTACGATAAGAAATTTATTACTAAAAGTCAACATATTATGAAAAGCTCCATTATATAAAATTTATTATAATATGATTCAGGAAATGCTCTACTAAACATATGGTCATATTGGTGGTTTCTTTCTTTACTATTTGTGGAAAAGTACTTTTCTGGTATATTAATTCCTTGTATAATGCAGAAAATGTTAAAAACCTAAAATATTTTATTTCGCACAAATCTGTTAGATTCCATGTCGATGATTCGATAACGAAGAGTCTAAACCACCCTGCTGGATGGCTTAATTAATCCGGTCCGACTGCATTAGATACAACTGAGTCACCTTAAAATTGTCAGTGGCAACAAATTGAGTCCACGGCTTTCTCTGCGCAAGCACTCCCATCACCAGGGCGGGACCAGCGCCGCTGCGCACATGCTGCAGCAACCTTAAATTCAAACAATTTTATTGATAATAAGCTACCACTAGGCACAAGATATTGAAACAAGACAAGTGTACCTATTTATTCCAACAAATAAGCTTGAATTTTAGGCAATACCTACATGATAAAACACAGACAGTGTGACAAATGTTTTGTTAGTGGGAAGGGATGGATTTTAAAGCATGTATGCAGGTACGCCAGACGTTAAAGCAGGCAGACATTATCCTATGTGGTGTGATGATGAACCCTTGAAGAGCATAAAACTTTGTTTACGATGTAAATACATTCGGTAAGTATTACCCCAACAATTATTATAGTTTACGGGTCATAGATTTAATGGCTGAAATCAATTGAAAGAAACACCACGTAGCATAAAATTGTTAGTTGACTTACAATTCCACATCATTGACATACTTTTGTAACCCTTTCTTCTCTGTTGTAGCATTAATCTCTCCGGAGAGATCGATATTCACGTTTTCGCTCATTTCTGGAGTATGTTGTGATGGTTTTGTGATGCTATTTCAATGTTTTTATTTATTTTCCAAATAATCAACTCAACAACAAAACACAGAATTTTTCGTAACTAAAACTCGTTTCGTTAGTTCACGTCAAATGTCAGACTGTCAAGTGTCAGTGTCAACCATGTACTTGTACCTACGTACGGTAAATTAATAGGTACGGTAAATAGTGTCAAACCCAGACGCAGAAGCCATTTGACAAGAAGAAGTAGGTACTTCTGCATATTTTTTTAGGGTTCCGTCCGGTGCCAATGCTACAACGGAACACAAAAAATTATTTGCTCGTCTTTCACAAACTTTCTTAGGAATCTATTAACTATAATAAGTTGAGTCAGATGTGTAGACTTAAGTGGCTTGTGCTGTAAAGTTGTTTGTGTAAGTAAATCTAGTGACTATATAAAATAAGATTATTGACTTGTCTCTAACTATAAAGCTATCACACTTCACTTTATCAGTTTATCACACAAAATATTATACATGCGAAAGTTTGGGTGGATTTTTTTATTTATTTATTTATTTATATCGTCGGCTTATTGTAAGAAGTCATTAGTCGCAAGAAGTCACTAACTGCGTTAGATATACCATGGAGTTCGTCTCGATTCACAAATTTCTAGCTCTTCAAACTCAGAAGTTATGGCTTGGTTATAAAGTCAATAACTGCATTTTTGGTATATCTGGTTTCATAAAATTCACTAACTTACATTAATAAATTTTAACAAAAGAAAAAAAAACACAATTGCCATTTTTATTTTCATACGTAACTCATATAAGTGACTTAACAACATTTTGAAAGTGCTTTTACGTTCACAAACGTTTGAATAAGTTTTGCTTTAATTCATTATTTGCACCTTACCCAGTTTTGTTGTATCGTATTTTTTGGGAAAAAAAATACTAACGGTTTTAAATGACTTCTATCAAAACGAGTAACGTCACTATTGGATTGGTAAACTTAATTATAGGTCGTTGACAAGTTTTTGCTAAATTATTATGTTAAACTTAATACAAGACTGAAATCGCTTGAATGAAGTATTGTTTTATTAGTGATTTTTGTTATTGTAAAAATAACAGGTAAATGTAAGGTAATGACTTTTAAACACATACATTTTAGGCATGCGCTTAACGTGTCCTCGACTGGAACGGATCTGGTCCGATTCCAGTTGGGTCCGGACACGTGTCCAGGAGTCGTGTCCGCGGAGTCGTTTGGATCTGCCTGGAGTTTCGCTTCCTACGGGTCCATTGGATCAGTTTGTTTCAGTGGATCTTGCGGATCGGTTAGGATCCGCTTTTATTAACAGATCCTACATGTCCATTGGATCTGTGTGTTTGTAGGACACGTTTGTTTCGATGGATCTAACGAATCAATGACTAATAAAAATATAGCATAACAATACTTTCTTTAAGGGATGGCATGTTTGTTAGTAGGATCTAATCTGTGACAAATACTAGCTTAAGTTTTTTAAGGTATAAAATTACTAATTTTTTTTAGAGACAACAGCTGATTTACCTTCATACTTTATTACAGGCTTAGCAAAGTAGATAATAGCACGGCGCATTCGCTCGCGCATTCGTGCAACTTCGGCCGGAACCGAAGTTAAACGAATGCGCGAGCTATTGCGGGTGCAAAGGTACCTAGCTAATCTACAGTCAATTTTACAATCATTGTTCTAGTTTAGTGCGTAGGTAGGTACAAAAGTTTCCGTACATCTATGTTCATAAGACTATACTAGTACAGTAGTACCTACCTAATTAAATAAGTGGGTATATTTCGATTTCTTTAGCAAATTATAATTTGGTATTTATTGGTTAAACAAAATCTACAGCCCTTAATAAATACAAATATGTTACATACACAACACTTACGGCCAATAACGATAGTATAAATTTGACTAAAGTAGTTACTCATTTACTCGTAAATGGATCTGGATCTGTCGAACACGTCCGAACCCGAATCGAAGCCCAGATCCACACAGCTCCAATCGCTCGCTGCATTCGACTCGATGGACTGTGCCGAGCGGCCAACGTGTCCGCGGACACGTCACGAACGTCAATCCGGAGCGGAACCACACGGCTCCAGGAGCGGACACGACTCCAGGAACCGTTTGGCTCCGGATCTACACACCTCTAATACATTTACGTGTTGCTATGCTACTTATGAGACCGCGTGCCGTGTGACCGGAGTCGCGGAAGCGGGGTAGATGGGTATTTTGTTCGGGGCCGCTCGCGCCTCTGCCGCGCCGCGTAGTAGTTCGTTCTTTCCGGCCCTTGTGGGGGCACCGAGCGGGGCATCGAGGCTTGGCCTCTTTACCCCGGCATGAACTCGAGGGGGGACGACTCCTCGGTCCTTGGATTTCGCTAAAAAATGCTTTCATTTAGCTTGTTCATCATTTTATTTTTTTATTATCATATTTGCATGTTTTTTTCTTTTTTTTGTTTGGTTTGGGTTTAACTTTTTTTTAATTAACCCACGGTCTATCCGGGGGGGTTCCGCGGGGGTGAGGACGCCCGAGGAGGCCCCTTCCCAGGGAAGGGGCCTCCTCGGGCGGTCATTATCTGGGGGCCGGGGTTGGTGAGGCGCTATTTGGTGAAGGTGGGCTTGGTGGCCGTTGCCGGCGCGGTCGTACATTCGACGACTGTACTGTACGACAAACTTGTCTATGGATTGGTCGCGGGCGATGACATCGTTCCTGACGTATTGGCTCGCGCCAGTGCAGATCCTCAGAGCCACGTTTTGCAGCCCCTGGAGCCGGTCCCTGTTTGTCTGGGAGACTAGTGAGTACCAGGCCGGCGCTGCATATGTGAGTCGGGATCGGACTTAGCCCTTGTGGACCCACACTTTGGTCCTCAGAGGCAGGCGAGATCCCAGGACGGGTCGGAAAACGGTCGGGCGACGCGTACTTGTTGTAGTGCGCTGTCAACCTTCGGCTACATCCTCAACGACCTGTCGATTCCGAAGCCGAGGTACCGGATGTGCGGGCTCCATGCCACGTTCTGGCCCCTAAGTGTCAGCTGCGGTGGGTGGCCGATGCGGCGGGAAACAAACAGCGCAGCCGCCTTTCCCACATTGACGGCCATGCGCCATTTGTCCAGCCAGGGCGGCAGGATGTTCAGCAGCCGCTGCATCCTGCGGGCTGCGATGGTGGGGCTGGTGGAACACGTAAAGAAGGCGCTGTCGTCCGCGAACAGCGCTAGCGACACATCCCTCTCCCCGGGGCGTAGGTGGCCCTCCAGGGTGGGGATGTCGTCGGTATAGAACGCGTATAACGCTGGCGACAGGCGAGTGGAGGATGTGGCACCTTCAACTGCGACGAAGAACCGCCGGTTGTCGAGGAAGGATGCCACAATCCTGATGAGAGCTGGTGGAGTTGGGGTTTGCAGGAGCTTGTACAAAACGCCGGGGTGCCCAATACGGTCGAAGGCCTTTTTTACGTCCAGAAAGACCCGGACGGTGCAGCGCCTGGCGTTGTGATCGACTGCAAGGTGGTGCAGCACCCAGGTGAGCTGCAGCGTGGTAGAGTGGCCACTCCTGAAGCCGAATTGCTTCGGGCGCGGCTCGATAGTTGGAGCCAGGTGCCCCAGGAGCAGGCGTTTCAGGAGCTTGCCCACTATTAGTAGTAGAGTAATGGGGCGGTAGTTGGCCGGGAGGCGGTGATCCTTGCCGGGCTTGGGTAGCACGATGACCCGTCCGGTCTTCCAGGATTCCGGGAAGTGACCCGTCCGGAGGATCCCGTTGAAGAGCCGGGCGAGCGTGGTGACTCCGCGGCGAGGCAACTGTTGGGGACTCCGTCATAGCCACCTGTTTTGTTCCACGTCATTGTCGTTTGAGCTGTTTTCTATTCTGTTCACATTTGATTAGTTAAATTGTCACTATTCGTGAAAATCTTTAATTGGCTCTCTGTTGTTAGTACGTAATTTGATCAAGTTAGTTTAAGCCGTTGGTTTTCCAATAAATTAAATAAATAAATAAATAGCCTGGCGCCTTCCGTCTGGGTAGACGGAGGACGGCCTTCCGCACCTCGGCAGGGGAGATGAAGTACTCCCCGTCTAGGGGTGGTGTTGGGCCAGACAGGAAGTCCGTCACTGTGTCCTCGACCTGGTGGTGGTGGTTCAGGGTTTCAAAGGTGGCGTCGGCTGCAACGGGGTGAGGCGAGAATTGCTCCGCGAGGTGCTCGGCCAGAATTTCGGCACGGTCGGCGGGAGCAAAGCGCTGGACCCCATTTCGGTCCAGCAGCGGGTAAGTTGTTGCCGGCTGCCGCGTGAGCGCCCTATTCAGCGCGTACTGGTTATTGTCCTGTTCGGAGGCCCGGTCGATGATTCGGTCCCAGGTTTCACGCTAAACCGTTAAAAACCGTAAACCGAGTTCGCGTTTCCTCTCTATTACCCTCTTAAGGTGTTGGGGGAGCTCGTTGCGCTGGCCTTGGCGCCTGGTGATGGGTACGGAAGCGGCCGCCTTAGCCTCGATGATGCGAGCCATCAGCGCTGAGGCCTCGGATTCCACTTCTGCAGGCGTCTGGAGAGGTCCGACGTCCACGGACTCGAGTGCCTTGGCGTACGCGTCCTCACGCCCTGGGACCGGGTCCGCGGCCAGGCCGAGCGTTATGAGGAGGGTAGATAGGATAAGAAGGTTTTCAGGTAAAGCTCAAAGTCTGTTACTTAATATTTTCTAATCTAAATAATAGTTTACTTAATCGTTTCCAACCTATTTATGTGTTTATAACTCTTTGCTGGCTAGCAGAATTATTTTCTAAAAGCTTAGAACGTGTTTTTGACTGATTCATGTGACATTATTACTAATTTTAGTTATTTTATTAAGTGTTTTGGACAAACAAGGTAATTTGTTTAGCTTTTAGTGATAAAAGATGTTATTTTATGATTATTTTGTCTATTAATACTCGAAAGAGGCCACTAATAACTTCGTTACAGAAATACTTAACTCCAGTGTAGTCAAAACTTTTTATCGCAAGAAGTCATTATCTTTGCATTTTTAGCTTTTAAAAAAATTGCAGTGGTTGAATCTGTACTGATTTCAGTTAATTATAAAATAATTACATATCCCTATATATTGGCGTTTAAATTATATTGATAACTGTCGTAGTTTTGATGATATGGGCTCTTAAAGTTATGAAAACTTTAAACTGCTTTTGCCAAACTTTTGGATTTGTCGGTTAATGACTTCTTGCAATAAGCCGACGATATATGGATGTTTGTAATTCCTTCACGACAAAAATACTGAACGGATCGAGCTAAAACATTAATGAGATGTAGGTCTAGTTTAGACCTAGAATAAAACATAGGCTATTAGGTTATTATAGGTCTACAGCTACAGCTATGCAAAATTTCAGTCCGATCCGTTCAGGAGTTATGGCTCGTTACAAACACATCCATCCAAAATTTCGCATCACCTTCAAATAATAATGAAACGTGCTTAATTGGCAACACTTCTGTTCGGTGTTGCCACTTTAGACCCTTCAAGGCTAGACCAAGCCCTTTTCTTTCTTTCTCAGCCCCGAATGTGCCTAAATCATCGTCCCTGAAAACCACAGAAATAGAAACATACGGAAAACCATCTTTGTTTGTGCTCTGTGATGAGGACGAAACATAGATTTAAAACATATAGATTACACATTATACAAAAGCTTAGCAAAAACTAAACGCACACACACTTTCAATGTACGAGGAATTTTCTGAAAGAGAAAAACCCTATTTACCTTTTATCTCATTATATGGCGTGGATCTTTTGTGGAAGAATATGGTTTTTCTTGTTTTACTTACGTACAACTGGACCATGAACTTATTTTACTTATATCGAATCGAAACCGACCATACTCGTATCTTCCATGAAAGAGCTATAAATTTGAATAGCAAACCATTGCGGTCCAGACAGAGAGGTTCGCATACAGACATGGTGTCCCTGTCATACCTACATGTCGCATTTTTGCACGCAAACTTATTTTGAAGTTCATCTCACTTTACTCGTTGATATGAAGTGCGGTTCCGTTTTTCTTCAAATTTTATTATTTACTTTATTTTTCTGTATGTTTATGGTAAATGGCTGCTATATTTTAGGTTGCAGAAATGAATTGTTTAAGGGCTGCAATATATCTTTCCATTCCACATGACATGTGATTCAGAGTAAGTAATTAATTAATTACTCTGAAGTGAGGATAGTTAATTAACTATCCTTATAAATGGATGAGTTTTCAACATCACCGCAACGCAAGGGTGACCATGATGTTGGAATATTTTTGCTAATTTCTGATTTCCTGAATCGAATGGAATAGAATGTGAGTAGGTACTGGCAGGCACTTATAAGTTATGGTGAAATTAAGAATCTCACCTGAACGCTAAAAACATTACACATCTGTGTGGGCAATCGAGTAAAAATTCCTATTTTTCATCAAACCTTTGGCCATTTAAGTAGAGTGTGCAATGCATTTCATTACTGCATACTTGCTATTTCGCAAGGACTGTTTTTTGGCGCAAGTGCACATTCTAGGTCTACGGCCGCCCCGTAGGCCGTATCTACAAGTTCTTTGGACGATTGGGTAGGTATACTAGGTATATGTTATTGGGATGTCTTCATGACTGTGAAACTAAACCTTTAATAAGGATCTAGGTAACAAAATTTAGTCACAGTCTATGCCATCATAATTTGACAGACCCAAAAAAGCCAAGTTTTTTGTAGTGCCCTCTTTTCATTTCGTGCGAAATGAACACGCACGCACGCCTCATTTAGCTCGAAAACCTGAAACCCAGTTGGCATTGTTGGCAACATTGTTTCTGTCCTGTCTTGTATTTCTGCTGCAGTCAGCGTTGCCAGATCTACTGATTTAGCAGTAGATCTACCTGCTTTTTTAACCGTCTACTGATCTACTGATTTATTTCTAAGATTTCGTGAAATCTACCTGATTTTTTCCGAGCGCCAATGGCTCCATGTCTATTATGTAAGCTGTCACTTGTCAGTGTCACTTCACAAGCCAATGAAATTTTCACCAATCCGGTTCGTCACAATACCATCAGTTATCTAATCTGTGACACAGTTATCTAATCTGTGACAATACTGACAAAATAAGAATGAAATTGAAGAGTTTGTTTTGTTCGTTCGTTTCGTCCACTTCCTGTAAACATATTCTGTGTGTTCCTATCTTTTTCGAATTGATTGGTCGGTCTGTTCGTTCGTTCGATAAAGTTTTCCAGTGTTGCCAGATCTACTGATTTAGCAGTCGATCTTGTAGATGGATTATTACACTTAATACTAGTAGATCTGCGTGATTTTTGAACAGCCACTGATTTATTTGGTAAAATTCGAGAAATCAACCAGCTTTTCCTGAGAGAGACTTAAGGCCAAGGCATAAGGCCTTGCAACAACAAAAGAAATCAAAAATTCAATTTCACTTGGTGTTCATACGATTCTCGAGTCAGCTTGGTGTCTATTTTTTGATAATTGAAATTAAAAAAATTAGACACCTAGCATCCCTCTTTCTGTGATGAACATACCTAGTTTGTTTTTCTTGAAAGGAATAACGGAAGCGGAACACCATTGTACACTACCTAGTTACCTACCCCAAAAAACCTGATCAGTGCCCTTGAAAAAGAACAAATCTCGACGAATTCCAAGCTGATGAGTTGCTTTGATCAATATTTTCATATCAACGCAAACAGTTTATTACAAACCTACTTAAAACACATAATTGTTTGAAATTCGAAAACCATGAATAGCCATGAATACCATGAATTTTACTTTGCAACTTAGGTACTTCGATGAATGCCATCATTGAAAAGTGAAACACACACACTGGATAAACATTAAAAAAACTGAATCAAAATCGGTTCATCCGATAGGGACTAATGACCTACTATTGTAGTTCCCTAGCGGATGAACCGATTTTACAAAAAAACTTACAGATACACACTCATTTTTCGTGTCAAAAGCTAGAAATTTGTAGTTTTTTTCAAAATCTACTGATTTTTTCTTCAAGCTACTGATTTTTTACGTGACTTTCTACTGATTTTGTCTAATTTGATCTGGCAACACTGGCTGCAGTGCAGTTTTACAGAAGATAAAATAGGTACAAGACGAACAAACAGACAGTTTTCTCTTTGGATTGTTTTTGTGTAGTTCACTTCAACTTTGTTTTGTTATCTATCTAATCTTTGATACCTATTATCTTTTCGTTACGATTCTGAACGTGGTTTCACACGTAGCTGGAGACTGCAAGGTCAGTCAGCAATAAACAACTTCTACTTGCCATACAATTGTGATGATTAACTCTACACATCTATTCATTATACTTTATTTGACGAGCTTGTCTAACCAATTATCCTCTCCGAACAACACAGCCTCTGGTCGTGAAGATGCCGATATCTTGGAGAAAGTTCATGGTATTTGACACTTAATGATCTGTGATCCCTGCTAGAATTGATTTTCCTACTTTTAACTGATGAATTTTTCAGGGAATATTTTGTGTCGCAGCTGTGGAAATGGTCTTGCCTATTCTTCTGATTTGATTTCAAAACACACTTCTCAAGCACTTTATTCTTTCCAAGATTCTCTATTCAATACAGATGATGTGCTGGTGCAGGTGTTTGTAGGCGATTTTATATTAAACTATCCGGTTATTTTAACAAGTAATTCCAACTGTGCTGGTGTTGGGAAGGTAATGATTGCAAATCACTACTATTCTCCTAAAACACATCAAAATAAGTGAGGTTCAGTTCTGTTAAAGAATTTTCTTACTAAAAAAGTAATCTAGTTATCTATTTTAGTGGGAAGAGGGCGACTCCTGGTTTCCTGGTTACCATTGGAAGCCGTGTGTCTGTCCAGACTGTGGTGAATACATTGGCTGGGTTTTTGAGTCTATAGATAATACCGACTTGATTGAAGAAACACCTACTACATTTTTTGGTCTCATCTTGTCAAGCCTGATTAGCGAGTCTTGTAATTATACTTTGTTTGGTGATTGGTCGGTGGTCCTTGTGATTGTGAAAGTCTTGTTTGATTGCATAACAGGAACTACAATGTTGTGATCACATGTGTTCTGATTCTGATTGTTGTGTTCAGTGACTAATACCTTTCGAGATTTTATCAAATTTGTGTTATCTTGCTTTTGTGGTGTTTGATTACATCTGTTCTCATAAATTTGGTTGGGTTGGTTCTGCAGAAAGGTATACGAGCTATTATTGGTTAAAAAAACTCGTATCGTTTTATTAAAATACATTCAGCCATAGCTTTGTGTGGGTGGCCTGGCCTGACTGTCCTGTGTGAATTATTTCCTATCAGTTTGTTTAGTACGAATAAACCAATATGGTGTTTTTCAGTTGTCAATTCGCTGACCACATTTCCTGGTGAATCAAATTAAACATGACTACGACTGACATGTCTGCTGAAGATAAGGAGTTTCTGGCAGAATGCGAAGAAGAATTTAAAGACCGATATACAGAGAATGACAAAGAATTTATGAAGGTATTCAAATCGGAGCCTTTGGTTCCCCCAGTGGTTGAAAATTGGTGGGTGTCACAGAATCACGGACGTTGGAACGATCGCCGCCACAACAGACGCAACCACCCCTACGAGAGGAACAACAGAGAACAGAACAGGGACAGGAGAGGAAACAATGACTATAATAATGACAACGACAGGGGCCAAGGCTATCGCAACCAAAGACCAAGATACTATTAACAAGTGCACGCACTTATTATAAGGATAAGTAAAAATAAACATGTCTTTTCAAAAGAATATATTCTCAATTATTATGGCTTGATTTACATAACAACTTAGAATTACATAATAAATCACCAAAAAAGTAATGCAGCTACAGCAATCGTAAGATCCAAACCATAACATAATAAATAAATATTATCAATTCTCACTGCTACTCAACAAATCTAATGGTTACAAATTTTAACAATAATATGCCAATATTTAAAAACATGGTATTCTTGATGTATAGAAACGATAACAACAACGCCACAGCTACTGACATGCAATAATGCTTCGAATTTTAGGGCCATTGAGTAAGTGCCTCTGATTTTTATTTTTGCTTTCTACATTATCTTATTATGTAAGCATACATAACCAAGGCTTTCATAAAAATATATATTTTCTAATCTGACATAGGTTTTTTTTATATACAGCAGATGAAGGTCTAGGTCAGGTTCTACTTGGCCCTGACACTAGTGGGAATATCATAGCAGTAGGTAGTTTAGTTAGTGGTGCAACTGCATAGCCATCTCAGACAAATGAACGGTACAACCAGATATTTGAGTAACATGCTAACAATTACCTACTAAGCACAATGACGATTACATTCATCAAGCTCACTAAGATAACTATTTAAGATTTACTATTTTATTTATTTAGATTAATTTACTATAATATTGGCTACTGATATCTGTACTGAAGCATCACACCACAAAAATATTAATATCTATTGAAGAAAAATCATCTCTGCATTAAAAATAACTATGGGGTATGAATTAATGATCTGTTCAAATCAGCTCAGCTACATTAACTGTTTTTCAATATGTATCCAAATGCAACCATGGTATTCAAATCACAGTGAAAGTGTTAGGTAATAATTATAATGCTTACTAACTTATTATTATGACTCAATACATTCAGACAATGACAACATAACATACAAAATCTACTTCACAAAACATAAATAATTACAATTTATACTGATAATGTCACCGGCCCCTAGGGGTATATTCTGACGAGTATAACTCCTGCTTCCAGGGCGCGGCGGCCGAAGCGCTCGCTTCTGGGCTCACCGATACATCGGCGTCTAACACATTTTCGTTAGTTATAAACTTCTACATAACATTATACATAGTATTTTATCGTTACAAACTTTTTCAATTTACTTAACAACAATGCACAATATAATAGTATGAATTGACAAGTCAGTATAGATAGAGGATCGCTGGGGCGCTCGCCTCGCGGCGGCCGGCGGCGAGGCGGCGCGGCGCCCCGTCCCTTACGAACGACAATTGACTAGGATAATGCACTCGGTAGCGGGCGCCCGTCCCGAACCTTTGGTCAGTATTCAGTACGTGACGCGTGACTAGAGTCGCGCCCCGCACCGACTCCGCCTGAGTACAAAATCAGACTCATCGGTACTAAAGTCGAAAATTGACTTGTAAAAGTGTCAAATCTTCGTAGCAAATTTTCATAAGATAATCCTAAAGCTTGTTGAGAGTATTGCTTGCTGCGCGCGCGGGCGGCGGGCGGTGCGGTGTTCAGATGAAGGTCCAGCACTCGCAGATCTTGACGACGAAGTCCTCGCGCGTAGACAGCGGCTCGTTGCCGTACGTGGTGCAGCGCTGCGTGCGCCCCAGGTACAGGTCGCCGTCCAGCCAGATGCCGAACTTGCCACTGCAAATTAAACGTTGCATTACTAAAACAATCATCACTTCGTGGGCACTGACCGGCGGCGTTACGGGGCATAATGTTACGTGTTACACAGCGAGCGTTCGTGCAGTCAGTATGGGGAAGAAGGCGCTCGAACGAGACTGATTTTAGCACACGGCGGCGTAACGTATGCTCGCTGCGTATGTACATTACCCCCCGTAAAACTGGTCAGTACCCATCAGTAGCCCTGAGTTGGGTTTGACGATAGTAGGTATACGACTTCATTGTGACGGTTCATTTTTCTATAGGATTTGGTATAGCGTCTCGTATTATGTAGGTAGACATGGAACTACGAAAATGAACTCTAGTATCAGTTTCCAAAGGGTGCTAACGGGACTGCTACTAAGCCTACGCCGTCTGTCTTCGTTCCGTCACAGGCCCCGGGCAAAGATCTCCCCCTGAGCCCTACAAGAGTTACGATGCTGAGATAGTTAGACCCATGTCTGTCAAAGACGCAAAGTTTGTCGCTCGCGCCATTAGTTTTTTCTGTCTACTGCGACGCCATACGCTATTGGTACCGCGTAACTTAGAACCTGTGTAGGTAAATACGTTTCGTTCAGATACGAAACCGGTACTATGTGATTGATAGTAAGGATAATACTCACTCTCCAGCTCCAATTGATATGTTGTCATTGCTGCCTCGTATGAAATACATGTTGTCACCCGTCCATCCCCAATACTTGAATTTGGTTTTCACAGGTGCTGGTTCCTCTGCAAAATAGATAAAACCAACTTTATTAAACTCGAATTTGATAATAATTCATATGGGTCATGCTGGCTGAATAAAAGGTTGCCTATATTCATTACGGATGTCAGCAGGTTAACTACGAACCTTATTTGTGTTGGAAGAACATCAGCGTTTCATCCCTCAACGCTCGCTCGTGCGTAGTGCTCGGAAAGATGCGGAACGCGCGCGTCTAGAACTCACCCTGAAGATATCCCTTGTTTAGGGATGAAACGTTGGTGTTCTTCCAACACAAATATGGTTCGTAGTTAACCCGCTTACAT
The DNA here is from genome assembly GCA_963564075.1 of Eupithecia subfuscata. Classification (NCBI taxonomy): domain Eukaryota; kingdom Metazoa; phylum Arthropoda; class Insecta; order Lepidoptera; family Geometridae; genus Eupithecia; species Eupithecia subfuscata. Next base: position 6,969,940 of record OY751097.1, on the reverse strand, counting down.
CCGTAATAAATTCGTCAAACTACACACTACTACTAAAGTTGTCTAGGTATATGTTATGTGGACCTCATAGAATGTATGTCATTGCTTTTGGATTATCCATTCAGTAGTTTTGATATGAAGCAGTAAGTGTGATGGCGTTATTAACACTTTAATGCCCACGGTGCACATGCCCATCTACAGCTACGTGCACCACCGCACCTAGGCTGGGCAGGGAATGCGATATGGATACCTGATTCCTCTTACTATCAAGTGGCAATGTGAAGCAGCATACATACCGTGTTTGTCTTCTTTCTCGTCGTCGTGCGATTCGTCTTGAGGCTGCGAGGGTCGCCGCTCCTCGACGCGCTGGAAAGCGAACAGAAGCGACTCGCCCGTGCCATAGAAATGCTCGGAGGGATGCAGCCCGCACGATGTCAGCGCTCCGAATACCTGCAAGGGAACGATGGATGAATGAAATGAAAGTATTTATTGAAAAAGAAATACACAATAACAATGGTTAACTCAATGTTAACCTAAAGTTAGGTGTTATCAGTTTCTCTTCAAGTAAAATTAAGTATAAATTACTTAAATTAGTTTGTACAATTTGGACGGTTGAATATAATAGATAAATAAATAAATAAATAATGCTGGACAATTCACACAGCATTATCTAGCCCCAAGCTAAGCAGAGCTTACATTATGGGTACTAGATAACTGATAAACTTAACATAGATAGATATTTTTTATTATACACAGAAAACATGCAGAACGCCCTGGACAAATGTCTGCAGATCGTACAAACATTTGTCCCGAGGCGGGAATCGAACCCGCAACCTCCTGCGTCGCAGGCAGACCTTCGCCCGCTGCGCCACAGAGGTCGTCAGATGATGGTCGTTTAGTTGTTGTTGCTGATGATCATTATAGGTACTCGGTTCTAGCATCCTTGATATTTTTTGTACGCAAATGTTTTACAAAACCAAAGAAATTTAGCGATATTTTATTTCGTGTCTTTGATTTTAGCGGTTAACTTGCGACAGAAATCAAAAATATCACTTTTTTTCCCGTGTCAGTGTTTAGTTTTATAATTTGACTTTTTCTACGTGTACATTTATTGTATTTATGAAATAAAGACTTTTTGATTTTGATTTGGGAGGCCTACTCCAGCTGGTTAAGTAAAGCTGAGGTGTCCAACTCACGTTGTTGTCAGTGTCCTGTATACAGAGCAGCACGGGGCTATCGACGCGCTGCATCTTGCGGTAGAGCGAGGCGAGGGAGAACCCGTGCTGGCTGGTGCTGAACGCGAGCTGCCACATGTAGCCTTGCGCGCGCGCTGGCAACACGCTGCACAGCTTCTCTCTGCAACAAATACATAAATAAATAAAATAATTTATTCAAAATAACTTAAGACTAGAAGGATAACAGAAAGGTTTATGTTAGATTCTTATGGTATTAATAGTAATAATGTGTATTATATATGGTATGAAATAAAGTGTATTCCTGAACTAAGTAAAAACCTGTTTTTCAGGCAAAAAAAGTGCTAATAACGGATAGATTAATTAAATGGACTTACTAATTAATTATACAAGGCGATGGTGCATACTATAAAATAATTACTTATGCTACCTACATTAAACTAGCTTAAATAATAAAGGTGCTTGCCAATTTTTGGCCTACTTTAAAACAGTCAATAAATTTTCCGTATTAGTTGCAGTGTATCCTTAAGTTTTTTCTTACAACTATTATAATTTAAGGAATAAATATTGGCTAACACTTTTAATCTATTATTTATGAAAGGACCAAGGATACTGTAAAATTTATTTGCAAAAGTATGTTTCCACGTTCAAACGTTATTTTTCCATGATCATATTAGCGGTTGCGGTCGCAACTTAGGAGTCGAACCCTCCAACTCAGCTCGTGGATGTCGAAAGAGACGAATATGGGGGGAGGGGGGAGGGTGTAGTGCCCATATTAAGGGCCCCATGTGATAAAAGCCATTATGGCGCTTATCAGGGGGAGGCCTGCGTCCAGCTGTGGACCAATACAGGCTGTTGAGTTGAGTTGACACCCCCGCTTTTTTAGTCATTAAACTAGTGTCAGCCAGGGTGAGAAATCATACATCGACGAATCTAATGGCTTTGTTATTAAATAAGTACAAGTATTTTTAATCACTTACAGCTTTACTACAAAAAAGTTAGAAATCTGTTGAGCGGGTGTTTAACAAAAGCGTCACCACAAAACTGCGTTTTACGACGGTTTACGGTTAGACACGGCTTTGACATAGTTAAACTCTTGTTTTATCCATGTCTAACTGTTTAGACACTGTTTAGCTAAACGCTTGTTAGACGAGTGTGTACATTGATTTTTGTAGTACCGATCTTAAGGGTCCGGCGGAGGATGAATTTGCTATACAAACGTAGTACCAAAATGATTTGTAATTTGAGAATATTTTCACCATGGTCTGGTATTATTTGTATTAAAATAGTATTTATCTAGGTTCCTGACACAAATTTTTTTCAAAATACCTTTCTGAAATGAAATTAAACCGAATCGCATTTTTACATCAAAGAATGAATGTTCTCGTAGTATTTTTCTAGATAAGTATTTTGAAAAAAGCTTATGGCAGGAACCTATATAAATACTATTCTAATACAAATAATAGCAAACCATGGTGAAAATATTCTCAAATTATAAATCATTTTGGTACTACGTTTGTATGGGAAATTAATGAAGCAGAGCAGAGTCTATAAGCCACGGAACCGATTTTTTTTTGTGTTTCACCAACTTTCAGAGCTAAGTTATGCCTCAGTGCTACAGGTTAGATTTAATGTAGGTACCTACGCCAGCGATGCCGCAGACTGTGGCTACTGACTGATAAATATCTAAAAATAGACGATAACTATGATTCTCGAGTTCTTTTACGATACTGATTATATTTAAATCATTAACCTAAAGTTTTGAGCAAGGCCAGACAGAGAGGTTATCGTTAACTTCAATATTTTATATTTTAATTTTCTAGCTAACGTTTGCGCAAGTAGGTACCTAGGTACTTGCTGTGTAATGAGTTCGCGTCATAATTTAAATAAGCATGACCTCGATTGTCTGTTTTTATAAAACCTTTGCGTTTATGTTACTTTAAGGAAGGATATTATAGGTACTATTAAATATTGGATCTTTTAAATAGGTTATGATTTTATACTATCGATACCCTTATGTTATGGCTTAACTTTTGCTTTGCTAAGCAAGCGTTGGTTGTATCGAACTGCGTTCGTGGGTTATGGCTCAGAGGGGTGAGTCTACGTCTCTTTTTTCCATACAATTTGTATGGAAAAAAGTCCCCTATCTTGCGGATAGGGACAAAAATCCCATACTAAAAGAAGACGTCACCATCACGTCTCGTCACTGACGTCAAATAGACTCGACTCCCTACGTTCTTTTAGAAGGAAACAACTTCTTGACATCCAGAAATTCGCCACAATAATATGTGGCTATGGTTGGATGGAGGCGGCGCCGAGGACCGCTATTCGTGGCGTCGTTTGGGGGAGGCATATGTCCAGCAGTGAACGTTTAGGAGCTGATGATAATGATGTGGCTGGTTTGATAATAGTGTCAATAAAACAAAATTAATTTCAGTGACAGCACTAAAAATGTTGCCGTCGCATTCTTATAGATAAAAATAAGAAGGATGCCATCATTTTAGTGCTGTCACATTAGTTTAGTTTTGGTGATATCTTACTGAATTTACACCACTATTCGTCTTCCAGGAAGATTCAGATTCTAAATGGACCCTGTCTCTCACGAGGGAGTATTATATATTAGAGGCTATTAGAGATCCTACTATATCCTACTTCCTAAAAATATTATAAACCAGAAAATTTGTGAAATCTGAATTTTGGTTACCTAGGATTTCCAAAACCGCTGAACAGATCAAGATGAAATTTTGCGTACATTTAGACCAAACCCTAACTTAGATAATAGGCTACTTATTATAACAAAAATACGCGTAACGAAGCCGCGGGCAGAAGCTAGTCTGTCAATAAATGACGGAGAAATCTACGAACATACATAAAAAATAACATACAGGCGAACATAGAACCTCGTCGGTAAATTAAGAGGTCAGGGGTCGTTTAAGCTCTGCCCTTATTTTTCCTCTCACCTGTGCTCCATAGTGAATATCTCGGAGCTTCCGATGAGGTCCGGCGGCGAAAACTCCATGTCGACGGAGGCGCCCGAAGAGTACAGCGCTCGTCGCAACTCATCGCTCATCGACAGCACCTGGACAAACAATACTGGTTAAACAACACTCTTTGTTGTTTACACTAGAGCTCAATATGTAACTTTACAACGTATTTACTTGTATTAACTTTACCTACTCGGGGCTCGGGGGCTACTCGGAAAAGGAAAATCGAAGGTCCGTTTTCGTTGTCGTGCTAAACCAACTTATAAGAGTTGGTTTAGCACAAGTGCCATAAGGCACTTGTATAAGATGAGCGTTTGCACGAAAACGAATCAGAAACTTCAATATCGTTTTTAAAAGTACGGGTCCTGAGCTCATTTAAATTGAACTGGATTGTACTGACTGACAATATATTCAGAGGAATTAAAATCCTTTAACGTCACATTTAGAGCTCATTTGGAATTGGAAACAGTAGAGTCGTCGATTGGATTAGCTTGCCAAAGTTATGATTGGCCAGAAAAGGCTATGCGAGTGATTATTTGGCAGAGGTAGTTGAATGCAGTGCATTCTCGTATTCTTTACGGTGGATACAGGCAACATTACGACGAAATTGAATCCATAGCTAGGCATTTTGCCAATTCACCGGTATTTATTATACCTACATACTTAGTTGAAATTTAATATCCAGAGGACAATTTTGCATAAACATACATACATTGTACTTTTTGCTGCATGAATTGAGAACCATTGGAATTTGGAACAAAAAGGGTCAAGTGGGGTCGTCGGTAGGTAATCGTTCGCTATTCATAAACAATGATAGGATGTAAATGATAAATTAATAAAAATAAAGTGAAAACTGATAGGTACGAGTACTATAAATTACAGTAAGTACCTTATATACTGCGATTTAATGGCTGTTTTCAAGATATTCTAATGAGTAAATAATTTATCGACCAAATTAAAGCGGTAAGAGTGGAAAAAAAATACTAATGAAATGCCAACCAACTTGAACCAGTTTTATCCAAACGATTAAGAGTTTATGTAAATATCCCTGGAAAAATACCAAATTTTGGTGTTTTTCGAGAAAATTTGCATTTTGAATTTAAAATTTTGAAAAAATAGTTTTTTTTAATGTTTAGGTATCTGACATTTGCGAAACTAGCTAGACAACAATTTAGAAGACAAAAACCTGCCCATTATATTTATAGACATTCAAACATGCTCGAAAAGAGAAATGAAAAAAAATATATGTAAAATTTATGATTATGTGTAGGCATAATGAAATAGGCGAACCAAAGTCAAGGATATAAATACTCCATTTTTGAGACTATGGAAATTGATAGATCGGATTAGTACAGGTAAAATTGAAAATGATCCATTAGTTAGAAGATAAGTGTACTTATATCCGCTCTATAATAGTAAATTGATCGTAGGAACTTTATGGCAGAACACACCCACCTTGATAAAAATAACGCCCATTTACACATACCCACCGATAATGCGAAAATTGTGAATATATGATGTAACCTACCTAATAATTACCGTCAGGTGTAGCTTAGAAAATCAAGTTTCTTTACACAAAGGATAAAACGGCTTCCATGAGAATGTTTACACTTAATAGGGGTGGGAAAGAAGCGACTGATGCAGACTGGTGGAAGATAACATGCCATAAGAACTAAAGGATAAAGTCTAACTTTATCCCTTAGTTCTTATTAGGTATTTTACGGGGGCCTATTCAAGAAACTAAGGGATTTGAACAAGGCCTCTTAGGATACGATATAGCCTATAGGTTTTACTTATAGGCAAAGATGGTGATGAATCACAGTGCAGCGAGGTGAGCATTCCCAATCTACAGTTCACATTCAACATTCAGTGACAGTGTCAGATCGTGCACTCTAAACATCTAAGTAATTGCAATATTCACTAAGTTTTGACTACTCTATCGTGTTGTAAAATATAGCTTTGTGCAGGCATTCTCAATGCCGGATCTAAACAGGAAATTATTTGGCTAGCTCCTAAATCTAAAACTAATTTATTCTACACACTTATAAAAGTTCATACCTATTTGAATAAATTATTACAAAAATAGGTTCATTAAAAGTAATCGGATGTAGTGACACCTAAAGGTTTTAACACGGCGGGCAGAGGCCACACTTTACATTTGCGTACATACTTGGTACATAACATACTTAAATATATATATCAAAAAATAGTATTGCCAAATAATAACACCCAGGACTATGAGTCCGCATTTAGTGCACAAGCAGATAATACACCAGTGTTTTGCAGACATCAAGCAACACCATTACAACTTTAATACAAAGATTAATAATTACAAAGAACATTCTGGACGAAATATCAATTTACATGTTCTTTATAATTTTCGATTTAGATAATGACCGTTATTTTGAGATAACGATCTGGACACAGTAATAAACATAATAAAGCCCAATATTTCTCATATTCGACTGAAATTCAGCAGAAGTTGTATTGAATGTGCAATTTTTAAAACAGACCGATATAAACCTCTACAAAAAGCGTCGAATATGGTTGAACTATCAGGGCTGTTTCAACAACGGCTTTCCTCCTTCAAGGGGGACTTATCGTCCCACTTTTTTTCCAAAGGAGGCGGATTTCAGCCGGAAAAGCGGAACAAGCCATATCACCAACTCTCACCTCATTAATAGAATGAATGGTACTCCTCCTGAGCGAATGTCTGACTCTAGCTTTACTCCTGCTACCTTTATCACCGGTCGTCACGCAGTGTATTGTGCCGCGCTGTTGGATCGTCACGTTGAAGAGTAGCATCTCGATTCGACGCACCTTGTCGACTATACCGCGCTCGACGCGATGGCGGATCGTACGGAACATTATTGGGTGTCTGATTTGACGCGTTGGGGATTTGAAACTTACTTATTAATTTTGTTAGGTTCGATTGCTGAACTATGCAAGATAGTTTAACAGCAGTTTTTCTTTGTTAGCGGACCGATAGGTAAGTTACGGTTGATTCCCCTGAAGAACCATTACGGATGGTCTTTTCGCTAGCATGATGTAATTTAAAATTCGCGAGCGAGGTAAGACCAAGCCAACCCGCGACGTCAAACTGACTGGTCCTGATCAGCTTTCAACAAATAAGTAACCTCACGATAATCCCTCAATAACTCTTATCGTACCATTAAATTGTGACAGTAGACCAACAGCCGTCGGATTAGGCCCAGGATTAGCCAATAATACGGCAATAAAGTTTTAAGCACCGATAAGATACTGCTTGCAATATTATCTACGTCACGGCTTGACATAAGGTTAAAATAAGGCCCACGCGGCCCATGGTGCTTATTTTGACCCCTGAAATGAGACGCAAATGGGAATTTGATGCTTACACCCAGAAAGTGATCTCACGATCTGAGTAGCGACAGTCTGGAATTCATCAAGAAGCCTGTTAGTAAAATTAACTAACTTATTGTTTCTTTTGTCTCTGGGATGGAAACTTAAAGAAATTATTATTCAAAACTTAACGTGAAGGTGGTGACATAAGTACCGTGTTGTTTCAAAGAGTCGTATAAATAATCAACGGCAGTATAAATGATACGAATCCAAATATTACTATTTTAATAGCGTAATAAACTTTGGTATAAATTAAACGATAAACAAACTAGTGTATGCCTCTCTTCTTAACACTTTCAAGGCCCACGACGCACCTAGATCCACCTCAGCCAGCCCACCACCCCAGTCTATCTGCCATGTGCGGCAGCGAGGCGCGCCCCTGCGGATAGCATCGACGGCCAAGGCTGGGCAGTGAATGCGTTAAAATGCTACGTTTCTTTTAACCGGATGTAATTTGTCTCCTTGACAAATTTCGTTATAATCCGTTCAGCCTTTTAAAGGCACAAACGGAATGGGTACCGACGACGGAAAGAGAATGACAAACTTTTGTATTTATAATGTTAGTATGATGTTCATATCAAACCCGAGTTCCGTATCACGTAACCTCATTAACCTCAATCCTTAGATCATTATCAACCTTAGTCATCAGCCTTAATAAACCCATAACAGCCCTAAGGTCTCTCATTATATTTCTCTATATTTCCGTAGTTATTGCAATTTTATCGTTATATTATTATGCGAGCATCTTAAGAACAACTTCTTACAAATCTGGCCAGTACGAATACAATGAAAACAGACACCTAGACCTTCACAAAGCGTAGGTCATTCGCCTCTCTCTCTATTTATAGTCCTAGGTTCCTGCTCAAAGCTTTCAGGATATATTCTTTCCGTTTATAATCGGAAATTGTATATAAATTATCTTATTGTTCTTCGTTTATATTCCAAAGACGGACGGATGAATAGATGACGTTTAATTATATGCCATTTATGGAATTTGAGTATTACTAAAGGATAATTAGTCTGCGCTTTTAACGAATCTACAATTTTAAGATTATAAGTAGTTGTGTATTTGAATTAGCTGACCACAAAATATTACTTAATTAGCACCTTTGTTACGAAAAGGATTAATAAAACCAGTTATTCAACGAATGCAATTAACTCATAAGAGCAGACGATATCGTAATTCTTTAAGAATTTTAAAGGCTCGTGGGTCCCAACTCTACTTAGGTCACTTATCTATAGATTAACAATAAGTTACTACGAATTATAACGCAGCAGTATTTAATCAAGTAACTCCTACACAATAACATCTTTTCAGCGTTAAGATAATGAATGAATACGTAGAAAACCTTATCTAGAATTATTCAAACGTGACTTATTTCCCAATAATAAATGAAATGAGATTTGTTTAATTTACACTTGAACATGCATGGAATCGATATGTTGATAAAAGTATGTAATGTAGAGCGTTTTCTACGGATGATTGCACACGTCTGATGTGTAACCAAATGTGAAGGTTGACCGAATATCTTAGTAGGTAACTGTACCCCTCACCTCTTCTTCGCTATCGTAGCTGGACGGCTTCTCGACCGCCGTCGGCCCAAGCCTCACCATCTCGATCCACTTAACTGTCTGCATATTCTAATTCATTCACACAAAGGCTCTGTCCGAAAACCTCCTCGTTTTTACACGTTAAGGCAATGCAGCGCAAAAAACACGGACTTCAACATCACAATCGCCAGCGCTTTATTTAGAAATCACCCACGCGATTACAAGGTTTCGTAACCAAACACTGAGCCGGTGGCAGGGAGCGCGTCTGCTTATAAACAAAAGTGCTTTGCGTAGGTATTGGATGGTTTTAATGAGCGTTATGTTAATTGGAAACACTGCGCGGTCTACGTGTGCAGTTGACGAGTGTTATTCAAGAGTTTTTAATTCGTGGGGAACGTGCGAGGCGAGCGCTATGATACGTCGTCGCGCTGGAACTAGCGCCAGCAAGCAAGGTACGCTTCACGGCTCCGACCCCACCACAACCGCCGCCGCGTATAACAAAAAAAACTCGACAAGTAACCCGGCTGTCGTGCACAACACACAAGGCAGAAATTAATTCAGATCGTGCCAATTAACCACAAGTGAATACTGCTTTTAGCTGATGGACAGAGGCTAAGCACTTCTTGAGTCCAGTTATAGGGATGATTTTAATTGGATGCAAGTCTGATATTCTGCTCTACGAAGTTCCTAGTCTAACTCGTAAGGAATGTGGACAGATTTCAGAAGCAAGGCCGTCAACTTTGAGGGTAATGTCAGTGTCTCGTCGATCGAGTCCTTATCGGCAGTTTCTTTAGGTCGATACACTCGTAATGGTAAAGGATGAGTAAAGGGTAGGCTAGTGAAAATAAAACATGAGTGTACCGATAAGCCAGTATCCAAATGATCGGCTGGACGAGGTCCTTACCACTAACCAAGATGTCGGTCATATCTCTCATTAAGGTTGTTCCGGTCGTTTATTTGTCGGCTTCTACTGAACTGAAATAATCTTATTTGAAACCAATTTTGGACTTAGAAAGTAGAAGAATATGTAGATAATACATGATAGAAGGTTTTAACAAATGATTAGCGAGAACAATGCTATTAAGGACGCCTAGTCGCTGAGCCTCAACTTCTTTTGCTATTGTTTCAGTAATTCAAAATCAAATATGTTATTTCCTATATCATCTGTAAAAGTTCAGATTGGAATGGGCATCGCTAGCCGAGTCACTTACATATATAGCGCATAGATATGCCGAAGGGTTAAATTGCAGCTACAAATTGGTAAGTTTAATTAACAAAGAAAACTACAATCAAATAATACAAACAAATTAGAACTAGTATTTACAAATTACAACAATTGAGCTAACTGCAAACTGTTGCAAGCAATCTACAGGTTACTCAACTGATCCATATCAATACCAGTCGGAAACGTCACACATTTGTTCATTGATATTTTCTAACTTTATCCTTGGGATCTGACATTTATTTACAAATTACGACCAAGATTGTCCATACCTTCGCATTTGTGTCGCTTTCATTTCCAGGTTAAAAGAATATGATTTAAATTTACCTGTCTCTGGCTGGTGATCTTGAGATTTTAAACCTTTTTATTTATGTTGGTTCCGACACAAATACATAAAATACCAGAGAGCGTTTAACGAATTTATTCCGAGCACTTATTGATGCAGCAACACTTCATTGAATGTATGACCTGTACTGAACTGAAAGGGAGCTGTCTCAGCGTGTGTCGCACACAAAGCTCGAAATAAAGTGCCCTGAATACAGTTGGTGAAGTTGGGTGCACAATCTTCTATTTATGTGCAACAAAACACCTACATCTGAACAATTGAAGTGTGTTTCTCCAGTGTAATTGATCGCGATTAACACTCACGACATGGGCGATTATGTGATGGCACGAATACAATCAGCGATATAATTCGTTCGTAATTCTAGTACCTACTTTCCTCGTCATCAGCCTCGGCTGTGTGAGACCAGGTTGCGGTTGTGGTTGTCCTCAATAGAGAAAGAAAAGAGATATCGAAAGGTTCATTCACCGGAATGAATTTGAATGTGCATTGAATTGCGGTAGGCTATTATCTTGATCAACCCAACTACTTTGATAGTAGTTTTCAGAATGAGCTTGGATGATGTGTGGCTGCAACTCCTGACTGTACCGTAACAACCAGTATGCCGTAAAGTTTAATTGAGACGACTCATTGGTTCACGACATGCAAATTAATTGAGTCCGTTTCAGTTTGGATATGGCGACAAATCCATTAGTTGGTGAGCTCATTCGTCCGCTGAACTTATGGCCTGCGTTAATTCCATTTAGACGGATTAATAAACCTAGAATTAATAATTCTTTAGTACTTTCTTTGTCTGGAGAATTTAATAGCATCTGTAAAATTTTCCAATTCATGGAGCACGCCTCATGAAATTATTCTGTTATCAATTTTGAAAACTAGATTTTTTAAGGGTAGTCATTGTAAGAATAATAATAAATATTCACGAGAAACTCCAGAATAAAATTTGTAAACCCCATAATAATATTTACCAAGCTGAATATAAGAATATAAAATGTATAATCTATAAACAGCACTAATAAAAGATACTGAACATAAAAAAAATATAGAATTTGTTGATTAGCAGCAAATAATTTTAAACTTAATGAGTTTATTTCCGTAACTCAGCAGACCTGTCTATCGTCAAACTTGAAAAGCAACTCACAAAATTTTCCATTCGCTTATGTTTAAGAAATAATCTCACGTAGGCGCCTCAATATATTTTTTATTCAAATTAGGCACTGATGGCATTGGAAAATTCTATAGGAAACGACATGGTGTCTATTAAAATAGTTGGTAAACAACAAGTAATAAGGGTCAAGGTTATGTTTCGGTTGTGCTCAACCAATAAGTTATTTTAGTAACTATAAGGCGCAACGCACACAGAAGGCGGCGAGGCAAGGGTAAGGCGCAGACACGCCGCTCCTCGCCCCCCGCCACGTCGCCCGCAGATGGGATACAGGTAAGGCGGCGGCGTGGCGGGGGGCGAGGAGCGGCGTGTCTGCGCCTTACCCTCGCCTCGCCGCCTTCTGTGTGCGTTGCGCCTAATACTTAATGGTGATCATGATCAATGATCAACGAGTCACGTATCGAAATTGAGAGAATTTTTAAGCGAGCCTATGAGGACTTCTTATTTACCAACGCGAGTTTTTGAGACTTTACGAGCTATTGGACTTTGTTTGTAAATTGGAAACTGAACTTCTCTTAATTCTAAAACTGTAGCAGTGAGTACCTATTTCACATTAAGGGGGCTATTACAAAAAAACGCGAAATCCCATAGTTACCTGGTTCAAATTATATGGTTTTCGTTCGTTGCTTGAAATAACAATTACTTGTTAATAATAGTTACTTTTCTCTTCTACAGTAATAATAGAATACATTTTAGATAACTGATTTGTTTATTTTATAATAATCATTCTACCGATGCATGTTCAGGCAAAAACTCTCGGAGACCTGTTTTTGGAGAAAAAAATTATAGATTCTATTGAAAATAGACAATAAAAAAAAAATTTTTTTTGATAAAAAATATCCTATACTTCCATAATAATAGAATACATTTTCGTTATAGGCCTTTATGTAAAGAAAAACTGAAGTGAATTCAATTATCGACTGAAAAGGCTTCGAAACAAACCCCAATATCTCCGAAGTTCTACATCATTTGACACAATAGTTAACCCGCGAGAACTCGCGCTATGAGCATTTTGCTCACAGTAAATTTAAAACACGCGCCATTTTGTCAAAATTATTCGTACGTACATCGTTCATTCGGTAGCTGAGTTTTATTCCGTCCCTCACCCCTGTATGCAGTTCACTTCGCGCCAGTGTGCGCCAGTCACTTGGACGAGGTGGTTTGTTGCGCCGTGTACCATCAGGCGGCGTTTTGCTCATCGCGCGGGTATCGACGTAAGTACTTTTTTTTACTCATGATTTAATATTTTTTCATGTTAGCGACAGTTTTACTGCTACTTTTATGTAATATTATGATTTTACATTACTGAAATAGTAATCTATTATGTATTTCTATTATAGATGGATCGTGATCGAAGGGACGAACATGATTTAGAAGACATTGAAACAACTAGCTCTTCAACTAACACAGCCACATATCCAAAGAAGAAGCACCTTCCAAAATATTTCATATCCTCTTCAGCAAGTGATGAAACGTTTTGTACCAGAATCTGAGTTACCAGAAGAAGAAAAACCAAGTGGTATCTGCGCGATTTGCCCAAGACGGAAAAATCGCAAGACCAAAAAGAGCTGCATAATTACTGTCAAAAAATTTTATGTACCGAGCATAGTCGTACACTATGTGATATGTGCAAAGCTCGCGTATATGACGAAGATTAGTTATTCATACTTAGTTAAAAAGGTTTTTTTGAAAAGTTTTTTATTTTTCATTTTTTCCCTAAGACTGCCTTACAAGACTAGCAAATTAGTTCCTATGATTGTTCATTAAAATAAAATAGATTAATATTGTTAACTTTTTGAATATATATTTTGTAGAATAAATAATGTGTATTTTATTTAATAAAATATTTTTTTATTCATATTTTTTGGTAAAACTTGCATTTATTGACATTCATAAACGTGAGCAAAATGCTCTACACGCGAGTGCTGATGTAATTTCTTGAGGCGCGAGTACTGGCGGGTTAAACCAATATAATCTTCAACTATGTACTCGAATATTATTATGTATATCAGTTATCTAGTACCCATAACACAAGCTCTGCTTACCTTGGGGCTAGATAATGCTGTGTGAATTGTCCAGCATTATTTATTTATTTATTTATTTATTTATTTATTTGCTTAAACTACAATATTAATTTTATTTTTTAAATCACTACAATTTTTTTCAATGAATTATTTAATATATTTCAATGCGCCGGCGAATGCCGGCGGGCGGCGATTTACCCTCAGTACCGCGCGAGCGCTTATCGAGGGCAGACCTACGTCAGTTCAATCGCGAGACAGAAGAAAGTTACGCTTGAGTAGCTCGCCGCCCGCTCGGTGAGTTAAATAAAAAAAAAGTTGAGCCGAGATTTAAAAGCGCCCTTAAGTAACCACTAACTTCGTATATTAATTACACCGGATATTAATTACCTAGCTAGAAATAACTAGAGTTTAAACTGGTCCTAATTATAATACTCAGATCAATCTGGAAGCTAACTGAATCTAAATTGATTTATGTTTTGTTTATACTCAAACATCATTAGGTATAAGGAGGTAGAGCAATAAAATAAATGTGAGATATTTCAATTTATATCAACGAAGAGCTCAACACATAATAAACGTATTGAGTGATACGCGCATTATTGCCTCATTGATCAAAATGAATGTTCTTGTGTGAAAGTTTCTAGTAATTTATGTCGGCATAAATAAGATAACAGATGCTGTACCTTAATACAATGAAATTTATAGCTTCAATCAATCTCGCCATGTTAGACTACTGACTAACGTTTGCACTCATATAATCTTTTAAGATGTTTGTGATGGAGATCATATCGCAATGAGTCATACTCATTCTTTATATACTTAGTACATCCGATCTTTATATTCTATGTATATTATGAGTTGACATCCCGTGACCACAACAGTGTGTAAACCTGTTGAAACGTATAAATAGGTAAATAAACGCGATTAATACTCGTTAAATAGTACTTATAATAAATATCATCATCATCATTGGCCTCTTAACATCTACGAAAGATGATGTAGGTGGCATCAGCTTGGTTGGGAAGCAGCCGTACACTTTTGCGTGTAGCTGAAAATACCTATTCTATAATAAATATACCAAGTAGCCATTGTGTCTACGCAGAATATTTTGCCCCCAACTCTTAACGCGGGTGTCGTGTGAGGCTACTAAGGGATATCCACCGGGGTGGGCAGCAGCACCTCATGCAGAACAATTTTACCACCGAACTGCGATCCCTAACCCGCATGCCCAGCTTGGGGATTATGGGCATTACACCCATGAGATAAAAGTCAACAAGGCACTTATCAGGGGGAGGCCTGCGTCCAGCAGTGGACCAGTACAGGCTGTGAAGGAGGAGAATATTTTGTAGAGATGACAAAGAGAAAGCCTATTGAGCAGAACGAAGCGTAGGCTCTTTGGGAAATATCTATATCACCTATTAACTCAACATGTTTTATAATAATAAGTTTCCATTTCCTATTATATCACAAAATTGTCAACGTTCATTATATTCCCATTATCGCTTACGTAAGGTCTAAGAATAGTAAAATTCCACTGCGGTACATTTTTGGTGGACTTTGAAAAAAACCTCCGCTGTTAATTATTTTGTTTTGGAGAAAACAGAAACTGGGTTAAGGTCCAGTTTTGATGTGGTTAGGTAGCATTTGAAGGTGTTAATGGATGCATATAATAGGAAATTACATTATGATCATCGTCATCCTATGTATCACCTTACCTCACCTCAACAACCCTATATTGGTCCACTACTGGACGCAGGCTGATAAGTGCCTTATTGTGTTTTATCTCATGGGGGCAATGCCCATAATCCTATGTATAAATAAATAAATAATGCTGGACAATACCCACAGCATCGTCTAGCCTCAAGCTATGCAGATCTTAGCTGTTAAATATCTGTAGATATGTAATGCTATTTGGTAAGCATGTTTTGCAATTTGAAACTTACTTGATTCTGCATTTTTTTACTGCCTTTAATAGTTTTACTTTTCATCAGAAACATTATTATTAATTACGCAAAAGTTTTTTTTGTAATTTTTCTGAATTGTTTATAAACACAAAAACAGGTAAAAAAAAAAATGACACTTGTCTTGCAGAATTATCAAATTCTGTCATAAAAATAGGTTTTTCGTAACGTTTTAAAAAGTTTTTACCTTTTATGGTACCAAATAGAAAAGTAGTATGTAGTGGCACGGATATTATAATAGTACACGTGGTATGTATTAATTTATATTTTCAAGGAAAATTGCCTGCAATTTGTATTATACTGATAAACAATTAATAGGTACTGACGTCTTATATGAATGTTTAACGAATTAAACATTCGTCAACATAAATTAGGTATGCTTTGTCGTGTGTCGCCTTCGCGATCTGTAGCACGAATACTATACTCTGGCCAAACTGAATATACAATGTTTATAAACTGCCACCATACTTAACCTTAAAATCACTTTGTTGTTGACGATTTTGGGACAGAATTTGGACTACTTGTCAATTTGAGATCCTTTCTACAATGCCTAAACTCAACCTCTACAGCCTGTATTATCCACTGCTGGACGCAGGCCTCCCCCGATAAGCGCCCTGGCTTTTATCGCACGAGGGGTAATGCTATGGGCATCCCCAAGCTGGGCTGGGCATGCGGGTTGAGGATCGCAGTTTGGTGGTAGAATTGTTCTGCAGGGGGCGCTGCTGCCCGCCCCCGGTGGATATCCCTTAGTCGCCTCTTACGACACCCGCGGAAAGAGTTGGGGTGGTGCAAATTCTAAGCCGGCACCACACAGCTATGCCCAACATTTTTCGTAAATTATGTAAATAATTCTTGCAAATAAACGTCTTCTGATTACGGTATTTTATCCCTAGATTCAAGTAGTGTACATATATCATGTAGAGTGAAAACATAATTGCGCTTCATAAACGTCATATCACAATAGAAAATTAGAGGTGAACTGAATGGCAGCCGAGCTGTGCTGAGCTCTCCATTGTGAGTCTCACTTAACCACAGGGTCGCTTCACGTTCGTATAATAACACCAGTTTTTGCTGTCATTACTCAATGACATGCGGTCAAGGTGCTTACACCTATGACAAAAGCTGTTTACAGCATCCGAGTAGTTATATCTATTATTCTATTATATAGGTGTTTATTAGACGTTAATAAATGTATAGTACCTATAACCCTGGCCAATGGGGTAAGTAGCGAGTTCCGAATCGGTGCATGTTAATTCGCTCGAGATTTAGATAGAAAGACGCTACCTTAAAGGTACTTGTTTATACTGGTCGTTCTATTATTTCTTGCGCCGTTAGGTTAACCAGTGTCATCATCATCGGGGAAACACATTATCATCACACTCAAATCTATATCTATATTTAAACTGTCGCGATTTGCTAAAAATGTTGATTTTGTAATTCGAGTTTATCCCCATTAGGATCCCGTGAGACCTACTGAGATCTGGGCCTAGTTTGACCACCAAACCCGTTTGGTTTGCATCTTAAGGCAATACATAATAATATTAATTTCAGTGTCCCTCCTGTGTTTAAACTTATTCGTAAAATCTACTAACATAATAAAAGTAAGGCACATAGAGTAGCAAAACAGAATAATTATTAATCTAGAGTGCATTACGGTTCTAGCTTACTTCATAGGGGATCGAATAAAACATCGAATAAGGGAATCTAGTCTTTCGACACTACAAGGTAACATTCACTTTCGTATGCAACTAGGGAGCAGTGCATTATCATTTCACTAGGTTGTGCGTGCTCGCTCTACACAGAATACAGACTGGTTGACACTTATTTTCAAAACCTTTAAGGTTTCTTTTTCTACACCCATTTTAGGATCATCTGATGTTATTTTTACTAAGCGTAACGCTTAGCGAGTTCTGATCAGCACTGGCCGCGAAGTACAATTTCAAAGTCTAAACGATCTATGGATTTTAGACTTTGAAATTTCTTAACTTTGGTAATTTTAGGCTTACCAATGCCGTATGAGTCAGACTCGAGCGTTTCTCTGCCCAAATTAAACAAAATATTTTTTCTGTCAGTACTTTGTTTAAATTATGAAAATGGTGTTTTTGCTTTATTAAGTGGGTTAAGAAAAGAAGTGTCAACCGTCTGGCAGCGAGCGTGGTACCTCCGGCTGCGGCTCCTCGCCTAAGGAATCCCCCAGCGCCTCCGCTTGGCTCTTCATTATCGAATATATTTTCACGTAGGGCGCCTTCAGCAGCTACGCAGCAGTAACGCATATGCATTAGTGCTTGTCGCTTGTGTTTTGTGTGGGACGTGTTCTTCGTTTGATATGTCATAGATACTTTAACGTGACTTTAATAATCAAAGAGTGACTTTTAGTATCGTCTGTGACTTATGCTGAGCCCGAGTTCGGTTGATGATAGATCGAGAGGTAATCGTGACGTCTTCGTTTTCTATAGGATTTAGGACAGAGTCTTTATCGAGCGGACAGGGAAGTACGAAAATCCTATAGAAAAGTTATAGGTGTCGATACTATCGTCAACTGAACTCATAGACTCTGTTTATATGAAAAGGAAACTCTTCGTTTGTGTAATAACTGTAATAAGCTAGTCTTTTATTTAAGTTTAGATAGTAGGAAATAGAAGAACCAGCTATTCACATTTTCCAATCTAAAGATTTCTAAAAATCGATCTTTTACGATGACTGGTTTACAAGTCAGTATGAATCATTTCAATTCTTCTCAGCTATCATTCTTTTACCACACGTATTCCGAATGTGGTAGTTTTTGCCAACGGCATTGCTAAGTCAGCAATGTTGACATACGAATAATAAAGTTTTGTTTAATCAGCGTAAACATTTCGTTTTGTAAACAAAAAATTATCTAACCGATAATTTATATAAAGGTAGTTGACAGTGAAAAAATAACACGTCCATTTAGAGTACCACAAAAAATCCTGCAAGGCAGAGTTTGCAGAAAAAATTATATGGAAGTCCTATATGGAACGTATAACCATTCTGTTTACAAACGATTCAGTGACGTCACATTCTCACTTGTATGCAAATGTAACCTGCAGTGCTATACGTAAGAACATGTTAAATGTGTACTGTACGTGGGATTGATGCAAAGTCGATAAAACTGTGTAAGATAAAGTTTCGTGAAGAAAATCATTCAGTTTGAGACACGGGATACCACGGTCAAAATTTCACCTTCAGCAATTTTCGATGTTTAGTGCGACTATGGCCCGTATTATGAAGGCTTGCTCAATCAATCTATGCTTCAATTATGCTTTACGTCACTCAAGCATAAACCTAAAACTGAACCAGCTTTCATAATATGGACATTAGACCGGTCAAAAGTACCCCGTTTCACAAAAGGAAGGCGTGTCAAAAATATGTTAGTAAAGAGTGTATCAACAATATAATAAATTCATCGAAAACATAGAGTTAGACTCACCTCCCAGGATTCGCGCGTGATATCGGAAACATCGCCCGTGCTGCCGGTGCGGTCGTCCTAAAACAAAATAAGCCCTCATCAAATATGCCGGCGAGATAATAGAATCGTCCCTGACTCTTGAGCGAGTGACAGAGTGTAAAAACGAGCGAAGAGAGTAAATAGAGAACGCAAACCACCGACTCTAGACAATCAGATACTTAACAATAATCGCATGGAATCTTTACTATCTTAGGGCGCGTTCCGCCATGTCGCAACCAAAGTATTTATCGTTGAACGACTCTAGTCGGTCGACGATCTAGTCTTAGATCTTAGACTCTCTAGTCTCTAGCTGTTCCCATTTTGGGCTAACTAACTACTAACTAACAGCTAGGACTAATAGTCGTCTGTGTCGATTATCGACTGTTGACATTGTCTTGACCATCTATGACTATAATCGTCACAAAAAAAAGTCGTGGACGACAGGGGCGACGGTTAATCGCGCCGTTCTATATCTGAACACCCCCATTTCAATATACCTCAACCTCAACAGCCTGTATTGGGCCACTGCTGGACGCAGGCCTCCACCTGATAAGCGGCTTATTGGCTTTTATCTCATGGGGGGTAATGCCCATAATCTCCACACTGGGCATGCGGGTTGGGGACCGCAGTGGTAGAATTGTTTTGCAGGGGACGCTGCTGCCCGCCCCCGGTGGATATCCCTTAGTCGCCTCTTACAACACCCGCGGGAAGGGTTGGAGTATTTAAATATACAAATGTCGTCACGACAAAGTGGGAACACGCCCTTTGATTTGAGATTTGTCTTTGTCACAATGTGTGTTTTCCAAAGTCGGGGCCCAGTTATCAATTAAAATTACAGCATGCAGTGTGCGCTAGTAAATAATGTCTTATCTTGATGAGCGATGAGATAACCGGTAGCGTATAAATTTGTGGCATTGGACCAGCTTTACGTTATGGAAAATGGGCAAAATCTGCCTCTTTTGTTGCAAGATAATATCACTGAGTATTAATAGCGAAACGATAGCTATTTTATTCGCCTACAAAGGTTATCGAGGTTAAGCTAGGAGCTACACAAAATTTAGAATTATATAAAAATAAATAATGCTGGACAATCCACACAGCATCATCTAGCCCCAAGCTAGCAGAACTTGTGTTATGGGTACTAGATGATATAGGTAGGTACTTAATACAATACATAATATAGATAGGTCTTTTTATTATACATAGGTAGACAATACCCAGTATACCCGGACCAAATATTTGAAGATCGTACAAACATTTATTGTCCTAAGGTGGGAATCGAACCCGCGACCTCCTCGCAGGCGGACCTTCGCCCACCGCGCCACATCGATCGTCTTGAAATAGAGAAAAAAATCTAGTTCTCAGCACGAAAGTCTACTATCATAAAACAAAGATAATTTCTGATGCCACCGAGCATTCTAGAATATTTATCTAATAAAAACCCACTAGTCTCCTTTTATAGTAAGAACTGTCTCGTTAGTAGCACCGCATTGCTCATTTCAAATTCTGATGAGTTTCCGTTATAAATATTAATGGTGGTCGCGATAGGTCAAGTCGAAGGACCATTGACTCGACGAGACAGTCGAGAACCGGATTCATCTATTGTACACGTTTGAACAAATTAAGTACTTGATTTTTTTTTCTGGTTAGGCCTTTATAGTGGGAGACAGATAGAAAGAGTCCTAAATAATGATACTTTGATTTTATTAGTTTGGTTACAAAGCATTTACCCCTAAAATTCAATAAAATGCGTTAGTTTTTTACTCCTTTGTTATCCGTATTAACAATGAACATTTGATCCACTCATTTTGCTGAGTTTAGGCTGCGTTGCCCATTGACGTGAAGCAGCCATACAGTTGGTCTTTGGAAGCATTTTTTCCTCGACCGTACCTGTCCGGTACCCAGTGAGTTAGGAAAGAGAAGAGATCTCAGCGTAGTTACCTTCAGCCCCGGCTTGGCCTCATCGTCGTCCCACTCGGTGTCGCTGTCGATGAGTTCGTATCCTTGCGCCGACACGTCGCCCAGAGGCCCGTACCTGTCCGGTACCCAGTGAGTCAGGAAAGAGAAGAGATCTCAGCGTAGTTACCTTCAGCCCCGGCTTGGCCTCATCGTCGTCCCACTCGGTGTCGCTGTCGATGAGTTCGTATCCTTGCGCCGACACGTCGCCCAGAGGCCCGTACCTGTCCGGTACCCAGTGAGTCAGGAAAGAGAAGAGATCTCAGTGTAGTTACCTTCAGCCCCGGCTTGGCCTCATCGTCGTCCCACTCGGTGTCGCTGACGATGAGTTCGTATCCTTGCGCCGACACGTCGCCCAGAGGCCCGTACCTGTCCGGTACCCAGTGAGTTAGGAAAGAGAAGAGATCTCAGCGTAGTTACCTTCAGCCCCGGCTTGGCCTCATCGTCGTCCCACTCGGTGTCGCTGTCGATGAGTTCGTATCTTTGCGCCGACACGTCGCCCAGAGGCCCGTACCTGTCCGGTACCCAGTGAGTCAGGAAAGAGAAGAGATCTCAGCGTAGTTACCTTCAGCCCCGGCTTGGCCTCATCGTCGTCCCACTCGGTGTCGCTGTCGATGAGTTCGTATCCTTGCGCCGACACGTCGCCCAAAGGCCCGTACCTGTCCGGTACCCAGTGAGTCAGGAAAGAGAAGAGATCTCAGTGTAGTTACCTTCAGCCCCGGCTTGGCCTCATCGTCGTCCCACTCGGTGTCGCTGTCGATGAGTTCGTATCCTTGCGCCGACACGTCGCCCAGAGGCCCGTACCTGTCCGGTACCCAGTGCGTCAGGAATTTGAAGAGATCGTCCACACTGTAACAAAATAGGTCAGTTATACAAAGCGTTCGGTGTAAACCCCACCTTTGCTTTGAAAAGTGGCACGAAGTTGTTTAGTGCAGTTTATGGGATCTAATGACTTTAAAAGGGGTGTTCTTCATAGAGCATGTATTTTTATGTTTTTATTTACCTACACTGCAAGAAGGGTAAACAAGGCTACAAGTCTTTAATTGCGGGAATATAAATAAACAAACCATTAAAATATAAATTACAAGAACACAGACGATCATATTCCTGGGTTTTTACAACGCTGACTTCATCACGAATGTAAAGAACAATACGCGCGTTAGTAAATTGACACGATTGAGAGATCTCTTTGTAATCGTATACCCCTCAGCGCTATGAAAGGATAAAGGAAGGAAAATTACTAAATGGGACCCGACAATTGCGCACTTGGGTGCCTGATATAGGAGTCATATGTTAAGCAGTACATTGTGCTTGTCTATAGAAAAATTGCACTGTTGTTTTTATAAAGAGATGTAGGAAAGTATGCAGATAAAAGGGCCAGTATGTTTCGAATTCTGTTATAACACTGTTCGGATACATACGTCCAAATTGTACCAAATTGTTAAGCGTACCTTCGCCAGTGTGTTTAAGGGCCAAAGTGACACTAATCCAAATGCTATCTATTTTCTAGGAACCTAGCCTTGTTGGCCTAGCCTTCTTTACTCGACTTGACTTCTTTGTTATTGGCGATATGTGTTTGATTTGTCACTTTTCTTTCCCAGCGACCCAAAGTGGATCATGGCCTCGGAGACAAGACTTCTTCAGAACTCTCGGTTCTGTTCCTCGTCATCCAGTAGCGTCGATTTCGCAGAGATCGGCTTTCACTTCGTCAATCCAGCGATATCTAGGGCTGAAAAATAGACTACGACCCGATGTTTCCGTCACACGCCTTTTTAATTGCGCTATTTGGTATAGAAAATTATAATTATTAAATTTATTATTATAAATATTAACGCGTTTAAACCCGCTAAATACCCGTGAATATTTATAACGTGTTCTGATCAGGTAAGTTTAAAGAATAGAAAAATATCCTTACCGGTTCCTTGGCACTCCGAACCAGTACTCGGGCTTCATCCGCTTGCGTCCGTAGGACATGAGCGGGGTGGTGCGCGGCAGCGGGCGACCCGCGGGCTTGCCCATGCGCAGGCGCAGGTATAGGGGAGGGTCATCGCTTGGCCTTGCGGGGCGGGGGATCAGCTCTGTGGACGAACGTTTTATGTTAGTGACAGGCTCAATTTTGCAAAAGAACCGATGACTCTGAAACTCGGGAACAGAAATAAATATACCTTTCATATACGAACGAATTTATTACGCATGTAAAAAAAATAAGAACGCTTGCAACGTGCGTGCTAAGAACACTCGATCAAGTCCTTTCAAACTTATTTCAAATCGAAATCGGTTCATTCCTGGAGGAGCTACAATACCATAGCAGATAAGTACACAGCTGCTGAATTTCTGTTTATCACTGCAGTTGGACTTTGGGATGAAGTAGGATGACTTTCAGCTACATGTTGAGGTAATATTGCGTCAGTAAAATCTGAATGCGACAATCTGAGGACAGGATGCTGTCTATGACACACATGAAACCCTTTCCAACGAAACTGGTAGAAGGATTCTGCCACCGATTCCCTAGTAAGATTCAATCATCATCATCATCCTGGATGACCAGGGAGATCGCTTTTGCCCGTATCATAACAATAAAGTGCACAAAGAATCAGTTTAACTTACTATCGAAAGAAGCGAAGAGATCAGGCATATCGTCAACGGACACCATGCTTCTGTAGTCGAGCCGCGGCTGCGCCTGCGTGGACCCAGCGCTGGACGTGGACTTGGTGTGCGATCGCCCGAAACCGCCAAGGGAACTCCGCCTGATTGAGACTCAATGTTAGCGGGTGGACGAAACGATACTGTATTATAAAACTTTGGCTAGTGGAGTGACAAGAAACTTGCAAATTGTATCAAGATTTGTAGACTGGATAAACCTTTTACTATAACGTTTGCAATATTTAAGAAGTAATTTTTGTGTATTTGAGAATAAATTATGTTATTCAATTCATAGCCTTGAGCTAGGTTTCTCGATATAGGTATCAAGAAGTCATCGCGATGTTCCGTTTTTGCAGAAGATTTTGCGTAGTTCCATAACGGCACGGTAGAGAGAGTGAGAGAGAGACAAATCTCATACAAAAATAGAACGTCTCGATGAATGACTTCTCGATAATATCGAGAAAACAAACTTAGAGCTCTGATGCGGAGAAATCTAGCATTTAGAGAACATATAGAGAAAGGCAGAAATCGACCTGCATCTGTTAGCCGATTCTTCAGAGATTTTTGAGCAAAGAAATAAAACAAACTATTCTGTGCTAGCAACTCCACATAAGTTTTGATTATCTGTAAACTGTAAACAAAAATGTAATCTGGAAAGTACAAGTAAAATGTAATCAAGTTTTAATTCTCAATATTAGAAAATTGAAAATGAGACAGGGATATTAATCTAATTACAAAATATTAAGATCTTATAAAAGAATCAGAAGGGTAAGCAGCAGTAAAAGAGAGGCATAATTAGTTATTTCGGCTCCTGTAAACACATAACATTTAATTCTCTTTAGAAAAATGTCAGGCATTCTTAGATATAAGCTAATCATGCTAAAATATTACAAAGGACAAGGTGCCAATAGAAAACAATGCTTGTGTTTAATGATTGGATGGCGACAGTTCCTAGATTATTAATTTATTGTTATAAAACTATATAGGTTGGTCCTTACAACCGGCAAAGAAACTCAAATCCAAAGCAAATTTTAACTTTGTGAACCGATGAAATAGGGCTCAAAGTGCAAAGATAAAGTCAAGGGTTCTATCTTTGCAAGTTGTAAGACAACCAGAGATGGTTGAAGACCTAATGACAATGATTCGGCTTAGAGAGATCTAGGATCTTCTAGACGATCGCTAAATCTTCCTAACACATATACAACATGCCATTCAGCACAGTTTGTAAGCAATAGTGAATTTTGGAACCTTTGTTATAAAGTCGTTTCCAAATATCACTATTGGACGGACAATAGAGAACATTTATGCCGGTGGGTATGCCTAATTGTAACAGAGAACGGTGAATACAAACAGGAGGCTAAACGGTACCACCACAGCGGCGTGCGACTATTTCGTAGCAAGGATTACGCGTAGCGAAACACCAATAAACGTGTTAAGGTAGCCTTTTGAGTAGTTAAAAAAATATATTTTTAAACAACACGTCAAATTTGTGCTCTATTTGCAGGATTGCAGCGATGCTAAAAGGGGTTGAAGGAAAGTAGATATTTTGAATAGTTAGTTTTTAAATTTTCAGGACCTTTTGAGGGCTCTGCACTCTGCTTAGTGACATTCAAAAAAGCAGAAAAATATTAGCATTTTGATTACCTCGAGCATATTGTTATTTATTAACGTTGCGTGATATAAAATACAGGCTTAATCAGGCGAATATTTTGTTTCGTTAACGTTAAAGTCGTAAGCCGCTGTGGCCCAAGTTCGTTCCAAGGCGAAACACATAACAATATTGGCACATCGAGCATCGTCCCGCGACATACCCCGAAGTGGAGGACCCGTCGTGAGCCGCCTCTTCCGAAGGCGTTTTACTCAGGAACAAACCGGTACCGAACTCCACAAGGTTCATCGGCGAACTACGCACGTTCAACGTAAATAACGTGCACGTGAAACGACGTTAACGATACGTAACCGCCAATGAACGATGGGAATTCGTTACGTATCCCGGTTAGCATCCACGGTAGCAATGAACAACACGTTTGTTACATTATTAACAGTTTAGCATGTGTATATGTGTGATGTCTTATATAAATTTGATAATGAAAAGAATAAAGCAAATATAACGTTCTGTTAATAACTTTGCTGTATTCTTTGTGTACAGTTTTGGGCAGTACTGCGTATTTTGTTATCACTGTCACGTTAAGATTAATGTTATAACGTAATGTTATTCATGTCACAATGTGGATGTTTGTGAGCGGCGTAGTAAAGAATTGTTATTGTAGATAAGACACCCATATCGTGTCAGCCTTTTGTATTTGATTTGTTATAGTTTTATTAAGAGTTGTCACGTTGCCTTTGTACTCAGGTTTCAACGTGATCGCATTCATGTAAACACTTTCTTGAATATTTTACATCATTGGTTTTGGTGCATTAGAAACTGGTAGGTATGTTATGTTATATCTAAAAGTTATACCATCCATTGACCAAGAATTTATTTTGAATGTTTTTCATCAGATCTTCTAGGATAACATGACTCATTGTATTCAGTGACAATCAAATTAAAGATAGAACGGATTTACTTTAAACTTTCATTCCTATGGCTTTAAGGTTGTGCAACAACATCGCTATATATCTGGGTGTGGCCCTTACAAGTCCCTTAACTGGAATTACAGTACTCAAACATTCGTAAAATATACAAAATTACACAAAACCCCCTAGCGTGTCATGTTATCAAAGAAATCCCTGCACAAATATTTCACTGGATGGTACTAAAGAATACCTTACAAATCACATGGACCTCATACCTGTTGAATACTTTGGAGAAGACGCTGGTAGAGTTGTGGCTATCAGCAGAAGTTGGCAAGGACTCGCCTTGGGAGCCCTGGCCGGCGCCCTCGCCTGTTAGGCCTTCCACCCACGAGAGGGGGTAGGATAGACGTTTTAGCATCTGTGGAAAAATGCAACTGTTATTAAAGAAAGAAAGAAATCACTATTTCATTACACTATTGCATCCCTAAACCCGGGTATCCACCGCGAAAGGGTAATGAGCGAGAAATGAGAGATGAGCGTGAGGAGTTAATTTTTCTGCTCACACGGTCCTTTTCAAGATTTAAGATTTTTTTGATAAATATAAATTTACACGTCTAATAAAATAACGTTACATAATCTTTACTATTAAATTAATATTAACTTATATCAGCTATGACTATAAATCTATATCTACTATATAAAAATAAGTCGGGTTTTCCTTCCTGACGCTATAACTCCAGAACGCACGAACCGATTTCCACGGTTTTTCATTCGTTGGAAAGGTTTCGGGCTCCGTGAGGTAAAAGAAAAAATTAAGAAAGTGGGAAACATAAATTTCCACGCGAGCGAAGCCGCGGGGCGCAGCTAGTATTATTATATTTAAGAGAAATAATAGAACATGTCGTATTTTTTATGAGAAAATTTTTGCTTTAGTTCAGGCACGGGGGATTGTATTCCACAGTTCAGGTAACTCTAGGAACTCACCGAAGCTGTAGAACACCCTCTCCATTAGCCATGTTTTAAGCCGGTGCTTGAATATATTGGAGGAAGTGACTTCTCTTATTTTTGCAGGTAATCGGTTGTACACCGCGGGCCAATTATGTACACAGATCTCTCCGATTTTTGTAGTTTGTGTGAGGGTGTTATTAGTATGCAGTGGTTGTTGTTGCTACGGAGAGCGCGGTTCGGGTTAACTCCACTTTTCGCTCGACTATTTGTTGGTGGAAATATAAGTTTGCAGTTTACTGTTGCGAGTTAAACGGGGTCCTGAATGGGTCCGCTTCACTCGCGGTGGAACCCGGCTTAACACAATGGGTGTAAACGAGATTAAATGGTAAGTATGCGTTTCAAATATTGTATGCCTTGTGTTGTGAAAATTACAAGCGTAATTCCTAAAAGATTTCAAGTGGTTTAAGAAGACTATACGGTGCTAAATAAAATAAAATTTAATTGAGTTGCTTTGCTACTTCCAATATTATTATAGTCAGTAAAGTATGAAAAGAATATAAAACAGAAACGCCAGTTGAATAAACAAAACGATGACATAATCCTGTGTAATCAACTAGTCTATAACGAGGACTTGAAGTATGTGTGTGAACAATATGTTTACTAATGAGTTTACGTTCAAGTGCAGTGTTGGTTTCCTGAGTCAGTCGCTAAACCAAATAAATATAAGATATTATAATATATATTTTCGTATAATATTGCTGGATATCGCACAAAGAGCCACCTATACACAAGCCAACGCCAATCCTTCAAAGCAAACTAAAGTTCTGGCTTATTGAATAATGTTATTATAAATTTGATAAATTATTTGATTGAATTTTGTCCTCTGTTTTTATTTTTATTCTACTTTTGAAACATGATTTTTAACAATTAATTTATTATTAATACATAGGTATTGCAAAAAATATACATTTTTACAATACATAAATGAATACAATGTAATTGTAAATTGTATTTAAGAACTGACCTGTAACCCAAAATGTTATGACTAAATAAACTGAAACTGCCAAATTCGATGTAGAATGTTTGTAAACAGACCACGACACAAATATAATATATATAAATATAAAATATAATGCTGGACAATTCACACAGCATTATCTAGCCCCAAGCTAAGCAGAGCTTGTGTTATGGGTACTAGATAACTGATATACTTAATACAATACACTACATAGATAGATATTTTTTATTATACATCGAAAACATCCAGAACGCCCTGAACAAATGTCTGCAGATCGTACAAACATTTGTCCCGAGGCGGGAATCGAACCCGCAACCTCCTGCGTCGCAGGCAGACCTTCGCCCGCTGCGCCACAGAGGTCGTCGCACACAGAGCCACACAAATAACTAAAACTCATTTGCTTGGCGTCAAGTTTCAGATATAACTGTAAGCAATATTTATTGAAGGAAGGATCTCAAATCGACAAGTAATGTAAATTGCTTATAAAAAGACGCCGCAACCGAGTGAATTTTAGGTTAAGTACAAACGTCCTACATCGAGTTTGGCTTGTGTACATCGAGGTGGCTCTGTGTGCGATATCCAGCAATATTAACACAACTGTCTTATATTTAGCTCCCAAGCGTAGCAAATTGAAATTGAAAATTCATTTATTCAGACATAATATCATCCATTTTGTTAGTAACACAAGTATAATTAAAATTGAGAATGGTTTATTTTTCGTATGACCACGAAAACAACCAGTATTTTGCTCCCAGTTGTCGCCGCTTTCTTTTTTCCTTTAACGCATTTTTCCTTTAACGCTTTAATTGGAAGTTACACGTTTTCTTGTGAGTATACTATGATTCGCGTGTTTTAGAATGTTGATCTCACCTTATTCTTCTTATCCGGCTTATTAGCATCATCCTTCTGCGTAGTCCCGTCGAGCGAGAAAGAGACAGCCGCAGCGGACTTGCGTGGCGCCCTCTCGTTCTCTCCCAGCGGCGGAGCGGACAGGGGCGGCTCAGCGCGCGGGAACACCGGCGGGACCCAATCAGCTGACAGCACTATGTCCGCGTCGCTGTATACCTGAAGAGGGACCTAGGAATTATGTTGCTGCATATAAGTTCAAGCGTTAAAGGATACACAGAAATAGAATGTAGCAAGTACGTTTCCGACCGTTTATACAGCACAAAAGAACCAAGAAGCCAAGTGAGGAGAAAACCAAGA
This sequence comes from Eupithecia subfuscata, assembly GCA_963564075.1. Taxonomy (NCBI): domain Eukaryota; kingdom Metazoa; phylum Arthropoda; class Insecta; order Lepidoptera; family Geometridae; genus Eupithecia; species Eupithecia subfuscata. The sequence continues at coordinate 6,940,380 of OY751097.1, read as the reverse complement.
AGAATAAACGCCAAGATAAAGAAAAACAGAGCGGAACTTCACCTGTTACAAAATGTACACATAATCAGATAAGGCGAATAAAAAGAAGAACTAATCGAGTTGCTGTGATAAGAATCATGGGAAACTGTCATCGGAAGAAAAGTATTTCAAAATAGAGTGCTTCAACAGACCCATCCCCTCGAGTCTTCTAAAGATAGCTTTTGACGAACACGAAACCTATCCTAGATCCAGGAAAGTTGAAGATAAATGACGATCACACAAGATTCCAAGTATCCAGAAAACCAAACAATTGACAATCACAGACTCCCTCAATCGTGGAAACGGCTGACGATCCTCTCACCTCATCATGAGACGAGGTAGTCGACATCATATCAGGTGTCTGCGAGTGCAAGGCACGATGATGCAACTTGAGAAGGTGTTTCAACAAATTCGTCTCGTGCCCGACGTAATGCCAATCGTCGTGGTCCGATTCAGCGGATTCGTATATCGTGGCGATGTCGTGGTGGTAATTTTCGTTGTGCCAATCGTGGTCGGACTCCGCTGATTCGTATATTGTCTCTATGTCGTGGTGGTAATCGTGGTCTGACGCGAGGCTGCTGCGGTAAGATGATTGTGCGGAGAAACTCTGGAGAAAGTTATCCTGTTTTAAGGATTTTTTTTTTGCCTTAAATTGAGCCAAAAATTATTCACGAAATGCCATAAGCAACCTACTTAGATAAGTTTTAGCTGATAAAATGTCGCCGTAGCCGAAATTCGGCAAGGAGTAAATAAAACCTGCTAAATTGAGTTTCTTTGGGATGAGACGATTCATGCAGAAGTTATGGAACAAAGTCCTATCAATAAAAATCATAAAGCGGAACGGTCACGCCTTAGCTATTTCACACTAAGATTTCGTATACAAATCATAACAATTTGATATGAAACTGTTCACCTACTTCATCTATGTAGATATTTTTCCTTTTTTCGTCGTTGTTTCGCATACAGACTATCTTCACTAAATGCTGTACATCATCGGCCGAGGCCGCGTTATTAACTCGCTACTTTAGAGTTTACGCCATAGTCTCTAAGGTAGAACTTACTTTCTTAGCGGGGGCCGGCGTGACGTGCAGCATTGGTTCGCGGATGTCGATGCCCGAGTCGTGGTAACTCAGCTTCACGAGATGATGTGCATCATCGACGGGTGCTTCGTCGTTGTCGACCGGTTCGCCGCCCTCCGAGCTTTCTGCGCGGGAGACGCTTGGTGGCACGTCGAGGCTTTCGCCTTGGCATTGGTCAGCGCTCGATGATACCTGGTGAAGACCGAAAGGTTTTGGCGTTTAGTCATGCACGCTTTATAGGCTTTTTTAGTGAGTGCTTTGGTTCTTACACTGTAAACTTCTATCTTCTTTAATAAATAAATAAACTCCTTGAAATCTTAATGGGCGACGATGCTCGGAAGAGCATCACGCTTTTATTAACCATTAATTAGTAAAAATTAGGGTTGTTCTTGAATTTCTTGTTATTTAATAATTATTTATTTTCGTATGTTTTATATTCTTTGCCTCGATCATAGTTCTTCATAAGTTGAATTTAATTATAAGATAGTTTGAAATGTTATTATGTATAAATTATTTAAAATTTTATTATGTTAACTACTACATAACATTATTCTATTATTTATTGAATAATATGTTACGTTTCAAGCCAGATCATGTTGATATTTTTTTGTGTTATTTTATTATTGCTTGTCATGTGTTTTATGTACCTATTAAACTAAAATAAATAAAAGTTCTTGACTAACTTTCACGTAATGGTCATGGACCACCGCTGCACCGTCTACTTGCAAAATAGTCGAACGATTTCGTCAAAGTGGCCGCAAGACTGTGGATGACGCCCACATAGGACCAATTAAGATGGCATGTAGAAGAGGAGGCATATGCCGAGTTAACGGGCTGAGATAATGATTATGAGTGGTCTGGTCATGGCCCTACAATGAGGATCCGTAACGTTATACCAATTTCAATAGAACTATATCCACGTTATTCTTTATGAAATAAGAATGATATATCGGATAATAAAAAATTTAAATTAAAAAAAATCCATCCGATGGGTCTTTCAAAACTGAGTCTATTTGGTTCTGTAATTTTTTTTCCTAAACCTATTGTTTCGGAGTAAATCACTAAAAACTGATATCTGCCTACGGTTAACGGGCGGCGACCGAGCAAGTGACGTCACACGCACCCGCGGCGGTCACTCAGTGAACTTCGCTAATAATTTGGTCATAACTTCGTCAATTTTTGTCGTAGAACAATAATTTTTGCACTGTGTGTTATGGATTTCTTAGCTCTATAAATCTGCATTCTCAACTAAAAACGTTACGGATCCTCATTAGTACCCCTTCTATTTATTACTCCCAGTGGGCTTACATGAATGTGTTTCTCACCTCGCTGCCTTGATCGATGGACATCCTGTCTTTGCTCGGGATGGCCCAGTGTTGGTCCAGTAAAGACTTCCGCCTTTCTTCGGTGGTTTGTTGCTGTAATAAAGAAAACGATCGTTAACTACATGGAACTCTACTCTTTATGGAACACTGGATAAGAACGTATGTTGTGCTCTCGTGACCAGTGTACAGGTAGGTTTGATTTGTTTTGATTATGATTTCAGTGCTAATTTTTATTGTGATTTTGATTTTAATGATGATTTTGGTTTTAATTGACTTTTATTTTTTGTTTAATTTTTATTATGTGACTCGACACGGACACTCTATCTACCTTATTTTTGTATTATAATTTATGGTTGTCTAAACGAATTTAATTGAAGTTAATTAGCTTAATCGAGAGTAAATCGAAAACCCTCGACCACCCATTTATTTTGAATCTCTGGTACACTAACAACACTTGTACTCAACTCTCTCTCTCTTCTCTTTGTATTTCCTTGATTCTCAGCATTTCCTTTTCGTATTTTGAGTTATGCGGTACAATAAAGAGCTATCTATCTATCTAAAATGCTCGATGGTCTTTCAACAAGGTTATTGATCGAAAATTACAAAAATCCTGACTACGTGCTTGGTTTTTCACTTTTCTCGTAAAATGAAAAGGCAAAACGGTATCTAAGAATTATATAAGAGTCCAGACAAGTATTTTGATACCTCATTTCTCGGAATCGCTTGTGTTTGGAGGTAATAAAAAGTATGAGAAAACCACACCCGAAAAACCTAAAACCGCCCCTCGCAGTCATAAAACCTTGTATAATAAAGGGTGGGTCCAGCTACCTCAGTATCGAGGAACGTGGATGGAACCTGTGAGACGCTATTCCCAGCACTCTTCACTTGCTGGGCCTGCTGCAATAACCTCTTAAAATTTTGTGTACTAATTATTTTCTTCTTCTGTGGGACCCACAAGGTAATTTTAAAATATTAAAAACTAGCTTCTGCCCGCGGCTTCGCACGCGTTATTTCTATGGAAACGTTTAGAAATAACCTTTCTATCCTATTCTATTTTTGAGGTTATGTCAAGTCACACTTGAATGCTATCGAACGGAGTAAATAGTATCCTATGTCCGTCTCCTGGCTCTAAGCTACCTCCTCACCAATTTTCAGCCATATCGGTAAAGCCGTTCTTGAGTTATAAATAGTGTAACTAACACGACTTTCTTTTATATAATATAGATGACATTCCTAAATTATCTAATTCCATAAATATGAAGTATCAAAGTTATCAATGTAACAAGAGCGAACCCAAAATACCAACCTAATTGTAGCGTCCTGACAGGGTTTTTATGCATTGTGTACCCACTAAGACTACCTACACCTAAGAACAACATCTGTATGCATAAAATCACAATAAATGATATGAATATGAATAATTTCAATAGTAACAACCTGCAGAGCAGTAGGCGTGACGAGCTCTCTCTCGAAGGCCTTGGGGAAGGCAGCGCCGCCGCGGTCCTCCGTGTCTCCGGATCCGGGCCGGTCCTCGCCCGGCGCGTGCTCGTCGCCTTCAGCGCCTGCTGCTTGCAGCTCTGGGAATGTTTCATCCTGGAACAAATAGGAGGATTTTTATTAAACTATTATTTGTAGGAACAATAGATTAACGAAGTGGGAGCCCAAATCCGAGATCTTGATGCTGGCTGGCGAGTTGTGTAGTTCAGGAACGATGTACTAAAAGGAATTAGTTCCCACAAGTGAACGAGTAAGAACTGTTCAGTTAAACTCCTTCCTAGTAGTTCACTAGTTCACTTGCTCATCAGTTCCGAAATCTGAATGATTAAGGAAGAACAGGATAGACAGCGCATAATCCGCGGAAGTAAAAGAGATATGCATTTGGTTCTCTAGCTCATTAGTACTAATGTTTCCCTCACATTTTTCCCGAGCGGGGTACCTACTAATAAGTATGTACTAGAAGTCCGATCTAGTACTTCAGTACGATTGTACTAGTAGGGAGCGATCCCTGTACTGACCGAGCAAGAACAAGCCTAGCAGATGGTCAACAAAAGGTTAATTGGTATAACCATCACCACTACCAGTTACCTCGCAAGACACACACTCTAGGAATGCGGCTCTACGATGCACTGCCCCGCACCCCCTGCCCCAAATGGGTTAAATAATTTCATGCTTACTTTGACTAGAAGAGAGTCTTTTCCTGGTGAAAGCTCTGCCTTATTCATGTAATAGATTTCAGCTGTTTCAGCCCTGGAACAAAACAAACACACTGTATTCGAGAGAAATTACACCTACTGCCACAGCAATAAGCATCATAATTATATGAATACATACTTGTGTGCGCTTTGGTCCGGTCCGTGAGTGCGCATGTGCGCGATGTCGTAGAATATGGCAGCATTGACGACGTACTCCATGGGCGCAATGACACCGTAAGACTCGGGCCCATGCTCCATCACGAGCGTGTCTGATACGTTCGGGTCAAACATGACAGCGTTCGGTGTGACTAAGAGCACTCCGGACACAACTCCCTGGAAAAATAAAGAAAACAATTCGTAAGCAAACGAGAAAACATGGAGTTATCTTTAAAATCTATTATTTTGTCACGCACGATTTTTTTTTTATACTTTACCAAATCGTCGTGTTTGTTGACAGTTATCAATGAAAATCTATCAAAAATTCGTCGCACGAAACGTGCTTAACACTTTCGTAGTAACGACGCAGATGTATTCCTCGGGCCCCGTGTATGATGGGCAGTGATTGCGTTAAATCTGAGTTGCGTTTGAGTATTTGGTGGTAAGAAAAGCCGTGTTACCTGTCCATCGGTAATATGCCGAACGTTAATCTTCAAGAAGCGCTGAGGGCCGGTGGCATTGCTGCTCGTAGGCGCCTCTGGCGACCCTGGTCGGAGGCTCTCCAAGATCTCTGAAACACCAGAGGTTACGCTTTTACTAACATTTCAAAGCATAGTTTATGTGTCAAAACAGCCAGGTAACATATTGTTCGTTCTGGGAGCAGGTCATCAGCTGGTCAGATATTGGTTTGTTGGGAATTCAAATAAATTCGATTCGATATTTGATAGCAAGTAAATTAACGGATTTAATGTAAACCAACAAAGACCAAATTAGAGGCTTTTTGATAGAAATAAAGGCTGGTAGACTGAATTAGACCCGCGTAGTACCGATAAAATGAATCGTGTCAAAGAAAAGCTCTACAACTAGCAGAAGGTCCAATGGGCTGAGATAATGTTGATGAAGGGTATAAAACTTGCAATTTCATTAACTACCTAAAATTTTAAATTGTAATTGCAACAGTATTATTTTTTAATTTCTTCATTAGTGAAGGAAATTACAATCAAAAAATATAAACAAATTAGAACTAGTATTTACAATTGACACAGTTGAGCTAACTGCAGACTGTTGCTGTCTGCAACTAGCTATCCAGAGGTAGCTCAACTGATCCATATCAATACCGGTCGGAAGCGTCCCCAAGACGCTGGCTGCATTGCCTCGCTGGCTGTACAGTATTGTCTTGCTAAATATGCAGGTTATTATGCAGTTACCAACCCGTGAGTACTAACCCGAGCAGGGTTATAAAATTTACTCATAATTTAAATAAATCATAACCGTATGTAGTTAAATTTAACTTCGCAATTCGAGATTCTAGTTTACTTCTTCTTTTTTATGGTTGATTTTAAGAGTTAGCCTTTTTTTGCTTATTACATAAGCCTTTTATCCGTCATTAATTTAATTACACACATTTTTTCGGCTGATCAAGAGCAAGTCAAAAATTATCCATCAGATAATGCTTACGGTTAATTTTTTACTTCCTCATGGTTAAAAACCTTAAAAATCTTACCTGGTTAATACCAAGGTTAATTCTGACGGATAATTTTTGATTCCAAACACTGTCAAGATGTTTGTTAAAAAAAAATCTCACTAGACACTGAAATCATAACAGAACCTGACTGTGAGAGATAATTTGTTGGAAAATAATAGGCGCGGAGCTCATGAAAAGAATGTCATTTAATTGATCTAGGTTACTTAGATGCATGCGACTGTTAATTGGAAGCTAACTCTGTAAATTGAATCATCGTCAACATCATCAACATCGTCAAAACACCAGCTTCAAGGCTTAGTAAGCCTTGGTGTTTATTCGAAAAAAAAAATGTACAAAACAGGCAGCTTGGTTCAAATTATATTGTACTTCAAAGGGTACTCTGTTTCTAAATCATTAGGTAGGTATCTACTGTAATGAATACAGTACTACTTGATTGCTTGGTAAACGAGACCAATTTGCAAGCAATTTAACTTCACCGTTACATTGTTTCAAGCAAGACGGATGTCATGATGCAAGATTTTAGCAAGACCTACGTTAAGGAATAGTTTCTGGCTTTAACAGATTAATTTCAAACACATTTTTATTTCGACACACACACACATACAGGTAGTTACAAACAAAACTAAACAAAGAACATGGTCTACAAGCTAAGTGAAGACAATGGGCGTCAAATCGAGTCTTGCCCCATGACCCTGTGTCGAAATAGGTTGACTCGACATGTGCATTCAAGAATCAACCCATCCATCGCTAGGGTTATGCATCTAAGGAGTGCAAACAGGATCCTGTTACTAAGCCTAAGCAACCTGCCAGTCTGTTTCTCTATCTCAGTAACCAAGAATGTAGCGAATGTGACGCAATTCCGCAATTTGACTCATACAACACGTCAAATTCTAAGGTGCAGTATAATCCATACTAAGATTACTTTATCTCTTCCATCACAGTCACAGAGAAGTACCTAGCTAATACATCGACCTGAATGCAGAGACATTTTATTCAATTGGACATAATGGTCTAAATTGAATTAGTCGGTATTTCGAAACGATAGGAGCGTCAATAATAGATACACTCGTCTGCCATCAAATATTTCCTGTACTTTTGTCACAACGTCGTAACATCCATTGTTTTTTTTGTACGTGCCATTTTTTCATTGGTTACCACCGAATTCATAAAATTCCACTTGTTGCTGCATTCTACATTCGTCAACCATAAAGTACAGTTGACATAACAATGCAGTTAAGTAACTATAATATCTAGCTGTTGCTAACACATACACTCGATAATGAGTCGCACTAACACATCTGATAAAAATAACAATTTTGCCCCAGTTTTATTTTCCAGCTTGATAGTGCGTTTTAAATGTCAGTTCGAATGAAATATGTATTACGGAAACTCTGAAGGACATTTTCGATTTAATGAGAGAATATAATTTGTTTAAATAAATAAAATTCGTTTATTTCAGGCAAAAAACCCATGTCACATAAGAAAAATCACACAGTTTAAAAATAAAAAATACAGCTTTTAACAGCTTTCTCATCTTACTACAATTAAAATAAAATAATATAAACAGATTAGAACTAGTATTTACAATTGATACAACTGAGGTATGTATCTGCATACTATTGCAAACAATATACACAACAACCTCAACCGCGTCTGGTCGAACCGACGCGTGACCCGACAGCTGGTGAGTATCTGGCACAGCGCATCAGCATTGCCATACAGCGGGGCAATGCAGCCAGCGTCTCAGGGACGCTTCCGACTCTTTACTGGTCGACGATTTACTGGTCGCATATTATAGCAACGTAAGAGCAAGAGTCTTCTTTATCATTCACTAGCTGCATTCTTACTACCCGTTGTCCTATTACCCGTTTTCCAGTAGGAATGAAGCATTTTAAAAAGTAGCCTATGTTCATCAGGAATAATGTGGGCTTCTAATGGTAAAAGAATTTCTCAAATCGGTTCAGTAGTTTCGGAGCCTATTCAATACAAACAAACAAACCAACAATCAAATCTTTCCTCTTCATAATATTAATATAGATAAACCTTAGCAAACTTTCAACTCAAATCTTTCCTAAATGTTTTATACTGTTTCTTTAAATTGGCGCTAACAACCCGAAAGCCTATTCTTTAAGACAACGGATTGTGCTGTTGTCAGCTGTTGCAACGTTTATCAGTCACGCAATCTTGTGTATACTTTCGTGAAATCAGATGACAATGATAAATAAATAAATAATGCTGGACAATTCACACAACATTATCAAGCCCCAAGCTAAGCAGAGCTTGTGCTATGGGTAGATAACATGATGACATCAATATTCAAATGGCTTAGATGGTTAAGCCTCTAAAAAAGTAAAAGCTGATGCAAATAAGGTACCTCTTTCCTGAGCACATCCTGTCCCCGCGTCACTGGTGGCCTGCGTGGATTCCGACGTGTTGTCACCGCTCTCCGACGGACCATCAGATTCCTTGTCACCATCTGGAAACCGGTACAGAGCACACATTTCAGTGATACCCCTGAATTTACATGTACACGTCAACTCTCAATGATAATTTGAAATAAATTAAAAACAAAAGCTATCGCAATAGATATCAGCTGAACGCACCGTGATACCATTTTTTCAGAAACTCAAAAGTGAACATTGTCGCGCTGAAACTACGCAAGAGTCATTATATCGCGGATTTTATCGGCAGCGATAACGCGAATTCATATCAAGTGAGCTGAGCCGGCGGCGATGCGACGGCGGGCGGCGGCCGGCGTCGGGAAACCTCGACTATGCAACGAGATTGATTCCTATACGGCGCAAGTCGCAATTAGAACAGGCAACCCTAGTTCACTGGTGAATTAAAATAGAAACTGCGCGCGTTCTGTCTGCCTGCCCGCGCGCCCGCGTCTGTCTCGAAGCTGTAACTTTTGTTTGCCGTGCAAATAGGAGAAAAATGTGTTCCATGCCTACGTCACACCTGAATGAACAACACCACGGCCTTGTGTTATTGTTTTGCTTCAGTCCGGACAATATCGAATGATTACGGCGTATTTACCACCGGCGTGTAATTGATTCTCTGTAGATTTGCTTTATTTACATATATTTGGTTGAATAGGTGTCTGAATTCATGCTTTGTTTTCATAGGTATTTATACCATTTTTATTGATCGGATGACTTCACTTTTAAGTCATTCCTTAGTAAACATTAGAAGTACTTCCACGCAAGTAGAAATTTGTTTGCTTCTAACATTCTTCAGAAGCAAGTTTATGAAATAGATGAATTATGTGGTTGCATTAATCTCAAATAATGGGTACACGAGGTTGAACTGTAATCTCATTGCACGAAACTAGCTTGTCAGTTGGACTCTCCAAATATGCAGTTACTCAGTCAAACCGTGAAGGCCGGGTTGCTCAATCTAAGTAGGTATTTTCTCATTGGACCGCCCGACCTGCCATGGTTGAAATTGAAACGAATGGGATCATTGCAGTTCAATGACTTTAAACCCAATTTCAGAGTCACTAGCCTTTAAATTTGACTTTCACACTTCCGCAGATTAAAGTACCAAAATATACATAACTAATTTATGAATAACCCTGAAAGATTAATATCTTAGTAGACATCTAAATGTCGAAACATTTTGTGTAGGCATCTAATCAAAAAACTTCCCTGTGTCACTTTAATACTAAAACCTAATTGATAAGTTTTAAATGCCAAGTATATCGTCAGGGTTACGGGAATTTAACATTATAATTACAACTCCTTAATGATAACCTAGCTTCATAATGTCTCTCTCTCTCTCTCTCTCTTACTTTATGTCTCTTAGGTTGCAGTTTAGTTTTAAATAGTTAGATAGTTAGCACTTTGTGTAAGCTGTTAGCTTCTAATTTTAAGTAAATAAATGTCTAAAGTTCTATCGATGTTTGTTCCTTCTTCTTCAAGCTAAATTGACAAGCCACGAGATCGGCAAACCCGAACCTAAAGCTACGGGGTAGTACTTCACGGCTTAATCCAGATTATTCCAGATATATCCAGCCCGAGACCGGAAACAAATCGATGCAGTCTGTTTCGTGTCCAATCGACCGTTCCAGAGGTCTGTGGGTATCGGAAATATGTACACTACCGTTACACACCTACACTGCTTATGATTCAATTAATTTTATACGAGTGGCATAAAAACAACTTACTTGATAACATCATCACACTTTCGTGATGTTATTTATGACACTTGATTCGAGTGTCTGAAGAATATTAAAGTGCTTTAACTAGTACCTACAGTAGGTCGTTTCGTGATAGGAGTTTGGTACTTTGATTTACATTTAATAGCGAGTATAGTATTATAATATCTGTGATAGCGATAAGAATAGAGGTTTTTCATACGAAATGAAACAAAATACTCCAAATATTAAACTCTCTTTTACCTGCTAGAAAATAGAAGTGCCTAGCAAAACCGTTACAGCAAACGTGCCTGTCGATTTGATGGATGCTCACCAAAGAGCAAGGCGGGCGACCAATTGCTATGTGATTTATATCAGTTCCATCCATCAGCTTGATGTTAATTGAGCAATAAACAGTGAGATTTATTGAACTCTTGTTAATTAACTGGATCCAACTCTTCAAGTGACTCTATTGAAGAAAATCTACTTTATGTAAATGGCTATTATTTCTTACAGCATTTTTTTTTAAATCGGGCTATCAAACGTCTGAAACCTTTGAAAGCACGCTTGTTTCCTACTCAAAGGACTTAGACAAAGGATTTGCATAATTTCTGTGACTTTCAAAGGTTATAAAGTTCAGTTAAATTAAATCTGCCATATCTACAGTAATTGTCGGACATACATAACCAATGTTCGACAATCAAAGACATTTTAGTCCTAGCCGACAATTGACAAAATATTTTAATTTTCTTACAAAATTGTATAAAACTGAAGTTCCTTAAAGACGTCCATCGTTAAAGCCGATAGGTTAAAATATTTTTTTCCGGTATTTCCCGAACGAGCTCTACTAATTCACTCAGCTACTCACACAGGTAAATGACCGTCTTCGTTTTCCTCTTGTATCTCAATTCTCAAGTCACAGCCTAAGCTGGGTAATTTTGGACAAAATAACATTAAACGCACGGCTTTGATAGAATTAAACGATAGATAGATATACAGATGAGTGATTTATATCTGTTTACTGCACATGCATGCGATTTCCCCACACGTATCTGCGTAGGACTTGAAATGGGGAAAATGCATGAAGACTTCACTAAATGCAATGACGACCTCTAATGATGCAGTTGGCGAGTAGCCATCCGAAATGAAGGAGATAAAGGGTTCGATTACGCCACGGGACATGTTTGCACGACTCTCAATTTGGTTACAGACCTGTGTGATTTTTCTGGAAAGATTTGTTTATATCTTATCAAAACAACTGCACCGTGATTGAAATCACGAAAAGTAATCAGCGATAGTGATTTTGATAAGGTGGCTTATCTTTGCATTGCAATGCAGCAATCATTGAGAGACACACAGTAACATGCGTTATGTTTATTTGATTTCGAAGGATATCGTAAGATCTCTGATCGTTGATATCCTTCCAAGGGTATCCTATCATTTATAGGTAAAATATTTTGACAAAATATATATGGTTTATCATTTGCACGCCAATATAATTTCGTGCCAAGAATTTTAAGAACTCTCGAACTATTTTGTGCAGGAACCGAAAAGTTCGACTTCTGGGTTCAATTACGTTTGAGCGGAGAAGTAATAGCACGATCGGACCCGCGGCTGCAGTAAAATGTAGATTGGAAACGGGCGGTCCCCGGTCCCTACTCGGAACTCGGAACCACCTGGAAAACCTCAATTCGTTCGTTGAAATGCAACTGCACGAAGTTTGGACGTGACCCAAATACCTACACTCAAATGTCAATTGACTCGCCGCTAACCTCCCATTCCTGCCAGAAAGCGACACGCTTGTTTGTTGACATATTTTAGAATGCAATCTGGGCAATGATGTAAAAGCATGGGTGAATGCTAATGCTCAGAGGAAACTGTCGATCATCACAGATGGTACTAAACTGGTTTCCACTGTTTATGCATTTCTATTCAACCAAGTTTATGTTTATGAGCAATGAAATGTTTGTGGGAACATTAACGTTTAGAAGAGGCTATATTAATAAGTAGTCTAGAAAAGTCGGTATTAAGTCATGTCCTATAATAGAGTTTAGCTATCCTAGAATGAATAGGATACTTCCTGAATACGTATGCAAAATATATGTTGAGTTAGATTTAATGCTTTATTTGAGACAGCGCTCCATAACTAGACGGTTAAGGGTTACGGTAACGTTACGACTACATTTACAGCATCACGTTTTCTATTGGAATGGTTAACTTACCAAGTCGCATGAATACCAATGTATTCGGTTTTAGAATCCAATATATTTTATGTCAGCTTTCATAAAACGAGTCTATGACTCCGGTCTCCCATACTCATACTCATATATTTATTCGCCGTAAGAGCACAAGGCACACTTGGTTAAGACATGCTATATATTATTTAGCATAGGTGCATAGCATAGCATAGGTGGATAGACAGGCCACAGGACAGGACAAAGCGACCCATAAAAAAAATTTCATTGCAATAGAGGCTCTTTTATATGTTTTTCCGTCAGGGCGCTTTTCTTCTGATGAGCCCCGTATACTTTGACGTTTGAATCGCAACGAATGTGAAATGTTACGAAAACCATTCGGAATATGTCTGTCAGAAGCTATCAAACAATGATTTTGTAAACTTTATACAAAACTGTTGTTTTACAGTGATTCCGAATTGGTTTTGTGTAAACTTTATACAAATCTGTTGATTTACAGCGTTTCTGATGTGGTTTCAGTTTCATTACAATAATAGTCAGTCCATTATATTAGTTGCTTTTCAACACTTTCTCCAATTTTACCATCTAACTTTGTACTACCGTCTTTCGTATAGTCAATATTAGCAAGCTTCTGCTTCTTTTTCCTAGATCAGACCTTTCCGTTTGGCCGGCACCGGTATCGTCTGACCAGGGAAGATGATCTGTGTTGCGAGTCCAAACTCCCTTTATGAGGGCAACTATTTGTGGCATCATCGTCTGGGGGAGGCCGATGTTCACCAGATGATTTATATGGACTTATGATAATGATGATTACTTAATGCGGAGCTGAGACTGACCTTTCCGTTTGTCCGGCACCTGTATCGTCTGACCAGGGAAGATCATCTGCGTGGCGAGTCCAAACTACCTTTATGAGGGCAACTATTTGTGGCATCATCGTCTGGGGGAGGCCGATTTTCACCAGATGATTTATATGGACTTATGATAATGATGATTACTTAATGCGGAGCTGAGACTGACCTTTCCGTTTGTCCGGCACCTGTATCGTCTGACCAGGGAAGATCATCTGCGTGGCGAGTCCAAACTACCTTTATGAGGGCAACTATTTGTGGCATCATCGTCTGGGGGAGGCCGATTTTCACCAGATGATTTATATGGACTTATGATAATGATGATTACTTAATGCGGAGCTGAGACTGACCTTTCCGTTTGTCCGGCACCTGTATCGTCTGACCAGGGAAGATCATCTGCGTGGCGAGTCGGTTGAGTTTGGCGAGCTCTGACGGCGTGGTGTCGAACCGCGCAGCGAGCGAAGTCAGGGTGTCTCGATCACGCACCTGTGTATAAAATATAAGGCTATTTTATAATATACTGGATTTGAAGCTCTTCCTTCTTAGATTTCGTGAGAATGGATTCCCACGCTGTCATGTTAACATTTCTGACGATAGGGCCAACCCTTTCTTTGGCAATGTATTCGTTAATGTAAGGGTGAATTATAGGGTATCTTGATATTATTAGTCATACCCAATTGTTCTTATTTAATAATATATTCAACTATTCATCTGAATTGCCACTCTACATGCTCTCCAAATCTACTCATGTTCGTCATAGGCACTGAAAATCCTATTCGGCCAATTGCAAAGTTGAAAAGTTGTTTTATTGAATAGACGCATAAAAAGTTGGGAATATCCAGATCTTCAAATTTTGCCCCTACTGTCAATTTTCAAGCAATGACGGTAATCTTTTATTATAATAACTTCAAGCAATAACATTGAATGATCAACGTATTGAGTTGACACTGGCACAAGTGGTCCGTGAAGCTCACCATATGTGCTCATAATCTTACTTATTTACCGGAACAGCTATGCTTAGAACCACATAAAGTCACGAAGACAACAGTACTTATACCACACAAAGGCATTTGATAAAGGTATGTTATAAAGAATTCTGCTTAGTAGCCATAAAGAGGGATTTCGGATCGACCGCCTTCTCAACAATCCCCAGCACTTAGACCGCAATATCTCGACAACGGACCCGGCAACAGATTTGAAGGTTCTTGAAATCTCGAGATCTTTGTTGGGAGGCATTCTCGGAGCTTATCCTTACCGTGTAAGTCATAGTTTTAATCGGAGGCGGGGGTGGTAATCTTTTTGCTTGCTCGTCCTCATCTGAAACAAGATGGTACAAAATTAAATATTGCTCGAATTTAACAGCATCCCTCCAAACTGTTTTGAGAAATAGTCGCAAAGGGACCGAACGAGTTTTAGATGAAACATTTTCAAAGGATTCTTAATTTAATTAATATGATCTGATTTCCCCATAGAGAAGAATAGGGATGTTTTCATTTTTTGATTTATTGTGCAGGAATTCTTATACAAAAAATAAATGTGGTCAGCCTACATTTCTGTTATTGACGAATATTTCCTTATTTTGCACAGCATTATCAATACACATTTGAGTCTCGTCTACCAACATAACATGCTATAGAACTCCTGGCTACTCTAAAATAACAAAGTTACTGCCACTGAAAAACATGTAATATTAATATTCATTAATATATTCTCTACTTCATATTTTATTTATACATTTACTTAAATAAACCTACATATCTTGTTTAGTTTGGCAACATGTAAATTATAGCCACCAGAATGTATTTTGAGATTTGATAAAACTCATCAAAATACGCCAAGTTAAATAAACTGGAAATGGATATGTAGGTACACAAACAAACATCTCGTTTCAGGGAAGCTGAAAAAGTCTAATCTGACAAACAACCGGATGAGTCTCACAGGGCTTTTATTTTCCTTGATGAAAGGCGCAGCGCGTAGATTCAAAGAAGTACCAAATGTAGAAAAATAAGATGTTTTCTCTTCTAAAATTCACAAGTTTTTTCTTAATTTCAGCAAATATTTAAAAAGTATTAAGAAAATCAATTTATTTGTACCCAGAACTGACTAAAAAGAAGTCGGTGGCACCAACGGTTTTCTTTGTTGTGAAAATTTTAAGATATTTCTGTGTGACGTCAATAAACGACGACGTACGCATAAATATGGATGACCGACATGACCGTGGCTTCAGGATCCGTTTCATTTGGCACAGAAGCTAACAAGTATCTCACGTGGCTGATTCCACACAAATTTCCATAAGCACTGAATGAAAGCCTGCTGCATGTCAAGCCAATAATAGCGCTGGTTGATTGCACCAATCAACAATCATTCCAATTTCCATTCGCGTACACAGTCATTTTCTCACACGTCAATTCAGTAGGTACCTATTTTACGAATGTGTTCTGATATAATAACATTATCATATCCAACGCGTATTGATAGCCGAATATAAAATGCTAAAGCCCAGTCTACCAGGGTTGAATTTTCACACTTTAAATTTCGTAACGAATAGCAAGCGTGAGCGTGTAGTGCCAAAAATCGTACAATGTACACCGACTCTACTTCAATATAAATGTCTCGTGGGAATTATCTGAATAATTGTCCAGTTGTATGTAGTTTATTGCAACGTGGGCGGGGTTATGCAATGACCTTGCTTGTTTTTAGCATTGAAAGTAATAAAAAGTAGTTCAAAAACATTGTATATTTGGTTTAGATTATCACATTGTTTAACTTTGTACACCAATTTTATTGTATGTGTTATTAGAAGGTATGCGTGGTGCTAGAAAAGTTTGGACTGGTACAATAAATGTTTTTTTTGGATTCTACTCAATTGAAATTGGCCTATAGCGTTCGTTACCCTTAGGTAATTTTAGACTTGCAGTTTCAGTCTCTAGGCATGTGACTATTATCAAAGGCTGTCTCTATGTTTTTCTTACCTCTGTGAACGGCGTCAAATCTGCCCTCCACCTTGGAGCGAAGAGCTTCCAAGTCGAATGGAGCAGAAAACCCATGGTCTACCGATCGGCTTTTCGACCTGTAACACACAATAACAGGATGAATACATATTATTACATTATACACGAAAAATCTATTTTGATTTCCTCTCTAATAGGACCAGAAAAGAGCGCGCAGTTTGAATAAAATATCGGGATGTTGAAAAGATCACGTCTGTCAAAATCATTTGTATCACAATGCAAAGGTCAGGGGTGAGCATGAACGATTACCTGAACACATAAATAACCAAGCTTCTTTTGGTAACTTTTTTGATAAGGAAGATATGCTCATAATCCTGAATCCGCCCTTGAACGGTTTAAGATACAATCTTTCTTAGAACTTCGATCGTTTTGTGTAAGTTACAAGTCATAGAATCTCGTAATGATGTACAAAAACGCTCCCGGTCAATGCACGTGTGATTGTCGACTCCTAAAAGCTAACGTCCCAAATAACTCTCTTAGGACTCATACTAATATGAGCGAGGCGGTCGAGGTCTGCCTCAATCACCCAAATTCTATATCAACTCTTGAAAGTACTAGATTTATACGGTTGTTGATTCTGTTTCAGTCATTTGGAACGCGTGCGTATATGCAAGACGCCTTTATTTGCGGTTTAAATAAATTCAGGTGATCCTAATGTTTATCTGAAGACAAATAATTGTACATTTATTAAACCCAGCTCATTCGTATATAAACAAACACGATGAGTGGAACTCAGGTGTTTTTATTTTTCAGTAGATTTGCTTGAGTTTCAATATAATTTGGCATAAATTCATGTGAAATATTAAGGCCAATCGCAATGCCAATTTAAGGCCAGGACTAATATTAATGAGCTGATACGTTATGAGTCATTCCACATCGCTCAGAGACATTAGCATAGCAAGTAGTATCTAGACTAGCGTATCTGCTGAATACCGATATTGATCTGTTGATTTTAACTGGGATTATAGGATTACGCAATTGGGTCACTGCTTATCTGCTTTTTACAGTTCAGTTACGCAAGATATATGAGCTTCATGCGGTAATAAATGAAAGGAATCAACAATACATAATATAACATTGAAAATTTATTCATTTATGATCAAACCGGTGATGAGTCTAATAACTCAGCAGATATTAAAGATAGTTTAAAAAAGTAAGTTTAGGTTTGGGTAACTATAAAAACAAAAAACTTAGAAATTTGATATTATAGATGAAGAGAATTTGAAGAAATAGTATGAGTGGTAAACGACATTAAGGCTCGAAACATTCGACAGGCATAAAACCGGGAATCGTAATATGCTAAGAGTAAACCACATTCCAAAATTGTTATTATGGTAATTATTCACATGTCTGCATATAAATATATGAGTTGAGTGCGGAGTGGTGCTCAGGGACATGTTTACACAACAACAATTAAACATGTTAAGTAGTGTAATTTGTTGACCACACTTTAGTATTTAACCGGTATTGTACTTATAATATAACGTAACATTTTGGTAATCAGTTCCCAGAGGACAGACAATAAATTTAAAGTTTTTAATTTTCCAAAATCAAAATAAATTTTATTTCAACTATTCTAGGTAGGTAAACACAGAAAAAAAAACAATTGATGAGTCCATTTGATGAAGATGGTAATTTTATACAAGATTTTTAAGGGTATGGAAACAGATAAGGGTGGTAAAGGGCAGTCAAAACAAAGTCCTTGGTAAATGTTTGTTACCTTTTGTATGTAAGGTCGATGCTCTCGGCACTTCGCGACAGCTGCGTCGAAGCTCGCCTAGACCTGCATGCAACAGAAACCAAGGCTACAAACAAGCAAACACATGCATACAAAACAATGCACTAGACTAGACAGACAATTCTTAAACACCAAGAGATTTAACACGGTAAGTTTCGGCAAAGCCTGATGTAATTAATAAGAGTCTTATTCACTTTACGGACAATACTCCCGAGAATGTGAAAACAGGTTATTTGAATGTTTAATTTAATAGCCAATAATAAAGTTTATAAGTCTGGCAGCTACGCTGCAGATCACAGAAAAGGCAAGACTGGCTCCAAATAAGAAAAGGAAGCTCGAATATTTGTGTTTCAAAGAATTGTCTGAATATTATTCGTGAAATTCCACACTGATTGATTGATGAATCAAACCGACCGAATCACGGCATTTGCTTAAATATCAACTGTCCAAACTGTACAGCAGACTGAATACAATAGGTATGGAATTTCACACAAAGTGCACCCAAAAATAAATAGTGCTTTAAATAAAATAAAAAACTGCATATATAAAACAACACTCAAATCACACTGATCGAATCATGCCATGATTCTCGAAAACCATGCTAAGGTGAATGATGATCGAGTAAAAACATAGTAAGTGCCTACCTATATTGTGCAATAACTTGTTTTTTAAGATTTATCTGTATCGATCGTTTACTAAATTGCGAAAGTGGCTTTTGGATGATTAACTTGACCTCTTGAACTAAGATTACTTTGAGAACAAACCTCGGGGCTACTGAAAACTTTTGTTTTATGCTTGCTATCATGCCTCGGAAAGCACGTTAAGCCGTTGGTCCTGCGCCTGAGAGGGAGAGGTCCCCGGTCGTGTCGCTCTGTCGTCCCATCCGATTATGAGAGTGAGGGAATAGAGAGTGCACCTGTATTTGCGCACACACTTGTGCACTATAATATGTCCTGCGCATCGCCTTGGTCGAAATTCGGCTAGGAGGATATTATCAGCTACTGCGACTTGGTGTTTCTTTGAAAATTTTACTCTTGACAAAACAGCATATAAATAAAGCAAGATAAGTCGTAACGGATCAGTTTCATTAGTCACCGTATCGTGTATCCAATGAATAGAATATTAATATGCATGTCACGTTAAGGTTGAATAACTCTCCAAGAAGAATTGTCGTTTCATTCATTGTTATAGGCATTTTAATTGAAGATGATGTTAGTGAGGCTCAATTATCGGCATTGCCTCATCTTTTGTTATTATCGCTGAAACTACGAAGTTTCTATACACTTCTCTTAAGTATTATGAATGAGCGAGCCAATAACTAAGTGTTTATGAGTAATAAATCATGTATATTAGACTCCCAGACTACCAGAGAACATTTTCACGAATCCAAATTATACCTACGTCCTGTACGTGATTACGACTTTGTTCACTCGCAACGTAACGACTGAAACAAGTGATGGTTCTCATGAAAACAATTTCAAAGAAGTAGATCAGGGTGTCTCAAGATTAGAACGCGGTCATTTAATAAAGAAAACGAATCTTCTCACCATCATTCTTAATTACACGGATTAATGTTGATCCTCGGCCAGGAGGATTTTAATTACATGAATGTGTCCGTCAAGGTAGCGTACACATAATCGATATCACGTTTGTTGATATGCCAATAAACTCTGCATAAACAGTGTAGAATTAGTGCAAAAGTAAAATAAATACTGCCTCTTTGGTTTAAGAAATAATGACCATTCTTAGTGGGTACGCTAGCTTGACGTCAAGGCAGCGTACCCATTAAAAAACGAAATAATTCCTATAGAAAACGAGCTTTTCTTATTATAAATGCTATGTGTAAAAATACTGCGAGAAATACTGCTTCTGCCTGTGGTCATACTTTATGCAATTTCGTAGTGGAACAATATAAAAAGTTGATGTGAAGTGCTAGGAACAAATGCATTTTGGTACAGTCGCACACAACAAATAATAAACACCAATGCAAAATCCGGATAATACGCATTTCATCATCCACAAATCCGGATATTAATTCGAATGAAATGTCAAATTTAAACAACATCTTTTAACTAGCTCTTGTTTGCGGTTTCGCACGCAATTTCTTAAGTGTCAGTAGTTGGTATAGCGTGTACCAGTTTAGACACTCTGCATTACTTCTACGACAACTCATTTACTGCCCGTGCTGTACAGCTTTGGAACACGCTGCCAGTCTCAGTAAGGCGTGCAAAGTCACTACCAATATTCAAGAGTATGGTAAAGGAACACTATTTGTCCTACTGTTACTGACCACAACCTTGTTTCCTCATTATAAAATATAGATGTTTATGTTGTCACTGAACGTATACCTGAGTCCCTATGTATATAAGTAGTTTATGTAAGTATATGTAGGTATATATATAACTTTATGTGTTTAGTGTATTTTAAGCGTAGTATTATATTAAAAGTATTTATTTATTTAACCATCATGAGCACACAGATCCCCTAGTACTATCCAATGATCCTATCCATCCACGGTTGTCTGGTAGAGATCGCTCTTGAGCGATAAGACCGCCACTTGTCACTTAGTTTTTAAGCTGTTTTGTTGTATTGTTTCTATCTATAAGTGTGCAATAAAGAATTTTCTATCTATCTATCATTACAGTGTATCTGGCTATTCAACTAGTCTTCAACTACTTTCAACTAGGCTATTCACTTGAAGAAGGCAGTTAGCCACGAAGTAGCGTGTGAACCTTTTGAACCCACTGAAAACTCATTGAACGACTACCTGAACCGATATGTGCGCGGGAGACGCGGTGTATGGTGTGGCACGGGGCTACCCCCGTCGTATTTATGCTTAATGCCTACTCAGGCATTAAGCATAAATACAATACGATATATAGGTACCTATGTACGTAGCCGTGCAGCAAAACTGGAGTAACCGGAATAACACGAAGAAAAAAGCAAGGAAAAAGCACGAAGAAAAATTATAATTCTAATTAAAACTTATTTACGAGCTCTATTATTTTTGCCTTAAACAATAATATTATGAGTATTATTACAGTTATCTACTATGAGTATTATTACAGTTATTAGAATTATCGTAGCATAGTTAGGCAAATAAAAAGTAGGTACTTACCTGTAAAGATTAATTAAAGAGTAGATAATTAAAATCATAATGACTTACAATACCTACTTACGTAGGTAAGTATAGGTCCTAGGTAGGTATATGTCTAGCCTCTGTTATACCTACACAGCAGTAAGTAAGGTACAGAACAGACATGATTATACTTACATAGATAGGTATGTATAACAATAGCATGTACGATCTACCAATAACTTAAGCACGGTAATATTAACTATATAATATACATACCTACCGTAACAAAGGCATTCAATTCTAAGATAAAATAGGTACCTACCTACTAGAAAAAGATATCGCGACTATTCGGCCGCATCCAGCTCACTCACGCACGTGTGGTTTTACATCGCGTTGTCCCTCACGCACGATGCGCATACCGGTTTGTTTTTTATGTTCTCTGTTTCTGTGATCTATTTTTGTTTGGGTTTATATAGAGATTGCAATCCGGATTATTCGAAATCCGAATTATTCAGAAAAATTGCCATTTTTATTTATACGGAATACGGATATATGCATCTACATCTACCAAATACATTACTGAAAGAAATATTAGTGCAACAAACTTTGTTGCCAGGTAACGATCTGTTAAAGACTGTTGGCATCTGCCGCTGCTGGAGGCCAGCTAAGGACAAGGTGCCTAGCCAGATACACTGTAATGCAGAGTGTCTAAACTGGTACACGCTATACCAACTACTGACACTTAAGAAATTGCGTGCGAAACCGCAAACAAGAGCTAGTTAAAAGATGTTGTTTAAATTTGACATTTCATTCGAATTAATATCCGGATTTGTGGATGATGAAATGCGTATTATCCGGATTTTGCATTGGTGTTTATTATTTGTTGTGTGCGACTGTACCAAAATGCATTTGTTCCTAGCACTTCACATCAACTTTTTATATTGTTCCACTACGAAATTGCATAAAGTATGACCACAGGCAGAAGCAGTATTTCTCGCAGTATTTTTACACATAGCATTTATAATAAGAAAAGCTCGTTTTCTATAGGAATTATTTCGTTTTTTAATGGGTACGCTGCCTTGACGTCAAGCTAGCGTACCCACTAAGAATGGTCATTATTTCTTAAACCAAAGAGGCAGTATTTATTTTACTTTTGCACTAATTCTACACTGTTTATGCAGAGTTTATTGGCATATCAACAAACGTGATATCGATTATGTGTACGCTACCTTGACGGACACACATGAATAATGAGCTCCAATTTAAGGAAGACGTCTAAGTTCAGGCGTTTACAAACGCAACGCAAGCAAAAGCCTCGCCCGGAAGTTAGGAGGGTTGGATTCGTTCGACCATTCAAGGAAGGACCGTGACGTTGCACGTTTCAGTTTCAGTAAGCTGTCGCGATATGTGTACAGTGAGTCTGGTTAAAATGGCCGAAATGGAACGAGGGAGGGCGCCGCCCTTGACACTGTGAGCGCCAAGCCACTCGCATATTTACGAGAAACTTACACGACGACCGACATTATATGTCATCATAACAAAAGTTGTGTGCGTCTAGGAAGCTAGATATGTACAGGAGGGCATATAAGTACCTACTCAAGCAAAGAGATAGGTTCAGACTCAGAGTGATTTGGTAGATGTTTATGATAAGTTGCTGCCTGTGCTCACAAATTTTACCATGAAACGACTAGAGGAGGAGGTTATGGGTGGTGAAATTTAATTTCTACGAATATATATATATGTATATAGTCGCTGTGTTAACACTAGAAATTGTAACAAAAATATGATGGATAAACAAGCAAGACAATACATTGCGATAATTTTTATAGTAAAATAATTCGGTTCTCTTTGATAACAAAACTAAAATATCAATGAATTAGCTACAAGGTCCATTACATAGCATATTGCGGAAATGAAGTAAGTACTAGGTACGTAACAAAGTAATTTCAAGAACAAAATAATAGAATCAATCAAATAATGAAGTTATCTATCATTTATCATTTAAATAATTTCATAGTCAACTAAACAATAGTGATTGTAGATCTATAAATTGTAACGATCAGTCATCAAACCGGAACCACGCAGTCGGTGCTCGGGTAGGTACAGTTGACCCAGTTCTGTCTGGCAAGGTGTTTCTAATTCTAGAGACACTATTAACCTTACGAAGCCTTATACGGATGAGGCTACACACCAATCAATCGATGTATCTAATTAATTACATATGCAAATCATGGATTAATATAAAACTGTGCACGTCAATGCGCAGATTGCAGATGCAGCAATACAACATAGAGAACTTACCTTAATCCAATGTAGTAAATGATAGAATATAGTTTGTATGTATATGAATTTTATATGATACAAGTTGCATATGGTAGGTAGTTCTCTAGCTGGAAGTATCTTGAGAACTCGTACTACTCGCAAATGAATAAGTAAAATAATTATCATTATGCAGCTAAGTAGTTTGATAGGTCATTGCACTCTAACATCAGTTTGGAAATACCTAATATTTACAATTGATTACGCGCCAGCAATCACGGAGCACGGAACTGCGGAGAATAATAGTACATTGTACACCTAGGCGAGAAAGTACCCAATTCCTATCGAGTGTGTTCCTATCATTACAACTTAAAGCAAACTTATTACTTTTATTTTTTGACCTTTTCTAAGTGTACATTTATTGTATTTATGGAAATAAAGAGTTTTTGATTTTGATTTTTTGAAACGAGGTAGGAATCGCACTTTCTCCCGATACATAGTCCTTTATCAAGGAAAATGGTCGTTTTAGAATCTTCAAAAACACTTAAGTAAATTCAAATTGTAAACTCAAATGTAGCAATAAATACGCGCACGTGCGTGTTTCACGTGGTTCTTTTTTTAATTATTGTTCATAATACGCAAGAGCCCGATATCATTATGGCGGATACGGAATAAAAACTTTTTGACTTCTGACCTATTATGAAAATAACCAAGCTGATATTTCAGAAAATTAAAAAAAAATAAACGTTGGAAATGGATTTCCATACACTTTTCTCTCCCACAACGCGTGAGAAATGAAATTCCTTAGAGTATTCCCTCCCGCTTTTCAGTACACCTGCAATGACATACTTTCTACCTTATGTTTGAAAAAGCATAAGAAGAATAAGCAACTTTCTGAGCAGGTGTAGTATAAATAAATATGTTTAATAATTTATCAATTTCACTATTGCGACTTGCGACACATTTTACTAATAACCAATATTTAGGATTAGAAGCTATTTTATATAAAATACTGAATAGCATTTCTATTTCAGATGGAACTCGAATTTAATAGATTTTATTGGTGATATTAATTGATTTATTTTTAATATTGTGATAATGACGACACAGCTTTTATGTATTAATGCATTAATCGTTTCGATCTTCCTCCTTCGATGACGATTGACGTACTTAACTGGTTTGAAAATATTTTAGACATTCGGGCGACAATTCAGCCGTGAATGGTGGGCGTGGCTCTTGCGCACGAGTTGCACAATCGCAAAAACTCGCTTGCCTACTTGTTCCAGTAGCAGGAGGTACATAACGTAGATATGTAGTAGATTTAAGGTGTTATAGACTTGTATTTTGGATATTATTGAGAAAACTCTAGATAACATTTAAATCTGGCATATTGAAGGCTGATTAGATAAGTTTTCCGGTGTTGATAATGGGTATCTAACCTAAACATGTCTAGCCTAAACCTTTTGCTATACATAATCCATTTAGATATCTTTCAATTTTTACTGTTTGAAGCCACATTATCATGGCATGTGTTTTGATAAAGGTGTCACGTGTTAGTAAGCGGCGAGCAATTCACGGATGTGAAAAGTTTGATAGGTAAGTAGTTCAATACTCGTTACATCTTCATCTCGTACGTACAGTATTCAAGAATTTGACCAACAGTTCAGGAGCGTATTTTTTAATTTAACAGACAGACTGAGCCGAATCAAAAGTAAACCCAAATTACCTCAACATGTGTAAACCATATCCATATTTCAAAACAAATAAAACTTATAAAACGAGCTTATAAAAAAGTATATATTCCTACATATTTTTTTATATAATGTGTCAAGAATCACACAAGGTTTGACCCAAATATTGCGAAAATGTTTCAAAGTTCAATTTATTAAATATCTTTAAGAGATGTTGGTAGGCTGGTTGATGTTGACGTTGTTATTGGTACGGCGGTTGACCCTAATGACAGCATCGACCTTCTAAGCAAACTCGCGCTTCTCATAACCATTGAACGAAATGCCTACATTTATCAGACTATGGCCTTGTTATCAAAATTTACTTTAAGTGGCTATTGTTCTGACAAATGTAAAAAGCACATGCTGGACAAGCGTGCAGTATATTATTTTGACATTATGTCTAACCAAGACAAGGGATGTAGAAACGTTATTTTTAAATTATCGGGTTAACCCTCCGTCATGTTGCCCGGTCGGATAACAGACACAACCTAAAAGTATCCGCAAAAGTTCGGAATATAAAAAGGTCAACATGTTTGTAGAGTCTGGGGTTTTGGACAAACCGGCTATATGGGAATCCCTTGACCATTGACGGTAACAAGACCCGACTCGAATTATTTATTACGAGACAAGAATCTGTTCTTTGTTACGTCATGTTATTTGAATGAAGTACAATTGATACCATGAATGAATTTTATTTTACTTTCAAGGACATCACGAACTTTATGTTGGGCGACGGTTAGATGATAAGGTAAGGCATTATTCAATTATTGGCATATCATAAATCTTAATCCTTATATTGTTGTTATTTCAAAATTGAAATAAGTACATGTGTTTAAATTCCGACGTTTGCATACAGAATCACTTCCTTGGCTTGACAAGTCCAGACTGTTTTTCATCATCGTCTGTCTGGTCCCGACATGTGCTATGCTTTTAACCATTTGCATGTCATGTCATGAGTAAATGCACCAAGCTATTTGATTTTAGTATAATGCAGCACGATTTACATGATTTGCGTCCACCGTACCATTAAAACTTGCATACTTCCATTGTGTATCTGATGCCAAGGCAATAGAAAATGTTTGTTAAACCAAGTCTATAATTTCACATCTGGATGTCGTAAATTGTTTGTACGACGTACGTTACGTACATAGATCATCAGTAGGTAAATATTCAAAAACAATAAACCATAAGCTCATTAAAGTTAAACTTAGACGTAACACAAGTATAATGCAAATTTCTCTAAATTCAAATAAACATCATTATAAAGTTCAAAGCGTCATAGACGCTGGTTATGTCTTGATCGCTTGTGATAAATAAAAATGTCGACGTGTTCTTTCATATACGAATATTGCGAGGTGCGCACTCATCTATCAGACTCGTCCGTTAATTGCGGTGCTCACAATTAGCAGAGTGCCGTCCGCAAACGAGCGCAATTGGCGCAATGGGGAGGAAATGGTCATACATAAACAACCATAGATATGCCACGCATGACGCAACTAATATTAAATAGAGCAAAAGAAGGGAACAAACAGGAATCCACAATTTTAAATATAATATGAATGCGATGATCGACTTCAACAGGGGCAGTCCGTCGATCACGAGAGCTTTGCAAGACGTCAACAGAAACACCCAATTAAAAAGCTTGAATTGTTTATGGTGAAAAATACTTTTACAATCAAAATTACTAACATACTTAATATACAAGCTCTCTGCAAAAGCCATCACACAAAAAGTTGTATTTTACGTTCAGAGTTACCTCCTTCTCCACCTACGTGTTCTAAAGTTATGCATAGATAACATTGATTCAACTTAAGGTAAGGATTTCCGTAGGGTGTGCTTTTCAATGAGTCACTTTACTGTATTAGGTTATTCGCAAAGGCAGGTTATGCAAACCTCCGCCGATGCCAATTCCGTTTTAACTTTTCCTATCAATTTCAATATTGCATTGAATTAACAGTTATTTAGAGTCAATAACTAGTAGTTGGATAGCGGATTAACTTGTACAATATTATGTTGAAATTATGAATTTACATTAAATTAACTATAATCAACATTAATATATTTAATGAACATTCATAGCACATATCCCAGAGATATATAAATAAAGATAAGACACACAAGGTCGACGGCAACGGTGAATCATAGGGGACCTATGCCGTTGGTTGTGTCATTAACGTCTAAAAAGGCAAAAGTTCGTATACCAGGTAGCTTGTTTGCTACATAATGCCATACTTGAACCGTGCGCTTTTATAAATTACAGCTCCAGGCATGTGATGGTCTCTGAGGGAATAAATGGCTTGACCACTGAAATAAACAGGACTGAACGACGTTTAAGCAGTTAGCTCAACTGCAGAACATATTGTGACTGTCCTTGCGCAAGACGACATTGTCACCGCACTGCGCCTACATATCAGGGTTGATCTTTTTCCGCGCTTCATTCGGAAGCGAATTGCAACAAGATGGATTGAACATGTCATGATACGGTCTAATAGCGTTTTATAATCCAATTAATGAGGTAAACGTGCGATCGATCTAAGTTAACAGAGGACGCTTGTAACATAATAGCTGTAGTTGCAATCGCAATCGGAAGAGAAACCGTCATTATAATCATCAAGAGAATTCGAATATCACAGAAGGGTTTGAAAAAAGTTCATAGGATAATAAAAATACTTAAAAAAACGTTCGTTCGTACTTAAAAGACATGCGTTAGTTAGGGAACGCCGGCAAAACGGATTAATGCAAGTGATTCTATTCGTATAGTTAAATTTGATGCTTTTTGCAAAAACTAAACCCGACTAGGTACTTACAAAAACCAAACGCCAAAATATATCAAGTTTTTTTCAAGAAAGACAAATATTAATCCTTCGGAAGTATACTAATATGGGACCACCTCCATTTTCGACAAGTCTACACAATAGTGAAATATATCAACAAAATCGGATAACAAATAGGTTTTGATATCTAGTAACATACATACATAAACCGAACCAAGAACCTCCTCCTTTTGTTTTTCGTCGGTTCAAAAGAAAATAAATAAATAATGCTGGACAATCCGCACAGCATCATCTAGCCCCAACCTTAGCAGAGCTTGTGTTATGGGTACTAGATGATTGATATAAATAATTATAATTCATTACATAGATATATATTTTTTATTATACATAGAAACGACCGGTACTAATATTTGTAGATCGTACTTCTGCGCCGCAGGCGGACCTTCGCCCGCCGCGCCACATCGGTCGTCCGTCACATCGTCAAAAGTTCAACGAGAAGAAAATTGTTAAAGAATTTGAAGAATTCTGTTGAAAAGCAGCGTGGGGATTATGTACACTTCCCCCCCATGAGATGAAATCCAGTAAGGCGCTTATCAGGGGGGAGGCCTGCGTCCAGCAGTGGACCAATATAAGCCTATATTGGTTGGTTGAGGTAAGGTGACGAGGTGTGGTGAGGCTGTTGAAAAGTAATGATTTGTTTTTGAATTCTATCCTACGCAATATCCTGTCTATTATCTTGACTTATTGTTTCAGAGTTATTATGGTCAGGTAGAAATATGTTTGTGATTTTACTGCATTGTTTACATTAACTGCCAAACGGAAACAATAGTCGATTACGTTCTAGTCTATTGGTGCAGTGCCTTTACTAACAAGTACTTGCAGAAGATTATTGAACACGCGATGTTATCGTCTAACTAAATTGAATATCTCTCATTCGATTACCATCAGAAAAGATCTCAATAATTAATCTCGTAACTGCATTAACATCGCAAGTGCAATAAAAATTAAAATCTATCTTTAATCCATAAAACGCACCTTGTAGGTGCTACATACAACGAAGAATTGTGTTGTGTGACCGCGCATTTATTTAATTATTTATTTGCGTTAACTTGTATGCATTGGTACACGAGTATCGCAAAGAGTGCAATTTTCCATTCAACGTCAGCTGATAAACAATATCTGGAAGCAGCTAGTTGAATGTAACTTGGCAATTAAGATAAAGCACACTTGAACTTACTCATTTAAATGCTAATTAATGATCACGTTATTGGTCCTCGAACAGTAAATAAAGATCTCAACGCCAATGTTTACTTAATTACCTTTCTTTGCTGCATTATAATTAGCGAAAACAATCTCGTAAACTTAGTATTTATAGATGAATGAGATTTGAAATAAAATAATGGTTATCAAGATCACATTGACCTTTGGTGAAGGGTCCAGTAGGGCAAGCACGGGGATTGTTGTCTAGGGTAGAATAGAGAAAAATTACGTCACATTGTCAACGAATGCGTATATTATTTGGAAGTTTCTTTTCAACTTCATTAATGTACGCAATGAATGATGATGCTATGTCATTATTGTCTATTCTACCCTAGAGAACAATCTCCGTGCTTGCCTACCAGCAGTGGCCATCATTCGGCTGATATATGGTAAAATCACATTCTCTTCCAATATAAGTCTCTCTTCCAATCAACAAGTTACACTGCCAATGCGAAGTTCGCATTTGTAGAAAGTAATAAATTTAGACATCTATTTTGAAATTCTTGCGTGAGGATGCGGTAGACGCAGACGCAACAACAAACATTTCGGGACACTGTCGAGACAAACAAGAGACGCTCAGGTTATATTTTCAAGAATAGTTTTATGAATGTTATGTTGTGCTTGTGCCTTGTAGTGAAATAAGTGTCTAGGATACCCGTGGCTAGACGCCAACTATAGTAGAGTGGCAGAAATAATACGTCACTTTGTTTTGCTAATTTAAAAATAAGAATAACTATTTTGAAAATAACAAATTGTCATTATAAGCGATAACATTCACGCTGAGTTTGTAAACTTTCTCTGATGTTTATTCGCAGACTTTAAAGTGTCTAAGAAGAATAGAATAGCTACCGTGTCGAGAAGTCATAATATAAAACCTTTATTATTATACATATACATATTTAATTGTACGTTTTATCAAATTATCCGGATGAAGCAGATATCCGGGATTATCACTGAATAAAGGGATGATGAAATCCATTTGCATGCGTGAAAATGTTCTGTATATGTCGCCGCTTGATCGTAGAATCAGCCAGTTTGTAGAATGGCTAGGCCAATTACAAAACGAACGCTGATTTAATAGGAATACCTAATTAATTTCATTCGAAAAGATGGCTAGGTGATTTTTAGCCATTTTGTTGAACGTCATCGGCATAAGCAAATTAACTGCGCCGTTTCGTAAACGTTTTAATCAATTGCATATAAACATTTCGGCGGTTATTCAGCATGAATAATTCTTATATGTATACCATGACAGAAGAGGCATTTGCAAATGGCACGACAAATCATGTAAATGGAGATGCGGATCAGTGGACAAAGGGATTTGTAAGGTGTCAGGGGATAGGTGAACGTACGATTGCGGAAACAAGAGAGCGGAGGCCATGCGATATAGGCATGATGAAACAGACCTGCCCTATGACGTAGCAAACACTTGCAACTAGATACTGGCCGTTTCAAAGACGTATAAACTTTATTTAACACAACGAAGCAGTCCCCAGTGGACCGTGAGAGACTTTGTAACACCCACATCTATAAGCTTACAATTTGTCTGCTTGTTGATGTAGGTGTCAGCGGAACATTTGTGCTAGTAGGAAATATTAGTGATCGTGATATTCACTCATTTAAAATTTATGTTTGCTCGCCAAATTTATAAATGAATGCTAGCAATCATGTATGTATTTTAGTGAACGTGTGAGAAATCACAGGTCGTAGAATCCATTTGATAGACATCAGGAACATGTTATACTTATCCAAATTTTGGCTCGGAAAAAGGCTTCCGATCCGAATCGGAATACTTGTTAGGTCATTAAAAGAAACCAATCCAAGAAACCGTGATATAATTTTCCAGAGTTTAATTATATGCATATTGTTATCGACTTACTTATATGTTATGTTATGACCTTTGCTTTACACTGATAATGATAATTGCAATCGCATACAAATTATAATTAGAGATTTGGAGATTTGGATAATTTGATTCCGATTTAAGTTCAAATATCATAATGACGTGTTTAAGGCCAACCATTTGCATAAATATAAAAAAATGTAACAAGTTACGCAATTTAATTTGCATATAACTTTTATGTATCTGACATTGAACGTTGTAATTTAAATCGTAAACACAACGTAATAATAGTGTATGAAGATATAAAAATATATTTCTCCATAAAAACATTCAAAGTCATAAATAAACCAAAATATCAGAGATATACATATTTACACTTTGGGAAAGCTAACAGTAACCGCGCCACGCACGTAAATCTAGATAGCGTTATACTGATTGATCAAGATCACAAAAGTAATAAATGTGTCACGTTCCTCACACTTTACATATCGCTACTGAACCTAAGTGGAATTTTACAGTACACAAAGAAAATTTATAATATCATGAGTTTCGTTTGATTTGTTAAGCGTTTTAAAATCCCCCTGTATTTATGAGAACTATGTTTGAGTGCTTTATACGTTGTATTAAAACTATTTTGGAAGCCTAAGTCTAAAATAAGAAGTTTTCTAAATAGGTGCCTACGTAATGTCATAAGTGGTTTGACACAGCGAAATATTTAAATAGGATGTAAACATTATTAATCCGACAGTTATAAATTATATATGTAGTTCTCTAGAGGTCATGTCAATCAACGTGAAAAATTAATTACTTAGTACGGCCCAACGGTACATTAATCCCGACGACAGATGTGGTCGGTGGTCCTTAATGCACCACAAACAAACAATCAGAATTGCCGATCATTGGGTCAAGGAAATCGGGTGCCATGGAGCCATTTAGGTGAGCACAACGATATCACGCATTTCCATTCTAATACCGCACCGCCACTGCGGAATGTGAATATTGAGTCACAAAATGCAGTTAAATAGCTTGGATTACTGAAATTGATTCAATAAAATGATACCACAGCATGATTGACTAAACCAAAATCATGAACCGAAGTTCGAATCGGATGAATCATATAATGTAGAATATAAAGCTTTTTTACCTGTTCTTTAGCATGTTGTCTGGGACGAATACATTCCACCATGATGGTCGTTTCTGACGAACGTAGGTAGGAGTGTCACTCTCCTCATCGGTATCATTGCCACCGGATTTCCGCCTCTTTTTACGTTCAAGTTGCAATTTAGCAGCCCATGAACGCCTTCGACCTTTATCATTAGCACTGAAACCGTCCGGTAGAACCGGTACGGCTAGAGACGCGCGTCTAGGCGCCTCGGGTGGTGGGCCATCGAAATCGCCTAGTTTTCTGTATCTTTCGGCGAAAGCGGCATCGGAGGCTCTACGGCCATTGGACGTGGACACTCGAGGCAAGGCCGGTGCATCGGTGAAGACTAAAGTGAAGTCGGAGACCGGCTCGGGGTCGGCGTCGTCATCGTCAGAGTCTAGGGGCACGAAGGGCTCCTCGCTGTAGCGGCGAGGGGTCTCGTCGATGGACTCCTGCAGGCTTGTGAGCTGCAGGCTGGGGCGGTGTGTGCGCAGCGGTCGCGGTGCGCGCCCTGGCCCGCCCCGTCCCTGCAGCCGCGCCAGCGCCAGCGGCACCGGCGACTCAGTCAGCGTCGGCTCACTTCCACTCATTGTAATAAACTTAATAGTTTTATCAACTCACTTCACGTCCTCACTTAACAATTTACGGCTCAGACATATTCGTTGTGAGTCGCATTATTCGAGTTCACAAAAAATTCGTTTTTATTTTGGAATTTTTCGTTGCTTAACCTGGGATAGGTACATGAAAATTTATACCTTTGTGTTATCGGACCAACAATGAAAGCGTTATTTATGAGACAAATCCCTGAAATTTCCAATCGTATTTCATTTAGTATTGTATCAAGTAAATCCCATAAGTATACCCATAACACAAGCTCTGCTTAGCTTTGGGCTAGATGATGATGCTGTGTGAACTATACGGCATTTTATATTATTACTAGCTGCGCCCCGCGGCTTCGCCCCCGTGGAAATTTATGTTTCCAACTTTCTTAATTTTTTCTTTTTTAAGAACCTTCTCCTGATAATAACAAACACAACAACGAAAGAATTAGCGAAATCGGTCCAGCCGTTCACGCGTGATGCCGTGACCAAGGAAAACGGGTTTCATTTTTATATATTAGATTTATTTATATTTTTCCTGTGCAATTTGAATAAATGAAAATATTTAAATTTGTTTTAAAGTAAAGCTCACAGCGACTTCGTAGTTAAAAAGCTTCAAGAACAAAAGAAAATAAGAATGGTATGCTTGGGAAAACGTAGTGAATTTCCATTTACAGTAATAGTTCTTAGTCACGAATAATATGCTAAGAAAGAAAAAATGCAAAATCATTGAATTTTTCAAACAAAAAGAAATTACAAGCAGTGAATGATAATAACTTGCAAGGTATGGGTATGGTCTACTGATTGAACCAGAAAATAATACAGGTTGTACAGAAATAGCTGTAAGAAACTACTGTAACAAGTGTCTAAGGCCAGACACTGGCCATATAAGCAGGTGATTGCAGCTTTCGTAACTGCATAGCAGTCCGTCGTCGGCGCACGCGCGCTACGCACATAAACACTCCGACAAGAGAAAGTTGTCACCGACTGGCTATTTACCAATACACGCTATTTAACACTAGATAATATCAATTTTATACACCACACTTCTTTCACATTAACCTATAGGCCATGCTTAGAAACCGCACGAGCAACTAAACTTGGAATCTTCCCAAGAGAGATAAAGTTCATCAGGATATAAACCACTTTATAGTGCCATTTCGCATAAAACTGTTTAAATTATTGCAGAGAAAATAAACTAGGCTAGTTCATCTCGGTGGCATGTTATGATAACCGGGTTTAAAGTTTGTCCCTTACCTTGAGTTTAATAATGTTGTCAGTTTTGAACAACCAGAAAAACATGAAGACTAACATGCATGAAGTATCAAGGTTAACAGTGACGCCTAATTAAACACATTACTGAGACAGCAAGGAAGATCAAACATCACGAACATTCTAAAATATCAACTTGTTATCAGACTTGCAAACATTAAAGGGGCTTAGATAGAACAAAGAAATATCGAAAATATATAACAGTAGCAAAAACAAGAGCTTTCGCAATTTTTATCTAGCAATAACGAAACATCAGGACGCAAAGTATGATAGAGCAAAAAATCTGTTGTTATTACACACTACAGTGCAAGCAATTAGTTTGAGGTCTCCGTGGATATAACTAAGGTAACCTAGGTACTTATAATGAGCAACGTGAGAAATGTCCGTCCAATGTCACTGAGAAGATTAACCTCCTAAGACAGGGCTCGACATTCGACCCTGACCAAATAGAAAATTAGATAAATTAATGTAACTGCAACGTAGGTGTTATCAATTAAACCTACAGTTGCGTTCTATGAGAGAATCTCAAATGTCAAATGTCAATCTCAAAATCAAAAAACTACCTACTTGAATAGGTCTAAAATGCATAAAGGTATACTAATCCTAACCCAAACAGCACAACACCACAGAACAAACGTTTAGTTTAACACCATTTTATTGACAGATACAAATAATTGTTGTTTACACCAGGGAGATAAAATGAGAAACGAGGAAACAAGTTATAAACTGCTGCCATTTCCACTTCTTGTAATTAAACATTAGCTTTTGATCTTTCATGATGATTCTCAAATTTTATGTGTGCAAAAAAACAACATTGTTTTTCCAGAGCTTTAAAAAAACACATAAAAATCTCACCGTAGGTAATAAAAATACCTTAAGATGAGTAGGTAGTCTAAATAAGTAAATGCAAAACTCTTAAGAGTTGCCGATACAAGATCCTTGAAAACTTTGTAACAATAACTCATAATGGAAAAGTTAACTATCAGTACAATACAAACTAGGCGGTTTATGGTAATAACCTGGGGGGTGATAAAGCACGCACGAGACCTCGTAAATTCGACGTTGCTCCGCCTGCAGCTCATTCGTAGCTCGTGACTATTCTAAACGATCACATTCCTACCACGTACGTTCAGTAAAAGACAGTGTTCAACCCAAGTAATTGCGTAAACTCATAACACCAACCTTGGCATTTATAACTTTCAGACATTGGGGACAGTTAACATGATGCCGATTTATTTCATATCCGGATAATATAAATTGAATCAAACAAATTAAGGAAACTTTTATCTTATCAATACCTGTTAAATCAGCAAATGTAAACAAATTAAATATTACTTAAGCGAGAAATAAGTTAAATTCAACGTAAATCCAAATGGCACACGATCACCGAGACAAAAACACAAAGACTCGGAGGTCAGTGCCCGGGATGTTATGCCGAGTATCAAATAGAATTCCGAATAAAGTATGCAAAAGAAATAATCCGAGAGAGTGATACAAAATGTAAAAAT
Source organism: Eupithecia subfuscata (assembly GCA_963564075.1). Taxonomy (NCBI): domain Eukaryota; kingdom Metazoa; phylum Arthropoda; class Insecta; order Lepidoptera; family Geometridae; genus Eupithecia; species Eupithecia subfuscata. Next base: position 6,904,726 of record OY751097.1, on the reverse strand, counting down.
TCATATTCATATGTGTTTAAAGAAAACAAAGCTTCATTACGTCCATGACCACAATTTTTCAATATACATCCGAATTAACGTATTTATTTAACACACGATACGACACTAAGGTCGGTCTGGATCGCCCTAATTAGAAACGAACTTAGGTGCAAATATGTACTTCACGATCGCCAAGTGACAATCATTTAGTCGTGAATAGATGCTTTACGGTTTCATGAAAAAATATATGTTTTTCACTCTGATCTTTGGCACTGTTAAAAAACTGATCATAGAGTAAACACTAAAATTGTGCATATAAGGCCTGACGAAGGTGAAGGTGATGGTAGGTAGAGATTTACAAAATAGTGTACGACTTATAACATGTTCAGAACAAAATCGAAGATATCAGTCGGTGATACACATGACAACGAACAATAATAATTGAATTGGCTAAGTAAAACAATCAGCGCATATTAAATGAGCATCTAGCAAACAACTACGCATGGAATACAGATTAATTGTAACCGACAAAAAGGTGCAAACAAAGGACATCATGCTATGATAACAAAGGATTCAATAAAGATGATATACAATGTTCATGGTGCTGGAAGAAACATGAATGTCCATAGAGTTTTGAGGGTAATAATACTTAACGAAATCACTCTAATGAATATTAGTGATTTGGTTAACATATGACCATAAACGATACCTATGTGTTGTGTCATAGGATGATTCACTTTCGACTTCAAAATTTAAATAAGAAAACCTGTTACGCTAAAACCAGCAGAATCGGATCAAAAGATCTTATCATTAGACAACAAGGTAACACCTACCAAAACCATTGCAATAATTGCGTCAAATTCATGAACCTCTCATGATATTATAATATTCTCAATAAAAAGGGAAAATAAAACTAAATGAAATCATCATGAGCAGAAACCAAACTATTATTCAGAATCCCTGCTAATTTTTAAAATTCAAGATCTGAGAAGGTTTATACTAAAACTCTAGCTAGCGCGAGGGTAAGATTCTTAAGTCAAGACAAATGTTGATTTTATTTGAGTTAAAATATGATATGAGAGCAATTACTCTTCATTGAAATTAATTGTACCTAACATATATGAATTTCCAAGTCATGCAATTTTCTGATTGACCTAGGAGTAGTACAACATATATTTGTAAACAAATATTTGCACCAATATGTCACGTTTGAATTGAGTTAAATATAAAAAATACCAATGTTTTTGTCCTTTAATGTTAGATATCTTATTTGCCTTAAGTCTCACAATCAGCACGAATATTTTTGGACATGTGTCATTTTAATTAAGTAAATTGATTTGCATTACTGAAAAATATTTTCCATAAAGTCCTTCTGTTGACTGAAAACAAGATAATTTATGCTGTTAACGATGAACCAGTAAATCAACGTTAAGTATAACGTACGCGCAAATATGTGTTGTCATTAAAAAGGAAATTTACAAGCTCAAACTAATTGTGGGCGGCTGTTGGGAATATTCCCAAATCTGAAGAAACTGTAAATAAATCAATCATTCATGATAAAAGCCGGGACGACCTAAATACTGAATTAAAATTAAGGACCGGAAAGTAAATCATCAACAAAGCTTGGCTCCTATAACTAGCAACCTAGCAAATTGAAATTGCTATCAAGCTATCAACAAATTAGAGGAGAAACTTTTCAAAATGATTTACTACCTGAAGGAAGGTAAATTTATCAAAACGTGTGTAATATAAAGTAATGAGGACGACACAGCACTTCCACTGTCCTCGGAGTAAGAGTAATATTTTAAATAATTGACGAAAATAGCAAAGATAAAATAGTGTCTTGCCTTTCAAGTGGACTTAGCTTTTTACTCTTATTTTCATTGTTTGATGACAATAGATCTCTTTTAGATATAAATGCAAAACCCTGAAGTAAGATTTTTTTTCCTGTGTTTGATAAGACCAGATTATGCTACAAATAGCAAAACTACCTACTAAGAAAAAAAGTTTATTTTTACCATTGTTGTCGGAACCTAGACCGTATGTTACATGCGTTTGAGGGGTTGATTGTGTTGGCAAACGAATGTACCTTTTATCTTCAAAAAGAATAAACTAATTATGATTTTCGATACAAAACAAAATAATTGGGACATTTCTAAGATAAGAATTAAATAAATAAATAATGCAGGATAATTCACACAGCTTCATCTAGCCCCAAGCGATGCAGAGCTAGTGTTATGGTGATAGATAACTGATAAACTGAATAGATAAATAGATATTTTTTATTTTGTACATAGAAAACACCCAGAACACCCTGAACAAATTTTGAATTGAAATTAATTATAGGGTTTGGGATGTTTGATGAAAAGGGTGCGCAGACGTTCTCATGTAATCAAATGAATCATTAGCTTTATGTCCGATTTTCTACAAGTAAAATTATCGGTTTTTCATTTTGTTAAATAAGCTTGTCAATGAATTATTTATAATGCTAATGTTTATAATGTTTAATTCCATGTGCTCAGCACATTACTGTAGTTTGTTATTTCTGACTTATTATTTCTGTGTTTATTCCTGACGGGTTTAGAGAATGTTAAAATGTTAAATTAGAATAAGTTTTTATAAATAAATAAATACAAATACAAATGTATATTGCTTTACAACTGATGTCACGTGCTATGACATGGCTGTGTTAAACTACAACACATTTTATCACTAAAAAAAATCCTAAGAATTCTGCATTGAACAACACAATTCTCGAGTTACATCTATTGCTAGAAAATGTGGGTCGTGTCTGATTTCAAAGCGCATAGACTTGCACAACATACTTCGCACTGCCAATCAGACAAAACGGTCAGGTTTTCAATGTTGTTGCATTAGCTTATTTCATTACATTATCCGCCAGCCAGTAATCGCGGATAAGATAAGCTATCGCTCTGATTCAATCACGTTAGGTTTAATCGGATCTTTTCCAATAAACAGATTCATGGCCAAAAAACTGGATTACGCTTTCAGACAAACCGAACATATTTATAAGGTAAAAAGTAATCGGGCAATCGAATTGCAAGCACGCGACGATAACGAAAGTTCTATTAACAGCGATAATAGTTTGCCGATATTCAAATATTTCTTTCAGCTTCAAAAGAAACATAATAACGTTTTTAACGTAAAAGAAAGTGTCTCGGTGACGACGACGTTGCGTTAGAGAAATGTGGGGTCATGGCACAGAATAAATGCTACGACGTGGTCATGGGCACACTCGTTTTCACTTGTCAGTTTGATGCGGTTACAAGTTGGGCTGAGCTGCGCCGCACTTGCTACCACTACCGACAATAGTTGACTGGATAGTTGTAGATAGTTGTTGCCCAACAAGCAGGCTACATGCACCGAACAAGAATCAGCACTAAGTTTCGGAACTAACCGGCGCCGTTATAGTTTTGATCAAGTTCCTTATAACTTTGCAGTTAGTATCGTAGCACTGTTTCAGAGAAGCTGTTTTAGTTCGACGAAGATCGCTTTTGTTTTCTTGAAGCTGCAAAGCTTTTGCTTAATCAAAACTTTCGTATTTATTTTAGAGCTACCGTCGATCTCTAATATTGTGTACAAGAATCGCCGTGTTTTGTTTTGATTTTCGAATCAATTTGACAGAAATTAAAATCTCTCACTCAGCATAATAGACCGAAAACAACGAAAGTTCCTATTATGTGAAATGAAAGTATAGCGGTCAGCGGTAAATGTCTCACGAATATCGAGTAAAACGGTTGGTCGATAACACAAATCACAGGGTTCTTACAGGTTGTGTGCAAGCAACGACCTCCTTTCCCTGCTGCACTGGCGCAACGAACAAACAAAATAACTAGACGAAGATGATGGCGTACGAAATTGTAGAACTTGCGCGTGCGACTTTCACTGCGGGATAATTGCGCGTGCGTTTCCGTGGCGTGCGATGCGCGCGGCGCTTAGAATGATACTGTTGCGCGCTCGGCCGGGCCGGCGGCGTTGGAGGGGTCTCTCGGCCTCTAAACCTTCCGTCATCTGATAACTAAAACCTACCCCCTTCTACCGACTAGCAGCACTGCGCGTCTTATCGCAGCCTAGATATTATAAAAATGCTCTCAGCCGTTGTTCTACTTTATTATCACAAATGTCACATTTTTTAATATTTTGACGGAATGAAAACATATCAGTCAAGTCTGATGAAGACGTAGATTATATTTTCGAGAGACATCTATTGTTTGTCAATTACAGAAGACTCGAGACAATACAATACAAAAATGCTTTATTGTACACCATAAAAATAATATTACAAGGAAACATTACATAAGACAAGTATAATGGGCGGCCTTATCGCTTAGAAGCGATCTCTTTCACATAATTCACAATTCACATAATTCTTTCCATCCAAAGGTCCAACAAGAATTATGTGAATTTAAGAAAGGAAGAGGGTGTACCAAAGATTATGTAAAATAAATATATACATATAAAACACAAAAAATATATTTGTATATATACGTATTAGACTACCTAAATACATAAATAAATAAATAGTAGTTCTCTGGTGATAATATTTAATAAGTATTTCATAATTTATACCGTTTTTGTATTCAAAACGCGTATAATTTTCTAAATTGTTAAAGGCACTTTAGTCAAGAGCCGCATATTACACCATACATTGTTAGAATATAACACAAATGTCATGTCTTTAGATCCATAATGCCTTGCTTGTTGCTACCAAAGGACTAAGTAGGCTAACTCAATAATGCAATAACTGCCTATCTATCTACTGCCACTATTGATTTCCTCAGTAATCGCCCTTTCGCTAGTAGCGTTTAGTAAACAAATTCATATTAGACTTATCATAGGAATAGATTTGAAGTTTGGTAATAAATTATCATACGAAAAGCCGTTTAGTGTAACGTAATAAAAATAATCAGTAAAACTGATCTTAATACCCCTATGAAATATGATGTGAAAATAGGTATCAAAAATTTGTCACTGTACCAGATTCTTCACCCGATGGCCCTAAACACTACTTTGGTTGAGATAGGAATTCCTCGACTTTTCGCTTCTGGCACGCAGAGCACGCTTCTCACGTGCAATGCATAAAGTGCATTATATAGATGCTTAGTTTCCTACAACTTTCATATAGTAGATTACTTGATTCAAGTATCAAGATTGTTTTGTTTTTGTTATGCAGATTATTTTATTATGTTAATAGGACAGCATATCAGTGACACGATGTTTACTGGTAAGAAAAACACGTACAGAATAGACACTTACCTACGGCACGCCGTACATAACTATTTAGTTTCGCAACCACTCACTGGTTATCGCGAATCTAAGGGTAAATAAAGTAAAATGAGCACAAATGACCAAAGTAGAAAGAAATAATCTATACTAATATTATATTATAAAGAGGAAAGATTTGATTGTTTGTTTGTTTGTATTGATTAGGCTCCGAAACTACTGGACCGATTTGAAAAATTCTTTCACCGTTAGGAAGCTTACTTTTCAGGGAGGCCATATTTTATCCCGGAATTCACACGGGAACGGGAACTACGCGGGTGAAACCGCGAGGCGATCATCTAGTGTAAACATAAAATATGTAATCGCCATTAGAATCATTATGAATTTAGTTACACGAGGAAGGTTCTTCTATTCGTCTTCTTTCATTAAACCGAATAATAGAAGAGAATAGTAGAAGCACATTTCTTCAAAACTTTTAAAGACAGTGGTATATACAGACAGTATCACACCAGAAACATTCAATATTCATCTAACTTACAAAGAATAAAATCAAGAAGTAATTTAATCATTTATCATCGTCAAAGATATGTCCAGTACATCATTTAGGCCACGAATATTTCTTTTATAATTGGCTCAATGCGTTGCACAATGTGCCCTTTCGCACGCTTTTGACATATTACTGTGATGCAAGAGAATCAAGCCCTCCAACTTGTGTGACCAGCTTGTGAATTGAAGGTTTAAAAATAATCTATACATTGATCCATTCATTACGGTCTTTTATCTTGTTCATGTTCGTTTATAGCCGTTTATTGTGGGGCTTCTGGTGATTTAGCCAATGGACCGGAACGCGCCTGGACCACCGGACAGGCTTGTCTATAGGTACGAGTGCGACAAGGTTGTTAACATACAACCTTGAAACCTAATAAAAAGTATACCATTTTGTATGACTCTTTTTAAAACCACACTGAAATGCGAGTAGAAGTTACAGTTCATACGTTTTACCGTCAATATAAATTGTGTTTAATTAATTTAATGACTGCACTCGCATGTTCAATAACAAGATATGATTAATGTGCAAACGGAAAGACTATGATATAGTACCTACTCGTACATTAATATGACATCAAGACGCAAAATAGGAGGCATGAACTAAAGGTGTCTGTGACCGCAAGTTCTGCAGCAGGCCGAGATGGTTTGAGACTTGCCACTCACATCGAATATAATTTGAATCTTGGAAGGTGCAGCTTAGCGTTAGTATCCCTTGTGGATATTTAGGCCATAGACAAGCATTTTATAAATTGCTTTGCCAGTGTACCTTCAGAAAATGTTTTGATGACTAACAATGAGGACTATGATTGTGAAAGTGTACCTACAACGGTATTATGATTAACAAAAGTCATGACTAATGAGGCCGGCGCGGCGCGACACAATGCCTTCAGAAGATTGCTGTATTCAATTCATCTTAACAACAAATAGTCGTGATCATTTCACGCACCAATTTTCAAATTATATTTGTTTGTCACCGCGCTGCTTATTGTTATCTCCTACCTATTTATACAAGTCCGTCCACCCTGCAAATTATATTATTATAAATTAAAGAATCTCTTGTCGCTGTAATGATGCAATTTCCTCCACTTTTCTCTCTCTAATGCAATGTCTTTTACTTCTTTATACGTGACAGCATCTTTCTCCTTGATCTGACTCATGCTTGACTCTAGCTAATTCTTGGTCTTCCTCTTCCTCGTATAACTTTTACTTTCCCTCTTTTCCTTATGATGTTAGTTATGAAGTTGTCATGTTGTATAAGATGTCCAATAATTCTCCCTCTTCTGTTTTGAATGGAAATGATGATCCTGCATGATCCTGCAAATTACGCCTACTAAAATGTTGTTTTTTCAGCCCTGTTCGTGTATTTATAAGGCGCTTGGACACCTAAAAGATAAGATCAATAGGATTATAACTTTAATCCCCATGTGGGGTTCCATGCAAGGATATACCCAAGGTGATCGACCAGACTGAAATTCAATCGGAGTTTATCATTCTAAGTCTTTCTTTTAAATAATAAATCTTTATTCAGAACATTTTTACATAAAGGATCATAAATACCTATTGAAACGATGACACTACCGAAGCTTTAAAAACTGTGTGGTAGTGTCAACGCCCATCTCCTCGATTTCTGAATAATAAAATTACGTTAATCTATACTAATATCATATTATTAAGAGGAGATTTGATTGTTTGTTTGTTTGTATTGAATAGGCTCTGAAACTACTGGACCGATTTGCAAAATTCTTTCACCGATAGGAAGCTTACTTTTCAGGGAGTGACTAGGATATTTTATCCCGGAATTCCCACGGGAACGAGAACTACGCGGGTGAAACTGCGAGGCGATCGTCTAGTTACAAAATTATATTTAAAGCTACTTATTTATTGATCTACATAATAATAGTGACGATGGTAAGAGGCCCGACGGTATGACACTAGTCCCTTGGGAGTTGGGGAGGCCCATTGTGTGGGACGCTACATGCGTCGACACACTTGCGCCTTCCCATCTTCCGAGGACATCCGTGAGGGCGGGTGCGGCGGCAGATTTGGCCGAAGATCTCAAGAGACGCAAATATGCAGGTCTCGACAGAGCCTACACATTTGCTCCCCTTGGAGTCGAGACCCTAGGTCCGTGGGGTACCGAGGCTCTTCGGGTTTTCAAAAAACTATCTGAGCGTCTGGTCGAAGCGACGCGTGACCCGAGAGCTGGTGAATATCTGGCACAGCGTATCAGCATTGCCATACAGCGTGGCAATGCAGCCAGCGTCTTGGGGACGCTTCCGACTGGTGTTGATATGGATCAGTTGAGCTATCTGTAGACTGTTTGCAACAGTCGGCAGTTAGCTCAATTGTTTCAATTGTAAATACTAGTATAATTTTCTTTGTGAATAAATGTCTATACGTTTCATAATAATATGGTTTTTGTTACTGGCTATTACAAATTCACATAAAAGATTTAATGGTTTGTGAGTGTGGGTGTATGTGTGTGTGTGTCTGTATGAGTGGTTGTCTGTCAATGCTGGTGTGTGTGGCAAACTTGGGCTTGAATTCTCCTGAGGCACCAGTCTCGTGAGAGTCTGGGCAACAGGAGAAATATTGCTACTGAAGAAAAGGAGAATCAAGTAGACTATATTAGGGTAACGAGAAGTTCCTCGATTTCCTCATAAGTCAGAGGAAGAAGCCAAGTGGAGCAATTAATTTTTCATTTATACAGTGGAAGTGGATACATTTTAAGGATTCTGTTAACACGGTTATATAAAGATGGACTCATGAAATGATATTGACGACCTGCTGCAACCACCTTCCATGGCTCTCCTCTGCAGACAATATCAGAGCGTCGCTTTGATTCTTGTAGGCAGGGATCATACTGAAGCTGAGAGTGTTTGCGCAATAGCGTTGATTGAACAAACAGTTGCCAAACAGTAAGCATTTGACTTAGTGAGTAGAGTGGATCTGTAGGAAATCGTCTAGGCTTGGAATGCATCATTTTCAGTATCGCTCTTTGGGCTCGTTCTACTCTTAAAACTTGTGTTTTTATTGCTCTACCCCAAGCAGTATACAATAGGATAGAACTGATTGTGCAAGAGCAATGTAAACCGTTTTAGACATTTTGAGTCAGCAACATTCCTTAGTCTCTTGAAGATGAATTTGAGCTTACGTACTCTGGACATTGTAGAGTTAGTATGATGGGTCCATGAAAGAGTGTTGTCTAAGTAAACTCCGAGGTGGAAGTTGTACGTTCTAAAGGCTGACATTTACAAATATTGGCGTCGCTACAGTTATGTGCACGGAGACACAAAGAGGAAGGCTGGGTTCGACTGGAAGGGGAAAAAGTAACGAATTTTATTTTGCTTACATTTAAAGTTAGAAAGTTCAAGGAAAGCCAACTTAGTACTGTTTGTAAGGCCATTTCAGCAGATTTCTTTATTTGGCCCGCGATTAATTAAAAAAAATATTAATGGTGTGCAAAGTTCATTGAATGAAACGGTCGGTTACGGTCAAACAGTTCTTTATCGATATATCAATGACTCATACAGTCGAACAAATTATAAATAGAAATACTCGTAGTATTGCGATTGGGTCAGAATAATAATTTAAAATAATCTTATATTTCCAGAATTTCTTCGATATCTACGTCACTAGTTAGCGGAAAAAACCACTATTCTCAAAATACGTAGAGATAATTCTTTATTCAAAAACCTTCTACATAAAACAGTGTGTTCGTAACTAAGTTCAATCCTAAAATAAAGAAGAAAAATTTGTCGAGTGTCCTCATCAAAACTTATGATATTTTTGGCTAAGTTCCAAAAGTTTTAATCGTCAGCGTGAGCCAGAATGAGAATTTGAGTTCATGCCTAGGATTAACTTAACGTGGCCAAATACGTTTGTAAACATAAATTTACACACGTACTAGTGTGTAAATTTATGTTAACTTAAATTTACACTAACTAGCGACGTGATTCCGTGATTGTTCAGTATTTTCTGCTGAATCTCAGCGAACGCTGAGTTTAAAGAAGACAGGTATTTACCTATTTCGCTACTGCGCATTTCAAGATAATGCTCACTGTTGACTGACTTAATCATATCTCGGCTTTCATTAGAGAAATGTAAAGGGTGTGCAAACATAACTGAGCAAACCAACTAAAGTAGGAAGGACGATCTTGTGTTTGTTTACCAAACAGACTACAACTGCGGTACATATGTGCCAGCAACATTTTGTTTACTATTTCGCTAGTTAACTAAACTTTACGGCGCAAACACTGCTAGCAGTTAACCACAGCTGCTATATCAAATTAAACTTGTTTCAAAATAGATCATATCGTATTATTTTTACCACAAATCTATAATTAATTTGCAGATACTAGATACTCAGTTCTCTAGTTTCCAATTTTTAATAGATTATACAGTGAATACTTACACAAACAGGTACTCTTTTATTGTATCGTGATTTGTGTTTTTTTTATTTGTATTTCGTCAACTAAATTGAGAATCTGAAGATTTTACGTGAATAAATAACACCTAAAAACAATTTCCCGTCCACCACCGGAGAGGAGCCGTCATATATTTCCATTGGTGCCAAATATATTTTTACGGCTGAAAAGCGGTACAGTTAAAATTCAATTACCTCTCAGGATGATTTATGTGAATTTTTAGACGGTTTTATTCATATTCGTGAATTTGTCTGTAACGCATCCAGTATACGAATACGAGTTTGATGACATGAATATTAACGACGATGCGGTAGTGGGGGACAAAGAGGAAACCGACAAAGTTACGTACGAGCTGAATGTGCCCAACACACCTATACAATCTACTCGTATAGAATAAAGGGTCTCTATCTAAATAATGGTTGGTAAACTGTGTTTTGTGACTTTAAAACAAAAGGGCGTTAAAATTGATAACTCTGCAACCGAATACCGTCTACACGTTGAAAATTTGAGAGAAAATTGTGATTTTGCTTTATTAGATGCCAATCGATCCTGTTTCTTTTACTGATCAAAACTTCTATCAGATCAACTGAGGATGGAGTACTAAAAAAAAGTCAGAAATCGCAAAAAAAACGTTTCCCATCCTTATGACCATTTTTCTGTAGCTAGACCGGTAAAGGAACCACTCCTTGCTGCCCCTTCGAAAAAATCCACCTAGCTTGGTTTTAAATAAAATATGTCTGTGTTAGATGAATAAAAGATGCAAGAAAGCGTTGACCGGGGTTCTGCAATAATGAAACTGATCAATCAACAGGACGTAGCACAGGACGAACACATCAAGACATCGAATGAGACAACCCTTTTCTCGTCTGTACCAATACATCATTAGAACGTTGCCCCCTCAAACAGAGACAACGAACCAAGGGTCGATATCCTATGGAAAACTGTAGCGGTAAACACGATACGTGATAAACATCGGGGGCGGAAGGAAAAACTGAGGAGAAAACCTAGATACATTTATCGGAATTAAGATAACCAGCTGAACACTCGACAACCTGCCGATAATGATGGTGAGGTATATTACAGAAATGTACAAAATTCTAAAAAATATATAGAATGCTACATGATGCTGCCGGCATTGTGAGGTGTAGGGATTACATAGATTTAAGTCATACATGGGACTTAATTATGTACTTCTATAAAATCTTTTATGCTTGTTCTTTGTTTTCAGGTTTGGCATTGTTTTTCTTGGGAGTTTAAACAACTACCTACTATACTGTGTTTTTGGGAAAATTTAAGACATTATAAAAAACTGAAGGCAGTACGATCAGCCACGAACAATAGCACCTCAGCTTACACAAACGTTATCTTGACACGTTTGCTCATTTCGCAGTGTGATGGAACAAATATTGCTTCCAAGAATCTTGTTAGCGTATCTTCGAAAACAAAGCTGCTTATCATTTTACATGATAGGGTAAAAATAAAATGTATAAATCTTCATAAATTGTTTCAAGGTGGTCACCCTGGTCACTCAGACAAGCATTAACGTTTATCTACGAGTACAAGAGACTTAAATGGAATACGATTACAGAAGGCAGGAATGGAATGTTCTAAGAGAAAATACGTATGGGTACGTACGATTGCCTACTACGCAATCCCTTTATTTAAAGCATCAGTTCAAAAACTGCACTACGTCGCTGACTAATATGTACGAGTTAGCAGAACATAATCGATTTTACAAGTCTTACCAAACGGAAATGATAAAGCTATAAATGACGTAATATAGAAGAAAATGGCTTACTTCGATTTGTAACCGAAAATCCACATGTCAGTTTACACTCAATCACATAACTCACAAGTAACAAAAACAAATGGACTCACAAATATATCCCGCTCACGCGAACAATAGCTATACTGTCAGTTTTCCAAAACGAAACAATTATATCGATGCCAATATTAGTGATAAGGAGAACTGATTGATAACATATACTTATATAAGATATCAAGTAAAAGTGCTTGAGTAGTAAAATAATTGATAGGAAGTCTTTCTTCTAGAATAGTTAGAACGAGGCAGAAAGTTGACTACAAAAACATAAGAAAACAAGCGACATCTATCTCTATGACCACGCAGATTAAAAAAAAACAAAATAATGATCTCTAAAATCCAGTTAAAGCCAAACATTAAATAAACAAACCGAACCAAAGGAGGAAACGATTCCACTAACATCAACAGTTTATCCTGTAGCTTATCCGGAATTGCTCTCTAATTATGAAGTGAATCCAGCAGTATTAAGATAAACAAACGATGTGATGGGTAGCAGTGGCAGTCCCGGCAGGTCTGTGCATCGTCATCTCGAGAGGTGTCCAGCTGGCGCCGCTGCCAATCATTCAATTACACTGCACTTGCATCCTATAAACGTACTCCAATTATACATCACTCGACCACCGTTCAAATTGTGCAAATGAACGTATGTGCATTAACGATCGTTTCCGTATCAGGCTACCATCCTGTCACGAAGCAGTTTTAGAGACCTCTAACTTCATCCTGTGACCTTACACATTGTGAGCAAAACATTACTGTGCAACTGCGGATAATCAGATAATCAACAGCATTGCTGTAAAAGGAGTGACAACAGAACCACCGCTTAAAGCAAAACCAAAACTTCCACTTATAGTCGTATTTTGTTCCAAATTGAGATTTTTTTTCACACGTGACCAACCACCATAAGCTCAAGTATTACATTCCGTTCGATAGTAAAGCAACTTAGACAGAGAATTGAAGGATCTACCCTTTATTGCTTTAATTCAGTGGATCTTATCTGTGATTTAATTGCGTTCTTAGTTAGAATGGCAACCTACTATGTGATCGGGAAGTTTTGCTAGCGCAGGCGCAGGATCATATCCTATTTTCTTATCCTGATGTTGACGCCCTGTTTACAATGATAAGATACGATCAAAAGAGACTATATAAATGCGAACAGTTCCGCGAAAATTTGGCCGAATTAGAGAAGAATGACTCAATCAAAACACTGAAGTTTTCAGAATTCAGAAGATTGATTGGCATATTCACATTATATCAGAGAATCACGAAAGATATCAAACCTACCTATTTCGCGTAAGCGGCAAAGGCTGATCTTTCACGTCATCTCAAATGTATAACACGCGTCCTCCCTTAAACCTATGTCGTTTGTGAACATTGACATGTTAATATGAAAAGGGAAAATGTTTATGGAATAGATGTGCCTAGAAAACGTTAGGTTGTGAAATTGATTTGCACGCGCTAACTGACGGACAATGGGCATGGTTTTGTGAGACGGGGCCCGCGTGACGGCTCCGATACGGTTATTGTGGAGCGACCTCGTGCAGCCAGTCACGATGCCTGCAAACTGGAAAACTTCATAAACATGTCTTTACATTTCGCTCAAACTATTGCCACTCCGCAGCATAATACAAATCTTGGAATAATCGAATGTGAAAGATGCAATCGCTGACAATAAACAATACGTGACCTCAATGCGCATGACAATCACAATTTATAGGCTTTTTAGGTTCGAGAAGACACGTCTCACGGTAGCTAAAACCGAACGTAAAAATAACCTCTTGCTCGTTATTCTAAATTGGTAAAATTTATTTAAAGCTTGCGTGTTCATTCACAAATCGATACTCTTAACGTTTATGGTGCATCTTTAAAAAGGCCACCCCACAAATAGCAACACGCTAGGCATATAAAAGGCCCAAGAATCAGCTAACCGCGAACACACCCTGCCTTCAGAATGTTCAGAATAGATAGTACAAAGGGAAACAATGACTGTGTGATCCACCATCCACCACCCACCCCATTCTTCGACCCTCGACGTTGTCGCTTAAACGTTTAATATCGGCCAAGGACGCCGCGCGACATGCATAACGGAACAGAGCTGGTTGCCTCAGCTGCAACAAAACCGACGGATATGAGAGAAGCGAATAAATTAACTCGTGTACCGTACATAACTGGGTCGCCGAGCTATGCCCAGCTCCCTATTATACAGACGGCAATAAAACACCTCTGTTACCACCTAGTGTTACCATATCACCTAGAGTCCACCTGAGTTATGGAGTATTATTACCAGAATACATAAATGTAAGTTGAAAAAGTTAGTGAACGAACGAAAAGGGAAAAAATTACATTACAAAAATCTAGAACAGAACGACAGCGGCACGCCGCGCTGTAGCAAAGAGAGAATTGATGCTAACATTGCTAAACATAATATTATTCAGCGCCCGAGAATGTTTAACTTGGTCTCGTTTAAACAGAAGTTACTCGATCATAATTTTTAGATTAGATACGTCGCTTGGATAAGAGCAATAAGCTCAAATAAGAAAAAGTTTTATGCAAACATAAGGAGCATCTTTGTAGACTACAAAGATGCTCCTTATGTTTGCATAAAACTTTTTCTTATTTGAGCTTATTGCTCTTATCCAAGCGACGTATCTAATCTAAAAATTATGATCGAGTAACTTCTTCCCACCCTGTGTATTATAAGTTGGAGGGAGCAAGCGCTTTAATTAAATTACGTTATAAAGGAGTACAGCAAACAAGCGAGATTTAGTTTGGAAGGCCAGCTCACGGAGGCTGCTGAGTGGAGATAAGGACCCAGTAGGCGGAGGTTGAGGTAATGTACACAGTCGAGATAGGGTACGTTGCACAACGCAAATATTTGCGGCATGTCCGCCAACCAACGACCGTTGACGAACATACGTGTTCAATGGCATGTATACTATGTATGATAGTTATTGCTTCTAATACCGCATTAGGTTGATGCATATACCAAATGGCATGTGAGTATAAACTCTATACAACAAACGGCAAGGATAATGAGGAAAAATGTTATGTCAAAAAGCAGTTAATCCCATTCTAGATGCATTTGTACAAATTGCACAACCCAGCTGGTAACAAATTGGATTCCCCGTGACGAGGCACTCCCGTGCAGAACTCCCCCTGCCTCTTCAAATTGAATGCCGCTCGCCGACTGAAAACTAATTTTAAAACATTTTTCCGTATCGCACAAACTGTCTGCTTCTAGGATTTGTACCCAGCCTTGCAGAATTGAAAAAAAAGTAGAGTGCCAATCGAGTAAAAGTTTGCCTCGGAATCGGTAGGAATTTTATGATGGTAAGTTATTAGAGTTCATAATCGTTATGGAAGTGAAGTAATATTGGAGTCAGTCAATTACTTAGTACTCGTACATCTCTGAGACATTAACAGAGGAAAATCGTAAAAAAAATTGAAAATCAAATTTTTCCACTCTGAGAAGGATACTGGAAAAGTAGAACCACGCGAATACACCAGCAATAATATTTATCAACACGTTATGTTATGTAAAATTAATTCAGCTAGACAGACGAGAGTGCCAAGAGAAATTAAATTTAATAGTCTATTATGGTAGTAATTTGCGTTATCTGCGTAGTAAAACTGATCATATTAATAGAATAAATAAGAAAATAAGAAGTAGTAATAAAAATGCCATAAAGCCATACTATATCTACGCAAGCTTCAAACCAAAACACGTTGCAAATTCGAATCTCGTTCCGCTATCCTGAAAAGGGAATTTCAAAGAGGTCAAACATCGAAACCGTATTCAGTTGCACGCGTGAATGAACGTTCGAGTTGAGCTATCAAAAGATTTATCGTGAAGCGCTGAATGCGGTTCCAATGCTTGCTCTTCAGGAATCGTAAGGAGTAACTCACTGCCAATGAAACGGTCCGGTTATGCCTTCTCTGAGTCTGTCTTTGAGCGAGCGCTGGCGCGAGGGCCCCGGGCCTGGGGGCAACATGCCCGCCCCCGCCGGCACGGGGGGCGCAGGCGGGGGGGCGCGCGCCGGCGACGACATACCGACACCGGGGGCCTACCAGCGGCGCACCCACAACATCACACCGCACCTCCGATCCACTACTAACGCGGGCTGCAACACAACAGAGACCAAAGCCACATAAATAAGCGAAGCGTGCGCAAAACAAATCAATAATATAAAAATAAAAGTCACAAAAAGCATTGCTTTATTGCTAGTGCAGGGATTTGTACCGGCTTATAGCGTAATGAGAATGAAAGGTTTCGTGAGAAGTGTAGTATAGAGCGTTGCTTAAGTACAGGACAGGCAATAACCAGTGCCTACATTTAACGATGCAGCAATAAACGATGATAGTAAACAAATTTTTGTCAGGCGCTTCAAACGAAAGCATCAGATTGTAGATGTAGGGCATGAGTATGATTTAATCAACCATTGTACTGATATGGATCAGTTGAGCTACCTGTAGATTGTTTGCAACAGTCTGCAGTTTCAATTGTAAATACTAGTTCTTATTTATTTCTATAATTTTCTTTGTGAATAAAGGACTGCTGTATCAAAACATGATCTTCCAGGTAATAATGGCAACGGATTATTAGAATGTTTATCAACATCCTCAACAGTCTATATTGGTCCACAGCTGGACGCAGGCCTCCCCTTGATCTGGCTTTCATCTCGTGCCCATAATCCCCACGCTGGGCATGCGGGTTGGGAATCGTAGTTGGGTGGTAGAATAGTTCTGCAGGGGGCGCTGCTGCCCGCCCCTTCCTTTGACCACGACGCCTCTTCCTTTGCCCACGACGCTCATAATATGAAAGTCTTTACTATCTATTTATGGTTCTGGCAGACCTACTAACTGTGGCCCGCGCCTGCTGCGCCCTTACACAGGTCCCGCCGCAAGAGCTAAGCAGTCAATGCTATTTTTCTACCTGTTTCTATCCGATAAATATAATAATAAAGTAATCTCGGTGCACGATACTTTATTATAAAAATGCATTAGAAGCTTGTTGTCTAATCAATACCAATCACACTAAGTACCTATGTAAGTAGGTACCATAATTTATTTCTTCAAACAAGATACCTACCAATAAGTGATAATTAATAGGTAGGTAAATACCGAATAAGTGGTAATTATCTCCACAAAATAATTAAACAGGGTTTCTAACGAGGGTGGGAGGGACCGAAAATCTCTTCGGATGCAGCGAATCGTGCATTATGGTCAAACTTCACATAGTAAATTTGTTTAACCTTCAATTAAAGTAAGTCGTCTGCTATATAAAATTACAGCACAGACGAGCATTTTAATTTTATGCCCCACAAACGCCTGACTATTGCGTATTAAATGTACGAATCCTAAATAGAGCAACATACATAGTCCTTAATTTAAATGCTCAACGCGCGCTTTAATTAAAGCAATAAAATTCTACATTTAAAGGTAGGTACAGACGTCATGTGTAAAAAGCTCATTCATATACACGAGCCTTATCCACTAGCGGTGCCAGTTTTCCGGCAGCGTGCGCAGCATAATTTCAGCTCTAAATACGACATTTCACCTCAAAAGCCTTCTTTTACTCAACAAGTCAGTAACGCTACGGGTTTTACGTATTTACGATTTTTTTCTCAAAGTTATAAAGCAGATCTAAGAATTCTTCTTTGCACAAAAATATCATCGTCTCGTCTTTTCATTTGAGCTGAGCTTGCTTGTAACAGTGACCTTCCCTAAAAATTTGCAAATCGATGAAAACGAAAGAGATTTTTAACCTTGACCTAATTTGCACGCTACGAGTTTACGATAATAAGTAATGGCAAAACAAACCTCTCGGAGACGAACGATATCATACAAACAAAACCAAGTAAATATAATATTTATGAGGTCAAGTTTGCTGTAAGTGTAACTGAGATTGTAGTACCCAAGTACAGTTTCAGTGCGAATACACCAAAGCGAGCTGGGCGATAGCAAGAGGCGAAAGCGGTATCGTATCGATCGGCCCTAGCCACCGCGCCCCGCGCTTCCCGCGCCCCCGCCGCCGTCCCAGCTCACCTTACGTAAGTCCAGCTGATCGCACCCACCCGGTAACCTTGGCAACGAGCCTGCCAGGCACGCACTCCTGGATGGCTTCCGCCAATATATCATAGAGCTTCCTGAACCATGGATTTATCAAGAGGCATGTAATTCGATCCGAGACGAGAGTTCAGTAGTAATTTACCTACCTTTATTATAAATCAATCAATCGGAATAGACTCATTATTAATTATAGACATGTGAGAGTTTATACTTGAATCATAGCTTTACTCACACTCTCTTAAGTTGTACCTAAACTTGACAAAAGAGCTATAAGCCGCCCAGAAGAAAATGGTGGAAATAATAACGTTGAAGTCAACCCAACTCGATTTCGTTGACCTTATTCCCCGCGGGACGGCTCCGGTAGCACCTGTCTTCTAGCCGTCGACACAGACATGTTCATTTCCTAGTGCGAACTGATTCTTCCTCTGACTGAATGAGGAACACATATTGGAATGTTTTCAAACGAGTTATTTGTTTTTTAATTTTAAAACTTGCGGTTCACTTTACGCAAAATACACCAATAATACAAAGATTGCCAACAAAGCATATCCCCAACTTTAGGGCTCTTGAGCGCTATAATTTGCGCTTTGGTTTTCCCCTAAATAAATAAAAAATGTTTTCCAAATTTAAAGACATACCCATAGCAATATTAGCAATGACTCTACCTCAGTAGAGATGGTTGAATCGGAAAGATCTGCAATTACCGAATCCATTCACCGAATTCTTAGTGACGGACCGTTCGGGCTGTAAATAATCATCCCACTCTACTACGGAGGAATAAAATAAATAAATAATGCTGGAAAATACACACAGCATCATCTAGCTCAAAGCCAAGAAGAGTTTGTGTTATGGGTACTAGATGACTGATATACTAAGCAGAGTAATCCAAAAAGATAGAATAACAAAACGACTGTCTAATTGAAACCCCCTCGTTGAAGTCAGCCAAAGTTGATGTCCAGGCTCTTCGGGCGATGTAAGCGTAATCTCTCAAGCAAGAACAAGAAAATAAACAACTGACAAATCGAAACCCTCTCGTTGAAGTGGGATTAAGTCGATGTCCAGGCTCTACGAGCGATGTAAGCGTAATCTTTTAAGCAAGAACAAGAAAAAGAAAACAACTGACGAAACGAAACCCCTCGTTGATGTCGCCCAAAGTAGGTGTCCAGGCTCTTCGAGCGATGGAAGCGTAATCTTTCAAGCAAGAACAAGAATTGAATCCCCCTCGTTGAAGTCGCCCAAAGATTATATCCAGGCTCTTCGAGCGATATAAGCGTAATCTCTCAAACAAGAACAAGAAAAATAAAACAACCGATGAATCGAAACCCCCTCGTTGAAGTAGGATAAAGTCGATGTCCAGGCTCTCCGTGCGATGTGAGCGTAATATCTCAAGCAAGAACACGAAAAACAAAACAATCGACGAATTGAAACCCCCTCGTTGAAGTTGGCCGAAGTTGATGATGGCCGTATCACCGGAGACCGACTTCCGGAAACGACGGAAGCGAGCGGCAGCCGAGAGCACCAGAACAAAAACTCCGACACAGCGTACATAATTTGTGCTCTAAACTCAACAACAGCAGTAGAACAATTCGTTATTGTGTAGTTTATGAACTCGCACCGAGATTTATAATTATTTTTAATAAAAAAGTAGGAACGAATAAAGTATTTTTCAATTTTTACAAAACAATATTACTTAGAACAAGAATTCAGGGTTAAAAAATGAAAAAAAAAGCCAAGATCGACCACCACTCGGCATGTATTATGTTATGGCAGAGCACATTATGGCATAACGCTGATCTTCCGTGGTAAGGTGACTAAGACTATAAATTACACACACATAATTTTAATATTTCAAATTTTCCTTCATTGGTAGCGAACAACTTTCACTTGTCTACTCAACCAAAGAAACCTTTCATCTTACGATAAGGAAATTTTCGTTTGCAAGTACAAGACTGAACCATTTAAAGCGAATTCAAATGAAGTTGTAAGTGAAGTTCGGGACAAGATAGCGGACACTTCAAACGCGTAGTCCGTTAAATATTTGGCTGGTGCCGCTCGATACAAACGACCTTGCAATCGTAACGCGCCTGCTCGTTGCCGAGTGGCGCCCAACGTGGTACAACGATCAGCTGTTATTGTCAACAATTATTTAGAAAGACGTTTCGATTGCCAATGCCATTGAAAAGCTTTATCTTATTTAGCTTATCAGTCAGTCAAACAAGGTTCATGTACCTTATTTGACTTTTATAACGCGTTTTCTTCATTAACTTATTTTTTTATTTTAAAGCCAAAGTGGTCTTTCAGGCCATTCAAAATATGTTTGTTGCAAATTTTTATACGAGCCAATAGAATCTAGAAAATCTGTCGGTACTATTTGCTAAACAGATTTACAACATTTAATTTTTCTAATTAAGTAATTTGGTTTAAAACATTTATTTCTACACTATGCGAACATCTGGCATTCTGATAATTGCCTAAAATGGATAAGTGAGTGATATGACACACAATTCTAGATATCCTCAAACAGAGCCTAGAAAATAATAATGGATTTTGACTGTGATAAAATAAAATAGCAGATTTTGATGGATAATTTAATGGTCATGAATGATAGAGTGCAGACAAGCGTCTAATGTGGTCCATGCGTTTGCAACGAACCGAAGAAGTAGATCAGATATCATGTATGGAGATGCGCCGACGGGTGGAATCACGGCATAGAGCACACGCGGGGAACCTCGCTGGCCTGGAGCGTGCAACTGATCGTACGGAGGAGCGGAGGGGTGTGGGGCGGCGAGGTGAGGGGAGTGGGCGGCGCGCTCGCTGGCGCCCAACACGGGCTCGGCTCACCCTTGTAGCGCCTCCTCCATATAATCACAAACGCTTGCTCTACACCGACCTACACCTATCCTATAAGCGATATATCGGAAAAACGCCACAAAAAGATTTAAAAATACTGTTGTGGATACGGTATTTTCAGTACTCTGATTTGGTAAAAACGTCTACTTTGCACAATCACCCTAACTTCTTATTTGCTGACAAGCTACAATCTATGAACCTGTGCATTTTAGAACTAACTTGGTTTCCGAGCAGTTTTACACTTTGCAGGAAATCGGATTCTCTCTAAAACTATCTACGTTACCTATTCAGATAAAAAACATCAATCCGGGAATGTTTGAAAATTCAAAACGAAACAAATGCGAGAGCAGAATAACCTGACAGATTCCGGGAAATCACAAGAATTCGTGGTAGTCTGTGAAAGCATCGGGGTCAGGTTAGATTAGACCGATGGTGGGAACCAGGGAGTCACTGCCATATTGTAGATTCTAGGAATCGCGTGATTGCATCAAACTAGCAATGAGTGAAACTTAAAGCCGAGTTTTCAAATAATTACGGAAAATTTTCTTTGAATATTCGATATGCTCGAGGTTATTATAGTAGAGAAAGTAGTATTTAATTTACCTTATAAATTGTATCTGCAATGGTAAATGGTACAGGTTAGACTTTCTAAGAATTAGTTCTGACCATATTTTCAATACTAAGCATGGTTTTTGAGCTTTTGCTACAACTGATGTGACAACGTTTTACTCATTAAACTAGGTCGCCTTCAGCATACTAGATGTGGGAAACTATGCAGGTGGTAAATTGACTTCCACGTATGTAGGTAGTCACCTCCACTCTCGTGTATATTCAACTAGCTTCTGCCCGCGGCTTCGCACGCGTTCTTTCTATGGAAACGTTCGAAGGTAATTTCTATCCCATGGGAACTGATTTTAGGGATAAAAAGTAAGCCTATGTTAGATTCCAGGATTATAATTTTCTGTATACAAAATTTCAGCCCGATCCGTTCAGTCGTTTTGGTGTGAAGAGGTAACAAACATCCATCCATCCATCCAAACTTTCGCATTTATAATATTAGTGTGATAGTGTGATATGATAACAGGGGAAGTACTAAAGAGCGAAAAGTTAAGTTTTTTTTGTTGCGTGGGATAAAAAATAGGTAGAAAATATGAGAAACTTTAATCGCTGTCATTTCGCATAGAAACACAATATGAAATATTTTATCCTCAAAGGCAGCCTTGACCTATTTATTTACAAGCAGCATTCGACGTAGAAAATTGGATATTACCCAGTATACCAGTTTAGGCGATTTCATTTACCACATGTGGCATGTATTAAATGAGTTAGAATACATTTGGGATATGTACTTTGTTTTGACGTAACCGTAATACAAAATACAATCCTTCGTACCTATTTCAAATCTTGGCTTTTGGTAGTATTTTAGTTTCTCTGAAGGTTTATTTTATTTCTAACTGACTTCGAAAAAAGGAGGAGGTTCTATGTTTGGGTGTATGTATATTTTTAGGGTTTCGAAGATCGGTTTGGAAACCCTTATGGTCTCGCTTTGTCTGTCCTTTTTTCCCTCCTTAATAATAAT
Organism: Eupithecia subfuscata; assembly: GCA_963564075.1. Lineage (NCBI taxonomy): Eukaryota > Metazoa > Arthropoda > Insecta > Lepidoptera > Geometridae > Eupithecia > Eupithecia subfuscata. Next base: position 6,882,210 of record OY751097.1, on the reverse strand, counting down.
AACTCAGCAACTACCGGAGCTATCAACTTGAAATTTAAATCTTTTGATGAACCCACGTGACTTTGTAGAGACCTACAAAGTCACGTGGGGTTTCAAATGAAAGGTTTCAGGTTTGTACATTTCAAAACAGTTTTTGAAATTACTGTAGGTGCCTTTCGAAATATTTTAAAAAAGGTCTAAAAATTTACCGCTACCCCCTATCACCGAAGCGTGCAAAGAGATCCACCTGAAATGTAGGTTGGTACCTACTAGTTTTAGGTATTCATTAAATTGCGAAGTTTCTAACCGGTACCTTTAGTACATACTACTAGGTACATACTTACTTGTTGACAAACGTTCGAAACCCTCGGCGCGCCAGTTACACTCGCACTTGACGGGCCCTGTTTTATGACTACGACCTAATCGCATCGTATTGTAGACCTAAAATAGAACATGGTGGAAGCTGCATCTACGTCCGGTCTGGCATTAAGGTTAGTAACCGACCAGATTTTTCTGACTTATCACAAGAACAGATTTTTGACGTTTGTGCAGTACATCTTCTACACGAAAAGTTATTAATCGTAGGAATTTATCATTCAAACTTAACGAGCCATGTCGACTATTTAAAGCTTTTTGATAAATTGCTTACTAAAATTAACGACGACAATCTAGAAGCAATATTAATGGGTGACATAAATATCAATACCCTAGTTAGTACATCCGTCTCCAAACAGCTAACCGATATCATGAGTCTGCATAACTTCACCCAGCTTATCGACTTCCCAACACGTATCACTATGGAAAGTAGCACCCTAATCGATCATGCCTACACGAACCTCAGCCAGGAGCGCATAGTGAGCCTCGCTGGCCTGGATCCGCTCTTGAGCGATCACCACGCGCAGCTCCTTACCATCTCGCGCAGCACCCCGCGCCCACCGTCCTTTGTCTTAAAGAGGTGCTTTAACACGTTGAACTCCATTAATTTCGTAAACGCATTAGAGACAATTGACTGGCCCGTGGTAATCGGAGAATCTAAAAATGACTGTAACGTTCTATCCGAACGCATTCTGATAGCAATAGTTAACAGTATTGATACCTGTTTTCCACTAAAACGCTCACCCGCACAACAAAACTCCAAAAACTGGGTAGATTCGGATGTCCTGAACCTAAAATACCTACTATATGACACAGCTCATCTTAGGAACACTTTCCCTAGCAATGAAGGCCTGTCAAAGTTTGTAGATGAATTAACTATAAAATATCACTCAATGCTAAAATTTAAAAGGACGCGGTTCTATTCCGATCAGATCCGCGATGATCCTAATAAATCGAAAAGGATGTGGAAGGTAATAAACACGGAGCTTGGTCGCTACGGCCGGGAAAGAACCGACTACACGGACCACATTAAGAATGCCGATGGTCAGCCATTCACAACTGAAATCGAACTCGTCGACGCCCTAAATAGGGAATTCGTGACGGCAGCAAGTAGGTGCGGCGCCCCGTCGGCCAACATACCGCGCGCGGTGGCCACTCTTGCGGCGGACTCTAGCGCTAGTGACGTATCGCTACGGATTAGCCCTTTTACAGCGTCCGAGATTTTAAAAATCATTAACACACAGATAGCCTCAAAAACTAGTTCCGATGTGTACGGCATCTCGGCTAGGATTATAAAATTAGCCGTTAAACCCATGGCAGGCCCCATTAGCGTTCTGTGTAATAGCTGCGCGCGGCAAGGGATCTATCCTGCCAGTCTCAAAAAAGTTAAAATCAGTCCCCTATATAAGGGCAAAGGCAAAAAATCTGATCCAAAATCGTACCGTCCTATCTCGTTAGTACCTGCTATTAGCAAGGTACTGGAAGTAGGCCTTAATAACAGGCTCTTAAAGTTCGCTGCCGAACGTAGCATCCTTTCGGAGCGGCAATTCGCGTACAGAGCGGGCCGCGCCACGACGGACCTAGTGCGAGAAATAGTTTGGCGTGTGCTGAGCGCGCGCGAGGCAGGCCAGCGCGTAGCACTGCTATGCTGCGACCTCTCGCGCGCGTTCGACACCGCAGACCACTGCCTCATAGTCAACAAACTCCAGTTCCATGGCATACGTGGCCCCGCCTTATCCCTCTTAACCTCTTTTATGTCGAAAAGAACGCAAGTAGTGGTAGGGGACGGGGGCCGTGTCGTCTCGTCCGACCTCGAGAATGTCATGGGCGTGCCCCAGGGGTCCTGCTTGTCGAACACCTTGTTCAGCCTGCTCCTCAACGACCTACCCGGCACCATAGATAACGCAGAGATATACATGTATGCGGATGATGTAGCCGCGGTAGTAACCGCACCTACGGAAGGAGAGTTGGAGCGCAGACTGAACATGGTTATCCGTCAACTTGAATCGTGGTTTATATCAAACGGCCTTGCGCTAAACAGAGAGAAAACCTGTCTGATTAGCTTCAACCTTAACGGAAGAGCACCCTCTCTCAATGTAACAGCTGGAAACACGGCGCTGGAACAAGTTCACGCCATAAAACTACTGGGCTTCCACCTGGACAGTTCCCTCGTATGGGACAAACATATAGAAAAACTCTGCGGTAAGCTGGGAGGGTCTTGCTTTGCACTGCGAAGGCTAGCGAGCACCGCGTTGCGCGACGTAGTCCGATCCTGTTACTACGCGACCGTCCATAGCGCGCTCTCCTACGGGGTAGAGCTGTGGGCGCGGGCCGCCGACGTACAGCGGGCCTTCGCAATGCAAAAGCGAGCTCTGCGAGCGATGGCAGGTGTCCCTAGCGACGTCTCATGCAGGGAGCTGTTCAAGGAGTACAACATCCTGACTCTCACCGGTGAACTCATCTACCAGGTGGCTCTGTTCACCCACAACAATGTGGACCTGTTCCAGCCCCGTGGCCGAAACGCCAATCGCGCGCTACGTAGTAACAAATACTACTACCACCTGGTCACACCTAAACACAAGCTGAAAAAATCTGAGAGGTCAGTGTATATTATGGGTCCTTCAATATATAATCGACTGCCTGACTGGATCCGAAATGCAGCTTCCATATCTATTTTTAAGAGGAAATTAAGAAAGTGGCTTATTGAATTGATTCTATATGACATAGATGAATTTTATAATTTGCCCTTATCATAGCGTTAATATTATTTTTATATTTAATGTGATGACATGTAATAATGGTATTATGAATAAAGTCTGTATCTGTATCTGTATCTGTATCTTATGTATGATCTTCGATTTCTCCGTCAATTCATGGACCGATTTTGAAAATTCTTGCGCTATTGTATAGAGAATTATCTCGAGGTGGTCCCAAAAAAACGTATTCCCGGGGATGAGTATTTATTTCCGCAAATCAGTGTAAAATTAAGAGATTCAAAGTCAGTTTTTAGTTTTTGCAAAAACAATAAAATTATTAAGTACTTACCTATCACAGTACAAGTTAGTTTTATTTTTAACTTCGATATTACTTACTAGCTTTTGCCCGCGGCTTCGCACGCGTATTTTCGGTATAATAAGTAGCCTATTATCTAAGTTAGGCTTTCCTCTAAACGTACGCAAAATATCATCTTGATCTGTTCAGTAGTTTTGGAGATGCTAGGTAACAAAAATTAAGATTTTACAAACTTTCTGCTTTATAATATTAGTAGGAAGTAGGATAACACAACTGTAATTTTTTCACATTTCCCAAACCAACCGTTTAGCTGGCAGAGGGGTGGGACCAAAATTCGCACTTTGAAGCTCAGTATTTCTCAGATAGCCCACACCATGGGGAAAGCGAGGGGAAAAAATCGTCAACATTTAGGTTTAAGGGATATTCCACCTCTTTGTTGGCGTGATGAATAATGTAGGCGTGTTGGATTCGTGAGATCCGTGAGGGCGGATGCGGCGGCAGATTTGGCCAAAGATCTCAAGAGGCGCCAATATGCAGGTCTCGACAGAGCCTACACATTTGCTCCCCTTGAAGTCGAGACCCTAGGTCCGTGGGGTACCGAGGCTCTTCGGGTTTTCAAAAAATTATCTGAGCGTCTGGTCGAAGCGACGCGTGACCCGAGAGTTGGTGAGTATCTGGCACAGCGCATCAGCATTGGCATACAGCGTGGCAATGCAGCTACCGTCTTGGGGACGCTTCCGACTGGTATTGATATGGATCAGGCGAGCTACCTGTAGACTGTTTCCAACAGTCTGCAGTTAGCTCAATTGTTTCAATTGTAAATACTAGTATAATTTTCTTTGTGAAGAAAGGCTATTGCTTATACAAAAAAAATGCAATGTTCTTTTTTTTCCTAAATATTTAGTTTGAAACTTATTACGTTTGTCAAGAGTGGCGAATATAAAATGGATTTTATAGCACAGAGAAAAAAGTATCCAAATGGTAAGGTTCTCTTTGCTCGCCAACTAACTAGTTAACTCACCTCACCTCAACAGCCTAAATTGGTCCCTGATAAGCGCCTTATTGAGTTTTATCTCATGGGGAGCAGTGCCCATAATCCACACGCTGGGCATGCGGGTTGGGGATCGCAGTTCGGTGGTAGAAATGTTCTGCAGGGGGCGCTGCTGCCCGCTCTCGGTTGATATCCCTTAGTCGCCTCTTAAGACACCCGCGGGAAAAATTGGAGTGGTGTAAACTCTAACTTGTTAACTGGTGCATTATAAATAGTAAATGGTATTTAAGTATATACTAGCTACGCCCCGCGGCTACGCCCGCGTGGAAATTTAAAATTATCACTTATAGGGTATGAAAAATAGATGTTGGCCGATTCTCAGACCTACTCAATATGCTCACAAAATTTCATGAGAATTGGTCAAGCCGTTTCGGAGGAGTACGGGAACGAAAACTGTGACACGAGAATTTTATATATAAGATATATTTATAGATAAGATAACTGATAGGTACCTAACCTACTCTTTATATAACAGACAGAGTAGTTATAATATGAACGAGACGACATCTTTGCGCAGCGGACGAAGGACCGCCTGCAACAGAGGAGGTTGCTGGTTCAATTGGGGAATCAACATTTGTTATGGCCTCGGGACAAATGTTGTACGATCTGCAGATATTTGTTTCGGGTGTTCTGTGTGTTTCTAATTCTATGTGTTATAAAAAGTATGTAGATGTACATACATTTACATAGGTACTTTTTTAATATTATAATAAGAACCTATGTCAGTTATCTTATACCCATAACACAAGCTCTGCTTAATTTGTGGCTAGCTATATGACAACGTGTGAATTTTCCAGCATTATTTCATTTATAAATGGATCATTGTGTATCATTCTTGTCATTAGAACCTATTACAATCTCGACATACATATGAAATTTAGTTATTAAACTGTCAGTTTAAGTAATGTTAAAGAGACATTTATTTAATGAAACTACATTTAACAGTATCACTTTAACAATGTTGTAGGATATAAATAGCACCAGACCAGAGTGATTGTCTGTAATGTCTGTTCAAATAGTAGATAATAATGATCAGCTTGGCTTGCAATGGCCATGATTGATTGATACCATAATATACCCAACAAAATATTGAAGCTTTTGAGCAAAATCTCATCATATGGTTTAACTATGTACTTTTAATAAATTGAGCAAAAAATGTCTACAGTATGAAGACACCCTTTAATTTTTAACTATGTATTGTTAAGGTTGAGAAAAATTTACTTACAAAATCATTATGATTTTTCTATTGAGGCCCTTTAGTTATTTATTTTATAAGTACCTACTTATTCATTATGAATGTAAGCGGGTTAACTACGAACCTATTTTGTGTTGGAAGAACACCAACGTTTCATCCCTTAACGAGGGACTTCATCAGGGTACCTACTTATTGTTGTTGTTATGGTATGGCAATGGTAACAACTGTAAATAGCAACTGTCTACCTAAATCCCACACAAAAATGAGACCACACGATCATGTCTCAATACTTTCGTCAACAGGACCTGAGGCTCTGTTAGCTATCCTGATAATTTAAAATTTCATCATCATAATCAGCCTATATGAGTCCACTGCTGGACATAGGCCTCCCCTAATAAGTGCCATATTTAAAATTTACAGCTTATATAATTTATACAAATATTTAAGATTGTAAATATTTCAAGACCCCTACACAATATGATAAAATAGCCTTCACTTTAAATATTTTAAATCCATCATGGTGATCATGGCGGGTGAAACTGTGCCAAAATATTGGCAGGCTTATAACTCAAAAATTATGGTAAATATCCCGTTTTAAATCAATTTAGCCTTCACTTACCCAAAAAGTCATTCAACACAAAATTGTACTGTAAAAAGATGCTGCCTTAATCAAAATTCAAGATAACTAATTCAGTGTCAGTCGATAAACTTGTAAGTACACTATGGCTTAACACAGCCCACTACTGAGATAAACATCTCATTGCAAGGTTGTGATTTATAGCAACAACAATATAAATAAGCAATCCATTTCAGCTATAACCAACTGACTACCTGTCACTACTATCTGTCAATAACAGAATGAAAACATTTAATGATAGCTGATAACTTATAGTGCGAGATAGATAACCTTCCATTTAAACTTTGATAAGACAAATCTGTTTTATAAACAAGATTGGTCTAAATTTATAACATTTATCTTAGTGGCTTGACATTCACAGGGATGTAAGCTCCTTGTTAGCTTAAATTGAACGTCTTACAAGCTAAAGAGTCAGTAGTTTGACTACTTGCAAGAACCAATAGTAGGCAGTTTGTAATGATCTACTCAAGCCCTACAAAACCTAAAATTTAGACATTGAATAAGAATTATAATAATAAAAATAAAGAAGTATTTATGATCGATAGTGTCATCCTATCTTATTACAATGATTGAGTAGGTAGGGAAAATGCTATGGAAGTAAAGGTAGGTAATATACAAATAATATGAATAACTCCTAACAAAGTAGTAGGTACATACCATGCCGGTTCTTTGTTGACGGTCCGAAACAGGTTTTGTGAGGTAGGTATAATACATACCAACTACAGATTGAGTGCGAGTTATGTACAATAGTACGTACTTACCTCCAATGCAGTTTATTACCAGACGAACGAAATAGCATGCTTTACTCACATTTTGGTTTATTTCGCCAGGGCTATGGCTTGTTGTTACGATTGAAGTGCTTCTAGATATCGCAAATAACGACCGACGGCAGCATCAGTGGTGACAATGCTGCAATTTACGCACTTCAATGTCGGTATCGTTTATTTGCAGTAAATTAAAGTAAAGTGGTCAATTTTTGAAACCGACCGATCAAGGTACTTAAGGTCATCACTTTTACACTTTTAGATACTAAACAGAAGTCTTCGAATCAATAATATTACTGATAACAAGAAAGTACACAACGTCCGTGAAAAGTTTCACACAAATGCCTTTTTTTAACAGTTTCGTTATGGTTACAGCGTTGTATCACACTAGTATTATTTTTGTAGTTTCATAGAATTTCTATAACATGTATTCTTCACTAAACACGAACTATTTGTAAATGAAAAGGCGTTTCTACTTTTCTTCATTCTCTTCTCCGTTCGCTTCTCGCGCACGCATCTGTCATTTTTTCTGACTGAACTGAACTGACTACTGTACTGACTGAACTCCAAAACAGACGGATGATTCCAATCAAAATTGAAACCAAAACAACGAATCAAACTAAAATCCGTAAAATTCGGACTTGTAACGCCATCTACTGAAAAAGTCTTAACACTATTTATTTTAGTGTTGCCACTGTACTCTATTTATGGAATCACTCACCCAATCGGTCCACAACAATTCGAATCGAATATAAGGCACAATGCGAATCTAGAATCTATATATGTACAATCTAATCAATCTATCTAATCTAATCTATTTGTACTTACCAAAATTTTGTAGGTATCACAATCTACATCTACAATAATAATACTCAAACTCAAAAACTACAGGAACGATTTCAATTCGTTTTATGCTACATTATAATAATAATAATTTATTTATTTTCAGACAACATAGATCCATAAATTAGTAAAACAAATCTTAGCCTATGTTAGTTATAATTTGTAATTTTATGAATAATATTCTATTTAATTAAAATGGAGATGGAGTGCTTATAAACCACTCCATCCAGTTTATCGGCTATTGCTGTCAGGATGGTGTTGGTACTCCCGCGTATTCTACTAAGCAGTGATGCTGCCTTTTTTCTCATACAGGCGGCAAAGCCGTCGACGCGATTATACTTGAGTAGGTAACATAGTTTATTTATTTTATTCTATTTTGTTTTATTCGGAGAACAAACAGTTTTACACACGTTATAAATAAATACATAATAACTTATAGGTATAACCATTTCTGTGTCCTCTGAGGTAGAAGATAAAAGACTGCTTGCTTGCGTAGGGGGAATGGAAAAACAGTTCTATCCTGTAAACAACTAGGTACAACGGCTACGGCAACGGAAATAATGGCTATATTATTACTAAATAGGCTATAATTATTACTAGAAAAAAATACGAATCCCTCCACCTCTTACTTGGTGTATTTCCCTGCCAAACCTTGACAAACCGGGTGTTTTAGTCTGACACGCACGATCAAATGAAATGAAGATTTAAGGTCAAGGTAGACCTCAATAGCAAAATAGTTATTAAATTTTCAGTTCTTGGAACCGAAACTGAACTGGTTCTCGACATTCATTTTTCCAACAAATAAAAAGCCGCGAATTTTTCGTGTCGGTAATAAATAGGGAGTCAAATCGGGTTGTTGACTTCCACTCGTTCAATCGTGTATGTATAAATGAAACCTATATAAAAACATTATATAAACACAAGGTCTAATATAATATAATATTAAGTTATGTGCTTTCCATAAATAATTAGGTTGATAGGTACTAAAATTGAGTCACTAAGTATATAATTTCACCAACATTATGAAAGTTATTTATATCTACAAGTTCCTACAAATATGGAAACAATTAGGAAACATTGGAAAAGTAGCTCCAATAACACACTTTTAATGCAGTCAGGTACGTGCTCGTAAAGGTATTTGGTTGATAGGTATATTTGATAATGAATACCAACTGAACAAATGCCACTAGATTTATTAATGCTGTACCAAATGCTATTTACGATATTCTATAGATTGATGAAACAATAAAAATTGCGCAAGCTGCTTGAGTATAAAATCAATGCTCCGGCATTGTTATGATTTAAATCAAAACGTACAAGCAAACGCTCGAAAAATGGCGTCAAAAATAATTTTGTGGGTCGCAGTTTTTTTGATTATAAGCGTAAGTTTCACACCCTCTAATGTACTTTTATATTTAAAGTTTGATTTCGTGACCGAAAAGTACCCGGTAAAGTCATAGTTGCCTGTACATACTCTATGTATAAAAAATATGTATAAAAAAAATCATGGTTCCGTACTCAACAACGACCCCTTGCCATATCCGTCTGTCCGTCCGCGTATCTTAGAGACTAGTCCTGGAAAGCTGCTTGCGATAAAATTACGGGTTGTTTTATTGAAAATTATGATCAAATAATATGATAGTAATGGTTAGGGGTTTTCGTTTCTTTTTATTAAACTTTTATTTAACTAGTAGCTTGTTTTTACTTTAGTTTATTCATTAAATAATAATGTAACATTACCGTATCATCACAAACTGATGGGTTATATGTCAAGGAAATACCTACCTAGTAGTAGTAGGTATCAAAGAAGATTATAGTTACTAAAATCACATTGCTTATCATAGGTAGGCTTACACAAAATTACATTAAATGTGGACGGATACACAAAAAAATAAATTAGAATAAAAATTAAGACACAACATCATTATTTTCTTTTAAGATCTCTCATTTTTTATTTTTATGGCAAATAAGTAGCTTCCTACCTATATGTACCTACCTATCTATATTTATTTATTTATATTCATTTATTTTATGTTTGTTCTAGGTCTGCGTTATATCCTGCCAACCATGTGGGTATGGTCCTCAACAACCAATAGTAATCGGCCGAAACAGCAACAATGATAAGGACTGGTTGTATCCTCTGCTTCTCCTATTTTTCTTGGGTTGCGATGGAGGCTGTGGCTGTGGTTTTTAAGGATATTTATACAGGAGTACGAAAGGGTAACAATATTTTAAGTTCCAATGAATCAACCGAATTTTGGAGAGAGAATGTGTCCTGATGTAAGGTTAATGCTAACTTATGTTGCATAGGCTCTCTCCTAGCTTACTTGCCTAAATGACCAGGCGGGAATGGTCAACAGCAATGGGTTGATAAGGAGCCCAACTATAGCAATAATCCGGGCTCGTTGTATCCTTCTTGTTTGGTTGCGAATGTTGTTATTATGGCTGTGGTTGCGGTTTTACGGGGACTAATTATTGTAAGTTCATTATTAGACAATGACAAGAAACGATTGTGTCATTCTTATAATTCTTCTGAAAAAAACTAGTACTAAAAAAGAACTTAGTACCTACTTAAAGGCGACGAACTCATATTTTCCGATTTTTATTATATTCTGTGTTCTTTAAGGATCTAGCTTGCTGATATCTCGTTCTCTCGTTTTGTAATCTCGTTTTACGACCATTGTCAACCATTTTCACATAAAGGTCTTTGAAGATTTTTGTATGGAGGGTGGCCCTAACATTTGACTTTACTTATATTTCGATAGAGGACACTAAAATAAATAAAAAAATGTCTTACAAAGTAATGTTCTATGGCGTCAGGTATCCAAGATATTTACAGATGATGGAAATAACTAAGTAGGTATCTATACTTAGTTTCTTCATATGTGAATATCTCAGGAACCTGACGCTATAAAACATTATGTTTTAGAAACTTTTTTATTTGTTTTAGGATTCTCTATCTTAATATATAACTTTTATTGGGCGCTGCGATTTTGAAAAAATAAAAGATAATGATGACCGGCCACCCTTTATGCAAAAACCACAATAATAGTTACCTTTATATTTATTTTATTATTCTTAACGTCACAAACATTTTTTTTTAAACTGAACAATTGAAAGCTCTAAATTGCTTATTTGTTCCTTTATTAGTTTTCTACGAGTTTCCTACGAAAATGCTTAAACAATGCAAACGAAATCAGCACACATCAACCATAAATTAGGTATCTGCCTAGCTATCATTGGTTGCACATAACTTTAAAATACAATGTCTGAATAAGAGCATAAGTACATTATATAGGGCTCAAATCGATGTAGGTTTATGATACCTTACCCCCACCTCCCTACATCATTTAGACATCGATGCCTGAAACACCCTCTTCGGTAATTAACTGACACCCTTAACTTACGTCGAATCGGAAGAGTTAGAAGGTTTACAACAGTCAGATTTTTTTGTTCTCGATTGTTTAATCGATTTTAATTAGAATCCTTATTATACTGGCAATATTGCTAAAGTACTGACGTTCTTTCATTTCGATCCCTCTTTTCAGTGCTGCCAAGTTAGCCATTTTTTGGCTATATCTGGCAACATTTTTGATTGATTTGGCCAAAATTAACAAATATGGCTAAACATCTTAGCCACAATTTCAGTAACTTTTTATATTAATTAATTATTGACAATGGTCGATAACGCAAAACTTACGAAAACATAGATATGTTAAATCTTCCACCCCACAGCCACGATTTTGAAGCGCGTCTCGCGTCGCGAGATTTGGGGGGTCATTTTGAGAAAGTTCGGAGAAAGGGTTAAAATCACATGTAAATAGAGGTGGTCATTTTTACTAACTTGACCAACGATGTCAGTGTACGTTGTTCCCATCCGATGGCGAATAGGTGAACAACGGATGCCTACGACAACGAGATGCCGAACCGAGTAATGCCGATCGCCACATTTGCCACTGTTGCCAATGTTATTTATTTAAAAAAATACGGTATCTATTTTTTTTATCAAATGTCTCGTTTTTACTTGTGTTCTTGTTTTGTTTTCAAAAAACGTTGTAAGGGAACATTGATTCAATCGGCAACTGGTAGTTGTCTAGTTATCTACTGCGACAACCTAGTGTCAGTGTTGTGTTAGCTACCCGGCCGACATCGTTGGCGGCAACATCGTTGTTCACAACGGATGCCATTCTGACAAAAACGATGCGCATCGTTGTGGAAATTCAACGACAAGGCCCATCTCTACATGACAAAAAATTAAGCATAAATTAGTATTTTTACAAAATAAAACATTGAGTAACACGTGGGCGGCGCCGGCGGCGCGGGTGGAGGGACGGCAGTGCGGCGTGGCGCCGAAAAATAATTCGTTCTCTAAGATAGCGTTTTTCAAACTCTTTAGCGACGCAACGTAACCCTATTGGACATCGAAAGATTTAACGGAGCCCTAAAATATGTTGCCTACATAAAAAAATGGAGAGCGGAGCGAACCTCAAAGTTTTGAAGACTTTTTAGCGACCAAGGAAATTTTTAAAAGAAAAGAGCAAACGTATAAAATAGGAAAGCGGAGCGAGTCTCGGAATTTTTGCAGATATTTTAGTGAAATTCTTTGAAAGAAAAAGAAGAAACGACGGAAATTTTAAAGTCTTAGCGACGATTAGGAAATTTGCGAAAGAAAAGACGATATAAAAACGGCGAGCAGAGGGAGCCTCGAAATTTATTAAGATTTCTTAGCGACTTTTGGGAAATTTGTAAGTGAAAAGGTAGAAAAGACGATATTAAAACGGCGCGGCAAGCGGAGTGAGCCTCGAAAATTGAAGACTTTTTAGCGCCGAATGGGATATTTGTGAAAGAAAAGACCATACATATAAAATGGGCGAGCGGAGTGAGCCTCGTAATTTTCAACGTTCCTTTAGCGACGACGATTGCGAAATTTGTGAGAGAAAAGAAAGCAAAGATCACATAAAAACGGCGAGCGGAGCTAACCTCGAAAATTTTAAAGACTTTTAGAGACGATTGGGAAATTTGTGATTGAAAAGGAAGAAAATACGATGTAAATTTGTGGAAGAGAAGAAAGCCAAAGCAAAAATAACGGCAAGCGCAGCGAGCTATTTCTAGTGATTTGGCTTTGACGGCTCTATATTTACCACACTCCAATGCCGAGGTAGAAAGATTATTTTGCATGATAAGTCTTGTAAAGACAAAGCATAGAAATAACATGAGCATAAATACACTGAATTCTTCATTGAGAATAGGAGATCATTTGAAAAAAGATAAGCACATGTGTGCTTCTTATCAAATACTCATGGAAGTGTTAGATCGAATCGGTAAAAGAAATTATGTCTAACAGACAGTGAATATTACTACAACCTAGTAGAAACTTAATTATCAAGTAATTACTTGTGTTATTTTACAGTATCATTTTCCACACTAACAAGTTTCTATTACCCATACATCACGATTATATAAAAAAGTATGGACATCCTACTAGAAAGTGATGAATGTCTATTTTGGGGCCTCTCACTCGGCTCGATTTTATGAAACACTGCACATTCAGGTTAGTTAAAGGTTCATGGGTACGAGCACCTTTTTTAAAGTATTTGGCCATTTCTTGTTGCATTGACTTGGTAACACTGCGTGCTTGTTGGCTGTCAAAATTTGTCCATTTCTGTCTGTCTGACTGACTGAGTTCGAATGTTCAATTTGGCTGAAATGGATTTAGAAGTGTACTATTTGTGAAAGTACCTATCCCACATTTGAAACAATTATTAAAGAAACATGGTTTTCGTAACTACGGGCAGCTTGTTAATTGTGAAAAATAAAAATGATTGGTAGTCGTCTTCTAATTTGGAAGTACGAAAACCTAATCTAATCACAGTGATTTGTTATCATTTTATCTAAATTGTTATAATCAGTACTGCATTCATTTCACAAACTCCTCTGATATGATTCTGTGAAGACTACGAAATGACCGAAACAAACTGCGAAAGTAATGTAGATGATGTTGAGACTTTCCCTCTCCATGAGTGTGTGTTTACTGGAGACGTGCGCAAACTGTCATCCCTTCTGAGGCTGAACGATGTGACGCGGAAAGATCCGCACGGCAACACCGCGCTGCACCTGGCGGTGATGATGGGCCGCAAGGAGTGCGTGCAGCTGCTACTGGCGCACGGAGCGCCCGTCAAGGTGAAGAACCTGGCGGGCTGGTCGCCCCTCGCCGAAGCCATCAGCTACGGCGACCGCCAGACTATATCCTCACTCGTGCGGAAACTCAAACAACAAGCTCGCGAACAGATGGAATGCAGAAGACCTGACCTCATTAGGGCTCTCTCCCAAATACAAGATTTCTACATGGAACTAAAATGGGATTTCCACTCATGGGTACCATTAGTTTCGAGAATACTACCCTCGGATGTGTGCAAAATTTATAAAGCAGGCTCTAGCATCAGGTTAGACACCACCTTAGTAGATTTCAGTGACATGAAATGGGAAAGAGGTGATATTTCTTTCATATTCCAAGGAGAAAAGCCACCAAGCGAATCACTCACTGTCCTAGATAATAAAGCTAAAGTCTACCAGAGAGTGCGATACGAAGAGACAGAACATGAAATCGAGGATGAGGTGGATATTCTCATGTCTAGTGATATATTGGCAGCCCAGATGTCAACAAAGGGAATCTCTTTTGCAAGAGCCCAGTCTGGTTGGATATTTCGTGAAGATCGCAAAGAAATTGTTGCTGGGTTATACAAAAGTGACATTTACACCATAACTGGTTTAGTTTTGGAGTCTAGAAAGAGGCGAGAACACCTGTCTACAGATGATCTACAAAAGAACAAAGCTATAATTGAAAGTTTGACTAAAGGCAATGCTCACAGCTTGGAAACTAATGGTGAGCCAGTGCGACGCGCCTCTCTGAACCCTCCGCCTGAGAGCAGTGTCAACTGGTCCACATACATATCAGCTCATCCTGGTCAGTATCCTGGTTTGGGCAGGGACCTTGTTTACAAAGAGTCGTCCAGAAATTTCAGAGCAACTCTGGCCATGAGTGATGACTTTCCGTTGAGTGTGGATATGCTGCTAAATGTTTTGGAGATAATTGCTCCATTTAAACATTTTGCAAAGTTACGCCAGTTTGTTGCTATGAAACTCCCTAAAGGATTTCCTGTTAAAGTAGACATACCTATTTTGCCTACAGTAACTGCAAAAATAACCTTTCAAAAGTTTGATTTCCGTAGTGATATTGAAAATGAGTTGTTTTTAATTCCTGAAGACTTTATAGAGGACCCTTTACGGTTCCCTGATTTATGACGTTTTGATATTCTAACACTGTTTGAAATGAGTGAAAGGCCGGTTTGGCAGTGTGAAGTGAAACATAAAAGATTGAAAAGGTTTGGCAAGTATCGGGGAGCATCTCGCGCCCAGCTCTCTATTGAGTTCCCTATGTTATTTGGTTTGGGCAGCTCCTACTCCAGTCACTGTGTCCTTTTTGTAGAGTAGCTAAATTAGATGATGTACAGTGCATGGCAACTAATGGTTAACAGTGTTAGAATGGTAATAGAGGAAAGCGTACAATACAGAAAAGTATGCCAGTATACCAGCGCATCATAAAATTCTGTTTAAACTCCCTTGAAGTATTATACCTCATACTGTATTTTAAATTTAAGCGCTGACAATGTGTAGTTACATTACAATAGATTAGATTTTTAACCTTTTGTACCTAAAGCTATTCTTGGTCTGTTTTATTTTAATTTTAACATCAGTCATCATTGTGAATACAAAATTACCAATTCTCATTCCGAGTTTGTAGGTACTACCACCAACTAAAAATTAAATTGCTCACCTTATGAAAATGAATGTATTTAAAGTATAGTTTAAAATATTTTATTTATTTTAAAGTAAGTTTTAGAATAATTTTACTATATCAATGGTACAGTTTGTAAAACTCTTTATTCCATGAATGAAAAGACTTGAATTAACAATAAATCTACAAAGTAATGTAAATTCTCATATAACTCATTTCATGTAAAATGTTTTAATGTATTTTCCTATCATTAACCACAATAAGATAAGGTTTTTGTTAATTCGACTTTGCTGGCCTAAAAGCCTCCTGAATGTTTCAGGAATATTATTCATATCAGCAGTTAATTAATAAGTTAGCAACATTTTAGATAAATTTTTCACATTGCATTCATTATTAGTAACTTATAGAATTTAGCCTGATTATTTAAGTTACATTATCAATTCAAGTCCTTGTGCCTTCAGTGAGTTAGGTTTAGACCGGATTCCTAGAAATTATTTCCTCCTAAAAATTTGTTTTATAAATTAATGAACATACAAAATAGACACTATTACAGTTACAGTACAGTTTTTTAAATTGTATCCGTTGATATACATAGGGTAGAACAAACGGACGTTAACTTGAGGGCAAGTGCTTACCCAAAATATTCAAGATAGGATAGTTTACAACAAAGAATCATTCCTTATTTCTTTGAATAACTAGTACTGCATTTGCAGGATTTTGAAAAATTACTTAATTTATCTGTCCTGTACTTGTCTTTATAAGGCACCAATTGGTAGAGTCCAGCATAAAAATCAAATCTGTCTTGTCAATAAACATTGCATGTCAGCCATAAAAAGCTAAAGGAATAGCATGATATCCGAAACTGGGATGAAACTGTTACACCCATTGACTCAAAGCAAATCTATTCGGCTGTCTGTAGGTCGATTTTGTCAATTTGACAAAACAGGACTTCGGCACGGGGTGCGCGGCATGCGGGCGGCAGTCTTGCTGGTGTGAGCGAGCTATAAAAATTGCTTCGTCTCCCGTTTTTGCCAGATATCTATCATCATTATCATTTAATTTAATATCCAATGTTTAAGGTACAGGTTTGATTCTTAGGATTGACTCGACCGATCGGATCGGTGTCATAAAAATACAGGTGATATTATTTAGATTTTAATTCGGTTCGATTACCGGATAAAGTAATTTTTCAAAAAACGGTGAATGCAATTCTATGTATTTTTGAAAATAAAGGTGTTTCCTTCGAGCTCTTGAATATTTCGGGTATTCCGTTCTTTTGTTCCACACTGTAGGTACCTATAGATTGAACCTAGATTCGACGTCGAAACCAACGTAGGTAGAACCAGATTTTCGCCATCCTGTAAATTTTCAAGCATGGCGTAAACTGGTATGGCATTGGTGAACACTAATTCATAAATGGAATATTTTGTACCAAAAACGTAAAACACACAAACAAGTTTTTACTCACTAAAAAATAAGTAGGTACTTAATAGGTTTTGTGGAACTGTAAAGTAGTTGAACAGCTTTGTAGTTAGGCACTGTAACTTAGTGATGACACCAGACATAACAGGACAATAACACATGCAAACCAACATCAAGGTTTACAATGATTTTAGGTAAACGATATTCTTGCCACTTTGTAAAATGAACCTACATCCAATAGTAGAGAATATTATGAGCTGTACACACTTAAATATTAAATGTTTTAAGTAATAAAAATCTAAAGTACAATTTTCGGCCTTTTAAGTTTCCAAAACCCCCTGCTAATGAACTTTACGACTATGTCGACCTCTGTGGCGCGGTGGGCGAAGGTCCGCCTGCGACGCAGGAGGTTGCGGGTTCGATTCCCGCCTCGGGACAAATATTTGTACGATCTGCAGATATTCGTTCAGGTTGTTCCGGTCGTTTTCTATGTATAATAAAAAAATATCTATCTATGTACTCGTATATTATTATGTATATCAGTTATCTAGTGCCCATCACACGAGCTCTGCTTACCTTGGGGCTAGATAATGCTGTGTGAATTGTCCAGCATTATTTATTACAATTATTTTGTAGAGGTCTTATCGATCCTCGAAATAGGAACATTTATGAAGGGGCCAGCTGGGCTATTCGGACTCTCTGCTACCGAGTTATCGACACGCGCGGAATCTCTCGCAGATTCACGCGAAATTCAAATATTTTAACGGTTTTTAATATTTTCTGCGTTCTGCAAGGAAATAAACTACCAGAATAGTAGTTTTCCGACAAGGTAGCAGAGAGCTCTGCCCTCAAACGCAACTAAAATTTATCTCGTCTCAAATGACGAATTTTTGACAAATTTTTATAGAATACTTTTAAAAAGTCGTGCTTTAATCTGAGTTGCGTTTGTGTAATCGGTGGTAAACCAACAATTTTACAATAAGACAAGTATCAATATCAATGTAAAAGTTTATTGAAAATATATAAGTTGACAAATAAAATTACATAAAAGGAAACTGAAGCTAGGTACTTTAGGTTTTCTAATTCATAGTCACGCTGACCATCGGCGCTGATCGTTATGTGTAGGTTAGGTAGTATTATTATGATGACAATGAATGCTCAGCATATAACGGCGCCGAGCTACGTCGATGCTTAAGGTTGTTGCAGATAAGGGCCGCACCGTTAGCACAAAAATGTGCACTCAAATATAGGCTTTAACTCTTATTACATAGCTGTATTTTATATTGGCGGCGGCATCAGATGAGCTCGCGGGCCAGTCATTTGAAGCACGGAAAGCTATTTTATCACTGTAAAGATAACGAGTTTAACACATTCACTGCAAAGCTCGGCGGTAAGACCCGGAGGATCGCGCTCGGCGCGTGATGGATTCGCACTCTTAACAAGACAAAATTAAAATTTAAAAAACCCGCCGACGTTTATTGGCTGAACAGATTTTCAGGAAACGTGGCTAAGAACACTCGGGATAAAAATATCTATGACACAAAAAAAACTAAACGAAAATCAGTTCATCCGTTTGGGAGCTACGATACCACAGACAGATACACAGATCGACAGATACACAGACAGACACGTCAAACTCATAACACTCCTCTTTTTCCGTCGGGGGTTAAAAACGAAATCGATGTTGCTGATTTAATAATCTTATGCAAGCGACATAATAGTTGGTTTTGCATGACAACGAAAACGAAACTTTGATTTTCCTTTTCCGAGTAGGCCCCCAGCACATGGACCATGTGCGTCTTGGGCTGTGAAAGGTTTTAGGCCCATATTTGAATGCCATTTTTGTGCTGTGTGGGCTACCGCATAGAACACAAATATAAAGCGTAATGGTGTGTAAAGGTCCAACACCTAGCGGTGTTAGATTATTGTGCGCAGACCTACCTATATAAGCCCCGCAAGTTGATATTGCGATTGGCGGCCATCTTGGTGACGTAGTCGACGTCGCACCGTCAGCACAATAGATAAATATACAGTAATCCGACTCTATACTAGACCGCCTGAAATTCCCTTATTTTTTCTTATTTTGCGGTCTAAATGTATTCTACATTAATTATAAAAGACCTAATTTTGGTACGGAACCCTAAATGTGCGAAGTCGACACGCAATTGGCTTTCGCTTTCTCGCTCAACTGTAGGTATAAAGTTCAAAGAGACGGCTGAGTCATTCTACTGTATATTTATCTACTGTGTCTGTACTTTTTTGCGACGGATGACGTCACGCAGCTGTTATTGTGACAAGGTTCCATCGCAATATCAACTTGCGGGGCTTATACGCACCTATCTTTCGCTAGTGTGCGAGGGTAAAGTATAGTGCGTCAGCGTGACCGCTTCTACTTTCCAAAACCGGTGTACAAAGTTAATTAATAAGATACCTGTTGGTATGATAAAAACATTCAAATAAACGATGGGGTTCAAGGCCCATAGGTAGATTTTACCATGGCTTCTGCCATTGCCGGCTTTGTCTCGATTCCGAGAGTGACCACACGAAGTGAAATCGTGGACCGACGGGCTGGAACAACACACAGAGTTTAAGAAGGCGCATTGCGCGCTATTTTGTGAAGAGGATAGGCATAGGATTTCGCGTTCATAAGAGCGGGACGGAGCATACGTACGAACGGCGTAAGCGCAAAAATTATGTTTGTGCTTATTTACAAGGAATCTTCATAAAATAATAAGAAACTGTGTTAAGGAACCAAAAAATAGTAATAACCTAGGAATCAAAACAAAATGATTTTGTATAGACCGCAGGGTTTCTGAGATCTCGACCAAATTAGGTGCAAAACAGTGCACTTTCGTGATTTTTCTATAAGTAGTATTTTTTCTCACGGACTGGCGCGGCGGCGTTCGTGTTTCGCGTGTGTATTGTTGTCTCTGTCGCAATTCGGTTTTAATTATCATCATCGTTGACAGTTTATAATTACTCCACAGCTGGACATAGGCCTCCCACAACAAGCGACATTGCGCTTTGTCTTCAACTTCTGCAATCCCCATGATATAAGTACTTATGGATTTTATTCCTCTTGCGCCGAAATCATAAGGTAGGTAGGTATAGGTAGAGTAGACCACACAACTGGCGGATCGCTGTAGAACCATATCACAGTAACAAATGCCAAAAGTGGCGTTTGTTACTGTGTTTGGCGTTTGTTTTCTTATTGTGACAAGGTTCTACAGAGATCCGCCAGTTGTGTAGTCTAGTCTACCTATAGTACCTACCCCCGTCGGTTGCGATACGTACCTATTTCAGAGATTTCGTTGGCCAACTGAAACAAAGAGCAATGGATTAAACAAATAAATTATGATGGAAATAGGTAATGATAATTAATTGTAACTTTATGTTAACGCTTTCACTGCCCAGCCTTGGCGGTGCGACCCGCAGGGGCGCGCCGCCGCCGCCGCCTCTACACGGGTGAAGAGACTAACAAGTGCGTCTTGGGCCATGGATGTGTTAAAGTACCCTATCTCTAAGTGTCTAATTTGTCATACCTACCTACAATAAAATATTATAAATAGGTAGTTACTATAACCCTACCCTACTATACACTAGCCAAACTCAATGTAGAATATCAAATAATATGGCAAAAAATAGGTAATGATAATTAATTGTAACTTTATGTTAACGCTTTCACTGCCCAGCCTTGGCGGTGCGAGCCGCAGGGGCGCGCCGCGCCGCCGCCTCTACACGGGTGAGGAGACTAACAAGTGCGTCTTGGGCCATGGATGTGTTAAAGTACCCTATCTCTAAGTGTCTAATTTGTCATACCTACCTACAATAAAATATTATAAATAGGTAGTTACTATAACCCTACCCTACTATACACTAGCCAAACTCAATGTAGAATATCAAATAATATGGCAAAAAATTTCGACTTCGACGGGACTTGAACCCGCATCCTTCCCTCAGTAATGTGCTAACCAACTACACCAAGTTAAGTGACGTAGGAGTCGAAAATCTTTGCGACTTCTTACGGACTCTAGCGCCGTAAGCTAACGGCTAGAGTCCTTATGAAGTCGCATTAGTACATTAGTTGTAGATTTGAGATCCTTGCTTCAATAAATATTGCTTACAATTATATCTCGACGCCAGGCAAGCAAGTTTTAGTTATTCGTGTCGTGGTTTGTTTACAAACATTCTACATCGAGTTAGGCTAGTGTATAGTATACGTACAGTGGCGGTCAGAAGTGGTGACCTAGATTCTAAAGACATTGTCTTGCAGCGTTCGTGGTGCTTACGACCTTTTTCTTTAGGCTTTTTTTGAGGTTTAATATATTATCTACTAGTTTATGCCCGCGGCTTTGCACGCGTTGTTTCTATAAACGTTTAAAGGTGATTTCTATCCCATGGGAACTGATTTATGGGATAAAAAGTATGCCTATGTTTGGTTCCAGGATTAGAATTACCTGCATGCAAAATTTCAGCCCAATCCGTTCAGTAGTTTTGGCGTGAAGAGGTAACAAACATTCATACATCTATCCATCCAAACTTTCGCATTTATAATATTAGTGTGATTTCATTAGGAAATAAAACAGCATAAATAAATAACATTATTGATGTTAACACCATTATAAATTGTAAATATTAAAACAAATTTGTCATAAGTATTCCATAATATTTCGCTTAAGCATAGCGTGTAGCATACAGTTATAATAGTTATAATGTTGGGCTGAAATTTGGAATTAGATGAAATTTACTATTTCAAATCGTAATAACCTTCAAGCGAGTATGATCTTTAAGGCATGTCTCCAATTATGACCGCAACTGTACATACAGTTATTTGATAGGAGTAGGTAAGTGCACTCATCCGAGACAGCTACAATCTCGAGTGTCGTTTGTGATTAGTCTGCTGTAGACTGTTCACAAAACTGCGATATAATTGTGTCCGCCTAGATAAGATAAAATACCTATCAACAATGAGATAAGACAAAAAAATACCTTTTAGGAATAGGACCTAACTACTACTTCTACACTGGCGTCGATTCAGATGTCGCCTAAACTAAACTAATTTGACAGCACTAATAATGTTGCCGTCCTTTTCACCATGATCAGAATAAAAAGGATGGCATTAAAGCGGTTGTATGCGGCACACTAGCGCCGCCACCTAATTTTACTTATAATTAGTACAAACAGTTTGTACAATGCGCGCCATTTTGTGAAATGGATAAGCACAGGATTTCGCGTTCATAGGAGTGGGACAGAGCACACGTTTTGGAACGTCTTTTTGCTTATTTACAAGAAAACTACACAACTTATGAAGAATCTGGTCCAAGGAACCAAATAATTAGTAATAACCTACGAATCAAAACATAAGTCATTTCAATAGACCGCACGGTTCCTGAGATCTCGACCAAATGTACGTAACTTTTTTCTGAATCATGTTTTCACGTTCAAGGAAAAATAAATCAATTTTATGTAATTTGAGTTTTTTACCACGGGTACTATGTATCCGTACTATGTACACGGATAGTATTATAATATCTGTGCCACGGGTATCCCGAGAGTACTGATATCTATCCTAGTTTGACAACCAAACCCATTAGGTTCGCCCATACCCGACAAAGATACGAAGTTGCTCTGTTTATTCACCATCGCTGCATCGTGGCCAAAAAGAGCAACTTCGCATCTCTGCTACACTAAACAAAATTAAAATTTTTACAGAGGCATTAAAAATATTAAGCTTATGATAGGTATCATAAACTGCAAAATCGATTTTTGAAAATTCCTTCGTTTAACATAATAATAAGATAAAATAGGTAGAGGCGCCGATTTGGGTCGGGTAGATATGCGCCTTAAGGCCTATTTTTCATAAGTATAGCTGTTCTATCTCACGAAGTCCGTTTAGCCCTGGTTGTAGTAGTGACTTTGCGCTTAGTTGTCATGCTGACGGTACTCGCTACCAAAATCTGACGTGAATACAATGAGCACTAGTGACCCGGACCGCGTCTCGGGCGAGACTGATTGCTTCTGAGCTTACGCACACTAAAACAATGTGTACATGCATTCACTAATGACATACATAGCCCAACGGACTTCGTGCGATAGAACAACTATACCTAAGTTCAACGATGTCAAACTAAATAATACAGGTAGATACTCACAGCCGGTTCGTCAAGCTTAGGAGCCAGAGATTTCCTGAAACTGGAGAGTCGTTTGGTGTAGCCGCTCGCAACGCTGATGCCGCTCCGACCCGACTCAGACGAGCTCGAAAACACCGTGGCTGTAAACACTACATTTTAGAATATACGCTAGAGAATAGTGCATTTTACACCAAGGCGAGAAAGTGATCAATTCCTACTGAGTGTGTCGTTTGGGCCTTAAAACACACGAGGTAGGAATCGCACTTTCTGCCGAGTGATAAATAGTTATACCTACTACACCTTCGAGGAAAATAAAAAGCAGAATTCATTATTAATTGAAATCGCGCCGAATGATGTTGGTAAAACCTCATTGACCGCGCCAGCCTTTGGGTTCTTTTTTCAAAATATTGTTCGGAAATCGGAGGAGGCCTAATGGACTTGGAGTAAAAACTTTTTGTCGTTTGACCGAACGAAAATAACCATAACTACCGGCCGATCTTTTATGATATTAAAAAAAAAATAACACGTTAGAAATGGATTTCCACACACTTTTTCCTCCCGCTAAAACACGTGAGAAATGAAATTCCATAGAGTTTTTCCTTCCGGTTTCCTATAGGCCTGCAAAGACATACTTTCTATTCTATAAATGGAAAAGGAATAGGCAACTTTCCGAGCAGGTGTAGTATAAAGTAATTTTATGTACCTAGGCGGTGTTGTCCCTTTCAGATACACGAGTGTCCTATTAACATCATCGTCAGAAGCTTGTTTACCTCGGCAATAGGTGATTTTCGTGTAAACTATTTGACTTTTAAACTTTCGCGATTTGTTAACATATTAAAGACTAGTTTGTGCCCGCGGCTTCGCACGCGTTGTTTCTATGGAAACATTAAAAGGTTATTTCTGTCCCATGGGAACTGATTTTTGGGGTAAAACTTCAGGTACGGTAGCCTCTGTTTTATTTGCGGTCTAGAACTACCTATATGCAAAATTTCAACCCGATCCGTTCTGTAGTTTTGGCGTGAAGAGGTAAAAAACATCCGTCCATCCATACATCCAAACTTTCGCATTTATAATATTAGCGTGACTAGTTTCTGACCGCGGCTTCGCAAGCGTACTTGGAATAAAAAGTAGACTCTATATTATTCACGGTTCAGATCTGTAGGTGCAAAATTTCAGCTCGATTCATTCTGTAGTTTTGGCGTTGTCTTCGGCCAAACATCCTCACATCGGCACAAACTTTATCCTTTATAATATTAGTTGGATTATTTATCGGGTATTTCTAGCGTAAACGCGTACCTTTTGTTGAAGCGATCGTGGTCACGGGGCGCCCCGCGACCACGATAGAAACGGAGGGAAAACGCGATAGATACCCGATAAATAAGCTTTACTAGTTATGATGTGTGTTAGGTAGGTTCTTCTTACCTGCATCCATATCTGCTGTCACACCTTTGAGAGCTGCGCCGGCATCAGAAACTAACCTTAAAAATAATTGACCGTAAGTTTTATAAATATTTAGTGTAGCCTGTAGCTAAGAAAATTATATAAAATATATAAGATATATAGTGTTTCATAGTAGATTTGCAGTTAGTTATTGCAAAACCTATTTAATTTTTACCTATAAAATCGCGAGGAGTGGAAGGAGAAAAGAGAGGCTTTTGCCCAGCAGTGGGACAGTAATGGCTCGAAAAAAAAAACCTATTTGTTTTATATGGTTTTGGTATCACTGCCGCCTTACCAGGCCAATTAAATTATTAATTTTAGAGTGGCGGCGTAACGTGGATTGGTTCTCGGGCGGTTTTATACCAAGCACCACCCCTCCAAAACAAAAATACTTATTGCAAAATACTGAACCGTCTTGGGGGTTGATTGACAATCCCGACCCTCAACTCCTAACAATAAATAAATAATAAATAATGCTGGACAATTCACACAGCATTATCTAGCCCCAAGCTAAGCAGAGCTTGTGTTAAGGGTACTAGATAACTGATATACTTAATACAATACACTACATAGATAGATATTTTTTATTATACATAGAAAACATCCAGAACGCCCTGAACAAATGTCTGCAGATCGTACAAACATTTGTCCCGAGGCGGGAATCGAACCCGCAACCTCCTGCGTCGCAGGTGGACCTTCGCCCGCTGCGCCACTGAGGTCAATAATAAGTAACGGCGAGCGGAGCGAGTAGTAATAGGTATAGTTTATCTATCATACTTGAGGACAAAAGTTCGCAGCCTGCGCTGGTTCTTGGGCACCAGTGCCTCTAAGTCCGTGGAGCCCACGAGCACCGCCAGGTGATTCGCGGCGGGCGGACTGGTGCACACGTCCGCCAGCGCGTGAATAGCGTTGTTCGCTGATTCGTCGAAGTCACGGATCCATACCGCCATCTGTGTCAGAATATGAGAACTTCTACTCAAGCCAAGGTGTTTGACCACTCACAACTCAAAAATCCAATGTTCGCTTTTCGGCGTCGGGATTGAAAAATAATTGTTACCTTACAAATACGTTCATTTGTTACTTAGGGCTTAGCTTGGAGTAGGGCAAGGTTAGGTTATCTCTAATCGAAGCTAAGCTATACATCCTTGCTCTGGGGTGCGATAATATCCGACTCACCCCTATTTACAAAGTATCACCATACAATTAGTATGTGGGTGTGTTCGCATGTTATGACATGCGAACGGGTAATTTTTTTACCAATAGCGGTTACTTCCTTTTTGCGTAGGGCTGGATGGGAGTGTTGATTATTTTTTGCTTAGATCTCAAATTTAGTGCGGACTGGCTTATACTAGAGGCGTTAAGATACTTAATAATTCCTTCTTCAATAAATTTTAATTAGATGATAAATGTGTGAACGATATCAGATATTATTATTATTCTAGCTACAGATACTATGAAACTATACCAGATGTTATGTGCCGATAACTATAGTTTATATATATATTATGGTAACGCGAATATTAGCCTGTTTTTATTATTTTTGTGTATTTTGTAAATTTGTATACTGTTTATATAAGTGGGAACTTGTTAATAGCCACATCTCTCTTCACACATCGCTATTAAGTATATTGTGCTGAAAGATCCCTAATATAAATAAATAAATATACCCAGATATTTTTTGAATTTTTGAGAATTAGTTGCACTACTACTAGCCTGGAATATACGCCAATCGTCGATACCCTCGATAAGTTTCTGCGCGCGTTTCGCGTTATTCTTCACAATGTCGCGAGCGTTCTTCAGAAAGTTTTCCTGTTTGTTCAGTCTCTCGCGAGCGCCCTCTAGCTCGTTTTGAGTTTCGGACCTGAAAGTACGGAGAGACATATTGATGATGATGATCAAATCATCTTCAGATTTTGGATTCCACGATGTGGAGAGGTGTTTTAATAGAGTACACTACTCATTCTAATGAATAAGGTGTTAGTTTTATTTTGAGACAGACAGACACTTTATTTATTTTGTGACCGAGGTAGGCAGATAATTTAATTAACATTTTAACAGGGCCTCGAGATGGGACCATAGGGGGGCCCGGCAAAAAAAAGCTGCAAACTTCAAACTGTGCAGTGGTTTAAAACCAGATTGGATTATAGGGGCCGGCAAAATAGCTGCAAAGGTCAAACTGTGCAGTGGTTTAAAATCATACATATTATGTCGAATGATATGTAATGAAACCTAAATTAAAATCTGACTTAGGTATTGTAATCTAGTTCAAGGTATGTATAATGTGCTGTGCTAACTGAAGGTAAACTAATAAATGCAGGTAGAGAAACAATATAACACGGTGAATATGAATAAACACAAATTGATACCGTCGTTATCTAAATTTGATTCAAATTTCAACAGACACCTGCCCCATAGGATTTCAACAAGTCTATATAGAAACTCCGTTTCGAGTCTTCGACACGGATTAGAATATTTTAGCGGTTTTTAATATTTTCTGCAATAGACAATGAATATAAATAGCGAAAAAGTAGTTTTGCGTAAATCGTAAGATATTTTCTATGAACGCATGATTTAACAAATTCGATTTAGTGCTACTTTTAGAGCAAGTAATATAATATATAATTTATAACCCACTAGTTATCATCATATTAACAAAAGCTCCATTCGTCTTTGGCTCCATTATACCATACCTTATTATAAAATGAGTTCATTAATGAAAATGGTCTACAATTTGTAGAAAACAACTTTTCTGGTAGTTTTATTCCTTGTATAACGCAAAAAATATTTAAAAAAGCTAAAATATTGAATTTTGCGCGAATCTGTGTCGGATTGTGTGTCGAAGACTCGCGCGGAAACAGAGTTTCTGAATACCCCTGCAGTGCATTCGTACGGTGAGAGTAAATATGCAAAAGCAAACGCAAAGTGCACATTTACGAAAAACAAAAGAGGTTACAGTACTAACTCCCTAGCCGTAAGCTGTTTCGACTGATCACCGAGGAAAACCAATCGAGAGCCGACGTTGGCAACACTTTTCTCCAGCGCCAGTACTTTCATGTGAACGCCTTTTAACGTATCGCGCGTTTTGTAGTATTTGTCCATTAGGGAGTTCAACTCTTCTATTTCTGGGGCTGGAATGTTAGTGGTGGTTAGTAGATCATCATCATCAGCCTACGTTAGTCCACAGCTGGACATGCTCCCTGTACTTCCATACATGGCCATATTTCCCATCATTGATGGATCCATCATCATCCCACCCATCATGTTCAGGTCAATCTGACTAGGATTTGCTGCAGATTGCCCTGGCCTCCCGTAATGAGCGCCATTGGGCCCAGTTTTCAGCTTTCAGTTCCAGTCAGAAATCTTTTAAAGGTCATCTTACAAACGAACAACGTTTACCTAGCTAGCTATCTAGCCCACTTCCATTTCCGTGATCTAGCCGAACTAGATGTGAAAAGTAACAGCCAAAACAAAAAAACTGAAACTCACGAGCTTAGGTGGAATTTGACGTTTCAGATATAATTGTTGGCAATATTTTTATTGAATGAAAAATCTAAATTCGACAAGGAATGTAAATTGCGTATAAAAATACACGGCAACTAAGTGAATGTTAGGTTAGTGGGCGGTTTGTGTACAAAAATGTATAACAATAAAAAGCATCAATTTAACTGTGTGCCCCAGGACTTGGAAATAGTTAGAAATGTGAAAACATCATTTTACTCTATTCATTCACAATGAAAATAGATTCCTTTGAGTCTCACCCATACATATATTATGCCATCATCCCATACATCTCCATGGTTTCACCATAAGATGACATCCATAAATTACGTGTGGTGATTTTGGCGATTTTTCGATTTGCTCACGACATCTGTTAACAAACATGACATGTACCTAAATAATAAACCCCAGATTTATTCACGTCTATAAAGACGTTTGCTAAATTCAGTGATAAGATAAAGCCAACAAAATAGGTTATCAAACAAAACACTAGAAATAACCTAACTATCCAGTAGTCACGTGCGCGCCCTACTTTACCCGCATTAGCAGTAGCACAGGTGAACGCTATCGCATTTTATGAAACTAAACGTGCGATTAGACGCTTTTCATGGCCGATACATCATGTGCATTTCGTAATGCAGGTTAATAAATTGCTGCACTTGCAACCTTTGCTAACATTTTATTATAACACTTACCTACTAAACACATAATGAACTAATTAAAGTCATTGACCTTTAGGTACACTAAATATTGCTTACAATTATATCTGAAACGCAACGGCAAGATAGTGTTTTAGTTATTTGTATCGTGGTTTGTTTACATTCTACATCGATTTTAGCTAGTGTATGATACCTAGAGATTATTTATGTAAGTTATTTAGAAAATCATGCAGCGTTATTTATATCGTTACCTTCTTGACCGACATAAGAGGGCGCGTTACTGCAATATGTGCGAATAGATAGGAATAGGATTTCGGGTTCATGGGAGCGGGACAGAGCATAGCTTTTTGGAAGGCGTAGGCGCAAAAATCAAATTGTTGTTTATTACAAGAAAACTACACAATGAATTAAGAAACTGGCTTAGAGGCACCAAATAATTAGTAAGTACCTAATCTACGAATCGAAACATAAGTCATTTCAATAGACCGCAGGGTTCCTGTGATCTTGACCAAATTATGTGCGAAACGGTGCACTTTCATGATATTTTTATTCTTACTCGTGTTTTCGCATTAGGGGAACATAAATAATGTTGAATTTTATGTAATTCAAGCTCTTCCTCGGAGGTCCCGTGAGAGCTGAGATCTAGTCTAGTGTGATTTAACAAATCTGCTTCGATGCCTTCTTAAGCCATTTTCGCTTTAATTTAATGTGGGAAGACAAAAACGCTGCCATAATAGGTATAGTGCAATAGTCAGGGTCAGCCCAGGACGCGTTGGCAGCTACAGATAGGAATGGCAGGAAGGATGGGGGGAGGGGATGCCTTTGTCTAGCAGTAGGGTAAAATAGGTCATTTATATGGATACCCACTGCTATGTATGGACCCGTCTTTTACTCGCCAGAAACGATAAATAGATAAATTTCTCCGTTCGCGTAAACAAGTACTGAATCTGGGCGTCTATATGAATGTCTACCTATGTAAAAAAATGGCGATTCTGCTGTATGATTATTTATGATTATTCCCATGTACTATTCCAGGTCTACCACCTGCATCTATGGAAAATTTCAGCCCGACAAACGATCGAGCCTCTTGGCGTAAAGAAGTAACAAACCCACATCCATCCATCCAAACTTTCGCATTCATTAGTGTGACTTTAGTGCACTTTTTAGTGATGATGGTCAAGCGTTTGGCCACCATCTCACTTAACACTCTCATGGCCGCAGACGCACACATAGTTGTCCAACGCCGCCGTGAGGCGGAGTTTGGGCAGCGAATGCGTTAAGTAATCACTTACCATCGTCCTGCAAAGGTGAGATGTGATGCATGAAGTGTGCATGGGCCGCCTGCACCACCCTGATGGTGGCTTCTAGCGCTGAGATGTCGCGCTCGCGTTTCCCTATGTCTGCGTCCAAGGAGGCACCGCGAGCTCTCAGTTCTGCGCGTTCGGCTGCGAACTGAAACAAAGTATAAGGCATATGAAAACTAAAAATAAATAAATGAATAAATAGATCGATGACTGAGTCGTCAGTCTATAATATTTATTCATTTATTTATTAAATACAGACACAACAAACAACTATATTTTAAGCTTAGGTATACGAGTTACATAATAAATTTAGTAAAAATATAGGTCACTACGTTGTACTTAAATATGATAATAAGCTCATCAATAATTATCGCTACAGGTTGCTGTACTCTACAATACTAATTTATATAAAATTAAACTTAATTTTACTAGATATTTAAACAAATTTACAAGAATGAAACAATAATAATAATTAAAACAGAAAAAGTAAAGGCAAATCGAATAGAATTAGGGACATAACTTTTTAAGTAACGTTTTTTTATGGCATAAACGCCACTCAAGTAACGATCTACGAGTATAATTTTTTTAAAAATAATTTAAATAAAAAAGCTTTATTGCAGGAAAGATTACTCTAAAGTAGGTACAGGAAGTTCTTTAAGACTAACCATCATATCCTGCAATTGGCGGTCTTATCCCTTGCAGAGATTTCTTCCAGACGACCATAATTATTAATAAATAATGCTGGGCAATTCACACAGCATTATCTAGCCCCAAGCTAAGCAGAGCTTGTGTTATGGGTACTAGATAACTGATATACATAATACAATAAACTACATAGATAGATATTGTTTATTATACATAGAAAAACACCCAGAACCCCTGAACAAATATCTGCAGATCGTACAAACATTTATCCCGAGGCGGGAATCGAACCCGCAACCTCCTGCGTCGCAGGCGGACCTTCGCCCGCTGCGCCACAGAGGTCGTCAATTAAAGGAGCCCTCTAGTGCAATATATATCCCATATCTTAGGCTATTCTATTTCAGTGAGTCGGACAGCTGTCAGTATGATCATAGACTAACTATGGTATGATTGAACAAGCTTTCATGACACGGCCTTAGGCTAGCGCCACATTGAACGGATAATCCGTCGCCGACCTCACGCGGCGGAACGCCAGTAAATTTTATTTCATATAAGAATCTGCATTACCTTTACTTTGAAGAAGGTGGTAGTGAGTTGATGCCCTGAATCATCCTTTCCGAGTGAAGCCATGAATATCTCGTATCTGTAATCAAATCACAATTATAGTATTACTCTGTGCAATAAACAAAACATAGCATATTTTCAAAAAAACGTCAGTATCCTTCGCTGCTTTTTTTATCAGATCCAGCTGGTAAAAAAGCTAAAGTAAATATAGCTTTTTGGCAAATTATCAATTAGTAAGTGATTAAAAAGCGTCTCGGTCTAGTCAAAAACCTACAAATATTTTTTTATAAAATACATTTATTCACAAAGAAAATTATACTAGTATTTACAATTGAAACAATTGAGCTAACTGCCGACTGTTGCAAACAGTCTACAGAGAGTTCAACTGTTTTATAAAATAGGTTCCTACCTATCAGAACCTATCAGGCCCTCACAAACACTGTTTGTTGGGCCCTTTGTTCACACACGTTTTTTTCGCCTTCAAAAATCTACGGGTAATTCGCCATTAACAAGCTTCCATAGTGATCCGTACAACACTGACGACCGTGCCTACACACAGCGGATTAACCGTAGATTTTTACGACGAACGAACGAACGAAAAAACGTGTGTGTACACGAGCCTCTAAGGCTTTAGGGACAAAGAAATTCTGTTGGTCATTGTCCCTCAATATGTGAAAATATCCGCATCTATTTCTAAATTAATTTGCTGAAGCGGTTGAAATGGCAAACAAAACAATAGAATAATTATTAAAAAATAAATAATGCTGGAACACCCACACAGCATCTAGTCCCAAGCTAAGCAGAACTTGTATTATGGGTACTAGATGACTGATTTACTTAATACAATACACTACATAGTTTATACTTCTATTAGACATACAAAATACCCAGAACACCCGGAAAATATACAGATCCTACAAACATTTGTCCCAAGGAGGGAATCGAACCCGCAACCTCCTGCGCCACACCGGTCGTCATAATCACCTCTTCCTCAGCTGTTCAATCCTATTCTCTCGCTCGCGGATCTCGCAGCGCAACTTGCCGCAGTCTTCGAAGAGGGACCTTCTCTGCAGGCTGAACATGTCGCGACGGGCCTGGATCTCTACAAGACGCTCGTTCATTGCCTGGTAAATGAAAAAAAACTAGTATATTGATAAAGAAAATTACAATCAACTAATACAAATAAATTACAACTAGTATTTACAATTGAAACAATTGAGCTGACTGCAGACTGTTGCAAGCGATCTACAGATAGCTCAACTGATCAATATCAATAACAATCGTCGCGTCTCCAAGACGCTGGCTGCATTGCCCCGCTGTATGGCAATGCTGATGCACTGCGCCAGATACCAGCTCTCGGGTCACGCGTCGCTTAGGTATATTGATGAAAAATAATATTACATTTAGACGGTGGGACAACATGCTAGCTTTGAATGATATAAATATCAAAAAATTTCCTTGTATGTGAAAAAACGAATTAGAAAAAAAATACGACTAAAAACCATGAAAGTGCACTGTTTCGCACATAATTTGGTCGAGATCTCAGGAACCCTGCGGTCTATTGAAATTACTTATGTTTTGATTCGTAGGTCATTCCTCATTATTATTTCCTTGAACCAGTTTCTTCACAATTTACGTAATTTTCTTACAAATAAACAATAACTTGATTTTTGCGCTTACGCCGTTCCAAAAACGTATGCTTTGTCCCGGTCCTATGAACGCGAAATCCTATGCCTATCCTTTTCACAAAATAGCTAACATTGCGCTCTCTTAAAACAGCTACTAACAATCCGCCACGCTCTTGCACAATAGACAATCCAGTCATCAACCCAAACGTACGTACGCCTTACGTACTCTTTTTGAAAGAGTACGTAAGGCTGCGTTCTAACTGACGCGGAGTTGAAGGGAACCGACCAATCAGATTAGTTCGGATTACACACACTCGTCTATCGTTGGTTTCTGATTGTTCTCCTAGCTGTGGTCTGGTTAGACATGGAGAACAGGGGATGAAACGTCGTAACAGGTCTCTTTTCCCACACTACAGGAGCAACCTAGTCTTCATCAGTATCTAAATAAGGTTTAAATTACCGCATCAAGTTGCAATTGCTGTTTCTGCAACGAAAAGGCAGCGTCTTCCAACCCGGCAACAGCCCGGGCCGCGTGCGCGACTCGGAGTCGCATCAAAGCTTCTTCTACTCGCATCTTCTTCCAAATCTCGCGAGATGCGACCAGGTCTTTGTCACCGCCTTCAACGCCCAGCATTGCTGATTTTAAACGACTTTCCTGTAATAAAGTAATGTATAAATTGCATCTATTTTAAACTAATAAAGTAATACCAGAGGCCGATCTACAGAAATATATTGGGTGGTGGTTTTATTGAGTCTTTCGCGCGATTGATGGATCAATTTAATCGCGCGAACCACTCAGTAAAAGTCATGAGTGAAACAAATTCAATGAGTGAAGCTCAGAGCAAAGATAATTGATTACACTTAACAGATAGTGGGATATTAGTGGACAGTGAATAATAAATATATAAAGCTGGACAATTCACACAGGATTATCTAGTCCCAAGCTAAGCAGAACTTGTGCTGAGTATTAGATAACTATACTTATTACACTTCATGAATGATGATGATCATAGTTCTAAAGGCCCTTTCTAAAGGCACGTTCGTATAACAATTACAACCATAGAATTTGCGCCTAAGCCTAAGACTGCCTTTCCACCAGAGATGTGCTACGTTGTTATGTTTCCAGCCAACCAATAGGATCGCTCCATTATCGCGTAATTTTCATAGCTGACAATAATGACGCGATAATGGAGCGATCCTATAGGTCGGCTGGAAACATAGAAACGTAGCACATCTATGGTGTGCTACGGAGAGAGTAACGCTTCAGGAGAGCTAAGCGAGCCGCGTGTCATGTGCAAACCTAGCTATTAGGTATAGCTTTACCTACCATATTCTTTAGTTCAACGCTTTTCACTTCAATCTCCCTCGTGTATCGTCTCATGTCGTCGATCAGCCGCGCGGAGTGACGCTCCAGGAGAGCTAAGCGAGCCGCGTGTCTCGCGCACACTTCATTCAATCTACGAAATAAAGAATGACGGTACAGCTCTTTTAAAACATAATAATTCCGTATGACATTGCCCTATAGATGCGAAGCCGGCTTAAAAGATCTTTAACCACATGGTTTACCCGTTTTTAACGTAAAACCACGGTAAAAGCTTGTTTATTTTATCATATGACACATGCATTTATGGGCATATGTTCCACCACCATAAAGCCTAGACCACAGATCACTATTAACTAGTGCCTAGACGACTCTGATTGGATGAGTGAGATGTTAATCGTTTTTTTACAAGCTTTTATTTAACTAGCTATGTATGTAACTATGTTTGTTCAAGGGGAATCTTGCAACTCAATTTGAAGCAGATATCTTCAACCGATTGAGCTGAAATTTTGTATACACGTTTAGTTTGCATTAAAAGCTTGTTTTAAAAAAAGGTTTTTGAAAATATTAGAACTTATTTCACATTTGGGTGCTCTCAACTTAGTTTTTGCAACAAGTCGACACCATTACAGACCTGGAATTACTAATTAGGCTACTTTTTAGCGTGCAAATCCTCTGACAGAAGCTAGAATATACCTAAGTTGTTCAAAAGTTTTCAAACCTGTTCTCTTTGTCCACCAATTCTGCACAGAACTCTCGTTCAGACCTCGAGCCCTCCATATGGGAGACTTGAGCGCCGTATGTCTCCACTTGGTACATCTGTTCAAACACAAACACGTAGCAATATACAAACACATTACAATATACTAAAATCTTTATTGGGATAACATTCCGTATAGGTTACATAGGTTTATAGCCTGTCCACACGCTGGTTTGTGCAGGCATGCTCGCAGGTAAGACGGAGCGTGTGGCCGGGTTATTACAGTACAATGGAGGGCAGACAGCCGCAAAATTTAAGAAGCTTATTTTTAAGAAACTTCAAAAAACCTTCGCATACCCTCACCGCCATAAAATTCGAACGGATGTAACGTTTTTACATAGCTGAAAACAGTTTCGGTGGAGTCACGTTTAAAAAAAAATACCTAACTAAATCGAAACCGGTTCATCCGTGTGAGAGCACACAGAAACACGGAAAAAACCAAAAAAGTCGATAAAGTAAATAAATCTTACAATAGCGTAATACGATTCCTTCTGGGTTTGCAAGTCGCGCTCGATACACTTTTGCTTGCTGTCCAACTTGCACATTATGGCTCTGGATGCTGCAAATAAACAGACAAAAAGTCTTACAAATACGTCCCTTCCTTATCATACGTTCTAGAAATAAGTAAATAATGCTGGACAATCCACACAGCATAATCTAGCACCAAGCTAAGCAGAGCTTGTGTTATGGGTAGGTACTAGATGACTGATATACATAATACAAACATTAAAATGGCAGATATTTTTTTATTATACATGGAAAATACCCGTACCCCAAAAATAAGTCCGTGTGGTGCCGGCTTAGAATTTGCAACACCCCAACTCTTCCCACGGGTGTCGTAAGAGGCGACTAAGGGATATAAATCGGAGGCGGGCAACAACGCCCCCTGCAGAACAATTGTACCACTGAACAGCGACCGGCAACCCACATGCCCAGCGTGGGGATTATGGGCATTACCCCCCATTTGATAAAAGCCGATAAGGTTCTTATCAGAAGTAGGCCTGCGTCCTTCAGATGACAGGTATAGACTGTAGTGTATAGAAAATACCCAGAAAACCCGGAACAAATATTTGCAGATCGTACAAAAATTGTCCCAAGGCGGGAATCGAGCCCGCAACCTTCTGCGTCGCTGGCGGACCTTCGCCCCCGTCGCGCCACAGAGGTTGTCACTACTTATGTACAGTTGCGGTCGTAACTGGCGACATACCTTAAAGATCATACTAGCTTGAAGGTTACTACGATTTAAAATAGTAAATTTCATCTAATTCCAAATTTCAGCCCAACATTATAACTGTATGCAGAAGCGAAATTTTTTTTTGATTTTTTTTTTTAATGGTGTTAAAATAAATTATTATTTATTGCTGTTTTATTTCCTAATGAAATAGATAATATAGCCACAAAATTAAGGTAAGAAAAAAAAGTAAAAACAATTTCGAAAAGGAAGACAAGAGGAGGATCCAGCTAGGCTGGGCAGCGTTTGGAAAATTACGTCGAGTCTTCTCGTCATCCATACCGCAATGCTTGAAAACTAAAATTTTCAATCAATGCGTCCTACCCGTCATGACCTGCGGAGCTGAGACGTACTCAGGGTAGGGTTGGTCCACCAGCGAGCAATGGAAAGAGCTATGGTCGGAGTTTCTCTGGGGGACAAGATTCGTAACGAATACATCCGACAGAGAACCAAAGTTATCGACATAGCCCAGAGAATTAGCAAGCTGAAGTGGCAGTGGGCCGGACATACATATCTCGCGAAGAACCGACAACCGCTGGGGTAAACGTGTTCTTGAGTGGAGATCGCGACTAGGCAAACGTAGTGTAGGACGCCTTCCTGCCAGGTGGGATGACGACCTACGAAAGACTGTAGGTAGATGCTGGATGCGGCAAGCTGAAGACAGCAGTGGACTAATATAGGTTGATAATGACGATGATGAGATAAAAGCCAATAAGGCGCTTATCAGGGGGAGGCCTCCGTCCAGCAGTGGACCAATACAGGCTGTTGAGGTGAGGTGAGGTGAGGATATTTAGGTTAAGGGCTTACCCTTGATTTTCATATTAAATAACTTCTCGTCGTTCTTTATGGCGAGTAGATTCTGCTGTTCGACGAAGGAGCAGTGCATAGCTCTTTGCTGGTTAGCCGTTATTTGCGAAGCATAGCGTTCCTCTTCCTGCGGAAATAAAAACTATCGATCCAACGAAACGAGGATAAAATTATGACATTTTATACAGTGTTCTGCAGACCAAAAGCTATAAATAAAATAAAAAAAACAAAATTCGTTTATTTCAGGCACATAATACAAAATTAGGGACCCATATCACAAATAGAAATAGAAATAAAAACTCAATAAAAAAAGAAATAAGAATAGAAATAAGAACTAAGCGAATAACGCTACCGGGCGTCACTTATCTTGTTGCCGCCCAAGTGTACGGAGTACCAGAGCTATTCAGCCTCCTCCAGAACGACGCCACTCGAGGTCTAATGATGGCAAAGAAGTCCGGAACTCCTGCCTCGGAGAACATGCTCGACGCACAGCAGTACCTCGGTAACCTCATATGAGTCCGGTAAGCGTCATTGTACTGAACTCTTATGGTATTGAAAGCCTTTCTGGTATAGTTCGTCCACAGTCGGCACGTGTATAAACACAAACAATATGCACGGAATAAGGTGTTTTTGACTTCGGCACTGCAGTTGGTGAAGCGGCGCGCGAGCATGTTACTCCGTACGGCGAGCGTGTGCGAAGTCACGCTCAATGTCATCATCATCTCTCAGCGTCTCTGTTAGCCAATGACCCAAGTATTTAAACTGTTTGGCCACTTCTATTTTGGCTCCATTTGTGTACATCAGGTACCTTATCTGGACTTCGTCCTGATCTGAACACTATCATTTCTGTTTTAGTAACATTATATTTCCCACAGACCAAAAGCAGTTTTTGAAGACGTTTGACTGAGGGGCTGAGAAGCACCATGTCGTCAGCATAGCTCACGTTGTTAAAGCATACACCACCCAGGTAACAACCAACCCTGGTAATTCTTAGCTCCTCAATCAAATTATTGATGTAAAAGTTGAACAGATCAGGAGAGGTCAACCCTCCTTGACAAACGCCGCACTCTAGTCTAAAGTCACTAGAAATCGTGTTGCCACCTAACTGTGTTGGTTCGGTTTTCGTACCAGTATCTCAACAGAATCCCGACAGGACTCGGGACCTTCGCGTCTCTTAATTTGGCCCAGAGAATTTTATAATTCACCAGGTCAAATGCACGGCTCAGGTCTAGAAAGCATGCATAGACCGATGTTTTCCATTGCAGAGTCTGTCGAAAGACCGGGACAAAAGCCGAATTTATCTGCCGTTTTAGTCTTTACAATGGGGACCACTACAGTCACCATTAGGTCCCGTGGAAGATAACTATATTTAATGCATAGATTGTAAAGAATACGCAGATGCTCAACTATTTTACCATACAGAATGTGCTCCATGCTCAAACCATCGTGTCCGGGTGATTTCCCCCGTTTCATTTGTCTGACGGTTTTCACCACATCAGACAAAGTAAACTGAATCGGGCTATGAACCACGGTGTCCTTCAACATCGGGCACACTCACTACGGGCTGGGAAGCGATTTTAAATTTCTTGGCAAATAATTCAGCTACGGAAGAGATACGTCAGTTGGCATATTAAAAGGCAGACCGTATGGTGGTCTGGCTATCCTATGGAATAAAAATAAATTCCCTAACGTGACTGTAGTGAACTATGACAGTAACAGAATCATGGCGGTGAAAATGGTGGTAGGATCTCGTGACTTACTGGTGCTAAACGTATATATTCCCGTATCCACGGGAGTTCCGTAAGGTTTCCGTAAGGACTCCGTAAGGTTGTCGGGTATATCCATACCCGACAACCTTACGGAGTCCACAAACTGTTTGGCTCTAGCCAGTGCCATCATTGAAGAGAGCGAGGTGTAAATCGCTCTCTTCAATGATGGCACTGGCTAAACTGCTAACTGGCTGGGTGGTGTAAATTGCCTACGTAATAGGTGATTTCAACGCACATCCTTTGGCGGCCTTTGGGCGCGAGTTGTTGAGGTTCGGAGAAAACCTTGAATGGGAGTGCGCCGGCACTAATCTCCTTGGGACGGACTCTAGCTCGTTCACATTTATGAGTGAGGCTCATGGCTGCCAGAGGTGGTTGGATCACTGCATGGCAACTAAGGCTGCTTGGGAAACGATCGTGACAGCGGACATTCTGTACGATGTCACGTGGTCAGACCGTTATCCCCTTAGAATAACATGCAATAAAGCGGACTTGGTAGCAGAGTCTGCCGCAACTGGCTGCCATGATATTCTTATGAATATTAGGTGGGGAGAGACTAACGAAATGTGATTATGTAATGTCATTTTTTAAATACTTACGTTCAGAATATCTTCAAGTTCCTTAGCTCTTTTCTCTGACGACTTGGTCTTGTCTAAGGATTCTTTAACCTTTTCCTTTAGGTGTCTTATCTGTAAAAATAATGGTTTTAATTTACGAGGACAGTATAATAGTATAAATAATGCTGGACAATTAACACAGCATTTGGGGGTAAAGGTGGAATTTCCTCCAAATAGGAACAGAGGGAGACTGTGCAAAAAGGCTTACTATAAAATATCAGATTATCTAGAGGACAAAAAGGCTTGGGACGGGTTTTGCTCCAACTCGAAAAATAACAACTAACAGGCTAAAGGTTTCTTCGTCGCTTCTTTACTTTAGTCTACATACCGAAGCGACAGAAATCAAAAAATATCACTTTATTTCCGTGTCAGTGTTTAGTTTTATATTTTGACCCTTTCTAAGTGCACATTTATTGTATTTATGGAAATAAAGTTTTTGATTTTGATTTTGATTTTAGATCTCCTCTGTACCTGGCCCGACCCTTCTGGTCCACTGAGCCGTCTGGTGGTCTTTCGACCGACAGTTGATGTCGGATAGCCGTATATGGTCAGTTGTAACTGAATCAAGCGTTTGCGCGATCTAGGATTGCTTTATCATTTTGCTTTTTCCGATATGTTGGAATTTTTGTCTTAACGACATCTAGCGGACACTCATTGAAGCGCTTAGGTAGGTTTCACTAGTTTCAGTTTGTCGCAGTACTTTCTTTGGCGCCTCTATTGACGTTAGCCTTGTAGTTCGGCCGACGTCACCTAGATGTCGCCTACAAAGCATCATCTAGCTAACCCCAAGCTAAGCAGAGCATGTGTTTTAAAAAGCTTCAAAACCGGCTTGTAGTAAAATGCTATTACTCAGATGTCGAATTCCTGTCCGATACATTTCTGTATGACATAAACTTAGATCAAGATATACATAATATACATAAATTAGATACATTACCGTTGCGATTTTACTTACCCTAGACGCTATAAGAAGTTAAATCTCCGCTTTTGACATTCAGTCTTAAATTATAACTAGGATTAATAAACTCAACATCCTGTACTGGTCTACTGCTGGACGCAGGGCTCCCCCTGATAAGCGCCTTATTGGATTTTATCTCATGGGGGTAGTGCCTATAATCCCCACGCTGCTGGGCATGCAGGTTGGGGATCGCAGTTCGGTGGTAGAATTGTTCTGCAGGGGGCGCTGCTGCCCGCCCCGGGTGGATATCCCTAAGTCGCCTCTTACGACACCCGCGGGAAGAGTTGGGGTGGTGCAAATTTTAAGCTGGCACCACTCGGCTTGAGCTTGACATGCATGATTTACCTGAACTTGAAATAACTATTTGATACCTATCTATTTTAATGTAAACTTCAATTTTATATACATTCTTTAGCAGTCCCCTACAGAATGAATGAAATACTTAATTATTTTGTATGGATGATGTATGTAGGTACTAAATGTTAGCTTAGGTCAATAATTGACCTAAGCTAACATTGAGACCTGATGATGATGCCCTCCAAGCCGAATTTCGGCCACGGCGGCCAGTCTCACCGAAGACTAGCCAGGTGTACAGGACATATTGTAGTGCACAAGTGTGCGCGCAAACACAGGTGCACTCTCTATCCCCTCACTCTCATAATCCAATGCGACGGCAAACCGACACGACCGCGGAGAGGTTAGGCGCAGGACCAACGGCTTTCGTGCTTTCCGAGGCACATTAAGACCGAAGACTCTGTATACATAGGTAAGTGTGAGCAAAAATAAAAAATGTTTTAGATGTTATAGGCGCTTATCATGAGATGTCTTTGTGCAACTGGTAAAGGCTAATGTTTTGCGTCGTTGGTGTGAGCTTACCTTCTCATTAAGGACATTCAGAGCATTATCTTTCTTACGCTGATCATCCATAATCTGCCGATTTTCTATATGCAGATTTTCTAGAGCAATCTTAACGTTGGACACCTCCCGCTGGAGACTTTGTGCCTGTAACATAAATACTTGCTTTAGTTTACATAAGAGTGTTTACTTTCAGTAAATTATTTACATTCTTCGTTCTCAGTTTTTATAGTTGAGCTATCTCTAGATTGTTTGCAACAGCAGATAGCTCAACTGCTGTTTTAGTTGTAAATATCAATTTATATCTATTATACTTACGTATAATATTATACGTATATGTATATAGTAACACATAGGTTCGTAGTTAACCCGCTTACATTCATAACAAAAAAACAATCTACCTCGCTGTCCAAAGTAAGATTCTCTTGACAAAGCGTTTGGAAAGACATCCGCAACTGACTCAGATGGTTGGCGAGCCCCATGTTGACCCGTACAGCTTCCTCGTTGTTGCCTCTCTGCTGGTCACAGAACGTTTGTTGCTCGCGACAGAGATCCGCCAATCTGTTACATTCTGCTTCCAATACTGCGTAGTCCTGTGGAGAGTTTAAATTTGTATTTATATTTATATAGTTTATTATTGTATTAAGTCTATCAGTTATCTAGTACCCATAAAACAAGCTCTGCTTAGCTTGGGGCTAGATAATGCCGTGTGAATTGTCCAGCATTATTATTATTATTTAATCGGAAAAGGAAAATTGAAGTTTCGTTTTTGCTGTCGTGCAAAACCAATTCTTATGTCGCTTGCATAAGATTAGCGTTTGCACGAAAACGAATCAGAAACTTCGATTTCGTTTTTAAGAGTACTGGCCTGGGTTGTTGTTCGTTTTCTAACGGTCGCACCACATTTCATACTCATACCCATATATTTATTCGTCGTAGGAGTACAAGGCACACTTGGTTAAGTCAACTTACATTTCACATTATAATAGAGATAAGATAACTAATAAATATAGTTAATGATTATATCGGGTATTTATAGCGTACCTTTTGTTTAAAAAAGTTTTTGGTAGCTAATAAGACAAAATAAATAATTATAGTAACACAAAACAAATAAAATAATATCTTTAAGTATCTACTGTAAACGGGCATTGGCATTTGTCAACGCAGAATAGACTCACGCTGTTTGGTAACGGTTAGCAAAAGTTTTAGGTGAAATTCGAATTGTTCTCATTCGTACTCTAAGGGTCGCACCACATTTCTCAACGCAGAATCGAGTCACGCCGTTCAATAACTGTGTTTTTCTAACCGTTACCGAGCTTTATACCTTATTGTTTAACGCGCGCGACACAAGACGCGCTTCAAAATTGCGGCTGTGGGGTGTAGGCTTAATGTTATTCGACGAAAAAAAAAACCAAATAACCTACCTCTCTGATTAACAACGGGATATTTACCATGATTTGAGTAGTAGTAACGTTCGTAGCAAAAGACAAGAAATGAGGGTAGATAGATATATCTGCCAATAACAACTCAATCGCAGTGCCGTCAGTTATTCCGTGATCATGGCGCATGAAACTGTGCCGAAATATTGGAAAGCTCAAAACTCAAATCAT
This sequence comes from Eupithecia subfuscata, assembly GCA_963564075.1. NCBI lineage: Eukaryota > Metazoa > Arthropoda > Insecta > Lepidoptera > Geometridae > Eupithecia > Eupithecia subfuscata. The sequence continues at coordinate 6,839,346 of OY751097.1, read as the reverse complement.
GGTAAATATCCCGTTGTTAATGACTTTAGTGTTAATAACCATGATGGATTTAAAAGTTCTACCTCTCTGATATGCCTGATGTCAGTGTCCCGTAGCCGCAGGTTTTCCACCGCCCCTGTCCACAAGTTCATCATCTGTTTCCGCTGCTCCATGCCATCTTTTACCTAAAATGTCTCATTTTACAACTTGAATCGTTTCACGGTCACAGCATGACGTGTTAAATACAACTTAATGTAGGTAGATTAATAAGCAATAAGTTTAAATATTTTAAAAAACCTATTTTAAAAACTAGCTTTTTGGCTCATATTTGTCTTTATTAATTGCTTGCCGCGTGACGCCAAAACTGCGTGCATACCTATTGTTCCAAGTTGAAAAAATATTACTGATAAGAAAAAACTTATGTAAAAACATAGTAACAGGAACTTATTTTACAAAAACAAGTCTTGCCAACTGTGAAACGCTGCATGCCATATTTGAATATAGCTCGAAAAAGCGCAATATTTCCCTTGAGGATATTGGCTACGTGACGACAACCTATGCCAAGGGAGGGGGGAGGGGGGGGCTCCCTGTGACCAAGCGTGGTATTTGGAGGACCCCCCCGAAAGGGTCAGGTAGTATGGTTACGTTCGCTAATTACCTGCTCCGAGATTCTTTGGCAGGCCCTCTCTTCCGCATTTAAGTTTGAAACGATCTGGTTGAGGCGCTCTTGCATTCGGTCATGTTCCACTTTCAACTTAATCCTTTTCATTTCCATTGCCTGAAACATTTAATATTAACTATAATATTTTTTCTAAAAAACTCTACGAACCTTCTAGAAAGCTCTAAAACTATGGAGTTATATAGTCAGGATTAGATCTTATTAGCCTAGATTCGACATGGAAAAATTTATGTGACCTTGCTTAAAAAACACATTGATGATTACCACATATCAGGTGAGTTTATAATCAAACTCTATTCACGATAAAAAAAAACATAATCGGGTAAAGATAAATAACTTTCGCACCCGATAGAGAATTAAACAAAATCCGTTTTTGATCAATGTTTTTCAGCAACAAATTCATGTTTGTGAAACATAGGCGGGTAAAAAAAAGGTATTCGCACCTTGGCTTTAGACAAGTCCTGTTTAGTGTATTGCTCGATAGCTGTGATGTCGCAGGCGCTCCTTTCCAGTGCCGCGCGCCATTCTTGTACCGCACCGCGCTCGCCACAGACCTCCGTCTTCAAGGAATCCGCCTTCTTCAGCAGACGGGCAGTCGAAGCTGTTGCATAATTTAGGGATTAAATAGATACTTATAGTAACATTTAAAAAATGTAGCACGATTTAGTTTTTAGTATACTGGAGCCTTGGATTTGTAATGTCAGCTCGGATAATTGTATGAAAAAAAACTAAAAACTTTTAAGCTCTTTTAAAAATGTATACCTATGTACAACTCTTACGCAATGGGTTGATCTTAAGCAATGGGATGACGATGTTGAGAATAGACAAAAATGACATGACTGTTGCTTAGCCCATCAAAGTGATAGATAAGAAATTTAATTGCTGGGAAGATAATTCTTAGTAGTAAGGCTGCCAATTCAAGTCATGGAATAAAGTAGACATTGGGATAAAGCGTGCCACCTTCCCTGATATGACGCCCACAGCCACTTTAAGGTATAGTTCATCAGCCCTCACACTCAGGGTAATTTCTAAGAAATCCTATAAAATCCCGGACTGAGTCTGAAGGAAATCCCAAAGTTTTTCGACTCCTACGTCACTTGACTTCGTGGTGTAGTTGATTAGCACATTCCCGTACTGAGGGAAGGATTGGAGTACAAGTCCTATCGAAGTCGTAATGTTTTTAGGATATTACTTAATTTCACAACCACTCAGTCAAGAGTGTAGCGTAGCGATTAGGAAGAAAAAGATAGACATGTGTTCTAAATGTAATAAAGGTTCAGGTAATATTATTTTGTTAATTTACTTTATAACTAATGAATACCTAATTTAAAAAATACAATAATCCGCTACACTACGAATGGTTCTGTGTTAATTAAGAAAAACTTGCGCCAGCCTACAGAAACTTTGCTATCGTAATTACGTTACACTGATCAAAAGTTCTGTTACCAAGAATCGTAAAAATTCTGTTCTGGTCTTTTGTCAAAAATAAGAAAAAGGCAAGTGGATCATAACCCTCACCTACGAACCTCAATACCAAAACTACTTATATCTAATGGCGTCGAAATATTCGAGCTCTTTGCTGAAAACTTTGCATCACTTTACTCTGTTTTTGCTATGCCAGCCAACACCTCAAATTACGCCAATATTCTTGCAGATTACTTAACTACGGAGATCTCTTCAACCCTTTGCTCATTTCATCCAATCATTGATGACATCGAAAATGGACTGAAATCTTGACGATAACAAGGGAACTCGGAGCGAAGAACTACCGCCGAACTTTATAAAAAACTGCGCATCTTCTCTATCTACACCACTGTACATCTACATCTTTAACTCATCCCTAAAAAATGAATATTTTTCAAATTTATAAGTTTTCCTTAGCTTTTACCTGTATTTTTATCGTGTAATTTTAATAATTTTTACCACATTTATACTCTATTACTACTATTTTCGTCTTTGTCCTTGTATTGTAATGTTTAGTCGACCTATAATTTGCTCACGCTGTGGCACCCTTTATTTAGAAAAACTTAAGAACACTTAATTTTGTTACTCTGTAAGTCTCTGTATATGATGTGATATTTCTGTTGGGAGTCCATAAATAAATAAATAACATACCTAGCAATTAGATTTCATCAAGACGGCAATATAATAATAAAGGTACACTTATCAATTTAATTCTGCAACTACATAATCTTTTTAGATATTAGAGCACAACTGATTACCCTGAATCCTGTCAATCCTCTTGGAAACGTCTTTGTTCTCTTTGCTGTTTTCTAGAATAGTTCGCTCAAGGCTGACTGCTTCATTCAAAAACAGCTGCTTGAGCTTCACCTCTTGTTCCAACTGGGCTTTGTGAGCGAAGAGCAGACGCTGTTAACATAGAAAGATGCAAAGGTAGGTATTTATGCAATAATTTTTAACTGACATTAGAAATCACACTTATATTATTAATGTAAATGTTTGGATGTTTGTTTCTTTTTCACCCCCAATACCTTTTTATTGCAGAAATCACACTAATATTATAAATGCGAAAGTTTGGATGTATAAATGGATGGATGGATGGATGTTTGTTACCTCTTCACACCAAAACTGCTGTACCGATCAGGCTGAAATTTTGCATAGATGTAGCTCTAAGCCTGGAATCAAACATATGCTACTTTCTATCCCACAAAACAGTTCCCATGGGATAGAAATACCCTTTAAACGTTTCCATGGAAACAACGGGTGCGAAGCTGCGGGCAAAAACTAGTATATAAATTAAGCTTACAGTGTTCTCTTGATACTCTGTAGTAACTTGATCCTTATAATTGTTGAGATCCTTTCGTTTTTGGTTTTGTTGGATGAGAGCCTCCTTGAGACTCTGGATTTCATCTTGTCTGCAAAATAAAATAAGATTAAATTTTTATTCTACCAGGACCAGCCGATCTAGTCAACACTTGCAAGGATAGATCAGAGGTGCTTGAAAGTTCACCTCTAACTTTTAAGCTATTACACAAAATTTGATCATTCCACAGGAATTTCAATTCCACAGGTACTGCACTATTCTGGGATCAAGGTTGCTGTGTGTTCATCCAGGGTATAAGCTATCCTGGTACCAAATTTTATCCAAATCCGTTCAGCCGTTTGAGCGAGGAGTGAATAAACTTATTTATATACCTGACGACCTCTGTGGCGCATCGTGCGAAGGTCCGCCTGCGACGCAGGAGGTGTGGGTTCGATTCCCGCCTCGGGATAAATGTTTGTACGATCTGCAGACATTTGTCCAGGGCGTTCTGGATGTTTTCTAAGTATAATAAAAAATATCTATGTCGTGTACTGTATATTAGGTATATCAGTTATCTAGTACCCATAACACAAGCTCTGGCTCTTAGCTTGGGGCTAGATAATGCTGTGTCAATTGTCCAGCATTATTTATTTATTTTATTCATTTATTCTACCTATGTACACACACTCATTCATACATAGTTTTTTTTTAAATAAGTGTGATGAACAAACCTTTTAATAAGTAACGTCTCTAATTCCTGGTTTATGGTATCAGCTAGAGGAATTCTGGTGCCCTGATTCCATCCTAATTCCTCAAGTAGCTGAGCCATGTATTTTGGAGGTTTTTCTGTTTCACTTTCAGACATGGCTAGAGAGTCTCAATAAAACAGTAAAACAGAGAATAATCTTCACAAATATGAAGAAAAATGCATCGAACCAATAAAACCTTACTCTGTTTGATCAATAACACTGCAACACAAAACCAGAACCGCCATTTGTTTTGAAATCCCAAAACAAAACAAAACAAGTGACTGTTTGACTTTGACAATGACATTTGATATAACTCGACTTATTAAAATTCGTTGAAAAATAAAGAAAATTGGAAAATTAACAAAAAATGGACTTGTACTTTTAAGTTAGTCCAGCAGCGGATTAAATTATTGCAGAGACAATCAGCAAGTTCAATTTGCAGTTTAATGTCCACAAGCAAACTTGCTTTGTCCTTTAGTTATAAGAGGTAGTTAATTCTAAAATGTCAAATTTTTAAATTATTTAATTAGCTTGGTAATTTGTGATTATACAGGATGCTTAATACAATTAATCATTAGAGTGTAAAGCGAAGGGTTATTAAGAACTTAAATATCTATCTACCTACTTCAGTATTTGACAATTTAAAATCTTGAAATGCGGCCAAGCAACATGCCAACACACTTCTAAAAATAACTCGATGTGAGCTACATTCGTGCTTTGCTTTGAAACCATCTAATACTTCTTTCCTTTATTTAAAACCAGTGAGTTTTTTAATGTAAATTGATTAAATACTAGAAACTTAACAATGAGTGGCGATGCAGCATCTTTACCATGTCCAATTTGTTCGCATACGAGTGTTTTTGATTCACCTGAATCGCTACGTGATAGGTTAATTCATGTTTCAACTAATAAAATATTGTGTCCAGTGTGCCAAGAAGAAATTTGTGGATTAGATAAATTGACCATACATTTATTTAGCCATGTTAAGCCATTAAAGCTTAAGAGTGTAGAAATAGATAAAGATTGCGAACAAAAACAAAAATTGAAAGTTGAAACCGAGGGAGCACAACAGAAGAAATCTAAACCTTCTGCTAAAAATAAACAAGCGTGTTCTATAGCAAGTGCACCTGTGAAATACGTCAAGATATATCCAAAGCTTCCGGTTATATCTCTGAATTCTTTACCTTTACTGGACTTGCCCCAAAGCCCACAGGTAGATCATATCATAAAAACCGGTGAACCACTGATTGTGAAAACAGAACCCCATATTATTCCACCGAATACCACATGCAATATGTGTGGTCTGCAGTTTGTCGACAAAAACATTTTGAAAATGCACAGATGTTTGATTCATAACATAGATGATACTTCAAGTGAAAGTTTTACTCGATATAATTGCCATTTGTGCCCCAAAAATTTCAAAATGCGTGGATCCTTGATGGTTCATTTACGAGTAGCGCACTACGGATTTTCATCTGAAAACTGCAACAACGACAATGACTCCCAAGACAAATCAGATAACAAGAACTCTGATAAACAAAAAAAATTGCAAAATTTTGATAGAACTGACAACAAGCAATGGCAGTGTGATGTTTGTAAAAAATATTTTACCACGAAGTACTTCTTGAAGAAACATAAACGTCTTCATACAGGTTAAACTAATACATTGGTGTTACTTTGAGGTAATTTGTACTAACAGAATAATATTGAAATTAATTTATCTTTCGTCATCTACGAGTATCATAGCTTTTACGGTTACGAATTTCACTATCCTTGACATAAAATAATAATCATTTAAAACTGCATTTGATTGAACAGCTTTGAAGCTTTTTAAGAGCAAACACAAACATGAATGAAAATATGGAAATGATTAACATTTGAAAAAACGTACCTTTCTATTATAGTGGGAACTACCAACATAGTATTATAATAACTCATTGTTTTTTTTAGGAGAAACCCCATATGCGTGTACGCAATGCAATAAGACTTTTACATTTCAACAGTCGTATCACAAACACTTGCTCTACCATAACGATGAAAAACCACACTCCTGTAGCTACTGTGGCAGAGCTTTCAAAGAACTATCTACTCTACATAATCATCAAAGGATACACACTGGAGAGAAACCATTTGCCTGTGAAACATGCGGTAAATAACCTTATCAATCCAATCTTCACAATACCTTTCAAATATTTTATTAGAAGAACAAAAACCTCGTGGCGTAACGGGGTAAATTCCGCAAAAGGGCGAAATTCCGCCTGCGACGCAGGAGGCTGCGGGTTCGATTCCCGTCTCAGGACACAGGTTTGTACGATCTGCTAATATTTGTTAAGGGTGTTCTAGGTGTTTTATATAAAAAAAGTAATATATTTTGGGAGGTAGGTATGTGATGTATTAAGTTAAACAGTTGTCCATTAACCATAACACAGGCTCTACTTAGCTTTGGCGCTAGATGATGCTATGTGCATTGTCCACCATTTTTGAAGTGAAAACTTCTTTAGCGGCGCTGAGCACTTTTTTTGTATGGGTAAAAACTTTCAAACTCGCCTCAGGGTCACGTGATGCTGATCGAAAAAGCGTAAGATCGTAAGATGTAAGTTTTCACTTCTGCCGGCACTCCCGGAGTGCTACCTTTTTTTATTTACACGTATATTTATCTATTGTGCTACAGTGGAGTTCATAGATACGTAACCCCCCAGACGGATTGGTAGTCTCGTAATTACATCATTTTTGGTACCTATTATTTTTCTTGTTTTATATTATTATAATGTAGAAAACTGTCTACAGAAAATACTAGTTTCAACATAATATTTCTGTTTCAATAGAAATACAAAATACTTAATTTAGTCCTTAAACTTAAGTCCTAGATTAAGATATATTGCCATACCCTACCTGACAGGGTACATGAATACTTACTATATGTAATATTTTTGTCTCGCAATAAAAGTACTGAATACTGAATACTTTAAACTTAACCGGGATTTTACCTATCGATGAACGACACTGTACATTAAAGGTGGTGTCACTTAGGGATGTATCTACTAAATTAAGAGTTTGTGATTCCCGGCCCAAGGAAAAACCTTTTTTTTTATCAATTTGCAAATAGGTAGGTCTAGGTAGGTGCCTCATACTAATCTTTAGTTTTTTTGCGCCATAAAAGTTCAGAAGGTGCGTTCCCATTTATACCGCAGTACCTACCTACCAACATTTTTTACTCAAATCAGAACCCACCTAACTATAATTCTAATAATCTTTCAACCCTTATAAAACTGTACCTAGGTATACCTAACTAATTAGGTAGTTTATAGTAGTATCTTTATTATTTAATTTTTATCTTGCAGGTAAATGCTTTCGGCAAAGAGTTTCTTACTTAGTCCACCGACGTATACACACAGGAGTGATGCCTTACAAGTGCACGGCATGTGAGAAGAGCTTTAGATACAAGGTTGGTTTGGTGGTTCACATAGAAATCTTAGTAAATATTATTATTTCGATTTCTATGGTGGTTCATTATATTACTAGATTCATTCATTTTGTTCGTGTTCCTCTTACAAAGGCAAGACTCTTCAATATTGCAGGTGTCCCAACGAACCCATAAATGTCAGGCTCACCCACCAGGCACTGTCGTTCGACAAACTGGGGAACTTGTGGAGAAGCTAAGAAAGAAGCACACGGACCAAAAATATGATGAAATTAAAAAAAATCATCATGAAATTCCCTTTCCAGAAATATCTGAGGCAAATGCTGAGTTAGCTAGAACAGGAGCAAAACTGTCATTGGAAGATATGGAAACGGAGAGCTTTAGAATACTAGGTGATAGTTTTAATAATGAAACTGAATCAGCTTCGTCCTTTTCTCCAGATGTTGCAGTAAATGGATATAGCCATAAATCTGATAAAATATTTGAGACCAATATTGAAGAACTTATTTCGTCAAATGCTGTAGATGATAAAAATTTACCATCACCGTCTGATATTCTAAGAAACTTATGTTTATCGAGAGAAAAAGATTTTGCAGTAGATCAAGCTACGGAACTTGGTCATTATTTGTGAAATTATTGTAAATTTACGAAATTTTATAAAGGTATGATTTAATTAACTTTATTATAATTGTTTGTTACCAATTGAATTAAGTCTTCCTACCCATATCATAATAATTATTTAAAGGCCTTTGCATCAGATGCACAGATTCTGTGAAGGGCTACCCAGGTACTCTACGGCTCGCATCACATTGTTTATCGTGCTACCTACCTTTCTCACCTTACCTACCATTCCCTCCTTCGTAAAAATACTGGACTGGACCTACTGGACCTAGGTTAGGTATAGTATAAATAGTTTAGTTATGGAGTTGAGGTATGGCTGCAGGTAAAAATTTATATATATATAGGTACCCTAACTATAAAAATATATAGGTAAGTAAAACTTATAAATTTTTATAGTCATATTTGATCAATATGCATATGAAACAGATGTTTGAAATTTGCTTACCTCAGTCGCCACCGCGCAGCCGCGCCGCCCGATAATCGAAACCACGCCAAATATTTTCAAGAAATTAATAACCTGTAAATAAACAATAAAATAAATTTAGACAAATCACAAGAAAAATTTTATGAAGGTAGTTTCTATCTCAGCCTGTATTATTCATCCCCTATTTTGTGTCCAATCATCGAATGCGTAAAGCATCGAGTTCTCTTTTATTTATTCGATTTTTGAACGAAAATACTTCCCACGATCTTCGTTTGGTAGAATCGTAGAAAGAGAAACCTATAGAACTCGCGCAATTGCCATCGCATTCACACTAAAGAGAGAACTACTTATGCCTAAAGCCTAAGAAGAAATGAAATAGGACGATTAGCTCTCTATCTCATCCAGCGTGCCGGTTTTTGCATTGTTTAGCACCTCCATGTGCTAAACAAATTTCCTTTGTCATCGACGGAGCTCGACACGAGACTGGTGAAAAAAGTTTTAAAAGTTCTAAACTTTTGTTTTAATGTTTGAATGTGATCAATGTGTTTATGTGGACATTCCCGCAGCTAAAAACAATAAAAAAGAGAGACAAATATGGTGCGGTGCAGCGTTTTTGCATGTAGAAGTGATAGTGAAGAAAAAGTGCCGAATATATCATTCCACTCGTAAGTACAAGTTCTTTTGACTACAAAAAGGTTCAAAATTTACAGTTTCATAGATTTACATACACACAAGGCTGAAACATTCTGTTTTATGCTATTTTTAGTTCATCTAACTTGTAATTGTGAAAATTTAGGGTTGCCTGCACCCGATTATAAAATTCCCCGAATGGCGCATTGAAATATTTTTTAATAGGTACCTACATAGCTAGTTTATAGATAATGTAGCTCGCTATGCATAGCAAAATAGTTTATGCCCGCGGCTTCGCACGCGTTGTTTCTATGGAAACGTCTAAAGGCCATTTCTATCCCATAGCAACTGATTTGTGGGATAAAAAGCCTATAGGCTTTTTATATAAATCCTGGAATCTAACATAGATGTTAGATTCCAGGATTAGAATTATTTACCTATATACAAAATTTCATCCCGATCCGTTCAGTAGTTTTGGCGTGAAGAGGTAATATGTAAGTTGTTGCTATGACACACATAGCCCATCGGACTTCGTGAGATAGAACAACTATAACAAACATCCATCCATTCATCCACACTTTCGAATTTATAATATTAGTGTTTTTATTTGTTACAGATTTCCCGAAGATAAAGAATTACGTTTGCATTGCTTTACATTTTTTTTCTCTCTGGTTCTCTCCAGATGTAAACAAGCTAAAACTGTGGCTCTGACGAATTTAATTAGTGAACTCTAGGAAGAAGTGGCTAAGCAGTCCCGAAAAGTTGACCAAAAGTTACTCTAACCTCCAAGGAACATCCTGAAATACTTACTGAAGAAGTACTGATAATACTCTCATCAGAAAATCCGTAAAAAACATACAGGACTGCCAATTTTCAACCGTAACTTTTTGAAACACATGGATGAATCACTTCTCTGTCCAAAAACTGTGAGTACCAATTTTATCACACTCATCTGAAAATAAATGCTTCCAAAGCACAAAATCCTAAATCAGCTGTTAATGACACAATCTGACGTCTACTGTCATAATAGTCTGAGAAAAGTCAAGAAAGACCAAATAAACCATAGACAATACATGCCACTCTCGACTAACTCACTGAATCGATCTATCGATTAGTCGATTAATTTAAGTACAGTAACGCCATCTAGTGTTGTGTAGCGTAAACAACGAACTGTATCTTCCCGATAGAGGACGCTAGTAGTCTACGAAATATGAAACCAAAGGAGGGAAAATCTATAATTCAAACTAGAAGGCAGAGAAAATTCCACCTGGATATCTCAGATATAACTAGCGAAATATCCCAATTCAACTCCACGTTGGCAGAGGGAACATTACTAGATCTGACATCAAAAAGTGTTCCCACAACATCGGAAATAGATAGCACGCAAGTCACTGATCTTAAACAGGAAGTAATAGATTTACGGAAAGAATTGGGCGGAGCACACGAGGAAATCGCAAAATTGAATTCTGAATGCACCAGCTTGAAAACTGAACTTACAAATAAAATTTGCCAAATAAATGTTCTGAAAAAAATATCAAATGAACAATTAACTCTATCACCAACAAGCACCCCTCGTAATTTAAACGCTCCGGCAAGTTCCATTATAGGACAGCTCACAAATATTAGGCGGAGGATACCACGACACACGCCCATCAATAATGCAATCAGGATTTCTCCCATAAAAAATGGTTCTCATCCATTAACACCCAGCTATAGGCAGCTGAAATTTACAAATGAAGCAAACCAATGCGACACCTGCGTGCAACTATCCTCCTCGCTAGCTGAAGAGAATCGGATGGCCAATCAAACTTTACTTCTAAGCTCTACGCAAAACCAGGCCTGCGTCGATGTATTGTCAACCCGAACTACAAACCTACGAATCAAGACGACACCCAATAACAACCTGACGGACGACCGGCGTAAAGTACTCATCCTAGCGGATGAAACCGGGCGAGGAATGGGTAAACACCTTCAGAAGATTTTAGGAACAAAATACATAGTCACGTCAATTGTGAAGCCCAACGCGATGCTGGACCAGGTAGTTAGTTCGAGCTCGGCTTATTGTAGAGATTTAGGTAAAAATGATTTTGTTATCATACTGGCTGGATCAAATGACAATAATCCACTGAATGCCCAGTCACATCTTTTTTACACAATAGGACAGCTGAAAACCACTAATGTGTTAGTAGGTAATATTTATAGGAATAAATATTTAAGTGTACATTCCCTAAATACTATGATAAGACATGCATGCAATTACTATAAAAATTCAGAATTTGTTGTATTAGACGACCAAGATGCGTTCACTTGTAATAAGATGTTAGCTTGTAAACTACTGTATAGAGAAATTCTGCGCGTAACCTATCGAATCAACTATATAGACTATAGAAACAAGATTAGATACATAGTTTCAAAACCCATAACTGCGGAAAAAGCCTCCCAAACTGATTGCGAAAATGTAACAATCTATTCACATCAAGAAACGCAAACTGACGATGCCCTTCAGGTTGAAAATTCACAAAGTAAAACTAGTAACGAAGAAAATGAAAATAATCTTTTTCGTGTTTAAGCATTTGTTTATAATGCATCAAAATATCAACGGACTTATTGGCAAAGCGGAGCAGCTGATGGTAGCCATAGATAATCTTAGAACTCAAGGCAAGCAAATAGATATATTATGTATAACAGAACATAACATGATAAGGGATGATGTGATACGCCTCAATATATCCAACTTTAAATTGGCCTCTGCATTCTGCAAAGAGTCTCGACACGGAGGCTCCTGTATTCTGGTCGGAGGTGAACAAGAGTATGAAAACACACAAGCTATTGTCGATCTGTCTATACCGGGCATACTCGAATGCGCAGCGGTTAAATTAATTAGACAGAGAGTTTACATATTATGCATTTATAGACCCCCACGAGTAAAAGCCCAGACTTTAAAAATGTTTTTTGACCAACTAGATTTAATTTTAACAAAAATATGCAGTAAAAATAACAATTACAAAATCGTGATCTGTGGTGATTTCAACATTGATATCCTAAAATGTAAAGCACACTCTAAACTATTTAAAGACCTTGTTACGGGATATAATTTAAAATTCCAATTTAACCAAGCTACTAGACTGAGCAGCAATACGGGCATAGACAATATAATACATAATATTAGAGGTGTTGTTGGGGAAATATCTGATTTTGCACTATCAGATCACACGGCACAAATATGTAAGGTGCCTGTGAAGAAATTCTGCAAACTCAAACACTGGTTTGTCGAGGTCAGAGATTATAGCAGTGACAACATTAGGAAATTCAAGGAATCATTGGCAGCTCTATCTTTTCAAACTACTTTTCAATGCAATGACCCAAATAACGCTTTTAATTTATTCTATGACATTTTCTTACTATTTTACAATTTATGCTTCCCATACCAAACTATCAAAATCAATGCCTACAAGAAACCCAAGTGGATATCTAAAGGTATTAAAAAATGTAGCAAAATAAAAAGACATTTACTGTGGCAGTACAGACATACAAAAAAAGCTGAATGTAAAAATAAATTTAAAACATATTCAGCGCGATATAAAAAGATTATAAGGCTGACTCAAAAAGCTCAAAATGATTACCTAATAAAAAACTCCGATAATAAGACTAAAGCAACATGGAATATTATTAATAATCTGAACTACAACGAGCCTAAAGAGGGAATCACAAAATTAGTAATAAATAATGAAATAATCTCTGAACCAAATAAACTAGTCAATATTTTTAATGATCATTTTATTAACATAGCTGGGAATGGGAATAGTTATAAGAATGACGTAGAAAATGATACTAAAATTAATAATAATACCACTGACATTGGCAATAATTGTAGAACGCATGACATTGGAAATAGTAATTGTATTAACATTGACATTAGTAATATTAGAAATGACATTGGTGCGAGTAACATTAACAGCATGAATGGTGAAGGTATCGATAATAAAAGTGGAAGGGAATATTATAAGAATATACATATTTCTAATAAATCGTTGTTTCTGAGTCCAATAACAACTTTTGACACTCTCAAGACTATTACATCCCTAAAAAACACGAACAGTGTAGGGTATGATGGAATTTCCACTAAAATACTTAAGGATGTTGCTGTTATCGTGGCCCCTGTACTGGCCTACATAGTAAACAATTGCATGGAAAAAGGTGTATTTCCAGAGAAATTAAAATTATCGATAATTAAGCCTCTATTCAAAAAAGGCAATAGAGAAGAACTTAACAACTACAGGCCTGTAGCACTAATTCCAGTGATTTCCAAAGTCTTCGAGAGAATAATTTACAACAAAATGAATAATTTTTTTGAAAAAAATAATATATTTACTGAACATCAATATGGTTTCCGAAAAAATAATACAATAAACATGGCGGTTTTTGACTTCCTGTATAGAGTGGTTGCAGCCGTTGATAGAAGGCAAGCGGCAATTGGACTATATATGGACATGTCAAAAGCATTTGATCACGTCAACCATAAAGTACTGCTTGACAAACTTGAGAGATATGGTATACGGGGCAATGTCAGAGATCTCATTTTGTCGTATTTGAGTAAGAGACAACAAGTTACTCAGATAACTAGAGTATGTCCAACTACGCTGTCTGAAACTACTTATACCTCTATGTTGAGAACAGTTAGTTATGGAGTACCTCAAGGAAGTGTGCTAGGACCTTTACTATTTATTATATATATTAATGACTTACCTATGATTACTAATAACTATATGACATTATTCGCTGACGATAGCACAATACTTTTTACGAATGACACACTTAATAATATGGAATATGACATAAATAATACACTGACACTAATAATTGATTGGCTGAAATGTAATAATTTGAACATTAACCTAACTAAAACATACCTAATGAATTTTAAGCAAAGGCCATCTACTTCACGATCATTGGACATTCATTATCAAAACCAAAAAATACAATTTACTGAATGCACGAGATTTTTGGGCATGCAGATAGATAGCAGGTTAAATTGGAAATTACATACGGACACGCTTTGCAATCGATTATACCAATACTCATATGCACTATTTAAACTGAGTAAAATAGCAAACACCACAGCTTTGCTTGCAGCATACTATGGGCATACTGCGTCATTATTAAGATATGGCGTCATTTTCTGGGGAAACTCAACAAATAAAGAAAAAGTATTTAGAGCTCAAAAGAGATGCATTAGAGCAATGTTCGGCCTAGGACAGACCGACACGTGCAAGGGTGTTTTTAAACAGTGGAAAATCCTCACTCTTGCTTCCCTGTACATATACGAAGTTGTAATCTTTGTTCGAACGAATTTAGATCGATTTGACCTATACCCGGTTGGCTCTCGCCGTGAGGGTACTCTGCGGCCTCACTCATGTAAAACCGCCTTATTTAGAAAGAGTCTGTTTGGCATGGCACCTAGTATCTACAACAAAATCCCTTTGGCAATACGCTCCGAAGGTAATTTGATTGCATTTAAATATAAATTAAACAAACTAATGGAGGAAAAAGCATATTATACGGTGGATGAGTTTCTTAATGATAAATTGTAATGCTATATTTTATTTTATTTTATTTACTTTTGACATCAACTTATCATCATTGACATTCATTCAAATACATTAAGGAAATTATAATTAATGGTATACTATTATGCTATTCATTGACTCTACCGATATAAAAAAAAAATTACTGTTTTGGACTTGTTTAACTTTAGCTTATTCTAATTTCCTGATAATTTCTCATTTTGCATGTTAATGCTGTAAACCTGACCATGGTAGACTAGAGATACTATAGATTGACATAAGACCAATGTACACATTACCACCTAGTTACACAGCAATAAAATTCATTTATCATTTATCATTTATCATTGGATCAAAGCAACGGGTCGCAAAGATTGGGAACCTAAAAAATCTTCGTAATAAAATTTTTTTATTCTGTGATATTTAAATGATTCTGTGATTTTTGTACTTAATCTAATTCAACTGTCCAAATCTAATCTAACTGTCCCATATAAATAAGAAAAAAAAATATCTTAAGTAGGTTCTTGTAGAAATTGGTATGCTAATTTTAAAATGATTCTGTGATTTTTATAATGATTCTGCGATATTTTAAATGCTTCTGTGTAAATGCGTGTGTATTTTTTAATAAAAAAAATGCTGTGACTAACTAGGTATAAGTACCTATACGCAAGTACAATGAAAGTTAAGTACTTTTTAGATAGCAACATTACTATTTTTTAGCAAATATACGATGTTACGTTCGTAAGAAGTAACCATTTTTTTTTAAAGTGTAATGTAGTGTAATGAAATTTATGTAAATGTTATTGTATAGGTAATATAACTAAGACATTTATAATTAAACTGTGATTTTATGATTAAGTAGTAATAAAACGAAATGTTGAAGACTGATTAAAACTGTAAAATTTATAAACGTTAATTATTGTAATAAATATTGATTATTTTAAAACAAAAACACTTGTTTCTCTATCTGTACTACTCACCTTAATACCTTCATAATTATATTTACCTACCAAAAACAACCTCGGTCTGCCTTCCACCTGTAACGCCAAACAGGGTTCACATTGTGATACTTACTTGTATAATTATAATGACCTAGCAATAGCCTTTATTCACAAAATAGAAAATTATACTAGTATTTACAATTGAAACAATTGAGCTATCTTCAGACTATTGCAGGTAGCTCAACTGATCAATACCAATACCAGTCGGAAGCGTCCCCAAGACGCTGGCTGCATTGCCACGCTGTATGGCAATGCTGATGCGCTGTGCCTGATACTCACCAGCTCTCGGGTCACGCTTCGCTTCGACCAGACGCTCAGATAATTTAATTTTTTAAATTTATTAACTGGAAAATCGCAAATCCGATCTACCAACTAAGACATGAAATAAGGAACCTAAAATCGGGGTAAGAAAATTGCATGGCAACACTTTTCCCCCACCACCTCGTATACTTTGTCTTGCTCTGGGGCATGCTCGCTGAAGATCTACCAGCGTTGCCAGATCTACTGATTTAGCAGTAGATCTACCTGCTTTTTGAACCGTCTACTGATCTACTGATTTATTTCTGAAATTTCGTGATATCTACCTGATTTTTCCCGAGCGCCAATGGCTCCGTGTCTATTATGTAAGCCGTCACCTGTCAGTGTCACTTCACAAGCCAATGAATTTTCACCAATCCGGTTCGTCACAATACTGACAAAATATGAATGAAATTGAAGAGTTTGTTTTGTTCGTTCGTTTCTTCCACTTCCTGTAGGTAAACATAATGTTGTGTGTTCCTATCTTTTTCGAATTGATTGGTCGGTCTGTTCGTTCTTCGATAAACTTTTGTTGCCAGATCTACTGATTTAGCAGTAGAGGCTGTAAATGGATTATTACACTTCCTACGAGTAGATAGATCTGCTTGATTTTTGAAGAGCCACTGATTTATTTAGTAAAATTCGAGAAATCAACCTGCTTGAGCTTTTCCTGAGAGAGATTTAAGGCCAAGGCATAAGGGTTATATAATGTACTCTGTGGCATAAGGCCTTGTAACAACAAAAGAAATAAAAAATTCAATTTCACTTGGTGTTCATACGATTCTCAAGTCAGCTTGGTTTATGGCGAGATTTGTTCATTTCCAAGGGCACTGATCAGGTTTTATCAGGTAAATTGAAATTTAAAAAAATAGACACCTAGCATCCCTACAACGAGCGTTGCCATTTGGCAACTTTGGTTGCCATTTTGGCAACATTTGACCCTTCGTGGCAACCAAATGGCAACCAAGCTCAAATGGCAACTTTTTGGCAACTTTTCGACTTGTCGCGCGATCATCAGTAAGAAAATATCGAATATCTTTCGCAGATAAACTGAACGCATCATCATTTTAGATTATCGCGACGTTGCGAAGTTTTTTTCCAATGTGGCCAAACACTTCGTCGTAGATCGAACACGAAGTTTTGTCGCGACAACGCGAAGACGAATCTTCACCTTGTAATGTGGCCATATTATAGTACTTTGTTTTTAAATCTACTGGAAAGTTCTCTTTTCATTGTTTTAATCGAAGAAACTACATAAAGATCTATTTGATAAATCAATTTTACTGATTGATTCAATCATTCATTCATTATTCCTTATCAGGCCTTCCCAGCCTTTTGGGTACCTCCCTAGGATAGGAATAAAACGTTGCTCATAATTACTTATTGCATGCATGAAATCGACGAAAGATTTAATGACCGGCATGAGTCGTGAGCACAAACTGACACCTGCGCAGTAGTTAATTTTTCGGTCTATGGGGGCGGGGCGGGGTGCCGAACTGCACGCGATTGGTTCATCAGTCAATGCACATCGTCTATTGGAGGCTCGCGTGTCATTCGGCTACATTCATGTCATTCGTACATGCGCGAGCATACCCCCACTACTGCCCATCTGTGCTCACGGCTCGTGCCGCTTATTATACCTACTTATGTAGGTAATTTTGGCTGCAAACAGTGTTTTTGTTTTGTCTTCGAGTTTCAGATTTTGTCTCAAACAATGTAAATTTCAGCCTATGTTTTTTTAATACAACTACTTACTAAATTAATATTAATGAAATTCAGTAACATTTCTGAATATTACTTTGTATTCAGAATTTAATGAATGCTAGAATGCCCAAGAACTGGGTTCAGAAGCGTTGGACGCTTGGACGTCCAGTGGCAAGATAGGCAGATGGCATCTCTAACACCGCAGGGCGAACCTGGATGAGATTGGCGCAGGACCGTGTGGAGTGGCACAAAAGTTTGGAGACCTATAGCCAGCAGTGGGTGAAGTCGGGTTGCGGATGATGATGATGATTCAGAATTTTGAAACCAACCATTTGCAACCAAATGTTGCCCTTTGGTTTCAAATGGCAACATTTGAGCCTACAAATGGCAACCTGGGCTGGGTAGGCTCTGGCAACACTACGGAACACCATTGTACACTACCTAGTTACCTACCCCAAAAAACCTGATCAGTGCCCTGGGAAATGAACAAATCTCGGCGAATTCCAAGCTGATGAGTTGCTTTGATCAATGTTTTCATATCAATGTAAAAAGTTTATTACAAACCTATTTAAAACAAATATTTTTTTGAAATTCGAAAGCCATGAATATTTTACTTTGCAACTTTGGTACTTTGATGAATGCCATCATTGAAAAGTGAAACACACACACTGGACAAACATACAAAAAAATTAATCAAAATCGGTTCATCCGATAGGGAACTATAATTATAGTTTCCTAGCGGATGAGCCGATTTTACAAAAAACCTTACAAATACCTACCACGCATTTTTCGTGTCAATAGCTAGAAATTTGTAGTTTTTCCAAAATCTACTGATTTTTTCTTCAAGCTACTGATTTTTTACGCGACTTTCTACTGATTTTGTCAAATTCGATCTGGCAACACTGAGATCTACCTATATTTAATCTGAGGGTAGAATGCTGCTAAAGGAGGATCCATGTGGCATCTTGTTTATTAAAAAAAATCTGCATGAGCAACCAGCTGTTTTTGTTCTTTGTGAAAAGGCTTAAAAATTGCTGGGATTTCAGAATGGATCAAAATTAATTTGTGTTTTAGTTATTCGTGACAATTTGTGAACTGTGTATTTACTTTAGCTTTAAAATTCATGTTGGACAAAAGCTAATCGATTGGGATTTTGTCAAACATCGTTTCGTGGACTGTTGGTGATTTCGTTCTGCGTCATTCAATGTGTTTGCCAATACTTGTGAATATTCTGGTTTGGGACTAAAAATCTGAGTTGAAAATTACTGCATTGGTGAGTACCTACGTATTTATTTATACTTACTAAACCAAACGTGGACCCGTTCTAAACTATAGGAACATTGAGGTAAAATAAGTGGGCACTTCTATTTCTTTACCAGAAGGTCATGATGTAATGGCTTCTATGTTTCCTTGTACCCACAGCAATTAATAATTGAAGGTGATAAACAAAAATGTCCTGCAAGTAACATGGTTCATGAATTTAAATTGATCTTTATCTGAATAGATAATGGAGGTAATAGATGGAATGGAGTAGATCTAAAATGTAATAATCATTTCCATGAACAAAGGTAAAAAGTACACAAAGCACACTTCTTACTTTTTAAATGATTAATGAATCTATTGTTGTTTATCTAGGTTAGCTTCAATATCATAAAAGGATCAAGTGTCAAGAGTTGTTGGTTTGTTGAACAAAGAGATTTTAATGTAAAATTCATAACTCCAGCACCCTAAGGATTTTTGTTTAGATTCTGATTTATACTCAAATAATTTATAATCATTTCGCTGTAGATTAGTTGATACCACAAAACTGCTTACAAACTATGTATCTTGAGTTTCACCAGAGTAGGCTTTAAATGCTTTTGAAAGGATTATACCTAAATTATTCCTGTTCAGTTATTTATGCTGAAGACTTCATAATTTTATGAATAGATTATCTGGTAAGCTAAGTTGCCACCATGGCAAACACCAATCTGCTTGCTGAACATGTTGAATATGGCAAAACTTTGACACATTCAGCAGTGGAGTATGGTAGATAAGGTGCACAGGTGGCAAGACTTGTTTTTGTAAATTAAGTTCCTGTAACAATATGCAATTACAAGAAAGAAGTTCTCATACCTTCTCTCATAAGCCATAACTCATAACTTCTCACCTATGGGTGGTCACCAAGGGGGTGAAGGGAGTTGTGTTAAAAATGGGTCACATAGTATGGGTATGTTCCCTAAGTTACAAATTGTTACGGGATCGAAGTTGTCTATCCCGCAGTTCCACAGGATTACAAAAAAATCTTAGATTTTGTTTTTTACTTCCTACGTTCAAATCACTCGTTGAGGATCCCTTGATCAGGCGCGGTCCCGGGGGGTCACGGGGTCGTGAAGCGAATGAGAACATACATTTCGTGCGCCTGTACAGATTTTAAGAAAAAAAATAAAAAAAAGATATCCATTCCCCCCCCCCCCCATCTTCGAAGTTTGCAGAGCAACCCATTCAAAATGTATGAAGCGTTTGTAGATATGGGTCTATTTTTTACAGGAAAAATATAGACAAGTCTGTAAAACCTTTTGAAAAATGGTTAAAAAGGGGGGCGGGATTATTTTCAAAAGAGGGGGGTATCATATGAAAGGTATCGGTTTGGGTATAGGTTTCATACTTTTCGAAAAGTCTCTAACCGGTACCTTTCGTACATATCTACTTGTTGACAAACGTTCGAAACCCTCGGCGCGCGAGTTACACTAGCACTTGACGGGTCTTGTTTTTTATCTATCATTAATTACTTTATTATTATTATTAGCCAAATTTATCCCACTGCTGGGCAAAGGCCTCCCCCCACTCTCTCCAGACATCACGATCACTGGCCAGCTCCGTCCATGAATTACTTATATCCATTAATTACTTATATCAATTAATTTGTACTTGGTATAGGACCTCTATACTATTAGGTTTAAGGCAAACACCTAGGTATAGATAGGTAGGGGGATTATTTTCCTTGGAACTTATTATTTATAATAAGTTTCAAGGAAAAGTAAGTGCTCGCTTGAAATCGCTTGTTATGGGTCGATTCACACATATCAGTGAAGTCGCTGTTCAGTGAATTTCCAATTCGGTACAGAATATTCACGACCAATGATATTCTGTACTGAATTGGAGATTCACCGATACTGTGACTTCACTGATAATGTGTGAATCGGCCATAAAGGGATCGGGATGAATTAATATTTTTTCAAAGAGACATACTGTGTACACTTTTCATAGATTTCCACACTTGTGTCAGTCCCACAAATCCCGCGGATCCCGCATGTGTAATCCCGCAAAAATGGTGCGGGGCCGGGGACAGCCCGCATGCGCGGGATCCCGATTTGCAGGATTCCTTAGGTGTAATGTACTTATTAGGTATACAGGCCCATAACGCAAGTTCTGTAAAGCTGTGTGCATTGACCAGCATTATTTATGTTATATTATTTATAATATATATATTTATTTATATTATGTTTATTATTAAGTAGATCGGAATTCGGAAGGAAGATCTCAGTGGCAGCTTGGATGAATTGGCTGTATGGTTTAATAGCCACTTGCGCAATGTAAAGAGCTTATTAGACTATCATAAATATCGGATATCCTAATTAGTCAATCCTGAATTCAGAGAAGTTTAATAGCATTTAGGAAGGTAGCATCCTAATTAGGATCCGATTTAGGACAAGAATGGCTTCCGACGTCCTAAATCTATTTTTAGCGTCTGCTTCAGTGTTGCCGGCAGTCAAAATAAAAAAGCTCAGATCCGAACGCTAAAATGGTCCGAAATATGACAAAAAGATCCGTTTTAAAAAGTGTAAAAAAAAATTACATGTCGTAATGGGGATATTAAGTTTTCCATATGAATTGTACTTTATGTTGCTTCATCTTGATGAACTTCAGAAAACTTAGCTTATTTTTTACAAAGGTTGAAAGACTGAGATAAAATAAAACGTCAAGTGCGAGTCAGACTCGCACACTAAGGGTTCCGTTTAATTTTAAGACCTTGTTTCTTGACAAATATCATGATTCTATGTCAACATGATGTAGGTACCCGGTATTATTATATATTTATTATTTTGGTCGAGGGAGAGAATCAAAATTTATGATTTTTTTGTTAATAAACTACAAATTTTTCTCGTTATTTGTGCTATATGACCTTGCTTCTTACCAAATTTTATGATTCTAGGTAAACGGGAAGTGCCCTTTAAGGTTATGGTCTATAGCAAGATATTTTTTTTTTAAGAAAAAACAACAAATTATTTACTGTTTTCGGATTGTTCCCTTTATTTGTGCTATAGGGCCAATTCTAGCAGGGTTCTGATTGCGCTAGGTCTACGGGAAGTACGTACCCTATAAGTTTTGGTCCATGGCGTGCATTAAAATAATATTTTTTTGGGAATAAATTACAAATTTATGGTTTTCGGATTTTTCCCTTTACTTGTGCTATAAGAACTTGCTGCTCACCAAGTTTCATGATTCTAGGTCTACGGTAAGTATCCAATAGGTGATTCCCTTGGAAATTTCCGCAAAGAGTCATGGTCCGCAAAAGATCCGCAGAGGCAGAAAAAAGTCCGAAACGGACCAAAAAGGTCCGCACCGGCAACACTGGTCTGCTTAGAGTCCTGAATCAGTGAACGTGTAATTAGGAGCTCCGGCGACTAAATTTCTTGTCCTAAATCGGACACTGAATTTAGGACCCGATATTTAGGATGGTCTAATAAGCTCTTAAATCGATCCACCATAAAGAGTAGACTCAAATAATGTTGCCATTGAAAAAAACCACAAACTACCATTTTGGTTACTTATTAATGGATTCTTAAAACATGAGTTCATAGAAAATGCTTTACCATAACGGTATTGATATGGATCCGTTGAGCTACTTGTAGATTGATTGCAACAGTCTGCAGTTAGCTCAATTGTTTCAATTGTAAAAACTACTTCTAATTTATTTCTATTATTTGATTACGCTTAGTATCATTCGTTTTAGATTTCAGAAAAATTCTATGAAAAACCGTAAAAAAAAATTGCGGCTTCGTAAGTAGAAACATCATAAACTAAAACATCCTTAATAGTAAGCTTAAAGTGACTAGGTGCGTTTATGCAATAAGGTTTAGATTTACCACCCTGGGGTATTTCCCGTTCGCCGTATAAGGTGCTCGTTATTACTCGTGGTCGTCAAAAATATGGTAACCATGAAAAAAAACTGAATGAAAAATGGGTTTTTCTAGGTTTTACAAGTCATTTAGGTATCTGATAGATAAGGGGAACTTCATTGTTCACGTGATGTTTTTTTTGCAATTTCTTAAACCCCTTCCCCCTGATACGTGGTGAGGTTTTAGATTACCCCAGTCTGCAAAACTGAAAGTTGTCGCACAAAATGTACTGTCGTCTTAGTAAAGAACTAAACATCCCTTTACTCTTAAAACAAATAATGGATCTAGGCGTTACTTAGCGGAAATCCATTGCAACTTTTTCACGTAAAACCTTCTCTGATAAGATCAAACAAAATGCAATTTGCGTGCACCACTCGCCTTCCCACAAATTGATATGCAATCAGAGAAGGTAAAAAACAGACTAACTATACACACCCCCTTGGCGACTCCTTTCGTCGGATTCTTAAGAGACACACTTATACATACACACACCCTATCTCACACACTCACCATACACACCACACAAATTTTTCCAAACAGAGACTGGCACTCTACAGACCTAAGTTACATAATTACCTAGTTTGTATTTTTAATTGATTACTCATGTTTACTTTTCTTTAAAACGAAACTTTATCTTTAGGTACTATTCTGTATAATAATAAGGTCCATAAAAAATAAGTTCAGTTCAGTTTATTTATTTATTTTTGATACATTCACGTACACTCACAACAACAAGTCATTCAACACAACAGGTGTAATTCAGGACAAGTCATAAACATTGGTGTATGATAATAACAATAAATCGTTTATTTCTCAAGGTCTTACATATAACATAAATTATAGGTAAAGTACATTTATGTTTTAGACCTATTTCTCCATTTGGTTCAACTCCTCGCTCTAACTAAGTTTAGTAACTAGTGATGTAGACGCGAGGGATCTCTACCTCTCGGCAAAATAGCTCACAGACAACTGCTTAAGTTTAGTTACAGTTCAGATGCAACGATTTTTATAAAAGTATAAGAGGAAAAATTTTAAGAATAAAAGAAATATTTAAAAGGTTTTCATAATTATAAATAAAGCTTCTGAATGTTTCACAAAAAATCTTAAAATTAAGTTTCCCTTAAGTTTATTTATTTATTTTACCAACTAAAACATTATAACGCTGAGTAAGCCACAGAGGTTTGTAAAGGAGTGTAAATTATAAAATGTATACAGAGGTAAAGAAAGCTCTTATTTAACTTCGCTAGTCTATGTTTCGCAATGACAACATTTTAGCATATACATAGTATCCATTGTTGTCCATTTCTTTCCATATTAGACGATATATTTTATAAAAAAAAAAGCGCGCTCGCTGTGTGACAAAGTCGCTTTATATTCTATCCTACTAATATTTTTAATGCGAAAGTTTGTGAAATGTGAATTTTTTGTTACATGGAATCTTCATAACTACTGAACAGATCAAGGTGAAATTTGGCATACACTTAGAACGTAGCATAACTTAAACAATAAGCTACTAATTATACCGAAAATAAGCGTGTGAAGCCGCGGGTAGAAGCCAGTATAATTATAAAATAAAAAATACAAAAAATATGATATCTCCCCTACACCTCCTCTCCACTTGTGATATTTCGTGATTTTCCGTTGGTCCGCTTAAATAATCATTTTGAAGGCTGTCTCTGAAGATTAGCAAAATTCTAATTGATTATTAACTATATTTTTAATATATTTTATATTTGTTTTATTTTTTGAAACGGTATGTTATCATGTTCTTTTGTCATAATGTTTTTTTTTTTGCCTGAAATAAACACATCCTACTATCCTAGATAGATATATAAATATAAATTTCTTTATTGCACACTTATTAAGATAATTTACAATCAACAGCAACATTTACAAAATATGTGACAATTGGCTGTCTTATCGCTCAAGAGCGTTCTCTACCAGACAACAGTGGATGGATAGGATCGTTAGGTTAAAGATGGGGATCTGTGTGCATTGTTAGCTAATACAAATTTTACATAAAAATACCGACAAAAATTACAAATATACCTAAATATAATATAATAATAATCCTTTATTAAGGTACAGTGGAATGTTTCATGAGTGGCGGGAGAGTCTAAAATTCCGGTATTAGTGTTTTCGGCATTCAACAAGTCCACAACAAAACCATTTTCTGCGAACCCATAATAAACACAAACATCGATTAATTGTCCTTTTTTAAAAACATAGCTAATGTTCGAAGGTGACACACAACTCACACAGCGTACCTTTTCTACACCCTTATAAAATTGACGCACACAAACGTTTTGGTCTTTTCTGGACTGAACACTGCTAAAGTGCAAAACCTATTACGACGGAAACCGACGTGACACTATAATAAATCTGCTCGAATTTCCTCGGTCATGTAGACAAAAATGTATTCAACAAATAATAACTTGTTCTTGTCGTCTACAACGTTATGTGGTTTCAACCGACCTATTTTATGATCACTTGAATATTCAATTAATATGTCAAGGCAGAAGTAGGTAGTTGTGAGTGAGGGATCTATTTCCTTTGTTTGCAGTATGTTCATTTAATGTGTGTAATGGCTGGCAGGAGCGTTGCGGGCTTTACCTACCTATATTAAATTGGCAGGGGTAAAAGGTGGCAGCCGGGCCTGTATCGATCCGGCAGCGGCGGGGTGGGGTGGCATGGCGGCGCGTCCAAAACGAGCCCCCTTCCAGCTCTCACCATCTCATAACAATCCTTTTTGTACAATGCAACTATGCAGGTTGGCCAATGATTCGCAGTCGCAACCCAATCGTATCTTATAATTGTAAAAATTATATCTATATTGAGTACTTATTAAGTATGTCATAGATTATTAATTTTAGTATAGTTCATTATTTTATATAAAAAGGATTCAATCCAAATATAAGTATTTACGTATCTTACGGTCTCCGTTTGGTACTAGGATGTACTAGATAGGAACTCTGTTTGTTTACCGGAAATCTTTTAACGCAGTAAAAAGATTTATACAGAATCAAGTTTTGCTTAAGATAATCTTGTTTTCTTCGTTAACATTATTAACTCGTTGTAGTCAAGTACTGTACTTAAGGCTTTGTTGTAAAATTTCTTATCGCGTTACGATTCTTTGTGAATTGTGTTGTGTGACGTGTTTGAAGTAACGTCTTTGGCAACTACCTAACCTACTAATAAGTAAAAAAAAGATATGTCTAAAAGAAGAAAATATGTATCCCACAAATGGATGTTTTAAGCGTACTTCATTTTATCGTACTTCTGATTATTACATAAATATTTTAATCTAAGGTGCATACATAAAACTACTTCTACTAATATTAAATGACCCTGACAACGTATGTGAACTCCTAATTTATACAATACAAAAAGTCTAAAAGATAACACTAAAATAGTTCAGATTCCTAGGAGTAAAAGAATAATGAAACCGTGGATATCGCAATTCTACGATGTATCAACAACAGAAACAATGATATACCTAAAATAAGCTATAGAAGATATCGAAATTTCTGCAACAATCTGATAAAAAGACAATATGAACAAAAACAATTACAAAATGCAACAAGAAATACTAAAGAAGAAAACCATCATCAATCATTTAACTAACTATAAACCTGCCAAAATATCCCACCTTACCACCTTCTTAGCCATAAGAAAGAGCGTTACCTCCTAAATCCTAATCCTAAGACAGGTATTTCATACTTATAAGGAGATTCCGAGCACGGATTTTGTAGTTGTATTTAAAAAATACTTCATTTATTTAAATAAAAGGCCAATTTTTTGAGTTGGGTAAAAAACAATGTCCCATTTACCACTACTACTAACGACTACAGACTACTATTTGGACTGATATTATCAGTGCCACCTGTTCAGTTCTATTCACGAAAACAGAAATAATCATGGCCGCATTCTACTGAAATGTACAAATCGTTGTCTTCCTGTGTGGTGAAACATCTGTAAACTCGACGCGATCTCGGTGGCTTCATTTGGAATCGAAAGATCAACCTTGTTTAAAAAAATAATCAAAAATATTGAAAACTTTAAAAGTAATATGATAGGGTCGAAACGCGCAGAATGAGATACAATATTGGCCTAGTTGCGCATGTTGCGTAAACGACCGTAGACTTGAACTCATTCTTTCGACCAATGACACACTTAAGTCGAATGTGCCTTATCGACAAATCGACACTATAACAATAAATTATTTATAAATCATTCCTTTAAACAAATTGGTAAGTATAGTTATCATTACGCAGCTAGTATATTATTATATACTAGCTGCGCCCCACGGCCTCGCCCGCATAGAAATCATACAAATTTCAGAAATTTATTGCACGTCCCCTAGTATTTTTTTTGTTTTGTCAAAATAAAAAATCCGTGATTCATTATTTACTTTTTATATTACTAGACGCGGGGCGCAGGCCCCGCGTCTTCGCCCGCGTGGAAATTTATGTTTCCAACTTAATTATTTTTTTCTTTCAAAAATACCTTCTAACAATAACAAACACAATAAAAAATAATCATCGAAATTGGTTCAGCCGCTCACGTGTGATGCCAAGGAAAATAGGGATTCATTTTTATATAGATTTATTATATACCGAGTTTTGAGTGAATCGAACCAAGGAATAATTATTTTCCATAGAAACTCTACCACCCTTCTGAGGTTATATTTTGAAAATTCGATTAGCCTATGTGTTCATTTAGAACCTAAACTATCTATATACCAAGTTTCATTGTAATTACGGAGATATTTGGTAACAAACATTCGCACAAACTTTCACATTTATAATATAAGTAGGATTCTCTGGATAGGTGGTACAGAAGCAGAAATGTTCTGCTAGCTATCTGTCGTCTTTGTTGTTTATATTGGTTTTGAGTGTTAAAATGTTTACATTTCAACTCTTCTGGTAGAGCTTGATCGTATTTGTCGTGAACGAACATAGATGTTATGCAAGAGACATGGCCGTCACGAAACCTTTTCTACACGTTCGGTGGTCGTTGGTTGCAACACCGATCACCATAGCTTTCTCTCCTCGATTCGAACACAATAAAGTAATATCTCAACTTTGACCTTATGTTACTTAAAAATAGTTTTTAAAAATATTTTCAACCCCCGACGCAAAAAGAGAGAGGTTTTATAAGTTTAACGTGTCTGTCTGTGTATCTGTCTGTGGTATCGTAGCTCCCAAACGAATGAACAGATTTTCATTTACTTTCATGTTTCATGAAAATCTGTTCAGCCAATAAATGTCGGCGGGTTCTTAAAATTTTAATTTTGTCATGTTAAATCAATCATTCACTGTTCAGTCAGAAAACTACTATTTCGTGCAAATGTATTGCATCTCATCTTATCAGGTTATACTAGCACGTGTAAGCGTTCCAGACTTCCAGTAGTGTCGCTCTAACTAGATCTAGAAAGAATTTTTAAGTTATCTTTATGAATTATAAATTATAATGATCGATCACACACATTATGCACATTGTAGACCTAAGGTTATGCAAAAATATTTTATAAGATTATGGTCTTATCAGCGTAACTGGTAACAATTTCGTACACAACTGCACAAATTGATTTCATTGACGCAGTTTATTTCAGTCGTGTGCGGTGAGTGGTTCGCATACACCTACGCTCTCTGCTCTGACGAACGGCGGCGTCTCAAAATGACTTAAAACCTCTGTATACGAAAAGTTTCGGTATTTATTTGAAGTACGTTAATGTGTAAATAGTTCCAGTGTGTTTCATGACAAGGTATTGGTGTACCGCTGATGTCCGCTTTATCGGTTACACTGAAACGACTGTCGCTGTACGCCGTGGCCCTGACGGTTCTAAAATAGTTTTAGTCGTGTTTTATGAGCAGTGCACTATGGTCATAACATGTCTTGGTTGAGATTGGTAACCTTACTATCAAACCATAACACAAGCTCTGCTTAGCTTAGGGCTAGATAATGCTGTGTGAATTGTCCAGCAATATTTGTTACCTATTTATTTATTTTATATTTATTTATTGAAGTTTTTGCTATAAAAATAAGAATACATAAAGTCGAACATAGAACCTCCTCTTTTTTCATATAACTTTTGCTTAGGTACGATATACTAAAATCAAATATGAATGTTGGCGAATGCTCGCACATTTATTATCGCCTAGCGAGATGGTGTCAATATTTACCTACCTACCTAATGCATCCGTCGTTGTGTCTTTGTAATCGTCTGACTTTATGTATGAGTGGCAGGGGCTTTTATTGAGGGGTCTGGGAAAGGTCATTGAACCAGTAGGGCTCCAGCCAGAGTAGTCGCGTGATTTAAGGGGGTGCCACCGCCGCCGCGCCGTTGCACTGGGACGGTCGATGACTCCTCCTGGGGTGTACCCCACTAGACATAGGTACAGTTTGATATTTATATTGCATTACTGCGGATACTAAACAAATTACGAGAGCTTAAACTTTAATAGTTTTTGATTATTATTTTGCGTGATGCTCAATTCATGCATATTTATTTGAAAAGCTATATAAATATAGACATTCTTTTGTTTTTTAGGGTTCCGTACCTCAAAAGGAAAAAAGGACCCCTTATAGGATCACTTTGTTGTCCGTCTGTCTGTCCGTCTGTCAACCCTCTTTTCTCAGGAACGCGTTTACGTATCGAGTTGAAATTAACATCAAATACTCAAGTCCGTAACCTCTTGAAGCCGTGATATAAATTAAATTTCTAAGTCAACGCACTCAAAAGTTACAGCCGTTTATGTCCGAAAATTTTGAAATTTCCAAGGATATCACATGTACCCAAAACCTATAGGGTACTTCCCGTAGACTTAGAATCATGAAATTTGGTGAGCAGCAAGGTCTTATAGCACAAATTAAGGAAAAAATCCGAAAACAGTAAATTAGTAGTTTATTCACAAAAAAAAATCTTTTGATTCTCGCCATGGACCAAAACCTATAGGGTTCTTCCCGTTGACGTAGAATCATAAAATTGGGCAAGAAGCAAGGTCATATAGCACATATAACGATAAAATCTAAAAACCATAAATTTGTAGTTTATTAACCAAAAAAAAATAATTTGTTTCTCTCCCTCGACCAAAATATACAGGGTAGGTACCTACTTCATGTTGACCTAGAGTCGTAATATTTGGCAAGAAACAAGGTCTTACAATTTAAAGGAGCCCTTAGTGCGCGAGTTTGACTCGCACTTGACGTTTTATTTCCTATTGTTACTCATTTATTATTACAGTACCTACACCACTTGTTAATTGTTATGACATTATGTTGGTACATAATATGTAGACCTGGACGTAAGCTTACTCAGGACAAAAAAAAAACATGTCACGCAAAGGAGCCATAACTATACTTAACTTATTATGCAAACTTCACATCCTAATCTTTAAATACTGAATAGCTGATGTTTGGCAGTTTTTGCTATTGTTATCAACATTTTGCTTGCTGACAATGTCAACAAAGCTCATTCATTTTTTTTATCATAGTTTAATTGCACTTGGACTTCGACATAAGTATTATTTATTTATTGAACAATATCCAATATTCATGTTGTAAGCAGTATTTTTATTATAATAACCGATCTGGGTTTACCAAAAGGGCTCTCCCTTTATGATAATAATGAAAATGTTAGTAGCCTGATTATCATCATCATTTCTGTCCGTTTGCGCCTTCTGTTGGGTATTGGCATCCTTATTTAATATTTATACATACATAATGTATGTATATTATAGAAGTATAATAAGGCTCATGAATAGAATTTGCTCTGTGACGACGGCCGAGGAACTGACAAAATACATTTTGAATTTTCAATCATTTATTGCATTCTATAGCCGTATGTATGTCGGTGTTTATAATCTAGATAAGTAATATAATTTAGTATCACCATATTCACCATAGACCCTGCGCTGGGGACACAATTTCTGAACGAACCAATTTTATTTTGGTAGTATTCTTGTTATGGTCTTAGCGAGTGAAGCTGGTTTTGCACGTGGTCAATGCAGTACCTACATTCGGGTTGTCGACCCTCGGCCTTGGGGCGCAGCCCCTTGACTGAATCTGGTCAAAACACACTAAATTGTACCGTAACAGCCAAGTATCAGAGCATCATTTTAAAATGCAATTTTGGCATTGCTCGAAAAGCGTGCTAAAATGTGATTTTGCAAGCTAATCTTTCTGAATCCCGCCCGATGCGTGGATATTGGACATATTCGAGACTGACAGAACAGTGTTTTTTTGGAACGAAAAATACTTTATTATGTAGTCTAACCCCCGAATACTCAAACACAACTTCGATCTAAGCACGTCTCAAGTTGCGATTTTTTGACAGATTTTCATTGAATTCTGTAAAAAAATCGCGACTTGAGACGTGCTTAAATCTGACTTTGCGTTTGAGTATTCGGCAGTTGCAGCTAAGATTACCACTACTGCGCAAGTGCGGAACAAACCGTAAACACGCTATACCTACTCGGTTCTAGAATGCTTGATATATTTTACAAACAAAGGGGTCACAAAATCAAAGAAATGTTGGCTGAAATATTTTAGGAATGGTATTATCGGACCAAATAGCAGAAGTCCGAAATAATTTTGGTTATCAACAGCTTTCATTCATTATTTCATTCATCTATCGAATTTGCACCTATTAATAATATCACCTATATCTATAGATTTTTCGCTGCGCATAGGTAACTTGTAAACAAAAACCACAAAATTTATAAGTTTACTAAAAATATGTACCGTTAATGGATTTTAGGACGAAGTGTTAACTAAAAGTAGATGACAATGAAACCAAACAAGATGTTATAACTATCATAAAATTCACAGACCAAAACAATAATACCTACCTACCGATGAGACCTAGAAATGATTTGAGAAGATTTGGTGTATGTAGCATAGGTTATTTTGTGGGTGATATAATATCGTTACGTACGTACCTACAATTCCTTTATAATACAGTTAAATATCAGAATTAATGATTATAATAGGGTTCAGGTACCTGACCGCTGCACCTGGTAAACGTTTCAAGTTTTATTTTTCGTTCTATAGCGAGTCTGAGATGCGATTGAATCGTAGGTAGGTAAGACTGGTTATTTTGAACAGGTTGGACTCTTGTTACCAAGCAAACCTCACTGTGTGCTCAGGTTCCTCATATTCTATCTCTAATACAGTAGTAGATAGTGTACCTAACTAAATAAATTTAAGTACCTAGATAAGGTACCTAACTAAATAAATTTAAGTAGGTACCTACCTAAAATTGTAGATAAACCAAACTAGAGCATTACCCGATTTTTAAAGCGAACCGTATCGACTGATATGATGACAAGCGGTCTATAATAGTTTTCTTTTATTTTTTATGTTTAGGATTCCGTACCTGAAGGGTAGGGGGGAAGTTTTCAATCAGTGCGTCCTACCCGTCATGACCTACGGAGCTGAGACGCGGACACTCACGGAAGGGCAGGTCCACCAGTTCAAAGTCGCTCAGCGAGCTATGGAAAGAGCGATGCTCGGAGTCTCTTTGAAGGATAGAATTCGTAACGAATACATCCGACAGAGAACCAAAGTTATCGACATAGCTCAAAGAATTAGCAAGCTGAAGTGGCAGTGGGCCGGCCATATCTCGCGAAGAACCGACAACCGCTGGGGTAAACGAGTTCTTGAGTGGAGACCACGACTCGGCAAACGTAGTGTAGGACGCCCTCCGGCCAGGTGGGATGACGATCTGCGAAAGACTGCAGGCAGATGCGGCAAGCTGAAGACAGGGCGCTATGGCGCTCATTAGGGGAGGCCTATGTCCAGCAGTGGACAAATATAGGCTGATGATGATGATGACCCGAAGGGTAAATACGGGACCCTATTACTAAGCCTCCGCTGTCTGTCAGTCCGTCCGTCGGTCAGCCAGCGGGCATCATGTATGTAAAGGCTTGAAATTTTCTCAGTGTGTATTTATTTTGCCGCTATAACAAGAAATTAAAAATAATAATTTATCGATTAAATGGGGTAACGTCGTTCGTACGACGACGTTGAGTTCCGATCACCGAAGTTAAATAATGTCGGGCGCCGTCAAGTGCTTGGATGGGTGACCGCGTCATGTTGGCTTTTTGCTTTTTTCGATCGATCAAAAATCCGATTTTTGGGTTTCTTTTGTTCGAGAAATAGTTTTGTACGATGGTACGGAATCCTCCGTGTGCGATTCGACTCGCACTTGGCCGGTTTTATTTACTCACACAAGGGTGAAAGCACCTACGGATGTGAGCTGATGATGATGATAAAAAGCGCCTGTCGAAATACACACACGTTCTGTAACACGCATACAATGTGGCTAAAATTCAGAAATTATAGCAATGTTGATTTTTTTTTGTATATATTTTCTAGCATTCATACTATACTGTAACTATTTATAATCCAAACAATAAGAGTTGATTTTACATACACTACTCAACAACGTCTAAAAAAGCATTCGAGAAAAAAATATGCTGGTACTTTGGTAGGATTTGGTAGAATTTGTAGTTTTATGGCAACATTATTCTGTGACAGCTAGCCAGCTGTGTGCTTGTGTGCATTCGTTCGAAAAATATCTCAGAAAGCGTAGCTCTCTGTCCTTGGTTGTCATCCATTTTATTAAAATTTTCTCAAACGTGGAACTAACCAACCCAGATATTCGTGCTACCAGTATACGTTGAACGAATCCTGAATAATCGGTTAGATATTTCGCGAGCACTAGCGATAGGTGGCGATAACTATGAAATGTTTATGTAACGCAGCATTGTTCGATCGCTAACCGAGTTCATCTTTGTTCCAGATATCATCGCAGTGTGTCATTGTCGTGTGCGTATCGCGAGTGAGGAGTGCAGTGCGGGTGCTGGTTAGTGTGATGTGTGAATAGTGAGGTGAGGTGGTGAATGCGGAGACAGTGTCGCGGCGCTCGCCCTGGCATGGTGCCGGGAAGGTAGCGCGCGCGGGCGGCCTGCGCAGGCCCCACACCAGCAGCCGCGTGTGTCCCCAGACCCGTCTATGGCCGAGCAACACATCCCACCGTCGTCACACTCTGCACTTACGAGAGAGTCCAGCGGGTAACATCATAACACCACTTAGTTTTCATTGTTTATGTAACTTTCAGCCACCATGCCTATGGTGTCTCACATTATTCCTCTTAATACAGCCCTATGTAACCAATAGCAGATCAAACTCTTAGTTCAAAAACAGATTAGAGCGGTAACATCATTTCTCTAGATCAATCAGTACATTAAAAGTTGGATTTACACTATGCCGATCTCGGGAGAGGCCTATTTTGGAAATATTAAAGTGACCTCTCGCTCCAAATACAGATGCAGAACAAAATGCAAAAGTTAATTTGTTGTACTGTATGGAACATGAGGAATCATTACTGTCCTTGGAATTATGTTGTCTGTGCTGTGTAATATTCACAGTACACCACTTATAATGAGCCCATTTTGTATTAAAATGGAGCTAAATCTTACTCCAAAAACAAATCTGAAAATAAGTTAATTTTATCCTGAATTATCAACTGGTTTTGATCACTTCTGCTTCATGCTACTAGCACAATGGAAAATAAAACAATTTGATGAAATAAGGCCATGCTTCGTGTTAAA
This sequence comes from Eupithecia subfuscata, assembly GCA_963564075.1. NCBI lineage: Eukaryota > Metazoa > Arthropoda > Insecta > Lepidoptera > Geometridae > Eupithecia > Eupithecia subfuscata. The sequence continues at coordinate 6,804,733 of OY751097.1, read as the reverse complement.
GAATAAGAAATCTATATTTGTAGTATGGTCTTATTACAGTTTAAACTTTTTGACTTGTAGCATTGCCATTTTGTCAAGTGTTTTATGTCCAAGTAAGATAAATATTGATCTGCAAGGTACGAAAACCAATGAGCTACTCTGATAAATGCTCTTATCAACTCCATATGGGACACTGTTTATCAACTCACCATGTCCCAAATTTTGAAGTGTAGGTAGGTAAAATGTAGATATCAATCATCTGGAGCATTTATAGGATAAAAAGCATTCTTTAGTTGAACAGTTGATAAGTTTAATTGCTAATTTATTGAAAGTGTGAATGTCTTTGTTTTTCATAAATTATTCCATGAGGATTTATGTGTCTATTGTAGCTATTATACAAGGTGTTCCATTCTTAGAAGTGGATCAAAAAGGAGGGCTTTTTCCAATCTGCATCAAATGGACCCTGTATATGTACTGAGTTTTATCAGTTTGGAAGTTACAGCTGAGTTTGTTTATGATTTTAGCTACTTTCAGAATTGGCTTGCATAGAAACAACTATCATTAGATCAAATATTCAATTCAAAGCTTTGAGTTTAGGTTCTGTAGAGTGCAGACAAATGAGAAAATTCTTTTTCAAAATCACAAGTTTCACAATTTTTAAATTGATATTGAGTACTATTTCTGTCAGATATACTTGTTGTCATCAGCACACATACATCTACTTTGAACTTGCCTCCCTCAAACAAGGGGGTTTTGCCATAATCACCATGGTTGACAGCAGGTCTGGTTCCACCGGCTCCAAGTTGAGGGTACCATTCTTGCGCTGCGACTGCCATGGTGGCAATTCATATTCATTATCATTTTATCAGAAAAAACAGTAAGTACTTACTGTTTTTTCTTAAACCTATCCTAACCTAAACTTAGTAGGTTCCTAGGATTCAGATCAAAATTTGTAAATAAAATCTGCTCTTATTTTCTACCCCCTGAGAAATTGCAGAACATACACATCGAACATACATGAGTCCATCTATTGCAGATTGAAGAACCCCACTACCTTGTTTGATCCTCAAAGAATGGAACTTCCTGTATCAGTCAATATTTTAATAATATGTGCAATTTATGTACGAAGCTCATTAAAATTCTATTAGGATATGGGCATACTTAATTACCCATACTAATTTGTTGTCAAATAAGCTTGCTTTTAATTGGTATTTAATAAAATAGAGCCATAACTATGTTTGTTGGTTAATTGTAAATTTTAAAGATCAAGGGAATTCATCCTGTCATTTTCACACACATTTACTGGTAGGAATCTATTTTGTTTATCTCAAATATGAACAAGTATGTGAGCTACTTAGTAAAATGTTTTAGTTTATTAGAAGTCTCTATCTCCATCTATAACCACCTGGTTAGAGCGGCTAGCAATTGGCTTCATGCAATCAATTTAGTTCAATTTGTGTACACTTTGTACCTACTGGAACAAGACCAGATAGGATATGAATATGTAGATAGAGATGGAGTAGATAGGAATACTGTTGTGATATGCATATACACTTGCCAAGTGATATTGGCCAGTGTCAAAATAGACAAAATAATCTATTCTAAGTAAATAAAATGAGAAAAATTATAAAACCTAATTTAGTAAAATCTTTGTCTAATTCAATATCCACAGTGAAATGAAGTGTATCATAGTTTAGCAGGCAACATTTTTGTTTTGTCCAGGTCTTCTCCTAGCAGGGTGGTGGGCGGTCGGTCGTTGCGTCAAGCGAGCCACAGCCAACGAAGCAGACGTAACGCGACGTCACCCACTCCGCGGTCCACTAGCCGGCACGCCGGCAGCCGTCTGTCTGACCCCGAGCCTCTGACGCTGCGCAGAAGCACGCGTCTCATCAACTCCCTACCCCGCTCCGACTACTCCATCTCCGAGCGCTGGTCATACGGCGCCGACGTATACGAGACACGCTGCGACACCAGCCATCTCAAGGGCGGAGACGCCCACAAGTCCTTCGGACACAACAAACGAGGCCGAACTTCCTCGCATGATAGAAAGAAGCGCAAGGTCGGCACAAATAAAAGCAAAGAGTGCGTAGCCTACTGCACACGCTCACGGACTGCTCTTAAACCCACTGAGAGTGTCGGTGAAGGTACTACGTCGACTAAACCGGAAACATTAGCTGAGGCACAAGCAGATCAGAACAACACAGCTACTTCTAATCAGCAGAATCACTCTGAAGGCGGTCTATTGCCGTTAGACGAGAGAGACTACGCGTATTCACCGTACAGCTCGTCCACTGTCGCAGATTTATTGGACTCTGATTATTCTGTGTACAGCCCCACTGCTAGGAGGCGGAAGGGAAAGAAGAGGAAGAGGTCGGTTCACCGTTCCCTGTCGTTGAAAAAGAGCAGTTACTCATTGAACGCCGAAGGCACTAAAAAGAAGAGCAAAAATATTGATACGCCCAATAAAGAATCGCGGGACGCGAAAGATTTTAAAGCTGACAGGAATTTCCAACAAGAGACTGAGAGAGAGGTTGCCGAGGTTGCTCTAGCGACTTGCAGTTATTCTCTGCGGAACCGACACCGTGAACTTGGCCCGCCTACGTCTACTGTTACTAGCGAAAAAATCGATTACAACACAGGTAAACTATTAGGTTATTCATTTAAAAAATCTTAAGTAGGTTTAGGTATCAACATGGACAGTCCTTCAGGTATAGAATTTAATCTTCTCTCCATAGAAAATTAATACCTTTTCCTAAAACGGCACTTCGCCGTGCACTTTGCTTCCTCAATATCCAATCGTGAATAAACTTTTAATTTTCTGCCGATCAACTAAACATTTTCAAATAGGTTTGTAAATTCAATTCTATTTTGAGTGCGATTAGCTGATTGGCATTGTATCTGACATGTGTCATAAGCAGAATTAGTTCCGTACAAAGGCTGTTGTTGGCTATTTTAAGATGCGGGGCACAATAGTATAAACTCCGTCACATGGCTTATCTCGAATGGTATCACACGTATCCAACGCTCTCATTTATAACTCTTGCAAAGAGATATCCATAACGTTTGCGTTTGTTGGTTACAGTAAACCCGTCGACTAGCGAAGACAGCAATTCAACTGACCGCAAGAGCGCTTCGGACAGACTTGCTAGCGTCACACCGACGTTTAACTGGGAAATCGACGGTAATTATCATAATAATTATGCAATTACCACTATAAACTCATTATTTAATCATGCTCCTTACCTAATCGTTCGCGGAAAACTGTTTCGCTATAATTAATTTATTTGTTCACAGAAGCCAGCACATCGAACTCGAATAGCGCTGCGAGCAAACTATTGATCGTACCTCGCGATCTACCTTATCTACGTCAGACTAACGCAAGGAGGGTATGTACTGGAAATACTGTTTGTATAACTTGTGCAACGTTCGTCACTAGCTTAGATTTAACTGTTGGTAAGCAAAGTACTTTTTTATTTTGCGCTTTCATGCTTTAGTTTTCACTTCAACTAGTGGTCCTACCTAACACTTACAGAGAGACATTAACATTATTTTGATAACGCGAGATAACAAATAGACAATGATAAATTCGCGAAATGCGGTCAGTAGTTTATCATTCGCGGTGTATTAATCGCGCGTGGTCGCAAACTTGATAAAAATAATCGCATTGTTTTGGTGGAGTCATCGTTTTCCGCGCAGTGTGGAAATTGTCGCGTCACCGGCCGCTTTGTGCTAACTGTACGTAGGAGCTATGTTGCTAATGCATATTTGTGTTGTGTGCGAATATGCATTGTGCGGTGTGCTGTTTGTGATTGTCGCGTTTTGTGCGCAGAGTATCGCAGCTGCGACGGGTGCGACCCTGGGTGCTTGCCTGACGAGGGGAGCGGGCTCTTCTCAGCGCCAGAGGCAGGATACCACTTCCAAAAGACAGGTAGGGCCTTTTACTTTTCTCTTTGTTTATGTTCACCACAGATGTTTACCAAACCAGCTAGAGTCTGTTTGACAAGACATGTTATGTGTACACTTTTCTCTTTGTTTAAGTTTACTAATTCAGTTAGTCTCTGTCACAGGACATGTAGGGCCTTTTACTTTTGTTTACGCCCATCCAAACCACTTGATTCTTGTTCACATTCACCCATGTCCTTTACTATTATCTTTGTTCACAAAACCATCTAGTCTGTTCACACTTACACAAACCTATAAAGAAATAATTAAAGATTTTGACTATCATCATAGGGGCTTGACAACAGAACCTCCGATGACGGAATACAATTTTCATCTGTTATAGTGCTTCTCTGCTTACGGTTACAGCGGACTCCAAGCACGTTGTTAACTCAATGGTTCTGTTTCAGCAGGTGTCTAGCGAGGGCGCCGGCGGCAGCGCGGCGGGCGGGCGGCGGGCGAGAGCTCGCGACATGCCGCAGCCGCAGCCAGCGTCCACGCGTAAAGAAAAACGTGGTAAGTAGAGGAGTACTACACGATCAAGGACTCAATTCTTATGTTCTCGACGCTATTACATTGACATTCATGTTATATGAAGAGTGGCACAATAATGTAGAGGCGTAGTTGTGAGTGAAGTCTGGCCGCTGCAGATTGAAATTATGAAACATTTTCTTCTATAGATATTCAATAATAATTTAGACGTGGCTTCGAATTTCCGACTGCAGTTGTGTACGTATAGGCACAGATTAATAAATCGGTCTGCTGTTGCTAAGGAGCTGCCATTTGAAGATGCTTTCTAGCAACTTATAGTGCGCGTTCACTACAAACAGTAGGTAATTAGATCTTTTATTTCCTGTAACACTACATCTCGGTTCTTGCTTCAGTAAGTAACCTCATACCACCGATAGTGATAATAAGTGTGGTTTATTAACCAACATCTATTCGTCTTGATGCTTATAATCAAAATCAAAAACTCTTTATTTCCTTAAATACAATAAATATACATTTAGAAAAGGTCACATTATAGCTTAGCGCCCACTGCTCGCTTCATTGAGATTAACAAATCTCAATGAACACTTTTCACACGGGGTAACGATTGAGTGCACTGCCAATTCGCAGTTCTCTGTTTATCAGTTGTGCACTTGTAAGTGATAGTTGCTATACGATTCGTCGCTTGATTTTGATACCTATCTCATAATAAACATTCAGTTTGATAAATCAAGAAGGGATTTATACAATTTGGTGCTCAAGCTCGACAGCTCACGAAGCAACCTGTGGAATATTTCGTTTCCATTGTTTCTGATAATCCTATTTGCTTTCGTTTGTTTTTGTCCGTGTATTGTGTTGACGTGTCATTTTCCTCATAAATGACCGTGACGAAGTATGACAGAAAATGGAAATCAATGTCTAGTCTTATAATAATTGATTCCTAAAATGATACTGGTGACTCACGTGGGCGAACACTTACAGGATAAATGTTAATTTAAAGTTTAGCTTCTGGCGTGATTTCTGCAAAATCTCACGACATCACGAAGGGGGGTCGAAAAATCGCCAAAATCACCTCACGTAATGAAATGCCCCTTACCATCATTATTAACATCATCGCATCATAGAGCTCTGGCGGGCTATTATATACGCAGGTATATATGCAGGTATATTATATACCTGTCCATGCGGATTCCAGTTCCGTCGGAAGCTTAACTTTTTACAATCATTTTTCAATTTGAATTCGTGATAAAGTCACCGTGAGGAGAGTTCATTGTACTGTTTCAAAACATCTATGCTTAGGCACCGTGAACTTGCACATTTTACAATTTTTGACGACATCCGGTTTAGTTGGTTACTAGTGAGATACTGTTCTTTTTTCTCTTCATTTTCCTTCTGTCGCTCGGCAAGCAAGCGTTGATTTAGCTTCTAAATTCGAAGCCATAAATATGGTAACCAATAATCATCCACGGTTGTTGTGAAGGTGAAACTGTTTGTTTAAAATGAAACTATTTTCAGGCAAAAGCAGTCTGGGTTCCTGTGCCAGCACTGGTGGTGCGTCCAGCCGGTCACACCCCCAGGCCTTAACCGCGGTAATTGAACTTTTATACTTTATATACTTTTGATACTTCTTTACCTTATTTTGATTAGTTCCTGTCCATGCCGTCCTATGTCCAATCCTATGTAACAAAAATTTCACATTTCACAACCTTTCGCATTTATAATATTAGTAGAAATTAGTAGGATAGCCTGCTAACTAAAAGCATTGCTATTTCTCACTCTGTTTTCTTCTATTGACATAACTCTCGAGTAACAAAGAACACTGCTTAGCAACCATTTCAAGTTTGCAGACAGTTATGAATAAGGGGGTAGAAGTATTGGAAAATATGAACGGACAATTACATGTTAATTGACATTTTTGACACATGATGTCAAACGTTTTACGTCAAAGTTAACCGAAAATGCTGCTAATCGTCCGATCATCTTTCGAAGAACACCAGAGTTAATGAAATATGCGTTTAGTTGCAGGGTGCTGTCGCATCTACATCTTCAACCCCGCCAGTGTCTGCGTCAACCGCTTCGATGCCAGACAACGCGGCCAGCGAGGCCAAGCCTAAGACCAAAGGTAAATATTACAGCGATATTATACATCATCATTATCTCGCTCTCGGCATATTGATACCCAATGCTGGATACTGGCCTACTCTTTTACTCGATAACATATTCAGTTTGTTACGAGTTGTTCTTCAGTCTTCTGGCCACCCGACCATATCATCTATCATCTTTCGATATCTCTTTAAGACTATATTATATACTAGCTTCTGCCCGCGACTTCGCACGCGTTGTTTCTATGGAAACGCTTAAAGGTGATTTCTATCCCATGGGAACTGATTTATGGGATAAAAAGTAGCCTATGTTTTATTCCAGGCCTAGAATTATCTGTATACAAAATTTCAGCCTCAGTTCAATAGTTTTGGCGTGAAGAGGTAACAAACATCCATCCATCTATACATCCATCCAAACTTACGCATTTATAATATTAGTGTGATGTGATAATATCAAATGAATGCAAGCTAATGGTTTGTAATCCATTCATTCTATCTACTCCACCGTTTTCGATTTGTGGCTATATTTTATTTATTTATTTAATAAAAGGATTACCGACCACATCATTATCAAAACCTAAAATAAACTGAAATTAGATCCTGTAATGATATGCACGTTTTTAATATACCAGATACTTTATTCACAAAGAAAATTACAAACAAATAATATAAATAAATTAGAACTAGTACTCGTATTTACAATTGAGCTAACTGCTGACCGTTGCAAACAATCCACAGGTAGCTCAACTGATCCATATCATGTTTTAATATTATCCCAAGTTGAATGAAAACAGCAGTAAAAATATGCAAAAAGATTAAGCTAGTGAGTTCTTATGCAATTTCAAAAGTTATCAGTTTGATAACACACGTGGCTTAGTGACCAGCGAGTACTGCCTGCTAGCGCAACTCGAAAAATCGAAGTATCTGCAATATCGATAAGTACGTCATTAAGTGAAAACGTGCCGAAGAAATTTCGTAATAAATAACAATATGAACCGAAACAAAAGAGAATGTAGTGTTCTTTTACAAGTTTTCTTACGTGTAGATATTTTATTCATCAAGCTCAGACATAGTGGCAGCATTTCGTCGCCATTTTGGTTAATTCCATGTCATTCTTGACCTTGGACGCCATTTTCAATATGGCGTCCAAGGTCGATGAAAAATATAACGACATATCACAGGTCCACCCTATCTTCTAAAAAAATTACAAAAATCTTTATTGAACATACGCTTTTGGTACAATTGAGAGCTGACCGTAAGGCTACGGACACGAAGTCAGCGGGCGCGGTAACGCAGACCCGCGTCGCTCCCCACGCCCCCTTCCGGGCTAGTTTCATAAAAATCTATGCATAAGAATGCGCCCCGCCCCGCAATCGCTGACTTCGAGACCGTAGCCTTACGTTAGTCAGCTCTCAGGCCTAGGCCGAGGCCTACAAGCTAAAAACTGTAGCAGAGGATGATCTTGTAACTTTGAATTTCATTTATAGTGTGTCTTGTTGTAGCGTCATCATCCGTAGAAGAATGCGCGAGCGGCGGCGCTGCAGCGTCCGGCGCGAGTGCAGCCAGCAGCCTCGTCAACGCGGCCGAAGAATCTTCCTCTGAAGAAGGCGAAGTGGGCCGTTTACAAGCCTTGCTTGAAGCCCGCGGCTTGCCACCGCATCTACTGGGCGCCCTCGGTCCGCGTATGCAGCATTTACTGCATCGGACTGTCACTGCTAATTCTGGTGGGTAAAGTCTAAAATTGTTTGTATCATTGTAACTTCAAAGACATGTGGTTTATAACTTTGTAATTCTATTGCAATCTATGTTTTACTATGCAAAACTCGAGTTATGACCCACACTTAAACATAGAAGCTTGGTTTCTATGGAGTTGTGTCATGACCTGTCCTTGGTCCCTCAGTCTAGTTCTATTTACCATACAACACAGTTGTAACAAACCTAAGTATAATAACGATAATAACTATTTATTTTAAAACAAGCTATAAAATCTTGTATCATCTAGGACAAGAGTACTAACCTGCTTGTCAAGATAAACCCAACGAGCCGAAACTCGATGGGGGCTGCGTCGCTTCATTACATCATCAGATTAGCAATATCATCTTAATATTGCATTGTCATCCGATTTAAATATGCATGCCAGAAGACATGCAGCTGAATCAGAAACCGGAAAGTCGGTTAAATTTAACTCGCGGAAACTAAATAAAAGCTTTTAAAAATAGACACATCCCACACAAATTTTTAGAAACTTGATTTCAACGTTTGTTTTTCAGCTGCATCTAAAGCCGCACAACTCCTAGCCGGGTTGCAAGCCACCGGTGACGAAGGCCAGCAGCTTCAAGCCGTCATTGAAATGTGCCAGCTGCTAGTGATGGGAAATGAAGACACTCTCGCCGGCTTCCCCGTCCGGCAAGTTGTCCCCGCACTAGTCAACTTGCTCGCCGCCGAGCATAACTTTGATATGGTAAGTGGTTGTGTATTTTGCATTGATAAGGGCCCTTGATAAGGAATAATGAAACAAGTGTGTTGTGTCATGTAAATCTATACTTAGGTGTGAATTGTGATAAACGTGACGTTGGTTTATTTATAATTCAAGTATGAATTTAGCGTCATATGTATTGGAAAATTACTATGTAAATTAAGGCAATCGGAGCTGTCCTTTGTTTAAGCATGTAATGCTTTTATCCTTTGACTCAAAAGTAGGACGAAATCGCCATCTTAATTGATAAAAAGAATTTACTAGTGCCATAAATAGTTATAAGAGTTGTATTTCAAATTATTTATTTGACCATGGACATATAACATGACAGAAACTTAGCCTAAACTGTTCTCTCATAGAATAGAACGTCGCCTATATACAATAGAACAACACTTTCACAATGAGATATGCTTCGGTTTTATTTAGGTCACCGGTTGCATTACTTGGAGAAAAATGCTCAATAACTTAATTTTAAAGAAAATTGAAGTTGAGATTAATGAAAGTTTATGAGACCATTCTTTTTTTTGTATCATATTTCCCGTTCGTCTTTAAACTGTCTCATTCTTGTCTCAAAGCACTGCCGGTTCTTTCACTTTAGAAGTTATTAGAAACACGGCATTAGAATTCTTAGATGTCTTCATTCTTTTACAGATGAACCACGCATGCCGTGCTCTCACCTACATGCTAGAGGCATTACCTCGCAGTAGCGGTGCGGTGGCGCTCGCCGTGCCAGCTTTCCTGGACAAGCTACAGGCTATCACGTGCATGGACGTAGCGGAACAGAGTCTCACAGCGCTGGACATGCTGTCTCGCCGACACTCGAAGGCGATCCTTCAGGCTGTAAGTATTATGAACCCATGCCATGGTGCCACCTACAAACTAGAGCCAGTAGCGGCGCAGTGGCGCTCGCCGTGCCAGCTTTCCTGGACAAGCTACAGGCTATCACGTGCATGGACGTGGCGGAACAGAGTCTCACAGCGCTGGACATGCTGTCTCGCCGACACTCGAAGGCGATCCTTCAGGCTGTAAGTATTATGAACCCCATGCCATGGTGTCACCTACATGCTAATGTAATTGGGTTAAACTTTTTAGCGACAGAGCCCTCAATCTTCTTGTTTCTAAGTTCTTATTTCCGCTTTATTGGTTAGTATCCTCTGCGATATTGCATGCGTTTTGCCAGAAAATAGTAGCCTATATTGTTATTCCACCAAATCTTGGATTTCATCTATGCAAAATTTCAACCCAATCCATTCAGAAGATTTTGGCGTTATTCGTGTATCTTTCTCAGTTCAATGCTAGACAAGATAGCCCCGTTTTGTCGTAGGATTAGGATTTTAGACTTTAATTTTCTAGTCATAAAACACAAATTGTTTTTGTTTACAGCGTGGCGTATCCGCATGCCTGATGTACCTGGATTTCTTCTCAATAAACGCGCAACGCGCCGCGCTGTCGATCACTGCCAACTGCTGCCAGAATCTCACTCCAGACGAGTTCCATCTCGTCAGGGATTCTCTGCAGCTTCTTGCTAATAGGTAAGCTGATTTAGACAATATTTCTATAAATGCATTTAGAACTTATATGTTTAGAATAGGTGAATTTAAAGCATGATTTTCCAACTGTACAGGGCGTTGTTCAATCAAATTAGAAATAGAATTTGTGGGTTGAACAATAAAACCACAGTGAAATCCTTGATCAATTCTTTCTCTTGCACTCATAACGCAATTTCAATAGATACTCTCATTCCTACTCACAGCAAGACTAGTCATTTCATTATTTGAAGAAGCTTAAAAGTATCTCATGTAATCAGCCTGCTGGATTCCAAAGCAAACGCCTTCCATACTTTATGGTCTGGGGTGAATCAGTCCTTAGCACGAAAACCCCAGACAATGCCTTAGCAAAACTAGAACAAAAAAGATTATAAAAGTGTTAATTGAAGTTATTACAAACATTTTGCGCATTGTTTTTCGTGCTCGACAAAACTCGTTGCCTATGATGTATGTGCCAGTCGCACTGTCTAAACTAGTAAATAAATAATGCTGGCCAATCCACACAGCATCATTTAGCTCCATGCTAAACAGAGCTTGTATTATGGGTTACATAGATACATATTTTTACTATACACAGAAAATACCCTGAACACCTGGATTAAATATTTACAGATTGTACAAACATTTATCCAAATAAATAACTCTTGGAAATAGGCTGCTTCTATTCCTGACGATCTTTAGCCTGTCCCGTCCCGTCATCCCAAACTCTCATTGTCCCGTCACCACTATGTTGCAGACTGACCCAACAAGACAAGAAGTCAGTGGAATGCGTGTGCCTCGCGTTCTCGCGCCTAGTCGATAGTTTCCAGCACGACCCGGCGCGTCTGCAAGAGATCGCTACACCGGAGTTACTCACTAACTTGCAGCAGTTGGTAAGTAGAATGTCTATTGAAAATCTGATATGAAAACCTGAGTGGTTGGTTGCACTACTGTGACAAATGTTAGAGTTGAGTTTATTAAAAAAATTGAGCCTTTTTTACTGTAAAAACGATCGTAGTTAGACGAATTCATTACGGATGTAAGCGGGTTAACTACGAACCTTATTTGTGTTGTGTAAAATTATATCCCTCATTATTGTCTCTGGTACTTACCAGAGACAATAATGAGATAAATAATTTTTTTGAGTAAAGAATTCTATAGAATCTTAACTTTTTTTCCATAAGAATTTTGTTTGACAACAATCTCACCTATAGGTTATTTCAACTACTACTTTGCAGATCAGCATACAAACATTTATTCCACGAACCAATCGAACCCGCAGCACAGAATCCCGCAGCCGAAAACAGATCGTTCAGTTGACGACCTCTTTGTCGCAGTGGACGAATCCACTGCGCAAAAGAGGTCGTCAATTGAACGATCTGTTTTCTTTGAAATAAAAAGCGGATTCTAAACCTATTCTCTATTCATCACCTACTCTTCCGAATGCAGAATCTTCATCAAAATCATTATGTACCTGGCAACCCTAAAACTAGCATTATTCTCTACAGCTCGTGGTCCAACCGCCTCTCATATCCGGCGGTACATTCATCACGGTACTCCGCCTGCTTTGGGTGATGTGCGCCGCTTGTCCTCAACTCGCGTTAGCGCTGCACCAGCGTTCCATCGCGGACACTCTGCTGTGTCTGCTCACCGGGTCTACTCTGCATCAGGAGGTGAGGAAATCAGGTCACACTCCACTCACAACTGAGTGTATTGTACTCCTATGCGAGATGTCACTGCAGTTTACAGTTTATAAGGGGCGTGAGACAGCAAATATGAGCCTCAGGAAATCCGGTATTCAAATTGAGAGTATCTTCGGAAAGTGGGGAAAAGTGACTTTGGAATCTGAATAAATTACACCAGTGACATGTTTATTTTATTCACTTATCAGCCTCCTCTATCTCTTACACGTACAGTACAATCAACTAAAAAATCTCAAAACATTCTAAAAGAGTTTTATGTAGGCGTATATAGGGTGGATTGAAAATTTACTGTGCTAACCGGTCGCTAGATTCTTGGCCTCTTAAAACCACAAAATATGCCGGAGTGAGTACGGCATCAGAGCCATTAACCAATAAAATCATATTATATAATATAAATCGAATTGAACTACGGCATCTCGACGCACGGAATCTCGACAAATGTCGACAAACGTCATCTGCTCATGGCCATTACAAAACCAGTAAGCACCTGTATAACCTGTAAACTCTCTCCCACAGCATGTGGAACTCATCCCACGCCTGCCCCAAGAACTGTACGAGATAACCTGCCTCATCGGAGAACTGATGCCTCGGCTGCCGACCGACGGTATCTTCGCAGTGGACGCGCATCTCGACCGGCCCTGGTCGGCCATGGCAGAGCGCGCCGCCTCGCAGTGGCAGTGGAGGGATGATCGAGGTACTTTTTTATTATGTACTATTATATCCTCGTAACCGGATTTCGGCCGCAGCGACCAGAGACTAGCAGCCATGTGTGCGAGCACAAGTGTGTGCGCAAACACAGGTGCACTCTATTCCCTCACTCTCATGAGACGGCGGACGGACACGACCGGGGAGAGGTCAGGCGCAGGACTAACGGTTTGTTTACCATAGCACAACACAAACTCTGCTTACTTTTTTGGGGCTCGATGAGGCTGTAGTTTGTTATTATTATTTGTATCAAAAGTTTAATATTTTAAAATATTTATTTTAGTTGTTCTACTGGGCCTTTATCCAATTTTTCTAGATGCACAGAGTTATTTTATTTTCCTCTAGTTAAGGTTACCATTGACGCCGAATTCCGTAGTTTTTACAACTCATTATTATTTATTTCCCATTTTCTAATCAAATTTGTATCAGTAAGCCGGAATAATCTAAAGGTTAGTTTACAACATGAAAACTTTACCGTGTTAAAATTTTACGCAGACACGTTCTTATCAGTGACACATTTCTCAGGTGTGTGGCGTTCTTACTCATGGGTTGAATGTCGTGCCCTAGAAGCGGCGGTGGTCGCGGGCGAGGAGGAAGTCTGCTTCAACACGTTGGGCCGGTCCTACACCGTGGACCTGACGGCCATGCAGCAGCTAAACGACCACACGGGCACCGCGCGCGCCGTGCAGCGCCTCGCGCCGCCGCCGCAAGCCGCCGACCACGCCAACGCCAACGCCGCTCCTACCGGTAAGGACAGCCAACTCAACAGCCTGTATTGGTCCACTGCTGGACACAGGCCTCCCCATGATAAGCGACTTGTTGGCTTTTATCTAATGGGGGTAATGCCCATAATCTCCACGCTGGGCATGCGGGTTAGGGATCGCAGTTCGGTGGTAGAATTATCCTGCAGGGGGCGCTGCTGCCCGCCCCGGGTGGATCGCCTCTTACGATACCCGCGGGAAGAGTTGGGGTGGTGCAAATTCTAAGCCGGCGCCACACAGCGTACGTGGTACGATGTAAGTGGGTTAACTACGAACCTTATTTGTGTTGGAAGAAAACCAACATTTCATCTCTTAACGAGGGACTTCTTCAGGGTGATTGCAGTTCTAGACGCGCGCGTTCCGCATCCCTCCAAGCACTGACACTGTTGGTGTTCTTCCAACACAAATTAGGATCGTAGTAACCCGCTTACATCCGTAATTATCAACAGCTGTCAACCTAAGGTTCTCCAAAGGTATGATGAGCACAACTCTTCAAAAAGTTGGGCTAAAATAGTCTGGTATAAACTTGGTTTGACATCGAGATAATTTTGCAAGAATAGACCTTGAATTGTACATAGCATTATCAATCAACAAAAATTATTGATTAGCTAAGTTAGTTTCACATGTAAGAAACTTTTCTTGTAAATAAATAACTGAACTGAATCAAACGCACTAAGCTGGCTGGTAGGGGTCGCCTATCTTTAGACAGCACAGCACACAATACATCATGTGATGGTGGGTAAACACCAAGCGAGCGAGAGCGAGTGAACGCAAAAGAGTGGGATACGACGATCGGTATGTTCGTTCCATTTTTCTTTGATGTAGCGACAGTCGTCGGAGCACCGCCGAAGGCGAACGAAGCCCCCCGTTTGGGCTCGCTTGCTTTCGCAATGAGGTCTACACCACTCTTTCGCGTTCGTTCGTTAGCCTTCGCTTGGTCTGTACCCGGCATGAGATATCAATAAAACATTACATAAACTTATTCCAGATCCGCGCATCGCAATGGTCCGCAGCAACCCCTCACTCGTCCGCGCACTACTCGCCGTACTACACGAGGTTTACTGGAGCTCGGCCGGGCCGGCGGTTCGCTCGCAAGCCCTCAAGGCGATCTTGCGCTGCGTTTACTACGCAGACGCCTCGCTGCTCAGAGTCGTGCTCAAGATGCAGGTAAGACTTGCAGTTTACACTACATTTACTCTTTGTGGTCAACTGAGATGATAATGAGCTTTAAAAACAGTTCAAGTTATTTATTGCGGCCATATTGTACAAAGTTATTAGATTAAATTACGCATCAGTCTCATCGTAAACGGACCTACCTAATATAAAAATCGTATATATTGTATATAAATATATACTATACTAGGTTTTCGTGAGGAGTTTGCCCACGGCGACTGATAATTCGACTAGCTCGGTAACTTTTCTGCGCCCATTTATCGAATCCAACAAATATTACGATTTTCACAATGTCCACAGGTGATATCATCCCACATCGCTGGTATGATGGCCTCAAGCGACCTTCGTATCGCCGTGGGCTCGCTCCAACTAGCCGAGATACTAATGCAGCGGCTGCCTGAAGAGATGGCGGTCCAGTTCCGGCGCGAGGGCGTGTTGCATCAAGTGGCCCAGTTGGCTGAGCCGCCGCCGCCGCACACTGCCACCACTAGTAAAGTGAAGGTGAGAACTTGGGTCATTAATTCTTTATTGCACAATATACAAGTAAAACATTTAACAGGAAAAATAAAAACAAAAAAAAACAAAGGCGAGCTTAACCCTAAAAAGAGTTCTCTTCCAGCAAACCTTATTGGGAGAGAGCGACAAATTTTAAAAGTTCCTTTAGTCTTGGAAAGTCAGCGCCTATCGAGGGAACTTATACTCCAGCCAATTTCGATGTAAAAATCATTTTTTTCTTGGCTGGAGCAAAGATCAAACTAGAGCAGGACCATAGGTTTAGAGACACAAGATTTTAGAGGACAGTACCCCCACCATTGGGTGAAGTGAGGTTGCAGATGATGATGCTGCTGTTGCGATATTATTATTTTATCTCACTTTTTAGGCACAAATAACCATCAAGCTGTCAAGTTGTGATTGAAACAGAATGTACCTGAACGTTTTTTGAAAACTTCCTTTTTTTTCCAGTCACCAAGCGCGACAAGCGTTCGCTCCAGCGACGGATCGTCCCCTCCCGCGTCGACCTCAGCCACGTCCATAGACCACCACAACTTGTCTCTAGCATTCTCCGCCTCGGGTTCTTTCGTTGCTACCACTCTTCGTAAGTACCTAATAATCATAGAAGCTACTATATAGACTGATACATCGGCCACTATCGCTTGAGCAACTGGTAGTTTGCGCAATAAGACAGTCGTTTTGCTAGAGGTCGGTAGCTCAAGCGTGCGGCAAGACACCGGTAGTTTACGCGACAAAACAATAGCTAAACTGTTAATCACGCGATTAAGTAGTAATCTGCAATGAAGTAGATATATATCTCTTTAATACCTCAACCAAGCGTCTTAAACGCTTGTTGAGTAATTTATTTTTTGATCAGGTATAAATTGTAACTTAGTTTTAATCTTTCTTTAATAAGAACCAAACGCGCCGTCTATTTATTTACATTTTTCGACTGTCACTATCATTTAATTTAGTTATTTTTTGTGGAAACTTTTAATTAGCCGTATGTTAACATATAGGTAACTATTTTTCGACTGACACTATCATTTAATTTACTTATTTTTTGTGGAAACTTTTAATTAGCCGTAAGTTAACATATAGGTAACTATAATTACAGAAATGGTACCCACCATTTACCTATATGTTAGTTTCCCCTAAAATTGTAAAATAAATAAATAAAAATTACTGTTGCGTGTACAGACAGCAGTGTTGGGCACAGGATTAGCTCACGTGATAGTAGCTAGGGTGCAGTAAGCAATTGACACAGGTTTCCAGCTTTACCCAACGTTTGTATTACCTTGTATGTGCCCTAATATTATTTTGCTTACAGCTGTGGGCATGGAAACGGGCACGGCTGAACCTGGCCCGGCGTCCGCATCTACGCATCCACAGTTACCAACATCAACCACAGTACACAGGTCAATTAACTTTAAACTTTTTATGCAACTCTTTCCTAACCCTAAATTTAGAGAAAATTAACCCTTTAAACTTTAAAATTCATAAATTTCTTGTTAGATTTCATCTTGTTCGTTCTGTGTAAGGACATGACATCCCAATGCAGCGAGCAAAGCGAGCCGCACATTCTCATACAGCGCGATGCGCTGTTAGCTGCTCGCACGCACCAGATTAACGCACTCCACTGTGGTTCCGTTTCTTATAAACCTACCCGTTTTCAGGTCTGGCAGTCCCCTCCAACTAGCAGAAATGCTCAAACGCAAGCGCGCAGTGAAACGTTCCGGCGGCGGTGGCACGCGGCACGGGCGCCGGCGCGACGAGCCGCCGCCGCACACCCCGCCCGCGCACGCGCCGCACGCCGCACTCCCCGCGCATCTAGCGCACCACCCCCAGCCGCAGAGTTAGTATCTACGACATGTTACTGGTGCCAGTCGCTAACTAACGGAGAGATATCGCTATGTGTGCAGCGGAGACACAGGCGCCGCACTCCTCGGCCTCCTATCGCTGAAGATTAAAACTCCGAACGCAAGGAACGCATGCCGCTTAGATGCCGATGTAATGATTTTGACAGGCAACACCGATGATACAATTATGTTCCGTCAAGTCTTTGAAGACGTAGCCCACCATTCTTTACACAATACCTGTTCCAGGTTCCGGCACGGCCACCGCAGTCGCCCGCTCCGCGTCTCGCGTCGGCGGTACATCCAAGACATCTTCATTCCTCTCGTCGCTCAACCCCTCGCGCTGGGGTCGCAGCCCGCACGCGCACAAAGACACGGGGCTGCTGGCCTCGCCCCACTCCGCGACCAACCTTACTGTGCAGAACAAGTGAGTACAACACTTGCATTATATTAAACGAAAAATCGAGTATGCGATGTGTTCAACAGTGGATAAGTCAAACGTTTTGTGCTTGCTAGATCGCCGCACTGGAACAACTGTGAGCTCTCAATCGCGAATACGCTCGCTCAAGCTCGATCGATTTACTGCTGAGTAATTAAATAAACAGCGCGCGATATCAATTCCAATATTAGAAATTCGAAAGTAACTCTGTCTGTCTGGTACCTTTTAACACTTAAACAGCTGAACGTAGCTCAATGAAATTTGGTATCCCGGGGACGGGCATAGCCTACTTAAAAACCGCGTGCGAAGTCCAGGGCAACAGCTAGTTGTAAATAGGTTTTGAATGCGTCGTGCCGTGCATAGCGCGAGTGTGATCTTCGACCTCGCGCTCAGATATAATCGTAGTAGAGATCCGAATCGCCGAAACAAAACTCGAGACACACTTGCATATCTGTTGGAGTCAATCAGCAACCATAATTTACTGATATTAAATTATTTTTCAGAGAGAAAGTCCGCGAATGGATACAATGGAGCGCGGCGCGTCTGCAACGCGAATGGGGTGCCTTGGGTGGAGGCGGCGGCGCGTTAGAACAGCTGGCTGCTATGGCTGCTGCCTTGCCGCATCAGAACCAACGCCGAGCGGCCTTGCAGCAGCTCAGGGACACCTTGATACACCATGATGTGTCGCCGTTCGAGGTTAGTTGAATATTGAGTAAAGGTCTCAGCATACGTAACGTGAGCTTGTTCCCTGTGATACTTTTAGTCATGTGATTCAGCGGCTCAGTGAACGTTGGCCGTCCTCCGACAAAAGAGTTTTCCACGTTTTCGGTTCTGAGCTGTCTCTCGTCGCCTAAAAGCGTCAAAATCGCGGAGATCGGTTTCAACATCGTCAATCCAGCGACATCTGGGGCGGCCGATTGGTCTATGCTCTGGCCGTTTTTCAAACGCCTTGTAGCTGTTAGTAAAATAGGCGCACCATTTATTCAAGTCAGTATTAACAACTTATCATTAAAAATTATTTATTGGATATTTATCGCGTACCTTTTGATTTTATTTCTCTTTCGTTTCCATCGCATTGCAGCGGTTTTGTCCTGGACTTAGTTTGTTAAATTTATCGATGTCCATGACAAAACCGGTGGAAAACCGCTCAGTCCAAAGTTTCCCCTAAGAGTAAGATGGTTTTCGATTACTATTGCTTCTTGCAACCAATAAAATGCAATATTTGCTTCCCAGGTGAACCATTCAGGCGTACTGGGCGCGCTCCTCCAATACATGACGGGAGAGAGCGAGATAGAAACAGAAGGGGAGAAAAAAGAAGACGAGAGCTTAGCTCGAAGTTCGAGCGAGATGGTTGCCGCCTGCGAGGACCGACTGAGACTGTTTCTGCACGTTTTCGCAGAAATGCCTCAGACTAATGAGTAAGACCTTTTGCTATTGATTTTGGAAGTAGATTCAGATATCTGGCATGGGTTAAATAATGCAT
Source organism: Eupithecia subfuscata (assembly GCA_963564075.1). NCBI lineage: Eukaryota > Metazoa > Arthropoda > Insecta > Lepidoptera > Geometridae > Eupithecia > Eupithecia subfuscata. Next base: position 6,785,610 of record OY751097.1, on the reverse strand, counting down.
ACGGAAGATGTCTGGATTTATTGTCGGCTCATTGATTGAGCATAGGAATTTATGATGGAATCGACTATTGCATACCCATTATTTTTGTACAACCAACTGGTGAAGCTATAGTCTAGGGAACGACTACCTAACTATGATCAGATAGGTTTAGGGATGGACTAGTTTTTACGTTGTTTTGTATAGCGACACCTCGAGAAAAGACGTTCTCCGCTACGTTGCATTCCTATCTTTTTTTATATGGCTATTTTCACATGCGTGGGTGGCCATCCAAATGGCAGCGTCTTAGCACGGCACCGGGACCGTGCATAACCTTGTTAAACTTGTGAAAAGGGCCGAGATGTTATCACCCGGGTTCTAATATGTAATATTAATGTTTGTTCACAGTGAGTGGAGTGAAACGAGCGCGGAAGCCCTAGGCTTCGGCGTGGTGGGCAGCGGCGCGCTCGCCGCCCTAGTGGGCAAAGTGAACGCCTGCGTGTCTCATTTGGAACAGTTTCCGGTGCGGGTTCACGACCTGCCCGCGCGCCCTGCCACCTCTGCGCTCAAGTTCTTCAACACGCACCAGCTCATGGTAACTATCTTTTTTAGGGATCCGTACCTGTGAAGGAAAACTTAACCCTCCCCAACCAAATAATTAGATAGCCGTCGGCTGGCCGTTTATGTCACATATTTTAATTTTGCGAATAAATCAAAACCTTTAGGGTACTTACTTCCCAGCCACCTACAATCTTAAAATTTGACGGGATCAACATCTCGCTGCAGAAATCCGAAATAGAAATACTTATAGAAACAAAACCGCGCGTCAGACTTACACTTGCCCGCAATAGAAAAAACTTTGTAGAAATATATTTATGAAATCTAATTTCTGTTGCAGTGTGATCTCAAACGTCATCCGACTTGCACCAACCTGAAGCAATGGAAAGGCGGTGTTGTTCGGATAGACCCCCTAGCTTTAGTTCAAGCCATTGAAAGGTATCTGGCCGCCCGTGGGTACGCGAACGGACGGAACCGCGAGGGCACCGCTAGCGGGCCGCACTCGGACGACGAAAACGCTTCGGACGACGACGGCGAAGACTCGCTCGCCTCGCCGCCTCACCAAAACACCTCAGAGTAAGTTTACACAGCAAACCACCAGATATATTCTGAACAGTATATCAGTTTAAGTATTTATTTATTTAATAAATTGCACCAACGCAGTGTACACTAAAACATGGATTATGGGCCATTTCATACAAAAACACATCTAAGTGCCACCTCAATTATAGATACAAATCGAAATTCATTTAAAACAGTACTGAAAAACTATTATGTCCGTTAGTCCATAACACAAGCTCTGCTTAGTTTGGGGCTAGATGTGTGTATTGTCCAGCATTATTTATATATTAAATAATTGTTGTTTCAGTGCCGAACATAAATTAGAGTTCCTGATCGGAGACACGGTTCTGCCTTACAACATGACCGTCTACCAGGCGGTCAGACAGTTCGGCGAACAGAACGACGCAGATACTGATACGGAGACTCCATTAGGTATGTTTTACTTTACAGCTTAAAGTGACAAATACAATTTGGCTTAACTGTTGTCCAAGCGATAAACGCGACGCGATGCCCACTTCTTGGAATTTGAATATTGAACATGATAAATTTATAAATTCAAAAAATGTAGGCGTCGCGTCGCTTTGTCACTCAGCTAGGACTGGGTCAACTTTCGTGCTCTGTAGGATATGGTTTATATGTGCCAATCGGAAAGAAACTAATCAGATTGTACAATTTTGAACAAGTCCTCTTATTTTGATAAGGCATCCAAACTTTTCTACCATCGACGCGTATAGCCCCTTTGCTTGCAACATTAGTATTATATGTTTTAGTGTCTGTTTGTTCCATTGTCTCCAAAACGGATGAACCGATTGTTTTTTGTGCTCGAGTGGTGAAAAAAGAAAACCAATATCAAAGAATAACTGTTTTATTGTCGTAGTTACAAGTACCTACTTATACCATAGAATACCTAATCTAAATTACCTATAGCTGCCTACCTACTCTCTGCTTGTATTGGTGTCTATGTATGTAAATGTACCTACTTACTTTTAAATTACCATTTCTTGTCAAACCTGTATTGTGTGGCCAAATAAATGTATCATTATTTCAGCAAACGCTGGTATCTGGGTGCAAACACACACGATATACTATCGAGCGGTAGAAGCGACGGAGCCGCCGCGGCCGGAAGCCACCGCCTCTCGCAAAGGCAAGGGGCAGCCCTCCAAGATCTCATCCAGGCGTAAACCTGATCTCTTATGGAATGGTAAGCGGCCTAGCCTCGTCCTTCACAGCCGGATTTTACTCACTGGATATAAGCGTTCTAAAGTTTAGGCCATGCCATCTAACGGTCCTGCTAGCCGCATCCATACGCCCTTCTACAGTATGACAAAATAGCTAGTCTAAAGACATGATTTTTGCCCTTTCCTTGCCATACTGCATTGACTTGTACTGTACATACTAGAGACTATGTTTTCGAGATCCTATAGGAACCTAAATCTTTCTAATCGGATAAACTTATCGCGCGTCTTATGCGCCGACTATTAATTTGAGGTGCACTTAATAATAACAGCAGACCAACTTTATTAAGTGTTTAAGTAGTGAAACAATTCTACCGGTATTTTTTAGGTCTTGTTTATGACACTTAATAATAACAGTTGGTCTGCTGGTAAAACAATTCTACCGGTATTTTGTTAGGTCTTGTTTTTGAAGAAGGGCCAAAGGATATGCTCCTAGATATTTAATGTTCTAAATAACTGTCAAGTTAATCCTAAACGTTGTTGTTCCAGATGGGCTGATCCCTTCCCGCGAGTCGCCCCTAGTCGTAATGGTGCGCGCGCCGCTGCAAGCCACGTCCGGTGCCGAGGTGAAGGACGCGTCGCTGCCCGCACTGGCGCTGCTGCGCGCATTGCACGCGCTCTCGCGGCACTGGCACACGCTGTATCGCGCTGCCTGCCTGCCCGACCACCGCCCGCTCGTGCCAAACGCTGAATTTATCAATGCCAAGGTAACAACAATACTTTTGCTGTATTGTCAGATTGTCACCACTGTGGAAGTGCAGGTTGGCAAATGAGGGCCTATCCAAAATAAATAGTCAATTCAAAAAAAACTTAGGGTAACTAAAAGGATAACGAAGAGTACCTCAATATTCATACCAATATTATAAACTAGACGATCGCCTCGCGGTTTCACCCGCGTAGTTCCCGTTCCCGTGGGAATTCCGGAATAAAATATGGCCTATGTCACTCCCTGAAATGTAAGCTTTCTAGCGGTGAAGGAATTTTTCAAATCTTGAAAAGTAACTCTGTTTGTTACGTTTTCACACCTAAACGGCTGAATGGATCTAAATGAAATTTGGCAGGGAGGTAAATAGTATCCCGGGGACGGACATAGATTACATATAAAGCGCGATCCGCGGGCAGCAGCTAGTAACTTTATATTTTTGTGGGATACAATACAATAATGCATGTGCCTGAATTAGGTAAAAACCGTTTATTTTTTTTTTCAGAAAAAATACCTGACAAAAAAAAAAATCAAATCCGTAGACCCTATTAATTTACAAAAGCGGTGCATACTTTCAATAAAATTGGGTAGGCTGTATTAGGCACGCAGCCGCAGTGGAGTACGTGAAACCTCTTCTGCATGCTAGGGACTTAGAGAGCAGCACTTCACACAGCCCGCCACATGATATATTGTTCTTAAAATATTAACAGATGATTCATCTATATATTAGTTCACTCCAATCAGACCATCGGTATAATATCAAAATCTCAAATGGCCCTGATAAGCACTTGCAATTTACTACCCATCTTGAGCGAGTATCCCAATGGCTCAGTGGCTGAGTGGTGCGGTACTTGCCCGCAGATGGAGGTTGAGGTATTCGACTCCGTGTCTCGACAATTTTGTTTTTGTTTTCGTTTATATTTATATAATGTTTGTTAAGTGCTAAAAGAATTCACTTGGTTTCACAATAAATTACTGAAAATAATTTGGGGCCTCCGCTCCTTTGTTGACCCTAGGCCTCCAAACCTCTAAATCCGGCCCAGTGCTGAGTAATAATTAAATAGACATAGCACGCGATGAAACTTTGTTTAATGAATGTTTTTGTTACAGCTTGCTGCCAAAGCCAATAGACAATTGCAGGATCCCCTTGTGATTATGACTGGAAACTTACCACCGTGGTTGAAGAAAGTAGCCTACTCATGGTGAGTTCCAATCATCATACCTCCATTTATCTTGAATCTCATTTACTGCCATTACGTTTGTAATGTATCAATATCGAAATATATCCTTCAAAGCCCTAATGGAATCATTCTACCCCCAGCCCATTCGTCTTCCCATTCGAATGCCGCCACCTTCTATTCTACGTACTATCATTCGACCGCGACCGCGCCCTCCAGCGATTGGTCGAAGCGGGAGGGGAAAGGGGCGGAACCGCGGGGGGTACCGCCACCGGCGCCGCCGAAGAGAGAGTGGCGCCGCGTCTAGACCGTCGCAAGAGGACGGTCCAGAGACACAATGTGTTGCGCCAAGCGGAACATGTGATGCACGAGTTCGCGCATACCAAGGCACTGCTCGAAATACAGTACGAGAATGAGGTGGGGACCGGATTGGGGCCTACGCTCGAGTTCTACGCGCTCGTATCACAGGTATTGTTTATTTATGTGCTATCTCCTGTCCTGAGTGAGGCTACGCAGAGAGAGAGAGAGAGTCTCCCCGCTACTCTTTGGCAGTAAGAGGACGCTCCAGAGACACAATATGTTGCGCCAAGTGGAATAGACTGCTGGTTTCAACTAGGTAGGGATAGCCATAGATTCAGGATAAAGAATCAATCGACCACGAGGTCAAGTGACGTCGGACTCGAAAATCTTTGGGACTTCCTTTGGACTCTATCGTCGTTAGCTCCACCTACAGGGAAACATTAAAGTTTATCCAATCCTGTTCAAAGACTTTAGTTCGTTCGAGGTGTCACATTACTCAATTCTTAGGTTTTTGTTATTATAGTGCGTAAGCCCTCATATTCAGGGAAATTGTATTGTGTTCCTTCTTTCCTTCATTATTTTCCATCCATATTATTGTTTTGTTTTAATTGTTAGTTCTAAGCACTGCTGGATTGCTTTTAAGTTTTTAAGGACACATTACATATTGTTTACCCATAAGCGGAAACTGCTAAATTTAAGTTACCCATAAGTTTCAACCAATTTTGTTAAGTAGCTGTTTGTTTTCCAAATACAAACTTAAAATTATAAATGTTAATCTTCACAGGAACTGCAACGTGCCGACCTAGACCTTTGGCACGGCAGCGAAAACTTCAAACAGAAGCCAACATCTTTCGGAGGCGAGATCGTGAAGAGCCAACCGCCTGCTGTCACGGATCTCGCCTCGTCGGTGCGCGAGACGCTCAGTCTGGACGACGAGCGTGCGCCGCCAGAACCATCCGAACTAGAGAAGGTAAACTAATTACCCTGCACTCTAGCTAGCTACAACCTATGCCGCTGGTCGATTAGTTATGACGATTTTCCAGTCTTGTCTTCCAAAATCATAACACTGTTTTCTTTCCCCAGGAAACGTCAATACCATCGCCGGCGCCCGACGCGACCTACGTTACCTGGCCTTGCGGTTTGTTCCCGCAAGCCGTGGGCCGGAACGTCCGAGCCTCTCACCTCTCACGAGTCAAAGCCAAGTTCAGGTTCCTTGGGAAATTCATGGCCAAAGCTGTTATGGACTCCAGAATGGTATGGATGGATATTAATGATATTTTGTGTGCATTAGTAACATGTTTGAAGTGTGCATAATGCACTGCAAAGCTCCGTCTCTGCTCCACGGTTGCTGATAGATCATCGTGTGCCTCTGTGGCACACATTATGTTATTCATCAGTTACAGCTGTAGTGTGGAAGACCAGCGTAGTTAACCCGCTTACATCCGTAATGAATTCGTCAAACTACGATAGTTTTTATAGAAAAATATGTAAATTGATGTGTATTGTACAGGTGGACATCCCCTTATCAGTGTCGATGTACCGCTGGTTGATCAGCGAGCAGCGCTGGCTGTGCCTCAGCGACGTGCGGCACGTGGCTCCCGAGCTGTGGCGCTCGCTGTGTCGCCTGCGCCGCGTAGCCGAGCGCGCGCGCGCTATCGCCCTCGACACTAGACATACGCCGGAGCAGAAGTCTCAGATGGTGAGTGTATCGTTGTACCGCTTAGATTATCAAGTGTAAAATCGTCCACGTCCACTAACATCACACCACACCAAGAAGAAACATCTCAGAAAAAAGAATTAACAAATGGTTGTAATTGCAGATCACCAGCCTAGAACTGGACGGGTGTCCGATCGAGGAGCTAGGCCTAGATTTCATCCTGCCAGGCGACGGCTGCACCGAGCTGCGGCGCGGCGGTCGCGACCTGCCAGTCACGGCGCACAACCTTCACAACTACATCGACCTCGTCACGCACTGGCTGCTCTATGAAGGTAACCTAGCAACTAGTCTTATCATTCGTAGCGTTCTTGGCAGAACGGTCGTGGTCGTCATGACGAGTCTTTTGTTGTATGGGCTGCTATCGCTCGCCTGACGATATATCGCCATCTCTCCCTGTTTGTGGTCATTCCGGAGCATTCATGCAGAGGGACATCTATGTATTACCATCAATTAACTTACCATAAAAAAAAACTACTGCTAACTTACTGTGTGTGGTTTCAGGTGTGACAAAACAAATGGAGGCATTCAAAGAAGGATTCGAATCAGTATTCCCCCTATCAAATCTCAAGATATTCTATCCAGAAGAACTGGAACAAGTCTTCTGTGGAAGCTCATCTGGTGAGTTCATCAACCACTTCCTATCTTATCAGGAAGAGGTTGTACTGTGTTTCCTTCATATTATTTATATGGAGGACGATAGGTCAAACTACAGTGTTCTATGGTATTGAAGCAAAAACCACCAGTAAGTGTTTTTGTACCAAAATTCCTACTGTATACTACTCCGCTACTTCAAAGAATGTGGTTGGTTAGGGCCTACGAGGATAATTTCAATAAACTCCCATGCAAGATGTCATTGGAGCTCGGAGTTTCTTCACTTAGGCGCTATGCAGTCAGAGCAACTATTGTGGCAACAGGCAACTTGCAACTAACTACAGCTAACAACTAACCGAAAAATATTAAAAACTTGACAGTTTCTTCACTAAAGTTGCTCTTAGAATTTGTGTTAGCTCGCTGTAACAATAGATAGATCATCAACCTCAAATATCCCACTGTAGTTTGATATTTGAGGTTTTCTATGCTAACCAATGACTTTTCTCGTTAGTTGAGGTGAAAAGTTGTATGTTTCACTACAGATCAAATCTTTTATTTGTTCTGTTTGTTTTGTGCCGTTTAAACCCCTTGCTAGCTCAGCTATCTGCTGTAGAGCCACTCGCCATGCTCGTGACTCTATTCTAGACTGCATCGCTACCTCGGGCTACAAAACAAGCACTGACGTTCCAAAAAAAATTGCTCATGTTGAACAATAGTATACCTTATTCAACTAGTTTATGCAATTAGTGCGCAAGGAGGTTGTATCGCATTGAGATGGAGGTCGAATATATTGGTGTGATTAAATTCAAACACCAAAATAGTGGTGTTTTTTATTTACTTTTCAGTGAATAAAATAAGCTTTTTAGAAGGGGAATGATATAATACATAAATATAAAATGCGTTAAAATAGAACACAAGTGAATATGTATGTGTTTGTGTGTGACAGGCGGGCGCGAGCAGCGCTGGGATGCGCGGATGCTGGCAGAGTGCATCCGGCCCGACCATGGCTACACGGCAGAGTCACGAGCCATCCGCATGCTGGTCGACATCTTAGGGTCCTACACGCGCGACGAGCAGCGACTCTTCCTGCAGTTTGTTACTGGGAGCCCTAGACTGCCAACTGGAGGTAACTCAAGTTCATGCTATGTCGCTACATTTTCTTATTCAACTAGTTTTCGGCTGCGGGTTCGCCAGCGTTTATCCCTGGATAAAAAGAAGCCTTATTACACTCAAGAATAACTTTGCTATCTGGTCAGAAATAAATATTAAAAATTGGCCTCATTGTTTTTGGAAATTACCCAATACCTACATCCAAACTAGCAAATTCACAATCGTTATTTTGCTTTCTTTCTTATATTAGATGAATATGTAAACAATACTCCTGCACATTGTATGACACTTTTGTGTTTGTGTTGCAGGCTTCAAAGCCCTCAATCCCCCGCTGACGGTGGTCCGCAAGTCGCTGGAATCGTCGCTGGACCCGGACGAGTATCTGCCGTCCGTGATGACGTGTGTCAACTACCTGAAGCTGCCGGACTACAGCAGCGCCGAGGTGATGCGCGCCAAGCTGCGCCTGGCCGCCTCCGAGGGGCAGCACTCCTTCCACCTCTCTTAAACCACCCATATCACCCCCACTGTGATCCTCACACTTCTAACAAGCCCCCTATGTGTATGTGTGAATGCGGTTAGTGATATTATAAACGTCTATACGGTGTGCAAACACTGTTCATGTGCAATCAGAGTGAATTAAATGTGACGGACACTAAAAGTGCTGTGCGTTCAAGAGTTTGTTTTTCATAGGATTTTTTAAATACAAAAATATGTTTATATTATATTTTGTGTTAATTTAATGTGATAGCTTTGTATATTTGTTTATCGATTTGGAGAGACACTCTCGGTAGAATAGCTGGTGTGTGTGCAATGCGGAAGTGGACCGATGGACTGATGGAAGAGCGATTCGCACAGGCAATGACTAGAGGACTGCCCTGAGCCACCGCCATTATAATATATAACTACTTTGATATAATAGTCTCTAAAGTGTGCGTCCATTTAAGCTGTTCTCATCAATCAATAAGATTTTTATCTCAAATATAACTTGTGGTAGCTTTACTCTTCTAGTATGGACCAGCACCTTATAAGCTGTTTAAGAAGGACCACTGAAACCTCCCATACGAGTCCTACGAATTATAAAATAGCATTTATTACCAAACGGTGTTTTGATTGTAACATTTAAGTATCATTAAAAGTGCAAAAAATTAATATGTAACAATTTCAATAAAACCATGTAAACTTATTGATTATAAAATTGGTTTCTTTTTCACCTTGAACCCGCTCCAATCACAAGGGCACTAGTGTTGTGAATGTAACAATGATGGCATCCATCCAATATTCACATTCCACCTGTCAATTATGTCAACATTATAGTTTCGTAAATGAGTTCTATTCACTATGTAGTAAAACAAACAAATGCATTTACAGCTTATTTTTATTTATATTTCAACATATCAAGAAACAATAATTATCCTTGTCACTATAAAATATATCTACCTCTATCACTAATATAAAACAAAGGAACTCATTGAACTTCTCTCTGTAATAATGTTTAAGCATGCAAAAAATAAATCTGAACTTTCTGCATACTTATTCATCTACTTTACTCATGGTTAATGGAGCTTATACACTGGCCATCAAACAAATAGACCAACTGTTATTTGATTTCTCACATAAGGTGTATTTTTTGATAACCTTAATGATACTACAATCCTTTCTATGATATCTAAAAACATCTAGCTACATAAAAAGGAATGATTACATAAGTAAATGACTACAAATTGATATTTCTAAAACACATCTACAACAACCACAGACAAGAACTAAAATAGAACTTGGGCTTCTCGAATCTTGTTTGTCGGAAGGCATTTGAGCTGCCATATCAGAAAAGTTGTGCATATTGATAAGACCAAGTTCATGTTGGTAAGACTAAAATGCCACTATAGTTCAAACTTATAGCACCATTGCCACCCAGCCAAGGATGAGGCAGGATCCTCCAATAGGAGTAAGTCGACGGAAACTGCGGTCACCAGTGAAGGCATGATAGTAGCATGTTCCACTGAACAAGGTAATTCCTGCTATGAAGAATGCGCCAACCTGTAAAAAGGGAGTAAATTATTAAGTATTCAGGTTATCAACCAAAAAGAAATAAATGATGCTGGACAATCCATACAGCATCATCTAGGAAAGTGAAATAAGTAAAAGCGACTCACAATGTAAGGTCTATGGGCCAGTGGTACACCTATTAGAGCAAGTGTATGAAGAAAGTGAAATCTATTGGCGGTGTCAAAGATTTTTCTCAGGTCTTCCTTTGTTTCTGTTTCGGGGAAGGTCCTGTGTGCGCCCATAGCCCCGAGCACGACGGCAGCGGCACCGCTGATTCCAGCGAGCCTCACGAATGGCCCCGCCTCTTGCGCGAGTTGCCAAAGTGGAGCCTTCATTATCACAGTCGTCGGAGGTACTACAACCTGACTCTTAGACTTGAATACACCCTGCAACATACACGTACACTTTATCTTTGAAGATTACGAGTTTATAACGATAAGAAGCCACTACGAAGACAAAAAGAAGTCACTCATCATGCAACGTTTGAGAACAACAGAACTTACGATATTCCGTAGCAAGTTCATAGCTCCTTCCGTTACCACATTAGTCATAAGCGCATCACCCAAGTTAACCATAACTTTACCTTGTGTTTATTTCAAAATCTACTAAGAAAATTGAAATAAATGTTATGAAATTATTGAACCGATCGATGATCGAACCAACAGACCTGAGAGGTTAAATTAAATTTTATGAAACTGAAAGTTTGTTTGTGATGATTTCGAATGTCATGATGATCAGCTGTCAGATGGAAACACGTACATGACGTTGACATAAGTACTTTCAATGCAACCCTTCGATCAGGGGTGATTTCTTTCATCCTCCACCGTCCTCCACGATGCAATGCAACCGGAAAACTGGAAACTACTCAGAAGATTAAATATAGGTAGATCTTCAGCGAGCATGCCGCAGAGCAAGACAAAGTATACGAGGTGGTGGGGGAAAAGTGTTGCCATGCAATTTTCTTACCCCGATTTTAGGTTCCTTATTTCATGTCTTAGTTGGTAGATCGGATTTGCGATTTTCCAGGTAATAAATATATAAAATTAAAATTATCTGAGCGTCTGGTCGAAGCGAAGCATGACCCGAGAGCTGGTGAGTATCAGGCACAGCGCATCAGCATTGCCATACAGCGTGGCAATGCAGCCAGCGTCTTGGGGACGCTTCCGACTGGTATTGATATTGATCAGTTGAGCTACCTGCAATAGTCTGAAGATAGCTCAATTGTTTCAATTGTAAATACTAGTATAATTTTCTATTTTGTGAATAAAGGCTATTGCTAGGTCATTATAATTATACAGGTAAGTATCACAATGTCAACCCTGTTTGGCGTTACAAGTGGAAGGCGGACCGAGGTTGTTTTTGGTAGGTAAATATAATTATGAAGGTATTAAGGTGAGTAGTACAAATAGAGAAACAAGTGTTTTTGTTTTAAAATAATCAATATTTATTACAATAATTAACGTTTATAAATTTTACAGTTTAAATCAGTCTTCAACATTTCGTTTTATTACTACTTAATCATAAAATCACAGTTTCATTATAAATGTCTTAGTTATATTACCTATACAATAACATTTACATAAATTAATAACTCTTTCAAAAAAAAATGGTTACTTACGAACGTAACATCGTATATTTGCTAAAAAATAGTAATGTTGCTATCTAAAAAGTACTTAACTTTCATTGTACTTGCGTATAGGTGTAATACCTAGTTAATCACAGCATTTTCTTTTAATTAAAAAATACACACGCATTTACACAGAAGCATTTAAAATATCGCAGAATCATTATAAAAATCACAGAATCATTTTAAAATTAGCATACCAATTTCTACAAGAACCTACTTAAGATATTTTTTTCTTATTTATATGGGACAGTTAGATTAGATTTGGACAGTTGAATTAGATTAAGTACAAAAATCACAGAATCATTTAAAATATCACAGATACATTACAAAAATTTTTATTACGAAGATTTTTTAGGTTCCCAATCTTTGCGACCCGTTGCTTTGATCCAATGCAAACGTAATTCTTTATCTTCGGGAAAGCTGTAACAAATAAAAACACTAATATTATAAATGCGAAAGTGTGGATGAATGGATGGATGTTTGTTATAGTTGTTCTATCTCACGAAGTCCGATGGGCTATGTGTGTCATAGCAACAACTTACATATCACCTCTTCACGCCAAAACTACTGAACGGATCGGGATGAAATTTTGTATACAGGTAAGTAATTCTAATCCTGGAATCTAACATCTATGTTAGATTCCAGGATTTATATAAAAAGCCTATAGGCTTTTTATCCCACAAATCAGTTGCTATGGGATAGAAATGGCCTTTAAACGTTTCCATAGAAACAACGCGTGCGAAGCCGCGGGCATAAACTATTTTGCTATGCATAGCGAGCTACATTATCTATAAAATAGCTATGTAGATACCTATTAAAAATATTTCAATGCGCCATTCGGGGAATTTTATCATCGGGTGCAGGCAACCCTAAATTTTCACAATTACAAGTTAGATGGACTAAAAATAGCATAAAACATAATGTTTGAGCCTTGTTTGTATGTAAATCTATGAAACTGTAAATTTTGAACCTTTTTGTAGTCAAAAGAACTTGTACTTACGAGTGGAATGATATATTCGGCACTTTTTCTTCACTATCACTTCTACATGCAAAAACGCTGCACCGCACCATATTTGTCTCTCTTTTTTATTGTTTTTAGCTGCGGGAATGTCCACATAAACACATTGATCACATTCAAACATAAAAAACAAAAGTTTAGAACTTTTAAAACTTTTTTCACCAGTCTCGCGTCGAGCTCCGTCGATGACAAAGGAAATTTGTTTAGCACATGGAGGTGCTAAACAATGCAAAAACCGGCACGCTGGATGAGATAGAGGGCTAATCGTCCTATTTCATTTCTTCTTAGGCTTTAGGCTTAAGTCGTTCTCTCTTTAGTGTGAATGCGATGGCAATTGCGCGAGTTCTATAGGTTTCTCTTTCTACGGGAAACTACCTATATTTGAATCGATTATATTTTTGATTAAAATAAAAAATTAACGAACTATTGCGTTTCCACGTATCGTGGTTTTTTATTTTATTTTATAGTCTATAAATTACCTCACCAAATAAATACCAAGATGGTAAAAATGACTGAAGACAGGGCGCTATGGCGCTCATTAGGGGAGGCCTATGTCCAGCAGTGATGATGATGGTAAAAATATCACCGATCTCTGAATATGTAGCAGTCAACCTAAAAAGAGACTGCTTCTTCACTGTAACCAATAATGAACTCATGGAATGCGCACACCATGGACTAGCTTATTTATGTCCGCAGCGCAAACCGATAAACAAGTTATACTATGATGATAATTTCTGTACCATAAATTAAAGAAACCAGCAAATGTACAACACTTGGGTCACGCTACGTTCATCTCAGTATTTTTATTTTTGTTGTGATACTTACCTACACAATAAAAATAATATGCAATGACCAAGTTATCGTACGCCAGCTGATTGGAAGTGGGGTCATTGCGACCAGCAATGACTTCACATTGTATACCATTCGTCACCAATCGAACCAAGTTAACATAACATTGGATATCTACATTCCTGAACTAGACCAAATAGTTTTATACAAGCAATATCTGAAAATGGTTTACTCACTCGTAAGACAAATCCTAAGCTCTTATAAGCTTTATTAACAATTGATTGTAGATGTTCTGAAAATGTAAGTTTTGCATCTAGTAATATCCCTAACTTGATCAGTTTCATTGAGATTTACACCACATAGTTGATAAACATGTTTTATAGGATATCTCTTACGCGTGAAAGAGACAAAGCAGCACTTACTAACATTTACATCGATACAATTTAATTTGTAATATTCCCCAAGCCTACTAAGATCATCCTGAAGTTTCAAGCAATCCGAGCTAGGTATTGTTAATTTTCATAAAATTTTTTGTATCGTCAGCATACATTAGGAATCTAGCGTACATTTCTGAACATCATGTAAGTAACAGGCATATAGAAGTCAAATAGAGCCCTGTGGGACTCCAGACGTTATTTCTATGTAGTTAGATCGAAAACCTCCTACAACTACAGCAAAATCAAAAATCAAAATCAAAAACTCTTTATTTCCATAAATACAATAAATGTACACTTAGAAAAGGTCAAATCATAAAACTAAGCACTGACACGGAAATAAAGTGATATTTTTTGATTTCTGTCGCTTCGGTATGTAGACTAAAGTAAAGAAGCGACGAAGAAACCTCTTGGAAATAGGGGTAATGTGGTAATGTGAACAAATTAGACTTGATTAAATATATGGACAAACTATGTGCCCTACAGTTAAATAAAATTGTAATGTTCACATTCTCCTACAGTGACAGCTTGCCAAAAACAGAAAATAACATTAGATATAAGCTAAATATGACATTGCATACTATTTCATGCAATAATAATATACATGTGATTGACACTAACAGTATTGTTAGTAAAAAATATTGCTTGACTAAAAAAGGTAATTACTACCTTTCAAATTATTGCAAAAAACAAATAGCTGTTTCGCTATCCTATTACTTTAATATCACAGCCAAAAATTTGGCTAAACAAAATGCTTCTTTTGAGCATTGTAATAAAGGGCATTGGGTAAGTTTGTATGGAGTCGTGGCGTTGTTTTTTTTTTATGCGGCCACTGATGGAATTTGTGTTGAATTTAAGTACTACACCTGTATATTTCATTATAAAAAACAAAATACGCCGTAACTTATATCGGAGCCGAAATATTCGACTTTGAAGTTGAGAACAATATCATCTATGTAAGTGATAAAATGCACTTTAATTTCAAAAATACTATTATTTTACGTATGGAACGAGTAAGTTATGAATAAAAAACATGTATCCCATCAATAATATTTTATTTCTAATACTACTATATAATATGTAGGTGTTTATGGTCATATAGCACTCGGATAACTTATAATTAATCTAATCTTCTTCAATCATTCCTCCAATTCGTCGTAAGCTTCGATTTCCACTTCGTTTCTGATTATAAGGTCTAGAAATTGTGCCGGGGGAGATAGATCTTCTTGGTATCGCCCCCACCCCAGGTACCATATACAAGACATTATGTGAACACAACACCCTAACGTGCGTTTCCCCACTATACACGTACAATAGTGTCCTAATATGGCTTGAGCTCCGGGCCGGTTTACAATCGCGCTCGTTATGTTTAATTTCATTCTACTACTTCTTTGAAATGCAATGGTTACTAAAAACTGTAGGGAAGTCTTGTTATTTGTTTATTTAGACGATCATTTTATGATTTTTTGCCATTCGATATCTCGCTTCCGATATATTTTAGATAGTGGCTGCAGTAATGAAAGTTGCTCATTTTTGAGAGTACTAATTAATGGCAATAGTTTTTTAACTGGCCGCGGACCATCAAAAACAACGCCACTTTTACCCAATGCCCTTTACAACCAAGACCTTGGAAGTTCTTCCAAGCCATTTAAATTAAATTTAACGACAATAGAGGAAGTCTCTAGCCATAAACAGTCAAATAATATTGGTTACATAAAAAGTCAAAGAAACCAAACCTGTAAAACAAATGCAAAGTTTACCAACTTGGTGCATCAAAATATTCAAGGATTAAAAAGTAAATTACTAGAGTTGGAATTGTTCATGAACTCTTTTCATATTGACATCATCTGCTTAACAGAACATTGGCTGAAAAGCTATGAGCTCATGTTCAATTTCAGTAACCACCAGGTTGGCAGCTCTTTTTGCAGATCACATGCTATTCGTGGAGGCTCCTTAATATTACTAAACAAATTCATGAAATTCAAAGACCGTAAGGACATAACATAACATGCTTATCCGTTGAAAGCCACATTGAAGTAGCATGTGTAGAGTTGGAGCAAATTATTGTAGTAAGCGTATACAGCCCACCATCAGCTTCTTTTGAAATATTTGAAAATGTTATGGAGAACATTTTATTTAAATTATCAAAATCAAATAAAACTATAATGGTATGCGGGGACTTCAATGTTGACATTTTAGAAGTTTTCTCCCTCAGTACTAGATTGACTAATTTATTTAATTCTTATAATCTAAGGCCATTATTTATGGAACCTACTAGAATAACTGAAACCTCAGCAAAATGTATAGATAATGTATTTATTTGCCAAAGTGGAAAAATTGTAACCAGAAAAATAATAAGCTACTTAAAATCAGACCACTTAGGTCAACTAATAAAACTAGACATTCAAGTAAAAAATAATAATTGTAAAAAGAAAATAACATACATACCTGTAACCAAAAATCGATTTGAACGGTTGAAATTGGATTGGGAGTGTAAACCATCACCTTATCACTCACTTAACAACCCAAATGAGTCATATTGCAATTTTTTTAACACATTTACCAATGCATTCAATTCAATATTCACACCCAAATCGATTATGGTCTCAGAAAAACTTACCTTTAGTGAGTGGGCAACAGTGGGTATACAAGTCCATGATGCCTTATTTCATACAAATTGAGTTAAGCTTTGCACAGCTTAGTAAATTATAAAAAAGAGTTAGTATTTCATTCATATAAATGTATTTTCTCACGCAATAATGTAGGTAACTAAATAAGAAATGTGATTTTGTCAACTTTGATTTCTCCACTAATATTTTTTATCTCTGTCTTTACTATTTTGTATTCGCCTTTCATAATATCCAGGTGTCAATTCTCAAAGTATCATTCGATGTTATATTGCACGACGACGTTGAGAAAACCCCTGTCGGTATAAAGTCTTTACCCGAACGCGGGGGTTATATCTTTCACGTGAAGAGACGAAATTGTTGGGTTATTACAGTTTTGCTCAATTTTGTATCTTTTCTTTCACTAATTTAACATTCTTTTAATAAATGTATTATTACGGTTTCAGTCTGTATTTTTATTTTGTCTTTCACTTTGTCAAACTTTGTCACTAGATGGTTAGTGACATTTGAAAAAATCGGGTTTATACTATTTTCTAGGTTCTACAAGTAATTTAGATAGCAGCGGGGCTGGAGACATCATCTGCTTCTTGGGTCATGAAAGCTTTAGTATAAGAAATTTTCTACTAAAATCAAGATTAGGTATGTCGACAGACTTTCAAAGTTTTTTTAGCAAAGATTCATAGTAAATGGCTGACCATGTGCAAAAAACTTCTTAACAGCTATCTAAATTACTCGTAGAACCAGGAAAATAGTAAAAACCCGACATTTTTTGAGAGTCACTATTTTAGACATAGAGTGCGCACTGACCTCAACTCACTCTAGTATAGTTTATCCTTTTTAAACTTTCGCGAGTTATTAACATAGTTATTGATTATATCAGGTATTTATCGCGTACCATTTGTTTTATTTCCCCTACGTTTCTACCGCGTTACAGCGAAATAAAACAAAAGGTACGCGATAAATACCCGATATAATCATTAACTATAGTTTATCCCTTGCTTAGTTTAGGTACCAGAGAAATGAAACAAATAAACAAATTAACAAATAACCTTCTCAGCTGCATAGACATGTGGACCCAAGCCTGGGACAAACAACAGCCAACTGATATAATATACCTAGACTATGAAAAAGCCTTCGACAGAGTCCCAATAAAAAGGCTAATTTTCAAGCTGGAACATTTTGGCATAAGAGGTAAACTCTTGAAGTGGATAGAAGGGTTCCTTTCAAATAGAACTTTCAGAGTACGCGTGGGAGAAGCTCAGTCGGAACCTCACAATGTAAGCAGTGGAGTCCCTCAAGGATCTGTGCTTGGACCAATCCTTTTTGGGATATTTTTAACAGACCTAGATCAGCACATTGAATCTCAATTATCACTGTTTGCTGATGACACCAAAATCATGGGAAATCCACTGATCGCTCACAACATCCTGCAAAAAGACCTAGACAGAATATACCAGTGGACCCAAGACTGGCTAATCACACTCAACGAAAAGAAGTGCACAGTGTTGCATGTTGGAAGAAAAAACCCAAAATGCAACTACTCAATTAACGGTAGCCCTCTGGAAAAGGTAGAAAAACAGAGAGACCTCGGAGTACTCATCACATGCAACCTAAAATGGGGAGACCACATTGTAGAGGTAGTGAAAAGAGCAAACTCTATAATGTACATTATAAGAAAGGCCTTGGTCATACATCAACAAGGAACTGTTCCTAAAGCTGTACAAGACCTACCTGAGGCCCTTGCTGGAGTATGCATTCCAGATATGGAATCCGTACTTCAAAAAAGACAGTCACCTTCTCGAACGTGTGCAGCGGAGGGCAACAAAAATGGTCCCTAGTCTTAAAGAACTTCCATATGAAGAGCGATTGCAAGAACTAGGGCTAACCACCCTTCAGAAACGTAGAGAGCGCGGAGACCTTATAGAGACCTTCAAAATCCTCACCGACAGATATAGTATACCAAATTTATCAAAGACACTGTATACTATGAACAAAAACACAAACCTGAGAGGACACTCTCTGAAGCTGCAATGCGGGCCAAGTACCAGCAAACTCAGAGAGCACATACTGCCGAATCGCATAGTGAAAACTTGGAACCGGTTACCAGAATCAGTGATCAGTGCCCCCTCAGTGAACTCTTTCAAAAATAGACTGGACAAATATTTAAAGTGCATTGACAAAGACTCAGATATACACGTATCAGCTTAACAGCTGCCTGTGTATCACAAATAAATAAATAAATAAACAATGCTGGACAATCCACGTAGCATCATCTAGCCCCAATCTAAGCTGTGTTTATGTACTAGGGTACTAGATGACTGATATACTACACATAGTTAGATATTTTTTATTATAAATACCCAGAACACCCGGAACAAATATTTGCAGATCGTACAAGATTTTGTCCTAAGGCGGGAATCGTACCCGCAACCCCCTTAGTCGCAGGCTGACCTTCCCGCCGCGCCACATCGGTCGTCGAGAAAATTAATAAATACTAGCTGCTACCTGCGGCTTCGCATGCGCTTTTTTAGTAGCTTATGTTCGTCCCCGAGACCTCCCTGTCAAATTTCATCAAAATCCGTTCAGCCTTTTCGGCGTCAAAAGGTAACAGAACGACAGAATTTATAATATTGGTATGGATGGAGCACTGGATGAAAAAAAACAGTAGGTAAGTATATATGAAAATCATAAATATATTAGGTACAAAAAATAATAACTAAATTCAATTCTAAAATAGGCACGATTAAGAAATTCTGATTTCAACCCTAGGTTGTATGTAAATCAAAAATATATTAAAACAAAAACACAACAAAACTTCTAATAACATAATTTTGAAAAAAAAACAATCAAAATTAACTAATTATTTTAGACACACACATGATGTCTACAATGGCACAGCATAAAAACTCTAGGCTTTCCATAAAAAATATTCCCCCAATCCTCTGAACCAGTTTCTTCGATACTAGTTTGTGTTTCCGCATCTTTGTCTTCAATAATATCACGTTCCGCATTTTCTTGCGTTCGGTTGAGGAACTCGAAATCTATTGGTTCCTCATCGTTGCTGTTCATGTGTTCAGGCAGAGAGCCCGCAGAAGGCCGGATGAGAGGTGTTCTCATGATGTCTACTTCTCGGTCCGGCGCGGGCGCAAGCAAGTTGTTATGTGGAACTGAAAAAAGTAGGTAAATAATCCTACGAATATTACAAAGCCGAAAGTTTGTGAAATCTGAATGTTTGTTACCTAGGATCTCCAAAACTACTGAACATCTGTTCAGTAGTTTTGGAGATCCTAGATGAAACTTGGCGTACATTTAGAATATAGCCTAACTTAGATAATAAGCCTATTTTACCGAAAACGCGTGCGAAGCCGCGGGCAGAAGCTAGTAATAAATAAATAATGCTGGACAACCCATACAGCAACATCTATCCCCAAGCTTAGCGAGCTAAGGGGAAACACTCGCTACCAAACCACATGCTGTTTTCAGAATAGCGTAGATTGGTAATGATTAGAGAGAAAACCCTAATAAAAAAGCGTCTTTTACTTTTTAAGTAATATACAATATTATATAAAAAAAAACAAGCAGAGCTTGTGTATAAAATTGTATAAAATTTAAACGTTCAAACTGTTTTGCATCTTCGCACAAGTTGTTTCTATGGAAACGTTATATCTATCCCATGGAAACGGGTATGGGTTAAGTAGCCCTTGTTTGAGTACAGACTTAGAGCTATATCTACGCAAAATCTGAGCCGGATCTGTTACGTAGTTTTGGCGTGAAGAGGTAACCAATAAACTTTCGCATTCATAATATTAGTGCTCGGCTGAACTTTTGCATACAGGTAATTTATGGCCTGGAATCAAAGATAGGCAATTTTTTATCCTATTCATCAGTTCCCATCTCACCTTAAACGTTTCCATAAAATGAACGCGTGCGTAACCGCAGGCAGAAACTAGTTTATAATATTAGAGTGATTTCATCTTTCCTCGGTCTTCACTCTGCGAAATAAGCAACGTAGGATATTTATTATTTACTCACATAGCTCTTTTTCGAGTGGTTCGCCAATTCCTTCACTCGCTGGTTCCGCATCATGTGTACCATCAGGCTGTATACCGGATGTTGTTATATCGAGTCCTCCATCAGGCGCAGACGAAGAACATTTTTCTGAAACTTAAGCAAATTTGTTAAACATAGATGTTAGGCATCTATTTATTAACAAAGATAATTACAATCAAATAATAGAAATAATTTAGAACTAGTACATATTTACAATTGAAATAATTGAGCTAATCGCAGACTGTTGAAAATGAATCTACAGCTGAATCTGCAACATACCTACATACCAACGAACATAGAAACTCCTCCTTTTTTGAAGCCGGCTAAAAAAACACAGGCCGAAAAAACGCGTGCGAAGCCGCGGGTGGAAGCTAGCTTACTATAATTACCAAATCACAAAGTTATTCTACAAAAGCTATTGAAAAACCACCCCTTACTTCGTAAACCTTGAAACCCCCACCCTCCCGTTAGTTGCACCCTGTCAGAAACTAGATGTCGCTGCTACAAGTGAACGAGCGCTAGATCGCGCTGACGAAGCGTTCTCGCAAAAAGGTGACTTCGGAACCATTTAATTTTGTGAGTTACAGTGGAACATCACTCCGTCTAAGTGTATGTATATGAATATCGTCGCCGTAGAGCGAAAAGTCACTAACTCGCTATTTGGCCCAAATCGAGTTAGATGTGCCATCAAAATCCCCGATTTTTTCTGCATTTTTCAGTCTGATAACCGTATCCCTAGCTATCACGGTTTTCATTTTAGGTTGTGCAAAAAATTCACTAATTCTACATTTGGCTTACAGCATTTTAGTCGAAAACCAACTAAGTAGGCTTAGATACTTTTTTCCTACTTGAAAGAATTGCAAAATATAAACCTAAGTCGGGTTGGTTACTTTCTTTTCTAAAATAATAACTTGTTGCTAGGACCCAGTCTAGTCGAGAAATAACTAAATATACTTGATTAGTTATGTGGTAGCAGGTTTGACACACAACTTGAAAGCGAAAATTAACCAAGTCGACTTAGTGTCTTCTAGATCGCTATTTGCGATAATTGTACTTCATAATTTTAAAGCAAGAAATCATTTAACATGTTAAGTTAGTTTTCGCCCCAAAATTTTGACTACAAAGTTTGGTTTTGAATGATAGCTAAAGTATTTTGTTGATTTATTAAAGCCAAACTTTCGTACGTCTGTGTTAGGATAGACAATTAAACGTGCAATTTAGTTACTTTTACGCTCTTGATTTTGCTTACTCGGTGGCTAGTGACTTATATAAGGCCCTAGCCACCTGTCCAAAACGTCTTCGCTGGTTCATCAACATCGTTAGTCTACTGCTGGACATAGGCCTTCCCTTAATGAGCGCCATAGCACCGTGTCTTCAGTTTGCCGCGTCCTACATCTGACTGCAGTCTTTGGCAGGCCGTCTCCACCTGGGTGTAGGGCGTCCTACACTATGTTTGCCGAGTCCCGGTCTCCTCTCAAGAACACGGTTGTTGGTTTTTGCGAGACATGGCCGGCACGCTACCACTTTAGCATGCTTATTCTAAGAGCTATGTCGATAACTTTGATTCTCTGTCGGATGTATTCGTTACGAGTCCTATCCCTTAGAACAGCTCCGAGCATTACTCTTTTCATAGCTCGTTGAGCGACTTTGAACTGGTGGATCAGCCCTAAGGTGAGTGTCCACGTCTCAGCTCCGTAGGTCATGACGGGTAAGACGCACTGATTGAAAACATTCGTTTTCAAGCATTGCAGTATGGATGAATCTTTTTTTCTTTATTTATTTTAAAGGAGTTTTGTCAACATGACCATGTCACTCCCGTAAAGAATGGATGACTCGGCGAGGACTCAGCGTAGTTCGCTGTGTGGTGCCGGCTTAGAATTTGCACCACCCCAACTCTTCCCGCGGGTGTCGTAAGAGGCGACTAAGGGATATCCACCGGGGGCGGGCAGCAGCGCCCCTGCAGAACAATTCTACCACCGAACTGCGATCCCCAACCCGCATGCCCAGAATGGGGATTATGGACATAACCCTCCATGTGATAAAAACCAATAAGGCGCTTATCAGGGGGAGGCCTGCGTCCAGTAGTGGACCACTACAGGCTGTTGTTGCCTTCTCAAGTAGTCCAGCAGTTTAAATAATATAAAGGAATGTTTCCTTTCAGTAAAATTTGCTAACTTGAATATTTCGGGTAACTGCCCTCCGTCCAGGTAATGTTCGTTTGCACCACACTGAAATGTATTTCAGAGGCCAAGAAAAAAAACCCGTTGATATGCGTTCGTCGTCTGAACTGGACCATTCCCCGTTATCTTCATTCATTGTTCAAGTACTCTCTACTTTACAGCTACACACAAAGATGTTGCAGAAAAGCTGCTGGTGCCCGATGCCACTATAAGGCCGTATTGTGAAAGCTTACTCAGTCATCGGTCTATGTTTGAGAAGCGATTATGCCATGGAAAAGCGATAATCATGATCAAGAATTACGACATTCACAATGTTAAGACTCACTGGACCAGAATGCTATCATTAATCATTTTAATAGGATTTCAATATTTAAAATCTTAACAATACGTCAAAAACATTAATTTACTTATAACTTGTTGTGAATGCGATTTTTTTTTGTATTTTTCAAGGAAGTATGACAACTGCATTTGATTATTTATCATTTTCTTATTGATTACCTGATTCGAGAAATAGAAATTATATAAAATTAAGCAGATAAGAGCGTTAGAAAAATTACTTAAACACTAAATAAACTTATCCAAACACGGGTGAAAAGTCGGTTGGTGACTTTTAACAAATCATTGTCTCACAAAGTTAGTACAAGATTTGAGGGCGAAAAGTAACTAAGTCAGTTTTATTTTCATTTTCCCTGAAAATATCAGTCATTCATTGACTGTAGTGAATTGACCTTAAGAGCTTTTATATTTCCTAACATATGAGACCATAAAATTAGAAATATCCCATACCGAAAGAAAGTTATGATTTTATTTTGTTTTTCAAAACTTTAAACCTTCATAACTCAAAACACCAAATGACCTACTTAGTGACTTTTCGCTCTACGGCGACGATATACAATGTGTCTGGTTACCGGTGTCGGAGACTTTGGGGGGGTGAAGTACGGTAAATTTTATCGACAAATCACTATCCCTATTTTTTTTTTCTCTCTCCATGATAAAACGGCAGCCATTTTGTTTTCTGTTGCCTCGAGGCACGGGTGCTTGCACTGATTAAGGTATAGCTACCCATGTAGAGGTCTTAAACTAAATACTGATATACAATGTGTCTACATTGTATATCAGTATTTAGTTTTTGTAGGTTTTCGTGACCACTATAAGCGGCCGAAAACTAGAAATACGATAAATAAATAGAAAAGACAAGCTTCTGTCTGCGGCCTCGTGGCCGCGGACACCGGCTGTGAGGGTATAATGTGGCACCAGCTGGCATGCCATAATTACATTTCTACTATTACTAGATAGATGCTGCCCGGGCTTCGCGCGTGTTGTTTCTGTGAAAAAGTTTATAGACGTAACATACATCCATATCTCATATCATATCTTACTTAAGGCTTGGTAGGCGAGCAGAGGTCGTACTTTTGTGATTTTTAAAATCATCTGAGACTTAGAAAATAGGGTTTAAAATTCTGAAAAAAGATATTCTAGTCCAAGTCGCATTCAGTTACAAGATCTAATGAACTTCACTCGTTAGAAAAAAATCGCAAAGATACTCCTTTTTCTAATGTTTTTTCAATATTATGACTACCGAACCGAACTACTGACATGTTACTTTTTTTAGTACTCAACTAAAGACGCTTAGTATTTCTAAACAAATAACTTCAAAAAACACGAGCGCGGCGGGTTAGCAGCGGGCGTATATACAGGGTACCTACTTCATGTTGACCTAGAATCATGATATGTGGTAAGAAAAAAGGTCATACAATTAAACGGAATCCTTAGTGCGCGAGTCCGTCTCGCACTTGGCGTTTAATTTTAACTGGGACAGTACGGGCCACCCATAACCAGAGGAGATACAGGTGCAGTTTCTTTTGAAACAACAGCTCCTTTTTGGCGAAATATATTTTGGCATTAAAATGTGTTTGGTCAAGCGTGAGTAGCACCTTAAAATGAATTAAGTTGGTAAAATGTTTTTTGATGCCAATCGACTCAGTTAAAATAAATCTGAGCAGCGGAAGTTAGTCAAATTATTATATTATTATTATTGTATAGTCAAATTCAGATTGTTTATTTATTAATAACGGTCAGAACAAGTTCAAGTCTCTTCTTACCCTCATTATTTTCCAGTGACTCTTCTATTTCTTCCTCCGCCACTTCAGGATCTTTTACACTTTCATTCGCCGAATCATCTCCGCCGTCAACATTCATTTCATCACCAACGTTTGCTGGCGGCAGCAAATCATCATTTGTTTCATCAGAATATGCTTTATGGACATCTGCTTGGAATGTCACTTGTATACAATCGAGTGATTCAGATGTATATTCGACGTCATCTCTTTCCATATAGCTTTCATAAACACTATCTTCTTCAGCTATTGAACTTGCTGTAGTTTCATGTTCAAACTCTTCTTCAGATGAACTTCGGGGTTTATCTGCTCTGGAGCTATGATTTCTTTTAGATTTCTTTGCTATAACTTCTTCCTCATCTGATTCACTGGAATCATTATTTGTTCTACGTTTTAGACTTCCGCTAGATATAACTATTGGTTCAATATGACCACCATCAACAGTACCTTCATCAATTACGATATTGCCATTGCTCCTGTTATCTGATCTATTATCGTCATTAGAATGCTCAACATAATCATCATCATCATGATCGATAGACATGCCACTTGAAATATCTCGACCTGCAAGAAAAACATAAGCCTTATTTACAAAAAAATTCAATCTACTATATAAAAATAAGTCGGGTTTTCCTTCCTGACGCTATAACTCCAGAACGCACAAACCGATTTCCACGGTTTTGCATTCGTTGGAAAGGTCTCGGGCTCCGTGAGGTTGATAGCAAGCAGAAAAAATTAAGAAAGGGGGAAACATAAATTTCCACGCGAGCGAAGCCGCGGGGCGCAGCTAGTACGTATAAAATATTACAGAAAAGTACATAACTACTTTCAAATAGTAAGTTTTTATGCTCTAGAACGTTCTAGAAATCAAGATATTTTTTTTATAAAGTCGGCTATTTATAATTGAGACCTCAACAAAAACTGAATAAAATAAACAACCCAATAAAAACATAAACTTCAACTTCGTAATCAAACGTGCGCAGTTGAAAAGGTGCATATTCAAACTCAAAAACAGAGGTGCGACGAATAAGAGTGGTTGAAACCTTGATTTGATTAGGTACCTTAAATGAGCGAAAATAAATGATTTGTTTATTTTTTTATTCTGAGAATATAAATAAAAAATTAAATTCAAAGCATAGAAACAAATAAGAACTATAAAAAATTGTATTTACAATTGAAACAGATTGTCTGTGATCAACTTAATAATTGTATTTACAATTGAAACAGATTGTCTGTGATCAACTTAATAATTGTATTTACAATTGAAACAGATTGTCTGTGATCAACTTAATAATTGTATTTACAATTGAAACAGATTGTCTGATCAACTTAATAATTGTATTTACAATTGAAACAGATTGTCTGATCATCTTAATAATTATATTTTTTTGAAAAACTAAAAGCCCACTTCTATTTTCTTAGTTTAAACATTGTTTTAATAAAATAAAACCCAAATGCGAGTATACTACGGAGGGTTTCACGCATTCAAATCTATTTCTCAAACGAAACTTTATATAAACCAACTGTTTGGAGACCCCCTTAAATTTTCCACATTATTATTTTTTTAGTAATTGTTGGTATTAAAGTTGAACTGTGACTTATAGAAAGTTTCATGTGGCTACCTATTATGGTTCAAGAGATACAGCCTCGACAAACTTAGAGCAAAAGTAGAAATAATTAAATAAATAATAATTAATGCTGGACAATCCACACAGCATCATCTAGCCCCAAGATAAGCAGAGCTTGTGTTATGGGTACTGGATGACTGATATACATAATATAATACATTACATAGATAGATATTTTTTATTATACATAGAAACGACCAGAACACCCGGAACAAATACTTGTAGATCGTACAAACATTAGTCCCAAGGCGGGAATCGAACCCGCAACCTCCTGCGCCGCAGGCGGACCTTCGCCCGCCGCGCCACCGAGGTCGTCAATTTTGTTTACTTTTCGTGTTTTAATATGGGAGTCCCTCAATTTTCATTTTATTTTTTGTATTTCTTGTTATACTCGTAGCGGCAAGAGAAATCACACTCTGTGAAAGTTTCAACTGTCTAGCTCTTACGGATCATGAGATAGAACCCTTTGACAGACGGACGCACAAACGGACAGACAGCGGTGGCTGAGTAATAGGGTAAAAGGTGGGTTTCGTTTCGTTCGGGTACGAATGCCTAAAAAAATAAATAAAATATATATAAAAAAATAGTACGAAAATTAGTAAAGAAAGTTATACTAGTATTTACAATTGAAACAACTAATCATGGTAAAAAAACAATATTATCAGAGGGAGCTACATTATTTAACAATCTGCCAAACAACATAAAAGAATGTGTTAATCTGAATGCCTTTAAAAATAAACTTAAATTACATGTACATACTCTGTAACAAAACACGAATAAGAATACTCACATATTTAATATTTAGAAACTAAAAAAAGACATACCTATTTCATAACTAACTAAGTTCCTACTAGTTGTTATAATGTTTAGTATTTATATAATATCACTACATAAATAATATTTCGATATACAATATTTTAGTTATAGAAAATATTTAGTTTTAACTTATTTTAGGTTCCAGAGGTTAGTTTAAATATTTTTAAACCTAGATTAATTTGTTCTTATGTATCTCATTTTAAGTAAACCCTGTGTTTGTATGAGAATAAAGTTCTTTAAACCTAAACCTAACAATTGAGCTAACTGCCGACTGTTGCAAACAGTCTACAGATAGCTCAACTGATCCATATCAACACCAGTCGGAAGCGTCCCCAAGACGCTGGCTGCATTGCCACGCTGTATGGCAATGCTGATATTCACCAGATATTCACGATATTCACCAGCTCTCGGGTCACGCGTCGCTTCGACCAGACGCTCAGATAGTTTTTTGAAAACCCGAAGAGCCTCGGTACCCCACGGACCTAGGGTCTCGACTCCAAGGGGAGCAAATGTGTAGGCTCTGTCGAGACCTGCATATTTGCGCCTCTTGAGATCTTCGGCCAAATCTGCCGCCGCACCCGCCCTCACGGATGTCCTCGGAAGATGGGAAGGCGCAAGTGTGTCGACGCATGTAGCGTCCCACACAATGGGCCTCCCCAACTCCCATGGAACTAGTGTCATACCGTCGGGCCTCTTACCATCGTCACGCAACAGACCATTCGGTTCGAGAATAGCTGGTACGTTAGCGGTGACAAAGGCCTGCCGGATGATGTCGTTAAGGCTAGCGTGGCGAGATATCCGACCGGCGGCCCTAGTGCACGATAATCCGTGATGACCAAGCTGTTCGACAGCAGTACCGCACTGGCATTGATGAGGCGCGCAACACCTTGCACCCAACCGGAGACATGTTGCGATACGGAAAGTTACGGGATCCAATAAAGTACCAGTGTTATATGAAGGAAATGCTTGCAACCAATGTCCTGACTCCCATTTAGAGACGGCCAGGAGGCGGGCACGATCTGCAGAGCTGGAGCACGTTTGTAACAAACAGTTCCGTGTCAACTCACACAGAGGCCCGTCCCATTGCCGTTGGGACAAAAGTGATTTTGGGGGAGCAGCATCGGGGCAAGCACTATGCCAAGCGGTTCGAGCTTCGTCTAAAAATGAAATTTTCAATGACAATCCAGGTGGGACCAAAAGAGAAGGATTTAAAATTTTTTCAACTAAAGAACTAGTGCTGTAGACAGAAGACAAGAACGCTGGTAGGGCTACACTTGAAATTTTGCGTATACCTAAGCCTCCAGTAATTTGACAGGCAGGGAGGCCTGCGACCATGCCTTGTCATCTAAATCGATATTCAAAACCGATGATAAAGTATTCTTTATTATGTTGTCTAAGCCTTCCAAGAGCTCGCTGTGTTTCCACAGTTGACTACATCTCAAAGAATACGTAAATTTAGGTACAAATAGACAGAACCGAAAAAGCCATTATGACTATTAATTTTGAGCAGTCTGTCCGAATTTTTGTGGAAATTTTGAATTTTCTCATCTACAAATGACTGAAAAGACTCATCAAGAATTGGTGAACCAAGGAGTCGAAGTGAACATTTATCAACAACTGTAATGTTGGGGGCTAATGTATTGAATTTTTTATTGAATTTTTTTTTATTGAATTTATAAAATATAAATAAAAAATAAAATAAAATAAATGTTTTGGGACCACCTCGCGTAATCATTCTCCATAAAATAGCGAAAGAATTTTCTATATCGGTCCACAATATGGTCGGAGAAATCGACGAACATACACAAAAATAACACATAGCCGAACATAGACCCGGATCCTTTTTTCGAAGTCGTCGGTCTGAACAGACTACGAGCGTTTTGAAGTTTATTAGATGCTTTTTTGTACAGAAGTGTAGTGAAGTAGCGGTTTTGTCCTGACCGAATTTAGTTCATCGTTTCATAACTAGATGTCAGCACAGGCGAATTACATCTCGCTAACGAAGCGTTTCCAGTTTTCAGCTGGTTCCGGAATGTTGCAGAGGGCGGGCATGGGATAGTCACGTTATTTATTCCAACCGTTTTCTATTTTAGTATTTTTTTAAACGCTATCCGTTATAAACGGTTTAAAAGCGTTTTATATTAATGAAACGATTATTGAGTATCTAGGTACAGCTTGGAAAACAATAAATGAACCAGAATATTTAAGTAGGAACCTATGATTAGGAAATAAAATATGTGTAGCCAATATCCTACCATCAAAACAATAATATCATTTATAGCCGAAAGTTTGTGAACTCTGAATATTTATTACCTAGGATCTCCAAAACTATTGAACAGATCAAGCTGAAATGTGGCGTACGTTTAGAGCAAAGCCTAACTTAGATAATAGGCTACTTATTATACCGAAAATACGCGTGCGAAGCTGCGGGTAGAAGCTAGTATACTGTACATACCAACCTCATTTTTCAAAACATTTTCTGATGTTGTACGTTAGTTATATAATAAGTCTTTGGTACGTATAAGTTTTTGCCACGATTTTAGCAAAAATAAAATAAAAAATCAATTAAATTCTTTATTATAAGTATTATTAAACGGGTATTTATCGCGTTTATTTAACTATTTTTCCCGACTTTTCAACAATAATACTAACAATAAGGTCTTCTGAGTCTATTTGAATTAAATGGGACATTTTAACGTTAAGTTACTTTTATTTTAAGTTTCAAGTTCATTTAAGGATACTTTTGAGTTTACCTAGTAAGAAAAGTAGATAAGTACCTAATATAATTCTAAATCTATGTATTTATTTGATTTACCACCTTATTTATTCCAAATAACAACATAACAGTCAAATAGCTATAAGTATGCCTTCCTTGCTTCAGACCTATGTCCCCGACATAATGATAGAGTGTGACATACCCCGTATGTCACACTCTGGCTATGCTTAAGCGTCATTATACCTAACTCTCGTTATGCCTAAATTGTGATATGTCTTAGGCATAAGGCGAGTTAGTTGTACTGCTTAAGGCGAATAGTAGGGGTGATAGTGGCGCCACATATTTAATTTAATCATTAAGTTAAACAAAGGAATTATCAAAAAATCGGACCGCTGGTAGACGATACCTATCACAAGCTTTTATTAAAATGTATCTGTAATAGTTTTGTTTTTCAATCAAAAACCTTGTTAGGAGAGCTTGGTGGCCACCAATAGGAACTAAACTCTTGAAACAAGTATCTGCCTAAATAATACAGTACAAAACTATTAAAGATACATTTAAAAAAGCTTATGATAGATATCGTCTACGCGCGGTCCGATTTTTTGATAATTCCTTTGTATAACGTAATTATAAAATTAAATATGTAGTGGCGCTACTATCACCCCTACTATTCGCCTTAAGAGGTATACCTACACCGCGTAAACGATCGTGATGTGCCCTGTCCGCAATATGGAGGCGCTTTTCCAAATTGCATGGAAAAAGGGAACGCCACAATCACGTCTGGTACTCGTCACATAGCCAACCGCCCCTCAGATCCCATAAAGCTTAAAATAGTTCAAATAAATTCGACTGCAAACCACAATCATAGAAATGAGAAAAAGGTATCGTGCATGCATATAAAGTGTGGAGGCGGCCAATTTGCAAATGTTGTACATTACCTACCAACACTCGTACGTGCAGAGCTGAACATTGCAAACAATCTAGAGGTAGCTCAACCGATCCATATCGACCAATGCACCTCACCTCAACAGCCTATATTTATTTATTGTTAACATCGTTTGTTAAATGTACCTACTGTATGTGTTCTTATTAGTATAATTAATTTAAGACTAAATATTTTATTTTGAATGTGCTATGTAAATGTGTGTGTGGTGGCAAATAAATGGTATGTCTATGTCTATATTTTTCCACTGCTGGACGCAGGCCTCTTCCCCTGATAAGTAAGTGCCTTATTGGCTTGTATCCCATGGGGCCGGAGTAATGGTAAAGGAGGTAAAGTAAGGTAAAGGAACGTGTAATATGACGAGACGACCGATGTGGCGCGGCGGGCGAAGGTCCGCCTGTGACGTAGGAGGTTGCGGGTTCGATTCCCGCCTCGGCACAATCACACCACGGTTCCGGGTGTTTTGGGTATTTTATATGTACAGTAAAAAACTAGATGTGTGGTGCCGGCTTAGAATTTGCACCACCCCAACTCTTCCCGCGGGTGTCTAGAGAGGCGACTAAGGTATATCCACCGGGGGCGGGCAGCAGCGCCCCCTGCAGAACAATTCTACCACCGAACTGCGATCCCCAACCCACATGCCCAGCGTGGGGATTATGGGCATTAACCCCATGAGGAGGCCTGCGTTCAGCAGTGGACCAATACAGGCTGTTGAAATTGAGGTAGACTAAAAAACTATCTATCTATGTAATGTATTGTATTAAGTATGTATATCAGTTTTCTAGTACCCATAACACAAGTTCTGCTTAGCTTGGGGCTAGATAATGCTGTGTGAATTATCCAGCATTATTTATTTATTTAATCACACACACAGGTGATCGGAATGCTGGCTGGCTTCTATTTCGGTCAACGAATTAGCATTGCCATTCAACGTGGCAATGCTGCCAGCATTCTGGGCACTCTGCCTTCTGGTGACGGCTTAGATTTGTAAGAAAAAGATTTAAGTGGATATACTAGTTTTTTTTATTTTTTTATTCAGCCTATTTCGTCCCACTGCTGGGCAAAGGCCTCCCCCGCACCCTTCCAAACTTCTCGGATATACTAGTTGTTATTGTTTTATTCTGTTAATGTAATTTTCTATGTGCTAAATAAATAAATGTTTAATAATCTAAGAAATCAAATAATATCGCAAAATTTTACGACTTCGACGGGACTTGAACCCGCGTCCTCCCCTCAGTACGGGAATGTGCTAACCAACTACACCACGAGGTCAAGTGACGTAGAAGTCGAAAATCTTTGCGACTTTCTACGGACTCAAGCGCCGTTAGCTCCACCTACAGGGGAATTAGCCAGAGTTCATGGCTTACGCACTATAATAACAAAAACTTTAAATAAATGTTTATTAAATAAACCATACCTTCAATAAACAGTCTCCTGTAAATCCTCTTCATCTTCTTCTCCAGCCTGACGTAGAACTCCTCGGGCTCATCATGTTTGTTCACTCGCCTCTCCACCTCGATGATGAGAGGGGGCAGCGGGCTGTAGGGCCGCACGGAGGGGAGCAGTGGGGAGCGCGAGCGGGAGCGGGGGCGGGGGCGGCGGTGGCAGGGCGAATCGAGGGGTTCGTCCTCCTCTCGCACGGGGGATAGGACTGAAGGAGCAAGGGCTGAGTTAGTCCTGTAACGCTCATGCGTAGCTTCATATTTTTGCCTTGTAATTGAGACATTGACTGCCTCTGTGGCGCGGCGGGAGGAGGCAACGCAGGAGTTTGCGGGTGCGATTCCCGCCTCCTCGGGACAAATTATTGTAATCTCTCCTTTACACGATGAGGGACGGTACTCACTTTTTTCAAACTATGTGTTATTATGACATTAAAATTGCCCATACAAGTTATGACCACTGCTTTATCAGTAGTGCCTTATAAGCAAAACTAAAGAATAATTTAACAACACAGTACTTCCATAGCTGTAAGCCATGCTATAGCCGTAGCGCGTGTCGCTTAAAATCTTCATAGACCGGACTAAGGGCATTACCGTAGTGTGCGTGCAAGGATTTCATAGAAAACGCACCCACACCTTTATTTTCAATGTGTGATTGTGTGCGTCCAAATGCTTCCATACATTTGAGACACTGATGTGATACGACAGTAAAAACAGTTTTCCTTGATGCTCCATACGAAATTTTGCTGCATTGACCGTACCTCAGTTCAAAATAGTTAAAACTTTTACGGTGGTGCCCGTACTATCATGTTCAAACATCGAAAAATCTACTGCTAATGCAGTAGGTATCTACATCCCACATCGAGTTAATAACTCGGGAACTACCACAGCTATCAACTTGAAATTTAATATAATAATACATTTCGTGCGCCTGTACAGGTTTTAAGAAAAGCAAAATGAAAAAAAACGAACATTTTCCATACAAATTGAGACGTGAAAATTCCAAAAAGTCTGTAAAACGAACGCTTTTTGAAAAATGGTCATAAAGGGGGGGGGGGGGGGATAATTTTCAAAAGAGGGGGCTACTCCACTGAGTGGGGTATCATATGAAAGGTATCGGTTTGTATTGTACATTTCAAACAGTTTTCCGCGTCGCAACAGTGTCCCACACAATGGGCCTCCCCAACTCCCATGGGACTATGTCATAGCGTCGGGCCTCTTACCATAGTACCTAATTTACACTAAAATAAAATCTTTATTCACAATGAAAGTTACAATCAAATAATAGAAATAAATTAGAACTAGTATTTACAATTGTGCTAACTGCAGACTGTTGCAAACTGATATTGAAATGGATGAGTTGGGCTAGCTATAGATTGTTTGCAACAAATTTAATTAGATAACTTTGAAGGATAACTTAGTGTAGGACGCCCTCCGGCCAGGTGGGATGGCGACCTGCGAAAGACTGCAGGCAGATGCTGGATGCGGCAAGCTGAAGACAGGGCGCTATGGCGCTCATTAGGGGAGGCCTATGTCCAGCAGTGGACTAATATAGGTTGATGATGATGATGAAGGATAACTCACGTGAAGCATCATGAAACAGACTCCTTAGCACGTACTCTTGCCGCTGGATATCACTCCGCCACATTTTAGAGAACAATTTGCAATACAAACTTCTTCAGTCCACAGAACCACAACAACCCACGCCAACAGACGAAATTTTCCATGATGAAGATATTTTGTGGCGGTAGAGTTTAAATATTTTCTTGAGGTCTTGAGGGTAGTTGCAAGTTATTTTCATGATAGGTCGAACCATGGTATATTAATACAAGGTATGCTACTCCGGGAAACAACGGTTACGTGGGTTTTCCCAAGGCTACGTCATATCCGCTACGGTGGTTCTCAAACTTTTTAGTTTTGGGAGATTCGAGATCTAGATCTAGGTTTTAGATTTTCCATTAAGTTCTTCAAACTTAGTTTCCATATTTCGAGCACTTATGAGCTCTGCACATGGATAAATTTTTCCCCATGAAATGAAATTTGTCTAATCGCAGGAACATTTTTAAGCCACAGATTTTCCTTTCGGGAATTTAATGAACCTTATTTTACCGCCTTTCCACTTACAGTTACGGATAGAGTAACCGCCCATTTTATTTTAAAGATTTTTCGATCAACAACGCGACTGATTCACCGGCGTCAATAAAAGCACAGATAATAAAAGTCACCCGCAAATTAGCGTAACCGTAAGCGTAATATTTGTTGCAAGTGGACAGTGACGTAAAACTTGGGAAAATCTCGGAGTAGCTTAGCTTTTATTATTTTACCATGGGTCGAACGACAAAAAGTTTTTACTCCGAATCCGCCATTATTATGTCGGCTTCATCCATATTCGGATTTCGGAACAATAATTCAAAAAAACAACAGTTTGAATTTGCTCGAGTGATTTTGAAGTTTTTCTTTGAAGGTGTAGTCTGAAGTACTATGTATCAGTGATACATAGTACTTCATACAACTTTTGTCTACTTTTATGTATACCGTATACATAAAAGTAGACAAAAGTTGTATGAACTGTATAGTGAAAAACAATACAATTTTAGCCAGGAGTTCAAAGAAAAAGTAAAAAATTACTCAAAAATATTTAGAAAAGTTTGTCAAATAGCAAAATCAAATTATATTAGCTCGAAAATTAGAAATAGTGATAATGTAATAAAATCAACTTGGAATATAATAAAAAGTGAGACTGGAAAGGTCAGTACATACGTTAATGATTACAATTTAAAGATCAATGATTGCTCAGTTAAAAATGATGTCGAAGTGGCCCAAGCATTTGAAAACTTTTTTACTGAAATTCCAATCTCAACTACAAAGTGTTTAAACTCTTCTCAGGTAATTGCTGAGTCATTGCTTATAGAAAATGTATCTAAATGCAAAAATAAATTTAATTTCACCCATGTTGATGAAAAAGATATTAAAAAAGCCTTTAAACTTTTAAATATAAAGAAAACTGCAGATCTCTGGGGCATTTCCGTTACAATTATTAAACCATTGATTGATACCATTGCAACAGATCTAGCTTTTATATTTAGTGAATCTATTGATTGTGGCGTATTTCCTGATCTAATGAAATGTAGTAAAATAATCCCACTGTTTAAATCGGGTAGTAGGTCTGACCCCACTAACTTTAGACCAATATCAGTACTGCCAACATTCAGCAAAACTTTTGAAAAACTTATTCTACATCAATTGCTTAGGCATTTCAATGGCAATGACCTGCTGCATTGTAAGCAATTTGGGTTTACTCGCGGCAGGTCAACTACTGATGCCGGTGTAGAGTTAGTATCGCATATTTTCGATGCTTGGGAGAATTCGCAAGACGCTTTGGGCGTTTTTTGCGACTTATCAAAAGCGTTCGATTGCGTACACCATGAAACATTAATCAGGAAACTACATCACTATGGAATAAGAAACACCTCTTTGGATCTTCTTACATCTTATTTGAGTGATAGGATACAAAGAGTTGACATTAATGGGAAACGGTCTTCGGGGTCTGTAGTTACAATGGGTGTACCACAGGGTTCTATCCTCGGTCCTTTCCTATTCTTAGTTTATATTAACGACCTGCCTCATCTTGTCAAGAATAATCACGAGATTGTATTGTTTGCTGATGATACTTCATTAATTTTTAAAATGAAACGACAAAACACAAATTTCGACGATGTGAATAGTGCAATCTCAAAAGTAGTTCATTGGTTTAGTGTCAATAATCTTTTGTTAAATGAAACCAAAACAAAATGTATTAGATTTATTCTACCTAATGTTAAACAAGTGAAGGCTGATGTAAACGTTAAAGGAGAAACTTTAGAAATAGTAGAAAGCACCGTATTCTTAGGAATCACCTTAGATAATAAACTTCAATGGGGCCCACACATAGATAAGCTATCGAAGAGACTTAGTTCTGCAGCATATGCAGTCAAAAAAATCCGTCATCTTACAGACGTGGACACATCTAGACTTGTTTATTTCAGCTACTTCCATAGTATTATGTCTTATGGGTACGACATGAGCTTGTTTCCAAGTATTCGGAAACAAACCGTCATTAAAACATCTATTAAACAGTAGGGCGATAGGAACAGCTAGGGTTTTCGCACAGTTTACAAAAAGTATAGGGGGTAAATTATCATTGCCTTTGCCTTTGTTTATGTCTAAGTCACAAATAAGCTTAGAGACCTCATTTGGCGTTGTTTTTATGCCATTTATTAAATTTGAGTGCGAGCTATCGTCGGTGTACGTTATTTCGAGGGTCAGGTAATCTAAAATTGGCTTTCATTGAACGCTTTACATATGTCGCTTGGGTTACTGAAAGAGGAATCACCGTAAGTCATCTGTTGTGGGTAGTCGGTAGCATTTTTGCGTTTAGATTTTACATAGCTCCAAAAAGTTTTCGGGTTTGATTTTATTTTATCTTGGGCAAAATTTATATATAATTTATGGCATTCTTCTTGTAGTATTTTCTGTGTTTTGCATAGATCTGAGAAGTCAGCATAGTCGTTAGGATTGTGGAACTTTTTCCAAATTGCATGTACTTTACTTTTTTCTTTAATTATATTTATTAGTGCTCTACTGTACCAAACAGGATATGTGTAAGTTCCACCACAGCGTACCATTGGGACAAAATTATCAATAACATTGTTTATTACTGTGTAGAATTTCTTAATAGCTTCTTCAAAGTTAATTTCCGTGTTAATAAATGACCAGTCATGTTCTAAAAATGCATTATTTATATCAGAAAAGTTAGCACGTTAAAATTGGTATTTAAACCGAGTTCTAGGCTTAATCAGGCGTACTAATATATCCGTTGCAGTCATAGACAAAACTGTGTGGGCTTTGTCTTCACGAACTAGCGCGAAACTAGATTTTTGAATGTCAATAGGAAAAGCAGAAAATATCAAATCGAGAGTATTGTTACTAGCATTCTTAAATGTATTATATTGAACAAGGCCAATGAAATTAAAATATAACAAAAGTTCAGATGCCGCATTTTGTATTTCTGACGCACCTTTTTTAAGAATTTTAGGATCACCAGTTGACCAGTCTATACACGGAAGATTAAAATCACCTGCAACAATAAAATGATCACTAGGATGGCAATCACGTACCTACTCTAGATATTATTTCAGTTAGTGATTGTATTCTAGGTGGACGCAGTGAATCTGGGGGTATGTATGTTAACGCAATGTGAATGTCTTTAGTAGAACCTACATTTTTAGCGGGTATGGTAACCCAAATGCATTCCAGATTGCTACTCTCCCATTCTGGTCTAACGCGCGCTTGGAGTTCCGGTCGACATAAAATCATTACTCCACCACCAAGTGATAGACGGTCACTGCGGAATACAACATACTTGCTATTACAGAGTTCAGCGTCAAATATTCCATCATGAAGCCAAGATTCTGTTATCATAACAATGTCAGAGTTAATTGCTGTTGATAATTTAAAACAGTGTATGAAACGCACCGCAGAGGCAACATACCTAATGTATTTTTTTTGTAATTATATTAAACATTCTAAACTAAATCGAACATGTTTTAAATTTTATCTAATATTATTTTCTATTAACCAATACCAAGCCGCGAGCGAAATATCGTGCGCGAGTGTACTCATGCGCGAACATACACATACCCCTTCCACTTTCTTCCAGCGTTCTTTTTACGTGACGCGACCTATACCTTACAGTGACAAAATGGCTTCCCACAAGCCTCAAACTAGTGGCCCGCGGGCACAGATTTCAGTGCCCAAAATCTGTGCCCGCGAGCTGTCTGTCATCTGATGCGATCAATATAAAATTCATCCTAAAGGTTACGAGATAAAGCCGATATTTGAACGCACATTTTTGCGCTGTGCTTCAGGGGTGCGGTGCTGCATTGTAAGCAATTTGGGTTTACTCGCGGCAGGTCAACTACTGATGCCGGTGTAGAGTTAGTATCGCATATTTACGATGCTTGGGAGAAGTCACAAGACGCTTTGGGCGTTTTTTGCGACTTATCAAAAGCGAAGTCAGGAAACTACATCACTATGGAATAACGAACACCTCTTTGGATCTTCTTACATTACATCTTATTTGAGTGATAGGATACAAAGAGTTGACATCAATGGGAAACGGTCTTCGGGGTCTGTAGTTACAATGGGTGTACCGCAGGGTTCTATTCTCGGTCCTTTCCTATTTTTAGTTTATATTAACGACCTGCCTCATCTTGTCAAAAATAATCACGAGATTGTATTGTTTGCTGATGATAAATAAATAATGTTGGACAATTCACACAGCATTACCTAGCCCCAAGGTAAGCAGAGCTTGTGTTATGGGTACTAGATAACTGATATACATAATAATATACGAGTACATAGATTGATATTTTTTATTATACATAGAAAACGACCAGAACACCCTGAACAAATATCTGCAGATCGTACAAATATTTGTCCCGAGGCGGGAATCGAACCCGCAACCTCCTGCGTCGCAGGCGGACCTTCGCCCACCGCGCCACAGAGGTCGTCTGATGTGATGATACTTCATTAATTTTTAAAATGAAACGACAAAACAAGTGAAGGCTGATGTAAACGTTAATGGAGAAACGTTAGAAATAGTAGAAAGTACTGTATTCTTAAGAATCACCTTAGATAATAAACTTCAATGGGGCCCACACATAGATAAGCTATCGAAGAGACTTAGTTCTGTAGCGTTTGCAGTCAAAAAAATCCGTCATCTTACAGACGTGGATACATCTAGACTTGTTTATTTCAGCTACTTCCATAGTATTATGTCTTATGGTACACTGCTGTGGGGGAACGCTGCAGATATTAACACCGTATTTGTGCTGTAGAAGAGGGCTGTTCGTGCAATCTATAATATGGGTCGCAGAGAATCCCTGCGTGATAAATTCAAAGAAATAAACATAATGACAGTACCATGTCAATATATTTATGAAAACTTGTTGTACACATAGAAATATAAGCCAGATCCTTAAAAATAGCGATAAACATAATTTGAATACCAGAAACAAACATAAGCTCGCTGTGCCCACAACTTGGCTACACAAAATTAAAATATCTTTTAAAGGGCAATGTATACGCTTCTACAACAAAACTCCTAGTGAGTTGCAAAAATTATCAGTAAATAAATTCAAACAAATTGTTAAAACCTTGCTGTGCAAAAACGCTTAGGTACTATAAAATATCAGATTATCTAGAGGATAAAAAAGCTTGGGACGGGTTTTGCTCCAACTCGAAAAATAACAACTAACAGGCTAAAGGTTTCTTCGTCGCTTCTTTACTTTAGTCTACATACCGAAGCGACAGAAATCAAAAAATATCACTTTATTTCCGTGTCAGTGTTTAGTTTTATATTTTGACCTTTTCTAAGTGTACATTTATTGTATTTATGGAAATAAAGAGTTTTTGATTTTGATTTTGGTGCTTTCCAGATGTGCGACAGTTTTACTGGTTACAATTACAAAGAGTTGTATTGTAGGTAGGTATGCTAGGAGCAATGACGGGGAATTAGGATTCTTGGTCATAGGTTTTACGCACACATGCACTGGCGCGGCGTTAAAGAAAACGAAATATTTTTTTATAAAATTTGTATTGTCACATTACACTTATTTGAAATGCTTACACAATCTTATTTAATATTAAATAACCTATCCCTGAATGGCACTCATTTAAGTTTAGCACCCATTTCTAACGTTACTCAGAGTTCCACTTTAATTCAGTCACTTCAACCAAATACAAACTTATTGTTTTTTTCTTAATTATCACAAGTTTTAGGTTGAAGCATCCGCTTTATCGACGTTTTGTAAGCTGCAGCACACGCCGGCATATCTAGAAATAAGAATAATAAATTAGGTATTTGTAGACATTTTTATAATGTAACCTAGTTAATGCCGCGGCTAAGCACGCGTTGTTTTTATTAACGTGCTGTAAAGGTGATTTATATTCCATGGGAACTGATTTATGGGATAAAAAGTAGCCTATGTTTGATTCCAGGATTAGACCTATTTGCAAAATTTCAGTTCCGTTCAGTAGTTTTGGCGTGAAGAGGTAACAAACATCCATCCATTTACATCCATCAAAACTTTCGCATTTAAAATATTAGTGTGATGTGATGGATATAGTTTTATTTCTCTTTTAATTAGCTAAAACGATAGCTCTAAAACTCTGCACTTCACAAACATGTGCATTAAAATACCTATGGGCTTAAATTTTATCTTTTTATCTTTCCGTATACATATTTACAGTGAGAAAATGTCTTTCCACAAGCTTCAAACGAGCTCTCTGTCATCTGATGCCGTCAATATGAAATACATCTAAATATAACGAGTTAAATCACATATTCGGTAACGGTGCGCCCCCCCTCCTCTCCCCTCAGCGACAACCTTATCTAGTAGATAGGTATATCATCATTAACCTACGTTAGTCCACCGCTGGACATAGGCCTCCCCTAATGAGCGCCATAGCGCCCTGTCTTCAGCTTGCCGCATCGAATATTTACCAGCACTCTTTCGCAGGTCACACCTCACCTTAACAGCCTGCATTGGTCCACTGCTGGACGCCTGATAAGCGCCTTTTTGGCCTTTGTCCCATGGGGGGTACAGCCCATAACCCCCACGCTGCCCATAGGCATATATTATTATGATTTTACGCTGACATTTAATTAATATAATTTTTATTTCTATGTTAGCTTTATAAGTTTCATTGTTTGCAAGTAATTCTAATTAGTTAGTTTAATTGGTGATTTCGCCGCTCTAATTAATAATTCAATAAATGCGGGTTGGGGATCGCAGTTCGGTGGTAGAATTGTTCTGCAAGGGGCGCTGTTGCCCGCCCCCGGTGGATATCCCTTAGTCGCCTCTTACGACACCCGCGGGAAGAGTTGGGGTGGTGCATATTCTAAGCCGGCACCAGCTTAAGAACACAGCTTAAGAACACGGTAGGTAGGTATTTGAAGGCCAACATACCCCTCATTGACGGAGCAGTAGGTATTCTTGTAGGTGTCCACGGAGATGCTCTTGGCGGACTCGCACCGCGTGAGGTACACGCAGACGCCGGCGCCGCCGCCCACTGCGCTTGCGCACGCCGCGTCGCCTCCCGCTGTCTTAGGCACCTGTACATGAAAAAAAAATTGGTTGTCTGTAAAGTCGGTTTACTGACGATAGTTGAACGTGACAACGCAGACGCATCGCTCATTCAAGTAGGAGAGAGACGGATGTCGAGCGCTCTCGCTTGCACTTCAAGCCTTACATGGAACGCCTCAGAGCGAGGTAACGCCGCATGACGTCATGTTTTCTCGTGCGTGCAGCCGGCTCTATCGAAATATAAGACATTGTCACGGTAAAACGGAGAGATTTCGTTTGCTTCTTGCAGAATTTTGTTATTTCCCGAAGAAGACGTTGTCACGTCAAAAAAGAATTTTAATGCTTAGATATAAGGTCAAAGTTAGTTTATAAATAAAACAATAAATAAATAATGCTGGATAATCCACAGTGTCATCTAGTCTAGCCCCAAGTTAAGCAGATAATGTGTTATGGGTAAGTACTAGATAATACATTATACTTAGATATATTTTATCCTATCCTATCCTATTAATGACCTACTAATGACGACCTCGGCGGCGCGGGGCGGGCGAAGGTCCGCCTGCGGCGCAGGATGTTGCGGGACCTTCGCCCGCCGCCGCGCCAATCGGTCGTCCACGTAGTATACTGATACAATAGAGTATAATATATACCTACATAGAATTTCTTAAGTATCGATTATTTAGGTTAATATAATACATTACCGAAAAAAAGTAACACCTACAAAATTTTAAATTACTTATTATGGTAAAAAACAAAACGTAAAACTGCACTATTCAGTTTCGGGTGATAAATAATCTGCCGTTATGGCCCTTGTTCTGTGACGTCACACTTCACATTTTCGACTCAAAGCGCTTCTATTTCTTCGTTGATTTTTAAATCAAAATAAAATTAGATACCTACCTGAAATAAATGATAAAAACTAAAATTTTGCTTTACAGAAAACACCAAAGAACCGCGAAATAATACAAAAAACTATCCCGCCAAAGTTTCATGCATGACATTACAAAATGTGAAGTGTGACGTCACGTTCGCTCTCGCCAATGGCGTTGCGTCGAGAAATACTGCGATTCAGATTTAAAATATCTACTTTGAATATTTTTTTTACCAATTTTTTTTACAATTTTTTTTACTGGCAATACCGTTTATTCACAAAGAAAATGATACTTGTATTTACAATTGAAACAATTGAGCTAACTAACTGCAGACTGTTGCAAACAGTCTACAGGTAGCTCAACTGATCCATATCCAGATCCAGTCCCCAAGACGCTGGCTGCATTGCCACGCTGTATGGCAATGCTGATGCGCTGTGCCAGATACTTTTCAAATTATTACATTTCTTATTAAAAACATCAAAAAATACAAAAATAAATATACAGATATACCTACTTCTATATCAATAGAGAATACGAAAAAAAAATAGCTTTTTTGAAGTCACATGCATATATCCTATTACTAGCTTCCCAGCTGTTCCATCTTACAATATACTGACCACTCAGCCACAGATATTATCTTAATATATATAAATCACGTGTCACGTTGTTTGTCCGCGATGGACTCCTAAACTACTTAACCGATTTTAAATTAAATTTGCACACCGTGTGCAGTTTGATCCAACTTGAAAGATAGGATAGCTTATTCAGGGAAGGTTTAAAAGGTGAGAG
The DNA here is from genome assembly GCA_963564075.1 of Eupithecia subfuscata. Classification (NCBI taxonomy): domain Eukaryota; kingdom Metazoa; phylum Arthropoda; class Insecta; order Lepidoptera; family Geometridae; genus Eupithecia; species Eupithecia subfuscata. The sequence continues at coordinate 6,742,462 of OY751097.1, read as the reverse complement.
CGGTACGAAGTTCGCCGAGTCAGCTAGTAATACTATACTCAGCTAAACTTACCACCTCGTCCTTCGTCAACTTCAGGTCGACTGTGGTCCCGTTGACATCGAGTGCCAGAGACTCCGCGGTAGCGTTCAGCAGGGGCGTAGCCCACGGGAACTCTTGGAGCTTGTACTGTGCAGCGGGGCTCGCGGTAGTCGTTGGTAGGGTTGGCATAGTGGTAGGAAGTATACGCGGAGTTGATACTATGGAATCTAGGTAGAGAAAAATGTTGTGTTAGGAAAAATAATAATTTCCAGCTGTAAAACAAAAGTCATTAATAACGATATTAACCATGATTTGCGTTATTTTTTCCAATACATAAACCATGGGAAATCTCCTGTTTTAATGATTTTTAGAGTTTTCAGCCTGGCTTGTGTTATTTCAGATCTACGCCTGATCTCACCAAACATTAGGTACTTACACTTGGTTTGGCTTTTATTGTAAAATATAGATTGGTTTAGCCGATTGCTGTAGTAACGCTACAGCTGACTTTAAAAGCTTCTATCGCGTTAAAAGTTTGGTGAAAACGAGTTTAGTCCATGGGTTTAGTCTTACGTGAGTTATTATCTAGGACAATAAAATATTGTTGGTTACCATGAAAGCGCAGAGGAGAGGTTATAATATAACCTCTCCTTTAAAAAAACACTTTACATATTATGTAAAGTGTTTTTTTATAACACGGTAATGCCGTGTTTTATAACTTAATCTGGTAAGTAAATATGTCGTGATAGCCAAAGTATTTTTTACTATCTCCGCTCCGCTTTGGAGGATATTCGGCCTTACTGATTATAAAGCCTCCACCACACAGAGACAGTGTATTACGAAGGGGGGGGGGGGGGGGGACAAGACGCGCTTCAAAACCGCGGCTGTGTGGTGGAGGTTTAAAACTAAATCGGTACAATAAATGGTGACAGCATAATATTATAAAATTCATAGAAAACTAATGCACTAGTTGTTAACATAAATTGTACATGCTCCCTGATAACGTAAAGTTTGTTTTACTTTTAGGGTACACTGGTCTGCTGCCTGTGTTCGCTTGTCCGGCGCTACCTGGAAAATAAAATACACATAATTTATTATGTAGTTAAATGATTTTCATATTTATATCATTTATTGTGGTTTTATGCATACAGGTACTGTTCTTAGGTGTAGGTAGTCTTAGTGGGTAAGTACAAATGCATGTAAACCCTGTCAGGGCGCTATATTATTTTGGGTTCGCTCTTATTAGATTGATAAGTTTGATAACTAAAACTCAACTCTGAACGATCTAAGAGCCGTATCAGAGTTGAGATTTAAGTTTTTAAAAATAAATAGTTAATAAATAATGCTGGACAATTCACATAGCATCATCTAGCCACAAGCTTAAATGTTCATATGTATGTATAATTTAATTATGAATTGTTAATATTTTAATATTCTTTATTTCCTTTTTATTGTGAATGTACGTATAAGACGAGTTTTAATTTGTGTAATACTTAGGCTTAAGGCCGTTTTTTTTTCTCAAACTCATGTGGGTAACATGAGTTTGGCAAAGCTCTACCCCAAACTCTTCTAAATACTCTTAAAATTAAATATGTAAATTAAATGATTAAAACCTCGGAAAATTAGACAAATTGGAAATTCTATGGCGTTTTTTTCATAGGGCAACGTCTGTATAAAAATAGTGTCGTCTGGCTTCAAATTATATTCCTCTTACATACCTATACACTAGCCAAACTTGATGTACAACGTTTATAAACAAACCGCCCATACTTAAAATAAAATTCACTATGCTGTCGCGTCTTTTACTGGTTTTTTGGCTGGAATATAGGTCATATACTCGTACTTCAAGCTAAGCAGATCTTTTAACTCGCACATTCATAAAGCAATTTGCTTACCTACTTACTTTTTATTCAAACTTATTCAAACTTTTAAGGTTAGGTATTCCTGCAGCAGTAGGCGTAAGGGAAAACGCGCGCCTGCTAAGCCGCCGCGCTCGTGTTTTTTGTAGTTATTTATACATGGTGATTAAGAAAATCATTTTATCAAGTCGGACTCTGCGAATTTGTTTAGAAATATTAAGTGTCTTTAGTAGAGTACAAAAAAAAAGAAAAAAATCAGTGGTTCGCTAGTCATAATATTGAAAAAATCATTAGAAAAAGGGGGTAACTTTGGGATTTTTTTCTGACGAGTGAAGTTCATTAGATCTTGTAACTGAATGCGATTTTGACTAGAATAGATCCTTATGTTATATATATTTTAAATACTATTTTCTAAGTCTCAGATGATTTTAAAAATCACAAAAGTGCGGCTTCTTCTGGCCTACCAAGCCTTAAGTCAAACTAGCACTCGGGGTTTAATTTGCACACTGTTCTTTGGTCTGAAACTTTACTTAAGCTAGTTTTAAATCAGTTCCCATTGAATAGAAATAACCTATAAACGTTTCCATACAAACAACGCGTACGAAGCCGCGGTCAGAAACTAGCCAGAAATACTAGTCATTTACAACGGGATATTTACCATGATTTGAGTTTTGAGCTTTCTTATATAGCTAAATATCGCGTTGTAAATGACTTTTGTGTTAATAACCATGATGAATTTAAAAGTTTTATAGTCAAAAATAATAGAAACTGACCTTGAGCGTTCCAGGAAGAAGTTGGCGATGACCAAGAAGAACTAGAAGATCCCCAGCTATGAGGTCTCCCAGGGAAAGAAGGTACATAACTCGAAATCCTAGAACTCGAAAATGCAGAACTCGAAGCAGAATTAGAGTTCGAATGTGCCCATCCATGCGACATCATCGGCTGTACATCGAAACTGCTTCGGTGAGATATACCTGCTAGAAATTTTGATCGTTAAGAAAATAGCAGAGAAAAATCCTTTAGTCGTTTCTACCGGCATAACCGAAGTGAGTTAGTGGCTATACCGTTTCGTAAGAATGGATATAATAGGGCGTTGTCGGAAACTACTGGGGGGCTACTCGGAGAAATAATAAAAAATAAATAATGCTGGAAAATTCACACAGCATTATCTAGCCCCAAGCTAAGCAGAGCTTGTGTTAGAAGGAAAAAAAGTTTCGTTTTCACTGTCGTGCAAAGCCAACTCTTATGTAAGAAAAGAAAGAAAGAAAATTATTTACTAAACACAACACTTCTAATAAAATAAAATAAAAATACTACATAGTAACACGTACAAAAAAGACAAGTGAACATGAATACTAACACAATACGTATATTAAACAAGTACCTAAGCATTGGGTTGGTACTAAGTAACCCACTCAGCAAGCCGACGGGCGTGGGTGTAGGTCTAACTGGTCCTGACTCAGCTTGTTGCTCTGACACTTAAACCTAGGGTAGTAGGTTATTGGTGAAAGAGCGCTGGTTTTCAGTCAGGACCAGTGTTTCTGATCAGTCTATGTCGCGAATTTAAATGTCACTCAAAACTTTGTTTCGAAAAAAGTTTATTAACTTATGCAAGGAGTTATTAGTGTGAGGTTTACTTACCTGTTGCAGGAAGCGACACTTGGAATGAAAAACACGATAAGATTATCTTAATTGTGACTTATCAAATAAAACTTATTTTTGATAATGTAATATGAATAAGTACTTTCATAGATACGTGGAAGTCCTTAGGTCACATCTCTATGGTGGTATGCTTTCGTCCTACCATACCAAGGGTATGGCCAGGGGTATGATGGGTCCGCAGTGTGTCGCTTGCATAAGATTAGCGTTTGCACGAAAACGAAGAAGAAACTTCGATTTTATTTTTAAGAGTACTTAAGGGCACTAGTTTGATGTCTTTTCACTATGTAGAGTCTCGAAATTCTTTCAATATAGTTCGGATATTTTACAGAACCACGATCGAAGCTAAGAACATGAAATATTTTACATTGATAACCAATTTTGAATTTGAGGTTTGCAATAGGCAAAGTGGAAGGTTGCGGGTTCAATTCCCGTACATTTTTGGAATAAGTATTATTATTTCCCAGAGTTTTGAAATTTAACACGAAAGACGTTCTGAACTGCAAATAAATATGTTTATGCTACCTTATAACAAGAAAAACACGTGCATGCGCCGGCAAGTTCACTATAATATTTATTTTAATGTATGCTTTGATATTTACCTTTTATTCCATGCATTGGTGACGCCGCATATCATGACAGGCAATTAGATGGTAACCTATGAAAGCTATGGATAAAACATGATAGGCCAACGTTCACAGTGATCCTAACATGATTTTGAAAGAACCGACATTAAAACGAGAATAGTGCCACCAAATTAATGTTCTTTCTGGTCTCAATTCAGATGTCACAAAAACTAATTTGACAGCACTAAGAATCTTGCTGTCCCTTTCATAACGATCAAAATAAATTGGCAACGATTTTGCTTATAAATTAGTTTAGATTTTTTGTTAGTACTGTCCAATTATTTTAGCACGTACATATGATACACCAGTGTCGCCCAGAGCGAGTTATCAAAATCATAAGTAGGTATGGTATGACTCAAAGGTGCGTCAATATTAAGCAACATGTTATATCAAATCAAATTATTTATTTGCAGACAATGGGTTACGTTTTTATGCTTATTTTAAAATGTCCCTTGCGATGACTTATCTACCACTTACCAGTTAAACAGCTTTGGTGTGCAAAATTATATACGAGTAATAATAACAAATAGACATGCAGATCGGAAAATTAATAAAAATAATGTCAAACTATTAGTACCTATAACAAAATAACATATTCCGATGAGTTATTACTACGAAAACGTTTGAAACACAATAATTGAAAATGACTTACCCCTGAGAATTAATAGGCGAAACTGCTCCCACTCAGGCGCATGCTCGAAAAATGGCGACGGAAAATGCCCGATCAGGCCTTACAAGAGTAGGGTATCACTTAGGCCTGTATTATGAAAGCTGGCTCAGTTATCGATTTATGTTTAATATTCATTTATTCTCTAAAAGACAAATTCTAAGATCAATGCTTATTGAGTAACACTTTCCTACGGCATAAGCGTTAGGTACCCAAGCATAGATAATTATTATGACCTGCGCAAGCTTTTTTAATACGCGCCTAAGAGTAAATAATTCCATAGAATTTTCATGGTATGAACTCATGTTTTGCTTTTATCATGCTGTCACCATTATTGATTTCGTTAAACTTCTATAAAAAGATGAAGAATCGTGATCTATGGTGGAAAGGCACCCTTAGCTGCATTTCCACCAGATATGGGTTACAGTCCTTTCCCACGGCAACATCCCGTATTTTGCAGGTACGATTTTTTAGTGGTATACGTGTTTCAATAGTAGCAGTCACGAGTATCCTGTTTACGGTAACCTGAAAAAAACCGATCCGTTCGGATTTGTTATTCGGTTGTCCCACTACAGACAGCTGTGCGAATACAGTAAAATATGCCATTCAATGGATCGCCATCCGGGGAGACTGGGTACCTATAAACAATTTCGGTTTCCATTTTAAATTTCATACTTATGTTACTCACACTAGACCTTGTTTTGCTCGACTACGTTTTATTACTACAAAGTATTTATAGTTTGTAACGTTGAATCAGAATTACTGTAATCATCTGTAATGTATCTGTGTGAGTAATACGACGATTGACTTTGACTTAGGTTATATCTTGACGTGGACGTTAAAATTTCCGTCGTCGATCGGCTTCGCCCCGCCAGAGTTGTATGTTGTATGGTGTATTGAGTTGTATTTTGTGTTCTATATTGGAAACTGAAACCGTTTATACCCAGTCTCCCCGGATGGCCTATTAAATAGGAATGGGAGATTTTAGAGTGATCGCTCGGCTGGATCCAGTCGTCCAGCAAAAACAGGATCCAGTTTAATTACAGGTATAGTTTAATGGAAGTGTTCCCACTTCCTGCATACCGTTTTTTGCAGGATGGGGCGCGGGGAGCGGGGAGAGGTGGAATTTTCTTCGAAGATCTAATAACCGCTCGTTGCTCAACCGCGAAAGACAGGATGCAAACTACTGTGTGTGAACACACCAATGATTTTTGCGGTATCCAGTAAAAACCGTTTCTGCAGAACTGTACGGCCGTGGGAACGGGCCGTGGGAACGGGCCGTAAGGTGGCTAAAGGTCAATTCACACATATCAGTGAAGTCACAGTTCCGACACAGTACCGGCACAGTGCGAAATATTATTTCATACATTCTCTGCCGGTGTCGGCACTGACACTAAGAGCACTGTGTCGTCACTGATACTTACAAGTGGGGATACGTTCATAGAGAATGTATGATAGAATATTTCGCACTGTGCCGGTACTGTGTCGGAACTGTGACTTCACTGATATGTGTGAATCGACCTTAAGTGGCCAAAAAACATACAGCCAATAGGATCGCATAGCCATGAAAATCGAGCGATCCTATTGGTTGGTGGTTGACATGCTAACCTTCAACTATATGATCGTATTGCTCGACTTCCTCGGCCTCCTCCATGTAGCCACCGCCCCCGATAGAAAGGGCCTGACCTATAATGGAATGAGTGCCCATGAGATTCATGCATGAATCACACACTAATATTATAACCTAGTTTCTGCCCGCACGCGTTTTTTCTATGGAAAAGTTTGTAGGTAATTTTTTAAAAGCTGGCGCGGTTTTTTGTTTTTCATAGAATTATCCACGCTGATGTCGCACAGCCTCCAGTATACGAAAAACAAAAGGAGATCGCGCCAGCTTTTAGAAAAATGTAGATTGGAACTGATTTATGGGAAAATAACTGATTGTTTTGAAAAACTAAGAACCCGACTTTAAATTCCTCAACACTGCTTTTAAAGTTTTGAGAGACAAATAGTAATTATTCGGGAATAATTTTTTTATGGGTATGTACTACCCATTCTCAATACCTACAATAGCGAAATAATTTTCAAAATCGATCCATAATCAACGAAGATACATAAAAAATAAGAAAAAAACATAGCCTCCTTCTTTTTTGAAGTCGGTTAAAACGTAGCCTATCTGTTATTCCAGGTCTAGACCTACATCTATGCAAAACTTCACTCCGATCCGTTTAGTAGGGGAAGTTGGTGCGTGTTGATCCCTCGAGGTAAAATGATCCCGCACGATTGTGGCCAAACTATTAACGCCATCTAGTAACTTTCTTCAGTAAAACGTAGCCCCTCACACCCCAGCGCGCCAGTCAAAACGTAATGGCGGTGCGAAATTTTACAAACTTACGATAAAAAGCAATGTCTTATTTGTTGCTTGCTCATTTGTTAAATTTTGGGATTTCACAGCTATTACAACGCTCCAACGCTCTGAGGTTATTTAAAGTGACTGTGAACAATTGAGAATTGGGCAAGACGATCCCCAGGGGGGTGTGCAACATGATCCCTCAGCAAACAACTCGCGAGTGTTCGTCGATTTGGCTCCGTAGCCGATAAAATAAAAAAATGTTTTTTTGTTGTATAATTGTAAACAATTTCTGTATTATTTTATTTACACAGAAATAAAAACCTTGTTTATTCATAATTAATGTGAGCGGGTTAACTACGAACCTAGTTTAAGAATAAGAATATTTTATTAGTTTTTTAGTTTGTGTTAAGGGATTGTGTGGTTAAGGGATGAAACGTTGGTGTTCTTCCAACACAAACTATGTTCGTAGTTAACCCGCTTACGTTCATAATGAATTCGTCAAACTACGAAAGTTTTTATAGTAAAATCTTGTTTATGTTTACAAATATGACTTTTTTATGAATAAACTTTTTTTGTTTGAAAAATAACTGCCAATCAGTTCAATCATTAACCGAACCTTAAAATAGGTCCAGTGGGGCAAGATGATACCTGGGATCATCTTGCCTCCCCTCAGGGATTTTGGATACCCTGGTGTACAAGATGATTACTTTGCAAGGTTTTAAAAAATCCCATTTAATTTTATTAAGATAAATTATTCAGAATTCTGTATGACAGATAAAATTCCTACTTAATGTGTCCATTAAATAGATTTATATAATTAGTTTAGAAATTACAGCCCCGTTCCCTAAGGGGAATCATCTCGTACTACTTTCCACTAGTTTTATCATATAAGTAGTAGAAAGTAAAAAAACCGTTCATCCATCGATTTATACAAACTCTCGCATTTATAATATTAGTGTGATGCCAAGTTTTGGTGAATGTATTACATGAAAGTCATGGATGTAATTCTGACGTGGAATAACATATGGGCTTCTTTGCGTGTGGGAAGAGTGCGTGCAAAAATGTTTTGTCCCCTAAAACTAGTTGCTGATTAGGTATTTGATTCAAAGCGCATGTGCGTGTATATTTTTATTAAACATAGACAGGGCTATTCAGACTCTCCGCTACCGAGTCATCGACTCGGAATCTAAATTCAATCAGAATCATCTTCTGATGAGCTGTCTAATAAATCAAAAAGCAATAAACGCGTTTGTTCCGTAAAACGCGAACTCATTTTGTTTCAACACCCCGTATAAAACAATCTGTACCAAAAAAATTGGTTGTCTGTAAAGTCGGTTTACTGACGATAGTTGAACGTGACAACGTCTTAAGAAAATACTGATGGAATGGTAGCATTTGATACTCGATCAAAACATGTAAATGTACTATAGTATAGCAGCTGTCCACGCAGACGCATCGCTCACTCAAGTAGGAGAGAGACGGATGTCGAGCGCTCTCGCTTGCACTTCAAGCCTTACATGGAACGCCTCAGAGCGAGGTAACGCCGCATGACGTCATAGCGAGGTAACGCCGCATGACGTCATGTTTTTTCGTGCGTGCAGCCGGCTCTATCGAATTATAAGACGTTGTCACGTCAAAAACAAGTGTACTCAGTCTGAAGGATTCTGATTGAATGTATCGTCTCGTATATTATCGTATATGTTTAGTGTGTTGGTTGATCAGATAAATACGTTTTTATACGCAGATAAAATATTATCGTATCTGCGTCGTGTGTGACACGCTTTAATAATTCCAAAAGTAGCACTAAATCTAAATAAAACACCGCGGTTCATAGGATATGTTTTATTATTCTTGGAAAACGTCTGGTAGTTCAATTTCTCGTAGAACGCAGAAAATATTAAAATCCGCTAAAATATTTGAATTTCGCGCAAATCTGTGTCAGATTCTGAATCGATGTCTCGGTAGCGGAGAGTCTAATAGCCCAGCTGGTGGGTTGACATGGGCAGATGATGGTGTAACCAGTCTTGATTTGTGTACGTTTTATTATTTTAGCATTCTGCGATTAATCCATTGCAAAGATCCATTGTTAACACATTCATTGACATAACTAACCCACATACTCAAAATAAACTCAGATTTAGGCTGCGTGTTTATTGACGCGGAGCGAGGCAGCGGAGCGGAGTTTTATAAAGATACAGATAAATTTATTTGATTCAACATAATGTAGGTTACAATAGTGATTTTACTTCTCGGTCTGAAGTCTTGCATATTGTAGAAAGAGATGCCCTCTATTTCAACGCAGAAAAACAAAGAGAAGTTTTTTTTTTCAGGCCCAGAAAGATAAGCCAAAAAAACTAATGTCAACATTACGTATGCCATTACGTACGTCTCAAATCGCGCTTTTCGACAGTTTTTTTGACAGTTTTCTATGAAAATCTATCACAAATTTATTACTTGAGACGTGCTTAAATCTGAGTTATGTTTGAGTTGGCTAAGCGTTCCCTTGAGAATAAATGAAATGCGACTTACTTGCGAAGACTGGTGAAGGTGCACCCGGTAGGCCAGGTTGGAAGCTTGAGGAGTACGCAAAGCCGGGGTACGCAGCCCCCGCCCCCCCGGGGGCTGACTGGTAGTTGATGGATTGAGCTGAAGATCATATTTACAAGTTATAATAATGCTAGACACTTCAAACATCATCATTCTTGACGACCTTCCTGAGAAAAGGGGGTTGACAGACGGACAGACAGACAGACGGTCACAACAAAGCGATTCTATGAGGGTTCCTTTTTTCCCATTGAGTTAAAAACCCTAAAAACTAAAAACCTTTTTCGAATCCCTTAATTTTATGTTTTTGAGTTTAGTGCGACAAATACCTTGGGAATACATTTTTTATAGGGCCACCTAGGGAACATTCTCTATAAAATAGTGTTTTTGTTTAAGGCGCTGCCTCCCCTCACACTAGCGCCGCCACCTATTTTAACTAATTATTAAATCAATTTCCAAAAATTAAGTTAGCCAGTTTGTGATACCTATTATTTAATGCCTCTACATATAATAGTTTTATTTCGTATAGTTTAGGCGGAGAAACGAAGTTGCCCTTGGTGGCCACCAAACTCTATTTTCGATGTTTGCCTTTAAATAGAATTAAATAAAATCGATCTATAATTGACGGAGAAATCAGCGAACATACATTAAAAAAACATAAATACAGCCGAACATAGAACCTTCATTTTCGAAGTCGGTTAAAAAGCAACTCTTTCGATGTTTCCGATGATGAGGAATACTAAAATTACCAAATAAAACAGAAACACAGGAAAAGACAAATACAGATTAAGTTGCATTGCACAATGGGCGGCCTTATCGCTATGAGCGATCTCTTCCAGGCAACCTTTGGATGAACAGGAAGTGGAACACTTACGTGCGAATGCAAAGGATGATGATGATGTCGGCTTGTCGACCGACTCCGCGTCCACTGCCTTGGTGGCGTTGGGTTTGACGACCACCAGCGATGTAAGCGGGGTCACGAATTCGTACTGAAATAATTAAACGAATGTGTTAATATGGATGACTAGTTCATCAATAATACTTTTATGTATAAATCGGTTCCGCTAATAGCAATAAACATAATCTGAATACCAGAAACAAACATAAGCTCGCTGTGCCCACAACTAGGCTACACAAAATTAATGTATCTTTTAAAGGGCAATGTATACGCTTCTACAACAAAACTCCTAGTGGGTTGCAAAAATTATCAGTAAATAAATTCAAACAAATTGTCAAAACCTTGCTGTGCAAAAAGGCTTCCTATAAAATATCAGATTATCTAGAGGATAAAAAAGCTTGGGACGGGTTTTGCTCCAACTCGAAAAATAACAACTAACAGTCTAAAGGTTTCTTCGTCGCTTCTTTACTTTAGTGTACATACCGAAGCGACAGAAATAAAAAAATATCACTTTATTTCCGTGTCAGTGTTTAGTTTTATAATTTCACCTTTTCTAAGTGTACATTTATTGTATTTATGGAAATAAAGAGTTTTTGATTTTGATTTTTATTCTACACCTGCTCATATAGTGGCTTATTCCTTTTCCAAACATAAGGTAGAAAGTAAGTACGTCATTGCAGACGTACTGAAATGCGGGACGGAAAAATATGGAATTTCATTTCTCACGCGTTTAGCGGGAGAGAAAAGTGTATCGAAATCCATTTCTTACGTGGTTTTTTTTAGCCGGTAGCTATGGTTATTTTCATAGGTCAAACGACAAAAAGATTTTACTCCGAATCCGCCATTTAATATCGATCGCTTCCATACCCGGAACAATAATTTAAAAAAAGAGCCATGCGAAAATCACACGTGCCCGTATTTATTGCTACATTTGAGTTTACAATTTGAATTTATTTTGAAGATTCTAAAACGATGATTTTCCTCGAACCTGTAGCATAAAGTATCTACCATGCACGAGAAATCAAAAATATCACTTTATTTCCGTGTCAGTGTTTAGTTTTATAATTTCACCTTGGAAATAAAGAGTTTTTGATTTTGATTATGTATCACTTGGGAGAAAGTGCAATTACTCGTGTGTTTTAAGGCAAATTCGATAAGGATTGGACACTTTTAGTATCTTCAATCAGGTAAATCAATCCTTACTGAAAAAGTATTAAAAAAAAACTTTGGACCGTCAAGGCACACCTAGAAAAATATTTGGGCAAACAAGCGTTTGCCCCGCAGTGGGAATCGAATCTGTAACCTTCTCCGTCTCAGACAGACCTTCACCCACAGCGCCATAGAGGTCAATTCATAAATATCGATCAAAACATTTTGATTTCGTTTTTTACTTTAAAAGTTGACTTGATCGAGCTAGTTCGTAGTTATGTTATACTAGCTTCTGCCCGCGGTTTCGCGCGCGTATTTTCGATAGAATAAGTAGCCTATTATCTCAGTTGTATTTTAATAATGTTAGAATTAAGTATAAATATTTAGTTTAGGTACCTATGTAAAAGTAAAAATATTTAGTTTTTTAATATTAGTTTTCTGTTTATGTATTTTGCAGTACCCCACCCGGGCTCATGTAGCTGTAATCTATTCTTAAGATCTATACAACATGAAAGCAATAAAACACTTGAAAACTTGAAGTTTGGCTTTGCTCTAAACGTACGCCAAATTTCATCTTGATTTGTTTAGTAGATTTGGAGATCCTAGGTAACAAAAAATTCAGATTTCACAAACTTTCGGTTTTATAATACTTATTAGTAGGATTAAATATCTTATGAAAATCTGTGAAGCTTTTTTACGCCATGAAGATCTCTATGTATGAGAGTTTAAAAGTTAAATCTTCGGGGGTTTTCGAATTTAGTAAAATGACCTTGTACCTTCAGAGCAAGCGCAAGTGCTTTGGTCTCGGGTCGGTTCTCCTTGGGTCCCTGGTCGTCGCCATCGGTCGCGTCCTTCTGGTCCAGCAGTTGCTTGATGGTCAGGTACGACCAGAGCCGCTCCAGCGGTAGGGGCGGGCTCTTCGCCGGGATCGGGGCTTTGGGTAGTCTCTCGTAGCGTTTCTAGAAATAGAGAAAAGTTGAATTAATACATTTTTGTGCGCGAAATCAGACTTTAGGCTAATGACATGCGTGACTATGCTACAATAGATACTGCAATAAAGTTTATTTGACAATACATATTTCGAAAAGAGATATTTGGAAAAGTGTGTTTATTGTGTTAACAAATGATGAAATAATGTTTAACGAAAAAAGAACTTAGCCATCCCTTATTCAAAATGAAAGTGTCTGCCTGTTTAAAAAAAATGTGTCCCTATTAGAAAAACATCGACTACTTTGTAACTTTAATATTACACTGCCATATAAAAGCGCACTAGGATTGATGACGTTATATCGCTATCATCATCAGCCTACATTAGTCCACTACTGGACATAGGCCTCCCCTATTGAGCGCCATAGCGTCCTGTCTTTATTATTTTATTCGGATTATGGGCATTAACCCTCTCTGAATATATCGCTATATTTACTGTAAATATACTCTGAGCTTTCAGCTCTGAGGAGCAGAGCTGCAATTCCTGAGGATAAGAGCCGAGCTCTGAGGAGCTGAAAATCGTCACTTGGTAAAAACAGAAACTTACCTTTCCAAATCCATCCTCGACGCCGCAGAAGGCCAGCACCTGCGGAGTCAGCTCCACCACGTCGTCCAGGATCTCTCCCGCGACCACCACTTCAGACCCCGAGTAGAATGTACGGAACTTGTTCTTGGTTAGGGTTCCTTCTTTCACCTGGAACATACGGTTACGTTTATTTGTTTAAATATTTAATAACAAGGTTCACAATACTCTAATGGTATCAGCTATCTGCTGATGATAGCTACCGATTTTGACTTACACTGGTAACCAAAATCGGTCCAGCGTTTCGGAGATTAGCCAAAACAAACAGACAGTCAGACAAAAAAATAACACAAGAAGTTTTATTAAAGGTATTGTATATTCTTTCATTATGTTTTTGTGCAATGAACAATGATTTAGGTACTTATTCATCTAATAAAAAGCTGTTTAGACATTACAAAAAAACCATTCAATTTAATTTATCTGTACTAATATTATAAAGAGGAAAGATTTGATTGTTTGTTTGTTTGTTTGTATTGAATAGGCTCCGAAACTACTGGACCGATTTGAAAAATTCTTTCACCGTTATGAAGCTTACTTTTCAGGGAGTGACATAGGCTATATTTTATCCCGGAATTCCCACGGGAACGGGAACTACGCGGAAACCGCGAGGCGATCGTCTAGTTTGTTATAAATTTACTGTCTGAGCTGACAGATTGTTCTACGGTCTAATATTCCAGTCATATTATGGTTTCACTTAGCAATTCCGAGACCACCAGCTGTAAATAAGTAATAAAAAATCTAATAGATGTGTCACAAGCTCGATGTTGTGATCACTTTCCAAAAATTTGCATATAAAGACGCATGCAACGACAATTGATATTTTATTGCCGTTCATAACTTTCACTGTTTTGAATACTTACCGGTTCTGTGTCGTATGCACGTAAAATGTTATTCCTGGAAGAAATCGCTTCTAAGCGATAAGGCCGCCCTTTTTACCTTTCTATTTTATTCCCGTATACTCTTGTAGGGCCTGATCAGGCCCATTTACCGTCGCTATTTTCCGCGACTTTTCCGCGAGTGGGTGGAGTAACGCCTATTTATTCTCAGGTGTGAGGAGTGTCTATGTTTTTTATTTAATTTTATGGTAAACTAGCTTCTGCGAGCGGCTTCGCACGCGTTGTTTCTATGGAACCGTTCAAAGGTAATTTCTATCCCACGGGAACTGATTTATGGGATAAATAGTAGCCTATGTTTGATTCCAGGCTTAGAGCTACACCGATGCAAAATTTCAGTTCAATCTGTTCAGTAGTTTTGGCGTGAAGACGTATCAAACATCCAGCCATCCAAACTTTCTCATTTATAATATTAGTGTGACAACAAAAGTTATGTATTGTATTATTATTTTCTATATACTCCTAAGAACCACAGGGCGGTAGGTAGAATCCCGGGGACGGATATAGGTTACTTTTTATCCCGGATAAGAGCGTGCGAAGCCTCGAGCAGCTAGTAACTAATAAATAATCGCATTACCTCTGTGGCGCAGCGGGCGAAGGTCCGCCTGCGACGCAGGAGGTTGCGGGTTCGATTTCCGCCTCAGGATAAATATTTGTACGATCTGCAGATATTTATTCAGGGTTTTCTGGATGTTTTCTATGTATAATAAAAAATATCCATCTATGTAGTGTATTGTATTAAGTATATCAGTTATCTAGGACCCATAACACAAGCTCTGCTTAGTTTGGGGCTAGATGATGCTGTGTGAACTGTCCAGCATTATTTATCACATCACACTATTACACTAATATTATAAATGCGAAAGTTTGGATGTATGGATGGATGTTTTTTACCTCTTCACGCCAAAACTACTGAACGGATCGGGCTGAAATTTTGTATACAGATAATTATAATCCTGGAATCAAACATAGGCTACTTTGTATCCCATAAATCAGTTCCCATGCGATAAAAATCACCTTTTAACGTTTCCATGCGGCAGCTAGTTTATTATGTTTATATTACCTGGTCAGCCGGGTAGATGAACTTGACGTCGGCGAGTAGCGGCGAGGAGACTTGCTTGTAGAAGTCTTGCAGCTGCAGCGCCGCGTCCGCCGCCTCGTAGATGTGCCGCATGAAGCCGTCGCTGCGGAGGGACAGTTTGCGGAGGAACTTGCGGTCTGCATCTTCGCCTGGTTAGAAAACAGAACTGGAAATTGTAGAGATTATGTAAAAGTAACAGGTTATAGGGAAAAAGAAAAACATGACGATCTATAGACTTTACTTAGATATAATGTATGTACCCTAAGTAAATCTATATATATAAAAATGAAACCCGTTTTCCGTTGTCATCGCATCACGCGTGAACGGCTGGACCGATTTCGCTAATTCTTTCTTTGTTGTGTTTGTTATTGTCAGGAGAAGGTTCTTATGAAAGAAAAAATTAAGAAAGTTGGAAACATAAATTTCCACGGGGGCGAAGCCGCGGGGCGCAGCTAGTAAATATAAATAAATAATGCTGGACAATTCACACAACATTATCTAGCCCCAAGGTAAGCATAGCTTGTGTTATGGGTACTAGATAACCGATATACTTAATACAATACACTACATAGATAGATATTTTTTATTATTCATAGTAAACATCCAGAACGCCCTGGACAAATGTCTGCAGATCGTACAAACATTTGTCCCGAGGCGGGAATCGAACCCGCAACCTTCTGCGTCGCAGGCAGACCTTCGCCCGCTGCGCCACAGGGGTCGTCAAAAAAGTAAATTCTGTAGATATGGTACGTTCTCCCGGCGCTTACTTAATAATCGCCGATGTGAATCGAGCCTACAGAGTCGATTACAGAAACCAGAGGAAGGGCAGTGACTTTCATCTGTGTATGTTTAACACCTCTGCTACGATCACCAATTCACTTGCCAAGCGTGGTGATTATGTCAGAACCTTATGGTTTGGGGGAACAGTGGAGCATGCTGATGAGAAAAAAGGGTCCAAGAAGATATGTACTGTCAAAGCTCGTCAAGGGAACTTCCTTCTACCGCTATGAGTTAAGATAAGACTGGACACGTGTATAATGTTGGTTCCATATCATTTTGTTGTGACTCCATTTGATCGATTAGATCGACATTAGTTTGTCAGTCCTACACAGAGTATTTTAAAATTGTGTCCTGGTCCCGTAAGGATCACCGCCCCAACCCAACCCCAACCCCGTGCCCACAACTAGAAAAATAACAACTAAACGTCTAAAGACATAACGGCTAAAGGTTTCTTCGTCGTTTCTTTACTTTAGTCTACATACCGAAGCGACAGAAATAAAAAAATATCACTTTATTTCCGTGTCAGTGTTTAGTTTTATATTTTGACCTTTTCTAGGTGTACATTTATTGTATTTATGGAAATAAAGAGTTTTTGATTTTGATTTTGAACCGGCAAAGTGCGTGTCGCAAAAATTTTGTGGTTTTCTTCGACTTTTTTTGCAGTGTTTTGCATACGGACTTTAAACAAGCGATGAGTCCCGGAACAGAGACAGGCAAAAATGTTGACGGCAAAGAAAGCTGCGGCAGGGAGAGCGGCCCATGTGGCCCACGTGGCCTAAAGGTAAATACACTGCTACACAGTGTAGTCTTGCCACAAGCTTACCTTTTAATGGTGGAAACTTTGCTGGTTTAAGTATGTGTCAGTTATATTTATTTTGTTTATAAAACCGGTTTGTTCCCAAATAAATAAAATAAATAGCCAGTTTCTTTTTTCTCTCACTTCTCTTTATGAGCTCGAGAGTTTATACTTAGGTCTTACCAAAAGCCAGAGAGAAGATGGTAGCCTTGTCTTCTCCGAAGTTCTTCTCCGTGAGCCGGTTGATGATGGTGGTGGGACTAGTGACTCCCACGGTTGGGTCGCCGTCTGTCAGGAAGATGATGATGGGCTCCAAAGTCTTCATTCCTGGACAGAAACATGTGAGATTTGTACAAATCAATCGAACAATCTTGGATGATTTGGTTGGGATACTAAAGTCATTTACAACGGGATATTTACCAGGATTTGAGTTTTGATCTATCTGAGAAATCAAAATTTTAGCGGGGGTGACGTAAACACTTTTACTTTTAGCATACTTCATTTATATCAAGGGATTTCGCACACATTCGCAAAAATAGGATTTGTGTTACTTATGACATTTTATCCAAAAATACGCACCCTAACAATTTTTTTTTGTCAAGTCTACTTTTTTTTTTTGCATTTCCAAATTGTGTCAAAATCGAAGTAATTTGTGGCCCATTAAAATGAATACTAGTTCAACATAAAATTTGTTTGCGATATCTGCTTACTTTGAGACCAGGCTGTGCAATTACGCAAAAATTACCCATCCTAAAATTGACATTTGAAAGCCCTTTGAATGGCCTCGAAAGCCATTTCAATGGTCATATCCATACAATAGCAAATTACGAAGGCCATTCAAAGGGCTTTCAAATGTCAATTTAAGATGGGTGGTTTTGCGTAATCGCTAATCGCACAGCCGGTCGATTCATGGTCAATTCTGTATTCGTGAGTGACACATACTATTTTTGTATGACTGATACTAAAATAGTATGTATCAGTCATTGGTTTTTGACGTGACAACGTCTTATAATTCGATAGAGCCGGCTGCACGCACGAAAAAACATGACGTCATGTGGCGTTACCTCATGCGGCGTTACCTCGCTCTTTTCTTAAGACGTTGTCACGTTCAACTATCGTCAGTAAACCGACTTTACAGACAACCAATTTTTAGTATTTTTTATTCGTTTTCAAACTGCAGCGAATGAGCGGCGAAAATAGCATCAGTAAAACACGTGAATATGATCAGTATTATTTATTACTAGCTTCTTCCCGCGGCTATGCACGCGTTTTGACGGAATAAAAAGCATATATTATTCCAGGTATAGTTGTTCTATCTCACGAAGTCCGTTAACTTACCTCACTACGAAGAACTTTGCGCTTAGTTGTCATGCTGACGGTACTCGCTACCAAAGTCTGACGTGAATACAATGAGCACTAGTGACCCGGACCGCGTCTCGGGCGAGACTGATTGCTTCTGAGCTTACGCACAGTAAAACAATGTGTATATGCATTCACTATGACATACATAGTACAACGGACTTCGTGAGATAGAACAACTATCTCAGGTCCAGATCTTTCAGGGACGGGTAGGGGACGAGACGCTCCCGAGTTACTAAGGCGGTGATGTATGCATCTCGGGAGCGTCCCTCCACCGTCCCGCCTCTTGCCCCCCACACGATTGCCCTGACCACTTCAAAATGCCTTCGTCGAACGACTGCATGCATATAGTTGGGCTGTGATAATAGTGTGATACTCACTCTCAGGATTGTACACCTCTTCCCTTTCGTCTGGCGCCTGCGTGGTACCCGCTTCCGTGTCATTCCCCTGCTCCTTCTTGGCCCACTCTGTGCGCTTGTGGATCAGATTCACGGCCACGTCTAACGCGCTGTCAATGTTAGTGCCTGAGGAATTGGTACATAGTATACTCTTTATTGACAAAGAAAATTACAATCAAATAATAGAAGGGAAAGTGTCGTGGCTTATTCCAAGAAGAAGAGTGTGAAACACGTTGTATTACACTGCACGGTCACAGAGGAAGCCTGACACAAGACGGGGCTGAAGAGTCTCATTGAGGAATCAACCCCATCCACGCCCACAGAAAAACTGAAACGAAGCACCAAAGGTCCTGCTCCGGTACACTGTTTAGGGAGGGGGATACTGCACAATATACTCCCATGCGAGATGTCCGTGTAGATCTCAGTTCCAGACTCAGAATTAGGATCAGTTAGAAACAAATTATAACTAGTATTTACAATTGAAACAATTGAGCTAACTGCAGACAGTTGCAAGCAATCTACAGGTAGCTCAACTAATCCAGATCAATACCAGTCGAAAGAACAAAGAAAGAAAGAATAGATGTGCCATTTTTTTTACTGTCAAGATATAACCTACGTTTTAAATAATACGTTAGATCTGTTACTTCAATCCTAACCAAAGATTTTAAAGCTTTTCAGTAATTTGAACATAATTGTGAACACATTTTTTGACATAACAAAGTGTTCCATTGTGTCTGTGTTGAAATAAATGAAATTAAAAATAAATTATATTCAACCCGAGTTTAGTATCGCCATA
The DNA here is from genome assembly GCA_963564075.1 of Eupithecia subfuscata. Taxonomy (NCBI): domain Eukaryota; kingdom Metazoa; phylum Arthropoda; class Insecta; order Lepidoptera; family Geometridae; genus Eupithecia; species Eupithecia subfuscata. Next base: position 6,723,021 of record OY751097.1, on the reverse strand, counting down.
AACAAACAAAATTGCGGAATCTACCGCGAGCATTTTTTAAAAGAATAAACATAACGCTCCTTCTTGCGCAGTTATATGTATAAAATGTAAGTAAACTGACCTCCAGCGGCATTCAACCGGCTGATGATGACCTTGGCCTTGTCGATGTTCTCGGGAGTGGCGGGGGAGGGCGCCACCAGCTTAGGCTTCTTCTCCACCTCGTTCCAGTAGAACGGCTGGGCTTTCGAAGGCTCCTGCAGTGCCTCTTTCAATTCGTGGATCTATAATACAGAATAGCATAATTTATTTAGATTTGAGCAGGTACTGTATGGATTTGCAGAACAAAAATACATAATATTTAGATTATTATGTACTAGACCAGGGGTGCTCAGACTTATAGTGTCGGCGATCTACCAAAAAAACTTTTGAAAGCAAGAGATCGACTAAGCTACTATGTAGGTAGGAACAAATTTTATTTTCGAAATATCGTTTTACTGTACTTTAAAATTGAACATGTACAAAATGAAGGAATCTTAACGTAACTTACGAACTACAAATTCTGTCTTGATGATGATGCATGGCACTGCATATTATCCGCGTACTTTTCATAGGATGGTACGTAGTTACTGAGCCCCAACCGCAAGCATGATGTCAGGTGTTCGTCAGTGAGTCGATTACGATATTTGGATTTGATAATTTTCATTTCTGAAAATGCGGCCTCGCACAAATAAGTCGATGCAAACAATCCTGTTAACTGAAGAGCTACTTCTTTTAAACATGGGTATTTTTCTTCAGATATCAAGGACCAGAAGTTGGCATCAGTTGCTCTGGATTTAAGATATATGTCAGAAATCATCTGCAATACCTCATTCTCAATAGATGTTATTTCCATGTTAAAAGTGTTTGATATTTCAGTAGCAGATGTTTCGACGTCTTCACAAGAAAACGGATAACTCATGAAAGTGACGATATTTTTCAGTTTGTTAAAGTCAGAGAAACGTCTCTCAAACTCACCAAGAATGTTTCTTAGCTCTGTCACATAAATATCACTACTTGTGTGAGTGCTTGCCCTTGCTTTCAATGCAGGAAAATTTTTCAAGTCATTTCTTTCAAATTGACTAATTAAAAGTTTCAATTTGTTTTTAAACCCGCTTATTGCGCTAATCATGTCGGTAATATTTTTATTTTTACCTTGCAGCTCTAAGTTTATGACATTTAAATGACTTGTCACATCTGTTAAGAAGGCTAAATCACAGAGCCATTTTTCGTTCTTAAGTTTCTCGGTGTCGTCACCTCTTTCGTCTAGAAAGGTAATTATTTCAGGCAGCAATTCAAGAAACCTTTCTAAAAACTTTCCGCGACTCAGCCACCTCACGTCCGTGTATAGAAGTAAATCAGTGTGATCAGCAGCCTCGCTAGCTTCCAATTGCGCTTTGAAGAGACGACGTTGTAAGCTTCGGGCACGTATGGAATTCACTATCTTTGTAGCAATGCTCATGACGTCCTTCATGTTCAGTATTTTGGAACATAGCACTTGCTGATGTATGATGCAATGAAATGCGAAAAACGATGGAAAGTCATCATTAGCTCGACACAACGCAACAAACCCATTTTTATTGCCAGTCATGGATGGTGCTCCATCTGTTGTGATGCACAAGAGTTTGTAAATCGGCAGTTCAGTTTCATTTACATAACTCATAAAAGCTGTGTAAATATCTTCTCCACGAGTACTTTCTTTCAAGGCAAGCATGGTTAACAATTCTTCTTTAGCCGACATATCAGAAAACACCAGCCGAATGAAAACACACAACTGAGCAGTATCTGTCACATCAGTGGACTCGTCAAACTGCAAGGAAAAGTATTTACAATCCGCGATATCATTTTTCAGTTTGGTTTCCAAATCCCTGCTTATGATCTCTACACGTCTAGTTACAGTTGGACGTGATAACTGGACCTCTTTGATAGCGGACAGTATCTCTGTTTTATTTTTAAAGTCATCAAAATAATACTTCAGCTGCTTCAACAAATGCTTCTTTCACCATCACTCCATCTTCGAAGGGTTTCTTGTGCTTTGCCAATATGTAAGAAATTTTAAAAGACGCGATTGTGGCAGCTGCTGATTGCTTGGCTGGTCTTTTGAACATGGATTGCTCTGCTTTCAAACTACTTTTCAGATCTTGTAATTTTCGTCTTCTCAATTCACTCTTTTGCGGGAAATCAATTTCATAGTTTTTATGTAACGTTTTAAAATGTCGTTCTAAGTTCCCGCGCTTCGGCAAAGCCACTGAACTTCGACAAACGAGGCACACACACTTATCTTTTACCATGGTAAAAAAGAAGTCTTCCTCCCAATCATTATTAAAATGATACGTTTTACTTTTCTTCGACGCACTCATTTTATATCAAAAATACTGAGAACAACGCAAACAAAGACAATAAAAACACTCCGTTTTAAACGCAAACTTCATCTACGCAAGGTAATTGAATGAAATGGATAGGTAAATCAGAATTGAAAAAAGAAAGAGACAAAAATAGTGCAGTGCGCAGGTGGACTGATTGATAAAGTTCAAACAGAAAAACAGACTTCCTAATGTGAACTCTCTCCTGAGCCTAATTAGACTCAAAATCGCTCGTGGTAAAGTAATAGTAAGTGATTTTACTTTGTTTACATTACGCGGCACAAAATAAGTCTTGTCTCTGCTAATAGGTGGCGTTGTCTCAGTGATCGTCGATCGTCGCCGCGCACCGTTCAATGTTAGGTATCTATTATTTTAGGCATGAGTAGGTACTAGGTAGGTATAATGAGTATATTGCTGGCGATCGACTCGAAAAGCTTTCGCGATCGACCGGTCGATCGCGATCGACCGTTTGAGCACCCCTGTATGTAGATAGTGAGCTTTTTACACGCTGGGACAAATTCTGCACGGGCACAGTTATTGTTCGTACTTTAGTTAAGTACCTACTTAAGGCGGTACCCTACCTCGTTATTGTGTGAAGAGGACAGGCATAGGATTTTGCGTTCACAGGAGCGGGACAGAGCAAAGCGGCGTAAGCCCAAAAATCAAGTTTTTAGTAGTTATTTGCTCCCCACAAACATTAGCATAGTTAATTGAAAAAAAGGCAACATATAAAATGTTCTTTATACTTAGCTCAATTACTATGCTTAATCTCAAGATCGTATCATCTGTATTTATTGAGAAATTAGGGTTTTAGTAAAAAATTAGAGGTAACTTTGCGATTTTTTTCTATCGAGAAAATTTTATGGAATCGTGTTTTCGAAACATATGATCGATAGAATAAGTCCTGAACTTTACCATATATAAATTTCAAAGTTAAATATTCAGTAGTTTGGAAGATATGGAGGTCCGACGGAGTTGAAAATAAGCAATTTAAGGGTAGGTACCCCCTTAAGTGTTTTTTTCCTACCGTGGTTTTCTTTTTGTTTTTAACCAAGGACCTGGTATTATGTTAAAAGGTAAGCACAGTCGTGCTGAAATAGCAATATAAGTACATATAGCTCTGTTATTCTCATTGAAGTGTCCAAAATTTGTGTTCTTTAAGGAAAAATACTGCCGTGTGGTTAAAAATTAAAATTACAAAATTGAGTTTAAATTAAAATATATACCTAGGTATCAAATAGTTATTTAAAGTTCACGTAAATCATGCATGTCAAGCTCAAGCTGAGTGGTGCCGGCTTAGAATTTGCACCACCCCAACTCTTTCCGCGGGTGTGTAAGAGGCGACGAAGAGATATCTAACGGGGGACGGGCAGCATGGCCCTCTGCAGAATAATTCTACCATCGAACTGCGATCCCCAACCCGCACGCCCAGGGTGGGGATTATGGACGTTACCTCCATGAGACAAGTCAATAAAGCGCTTATTCCGCCTGATAAGCGCCTTGCGCTTTGCTGGCCTGGGTTCAGCAGTGGACTAATATAGACTGATGGAAGGGAGAAATAAAGCATGTTTTTACAACGATGATGTAATAAATAATAAAAACCAAACCTGTAGACATTCAGCCTTCGTAATTTGCAAATGTATGGCGATGGCCATTGAAATGGCTTTCAAGGCCATACAAAGGGCTTTCATCACAATAATTTAATATTATAAATGCGAAAGTTTGGATGGATGGATGTTTGTTACCTCTTCACGCCAAAACTACTGAACAGAGAAATTTTGCATACTATTAATTCTAATCCTGGAAACAAACATAGGCTAATTTTTTTCCCATAAATCAGTTCCCACGGGATTGAAATTAACTTTGAACGTTTCCATAGAAAGAACGCGTGCGAAGCCGCGGGCAGAAGTTGCTAGTATGTCAATATAGTATAGGTGGTTTTTGCGTAATCGCACAGCAGTTCTCATCTCATTATGTGGCTTATTTTTAATAAACAGGCTAGTTAGGCGGTTCTTGTAATTTACTTCAATGAAGATTGTACTGTATAACTGCATAGCAATTGATTGACCTCCATGCAATTGATGGAATTGGAAACAACAGGATTGTTTTCCTGGAAGAGGGGACCTTTGATTCCCCTGATTGGAATACATTGTATGAAGCACTGCAGATTTGCAAATTAAATTGGTTAAACCGGGCAAGGCCAGTTTAGAAGGCCATCGGTGTACTTAGATACTGTGCGAAATAATATTTTTTAATAAAATAATAATAATATATAATACTGGACAATTCACACAGCATTATCTAGCCCCAAGCTAAGCAGAGCTTGTGTTATGGGTACTATAGATAACTGATAGACATAATGCAATACACTACATAGTTGGATATTTTTTATTTTTAATTATACATAGAAAACATCCAGAACACCCTGAACAAATATCTGCAGATCGTACACACATTTGTCCCGAGGCGGGAATCGGACCTGCAACCTCCTGCGTCGCAGGCGGACCTTCGCCCGCTGCGACACTGAGGTCGTCATGACAGACGGACAGAAGTCATTAATAGTCATTAAAAGTACCTCTAGGTGTCTTTACATTTTTTTAACTTTCTGAACGATGTTCCGCTGATCTCCAGTGACAGAAAATAGATCTCGATTTATATCGCTCGTAATTATTTCGTCTACGCTTTCGCTAGCCGGATGTCATAATTTGACACTAGTAGCTAAGACTTCCAGCTATTAAAGGTCGACCTCTTTATCGTAAATGAATAAGGGTAAATGAATGATTTTATCTTTGTTTATTTTCATAAATTTTCCAATTCTAAGTGTGTTACGTAAGTATTTATGTACCTATCCTAAATAGCTTGTAAGTAACCCAATTTACCTAACCTACCTTATCGGGTCTGACGACAGGCAAACGTATTTAAAACTTAATCAATACGTATTTCTACTTCGTTTCCCAAATCACACTAATATTATAAATGCAAGGGTTTGGATGGATGGATGCCTGTATGGATGGATGGATGTTTGTTACCTCTTCACACCAAAACTACTAAACGGATCGGGCTGAAATTTTGCATACAGGTAATTCTAATCCTGGAATCAGACATAGGCCTATACTTTTTATCCCATAAATCAGTTTCCATGGGATATAAATCACCTTTAAACATTTCCGTAGAAAAAACACATGCGAAGCCGCGGGCAGAAAATAGTTATCAAATAAATGTCAGAGAAGGTAAAACTCACGGTAACAGAAGAAGCAAACTCCACAATACTAAAGTAATCCCCTCGGTTCAGATCGCTCAGGATGGTCTGCATGGCTTCCTTCAACTGAACGATCTTGCGGTCCATCATAGAGCCTGATGTGTCCAGTACGAACACCACGTATTTGTGCAGCGGAGGCAGGGAAGTGGGGGCGAAGAAGTGGACGAAATATCCGTCGTTCACCTGAGGAGAAAGATACAATAATTTATTTGGCCCAAAACACAGGTAATTACAACCAAGTTTGACACGGGATGGTTATTTATTTATAAGTAGGTACATTTACATAGACGTACACGAGAAGTACTTATCTTAGCTGAAGTATTTGGTTATTTTAGATGAATCAATCAATCAATGCTTCCCTGTGAGCTGTTTGGTGGCTTAGAATTTGCAGCACACTAATTCTTCCCACGGGTGTCGTAAGAGGCGACTAAGGGATATCCACCGGGGGCGGACAGCAGCGCCCCCTGCAGAACAATTCTACCACCCCGCATGCCCAGCGTGGGGATTATGGGCCCCTCATGGTATAAAAGCCAATAAGGCGCTTATCAGAGGGAGGCCTGCGTCCAGCAGTGGACAAATATAGGCTGTTGAGGTGAGGTGAGGAAATGCTCTTCGCGGGCGTCGTCAAAGGCAAGTAAGGGATATCCACCGGGGGCACCGCCTCCCGGGGACTACACGCTCAGTAACAGTAATTCGACTAGTATATATATATCTCTCCATTCTGTAGGTCAAGCACGGAGATTGTTCTTTATGGTAGACAATAATGACATCGCATCGTCGTACATTGCGTAAATTATTGAAGTTGAGGGAATGAATTTCAAATAATTTACGCATTCGATGACAAAGGGATGTAATTTTCTTCCATTCTATTCAAGACAGCAATCTTCGTGCTTGCCTCACTGGGGCCGCTCCACGTCCTACTGGACCACGAACTGGCCCAGCACTCCCTGCTTCGCCTCAGTCTCTTCAGGCTGGTTATACACTTGTACCGGTTGTTAATACAACATTCAGATGTCGGCAAAACTAAATTTATTTGACTGCATTCAAACTGATGTCATCCTTTTTATTTCGATCGGTATGAAAAGGGCGACAACATTTTTAGTGCTTTCAAATTAGTTTAGTTTGGTTTTGGCGACATATGAATTAACACCAGTGTTTACTAGAGTTCTTGTTATATATTACCAGTATCTCTCCATCCTGGGGCCGCTCCACGTCGTACTGGACCACGAACTGGCCCAGCACTCCCTGCTTCTCCTCAGTCTCTTCAGGCTGGTTCCAAGGCTTGTACCGGTTGGTTTGTGCAGCTGACTCCTTCGACTTTTTCTGGAATATTGACTCTATACTATATATATTTTCTGGAATATTGACTCTATACGAATAAACGTTTTTATTTTTATATTTAGCATTCTAAAATTTTGTATGCTAGATTTTTGTTTTGTATTATTCATAGTAAATATATAAATAAAAACGCTTATTCGTAGCTCAAAACGTACAATATCAAAGAAAAAGAAAAGATAGTAGACAGAAGTATAAAATCGACTACTTATAACAGATCCATACCTCGTAATTTTTATCGAATAATTGTTATGAACAGAAAATTACAACCAGAAAAATACGACCAGAATTATGTGGGATTCGCCGCTCTGAGAAGGACGTAATACCCACTTAAAACCTCTCCGGTGTCCCTCTCTCGCCATTTTCGCCGAACCACGGGAACATTTAAAACTTACCATACAATTATTGTCACTGTGGAATCTACACTAAAAAAAATTGACACTAGAATGTAGGTATCTAAAGAACGAGTTTAAGCCTATATTGAATGAACATTTTTGTGTTGCGTGGTAGTATTTTTTATTATTATAATATACTAGTTTATGCCCGCGGCTTCGCTCGCGTTGTTTCTATGGAAACGTTTAAAGGAGATTGCTATTCTATAGAATATTAAAAATTAATTAAAAAAACATTGTCCAGCGGACAAAATTGTGCATCTAAACCATTCCCAGATCCCCTTGAACACACACATTTCATCAAAATCGGTCCAGTCGTTTGAGAGAAGTTCAGTGACATACACACTCACAGAAGAATTATATATATAAAGATTATTTTTGTACGTGTTACTAAGTAGTCTTTTTATTTTATTAGTGGTGTAGTGTTTAATAAATAATGTTCTTTCTTACTATAGGTATTCCTAGTATTGTATTGTTTTCTTTTACGAGATCTTGCATGTAGGTCAGGTATTACGAACTTAAGATAACCTGTGACTGACAGATTGGATTGTTTTTACAGACGGTTTCATAAAAGAGGGTTTTATCTTTCTTCTGAGCTTTTCTGTTAACCTCCCAGTTCACATTTTAAAATAGTTTTGATTTTTTTCTGGGTTTAATACCTTTTGAAATATTTATAATAAAAGAAATTGACCGTTTTGAAATGTATGTACCTACCTACTGTTTTAGATGTTCATAAAATAGCGAAGTCTTGAACTGGTACTTCACTACATAATATAAAACAAAGTCGCTTTCTCTGTCCCTATGTATGCTTAAATCTTTAAAACTACGCAATGGATTTTGATGCGGTTTTTAGGGTTTCGAAGATCGGTTTCGAAACCCTTATGGTCTCGCTTTGTCTGTCCTTTTTTCCCTCCTTAATAACTCAGCAACTACAGCAGCTATCAACTTGAAATTTAAAATAATAATACATTTCGTGCGCCTGTACGGATTTTAAGAAAAAAAAATGAAAATGAACATTTTCCATACAAATTGAGATGTCAAAATTTTAAAAGAGACCTACAGAGTCAAGTGGGGTATCAAATGAAAGGTATTAGTTTGTACATTTCAATTCAAAATAGTTTTTGAAATTTCTGTAGGTCTCATACTTTTTGAAATATTTTGAAAATAGTCGAAAAAATACCCATTCCCCCCCCCCCCCCTATCTCCGAAGTTTGCAGAGCGATTTATTCAAAATGTATGGAGCGTTTGTAGATATAGATCTATATTTTACAGGAAAATTATAGAGAAGTCAGAAAAACGAACACTTTTTGAAAAATGGTCAAAAAAGGGGGGGATAATTTTCAAAAGGGGGGGCTACCCCACTGAATGGGGTGTCATATGAAAGGTATTGATTTGTACATTTTAAAACCGTTTTTTAAATTTCTGTAGGTTACATACTTTTTGAAATATATTGAAAAAAGTCGAAATTTTACCCGTTCCCCCCCCCTCGTTATTTGTGCTATATGACCTTGCTTCTTACCAAATTTTATGATTCTAGTGGCAACACTGGTCTGCCTGAATTAGTGAACGTGTAATTAGGAGCTCACTTAAAGTAAAGAAACTGAAATGGAGTTGGACTGGACATACTGCAAGAGGAATAGACAAGTGGAGCAGAACGCTGATGGACTGGTTTCCAAAGTATAATAAACGGAAAAGAGGGAGACAGTTTAAAAGGTGGGAGGATGAGCTAAAAGAAATAGCAGGAAAAACCTGGATAAGGTTGGCGAGAGATAGAGTCAAGTGGAAGGGGTTGGAGGAGCCCTTTGCCGAAAGAGGTTAAACAGACAAAATTTCGATGTCGTAACAAAACAATAGTATTAAGTAACAAAATGTAAATATTTTTTCTGAATAAAAGGCTTGAAATGAAATGAATTAGGAGCTCCGGTGACTAAATTTCTTGTCCTAAATCGGACACTGAATTTAGGACCCGATATTTAGGATGGTCTAATAAGCTCTTAATCTGCACAGAGGTTTAGAGTCACGAGTGTTACTTACCGCATACACATCCATAAGTCGCTTCTGCTCCTCAAGGTCGGGTGTGAAGGTGATGGTAGCTTCACGGTCATCGTGGCCCCTCTTTATAACCGCTTGGGAGTTCTCTGCAATAAATAAATAAATTATTTATTTCAAAGAACTAATAACAGTTATAGATCTTATTTAACCTACTCTACGGTCCATCACACTAATATTATAAATGCGAAAGCTTGGATGGATGGATGTTCGTTACCTCTTCACGCCAAAACTACTGAATGGATCGGGCTGAAATTGCATACAAGTAATTCTAATCCTGGAATCAAACATAGCCTACTTTTTATCCCATAAATCAGTTCTCATGGGATAGAAATCACCTTTAAACGTTTCCATAGAAACAACGCGTGCGAAGCCGCAGGCATAAACTGGCAGTAAAATATAGATACCCTAAAATATAGTAAATTAAATAAAATACCTACGTCCAACAGTGGCCTTGTGTAGGCTGATTGATATAATGCTATCTTTGTGACATAGAGGGCTAAGAGTTCTCTTGCCTGAAAGCCTCAAATTGTCATCTCAAGAGTTCTAGAAATAAAATAAAATCCTTACGTGCATCTTCCGGAGTAGCATCAATCTCGTTCCCCGTCCTGACCTCTGGTACCCTAAGCGCAGTGATCTTCTGCGCCTCCTTTAAATGCACGGTCACGGACAGCTTGGGAACCACTGCGCCTGGGTGCAGGTTTATAGCGTGGTTGTACACGTCGTTGCGACGTACCAGCATCTCCTCGTACGTCAGGTTGAAGGTTGCTGATGATGATGGCTCGACGTTCACTGATACTACGAATTGGTTGGAGTCGCGAGCCCTGTGGGGTTAAAAGTGAAGTAAGATAAGAATAAAGTTAAAACCAGATAAGAGAAGTGGGATAAGAAGTTAACATTGCTCGTATTTCTGACGTGTCCAGGAACGATAATCGTAAAAAATTTAAATCGAAGTTGTTGTTCGTTTTCCTGCAAATGCAATATGTAGAATAGATAGAAAAGAATATATTTATCACACTAATATTATAAATCCGAAAGTATGGATGGATGGATGTTTGTTACCTCTTCACGTCAAAACTAATGAACGGATCGGGCTCAAATTTTGCATACAGGTAATTCTAATCTCAAACATATGATACTTTTTATCCCATAAATCAGTTCCCATGGGATAAAAATCCCCTTTAAACGTTTATAGAAACAACGCGTTCGAACAAAAACCGCGGGCATAAACTAGTTACTTTATAGTTATATAAACTAGTTAGTTTATTTATACCGTTAGTTTTGAGTAAATTAAACCAAGGAATAATAATTTTCTATAGAAACTTTACCACGCTTTTTAACACCCTCAGAGGAAAATTAGATTAGCCTATGTGTTATTAAAGAACCTGAACTATCTACATACCAAATTTCATCTAAATCGGTTAAGTACTTACGGAGATACGTGGTAACAAACATTCACACTAACTTTCGCATTTATAATATTAGTAGGAAGTAGGATATCAGTTATTAAGTACCCATAATACAAGCTCTGCTTAGCTTGGGGCTAGAAGATGCTGTGTGGATTGTCCAACATTATTTATTATTATTTTATTTATTGTTAGTTCTAAGAGAAGTGCACTTTACAGGTCAGTACATTTCAGATTAGTCGCACTCACTTTTGAGTCATGCTGTATGACTCTTGATAACGTAATATAATACGGCTAAGGTCAAGGAAAACAAGTTAAAGATATTTAATACTGGCTTCGATTCCCCTCTCAAAAAGTACTTGTTTTCCTCGGATAGTACCTATGTCTATGCCCCCCGGGATACCAACTATCCCCTTGCCAATAAGAATCTGTTCAGCCGTATAGGCGTCAAAAGGGAACAGACAGGCAGGGAGACAGAGTCACTTTCGCATTTTTTTTTATCTATGGAAGAAGTAGTTATGGATCGTAACACAGTATACGGAGGGAAGTCCCTCGACTACGGGTATCAACACCTTTTTTTTGTCTTTTTTCCAGCGAGGAAATTCATTTGCGAATAAACTGGTCTGGGGGGAAACCAGAATTATGTGGGACTCGACGCCCTGAGAAGGACGTAATACCCACTAAAACCTCCGGTGTCCCTCTCTCGCCAACGGGTATCAACACACCGAGAGAGAATCATGTTACAAAATACAAAAACTTACATAACTTACCACTATTGTAACCCTTAAACTTTAAACAGTGCCATTTAACTTTTGAAGTAAACTTTTACTTTAAAAAAATGGACTAAGTAGCAGACAATTTTGTCAATTCAGGTGTAAAACTAAAGTTATTTCACAGCACTAAAAATGATGCCATCCTTTTTATTTGGATCGATAAGAAAGGGACGGCAATATGTTTAGTCCTGTGAAATTCGTTTAATTTTGTTTCGGCGAAATCTGAATTGACCCCAATACAAACGTGATTTACAACTTACTTGGCTGTGACGTGTGCTGCACCGAATCCTTGACTGACAGCGTCATCGTAGATCTGTTTGGCCTCTTCTTTCTCTTTTACGTAGGCTTTGTAGGATTTTCCATCCAGTGTCCTGTGGATAGAGTTTATCTAATGAATACTAATATTTCGTACAAAGGTATCTTTACCATTATTTTTGTTATTTTGCGTTTTCCGTGATCACGGAATAACTCTTGAATCTTTAATATAATTTCGTCTTATTTTGCACTCATGAAACAAGGAAGACTGCTTGCTTCTTTAGTTCATAAGGACGTTATATTGTTATTTGATTTATATCTTACATGACAAATCCGCTTATAAAAGCAGTCTCTGGCAGAAGCACCCTGAAGTTGGCCTCCTGGGCGCGCTTGGCCGGGTTCCGAACCCGCGCCACGACGACTGTGTGGGCGTAGCGGAGCGATACCTCGGATATAACTTCCATCTCTGTCAGTTTGATGGGGGGTACCGGTCCATCGGTCGTTAACTCTTCTGTTGTTGGCGCAATCTCAGCTGCTTCGGTTGTCTGTGGGAAAAGCGTTTTTCTGGGTTTAATATTAATTTATTTATCTTATGCTTACATGTGATAACTACTTGATTAATCTTCACCTGTGTATTTGTCTGTTTACGTATTCTACTACGTCTTTTATTTCTGTAAAAAGTTTGTTTGTGTGTAGTGTCTAATAAATAATTTTCTTTCTCGTCTTTCTTTTTATATCTCTACAAAACTCTCCCGAAGAAAGAAGAAGAGGCCTTTGCCTAGCAGTGGGGTGCAGGTACAGGAAGGGACACTCCCGAGTTGCATACATCGCCGCCTTAGTATCTCGGGAGCGTACCCCCCTCTCCGACCCGTCCCTTGGCCCCCGCACGATTGTCCTGTCAAAACACCTTCATCGATCGACTGTTTGCATATAGGTTGGCTGTGGTTGAACCTACTAAGGTGGTAATATTGATAATAGTAGGGCTGAGCTGCTTTCAAAACTCGATCGATCTCTGATCGGAGAATAACAATGAAAGAGAGAGAGAAGAGAAAAATGATGATATAGGATATTAATGATATCTACCTATGGATAATAATAGGGCTGGATATTTTACGCAGCATCATCTACTAGCCAAACCAAGCAAAGCTTGTATTTTGAAACATGGTTTTTTTTTAAATTAAATCATCAGGATTTTCTGTCGTTGACAGTTTAAGACAAAATAATATCACATTAACCTCAACCGGTTCAGTAATGAATGATTCAGTCGCCATAATCTTACACAATAAAGATATGTACAGTTACAGAGGCGTTTATACATACGGAACCCTGACAGATCAAGTTTCGTCATTTCATAAGTTTTGGTTTTTTATATTTTGTTGTTTTTTTTATAAAACAGCTGACTATCGTCTGTTTACATAAAGATTTTCGTTTTAAAATATTTTAGTATAAATAAAAATTGAATTCAAACTTAAATAGGGAACATTAATTTTAATTCCCATATCACAAGCTCTGCTTAGCTTGGAGGCTAGATGATGCTGTGTGGATTGTCCAACATTATTTATTTATTAAATCAAATGCTTTTTTGATCACATCACATATTATGTTAGCGATGCTGGAAATTGATTTTCAGTTTTTAAGAGTTTTATCTACCGCTTGACTATTTTTATATATTCAGGCCAAAATGCGAGTATCCCAGCTATGGGAATCGATTAGACGTTGCTGATAATCGGTCATTGTAGTTGCGGGTAGAACGAAGATTCATTCCTTAGCTGTAACTGATCGAGAAACTGTCTCGCGTCATGTAATTATTCAAAAAGTAGTTGTTATTTAAAAACTAGTTCTTTCACATGAATATAAAGTTATTAGCTTGATCTAATCGTATTATTTGGAATTCCCTGAAAGTAACCAGGTGTTGATCTGGATGGAGTATTTAATACATAGTACATAGGATATTAAACATGAACCGTCTCAAACATTGTTCTAATAATAAGTGGGTAAATTAGCCTATTATTTAACAATGGACCTCGAATGAAACTTACCGCATCATCTGACCTGGCGACCACCAGCGTGTCCTGCGTGGGCACGGCTGCGGAGCGGCTCGGCGCAGCCAGGACGCTGAGGCAGCCTAGCACCGCCAGCCAATGGAGCTCCATGGCTAACCTGTAGATACAGTCGTCGTTATTGCTATGAAAAAAATTGGTTGTCTGTAAAGTCGGTTTACTGACGATAGTTGAACGTGACAACGTCTTAAGAAAATACTGATGGAATGGTAGCATTTGATACTCGATCAAAACATGTAAATGTACTATAGTATAGCAGCTGTCCACGCAGACGCATCGCTCACTCAAGTAGGAGAGAGACGGATGTCGAGCGCTCTCGCTTGCACTTCAAGCCTTACATGGAACGCCTCAGAGCGAGGTAACGCCGCATGACGTCATGTTTTTTCGCGCGTGCAGCCGGCTCTATCGAATTATAAGACGTTGTCACGTCAAAAAAAGGGGGGGTTAAAAGGTTGCTAAAAAATCGCGTGATATAAATCACGTCCGTATTTCTTTATAATCCTGTCTCAATCTCAACTTTAAACGGCACCTACGGAATGTTTTGTCTAGTTCGGACTATTACAACAGAAGAAACCTTAGAAGAAACAATCGAGGACGCTTAGCGAGGTAAAGATTTTAATTTGAGAGGGTAAGATTGCGAACCGCAGGCCCTGACAGTTTTGGCATGCCAGCTCTAGCAAGAAACTAAGTACCTACCCAAAGTAACCTTTACTAAAGCATATTGAATGGGAGAAGTTTCAAAGATTTCCCCATTCTCCATGTACAAACAGCGTCAGTCTCCATGTATAAACCCCTGCATAGCACATGCAGGTTTTAAATCATAACCTGTTAATCGTAGGAGTTTTAAAAGTCGAAAATAAATTAAGTATATTTTTATTCAGGTAACATAAAATAAAAACAGCGAATAGATAAAAAATAAAACGTCAAGTGCGAGTCGGACTCGCGTATTATGGGTTCCGTAAGACCTTGTCAAATTATCATGATTCTAGGTCAACAGGAAATAACCCTGTAGGTTTTGGTCCATGGTGAGTATTAAAACTATTTTTTTTGTGTAAAATTTTGACATATTATGGTTTTCGGATTTTTCCCTTTACTTGTGTTATAAAGACTTTGCTGCTCACCAAATTCCATGATTCTAGGTCTACGGGAATCCTAAAGGTTTTGTGTGCATGTGATTCAATTGGAAATTAGAAAATATTCGGACATAAACGACTCTAACTTTTCAGTGCGTTGACTTATAAGTTTTATTCATATCGCGGCTCCAAGAGGTTACGGACTTGAGTATTTGACGGTAATTTCAACTCGATACGTCCACGCGTTCCTGAGAAAAGAGGGTTGACAGACGGACAGACAGACAGATAGTTATTACAGACAGCGTCAGATTAATTCTGACGCTGTCTGTACCTACTTATTTATTTTGTACTATTTCTAAGACAAAACTTTAACAATGACCGGTGAAATAAGTGATGAAGAAAAGAATTGGTGTGGTGACTAACGTGAATTAAGAACCGCTGTCAGAGTAAAGATATCAATAAATTGGATCAGGATAAGCACGTCCCAAAAGACGGAAGCGCTCGATCATAAAGGAGGGAAGAGAAGCGACGTTTCCGTATCCCATTAGTGTCTTTGGCATACTTTTAGTTAGATATACATACTTACTGGTAATGTGAAAATCAATTTATATTAACAAAGAAAGTTTCAATAAAAGAATAGAAACAAATTTGAACTAGTATTTACAATTGCAAACAATTGAGCTAACTGCTGACTGTTGGATACATTTTTGAGATAGCTCAACTGATCTATAATTATCAATACCAGTCGTCAGCATTGCCCCGCTATGGTAATGCTGATGCGCTGCGCCAAATACTCACCAGCTCTCGGGTCACGCGTCGCTTGTTAGGATATGAAATCACTAGAAGATCTTGGAATTTGTTTCATAACTAGAAGTGAATTACCTACTTAATTAACTATAGAAAAACCCATCACAACACAATTGATATCACAATAAAGTAGATACCGGATATTTGAATTGGATTACGTCATCAACCATTAACGAAGCTGCAATCCTAGACACGAATCACGATCCACAACAAGTAAAATTGTGTTTACTTAGTAACACACTATGAAGCTAGCTAATCTAGCTTTTTCATGTAATTTATGTTCGGCATTCCCCACACACATTTTTTTTTAACACTGCTTTTAACGCTATTTGCGGTACGTCGCATCATCGTCGGGATGGTACGCGGAAATGATTACGGGTCACAGCTATTTTGATTAATAGATAACCTGCGATATCAATTTCTTGTTAACTTAGGATAATTAAGTAACAAATAAGTAAACTACACCAATCGAATTACGATGATGCGACGTACGGTACGTCCAAGGTACATCGCATCATCGTCGGGATGGTACGCGGAAATGATTACGGGTCACAGCTATTTTGATTAATAGATAACCTGCTAAGTACATATATCAATTTCTTATTAACTTATGATAATTTAAGAAACAAATAAGTAAACTACACCAATCGAATTCCCGAGTTATTGTAACACCTTATTATCTACGTAATCTGTGTGTATCTATGTAATGAAAAACACAAGCTCTGCTTAGCTTGGGGCTAGATGATGCTGTGTGGGTTGTCCAGAAATATTTATTTATTTTCTTTTATTGGACGAAAGAGTACTGTGTGGTTTACTCGGTGTTATTATTATAAGTTATTTATGTAATTGTATAAGTTGGTAACTAATTAAAATAAAATAAAAAAACCTATTCTTCCATCCAATTCTGATCTTAACATCAGCGTGTTCTTTTCTTAAAATCAATGTTGTCTCCTAATGATATTGTGCAAGGTTAGACTGATTGTAACTATGTTGTTGTGCGAAAAGGTACCATAACATATACCAACGAAATTCTAAGCAGGTAAATCCCCCAGCAAAAAAAATGAGTTTGCTTGTGCGAAGTAATCAAGGCCATAAAAATCAAATGGCTTGGTTTTTACAAGATGCACGATTTATTTTATTAGACGAAAGAGTAGCTATTTTTTCATCCCAGACCCCAGTCTGACTATAACATCAATGTGTTTCGATCTTAAATGTAAGTACCTATAATTTTTTTTAAATAAAATTCATTTATTTCAGACAACACAAAAAATTAATTTAAGTCCATATTATGTTGGTCACAATTTTTTCTAAATTCTATTTAAGAAGTTAAAATCAGCGTTATCGGCTAATGATACCATGCAAGGTCAAATGTATTCCCATACTGATTGTAACTATGTTGTTATGCGAATAAGTAGCATTACATCAACAAAAAGTACTAAGTTGGTAAATCCCCCAGCAAAAAAAATTAGCTTGCTTGTTCGATGTGAACCAATCGAGGCCATAAAAATCAAATAGCTTGGTTTTTACAAGATGCAAGATTGCTATGAAAATAAGAATATGCTGAGAGCTCCATGTTATCCTCCACGCATCCTGTAGGTCCGGTTATCCGGTACCTTAACCTTAGTTTTATTTATTTGTTTTGTTGTTGTTTTGTTGTTGTACCTACATAAATAATCTCGATGATAAACCGGTCTTGAGCGACGATACCTGCTTATTGTGCTCCAAGGTTCCAACATGCGTTGGTCTGGTGCATGGATAGGGCAAAGTTTGTTAAAAAGGGAGCCTATAGTGTAAAATAGAACGTATGAAGTCGGGAATAGGATAATCGAATCTTTGTTTGGGTAAGTCGAGATGGCAGTACTTGGGAATCGGTCTTGTGGTATTTATTCCGATTTAGTACACCTTCCTACATGATATAGGTAACCAAGCTCCCATGACGGGTGGGTAGTTGTTCTGCCTATATTATAGCCAAATTCGATGTAAAATATAAACTAAAGTTTAACATGTTTGGCGTTGAGTCTCAGAGATAAATTGTTAGCATTATTTTATTGAAGTAAAGATCTAAAATCGACGAGAAATGTGTAAGTTGCGTATATGAGTACACGGCAACAAAGTGAATTTTTGGTTAAGTTTGAGCGGTTTGTTTACAAACATTTTCATTGTCACATCGAGTTTGGCTGAAATATAGGTACGGTGTACTGTAGGTAAACAATACGCTGAAACTATAGGAACCACAGAGGTCTAATGTAGAACGGATGTTTATGCAGTATACAACTTCGCAATAGGAACTCAGCCTGAGTTTAATATCGGGAAACTTAAGTAGCATGGTGTAGGTACCTACTAGAAAACGACCAAAGCCTCGCATAGAATAATCTTTAGCAATAATCTTAGATATCAAAGAGAATATTGCCTCACTAAATATATCGACATATTAGGAGCGGGCTTTAGACTTTCATAGGTGAATGGACGATCATTAGTTGCCTCAATCCTGTTTGATTAAAACGGTTTTGAAACAAAATTTTTATTGGTGAGACAGTTATTTAATTTGGATTCAAGCTACACGTTTTTTCAACGCTGTTTCAAGCTGATGTTGACTCAAGGGAAAAAACTGCTCATTATCAACAGTATCTATTTACTCTTTTCTATTTACCTATTATCCTAGATATTTTTTTTAAGCCTGGAGCGATTATCTTTAGTATTTTCACACAATTATTCACACTGACGACGACATAAATCCACACACAAAAACAATAGGGGATCGCGCCAGATTTTAAAAATTTGCCCATAACTGTAACAACGGTCAACTTAGTATACGAGTTTTAGTGATTTTACATCTTTTTGTTTAATATCGCAAGTAGGTAATCACATCTTTGACTAACTTTTCTATTCTTCGGTTTGCCCCTTTGACGGACGAACAAACGCACAGACACAAGGGTTATGAAGATTTATCGAACATTCGCCAGTACACAGATTAGATTTTTTGGACGAGGCATTAAGGAGGAGGAATTACACCTTACCGGTGTAAGACCAGGAAAATGGGAAATGTTCATTCCCAGTCACAGGTTTTCGAAAAAATGTATAGTTAGAAAAAAAATTGGCATTTTACGCAAAATCTTTTTTTGATACCAATCGATCTTGTTTCTTACACTGATCAAAAACTTTTATCGGACCAACTGAGGTTGGAGTACTAAGAAGTCACAAATCGCAAAAATCACGTTTCAGGATCCATGGGCATCAAAAAAGTTTTCGTGTAAAATGCATTTTTTTTTGGCTAACTGTACTTTTTGTTTAAATATGAGGATGGGAATGAAAATTTCTCTAAAAATTATGGGTAGGGTCCCAAGACCATTTTCCTGTATCTACACCGGTTAAGTTAAGGTACCTGCTCCCCTTAGTGCCGCCTCCGAAAAATCGTTGTCATTTCTAATAATATATAAATGCCACAACGAATGCATTAGACATGGAACTAGGAGAACAAGGCAACGTGAATAAATTTTCCTAAGTACAGTTGAGTTCATTTGAAACAACAGAGGATTTGGGTTAGACAAATAAAAGACACTTTAGAATTGGCAATGAAGTAACGGTATAGGTAAATGTTGGCAAAGACGCGACATAATGTTTTTGTACCATCTAGCTTAATATGAATGCTCTCGATAAAAATCTAAGAAAATTATTTGATTGTTTTGTAAAAGCTAAAAATCAACTCCGAATCCCATAATTTTACACTGTTTTTAAGTTTTACTGGTTTTATCTCTACTAATATTATAAAGAGGAAAGATTTGATCGTTTGTTTGTTTGTATTGAATAGGCTCCGACACTACTGGACTTTTTTTTCTAAATCATTCTATAATTGACGGAGAAACCGACGAACATAGATTAAAAAAAACATACAGAACATCATTTTTCGAAATCGCTTAAAAAGATCGGCGTTTAGAGGATGAGTCCATATAAAACAACATAGGATTTTGGGTTATACAATCACACTAATCACATCACACTAATCACACTATCACACTATCATATCACATCACATCACATCACACTAATATTATAAATGCGAAAGTTTGCATGGATAGATGTATGGATGGATGTTTTTTATCTCTTCATGCCAAAACTACTGAACGGATCGGGCTGAAATTTTGCATACAGGTAATTTTAATTCTGGAATCAAACAAAGGCTACATTTTATCCCATAAGTCCGTTCCCTTGGGATAGAAATAACCTCAAAACGTTTCCATAGAAACAACGCGTGCGAAGCCGCGGGCAGAAGCTACTTATACATATAAATAAAGTTGCTTTGGAAGAAGCAGTGAAGGAACGGTAAAGTGAATGTTGGAATGAAGAAGGAGATGCACAAGACACACGAGTTACAGGGTTTCAGATTATTGTGATTAGCTTGGGGCTAGATAATGCTGTGTGGATTGTCTAGCATTATTTATTTATTTACAAACATACAAATATTTCCTCTTTATAATATTAGTATAGATTTAATAACATAAATAACGTATAACACTTAAGCTCTCTATCGTCATACTGTTTTGTTAAATGTGAAACGAGATGTTAAAAATGGTGGTTCGAAATGATTTTCATTAGTTGTAAATAATATATATGGATCGTGGTTATGTCTCAAATAACTTGGAAAGTATGTTAAATTATGTGTTAGAATTTATAACCGAAAGTTGAAAATGATTTTCATTAGTTATAATATGGATCGTTGTTATGTCTCAAATAACATGAAAAGTATGTTAAATTATGTGTTAGAATTTATAACCGAAAGCGTTTTTATCTTATTTTCATAGGTTTAGTCTCAGAAGAATAAGATCGCTGCCTGCTTCTGTTTTTCCGACAAATTACAACTCGGGAATTTTCAAGACAAGACAAGAATGAAAAGGTGTCTTCTAGACTTTCGTGCGTACACCAGTATTTTTATTTTTGTATTTTCTTGATGTGCAACAAAGTGTAATTGTATTGTATTGTACATCGTCGGCCACATCTTTACACTCCATCAGGTGAGATTGTGGTCAAACGAAGGCATATACATTATAAAAAAATAGCATTTAGGAGTTTTTGTTAACTTGCAAAACTTAATTTATTTAGATAAATAAATAATGCTGGACAATTCAGACAGTATTATCTAGCCGCAAGCTAAGCAGAGCTTGTGTTATGGGTATTAGATAACTGATAGACATAATACAATACACTACATAGATAGATATTTTTTATTATACATAGAAAACATCCAGAACACCCTGATATTGATGAAGAATGGTGTATATGATCTTGGTAGAGAGTGAAAAATGAGTTAATAAGCATCTGAACTGAACACGATAAAAACAACATTACTCAACTTACGACTTGCCCAACCCTGGCAACAATGGAATCAATGGAAGCAATCAGCTATCAAAACAAGCAGCCTCAGCCACTCGTATACAATCTACGTATAGGACACAATCAGTTACAACGCAGGAACAACATTGATTGAATGCTGGAGCCGGCAGGGTTTCGTTACATAAAGGCAAACCAACTCACCGGTTTGTTTATGCTCAACTAGATGATTGCAGCAATTTACTAACGCTCTGGCACGTTCCGTGACTCTTTAGCACTAGGTTTATGACTCTACGGGAGGGGTGTGGATGCGTGTGCGCCCGTCGTCGGACTGCGCGAAACTCGTTAGCTCGCCGGTCGGGCTCACTTACTTATGTACCTACCTACGCTACCTACTTGCATTATCGTGAGTGAGACGTAGGTATACGTCCCGCGAGAGCAAGTTTATCGTGTTTTCTTAGAACTTTGGGCAAGCAAAGCACCTAGTTTTTGCTGTATGATGTATCTGTTGATGTATTTATTTCCTTATTTATGAGCAGCGATGTCTCCAGTCTCCACCAGTATGTTAGTATGGCATGGGAATTACCAAATTGAGGAGCACGATAATTAGTTTTTAAAAAGCCAGAAATCAAGTGGGACAATTCACACGTACCACAACCACGCCACATGGCAGCGACAATAAGTGGCTAAGCAGTGGTTACGTGTGAATATTGTTGCTGTAGCTTTTTGCAGTTGCGTTGTGGTAACTACAAAATGTTGATGGGGTTGTTGCGTTGACGCAAGTAGTTGCTATGTGGCCGGGGCGGCTAGTGCGCGGTGTGGCGCTGCACAGATTAAGGAATATCCAAGGATGTTCCTAAATCTGTGCGTTGGTTGCCTTGCAGTAGCGATGTGGTCACGGTTGAATTAGACGGAAAATGTGGTCCGTGTGAATTAAACTATTAATTTTCATACAAATTAGCACCCGACCGCGTGTTGTCCGTTGTCTTGTGTGAATTGTCCAGCATTCTTTATTTATTTTATATTGACTAAGTATTTAGGTATTTAATCTGTGCTTTTTTTAATTATGGTGCATTCAGTATTCATTTGTATTTTTATTGCAATACAAAAATATTAATACAGAGTTTTGTAAGCATTCATTTCATGCACCCTTTCAGATAATATCTAATCTTTATTCATTATCAGAATAAAAAATTAAATTAGTCCAAGATGATGACCTGATGATGGAGCTGAAGGGAAGCCATTAAAACTAATACAATTCACTGAATTCACTAAAGCGAAACGACGTAACCTCATCGAGTAGGTATGTACATAAAACTCGACTTGTTTATAAAAATTAATATAACTCTTTATAATATCTATTAAAGACTGATTTGGAAAATTCTTTCGCTATTCTTTTTTGGAGAAAGATCCCGAGAAAACTTTTAAACCATCATGGATATTAACACTAAAGTAATTGACAACGGGATATTTACCATGATTTGCGGGACAGTTTCATGCGCCATGATCATATGATCATGAATAACTGCTTCCGTGCGATCACGGCGCATTAAATCGTGCCAAAATATTGGAAAGCTCAAAACTCAAATCATGGTAAATATTGACCCGAGGTGTGCCATAAACATTTTAATCCCAAGGGAATGTAGAAGTATTTATCCCGAAAAGGTTTTGAAAGACAGTTTTGCTGTACGTAGGTACTAGGTACATTTTCAACTCAAAATGTATTGATTGGTTATACATAGCGATATATGTACCTATAAAATTTTTGACATGTAATAATTATTACTAACAAAGACTATTAATTTATAACTATAGTTATATCTCCTGTGTATCGTTTGTTTTTCCTCTTAATATTGTCATTTTACTAATTTTGACGAAAGTTTTTTAAACTGACGCGATCGTGATCACGGGATGATACGAAACACTGGCTGGACACCCGTGATCTGATCACGCACGACAGTGTGTAATGTTGTTGAAACGTCGCGAAAAATAGGATAGGTACATAAACACGTTAAATACTAGTGAATAGTTACTATAGTTTTGACTAACTTCCGCTGTCTAGATTTTTTTTCATCCTTTACAATGAAATGACTACATTACCGTGTCGATTGACATAAAAAAAATAACTAACTTGACTAATATTTAGGCGCTACTCACTCACGCTTGAAAAAAAAATGCAAAAATTAAGTACTTTCTGTACCAAAAGGCTGATGTTTCCTAAGAAATTATACAAGTACTAGCTTCTGCCTGCGGCTTCGCAAGCGTTATTTCTACGGAAACGTTCAAAGGTAATTTCTATCCCATGGGAACTGATTTATGGGATAAAAAGTAGCATGTTTGATTCCAGGCATAGAGCTACACCGGTGCAAAATTTCAGCTCAATCTGTTCAGTAGTTTTGGCATGAAGACGTAACAAACATCCATCCATCTATACATCCATCCATCCAAACTTTCGCATTTATAATATTAGTGTGATAGTGTGATTATGTACCACCTCTGGTTATTGGTGCCTCATACATGCCCATACTGTACCAGTAAAAAAATTCACTGTATGTTGAAAACGCCATCTATTGGCGATTAGCTCATGTATTGTGTAGACACGATAAAGAAAACATACCAGTAAGTAGCAGGTTGGCACCTCGCGCATTTGGCGACGGGAGCTCCAGTGGTCAGTAGTTCCGTTAAAATTCAACAGATGGCGAGGCAATGCATTGCAATAGTGGTGAACTTGGAATAGTTTCTTAGATGCTTTCTTGTTGTCTGTTTGGGTTCAGAGAGTGGAATCTTGAAGATAGGGTACTGTTTATTTTCTAAGCTGCAGCTTTCATTCTAGAAAAGAGAAAGTTTTTAATTAGGCGAACTACGGGGATTTGGGTTAAAATAAATAATACTATGATTCTCAAACAATTTTAATATATCAATTAAATTTAATTATCAGTTTTGTACTTGCATTTTACTCAGTCTTGATTTGTGACTTTATGATTCAAAATCGTTGAAGGGTAGGTAGCCCTTGCATTTCTCAGTATTGCAATAGCATTTCTTGCCTTTTTCATTTATTTTTTTGAGACTGTCAGAACTGCCGTAAGAAAATGTTATTTCCTCATTTGCATTTATGTCTTTACAAGCAAATATTGCTAGTTTTGGAATCAGGCTATCACATCTCACTGGTACAATACAGGAGTTTGGATCACAGCTATGGTTGATATAGCGTCCGATATTCCCAAATTGACTGGGATCTACAAAGGTTTGTTTTTTTATTGTACTCGAGTGTTCGTTCAAGCAGAATATGTAATTATCATAGTTCTTTTCCTCATTTTCCTTTGTTCGTTCCAGTACTTGTGATTTAGTTAGAATTTCTCCTGCATATTCACATATGAATGTTCTCTTAGGTATTGTGTGTGTGGTAAAGAGGCCAAAGCCTTTTTGTGTACACGGCTGCACTGTTAGTCCGTGTATGGGTCCGTTTTGGACAACCCTGTTCCCGCATGAAAGGCTACAAGGACATTTGTCCGTACATTCGAAAATAGGATATGTTCTGTCATCAGTTTTTATACTTAACACGAAGACGTCCTGTGTGTGGCTGGTTAAAAGTTCATAGTTAGTACCATGGGATTGTTGTACACATTTACACTCTGGAAATTGGCAACGCTCTTTGCAATCGCAGCCAGTATATTGCGAATTGTAATTTTCAAGTAATATTTCGTATTCTACTGAATTTTCCTTTGGTCCTGGTATATTTTCTATGATGTATACGAGCTTATTATCGGTATGTGTATAGTTGTCATTCATTTTAATCTGAAAATAAATTCAAATGAATTAATAACAACCACTAAATGTATGTAAGTTGTAGGTAGGTAAATCAAATACCTACTTACTATTTTATTTTTATTTTTTACTACCGCCTCGGCTTCGCACGGGTGCAATAAAATACTACTACTTATTACTATTATTATACATATAAACCTTCCTCTTCAATCACTCTATCTATTAAATCCGTTGCGTAGTTTTAAAGATTTAAGCATACTTATGGACAGAGAAAGCGACTTTGTTCTGGTTAGCTTCAACTCGATCCAAACAAAATGTGCAAATTTTAACTTGCATTGGCGGCACCTGCATCCACAGTTCGCACGCGTAACTTTGATAAAAACCCAGAAAGAAAGTGTTACCTAACTGAAATACAAATCTTATTTACTAACTTTTCAAAATAAATCAAAAACAAAAAACTTTTCTATCAGTTCAGTTTCAGGGTTCCGCGTTACGATTAAATAAATGTCATTCATCCATGACCATCATGGTACATATAAACAAGGTATGCTATGCTACTCCGAGATCTTCCCGAGGCTACGTCATTGGCAATTGCCACAAAAATGGGAGGTTACGTTCATTTGCCATTAAACTCTGACGCGCCGCCCCGCCGGTGAATCACGCGCGTTTTTGATCGGATAAATCTTTTAAATAAAATGGGCGGTTACTCTATCCGTAACTGTCAGAGTGAAGGGCGGTAAAATAAGGTTCTTTATATTCCCGAAAAGAGAATCTGTGGCTGAAAGAAAAATGTTCCTGCGATTAGATAAATTTCATTTCAAGGGAAAAATTGATTTATCCATGTGCAGAGCTCGTTTTAGCGTTGCTCAAATTATGGAAACTAAGTTTGAAAAATTCCATGGAAAACCTAAAACCTAGATCTAGATCTCGAATCTCCTAAAACTATAAAGTTTGAGAACCACCGTAGCGACACTAAGTCGTAAGACAACACTAAGTTTCGGTTTAAGTCTTTATGAAGATGTTTTTGCTAAATGAGTATAATTGTTTTTAATTTTTTCAGAAATAAATAATGTGAGTCTTACTTCTTTAAATTTTTGAAAGGTTCAGTTTTATCACATAAGATTTAATAAGACTGAATTTCGTTCATACAATTTGTCAGATCTCTATTCCTCTTGGAAGGAGATGATTATTTGTGTAATGAATAAACTTAAAAATTGTGTAAATATTAAGGAATTTGAACTCGTTTTAAATCATCGGTTTTAAATTTTTTCAATAAAATTGAATTAAAAACCTTTTGATTGAACCATGACACAAAGGAAAAAATAATATCCTGCCAATTTAACCGCCGCCGTCTACGACATCTATCGAGCAATGATTTTAGGATTAGAACTGGTTTAATTATTAAATTGAAATCCCTTTGGTGCTTATATTACGATAACACAATAAATTAATCCTGTCCCTACATGCAAATTTAGATCCTCCTAAACTTATAAAGAACCTAAACATGCTACCTACGGAAACGATATGGATTCAGTTGCTTTCACTCTTGACCAACTCTGTGTGTCTGTCATGACTTTCTGCCAATGACAATAGCAACCAAACCAACCGGAAGAGGAACTAGGCTCACTGTCTCAACAGTGTGACATTGACATTTAGTTGGAAAATGAGCGAGTAATGATGTTATTGTCGATGGTGAAAATCAACCTACCCACACTTTACACTTTCATGACTCGCCGCGCGTAGCGTTACATTCTCTTTGGCCGCCGCAACAAAATGGATGTCTAGGAGCACAATCACTGGTATTTAATCATTCATTGCTAATTTTGGTATTTTAACGTATAATAATGTATTTTAAAGCCATCTCGTTTGGTCTCACCTGGAATGTCATTGAAAATTTAATTTTTAGACGAAACTCGAACGGCTTCGCATAGTACTTGCCCCGATACTGCTCCCCGAAAATCACTTTTGTCCCAACGGCAATGGGATGGGCCTCTGGGTGAGTTGACACGGAATCGTTTGTTACTACTCTAGCTATGCGGATCGTGCCCACCTTCTGGCCGTTTCTAAATGGAAGTCAGTTGCAAGCATTTCCTTCATATAACACTGGTACTTTATTCGATCCCGTAACTTTCCGTATCGCAACATGTCTTCGGTTGGGTGCAAGGTGTTGCGCGCCTCATCAATGCAAGTGCAGTACTGCTTTCGAACAGCTTGGTCATCACGGATTATCTTGTACTAGGGCCGCCGCCGCCGGTCGGATATCTCGCAACGCCAGCCTTAACGACATCATCCGGCGGGCCTTTGTCACCGTTAATGTACCAGTTATTCTCGAACCGAATGGTCTGTTGCGTGAAGATGGTAAGATGCCCGACGGTATGACACTAGTCCCATGGGAGTTCGGGAGGCCCATTGTGTGGGACGCTACTTGCGTCGACACACTTGCGCCTTCGCATCTTCCGAGGACATCCGTGAGTGCGGGTGCGGTGGCAGATTTGGCCGAAGATCTGAAGAGGCGCAAATAGACAGGTCTCGACAGAGCCCACACACATTTGCTCCCCTTGGAGCCTTGACCCTAGGTCCGTGGGGTACCGAGGCTCTTCGGGTTTTCAAAAACTTATCTGAGCGTCTGGTCGAAGCGACGCTTGACCCGAGAGCTGGTGAGTAGGTATCTGGCGTAGCGCATCAGTAGGTATTTCCATACAGCGGGGCAATGCAGCCAGCATCTTAATAATATTTTCTAATGACAAAATAACTAAAATAGTTTAAAATGGTATGGTTTTTGAAATAACAGATACGTAGGTTTAATTTTGTTTTTAATATACCAAAATATGTATTATGATATATTTCTTTTAGCTGGATATATTTCTTTTCGCTTTTACATATAAGGCAAATCTTTTGATTTGCCTTATAAGTAAAAGCGAAAAGAAAAGTAAAAGCTTCAAACAGCTCGATAGCTGACTAAAGGCGTATCGTAGTATTATTTACTTTACATGCCTTCTATATCATGGACAATAATCATATTCTACGCATAAATACACCTCAGAATAGAAAATACACCCTCCACTGCCGATGTGCCCCGCCGCACGCAGCTGCGCCGCCGCCGCCGCCCGCCGCACCGCAGCCGCCGCGCGCCGTGAATGTGTAATATTATTTGTCTATGCCATGGGCCATGTTACTGCTGTTTTCTTGTCTATGGTGACGGGCACTCTATGCCCAAAGAGCGAGCGCGCAGGCGCAAAGCGCAACGTCTTGCTTGACATGACGTGACGTAATTGCTCATTCATGATTTTTATTCATTGAGAAAATTTTAGTTTTCAAAACATTTTCTTTCACGACCATGTGCAGTGTAGTGTTGTTTTGGTGAATTGACTATGTGCTAGCTGTGGACCTGAGACTGTATATTTTAAATGGGTGATTTTTGAATGTGTTTTCGTTTACAAAGTGCATCCATTCATTGATAGGAAAAGTGCATGTATGTTTGGAGCACATGCGCAGTGCCAACATGAACCATTCGTTTTCGTGCTATTCATAAATTTACTCGAAACAGTAAATATGTGTTTTTATGAAGTGATATTACTTTGTAGATAGTGTTTTGCTCTGCCTTGCCTACTAGAATACAGGCTCAAGTAGAACATTACGACACTCCGGAAGTGGCGGGACAAGCCGGCCAAACGGGCTCGTTCCGAAAGAGATAACAGCGGATGAAAGAGATAAACAGTTATGGATTTAACATGGCGGACGATACGCGTAAAGTGCGAGTTGAAGAAAGATTGAAAATAAAGATCGGTGAGTTATTCCATTACTACGATATTTATCTGACGAATTTTATTATCAACAATCTCAATGTTCTGAAAACCTATGAATGAACAGCCGCGCTCCTAAGGGCTTACGGGCTAGTTGTTGTCATTGTGGTGAACAGGTGGTGCCCAAGTTCCTTCGTTTTCTGAGCCAGATGTGAATGAATATCGGTAATTGAGTAAAATATGTGCTTACCTACACCGACTACGTGTGCAGGTAACCTAGCTCATGCAATTGACAGTCATTACAGTAGGTAGTAGGTAACTCTTTGTTTTCGTAGTCCTGTTTTGACAGTTCGTTTCGTTCACATTTTTATGAATGAATATTGAGTTGTCGTGATACAATGTATTGTGTTGTGTTAGATTAGATTATCATATTGTTATCGCGTTTATGTGCCGTTTGTTGTGTTAATGACAACCAATCACGTGTAAGTCCGTTTTTCGGAAAGCACTTTGCTCTGAACCCTGTTATAACTAGAAAGAAAATAATTCCGAATGGAGCCTGCACAATTGAAATCAGAGCTAGGATACTTTTGTTTCAACCTACCATTATGGGATGTCTTGGCCTTTACAACAATAAGTATCGGTGGCCCATCAGAATGAGATTTTGCGAATAGCTACTGCTTTACACTTAAACATCAAAGAGGGTATGTCCCACTTCAAAATGTTTTGGTTTTGAGCTTTATGAAAGAAAGGTCTGCGTAAATAAAATAAATACAAAACCATTTATACCTAGTTTTATAGCTTGTTTCAATAGCTTTCAGAAAAAGTAACCCGAATCGAAAGGATTCTATCACTTGACGTAAAACAATTCTTTTAGCGGTTTTAGAAAATAGGGGGCGTCGAGGTTAAAAGGTTAAGTGCCATAAATTCAGGGTTGTCAAAAAAGAAACTAAAAAATCAGATTAATTTGATTTAAATCAGATTTTTAATCAGTTTAAAGGTTGATAGGTAGGTAAGAAAGATAGGTTCAAAGGTGTAATCACACGAAATACTAGTAGAAAGAGAAGACTTGGTGTCTTCTCGGATTGAAACATTTTCCTTTTTTTTGTACCTAAGTACATGTTCCGTAATTTGAATTTTTGTGATGTGTCCAAGAGTTCTGTAAGTTCTAAAGGAAATAAAGCTATTTGATATTTGAAAAAAGTATTGTAAACGTTATAGAATATTATATAAGTATCGTAACTTCATAGAGTATAAAGGAACTACGAAAATCAGTCGACATTCTTAATTTCAATGGATTCCCTGAATCCTCCACCAGAGCAGCAGCTAAGCTTAATTTGGGAGCTCCCTAAACATATGTGACTGCTTTCTGTTCTCATTGCAGTGAAAATACAATTGATGTAAATCAAGTGAATCAATTTTTAAATCATCTCAAATTTTTAAATCTCCCTGCATAAATTATGTATCTTTTTAGAACTATGCTGTAAAATTTTTGTGGTATAGGTATTCTGTGAATTGATAGTTTTTTTACTAGTTTATCTTATTGAAGGTTTTCTGATATAAATTATTCATCCTTATCAACATCAGCTCACTCAATAGGTAAATAAGCTTATGTGTCTATGACTGATCACTGATGCAAAAAAATTATTTATACCAACTGACAATTTTGACATATTCATCACCGATCGCTCTGGAACACCTGTGGAAAAAAATCAGCGAGCAAAAATTGATGCCCTAAATGGGAATATTTCAAAAATAATGCTGAAAATAAAATGTTTTCAAATCATGTAAACTATGTTTACTTTGTCTTTTAACCTTCTCTAAGCATAATGATTTATTAATAATATTGTTTCTCATTCTCTTTCATCTATTGGTACTCTAGCCAAACTCAATGTGGAATAGTCACTACTGCTTGCTAACAGTTTGCATGTTCTACTGCAGGATGGATATTATCACCAGCCACCAGATCCAGGATGAAGGCCTTTTTTCCTTCTTTGATTTCACTTTGGTTGTTGTTGAAGGTGATGAATTGATGATGTATAAGTCTGGGCAATAGGTGTTAAATTCATCCTGCCAGTATGCCCAGGCCAGTGATCATAAAGCACATCCATCACGTAACACTAATATTTCTTTTATTTTTTAAATCTCTGGTTTTGCATGCTATCATCTGCTCATTTGGGGATTGGACTAAGAGTTTAGTATGCTTCTTGCTGCCAGCCATGTCATGTATGGTATATGCCCACCGGCATATCCATTTCTTTGGTGTTGTCATACTAGGTTTTTAGTAGCTATTCTGCTATAGCGGTCTGGATGTTGTGTCTTTCTTCATGAATGACCTCATGAAGAAAGACACAAAATCCAGACCGCTATGAGACACTAATATTATAGATGCAAAAGTTTGAATGCATAGATGGATGTTTGTTACTTCTTCACACCAAAACTACTGAACAGATTGAGCTGAAATTTTACAAAGATGCAGGTAGACCTGGAATAACACAGGCACACTTTTTATCCCATAAATTTCCAGTTCCCATGGGATAGAAATACCTTTGAATGTTTACAAAAAACCGCGTTCGAAGCCGCGGGCAGAACCTAGTGTGTTCTTAATCAAACACCATATTTTTGTAAAGCAGCTTTTAAGCTATGAAAACGATTGATTCGCTGCAACACTGGTCATAAATCTGTGATACCGCAAAGTGTGTCCGCGATAAGGGCGCTGTACGCCTTCCGGGGCGCGACCCGCGATCCCTGCGATCGCGCAGCGCTATCTGTTACGATGAACTCTGCCAGAAAGCTTTCGTTTTGATACATGTCTAGACTAGTTTGGTAACAGGATGACGAGGGCGGTGGCGCCAGGGTAGCTATTGATAAAATGTGGCGCAATAAACAGATCTTGTTGCACTTATTATTCTGCAAGAGCTTGTAGTTTTTGAATCCGAATTAACACATTCACTGCTCAGCCTCTGCGGTGCGACTCGAAGGGGCGGCGTGGCGCGCCGCGCAGCAGTACTAGAACCACACGTGCGTCGTGGGCAATGACTTTTCTATAAAAGCCAATACTGTATTCAATCTAACGTTTATTTTCAAACAGCATGGATAACCAAGAAGGATACAGGTGCCAATTATTACCTTAAACTACCGAGAGCAGGAAGCCCTGTCTCGGTCTCACGCAGCACTTAAAGATGCGCTCAATCTCATAATCGCCCGTAGGCGTGCTTCAGCTGTAATTTAAGGTCAATCCTCACTACATTGTGCCTGGTGCGTTCCATCAATTCACAAGTAGACACCTGCCCGTACTCTTAAAAACGTAATCGAAGTTTAATCTTATGCAAGCGATGTAAGAGTTGGTTTTGCACGACAACGAAAACGAAACTTCGATTGTCCTTTTCCGAGTAGGCCCCCAGTCAGGCTCACCTGAGCGATAACCTCGCTGACACCTCATGCCTCGCTTATGGAGACTTCCGTCGCCTCCTCGCCTTAACCACAGATACCTTTGTTCTTTCTCAACCCACTCAAAAGGGCAGCCTCTAATGGAATCCTATTATTTGTTTATGCATAGTGTGACTCACTAAGTAATTGGGTACCTGTAAGTGCAGCCCTTTAGTCAAATGGACATCGTAAACGAAGGAGAAACCTTGGTGCTCTTAGCATACTGTCATTTTAACGATCGCTTTGTTTTCTCGCGGCCAAAGTTTAAGAGTTGTTATTGATGTTTCTTCGACCGACAGTTGACCGTACTATGCGCTAAAACAGAATGTTCGTAAAACCAGTGCATTAACATGTGCACGCTAGTCACGAGCGATCCTAAGTACACAGTGTCTTGTGCTCGTGTAAACAAGGCTCCGATTAGCACCGCGCGTAGCACCCCTGTCTTCTGTCGAAGTGCAACTTGTTTCACGAACATTCAACAATCACTAGATTGTAATTGTCGAATCTGTGACCAGTCGATCAATTTACAAGTGCCTTTGGGGTGCTTCGTGATTAGTGCATACTTGGGGGTGAATGCAAACGTCTGCGGCCAGTATCACTTCTACGAAGCCTCCATGCTACAAAAAAGAATGACCTAGGTATCAATTAAATAGTTTGCAGTCAAAAGGGAACAGTCTGTACCGACAGAAATAGTTTTAGCTTAGCCTATCGATTTTTCTGAGGCTGTGAAAATACTTGATTTCAAATCAGTGCAATACAAGGGCACAGGCCTACCTAAAGCTTATATCCATACTAAGTAATATTATAAATTCGAGAGAAATTTCTGTGTCTATCTGTCTGTTACTTTTTCACGCCTCCGGAACGGAGAAACGGCTGAACTGATCTAAATGAAGTTTGGCAGGGAAGTAGATGGTTTCACGGGAACGGACTTAGGCTACCCCGGTACCTAAACCGGTAAGGTTTAGATAGGCCAATACGATGCCTGATGAAAGTACTCTGAAGCCTCACTGTTTCACATTTAATTTGTTTGTAATTAAGTGCGATAAGCTGAAGTGGGTACCTATGTCGTATCGCCAGATATGATAACCAAGTAGGTAACTATAGTACATCCGTTATCGCTGGCTGTACTCTCACTGACCCGGCTGGCTGACAAACATCCTTAGTTACGTAGAGAACTGCTAATTTTGATTGTGTTTTATTAACTTGCGATTCTGTAGATTTGTTTTATTTTGTGTTTAGGGTGGAGTCCTTGTACAGGGAGGTTCCTTAACCGGTGTAGCTACAGGAGAATGGTCTTGGAAGACATGGAAGACAGATCACAGATTTAAAAAAAATGTACAGTTAGCAAAGAAATGGGCATTTTGCACGGCAACTTTATTTGATGCCAAACGATCCTGTTTCTTATACTGATCAAAAACTTATATCGGACCAAGTGAGGTTGGAGTACTTACTTAGAAAGTCTGAAATCGCAAAACACTTTGCCTATATTCACCAACCTAAGGCGACTGGCGGTGATTATGCGATATAGGGTTGATTTGATATGTATGCGGAAACAATTATCCACAACAGCCTTAAAAGGAATGAACACTTAGAGTTCAATGTTTAAGCCAAATTTTTGTCTTACGTTTTCTATGCCTGATTCGCTTGATCAGTGATCTCTGAAATGCAATGAGGCGAATAGATACCTACCCGCAGCGCGTGACATTGACACTTTCCTGTACCTACGTACGGCACCAATTAAAATACCAGAATAAACATTCCATTACCCAGTAGGTAGACCTACTTGCTTTTAAGCTATTCATTATCCTTAAGTCATTCAATATGTTTACATACTCATTTCTGTGCATTATCATTGAAAAATGTCGAATAGGAAGCTTAAAGAATAAAATAATAAATTAACCTCGTTGATGCCTCGTACATTCATACAATACCAGCAAAGGAGGCAAATCAAATCTATAATAATATTATAGAAAGTAACTCGGTACGACGGTAACTCTGTCTGTCTGTTACCTACCCCGACCCAAATCAGCGCCACCACCTATTTTATTTAATTATGTCAAACGAAGGAATTTAAAAAAATCGATTGGCCAGTTTGTGATTCCTATCATAAGCTGTTTTTTAATGTTCCTGTAAAAGTTTTATTTTGTATACTTTAAGCAGAGATGCGATTGCTCTTTTTGGCCACCAGGTAGTGGCGCTGATTTGGGTCGGGGTAGCGCCTTAAATGGCGAAAATTGGGCAGGGAGGTTGACGGTACCCCAGGGATGTGCATAGGCTAGGTACTTCTTGCCGGTAAAGTGCGTGCGAAGCCGCGGCAGAAGTTAGTAGGCACTACACAGTTTTATTGGTAATTCACTGGCACTATAAAATAAATAATAAAATTTTACTCAGAGTAACTCGTAAATAGACAATACATTTGTGCACTAAACAAATAAATACAGCTAATTATAACAAATTAGCCTGAACTAGGTAATCCTGTGTTTCAGGAGACAAGAGTGCTAATTATTAGATAAGAGAGACTGATTAGACTAATCACTATACTAACTAGGTTAACTTTATGTATAAAAATAAAATTTACTTGATAATATCTAATAGCTTCTCTGTATCATCGTAGGAAATATGAAACTATGTTAACCACAGGTTCTGCCCACCATCATGAACACATCAGTGAAGACGGCAGGTGTCAATTCTTAAAATTGGTAGAAAGGGAATGATTATTAGTATGTAGGTTAGGTACCCCCCTCTATTCAAAAATCGTTGATCATTGGGGTTTTCTTTGAAATTAACCTTAAAAACGGCTCTGCCCTGAATTATCAGTGGGTGTGTGTGTATTCGGCTGTCTCCCAGCCTGGCTGATGCCATTTAAATCATCTTGCGTAGATGTAAAATAAGCCAATGATGATGTGGATTTAAATAGGTGTAGGAGATCGGTATATAATAATGAATAAGGGTTCGGACATTATTTTGTATGTGAGGCGTTTTACAAAAAAATTAAGAATTAAGACTTGGCGTCTTCACTAACGTGTTCTTGATGATGGACAGAACCTAGAGTTTACGCAGTGTCAGTGAATTACCAATAACCCTGTATAATCTAGGGAAGAAAATAATGTTATTCATGACATGCTGCTGCGCTCGGCTTCGCACACACTTCTCAAGTAGCCTATGCCCGTCCCCTGGATACTATTTACCTCCCTGCCAAATTACACTATGATCCGTTCAGCCGTTTAGGCGTGAAAAGTAACAGACGGACGGACAGAGTTAATTTCGAACTTATAATATTAAGTAGTACGGATATTTTCAGAAGCATTCATGCAATTAAAATTTTTCATTCATTAAACGTTCTGAGAAACGTTTTCAATTAGGAATCGTATTCGTTATGAATCACATTCGCACAATACCGCCATTTGTACTGGAAAAAACAAACTGATACTTCCCCAGACAAAACGGCAACATTGTGTTAGACCAGCATTGAAAAGACAAGTGCTTTGAACAGAGTTTATTATCACTTTTAACACAACTTCACTTTACAAAGAGTTTACAGCGACTGCCCGTATTTAGCAATGGCTCGTTCCCAAGTAAAGTACTGCGCGCCACCGGAATAAACAACATCAGTGATTGTCTAAATAAGTATTTACTTGGGAACGCTGCAGTGATTTAAATATTAAATTATCAATTAAAATACTAGGAAAAATAAAATAATTATTTACATAAATTAAACCAATTCTAAAGACTAACTTCACACCGGAAGTATTCTAATTAAGAGTTACAAAGAACTATTAAAATAAATCAGTAAATCACAATAATTATTGGTACTAATATGACTGCATTAACCGTTATAGAAACTGAAAGCTAACAGTCGGCCTTTCCTGAAATTTTCACGTCTCGGGAAATGGATTAGTATTAATAACAATTACAACATATTCTTACTAATACCTCATACATATTTTTTCAGTAATACTACTAAGTACCATACATAATGTGTGAAGCTCCTTCATGTCTTCAGTCCCTTATCTACATTATCAACTCTATCATTATTATTTATATAACCAACATTAACCCCTACTGAAATCCCTACACGTTTTCAGAATGAATGTAACAAAAACTTATGTATACTGAAACACCTATACATGTTTCCAGAATGATTAGGTATAACAAAAAATTAAAATAAAAATCTTATCCATACTGAAACCTCTACATATTTTCAGAATGAATGTAACAAAAACTTATGTATACTGAAACACCTATACATGTTTCCAGAATGATTAGGTATAACAAAAAATGAAAATAAAAATCTTATCCATACTGAAACCTCTACATATTTTCAGAATGAATGTAACAAAATAAAATTATATAAAGTTATAACCGTATTTTCTATTTTAAATAATATGTATTAGTTTAAATATAACAGTAATTTTTAGGTACATTTTTAGGGAAATTGTTTGGCTATGTTTGCAACACTTTTCTAATCTTGTTATGTTTACATCTAGGTTTACAATCTGGTTCACTACTGTAACTATATTATAAAGTGTATACATTCGATTGTAAACTGCGTTGTGAACTTATTATAATAAATGAATAAAAATAAAACAAAAATCTGTTTAATACTGAAAACCCTTCTGTTTCCAGAATGAATGTTTGATCAA
The DNA here is from genome assembly GCA_963564075.1 of Eupithecia subfuscata. Lineage (NCBI taxonomy): Eukaryota > Metazoa > Arthropoda > Insecta > Lepidoptera > Geometridae > Eupithecia > Eupithecia subfuscata. The sequence goes on along the minus strand of OY751097.1, from coordinate 6,686,332 downwards.
TTCTTAAACACCTACACGTTTTCAATTTATATGTAACTAAAATCTTATACAAACTGAAATGTTTTCAGAATGGATGTAACAAAAATCGTATTCGTACTGAAACACTTACATGGTTTCACAATGATTGTAACAAAAATCTTATCCATACTGAAGCCTCTACATATTTTCAGAATGAATGAAACAAATATCTGTTTAATACTGAAACACCTTAATGTTTCTAGAATGAATGTCTGATCCATTCTAAAACACCTACACGTTTTCAATATAAATGTAACAGAAGTCTTATCCAAACTGATATGTTTTCAGAATGGATGTATCAAAAATCGTATCCATACTGAAACCTCTACATATTTTCAGAATGAATGTAACAAATATCTGTTTAATACTGAAACACCTTAATGTTTCTAGAATGAATGTCTGATCCATTCTAAAACACCTACACGTTTTCAATATAAATGTAACAGAAGTCTTATCCAAACTGATATGTTTTCAGAATGGATGTATCAAAAATCGTATCCATACTGAAGCCTCTACATATTTTCAGAATGAATGTAACAAATATCTGTTTAATACTGAAACACCTTAATGTTTCTAGAATGAATGTCTGATCCATTCTAGAACACCTACACGTTTTCAATATGAATGTTACGAAAATATATAATGTCATAAGTACCAGAAAGAATAGTCTTATTATAAATGAAGCCCCCTCATGTCTTCGATACTGCCCTTGTAACGAAAAGGACACAATCTAAAAGTATTTTCCGATTTGAGATATATACGTGGAATCGTTTCTTAATTTAGTATGGAGCTTCAAGAAGCCTACAAGGCACATGTAATGTCAAAATTCATATTATTTTTTTAAAGACCGTAAATGAATTATAATCAGTTGCTTCCAAACGTTTTTCTTTGAAAATCGAGACTTTAAGCATTTATAGTGTTTTGGTTGGATAGCTGCGCAGCACAAAATAAAAATTGGATTCTGTATTCTTATCTGGTTCATCTAGTAAACTCTCCCGAAGTTAATTTTGAGACTATCACACTGCGATATCTGGAGGTCGGTCCCACATTCATGGCTGCAGATGACTTCCACCACAGATTGGTTGGAGCTTTCTTTTAAAAAGGCCAAACGAGTCTACGACTTTAGAGACCTTTCTAAAGCTCCGATACAGGTACAAACACTAAAGTAAAAATATGACTGTACAAGACTTTTATGATTCTGAAGACTGTTCATCGATACATAAATAAGCGACAACACTCTAAACCTCGTGCTTATTATGAACAGCACGTGTGAAACTTTTTTTTCGAAGAGGGTTTACATCACTGTGGTATAAAATCAACCATAGCACAGACAATCAATTCGAGTTACATTTTCTTAAGAATAAGAACATAAAAATGGCATTCCACCATCACTGCAAAAGTTGGTCGAGAGAAGTGCTATTCTCTGCTATTTTGACAAAGCTGGGTAAGCATTTAATCTCATGCCTTCCAATAGAGGAATGTTTTGGGAGACTTTAGCAGTTTATGATTATTTTAGTGACCTTACTCAACTTATAAAGATTAACAGATTTATTGTTGAAACAAAATGGAGAAACATTCTAAACCAACGTTGATTAATTTCATAATCAGTTAAAAAGTCTTCCATTTAGGTATATTTCCAAGTGTAATAATTAATCTCTTTCTAAAAGTGTAGTTTAAGTTCCTTTTAGTTCCTTTAAATCGAAACGTTATTAATATACCAAAAGGAATGCTAGCTCAAGTAGGTGTCATTTTATTATAAATAAACTTAACAGTCTATCATAGTTATTTGTTTTGATCTCAATCATTTTGGTGTGCCATCTACTTATTTAACCTTGATTAATAATAATAATAACAAGTGTGTGAGGAAGGTTGGGTGATAATTAGGTAAGTAAGTACTTATAACGAAGGGGTCAAATAATGTGACCTCTTTTAATATGCAAACAATTAGAAGGTAAACTTGTTGATTGATTTTAAAAATGTGATTTTCTTATAATGTTATTTTTGTTTCATTTAAATCAAAAATAATCTCCTTCTTGGTAAGCAGTTGAAATATTTTTGAATACCTATGCGTAAAAATATGCAATTGTACCTTTATTAAGTAAAATAATTTCCAAAATAAATTGTAATGATATTACTTAAGAAAGACTATTGAGTAGAACGTCTCCTTTTATTGTAATATTTAAAACAGTATAACATTCAAAAGTTACATTTGGTTAGTTATGACTTTTTGATGTTATACTGATACTCTAATTAGTTTTTTTTTTTAATAAGTTCAAAGGAAAAATTATAATCTTAAAATAATGGAATTACATAAATATTTAATATAAATATGTATAGATAAATCTTCCGTAAGTATATGCAATTAACTGCATTCAAAAATATTTTAAAGAATGTAATTTCAGAAAAACATTATGAACTTTAGACCCATTTAACTCGACATTTACAATTTGTTAGTCGTGCTTTTCTTCGTTGTGAGAGCAGAATACTGCAATAACACTCTGTAGGTATAACTAATTAATAATAAACAAATTATTGCATAAACCTACGTTGAAACTGAAGCCTAATTACATTGCCTCGGCTGATGGTGATGATGATGATTGTATCATAGTGTAAATGATTCAACTGGACCACCCATCTTCATTGTAACAAGCCTTCCTCAAAAAGCTATTAATTACTATTTGATTAATGTGTTACTTAGTAAATTGAACAATATTTTACTTGATTTGAAATTATTTACAATGAATAATATGTTATGCATGATGTCACTAGTTTTTTTTTTATATTTTGTTTTTATTTCGATTTATTTAACTGTGACATAATGCAATTACTTTGAGCCAAACTGTGTCAATATCATATTTTATTCCTATTAATTTCCTGCATATAATATTGTTTCTATGTGATAAATTCAAAGAAACAAACATAATTACAACTGCAGCACCATGTCAACAAATTTATGAAAATGTTTGAATAATTTAGGCTACACAAAATTAATGTATCATTTATAGGGCAATGTGTACACATGTTTGTACAAGAGTTGTTTACAACAAAACTCCAGTGAGGTGCAAAACCTATCAGTAAATAAATTCAAACAAATTGTCAAAACCTTGCTGTGCAAAAGGCTTACTATAAAATATCAGATTATCTAGAGGATAAAAGAAAGCTTGGGATGGGTTTTGCTCCAACTCGAAAAATAACAAATTACAGGCTAAAGGTTTCTTCGTCGCTTCCTTACTTTACTCTACATATCGAAGCGACAGAAATCAAAATATTTCCGTGTCACTGTTTAGTTTTATAATTTGAGCTTTTCTAAGTGTACATTTATTCTAAAGTCATTTACAACGGTATATTTACCATGATTTGAGTTTTGAGCTTTCCAATATCCTTTAGTGTTAGTAACCATGATGGATTTAAAAGTTTTGTACATTTATTGTTCTTATGGAAATAAAGAGTTTTTGATAATCAATCAATTAGATTTTTTTTAGTGTAAATAACCTAATCAATCTATTTTTATCTTTACTCAAATCTTACTTGTAACAAATTCCAGTATTTTTTTTATAATTAGGGGAACTTGCCAAAATCCAAAATAATCTCAATCACATTGAACTAAATTAAATATTAGATCCGCCTTTTAATGCAATATTTTAAAGATATAAAATTGTAATCATCTTTATCTACCTCAAGATGAAATATCAAATATCAAAGTGCTTTATTTCCTTTAAATCTTACAGGACTCTTGGACGCATTAGAAGTTTGAACTTGGCTAGTGACATACTTACTACTCTGGTTACATAATTCACTATTTCTACCTCTAGAAGGGCCTTCTAAATAATTGTTCCTTCTAAAAAAGTAACTGCATAATCACAACATATTTTACCAATCATCTATGTTTGTACCAACAAACTACTACCAGTGAATTTATTTAATATACATAATGTTGTTTTATGAAATGGCTTACTTACGAAACAGACTCGTCCCACATTTGTTTTCTGAACTGTTTTACTAAAATCGAGGCATCCAAAATCTTGCGGGATTCCCAGTGATTCCAAGTATACTTAAGAAGCACTAAAGTTCAAACTGAACTGTCTTGGTAGTTACCAAAGCCCCTCAAAGTTGAAAAGTAATTTTTCTATTTTGTGCCTAATAAACAATACCACAGTGGACTCGGTGCGCATTGAGCACTGGCCCCAAAAATGCAATAAAACTGTGACCGTTCACGAGAGCACTTTTAAAATATTGCAACCTATACAATATTTTATAAAAACGTACATATTCACTAAAACATAAGTTATAGAATTATATTTTCCTGCTAAAATCTAACTAGAGATTCTTATAGAAACCCGGTCCAACGGTACCTATTGCCACGCTCTGCTAGGGTACCATTGTGTCTCATATACATTACTTAGATACGAAGACCTACAAATGTACACAGTGATTGCAATAAATAAATATGAATATGAATAAATTTTGCTTGATGTTTTATGACCGTGAACTATGTTTATGTATGTGCATCGGAATTGGGCGCTGGGTTGTCGATTGTGGGCTGTCCGTGCGTCCTTCGGCGCGCGCATCAGGTCACCCAGCTGCAACTGCGACTGCTGCGTACCGTAGCTACATCGCGGACTGGGCTGCGACTGCTCCCCCTGCAGCACGATGCTGCTCACCAGGATGCTGACTGCAGGCTAAGCGGCAACTGCGACTGCTGCGTACCGTAGCTACATCGCGGACTGGGCTGCGACTGCTCCCCCTGCAGCACGATGCTGCTCACCAGGATGCTGACTGCAGGCTAGGCTGCAACTGCGACTGCTGCGTGCCGTAGCTACATCGCGTACTGGGCTGCTACTGCACCCCCTGCAGCACGATGCTGCTCACCAGGAGGCTGACTGCAGGCTAAGCTGGAACTACGACTGCTGCGTAGCGTAGCTACAGCACGGGCTGGGCTGCGACTGCGCCCCCTGCTGCACGATGCTGCTCACCAGGAGGCTGACTGCAGGCTACTACGCCTGGCCTTACGTCGCAGCAACAGCAGGCGTCCTTCCATGTATATTCTGGGGTTCATGATTCTGCAAATAAATTTAAGAACAAGTAGCCGTTTTTTTTTGTCGTTACGGAATCAATAGTTGCTAGCTTGTAAATAAATAAATAATGCTGGACAATCCACACAGCACCATCTAACCCCAATCCAAGCAGATCTTGTGCTATGTGTACTAGATGACTGATAAACCTAATACATTACATAGATAGATTTTTTTATAAACATTTATGATACCCAGAAATCCCGGAAACAATATTTGTAGATCGTACAAAAATTTGTCCCAAGGCGGGATTCGAAACTGCAACCATTTGCGTCGCAGGCGGACCTTCGCCCGCCGTGTAAGATGGGTCGTCAAATTGCTCGATTTATTCTTAATTCATTTTATTTTAAAACATTCAAAATAAAAAGGAATTTAGCAAATAAAATAAGAAAGTAGAAAATTCATTGATTACTAAAGCATTTATAGTAGACAACAAGAATTGAAAAATGATTTGACACAAGGTTTTTTGTTATTATAGTGCGTAACCCCACACTAAGGGTAATTTCTAAGAAATCAAATAACATCGCAAAAATTTTTTTCGACTTCGACGGGACTTGAACCCGTGTCCTCCCCTCAGTACGGGGATGTGATAACCAACTACACCACGAAGTCAAGTGACGTGGGAGTCGAAAATCTCTGCGACATCCTACGGTCTCTAGCGCCGTTAGCTCCACCTACAGGGGAAACATTGAAGTTTATCCAATCCTGTTCAAAGACTAAAGTTACATTTAGTTCGTTTGACGAGAGGTGTCGCGTAGCTTAATTCTAAGGTTTTTTGTTATTATAGTGCGTAACCCCACACTAAGGGTAATTTCTAAGAAATCAAATAACATCGCAAAAATTTTCGACTTCGACGGGACTTGAACCCGTGTCCTCCCCTCAGTACGGGGATGTGATAACCAACTACACCACGAAGTCAAGTGACGTGGGAGTCGAAAATCTCTGCGACATCCTACGGTCTCTAGCGCCGTTAGCTCCACCTACAGGGGAAACATTGAAGTTTATCCAATCCTGTTCAAAGACTAAAGTTACATTTAGTTCGTTTGACGAGAGGTGTCGCGTAGCTTAATTCTAAGGTTTTTTGTTATTATAGTGCGTAACCCCACACTAAGGGTAATTTCTAAGAAATCAAATAACATCGCAAAAATTTTCGACTTCGACGGGACTTGAACCCGTGTCCTCCCCTCAGTACGGGGATGTGATAACCAACTACACCACGAAGTCAAGTGACGTGGGAGTCGAAAATCTCTGCGACATCCTACGGTCTCTAGCGCCGTTAGCTCCACCTACAGGGGAAACATTGAAGTTTATCCAATCCTGTTCAAAGACTAAAGTTACATTTAGTTCGTTTGACGAGAGGTGTCGCGTAGCTTAATTCTAAGGTTTTTTGTTATTATAGTGCGTAACCCCACACTAAGGGTAATTTCTAAGAAATCAAATAACATCGCAAAAATTTTTCGACTTCGACGGGACTTGAACCCGTGTCCTCCCCTCAGTACGGGGATGTGATAACCAACTACACCACGAAGTCAAGTGACGTGGGAGTCGAAAATCTCTGCGACATCCTACGGTCTCTAGCGCCGTTAGCTCCACCTACAGGGGAAACATTGAAGTTTATCCAATCCTGTTCAAAGACTAAAGTTACATTTAGTTCGTTTGACGAGAGGTGTCGCGTAGCTTAATTCTAAGGTTTTTTGTTATTATAGTGCGTAACCCCACACTAAGGGTAATTTCTAAGAAATCAAATAACATCGCAAAAATTTTCGACTTCGACGGGACTTGAACCCGTGTCCTCCCCTCAGTACGGGGATGTGATAACCAACTACACCACGAAGTCAAGTGACGTGGGAGTCGAAAATCTCTGCGACATCCTACGGTCTCTAGCGCCGTTAGCTCCACCTACAGGGGAAACATTGAAGTTTATCCAATCCTGTTCAAAGACTAAAGTTACATTTAGTTCGTTTGACGAGAGGTGTCGCGTAGCTTAATTCTAAGGTTTTTTGTTATTATAGTGCGTAACCCCACACTAAGGGTAATTTCTAAGAAATCAAATAACATCGCAAAAATTTTCGACTTCGACGGGACTTGAACCCGTGTCCTCCCCTCAGTACGGGGATGTGATAACCAACTACACCACGAAGTCAAGTGACGTGGGAGTCGAAAATCTCTGCGACATCCTACGGTCTCTAGCGCCGTTAGCTCCACCTACAGGGGAAACATTGAAGTTTATCCAATCCTGTTCAAAGACTAAAGTTACATTTAGTTCGTTTGACGAGAGGTGTCGCGTAGCTTAATTCTAAGGTTTTTTGTTATTATAGTGCGTAACCCCACACTAAGGGTAATTTCTAAGAAATCAAATAACATCGCAAAAATTTTCGACTTCGACGGGACTTGAACCCGTGTCCTCCCCTCAGTACGGGGATGTGATAACCAACTACACCACGAAGTCAAGTGACGTGGGAGTCGAAAATCTCTGCGACATCCTACGGTCTCTAGCGCCGTTAGCTCCACCTACAGGGGAAACATTGAAGTTTATCCAATCCTGTTCAAAGACTAAAGTTACATTTAGTTCGTTTGACGAGAGGTGTCGCGTAGCTTAATTCTAAGGTTTTTTGTTATTATAGTGCGTAACCCCACACTAAGGGTAATTTCTAAGAAATCAAATAACATCGCAAAAATTTTCGACTTCGACGGGACTTGAACCCGTGTCCTCCCCTCAGTACGGGGATGTGATAACCAACTACACCACGAAGTCAAGTGACGTGGGAGTCGAAAATCTCTGCGACATCCTACGGTCTCTAGCGCCGTTAGCTCCACCTACAGGGGAAACATTGAAGTTTATCCAATCCTGTTCAAAGACTAAAGTTACATTTAGTTCGTTTGACGAGAGGTGTCGCGTAGCTTAATTCTAAGGTTTTTTGTTATTATAGTGCGTAACCCCACACTAAGGGTAATTTCTAAGAAATCAAATAACATCGCAAAAATTTTTTTTTCGACTTCGACGGGACTTGAACCCGTGTCCTCCCCTCAGTACGGGGATGTGATAACCAACTACACCACGAAGTCAAGTGACGTGGGAGTCGAAAATCTCTGCGACATCCTACGGTCTCTAGCGCCGTTAGCTCCACCTACAGGGGAAACATTGAAGTTTATCCAATCCTGTTCAAAGACTAAAGTTACATTTAGTTCGTTTGACGAGAGGTGTCGCGTAGCTTAATTCTAAGGTTTTTTGTTATTATAGTGCGTAACCCCACACTAAGGGTAATTTCTAAGAAATCAAATAACATCGCAAAAATTTTCGACTTCGACGGGACTTAAATTGTAATTTTATAAAATGTTCCATAAAATTTATGACCAGGTATTTTATCAAAATTATTAACTTCTTCATTGGTTAAAAACCTCTATTTATAAAAATTATTTAGAGAACCAAAAATAAAGAAGTAGGTAGGTAGGTACTTTTACCACAGTGAGATGATAAAGAAAATAATAAAATGTATTTTTCAAAATTACTCGGCAAATTCTTTGAATGCGAAATATTTTCCACAAGTAGGCAAATAAATATGTGAACAATTGAATAATCCAAAACAGGACACACAGAAGGCGGTTTAAAATTATTTTTAAAGCCATATAAATTTTTCATTACACTGATTTACAATAGGTATAATACCTTTGCACTTTTGCAAATACAAAATTACGTTGAATTGGCGAAAAAAATATATCATTGGTTTCGTTAACAAAAAAAAGAACCACAGGTTAGGTAATGTTAATTCGTAAACTTTCAAGATACCGAAAACTTAATCTAGTACTTAACTTGTATTTTGTAGGCGCAGGGTTTCACCAAGATCGTTCCTCTCGGAACAATTTTTTTCTTGATGACGACGTACCACTTCTGATCTGTTAGACCAGCATTGAAAAGACAAGTGCTTTGAACAGAGTTTATTATCACTTTTAACACAACTTCACTTTACAAAGAGTTTACAGCGACTGCCCGTATTTAGCAATGGCTCGTTCCCAAGTAAAGTACTGCGCGCCACCGGAATAAACAACATCAGTGATTGTCTAAATAAGTATTTACTTGGGAACGCTGCAGTGATTTAAATATTAAATTATCAATTAAAATACTAGGAAAAATAAAATAATTATTTACATAAATTAAACCAATTCTAAAGACTAACTTCACACCGGAAGTATTCTAATTAAGAGTTACAAAGAACTATTAAAATAAATCAGTAAATCACAATAATTATTGGTACTAATATGACTGCATTAACCGTTATAGAAACTGAAAGCTAACAATTGAATCAATAATTACGTGATCATTTCACTGTAATACTTACGAAGTAACATCTTTAATTTGCGGTAATACGGTTTACCGAGTGGGTAGTAGGTATAGGTACCAACTTATATGTTGACGACTAGGTATAAATCATCTGTAGGTAGGTAAGCATTATATATAAGTGTCGACGTCTCGCGTGCCATATTATTTGCACGGTTAACAGTCAGGGGCGCCGCGTCGCCGCTCAGTGAATGAAGCAACCTAGCGTTTTCCATTCAGTCCGCCCATTCATGGAAACTCGTCGATCCGTTAATGAAAAACACTCGTTTATCGCCACCGTTATCATCTTACCACGTGGCTGCCGCGAATGTATTAGTACCTACATTATTTTCATTCAATCCACTTCCTTTATAGGTATTTGGATACGCAATGCTCGATTATTATGGTCGTTGATAAGATATGGTTTTGTGTTGCGTCTACGTATACTTTCATTCATTCATATACGTTTCCTATCATGAATAGCTTTTTATGCGATTGATAAAAGTTTTTAAAACATCCTGTCTGGATTTATTCTGACTTTCATGTTTAATATTGCTTCAATAATAAATTGTGTATTCATTCACGTTGCAAAATGTGTCCTTTAGTTTGCTAAAAAGCAACTGTCAACCCACCTGCGTGGACCAAGTTGGTCCTATGTGGGTGAGCATTTAATTGTGCCACTGGAAATTAACCATTCACGTAGGAAGGCAACAGCAACAGGCTTGTAATTCTATTGCTAAAGTAAGTACTTGCCTAAAAAGCCGCCTGGCCTGTCAGACACACTCAAGCCACTTAATTTTAATTTAGAACAATAAGGAAGTGCGAAAGGAAGCAAAATATAAAAAGAAGTGGTACATAAAGGAACGTGTGTAGATCTTTGCATGTTTGTAAAAAAAATATCAAACTAAATTCATCGTATGAGGTGCGCGGGGCTGTCGACCCACCGTGGAGTACTCGGAATTAAATAATTGCATGAGCTGTTATTTACCGGGAATTGAGAAATTAGCCCCTGCGTTTGTAACTCCAGGAATCTGCTCTCCCTTTTTCCAACAATCGTGTCAGTCTCAGACTCTCGACACTTTCCCGTCTTTGTTTCTCAAGCTCGGCAGGAATGGCTTCTTTATCGGATGGAATCGCGAATGCTCTCCTTTCTAAACCCATGGAAGCCTAGATAGGCATAAAATATCCGTATAAAAAGTATGGTGGCCTGAAATGGGTTCCCATGGTTTGGGCTCGGCTCCGGCACCGCAGAGGTGGAGGTACTCTCGATTTCGAAACAATCGCGGTACGCATGAGCGTGTGGAAACATTTTAATGATCGCTATTGTGGCTAAATACCGAGCTCGCGTCGGTTTCCTCGGTGCCTGATGGCACTATTCAAAGGTTCCCGTTTCACTCCCACGATCCAGTTCGGTGTCGTGTGGTACAGCCATGTTGATGATGATGACTGCTGTTTTTGCATCAGTAATTATGTACAGTTGCTTGCGAGTTTCTCTCTCAGTCCAATTACGACGAATTTGTGAGAGTCCGCAACGGTCTCTGAAAGGTATACCTCCTTTGTTTAGCTGCCCTAACTATCTCAACAATTACTCGTATCTTGCCTCAATTTATGATAATACACGCATGTAATCGTTGAGTAATTTAACTTTGAGAAAGTTTCGTAAGTATTTGTGAAATCTCTTTGTTCACTTAGGCCGTATTTTAAGTACATTATAATAACTAACTCATTCAAAAAGTATTGGTGGAATGTGATTTTGTTTGAAAGGATCACAACTAATTTAATTGCCAAATATACTTTTTTGTAATATACGGTTTTTAATGTTTTAACGAAAAACTTGAATAATATGGCGCCCAAAAAAAAGTTATACTGGACAATTTATATAATCTTTTCCCAAAGTACTTAATTAGAACTTGTGTGTTATTGGTACAAGATAACTGCTATACCTTATAATTACACTACATTAACATTACATAGATCGATATTGTTAATGCACATAGAAAACAGCCGGAACACTTATCTGCAGATCGTACAAACGTTTTTCCGGCGAGATTCGAATGTAAATTAATCTCAAAACAATACTACATATTAGGGTTCCGTGCCTCAAAGGGAAAAAAGGAACCCTTAAGGGATCACTTTGTTGTCCTTCTGTCACTCTTTTTCCAGGAACGCGTGGAGGTATCAAGTACATAATAAGATTACCTCTATACTCGAGGTTACTCAAATCCGTAACCTCTGTGCAGAAATTATCATTCTAAGTCAACGCAATCAAAAGATACAGCCTTTTTTCTCGCATATTTTGTCATTTGCAAGGGAATCGCATGCACACAAAACCTGTAGATAGGGTACTTCCCGTTGACATAGAAGCATAATTATTTGGCAACAAACAATGTCTTTTAATAATACGGAACCATCGGTGCGCGAGTCAGAGTCGCACTTGACGTATAAATAATAGTAAAATTTTACATAAGTACATCTTTTTGTTTCGATATTTCATTCAACATGTATGTTTTATACATCTATGTGTCTTGTGAGGCGTACATTAACCATGTTTGGTATAATGAACAAGCTGTCAAACAACAATTCATCATTTTCCATAGAATAGGAATGTTTTCATAACACACCCTTTATGAATTAAAACTAACAATCTACACATTTACCTCGATGAGCTAATTTATTATGCTTTGATCCAGGTACCTTACCTTCGCATTATTTAGGTATGGATTGGGTGGACCTGAAGAGTTTTATTTATTTATTAGCTTCTGCCCGCGGCTTCGCACGCGCTTTTCAAGTAGCTTATGTCCGTCCCCGGGCTTTTGTTTACCTCCCTGCCAAATTTTATTGCCGTTCAGCCGTTTAGGCCTGAAAATGCAACAGATAGACAGAGTTCTTTCTAATCTATATTAATACTAGTTTATGCCCGCGGCTTCGCACGCGTTATTTCTACGGAAACGTTCAAAGGTAATTTCTATCCCATGGGAACTGATTTATGGGATAAAAGTAGCCTATGTTTGATTCCTTCCAGGCATAGAGCTACACCGGTGCAAAATTTTTGCTCAATCTGTTCAGTAGTTTTGGCGTGAAAACGTAACAAACATCCATCCATCTATACATCCATCCATCCAAACTTTCGCATTTATAATATTAGTGTGATGTGCTGTGATAGTGTGATTATAAAGAGGAAAGATTTGATTGTTTGTTTGTATTGAATAGGCTCCGAAACTACTGGACCGATTTGAGAAATTATTTCACCGTTAGGAAGCTTACTTTTCAGGGAGTGACATAGGCTATATTTTATCCCAGAATTCCCACGGGAACGGGAACTACGCAGGTGAAACCGCGAGTTTATAATATTAGTATGGATTGAGAAAAGGTATAACACCATCACTGCCCAGCCTGACTCCGGAAGGACCTGCAGATAGACATGTGCGTGGGCTTTCTAGTCTGTGCATTTAGTTTCGTTCACGAGCTGTGCCATTTCCATAACTTTTGACAGTTTTTTTTTTAATGTTTGTGGATTTATCCGTCTATTAGGGACGATTTTGAATATTATTTCGCGATTGTATACCGAATAATCCTGAAGTGGTCCAATATTTTTTTGTTCTTTAGGGATTGGTATTTATACCGCAATATTTAAAAACAGTGTAAAATAAAGGGATTCGAAATCGGTTTTTAGTTTTTAAAACAATCAAATTAAGTATTAAATACAAGATTTTTTTATAAGATTGAAGAGGCTATATTCTCGTGACATTTAACGGTTAGTTTAAAGAGTTTCATGTTTTTGTACGATTTCACGTAAGTACACGTTTTCAGTTCAAAATCCAACGCTTTTATTAAAATTAGGAAAGTTGATCTGTTGTTCATTAAAATGTTTTTGTTCTGATTTTTTTCATGTCAAACCTAGCTTAGTAAACCTTTCCAGCACATTATTATGTATGTATAGTTTGAATGACCAACTTAAAGTAAGACGTATGTGTAGGTAGTATGCTTCCATTTTAATTGGTCACGGTTATTACATCACTGGGTCGTTAATCATCACAGCACAATCCTTTGAACGAATCGACGTAGTCTTTTATAGTACTTTGACATTATTTAAAACGTTTTCCGAATCCGTGATTGAGGTAATAGAATGGAAAACATATTCTGCCATTCGTACCAAGCACTAAACAACCTACTCGAATATTACTTCCAAATTGTTTTTAGATCTTACGAATTCATATCAGATATTCTAGCTTATGCCTTTACTGCTTTACTATTTCGGATCTAGGTCCCATTCCAACAAGCTGATTCACGTACCAAACCTACTATGTAACCTATTTGTATTTCCTGGCATTTCCACTTTCCCATAACAAAGTGTCTCCTAGCTTCGTTCAGTCTGCAGAATAGTTTCGTCATGCCGCCGTACCTACTAACTACTTGTTCACAATACACCGTACTACCGAGCTATAAAAAGGTGGGAGTATTTTTTTCGGTCTCGGAAACAATTTTAATTGATCAATTTATGTTGAAACGTACCAAGCTTAAATAGATTTTCATGCCGGCGGCTAAACCATGTCTAATTAATCGTAGCAATTGGTCGCTTGTCTTGAATACTCAAGCTGAATTGCTAATTCTGCAAAGCTTAGAAAATAGGGTCCCATACATTTCGGCGATAAAAATGGCATGTTCTTGTATAGACCACTCTGGATGTCTAAAATAGCATCGCTTATTGCAACCTAGCTCCGCAGATGTTGGTAAAGCAGATCAGACAGTTACACGTCCCATAATAGGTACCTAAAAAGGTCGCTGGCTGTATAGGTCCACCGATAAGCGACAGGAGCTACGTATGGTCCGATGGTCGCCTCACCTTGGCTTGCCGTATATAGAGATATCCCACGAGGCCGCAACACGTTTCTTAGACACTGCCATTGGTCCTTCCTTTTCCAGTTATTCATTATTACTTTAATTCACAAGCGTGATGAGAGTGTAACGATTGCTACCTACTCACACTTAAAGTGCCCACATACGATCAAGATACGTAAGAAAGAGCACAAAATCATCGATTTTTAGATTTTTCTCTCTGGCTTTTGGATAATGGCGGCATTGTAAATCAGAATGACTGTGCGTTTAAGGCGAATAGTAGGGGTGATAGTGGCGCCACTACATATTTAATTTTATCATTAATTATACAAAGGAATTATCAAAAAATCGGACCGCTGGTAGACGATACCTATCACAAGCTTTTATTTAATGTATCTGTAATAGTTTTGTTTTATTTAATCAAAAACCTTGTTTGGAGAGCTTGGTGGCCACCAATAGGAACTAAACTCTTGAAACAAGTATCTGCCTAAATAATACAGTACAAAACTATTAAAGATACATTAAAGAATAGCTTTTGATAGATATCGTCTACGCGCGGTCCGATTTTTTGATAATTCCTTTGTATAACGTAATTATAAAATTAAATATGTAGTGGCGCCACTATCACCCCTACTATTCGCCTTAATTGGCAGTACAGCGTATTACTTGTAGAGTCGATTCGGCACAATTTTACGTTTTACTAAGGACTGTAAAATACAACATAAACGCATTTGAATAATATGCGAAAAGCCGACTCAGCGCGGTGCGCACTGCACTTCATTACGTTTCACCGGGGTCTAGAAAGCTGTCTCAATGTTCATTTTAACGACCCAAGGTTGAGAGTACTTCGCAAGTAGAGGTCGAAATGCGCAATCTAGGTACACGATGCTAACGATGGGAAAAGAGTACTCGCCTGCTCTCAGTGTAAATGTCATGTGCAATTTATATTTTACATTAACGATAATGTTGGCGATAAGAAACTCTACCATTGTTGTTTGGAATGACGAAACAGTGCCCGAAACGGTGGGTTAGTGCAATGTCGCATGTAAATGTATCCGAGTTAGATAGAATGACGTGTGTGTAGGAGCGTCGTCTTGCAGTCGAGAGCTTAGCGAACCGTGCTACGAGATTGATCACCCGTGAACTCGATTTTAGCTTTATGAATGAACCTGTTACGTCGTAGATCAGCTTGCATGATTTTCGCATTTATCGATCTTGACATTCTGGCTCTAACGATACGTCTTTTACTCAAATAAAACCGGCAAGGTCGTGTCCACCAGACACAGTGAAGCCGTTGCAATTTTATATGTATCGATTTTGTAACTTTTAAATCGACTAAAAGTATGCAAGTTTTGATCGTACCTTTGTTCTGTTTCAGGTGAAGCTAAGAACTTGCCAGGACGTAACCATGGAGTTCCATGCCATCGAGACATTTACTGTGTGCTGTCGCTCGACCAGGAGGAGATATTCCGCACATCCACCATGGAGAGAACGCTCAAGTAGGTTACTCAACATTAAGATTTCTAGTACAATACAATCCCTTTTACTATGCTATGAAGACGAGACTGTCGATACAACATCCTTTGAATAAACGGATTGCTAATCAAACCCACAAAAGTTACGTAAGTTCAATAAGCCCTTCGAATCGTGTAAATAACGTCGCTTTCAGCTTATTCCACAATCATATTCACAGTAATGCCATCTACTGGCAGAGACAGGGGTCAGGTTTGATCGATCACTTCGTCGACCCCATACGTTAATGTCACTTTATAGTGATAAATAAATAAGCGTTCCTGTCTCCTTTTGTACAATCAAACTATTGTAATGCAGACCTGTATTTATGATAGTAATGGAACGTAATAATAATTTCCTACATTCATGGAAGTTATCGATAACTTAATTAATAACAGCAGGATATTACACATCCGTAATGTATAGAATATTGTTCCTTCTTCTATACGGAGATAATATTTTTATCTTTCTGAGAAAACTAATCCTTATACGGTGTCTGATTTTATTAACGTTAAATTAAGATTCTTACAGCCCGCTTGCTAATGTTAGGGAATGTCATGACTGACATCATGATGAAATAAAATCTTTGTATTATTCAGCAAAATGCCGAAGCTTCGAAAAATAATAGTAAAAAGAAAAAGTCGAGATTAACTCTTTCTGATTTTACACATCCGATTTAGATCAACCGATCTGCCGAAAAATAGAGCAATCCAATAGGGAGTGGTATTATACACATCTAGCGTGTTATGCTCTGCGTTGCATGAATGTAGAACGAAAGTATTTTGGAACGAAACTAGGCTATATAGTTTCATGAACTCCGTAGGTGTTAGTGTTATCTTGTCCTTGACTCACTGCTGTTACTATTTTGAAGTATCCTGCCGCGCCCCACATCGCCTTTGTGGCTGCAGTTTTTACGTCTAGTCCGGAATTGACATAACGGATCTTTTGTCCTGTGTCCGGTCGTGCTTCCGCCGTTATCGGGTGGGAACGAACCGTCCCCAACGTTATTTGGTATTAGGGCAAATATTAATGGGTCAAGGTTTGTTTAATTTGTGAATGACCAGTAAATGGATGTACAAAATTAGGGGGAAGTATTGCTTCTAACCACGGACTTTAATGTGTGTTATTATGATAGTAAACATGGTAACGCTATGAATGAGTGATTGATAGCCTAATTCGGGTATGTCCGGCTATTGTTTCGTTTTACTCTACCTACTAAAGCTAAAATATGCAATTCGGTTGAACACAGCTCAAATAATATCTAAATATCTAAAGTATACGTTTCTGTTATAATTAAAAAGAATCATCATCATATTATCAGCCTACGTATGACCACTGTTCGTTCTATGTTCAGCATAGACCTCCCCCATACTATGGGGGTTTTGTCACAATCGCCGCGCTTGGTAGGTGGACTGGTGGGTGATCACAGCGGCGATGTTTAATTACACACAGAAGTCGGAACGAAGCTGCTGACTATCCTCTGGTAGGTTTCCTTAGTCGTCTTGACATCCTCGGGCTGAGTTGGCCGGGGCGATGATTTAGCTGCGACGACCGCCAAAAAAGTTTTAATTCAATAAGTCTGCGCTTAGTGCCACGAGTATTGGTCTATTGGTCTAAACTCAGAGCTCTCAGTTTTCGTAACTATCAGACTAACAGAGTCATAAGTAGGTGTAGGTACCTCCCTCTACCCACAAACTAGTCATAAATCATCGTAATCATAAGCTTAGATTAATGACAGCAAGACATACTTTTCCATGCAGCCCAACCAAACTTGGCGTAGGTGATAATTTGTATGTAGGAGTTTGTACTCGTAACTTTCTTCGAATAGCTTACTGTGGCACGTGGTACTACTATACTAGTGTACGTACGCGTGTTTACTTCCGCTGCTTTCACAGTACGTGTCTAATAGGGTAATTCACGATTATAGTGACGCTAACTGCAATAATTGGTAGTACTCTACCCGCTACTATTGTGGCGTACGGGAAGAACTGTCATAAAGCTGCGGAAATACCATATTATGTCCTAAAACGTCGTGTTTAGATCCACTTGGTGTATTCCGGGAAAGTACAAATTGAATCATTTTAGCCGTTGCCCTGCCTGATGACAACGTGCATTGTCCCTTCGCTGGTTCCAACGTAAATGTTTAAAATTTTGTGTGAAGCATTCAAACGTCATTAAAATCCAATTGAAAAGGTAAAATTCACGCAAAGTTTTGTAGAGGCAAGTCCCGCTTAATTTATGAGTCGGTTTTTTGGGGTGGCGCATAATCAGGTCCTCCAAAGCAGAGGGCGGTCTGTGGCGCGCCACGTCCCGGATGCGTTTCCGGCGAGCGTGCGCCCGCGCAGAACGTCCCTTCCGCCCGATCTACACCCCCTCGCCATTCAACTTTCTGAATGAATGGCGCACCGAACCACTGACTAATGCTTTATCTATGCCACCGACAAATTTAATTACTGACAACCGTGACTACACCAGACCCCTTTTAAAGAACGATAGGTACTAAACGGTTGTTAAGCTATACAGTTGGGTTCCTTTCGGTCTGTTGCATTGCAAGATCGCAGAGCGAGGAGCGAGGCGCGTGGTGTTTATCACAAAACGCAATGTTTAATTGACTGAAAGTAAGCCTACACGGCAGACTAGAGATACCTTTAATATATAATGTTAGTTTAACAACAACTCTACATTCTTTGTCTTTACTGGGTTGCATTTGGCAAGCTAAATGACATCCTAAAATCAAAGACCACAATGTCTGAAGACTCGCTTATTTAATCAATACTGCCCACCATGACGTACGGTATACTTCACTTTCAAAAATCAAACACGATCCAAGAAAATAAAACTTGCGAAGTGTGAAACTGTCATGAGGAGATGAGGTGTTTGTTATTCCTCGAATTCGTGTACCTTAGCTCCCTCCCGATCATTCGTGAGAATATGGTTTACGACAACCATTATTGATATAGCAGGAAACTAGGGCTTTAACGATGGCGGATGTACGCTTTTAAGAAGTCGCTCTTAGATCATGTGCTCTGTACTACTCGTAAATTTACTTGAGACTCGTCCAGTTTTTATTTTATGATTTTCAAATATTTGGCCTTTGTGTCATCTATTTTTAAATCTAACATTTTATCAAAACGATGACTGATGAGTTGTTTTGTTGTTAATGAACGGAAGCGATAATGATTTTGTGACCCAAGAGGTGAGAGCACACTGGTGGATATCGAAGGAAATGTCACGTCACTCGTCCAGTCTACTTAATGGGTTCTTTGTCTCGCGATACCTTATCACTACACTCACTATGCGCACTGTCCAACTCGAACCTACCTAAACCTGACACTCGACGATTCCGGTGAACACACAAAAAGATTTTTCAGCCACTCTGATTTCATAATTCTAAAAAGCCATTAGACGCCGGGCGGTGTGCAGTTATAAAAAACATTCAGGAGCAATTTCGGCTGGGGTACGTCATAAAACGCCGAGTATATCTCGGCTTTAAACGGAAGCTTTTAAGTGATAAATTGGTACCGGAACCTCGTGGCGCGTAAAATGATCATCGGCCGAGCTGAATCGAGCCCGAGACGCGGCGCGGTGGCTGTTCCAAGTGCATTGCTCTACTTCCTTACAATAGACTCCGGCCGTATCCGCTACACTCGGTATCCTGTACTAAATGCAAAGGAAATGTCTATACCGAACGAACGGACTGAGCTCATAGCCAGTACCTAATTCGAATTAATATTGGTTCATGAATCAAATGTCCGAGCTATGGAGCGCAAGATAATCTAAACATTGATCAATGCAGCATTATGTTAGTTGGGAAGGGCGGAACCGATACAACCGTCGCAACACAAACGCTGGCTACGTTTAATCAAAACTGGTCACGCTCAATAAATTCGTTATGAACATATTGAATAGAAGGCGTGAAGTGTGTGTAATATCGACGCCCTCGCTCAGCTGGTGGCGGTTCCGGCTCCGTACTTATAAATACCGCGGCGCCGGATGCGCGAGCTTGCCCTGGCCCCGCTGTCGATTTCTTACCCACACACATACACGCCGCACCCGCCAGTCAGTAAACCCCTTTATTGAGTTATCATCATGTTTTACAAATAGCTACACGCGAACACTCATAACTGCACCACACTTCAATAATACTCGTATACAGACACTGCATCTTGTCGGACTTGGAGATTAATGTGCGGCTAAATATCTCGCGACATCCCATTTGAGCACAGATACTTTTGCAATATAACTACTTTAATCTGAACAAGTCCAGATAATATTTCTCGTTGGACCGGAACAGATATTTAGAAAGGTAATCAATGCAAGATACTTATTTTATCGAATCTAAACAAATCGCAGACATCCGGCGGGAAATTTTTGCCAAAGATGAAGTGCACAGACGTGGAAGGTTCATTATGAGTTACAATATCAATTTAGATAGATTAAGTAAACAAAGTGATTGATGTTACATGATTCACCTTTTGGTTTTGATAACATAGCTTTTGGTGTGTGTCATCATTACTTGTTCGTTTATAATATAAGTTACCTGTTTCATGCGCTCTATGCTAATAATGTGGTGAAATACCTACCTACTGCGGAATTTGAAAACTATACAGATAGTATAGGTAAATTGCGCGGTTGTCTTTTGTTTTTCACACAATTATCCACGCTGACGACGACGTCAGAAATCTAGGCCTCCGGTATACGAAAAACAAAAGGGGATCGCGCAATCAATAATTTTTCTTTAATTATCACATACTATCTGCATTCTTACTAGCCTTCTATTACCCGTTTTCCCGTAGGAATGAAGCATTTTCCCGCGGTAAAAAGTAGCCTGAACGTAATGGTAAAGCAATTTTTGAAATCGGTCCCATAGTTTCGGAGCCTATTCAATACAAACAAACAAACAATCAAATCTTTCCTCTTTATAATATTAGTATAGACTTACTATAAAATATTTACAAAGCGGATTCATTGTAGGAAGAAGACGTATCACCCGCGTTATTAACATTCTTCAATGTCAAAATTATTGCGTTCTTAATGGCGATTCTGAATGAAGTGCGGGTTTGTAATAAAAGCTCTTTATGGAGAGATGGCTCATCGGGAATGACTAACTTTCACCTTTGAATAGCTGAACCCACGCAGAAGCGACTCGCTTGCCGCACGTCAACTTTGTTGTATTTATAAACTAATGGGAATTTAGGTACTGCACCAATAATTGCTTTGCTCTCGAAACCTTCCATGGCATTTCTGTGCGTGTTTGTAAACAATGTTCTAATAATACATTTCTAAACTTCTTCGGAATTAAAATTTTGTTACTCATTAAAAGGTGCGGTTGCCTCCGAGCTATAAAGCTATTATAAAATTTATTTATAGCCGATGGATGTATTATAATTTCCCATAACACTGCCTGACCGGTGTTTTGCATTCTTACTGCAGCTGCTAATGCCTATTTAGCTTATTGTAGTACCGGTTTCTAGTGCAAAATATGTTTCTATAAATGTTAAAGATGTATCTTTAATTTGTTGGACACAGAGACATTTTTACATTCTGATATTTTATTAAATAAAATCCAAGTATTTATCTACAGTTTTATGACCGGAACCATCTCAGAGGCGTACGATTATAATACATTTTATTACATTCGGCCTAGCGTTTTCATTCTGAGAACCAGCAAATAGGGTCATGTTCCAAACAATTGTTTCGAATTAACGATGCAAATATTACATTCTCGCTGAATGTGTTACGAAACTTATAGCTCGCTTTATCAGCAATGTGTTGTGGGCGGAGCGTCGGCAGTCGGCACCGAGCGACTTGGAGGTGCAAGCACCCCACGCGACATGACTATGTGCTAGCTAATAAAATATCATGCCACTCAAAAGCCAGATAACAAGTTAAATTGTATTATTCAACACATTGTTCCACTCGAATAAATATTAGCATCGGATATCTCTGACAGTTGACTCGGACTACAATAAGCAGAAACACTTCCCAGTATTATAATATTTACACCGCTTTAGACATCGCTAACCAGGACTTTGTCTTGTTTCAGTCCATTTTTCGGCGAGGAATTCCAGTTCGAGGTGCCTCGTCGATTTAGATATCTGTCCATATACGTGTTCGACCGTGACAAGCACCTCAAACAAGACAAGGTGCTCGGAAAGGTTGCCATCAAACGAGAGGAGTTACACCGCTATAATAATAAGGACCACTGGTTTGCTCTGCGGCCAGTGGACGCAGACTCAGAGGTGCAGGGTAAAGCCTACATCGAGCTCACGCTGGAGGACTCGAGAAAGCGATTGCGAGTGGAGCCGAAGCCTCCCGACCCCGACCCGAACCTCAACGCACAAGACACGTGCTCGACGAAGAGCAAAGGGAATAACCTCGTCCGAGAGTTCTCCGAGTACTGCAAGGAGAGCATGGGCTTCGGATCGTGCTCTAGTTCGACTAGTAAAAAGCTGTTGAGTAGCGTGGGTACTGAGCCTACGCTGTCGCTGTCCCGGTCGGAGAGTCTGAAGGACCGTGCGCAGTGGCCGCGCAGCAAGCCGCCCATGCACTCGATGTCGGAGTCAGAGACCTCCCCCTCCCCCACCGCCGCCGACTACTGGTCGGACCCGGAGCGGCACTGCGGCACGCGCGTCGGGTACGACACGCTCCGCCTGCGTGTCCTCGAGTGCTCCGAACTCACCACCAAAAATGGCCAATGCGACCCCTTCGCTCTCGTCACGTTGCTATACTCGAACGGACGCAGAGTCGAGAGACGTACGAAGCCTAAAAAGAAGACTGTTAACCCACAATTTGACGAAATATTCTGTTTTGATCTCGTTATGGACTCGGATCCCAAGGATAAGGATGGCTCACAATCGGTATGTATCGAATTATTCATCCCTCCATAATCATTTCAAGCCTCGGAACCCCCGTCTTTTATCTTTAAGGGTGCGTCACTATCCCACTGACGCGGAGCAGCATCGTCCAATCAGGATAGACCGTGATGACGTGATGTTTATTTTAACCATTATGATTGGTCGAATCAGCTCAGCTCTGTGTGAGCGAGACTATAATCATAGCTCAGTGTAACGAACTCAATTAAAAAATTTTTCTTGTCTTGATCCTTTGGCAATTCACTAATGATATTTGTCCAACAGGCGGGAGTCGCGCTAGAGGCCCGAGTGTCGGTATGGCACGACGCAGCGACGCCGATCTTCCTCGGCGAGGTGCGGCTACCGTTGCGGCAGCCCGCGCCCTCGCCGATGCGTGCTTGGTGAGTGCTTCCTCTTTACATATTTCTGTGGTGCTTCCTATGTTATTAACGCTGTGAAAGTTATCGTTTCATTACGTTAAGTGTAGTGTTGTGTTTTTTTATGAACCTGACAGAACTGTACAGGATAAATCACACAAATTGTTGCATCGAAGTAGTTGCAGATCTAGTTTAATATAAAGGCTACTCTTTATCCTGATAAATCGTTTGCCGAAGCTAGTGACTAAATGTAAGGGTAGCGAAAAGTACACGTTTTTATGGTTTAAGAACCTTTATTCCCATAAGAATTCCCATAACACAAGCTCTGCTTAGCTTGGGGCTAGATAATGCTGTGTGAGTTGTCGAGCACTATTTATTTTATTTAATTACAATAATTCCCTAAAATTAATAACTTAGGGCTAGTTATTGCTATTATGTAAACATTTGGGTGACGAGCGTTATTACTGTTTATTGTTGTGCAAACCCATTGAATTGCACTCTTGCTTGATAGACATTCTATTCGTTTATATTTATATTATTCATCCCATGGTTGATAAACTGTTGATCTCTCCATACACAATTTATCCAATACATAATCTCTACTTACAGGTTCTTTCTCTCCTCCCGAGCGGGCGGAGCCCTATCCCGAGGCGCGACGCCGCCCGGCACCCGCCTATCCGCCGCCGGCTCGGCCACGCTCGGCTCGCTGCGGCTGCTACTGCAGTACACAGTCGACCACGTCTTCCCCATACACCACTACAAGCGGCTGGAGGAGCTGTTCCTCAGAAGTGTGCATATGAAGGTGAGAGAATGTTCTGGAACTACATTTAGACGCTACAAAAGTAGCTATAATGGACACCGCACGCCGAGCCCGCCAGCACAGCCCGGTGGGTTGGTTTGGTTACTTCAATATATGAATATTGCAAGCAGCCGACTGTGTTTTGTCAACTGGTCGGAGCGGGCGGCCCGCCGTTTTTGGTGTGTCGACTTCATTATAGAGTGGATGCGACTCGCTGTGCTCACGCACACCCTCGAACAGCGCGGCTTGCTTCGCTCGCCACACTGCATGACGTTCAAGCGGAAGTGTTCGCGTTTTACAGACTCACGAATACCCATCAAACCGTCACATAACGTGGCGAGAGAAGCGAACCGCGCTGTGTGCTACACTCTACACACAGGACGTTTCACTGCGACAAGCGACTCCCTAAACATTTTTTCCTTTTATAAACCTTGACTCATCTTATTTATTTCTGTTCCAGCCAATAATAGCGTCAGCAGTGTACATCCTGGGGGAGATAGTAGCGAGTAAGACGGACGCGGCGCAGCCTCTAGTGCGGCTCTTCACTCACCATGATCTCATCGTGCCCATCGTCAAGGAGCTGGCGGACTCTGAGATATCTGCGCTCACGTTAGTACCTACATTTTGTACAATGATAAAAGCTTTCTTCGTCTTCGGCCTACATAACGTCGAACAATGGCCTCCACAGACAAGGCCACAATTAGCATTCCTGAGTCGCCAAAATCCATAGACTCACACACAATTTTACTATTTAATCGTTCCATCGAGCGAGAAATATTTTCGAATTCTTATTTTAAAATAAGTACGAAAATCTAGGTATTCTAACCATTAGGCTGAATTTTGTTCTATTATTACTCTAATTTTGATATTTAGTGTTGTAACGATGACATTTAATACTCTAAACTTTGGTTGCTTTCTTCAGCTATACTTTTATAATATTTTCCTATCTGATCTACAATTAACTTGTTATTTGTCCACAGTGACGCCACGACAATATTCCGCGGTAATACCCTAGTATCCAAGATGATGGACGAAGCGATGCGGTTAAGCGGCGCGTCGTACCTACGAGCAGTATTGCGGCCGACGCTGGCCGCTGTGTTGGCGGAGCGGAAACCGTGTGAGATAGACCCAGCCAGAGTGAAGCCTTCTGCTGCTATATCGGCGAATTTGGCCAACTTGAAGGACTATGTGGAAAGGGTAAACACAGTACTCACCTATTTTTAAGTATAGGATCTGCACAGGCATGGGGGTGTATCTCGCATGGGGTATATTGTTCACTAAATTATGAATATAGGTAGGTAGTATTTACGCGTTATTACAACCGATGATGGTAGCTGCATTTTCGCTGAGAACCCGGTTGACTGAGATATTGTACTTTACTCGAGTGCTGCAACATAACATAATAAGAAAAATAAAGTATCCTGTCTGTATGTCCTAATCGATAATGGAACTAAAAATTCTAATAATCAACATTACTTATTTATTTTCCGAAAGTATGGTTCACGCCGCGACTGGCATCGGAGACCTTGACCACTCTCGCGTGCCACTTTAACTCTCGTCTAACTGACTTTTGTTTTTATTTATTTATTTTTGCTTGCATGTACATTCATTCATAGGTCTAAGTGAATGGTTAGTTATAGACTTATCACTAGCTAGGTACATGCACCCTGGAAGGGCACTGCAAAACGTGAGTTCGTACGTACTTTATTTACACTTGTAATTAAAACAATGACATTAATGTCACACAGAAAAATAAGTTTCATAAAAAACACTTCTGTGTAGTAGAAGCAGCTAGCTTCCCATTACGAGCTTATTTTTACCAATGTTTTTTTTTTTCACAGGTGTTCGGTGCTATAACATCATCATACGCAATGTGCCCCGCCATAATGTGTCGGTTATTCGACGCGCTGCGGCAGTGTGCGGCGCGGCATTTCCCGCGGAACGCTGAGGTGCGGTATTCCGTCGTCTCAGGGTTCATATTCCTGCGATTCTTCGCGCCTGCTATACTGGGCCCGAGGCTCTTCGATCTCACCACTGAACAAATTGTAAGTTGCTAAACCAGTAATGCAATATTTTTTTTACCTCGCGATTTTACTCCTTCAACTCTTATACAGCTGCAGTTTTCTAACAAGTGGTGCATTTTGTCTAAAAATCCGATTAGTCAATTCAAAGCCTTGTGTATCTGATGCATCTCATAGCTTTCAGCCTTTGACTTAGTTAGGGGCCATCCATAAAAAAACGTGACAATAATTTCAGATTTTTGTCGCCCCCGTCTCACAGGTCTTTGTTCCCCCCTCCCCTCGGTGTGACGTGAAATTTTGATGGACCTGAATAAATAAATAATGCCAGAAATTTTCACACAGCCCCAAAGTAAGCAGACCTTGTGTTCTGGATACCAGACATGACTGATATACTACCCATAGAAAACACGCAGACCAGTAGCAAATATTTGCAGACCATCCAAACTTTTCCCGAACCGGGAGTCACAACCACAATTTCCCGTATCTAAGGAGGACCTTCACCCACAAAGTTCGTTTGACCCTGCATTTTTGCACACACACTGCAGTACAACCTTATTCTTTTGCCTCAGGATCCTCAAACCAACCGGACATTAACCCTGATCTCGAAGACGATTCAGTCTCTTGGTAACCTGGTGAGCAGCCGCTCCGCGCAGCAGGTCTGCAAGGAGGAGTACATGGCGGAACTTTACCGCAGCTTCCGCACGCCCCGACATGTAAGTACATATTCATACTTGGTCCTAGTAATAAGAAAGAAAGAAAATCCATTTATTTGGCCCAAACATACACACACACACAAATCATAAAAGGAATAAAAATTACATAAGGGGCCATACTGAAATGGTAATGGAATAAACGAAGCTAAAAAAAAGCCGCGAGCATTCGTGAGCATTCCGCCGAGTGCTCTGCATTTTTAGAAGATTTTGATAGCGCTATCAAAACGCCTTGGGCCGCGTACGAAACTGGAGGCTCGTAACCAGGTGCGGTAGAAGAAAAAATCTTGTTTTTACGATACTAATTACTAAACAATAGGTTTTTTTCCTTACACGATACTGGTTTCGACATAAGAAATTGTAATGAAGTAATAAGTTACGAGGCGGTACTTTATTTTCTTCATGCGTACCTAACCTTTGAATAGATTCTCATAATGATACCAGAACCTCTTTAGTCGTTTTAACGTCTTCAAAACAACAAATCTTCAAAATTAACTTACAATGTGCCATGGACGTAAAGTGGATCTTGACACAAGACTTCTGCGGGCATCTCGGTTCTCGGCTGTCTCTCGCCAGCTGGTAGCATCGAGATCGGTCGTCGTTCCAGCCATAGACCGACCGACTTGTCTAGGCCCTTCTCGCACACCGATCCTCCCCTCCATTCTCTCGACGCTTTGGGTAGATCCTAAAGCCAGCTTCGATCGTACTCGCGTGTAATCTATAATCGCCGATTGTGAAGAGCAGCCATAAAAAATGCCATTGGGCTTGAATTCAGTTTATGAGAGTTACCTCTTCTTTCAGGTGCAAGCAATAAAGCAGTTTCTAGAAATAATCTCTACCAGCACGGAAACACAGAACAACAACATACAAGAGACTCCAGTTTTACTAAAAGAAGGGTAAGTTTCCTGAATGCCAAAATTTTTTTCCTTCCTTCCATGAATTAGGTCCGTTTGATAGTTTTCTTTCCTTCACCATAAATGATTATAAATATTGGTTGTATAAAATGTTATATTAAATTATCTGTTTGTGCTAACAATGGATCAGCTACGGGTACGTATTCTGTTTTCATCCGCACTCAGTCTTCAATTTAAAAATACGGCAAGTATCAACGTTTTTTATATAGGTAGCCTAACTATGAATGCAAACTTAATGGTGACTACACACCAATAATAATGCTGCACAATTCACATAGCATTATCTAGCCTCAAGCTAAGCAATGCCAGTGGCACGTGCTGCCGGCAAGCTTTTGCATGCATTGCTAACGAAACAAGCCCGGTGGGTACATGCCGGCGGCGGCGGCTGGTCTGTAGTATAACATTTTTACTAAATGTGATTTAAAGTTTCATGTCGACTAATTTTAATAAATAAGTTACTGATTAGCAAGTTTACACCCCACCCAAAAAGAGGGTTGATAAAACTTTTTAAACTTTCGTGATTTAACATAGTTAATGATTATTTATCGTGTACCTTTTGTTATTGTTACCCCTACGTTTCTACCGCGTTACAGCGATCGTGGTCACAGGGCGACTGGATGTACTCGGAGTAACAGCAGATAATTACACGATAAATAATCATTAAGGCGAATAGTAGGGGTGATAGTGGCCCCACTACATATTTAATTTAATAATTAAGTTATACAAAGGAATTATCAAAAAATCGGACCGCTGGTAGACGATACCTATCACCAGCTTTTATTTAATGTATCTGTAATAGTTTTGTTTTGTGTTATTCAATCAAAAACCTTGTTTGGAGAGCTTGGTGGCCACCAATAGGAACTAAACTCTTGAAA
Organism: Eupithecia subfuscata; assembly: GCA_963564075.1. Classification (NCBI taxonomy): domain Eukaryota; kingdom Metazoa; phylum Arthropoda; class Insecta; order Lepidoptera; family Geometridae; genus Eupithecia; species Eupithecia subfuscata. The sequence goes on along the minus strand of OY751097.1, from coordinate 6,658,029 downwards.
CAAGTATCTGCCTAAATAATACAGTACAAAACTATTAACGTAATTATAAAATTAAATATGTAGTGGCGCCACTATCACCCCTACTATTCGCCTTAAGAGTTGATATAAGTGATTTCTGTGCCTGTGTGTCTGTCTGTGCATTTTATTCCCAAATGTAGTAATAGACTAACTTGGAGCTTTAGCTTTCTTCCTTCCATCGACAGTGTTCTTACCTATGTTTGTGAAAAACGGTGCAGCCAATCAAAAATTATGATGGTTCAAAGTAAAATGGTCGCCGCGGTTTAAGGTTTTTGTAAAAAGAAGCTAGTTTAATTCTATTGTTTCTAAAAGTGTGTTTTGTATTGAACAGGACTATGATAAAGCGGTCAGAAGGGATAAGGGCGAATGGCGGCTCGCCTAGAAGAAGATGGCGCGCTGCGCATACTCACGTCAAACGGAGACATTTTAGATTAACTAGGTAAGAGAAATAAATATATTTCGTTAATTAATTTATGCTCATATTAAAATGAAGCTATTCCAAAAGACTAAAAATGTGTTGGTTGTCCTGAGTTTCCTTAGGTTGCTAGCAACTTTACCAGTATATTTTTTTAAAAGCTTCTGCCCGCGGCTTCGCACGCGTTGTTTCTATAAACGTTTAAAGGTGATTTTTATACCATGGGAACTGATTTATGGGATAAAAAGTATCCTATGTTTGATTCCAGGATTAGAATTACCTGTATGCAAAATTTCTGCCTGATCCGTTCAGTAGGTTTGGCGTGAAGAGGTAACAAACATCCATCTATCCATCCATCCAAACTTTCGCATTTATAATATTAGTGTGATGTGATGTGATTAGTGTGATATATTGGTTTTAAAATATCTCTGTTTCTCAAGCCACGTATTCTATAACAGCTGTGAACTATCATGGTCACGATGCGGCGCTAAGACCTCGGCGCACAAGTTATCTCTCTCCGGAGTGCTGGCGGTCGCGCCGGTGGACTGTCCTCCCGCCGGCGCGCCGCTCGGAGCAAACAACATCTTTCAAATAGGTCAGTATTGTATCTCACTGCACATCACTCTTGAGACTGGTGACCTCAGGAGACTAAACACACATCTACACACATAAACTCCTTCACAATCAAACGCACACACATGTAAGTACACCTCAACAGTTTTTCCGCTGATACTCTGCTGGTATTTTAAGGTATGAAAAATTTATTTTGGCATAGCTGTGTCATACTTAGGTTTAATTAGCGATTATTAATTAATAACATGTAAATAAGCGGAAGCTGGGATCCCTCGCATTTTCACACAAGATTATCTTAGAGCGAGGATTCAAACTTACAGGATCTTATGTTTAGTTATGTAGATAGGTAAGTACATTATGATAGAATGTAAGTTTACATTGGGTCTTATTTTTCTGAAAATAAATACTTTTTGTTTGTATGACGACATCTCTCATTGTAAAACATGGTCGCGATGCGGCGCTATGACTTCGGCGCACAAGCTGTCTCTGTCCGAAGTTCTGGCTCACCCTCATTCTCAGGGCTCATTTACTCGGGATCGCCGAATCGGTAAATCGCGCGGCGTAGTTTTGGAATACAAAACTGGCCACGAACATAATTAGTCAGACAGCAATGTACTGCAAAAAAATATCAAAATCGCGCGGTAAATGATGCGTGTAAAAATGGGCGAGACGGCTCGCAGCGATCCCGTTTTAATGAGCCCTTAAATTGAGCTAAATACCGCTAATCTTGCTCCACCTCAAACAGCTGATTTCACTTTTTATTATTTCAGTCCACCGCGAGCGCGTGTTGTTCGTGCAAGCCAGCAACTGCGTGGAGCGCGCGGAGTGGGTGCGGCTGCTGTCGGCGCTGTGCCGGCACTGCGCCGCCGCGCAGCCGCACGCCGGCTACTACGCAGACACGCATTGGACGTGGTAAGTATCACCGACATAAAGGCCAGTGGAGCGCGCGGAGTGGATGTGTCTGTTTACCGTGATATGTGTCTAAGTTATGCAATGCTTGTCTACAGCTGCGGCCGTCCAGAAGCAGAGGCGGAGGGTTGCGGCGGCACCGAGACCCCAGAGAGCTGCTGCGGGCGCGCGGCGCTGGCGCTGCGGCTCGACCCTGCGCGCGATCTGCAGCGGCTGCACGCCCTGCTCGTCGCGCACGCGCCCGCGCTCGAGGACCGTCTGCACCGACACCACGGTAACTACTGCATACTAGGACCGGACCTAGCATAGCAATATTACAATGCAACTACTCCAGTGTAATCGTTAGGCAACTCGTCCACATTAAAACATGCGTATTCATTCCAGATCCATGCATCAGTCTCGAGGATAAAGAAGCGGAGGCGGCGACGCTACGTGAGCTACAGGAGACGATGTTTGACCTAGAGCATCGACATCGTATCTACCGGCGCTCGCTCGCAAGGGAGACCAAGTACGGCAGCAAGTAAGTACTACCTATGTAGCAAGCTGTAGTACTGTGAGTGAGGTGTTTGGAGCATTCAGCAACGTATGGTTTCCTTACAGACAAGCCCCAATCGGCGACGACAACTACCTGCACCTGGCGGGCGCGGCGGGCGGCGGCGACTGCGTGGCGTTCCTGTGGCGTACGTGGCGCGGGTCCGGCGAGCTGCCCCCCGCGCCGCCCGCGCCCCCCGCCGACCTGGCCTCCAGCACGGAGTCGCTGCGGCGCGCCGCCGAGCGCTCCTCCGGCCGCAGTGCGCGCTCCGCCTCCGCCGGCTACCTCGCCATGTCCGCGCTCAAGGATGACCCAGAGCGCCCACGCCGCCCCCCCAAACCGCGCCCCGCGCCCCCCGCCTGCGAGTACGTGGACGTGGAGCCGCGGCCTCCCTCCCGCCGCCCGCGGCCCGACCGCCTCGAGCCCGACCCGCCGCTCCAGCCGCGCTGCCGCGAGTACGAGCTCATGGCGGACTTCATGTCGCACGCGCGCTCCCCTCCTTGCGGCGAAGAGGAGCGCGCGCCCGCGGTGCCCCCACGCGCGCGGCCCGCCCCCGCGCCTCGCCCACCGAGCGCCACCGACGCCGTCTCCACCGACGACAGCCTGCTGGACGAGCTGCAGCGCGACACTTACTGCGTGCTGAAAGTCTGCGAGGACGAGTCGCCCGACGAGAGCGAGCAGCCGCCCGCGTTGCTGCCTTCGCCCTCGCCGGATGAGGAGCCCTTCTCGCGACTGAGCTTGCACCGCAAGTCGAACCCAACGAAGGGGCTCGCGCTGCCAGCGGCCGGCAAGGCGCTAAAGGCGTCCAGCTCCACATCCAATGTGCACGAGTCGGCCGCGCCGCGCCCGCTGGCCGAGCGCCTCACGCCCTTCTTCCTGAAGCGGAAGCCGAAGCAGCCGGAGGCGGAGGGCGCTCCGCCGCGGGCGGACAACCTGATCGGGCGCCTCACGCCGCGCTTCGGCCAGTCGCGGCTGAACGGGCGCGGACGTTCGCTGGAGCTGGCCTCCAGCGAGCCGCCGCGCCGCATCGAGCGCTCGCAGACCGCCGTCAACATTCAGCCGCGTGCGCTCAACTCCTCCTTCAACCTGAAGTTCCTGAGCCTGCACCGCTACGGCGCTCCGCCGCCGCCCGCGCCGCCCGCCGAGGCCGCCACTAATGATATTAGACTGTAGCGCCGGTGTTGGCCCGAAGCCCGCATTCGGTTCGCGTTTGTTATTTAATATTTTTTGAAATCCTTTTCGTCGACCTGAAGCGAGTGCCTCGTAGCGTAGCGGCGCGCCCGCCCTAGTTAGTGGATAGCGTGAATACTCAGAAGGCTGCGCCGGCCGCGACGCGCGCCGGCCTCGACCTCTCATTCCTCTAGCGCTAATAGTATTTTGAAATTCTTAATATTTTTCTCCGTATTAAAATGTCGTCCGAGTGACCTGACAGTATCTTGGTGCGTATTGTATTTTTGTATACATTTTAATAGATAATAATTTCCTGATTAATCTAACTAGAAAATGTAAAACGAATTGACACAAAGTATGGTTACGATTAACTATTAATATTTTGAATTATTTTGCACAGCTTCCGTTGCTTATTATGACAAAGTTGCACTATTATTGTAATGTACTTAAGTTTTGAAAGGTTCTGATATTAAAGTTATTTGTGTTTTTTAAAAGTGCTATTACTATTCTAATTATAATAAATTATTCTAAATGTATGTGTATTATGTCAAAAGATGGCCTTATTATTATGCCTACTGTCACGGACTTCTGGTTATGAACACCATTTATTTAAACTGTGATTAACTTTACAAACTCGACTCGTATTTTAACTATAATGTTAGTCTGTATATAAATAAATACTTTAGTGAATTATTGAGAGAACAAAATAAATATTCGAATATTAAAGTTGGAGATGTTAATACTAAGTTACTAATTTACATGTATAAAGCAAATAAATTACTCTCAAAAACTTTCTGTGTGCTGATACAAAGTCATACAATGTACCTACACAATATCTAAACTTGCCCTCGGCCTAAATATATTTCAATATATTTAGGACAGATAAAAGTTCATGTGAAGTTATTCTATGACTTTGTAACACCATCCAAAGCGAAGAAACTCAATTTGTATTTTATTTATGTATGTTGTTGGCGTTTTGTAGATTATTTGATTGTATTGTAAGAATAAATTAATGTACAAATTAATAATTCTTTAAAATATAATTCGTTATTTATCATTTTGTTAATAAATTCTCTCGTAAGTTCAGACTATAAATGTTGGTTTTTATTGCGAACTATTTGTCTATTTTTCGACAATCTACACTTTGCACAGTACAAGTGGCATGGCAACGGACTTTCCGACTCGATGCCGCCATGGAACCTATATGTGCGGTTATTGCTTTGTGGTCATGACGTCGGTTGGCTGTGTAAACCATGAATCTTTAGAGTAAACTGGATCGCGCACGAACATATTTCATATATTCAAAAGTACCCTGTAATAATTTTGTTACCTTTTAAGTGATATCAAGAAGATTTAAAATTAATTAAATTGGCTACCTAAATTTTGGGAATTATTGCAATAGGTCGAAGTTGCATCTATCGGCGCCGGAGCTGGATGAGCTGGATTTCTCCCTCGTATCCGCTGTTTTAGCTCGTCCCACATATGCCAGATTGGGTTCAAGTCAGGAATAAGGGCTGGCCAGTCTAGTGTGGGAATGCCGACATGGAAGACGTCTGTCGGTACTGTCTAGTCACTGCTGCGGTGTGGCAGCGGACATTATCGTGCATTAAATCAAAATTTATCGTCGCCAATAAATCTTGCGTAAGGGAAAACATAACTTAACTCATAGTTCACTGCAAAGAAATTGTAAAAATTAGTCTTGAACAACCCTTGAAGCGATTCCAGTTTAAAGCTCGCAAGTGTAGTTGGCGGCCCTTGTCTAGCACGTTGCAACATGGGCTGCATCCCGCATAGGGACAACCGTGTAGGGTATCCATGAACCAATACGATGTCACAGGGTTTTTGAACAAAGATTCTGATGAACTTGCTTCTGGAATATGTACTTTTATTTAGGCTGTCCAATTTACGCAGCAACGTCATTATCATTACCGTAAGAATGTTAAACACAATATGTTTTCAAATCTTTAGCGCACTATGAAAGTAGTACCTACGTAATAATGGCTAGCAGACAGTAGCATATTTTTACTTTCATCTACTCTCCCAAGGGAACCGTACTGATTCGCGTGTGTAGCGGCAACGTTTGTTAGGAAAAATAAAAAATATTTCAAAACAAAACAAGAACTAGACAATAAAATATAACAGAAGAAAAAAAATAACACTCCCGGCCCCGAAACAACCCTAACAACGGTTAGTAAAAGCCCCAAATTTAGATTAATAAAAATATTTAGGTAACTACCTGAAAACCTATAGTGCGAACCAAAAGATAATATTTTTATGAAACACCTCAACTATTTTATTACAAAAATGCTACTATTCAATTAACTAATTTTTCTCCGATGATAGTTTATATTTATAACAAACTAGTTGACCTGGCGAACTTCGTACCGCTCTCGCCTTTTAAGCCTTCATATTTTTATATTGTAAAAAAAAAAAAAAATGTGAATCTAAACCATTCCCAGATCCCCTTGAACACACACAAAAAATTTCATCAAAATCGGTCCAGTCGTTTGAGAGAAGTTCAGTGACACACTCACTCACAGAAGAATTATATATAGTACTAGATTCTGCCCGCGGCTTCGCACGCGTTAATTAAACAAAATTGTGAATCTAAACCATTCCCAGATCCCCTTGAACACACACAAAAAATTTCATCAAAATCGGACCAGTCGTTAAAATTGTGAATCTAAACCATTCCCAGATCCCCTTGAACACACACAAAAAAATTTCATCAAAATCGGTCCAGTCGTTTGAGAGAAGTTCAGTGACATACACACTCACAGAAGAATTATATATATAAAGAAGATAACCAAAAGTGTACTAGCTGACATACTATCTACCTACAGATTAAGTTAATATGCAAGTACCTAACTAATCACGTCGTAGACCTATTTTATTTAAAATTATTTGACGTTGTAAATACCTATGCCATTAACAATTAGTACCTACACGATAAGCATGCCCACCTTTTGTGACACTTTTTATTACTTACCTAGACATAGATTAAATTGATTTATCCAAAATACCTACCTAATTACCGCCCTGCCTGACAGGGTTTATATGCATTGTGTACCTTACCTACCCACTAAGACTACCTACACCTAAGAACAACATCTGTATGCATAAAATCACAATAAATGATATGACTATGAATCCTGCGTCGCAAGCGATCCTTCGCCCGCTGCGCCTCAGAGCCTCAGAGGTCGTCATCAAAGACTAGGAATTTAACACAAACAACTACTTCCCAAATCATTTCATTTCGGTTTAGTTTAGAGCGTTACTGAGGTAGGTTTGTGACATCTAGCGGATTTCTATGGAACGATTTTTTCTATCTTTCTACGATTTTTTCCAGACTAGAGGAATTTTTAAAACTGGCTAGTTAAGTACTTTTAATTTAGTTGAACGGCAATACTGATAATAAGAAAGTACTCTGTGGTCTGTGACGTTTGTAAATACACGAAACTTCGCACGCGTTAATTAAAAAAACATTGTCCAGCGGACAAAATTGTGAATCTAAACCATTCCCAGATCCCCTTGAACACACACAAAAAATTTCATCAAAATCGGTCCAGTCGTTTGAGAGAAGTTCAGTGACATACACACTCACAGAAGAATTATATATATAAAGATATATACCTACCTAGTGTTTTTTGGCTTGAGTTTCTGGATTGGATGTTTTCAATTAATTTTAATATAAAATTATTTTTTATATTATCTTTTATTTTTTTAATTATTATTAAATTTTTATTTTATAATAAATTAATTTGAATAAATTTAAATAATAATATAATAGATAATGATAATTTTTTTAATAATTTATTTTTTAAAGAAGAAAATAAAATTAATGTCAATAAACTTTACTGGCGGCGTGACGACAGAGTTTTATTTATTTATTTATTTAATTTTGTCTGCTCTACATAAATGTATTTGAGTGTGAGAGCACGATAATATTATCCTATAGATATTATTACCGTGGTGAGAGTATGAAAACCATGTCAATTCCGTGGCCACAATTGGATTGTAAGTTACAATAATATTTTTGTTATCTCAGTCTTTCTACCTATAAAAAATCTTGTCATTCCATTTTCAGGTAAGTAACCTATCTATATTTAAAAGAATGAATAGAATAGAATAACAATAACATAGGGTTTATGGGACGTTTTGTTTAGAAATTTATTAATTATTGTAATAATGATCAAAAAATAGTAAGTTTTTCTACCAATATCATTTATTTAATAAATAAATGATATTGGTAGAAAAACTTACTATATTTATGGTGTGCATTTTTTGAAACATTTTGGTTTATAAGCACGGCCTATTATTAGAGATTATAATTAAATTTGATTCATAGAGATAGGACTATTAGTTCAAAAGTAATAACAGTTTGTTTACATTGGGTAGACAGTGGTTATAAAAAATATTAATGGGTCCATAAAAAATTAATTTATTTTTTAGATTTTTTTTAACTTGTTTTCTATCGATAAAATTGAGTATATTTTCACCCATTTTAGTATTAGAGACTCACACTGTATACCAAAGAAGAAAAAAGAGATGGGCTCTTTTTGCGTCGGGGGTTAAAAATAATAAGCGAAGTTTACTGAAGTTAATCATAGATGAAGCAACATAAATAAAGTACAATTCTTATAGAAGACAATATCCCCGTTACGACAAGTATTTTTTATTTCACAAAATTGCAAAACGGATCTTTTTGTCCTATTTCGGACCATTTTGGCGTTCGGATCGGAACTTTTTCATTTTGACTGCCGGCAACACTGCTCTTAATGGTCTGTGGCTGTGCGAACGAACAACTAAACCGTAGTATCTCTACCTAGTCTGTGCAACTGTTAGGATATATTTGTTCTGTGGTGCAACTAAACTACAAAAATAACCTGAAAGGTGCAAGCTTTTCCAAAATAAAAAAACCTATTCTCTTCGAATTTCAGGCTTACAATACAACTAGCTTTGTAATAGTAACTAGTTGAAAAAATACGTAAAGATGACTGACGCCGTGGATATGACTTTGGGTAAGTTTAATTTCGTATCTCGTTGCCATGGCCAAACATATTTTTTTTTACTTCTCAATCGTATTCACCAGTGAGAACATTTACATAGGTTCTGAATAAGATTTAGCTTTTTATTCACATAATTAAAACCTTATTTTATAAAAAACTTACAAAAATAACATTTTCAGAATCATCACGTCAGACGTTCGACGTTTTATAAATAGATGAATTAATTGAACGTGTTGACATAGGTGCAATCTTACTTTGGTAATTTTCATAAAATGTGTTTTGTATTTTACAGATGATATTATTTTAAGAAACCGAGTAAGTAGGTCTCGAGGTCGCGGTGGCCCAGGGCGTGGGGGCGGCCGTGGCGGTGGTCGCGGTGCAGGTCGAGGTCGTGGGCGGCCGCTCTCTCGGCCGGGAACGCCCGTTGTAACGTCCTCGCAGTTCGTCGGACGGGGCCGAGGAAAACGATCACAGTCTCGATCCAGGTCTCAAACCAGGGCACGTTCCCAATCCAGGACGCGTTCCCAATCCAGGACGCGCTCCCGTTCCCGCCAACGTAGATCCATCTCTCGCGAGTCAAAATCGCGCTCCCGACTGCGCGCTCTGACACCCAAAGGCAGAGTTGGTTTGGAAAATCAACAACCTCAGAGATCCATTGCCAGCAGAGGGAATAGAGGTAGATACAGAGAGAGAACAAATTAAAAATAAAATAGTCTACTAAATTGTTAATAATAGGATGGTGACTGTAAATTATTTATATTTTCAGGTGGACAATATTATAGACTGCGACGTGGCAACTCCTTGAACCGTGTTGGATGGCAACAAAAATCTCAAAGCATCCATAGCAGACTGGGAGTTGTAACTCGCGGTGTAGCTGCTAACCAGCCTCTGGCTATACCTAAAAGAGGAATATCAAAACGTGGACGTGGTCTAACTACACGCAATAGATACAGTGCAGTGGGTTTGAGATCAGATCTAATCCTAAAGCAACAAAGGCAAAACCTGCTATACCAAAACAACACAATAAGATCCCAGACATTTAGGCGTTCCCGTTCACGAAATAATTCATTCAACGATATATCACAGCTTACAGTGAGTGTTGATAATGAATTTGTTAAAAAGCGACGCAACAGCATGGGGAGTAACAATTATTTGAACAAGAGAAGCTTAGCACAGCTGAATGATCAATTTGGAGGTTATACTCCCAAAAGAGGTCCTGGTAGTGATAAGTCTATGGGATCATACAGGTCCAATAGGTCGACAAGATCAAATAACTCAAACACCAGCACCAGGTCTGGCAGATCCAGGGGTCGGGGAAGAGGCCGTGGCCGTGGTGTTGGAAGAAAATTTTTCAGTAAGCAGTACCTTGATAAACAATTACAAAAGGAAATTGCAATTTTGCAACATAAGAACCCAAGGGATGCTCCTGCACATGATACATCCATAGACACAGATTTTTCACCGACACCAGCTTCTACAAGTCAAACCCTACATCAAAGGTTTGGGATATGAGGTGAGAAGGAGGTCTATTTACTTGTTTTCAATTATTGTGATTGGCACAGTGCCGAGGTCAAATTTTTCAAAAGTCAGGTGCAGAAAGTCATGTAAAGGAGTTAAAATCATTGTTACGGACTAACAATGAACTATCAATTCACTGCTGTGCTGGCTTTTGAAAAGTTAGCTCTTAGTATAGGTACTAAAGAATTTTGAATTTTGTGTAGAAATAAAATAGTCATAAGATTAATCCAAACTAACAATATTGAGAAGATGATGCGAACATTACATTTGCAGTCCACATTCTTGCTAAGTTTGTTAAGTACTCCTTACTTCAATGTATAGAGGTGTTACAAGGTCATAGTCAGTTTTATTCGTTAAAAATATTAATATATTTTCCTGACTAATAAAAATCTTTTGTTGCATTGTGTTACTGTGAAGCTCATTAAATTATGTAACCTACTATTCTAAAAGTAATTCGGCTAGGGGGATATCATCATCTATCAACTATTCTAAGTTTAGTGACCATAAAATGTAATATCTGTTTTACATACATCCATGCTATTATTATAAACTAGCAGCCCGTCCCAGCTTTGTTGAGTAAAAAGGTTCATCAATCATACTTTATTTATGCTACCTGTAAATAGTAAGCTACTTTGTGTAATGTCTTGGTAATGGCATTTGTCAAAATAAGTTTACACCATAAGCATTTTTGACTTGTGTCTCCCAACAAGACTATGTAAGTACATATTATAAGTAAAAACTTAATTTTTTAATTGCTATACTACTGATGTACACTATAGTATGCGCAAAACTTAATGAGCTCTGTGATGTTGACTTCAACTTAGCAGCACCGAACCGTAAATAAGGCGTTGAGAGGAAAGAACGGGGTGAGAGGGAAACTGTCTGTCAAACCAGGGTTGCCAGCGAGAATTTTGGCGTATTTTTTGTCTAGCTCTAGCACATTTTGTTCTGCGTTAATTCATTTTTCAATTCAATAGTATATAGAATATAATCTAAGTGTATAAAACATCTTTTACTCAATGACGGATTATTTAAAACCTAAAATGTTAGAATAAATTAAACCTTTTAATTTAATTTCTAACGCAATTAAATTGTTTGAAAATAAAATAATTAAAATGTAGCAAATTCATTTATAATCTAGTTGGCAATACGTAACATTATCTAATCTGTGGCAATACTGTCAAATTAATGCTTTACAATGACGCAGCAAAGTCTGATGGTTTTTCGGTGTTCATTTCGTTTATTTGATAGTTTGTTCTTGCGATTTTGTGGAGTATTCCCTGATATTAGCTGTTTCACATTAAATATGCCACAACAATGTTAGGTATTTAGTTTGTACTCGTGTAATCTGGATGAAAACAAAGCATAGTTTTTAGTTTATAATAAAACTACAAACATTTTCAGTAAATATTTCTCATTCTCATAGTAACTATGCATTACTCAAAACTACATGACCATGACCACTTAAAATTGCATGACATCACCACTTTCTTAGTCTATCTTTGGCACGGGTGCGAAGCCAGGGTGGGTCCCTAGTTAGTAAATATCACTTTTCTGTTTGATTGTACTTGCGCACCTTTGCTTCTGAGCCCAAGTTCACAGACCTCATAAAGTTTTGCCCTTACTCTACCTAGACTATTTCAGTTTCTTTTACTTTTTAGGCATAAGGCTGATTTTGTTTTCTAAAAGTTAGTACATAACATGTAAATTGTGACAGAATAAAATAACTTCTAGCTTATGTATTGCATTTTATATTTTATAAATATTTGCAGCCTTTGACAAAGTCCCATGTTGCTTATTCCAATAATTCTTAGCTTCTCAGTGGAGCCTCAGCTGATTACATTTTATACATCATTGGCATCATTATCAGTGAATCAGTAACTGAAAGAATGAAAAATTAAATTTTATATGAAAAATAATAATGCAGGACAATTCACACAGCATTATCTAGCCCCAAGCTAAGCAGATTATTTATTATATTTTTTATTATACATAGAAAACATCCAGAACACCCTGAACCAATATCTGCAGATTGCACAAACATTTGTCCCGAGGCAGGAATCGAACCCGCAACCTCCTGCATCACGGACCTTCGCCCGCTGCGCCACTGAGGTCTTCAAAATGAATCTTATGTTTGAATATTTTCCCCCCAACCCTACTTACAATTTTCTCCAAGAATATTACTGAGTATCAATCCATTGAATGACTGTATTTGGTCATGTAAGTGCTCTGTTCTTTTAAATGTCCACCCAAGGTGCTGACCACAATGCTGGCACAGACATATGCGCCATGTGTATCCTGGAAACCAGGAGTCTGCGCCTTGATCCTGCAGAATCATTCATTTACTTATGTAAACATCTTTATACACAAAAAAAGGTAAATACAACACATTTTCTAACTTACATGTCCAATATTTTCACATCTAGCCTTTTCAAAAGTAACAATTTCAAATTGAACTCCATATGGGTTGACAAGGGTTTGTACTGTGAGATTTTGTTTACCAAATATCTTTTTATTCTCTTGTTTTGCTGCTCCTGGACTAAGCTTACTGAACAGGTAATTAGTATCAGCTATATCTGCTCCACATTTACGACAAAGTATTATTTCTGAAAATAGCCTGAATGTTATTGTGTCCCTCATAATTAGATCTACAACATGCTCGTGGCCTAAGGTATAAATACCAACCTTGTCCACTTCGTTCCGGTCTGGGGACATAGTCTGCGTAGGTTGTTATATAGAGAAGTGTTACAAAAACAAGCAAAATTGGGTGACAGAACATGCCTTTTACAGGAAATACTGAACTGAACTGCTTGAAAATAATAATGCACTCCTGTGGAAGTTTCTTTGTTTATTGTTGTTATCAAGATAAGCGTACATCACATGTAGATCAACACGATCTTCCCCACAATGTTTTGACTACTAATTGAAAAGATAGGTAGTACCTACCTGTAGACCAGGTACGTAAATTACATTAGAACGCTGAAAATTGCACGAAACAAAACCGGCCTAAATTAAAATACCTATGGGATGGCAGACAGACATTTGTTTGAAAAAATATGACAAAGACAAAACAAACTTGCGTCTTGCAGATGTCACCTAGACTTTGATTTTGATTGATTGGTTTACGTTCGGCACATTCTCAGATTAAGCGACCTCCGCACCGCATTCGATCTCCATAGTGTCGTCAATACCAAATGTGTCAACCTGTCGTACTTTGTCATTATTAATCATTAGGTTTGTCTAGTGGAATTCTCTCAGTTAAATAAAACCAATGTTTCTCTTGGTTTCTCGTTTATTTCGCCACAATTTATTTAACTGAAAATGCCTGACGAAAAACTAAGCAAGCCTTCGGGACGCCTCGGATAGGAAGTTTCCTACACGAATCACCCTGGCTGGGTTGCCCTGTGTCTCACGCCAGCCGTTATTTATGGAGAATTTCCGCTAAATTTACTAATTTATATAAACAAAGCTTACAAATTCGTCCATCCTGATAATCAAATCACGACCTCGTGATATATACTCAATAAGCGTACATACATACTGTGTAAGCGTGCATGTGATTATAGACAGGCACTGTTGAAGTAGTGTCGAACCAGGTGAGTTTGACACAAAATCGATAATTCTTTGAACCCATATCCATCTCTACATCTAGGAAGATCCAAATCGAATAGATAGGTATTCTTATATTCATTAGCAGCTAGGAGTCAAGAAGGTCAGGATCAGGAAGTTGGCGGTGTTACATCTTCGTTGCCTCGTAAGGTACGTCAAGCTTGGTCCTGCACCTGATCTCGCCCTGGTCGTGTCAGTCTGCCATCTTATCTCATTATGAGAGTGAAGGAATAGAGAGTGCACTTATTATGATACTATGTCCTGTGCACATACATGGCTGCTCTTCATTTAGAGACACACACACACTTCTTTTTGTTATGATACAATACTACAAGACATTTTACTAAAGTATGTTATCGTATCCTTTTTGTAACACTTTGTGTTATCATTACTGCATTATTACATTGCTAGGTACCATACTACATTATCGCATCATTGATCATTGACTTTGTGTCATAATTAGATTCATTACTGCGTTATTACATTGCTAGGTACCATACTACATTATCGTATCATTTATCATTGACTTTGTGTCATAATTAGATTCATTACTGCATTATTACATTGCTAGGTACCATACTACATTATCGTATCATGGATCATTGACTTTGTGTCATCATTAGATTCATTACTGCGTTACTAAATTGCTAGATACCATACTACATGACCGTATTATTGATCATTGACTTTGTGTCATCATTACTGCATTACTACATTGCTAGTTACCATACTACATTGCTAACTTTATCATATTGTGATTGTTTTAATACTACTGTACTATTAGAAGCTACAAAAACTGGTAGGTTAATTGATTCTACTAATAATATGAATCAAAACAAATCATATTTTAATCATGACGTTTTTCGTGTCATGTAATAAATTTGATCCTTCAATTATTTCAAACTCCAATCTCTACTACAATACTAGAACCAGAGTATTACGGTTCAAATCAGTTTCTTTTTCAAACGTTATTTACATGATCATCATCATTTACTTATACCTCGTCCTTTAATAATCTCAATTTCCAATCTCTACTACAATGCTAGATCCACAATATATGGTTAAAATCAGTTTCGTTTTCAAACGTCATTTTACTTTTTTTTTAAACGTCATTTTGCCTTTTACTTTTCTTTTTATCGTATTCGTCCGGTTTATCGCTTTATCTATTTCATTAACTTTTTCTATTTCAATGATATATTTTACTATTATTCACTACTCATAACAGAACTGTTTTTTTTATCGAAATTATTATTTTTCATCTTCCCTCCAATTTTTTTCATCAGAACTTTTTTATTAAATTGTATCCCTTATCGGTTCCTCTGTCACTCATATTACGATCATTTAAATTTAGATACGGATGAATATTTTCGTAGTCTTTTAATTGCCCTTACCATTGTTTGGTGATTGGCGTGTCTTCTACAGTCTATCTCCCATTACTTAATAATTTACAATAGGAATTTTGTTACAAATTATTTTTTTACTCAACCCGGACATAAGGTCGATCGGTCTACCCAAACCTAAATTGGCACGGTTTACATCTACTCTTATTTACGTTCCTTTGGCAACTGCAGACTGCATTATTTCAATATTTCTTTTTTATTGCAGCTTACAAAATAAGCACACAGAGAAGTAAAATTTTATAAAAACTGTTATCAATAAGGTGCGTCACTTTAATGTGGTTTTCTGCATCTGTTCTAATGTTCTATAGATTCTGAGAATTATACTTTGTTTTTCTTTTCATTTTCTTATTAATTGGACACCTTATCTATTTTAATTGGACACCTAAAAAAGCGGCAAGCATTAATTCTATTGCTGCATTGACTTTTCTTCTACTCATCAATCTGTTATTTCTTTTTTTTTTTTGCATTTCTTTCGTTTTAATTTATTTGACAATTCATTATGAATGTAAGCGGCAATTTTATTATTATTATTTATTTGACAATTTTACTCTAGTATACCTATGTGACATTATGTATTATTAACTTCTTATAATAAATTAATTTTATTTCTGGCATTATTTCATTTCTCTATACCTAAGTATATGTAATTTCATTACTTTTAGTTTAGTTTGACTAAGCCCTTACAACAGCATATTTTGACATACCTTAAAATTTATGTTACTTCGACAAAAATACGATTTATTTGTTTTTATTTTGTAGCCTTTTACAACCAATCCCTTTGATATTTTGTTTCTTTTGCGCATTGTCTCTGTTTTTTTTTTGTACAACCCCTTAATATTTTGTTTCCTTTCTCATGAATTTGAGTCTAACCAATAATGTGAAGTATGATACAAACAACTGTAACGACATCAAGTATAATAATGTGTACCTAAGATAGTATTCTAGGACTCTCTTACATTTTTTTTTAAATATTTTTTTTTTATAACTATCACTATAGAACCCTGCTTATCAATAATGTTGCTCAATCCACAAATAAAATCACAATTTTACTATATATGTTTTTTTTTTCTTTTTGTATGCCGAATTATTCGGTGAATTATATGGAATGGAACCAACTTTGAGAATAGAACTTGAAAGTATAAAAGCAGTTTTCATGCAACAAAATGATTTTATCTGTTTTTTTTTTTTAAATTTCAGTTTTGATTATTTATTTTTAACTCACGCATGTAATATCTTCATTTATTTAGATTAGTTTTCAAGCAGGTATTTTATCATTGTACCATAATTCAGACCACATTTCTAGATTTGCCTTATAACCTTATTTCATAGTTATTAAATGATATGCTTTTACTGCTCTATAAAATCTCATTATGTTGTGTATGCATGTTTTGGATCGCAATCTAGTCTAAGAACTAAGAAGCTTAGTTATAATTATTTTCAAAATTAGTGTTATGATTGTTTTCTGTTTTGCATGTCAATTTAAATAAATAAAAAGAATATTATTATGATGATGTTCTGTCCCTTTGTTAGTTGTTTATCAATAAAGGCTTCAAAAACTACCAAGCTTTGAACTTGATTTGCATTTACATGCAAATCTATCGGCTTTAGTCTGACAGGGCACCCAACAAAAACACCTTGAGTACCTATGTCAATATTTTTTTTTTTTACAGATAAGTGGACAAAGTCATCTTTACATGTTTTTAGAATCTGCCATCACACTTGATTTGGTATTGACCATTTTCCCCGCTTTCAGTAATCATGGGTATAATAGGAACAAACAATTCAGTTCTAAGCAAAAGTTTTTCACCCTAAGTCTTGAGTTTGTAGACTGAAAAGTTTTGACTCAAGTGTATCATATAATATAACCCAAATAACAAGTACTATTTTCGTCCTAGCAGTGAATTCATTCTTTGAATGTAATTGAATTAGGGTAGGGCGTGGCAATCAAAATTTAACCAACGCCATCCTATAATGAATAGACGCCACCCTCTATTTGATATTTGACTTTACCTGGTTGCCCTCTATAACAAGAACGTATATAAATGTCTCCGTTAAATTTTACACCAGTCTTTTTTTTTTTTTTTGCTCCCTTTCATCATATCTACCTAATTTTAGACAAGCTAGTTTTTTTTTTTTAAGTTTAAAATATTTGGATATGAGGCTGCTCAGTTAATGTTTCCACCAATAAGGGTAATTTAAGGAACTGACCCGGCAACACAGCGACACTGTAGGTACACCCTGAATCTGAATTAAGACCTAAGCTGAACCAAGTGAACTTTTGCCCAGTCAAAACCTAACATCAGGTCACTAGTAGCATCGTCTATTTTGCGAAAGATTTACCTTGTAACACTTTCTTTAACAAACACTTAGTCACTACCCGAGTCGACAAAACATACAGTATCCTGTTCATTAACTTTTAACTTTGTAGGAACATATTTGTACCCTGTGATCCCCTTACCACAATCTCAAAAAAAACCATACTGCATCATCTAGCTCCAAAGTAATCAGAGCTTGTGTTACGAGTAGGTACTGATATTACTTTCTACATTTTTTTCTTTAATTTTTGTGCATATAGCTACTAAGTTCCCTTCCAGTAGGTTTGTTTGAGGTAGATGAGACCGAGATGAGTTTTGTAGGTTCAGCAATTTATTTTCCTTCGGAAGGAATTACAAGGCTAAGTTGTGTGGATGTCACTATCAAGTTTTACCTACACGCTAAGAATGTATGTGACCTGTATGCATACAAAAATTATATGAATTAAGAGTGGTATGCCACTCTGAATAAATAAAAGTAACTAGCTGCGCCCCGCGGCTTCGCCCCCGTGGAAATTTATGTTTCCAACTTTCTTAATTTTTTCTTTCATAAGAACCTTTTCCTGACAATAACAAACACAACAAAGAAAGAATTAGCGAAATCGGTCCAGGCGTTGTTGAGTTATGCGCTTACCAACACATTTTGCGATTCATTTTTATATTATAGATGTACTACTAATACTTCTATTATGCGATGTTAATTAGTCTTGTAGGTAGGTAATAAATTTCGTAATAATTTTAACTTAGTATTGTTTTATGTGTAGGTATGTATCATTTGTATTGTTTTAAGTTATAGATTATAATTATCAAAAGATAGATTATGTTTACTCTCTTTCTTATGTAGGTATCGGTGAATTTTATATATTTATGTTTATTGCTGTTTAGATTTTATGTTTTTATTGCTGACTTCACAAGTATTTAAACAAGCCAAGTATGGCTTAAAAACCCATCACAATTTATGTTTTATATAGTACTGCCTGGTGAGCCAATGGTTATATTTTTATTGATTTTGTTTTTCAAAGAGTGGTTAATTTTCAATTCAGTTTTATGATGTTAATTTAGAAAGTTTTCCCTATTCTGAAAAGCACATGAGGTGCAGTGAAGCTCTTTAACACCTACGTAAATTCAGTCGAAAGTCTCGCCGTCGTCGTCCAAGCTGCCTGGAGTTCTCTTGCCGTTCATCCCGAGGTCTGTTGTAGTGGCGATCCGCTTCAAAATCAATATCTGGTGTCCGGTGTCGGTGGAGGTTAGACTGATTACATCTCAGTCTGCTTGATGACGTATCCTCTCGCGCTGCTGCACGATCGGCGAACGACTTCTCGAGTAATGTGGCATTGAGTTATAATAAATAATAATGCTGGACAATACACACAGCATTATCTAGCCCCAAGCTAAGCAGAGCTTGTGTTATGGGTACTAGATATCTAATAGACATAATACAATACACTACATAGATATATATTTTTTATTATACATAGAAAACATCCAGAACACCCTGAACAAATGTCTACAGATCGTACAAACATTTGTCCCGAGGCGGGAATCAAACCCGCAACCTCCTGCGTCGCAGGCGGACCTTCGCTCGCTGCGCCACAGAGGTTATCAGTTGCACCTAGCTGCAGGGTAACGCCTCGTAGATTCGCGGGGACTGCTGAATGAAGAACACGTTGTAGAGGAGCCCGTGTCCGCGACTTGAAACGCCTAGGATTCCTAAGGTCCACTGCAATATGGGGTGACTCTGCAGATGGGCCAGCTTCTCCCTCGTTTTCTTTCATGTACCTCCCGGGCTGAAAAATAATTTTCAACGACATCAATTGTTCAAAAAAGGGTCGTGATACTTCTTTTTAGGTGAATATTGTCGTTAGTAGGTTTTAATTTAAGGTATGTAACTTAACCTAACCAATGTCACTGAAACCCTGTTGAAGTTTTTAACCTAAGTTAATTTAGGTTTGCTATCCTCTTCAGAAAGCCACGTTGTATAAAAAGAAACGTTCGTACTTACGTACTTTTTTTTTTTAAATTAAAACCATAGGTAGTTAAATAAATTTTAAACCCATACATTAGAAACATAAAACGTAAAACGCTGATAAGTACTTCCACTTCTTTTACCCAAGTAGGTAGGTACAACTTACTTGTAACATTCATAAAATCAATGTTTTCTAGTCCAAGTTAAAACTACATGTCATTGGAAATATAATTTTAGAAAACTCTTATAATAAAATAAGAGTATAAATGAATGTTAATTGGAACTACCTACATCATGATTTCCAATAACTTGTAAAACTCAAAAAAAAGCGATCAACATTGCGTACTGATTTATGTTACATTGTCGTTTGTTTTAAACAGAATCACATAGATATTGATATCGCTGCTTGCTAAAAGCACCAACATTCTCCAATTTTCTAGTAAATACGATCCTCGACTATTTGCCATAGGTAGGTATGGATGGGTTGGCAGTTGTAGGTTCGAGTTTAAATTGCCATTAAATGGCCTGCTTGGCACTTGAGTGCCAAGTATATGAGTCATGGAACAAAAATCAAGCAAGAAGTATATACTATCTGGTATAGTCAACCACACTTTGTCGAATTGTTAACATTATCATCTAAAATGACTGGCCAAATGGTATAAAATGTAAAATATACTGGGCGTGTAGAAAAGATTAGTAACAGAACTAATTACGTACCTTTTCTTTGGAAGAATCCCAATTCTGACTTGATATCTTACTACAAGTCAGGAGGAACAGCAAACACGTGTAAACTTTCTCTTCTTTTATTTTATGCAAACACAATAATTTATCAGTACTGACTTACTATAACAACACATCAGATAATTATGTTATGACTACTCGTTAAAGTCTTGAAATAGAATGAATGCCCGCTCGTCTGTCCTGGCATTTTATAGGAACCCGATTCAGCGCGCTGCCGCGCATCGGGACTCGTCGGTTCATAATATTCCTACGTAAACACCCGTCGGTTTGGCTCGGGTCGCTTCGAGTTGGAATATTCCGACATAAACAATCATCGGTTTGGTTCGGGTTGCTTCGAGCTTGGTACTTTCCGACGTAAACAAAGGTCGGTTTGGCTCGGGACGCCTCGGATAGGAAGTTTCCTACACGAATCACCCTGGCTGGGTTGCCCTGTGTCTCACGCCAGCCGTTATTTATGGAGAATTTCCGCTAAATTTACTAATTTATATAAACAAAGCTTACACAAGATATCTGCGACCCGATAAGTTTGACATCGAACCTGATGTCGCGGACGCCGATGCAAAATGGCTACATTGGAAATCGACATTCGAAAGCTTCTTAGCAGAAGAGATTACCGAAGATGTACCAGACTCACTTAAGTGTAAGCTGCTAGTTAACCATTTATCGGCATCGATTTACAAGCATATCAAAACATGCTCCACTTATAATGATTCGATGAAAGTTCTAGAAGTCATCTATGTCAAACCGAAAAATACTATTCTAGCTCGACACATTCTCTTCAATCGCAAGCAACGAGCCGACGAAACGATCTCTGACTATGTTAGAGCTCTCCGACTTTCTGCGAAAGATTGTAAAGAACAATGGCAACTTTCCCTTATGGTTTGTCCCAAAAATTTGAGGAAAGATAAGAAATATACCATTCGATTCATCTCAAAGTTTTAAGGAACTCTGCATTTTTAGTTTTTCCAAGATTATTCCAGAAAAAATTAAATATTTTTTTGAAAATTGGCAGAATAATTTCCTATCCTTGGTTCATCTCTTCATTGCAAATGGCGGCGGGGTGACAAAAAAGGTTTCAATTCTAGAGGTTAGTTTCAGGTTAGGGGCAGGATTAAAACCAACCTCCTTTTTTCAGTTGGTAGGTAGAATAGAGTAGGTTTATCGGCCATATGGACGAAAATAGCTAGGTCTTAGGCCCTGCTTCATTTTTGGATAGAGATTTCCTAACTTTTTATGTAGGTAGTACCCTTAGCCTATACCTACCTAGCCCAGCCTAACCTAAACCAGCTCAGGTGTATTGCCGCGGCTTTACAATGTGTTACAAGAACGTGTCGCCTACCTGTTCAAATAAAATTGATAGGTACCTAATGAGCGCCATATCGCCCAGTCTTCAGCTTGCCGCATCCAGCATCTCCCTACACTACGTTTGCCGAGTCGCAGTCTCCACTAAAGACAAGAACACGTTTGCTTTTCGATTCTTAACTTACCCATGGCACAACTATTATTTGTATTATAGGTAGGTACGTGGAGTATCGTACGTACCGTACCTTCCTGAAGTGAAGACATATAATTAACCGCTATCTCAATAAAAGTCATAGGTCTACCTACCTATAGTCATCGCCAAAATTACTTACCTAGGTATAGCGGTGAACAGATGAAGATTCCAATCCAAAGCACAGAGCAGCTTCTGTTGTCTTGCAATAAGTGTAGTTTAGCGATTGCTCTTGACGGTTTTGGAGTCTTCAACTTAACGAGTTACGAGCACCTACCTACCTAGGTAGTACCTAATCACAAATGTTTTTAGGTAGGTACCTATCTACCAAAATAGATAATTTTGTAATAATTCCTAATATCCCAGAAGGATCGAGTGGTTGGCCTTACTACCTACGTTACGTACCATTCTAGCTTTACCAATAGGTAATACTATCTATAAACTAGCCAAACTCGATGTGGAATGTTTATAAGCAAACCATTAAGAACACACACACACAACGCTTACACAAAAAACTAAAACTCACTTGCTTTGCTTGGCGTCGAGTTTCAGATAGGTACCTACGTATAATAAATTGCATTGATTGTTTGCAAAAGTCTGCAGTTAGCCAAATCGTGGCCAAATTGTTTCACTAAGTAAGACTAGTTCTAATTTCACTCTGTTGCTGCGTCTTTTTATACGCAATTTACATCCTTACTTACGTCTGCCGATTTGAGATCCTTCCTTCAATAAATATTGCTTATAATTTATTAATTTTAAATACTTTATTTACAAAGAAAATAAGTGCAATCAAATACCTACCTAATAATTTATATTATATAAAAAGACGCGGCAACAGAGTGAATTTTAGGTTAAGTATGGGCGGTTTGTTTACAAACATTCTAAATCGAGTTTGGCTAGTGTATATGCATAAGATAAGAAAACATACCAACTAGCACGGTAATATTATAGGATAATATTACCTTGCAACTAGGTAACTGGTCAGTGGAATCGTATAATTTTATTAATATGCGCAGGCAAACTCATAGATGAAATATTTTTTATCTTGGTGCTAAATTATACATTTTCAAGAATGCTTAGGTAAGCACAGTATATCAATTCTTGGGGTTAGTTTCTTTCAATTCTTAGTAAGTTTTTCCATTATCTGTGAGGTAGCGCTACCGAGTAAGTATTGTTATTCGGTTTCCTCTCTATCGTCATTTAGATAGGTACCTAAATACCTGAAAAATAAACACATCGATACTATAATATTATAAAGAGGAAAGATTTGATTGTTTGTATTGAATAGGCTCCGAAACTACTGGACCGATTTGAAAAATTCTTTCATTGTTAGGAAGTTTACTTTTCAGGGAGTGACATAGGTTATATTTTATCCCGGAATTCCCACAGGAACGGGAACTACGCGGGTGAAACCGCGAGGCGATCGTCTAGTTATTTAGGTATAAAAGGAAAGGAATGTTCAATGTTTGTAAGACTTAGGTACCTATTACTAAAATGTATGGGAGAATTTTAGTAACGATAGCTAGGTACTTAGGTACAATACAAACACTGCACATAGGTATGTAGGTACCATAGAAATCTAAATTGTTATTTAGATTTCTATGGTAGGTACTTACGGAGTATTAGGTAAGTACTAGGTACTAACTTTTACTAGGTAGGTATGCATAATTTTATGTAGACTAGGCACATAGGTACCGACAATCTTACGAAGTAGGTAGGTAGGTGAACAATGAAAACAAAATAAACTCTCGATGTACAATAACTTACAATGGCGAAGGGTAGGTACCTATGTAGTTCTTTAGCACCCAAGAAAGAAAATATTATATTCTTTGAAACAAGTTTTTTTGCTACTACAACTTTTTGTGAAATCACTCTCACAAACACTTGGGCACAGATATTTATTATAATACTATATTGGGTAAGGATAGAAGGTTCACCTGTAGTATTATTTTGATAAGTTTATTTTGAAAATCATTTTGTCAACAAACACATTACAAAAGCGCGCGGATTGGACCACAGAATAATAATGACAGGCAGAGTTGGTAGTGCTGTCAATGTCAAAAACAAAATGGCGGATTCTACAAGTTTTTATCACCCTAGCTTCGCCCAAATTGCTATTCATTAGACATGGGTAATCTTGATTCAGTTGTCCGAAACGATTCACTGAGTCTGATTCAGTTGACTGAATCAATTCACCTTAAGTATTCTCTATTCACCTTAACTATTCACTAATCGCTTGTGTTATAATAATTCAGAATTAAAGTATTTAGTCGCTGCACTGACTGACTCGCTGAATGAGATTTAATAATACTCCTTAGTGATTCTGAAATGTGGTCTGATTTAGGGATTCCTTTGTATCAGAGATGAGACGCACTTGCGAAATCGAGTACCAGGGCTTCCAAGTACGCATGAGAATAATGTTCGTAATTGAGTTTCAGAAAGAAATACTTGCAAGAACGACGCAAATACTTTCATAGAAAATTGATCCGCGCCCGCGCCTCGTTTATTATAAAGAACAAAATAGTGTGAACGAAAAAATAGTTGTACCAAATTACCTTTTGAATAGATATTTTAATTTATCAGCACGTTTGACCTATTCAGTCAGACCTTCAGGTTTCGATTTCGAGCCTAGAATTTTATCGATTAGATGAGATAATCTTTTATTTTAATTATGAATTTACTTACTTAAATAGGTAGGTATACCTACAACTAACAAAATAACACTATCTACCTAGATAGTGTTATTTTGTTAGTTGTATTGTAGGTATGCCTTACGTATACATTTACCAGTACCTAGTACCTACCTACCTTATCAAATTCTAATCCTAACGCCTACTTAAAATTAAGAGCAGACGTCCCACTGTTATTCTGTCTAATGGTTACTTAGAAATTTTAATAAAATAGATTTAATATGAGAAAGTACCTACTTTTTAATAAAATAGATTTAATATGAGAAAGTACCTACTTTCTCATATTAAATCTATTTTATTAAAATTTCTAAGTAACCAGTTACCTGTCACTGGCACGCCCGCCCCCACTGCGTTCATGTGTCATAGAGAAGCTTCCAATAAAATAATGGTCTCCGAATAAAGTCTTTATTCGTGACGCGTTAGCTTAACTATTCCCTCTAAACCTTAACGATTCACTGATTCACCGATCGGAATCGCCCGACCCGACATCACCCGAAGGATTCCGAACTTTCGCGTCGGCACTTCGCGGACACTCGTTCGATGAATCGGTGAATCAGTGAATCAAATGAATCAATGAATCGTTAAGGTTTAGAGGGAATAGTTAAGCTAACGCGTCACCGTAGTGAAACGATTCTTTTTAATGCCTCTGATTCAGTTTACCCATGCCTACTATTCATCCACATTTTCAAAAATTAATTTAATTTTTCCTGCAATAATTATGGAAAAACTAAATATACAGTTTTATTCAGAATTTCCGGAGCTATCGATTGATATCCGTGGGATCTTTCCTCATGATAGCTCATAATTCTTGCCATTGTTCTTTGAAGACGTCATAGCCCAAGAGCATGAAGACCAAGCAGTTCGTAGTGCTCATATATCCGGCTTACTATCACGAAGGATTCGCGAGCGGTTACTAGAAAACTCTCAATTCACTCTCTCAGAAGCCCTTAATCAAACCGTAGCTCTGGAAACAGCAGAGAAGGATGCAGTTGCTATTGGTATCAACTGTCCGCAACTTACCACCATATCGCAAAGTAGTTCACGGGACAAGGAATCCGAAAATCAAGTGGCAGCTTCGTCGTTACAAACTTTTCAAGCCGCCCCGACCACGCCACCTCCGGCTAAATCCTGCTTTTTTTGCGGCGGGAGTCGTCATCCAAGGTTCAGATGTCCAGCCAACAGAGCCACCTGCAAAAAGTGCTCAAAGAATGGACACTTTGCAAGCGTCTGTAGATCGGGCAATATTAACTTGAACTCCACGACAGTTGAAGATCCTACGACCCCTAACAACGGCCAGTTCTACAGTGGAGCTATTTCTGCTGCCTCTCCTTCGAGCCTTAGGAGTGCGACAATTCCAATCATGGTCAATGAATACAAGGCTGATGCTCTCGTTGATACAGGAAGTTCGGTCAGCTTTATTAACGGTAAAGTTGCTCGTATAATGAAACTACGCAAAAAACCCTGCAAGCAGACAGTCAATCTCGCTTCTCTCAATCAAGTTTCTTCTGTCGAAGGTGTCTGTTTTGCTACCATTACAATGAATAAGCATACATACAAACAAACACCTCTTCTAGTTGTCGACAACCTTTGTGCCGACGTAATCATCGGCCATGACTTGCTCAAACATCACTCGAGCATTCATTTCAATCTTGGTGGGCCTGGCGAACCTTTAGAGATATGCAACGTGTTACGAGCTTCGGTGCCGCCAGCCTCCGTATTTACAAATCTGTCGCCGAACATCCGACCGATCGCCGTGAGAAGCCGACGCTACAGTAAGGAAGATGAGGACTTCATAAAAGAAGAAGTGTCCATTGTCATTACTTGAGGACGGGGTCGTTGAAACAAGTATTCCCTTCCCTCCTTCCGCTACGAGGACTTGGGCTCTCCAGGGGGAGCCCTGGAGAGCCCAAGTCCTCGTAGCGGAAGGAGGGGTTCATCGAAAACGACTTGTCATTGATTACTCCATGACCATAAACAAATTCATCGATCTGGATGCCTTCCCCGTGCCAAACATAGAATCAGTCTTGAACAATGTATCAAGATTTAAAGTGTTCAGTCAAATCGACCTAAAGAGCGCATATCATCAAGTACCCATCTTAGAAAATGAAAAGATATATACAGCTTTCGAAGCATGCGGCAAATTGTACGAATTTACACGAATTCTATTTGGCGTGACTAATGGTGTTGCAGCTTTTCAACGAACCCTGGACTTCATCATAACAGAAGAGAGACTAGAAGGAACGTTCGCCTACTTAGACGATGTAACCGTCTGCGGCAAAGATCAAAGGGATCATGACCACAATCTAAAACGCTTTATGGACGCCACTAATAAATTTCATTTAACTCTAAACGAACAGAAGAGAGTTTTCAATACGACTAAAATCAACTTGCTTGGATATACTGTTGAAAATAATACAATCAGTCCTGACCCGGAAAGACTAAAACCTTCACCGGTGCGGTGTGACCCGCACACACCAGATAATAATTTAAATGTAAATAAAATAATATGCGTCGTGGGCCTGTCAAACTGTTCAGGTTTAAAAATATTTATTTCTCATTAAGAATAAATTCACTTACATGAGAAAACCATAGATTTATATCGTACGATTTATATCTATGGAGAAAACACATTTTTTTTGCAATATAGGGCTAACTCGTACTAAAACTAACTTAAGAAAAAATAAATTTTGTAACAGAAAAATAGTGGGTAGTCTCTACGCGTAAACAAAACAATGGCCGCTCGGCTATGACGCGGAGCGAGCACAACTGGAAGTGGCATGCAAACAATATAAAACAAAAATGTTACACGACCCTTGACTTAATGTAATGTTTAAGTATTTTGTAAATGACTTGATAATATATTTAAAGTAGTTTTATAATTTATTCACAAATAAAATTATACTAGTATTTACAATTGAAACAATTGAGCTAACTGCCGACTGTTGCAAACAGTCTACAGATAGCTCAACTGATCCATAATACGTTAATACATTTAAGCTCTTCCAAATTCCCAGGTTTGACAATACTGCGTATGTTGGCGTATTAAAATTTTAGGGACTTTTTACTAGTTATAATATTTTCGTAGTTTGTAACTATTTGATAGGAGTTCTCTTCGTTTGTAACAGCGTCAGCAGCTTTTAGTTTTTTGGAATTGTTGTCGTAATCCTAGGGACGCCTCTTATATATTTTATGATAAGGTCACCATCATCGGTTCGCCGCTTCAGCTCCTCCTTTAAATTTCTCAGATACGCTTGTTGTTGTGGCGGTTGCGCGGTGGCGAGGCGGAGGCGTGGCGTGTGAGCGTTGTAATTCAATTTTGAACTAGTATAAGGAGTGTCTTCACACAGAGCGCACGCCACGAGTCGCTGTGTGGAAGCGTGTTACTAGCGGAATTACGAGTTGTATTTATTTACAAAATTTTAGGATTATGACCCGAATAAAAATGGACTATACCGAAGAAATGATTTTACTAGTCCAACCACATCGTTGTTTATACGATTGCCGTATAAAAGATTATAAAAAATTGGTTGTCTGTAAAGTCGGTTTACTGACGATGATAGTTGAACGTGACAACGTCTAACTATGGACGTACCAGTAAAATAAATACTTTTATTCACAAAAATATCGAAAAGAATGGGAAAACTAAGAATTCAAGATGTGATTACGGCCTGTAGCAAACGATACCACAGATTAGATAACGACGATACTACAAAAGCCTTTTGTACTTTTTATCAAAAATGAATATTTACCTACAAGAATTGGCGACATTAAGAAACACAAAGATATAAATATAGCTAGCTTAGTCAAAAAAATTTGCTCTGATTTTAGTATGCTGTGTTTTTATTTTGTTAATTATTTTCACAATTACATTATTTTGTAATACCTACCGTGTTATTTCATTTCAAATTATTCAGTGAATTCTAGTGTTTTTTTTTTGTCAAAAATATCCCGATATCTAGTGAGTTTTGAGACTAAACCTAGTAGTGATATTTTTATCTACAAGGTGGCAACACTGTTTGTTTTGTGTTTACATTACAATCTCGGCTGACACACTCACTGACGTTTTTTCGCTGGATTTTGTGATTGTTGTTTCGTTGTTGCCTGTTGGATAAAAATAATAAAATAATAGAGTCGAGATAAAATAAAAACGAAGAAGCATATTTTGTGAGCTACGATGTCTTTTTTCAAGAATGTAGCCTCTGGCTTCAATATCCGAAGTCGTGATACAATTCTCAAAGAAGCGTTGATAAAAAATCTATCTGAAAGCGTAAAGGACATTCAGTACAATAATCAGTTCGAAGAGAATTTCCACAGCGTTCTTGGATCAACCGATTCTACAAATACTTTGTGCATGGCTTTAGAAGCTGTCTTCCTTCATGGCCTCAAGGATACTTTTTTGCGAAAAGCTAAGAACGCAATTGCTGGTGATTCTGACAATCAACCACAACCTAACTTTTGGCCTCTTGTGCTGGTCTTGTCACACAGGCAGAACATAGACCAAATATCGTCTTTGCCTCAGATTAATACAGAAATTGGCCAGTGCAGGGCATGGCTAAGGATTGCCCTGAATGAGTGTTTACTATCTTCCTACATGTCGACTCTTCTAAGAAATATATCAGCTATAAAACCTTTCTACAGTCGAGCTGCTTTTGTGTGTGATTCAGACATACTAGAGGTAGCACAGAAACTTGTGGAGGGCATAGAAACTTGTATACAGTTCAATTTGCCTATGAATTCAAGTTTACTCAACTACTGGCCGGAACAGGTGTTAATGCTTGCTGGTCTCTGGGTGCCGAAGATAAGGATTGCTCCCATCAGCACAGCTTTGGATGTAGCGAGTACTTTAACTGATGAAGATGTCAAACCTAAAGTTGCTACACCTGCTACACCCAACATCATGGGGTTAGGACTAGGTCTTAATGAAGATGAGGCATTGAATTTCATCCTTGCAAAGAATGCTAAAGTGATAATACAGCAGAAAACAGGCTTAGAGGACAGTTTTGAAAATAAATATGATGAAAGCCAAGATCCAAGCAAAGAAATAGTCGAAACTCCTTTGGAAAACAAGCAATCACTTCCTCAGAATATTGAAAACCCATCTACAAGCCAAGATCAAAAAGAGTTGGTTTCGGTCTCACCTTCCTCTTTGACTTCTGAGGATTTTGTAGGTGCAGATATTGTGGCTAGCGGCAACTGCTTGTCTGGCAAAGGATGGTCAAATGACAACAATGATGACATGAATGCCTCTATGCATTCCAACTCTTCACATGGCAGCAGTATGATAAAAACACCAGAAATAAAGAGCCTCTCCTCTTTGGTTGACAACTCCACTAATTATGGTGAAACTTATACAAATACTCCAAATTTGAGGGATATCATGAAAGATATTCATAAAGAGCTAAAACTCACTGAGTCTGATACTGTTATAGTGGATAAGGTTGAAACTGCATCAACAGAAGACCCCACACTACAAGATCTTGATTTTGAAGTCGTGCCAAACTCTACTACGGGATCCTTTACAGTGCAAGAGCTGCAGAAAATGATACATCAGTTGGGTACACTCTCTCGGGAGCAAGGACTTGACAGTCAGAATTATCAATGCAAAGGATGCCAGGACCTATTGGGCAGCACTATATCCAAAGCTAAAGTGTGTGGCTATACTGGAGAATACTACTGCTCTAACTGCATGTACCCAAGTGTCTTTATCATACCTGCAAGGGTCATCCACAATTGGGACTTCAAAAGATATCCAGTATCTAAAAGGTCTGCACTGTTTCTCTTAGAATTTCAACATCATCCATGGATAGACATGAAAAAATTGAATCCGAAGATTTATTGCGGTGTGTCAGACATGGCACATTTACAGGAATTGAGAATCCAACTCAATTATCTCAGGGCCTACATCTTCTCATGCAGAGAGCCTGTAATTGAAGAGCTGCAGAAACGCGTCTGGCCAAGAGAGTATTTGTACGAACAATTGGATTCATATACCATAGCAGACTTGGCCCAAATACCAAGCGGGTCACTGGTTCTCCAGTTAGAAAAGATGGTAAACTTCGCCAAAGCGCATGTAATGGATTGTTGGCCTTGCAGTCAGAAGGGTTTTATTTGCGAAGTTTGTAGAGATCCTAAAATTCTGTATCCATTTGAGACAAGCGGTACATACCGCTGTGACGACTGTTCGAGCGTTTTTCACTCCAAATGCCTCAATTCAAGCATACCCTGCCCCAAGTGCAAAAGGATACAGAATCGTACTAGTGAGTCATCGTTTGTGGATGCTGTTCACGCTAATTTACACGACTTGTCGTCAGCCACCCTCCGCGCCACGGAGCACACTAGATCCACCCTGCACCACCGATGCGATCCCAGAGAAGGAGCCTTTCAGTAGTTTCCTTTTTCACCCTCAACATGTTAAATTTGATCATTGTAAGTGTAGAAGTGGTTTATTCAAACGCTAAAATAGCTCTATTAACACTCCTTCAGCCCTGCAGTACTTACAGCGCTGTGTTTAAGGAAATTCACAGGAATTGGTACAAAAAGGCATTTTATTGTTGATCATATGATTGATTAGCAAAAATGAAGTAATATTTCATGTAATTATTAATTAAGTATAAGTAATAAAATAATGCTACAATTCACACAGTATCATATAGCCCTAAGCCAAGCAGAGCTTGTGTTATGGGTATAACTGTTAAAGTTTATAATATTACTAGCTTCTGCCCGCTACTTCGCACGCGCTTTTCAAGTAGCCTATGTTAGTCCCCGGGATATTGTTTACCTTCGTGCTAAATTTCATTAAGATCCGTTCAGCCGTTTGGGCGCGAAACGGTAACAGACAGAGATACTTCCGATTTTATAATATGTAGAATGGATATGGATGCCATCTTATTATGTAAAAATTAATCACTATATCCTTTGTTCACGGCATCACGCGTGAACAGCTACCACCAATTTCGCTAACTCTTTTTTTGTTGTTTGTTATTGTCAGGAGAAGGTTCATATGAAATAATAAATTAAGAAAGTTGCACGGAATTTTAATTTCCACTCTGGCGAAGCCGCGGGGCGCAGCTAGTCACACTAATATTAAAAATGCGAAAGTTTGGATGGATGGATGTTTGTTACCTCTTCACGCCAAAACTACTGAACTGATCGGGCTGAAATTTTGTATACAAGTAATTTTAATCCTGGAATCAAATATAGGATTTTATATACATTTTATCCCATAAACCAGTTCTCATGGGATATAAATCACCTTTAAACGTTTCCATAGAAAAGACGCGTGCGAAGCCGCGGGAAGAACCTAGTATGCAATCAGTTTTGGTCCTATGCATAGATGTAAAATAGTTTAAAGAACCATTTAGGTATACCGCGGGTACGGTTATCCGAATTGCGTAACTTATCTCAGTGGGAAAGGCCCGTATTACTGCCTTGCTGCGAAACTGGACTCGTATTTCGCATTCACACAAAACGAACTAACAAAACGAAATCAAATAACAAGCGATATCTTATCGCAACCACAGCTAAAACCACTATGGCATTGGCCAAATACGCTGTTTTGATTACACTTCTTAAACTAACCTTAACAAGGGTAATTAAAAGAGATAATTAGATAAGCTGTAAACCAAAAATTTATCGTCTAAATGTGTTATCAAACGATTTTAACTTAATAAATATGAACAAATTTACTGATGTTATTAGTAATCTTTAGACAAAAACTGCCCTGTCAGTAAATTAATGTGATACAAATGTTTATTTTTATACTAAATTATCAAAAATTGAAACTCGTCTATGCAATAAATATTTTTGTAAGCAAGATGCAGCAATGGACTTTAGTCTAGGCATACCTAGGTTAGAAAATGTACCTATCTAAGGTGGTTGGTCCCGCATAAAAAAAAATTAGTTTTTACCATTTTCTAGATTTAACAAGTAATTTCACAGTAATTTAGATAACAGATAAGAAATTTTGCACACATTTTTTTGTAGTTTGTTATAACAAACTACGAATCAATTGTCCTTTTGGATTCTATTGTCATTATGGGATTTATTACTAAAATCAACAATATGTATAGACTCCAAACTACAATTTATTCAAAGTTTGTTTTAGCAAAGGTTAGCATTTGCTATGAAATGGTGTGCAAAATTTCTTATCTGCTTCCAAATTACTTGTAGAACCTAGAAAATACCTATCTAATAACTGTTTTTTATTTTCACGCATGACTTTAAGCCATCTTTGATTTATCTTATATATTATGTTCTATCACAATTAACAGCTAAGTATAAAAGTGATTCAGTATTATTTGTGTTTCGCTAATAAAACCCAGCATTATTTGTAAATAATTTATTAACGTAATCAAAAATTTACTCTTACTTCTGTAAGTATTTACATATCATTGCATTTTTTTCAAGAATAATATACCTTAGCTTATTACCTATTTGAATCCAAATCCAAGATATCACTCAGAAAACTTTTGGAATCGACCTTTTTACTTATGCGCTCATTTTTCTTGGTGGGGTTTTTATGAATGTCTTCAGAATAAGTTTCATCAATACAATATTCATCTAACGGGTTGACTAGTTTTTCAGGGTCATCTTGCTTTTTACTCTTCTTTTTCGATTGATAGCTGAGTGCATCTTTATCGAAGTCTAGGGGGACTATTCCGAGATCGCCACTGTATCTATTTTTGGCGACTTGCAGGTATTTCTTGCCTCTTACGGCTGTGAGTCGTTTATCCTGAAATTACAGAGTTATATTAACACATGTTTAATTATCTAACTAAAAGTGGGCACTTATAATGCAAAAAACGACTCCTATTTGATTTTTATCAATAAAGAATATTTCGCCTATGTAGGGTTTATATAGTTTAATAGTTATATGAGTCATATAGAAGCAAAGGCAGCAACATTCATTCGAATTTCAAATGGATGTTGCTGCCTTTGCTTCTATATGACTCATATCTTTCTCTATTTTAAAATATGAATTGAAAGCGTCCTCGTATCCTTTATTTTGGACTCTGGACTTGGAGTGGCATGTAAACGTTTACTAGAAAAGATAAAATATTTTCCACCCTAAAACAAGTATATAATTATTGTTTGAAAAGTGTGCTTATTATCTTAATGTACCTAGGTACTTAGATATTTATAGGTCATCAATCGCAGTATTCGCATTCGGTACTAGATTAGATAGCGGTAGGTAGGTAGGTACCTACAACTATGTGCATCTGGAACATCTAACCTACTTATTTCTGCGATAAAATTTGATTTGTAACACATAAAGCCTCCACCCCACAGCCGGGATTTTGAAGCACGTCTTGTGTCGAGCGATTTGTTGCGATATTTGTTTGTAGTTCATTTTGTACTTAGACGCATACGATCTTAGGTACACACTAGAAATCGTGCTTACAAAAACAAGCGGAATCGCGCTATAAAATCGCAACAAGACGCGCTTCAATCGCGACAAATCGCGGCTGTGTGGTAGACGCTTACCTATCTATAGTTTAGGTACCTACCTAAGTGTTAATGCCGCGCAAATAAAAGAACTGAGCAGATTTGATACGCAGTACGGTGACTACCTACCTACCTATAGTTGTTGGTAGGTAACTATAGTAAACTAGGTAAACAATGGTTGCAAACCTGAATTATCAGAACGTTGTCTGCCTCCTGCGAAGCTTTTGCGCTGCCAAATATTGAACTGGTGGACAGATCTTCGGAATCCCGTTCCTGTAAAAATAGTTTAATTCAGTCTACGAGAATACAACACAAATAATTGGTAGGGTAGCTACCTACTAAAAGAAAGTTTGCACGCAGTTACACACATCTTTACGCTTAGAAATTTGTTCTGCGCAACTATACCTAAGCCTTCTTTGAATGTAATCGACACAAATTTTAATCTGCTTATTTTTGTTAGAAGTTATTTTGTTAGTTCTTATGTGAATAACTTTACTAACAAATAATAGAAACAAATAAGAAGTAGTATTTACGATTGAGCTAACTGCAAACAATAGTTCGTTCTTTAGGCGTAGGTATATCTGCGGCCTCGCGTATATTTTATGGGATATCCATCGGGGGGCGGGCAGCAGCGCCCCCTGCAGGACCATTCTACCACCAGACTGTGATCCCCAAGCCGCATGCCCAGCGTGGGCATTATGGGTATTACCCCTCCTTAAGATATAAGCCAATAAGGCGTTTATCAGGGGGAGGCCTGAGTCCAGTAGTGGACCATTATAGGCTGTTGAGGATGAGGATATCTTGTGGCCGGCCGTAATAGTCCTGTCGTCGCCTCGCTCGGCCATGCCCAACATAAATTTAAACTTGTCTAAGACACAGCTCATGAGCGTTAAGGTCTTTTCTTACCTTCCTAGGATGCATGACGAGAGTCACATGTGTGTGTCTAGCAGTCGCGAAAGTCCGGAAGGCGGCGATGACGGCGTTCTACCGATGAAACCTGTCGTCTCGCTCTACGGCCACAGCCACCATAAACTGAACCATACCTAAGACACATGCTCTTAAGATACAGGGGTCTTACCTTCCTAGGATGCATGACGAGAGTCACATTTGTGTGTCTAGCAGTCGCGAAAGTCCGAAAGGCGGCGATGACGGCGTTCTACCGATGAAACCTGTCGTCTCGCTCTACGGCCACACCCACCATAAACTGAACCATACCTAAGGCACATGCTCTTAAGATACAGGGGTCTTACCTTCCTAGGATGCATGACGAGAGTCACATGTGTGTGTCTAGCAGTCGCGAAAGTCCGGAAGGCGGAGATGACGGCGTTCTACCGATGAAACCTGTCGTCTCGCTCTACGGCCACACCCACCATAAACTGAACCATACCTAAGACACATGCTCTTAAGATACAGGGGTCTTACCTTCCTAGGATGCATGACGAGAGTCACATGTGTGTGACTAGCAGTCGCGAAAGTCCGGAAGGCGGCGATGACGGCGTCCTGCCGATGAAACCTGTCGTCTCGCTCTACGGCCACAGCCACCATAAACTGAACCATACCTAAGACACATGCTCTTAAGATACAGGGGTCTTACCTTCCTAGGATGCATGACGAGAGTCACATGTGTGTGTCTAGCAGTCGCGAAAGTCCGGAAGGCGGCGATGACGGCGTCCTGCCGATGGTACCTGTCGTCTCGCTCTTCTGCAACGCCCAACATAAACTGGACGTTGTCTATCACAACGTGAGATATGTCGTGCATGTAGCGAGCGTGTTCCACTGCCTGGGGACAAATGGGCGAGATCACGATACAATGCAATAAATGGAATAGGTACCTAAACAGGATGGTCGCTTTGGCACCCTTTGGAGCGAATCTATTGAAATGTTGAAATATCCAATCTTTCGACTTTAGGCGATCTTAAAGAAAATAAAGAAATATTTTATTTTTAGTGTTAGTTCCAATGATCCATAATATGTATATTGAAATGTTTATACGCCCAAGTGGCATAATTCAGCGATCAAAAATAAGTCTCATGAACTGACTGTTATTACCTGATTTACAAACAATTAATGAATTATGGATAAAATTAATTAATCGTTAATAAGATGTGCTAGGTGCAACGTGAAATTTCCGAAACAGTATAAATTGTTTGAGAAAATAAATGATATCTACTTATTATTGACGTGACAACGTCTTATAAATTGGTTTGCCGGGTGACACTTCAAGAAACTGCGTTACGCTCCGCTCACGTTATGCAGACATAAAAAGTGAAAGGAACTCAAAGTCGTTGTCACGTAAAACTTTCGCCCGTATACCGACTTTACAGGCAACCAATTTTTTTTTTTAGTTTTTGGGTAACTTTTCCAATTTTCCTTTCCCTGCAAACCATACGGTTTGACGCATAATACGGACATTTCATCGAGCCATTGTTCGACAAAGGCCCTACTCAAGATGCGCTTTCCAATAAACAGCATTTCATATAAATTGTCTACATAGGTACTTATAACTAGTAAGTATTTAGATGGCAGTAGGTTAGGTATAGGTACGTCACTTACATCCATAACAACCTTGATGGGCTGCTGTCCATGAAAGGCGAGGTAGTAAATAGGAAGCTTCTGGAAGTCGTCTGCAAACGTGTTGAAGTCCTGAAGATTCTGCTCCAGGGGTACGCCTGCGAATTGTTGCAGCATCGTGCGGGCGAGCCGAGAGTTGCGGATCTCGAAGCTGCCCCATAGGGTTTTCACCTGCAATTTATTACCGTCTTTAGAAACCAAAAGGAGGCCAGCAGTAAATGAGTCCGGGCTAGAATTATTAAACGAACTAAGTAAGACAAGACACAAGATCGCCACGGGTGGCGTGATCAAGAAGAGGCTTGAGTAGGTGTAACCCGGGCGAATTAACAGGCTTCTGGTTAGAAAAATCCAATAATATTATCAATGAGGATCCGTAAAGTTATAACAATTTCAATAGAACTAGTATCCACGTTATTCTTTATGACATAACAATGATATATCTTTTTAAATTATCCAAATCGGACCATTACGTACGAAGTTATGACTAAATTACTAGCGAAGTGCACTGAGTGACCGCCGCGGGTGCGTGTGACGTCACTCGCTCGGTCGCCGCCTGTTAACCGTAGGCAGATACCAGTTTTTAGTGATTTACTCCGAAACTATAAGTTTAGGAAAAAAAATGTTCGCTACAGCCTTCGTACGGCGACGGCGCGGGGCGCCGCACTGGGCAGCGGGGAAGTATCAAGTTCCAAGCCAGGTGTCATGTTGATTCGCCCGGGATATACTTATAAGTGGGTCTTCATCCCATGATTACTGGTTGGCGCGGGGCGCCGCACTGGGCAGCGGGGAAGTATCAAGTTCGAAGCCAGGTGTCATGTTGATTCGCCCGGGATATACTTATAAGTGGGTCTTCATCCCATGATTACTGGTTGGCGCGGGGCACCGCACTGGGCAGCGGGGAAGTAGGGTGGGTGTACCAGTCCCAAACCAGGTACCAGTGGTTGACCTATCGCATACTGAATTGAATAAATTAAGAAATGGCGGGTATTTTTGAAGAAGTCAATTGTTTCGTTATGTTGCCTATCCTTTTACCAACCTCCCGAACATAACTTTTGCGGGAATAAACAAAACATATCGTTATCTTTCTCGTTATATCCGGTCAGTGTCTCGTTCACTTGCCTTCCGGCCGCCATCACAGTAAGGAATGCAGGTAGACAGGGTAAGTTAAATATTTTAAAATCACTATTATTTCCTTACTTTCTGTCATCAAGTTGTATGATCTAGAAAATTTAATGATCATTTGAGTGATTTATTCTATTATTTTAAATAACAAATATAATTTTCAAGTATTTTTAAAGGTGGTTAACTACTGGAACAGCCCTTGTACTGGGTTCCTATTGTTGACCAACTGGTTTGCAACTGGTTGTTTATGGTCATTTTTTTATTTTTCTTTTTTGTTCACCCTAAGCTTTTGTTTGATAATTTAGAGTTTTAGGACTGTCATTGAAATTATTTTACTCAGTGTGACCCAGTAGTTGACCACTGGTTTGTAATTGGTACACAGTAGTGTACCTATGGATGACCAGATTGGAGTTTTAACTTTGTTTTTCGTTGTTTTAGATTTAAGATGCCATCTAAAAATCATTATTAAATATTCAGAAGAAGATCTGCTGAAGTGTCTCAGGGAAATTAATGTAGGCGCTAAAATAAGGCATAACATGTCGAAAATACCTATTATATCCCTCACTCGACTGTTCTAAATAAACTGAAAATGAGACAACCTGTACCGCGGAAAATGGGACCACCAAGGGCACCAAGCCAGCAATCTTGACCCCACAAGAAGAGCTGTTGTTTTAGATTAAGTGGATTAACGCTCTAAAAAAGGAATCCCCATAACTAAGAAAGGTTTAGTGGAAACAGTTAGCCAAATAATACAAGAGGACGACGACGATCGGAAAAATCCTTTTAACAGTGGGATTCCTGGACGAAAGTGGTCCACTGTTAAAATGATCCACTTTCGTCCAGGAATCCCACTAAAAAACTTTATTTTCCTTTAGTTTTCAGTGGTCAACTATTGGAGCAAAAGTGGTCATTTATTGGATCACACCGGTCAAACTTAGGTACATTCCCGTTTTTGGTATTATTCATGAAATTTTTAAAAACAATTATGTATTTAAATTCAAAAAAATTACAAATATTGTAGCGTTAATAAACAACGAATAAATTTACATACACATTTCTAAGTCAAAACTACATAATAGCAGTACAGAACATTTCAAAGTCAAAATTTGTCCTTAACTGGTTTGGGACTGGTACACCCACCCTATCAAGTTCCAAGCCAGGTGTCATGTTGATTCGCCCGGGATATACTTATAAGTGGGTCTTCATCCCATTATTACTGGTTGCAGTATTATTAGCTATTGTAGTTGGTTAGCTGACTTAACTTATTTGTACTTATGTGTCATCTGACGACTCCATTGTATTGTGCCGCGCACTAGGTTTTATAAGGACAATTTTGCTGTAGCTCTTTACTTTGGACAATAAATGATATTCTATTCTATTCTTACATACCTACATGTTAAGTTTGTTAGAGAAGCGAGGCCTTTTCATTATCAAGACTTTTCAATCGTAAGAGAGTCACAGTGCGTCCGCTCCGAATAGGTAAGTGATATCTATAGAAATGTTGATTTATAGATTCTTAACAGATGTGGATTGGATGCAGTGTGCAGTGCATACACACTATGGGTACTTCGACGCTAATTTACTGCGCGAACCTACATTATCGGTGCGATAAATCTATACTAATATTATAAAGAGGAAAGATTTGATTGTTTGTATTGAATAGGCTCCGAAACTACTGGACCGATTTGAAAAATTCTTTCACCGTTAGGAAGCTTACTTTTCAGGGAGTGACATAGGCTATATTTTAATCCTGGAATTCCCACGGGAACGGGAAATACGCGGGTGAAACCGCGAGGCGATCGTCTAGTAATAAATAAAGAGCATGTACCCCTTGCTGTGCGAGATCCAGTGACATCTCAGCACAGAGCGTGGTCTTTCCGCAGCCAGTGGGCCCCGTGAGGACCGTGAGCTCGCCGCGCCGGTGCCCGCCAATCAGCTTCGTGAGCGCGGGGAAACGACGCCATTTTACTCCGCGGACCTGCACGACGGACTCTTTAGGATTACTTAGCTTTCAGGTACCTATGCCTGTCGGCCGTAATTACAGGAATATATAGGACAAGTTCAGGTACTTACTGGATTTAAGTACCAAAGCGTGCTCAACATCAGTAATATTATTTTTTTCTTGCAATTACCTCATCACCATCTTCATCAGCCTATGTTAGTCCACTGCTGGATATAGGCCACCGCTAATGAGCGCCATAGCGCCCTGTCTTCAGCTTGCCGCATCCAGCATCTGCCTTTCATCATGTCTTTCGCAGGTCGTCATCCCACCTTGCCGGGTGAGGTTCTTACCTTATCAATATTAGTGAGTTCAGTATAGACATCATCTCTGAGCGCGGCGAAGGTCGTGATGGAGCGGTGCGCGGCCGGCTTGGCCTCCGTTACCAAACTCTTGAGGGACAACCCCGCGTCGGCTGCCTCTGTGGCGGTTACCAGACCATCTGTCGGTCTATAGAACAAACGATTTAACCCACTCTTTCCATAAATAATGCTGGACAATCCACACAGAATCATCTAGCCTCAAGCTAGGCAGAGCTTGTGTTATGGGTACTAGATGACTGATATACTATACATTACACAGATAGATATTTTTTATTATGCATAGAAATGCCCATAGGACACCCGGAACATATATTTGCAGATTGTACAAACATTTGTCCTAAGGCGGGAATTGAACCCGCAACTCCTGCGTCGCAAGCGGACCTTCGCCCGCAGCGCCACATCGCTCGTTATCATCGTAAATAGTAAGGCCGCCAATTGTACCATTCTATATTTTATTCATTTAGGTACTTTGATATCTTATTTACAATTTATAGATGCAGTTTACCTTACAAATCTGCATCTCTCTTCTCCAAGTTTATCAGCCACGGAGCGCATGTTGTCCCAGTCCCCCCATAGACATAGCTTCTGATACCCTTCCAGAGTTGGCAGCACTATAGGGGGCAGACTGCAGTTACTTAGCCAAACTAATGTCCCTGGAAACAAGAAAATATCTTACAAATTAAGCCTTACCATAGGAGACTGTGATTATATTGATCATTTTACTCAATTCTCAAACATTTACTGAATTGTATAGGTGTATAGAGGTGTTTATAATTTATGTAATAACTATAGACCCTGCTGGGCACAAAATATGCATGGAGCAAGAGATTTTATTTTAGAAAAGGACTGGATCATAAAAAGAGAAGATATTGAGTTAAACATATTGAGAGGCCATGATACAATGCATCCTGAAGTTAAAGAGCTTGTACAGCAGCTGTGCCCTGTTATAGGTCACAGGAGATTGAATTAAATCAGTAACTTACCAGGTACTTTCTCAGCAGCCAAACTCAGTACATCCTGTATACTAGGTACAATCACAGCCTGATCGCTTCTGCCCACTTTAGGCGCCTTGCAATAGAACAGGCCCGCAGTATGCAAGCCATGGCTCTCTTCTTCTTCCTCGTTACCTGCATGCAATTTGCGGTAACCTACCACTTTGTTTAGAGAGTTTTTGAGGGGGAAATATAATACTGTGTTGTTGGAGGATACTCTTACTTCAGCTAATGTTTTGGCTGCTTCATGATGGAACTGGAAACATCAATGATGGAATGTTTATCTATTATTTATTGATGAAAAGTTGATGTAATGTGTAATCAAATACAAAAGGTATAAAACTAAGTAGATACTGCTATAAAATAGAAAAACAGAAACTTACAGGGAATTCAAAAAGTCTAAATAAATCTATAAGTTCATTTTCATCTAGCGTAGCTAATGAGGTAGT
This sequence comes from Eupithecia subfuscata, assembly GCA_963564075.1. NCBI lineage: Eukaryota > Metazoa > Arthropoda > Insecta > Lepidoptera > Geometridae > Eupithecia > Eupithecia subfuscata. Next base: position 6,616,775 of record OY751097.1, on the reverse strand, counting down.
TTCGTTCATGAGTGTTTGCCAGTCTTTGTCGAACTGCTCAGAATTTTTATTGCAGTTTTCTATGAATTCTTTTACGGAAGGCTCAACTCTTGCTTTCTTCACAAGCCTTTCCAGTATGCTCCAATCTCCGTGGACATTGCATTTTGGGCATAGAAAGTAGCCTGAAACGTTGATACAGAAGTAAAAAAAGACATAACTCAATAAACCTGAAAAACATTGAAAATGCGTGTTTGTTTACATTAGGAGGTTATATTAACGCACCAGTGGTTTTGTTCACGTATACTTTGCTATCGGAGGGTTTCTGATCTCCAGAACACATGGAGCACTTTGTAGATATAGAAGTGAAACCCTCTTGCACTGCAAATCCTTTTTGGCGTAGCGTTTTTCGAATATCGGTCACTGTAATCTTCGGGATATCTATGCCCACATTTTGTATGTTTCTTTGAGAACATTCACATTTGTAAAAGTTTTGAAGAGGCTTTAGCAAGACTTGTCTTCTAATATGAGTAAGCATTTTTCCATAAAGATTGAGATCAAAAATTATCAAAATTGAAAACAAAACACTGAAAATGTAAACAAACAAACATCATGGTTTAATAATAAACATAACCTAATTTTTTGACATTAACTGACATGACGTAGAGTGTAGACAGATCACACGGTTGGGCAAAAAGCTTGTTCGGATATTTTTCTGGGTAGAATGAGTTTCCTCTTCCTCTATCTACTAATAATAGATGGCGCGTCTATCATGGAATCTTAACGCATTCACTGTCCAACCTCGGTTGTACGACCCGCAGGAACGCGCGCCCCCGCCACGCACTGTTGCGGACGGACAGCTGCGTCTTGGGCCATGAAAGTGTTAGTAAATCGCATTCCCCTGCCCAGCCTCGGCTCGGCGGCGAAGGCGGCGCGGTGCGACCCGTAGGGGCGCAACTGCCACGCGCTCGTGCAGACGGATGCTGGCGCACGTGGATTCCCGTAATGTTGATTCATGTAAACTCATAAAGTACTGAGGCACTATTTATTTTACTTAGGGCATCGGGGTCACTATTTCAGGACACATTTTTTGGCATAAGCAGTAGTTGAAACCACCAAATTCCGGCCGTTTTCTCGTGGTCCTACTATTTTGTCCTACTAGTAGGACCACGAGGGAGACCAGTTTCTGTTCGTCCTACTATGACATATTAGTGCTGTAATAATTTATTTATACCACCTGTATATTATATAACATGGCGGGGCTGCTAATTGACGGACACATCCTATGTACAGTTTGACAAAAATGTTTCGAATACCGTAAAATGGGGTGAATGGGGATGGTTTTCAACTTTGAGTGCCCTTTTCTAATGAATTTTGTATCAACAACTATTAGTTTACTACATTAAAAGTTTAGTCTTAACTTGTATATTATGAAATTGTATGCGAAACTCATTGATAGTGAGCTTCTTTTATGTAAATACTTAAAATATATGCTATCCCTATTCATACACGTATAGGGGTTAATAGGGACGGCATTGAGAACAATAGAGAAATATGGTCAGGGTTGTCACAAACCCCCAAATAATATTATTCAGAACTAAGAATGAAAAAATAAGAAATTCAGTACTATAGAAATAATGTAAAATACATTATACCTCTACAGATTTCATTGCTTCCTTAGCGACTTACGAACGACTTTTGAATCAGATTCATTAAACTTATAAAAAAACAAAAAAAGCAACTACCTACCTATTTCGACTTTAGCCGAGTCAAAAGATTAGTAAGTGCAGAAAGTAAATATTGGAGAATCAAAATACCTACTCAAACCTACTATCCTATACTGGACCCCAATGTCATAATTAGAAAAAAAAAAAAAAAATTTTTTGTTTGTTTTATTAATTTGAAAACAACGTTACAACAGTAATATTAATGGCTAATGGGTCATATTTTTTATAATTCTTCTTTTGGCTGGGCTTATATTTTCGTGGCATTGTGCCTGCAAAAAGCAAAAGTCCCTAAGTACCTAAATAAATAAGCCTAACCAAACCACCCATCATTAGGTAATAACGAATAATAATATTATTATAGACAAATACTAGCGATATTGGTGAGTGACACCCCTGTCCCTATCCATGCTTTAGTGTCCCTTTTCATACAACCACGTCCTTAGTTTGTAGGACTCTCGTCCCTATTCACCCCACAGACATCCCGATAATATCCTGTAGGCGTCTCTATTACCCTCTTTTTTTGCAAAATTTACCGGCACTCATAAATTTTCGATATAAGCTAAAATTAAACAAGAAAATTGTAGTAACATACTTGATTTGGATGGAGAACACACTAACTTTTGTTACTCAGCACGATTCATTTAATAGAAATCACTTTTTCCTGCTTGTTTTTCAAAGTTTTTGAGGGACAAAATCACGTCCTGCTGAACGGCGAACTTCAGATGTATTTTTTTCTGACTTGTGACCATCTTCACGTCAAAAAAGTGTTACCAGTATAAAAATTCAATATTCTACTATAAAACTCATAAAAAATCAGACGATTATCGGTACATTTCTGATAGTGTTTCCGCTTCAATTTTGTTCATCGATTTTATCCCTATTGACCCCTGCATCCCTATTGACCCCGTTTTACGGTACGAAATCAAATAATATAGAACTAGTAGTAGTTCCAAATTAAGCCACTTTTTATAAATTAACGTATATTTACCATTAGTTGTATTTTAAATATATACCATTATTTATTTCACTTTTCCAATATTTCGGCAGTATTCAGTATTCACTGGCCTAGTTCACGGCATCCTACATACTTCCTCGGATAGACATGTCAAAAAACCCCTCCTTTGGTAATCGGTAAAAATAGCTAATTTCTTTGTGTTTAGCTATAAACTACTACCTTCCCTACCTTTCAAGGTCCATTATAGTAGGATAGGAGAACAGCGGCCCATGCCGCGGGATTACCTACAGTGATAGGTTTTAAACAAAAAACTGTTTCCAATACCAGTCCTTGTATTCGATTAATAAGTAGCTTCATAATTAAAATAATGATAACAAACACGTCTAAGTCAAGCTTCCTGTGAAAATTATACAAAAATAGATCTGGTCAAAACATAAATACATGCCTACTTACATCTGATTTTAAAATACATACAATACACATTAGGTATATTAAATACCTTATCCATCTAGCTAGCCTAGACTTGTGTTTAAATAGAATACAATGAGAACGTAATATTTAAAATAAAAGTAGTGACGTCACATTGCAGATCTGTGATGACATTCATCTTTGATAATAAACTTATAGCGAATGTACATTTTAAATAATTTATCCCTTAAAATAATTAAATTACGTACCTACTGACAACATAATTTGTCTAACAAATGGGTACAATTATATATCATTGATTTTATAAAAATAGTCATATATACATTTTTTAACCTAAAATCTGCCTAAAGTAAAATGAAATATGTTACAAAATAATGTAACATCATCATTTATCTCGGCAACGTACATTCTCTCATCTAAATAAAACAAATGCTGAGTTTACACTTTGCATGTTACATGTCTTGCTCCAATTTGGAATAAAATTATACAATTTGAAATAATTTTTCATGAATTTTTCGACACATCAAGGCAGTCATACTTTATATAATTACAGTGCTACCGACTTATCTGTTCAGGGACTAATGAATATCGAGACCGAAACGTTGGTTCAATCTAGGCACTCTCCAATCTAAATAAAGACTACTCGCACTTAACCGATAAGTTGGTAATAATTACAGTGAGATCTCTTGTCAAGCCTACGCCACTATTACTCAAACAAAATGGTCGAGTTCTATCTTCGATCGATATGAACAATGGTCAGGCTCTATAAAATTATCTACTACACTAACTAAAGCTAGTAGGGTGGATACTGCTGCCGCTGCAAATGCTGCACCATCGGCCCTTGTTGCTGCTGTTGCTGCATGGCCAGCATCTGTTGCCGCATGCGTTGCTGCGTCATCTGCTGCTGGTACTGTTGGCTTTGGGGCTGCATGCCGCGCGGGCCTTGCGGGTATGGCGGCGCGGGGCCTGCCATCGCGCCCATTGTTACGTTTGGTGCTTGCTGGAATAGTAATAAATTAATAAGAAATGACGAATGACGAAAATGACGAAATTGCGTGTTGACTTTTTTTAATTTGATATGTAGGTAAATGTCGCAGATACCGCAGAGCCTCAAGACGAATGTCTTTAACCAATGTGTGTTAACATTGATGGGTCGCTGACTATAGGCCTCGTGCAGAAGTTCAAAGTCGCTCAGCGAGCTATGGAGAGAGCTATGCTCGGAATACGGAAATCCGTAGAACAGTGAAGAGAACCAGAGTAACCGACATAGCTCTCAGAGTTGGCATGCTGAAGTGGCGATGGGCAGGCCATATAGCTCGCAGAACCGATAACCGTTGGGGAGTAAGGGTTCTCGAGTGGCGACCGCAATGCAATGAGAAACGGAGTGTGGGAAGACCTCTTACTCGATGGACCAACGACATTGTAGCAGTTGCAGTGAGTCAATGGTTGGAGGCGGCTCGGGACCGCTATTTGTGGCGTCGTTTGGGGGAGGCTTATGTTCAGCAGTGTTCGTATACGGGCTGATGATGTAGGTAAAAGTAAATATATTTTTATTAGTTTTGTACCTGCATGTACGCCGGTCTTGCATTTTGCCTCTGCTGCGCTTGTAGGTATGCTTCTTGGCTCGCTCGTCCACTCATCATATTCTGTAATTATACATTCATCGTCAAATTACACCTACTTACACACTTGGACCGCGATAAAAGATGGTACTGGAGGTTCTTGCCTAGCAGTGAACCTTAAGATTTAATCAGCATGCTAAATTTCAGTGCTGGGCAGAAGCCTCCCACCATACATTCGTGTTTAGTCTAGCTAGGGCATTAATGGACTATTCACATTCAAAAATAAAGTTTTTAATTGTATTGTACATACAATGTCATTTTGTTAAACGTACCTGTTGGAAAGACTGCTGTCCCGGGAACCCACCCATAGAACTCCCTCCCTGAGGACCCATAGACCCTCCCTGACTGCTCATCCCGGCCATGCCTCCACCTTGGCCCATCTGTCCCATCTGCCCCATCCCCTGTCCCATCTGCCCCATGCCCTGGTTCATCTGGCCCATGCCCTGTGGCATCTGGCCGGATTGCCCAACGCCCTGGCTCATTTGGCCGACGTTCTGGGTGATGGCGCCTTGGCTCATTGGGTTCACTTGCTGGCCCATTTGATTCACGCTTTGGCCCATTCCCTGGAATTTACAAATACAAATCTTTTAATTGATACCGTGTACATATTTAAAAATTAAAACATAATACAACGCGCTAAAAGTATAAAACTGTGTCGCGTTCAGTATCGCTCTCCTCTGGACAGGATGAATTTGAAAGTGACGTGTAACTTTAGATTCTGGATAAGATCAGATATTTCATGCTCCCGGACTTGGGAATACAAAAAAACACAATAGTTACAAGCCTTGTTCAGCAAAATATAAGGATTACCTGCGCTTTGATATCAGGAAGTATGAAAAAAATAATACAGTTTGTGACTTAGAATGCAGCGCAAAACTTATGAAGAAACTGTATTAAAGGATCAAAGAATTAGTAATAAAATAACCTACGAATCAAAACAAAAATATTTTCCATAGACCGCAGGGTTCCTGAGATCAGAACCAAATCAGGTGCGAAAACGGGGTAAATTCATGATTTTCATTGGTAATTTTTTTTCGCAATCCTCTTTTCCAATTAAGGCGTTCTTTTTTATTTTATGTAATTCTAGTTTTTTACCACGGGGTTTCTATGAGTACCGAGATCTAGGCCTTGTTTGACAAGCAAACCCGCTAGGTTCGTCCGTTAAGGTGAAGCAGGAGATGAGAATAAGGTACTAGCACTAGGGCTAGTATTCTATGCGTAATGCGTATGCAAGCGGCGAGAAGTAAAATAAAATATGTGTAGCTTTCAGAGCTCTTAAAATATTTTTTTGAAATCTGCCTGTATATTTTTGCCACTCCTCTAGCCCGCCATTGGCATTGCTAACTAGCTGCCGCGGACGGCTATACTATTTCGACAGTCTCTGTAAAATGTCGAAATAGTGTAGCCCTCGTGACTATTCTCCGACTACTATACTACGAAAGGAGGGGTTATTTTATTGTTTAGGTTACTATGCATATTATATCACAAACCTGGTTGATCATCTGCTGTTGCCCTCCCTGCATCATCTGCTGTCCATATCCGTATCCCTGTTGCATCCCACCATACTGACTCTGGAACATCTGTCCCCCCATGCTTCCCATCTGACCCGCTGCCATTTGACCTCCCGCCATTTGACCCCCGGCCATTTGCTGCGCTGCCATCTGTCCCGCTCCCATCTGACTGCCCATTTGGACTCCGCCCATTTGACTCATTGGCCCCATGCTGCCCATTCCGCCCATGGGGTTCATTTGTCTGAAAGGGGATTTTACTGTTAGAGATGGAATGAGGGCCTTTATAAAATTCCTATCTGTCCATCGTTTAGGGTACCTCTTGGTCCAATTTTGACCTACTTTTTTAATCAATGCAGATAGTCCCAACAAGAGATGGATTGAATATTCGAAACGGCCATAGATCGATTATGCTATATTATATTATTATTGCTTAATATCCACAAATAAATTATAATGCTTCAAAAAAACATTCATATTTAAAAAGAATTAGATGTGATAGAAATGACAACCAAAGTGTGATATAGCTCCAGAAGAGTGGCTAACAAGTTTATTGGATGACTAATGCGACTACGATACTTATTCCTTTGAAGGTTTTCTCCCCTTCGTCCACGTGCGTAGCTAAGATTTCATAACTTTTTGAGAATTTTTTTCACTGTTCCAGCTAAGTTTACTCACTGTTGCATATTTCCCATCTGGTTGGGCTGCATTTGCCGCATGCCTTGCCGCGGGAAGGGCCCTCTATGCGGCGCACCGGGGTAACCACCGCTTTGCTGCTAAAATATACATAGGTCGTTTTGAAAACATAGTATGTATAATAATAATGCTGGACAAACGACACAGCATCAACTAGCCCCAAGCTAAGCAGAGCTTGTGTTATGGGTACTAGATGGATGACTGATATACTTAATACCATACAAGACATAGATAGATATTTTTTAGTTATGCATAGAAAACGCCCAGAACCCCCGGAACCAATATTTGCAGATCGTACAAACATTTTTCTCAATTGAGAAGGCGGGAATCGAACCCGCAACCTCCTGTGTCGCAGGCGGATCTTAACCCGTCGCGCCACACGAGTCGTCAAAATATGTGTGTGTATCAGTTATTGGCTTTTCATATCACAAGCTATTTACTTTGGTCTCTGTAACATATCCAGAATAATTAACCGTTACATGAACGGAATACTGGCTTCTATTTCGGTCAACGAATTAGCATTGCCATTCAACGTGGCAATGCTGCCAGCATTCTTGGCACTCTGCTTTCTGGCGACGGCTTAGATTTTTAGGAAATAGATATAAGTGTCAATACTAGTTGTAATTGCTTTGTTGTTATTGTAATTTTCTTTGCTAATATGATTTTTTTATTTTACTGTTGCAAGTTGTTTTTAGCCCAATGCAGGGAAATGGCCTTCATTCCCTCTATTTAGTGACAATGTAGGCTCAAAGATAATCTTATCTTATTCTACAGATTGAGATAATAGTAACAAATCTCAAATAATATCCCAAAAAATTTCGAATTCGACGGGACTTGAACCCATATCCTTCCCTCAGTACGGGAATGTGCTAACCAACTACACCACGAGGTCAAGTGACGTAGGAGTCGAAAATCTCTCGGACTTCCTACGGACTCTAGCGCCGTTCGTGGGATATTATTTGATTTCTTATAAATTACCCAGAGTGTGAGGGCTCACGCACTATAACAAAAACCATAGTAACAAACCTGTTGCATCTGCGACATTTGGTTGCCGAAGGTAGGCACGCGCTGGCGCAGCATCTGGCTGAGCGCTTGCTTCGACTGCGTGTTCGAGGGAGGAGGCGCTACGCCGCGCGGACTTACACCTGTTAGATTGGTGATATCATTAATTTACATAAAAATCTCCTTATTTCACACTAGAGGATCGCCTCGCGGTTTCACCCGCGTAGTTCCCGTTCCCGTGGGAATTCCGGGATAAAATATAGCCTATGTCACTCCCTGAAAAGTAAGCTTCCTAACGGTGAAAGAATTTTTCAAATCGGTCCAGTAGTTTCGGAGCCTATTCAATACAAACAAACAATCAAATCTTTCCTCTTTATAATATTAGTATAGACGAAATCAAAAAGCCATGGAGAATTATACTAGAACTTTAACCTTTTGAGCGCCACGCCAAAACGCATTCCCGTGTCCTCTACGCCAAGGCACAGAGTGAACAAAAATACCTATGCGCTGAGGACCCACAAGTGCTGATCATATATGTATCCTATATGTGACTGCAGCGTTCAAAAGGTTAAACATTGGCTACAGTACAGAGATAAAATCCTATTTAACTTTAGAATTGATACACAGATATCATCACACAGCTGAAAAATTACCGATCAAGTCAATATTATTTAAAAAAACTGAATCAAACTCTGCTCACCCACTACGAAGTCATAGACGACATTCGATGAAAATTCGATGTAATTTATGTCTTTTCTACCTTGGACCAATCGGTGTCGGTTTTTGTCTATTCTACCTTGGACCAATCGGTGTCGGGTTTTCATGCTAAGTTTGCTGGTGGGCTGAAATCATTTTGCACCACAACAGCTGCGAGTTATGAATGCATAATGAATCTTCCCACAATGAGGATCCGTGACGTTTTTAGTTGAGAATGCAGATTTATACAGCTATGAAATGCTTAACACACAGTGCAATTTTTTTTTTAAAAATTGACGATGTTATGACCAAATTACTAGCGAAGTTCACTGAGTGACCGCCACGGTCTCTGTGACTTCACTCCCTCAGTCGCCCCCAGTTAGCCGTAGCCGTTTGTTTGGTTATTTGTGACTTTGAAACAAATTAAGTGTCCGATTTGTGTCTAATTCACCTTTTTAACCGTCGTATCGTGTAGTAAGAGTGCCGGCTGCGCTCCGCTCGGTTCGCTCGGCCGAGTCAGTGACGTCACACGCACCCGCGTAATTTGATTTTACCAGCAGTAACGGTATAATGTTTGTAACTTACTATCTTCGTAAGTAATGGTCCGATTTGGATAATTCAAAAAGATATATCATTCTTATGTCATAAAGCATGACGTGGATATAGGAAGCATAGTTTTATTGTCAGTCTTAATTTAAACTAATTAAATAAAATGATTACCTGGTGGGTTGTAATAATTCTGCCCAGGCTGTGGATACCACTGCTGCGGCTGCTGCATGAACTGAGGTTGTTGAGGCTGTTGCTGCGCCATGCCCACGCCTACGCCGACGCCGACACCGTTCGTCTGAAGAAGGGAATAAAGTTCTAAAAAACTGTTTGTTTAACAGTACCATTGCCCAAGACGTCCTACTGCAGCTCAGTGTAGCGGCAGGAATGTGTTAAAAAACTTGAACGCTAAAAGTAGAAGTTTAGAAAATTAGTTGAAGAACTGTGCAAATTTAAATAAATAATGCCGGATAATTCAAACAGCGTCATCTAGTCCCAAGCTAAGCAGAGGTTGTGTTATGTGTACTAGATAACTGATATACATATAACACAGAATATGCTTCCTGAGCTGACTTCCTTACCGGAGTTGTTGGTTTAGGTTTCTTCATGCCCTTGCACGCAGCTTGGCGCGCCCGTTTCCCCGCGCCCGTCGGACTCGAGTCTAGACTACCCGGTTCCTACAAAACAGTTGTACAGATTAAATTGAATGTTTAGGAATAAGCAAGCTAGAAAAGCTGATTAGCAAAATACAAATAATGAATGAGTCGAAATGAAAAGTGAAAATGCCATCTCTTCTTAGTAGGCTCAAAATCAAAATCTCTTTATTTCCATGAATACAATAAATGCACACTTAGAGGGCAAATTATAAAACTAAACACTGACACGGAAATAAAGTGATATTTTTGATTTCTGTCGCTTCGGTATGTAGACTAAAGTAAAGAATCGACGATGAAACCTTTAGCCAGTTAGTTGTTATTTTTCTACTAAAACAAGGAGTAAAATAAAAGAGACAGAAGTATTTCAGCGCTTCTTTTGACTTACATGGTCTGAATTAAATTTCGGGAAGTAGGTAGTATATTTTGTGTATGTGCTTTTTTTAACCGTCTTCGAAAGAGGCGTAGGTTATAGAACCTACTCCTTAAAAAAAAACACAGACATTCAACCGAACATAGGTTCGGCTGTATATATGTTTTTTTATGTACTTCCAGCAATTTCTCCGTCATTATGGACTGGTATTGATATAGATCAGTTGAGCTTCCTGTAGATTGTTTACAACAGTCTGCAGTTAGCTCAATTTTTTCAATTGTAAATACTAGTTCTCATTTTTTCTATTTTTTGATTGTAATTTTCTTTGTGAATAAAGTTAAGTTACATTATGAACCGATTTTGAAAACTCTATCGTATAGAGAATGATTCCGAGTTGGCCCCATAAAACTATCCCATGAAATTTTAGTTTCGAGGGTATTAGTCCCGTAAAACTAAAAAACAGTGTAAAATTAAGTCAATTTTTTGTTTTTTCAACGTTCAAATTATTTTTCACTTACGAAAAACGGAGGAGTTTCTCAAGTCGACGCGTATTTTTTTTTTATGTATAACTTTTTACAGAATAGTTCGATTTTCATAATTCTTTTGGAAAATTTTATTGGAAAGGATATACCCCGAAGTAAGTTTTCATAATTACTTTTTTATTGGAAAGGATATACCCCGAAGTTAGTCCCATCATACAAAATGGGAAAAAAAATCCAAACCCATAACTTTTTACAAAGTAGTCAGATTTAGAAAATTCTTTTTTTATTGGATAGGGTATACCTCAATGTGTCATCAAACATAAATTAGAATCGAATTTTAACTAGATGTCGCCACTAGAAGAATTTGAATTCAGTGTATACCGGGTAAAACGGGGTGAATAGAGACTTAAGCGTGAATAGAAATGGACGAAATACTGGAACAAAACTTCCTTTTGCCTAGTATAGTATTATAATATCTGTGCTTTTGCAAATAAATAAATAATAAATAATGCCGGACAATTCACACAGCATTATCTAGCCCCAAGCTAAGCAGAGCTTGTGTTATGGGTACTAGATAACTGATATACTTAATACAATACACTACATAGATAGTTATACATACATACATAGTTATAGATACAAAGGTTAGTTCGACCATAGAGCAAGTACAGAGAGGAGGGGGCCTAAGCAACTGTGCACTGTGATTCTCAACTAGGTCCTGACGTCATCACAGTGGGCGTGGCCTTAGTCAGTGTACTGTCGTCGTTCGTCCTGTGCACAACTTTGTGAACGGTGGAATTTCTTGTAATTTTCATGTAACTAAGTAGAAAAGGATGAAGTGTTGTGTTTTAACTTGTAAAAACTACTCGGACAGACGTTCTGATGCTATGATAGGCATCACATTTCATGTGTAAGTAATTTTATGCGTAATTTAAGAATAGTTCTAGAAAAATCTCTCATCGTATCGGCGTCTCCAAATATACTTCTTCTACTTGACAATAGATGGCGACACCTAGTGTCACGGGAACTAAAAATAAAAAGGGAAGTAGAGCAGTATTAATATATTTTAATAATCATACGTACGGAAATTAGTTCTACTGACATTCCTAAAGACTTTTTAGTCGCCTAAATATTATTTTTATTAATTTATAATCATTTATTAAACATGCCGCCATCTATCGTCATCTATGAACATCAACCATGAATTGAACAAAAAGACAGGGTCGTAATTAGAATCCAATTATTTTACCGAGTGTCCCACGGCTATGCTTCGTCAATGGAAAGTACTTTTAATAAAATATTGAATACGCAGGAAATAAAAATAAAGCATGCTTTAAATTCAATATTCTATCTACATTATTGAAAGTATGTTTTCGGTACACGACGGCGCTCCGTGCAAATAGCACTGCACGTATTCCTACGTTCCTACTTAACAGTGTTTGTAAATAAAATTTTGTTCGATATACTTAATTTGTTTATTATTTGTTCTGTCTCTGAAATTAATATTACTTGACCATATCAAAAGACTTATGTTAAGTATCAAGCTTCATTCGCATCACGCGACTTTTGATTTAGGCAAGTATTAGGTACTTGTTTACATAATAGGTAATGGTACGAAAATTCTGAGTACGTCCCTGTTACATCCTACACTTAGTGACATCTAGTGTGAGGTAGTTAAACTACGTAGTAACATCAACACAGAACGAAGCGAGCAGTTTTGCTTCTCACCGGTAGATGGAAAACAAAAAAGTGGGCGGGATCTAACACCCCCTCATCCCGCAAAGTGTCACGCGTTGTTTCTTAGGGAAATCTAATTAGAACATCTCCTCTCTGTACTTGCTCTATGAGTTCGACTGACACAGAAGGTGAACAGTCACGGACTAAGGACACTTTCACTGCTACCAGCCAGGTAATGTCTTGCTCCAGTATTTCGTCCATTTCTATTCACCCTGGAGTCTCTATTCACCCCGTTTTACTGTAGTTTTTGAAAACACGCCTAATTATGTATACTTACTACGAGTACATCTTTTGTGAGTGTAGAAGCAGATGCGATATCGCCTGAATGGGATGTGGTACCACCACCGACTGGGTATTTGTGGCATAAACTTTACCTGTTTGGTGTCAGCAGTCTCGAGATCTTCAGGGGGCAGCGGCAGAGGTTCCAAGTAATAGCTAAGCGGTTTTACTAAGCTGTGCGTGTGGTACTTCAATAATCTGCAAAATACAAGGACATTACGTATGTAGCTCTCTCGATCTTGATAAATCCTGTCCCAGGATAGCGCCGGATTCCGCCCGCCCTTCATCAGCTCCCAGCTTGTCCGTCAGACGTATGTATCCAAGTTTACAAAGTATATACCAAGTGTATAATTGTAGAAAGTAAGATGGACAGACCTATGTGCATTCTCGTAAGTTAGAGGCTTCCTCTCGATCTTGGTGGCTGCGAACCAGGCCCAGGATAGTGGCGCTGGATTCCGCCCGCCCTCCATCAGCTCCCAGCTTGAAACCCGCTGTTTGTCCGTTAGACGTAGACCCTAAATAAAAACATTGCCATTATAAATACTCGAGTGAAGAATGAATGAAATCACAAGTGAATAAGATCTTTCTGGGATAGCGTGGTCAGGTCACATACTTAGTCCTAATCATTTACAACGGGATTTTTACCATGATTTGAATTTTGAGCTTTCCGATATTTCATTCGTAGCAAAAGATGAGGGTAGATTCGTATGTCTGCCAATAAAAACTCGTCAGTGCCTTCAGTTATTCCGTGGTCATGGCGCATGAAACTTTGCCGAAATATTGGAAAGCTCAAAACTCAAATCATGGTAAATATCCCGTTGTAAATAACTTTAGTGTTAATAACCATCATGGATTTAATACATATCACATAGATAGTCATTTAACTAACTCTTTCATGGCCCAAGACAGACGCACATGTCCGACTGCACCAGCGTCAGGCGGGCAGTGAATGCGTTAAGTGAGGTGGTAACGTTTGGTCATTATTTCATTTAATGAGATGATGTCCAAACGTCACCACCTATAAAGACCTCCACCACCTGAATCAGTTGCTGTGAGTGTATCCATGCCAACGTAATGGTTGGCATGGATTCTACCACAGCAGCATTTTGGAGAATGTAATCAGAAGGCCAATTTTAATTCTCCGAGATACGCAATCGATCGTCTCCTTTTTTTGTGCAAATTGGTACTCTAATTCGGTGGATTAGAGTACACCAACTGGCCGAAATGAAAGACGAAATTTCGTGTTGCAGATTTAAATAGGCCCTCAGGTAGGCGTAGATTTTATTTTGTCACTTGACCCATTTAAGTTTGTGAATTTATGACTCAAAGTGGTGGGTTTTTCATTGTAAATGTAAGCGGGTTAGCTACGAACCTAGTGTATGTTGGAAGAACACCATCATGTGTGTGTTTTCTTCTAAATTATCCGATTTTTTACGTGAATTGGTGCATAAACATTACCTGTTTCTTATCAATGTCGAAACCTGATATCTTGTTCCCCTTCTGATCCAGGATGCATCCCAGTGGTTCACACGCGATCACCTGTAGACAAAAAATTGGAAACACTTTACTTGTATTTCATGTGACACACAAACTATTTTTTTTAACTTTACTTATACAATATTTCAGCTACAATTTTCACCTGCAAGTGAGTGAGCTACACGCTACTTTCTTTAAATATTTTCTACACTAATATTATAAAAAGGAAATATTTATATTTTTGTATGTTTGTAACGAATTAACTAAAAAGTTACTAGACCGATTTTAAAAACTCTTTCGGCTATAGAATGCTACAGTTTCTCTGAGTAACATAGGCTATATTTATTACTTACTAGAAAAAATTAGGGATCGCTACTAAAACTTACTACAATAATGTAACACAAAGTGTAAAACAATTAGCCAAAAATAAATGTCGACCAGTGCGAAGCCGAGACGGGCCGCTAGTATATTATAAAAATGAACTATAGACTATCACAACGAATACGACTACATGAACGTGTCTAAAAATGGAATTAAGACGGCGTCATAATTTTTTTTGTTCATGTTTTGACATTGTTTTAACATAACAGCGCCCTCTAGATCAAAAAATGATGATCATAGATGCCAGATAATGTCTAACTTACCTCAATAATAGTGTTCTTAGACAGCGGCAGAAGCTGCCTCACACAGGTCACCGACTCTCCTTGCCGATCTCCAATTTCCTTCTTCAACTTCTTCATCAGCGCCTGGAAATGCTTCCGATTGTTGTCGTCCCCGCCATCCGCCAGTGTTGAGTGGATGAGTGTCGCGAGCATGTCGATCAAAGTGGTGAACAGGTTGCTGCGAGACAAACTATGTTAACTTATTGTAGGCACACTGTTCGTTAGGCCATACCCGATGCGATGATCTGAAATGGTTTGGTTTAGATGCTTCTTTGTTTACTTCTTTGATTGTAAAGGTTTATCCTCATTATCAGAAAGACGTTAACTACTGGACATATGCCTCCATTAAAGATGATCACAAAGACCGGTCCTGTGCTACCCGCATATAGCGGTTTACCGCGACCTTCACCAGATCCTCATCTTCTCAGCAGAAAGACGTTAACTGCTGGACATGAGCCTCCCTTAAAGATGATCACAATGACCGGTCCTGCGTTACCCGCAGTGCCTCCATGCATTCAGCCAATGGAAAGCCTTCCATAGGTCACGCTACAGCAAGTACAACTTACTTGTTACTATACGCGTCCACAACTTGATGCGCCACTAGCTGCGTCAGTAACATGGACCAGTCCGATGTCAGCTGGTACGATCGTCTGATGGCGTCGAACATGCCGCCAGCCAATGAGAAGCGCAGCTGCAACGCCTCGGGCGCGACCTCGTCTTGCCACGTGTCGTTGCAAGCGGAACGCTCGTGGTCGCGCGCGTGCGTTAGGTAGTGTTGGAGTTGCGCGTGGATAGAGCTGAGTAGACTTTCCTGTGAAGAGAAAAAATAGATTTTTCAGTTCTCTTATTGCGCTGTAGCTTACCTACATAGATTTCTAGCAGTGTTCCCACTAATATCTGTTAGTCTGTGCACTTTAGTTCGCTGCTAGTGCCTGTGGAATGGCATGTCTGAATTAGATGACTAACTACATATTAGATCATGCCAGATAGACCCTTAGAAAATTCCATCAGAAGATACTGAGAATGGCTCTTTGCTGCTTGGTCACATTGACGATTGAAAAATTGTTTGCCTCCTCCGCTTCCTGATTTTATAAGAAAGTACGTACCTTCTGGTCGTCCTGATGCCGAAGACAAGTGAGCACCAATGACAGCAGCGGTTCGTTCGCCAGCCTGACCGCGTTGCCGCCGCCACAGTTGCAGCCGCCGCCGCAGCCGCCGCCGCTCACGCCGCGCTTGCCGCCGCTACCGGCGCCGGAAGACCTTGGTTATTTCATTTAATATGCGATTAGTCAATGCTGTGGTGATTCTGTTCCTTTGGGAGGGGGATCGATGTAATGGAATGTATGCAAAAACAAAAAAGAAAGACCATAAAGACCCAAAAGCACCCTTTTCCAATGGTGATTCTTACTGTTATATCTGAGCAGGAGTTTTGAGTAACGTGTTTTCATAAGTTTTATAATTATAATTAGTTCATTTTCATATGACCGAATATCCATATTGGAAATAAAATTGTTATAATGATTCCTTTTTCTGTTTTCTGGGTCTATTAAAAGCTACGTATTTCGACAAAAAAATCTATATGAACTCCGACTTCTTGATGATGGCTCTGTGTCTGGTTTGACAGAACTCGGGGCTAATTTAGTGCAGCTCTCGATAAAGAATGTGTAGTAGAGTGTTCAGAAAACGCATGGTAACCCTATTTAGCTAGGACTCTGATGGCTCTTGCAGTCACGATGCGAGACTGTTAAATTCCCTCTTTCTTCTAGAGAAGACCTACTGTATTCCCTTTATAAGAACGTTTAGCGCTGCTATGTCCAGCGAACGATATATCCGAACTTACTGACTACTCAGTTTCGGATAAACGAGTGTGCAGAGATAAACGCAATGTTACCCTTTATAGCTAGGACTCTGATGGCTCTTGCAGTCGCGATGCGAGCCACCGCCTCCGCTGTTGCCGCTGTTACAACTTCCGCTGCAGCCCGCGCCCCAGCCGCTTTCCAAGATCTGACACAAGAGACAATATGGAACGTTGTGGATTTGCACTTGACAACAGGCTACTCATTGCTGTTTATACGAATCTTTATAAAATACTAGCTGCGCCCCGCGGCTTCGCATGCGTTGTTTCTATGGAAACGTTTAAAGGCGATTTCTATCCCACGGGAACTGATTTATGGGATAAAAAGTAGCCTATGTTTGATTCCAGGATTACAATTACCTGTATGCAAAATTTCAGCTCGATCCGTTCAGTAGTTTTTACGTGAAAGAGTAACAAACATTCATCCATCCATACTTACAAACTTTCGCGTTTATAATATTAGTAGGATGAAACAATGGTAGTCTAAAACCTCTCCTTAATCACCATGGGGGAGAGGGGGTTAAAAATTTGCTAAAAACATCACGTGATTTAAAGAACGACCCTTTTAACACATAGCGTGTTGTTCTGTTCCCGTCATCTCTTCCTAGCCCATCGCTTTGCCTTTGAGGAAACTATCAGATCTTATGTCATCCACTTCTGGGTTTAGGCCTCCTTCAATTCTTGCCGGCCTCACCTAAAGTATCAATAACTTCAATACCTGTCCCGCTTGCTTGAGAACCCTGCCTTGCACGGCGGCCGGTAACTTGGCCACTAACGGAGCCACCAGCCATACAGACTGCGACCATTTGCTCGTGCTCACCACGCCTCGGTCTGTGCCCATTCTGAAATAGAAATAAAAAATCTAATTTATTTCGCAACTGTCTCATTCGCACATATTCTTGAAGAGACGCTAGACGTCACACACGCAGTTGCAAGAGTAGCGTTGCAGCATGTATGAGCCGAAACGCGACTTTATTATGGAGAAATAGTCGAGTGTCTGAGGTGTACTTAAAAGTCTACAGAGTATGCTATCAGCTTTACTCGGCGATTTTAGAATGTCTTGCTTGAGTTTTGGCGGCAAACTTTTGTTAAGTAAGTCCGTTTTCGCAGTGACAGAGCAGAACAAGACATATCTATAGACATCATCATCATCATCAGCCTATATTAGTCCACTGCTGGACATAGGCCTCCCCTAATGAGCGCCAAAGCGCCCGTTTTCTAGAAAATATTAAAAACCTCTAAAAGATTTGAATTTTGCGCGAATTTGTTTCAGATTCTGAGTCGATGACTCGGTAGCGGAGTCCGAATAGCCCTGCTGTTCGCATCGCCGAGACGACGTGGACAGTGAATGCCTTAACGGGCTGTTAGTGAAATTAAACGCTAGAGGATCAACATCAGTAAACTAACCTGAACATCAGCTCAAGATCCAGCCAGGACATTCCTAACGACCACTGTTCGAGGTGTTAATGTATTCGATCAATGCCAGAAGAATAAAACTAACCTGTCTTTATCAGGCGGAGGCGGCGCCGGCTGTTGAAACACGTTTATAACAGCGCGTGCGACTGTATCCAACCACGCGCTGAGTTCAGACGAGCCACTCGGAAACTGTTTGAACATCAGCTGTAGATCCAGCCAGGACATTCGTAAGGACCATTGTTCTAGGTTCTGAAAGGAAATAGCGGTCAGGTCACTTCATATTTGAATGTAGGTAGATAACAGAACCCTTTATTCACAAAGAAAATTACACTAGTATTTACAATTAAAACAACTAAGCTAACTGCAGACTGTTGCAAACAAACAACAGGTAGGTCAACTGATCCATATCAATACCAGTCGGAAGCGTCCCCAAGACGCTGGCTGCATTGCCACATAACACAAATTCAACATTAGTAGATAAGACAAATTCTGCTCAAAATTTGTAAATGGTCTTTTCAGATAACTTTAGTATAATTTGTCAACTTTTTATTAATTGTTATAATACAAAGGCAGGTTTAGAGCTGTAATGATGTCCTTGTCAGTGCACTGTTCACACTATTTTTCAAGTATTTACTGTACTGACACAGATTGGTAACGGGTTCCAAGTCTGTACAGCAAACAATTAATCAGAAACATGATAAAATGATCCAGCTTGGTTAAGCTAATTGGCTTTATTTACTTGGGGACGGAGCTAGATATTGCGTAACGAAAGAATAAAATTCATAAGATTTAAAATCACGTCTAAATTGTATCCAGTGCTTACCTCTAATAACCGAGTTATCATGGTCTTCTGATCCAAATCGGGGTGCGTGTGACTCGCTGAATCCGGATAGCAGATCATATGGAGCAATCTAGACAAGGAAATACAAATCAAGACTTTATTTATATACAGACCGATAGTTCATAATAAATCATCACCTGAACAAATAATACCTTACAGTCAGCTCTATAAAGTACCTACTACGTTATTAAAGCGTCCAAACCAAATAGACCTCTATAAACCCTGTAAATAAAGTTGAACATACCTCTGCGCCTGCCTAGGAGTCAGCATTGAATCCAACAACATATCATTCTGGTAAAGCTCATCAGGGTTCTGCAGGCATTTCTGCAGAACCCACTCTTCTGAGCATATCTCTGCGAGAACCCTTCTGGCTAGCGATGAGAGGGATTGTGATGAATCGAGTAGCGTCGAACCAACGCCACCACTGCCCCTGGAATACCACCAGTGACTATGTTCAACTGATTCAGGCTATATTTTTACCATTTTACTTATATAACCTTTCTCATCGTCAAGCGATTGCTAACCACCATATCTTTAGTTTTAACCTCACCTCTATCTAGGCCTGACACTACCTCTATAAGAACAAAATTAAAAAATTAAAAAAACCTTCGACAGATTTTCATGAAACATGGCTAAAAACACTCGGGGTAAAATTATCTATAAAAATCTAAATTCGGTTTATCCGTTTGGGAGCTACGATACCACAGATAGATAGACAGATACACAGACAGACACGTTAAACTTATACCACCCCTCTCTTTTTGCGTCGGGGGTTAAAAATGGGTTTCGGTACGCTTGATCATAAAAGTTTCCACAAAAGAGTGGAGGAACTAACTGTCAATTCAAGGTACATCGTGTCGCGACCTATCTTGAGTTGTCATTGACCACACAACCGTCAATCAACGCACGTCAAAGCTGCGCGAGTGGAGTAAAGTTTTTACTAATGTATATTCGAGTATGTTTTCGAGTTACCCTCAGCCAAGTTCGAGTCGAATTAGGACTTAAGATAAAAGGGTCAGCGATTGCTTAAAGTTGTGAGCAGTTTATAAGTAAGACGGTTATTGTTTTCGTTAGTTGTTGAATGTTGTAACAGATCACATTCTGAAACATTCAACTGTAGGCCTAGCATGGGGATAGTTGTTTGGGGTAGAATAGATAAGAATGACATCGCATTGTCATACATTGCGTAAATTATTGAAGTTGAAGGAATGAGTTTCAAGCATATTACGCATTCGTTGACGACGTGACGTAATTTTTCTCTATTCTACCTTAGACAACAATCCCCGGGCTAGGCCTACTGTAATGATTTAATGAGACATTTCAGATGTAAAATGACTTACTCTAAACATCAAATGACGATGAAAGGATACCAAAGGAACACAGGGGGTAAGCGATATTTACACGTATGTACATTTACCACCGAAAAGTAGACTTAAGGTGTTTGGAGTAAGGTTCTAGATTGTTAATCACATTTGGATCTACCTCTGGTTTAGTTATGGAAGTGATTCCGTGATGTTGGTGTATTCTTTGAGTGTGTGCGGTTTTATCCACTCAAGAATTAATATAGTAGATTATAGTAAAGGCAGTGATACAACACAGACATTCATTTGGAAGACCAATGGACGTGGACCATTATGAGGAAAAGCGAAGCGTGACATGAAATACCCCATCGATAAATTGTGAAGTTATGAACATCAAATCAGTACTTCCATTAATAAATCCAAAATGGCGGCAGTGCTTTCTCAGATTATTGTGATGTTAGAGAGAGAAAACGAGTTTCACGAATCCATTTCAGATATTTTTGTTTTAGACGTGAATGTTAAGAAACTCGATTCTGTTAGTATTATTTACAATATTGTAATTTTTATACAATGGAAGTACGAAGGCAATAGCACATATAGAATGAGAGGAATGGAAGATGTGCAAACAAGGTAACTCAGTAACAAAATAAACAAACCTAGGAGTTCTATGGCCCCCACTCTCAGATTCTACGATCCTAAGAATAGAAAACACATTTGCCAATCAATATTTTACTATACAAATAGTAGATATAGTTGTATAGTAGTACTATACAAATATATGGTTCAGTAGAAATCTAAAAATGCTTATGTAAATGGGATGAATAAGTAAACACTTCACTTTATGGACAATATAATACGAGAAAGTAAAATTGTTATGACATTCCTACAGTGTGCTTTTGATATCTACTGTTACTTTTTAATTTTACAATTATTTACCAATAGAAAAGTAAAATTAGATACTCCAGCTGGGTTAGCATGGTTGTTATCCGATTTAGAAAACGTTTTTCTTTTTTTCATTCTTTACCCGGGTCTGGGTACCTATTTCTATAGTAGTATTTAAAACAAATGAAGTAGAATATCAGCCATCGATCTGCTGGTCACTTCTTCATTGACCAGCTGGCATCCAGAAAACAAGCTTAATAATCATCATTATTTCGCAACAAAAAGAAGAAATAATGATGATTATTGAGAACTTTCAGCATTATTTTGTTATAAACAATCTAATTTTACTATATTCTTCCGAAAACTGCACCGGTCATGCTAACCACTAGATATCCCTACTCAATGAAATCGTATACATAAAATATACTGTAACTTAACCTATAGAATTAATAATAACCTAAAGAAGTAGTAGAAACTATAGAAGTAGCAAGATTACTCACGTTATATGGTCCAGCTGAGCGTCAGTGGGCACAGTGTCGCTCGTGCCTAATATATGCGACAGTTCACACGACTTCTTACCGCCGGGCTTGCCGCCGTCGCGAGCTGTCGAGTCTCCTACCACTGTTGTGTACAAAACTAATATCAAGTCATCATATTTACTGTGTACACCCAGATTATTAGAATTTTTTAGGGAAATAGCCTCCTTAAAACAAATTTTAGCTTACTCATGTTATTGAAGACTTTGTAAGTTTGTTTTTAATGGATAATCTCCGGAACAACTGCAGGATTAGCATTATCGCCCTAGACAGCGATTTAATTTTACTAGAATAGTCAAAAATTACGCGGAATGCGTTAAATATTCGCAAGAAATTCTTTCAAATTCAGTCATTAACGCATTGTTTGACATTTTCCTTTATTCTACTTTACACCACTCGCTTTCTAGAGTGCAAAGCGCGCAATTCGTTTCAAAAACGTTCACTACCCAATGAAAATAAGTAAGCTAGCAACCATGACCTTTGAGTGCTAGTGGCTTCATTTTAACCATTTAAGACGTAAGCAGCGGTAAGGCAAAGTATATTCTAACGTCACTTACTTAAAATAGCTTTCAGCGTGGCCAGCACAGGGCCAACGCCGATGTTCTTATGAGCGGCGGCTAACAGATGACGATCGCAGGACAACCGTACGCCTGCAGCCGCGCCGCCCGGCCCCGGAGATGTCGAGACTGAGTATAAACCTGGGGAATTATGATGGTAGAGTTAACATTCAACGTAAAAGGTAAAATTAAACATCGCTGGCGTAAATGGCGATGCAAGACCCTCCACAACCTCAACAGCCTGTATTGGTCCACTACTGGACGCAGGCCTCTCCCTGATAAGCGTCTTATTGGCTTTTATCTCATGGGGTAATGCCCATAATCCCCACGCTGGGCATGCGGGTTGGTGATCGCAGTTCGGTGGTAGAATTGACCTAGACGTCACACATACAGTTGCGCACGACATACGTGCCGAGACGCGACCTTTGTATGGAGAAATGGTCGAAAGTCCGGGATGTGGTAGCGCACAAGACGTTTGACGTACTCCACTGCGGGCAGTGCTGTCCTTGAGGCTACCCGATTTTTCTGTGAATAGGTATAACAGAGTATGTAACCTGGCTGAGGAGTGTCCACAGTCTTGAACAGCCGCAGCAGCAGATGGCAGGTGAGCCGTGCGCCGGTGTCCGGGGAGGGCGCGTTCGCAGGGTTCCCGCTAGCGCCGCCGCCGCCGCACGCTTTCAACAGTGAAGGCAAGGCAGCGTGACGGACGAAATCCTCCAGTGAGAAGCAGTGTCGTGCTAAAACAGAATTAATATCAATGAGAGATTTAGATCAGAAGCGGAGCGGATCAGAAACTCGTAGGAATCAACCAACCAGGAACTAACGGGAGATAAGATATGTCCATAGGTCGAGTCTTACACGCCTCTGCCCCCATCTGCGTCGACGCGGCCAACGACAAAATTGGTGAAGATTTATTGTGACAATGGAGTGAAGATAGAGTAGCATATTTTTGGTCAACAGAGACAAGTCTAACGCCCGTATTCAAGAACAATGCTTATGTAAGGTAGCAAGCAATACTGTGCTAAGTAAGGCATTTCTCACTGCGCTCGTCAAGGTAGCACAAACAACACTAAAGTGACACTTTACTATGCGAATGCACTGCGTCGATTACAGATCTGCGATTGGTCTGTTTGTGTTGCTTAGTTCTCTTAATGTTTGGTAGATTTGCGGATGACATAAATATAACCTATAAAAACCTGCATAAAAATAATAAAACTATTTTGTTTCCAGTGTTGCTTGCTACCTTGCATAAGTATTGTTCTTGAACACGGGTGTTAAACTCTCTGGTTTGAGATTTATCTTTGAAGTGTAGAGTGTAGACCCTTGGATGTACAAGTTCACTATTAACTTACCAACTAATATACAAGTGAAGACAGCCAGCGCATCGTGAGCCGCGGCGTCGTGGAGGTCCCTATGATGCAGCAGGTCAGGGTAAAGTGGCGGTGGGGCCGCATGAGGCGCGGTGCCGGCCGGGTAATGTTGAGCTCCGCATAACGCTACTAATGCTCCCAGCCATTCGGCCGCTAGGCCACTGCACCAGGCTGTCATCTCCGCGCATAGGACTCCTAGCTCGTTTACTCTGAAAATAGACGCCATTGTAGGATTGTCTTTTTTTTAACTAGAGGAATTTGTAAGTTAAAGTAATAAGTATTCATTCATATTGTATCACACGTATTACACAGAAACCAAAATGGATACAAAAAATATGTAGAACTAGCTGCGCCCCGCGGCTTCGCACGCGTTGTTTCTATCGAAACGTTTAAAGGTGATTTATATCCCACAGGCACTGGATATTTATGGGATAAAAAGTGATTATAATTACCTGTATGCAAAATTTCAGCCCGATCCGTTCAGTAGTTTTTACTTGAAAGAGTAACAAACATCCATCCATCCATACTTCCAAACTTTCGCGTTTATAATATTAGTAGGATAGAAAAGGAGATCACCCAGCATAAGGGCCCTTGTTCAGATGTTTTTTTCGCCGTGAAAATCTACGGTTAATTCGTCGCGTCAAGGCATGGTTGTCAGTGTTGTATGGATCACTATGGAAGATTGTTGACACACCGGTTTTTTCGCCGTAAAAATTTACGGTTAATAGTTTAGTGTCTTGGGTAAAAAAAATATTAAATGTAGTCCGTCTGTAAGATTATCAGAAGATATTGGATACATATTTTTTCTTTTTATCAAACAACTAGACGATCGCCTCGCGGTTTCACCCGCGTCGTTCCCGTTCCCGTGGGAATTCCGGGATAAAATATAGCCTATGTCACTCCCTGAAAAGTAAGCTTCCTAACGGTGAAAGAATTTTTCAAATCGGTCCAGTAGTTTCGGAGCCTATTCAATTCATACAAACAAACAAACAAACAAAAAATCAAACCTTTCCTCTTTATAATATTATTATAATATTATAATATATCAAACAAAATAATAATAATAAAGCGCGTTAAAGTTTGGGAGTGGGGGCTATTGACGTTACACCTTCCTAAAAAGAAAAAGTGTCGTAAGGTGTGGCGTCACGCGGAATTTTAAGTGGCTATATCGTCATCATTTTTTGTTTAATCGACGAAAGAAAAAATACGTGTCCAATATCTTCTGATAATCTAACTGACGAACTAATTAGATTTTTTTAGGACATTAGCCTATTCTCCGTGTGTTTGCACGGGGCCGTCAACAAGCTTCTATAGTGATTCATACAACAAGTGGTACAATAAAATATATGCTTGTCAAAAAAAAAAAACACTGACGACCGTGACTGCACCCACGGCGAATTACTCGTAAATTTTCACGGCAAAAAAAAGTGTGTGTGTGTGTGTGTGTACAAAGGCCCTAATGCGGACACAGTAATGGTTTTATGTGATACCTAGAATGTTCTTAAATGTTAAAAAGAAATGTACAAACTGCATTATTGATTCTCCAATTCTGTAAAAGAACAATCGAACAAATTCAAAAATAAAATCTTTCGTTGTTTGTCGAATTTATTATAATTGTAAGCGGGTTGACTACAAACCTAGTTTGTGTTGGAAGAACACCAACGTTTCATCCCTTATCGAAAGACTTCTTCAGGGTGGGTTAAGTTCTTCCAACGTTAATATTCTTCCAACACAAACTAGGAGTAATTAACCTGCTGATATTCATAATAAATTCAAAAATATCTTGTAATATCAGTTACAGATATAGCCATTAGTTGCACACATTGATCTAAAACCTCTTCATGATGCTACAAACAAATTAAAGATCATTTTAATCCTAAATAAAATAATGTTATTTATTTATTGATACGCGATTAGGGTTCATATCCGACTTGAAACTCGGCTCGGAATCGCGTAGCCTCATCGCCTCAACGCCATCAAGGCAAAGTGCTAAAAACAAAAGTGGCCATGTCGTTTTGCCGTTACGATGCGGTAAGTATAATTTGGAATGACTTACCGATCTAAGGTTTTTGTTATTATAGTGCGTAAGCTTTACAGTCTGGCTAATTGAGAGACAGAGTGTGAGGCTTACGCACAAAAACCTTAGATTTTGAGCAACGCGACACCCGCTCGTTAAACGAACTAAACGTAACTTTAGTCTTTGAACAGCATTGGATAAACTACAATGTTTCCCCTGTAGTGTAGGTGGAGCTAACGGCGCTTGAGTCCGTAGAAAGTTGCAAAGATTTTCGACTCCTACGTCACTTGACCTTGTGGTGTAGTTGGTTAGCACATTCCCGTACTGAGGGAAGGATACGGGTTCAAGTCCCGTCGAAGTCGAAATTTTTTGCGATATTATTTGATTTTTTAGAAATTAGACTTACCGATCATTGTCCACCTCTCGACAAACGGCGAGCATAGCGGAACAAACGAAGCTGTATCTGTTCGCGGGAGATTCTGCTACTTGTCGGGCCCACGCTATTTCGATTTTAGCTAGAAAAAAACGACGAGAGTTGTACTAACATTCGGGTTATACCTTTTGTATAAGCATGGTAGTACTTTAGAACTTTACCTCTGCGTGGATGATTGAAGAATTCGCTGAGGAACTGTGGGTTGTATGTGTATTGTGATGGAATTGGTTGAAGCGGAGAGTAGAGAGCTTGTCTGAAAAAGTGAGGAAATATTAAAACTGGAAGCTTTTTGTGGGTTTTCTAGTCGGGTCAACGATTGCAAGCAATAAGTAAGGTGAAGGAGCCCCCCCCCCAGACATTTCTGCTTAATATTACAAAGAGGTTTTTAAAGTTTGCAATGGGAATTCTTTGAAATTACTATGTTACATCTCCCACTTATGATATCTGAACACAATCTCTGATACGTCATCCCTAAGGTCTTTACTTCATACGTCCTTTGGATAAGCATTAGTGAAGGTGATGTCATGGGGCGCGAGACACTTGTACAGGTCGTGAAGTTGCGCCAAGACACAACTATCTGTGGAGCTGCCGTCTCTAGGGTTACTTACTTGATCTTTGGATAAGCATTAGCGAAGGTGACGTCATGCGGCGCCAGATAGAGATGCGTGGCCGCCCTGTACTGTAGGTACAGGTCGTAAAGTAGCGCCAAGACATAACGTTCGGCGGAACCGCAGTCTCCCAGGTTACTTACTTGATTTTTGGATAAGCATTAGCGAAGGTGACGTCATGCGGCACCAGACAGAGATGCGTGGCAGCCTTATCGTACCAGACAGGTCGTCAAGTAGCGCAAAGACACAGAACTCCGCGGAACCGCTGCAGTCTTCCGGGTTACTTACTTGATCTTTGGATAAGCATTAGCGAAGGTGACGTCATGCGGCGCCAGACAGAGATGCGTGGCAGCCTTGTACAGGTCGTGAAGTTGCGCCAAGACACAACGCTCAGCTGAACCGCAGTCTCCAGGGTTCACCACGCATTTTACTAGCCGGCAGAGTTGCTCAAACACCGCTGATGTTTGTTCTACGCATACTGGAAAAGTTAGGAATGATTTCACAAGCAATGAATTGGAGTGATCAATGAAGGGCCGAAGTTGGTCTCCTTTTTAGGATTTCGAGATCGGTTTCGAAACCCTTATGGTCTCGCTTTGTCTGCCCTTTTTTCCCCTCTTTTATATCTCAGCAACTACGGCAGCTGACAACTTAAGGTTAAGTGTGTCCCAAAACCCACGTTTTAACTTAAAATAATAATACATTTCGTGCGCCTGTGTAGACTTGAAGACAAAGAAATGGAAAATGAACATTGTCCATGCAAATTGTGATGGAAGAAGGAATTTTCAAGAATCGATTGGGCAGTTTGTGCTACTAAAATGGGTGGTGGCGCTGATTTGGGTCGAGGTTGCGCCTTAAACCACACGTAATGTAAATTGCGTATAAAAAGACGCGGCAACAGAGTGAATTTTAGGTAAGGTATGGGAGGTTTGTTTACAAACATTCGATTTGGCTGGAATATAGAGAAATTGCTGTCTGGGGTGATCATGCTAAATCTTAGCCATCATATTGTTACACAGTACTTACATAATAAACACGAGTGATATCGTCTTAAAGCACCGACAGTGTAAAGGGCTAAGGCGGAAGTGTAAACCCTAGGCGCGGCCAAACCACTGCTCGGCGCGCCTCGGCTTATCAACGCTGCTTCTACCTCCGATAGCTCTTTCAGAATCTAGAATAGAAGGACCATATGTGAACTTATGTATTAGAGAATAATAAATTAAGAATGGTGGATATTTTTTAGCACAGTATTATCTAGGCATCAAGAGTTGCACCAAGAATAATTACGCATTATTAGAGAATAATGAATTAAGAATGCTTGGTGGTCACAGCCACCATTTTGGATTATGTTTTTGTGATTATGTTTTGTGACAGGTGCAGATCAATGGTGTAGGCGACCTCTAGGCGACGACTAGTCGAACTACAAGGCTAATGTGTCAATAGAGGCGCTAACACCGAAAAAACTGAAGCTATTAACCTACCTAAGCGCTTCAATGAGTGACCGCTAGATGTCGTTAAGACAAAATTCCAAACTTATCGGAGAAAACAAAAAGTAAACCATTCCTAGATCGCGATTCAGTCTGACATATAATACATCTGTTTAAAAGACTTTCCAAAAAACGAAATAAAGCTCAAAATATTTTGAAGGGGACATAATGGCACAGTTCGATTTTAACGGAATTTATAAAACGGGGACATTATGTCCCATTTCGATATCACATCACACTAATATTATAAAAGCGAAAGTTTGGATGGATGTATGGATGGATGGATGTTTGTTACCTCTTCACGTCAAAACTACTGAACGGATCAGGCTGAAATTTTGCATACAGGTAAGTCTAACCCTGTAATCAAACATAGGCGATTTTTAACCCATGAATCAGATCCCATGCGATAGAAAACACCTCAAAACGTTTCCATAGAAACAACGCGTGCGAAGCCGCGGGCAGAAGCTAGTAAGACATATGCTTAAAACAGACTTTCCAAAAAACGAAATAAAGCTCAAAACCAAAATATTTTGAAGTGGGACATATGGCACAGTTTGATTCTAACGGAATTTATAAAACGGGGGCATTATGTCCCACTTCGATGTTTAAGATACATAATCTCACCTGTATACAAGTCTCGATAAGCCCGTGTACATTTAGCGCGATCTCCATAAGATCTAAAGCGAAGGCCACATGATCCGCCTGAGGTAGGTAAGTGGTGGCGCCCGCGGCGTAAGCCGCTAACGCTTCGCAGACGGCGCCACCTACCGCCCAGGAGACTGCACCTTGCTCGTACATTGACATAGCCTGGAAATATGAGGAAAAGTTTAATTTATTTATTAGAATTACATCATGCATAATGCTGGTCAGTTCATATATCATCTAGTCCCAAGGTAGGAGCTTGTGTGGTGGGTACTAGATAATTGATATATTTATTGAATACATTATACTACATAGATAGATATTTTTATACATAGAAAATATCTAGAACACCCTGAACATATATCTGTAGATCGTTCAAACATTTTTCCTGAGAAGGTAATCTAACCCGCAACCCCCTGTGTCGCAAGCGGACTTTCGCCCTCGCTATAGAGGTCGTCGATTTAATTTAAAAACACAAAAAGTCCCAGCATAAAAAATGGTTGTAATAAAAATAAAAATATAATGACACTACATTATTTAGCCTAAGCATACGCGGAGCTTGGGGTCTTGGGATTTGAACCTGCAATTTTCTGCGATACAAGCAGACCTACATCCACTGCGCCGACGCCATCTCGTAACCGTCAGCGTGACAGATTTAGGTCCGTGTCAGAAATGAAAATCATAAACTATTCTGGGGCGAAAAAGCGAGGGTTTGGAGCAAATTCTCGAGAAATCATAAAACAAATTAATTAAGAGTATGATGAGGACTGTACCTGAAACTTTTGCGTAACCGCTTCAAAGTTAAATTCACTCCGAGAATGCTTCTTTATCTTCCCTCCTTCAGCGACGTCGATTGAAAACTTCTTAGAAAATAACTTGCAGATTTCTGAAACAAATGAACAGATTACGTTATGGTCTAGTCTAGAGCAAGAATGCCTGCATGTGCTAACATTTTGTAACTGTGATAATTATATCTGATGTGAACAATCTGATGTGATACCTTTGGTGCACTTCTTGACGGCGTGTTTAGCGTCGTCCCTAGGCCGGCCCACGCCGTACAACAGGATGTGTCGTTGGTTGGCGTCGTGCGGTGTATGCTCTGCCTCCGCCGGCGGTAGAGGGAAGTGCATCGTGTAATGACTGTGAAACTAGTGACGTGACAGAGACGCTAGTGTAGCGATACCTTTGGTGCACTTCTTGACGGCGTGTTTAGCGTCGTCCCTAGGCCGGCCCACGCCGTACAACAGGATGTGTCGTTGGTTGGCGTCGTGCGGTGTATGCTCTGCCTCCGCCGGCGGTAGAGGGAAGTGCATCGTGTAATGACTGTGAAACTAGTGACGTGACAGAGACGCTTGTGTAGCGATACCTTTGGTGCACTTCTTGACGGCGTGTTTAGCGTCGTCCCTAGGCCGGCCCACGCCGTACAACAGGATGTGTCGTTGGTTGGCGTCGTGCGGTGTATGCTCTGCCTCCGCCGGCGGTAGAGGGAAGTGCATCGTGTAATGACTGTGAAACTAGTGACGTGACAGAGACGCTAGTGTAGCGATACCTTTGGTGCACTTCTTGACGGCGTGTTTAGCGTCGTCCCTAGGCCGGCCCACGCCGTACAACAGGATGTGTCGTTGGTTGGCGTCGTGCGGTGTATGCTCTGCCTCCGCCGGCGGTAGAGGGAAGTGCATCGTGTAATGACTGTGAAACTAGTGACGTGACAGAGACGCTAGTGTAGCGATACCTTTGGTGCACTTCTTGACGGCGTGTTTAGCGTCGTCCCTAGGCCGGCCCACGCCGTACAACAGGATGTGTCGTTGGTTGGCGTCGTGCGGTGTATGCTCTGCCTCCGCCGGCGGTAGAGGGAAGTGCATCGTGTAATGACTGTGAAACTAGTGACGTGACAGAGACGCTTGTGTAGCGATACCTTTGGTGCACTTCTTGACGGCGTGTTTAGCGTCGTCCCTAGGCCGGCCCACGCCGTACAACAGGATGTGTCGTTGGTTGGCGTCGTGCGGTGTATGCTCTGCCTCCGCCGGCGGTAGAGGTAAGTGCATCGTGTAATGACTGTGAAACTAGTGACGTGACAGAGACGCTAGTGTAGCGATACCTTTGGTGCACTTCTTGACGGCGTGTTTAGCGTCGTCCCTAGGCCGGCCCACGCCGTACAACAGGATGTGTCGTTGGTTGGCGTCGTGCGGTGTATGCTCTGCCTCCGCCGGCGGTAGAGGGAAGTGCATCGTGTAATGACTGTGAAACTAGTGACGTGACAGAGACGCTTGTGTAGCGATACCTTTGGTGCACTTCTTGACGGCGTGTTTAGCGTCGTCCCTAGGCCGGCCCACGCCGTACAACAGGATGTGTCGTTGGTTGGCGTCGTGCGGTGTATGCTCTGCCTCCGCCGGCGGTAGAGGGAAGTGCATCGTGTAATGACTGTGAAACTAGTGACGTGACAGAGACGCTTGTGTAGCGATACCTTTGGTGCACTTCTTGACGGCGTGTTTAGCGTCGTCCCTAGGCCGGCCCACGCCGTACAACAGGATGTGTCGTTGGTTGGCGTCGTGCGGTGTATGCTCTGCCTCCGCCGGCGGTAGAGGGAAGTGCATCGTGTAATGACTGTGAAACTAGTGACGTGACAGAGACGCTTGTGTAGCGATACCTTTGGTGCACTTCTTGACGGCGTGTTTAGCGTCGTCCCTAGGCCGGCCCACGCCGTACAACAGGATGTGTCGTTGGTTGGCGTCGTGCGGTGTATGCTCTGCCTCCGCCGGCGGTAGAGGGAAGTGCATCGTGTAGTGGTAGTGACGCGAAACGACGGCTGTGGTTGTACCGACTGTTGGGTTGTTTGTTGAGCTTGCTGTGCGGATACCTGGACAGATAATATGATCTCGGTATAGATTCTTAAAGAATCATAATGCTAAAAATGATGATGCATATGTATATTTGAAATTACTAGAGGGAAATAAATCGCATACATTATGAATGTAAGCGGGTTAACTACGAACCTAGTTTGTGTTCGAAGAACACCAACGTTTCATCCCTTTATCGGGGTGAGTGCGGTTCGAGTCGCGCCGGAAATCGAGCCTTTGAGCACAATGGCACACACTGCTTTTCCAACACAAACTAGGTTCGTAGTTAACCCGCGTACATTCATAATGAATACGTCAAACTACGAAAGTTTTTATAATAAACTAGCTTTTGCCCGCGGCTTCGCACGCGTAGACTACATTACTAAATTTTTCCTGAATTTTCTTTGCTATAAACCTCACGGAGCCCGAGACCTTTCCGACGAATGCAAAACCGTGGAAATCGGTTCGTGCGTTCTGGAGTTATAGCGTCAGGAAGGAAAACCCGACTTATTTTTATATAGTAGATAAAATAGTTAGAAAAAAGGCCTCAACTCGGCAAGTCCTGACCTAAGTGATCTTCCTAGGAGAAAAGTAGTCTGTAACGGTATGGAAATAGGAAATCTAGTTCATTTATAGGAAATAAATAAATTGTAATGTTACCTGGCACAGACATTGGTCCCATACCCATAGACGGTATGCCTGGTATACTCATCCCACTTGGTCCCATCATTGGAGAGTTTACACTGAAAAATATTAGGTTTTTGAAGATAAAAATAACACTGAGGTCATAAGAACATAAATAAGGTCGTAGTTTTGAACAAATTGATTTTTAAAATGGCTTTTTCAAAAGTGATGTGGTAACTAACACATTATTTAGATTTCCTTACAAATGGCTAAGCACTGACTTAAAGTCAGAAAAAGACAGTATTTTGAAAAAGACAAAACAGTGTCTGTTTCTGACTTAAAATCAACAGAATCTTAACTGGGATTGCTTAAAGTCGAGAAAAATTTATAAGTAAAAGGTGGTAAATATTATAAAAGAATGCTAATGTGTAAAATTCTACCTATGTGAAGGTTCTCCAGGATCTTTTGGACTGTCAGGAGCGTCCATTGAGTTCTGTTGGTCCTCTTTTATATGTTGTAACAGTTTATCTAAATCATCGTCGATTTTTGAGTCGTCCAAATCCATTCGCACGTTTTCCTGCAACAGATTTACAGTTAATGGTGTCCATAGTGATCATAAAATAGTTTTAGGGCTGATTTCATCGTGTAGTGATAGTAATGCTTGCTTGTGTAGTGAGTGTAATGCTAGTAAAGTGAGTGAGAGTGACGACGCTAGTGTAGTGAGTGTGACGCTAGTGTTGTGAGTGACGCTAGTGTTGTGAGTGACGCTAGTGTAGTGGGAGTGACGCTAGTGTAGTGAGAGTACCGCTAGTATAGTGAGAGTACCGCTAGTGTAGTGAGAGTGACGCCAGTTAGTAAGAGTGGCGCTGGTTTAGTGTCAGTGACACTAGGTAGTTAGTGAAACTTTCCATACGATAGAACGACGTAGAAATCAATAAATGCAGCTGCCAGTTTAATGATTTCCTAACAGGTTTATTTCTATTTTTTCAGTAGAATCTGACCTTTTCTCGACTAGATATAAATAATAAGATTACCTCCATTTTTGGCTTGAGATCAATCCCGGCGAAGATATCGTCGTCCATATTGTGATTGGACGCGGCACTCGGTGGCGCGACCGTGCCGCCGGTCGAAGTTGGCTCCGTAGGAGATATTAGATCACCTAAACAATAAATCAACTTATCAAAGCAGCTTTGGTCCGTAAAACGATTCCGATTCCGCTTTACCTTCGTTAAAAATACCGGTAAGGAGTGAAACCAACGATTTGGGTTTGTTTTTCTGAATACATTTAGGAGTTTTTCTAGTCAAGAGTGAGTTAGTTCCTTCGGGAAAAGCATACTATTATCACAGCCTACCTATATGCATACAGTCGTTCGACGAAGGCATTTTGATAGGGCAATCGTGCGGGGACCAAGGGACGGGTCGGGGGACGGGTCGGGGGGCGCTTTCGAGTTACTAAGGCGGTGATGTATGCAACTCGGGAGCGTTCCTCCCCCGTCCCTTGTAATTTTGTGACACAGAATTACTTTTACTTTTTTTAAACTAAAAGTATCATCAAAATTGGTCCACAAGTGACGAAGCAATCGGTTAATATACATCAAAAAACATACAACCAGCGGAACATAGAACCACCTCATTTTCTAAAGTCGGTTAATGACATAGCGTATATATAAGAACCTGCTTGAATAAGTTTAAATATCAGAAAGCTTTATGTATACGCTGTTGGCGTTCCTTTTTAACCCCCGACGCAAAAAGAGGGGTGTTACAAGTTTGACGTGTCTGCCTGTGTATCTGTCTGTGGTATCGTAGCTTCCAAACGGATGAACCGATTTTCGTTTAGTTTTGTTTGTGTCATAGATAATTTTATCCCGAGTGTTCTTAGCCATGTTTCATGAAAATCTGTTCAGCCAATAAACGTCGGCGGGTTTTTTAAAACTTTAATTTTGTCTTGTTATTAGATAAATCAAGTAATTAATCTTTCCTAGACGCTTAGACAAAACCTTGTCTAGGGTTCTCAAGCAATTAACATACCTCTTGATATTAGCGTGCACATGTATGCATCATGAGAGAAAACGTCACGTCGAATCAGCTCTCCGAATAAATGAACTAAATTGGCGAACTGCTGTCTGTTGCCCGGAGAAGCGTTAGGGCCTTCTTCTGTGGATAAAATACAAGTTTTATGAAAGAAGGTTATAGCACACAAATCAAATCGGAACAGAATTGTCATTTGTACTATGGACTTGGTGTCTGAAATAAAGATTCATTCATTCATTCCTAGTCTTGCTGTAGGTCCAGCACGGGGATTGTTGTCTAGGGTAGAATAGAGAAAAATTACGTCACATCGCCAACGAATGCGTAATATGTTTGAAACTCGTTCCTTCAACTTCAATAATTTACGCAATGTATGCTGTGACGGTGGGCTTCGCACGCGTTGTTTCTATGGAAACGTTGGTAATTTCTAACCCTATATGGGAACTGATTTATGGGATAAAAAATATGCCTATGTTTGATTCCAGGCTTAGAGCTACACCGAAGCAAAATTTGAGCTCAATCTATTCAGTAGTTTTGGCGTGAAGACGTAACAAACATCCAAACTTTCGCATTTATAATTTGTGTGATTTGAATTAAATTTACCTAAAGTCGGTGCATCATGGTCCAAAAACCGAAGAAGCAGATTTTGGAAGATGGGCGGTCCGTTGTACATCCCCAAACCAGAGCTGATAGATTCCTTGTCATCAGAACCTGTGGAATGTGGATAAATAAATAATGCTGAACAATCCACACAGCATCATCTAGTCCCAAGCTAAGCAGTGCTACTTATGGGTACTAAATGACTGATATACCTAATACGATACATTACATAGATATACATTTTTTATTTTAGAATACATAAAGATTAGAATGAATAGGCAGCAGTAAGAAGTTCGATTTCTCTTATTGAGAGTAAAAGGGAGCAGCAGGTGTCAATAAGAGGCAATGTTGATAAAAAATTTACCAGCTCATTCACAAGTTTAAAGGTTAGGGGGCGTTTTCCAGCAACAGTGGAAATATCGTATAAACGAATCGAAAAAGGATTGTGAAAAGAAGTGGGTGATTCCGATGCGGACCGTAGAGGAGGTGCTGAATGTCCAACAGTGCAGATGCTGCCAGTGCGCGCCGCATACTCGCACAAAACTAGGACAACAGCGCACGAGCATGCCCATTGACCCATAGCCCGGTTACCTGCTATGTGATGGTCGTGCTGCAAGTGGTGTTGCCTCATGTCCAACAACGCGGCGGCTGCCAGCGCGCGGTGCTCGCCCCAGCGCGCGCCGCATACAGCCCACTCGCACAATACTCGGACAACAGCGTACGAGCATGCCCATTGACAGTTACCTGCTATGTGATGGTCGTGCTGCAAGTGGTGTTGCCTCATGTCCAACAACGCGGCGGCTGCCAGCGCGCGGTGCTCGCCCCAGCGCGCGCCGCATACAGCCCACTCGCACAATACTCGGACAACAGCGTACGAGCATGCCCATTGACAGTTACCTGCTATGTGATGGTCGTGCTGCAAGTGGTGTTGCCTCATGTCCAACAACGCGGCGGCTGCCAGCGCGCGGTGCTCGCCCCAGCGCGCGCCGCATACAGCCCACTCGCACAATACTCGGACAACAGCGTACGAGCATGCCCATTGACAGTTACCTGCTATGTGATGGTCGTGCTGCAAGTGGTGTTGCCTCATGTCCAACAACGCGGCGGCTGCCAGCGCGCGGTGCTCGCCCCAGCGCGCGCCGCATACAGCCCACTCGCACAATACTCGGACAACAGCGTACGAGCATGCCCATTGACAGTTACCTGCTATGTGATGGTCGTGCTGCAAGTGGTGTTGCCTCATGTCCAACAACGCGGCGGCTGCCAGCGCGCGGTGCTCGCCCCAGCGCGCGCCGCATACAGCCCACTCGCACAATACTCGGACAACAGCGTACGAGCATGCCCATTGACAGTTACCTGCTATGTGATGGTCGTGCTGCAAGTGGTGTTGCCTCATGTCCAACAACGCGGCGGCTGCCAGCGCGCGGTGCTCGCCCCAGCGCGCGCCGCATACAGCCCACTCGCACAATACTCGGACAACAGCGTACGAGCATGCCCATTGACAGTTACCTGCTATGTGATGGTCGTGCTGCAAGTGGTGTTGCCTCATGTCCAACAACGCGGCGGCTGCCAGCGCGCGGTGCTCGCCCCAGCGCGCGCCGCATACAGCCCACTCGCACAATACTCGGACAACAGCGTACGAGCATGCCCATTGACAGTTACCTGCTATGTGATGGTCGTGCTGCAAGTGGTGTTGCCTCATGTCCAACAACGCGGCGGCTGCCAGCGCGCGGTGCTCGCCCCAGCGCGCGCCGCATACAGCCCACTCGCACAATACTCGGACAACAGCGTACGAGCATGCCCATTGACAGTTACCTGCTATGTGATGGTCGTGCTGCAAGTGGTGTTGCCTCATGTCCAACAACGCGGCGGCTGCCAGCGCGCGGTGCTCGCCCCAGCGCGCGCCGCATACAGCCCACTTGCAAAAAACTCGGACAACAGCGTACGAGCATGCCCATTGACAGTTACCTGCTATGTGATGGTCGTGCTGCAAGTGGTGTTGCCTCATGTCCAACAACGCGGCGGCTGCCAGCGCGCGGTGCTCGCCCCAGCGCGCGCCGCATACAGCCCACTCGCACAAAACTCGGACAACAGCGTACGAGCATGCCCATTCCTATTCACATAAACCCTTTAGCTTTTGAGATGATACTTAGGTATAGTTGTAAAGTTGACAGAGTTGTGGATACTCGGTAACTGATATACATAACACAATTGATTGATATTTTTGAGTATAAGGAAATCACAAAACACCCAGACCCGGAACCTGCAGATCGTTGGATTAATGTGCGCAGAGCTTAAGGCGTCAGCGGTACTACACATTTAAGCACAGAGAACTCTGCGAGCCAGCAATGCGACTGACTCCACATTTTTCTAATTAAAGGAATGAATACCTTGTTCTAGGTAAGTATTATAAAATTAACAGACCATACTCGTACAATCATAATGCAATATTTCTTCAAGTGAAAGTAAAGTACTCACCGGATCTTTGGTATCGAGGTTATCTTTGTTCGGCGGCGAGCAGTTAGCGAACACATCTTTGTACAGAGCGTCCAAGTTGTTATTCGTGTCTACGCGATCGAAACAGTGCCTGTCCAATGCCTCTAATACTGATAATACTCGAGCTGTCGACAAAATACAACAAAATCACACCCGAGAGCTGGTGAGTATCTGACGCAACGCATCAGCATTGCCATACAGCGGGGCAACACAGCCAGCGTCTTGGAGACGCTTCTGACTGGTATTGATATGGATCAGTAGGTCAAGGTATTTCAGTCTCACCTTGTGAACTTGTCTGCCATTTGTCCGTGCACCATTTGCTTTCAGCTTTTTTACTTCTCGCTGCTATTTCTAATTCAGCTTCGTAAACCTACAAGTAAAAAGAGAAAACAGAGATATAGATTGAACAATAAATAATAATAGAGCTGTCTTGCTCTAGAAAAAGCAATTCAGTCTTCATAATCATGTACTAAGTATATCAGTTTTCGTAACTTAAATATACAGTGTATGTAATACTTTATTCACAAAGAAAATTATACTAGTATTTACAATTGAAACAATTGAGCTAACTGCTGACTGTTGCAAACAGTCTACAGGTAACTCAACTGATCCATATCAACACCAGTCGGAAGCGTCCCCAAGACGCTGGCTGCATTGCCACGCTGTATGGCAATGCTGATGCGCTGTGCCAGACTCACCAGCTCTCGGGTCACGCGTCGCTTCGACCAGACGCTCAGATAATTATATCAGTCATCTCGTACCCATCACACAAGCTCTGCTTAGCTTGTCGCTTGATGATGTTTTGTGAATTGTCCATTATTTATTCATTTTATCATCCATAGTCTAACTATTCCCACTACTAGTCAAACCTTCCGAAATGTGTGCTACCCATCACGGTCCTGCGCTACCAGCAACCATTAACTGCCCGAAACACGTACTGAGCATTCCAACTAGTACTCTCAATAATAATATAAAAAAGGAAGGTATATTGCGTTATGTATTGAGGAAGTATTTCTAGTAATTACCATTCTCCTATGCTGCTCTGTGGCCCCCGACTCCATATGAGGCATTGGCAACGCGGACGGCGGCAGAGGAAGCAGGTCCAGCGGAGACCCTTGCAGTGAAGACCCGCAGCCCGACCACACCATTGCTGTGGGGCATTCGATGCAGATGATCTGTGAACAATAACAGAGGCTTGTACTCAAGACGATGATGATGATGTACTCAAGACGAGACTGCAGCTTTGTAAACAGGTTGCTTCCAGGAACGCCATGGTATTCCAGACCTTCCGTCTGGAATACCGTGGCTTGGGACGCTAGACCACAGAAGGGGTCAGATAGAAGACGTCTACGCCAACTGACAAGCTAAAACTCTGCTGACAATTACCAAAGTCAAGTCTGCTACTTCCATTGGGCTAGTTACGGAAAGTACCCAAAATACGTGATCCGTTTAGAGGGGGAGGGAGGTCTTCAAAATACCACGCTTGGTCACAGGGAGGAGGGGGCGGGGCTTAGGTTTTTGTCACGTAGTCAATATCCTCTAGGGAAATCTCGCGCATACAGCGTTTAGCGCTTTTAAAAGTCACAGTAGTCATACTAAAAATTTGAAAAAATGGGTCACCTAGTATGGGTACGTTCCTGTACAGTCAAGGCAGGAGAATATGCACAAAATACTCCTATGTATGCGAGAGAGACATTATTGCTACTCACAGGAATTGCTGATTATTTTCATCCATATCAAGCAATATCTTTTTCTAAATCCCTTATATTAGTTCACGAAGTGTGATACGTTACAGTGCTGGACACGGGCATCCATAGCGCCCTGTCTTCAGCTTGCCGCATCTGCCAGCAGTCTTTCGCAGGACGTCATAACACCTTCAGTAGTACCTAAATTAGCAACAGGCTTGTATCAAGAGAGATTACGACAAGGAATAATCTGGATACGCAAATAGATGTGGACATCAGGACATCACACCATGTTGGATAGGATCAGACATGTAGGTTTTTGAAAATGCCTATGAAAATCAAAAGCTCTAACCTGCAATATAGTTGACAGCTGTATAATCACATCCCTATGATACGAGCAGCTTAGGATCTCTCCAAAACCAGACTGCACCGGATTCAGAGACGCGTTCAAAACAGCCTGGAGATTGGTCTTTGAATCTCTCGCCGGCGACGCATTGGGTTCTTCCTTCACATCCATTGGTGTTGGGTTGGGAGTGCCTATAGAGTGGTTGGGATTGGGGGTGCCTAGAGAATGGTTTGGGTTTGGGGTACCTAGGGAATGGTTGGGGTTGGGTGTTCGGGGGTTTTCTGCGGGCGTGGAGGAGCGCTTGATTTGGGATATATTTGGCTTTATGTCCGCTCCGTTTGCAGGGTCCGGCGCTGGCGACATTGGCACGGTGGGTTCTAAAAAACAAGTAGGTATGTACATTACTATACAATCTATCGTAGTTTGAAGAATTTATTTTGAACTAGCTTCTGCCCGCGGCTTGGCACGCGTTGTTTCTATGGAAACGTTTAAAGGTGATTTCTATCCCATGGGAACTGGTTTATGGGATAAAAAGTGGCCTATGTTTGAGTCCAGGATTAAAATTACTTGTAAACAAAATTTCAGCCCGATCCGTTCAGTAGTTTTGGCGTGAAGAGGTAACAAACATCCATCCATCCATCCAAACTTTCGCATTTATAATATTGGTGTGATGTATGCGGGTTAACTATGAAATGAACCTAGTCCGTGAAGGGATGAAAGGTTGGTGCTCTTCGAACACATACTAGGTTCGTTGTTAGCCTACTTAATGATAATAATAATAATGTCCTAGCCGAATTTCGACCACGGCGGCCAGTCTCATGGGAGACTAGCCAGATGCGCGGGACATATTATAATGCAGTGTGTGCGTAAACACAGGTGCACTCTCTATCACTTTCATAATCCGATGGGACGACAGATCCACACGACCGGGGAGAAGTCAGGCGCAGGACCAACGGCTTAACATGCTTTCCGACGCACGGGGGTGTAACACCACCAACTTCCTGACTCCCGGCTGCTATTGTGAATTTTCGTTGCTAGAAAATCCCAATGACAACTATTGGCCCGACCAGGGATTCGAACCCAGGACCGCGTAATCAGAGCGGATGAATAAGCTGACCGTTAGACCAACGAGGCAGATAGCCTGCTTAATAATAATTTAATTGCTTATTAATAATGAAGTATGTAGGTGTAGATAAGTGAGTAAAGTTCTCTCACTTCCACAGAAATACAATACATTAATAATACAAAACAAACAGTCGGTCGTTCTTTTCGGTACGAAATAATATTTTAAAAAGACTGTCCAACAATGTCCAACAGGATTTGCAAATAAGAGAAAAGCACAACCGTCTCAGCTGAATTAGAAATCATCGGCTTTGTTAACGCATTTACTGCCTAGCCTCGGCGGTGCGACCCGCAGAGGCGCGCCCCGCCGCGCGCCGCCGCTACACTGTGGCGCTGACCGACACGTGCGTCTTGGGCCATGAAGGTGGTAAAAAGGTCTCGTTCTTTTAAAATCAAAAACAAAAACTCTTTATTTCCATAAATACAATAAATGTACACTTAGGTCAAAATATAAAAGTAAACACTGACACGGAAATAAAGTGATATTTTTGATTTCTGTCGCTTCGATATGTAGACTAAAGTAAAGACACTCACTGTGATTTGAAGCCTTCCAAATCACTTTGGAAGGCTTCAAATCACACGGTATAAGCGGTCTTCTTTATTTCGGGCTTCAACAGCAGTATTATTCCTTTAGGACTTTGACTTAAAATGACGGAAAACTTCTAGAAACCTTAGCATAATAGTAGTAGTTAATAAACCACCACACCTTTAGCACATACACAAACTCATAAACATACTCATACACACACACACTTTCACATATGCATCGTTAGATTAATTTTGTGGAGTGGATATTACGCACATTTTATTTTTATAGAATTAGCAAACAAAAATAATATCTTTGTAAAACTTTTGTGAACAATCGATTCTCTGTCACTTAAATTGTTTCTATTTGTACTTTAACTAAGTAAAATGTTTAAATTTAAACAATTAACCATAAAATTGTTAATTATACTTAGTTATCTTTATGATAGCTGCGCTATATTACTTAAAATAGGGTCCCATACCACTGAAATGTATTAGATTATGAAAAAGAAATAAACTATTTTGATATTGTGATTTGATTTTTGATTTTGACTTGCAAAGCAGTAAGCACTAAGGAAACTTACCATCATTCCTCTCAAGTTTGACAAATGTAGCGGGTTGGTTGAGAGTACGCAGAGTGGCATCAGAGAGTACTGAACAAATCGCCGCACATTTCTTAGCACAAGTGGTCGCCAGCCGTCGGGATAGGCCTTCGCAACAGACGAACTCACACATGTGCTGTAGAGCTAGTGGTAGGAATAACCTGTAAAAATTATTAATAAATAATGCTGGACAATCCACACAGCATCATCTAGCCCCAAGATAAGCAGAGCTTGTGTTATGGTATATTGGGTATATTGACGACCTCAGTAGCGCAGCGGGCGATTCGATTCCCGCCTCTGGACAAATATTTGTACGATCTGCAGATATTTGTTCAGGGTGTTCTGGATGTTTACTATGTATAAAAAATATATCTATGTAGTGTATTGTATTAAGTATATCAGTTATCTAGTACCCATAACACAAGCTCTGCTTAGCTTGGGGCTGGATGATGCTGTGTGGATTGTCCAGCATTATTTATTGTTTTTAACAAAGTGGTTTTAAGTTACAGCAAACTAACTACTACCCACATGTTTGGTTTACAGTGACACAATATGCATATTATGCAATTTACAAGATACTTTTTGATTGATGCCGATGATATGAGACGAAAGAGACAGGGGTTAGTTATTATTTCGAGTTTTTCCTCAAATATCGTGCTTCTTTGTTGTTTACGTTCAACGAATCTAAAGAGCTAAAAAGAGGCACAGTGGCACTGGACAAAAAACATCTTTCACAATACGCTATTTATGATAGAATTTCAAAAATTTGGTACCTATTTTACTCCAAAAACCTAAAAAAAAAACGAATATTTACGATATTTATTTTGCATTTAAAAAAAGAAATTAATTTCAGTCGAAAACGCTCAAGAGTGTCATAGTCTTGTATGACGTCATTTTCGAAACATAACTGTTTGTATAGGGAGATTGTAAGAATCGGATCTTGGTGGGCCAAAAAGATCCGGTTTCTATCTTATTGGTCCACCACAACAATTATGTTTTGAAAGACGTGACGTCACACCTTGTGATTTGTGTAGACGGTCTATTTTTCCAAATTCATTTTCCATAAATAATCTGTAATTTTTTTAACAAGAAACTCTAATCCATCCGATTTATTCTTATTGGACGCAAGCCTATTTGATTCAATTCAATTTATCAACTTCGGGAGGCCTACACCCACCCAGCAGTGGGTAAATTCCATCTGATGATGATGTTTGTGATGATAACCTACCTCAAAAGTCCATCATCAGGCGTTCGTTTATCCAGCAGCTCAATGATCCAAGTCAGGAAGTCATGCCTGTCTAACAAGCCTTCATCCAGCATGTATTTAGCTAAGCGGCAGCAGTAGTGCCACAGCTTCAAAGATTGCCGCCAGTCCGTACTTTCCGTATTTACAACTGTAATAATAAAAATTAATAAACAATGTGTATCAAAATATTATAAAACAAGTAGTTTCTGAGCGCGGCTTCGCACGCGTTGTTTCTATGGAAACGTTTAAGTATAGGTTATTTCTATCCTGTATGATTAGAGATTGCAATCCGGATTATTCGAAATCCGAATTATCCGGATACATGGTAAAAATAAAATATCAGCATATAATTACATATCTAAACTCGAATAATTATCTGTAGTTGTAATTGACAATATTTTTTTGGCAAAAATTATTCAGCTCGCTCAGATTGTAAAATAAGCTTTATCGAAACGTTACATAATTTTCAAGGTACCTATACCCTTGGGATTCTTTCTTCGTGTAATTCTGGTTGCTCTAGCCTACGGATACTTAGCCGTGCAGGTGCAGGGACAAAGCACGAAATTGCGTGCTTAAGCCTGCGCAAAAGCTAGTTAAAAATTACAATTACGAGGTTATAATATATACTACAAAATATATACTACAGTTAATAGAATTATCCGGATTTGAGAATGATGAAAACGAAATTATCCAGATAAGAGAATTATCCGGATTTTGCAATTCCTACATGGGATCTATGGGATAAAAATAGTCTGTTTTATACCAGGTCTAGACCTGCATCTATGCCAAATTTCAGACCGATCCATTCAGTAGCGTGGCCTTGCGAAGTAACTA
The DNA here is from genome assembly GCA_963564075.1 of Eupithecia subfuscata. NCBI lineage: Eukaryota > Metazoa > Arthropoda > Insecta > Lepidoptera > Geometridae > Eupithecia > Eupithecia subfuscata. The sequence continues at coordinate 6,573,069 of OY751097.1, read as the reverse complement.
ACATCCATTCACCCATACAAACTAGTAAAGTCTCTGCCGCCACGTTTTTCCATCTGAATACGATTTACTCAATAACGAATTTTCATACAGTTCTCACAAATAGATGGAGTGATTTATGTGGAAGGTTTAAGTGTATAATTTACTAGTGTTTTGTGTAAATTTGCTGTTGAATTTGTCGGAAAAATCACAACACATTTTAACAAAACCATAATTTTTCTTCTTAACTTGTACTTACTGCTAGAACTGCCTGGAGAATGCATGGATGTTGGTACCGTACTGTTTGGAGTGGAACCACCAGGTGGGTTCCCAGAAGAGGTGTGGTTTGGTGTGCCTTGTCCTGTAGAAAACAGATGTAGAGATAGAGAGGAGACTGGTTGGGATTAATAGTTGTTAGCATTTTGTAAATTATTATTATTATTATTAAGAGCCTACATGATCCCACTGCAGGGCAAAGGCCTCCCTTTCCACCTTCCATTCCTTTCTATTGTCAGCCAATTGTGGCCATTTTTGGTTGTAGGCGTCCAGTTCATCTTTCCATCTCCGCCTGGGCCTTCCATGCGGTCTTCAGTCTTCTTTCTTCGCAGTATTTTGTAAATACTAATAAATAAATAATGCTGTACAATTCAAACAGCATTATCTAGCCCCAAGCTAAGCAGAGCTTGTGTTATGGGTACTAGATATCTAATAGACTTATATTTTTATAATACATAGAAAACATCCAGAACAAATAATCTGCAGATCGTACAAATGTTTGTCTTGAGGCTAATCTGTTGTAGCAAGGCATGTAGCCGTGGAGGTCGTGGCGGCGTAAGAATCGACTCCATGCATGAATCTATTAGCCCAAGCCAGCGTAAGTTATTTGTTTGATACTAAACTCTTTTATTTGCAAGGTAATTTGTAACCAGATGTATCCTTCACGGTCCAGGTCAGCAGTGGATATAGGTGTGCTGACAAGGTTTTTTTTATAGTCAAGACCTTTGTTTGACCAGATACTCACCTAATGGAAAGTGAAGATGCTTATTGTCAGCATCTTCACTTTCCGTATAGTTATTTGTTACATATCTGACCATGTTTTACTTGATCTCAACTCAAATGATGACACTTGCCTGATTGTGATGGAGGAGTTTTGTCTACCACTGTTCCTTGTGCTCCACTCTGATAGTGCTCTGATAACTTTGGTATTTGGTCCTTCAAAAACTTTATGAGAGTTGTGGTCCATTCTGTAAAATAATAAATAAATAATGCTGAACAATCCACACAGTAAGTATCATTTAGCCCCAAATTAATAGATAACTGATATACATAAAACAAGAGATAGCTATTTTGTATTTTTATATAAAAACTAGTTTATGCCCGCGGCTTCGCACGCGTTGTTTCTATGGAAACGTTTAAAGGTGATTACTATCCCATGGGAACTGATTTATGGGATAAAAAGTAGCGTATGTTTGATTCCAGGATTAGAATTACCTGTATGCAAAATTTTAGCCCGATCTGTTCAGTAGTTTTGGCGTAAAGAGGTAACAAACATCCATCCATCCATCCAAACTTTCCCATTTATAATATTAGTGTGATGATTGTAATAACATATTTTAACTCGTAATGTATGATAAGGAAGAGCATTACCTCCTAATACAGGTATCTTTATACTTAAAAGGAGGTCTCAGACACGGAACAATGAGCGATGTAACCTATGAGATTGATAATAAACATTTTGTATTTGTATAGAAAACACCTAGATCATACAAACTTGGAACAAATATCTGCAGATCATACAAACTTTTGTTGCATGGGAATTGAACCAGCAGCCTACTGTGTCGTAGACTAAGATCCGCCCATGATATAGGAGGTTGAGGGAACAATGGTTGTGGTTTTATTTCAATAATGAGTGTTGTTTTACCTGTAGTTGGATCTGGCAATTGTCGCTTTTTAATCTTAGCTTCTGATACTGCAACTGTGTATGCCGAGCTTAGTTTTATGAACCAAGCAGCCCGGGGCATTGATACTTGGAACTCAGTCAATGAGATGAATATGTCTTCTTTCTTGTTGAAGTTTGGAGCTTTTTTGGCCAAATGGGATAGAGGTTTGTAGCCTAGAACATTTTTAGTATTTCATATGGGTTGGGTAGCAAGGAGCATTATCTGTGGTAGGGTTTGAGGGACTTCAATACTCTATCATTAAATCAGTCATTCATTAGCAATACATTCAGCAATTTCATTTCTTTATAAAAAATGGAAACTTTTATCATCATCGAGAAGCCTTTACCAGTCCACTGCTGGATATAGGCCACCCCTGATAAGCATGTTATTGGCTGTTATCAAGGGAGGCTCTAGCTGTATATATAGCCATACAAGCTTCTGCCCGTGGCTTTGCGTGCATATTTTCGGTACAATTAGTAGGATATTATCTAAGTTAGGCTTAGCTTTAAGCGTGCGCCAAAATTCATCTTGATCTGTTCAGTAGTTTTGGAGATCCTAGGTAACAAAAATTCAGCTTTATAACAATAGTATGAAGCCCATTTAGCACATTTGATTGCAAATGCTGCATTACCTGCTAAATCTTTGAACCATGCTTCAATCTGTGGTTTGGTCCGAACTGTAGCTGGCCAGAAGTTGTCTTTGGGATTCACTTGCTGCCTTTTTCTACCACAGTCAGGTAGTGTATTTAGCTCTTCTTTCTTGGATAGTATGCCAGAGAAGAATTGTCCAATCTGGTTGAAAAAATATGCGAATGAGGTGGCAATTTGTTAGCATTTCAATTTCCAAATAGGTACATTTGGTTTCAGTGAGAAATGGTCTTAAACTTATAAAAACAATAACAAAAGAGTTATTAGCCAACACTCTTGCAAAAATGATGTACACTTACTTTAGCTGCAGAGTAATTGCAGTTCCTGGCAGTTCCAAACTCATCACCTGAATGTGGAGTTGTAGAGAAGCCCTGTTTTACGTTTGTTGATGTAAGTTCGTCCTCCTTCTGTCGTGGCTCCTGAGGGTAAACATCTGGAGGACCTAGTCTCGGCCTCTTTAGAGGCCGTTTTTCGTACATAATCCCCATGATTTCTGGGTGATAAATATCTGAAATGAAACTGGGTTACATTACGCAGTGGCAGCGAAGGTCTTTGCCAAGTTGGTGACTTGGAAATAATGAACTCACCCTTCATTTACACTCTATGGAATAACATGATTTTATTTACAGTTTAAACAGGGTAAAGAGAATAAAATTATAATAACAAGGACTTATAATAACAAGGACAAATTACAAAACGAAGCAAGGCAAGCAAGCAAGAACAAAACGTCAAAACACTGACTAAATGAATGGTGAATGAAAGAAATGGTATGAACGACTCACCAACGACTCATTGGCCAAGAACGGGGCTGCCAGCTAACTGACTAACCCACGGAATTAAAGTAAGGGGAAATGGTAAGTAGGCGTGGCACGCGTGCTACAAGTACGCGCTGGTATGCTTACTCGACCCCAGTTGGGTTCTAACATCGCGTGGAGTAGCTAGTCTCGCAACCAATTCATTTTTTCCGTAATCATGCCGTATTGTTCGATTTTAGAGTGTAAAAATGATAGTAGGAGAAAAAATCTTCAAAATGGAGGTGTCTCGTACCATCGGGGAGAACGGTTTTTATTGTTTTGTAATAAAATCTTATTTTATTTCAATTTGTCAATAATTTAATAGAAGGGTTAGTCAAAATCAACCTTATGCAATTAAGATAAAGTTGATTTTGGATTGATTCTATTCTTCGCTACTCAATTAGTGATGTAGTCAAGTCGGATGTTGATTTTGTCGATTGATATCGATACAAGAAATTCAATTTTAATTTCTAATTTTAATGTTAATGTTAAATAAGTGATTAGTATTATTATGTAAATTGATTATTTATTTAGTATTTAGATTACAAGTCACTAAATTGACATCATTAGGTCCTCTAACCTTTATCTTAAATATTTGTAGGTTTCCCAAAGATACAAACGTCAAAGAGAAATGTATAGATGCAACGGGTAAAGTTAATTGGATGCCAACCAAATCAAGCACGATATGCTCTGAACACTTTTTGGAAGTCGATTTCAAAATATCAAATAAAAGATATAGATATACAATTACGAAACATACAGCGCTTGTATCACTGAAAATCGTTAAGTTTAAATATATAAATGTTCACATACACCATTTACTAAAATTAAAAATAAAACTTTCCAAACACCAGTTTCCTAATAAATACGTTTTATTTCAGGGGCATAAACAACATACATTTATTTTTACCTGCCTGTCTGTGTCTATTTATAAATGGTTTAAAATATACAGCTCTTTGTGTGCCAAGTAAGTAAATAAACTACCAACAAGTTAAATTTTTTGCGAATTGAACAAAAAATCGGGTATCTATCGATATCGATAATGTACTTCAATGTGCTACCTGGTGCAGCTCTAATCGAGTAGCAGTCGATGGTCGACCTATCACGCGAATGTCAATCTTAAGTCTGAGGAAATTAAGTTTATAATTGCGACCACTGAAAATACCGCCATCTATGGTCAAGTAGCGGAATTAACTTGTCAATCGAATGTTTGGTTACTATAGACCGTAAATATGTTCTGATGCTAAAGAAAAATAAATCTTATCTGTAGAAGTCAAGGTTTATTTCCAAATCAGTGACGTTGGCTAGTTTTGACTAAACTTAAACTACCAATCAAACGAATTGTTTCTTTGTAATGCATTATATGATTACTGGTTTATTTGTGTGAGTTTGGCGACACCGGTGCCCTTATTAATTTTGTTGCATTGTCCTTCCACTCTAACTTCCATTTCCGTGGACTAACCAATAGTGATGTGATGAAGTGGATGAAGTGATGATGAAACAAAAAAAATCACCGGTTTTTCCATTTCTACTGATTTTATAGGCTAAAATGGCAATACAGAATCTGATATGTCAAGTCAGCTGTGAAAATGTAGGTTCGTTGAAGAAAATTGCACTTTACTGCACGGGTATAAGACATAAAATCAAATATTTTTCTCATTCTGCTGTGATTTTTGTTTACAATTACAACGGGAGCGGCGACAATTTACATGTTTTTGTTAAAAAATAACTAAAATAATAAAGAAATGCCTCCTAAAAAGCAAACTGAAAAATCGAAAGGTGGAAATGCTAAATCTGCAGGTGGAAAATCTGGTGGGGATGCAAAAGGTATTATAAAATCATTTTGTGAGGTTATGGCAATGGCGACGAACATACAAAATTTTCAAAAAACTAAATAGTGAACCTTTTCTAACTATGGAAACTTTTTGAATTTAGAATCTGCGAGCAAAGAGAAAAAAGGTGGGACAGCTGTCAAGGTCCGACACATTTTGTGCGAGAAACAGTCAAAAATTTTAGAGGCTCTAGAAAAATTAAAAGCTGGACAAAAATTTCCGGATGTAGCGGCTACATACAGTGAAGACAAAGCGCGGTCTGGCGGCGATCTGGGCTGGATGACGCGAGGATCCATGGTCGGACCTTTCCAGGATGCTGCATTTGCCTTGCCCATCTCATCTGTTACGAATCCTACATACACTGACCCGCCAGTCAAAACTAAATTCGGATACCACATAATTATGGTTGAAGGAAAAAAATGAAGGCCATGGTTTTTGAATTCGAGTACTTCTGGGCGATACTCTTGTTATTCACAATGGAAAGAATCTGCTGCTTACAAGAGCAATTTGATAAAGACTTCTGTATATTACCTGACCCTGAAAGATCTATTGAATCCCTTAATGTTGAGATGGAGGATTTTGCTAACAGAGAGTATGTATTAATTTTACTATAAAAACTATTGTAGATGATGAATTCATTCGTTGAACATTGATGTTCTTCTATCATGAAAAGGTTTGTAGTTTATCTGCTTACATTCGTAATGAGTGTGCTTTAGTACAACTCTATTATCTGTTCCATCAATAACATTGAAGTAAGTGTAGTTTGTATGCATGCTCAAAGCTGATCTGGTTTCAGCCATGGCCTTCAGCTGGGTTTCCTCCGTCTTTGCCGCCTCAGCCACATCTCAATGTTGCTGTCCCTAGTATACTTCTTCAACCTTTGTTTATGGTTTATGATGACAAAAAGAATTTCGCCCAGGACTATGAGGTATCAGTTTAAAATTACTTTTCCATAATTTTTATATTGAGGCAAAGTTGCAATGACTTAAATTTGAAAATGTTTGTTAATAATTACTAAATAAAGTTTAAAAGCTATTGAAACTATCATTTGAAATTAGGAACAGTTCCTATGAACTTTGTTTCTTAGCTACACTTAGAAATGAGCATAATATTACGACCAGAAACACAGAAGGACTGAAGTACCTAGGTATACATACTTACTATAGTTGCTCAATTTTTTAAAATAAAAAGCTCAAAAATTGTTATACAGTCTTTATTGACAGATCATAAACACTTGGTACCTACTAGAAATATACACAGGAATTTCTGAACAAGCAGTATACAATAAATATTGGTAGGTAGGTAATCGAGATAAAATACATTCAAATGAACTCTTGCTTTTGGCAGTGATGGTTACTGTTAATATTTGGATGTAGCATCTATTACACTACTCGACATAAATTATTTCGTAAAATGCTTGATACAAATAGTGGTAACATGCTGTAGCTGAAAAATTGTATTATGCTAGAAATTTTGTTCGAAATATAATTAAATAGACGCAATTGCCTTGTGCTATCACCACTATTTGTGCCTAGCCGAATCCTGACTAAAGTTTCATAAATTATGTGTCTAAAACTAAGCCTAAACTCTCAAGTTGGGGTTGGTGTATCGGACGTATTTGAGTAGAGCGTCGTTTTCCTCGCACACGAACGGTTTGCGGTGGTGGCATGCCACATCGTGCCAATGGACGCCGTCGTTGTAGAAGTTGTTTAGGATCGCTACGCAGTGCTCGGCTGCGCCACCTTGGTGCAGTTCCTATGGGAGAAAGAAAAAGATTAGATTTGACAGATTATCCATAACTTTCATCAGCATACGTCCTCTGCTGAAAAAGAATCCTTCAAACAAGGGGGTCAGCCATAATCACCACCCCTGGCAGGCGCATAGGTGATCACTGATCACAATGGAGGTGTTAAATATACAAAGAAGGAAGCTGTCCTGCCTCTGGTAGGTTCCCTAAGTCGGCTCTTACGACGTCCACGGGCTGAGTTACATATTGTGTTATAAAAATCTTTTGGAGTCTTAGTCGCAAATAACGTTCTAATATCGAGTCTTAATTGCGATTGTCATAATAACTGTTATCCGAGAAGCAGTGCTTTTTGCTCCATAGACACAATAGGAGTTTCAAAAGAGCTGGGTTGCTAATTGGACATTGCGCTTTGACGGGCTAGGAATCATCGTTAACCTACATTTTGTCCTATTCAACTAAGATCATAAATCATGCGATGTTACCCCGCTAATTACATTAATGGTCGGAAACGCGCATTTTATCAAAACTGCCATCCTTGTCCCCTATACACCTATGAACACACAAATGATCACGAATGCAGTAAAATATGCCATTGCTCTTTGCATCTATTAAGTTGTTACATCGATGCACACGAGGCCTTGAACGCAAAAGGAGTCTGTGCATATACGGATGCTTAAAGTGGTAACGAGACGTGACCGCGAAACGTTACGTAGTAACCATGTTTTACAGACAGGTACCTACGTGGGGAAAGTCATGCAAACAACACCCGTCCAACGCAAGGCGAATAAAGATGAGCTTTTGTTATAGCTTGGCGGCCACGGCTGTTTGTAGAAAGTGTTATGCGACATGAATGCGGGTACGCCCTTCGGCGAATATTTCGCAGGCCCATAAATATTCACGTGTCGCTTTCGTTTTCATTGCGCACATCCGCGGATGCTCCATACAGAGCTGGTTTATGACAAACATTACTTAACTTCGCGGAATAGTTGCATCACAGTGTATGACCGATTTCATAATGTCATGCTTTCTTGTTGCCGCCTATTGTGCGTTTCCAGGTGACAAACGAAGGAAAAGCCACGTTACCTCGTTCCATAAATTACGTGGCATGAGAATCGGCATCGCTCTACCTCTGCCGCACGTCATACTACATTTTTGTTGCCATTTTTCAAAATTCACGAAATATTCGGACGTTGTTCTGATTAGAGAAGGAGTGTTGGGATCTCAAAAATCTGTTGGTCACTTACCCTGTTGTCAGGTTGAGGTTTGCCGATACCGCCGCCTTCAGACCAGTCGTTCTGCTGGCGGTTGGTGGTGGGCGCCAGCTTCTGCAGCTCAGCTGTCCAAAACCAGCCGTTTACGTCGTTGGGCAGAAGATCGGGGCGGTTGCAGCCCTTAAAGTCACAGAGACGGCCGGATGTCCAGATGTATTTTACCTAGAAAAAATAATATCCCGTCAATCTTGAGGCAATTAACTGTAAAATGGTTCTCAAAAACTTGTCCCTGGTCTTATCCAAACAGACGCATCTCAGATATCATCTCGTTATTGAAGTTTAAAACAAATTATCGCGCCTCAATCTTAACCGACGCAGGAACATCCTACATGCATAAGAAATGTACCTATTGTGTAGAAAAACTAACAATACTAAACGCCTTGTTAATGTAACTATTAGATGGTAAGTCCAAACATCTTTGCGATTCGAACAATCACAATGCCGTGAAGATTGAATGATAGGAAGGTTACTGCTGCAATTTGTCACGAGCCTTCTTCTTACCATTTACGCATTTATGTCTTTGTACTACAGTAATTCAACAGCTATCTTGTCAAAGTGAATGAATTAAGCTTTGGTATCTAAGATAGGCAAATTGTTATTCAACATCAACACTGACAATGATAAGGAAAGTTTGAACTGGTTGTTATGCTTCTGGCACTTGTTCATGCGGATTGTGTGTAAGAAAGCTGTTATGTGCTTGCATGCATATTTGAATTGAATGGCACCTTTTGAAAATATTATGCTGGGTTGAAACCTAGGTAGGTACGTGCGTGGGTTCAAAGTTTCTGTTGGTTGTTTTGTACTGATTAAGTTTTTTCATATCGACCATTATGGATTTTAAAATCAGTGGATCCAGCATGGTTCCTTGCGAGACACCTCTGCTCTTTCAACCGCATCATTCCCGCGTCTATCACTTGTCTCAAACAAGATAATAATTACTCCGATATCGCTAATTTCCTTCCAACATTTCCCACGGATAGTGACGAAGATATTTCCACGCCTGTAGTGAAACTAGAGGAAATTTATGATAGCGTTACATTGTTTCGAATCGGTTTCTTTTGTTGTAGACTCGAAGACGACCTATAGAATGTGATCGAGTTTTTTATTTTACTATTCTACTAGAACCTGGTTTTCTTTGATGATTAAGGTTGTTATTTCTATAATGTTACTGATTCTTACCTTATCCTGGACTATGCGTGCCTTGACCCACTCATTCTCGTCGCTGGTCTCCAAAGAGACGAGGTCCATGCAGCGCTGTCTGCAGTAGTTCCTGGCTGTCAGCCAATCTTCTTCTACGCCGCGGAGCGCGGGGTCTCGCCACGAGAAGAAATAGCCTTTATCTGTGGGAGAAATTTATTTTCAGTAAGGTTTATTTCCGCGTATTAATGTTTCTTTGATACAACCTATCAATATCAATAAATAATCGGAATCTTTGGTTCTCGAATTTTCCGGACAATTGATTGGTCTTTACGGCTATATCTTAGTTACGTGCAAATCTACGGATGGCTTCACAGCAACAAGCAAATATTAAAAATATATTTAATTTTGCAAGCTTCAGCCAGGTGTAGGGCGGAAATGGGTCGCAATTTTGAACCTGTTTGTTTCCAAGAACTTCGTTAAAAGTTGAGTTTTTATTGTTATCTTGCTGAATGCCTCCTTCCTATCTTGTATTTTTGCGAAGTGATAATAACTATTCACAGACAGATAATTGTTAAAGGAAGTAAAAGTCATTCGTCATAGCTTTACAGCCCCATCAAGTTCCACTTAAGCTCACTATTTATGCTTCCATAATAATTTACTTAAGTGCCACTTGGAAGCAATTAGACACCTATAAGCTAGTCAACAATAACATGTCAACATGCTAGAACCTAACGGTTGATAATAGTCACAGGGAAAGTTGCAACTTTCATAGTGTAGGATCGCGAAGCTATTTTATAGCAATGACACCCACGTGGGAACTGATACCGCAGCGGAAAATGACAATTCCGATATTGTTAGGTTAGGTAGTACTTACTAGCGAACGAATGGATTGCGATGTAAGAAAACTAGTTCTGTAAAGAATGTATTATAGGTTTTCGTTTTGCGCCTCGGAAACAGTATAAAAAGCTTCTTTAAATATATTAAAGAAGCTTTTTATGCTAATTCCTAGCAGGAGAGAATGAGCTAAAGAGGGGCATGTGCGTCATGGGCAACGAAAGTGTTAAAAAAATGCTAGGTGACGCTCGAAAAAAATTCGGGTTTTACTATTTCTAGGTTCTACAAGGAATTTAGATAGCAGATAAGAAATTTTGCGCACATTGTAAGCCATTTGCTTTTAATCTTTGCTATATGAGTAGTGTAGTAGCTATATGCTACTAGACTGTTTCCTAGCTTACTAGCTATATGTACTATACTACTAGTTTACTAGCTATATGCTGTTTGCTATATGACTAGTCTGTCGACATAATGTTGATTTAAGTAAAAATTCCAAAACGACAATTGATTCGTATAGGTTGTTTGAACGTGGGCTTACAGAAAATGGGTTACCAAGTTCGCAAAACTTTTTATCGGCTATCTTAATTATTTGTAGAACCTAGAAAATAGTAAAAATCTGATTTGTTTTTGGACCGTCATTAACCACCTTAAGTTAATTGTATTTAATGTAATCTTACAGGTACTTAAACGTAGTGATGATCGAGCTATGAGTGAGTCACCCATTCAATTTACCATTAAGTATTCTGAAGCCAATAAAACTGTAATGAAATGTGTGAATTATTAGCTATTCAGATTAAGATTGTAGATATCTTTATTGTACCATCAAAAACTTATAAAATAACTAGAAACAGTAACTACTAATTAAATCAAGTATGGCACAATCGGCGGCCTTATCGCTGAAAGCGATCTCTTCAAGGTAACAGATTAAGCTTGGTACTTTATCCGTACCACCTAATATTGTAATGGCGTAAGTAAATCTGTCTGAGTGTCTGTAACCGCTTCGCTGCGAATAAACTGCGGCTGAACTAATCTTAATGAAATTTGGCAGAGATAGATTGTATCTAGCCTGGGAAAGGATGTAGTACACTTTAATTGACCTAGGTAAACTGGTCTGTGTTACCATACACAGGAAAAACGCGTGCGAAGTCACCGGCTGAAGCTAGGTGGATTAGTATAGACAGAAAATCATTGCTTATCTGCAAATATCGGTATAGGTCAGAGGTCAGCTATTGAATTCTAATAATTAAAATATCTGTAGACTATTCAGAGAATTTACCACCCACGGACATCTTAATTCGGCCATTAATTATGTTTATCTTCATAATTTAGTTATTAGCTTACTAAGTTGGTAAATTCTGATAGGCGCGAGGTACCTAATAAAATAGGCGTAGGTGTAAGAATTAACAAAAAAATGTTTCACAAGGATAGTTATATTATAATAATGATAAATGATAAGTCTAAGATCTCGGTTGCTCAAAAGCAAAACGTAGTAAGGAACCGAGACAAATTTTACAGGACAGACAAAAAACGTCTTCCATCACTTTAAGAGTGTGCCCTAACTAAGAAAAGTAATGCGGGTTGCTTATCGGAAGCTAAGCTAACTTAGTTTTGACTTAGCTTGCATAACTGACGCGGTTTTTCATACATGTGTGCAGACTGCAAACTAGGCAAACTAAGCTATGTACCTAGTATGAATAACTGCGTTAGCTATGCGGGCTGAGCTAAGCTAAGTTAGCTCAGCTTTCGGTCTGCAACCCTCATTAGACTGAGCTAAGTAAAAGTTAGCTCAAAATTTGCGTTATATCACAAGCTTCAATATGTAGGTAAGTATCATTTAATATTACTAAATATCTAAAACTACACGTTAGGCAGCTACTCTAACTCTACCTTCTCTTATCTTTGAGTAACTGAAAAAACTCGTATCTTCCTAACTTAAAATAAATAGATACAGGCAGGTAGATAAGTAGGTATGAGATAAAGATTTGTCAGCAACTTATGCGAGTGTTTAAGAAATCTTGCTTTGTATTTTTTGTGCAGACGTTTTTGTGAATAGTTTGTTAACGATTCTTAGATCCGTCCTTCATGAGATAACGCTTCAATAGGTAGGTAAAGCTGGTACTAGGTACTTAACTTACCTACCAACTTTGCTTTAGCCACCTAACTGTATCTTCCTAACTATACCTAGTAGGTATTTTTTCACGACTCTTCAAAAAATAGTGTTATGTTTTCAGGGTTCATATAGGTAAGCGAGTTCCTTTATCCTTTATATCTATCATAGTAGATTTGGATGAATGGGGCATTGTTATAATCCTTTTTCCTACATCATCCCAAGAGAGTATTTATTTTCTACGTGATTTTATTTTTAAAAGAAGAATTATTTAAGATTTTTTTAATTTTTGGTAAAAAGCTTGAGTTTAGATTTCGAAAAAAATCTGGTGGTCAATGGATGGTGTGTGAAAATGTGTGTTTTAAATTAAAATAACAAATCTTTACCTAAAGTTCAAAAATTGAGGCCTTCAAAATTCAAAGGATGCTAATACCAACGTTAGTTTTGTACAGAGTTGTCTGTCACAAATGTCCTATAGGTAGAAACTGATAATGATGATGACAAGACCGGTCTAAGATACCTACTTCTATTTAGGGTTAGATTCAAAATCAAAGTAAACAATTGCAACAACAACATTTAACTGTAAAAATTCCCATCAAGACAAAGGCCATTGGCGAATATGTATTTATTATGTGAGCTGACTATTATTTAGTCCAACAAGCCTAAACGTTGCATTGTTTGTGTAAACATCGTTTTGCTACAAAATATTATGTCATGTGTTGATCTTGGACTTGAATTTAAGCAATAAAATGCTCACCTTTCTACAGTAGTAAGTAGGACAACTTGAAGAGATTTGAATCAGTTCTTTGAACTTTGAGTAACATCGTCTAGGTAGAGGTACTTACCTACCAATAATTTAGCATTGTTTTAGGAGTTGGAATTGTAGAGGTACCAACAGCTAAGATGAAAATAATGAAAAGATAGGGCTCAAGGCTTGTAGACCTACACGTGCATCGGTGAGCTGGCAACCCCGTATTAACTTTAATAGTTTTGATCCTTCGAACCGGATAGGTTTCGCATGCAGTTAGGTATTAACCTTCAATTAAAGTTAGGGAAGTGTCTATTCAGAGCTCTGCCACTCTCTACCCTAAGTTATCGTGAAGGCGAGGATAGATATTACAGATTGTGATAGAGGAATCTTAATTTTAAGTAATAACGTTTACTAAATAATTAATTACGTTAGTGGATATCGAAGCAGTTGTCTCATGCACCGCAGTCAGGGTAGTGTCTCTTGCTTGAGGATCCCTCAATCATGCCACGCTCTACCCTAAGTTATCGTGAAGGTGCTGATCGATGTCAGAGATTGTAACAGGGGAAGCTTATATAATATACTCGGTTCCTACCCAGATTATATACTCCGAGCAAACGTTATAATATAGCCTAGGTTCCTAGGGTACTTACTGTCAGCGTATCTCTCGTGGATAGTCCTCTGTACACACTGCGAGGGTACAGGGGGCTCCAGGATACGTCCGTTGGGGAACTGCGCGCTTGCCACAGCCACCAGCGCTATCAGAACTATGCTGAATTGTTTCATTTTCTGTAAAGATAATCACCTCTATTTAAAATTCATCTCAAAGTTTCTAAGTATAAAAGAAGCATTATTGTCGTATGGTATGACAAGATACAGACAAAATTTAAAAAAGTAAGGAGTCGGTATCAGGCCCTGCGAGTGAGATTAAGTTATGTAGGTACCTCACCTAAAACGATCAAATCTTTAGATCAAACTGGTGCGAAAAAAGTGTTATAAGTACCGTTAAAAATTACCGTGGAATCAAATGAAACTGGAAATCTTTAAGGCATTTCGTAATGGGCACAATATGAAGTCATCATCGCGTCATACCCCGAAGAAAGTGGGCAATGCCGGGAACACACCTTGACCTTTGGTGTTGGCTTTCACTTCCCCTTTTAATTTTAAAAGCAGAATATTCAGGTTGCACCTTGCTTTGCCTATTTTAATAATTTAAATGCCATAGAATTTGTTTCCACAGAGATCTGTAAATTGAAGAAACCTATACCTAGGCATTAGTGATTGTTTTTTTTGTGTCTTAGGTATATTACTTCTATTAATATCAGGTAGAACAGGATTCATCCAAAGGTCATGGCATGAACTCTGTTTTAAAACGATAGTGACCTATTATTTTCTGTCTCGCCTCGTCTGATAGACTTGTGATTGTGTTTTGGTAAATGTAATCGAAAACTAACTTTTCGCAAAATTGTTGCCCTACGTAATCACGATCTCACTGTTGATAAGTGCGTTTGAGTATAATGTAAGCCGTCATCAGATATAAGAAAGACTCAGCCAAGTTGATGAACTGACATGCGTTTGAGTATTCGGGCGTTAGTGGGGTTTGTTCTGAAAAAGATCGATAATGATACCGTGCAACACCTTTGTTTACTTTATTATTCTCACACTTAAATTATATTAAGTTAAGGCCAGGTATTCCTGCAGGCGTAAGGGAAAACGCGCGCCTGCCAAGCCGCCGCGCTCGTGTTTTTTGTAGTTATTTATACATGGTTAATCATCACCATTCATGTTATCAAGTCAAAATCTGCGAATTTGTTTAGAAATACTAAGTGTCTTTAGTTGAGTACAAAAAAAAGTAACATATCATAGTTCGCTACTATTGAAAAAAACATTAGAAAAAGGGGTATCTTTGGGATTTTTTTCTATCGAGTGAAGTTCATTAGATCTGGTAACTGAATGAGACTTTGACTAGACTAGATCCTTGAGTAATATATATTTTTTTTTCAGAATTTTACACCCTATTTTCTAAGTCTCAGATGATTTTAAAAATCACAAAATTGCGGCCCCTGCTGGCCTACCAAGTCTTAATCCCTTTTATGGGACGAGTGAGAAATTTTCGCTGCATGTTCCTTTAGTTAAAAACGACACATAACAAATCTGAGTTTCCTCTATCGTTTTAAGACGCTGAGCGCATTCGACATAAAGTGTAAAGCTATGTTTACAAACATTATTGAGACTTTTCTGATCCCTATTACCCGACCGGTCCGGAGAATAGAAAGCGACCTTGTCCCGACCAAGGAGTTCGTTCATCCCGCGATCTTAGAGGCCAGAGAGACCCCATAACGAAACACATGATGTATAAATTCCAAATATTTTATGTAAAATTTATAAATTTTATTTACTATTCGACTGCTCTCATTTGAATAAAAAACCCGTGTAGTAGCAAAAGTAGAGATTTATTGTGCGTAAAGTTAGTAACGATTGTTTGAGATAAATTACTATTCGTGTTAGTAAACGTACTACAATACTAAAACAAATGGGAAGTGAAAGCTTTAGTTCTTATTTTAATAAACAGTATCATTGTCGATGTAATAGGATGACATCGCGTTAGTGGTTATGGTTCCTAGTTAAGTTAGTAAGTACCTACCTACCTAGATATTAGTAACTAGGTAGTTAGAGAATAGTGACCTAAGTCATGTTCTCATTTAGGTTCTTGAAAATTAGATTTTTTTGTGTCTATAATCTTTTGAAATAACGTAAAACTGTAAGCAAGTGCTTTTTTTCATTCACTGAAGGAGCTTCACTGTGACTTCATAGAAAATAAATAAAACGTTCCAATTTCTTTTTAGATAAGCATCAACTATGTAATTTCTTATTTACATAGGATGACAGACCAAAGACTTAAGTAATTGATGAGCCATGAAAAATATGAATTAAGTAGGTAATTTATACATTTTTATAAAGATTTTTTTTTAAGTACATGTTTAAGTAAGTATACATTTTTATAAAGATTTTTTTTATAAGTACATGAAGATGTATTTATACCTAGGTACATTTATTGAACACTAAAATTTAATTACACTAAATCGGACAGGATACGTAGGTATTGTGATTATCAAAAGATATTATTTATTAAGTTTTTCAAAAATAATTATCAAAAAGAACTTACTGCGTGTGTATCTCCCGAGGGTCCGTCACTAACTGATGCGTGCGCGCAGCCACTACTTTTTATATGGAGGAAGTACCGCTTGAGTTTGGGTGGATAGCTCACCCTATCTTTGCACGTCGCCGCCGCCGCCGCGCCATCGAGACGCAGGGTCGGAAAACAAAAGCAGAAAATTCCAGAGATAACGTAACTTACAATGAAATCACCTGTAACATAACTACCTAGCTTTCTCTTAGCTTTAGGCAGCTAAAGGCATTATTCACCACTTACCTACGTTAGAACGCTGGTGATCACAAAAATCCACCAAAAACTCATGGATTCCCTAGAGCTACAGGATACTTAAATTTCCACTCGAAAATTCCGCTTATCCATAGGTGTAGGTACGCCTCCGTACAATTAGTCAGTACACTAACCTATACTATAGGGCTTACTCAAAATTTTAAGATGATGCTTAGTGTAAATAATATGCTAACAGATAAGTAATTTCAATATACTATAGGGCTACTAACACAAATTGTTAAGTTGATGCTTAGTGTAAATAATATGCTAACAGTTAAGTAATATACTATAAGGCTAACTCAAATTGTTAAGTTGATGCTTAGTGTCAATATTATGCTAACAGATAAGTAAGTTCATAGGTACTTCTTTGAAGCGAATTAACCATAAGTAAGTGTTTTTTTTCAGTCATTCCATAAATGGTATATGTAAGTATATCAAGATTCAAATCCTACTATCCTATCTATCCTACTAATCCCATCCTACTGCTCGTAATATTATAAAGCCGAAAGTTTGTGAAATCTGAATTTTTGTTACCTAGGATCTCCAAATCTACTGAACAGATCAAGATGAAATTTGGCGTACGTTTAGAGCAAAGCCTAACTTAGATAATACGCTACTTTTTACACCGAACATACGCGTGCGAAACCACGGGCAGAAGCTAGTAATATATGTATGTTCTAAGTTTGATGATTTGGGGTGAGTTTAGGTCTGTCTGTTGGTTCCAGTGTTGTGTGTGTGTTTGTCTGTGGCATCGTAGCTCCCAAACGGGTATAAAGAAAACTATTTAACCGACCTGATCAAGACTGTTCTTAGCTTTGTTTGAAGAAAATCGGTGCAACTGCTCAAATGTTGCAATGGTGCAAAGTAAAATTCTCGAGTTTTTGTAATAATAGCTTGTAACTAAATGAAAACTTTACGACACAGGAATTATCCTAATTATAGTATTATAATATCTGTGTCCTAGTGTAAAGTTTTTAGCACTAACTGTGAACTAACATGAAGTAAGTAAGTACATCATTATTAAGTAACCTACCTAGGTACTCTTATCCTTTTATGTATGTCTTAGCTGTCTGTGCCTTAAATAAATAAATAATTATTATTATTAAAAAAGTAAGCATCAACTTTGTGTTCAATTGAAGTCGTCCCGTCCCGACCTGTGGGGTCCCTACCATAATTAAATAAATAATGCTGGACAATTCACACAGCATCATCTAGTATGCATCTAGTCCCAGTTTGTGTTAAATGCGTTATGGGTAAGTACTAGAAAACTGATATACTTACTACATTATACTACATAGATAGGTGGATATTTTTGTAGTTTAGAAAACACCCTGAAAAAATATCCGCGGAGCGCACAAACATTTGTTCCGAGGCTGGCATCGAACCCGCAACTTCCTGCGTCGCAGGTGGGTAGGTATAAGATTTAATTTTTCTTAGAATTAGGTAAAATTTTCTTATGTAGAAGTACCTACTAAATTTTATTACTTTTTAGGGTTACGTACCTCAAAAGGAACCCTTATAGGATCACTTTGTTGTCCGTCTGTATGTCTGTATGTCCGTCTGTCAATCCTCTTTTCTCAGGAACGCGTGGACGTATCGAGTTGAAATTAACGTCAAATACTCAAGTCCGTAACCTCTTGAAGCTGCAATATAAATAAAACTTCCAAGTCAACGCACTCATAAGTTACAGCCGTTTATGTCCGAATATTTTGAAATTTCCAAGGGAATCACATGCACACAAAACCTATAGGGTACTTCCCGTAGACCTAGAGTCATGAAATTTGGTGAGCAGCAAGGTCTTATAGCACAAGTAAAGGGAAAGTCCGTAAACCATAAATTTGCGATTTATTTATATTAAAAAAATACTTTTAATGCTCGGTACTTCCCGTAGACCTAGAATTATGAAATTTGGCAAGAAGCAAGCACAAATAAAGGAAAAAATCCGAAAACAGTAAATTTGTAGATTATTCAGAAAAAAAAAACTTTTGAATCTCGCCATGGTGGACTAAAACCTATAGGGTACTTCATGTTGACCTAAAATCATGATATTTGGCAAGAAACAAGGTCTTACAATTAAACGGAACCCTTAGTGCGCGAGTCCGAATCGCACTTGACGTTTTATTTTTTTATTAAGTAGGTCGGTAATAAAACCGTGATTAGTTCCCTGTATGCTTTTCGTAATCGGCAAACAATTTTTCTAGGCTTGAGTACCTACTTATTGATTTTGTCGATTCTATCGGAATTGGTGAGTTGAGTAGGTAGGTAGATACCAAGGTAATATTATTAAGGAACCTACCTATAGGTACTACCTCTACCCTACCTAATAAATACGTAGGTACGTAACCTAGGTGACTTATTTTTAAAGCCAGTGGTGAAAAAATAAGTTACCTAGGTATAATACGTGTACTTACAGTGATAGGTACCTACAACAAATCTTTATTCACAAAGAAAATAAATTACAATCAAATAATAGAAATAAATTACAACTAGTATACAATTGAAACAATTGATAGAGTGAGACATATTAAAAATGATACACAATAATTAATAACTTTAGGGAACCTTTTTATACTTACAAAAATCCCTCCTACCCTAACTTTACACTTTTGATACTATCTACGTAGCAAGTAAGTATCATTTTTTTTTGGAAATAAACCAGTTTTCTTCTAGGAGAGCAGTTCCTGTTAGTCGCCATAGACCACGTGTGAAAATACCAAACTTGCTTTACAGAGCAGTGACCTCATAAATAGGTCCCTTACCTGCCTGCTTAAAAGAGAAAAAGATTTATTAAATCTATTTAGGTAGGTAGATGAGTAGGTACAAAGTGAAAATAGCTATCGACAAGGGCTGATTTAGAGGGGGGGGGCACGTGCGTGCCCCCTCAGATGGCTGTGGAGTTTCCATCACATAGGCAATCAAATTATCAGAGTTGTAAAAATATATGAATAAAATAACAGAAAGAACATGAGTGAAACTCTTATCCGTTTCTGGCTAGAATAGCGGCGTATAAGATAGACCCATAGTTTTTGGAGAAGTTGTAGACTAAATCATGAAGTTTAAATACAACTAAATACAACATGCAAAAAAGTACGCCTCAATGACCCAGTTTTACAGTTACAGATCAAACCGAAAATTAAAATAGTTTTTTTTCCAAATTAAAAAAAAAGTAACTGGGCTTATGTTCGATATTGTAATTTTTTCATTTTCTTAGCAAGGTAGACTAGGTATCTAGCTTTCAAATGAGACTATACTTTGAATAAAATACACCGCTTACTTAAAAAGAAACGAAAAAAAACCAGGCGATGTAGTATTCATTAAAATAAAAATCGGCTTGGTTTTTAAGATAAACTACAAAAAAGCTAACATATAGGTACTTAATTTTATTTTCTTATCATTTTATCGATAAAATATAATTATGTGTCGCGTATCCGCATATCGCGTTTGATCTAGGTTCGACAATACACATTGTTGACAGGAAAAAACAAAAGAGCATAAGTGCGTTTTTCTTTAAAAAACAAAAATTGTGCCCCCCAGAAAACAATTCTGGATCCGCCCTTGGCTAACGAAACTAAGTTTTATTAGGTAGTTACATCTTGGTACTTACCTACATACGGCCGACTGTACTATCTACCGACCTATCAAGCTTTGTGAAGATTGAGTTCATATAAAAATTTCAAGGCAAATTATAAGTAGGTTCCTATCCTGATAAATATTAGCATCAAATTAGGTAGGTACCTATTATACAAACATTTGTATTAGATACTCATCAGGGCGTTTGAATTAATCAAATAAGTAAACAGCAAGTGCTTGCAGTATTTGCTTAATTATTACCGATGAGCCTTGCTGTGATTATTATTATTATTATTAAAAATCATTGGTAAGTTCCTACCTAGTACGAAGTAGATAGGAGGAACTTACCTAGATAGAAAGATAGCTAGGTAGGTAGGTACCCAAAGAGACAAATCTATGTCGGTACCTATCTATTATAGCACAATGATGTAAGTTCCTACTTACTATGAAGTAAGTGAGGTAGGTAGGTAGGTACCTATCCTACACCTTAGTTAGGCAGGTAGGTACTCTGTGGTGGTAGATAAAAAGCTTTGAATACAATATAATATAAATAACTGAAAGCTCTATTTTAGTTTAAGTTTAATTACTTCTTCAAATCTGTATTTTACCTAAAAGCTCTTATTTTAAGTTAAGTTGAGTTAGATGTGTAGACTTAAGCGGTTTGTCCTGTTAAGTTGTTTGAATAAATAAATTTAAATTTTGGCGGTTAGCAACAAAGACTACGACACGAGCTAAGACGACGAAAAGCCGAGATAGACGCAACACATAAAAAAACGTATTGAAAAAGATAATATAACGGCGAGCGCAGCGAGCCACCGATTTTTTACTTCTTCGGGGTCACAAAGTAGATAAGAAGAATAGGAAAAAATAAATAACAGCGAGCAGAGTGAGTCCCGGAAATTTTGGAGAGTTCACGGTGGCTGAGGAAATGGTAAGTTTTTTTGGCGATTAACAACAATATAGGAGGACAAAAGACCATAACCCTATGTAATCAGCTTCGAGCAAAGCGAGCCGCAATTTTTTTTATGATCTGGCTGTGCGTGTGAATTGTCTATGTCTCACTAAGGGGTGCCAAGATGGCACCTATAATGGCCTAGGGCGTTCGGATACGGGGTCGTCCGGCGCCCAGTTAGCGGAAAAGGTGGTCGCGGCGCGTCATGTGTTTCTGGCGAGTAGCTTATAGCACGGTAATATTATCCAACAGTATTTGGACTCGGCCGTATCTTTGAAATAAATGCCTACAGCCGCGCGGTAGGTAAACATGCGATAGGGCTGCCCGCCTCCAGCATTTTAATTACATTTGCCTACTTTGTGTTTCCATTTAGTTTTGTGATTGTAAATATAGGTAGGTACTTTTCTTATATAAACAAATAAAATACTTTGTGAATTGAATGGGAAGTGTTCAATAAAAATGCGTGTTGTTATTTGATTGGTAGATTTAATTAAAAAACCTGTTTATGTTTGAATAACAAATCGGTCTTATAAATTTGCAACCGAAAAATATTTGCGCCTCGACTGAGACGTACAAAATGCGTTATTATTAAATTTTAGGAGATTTTTTTGGAGAAAAAGGAATATCTTTTACTTGGTTATAGATACCTGCAGCTACTTTATTAAATATGTACCTGAACTTATTTTTAGAGAAAAAATCGCGCGGTTATTGTTAAAAAAACATCACACCATCCGTTCGTCACTGCGGCACAGCCGCGACTGTCTGCATGCTGAGCGCATACCGAGATCGAGGCGCGTAGGTATAGTTCGCGTTTCGTCCGTTTGTATGAAGTCGGATTACTTATAGGATAATATTACCTTGCTTATAGCCTTGGGGCCATTCATTAATTACGTAAGACGATTTTCGCTAGTTTTTGACCCCAATAAAAATAATAATACACGTTTACGCAAACAAGTGACTACTAGTCCACAAGCGGGGAGTTCCCGGGAGGTATCGTGCGAGTGGCGCGGGTCCGTTGCCAAAATCGTTTACCTATACGCATCCGAGCGAATCTTGGCACGGCACACGCGCGGTTGCCCGCGCTTTTTCAAAGTAAAATTTTAACTTGGCGCATTTTTGTGATCTTACGTAAGAACTATCGAGACTGCCTCCCACCCCCTTTTAAGAAAAAATAACCCTCTTTGCCCACCGTACACCTCGTGAGACCACCTGGGTGTGCAGCGGGAAGTTTTTTTTTACTACTGTTCACCTCTGAATCATACCGCTAAACATCTTTAAATTTATATTGGTGACGGACCACCTTGGACTGCAAGTACCTACAGGTGAACAGTCACCTCACTATTTTGTGCCATCATATTATGGCTCTGGGTGCAATTATATATATACACACCCTTTCAGTCACAGAGTCGCCACGAACCCGCTCCCCCCCCGCTTCGCGGGGGTTGGACGGGCTTCGTTAGGAGTAAGTTAATGTTGACCCCCCCCCGCTTCGCGGGGGTGGGAGGCCTACAAGGGAAAACAAGTACCGTAAAACGGTAAAGTGGACGGTGGAAAATTTATATTTCCCACGGTACACCCAGGTGAACAACGGCGAACAGTAGTAAAAAAAAACTTCCCGCTGCACACCCAGGTGGTCTCACGAGGTGTACGGTGGGCAAAGAGGCAAAAATAAGACATGGTCGACCCCTAAATCGTCTTCATCAGGGGTCTTCAACATTTCGTTTGGTGAAATGCGGATAAGAATCGAACTTAAGTTCTTTCTTCTGGCTTCAACGTCGAGTGAGACTTCACTCGAGTCATGTGTCTTCGCTTTGAAAGACCTGGTCTCTCATAAGCTGTTCGTTAGCCGACTGGCTGCAATGGTCTTCTTGAGTGAGAGCGTCATTGGGGAGTTCCAGCAGTTCCCGGGGAAGTGGTCGCCAGGAGGGTTTTGCATCTGGCGGTCTTGAGTGCAGGGGAGCGAGTCCGTTAAGGTGAGCGTGGCGGGAGTTGTCCGCACGATCGTACATTTTGCGCGCCAGGTTTACCACAAACTCCTTTATTGAGAGTGTTTGCAGGTCACGTGCGATAACCGTGTTTCGCACGTATCGGCCCGCGTCTACAGACTCTAAGAGCTATATTTTGTTGGGCTTGAATCCTCTTCTGGTTGGTTTTCGAGCACAGGGCATACCACGCCGGTGCTGCGTATGTAAGGCGTGAGCGGATGTAGGTTTTGTACACCCCGATCTTCGTACGTAGCGGCAGTTTCGATGTTAGGACAGGTCGAAGCATGGCTCGGGCAGCGCGTGTTTGCCTTAAATAAATGAATGGCCCCCTTTGAACATCAAAGTAATGTTCGAAACAGCGATAAAAATGCAAAACATGGTCACATAAAAGAAGAAGAACAGCTTATACATCTGACAGCTGACAGTAAGTCTTTCACTGTCAATATCATTAGACATTTGCTTGTCGATTGAAGTTGTTGACGTCATTTCATTCAAAATTCTATTTTTATTCATCTGTGAAAATTCATTTCATTCATCACATCAATGGCTTTTGTTGATTAATTTGTTTCTAAAACGAAGCGACATTTTTGATTTTAGTGTAACGAATAAGTTCAAAATGTTTTGCTGTCTAAAAAGTTGCATGAATGGGTTTACTCTAACGCCGAGTGTGCCCATCAGAATCAAAGAAAATCCAGTGCAACTAGACACACTGCATATGGGTCAATATTTATTTACATATTTTAATTTCAATGCCTTGGAAATCGATTCATGAGTTTACTGGTACAACCTAACATACAAATATTGCTGTACCGCTTTCAACGCAGGTTTCCAGAGATTGTAATTCATTACTTGTGTGTGGGATGTGCCTTTCAACTCTTGTATTACATTACATTAGGTACCGATTTGTGTTGTTGGTAGTATTTTTGCAGTATCATCATATTTTCTTGACACGTTTTAGACTTAAAAGTTTATGGTCTAGCTAGACCGAACATCTTCCTGTAGCTAGTAGGTACATCTGATGGTTTCTTGCAGAACCCTAATTTATTTTGTTCTTTTTTTCAGGACATGAAATGGTTATTATAAAAGGCGGGCAGCGAGTGTGCGGCTCTGGTTGTGCACTCGGCAATGCTCCGTTAGTCCAAAACAAATCCTACTTCGAGGTTAAACTACAGCAAGGGGGAGTTTGGGCTGTCGGTGTTGCCACAAGAGAGACAGATCTAAATAGAGTACATGGTAAGAATAAAAACCATTAATATTTAAGGATGAGCTCCTTTTATCAACTAGTAATAGAAGGGTCAGTTGCTCAAGATGAGCTGCCAGGACCTAAGAAACGATGGTGGGTATCATCACAGGTCATTGTAAGCTGAATCATCATCTTTTCATGACTGGAGCCACAAACAGCGGCTTGTGTCGTAGCTGCTCCCAAGAAAAAGAGGCTGTGGAACACATAGTATTACACTGCACGGCCACAGAGGAAGCCAGACACAAGACAAGGCTGAAGAGTCTCATTGAAGCATCAACCCTATCCACACTCACAGAAAAACTGAAACGAAGCTGACAGTCACCAAAAGTCCTGCTCCGGTACTTCAAGTAGCTTGGCTAAGCTTGGTTAGAGCCTGTTTAGGGAGGGGGATAATGCACAATACACTCCCATGCGAGATGTCAGTGCAGATCTCAGTTTCCCCACTCAGAAATATAATTTGAATTAAAAGAGTCAATTATGCCAATAATTCTCATAATGTCTATGGGCAAATACGACCGGATACCAACTCCTGCCATAATTTTCAGATTAAGATCAGCGATTCTAGGGGATTACCCATCACGGTGGTAAACAATGATAGGTAATCCCTAGAATCGCATCTTCTTTACAATATTGTTGTTGGTAGTGATGTAGGAGTACTAAGTACTTAAAATTAAAATTGCTGTAAGACAGGGGAAGAGATAACATTTTAACAGCCCTTTTACCTTTCAACACACTACTTAGCATTCACTACTGAATGTTGCCTTCTGGCCTTAAAGTTAGAGTGACATAACCTCCAGAAATGGAAAACTGTTGGCACCAAATTATAACTGATTCACCTACTGACCTTCGATGAAATTTGCATTGTGTGAATCATGTTTACTCACTATGGTCAGGGGTCAAGCTTAGTTATGTAAGTGTAAGAATATAAAATGTTACAATAGAATTGTTTTCATTGTCACAAGGAAATGGGGCCGAATGATGCATTTTGTTAGGTAAATAGTGCCAAGAAATACAAGTGAAACATTTTGGCCAGCTGATTTAAAAGTAGAAGAAATACAAAGGTGCATGTGTCTCTACCTGACAACCGATATAGATAAAAAACTGCATTCTATATAGAATTAGTATAGTTTTGTTAACACCATAATGCCAAATTAAGTTTTTATCTCAGCCCACACATTTAACATGGCCTATATGAATAAAAGCTACATCTATACAATTAATCTTTCCAGGTGGCATGGATAAAGAGTCATGGTGCCTGAACAGCGACGGGACAGTACGACATTCCAACAATGAGCTCTACCATCTCTCACCAGCTCCCCGAGAGTCCCCCACAGCAGAACTACTCGTCTCCACAGAGACCCAGGACCGAGAAAATGAGAAAAATGAAAGCGACAAGGAGACGGAGATTAAAGCTGTAATGCCACAAGAGGGCGACACAATAGGTGTTGCATATGACCATGTGGAGCTCAACTTCTTCTTAAACGGACAAAATATGGAGATACCTGTTAGAAATATTAAGGGAACTGTTTATCCTGCTTTGTATGGTAAGCTTTTATGTTCCTACTACTTAGCTGTGCCCGTGGCTTCACCCACGTAGACTTTATTTTTTTGCGTGGAACCCTAATTGTTTGATAGCTATGGTGCTATTCGGGATCAAAACAAATCTAAAAAATTAAAAATCATCAAAATCGGTCCAGTCGTTCTTGAGTTATAAATGGTGTAACTAACCTGACTTTGTTTTATTTATATAGATACTAGCTTCTGTCCGCGGCTGCGCATGAGTATTTTCGGTATAATAAGTAGCCTATTATCTAAGTTAGGCTTTGCTCTAAACGCACGCCAAATTTAATCTTTATCTGTTCAGTAGTTTTCGAGATCCTAGGTAACAAAAATTCAGATTTCGCACCTTTCAACTTTTGCATTTATAATATTAGTGGGATAGTTCTTTCTTTCTTTTGCACTGACAAGCCTATTTTAAACACCGCCATTAGAATTTTGCGTGTCTACTCCATTACCTAATTTGTTACTATAATAGTTCACTATTCATGTTGCAAGCAATTTCTTTGAGTAGTGCTTGTTACCGACAACCGCTGGGGTAAACGTGTTCTTGAGTGGAGACCACGACTCGGAAACGTAGTGTAGGACGCCCTCCGGCCAGGTGGGATGACGATCTGCGAAAGACTGCAGGCAGACGCTGGATGCGGCAAGCTGAAGACAGGGCGCTATGGCGCTCATTAGGGGAGGACTATGTCCAGCAGTGGACTAATATAGGTTGATGATGATGATGATGATGAGTGCTTGTTATGGTTTCAATTGCTGATAAATCACATGTGGCCAAAACTAAACTAAACTAATTTGACAGCCCTAAAGATGTTGATGTCCCTTTCACAACGATCAAAATAAAAAGGACCACTGAAAGAGATTTAAATAAATGAAACAAATAAATAAATGATAAAACTTATCCTCATTTTTCAGTTGACGATGGCGCAATCTTAGACATCATATTGGACAATTTCCTATACCCACCACCAACTGGCTACGAGAAAATCATGGTAGAGCAGTCACTCCTCTAACCCACGGACCGATACTGAAGCAACACGGACAGTACAATGGACATAACGTGTTGAGTGTTACTTCTATGTTTGAGTGCTAAAGGGAATGTTAAACCGCCACAAGTCTAAAATCTGAAACGTCATCCAAACGTCGCGTCACAATTACAGTCTTTTAATGTTGCATCTGCTTTGATCAGTGTAAAATGGCGATTTGTTCGTCCAAGACAATACATGGATGCGCTTTGATGTGTTTACTTGTGGCTGATGTTGCTGTGCTTAGCTTCACGGACGATTAAACGGGATATCTAACCAATGGATACCGACAAAAGCTTTACTAACATTTTCTGTCTAAGTATATATGGGATTGGAACATAATTTGATATGATTCACGTGCATATATCGCGTAAAAATGCAGAAATGTCGGAAAAATTGGTGAATGAACACGAGAAATACCCGTAAGTAGTTAATTTATAGAGAAGTTCTCTCTACAATAGCACGCTGGCTTATTTCTTGATGAAAAACAGGCCTAAGCATTACTTAAATATTTCCTATTGTGGCAGTATTCCTATAGTGTGGCAGTAACTTCAGTGTATTTATGTGACTAGTATCTATCGTTAGATTATGACTGCAAGATCGCTATGTGTTTTCTTGTATTGTTTAAATCGCGGCTCGAGCTAGTGTAAAGTGTGTAAACATTCCATTTTTAGTGGATTAGCTAGATATGAAAAAAAATATTGTACTGTACTTTCTGATGTATATAATTTAAGGGTCCGGCGGAGGATGAATTTCCCATACAAACGTAGTACCAAAATGATGTAGTTTGAGCATATTTTCACCATGGTCTGCTATTATTTGTATTAAAATAGTATTTATCTAGGTTCCTGACACAATTTTTTTTCAAAATACCTTTCTGAAATGAAATTAAACCGAATAGCATTTTTACATCAAAGAATGAATGTTTTCTTAGTATTTTTCTAGATAAGTATTTTGAAAAAAGCTTGTGGCAGGAACCTAAATAAATACTATTCTAATACAAATAATAGCAAACCATGGTGAAAATATTCTCAAATTACAAATCATTGTGGTACTACGTTTGTATGGGAAATTCATCCGTCGGCGGACCCATAAGAGAGCTGTTATTAAAATGTTTATCTATCATGTTAGCTGAGTAATCGGAGAAAACTGGGGAAAAGGAGTCGTTTCCCTATAGTGGGACCATGTGGGCTTAAAGTAAATAATATTTTTACTTACATGGAAGATTGAATCTTTAAAATCATAGAAAGAAACTTTAGCACCATTCAATATTTTAAACGTGTTTCATATGTTCAATCCATAGTCCCTATATCGTTTTCAAGCTTATTTGTTTTAACCTTTAGATTGCTCTGATGAAAGTGCGCTGAATTTATATTTGCATTTAAACAAATCAGTTTTCTTTTCTGTTTTCTTTAAATAGAAAATATTATATACTAGAATAGAAAGAGAAACATAAGCTTAGTTCTTGCTAGTTGCTGCCTATTGGATTTTATCCCGTTTTACTGTTTAAAATCAAAGTATTTATGTATATTTCAAAGTTGGTGTTAGGTTTTTGAAACCCTAACTTACTTGTACGAGTACCTACATTTTGTAAAAGTACCTACAATAAAGCGAATATCATTAGAATTTATTCCTAGATAGGTTTTGATAGGTAGATTGATTACAAATATGTAACCCACAATAGTGTTTAAATAATCTGTACATATTTGTTGTAAAACTGCGTTATTGTATAATATTTATTTCAGATAATTCATTAATCCATATATTCCATATACATAGACATCGAGGGGGTCAACTTTTTTTCCAAGATTTTTTGAATTTCATTTTCTTAATATTTTTGTACTTAATCTTACATTATTGTTTTGGAATAATCAAAGGATTTACATATTTTTTTGTAATAATTACCATGATAAAAGACTGGTTTTGCTGACAAAACCAACAAAAAACATCTGCAAAACATTTTGTAATGTTAAATAATGCAAGAGTGCTTGTATAAGAACAAGAATAGGAATTTAACAAAATTTGCAAAAATGAAGTAAAAATATTCAACATTCAAAAACCATTTATTCTCAAGTTGATCCCCTCACCCTGTACACATAAAATGAGATTATAACAGCTCTAAAACACAAAGGATAAGAATGCGTCTCAGAAAATCATCCCGCAGAAATTTATGGAACTATGATAAATAAAGAATATACCTATACAATTTAATTGTTTGCGCTTACTATCGATTACTTAGGTACATGAGAGTTTTTGTCGTGAAACGCGCTCTACCAAATATTTAATGTTAACAACATAAGCTACTGAAAATCGCTATCCTCTAGGTAGCGATTCTTTGTCTATGCTAGAAGAGAAAATGTTATACATCCAAGCCGCCATGTTGTTTGGCAAACCTGTTCACGGTATAAACGCAAAATTTTATAGTTAAGGCACATCCATAAAGATAGATAGATAAATCATTTATTTTCATAAATATAAACTACTAGGTATTTGATTCTATCCAATGAAGTATTATAGTTATTAAAGTTAAACTCATGTTTCTTCCATAAACACCAATCCTTGTGCTAGACCCCTGAGCTCTGGTCTGTCCTACATATCACAACTCACTGGACTAAATTTTACTTTTCTTGTACTTGAAAATGATACTACCTATAAATTAATAGTCTACATTC
This sequence comes from Eupithecia subfuscata, assembly GCA_963564075.1. Taxonomy (NCBI): domain Eukaryota; kingdom Metazoa; phylum Arthropoda; class Insecta; order Lepidoptera; family Geometridae; genus Eupithecia; species Eupithecia subfuscata. The sequence goes on along the minus strand of OY751097.1, from coordinate 6,543,584 downwards.
TCTATCAAGGCGGAGAGTTGAGAACTTGAGATGCGAAACAACAACCAATGGAGTATTGAATGCTCGTAGGTACTGAAGTATTATTGAAGGTTAAACGAACTAACCTTAAGGCTGCACAAGTCGTCCAGGCCAACTCATCAGTAAGCGCGGCCAAAGTGCATGCTATCTCTATCTCCTGACATAATTGAGATACCCGCGCGCTAGAATGAAATGCACAACGATTTATTCGTAAAACGGCCGCGTAAAAAATGCGAATAGACTTTTAGCACAAGGGAAATACGAAAAACTATTGAGTGTATCTTATGAAAATAAATGTATTTCAACTTTTGAATAACTAAGTTATGTCGGTACAGACTTAATTTTATTGTTTTCTTTCTCGGTATATTAATTATTTTCGCCCAAAGTTGGGCTAAAATCAGTGTTGAAATACGAAAGTTTAGAAGCTTGTATTTTTCAAATGTAGGTATACTTTTTTATTGTTTTGGCTGCATACAAACATAGATATTGACGAGATAGATTGATATTATCCTTAGTTTTGGATGGTCAACATCAAACAGCGTAGTACGTTACCCTTCCACTTTTGTATGGAAATATGAGCGACTCGTTCAGCCTTAAGTGAAGTTTGACTATAATTACACGAATCTCTGCATCCGAACAGTTTTTCGTACGCTCTTCAATGTACTAGACAACGAACACAATTATAAAGACAAGAACAAAATTACAAATTTAAAAAACCCCCTGACAGATTTTCATGAAACATGGCAATAAGAACACTCGGGATAAAATTATCTATAACACAAAAAGACTAAACGAAAATCGGTTCATCCGTTTGGGAGCTACGATACCACAGACAGACACGTTAAACTTATAACCCTCTCTCTTTTTGCGTCGGGGGTTAAAAAACATCTGACGTCAGGTCCGCGACGCGCGCGTGTAACGTACGAGTAACTTTTGGTCATAGTCATTTTATTTGCATTTTATTTTGACTGTAGTGGTTGTTTTTACGCATCTTCGCTTCGCTCCTATTTGTTGGAAGGAGTACTAGTGAAGTGAATAAATAGGTACCTACATAGGTATATGTCGCTTGGATAAAGATTTGGACTGAAATGAAAATGACCGCCTCTCATGCTGTCTCTCTTAGACCATGTTTGATCAAATATGACCAAAGCTGTCCCAGCATGAGAGAGGCGGTCTTTTTCAAACCAATCTTGATCTACGCGACTTATACCCACCATTTACTGTAGTTACATTTAATGTATTTTTAGATAGAAGTGTTACAGTTTAAATTGAAATGAAGTATGTATTTAATGTACAAATTCCGGTAAAATAAGTCATATTTAGGCATAAATTGATCTCTAATTATAATAAATGTATGAAGGCGTAAAACATGTATAACGGCTTATTTATAACTTTAAAAATAAATTATATCATGTGGCAATAAACTACTTTAATAATCTTCTCGTATCCCCTTACCGACAAGTGCCTAGATACCTAACGACTCAATTTGCCGATAAAAATGTGATTTGTCATCAAAACAAATTTTTATCGATTTAATGATATGATAACTGATAAATATTGGGTAGTAGGTATCTAAATTGATGTGTATTTTTGTAACTTACGCATATATAACATCCGGAATGTATATCTGCAGATCGTAAAAGCATTTGTTCCCGAGGCGGGAATCGAACCCGCAACCTCCTGCGTCGCAGGCAGACCTTCGCCCGCGGCGCCACAGAGGTCGTCACAAGTATAAAAGCTTGGACTGCATTGACAAGGTCATATTTTACACACATTCGATAAAGAAACCAAATGAACCGAAAGAGCAGGAATAGAGAACACACAAGTCATGCATACCGTCCAATTTCTGCTATGACCAGCCAGTTTCATCAGATTTACCATCATTACTGAACTCAACTTTATCGCGTTGAGTATAAGGATGCTTATGGGATAAACTGGATCGGCTAGGGGCTTAGAATAGTGCTAAGGGTCGGAGTCATGTTATCATAGAATATACCTGAGGCACAGATAATGGTGTCTATTCAGATTTCACGAACTAGCCTAAACTAAACTAAATTTTAAAAATAGAACCATTTTAGTACGTGTGCTATTCAGATGATGCCATTTTAGTGCAAACTATACTAATTATAGTTTGACAGGACTAAACTTGATTTTAGTTACTCAATTTAGTTTAGAAGCCGCTTTTCGTATTCTGTTGTACCACATAAGTGACAGATTTACACTAAATTCGACTATAAACAGTTTAGTTTAGAACACTGTAAAATTTTGCCTACTAAATATAGTTGGTATGGCGGCAGTTCATGTAATTTTGATTTTTTTGACATTTTTATAATATTTGAGAAAAACGCCGCCTAGCTTTGTAAGAAAGAGTGGTAAAAATTCAAAGAAATAATTAGATAGGCGCAAGGACATAAAATCAAAGGTTTAGAAAGGCCAAGTTAGCAGGCAGGGCTCTTTCCCGCGCAAATGTTTTTCCGAAGCGCGAAATTCGTAAATTTATGTTCTATCTCTATAGCAATGGAATAAGTGGTAGCGGCAATTGTTGGTGCAGAAGATAAGGATAAGGTAAGCAAGTTTTACCCAATAAGCAGTGAATTTTTGAATAGTGTAACCTAAAACTTTACCTGCAACAAGCGGGTGTTTATTTTTGAACAGAAATTACGATGAAAGGCTAAGAAATATAAGGTATTTTGCCAACCCCTTTGAAATCCCCGAAGCCAAGTTTGCAAAACTGTTTCGAGTTCCTAAATCTGGTGCTCTAATCATTATCAGGACACTAGATGACCCATTATTAAACGAAGGAGGGATTCCAAAACAAATAAAGGTAGTAGGTAACCAAGTCAAATTCAGAGACGCAACTTTTGTCGTAGGTACTTTCTGTAACAAAAGCAAGTATTTGGGTTCTGAATCACCTAGACTAGATAGGTTTTTAAGTAACATTATGAGTAGGTAGTAGGTACCTACCATAAAAAACCTGTAGGTAAGTAAGTACTTATATTAAATAAAAACCTACTTATCAATTTTCAGGTGTTGACCGTGCTACAGTTTTTGGCCCAAGGAAACTACCAGGCCGCTGTTGGCTTGTTGGGTATAAGCCAGCCAACAGTAAGCAGATGTCTCGACGTAGTTACCAAAAGCATCGTGCAAAAACTCCGAGGCCCGTCTCATCAGAATTTTTTTAATAAATTCAAGTTTTATGTATTAAGTGTTTAAGTTTTGAGGGACCTATAAAATACTTGCTTTGGTCCATGGCTTTGCACACGTTTCACAAGCTACCTAGATATACTCATGTGTTAGATTACTTATCAATAGCAATGTAGGAGTAATTTCCTTATGCATGCAGTCTATAATACTGGCAGCGATTTTGAAATAAATTTATGATTCACTATGAATGTAAGCAGGCTAACTAAATACCTAGTTTGTGTTTGTGTCTTTATATAATAGTAAATGCATCTCTGTTAGTAGGGCAAAGTTGATGAAAAGTAGGGAAATTAACTTATCGGCTTTCAAGCAAAACAATAATTATCAAAATTATCGCGGTTAGTTACAGAGACCAGGCATAATTATTAAATTAAAACACTAGTCTGTTTTTAAATTTTATTTGGTATCATATTTACAGTACATTCTCCTCCTCCTCTAGTTGAATAACTGGTGTAGGTGTAGCCAGTGCTCGAACAGCATCTGCCAATATTCTAGCAGCTTGTACAATTGAATCCGCCAATAGGCGGCTGTTGGCATTAAGTGTCTCCACAAGCTGAGCGTTTGCTGATGGACGGGGACGGGCAGATCTCTGCGTCCGGCACCGGCGGCTCCGGATGGGCCCAGACGCTGGCGACTCAGGTTCTTGGACCTCTCCTTCGTCCAAAACCAACAGCTTAGCCGCAGGTTATTCAGCTGGGGAGACTGTTATTGTTTGCAAGCCCTAAAACAGAACATACACTTTAGTAGGTATATACCTAAAGGAAACCTACCTAGTACCTCGTAGAGCCAGAGTAGTATACATTCTCATTGCTCTGTATGAATATTTAAAGTAGCTTTCCTTGTACCTATACCTTATTTATACTTGCATTTTACTAACATTCCCTCAGGCATGAAAAGATAATAGACACAGATACAAAATTAAAATACCCACCTACTTAGTACCTATAGCTAGACGACGATAGGTATGTAATGGTAACTTACAGCTTCTAAGGCAGCGAAACCATGAACGGAGGCAGAGCCGACAATATCCAATATCTTGTCATCCAGGGCATTGATGGTTCGGCCGTCAGATGGTCCCGTCCAGTTGCAGTTAACGCTTGACCAATCTCTCTGGCCTTCCTTTTTGTTTTAACCATGATGCTACAGATCTGTAAACATCCAAAGATTTCAAAAACAATAGTACAAAAGCAATACTTTTATGAAGTAGGGTACCTATATTTTTACCTGGAGAAAAATCAGCGGGTACCTATTTACCTATCATTATATAGGTACCTAAGTAAATCATTATTATGGACTTACATGTTGCCACTATTCCGCGGACCTGCTGCAGCCATAGTGGTTCAACTGCACACTGAGCGAGGCCCACATGTCTTTATACTGTTGAGAGGCTTGATTTCCTATAGGAAATAAAGAACGTCAGAAAATACATAGGTAGAGTAATAAATATTGTAGCAGAGCATTGTTAGTTTACAGTCAGATCCAAAACCCTGTAACTACGTAGGTAGGTACGGGTTTAAGATGTAGGTATCTAAACTAATTTTACAAGGAAGGTAAATAACTACAATTATGTAGAGTAAAAAAAACGTAGGCAAATCATTTTATGCTTACCCCATAACACCTCTTTATGAGCGTGGAGTCGCGCCATGAGCAACTCGTGCTGTTTTTTATTGATGCGTTTTCGTTTCGATTGGTCCATTTTCCAAGATAAGTTATATTTTGTATACGTTGTATCACGAGAAATGCAAATTGCAAATTGAAAAACCAAAACCAATTTTCTTTTCTCGCAACATAAACTTTCGGCGCTAAACGTGCATGCACACAGATAATAAAAGTCGGTCATTCCATTCATTCGAAAATGAAGTAATTTCGTACGTCCATGATTCCAAAATCTCTGTCTGGCAACACCTTCAATTCAATTTAAAACGCGTCGTTATCGAATTTAGGAGCCTAATAATTTTAGAACTGTACTAAAACGGTGTGCAACTGAATAGCGTTTTGAAGGTTCTAAACTAAAATGGTAAAATTTTAGTATAGTATAGTTTAGTTTTGGGCTGATCCTGAATTGACACCAATGGTGTCTATTCAGATTTCACGAACTAGCCTAAACTAAACTAAATTTTAAAAATAGAACCATTTTAGTACGTGTGCTATTCAGATGATGCCATTTTAGTGCAAACTATACTAATTATAGTTTGACAGGACTAAACTTGATTTTAGTTACTCAATTTAGTTTAGAAGCCACTTTTCGTATTCTGTTGTACCACATAAGTGACAGATTTACACTAAATTCGACTTTATACAGTTTAGTTTAGAACACTGTAAAATTTTGCCTACTAAATATAGTTGGTATGGCGACAGTTCATGTAATTTTGATTTTTTTGACATTTTTATAATATTTGAGAAAAACGCCGCCTAGCTTTGTAAGAAAGAGTGGTAAAAATTCAAAGAAATAAGTAATTAGATAGGCGCAATGACATAAAGCAAAGGTTTTGAAAGGCCAAGTTAGCAGGCAGGGCTTTTTCCCGCGCAAATGTTTTTCCGAAGCGCGAAATTCGTAAATTTATGTTCTATCTCTACAACAATGGAATAAGTGGTAGCGGCAATTGTTGGTGCAGAAGATAAGGTTAAGGTAAGCAAGTTTTACCCAATAAGCAGTGAATTTTTGAATAGTGTAACCTAAAACTTTACCTACAACAAGCGGGTGTTTATTTTTGAACAGAAATTACGATGAAAGGCTAAGAAATATAAGGTATTTTGCCAACCCCTTTGAAATCCCCGAAGCCAAGTTTGCAAAACTGTTTCGAGTTCCTAAATCTGGTGCTCTAATCATTATCAGGACACTAGATGACCCATTATTAAACGAAGGAGGGATTCCAAAACAAATAAAGGTAGTAGATAACCAAGTCAAATTCAGAGACGCAACTTTTGTCGTAGGTACTTTCTGTAACAAAAGCAGGTATTTGGGTTCTGAATCACCTAGACTAGATAGGTTTGTAAAATTATGAGTAGTAGGTACCTACCATAAAAAACCTGTAGGTAAGTACTTATATTAAATAAAAACCTACTTATCAATTTTCAGGTGTTGGCCATGCTACAGTTTTTGGCCCAAGGAAGCTACCATACCAGGCCGCTGTTGGCCAAGACAATTTGTTGGATATAAGCCAGCCAACAGTAAGCAGATGTCTCGACGTAGTTACCAAAAGCATCGTGCAAAAACTCCGAGGCCCATCTCATCAGAATTTTTTTAATAAATTCAAGTTTTATGTATTAAGTGTTTAAGTTTTGAGGGGCCTATAAAATACTTGCTTTGGCCCATGGCTTTGCACACGTTTCACAAGCTACCTAGATATACTCATGTGTTAGATTACTTATCAATAGCAATGTAGGAGTAATTTCCTTATGCATGCAGTCTATAATACTGGCAGCGATTTTGAAATAAATTTATGATTCACTATAATGTAAGCAGGTTAACTAAATACCTAGGTACCTAGTTTGTGTGTCTTTATATAATAGTAAATGCATCTCTGTTAGTAGGGCAAAGTTGATGAAAAGTAGGGAAATTAACTTATAGGCTTTCAAGCAAAACAATAATTATCAAAAATATCGCGGTTAGTTACAGAGACCAGGCATAATTATTAAATTAAAACACTAGTCTGTTTTTACATTTTATTTGGTATCATATTTACAGTACATTCTCCTCCTCCTCTAGTTGAATAACTGGTGTAGGTGTAGCCAGTGCTCGAACAGCATCTGCCAATATTCTAGCAGCTTGTACAATTGAAACCACCAATAGGCGGCTGTTGGCATTAAGTGTCTCCACAAGCTGAGCGTTTGCTGATGGGCGGGGACGGGCAGATCTCTGCGTCCGGCGCCGGCGGCTCCGGATGGGCCCAGACGCTGGCGACCCAGGTTCTTGGACCTCTCCTTCGTCCAAAACCAACAGCTTAGCCGCAGGTTATTCAGCTGGGGAGACTGTTATTGTTTGCAAGCCCTAAAACAGAACATACAATTTAGTAGGTATATAAGTACCTAACTAAAGGAAACCTACCTAGTACCTCGTAGAGCCAGAGTAGTATACATTCTCATTGCTCTGTATGAATATTTAAAGTAGCTTTCCCTGTACCTATACCTTATTTATACTTGCATTTTACTAACATTCCCTCAGGCATGAAAAGATAATAGACACAGATACAAAATTAAAATACCCACCTACTTAGTACCTATAGCTAGACAACGATAGGTATGTTATGGTAACTTACAGCTTCTAAGGCAGAGAAACCATGAACGGAGGCAGAGCCGACGATATCCAATATCTTGTCATCCAGGGCATTGATGTTTCGGCCGTCAGATGGTCCGCCTCCAGTTGCAGTTAACGCTTGACCAATCTCTCTGGCCTTCCTTTTTGTTTTGGCTACCATGATGCTACAGATCTGTAAACATCCAAAGATTTCAAAAACAATAGTACAAAAGCAATACTTTTATGAAGTAGGGTACCTATATTTTTACCTGGAGAAAAATCAGCGGGTACCTATAGGAAATCAAGCCTCAAAGCAAGCAAGGTAAATTTACCTATCATTATATAGGTACCTAAGTAAATCATTATTATGGACTTACATGTTGCCACTATTCCGCGGACCTGCTGCAGCCATAGTGGTTCAACTGCACACTGAGCGAGGCCCACATGTCTTTATACTGTTGAGAGGCTTGATTTCCTATAGGAAATAAAGAACGTCAGAAAATACATAGGTACTAGGAGTAATAAATATTGTAGCAGAGCATTGTTAGTTTACAGTCAGATCCAAAACCCTGTAACTACGTAGGTAGGTACGGGTTTTAGATGTAGGTATCTAAACTAATTTTACAAGGAAGGTAAATAACTACAATTATGTAGAGTAAAAAAAACGTAGGCAAATCATTTTATGCTTACCCCTTATCACCTCTTTATGAGCGTGGAGTCGCGCCATGAGCAACTCGTGCTGCTTTTCATTGATGCGTTTTCGTTTCGATTGGTCCATTTTCCAAGATAAGTATTATTTTGTATACGTTGTATCACGGGAAATGCAAATTGCAAATTGAAAAACCAATTTTCTCGCAACCTAAACTTTCGGCGCTAAACGTGCATGCACACAGATAATAAAAGTCGGTCATTCCATTCATTCGAAAATGAAGTAATTTCGTACGTCCATGATTCCAAAATCTCTGTCTGGCAACACCTTCAATTCAATTTAAAACGTCGCTATCGAATTTAGGAGCCTATTAATTTAAGAACTGTACTAAAACCGTGTGCAACTGAATAGAGTTTTGAAGGTTCTAAACTAAAATGGTAAAATTTTAGTATAGTATAGTTTAGTTTTGGGCTGATCCTGAATTGACACCATTATAATACTATACTAGTACCATATTCTGCTAAACAGTATAGTATTATAATCTGTGGCTAAACTAATCGGTTCACTATGACAATGGTCACAGATTGACATATTTTGGTACACTACCTTAGATTAATGTGGCCAGTATCTATAGTAAAATGAAGAAAGAGGTAATGATGTTCGACTTAGAAAATGTTGCAATCTTTATTTTTGACCGAACGCTAAGAGGACCGATTGCGAGGATGACTAGTTGCTAAGTTGACCGATCAAGAAGTTGACTGATTGCGAAGTTTACCGATTACGAAGCCGTGAAAAATAGTGGACGGTTTGCTAAGTTGCCCATAAGCGAACAAATGGAAACTACATATGGAGAGATGCGCGTTAAACCTGTCAAGGTTGAAACCATTCTATCCACAGAGTAAAAACTCGCTGCTGTCTCAGCAGAGGGATAGTGTTATTCAACAATTTGACAATTTGTGTAACCAAAAACCAATCAATGTGTGTTTTGACAGCTCGTAAATACAGTGCCCTCACTCACACATTCGTATGATTGAATGTTGCAAGTGAATAGCATTTTCCCTAAAAAATTGGGTAACTGAAGCAAAGTTCCCATTAAGAAAATACTTCATTGTTTTTATCACCAAGGTACCTTTTTATTTTTGATATTACATTATTTCAATTTACTGAAGGTGTCAATAGTTTATTGTCAAATAGAAAAAATCTAAAAAAAATCTATGAAAATCCATTTCCAACGTCTTGTCTTTTTTTTTAATTTTACGAAATATCAGCCGGTACCTATGGTTACTATCATTCTACCTAGGTCAAACGACAAAAAGGTTGTACTCCAAGTCTGCAAAATAAGATCGGCTCCGATCATTTTCGGAACAATAATTTTAAAATAGACGGTCAAGTGCGTGTTCGGCCACGTGCAGTGTAAGTAATTGCACGGTTCATGGCCTATCTAAACCAACTTATTTACCTGTTTTACATATACCTACCAAAGTACATTTTTTAAGTTGATTAGGATGACTATTAGGTACTCAACTAGTAAAGCATACTAAAGCTGTGTAGTTTTCCTTTTAAAATCACTCCACCTACTACTAGCATTTTTTTCACAAATAATAATGCCCAACTTAGACAAATTACAGCATTCTAGTACTAATAGTCTCTGGACTAAGCTGCGGACTGATCGACGAACGTGGTGAACTATAAGGGTTCCTTGTTGACTACGGAAGCCTAAAAAAGAACAAAAAGAACTGTAGCAATACTTGCACGTGCACAACGTGCAAGTATTGCTACAGTTATGGTGATGGGATGGATTGCAATTTTAAATTTGAGTTTATTGCATTTGCTCCCCTTGGAGCCGAGAGAGGTCTAGGTCCGTGCGGTATCGAGGTTTTCTGGAATTTTAAAAATATCTGAGCGTCTGGTCAAGGCGGCGGCGCGGGACCCGAGAGCTGGTGAGTATTTGGCGAAGCGCACCAGCATTGCCATACAGCGGGGCAATGCAACCAGCGTAACGGGGACGCGACGACTAGTATTGATATCGATAAGTTGAGCTGCCTCTAGATTGTTTGCTATAGGCTGCAGTTAGCTCAATTGTTTCAATTGTAAATACTAGTTCTAATTGTTTCCATTCATTGATTGTAATTTTCTTTGTAAAATAGTAATTTGAGTTTACATCTTGAATCTACTCAGAATATCGTCGAGTGACTGAAAATTCTAAAACTGTGATATTCCGCGTAGTTTGATTCCTAAGTCCTAACTTGAGGGAATTCCATCCTCTCCTCTATTAATTATTACACAATGCGACGTCTTCAAGAGCTGTTCGCCGTTTTTGTTACAGTGTTGTCTTAGTCCTGTTAAAATCATGAAATTCTATTATTTTTATATACCTAAGTACTAAGTAACAAAACCTGGGTATTTTTTTCCCAGTGCATAGCAACATTTTTACGAAAATGGTGGATGAAATTTTTAAATTTATTTATGAGTTTTGATGACTGTTTTAGGCAAAATTACAAACGGAATATTAGTACTTACCGGTGGAATGAGATATTTGCGGTATTATTTTTCCGGTTACTGGTGTTTAAACATCCTTGCACCGCACAACACATCATTTTTATATTTTTATGTGAGAGCTGCTTTCCGTCTCATTTGAAGTATTGTACTAAGGGCTCAAAATGAAGATTGCGACGATCCGTCGTAATTTTTTAGACTTACCTCGTTTGTGTCAACTATCATTCTAAGTCTTCTTCTTCTAAGATTCTATCAATCTCCGTGCAAATAGCAGCTCACGCACAATCTAGAGTTTCTTTCATCTAAGGATTCTACGTGATGATTCTGTGACCATACCATTGTCAGAGTAAAGCGCTTGGTTAGCAGAATTGGGTCCCTGGCTGTAACCAATCGAATGACCCTGGGCTATCTCGCTCACGGGTCATAGGGCATTGCACTTATAGGAGGGCTTATGCCTCTATGAGCACGTTCGTTATCTCAGAATGTAGGTACCTATTTGTAGACTCCCTTTGACGGCCTCGTTGGTCTAGCGGTCAGCTTGTTCAACCGCGCTGATTATGAGGTCCTGGGTTCGAATCGAATCCCGGGTCGGACCAATAGCTGTTATGGGGCTTTTTCTAGCAAGGAAAATTCACAATCGCAGGAGTCAGGAAGTTGGTGATGTTACACCCTCGTGCCTCGGAAAGCACGTTAAGCCGTTGGTCCTGCGCCTGACCTTTCCCCGGTCGTGTCGATCTGTCGTCCCATCGGATTATGATAGTGAGGGAATAGAGAGTGCACGTGTGTTTGCACAAGTGTGCACTATAATATGTCCTGCGCATCTGGCTAGTCTCCGACGGCTATATGGACTGGCCGCCGCAGTTCGGCTAGGAGGACTTTATTATTATGATTATTTGTAGACTATGACAAAATCGCGGCAGTGCCGCGATTTTGCAGTACCTACCTACGTCTTGTGTCGCGCGATTTGTTGCGATTTATTATTATAATTATATTTGTTTGCAGTTGGTACATATTGTACTAAGGATACGATAGGTACGCATACGATCTTACACACTGCTGCGATTTCGCATTTGGCGCGCGGCGTCTATAAATCGCGTTTACCAAAACGCAGCGGGATCGCGCTACAAAATCGCAACAAATCGCGCGACACAAGAAGCGCTTCAAAATCGCGGTAGTCAGTGGGTTGGAGGCTTCAAGCTGTGGCCCACCAGCTGGGCTATTCAGACTCTCCGCTACCGAGACATCGACTCGGAATCTGACACAGATTCGCGCGAAATTCAAACTTTTTAGCGGTTTTTAATATTTTCTGCGTTCTACGAGGAATGATCGCGAGGAGCGATCATATCAAATTTGCCTGTAACAAAAATTATATTTATAAGGTTTGACGTTGTGATTATGACTGAATAAACAAACATATTATTATTTGATATGGGTATATCTTTTTTTTATTTTACATAATGTTTCATGCTAAATTAATTTTTTTGCTGACTCTCCTCAAAATTTGTTGGAGCGCAGTGGAACTCAAATATTCAATTATTTTATTACGTAAAAATCCATGGAGCGCAGTGGAATCAATGTATGAACTAAAATTTTGAGAACAATGGGTTTTGGAGCGCAGTGGAACTACCCTTTAGGATTATATCTACAGGCTTGTTAGTAGAAAATATCAGCGCGTCGTTAACGCTGTGTGGAAAGATGTGTAGTGACACAGATTAGCGGCGCAAACGCGTTTCGATTATTTGGCAATTCTCCTGGCTAAGTCGATCGCCACCAGTCACACCTCAAACTTCTGCCTAGAACAGACATATCCTACTTTGGGATTATAGATTAACGTAAATGTAATTTCATTTACCTACTCGTGTTTACTGTGTATTGAATAGACAGTATACCCAACTAGCACAATAGCGTTAAAACAACCTGTATATCATTATATATATCGGTTCCATTCGAGTATCATAGTGTTAATAATACCTGTACAGTGGAGTTATAGAGTGCTCTAACTCCCATATAACCACGAAAGAGGCCCACGATTTTACAGGTAAAGGTTATAGAAAGCCTGTAGTGCTGTTATATAAAGGTGTAACAGAACCTGCACAAAAGTGTTGATTCATACTCAGCTACTACTTCAACCTATATTACTGTGCTTGTAGATGGGTTGGTCAACACTAAAGGTTATATAAAAACGTCGGCTAAGAGTTATAACCACTTAAAACTTTATTAGACCTATTAAAAATAGTTGTTTGACACTTTGACGCTAGTTACAATATGTTTATGGTATCATTTAGCGTACAACTAAATGTCATCACCGAATGGCCATTATCTAACAGAGAAATAATAAAGTATACCTGTTCAAGTTACTTTGTGAAGTGAAAACAATCTGGCGTTGTGATTTTACGGTAAGTGTATACCATGTTTTCCATCTCAATTTTAACGCGCTCTTGATTTAATAAAGATTTCAAATAAAACTTATGAAACATAAAATAGGCACCTCAAATTTGTATCATTTTTTATTTTTGCTTTATGGCTAGTGGCATCTTCAATTAAGTGGCATCAATGAAATTACAAAAGTAACTTATATAATGAAGTATTTTGTTGTCAAATATTGAATAACCCAGTCAATTTATAGGTTATAGTTCACCAAAACAATGGCGAACTTACATTAAAGCTTTAGTCGTTGCATAAGTAAATTATTACCCCTTTTGAGTTACAACATCTGTAGCCAAGAATGTTGTGACACCATTACTTTTACAACGCCTTTATAGTGTATCTATTTATCACAATAAGCGTAAATAGAATTAACATTACAGCTTAAACCTACATAAATGAGTTGTTCAAAACTTTTGGTGTCTGTGTATCTTACACTCTTGACAAACTCTATTTTACAACACATGTCTGCACCTTATAACCAATATAATACCTACAGTTATAAAAGACACTTCACTGCAACAACTAAACAACAATAAGTGTTGACGCGAGTCAGCGAGCACTGTTGTATAGGTATAAGTGCTACAAACAGGTTAAAGCTACAACATCTTAACTATACTTGCTGTAATTAACGCTCTTCTAACTCTTAAAGTGTTCTTACGTCGTTCATTAAAGTTCTAGAACCACCATTGAAGCTAAATTTATTTTTTAACTCCTTTATAACGCTTTTAGTCAGAACTGAGATAATTATTACTCAATTAAACAGGTAAAAGTTATAATAAAAACTGTATCTGACACCAAAATGTTAGTTGGGTAGTGCATAAACTCTTATTCCAACCAACCCACAATAGCCTAAAGACTAGACATCTACATATACTTGGTACTAATATTATATAGAGGAAAGATTTGATTGTTAGTTTTGTATTAAATAGGCTCCGAAACTACAGGACCGATTTGACAAATTTTTTCACCGTTAGGAAGCTCACTTTTCAGGGAGTGACATATGCTAAGTATATTTTATCCCGGAATTCCCACGGGAACGGGAACTACGCTGGTGAAACCGCGAGGTGATCGTCTAGTTTACCATAAATACAAAAGGTGCTACCAAAGAAAAATATTTAGCTTTGGTCGATGAACGAGTCACGCTTATAGAGTTACTAGCTGCTGCCCGCGGCTTCGCACGCGCTCTATATAAGTAGCCTATGTCCGTCCCCGGGATACCATTTACCTCCCTGCCAAATATCATTAAGATCCGTTCAGCCGTATATGCTTGAAAAGGTAACATACAGACGGTTACTTTCAAATTTATAATATTAGTATGGTTATAAAATGTAATGGTAGGAGACTATCGTCGACGAAACACGCGCCCGTGGTAGTGATCCCTTAATATGTTTAGACGACCCCTGTGGCACGGCCGCGGAACGTCTGCCTGTGATTCAGGATTGCTGGTTCATTCCCGCCTCGGGATAAATGTCTGTACGGTGCAAATTGTTTCGGATGTTCTGGGTGTTTTCTATTTATGATAAAAAATACACATCTATCTATTTAATGTATTGTTTTAGGTTTAATATCAGTTATCTACCGACCCACAACACAAGCTCCGCTTACCTCGGGGCTAGATGATGTTGTATGAATTGTCCAGCATTAATTATTTATTTCAGAAAACGGTTTGAAAATCATTTTGTAAACTAAGTAAAAAGTCGGCGTATAACTGGCACCTATACAAACAAACCTATGATGTGAGCGCATAAACGTATCAAATTGCTTTTCAATTTGAAAGCCCAAATTCTCATGAAATAAAATCCGTCAGCTATGAAAACTGTCCACCAGTGCTGTAATCAGTACCTACAAATAATTTGAGCATAAAATATGGGTTTAGCAGCGGAAGAAATGATCCTAATAGGATGAACCTAACTGACACGTTCTTAAAAAAAATCGAAGAACTCGCTTCCTACGTTTTATTTTTCTTACCCTAATTTTTTTTGTCTTGTGTTGACACAAATTACTTTCGGTTTTCCTTAACCCCTACAAAATAGAGATAGAATACTTTATTTGTAACCTAAAGTACAAGTAGGTACCTACATCCTATCCTACCAATATTATAAAGCCGAAAGGTTGTGAAATCTGAATTTGAAATTTGGCGTACGTTAAGAGCAAAGCCTAACTTAGATAATAGGCTACTTATTATACCAAAAATATGCGTGCGATGCCGCGGGCAGAAGCTAGTACAATAATAAAGAGACACAAAAAGAAACAACTCGCTTGTGTCACAAAATAGTCTCAATCTCGGCATAAGATCTTATTAAACCAATGCCTAGCAGGTTTTTGCCTTACTTTAATTCCTAAATACTGCCCTGGTTCAATCTAAAACCCAAAATGCAATATCGACGTTTGCCTGAGAATGAACGAGCATGTTTTCAGCTTTGCATTTTGAAGCTTTTGTTCCATCTGACACTTCGATTGAGGCACGAATGCGAAAATTAATATCCTTAAAATAAAATTGCAGTTTAATTGACTTTTACTTGAGTTAAATTAGGTAATTACATTTTCCTTTGAGTTGGTTTCTTTAGCTACACCAAGTGTAGCGACTTTACGCTCGCTCTATGTACACAAAAGTGGCTGCGATGAGCGAGCGAAGATGTGATTTGATTGAAGATGTGTAGCGACTGTTACGCTCGTAGACATTCTACAAGCTACGGCAAGTGTAGCGACTGCTACGGTCGTAGACATTCTACAAGCTACGGCATGTGTAGCGACTGCTACGCTTGTAGACATTCTTTAAGCTACGGCATGTGTAGCGACTGCAACGCTCGTAGATATTCTATAAGCTACGGCAAGTGTACCGTAGCGACTGCTACACTGATGCTACGTTCGTAGACATTCTTCTAGCTAAGGCGATTCCTACTACATTCGTCGACAGCTACGACGCAGCGTCTACGTCGTAGGCTCTCGTAGAATGTGTGAAAAATGGGTTTTCTTGATCTTCCATATCACCTACGACTCGTAGAGTGCTACGCTGCTCCTACGAAATGTCGACCATATTTTTATTGAGCCATTTTCTATTTATTAAGTTTCTTCTAGTAGGTACTACAGAATAACTGAAACTGGATAATTTTTAATTAACCGAAGAATGTTTAAAAAGGAATGTAGAAGCCCACTTACATCTGTGTTCACCCAATAGAAAATCCGACAATTAGCCTGCTTCGTTGTTTAACGTTGACGTTTAATGTATGAAAACTTGTGTCAAAACCGTCAAAACAACTGTTTAAAATGTATCCATGTGTTGGTGAACTCGGGTCTTAGACTGTAATAGTGGCCAGGAACTTACCTAATGAAAGCTCGGTTACAGTTTAGATACATAATGCAAGGTTTCGAGTTGGCGAAGCTCATTAATCCAATCACAATGTCCCATATGTGCGGTGGCGCGCGACCGGAGGGAAACTATTGAATTAACTGCACCACTACTTGCTTACACCTGACCTACATGAGGGCATTATTCATCCATCCATCCTCTAAGAGCAGCTGTGCGTGTAGGCAAAAACCACCAATCATCAACATCTGAAAGTCCTTTGAATGGCCTTCATAATATGCAATTTTATTTTATGGCGAAGGCCAATCAAATCGCTTCCGAGGCCATTCAAAGGGCTTTTAAAAATCAGTATAGGTTGGGAAGTTTTTGCGTAATTGCGCAGCAGTTAAAGGAGGTTTTGAAGCGCGCGTTCTGGTAACGCGCGTTTTAAAAACCATCTGGACTCCAACATCTATTCCGTACACACCCAAACGCGCGTTTGTGTGTGTAGTATGTACATAATTATGTAAGGGACCAGCATACAAGGAATTACATATATCATCATCATCATCAGCCTATGTTGCCTATGCCCAGCTGATGATGACATTTAAACAACCTTTCTTTTAGTTATTCCTTATCGGTAGACAATGTAATCTTTCATCACCTCGCCTCACGTATTAAACAGATAGTGATTTATCGATTGATAAAGATTAAAACTTACAAAATATTAATTCAACGAACCGTCACAAACAGAATACGAGAATAAATTCATTATGAGCGTGGCGAGACAAGACCCAGAGAGCGCAGTATTATAAACTGGGTCGTAATAGAAGCGGTCTACATTCATGAACCAACAAAGATCAATCCTTTGGTATTCGGATCCGCGTTGCTCCAGATCCACAAACGGCTCATGAATGTTGTTTGTCTATTCCGCTTCACCAACGTTTCAGGTTATGAAGTGATTATTCGACCCAGAGAGCGCAGTATTATAAACTGGGTCGTAATAGAAGCGGTCTACATTCATGAACCAACAAAGATCAATCCTTTGGTATTCGGATCCGCGTTGCTCCAGATCCACAAACGGCTCATGAATGTTGTTTGTCTATTCCGCTTCACCAACGTTTCAGGTTATGAAGTGATTATTCGACGAATAACTAATGACCTCGGTGGCCCAGCGGGCGAAAGTAACATACGAGGTTTTTTTTTTAAATCATTTGTTTGGTGCATGAGGGTTTTGCCAAACATGGCATGTCCCCCCCGTAATTCTAAATAACAGTAGTGCTTAATCCAGCAAAAAAATACATTCAATGTAACAAAACAAAATAAACCTAACAGAATCTTAGTCTATGAGATTCTCCTCGATCTATCTTCTTTACTGAAATCTAAATTATACATCCAACAAAATTAATTTATCGAAAAATAATCGATGACATACCTACTACAATAACATTTTATACGTACAGGCAAACTTTTAAAATAAATTAACTGAAAACTAATCTATCACCTAAGATGTGGGTTCGATACACTGAGGGACAAATGTTTGTATGATGTGCAGATATTTGTTCCGGGTCTGTGTTGTATGGTTGTATAGTAAAAAAATACATCTATTGTATTGAGGTTATCAGTTACCTAGTACTAGTACCCCTACCACAAGCTCTGCTTAGTCTGGGGCTAGATAATGTTGTGTTGATTTTCCAGCATAATTTATTTAGCTCAGGGATATCGTGTTAGCAATTTGCCTTTCGGTGAGATCAGAAGTAATCATTCAATTCAAGGAGTAAATGAACTCGTTCGACCATGACATTCAATTGAATGAATGTCTCGAGCGAGATACAATATAAATGTTTTACAGATAATTTTTTATCAGTCGCTTTGAAAATGTTGACTGAGTTGATTCTGTTTGCGGTGAGCGCGTGCATTTGTTCGGGTGACGACAGTGCTTCTCGCCTAGTACATATAAAGCAGGGTCCCGTAGTTGGGCACAAGGATCCTAATAGTGGTGTTTATGTGTTCCCGAGTATTCCGTATGCCACAGCACCTACTGGGACACACAGATTTGAGGTAGGGAGCGAAATATACCTACTAAACTGTTATTTTCACAAAAAATCGTTAACATTCGACGTCGATTGTGCAATTCAAATTGAATTATCAGACAATTAGAACGGTTTTATCGATTAAAAAAAATCTAATATTCTAAAACCAAGGTTACCTTATTAATCAGGTCGGTAATCTTGATACAAATTGGATGATAAGATTAGATAAGGTACAAAATAAGTAGGTAAGTAGTTACAATTTTTTTGATTTGCGTAATAGTAGATTGTATTATCTACTTACCTAGATAAACTATCTATATACCAATGAAATAATATAGTTATATTTTGTTTCTAATTATACCAATTATTTATAGCTCGCATAATCATACCTACTTGTAAGTAAATGTTATTATATTACTTACGGGGTTTATCGTTTTACAGGCACCCTTACCGCCACCGAAATGGACCGAGCCGTTGGAAGTAGATAAACAAATAGTATGCCATCAAGTGGACAATTACTTTGTAAAAAATAAACTTATGCAGGAAGATTGTCTGATCGCAAATGTTTACGTTTCCGAAACCGACAAAAACATTGTCGGTGATCTTCCTGTCATCGTTTACGTCCATGGAGGGGCGTTCGAAATTGGCTTCGGAGACATGGTTCCACCGACCAGATTTATCAAAGGAAAGAACTTGGTTGCTGTAACATTCAACTATCGTCTAGGAATAAACGGTTTTCTGTGCTTAGGAACTAAGGGTGCCCCTGGAAACGTAGGTCTGAAGGACCAAGTGGCACTCCTACGCTGGGTGAAAGAGAACATTGCAGCTTTCGGGGGAAACCCTGACGATGTGACGATAGCAGGCGGCAGCGCTGGCTCTATTTCTGTAGACCTTTTGATGATATCGAAATCAGCTGATGGACTGTTTAGTAAGGTTATTCCGGAAAGTGGTGCTGCTACTGGATATATCACGATGCAAATGGATCCAGTGGGTATGACGAAGAACTATGCAAAGACGCTGGGCTTTGATGACGTGGACGACATTTTTGCTTTGGAAAAGTTTCTAAAAAGTGTACCAGTCGAGGAATTTTACAAAGGACCAGGGAAATTTATGGACGTTAACAGTACTTTTGAGTTCTTACCATGTGTAGAACGCCATAAAGTTAACGAGGATGTGTTCATAGACGATGCGCCTATCAATATTATAAAGAAAGGGGCCTATACAAAGGTACCCATGCTATTTGGCTTTGCTGAAATGGAAGGCATGGTTTATTTAGAAAATTTCTCTCTATGGAAATCTAAAATGAATGAAAACTTCTCAGAGGTACTCCCTCCAGATTTACAATTCGCTAATGACGATGAAAAGCAAAAAGTAGCGGAAACTATCAAACAATTTTATTTCGGTGACAAAGATGTAACCGAAGAAAGTATTCTTCCATTCATAGATTATTTTACAGATACTTTATTCGCTTATCCTACGTTGAGATCTGTGAAGGCGTATGTAGAATCTGGTCATGATCAAATATATCTGTATGAATTTTCGTTTACTGATGAAGATACTCCAGTAGTGCCAGGCACGAATGTGAGAGGAGCAAACCACTGCGCCCAAACACTGACTGTTCTTGACGGAAGACAAATGCTAAACCCACTTGATGTCCATATTTCAGAAGACTATAAATATATCCAGAGCGTGGTTCAAGAAATGTGGCATAACTTTATTTTAACGGGGTATGTACATTATACTGTTACTTTTAATTTATTTAGTGAGTAGGTTAGTAATCCAACAGCAGGTTAATTTTACATAAAACAGTATCAAAAACTTAGGCTAAAATAAATCCAAATCACCTACACAGAGAAAATTAGAATATTTAAACCGACAGGTGAGTCAAGACTATAGAAGAAAAGCAAGAATAATTTATGTTTACTATTTCGTAATTTTGTTGAAGATTTATACAACCGAAACCTGTCAGCTAACAATTAACGCTACTGTACTACTAGGTACATCACATCATCACACTAATATTACAAATGCGAAAGTTTGGATGGATGGATGGATGGATGTTTGTTACCTCTTCACGCCAAAACTACTGAACGGATCATATTTGATGTAAACAACGTCATGATTCTAACGTGCTTCAATGTTCTATAGCAACCCTGTTCCCGTTGGGTCATCATTGCCAGCGTGGCCACCCGCGGCCGCTGACGGTTCCCCTTACATGTCTCTGGGGGCTGAGGTTCAGTTGAAGGAGCACCTTCTGGAGCGACGGAGACTGCTATGGGATGGTGTCTACGCAAAGCACTACAAGGCTCCGCCGCCGCCAGCGATCATTGGAAATTCGCATTCAGAACTATGATGTTGGACTTATGGAATCCGAGACCGCCTTTACTCGCGTCAAAATATACAAACATATTAAATTATCAGAGAGCTTTATTTCCTTTAGAACTTACAGGGCTCTTGGGCACGTCACAAAATACAAAAAACACCTGGTATTTCGCCTATTCAGTTCGTCCTATTGATACGCCGTATCCATCAATGTCGATCGTGGGACGAATAGGGTTATACCCCGTCAAAAAATCATTTTACGACGAGGTTGCCGGTAGGATATGACGCCCGTAGCACACCTCCGCTGCGGAACCCGAGTAGCGGACCCACTACTCGTATTCCGCATGAATTCCGCAGCGATCAAGGGTAGTTTGAGTTGCGGAACTATAGCGGAGGTGTGGCTGACGTCGGAGCAGATCGACGACACCGCGCGAGGAAAGAGATAGAATCATAGTCAAATCTATGAGTTAGAACAGGCAGTTTCGCTAGTGTTCCGCTTCTCCTACATACGGACAAGACATGGCGAAATTACTGCGGTTCCGCTGTTAAGGTTTCGCGGTGGAGGTGTACATATTGTGCGTGTGGGACGTCGTCGTTGCAATCAATAGGTTTTTCAATTTCAATTTTCTAGAAATCTATCTATAGAATAGAAACGAATGCTCGCATTAATAAAATTACACCGACCAGAGCCCAGAGTCCATTTGACGTTAGTTACAAACAAGCCATTTTGGTACAGCGTGTCGTCCGCGTATCATGTTGGACGGGGCACTACGCTCACGATCGCTTTACATTACTAACGTAATGAAATGAAAAAATCTCCAGGAAAATGACAGATTATGACATGAATTGCAAACCCCAACCCAATGATGCTTACGTTACTAACGTAAAAATTTACATATTATTATTTCCTCATCACCAAAACAGCCTATACTGGTCCACTGCTGGGGCCTCGCCCTGATAAGCGCCATATTGACTTCTATCTCATGGGGGTAATGCCGATAATCCCCACGCTGGGCATGCAGGGGCTCGCAGTTCGGTGGTAGAGTTTGTTCTGCAGGGGGCGCTGCCGCCCGCTCCCTGTTGATATCCCTTAGTCGCCTTTTACGATACCCGCGGGAAGAATTAGGATGGTGCAAATTCTAAGCCGGCACCACAGCATTATTATTATTTAAAATAATATTTGGCAAGAAACAAGGTTTACACTTAAACGAAACCCTTAGTGCGCGAGTCCGACTTGCACTCGATGTTTTATTTTTATCGAACTCGGTATATCTAACTGCTAAAATATTGCCATAAATTTATTTACTCTCACGGTGACCATGCTATTTTAACTATTGAACGTTTATTTATCGCGTTTATACCTATACCTGGTAACACTATCACTGGTAATAAGAGGAAAGACCGGAAACGTAACAGCGACATCAGGAAGAAAACCAAAGCGAAAGACGTCGTGCAGCGAATTTTAGGTCTCAAGTGGAAATGGGCGGGCCACATACAGAGAGTTAAAGACAACCGCTGGAGTCAAACTATGTACCTATAACAAACTGGTCACATTGAGGAGAGAAACTTGGGAGGGTTAGACCGTGGATTAGACCACTCAGACGATGGAACGAAGACCTAAGAAAAACAGCTGGAAATCTTTGGCAAAGAACTGCAAAAGACAGAACGAAGTGGAAAAACTTGGAGGAGGCTTTTACCGCCCTAGGCGGTCCTTATACAGAATTGGATATTGAAGATTATAACAAGTTAATTTTATTTAGTTAAAAGTCAGAAGTTTTAGTTAGTATCATTTTTCTTTACTGTATTACTGTATTAAGATAATAAAGCTGTTTTATTTTATTTTTATTACACCTATACCTGTTTTATCCACTATAATACTTAATGTGTTTTATCGCGTAAGCTTTAAAATTTCATCGTGACCATATTGTTTTTACATGTTGATATAATTATGTATTGCAGCCTGAGAATCTATATCTAGGTATATACTTAAGTAACAGGTCCACTTGAAGATATTAAAAAAAAAAAAATTTAAGTTGATCGATTATATTATCGATATATTATTCTATTATCGATTCTGAAGCCAAAACTGCAATTTTTTCATTTTTATCTGTCTTTCTGTCTGTCTGTTTCTTGACTGTGCATCACGCCGAATTTACGGAATGAATTAAAATGAAACTTGGCACGATTTGGACTCGAATGTTAAAAAAAACAAAGGATACTATTTATTCAGTACGGTTCCTTTCGAAGAGAGGGTGAATATAAAATTTCTTGTCATCACGTCGAAAGTTTTCAACGAATTCAAAGGAAACTTGGTATGATTTGAGTTCATACTACGGGGAAGGTTATGGGATACTTTTTATCTCGGAGTTCAGTACCTAAGTACCTACGGTTCCCTTATAGAACTTTATAAAACGTCACGTGCGAGCCGGATTTGCGCACCAAGGGTTCCGCATAATGATAAGAACTTGCTTCTTGCCAAATTCTATGATTCCAAGTTCAACTTCATCGGAAAGTACCTACCATATAGGTTTTGTGTGCATGTGATTCCCCCGGAAATTTCAAAATACTCGGACATAAACCGCTGTTACTTTTGATCGCGTCGACTTAGAAGTTTGATTTATATCACGGCACGAAGAGGTACGCACGGACTTGAATATTTGATGTCAATTTCAACTCGATACTTCCACGGGTTCCTGAGAAAAAGGGGTTGACAGAGGACAGACGGACAACAAAGTGATCCTTATTTTGGTTTCCTTTTTTCCTTTTGAGATACGGAACCGTTAAACGGAAAAACAGAACGCTAGTGATTTTTTTTGTAGGTACGTTATTCTAAGCCGGAAATGTATGTTTAAGCTGTGTGAGAATTACCCACCTAGCACCTAATTCTTGATCTAGAGTAGGTAAGTACCTAGCTATTTATCTACAAATAACGATGACTGCTAAATATTACCTACAATCTTGTCACCATTACTAATAATTTTAATAGGATGCTATTGCAAAAATATTATTAGCTACAGTTTGTACATTTAATGTAAACTAGTTTCTGCTCGCGGCTTCGCACGCGTATTTTCGATATAATAAGTATTGTTTAAGTTAGAAATAAGTAGCCTAATGTTTAAGTTAGGCTACGTTCTATGTGTATGCCAAATTTCATCTTGATCTGATAAGTAGTTTTGGAGATCCTAGGTAACAAAAATCTCACAATTCACAAACTTTCGCATTCATAATAATACTAGCTTCTGCCCGCGGCTTCGCACGCGTTGTTTCTATGGAAGCGTTCCAAGGCAATTTCTATCCCATGGGAACTGATTTATGGGATAAAAAGTAGCCTATGTTTGATTCCAGGCTTAGAGCTACACCGATGCAAAATTTTAGCTCAATCTGTGCAGTACTTTTGGCGTGAAGAGGTAACAAACATCCATCCATCTATACATCCATCCATCCAAACTTTCACATTTATAATATTAGTGTGATGAGTAGGATGAGTAGAAAGTAGGATGAAATAATTTAGTAAATGTTATGCAAAGCAGGCTGTAACAGTTCTGTCTGTTTAGTGTGGGGAATTCATGCAGCTTGGCTAAGTTTATTCGTCTGGTCTCTCAGTTGCTGGCTTTGAAGTTCTTGGTGCCTATCATTAGAGATCTAGGTGTTCTTTTCAGATATCGAACATTGAACTGCTTCATCAGCATTATCTGTCCTTGCAAAGTTAGACAACTTTATTTTATGTTTATGTAAGTGTATTATAATATTGTTTGTAGGCTATATGTAGGTATTATAGTATGTAGTGTAAGTATTATTATTATTATTTTTTCGCGTGCCACCGACTATTTTGTTCTTACGTGTCCAGTCCAAGGTTGCCTGGAAGAGGTCGCTTATAGCGATAAGGCCGCCTTTGTACTTCGTCTACTCTTAGCATTTATTTCTGTATTGTTATCTGTCTTTGTGTGGTACAATAAAGTATTATCTATCTATCTATCTATTGTTTGGTAGGCTTGTTGGTAGAAAACAAACCTTCAAGTGTGAGCCGGACTCGCGCACTGAGGGTTCCGTTTAGTTATAAGACCTTGTTTCTTGCCCAATATCATAACTCTAGGTCAACAGGAAGCAGGTACCCTGTATATTTTGGTCCAGAGAGAGAATCAAAAATGTTTTTTCTTAATATACACCAAATTTACGATTTTCAGATTTTCCCGTTATGTGTGCTATAAGACCTTGTTTCTTGCCAAATCTCATGATTCTAGATAAACGGGAAGTACCTACTCTATGTTTTGGTCCATAGCAAGAATCAATTTTTTTTGTGAATGAAGTACAAATTCGCGGTTTTCGGATTTTTCTCTTTACTTGTTACTTGCTTCTTACCAAATTTTATGATTCTCGGTCAAAGGGAAGTGCTCTATAGGTATTAGTCCATGGCGAGAATCAAAAGTAGTTTTTTAAAGAATAAACTGCAAATTTACGGTTTTCGGATATTTTCCTTTACTTCTGCGATAAGACCATGCATTTTACCAATTTTCATGATTAGAGATCTGTCGTCAAAATGCTCTGACCACAATTTATAATACTGACGTTCCAAGATAGGTATTACATCGGACCAGTTAGGTAAACAATCATAAATTAGACCATTCTGAACCGCTTCTTGAGCGAGACGATCTACATACTCGTTCCGTTCCCCATCAAACCAATGTGGGATGGGATCCACTGTATCTTAATACATTTATTTTGAGATTTAATTTTAAGAATACTTCTTAAAATACTATAAGACAATGGAATGCCACGAAAAAATCCGAAAAACATAAATTTGTAATTTATTCACTAAAAAAATTACTTTTAATGCTCGCCATGGACCAAAACCTATAGGGTACTTCCCGTAGACCTAGAATTATGAAATTTGGCAAGACGCAAGGCCTTATAGCACAAATATAGGAAACAATCTGAAAACCCTAAATTTGTAGTTTATTAACTAAAAAAATTAAAGATTTTGATTCTCTGCCTCAACCAAAATATACAGGGTACCTACTTCATGTTGACCTAGAATCATTATATTTGGAAAAAAATAGGGTCTTAGAACTAAAGGGAACCCTTAGTGCGCGAGTCGACTCGCACTTGACGTATATTTTTAGAATTATTATTTTTTAGGTAATTTGGAGGGTAATATTGAACTTTTATCGGGTTGTGTTTGTCTTGCAGTCGCCGAGTTTTGCGTTATATCAACATAGCTAGGTCTCTGATCGGAGGGTAGATTGTTTTGATTTGAAGTCGACGGACAAGCGAAGCGTGGTGCAGGTTGCGGTGAGGAACGGATCGGAGAACCGAGGAACGCTGGGGACTACTTCAACGTACATCGGGATAGCTTTGTCATACGTTACGTTGTGTTCTGCCATAATCTGTCGTATCCGTTTTTCTTTAATGAAAGCGGGGCATGTTTTTGTTAAAGCTACGTGTCTCCCAAAGCAATTAACACATTTAAATTCCTCAGTAATGCAGATAGGTCATCAGCACATTTGGGATATCTTACCTTTCTAGTTACACAAGTTTTGACCGAATGACTCAGACGCTAACACAGGATGCATTGCGATACCGTATAAGTACTTTCACATCGTGTACGTGAATTATGTACGGTAGATGACATCCTATAAAACAGAGACGAACAGTTTCGCAGAGAATTCAATCATCCTTATCTCTCGCTCGACGGATGCGGCGCCTTACCGAAACCAGTTCTGTATCTACTAGGAACAGATACAGAACTAGTAATAGGAACTGGAGGAAGAAATTAAATACAACATTACGTGTAGGTACTACTACACGTAATGTTGTTTTTAATTTCTTTCTTCGATAGTTCTAAGTCAACGTCTTTTATCACTCCGTATGAGAAACCAACTCCTGATTTTTTATGAATACAACAGCCCTTGTTCACGAGATCCACATTAGAAATTAGGTCCAGAGCATCAGCTTCATTTTCGAACAGAATTTTAGTTTTGAATGAATTTACCTTATCTTATCAATGTGATACCAGTCATGCGATGTTCTTTAAGAGTGCGCGCTAACGCAAATTGTTTTGGTAATTGTTGTTCACATGTTATAATAACTTCTCTGTTTGTGATATCCTCATTCCTACTTGTCTCTTCGTACTGTTGATTTCTAGTTGTTACTTGCTTGCTATCATAGTCTGTTTTCCATTTTTCTTTTACCACTTTTCAACACCTCTCCTCCTTGTTTTTCCAAGATACGTTTTCTACCCTCGCGAGTTTGCGGCAACGGCATGACTTCGTTTTCTTCCAAATTCTCTGCTAACTGGGCTTCATTATCCTCCAAATCCAAAGTGTTGGATAATTCCGACATCGCTGCGAGAAGCGAAGGTGACCTGTCCGTACGAATGCCGCAGCAGTACTGGTCCTGGGTCGTACTTTCGCAGAGCGAAAATGAAGCGTAAGCAGAGATTTTGAAGCCGGCCAAGCTTATCAAGCTGTACTTGGGTTAGATCAGAATAGCTGGCGTTAGCTTAATCTAGGATAGGGAGCAGGAGTGACTGAGCGAGCGCAATTTTGGTTGATGTGGGTCAAAGATTTCGTCACTGTTTGAGCGAGGCACCGCCGATGCGAAGATCTTTCGACTAACATCTGTCAATTGGGGTCCCCAGGACAGTTGGTTATCGATGAGAATACCCAGATTTTTGACAGTCTTACTGATCTCAATTTGAACAATATAAAAAAAACTAGGGGAAGGTGAGCCCAGTCAATCTTGGACACCATTCGCGAGCAAAACCATTTATAATGCCTGCGTTTTTGTAGGGTTCACTTTCAACCCATGCGCGTTGCTCCAAGCAAGAATAACGTTATTTGATCTAATTCAACATTTCTTCTATGGTTCGTTGAATATGAGAAATTTGTAATTTTTAACGTGAGCTTGGGATGTCAACAGATGTCATAGAATAGCAATAGTCATAGAACGCGTTAAATGCATCATTGGTACCTACATAGCTATATTTGCGAGTAGGTACGTCTGAAAAGGATAACGAATTCACGCATTTTCAGTAGTTTCTTTCTAGTAGTACCTTCCTACTGGGATTAAGTCAAATGATTAAAAGCACCTTTTGTGAAACTTAAGTATCCACGTAAAAGAATGGGTTAGTTCAATAGAGCACTGTACTTGCTCTATGGTTAGTTCTAAAGCATGATAGGAAAATACAATAAAATTACTTCATCTTATAACGAATATACTATTAACGAAGTATTATTACACCTTGCTATTTCATAAATGTTCTTAAACTTATTTAAGCCTTCCTTTTGCCTTCGTAATTCACTTTTACGAAGTAAGTAAAAGTTAAGTACGTAGACAGTTTTACTCACTTTTACTTTTCTAATAATACAATTCTTTAACAAAATAATTCAACAATCAGATGCTCATATTCAACAGACAGATAGTTTGATGCAGTCATGCAAGCAGGTGATATAGGTAATTTTCAGTATGAAGTGTTTAGAGTTCTTCTTTGCGGGGCCGCGGCGGCGGCGCGGGCGGTGCAGTTGGTGTGCGGTAGTGTTTCTCGTAGATGCGTTCCCAGAATTTGGCGCGTCGCTCGAGCAAGGGCCCGCGCAGACGCAGCTCGCGGTCCAGAGACATGTGCGGCGCCCAGTCCGCGCCCACTGCTGGCCACGCCGGCAGGTCGGAGCCCGGGGGGACAGGCCGTCTGTAATAAATGAACTATGCTAACTATCTGTGTATTCCAGCCAATTTCGATATTTTTGCTTCCCGGACGTAGCGTGTGGGTTCCGTACCGGCGCGGCGAGTGGAAAACCGCCGAATAGTTCTCATCTCAGGATTCGCCCGAAACGAGATTGATTTTGATGCACAAAAACGTTATAATAAAAGTAGGTGGGTACACAACTACACACACACACTTAGGTTATGTTTTAAAAGGCAGTTAAGTACCCTAGCTTACCTAATTGTTTCAAATTAGTTTCTATCTTTGTTTTATATACCTATATATAAGGTATAATGACGTTTTAAAAAATTAAAGAAATAAATGCACTGGACAATCCACACAGAATCATCAAGCCCCAAAAAATAGATAGCTCGTTCGTATCTAACGCCAATTTGTAACATAGTCCTGACTTTTGTAAGTAGATTGACCTACTTTGTATTGGTATACTTATCGAAATTACTTATGACAAAAAGAATCTTAACATCGTATTAAATGAAAGTTGGTCATGGCATTTGCATGTTGGGTTCAAAAATGCACCCTCCAGTCCAAATGCGAAAATAATTCAAAATGAACTTACCCTGTTTTAATAAAGTTGCCCCATAGTGTTCTTAGAGTGGAAGATACTTTCTTATAATCGTCAGTAACTTTTGAAGACCCAAGCGATAAAAATGGCGACAAATCACCAACCGCAAAGCTCTGAGAGCAGTGCGTCGCACCTTTGTAGTCTGTGGAAGGAACCACTGGTGTGTTTTCATCCACAAAGGAGTATTCATACAAATATATCTGATCATGACCGTTTTCCACCATCAGCTTGATTTCACGTAGCGTAGGGTACGTGAATATAACATCGGCAAAATAGTCAACGTATGCCAATATATCCTCGCTTACTGCATTATCACCAAAATAGAATTGTTTTACTGATGCTGCTACTTCCTCCTTTTGCTCTTCGTTTTCAAACTTCAAATCAGCTGGCAAGTAATCAGAAAACTTCTCATCCATTTTATCTTTAAAGAGATCATAAATCCCAGGAAATAAACGTACTGTACCTTCCATGTTTGCAAATCCATGGAGAACTGGAATTTTTTTATAAGTACCTTTAATCAATATATCAACAGGAGATTCAACAAGAAAAGCATCCGTTGAAACTCGTTCAACGCAAGGTGAGAACAGAAATGTTGAGTCTGGTCTTTCGAAAAAAGCATCATTTGTTATAGTTTCTAACGGTGCAGTCTTATAGAATTGTTCTAAAGCGTAGATGTCATCCGTGTTGGTAAAATTATTCACTTTTGCGAACCATTTTGCGTTTTCAATCGGGTCAGGTTGAATAGAAAAAGCCGCAGCGCTGACACCACTTTCAGGAATAACTTTGTTGAATAGTCCTTCAGCTGATTTCGCAAGCATCAGAAGGTCTACCGAAGCAGAACCAGCGCTGTATCCTGCTATAGTGACATCATTAGGGTTTCCACCGAAGCCAGCTATGTTTTTCTTGACCCAGCGCAGAAGCGCTACTTGATCTTTCATGCCGGCGTTCCCCGGAACATCTTCCGTGCCAAGACACAGAAAGCCGTGGATCCCAAGACGGTAGTTGAAGGTGACAACAATAATGTTCTGCTCTGTGATGAGTTCCTTGTAGGTTAACATGGTGCCCCAGCCCACTTGAAATGCGCCTCCGTGGACGTACACTACAACAGGGAGATTCTTTTTCTGAGTGTCAGGAGTGTACACGTTTGCAATTAGGCAGTCCTCTTGTTTTATTATAGATTCTATATCAAGCGTTGACATTGTTGCCTGAGGGCAAATGATGCCTTTGTCTGTTGCGTCGAGTGGCTCTAGCCAGGCAGGAGGTGGTAAAGGTGCCTGTAAAATAGGAAAAGTACAATTAACAAATTATAGTCATTTTCTGGTAGGTACCTACCTAAGTATCTGTTGACAGAGATATCAGGAAGAAACGAAGTTATTGTCATCACCTTGTATTTGTTAGGTCCAGTCGGCGCGGTCGCGTATGGAATGCTGAGGAAGGCATACGTGCCATGGTCTGGATCCTTGTACCCCCGCACCACCCCCTGAGCAGTCTTCACCAGCTTGGTCTCTTCACCCCCCTCCACACAAGCGCCCAACAGACACAAACACAGTATAGTGCTTCTCCACATCGTGTCAATCAATAAGTGAGGTCAATTTATGTGCTGCTGTATTTATAAATCCAAATTAGATAAAAACTGATATGAGACATGTATGCGCGTATGTACATTCATATCGTATCAGTTTTGTAGTAGTGACCGACAAAAACTTCTGAAGATAGTAATTAAATAAAAAACTGGAAACTTGTCGTATATCAACATCTCACATACGCCACGCCCGCGGTGAATCCAAGTGGCGGCACCGACGCAGAGGGCGTCACGCACGGCCGGCCCCCAGGCTGACGCTCCTCGGCACTCTAAGCTCAGTTGGAGCGGTAATTTAAAGGTACTTAAATTAAATATAACTGCATGAATAATGGTTAAATTATATCAAATCAAAAAACTCTTTATTTCCATAAATACAATAAATGTACACGTAGAAAAGGTCAAATAATTGTGTATAAACAAAGAGGCTGTTGATGTAGAAATGAATGATTTTTTTATGTAACTCGATATACCTATCCAACCGCCAAAATATAGCCATAAATTAATTACCTCTCACGATGACTATGCTATTTTAACTATTCAATGGGTACCTATTTATCGCGTTTATAATGACCACCTAGGTATAGTAGCGTAAGTTTAAAAACTTCATCGTGACTATGCTGTTCTACATGTTGGTACCTGCATATAATATGTACTGCGGCCTGAGAATCTATATCTATATCTTACTTTTGGCTTACTTATAATAAAACTGTAACTGGTCCAATTCGGTACATTGAAGATATTTTGAAATTTGAAGGTTAGGTAGGTACTACTCTTTTATCGATACTGCAGCCAAAACTGTATTCTATTGACGTCAAGTGCGAGTCGGACTTGCGCACCAAGGTATCCATTAATGGTTGGTTCTGTAACCTTGCTTCTTGCCAAATTCTATGATTCTAAGTCAACGGATACTATACCTAGGTTCTTACCTACCTATACTTAGGACCCTATACCTAGGTTTTGTGTGCATGTGATTCTCTCGGAAATTTCAAAATATTTTATACCTAGGTTTATTCGTCTGGTTTCTCAGTTGCCGGCTTCGTAGTTCTTGGTGCCTATCATCAGAGAGATCTAGGTGTTCTTTTACAAATATCGAACATTTTTTGGTAGACTTGTTGGTAGAAGAAAAGGAGCTTTAACGCCCGCGAGCTGTCTGTCATCTGATGCCGTCACGTCAATATGAAATGCATCTAAAAGCCCATACTTTAATGCACTTTTTTATGTCTCTCAAGTCTCATCACAAAAATGTGCATTAAAATAATATCGGTAAATGGTATATAGGTAGCTGTGCGCCGCTGATCTGCCACAAAGCCACAACCCATTACATAATCTTTGGTAGGGTGAAAGCACAGTAGATTTGTGGTGTAAGTCGATTTCACAAACAGCGGCCCACGTGGTTCAAAGAAATGTATGTATTAAGGTACGTACACAACAGACAGTGGCGGATTAAGTCAGCGCGGGGCCCGTAGCAAGTGTGAACTGGGGGCCCTTGAATTTGCATTACTGCTTAAAATTTCTAGGTGCTTATATGTATACCGTTTTACTTCCAAGTACCTAGAAATTTTAACTTTTAAATCCATCATGGTTGTTAACACTAAAGTCCGGCAGACGGCGTTTAGCATTTCTGGACGTGTTGGTACAGATCGGAGATGATGGAAGCGTAGCCCATTCGGTCTATAGGAAGCCCACACATAACATACGGACCGGTACCTCCATGCCGACTCACATCACCACCCTCGACAGCTTAACTCGGTGGTAACATCTTTAACAAACCGTGCTTACGACCTGTGCGATAAGAGAAGCCTACAGAGTGAGTTGGCCCACACTTGACGTTTTATTTTGTGTTGGTTTCCTTTATTATTTTTCCAACAGCCGCAACGGTCTAAAAAAGTGTACCAACAAGTCGTTCCGTTCACCATCGTCTTAGCTTTCTTATCTATTTTATCGATCGCCGTGCACTAACGTCTTAAGAGGGCGAATAGCGCGCTATTTTGTGAAAAGGATAGGCATAGGATTTCGCGTTCATAGGAGCGGGATGGAGCATAGGTACGTTTTTGGAACGGCCTAAAAATGCAACGGCGCATAAATAATCGTTTTGCTTATTTAAGGCATCTCTTATTATGAAATTACTGAAAGGTCAAGATTAAATTCTATGGTTATCTATTCTAACTATAAGAATGTTTTTTTTTATAGTAATATAATTTTTATATTAGCCACCTAAGTGATTATATAAATGTGTTGATGGTTTCTTTTTCACTCCTTCCACTAGTGGACCAAACATTGAAGTGAAGAGAATTCCAATACTTAACACTTTATTTCTAATTTGATAATATTTGATGGATATACTTGTCTATGTGCTTATCTGGAAGCCTATAAATAAAGTTGTTGACTTCCGACGTCTGCTTTCATTTTTCCCAATTCCCAAATGTTAGGTTGCATGGTATTATGGGTTAAAGTATGAAATTGCCGATTTGTACTGAAAAATGGAAAATCTTTTTTTTTTTAATTTCACATACATATTTATTTAGGTACCTATCAAAATAATTACCATTATTATCTAAAAATTGCTGCCATCTAATAAGAAGGTCATTTATGCTTTCTTGTAGTACTAACCTTCCTACTGGGATGAATTTTTTTTTATTAAAACTTGGTACTTACTTTTTGTGAAACCTAAGTACCCACGTAAAAGAATGGGTTCCGAGTGCTTAGTTGCTAGAGCATGATAGGAAAATACAATAAACTTACTCCATCTTATAACGAACTAGAGGATCGCCTCGCTGTTTCACCCGCGTATTTCCCGTTCCCGTGGGAATTCCGGGATAAAATATAGCCTATTCACTCCCTGAAAAGTAAGCTTCCTAACGGTGAAAGAATTTACATTCAAATCGGTCCAGTAGTTTCGGAGCCTATTCAATACAAACAAACAAACAATCAAATCTTTCCTCTTTATAATATTAGTATAGATATACCATTTCACGAAGTATATTTTTCACCATGCTATTTTATAACATGTTCTTAAATTTATATTTACTACCAAGTCAGTAAAAGTTAAGAACAAAAACAGTTTTACTTACAAATTCTACTATGTAATACATAGTAATACAATAAAATTCTATTGTAAAATAATTCAAGATTCAGATGCTCATATTCAACAGACAGATAGTTTGAAGCAGTCATGCAATGCATGCAGATGATGTAGGTAATTGTATAAATATAGGTAATTTGCAGTGTAGTTTTTAGAGTTCTTCTTTGCGGGATCGTGGCGGCGGCGCGGGCGGTGCAGTTGGTGTGCGGTAGTGCGTCTCGTAGATGCGTTCCCAGAATTTGGCGCGTCGCTCGAGCAAGGGCCCGCGCAGGCGCAGCTCGCGGTCCAGAGACATGTGCGGCGCCCAGTCCGCGCCCACTGCTGGCCACGCCGGCAGATCGGAGCCCGGGGGGACAGGCCGTCTGTAATAAATAAACTATGCTAACTATCTGTGTATTCCAGGCAATTTCGATATTTTTGCTTCCCGGACGTAGCGTGCAGGTTCACTCATCTCACGATTCGCCCGAAAATTGATTGATTTTGATGGGCAAAAACGTTAAAATAAAAGTAGGACACTAATAAAAGTACACACACACTTCGGTTAAGGCAGAAAGTATAGTAGCTTAATTGTTTCAAATTAGTTTATGTTCATTAATTGTAATTTTCTTTGTTATATAATAAGGTATAAGTACGACGTTTAAAATAATAAACAAAACTTTATTCACAAAGAAAATTACAATCAAATAATAGAAATAAATTAGAACTAGTAGATATTTACAATTGAAACAATTGAGCAAATAAATAATCCACACAGAATCATCAAGCCCCAAAAGATAGCTCGTTCGTATCTGGCTGGCGCCAATTCATAACATAGTCCTGAGGTTTACGTAGTTCAACTTCAGAAAACACAATGCTTTCGTAGGTAGGTACTTACATACTTTGCATTGGTAATACTTATCTGAAATTACTTATGACAAAATGAATCTTTACATCGTATTAAATGAACGTTGGTCATGGCATTTGCATGTTGGCTTCAAAAATCCATCCTCTAGTCCAAATGTAAAAATAATTCAAAAAGAACTTACCCTGTTTTAATAAAGTTGCCCCATAGTGTTCTTAGAGTGGAGGATACTTTCTTAAAATCGTCAGTAACTTTTGAAGGGTCAAGCAATAAAAACGGCGACAATTCACCAACCGCAAAGCTCTGAGAGCAGTGTGGGGCACCTTTGTAGTCTGTGGAAGGAACCACTGGTGTGTTTTCATCCACAAAGGAGTATTCATACAAATATATCTGATCATGGCCGTTTTCCACCATCAGCTTGATTCCACGTAGCGTAGGGTATGTGAACATAACATCGGCAAAATAGTCAGCGTATGCCAATATGTCCTCGCTAACTGCATTATCACCAAAATAGAGTTGTTTTACTGATGCTGCTACTTCTTCCTTTTGCTCTTCGTTTTCAAACTTCAAATCAGCTGGCAAGTAATCAGAAAACTTCTCATCCATTCTATCTTTAAAGAGATCATACATCCCAGGAAATAAACGTACTGTACCTTCCATGTTTGCAAATCCATGGAGAACTGGAATTTTTTTATAAGTTCCTTTAGTCAATATATCAACAGGAGATTCAACAAGAAAAGCATCCGTTGAAACTCGTTCAACGCAAGGTGAGAACACAAATGTTGAGTCTGGTCTTTCGAAAAAAGCATCATTTGTTATAGTTTCTAACGGTGCATTCTTATAGAATTGTTCTAAAGCGTAGATGTCATGCGTGTTGGTAAAATTATTCACTTTTGCAAACCATTTTGCGTTTTCAATCGGGTCAGGTTGAATGGTAAAAGCCGCAGTGCTGACACCACTTTCAGGAATAACTTTGTTGAATAGTCCTTCAGCTGATTTCGCAAGCATCAGAAGGTCTACCGAAGCAGAACCAGCGCTGAATCCTGCTATAGTGACATCATTAGGGTTTCCACCGAAGCCAGCTATGTTTTTCTTGACCCAGCGCAGAAGCGCTACTTGATCTTTCATGCCAGCGTTTCCCGGAGCATCTTCCGTGCCAAGACACAGAAAGCCGTGGATCCCAAGACGGTAGTTAAAGGAGACAACAATAATGTTGTGCTCTTTGACGAGTTCGTTGTGTGTTACCATGGTGCCCCAGCCCACTTGAAATGCGCCTCCGTGGACGTACACTACAACAGGGAGATTCTTTTTTTGAGTGTCAGGAGTGTACACGTTTGCAATTAGGCAGTCCTCTTGTTTTATTATAGATTCTAAATCAAGCGTTGGCATTGTTGCCTGAGGGCAAATTATGCCTTTGTCTGTTGCGTCGAGTGGCTCCAGCCAGGCAGGAGGTGGTAAAGGTGCCTGTTAAATAAGAAATAGTACAATTAACAAATTTAAGTCATTTTCTGGTAGGTCCCTTTACGTATGCTGTTGACAGAGATATCAGGTAGAGACGAAGTTATTGTCATCACCTTGTATTTGTTAGGTCCAGTCGGCGCGGTCGCGTATGGAATGCTGAGGAAGGCATACGTGCCATGGTCTGTATCCTTGTACCCCCGCACCACCCCCTGAGCAGTTTTCACCAGCTTGCTCTCTTCACCCCCCTCCACACAAGCACCCAGCAGACACAAACACAGTATAGTGCTTCTCCACATCGTGTAAATCAATAAGCGAGGTGAATCTATGTTCTGCTGTATTTATAAATCCAAATTAGATAAAAAATTGATATAGGTACACATGTATGTACGTACAGTGACCGACAAATACTTCTGAACATTGTCAATTTTTGATAACTGGAAACTTGTCGTACACCAACATCTCACCTACGCCACGCCCGCGGTGAATCCAAGTGGCGGCACCAACGCAGAGGGCGTCACGGCCGGCCCCCAGGACTGACGCTCCTCGGTTTGGCACTCTGCCTCTAAGCTCAGTTGGAGCGGTAATTTGAAGGTAGGTACCTAAATTGAATAAAACTGCATGAATAATGTTTAAATAATATCAAATCAAATCTCTTTATTTCCATATACCTATATAAATATAAATACAATAAATGAACTTAGAAAAGGTTAATTTGTGAATAAACAAAGAGGCTAGGATTGATGTAAAAATGTTTATTTGTTTTATCTAACTCGTTGTATCTAACTGCCAAAATTCAGCCATAAATTAATTTACTTTCTCGATGACTTTGCTATTTTGAACTATTTAACGAGTAGGTATTTATCGCGTTTATTTATATACCCACCTATCTGTTTGTTCCATTATGCTAATATGTTTTGATCGCGTTACTCATCGTGACTATACTGTTTTAAATGTTGGTGTATCTACCTACTGCGGCCTGAGAGTTTATATCTAGATGCTTAATTATATGTAATAAAACTGTAACAGGTCCAATTCGGAACATTGAAGACATTTTGAATATATTTGGAGGTCACTGTATTATCGATACTGAAGCATATACGAGGAAGGCCTCGTAGTATGAAATTCAATAGTGCCAAATTGAGGCAGACATACGTGTCATTGTCTGGATACTTGTAAAGACTGGTGAAGACTGCTCAGGGGGTGGTGCGGGGGGCACCATCCCCTGAGCAGTCTTCAACAGCTTGCTTTCTTCACCCCCCTCCACACAAGCGCCCAACAAAAGCAAACACAGTTTAGTACTTCTCCACATAATCTAAATTAAAGAGTGACATGATAAATCAATGCTCTGTTGTTTTTATACGCCTTACTTATAAAACTGATTATACTGATGAACTGACTTAATGTATAATATACGAGTACCTTCTACAACAATTGACGTCAAAATCTGCTGCACATTGTGAATTTTCCATAAAATTATTTTATAATATAATCACTTAA
This sequence comes from Eupithecia subfuscata, assembly GCA_963564075.1. Classification (NCBI taxonomy): domain Eukaryota; kingdom Metazoa; phylum Arthropoda; class Insecta; order Lepidoptera; family Geometridae; genus Eupithecia; species Eupithecia subfuscata. The sequence goes on along the minus strand of OY751097.1, from coordinate 6,506,170 downwards.
TTTATTTAAAATATCGCTATAAAATAAGAAAATAAAATATTATAAAACGAAACCGTCGTTTTTTTTATTTACCAAGTTAAACTAATATTACATAGAAAACATAATTAATACTAACTCTGAGTAAACCACAGGGGTTTGTAAGGGAGTGTTATTAGCGAGTCAGCCGAGTGACTATGACTACCATTGAGATAGGTTTGAATATGAATATCCACGATAATCTTACTTAGTTCTAAAGACAGCTTACACTTGACCGTGCCAAAAAAATATACTAGGTAATTAGGTATGCCATGATCACAGCAAAGGACTTTAAGCTTTCCTAAGACAGTTTAGGATTTTACCAATTAACATTTTCAATTTATCTCCCATTTTATCATTCGATACGATGATCTTACTACTTCATTGTTAACATAAATCGGAGGTACTTAACTAAAATTGAGGAAGATTCATTCATTACATGAAACGAAGGTAACTAAGTCTGGAAAGACGAATGAGGAGAGGACCGCTTAGACCATTTAAAAAGATAAGAAGTAAGTAAACCAGCTAATGACATACGATATTAATCTCCTCGAGAAATGGCATTCCCCCAAATAATCTTACATCTGCGATCCAAGAACCACCTCTGTTAGGCCAGGACTGACTCTAATTTTGGAGGAGGTTAAATAATAAATAATGCTGGACAATTCACACAGCATTATCTAGCCCAAGCTAATCAGAGCTTGTGTTATGGGTACTAGATAACTGATATACTTAATACAATACACTACATAGATAGATATTTTTTATTATACATAGAAAACATCCAGAACGCCCTGGACAAATGTCCGCAGATCGTACAAACATTTTTCCGCCGCAAGTCGCAGGCAGACCTTCGCCCGCTGCGCCACAGAGGTCGTCAATATGTCCAAAGCTTGGCTTGTTATTTTATCTTTATCAAATATCTTGGTTAATTATCATCAGGATTGGGATGGTGCACCAAATGTGTTAGGCAAGCTCTTTCTTAAGGGATATCCACCGGGGTGGGCAGCAGCGCCCCCTGCAAAACAGTTCGGCCACCGAACTGAGATCCCCAACCCGCGTGCTCCGCGTGGGGATAATGGGCACTACCCCCATGAGATAAAAGCCAATAAGGTGCTTAGCAGAGGGAGGCCTGCGTCCAGCAGTGGACCAATACATATAGGCTGTTGAGGTTGAGGTTGAGGAAGCTCTTTCACTTTACTCGCGATGTTGGTTAGTGGCATATAGGTATATGTAATGTAAATATTCCGAGTACGGTTTGTAGGAAGTTTTTTTTGTAACTACCAATCTAAATAAGCCTAGATTAAAAATTATGAAATTACAAGGCCTACCCTTGTAATTTAAAAATTTTTAGGGATTCGTTTAATTTCAATGGATGCTAACAGGACCAGCTGGTTAAGTTGGGTAACTATGCGAAATGCGAATTCAGGTGTCGTTAACTAAACTAAAATAAACTAATTTAGACAGCACGAAAAATTATGTCATCTTGTTTACATCGATCTTTATGAAAGGGACCGCAATATTTTGAGTGGTTACAAATTACCGAGTTCAGTTTAATTTTGGCGACACTCTAATTATAACCATTGTACAGTAAATTTTGGTAGTCACTGTACCTACATTGGTTATCAGTTTTTATCTTCTAAATTGACATCATTCTAAGCATTGATAAACCCCATTTGTGGAATATTATTTACTAACATGATGTGAAAAAGCACTATATAACATTAGATAATTAATTAATTAGAATAATAATTATAATTATTAAATTAATTTATCAGTGTATAAATACCGTGTAAAATTAGATTAGTTTATGTGCTACTCTACAACTTAAACTATCCGCATGCATAATTTCATCTAAATTGGTTATGTAATTTAGAAAACGTAGTAACAAACTATGCCTTTTTTATAGTAGAATCTAAACATCGATAAAACTTGCATTTCCTATGTATAAAACTAGTATTTATTTTTCCATTTTGTACTAAGTATTTAGTTCTTATTATAGTACTTTGAGTAACTTGGCGTAGTCCGTTCGTGACGACATCTGTACGGGCCCTAACGGAAGACCAGCGCTGGCTAGGCCTCCTACGGGAGCTTAGCCAGCATTATGCTGAGTTAGGGCCTTTTATAACAACTTTATGTACCTATACCCCCCCATAAGTGTGTTTTTTTTGTTGTTACTGTTGTTATAAATAAATGTCTTTTCTTTCTTTCTTTCTTCTTTCTATAATATTGTAGAGGGGGTGAAGAGACCAAGCTGGTGAAGACTGCTCAGGGGGTGGTGCGGGGGTACAAGGATACGTATGCCTTCCTCAGCATTCCATACGCGACCGCGCCGACTGGACCTAACAAATCAAGAAAGAACCAAACAAATCAACAAAGACTCATCAATAATTGGTGAACCAAGGAGTCGAAGTGAACAATTTTATCTACAACTAATGTTGGGGGCTAAACTATTGAATTTTTCAATGATATTGTTTTTGTCTACACAAGAGTTCGAAATGGAAAGCTCGCACTTTGAAAAATTTAATTCCAAACCTATTTGTCGAAATTCGTCTGTGATGATTTTTAGATCATCAAAAACTGTGTTCACCTCTACACCTAATGTTCCATCATCCATATACCAAACATTGAGGTTGGATTGGAGACGTTGAATTATTGGTTGGATGGCAAGGCTAAATATGGGCGAACCAAGAGGGTTGCCCTGCTGACAGCCAACAGCGGACTAAATGACTTTGTTCCTGTAAATTAATTTTTATGATGAACCGTAACATTGCCAAAGAAAAGGGTAAATATCTGGAATTTTGTCTTTAATTTCTTTTAGCAAGGCGCCCCTGTCTACGGAATTGAAGGCGTTTTTGACGTCTACCTTCAGAATTACCTCCCCATAATTTTGGTCTAAAAATGTACGAAGGGAATGTATATACTGCGGCCTCACATCCGCCTCGCGAACCAAAGCCTAGCTGAATTGATCGGAAATAGTCGCTTAAATAGTCGGCTTCTTTCCGACAGCAAACTTTAGCCGCGAGGCGGCGGCGGCGGTAGGTGGTACCCACGGCTATGGGTCTTATTCCGCCATCCTTTTTTAGTGCACAAAGATTCGCACCGTAAAGGAGTTCTGTGATCTCGCTGTTGACTCGGCCTGAATAAGATAATTATAAGAAATATTGAAATAAAACAAGTGTATATTTTTGGTAAACAATATAGGTACCAAAAGATAAAGCGAAAAGCAAAATGAGGAAATAAAACAATTCTATTTTTATGTTAATGCAGTTAGCAAGGACATGTTGGCATACGTTGACTATTTTTCAGATGTTATAAGTATTCACGCTACGTGGAATTAAGCTGATGGTGAAAAACGGTCATAATCAGATATTTGTATGAATATTCCTTTGTGGATGAAAACACGCCGGTGGTGGTTCCTTCCACAGACTACAAAGGTGCCCCGAACTGCTCTCAGAGCTCGGTTGCTGATCCGCCGCCGTTTGGATTGCTTGACCCTTCAAAAATTACGGACGATTTTAAGAAAGTATCCTCTACTTTTAGAATACCATAAGCCAACTTTGTTAAAACAGGGTAAGTTTTGCATTCATCTTTTGACGTGATTTACTGGTTTAAACTGTGATAAAGCCCTCCGAGCCGACTTTCGGCCACGGCGGCCAGTCTCAACGAAGACTAGCTAGGTGAGCAGGACCGTCTACGGAAAATTCGACTAAAACAATTCGTGTAATACAATTCGACTAAAAACATTTCGATTAATGACAATTCGACTAAAGCAATTCGACGACTTGTAGGCCTCCCACCCCCGCGGATATATATGATATATGATGACACAAAGTTTTTCGTTGTTAAAACGAATTGTTTTAGACGAATTGATTTAGACGAACTTTCCTCAAAGCCTGGGTATGTAGGTATTAATAATTTAATTTATTACATGAATAACTACATCAATCAAAACTTTTAAATCCACCATGGTTATTAACACAAAAATCCAAACACAAATCATGATAAATATCCCGTTGTTTTCTAAGTATATTCAGATTACATAAATTTGTGTTATCTGTATCCTGCTCCGAATTAGAGATTAACATGGTTTGCTTCACTATAATTATGAAATGGTTACTAATGGTGACACAAGAGTATTATTGTGGCAGTCATCGTTATTCGATATATTATAATTTTACTACAAATAGTCTATAGAAACTTTTAATCAGAATTCACTACCTATTTGGGTACTTATAGGGTTTTTTTTTTATATCCTGAGGAAAATGCGCACGCTTATCGTACTGCCACGGGGAGACAGTACGATGATGTGGGATTTTAACACCACTAAAACCCTCAGGGTGCTTCCGCCTCTGCCGCTTGTGGTAGGAACATGGGGACGCTTACTCATCCACGAACCCACCGCGGCTGCCCGATATCGGGCCCCTCACTGGGGGTGTGCAGCACCCCCTCTTCGCGACGCGCCAGAAACACATGACGCGCCACGACCACCTTGGGGACCTTAACCGCCAATTGGGCGCCGGACGACCCCGTGTCCGAACGCCCAAGGTCCCCCTGCGGCGCGGGCGGGTCAGTCGAGTGGCCCCGCCGCCTGCCACACGGTCGCAGAGGATAGGGAGAGCGGCCATCGCCTTACCGACAGACCTCCTCCCGTGCGACCCCACCGCGTCCGCCATCAAACGGTGGCGACCCCGCCAAGGCTGCGGAAGGCAGGGAGAGCGGCGTACCTAAATACCGGCACTCCTCTCCCGCCGCGGCCTCCACCTCACTGCGGCCATGCTGCCCATACAGCACAGCCGCCCGCCTCAGTTGCGGTGCCTCCCATACGACACCGCAACCTACTACCGCTCCAACTGGGCTTAGAGCGAAAAACCCAGAGGAGCGGTCCGTCCTGGGGGCCAGCTGTGTCGCCGTCTGCGTTGGCACGGCCCCATGGGTTCCTCTTACCTTCATCGCGGGTGACTAGGCCACGATTACTAAGCCCCCCGCCTCGACAAGGCGGGAACCCTTCGGGGGGGTTGATTCTCACCCTGGACCAAAATATACAGCGTACTTACTTCCTGTTGACCTAGAATCATGATATTTGGCAAGAAACAAGGTGTTTTTATGTATATGTTATTAAACGGAACCCTTATTGTTCTTCCCTTGTGTGACTCGCACAAGTGCGAGTCACACTAAGGGTTCCGTTTAGAATTAAAATGAAACGTCAAGTTTGACGTTTCATTTTAATTCTTGTCCGACAAGGCACTATTTATTGTGGACAAGGTGTTTAAAATGTTCAAATACTTACCTACCTAGGTAAATAAATATTAAATAGGCACCTACTAGGTAGAACTAAGGTCAATACAATACTTGGCTACAACAACACAAGTAATCGTTACTTGCACAAATCAACAAAATGCTCCTAGCTAGATAATAGCCGCAACGACTTACCGGATTGCCTAGCTAGTGGTAGGTACAGATAGGTGTAGTTGTGGTTGTGAGTAGGAAGTTGAAGATCAAAACATTGAGGATATATCAAATGACTAGCTTCTGCCCGCGGCTTCGCACGCGTTGTTTCTATGGAAACGTTTTGAGGTTATTTCTATCCCATGGGAACTGATTTATGGGATAAAAAGTAGCCTATGTTTTATTCCAGGCCTAGAATTATCTGTATACAAAATTACAGCCCGCTTTTGGCGTGAAGAAGTAATAAACATCCATCCATCCAAACTTTCGGATTTATAATATTAGTGTGATTCACAAACCGCCGCGCCGCGACGCCGGGTTCGCAATCGCAACCTGACTAGCCAAATTAGTTTATCAGTTATTATCAGAGTTGATTTGGTCTTATAAATACTGTGTAAATAGTAACAGCAGAGCATTGGTGAGCTTTACTTGTGTATTTACATGATGTGGAGAAGTACTACTATACTGTATTTGTGTCTGTTGGGCGCTTGTGTGGAGGGGGGTGAAGAGAGCAAGCTGGTGAAGACTGCTCAGGGGGTGGTGCGGGGGTACAAGGATCCAGACCATGGCACGTATGCCTTCCTCAGCATTCCATACGCGACCGCGCCGACTGGACCTAACAAATTCAAGGTAAACTAAACGGAATGACAACATTTTTATAAAAAGAAATGAAAGCTGACGGGATCCCCTTTTGTTTTTCCTATACAGTAGGCTATCCACGGAGATTGTTCTCTAGGGTAGAATAGACAATAATGACATTGCATCATCATACATTGCGTAGGTACATTATTGAATTGAAAAAAACTTCCAAATAATATACGCATACGATGACAAAGTGACGTAATTTTTCTCTATTCTACCCTACACAACATTACAATCCCCGTGCTTGCCCTACTGGAGGCCTAAATTTGTGCAGTCAGCGTGGATAATTGTATGAAAAAATAAAAGACAATCGTGCCAGCTTTTAAATGCACTAGGTAAGTAGGTTTTTAATTTTTTTTTCAGCTTAAATATTTGATTGAACCAGTACATAGTACTGTAGGCTATAACCCTAACACAGCACCCAGTAGAAGGTGGGCTATCTTGTCTATGTCTTATAAAAATTTGCCTAATTATACGCCCCTACTTGAATATGAATTGGGCGCTATGGCGCTCATTAGGGGAGGGCTATGTCCAGCAGTGTACTAATATAGGCTGATGATGATGATGACTTCAATATAATAATCTAAAGTTCTTAGGAACTGGTGAAGAGGGGTAGAGTAGAATAATTGCATTTTAAAATTTTCAGGCACCTTTACCACCACCTGTCTGGCTGGAACCGCTCGACGCAAAAGACAAAGGCATCGTATGTCCTCAGGCAACATTTCCACTTCCTATGCCAGAATACAATCGTACCCAACAAGAAGACTGCCTTATTGCCAACGTGTACACTCCTGACACACAGGAAAAAAATCTCCCTGTACTAGTGTACGTCCACGGAGGTGCATTCCAAGTGGGCTGGGGCACCGCGGCGGTATACAATAAACTCGTCGCCGAGCACGACATTATTGTTGTTACCTTCAACTACCGTGTTGGAATCCACGGCTTTCTGTGTCTTGGCACGGAAGATGCACCGGGGAACGCCGGCATGAAAGATCAAGTAGCGCTTCTGCGCTGGGTCAAGAAAAATATAGCCAGTTTTGGCGGGAACCCTGATGACGTCACTATAGCAGGATACAGCGCTGGTTCCGCTGCGGTAGACCTCCTGATGGTTGCTAAATCCACTGAAGGGCTTTTCAACAAAGTTATTCCTGAGAGTGGTGTCAGTGTCGCGGCTTTTACAGTTCAACCTGACCAGGCGCGGTCGCAGCCCAAGGTTTTGGGGGGGGTCACACTTGGTGCGGGCCGTAGCACCAAATGTAGGTACTTGTAGGCGGTTGCAGACCCCACTGAAAACTACTAAACTTTATCGGCGAGCGGAGCGAGCCGCGGAAAATTTATATTCAACTCCCAACAATAGTTGGTATAAGTTATAGCGAGCGAAGCGAGCCTCGAAATTTTTGAGATGTTTTCTGAAGTTTAGGCAAAAGTAAGCAAGAGTAGGTCCACTTGCTTACTCTCACCCGCATCATTTATTTTGTTGTTGATGATCTATAAAAATAAATGATAGCGAGCGTAGCAAGCCCCGAAAATTTTAGAGACTTTGCGGTCGTAGATATGAATTCTAAATAGGGGCGAGCGGAGCAAGGGCATCAACAAAAAATTGGAAATACAAAAAAGACATGGAAAAAATGTAACGGCGAGCGGAGCGAGCCGCCGAAATTTTAGTTACTTTTTCGGGTAACTACCCGAGCTAAATGATGTTAAACAAGTGTCAAGCACTGGACCAAATACAGAGAAGGACAAAATACTATCGGCGAGCGGAGCAAACCGCAAAAAAGACATCGAAACAAATGTAGTGGCGAGCGGAGCGAGCCCCGAAATTTTGTTCCCTTTTTCGGGTTGTCACAAACTGGTTCAGAAAATAAATAACAGCGAGTGGAGCGAGCTCTGAATGAGCCGCAGCCTTTTTTGAAATTGGTGAGGCATGCGTCCATGCAAGACAAGGAAGCTAAATTATGAGCTATTAGCTTCTGCCCACGACTTCGCACGCGTTCTTTCTATGGAAACGTTCAAAGGTAATTTATATCCCATGGGAACTGATTTATGGGATAAAAAGTAGCCTTTGTTTGATTCCAGGCTCAGAGCTACACTGATGCAAAATTTCAGCTCAATTTGTTCATTAGTTTTGGTGTGAAGACGTAACAAACATCCATCCATCCATCTATCCATCCAAACTTTTGCATTTATAATATTAGTGTGATTGTGAAGAACAATTTTAAAGTTTGTCGAATAACAACCAAATATGCGGACAACAGACTAGACATCATATAGAATCAATGGCGAGCGAAGCGAGCCGCGAAATTTTTTATGATCTGGCTGTGCGTGTGAGTTGTTTGGTATTACATATTTTGCAGTTGCAAACTCGCCTGAAACGGAGAAGGAGTCCTGGACTAGAGCAAGCCAGAAGCTTATCAAAACAGCAGAAAGTTATCAGAGGCAAGCAGAGCGTGCTGCGATAATTTAGTGGTTTCGTTAGATTTTTGGAGTGTTTGGAAAACTGACCTCAAACGAGGGATGAGCCCATGACCAGAGCCACCAGACCGCAGTTTAAAGTTGCCGGCTAGGTTAAGCGAGCTGCGACAATTTTTGATTTTTGTTAGATTTTGGGCAACTTTTTAGAAAATTTGGCAAAGTTACCTAAAGCGGGGCGGGTTTTGAGCTTTGGATCACAGTCAGAAGGAACAAATGTTATCAGCGACCAGACCAAAACGCGAAAATTTTGTTGTCTACTAATTTTTTGTACTGGTTGACAAAGTGACCTCGCAGATTATTTGTTATATTTTGTGCTTTTTATTGTGGTGGTTGGATTGATACAAACTGACAATAGCGGACCAGCCAGACCAATAAAATTGGGAACGTTGCCTCTGTGCTAATCAAAACACAGAGCACAAATAACAGTAATATCGGCGAGCGGAGCGAGCCGCGATTTTTTATTTTTCTGCCGTTTGTAACCATAATCAATGTAACGGAAGTAAACAGGACAATATAATCATCAAGCTGTGGGTTGCAATTTTTTAAGTACCTAAACTAAGATTTTGGGGGGGGTCATGACCCCCGTGACCCCCCCCCTGGGACCGCGCCTGAACCTGACCCTGTTGAACTAGCGAAATGGTTTGGAAAAGTGAATAATTTTACTGACGTGGATGACATCTATGCGCTGGAACAATTCTATAAGACGGCTCCGTTTGAAACTTTAACAAATGATAATTTTTTCGATAGACCAGATTCAACTTTCGGATTCTCACCGTGCGTTGAGCGAAATTCAGGAGATGCTTTTCTTGTTGAATCCCCGGTTGATATTTTGACCAAAGGATCTTATAAAAAAATGCCAGTTCTTCATGGATTTGCCAATATGGAAGGATCTATACGTTTAATGCTTGATTTTTATGATCTTTGGAAAGACAGAATGAATGAGAATTATTCAGAGTTCTTGCCAGCCGATTTAAAGTTTGAAAGCGAGGAGCAAAAGGAGGAAGTAGCAGCATCAGTAAAACAATTCTATTTTGGTGGTAAAGCAGTAAGCGAGGATATATTGGCATACGTTGACTATTTTTCCGACGTTTTATTCACGTACCCTACGCTACGTGGAATCAAGCTGATGGTGGAAAATGGTCATGATGAGATATATTTATATGAATACTCCTTTGTGGATGAAAACACGCCGGTGGTTCCTTCCACAGCCTACAAAGGTGCACCGCACTGCGCCCAAAGTGGGGCGCTTGCCGATTCGCCGTTAGGATTGCACGACCCTTCTAAAATTACGGATGAATCTAAAAAATTGTCTTCTACACTGAGAACGTTATGGGCTAACTTCGTAAAAACAGGGTAAGATATTTTCACGTTTGGCGTTCGTAGACAGGAAATGTTGATCTATGCCTTGTATATGAGGTCGAAAAGGACACCATACTTTGTTTTGCAGGTAGGTTCTTTTATCAAGTGGTAAAGCTTAGCATTCTTATTCAAACGACTTACTCTACGACTACTTAGATCCTGCAATCCGCTCACAATACATATTAAATATCACTTAATAGGCTCGCAAATCTTTAAGTAAAAAAATTAGGAATTAAGGAATATTATGGTTCCAAACACTTAGTAGGTTAGGTACCTATGAGTTACATAGATCCCTTTTTTCATCATACCAATCTTGGTCAGATTTAGTCCTACTCGGTACCTGCCTTACCTTGCTTGGTAAACAAATGTTCCTTGTTTGCAGGCGGCCTGTCCCCCCGGGCTCCGACCTGCCGGCGTGGCCAGCAGTGGGCGCGGACTGGGCGCCGCACATGTCTCTGGACCGCGAGCTGCGCCTGCGCGGGCCTTTGCTCGAGCGACGCGCCAAATTCTGGGAACGCATCTACGAGAAGCACTACCGGCAACCGACTGCACCGCCGGCGCCGCCGCCACGACCCCGCAAAGAAGAACTGTAAACTCTTCAAATTGATTCACCAATGGTCTTAGTTATCATCTTTTGACTCCTGTTGTTTGTGCCATATTTGAGTCCAGGTCAGGCGCACTTCCATCCACACATTAGTATTTACGGCTTAGATATTAAAAACATTTTGACCGGCTTCGCACGCGTTGTTTATATGGAAACGTTTAAAGATGATTTTTATCCCATGGGAAGTGATTTATGTGATAAAAAGTCGCCTATTTTTGATTCCAGGATTAGAAATACCTGTGTGCAAAATTTCAGCCCGATCCGTTCAGTAGTTTTGGCGTGAAGAGGTAACAAACATCCATCCATCTATACATCCATCCATCCAAACTTTCGCATTTATAATATTAGTGTGATGATATGATATTAGTGTGATGTGAAGTGTGATGTCCGTCAATTATGTATAAATACAATATATACAATAGCAAAGAATTTTTATAATCGGGTGGGACAAAATCGGGATAATTCTCTAAAATGATCCCGATTTGGTCCCATAAATACGTTATTCCCGAGGGATTACTATTCATCCCGTAAAGCTTAAAAAACCAACATTTTAATTTTGAGAAAACACGACTAGCTACAATAATTTTGGTGATATCTTTGCCAATTCATCATATCAATTCATCAATAATAGATTTTGAAATGAAATGGTGGTTTAGTTAGGTGGTCTTATAAAAGTTTTTCTCGAGGAATTGATGATGTGCGCCGTAAAACGTATATAAAACATCATCACATGACAAATTTCAGAATCACTGGTTACGAATGGTTTCCATAGCGACGGGAGACCATATGCACTTTTGATGGTGGGGTGGCAACCCTAAATATATAAATAAATAATGCTGGACAATGCACATAGCATTAGCTAGCCAGCCCCAAGCTAAGCAGAGCTTGTGTAGGAATAATAAAAACATCTCTTCACCATCGGAGCAACAGACAGCCCACTCTGCAGAGGGTGTCTCAGTGACGATGAATCAGCTGCCCACGTAGTCTTGGAATGCGAGGGAGTAACAGCGCAACGATACGAAATCCTCGACCACCCGAGGTCACTCCGCGAAGCCGTGAAGATCCCAGGAAGATTCTGCGCTTCTGGACGGAGTTAGGCTGGTTATACTAGCTAAACAAAACACGCACAAGGGACCAAACCGAGTCTAAGTGCGGACAAAAGAGTAGGTACACACAACATAAAACATACAACATACATCATGCGCAGGGAACGTGTTAAGGAATAATAATAGGTAACATACATACTTAGGTACATAACATACGTACCTACTGCTAGAAGCAACTGATAGCATATTGATACCAATTTTTAGGGGTCCGGTTCAAAAGGAAAAATTAATCGTTCCTTTTGAGGTACGGATATTGTTAGACACAACTCTAGTTCTCGATTACTCGAATCAACCTATAATGGTCATCTCTAGTAAAAGATGGCGGGAAGCAGGGACAGGATCTGTCAAATGTATGAAGTAGCCATCTCACGTTTTCAAGTGTAAAAATGTAATGCTCAGTGAAATAAAACAAGTAATTAATTAATATTCTGACTTTATTATTTATACAGGGTGGAAGGGTAAACAGTCTTATCCTTGAAACCAGAAGTTCAGAATCATGAGCAGAGTCCAAAACCGATGAAAAAACTGAACTTTTTTTACATAATTTTGAAAAAAATATCCTCATAGATCATAAAAGCATTTCACCCTACATTTATACCTACGCCGCGCCGCCCGCTTTGTCGGTTTCGAACAAAGACGCCGCTCGCACCTACGCGCCGCCCGCTCGCGCGCGTCAGTCGCGGCCCGTCTGCTAGGTAGTGAGCACATCACGACGCGTTCCGTGTTAATTTGTGATGTGCCGATTTGTTCGCGTATTGTGTTAAGTAGAGAAGTGACGATGTCGTTTACAAATGAACAGTGGACTGAAATGGTGCGACTTTATGCCATCGCTGGTGACAACATGAACTTGGTTCGTACGATGTACGCAGAGCGGTTCCCAGAACAACGTGTGCCAAGCCGGCAAACGATCCTAGCGGCTACACAAAGGCTACGTGCCTACGGCCAGTTCACCGTGCATTGTCATGCACAAGTCATGAAAACATTTTATGCCTAATGTGAGTAAATCAAACTGTACATAAAGCTGTAAATTTTAATTGAATTGTACATAAAACTTGATTTATGATGAACTTTTTAAATACGCCAAAAGTACCTACCTACTTTAGTCTACTTACTGGCAAATGTGTTAGAGTAGCTATTTTTGCCTGTCCTAAGCGCGAAAAGTATGAAGGGAAAGTTCCATCACAAGTTGTAGGTACCTACGATTCGATACCTACACCACCGGCCGGCTACAGGCGAGAGCGGGCGGCGCGCGGCGCGGCGTGATAAGGTCACTAGGGTGTCCATGAAATCACGTAGGATAGCAGAGAAATGAATTATGAAATTCCATCGAAACTAATTGACTTTTATTTTTAAAAATAACTTGTATAGTCTTATTTTAGGGGTGTACATACGTGGTTTCAAGGATAAGACTGTTTACGCTAACACTCTGTATTATGAGAATACATACATAACAGATACATATTTTTATCTCAAAGAATTTTCCACCATTCTCACGCTCTTTCTCTGCGCTCTTCTGAAACCCCCATGCTTCAAGTACCTCTCCACTCTACTTCCTTCTTCGCCCATTCCTTTACTGCCCGGGCTGTACAACTATGGAACGTATTGCCAGTCTCGGTGAGGCGAGCAAAGTCGCTACCAATCTTCAACCATGGTAAAGGAGCACTATTTGTGCTGTTGTCACTGAACGTATAGCTGAGTCCCTATGTATACCTATTATGTAAGAATGTAGGTATATATTTAATGTTATGTATGTAGTATATTTTAAGCGTATCTTATTAAAAGTATTTATTTATATAACCTTCACGAGCACACAGATCCCCTAGTACTATCCAATAATCCTATCCATCCACGGTTGTCTGGTAGAGATCGCTCTTGAGCGATAAGACCACCACTTGTCACTTTGTTTTTAAGCTGTTTTGTAGTATTGTTTCTATCTATAAGTGTGCAATAAAGAATTTTCTATCTATCTATCTATTATATCCCATAAAGGATCACTTTTTATCCGTCTGTCTGTCTGTCTGTCCGTCTGTGAACGCCGTTTCCTCAGGAACGCGTGAAGGTATCGAGATGAAATTAACATCAATTACTCAAGTCCGTAACCTCTTGGAGCCGTGATATAAATAACACTTCTAAATCAACGCGATCAATAGTTACAGCCGTTTATGTCCGAATATTTTATAATTCTACCGGAATCGTATATGCGCACAAAACGTATAGGTACACAAAATCCCGCAGACTTAGAATCATGAAATTTGGCAAGAAACAAGGTCTTATAGCACAAGTACCTAAAGGAAAAAATCCGGCAACCGTAAATTTGTAGTTAAATCTCAAAAAAATATATATATAGGTAGGTAGATATGGGTAGGTACCTACTTCCCGTTCACCTGGAATCATGATATTTGGCAAGAAATTAGGTTTTACGATTATACGGTACCCTTGGTTTGCGAGTCCGACTTTCACTTGACTTGTTTCTTTTAATTCATGTCCGACAAGGTGTCTAAAATGTTCAAATACTAACCTATCTAGGGTTTTTTGTTATTATAGTAGCGTAACCCCACACTAAGGGTAATTTCTAAGAAATTATTTTTGCGATATTATTTGATTTCTTAGTAACCTATCTAGGTAAATAAATATTAAATAGGTAGGTACCTACTTGGTAGAGCTAAGCTCAATACAACACATAGCTACAACAACACAAAAGTCATCGTTACTTGCACAAATCAACAAAATGCTCCTAGATAATAGCCGCAACTACTTATCTAATTGCCAAGCTAGTGGTAAGTAGGTATTAGAGATTGCAGAATCGGACCGTTTTCGAGGAACCGGTAATTCCCGGGAAATTTTGGTAAATATATTTTTACTTTTATACCACAACCGAAATAACATAATTTAATATACTTCACTTCCTCCTAAGACGTTTCGCTGATATCAGGTACCTATGCGGTATTATGTATGTTACTTATAGCTATATTTCTGTTAAACTGAATATCAAATTCTTAGGTCCATGTCCTTTGCACGGTAATATTATTTATGATAATATTACCGTGTCCTTTGTTCGACAACAAGCCTGAAAAGGCTTTTCGTTCTAAAGTCATGACTGAACCCAGCTTGGCACATTCGTTTGCTGTCATGTTATGCTAGGTCAAAAAAACTTAGCTACTTTCTCTTTATCACGGAGTATTGCTGTCATTGTGCAATACTCCATGAGGCCGGACTTGAGCTTGATAAAGAGAAATTTGCTAAGTTTTTTTTCAATTTCGGTGACTAAGTTCGTTTATCAGACTTCCTACTAACATTATAAATGCGAATTCTTGTGTGAATGTTTGTTACCACGTATCTCCCTAACTGCTTTAACCGATGTAAATTTGGTATAAAGATAGTTTAGGTTATGTTATGAAATGTCTAATTTTCAAAATGTAATCCGTATTCAGTATTCAGTAAGTAGGGGATTAAAAACGGTGGTTAAGTTTCAATGCAAAATTATTATTCCTTGGTTGGATTCACTCAAAACTCGGTATAAATAAAATAATGAATTACCTATGATTTTTTTCTTTTTTCAAAACGACCCCTAGGTGCAATAAATTTCTAAAATTTCCACGCGGGCGAAGCCGCGGGGCGCAGCTACACAAATATTAAAAATGCGAAAGTTTGGATGGATGGATGGATCTTTGTAATCTCTTCACGCCAAAACTACTGAACAGATAGGGCTGAAATTATGCATACAAGTAATTCTAATCCTGGAATCAAACATAGATACTGATTTATGGGATAAACATTCTTTTTATGCCATAAATCAGTTCCCATGGGATAGAAATACCGTAAACGTTTCCATAGAAACCACGCGTGCGAAGCCGCGGGCATAAGCTAGTAAATTGTAAATGTGAAATTTTGTATGTTTAGATGGATGTTTGTTCCTTTTTCACGCCAAAAGTACTGAACGGATCCGGCTGAAATTTTTTAGATGTAAGCCTGAAATAAAACATAGGCTATTTTCATCCCATAAATCAGTTCCCATGGGATAAAATAAATTTTAAACGTTTCCATTAGCGCATGCGAAGCTGCGGGCTGAAACTAGTTCTTTATATACATATGTATTATAATTATTATAAAACAGATCAGATACGCATAGGTACCTGATATTATATGCGAAATGCTATAAGAGAAAGCATAATAATATATTATGTTGTGTTATTTCGGTAGTGTTATATTTTTCCCGTAATTCCCGAAGTTTTCCGGGAAATAATTTTGGATTACCTGGTTCTTAAGTCGGCTAAATATTTCTAGAATTCCCGGGAATTTCAGGAACGGGAACTCCCGGGACTGAACCCTAGGAGGCAGCCTAGGTGTACCTCTAGTTGTGGTTGTGCGTAGGAAGTTCAAGGTCAAAACATTGAGGATATATCAAATGATTCACAAATCGCCGCGCCACGACGCCGCGACGCCGCGCCGGTTTCGCAATCGCAATCTGACTAGCCAAATTCGATTATCAGTTTTTATCACAGTTGAAATGGTTTTATAAATAGGAACAGCAGAGCATTGGTGAGCTTCACTTGTGTATTTACATGATGTGGAGAAGTACAACTATACTGTGTTTGTGTCTGTTGGGTGCTTGTGTGGAGGGGGGTGAAGAGAGCAAGCTGGTGAAGACTGCTCAGGGGGTGGTGCGGGGGTACAAGGATCCAGACCATGGCACGTATGCCTTCCTCAGCATTCCATACGCGACCGCGCCGACTGGACCTAACAAATTCAAGGTATGGCAAAAGGAATGACACCCTTCTTATAAAAAAAATTAAAATCTGACGGAATCTCCTTTTGTTTTTCCTAAACAGTAGGCTATCCACGGGGATTGTTCTCTAGGGTAGAATAGACAATAATGACATCGCATCATCATACATTGCGTACCTACATTATTGAAGTGAAAAAAACTTCCAAATAATATACGCATACGATGACAAAGTGGCGTAATTTGTCTCTATTCTACCCTACACAACATTACAATTCCCGTGCTTGCCCTTCTGGAGGCCTAGATTTGTGTAGTCAGCGTGTATAATTGTATAAAAAACAAAAGTCAATCGTGCCACTTTGTAAATACTCTAGATTAGTTTTTTTTTTTCAATCTAAATAATAGATTGAACCAGTATATATCCTATAGCCTAACACAGCACCCAGTAGAAGGTGGGCTATCTTGTCTGTCTTTTATAAATTTGCCTAATTATACGCCCCTACTTGAATATAATAATCTAAAGTTCTTAGGAACTGGTGAAAAGGGTTAGAGTAGAATAAAAGGCATTTTGAAATTTTCAGGCACCTTTACCACCACCTATCTGGCTGGAACCGCTCGACGCAAAAGACAAAGGCATCATATGCCCTCAAGCAACATTACCGATTCCTATGCCAGAATCCAACCTTACACAACAAGAAGACTGCCTTATTGCCAACGTGTACACTCCTGACACACAGGAAAAAAATCTCCCAGTACTAGTGTACGTCCACGGAGGTGCATTCCAAATGGGCTGGAGCACCATGGCGGTATACAATAAACTCGTCGCCGAGCATGACATTGTTGTTGTCACCTTCAACTACCGTCTTGGGATCCACGGCTTTCTGTGTCTTGGCACGGAAGATGCTCCGGGGAACGCCGGCATGAAAGATCAAGTAGCGCTTCTGCGCTGGGTCAAGAAAAATATAGCCAGTTTTGGCGGGAACCCTGATGACGTCACTATAGCAGGATACAGCGCTGGTTCCGCTGCGGTAGACCTCCTGATGGTTGCTAAATCCAATGAAGGGCTTTTCAACAAAGTAATTCCTGAGAGTGGTGTCAGTGTCGCGGCTTTTACAGTTCAACCTGACCCTGTTGAACTAGCGAAATGGTTTGCAAAAGTGAATAACTTTACTGACGTGGATGACATCTATGCGCTGGAACAATTCTATAAGACGGCACCGTTTGAAACTTTAACAAATGATCCTTTTTTCGATAGACCAGATTCAACTTTCGCATTCTCACCGTGCGTTGAGAGAAATTCAGAAGATGCTTTTCTTGTTGAATCCCCGGTTGATATTTTGACCAAAGGATCTTATAAAAAAATGCCAGTTCTTCATGGATTTGCCAATATGGAAGGATCTTTACGTTTATTGCTTGATTTTTATGATCTTTGGAAAGATAGAATGAATGAGAATTATTCAGAGTTCTTGCCAGCCGATTTAAAGTTTGAAAGCGAAGAGCAAAAGGAGGAAGTAGCAGCATCAGTAAAACAATTCTATTTTGGTGGTAAAGCAGTAAGCGAGGATATATTGGCATACGTTGACTATTTTTCCGACGTTATATTCACGTACCCTACGCTACGTGGAATCAAGCTGATGGTGGAAAATGGTCATGATGAGATATATTTATATGAATACTCTTTTGTGGATGAAAACACGCCGGTGGTTCCTTCCACAGACTACAAAGGTGCACCGCACTGCGCCCAAAGTGCGGCGCTTGCCGATTCGCCGTTGGTATTGCACGACCCTTCTAAAATTACGGACGAGTCTAAGAAATTGTCTTCTACGCTGAGAACGTTATGGGCTAACTTCGTAAAAACAGGGTAAGATATTTTCGCATTAGGTGTTTGTAGACTAGACAGTTTGCTCACAATACTTATTTTTAAATATAATCACTTATTAGGCTCTCAAACTTTTTATTTCAGGCAGAAATTTAGAAATAAAGGAATATTATGGTTTCAAAAACTTAGCAGGGTAGGTACCTACGACTATGTCCCTTTTTCCATCATACCAATCGTGGTCAGAGTTAGTCTTACTCGGAAGTAATACGTACCTGCCTTACCTTGCTTGGTAAACAGATGTACCTTGTTTGCAGGCGGCCCGTCCCCCCGGGCTCCGATCTGCCGGCGTGGCCAGCAGTGGGCGCGGACTGGGCGCCGCACATGTCTCTGGACCGCGAGCTGCGCCTGCGCGGGCCCTTGCTCGAGCGACGCGCCAAATTCTGGGAACGCATCTACGAGAAGCACTACCGCACACCAACTGCACCGCCCGCGCCGCCGCCGCGACCCCGTAAAGAAGAACTGTAAACTCTTCAAATTGATACACCAATAGCACGGAATTTGACTAATTCTGTGACCAATAGTCATAGTTCTCATCTTTTGACTCCTGTACCCATACGATGCGTTGAGTTTTGTCAAAAACTAAATTGTTTGTGTCATAGAAGTAAGTATTTATCGAGAAGTTTATGTTTTTGCCTATTGCAAATTCTCGCGCATTTTGAGCCCAGTAGACACACTCACGGTAAATATTACCTTGACACACTTCCCATTTAGATTACTGTTGCCTGTATCAACAGCTTCAATTTTTTTACTGTTAATTATTAAATTTTCTATCTAAGAAGAAAATAAGGTTTTATTATTTTTTATTTTTACCATGTAGGTCCTTGGATAAATAAATTAATAATACTAGTATACTATTACTACCTATTAGTAGTGTATAGATAGATGTAGGTAATTTTCTTTGTAGTTACGCCTCTAGTGTAAGCCAGTCTGCACTAAATATAAGATCAAAGCAAAAAATTAAATAACACTATCCAATCCAGCCCCGCGCAACTGTATCCTGCATATGCAATTACCTTACTAGGTAAGTAGGTAATAACCTCCTTTTGTATTAAATGAAATAAAATGAAATGAAAATATATTTATTCTGATAGTAGGTACAGGTATAAGAAAATATACCTACAGGTACCTAAGCTTAAAAGTCTAACTGCAGCAACAGATACGACACACAAATTAATAAACAAGATCCGTCAAGTGCGAGTGTAACTCGCGGGCCGAGGGTTTCGAACGTTTGTCAATTATACAAATATGTAGGTAGGTACTAAAGGAGTTAAGTCGTTATCTAATCTGTGGTTAAGTTGGGGAGGCCCATTGTGTGGGACGCTACATGCGTCGACACACTTGCGCCCATAGAGCAAGTACAGTTGCTCTATGCTTGCGCCTTCCCATCTTCCGAGGACATCCGTGATAGCGGGTGCGGCGGCAGATTGGCCGAAGATCTCAAGAGGCGCAAATATGCAGGTCTCGACAGAGCCTACACATTTGCTCCCCTTGGAGTCGAGACCCTAGGTCCGTTGGGTACCGAGGCTCTTCGGGTTTTTCAAAAAAATATCTGAGAGCGTCTGGTCGAAGCGACGCGTGACCCGAGAGCTGGTGAGTATCCGGCACAGCCATCAGCATTGCCAATTTGTCATACAGCGTGGGAATGCAGCCAGCGTCAATATTTTAATAACAATATTATACTTACCTATTTCCAACCAAATATTATTTCTCATCATCTCTAATGACGTCCGCGTCCATCTTTCATGAAATCTTGCCACGACTGGTGTTGATATGGATCAGTTGAGCTACCTGTAGACTGTTTGCAACAGTCTGCAGTTAGCTCAATTGTTTGTTTCAGTTGTAAATACTAGTATAATTTTCTTTGCCACGACTAACATTTTGTGCCGCGCCGCGCCGCTGCGCGAGTGTTACGCCGCCGCCCCACCTGTTATTTCCGACACGAGAGATAAGTGCTTGTGTTTACCTTTGTAAGTAGTTTTTTTTACCATGAGTAAAGAAATAACAATAGATAGATAGATAAATAGATAATAAGTACTTATATCCATCACCATAGAAAACAGATTTTAGAAAATTCAACATATTAGAGAACAGCAATGGAACTGGCTGCCTTATCTATTAAAGCGATGTTTTCTTTTTTGAAGTCAGTTTAAGAATACATTCAATTTATTTGGACAAACAAAGAAACCCCTCCTTTTTGTTGTCGGTTAAAAATCATCAATTGATCATCATTTTCGCTCATAAATTTTTAGCACACGAATTCAAACTAGCACAGTTTAAATTAAAATAAATTTAATAGAAATGAAGTGGCCAAAACAGCGTCAGTTTTTCAACCCGTGCCTCTGCGATAGTTGAGTCACGGGAGAGCGGGGTGTAATCACAGAGATCATGTCCCAGTGTTCAGTCGAGTCAGTTAAGACCCTTCTGATGGCAATTTGATCAGAGCACAGCGAATCGAGTGGTTTTCAGCCGGAAACGCTTCGATAGCGCCTTTTAATTTGACTAGTGGCGACATCTAGTTATAATTTGGTAAACTAAAATTGAGTCCAC
Source organism: Eupithecia subfuscata (assembly GCA_963564075.1). Classification (NCBI taxonomy): domain Eukaryota; kingdom Metazoa; phylum Arthropoda; class Insecta; order Lepidoptera; family Geometridae; genus Eupithecia; species Eupithecia subfuscata. Next base: position 6,485,375 of record OY751097.1, on the reverse strand, counting down.
CATCAGCTAAATCAGTCACGGTCGTTCGACTATGTATCGCAATATTGTAAGTTTTAAAAATGTTTCGTTTATTTTACTTTTTCAAACGATAATTAATATCGTGCCGTAAATTCATAAAGTAAGGTGGTTAATATTATTTTTAAACAAAGTTTTTAAAAATGTTGTGTACACCTATCATAGGTATAAGTGAGTGGCATTACATGTACATACTAGCTTCTGTCCGCGACTTCGCACGCGTTGTTTCTATGGAAACCTTTCGAAGTTATTTCTATCGCATGGGTACTAGGTACTACTGATACATGGGATAAAAAGTTGCCTATGTTTGATTCCAAGGTTAGACTTAAGCTAGGTTCACATTGCTGTGTCGGGGTGTGTCGTGGCGCGCCAGAGCGCAATCGGTTACGTTATTACCTACATATGACTAGATTCACATTAGTAGGTTGTGTTTTGTTTGGGGCACCCCAACACAACCTACTAATGTAATAAAATTAACCCGTGGGGTAACGAGGCTCTTGGGGTTTTAAAAAAATTTCTGAGCGTCTGGTCGAAGCGACGCGTGACCCGAGAGCTGGTGAGTATCTGGCACAGCGCATCAGCATTGCCATACAGCGTGGCAATGCAGCCAGCTCCTTGGGCACGCTTCCGGCTGGTATTGATATGGATCAGTTGAGCTACCTGTAAACTGTTCGCAACAGTCTGCAGTTAGCTTAATTGTTTCATGTGTAAATACTAGTATAATTTTCTTTGTGAATAAAGGCTTTTTATAAAATTAAATCAGATTATTGAATTCAATTAATTAAATCAAATTACTTTGTGCAATTAGAGCCCACTTCGTATTCGTCAAAACCAGCGCTTTGATCATATGATCGTCGCCAAATATGCTGGTTTAAAATGATCTTATGAAGGTAGCACTCTAAATAACTGTAATTTCAACCTCAAATCTTGCAAGTTCCGTGCCAAGAGCACAGATTTGCTCTCACCACGTGGTAATTAACATTTGAACTTGGCAGCCCTGCTAAGCGGCCGCTGAGCTGCTAACGATTGCTTGAGTGCGACTTGGATGTGAAGAGGACAGACGTGACTAGGAAAGGACTAGGATGCTAGCACTACCTACACCGGCCGAGTCTATACATTACTAGCGACCCGCCCCGGCTTCGCACGGGTGCAATAAAATACTACTATTACTATTATTATACATATTATGATTTCTCAATCAAAGAGCAAAGAGTTTTCATTCAAAGAAATTAGATCGAACCACAGATCACTATATATGTAACAAGCTACGATCAAGGAGTATTTATATACCCTGGGGAGCGATTTCTTCCGTCCACGGTACCAGGACCGAACCATAGACATGTTTATACTTAATTGACATGTTTACTTTGCAACGCCGTTACAATTTTTTTAGCAATTTATTCATTTTCATATTGAAACTACTCGATAGTCCGAATTTTCCGCCTATAAGTTGTCGACTCGGATCGACTAATTTTTACGCTCTTCAATTTGATGTGCATTTCGTTCGAGTCTACCGTAGACCGGTCCGAAATTATTAATATAGAAGATTGACCGAGCGAACGAAGTGAGCGAAGCGTCTCTGCATCAAGTCTAGCAAAATTAGTGTTTCTGTCAGTATATCCGTACTCCTCTACAAGTCGTGTTTTACAACCGATCGGTATGAAACTGAGTGCTCGCGAGGTTTACTGTTCGTAGAATTACTAGTGAGGGACTAAAACTTTTTAAACTTTCGCGATTTGTTAACATAGTTAATGATTATATCGGGTATTTATCGCGTACCTTTTGTTTTATTTCCCCTAGTTTAATTTACTTTTTTTAATTGAATTACTAGTGAGGGACTAGTTTCTCTCCGCGGCTTCGCACGCGTTGTTTCTATTGAAACGTTTACTATCCTATTGGAACTGATATAAGGGATAAAAAGTTATCTGTATGCAAAATTTCAGCCCGATCCGTTCTGTAGTTTTGGCGTAAAGAGGTAACAAACATCCATCTATCCATAACATCCAAACTTTCGCAATTATAATATTAGGGAGATAGTGTATAGATAGGATATAGTAGGGACATTTGTAAGTAAGTAATAAGTAAACTTATCTTATTATCGGTCATCGGGTAACCATTACACAAACAAGCTCTGCTGCATTCTCTCTCTTTCTGCAGTCATACAACGGGGCAATGCAGTCAGCGTCTGGGGGACGCTTACGACTGGTATTGACATGGATCAGTTGAGCTACCTGTAGATTGTTTGCAACAGTCTGCAGTTGGCTCAATTGTTTCAATTGTAAATACAACTAGTATTCACAATTGAGAAAATTGAGTACTAATTTGTTTCTAATAATTGATTGCTTAGTTTGGCGCCAGATGATGGAATGTGACGCCGTCGTCGTGGCGATCGTGGCATCTCTGCGAAAGAATCGACTTATAAAGTCTCCACCACACAGCCGCGACTTTGAAGCACGTCGTGTTCCATTCAGAGGTGTAATTTCATTCCAACTTTTAAACAAACGCTCTTGTATAACTGTAATTAAATGAAACAAAGGACCAACAGACCAAATATAAGAACTTTCCTCCTAAAACCAACTTTAAAAGTATAAAAACAAAAAAGTTATGTAAAAACAGATATTTATTATCTATTTTGTTTTTTGCTCATTGCTACAAGTAGGTGATTTGGAGTTACGCCATACGCCCTTTGTATCGGAAACAGTCGATATATGCGTGTGTGTTTTTGTAAAAGGAGAAAAATATTCTGTTGCATTTTTTTACACATCAAACAGTAATACTTACATAAATAATACTTGGGTTTTACAATCTCCCAAAACGGCCCTCGGAAAAAAACGATAGGCCCGATAGACCTACAATAGAATGTTTTGGAAACGGACCGGACGGTGGGATCTTTTTCCATAATTAGCGTTTGAATTTATTATCATTACCTGCCTAATGCTTGTTAATATACTTACCTATCATCTTACTAAAGTTCCTGTATCGCCTCCCAGTGTAAGTTCAATCAAAACACATTCTTACATAATGAGGGCCATTTCTACGATTCGCCAGTTAGGGCTCCTATACACGGATGGTACGTTGCTGACGGCAAGGCAACTGCACCAGTCGACGGCTGCCGTCGACATGTCAACGTCGAAGAACTGCGGCAGCCGTCGAAGAACTGCTGCAGTCGTGTAGACTAGCTCTTGTACAATTACAGACGGCTGCCGCCGTCAACATGTCAACGTCGAAGAACTTCGGCAGCAACTTTTCAACTTTTTGACTTTTCTTGGCTTAAATTAATTAATTCAACAAGAGCCGAGCTGTTTTCATACATTGTTTACCAACTAAGAGAGACAAACTAGGTAAAAAACTGTAGTACATAATGTAGATACTTATGCATAAAATAAAATAATTAGGTACTATAATGAATACCTACTTGTCTTCTCATATATTGAGGTATATGAGGTCTCATACAGGTGATGACCTGGCTCCTGTACAATTACAGACGGCTGCTGTCGACATGACTGCTGTGTGGTGCCGTCTTGCCGTGTGGTGCCGGCTTAGAATTTGCACCACCCCAACTCTTCCCACGGGTGTCGTAAGAGGCGGCTAAGGGATATCCACCGGGGGCGGGCAGCAGCGCCCCTGCAGAACAATTCTACTACCGAACTGCCCCCAACCCGCGTGCCCAACGTTGGGATTATAGGCATTACCCCCATTAGATAAAAGCCAACAAGGCGCTTATCAGGCGGAGGCCTGCCGTCCAGCAGTGGACCAATACAGGCTGTTGAGCTGAGCTTGAGCTGTCGACATGACAACGTCGAAGAACTGCGGCAGCCGTCGAAGGGTGCAGTTGTCTTGCCGTCGGTCGGCAACGTGCTGTCGTCCGTGTATAGAAGCCCTTAGGCGCCTGCAATGCATCGTTCATAATAAAGATAGCATCTATTCATAATTACATACACATCCGATACCGTACCGTAATTATGTGAGCAGGGGCCACCCAGAGAAGCGTGCGGCACCACATATTATTTAAATTAAGTTACTTGAAGTCAAAATATACAAGGTTCCACATAACATTTGTACTAAGCCGAGGGGACAATTTTTGTTCTACGATTTATTTAATCTATACTAATATTGTAAAGAGGAAAGATTTGTTTGTTTGTATTGAATAGGCTCCGAAACTATTGGACCGATTTGAAGTTCTCTGTCAGGAAGCTTACTATTCAGGGAGTGACAAAGGCTATATTTTATCCCGGAATTCCCACGGGAACAGGAACTACGCGGGTGAAACCGCGAGTCAATCGTCTAGTTTTGTATATATTTTTTGATCGGCTTATCAGTTGTACCTACAACCTGACTGATCCTACGATCAGGCGGCGACATCTATACGTATACGTAATCTAAACTATTTTCTAATCTTATAGATATAAGATTTAAAAATGGTTTGGATTATAATATTATAATTTCAACGCGAGGGTTAGGTACCTTATTTATCTAATTTAAAATTTCTGTCTTCTAAAACTCTACTTTTTGAGAATTTTAGATGAACCTTAGTTCATAATCAAGTAGGTAAACACATTAACAAAATAAACCTAAAACTGCTCGTCACACAAGACAAGATTACGTAATAAGACCAAGCTACGTTATAACCTGCTCATTAACACAGGGGGTCTTGTAAACACATATATACTCGAGTGTACAGTAATTAAGTACATTTTGTGCGGTCATTATTACATGATCATTAGACTGACCATAATTTGATACGCTTGATTCGAGACCATTAAACGGCTTCCCCCGACTAACGATTAAATTACATGAGCATTTACATTTTGATCACAAAATTATTTGAAATCGAGTGATAGGATACCTTCTTATTTAGTTTCACAGATTATTTATTACGTCGGGTTCTTTATTACAGGGGGTCAATTCAATTGTAGCCAAAACTAAATTAAACTAATTTAGCAGGACAGGACAAAAAATTATGACATCCTGTTTATTTCGAATAGGTATCATGAAAGGGACGCTAACATTTGTGATCACAATAATATTATAACTGCGAAAGTTTGGATGGATAGATGGATGGATGTTTGTTACCTCTTCACGCCAAAACTACTGAACGGATCGGGCTGAAATTTTGCATACAGGTAATTCTAACTCTGGCTAATCAAACATAGGCTACTTTTTATCCCATAAATCAGTTTCCATGGGATAAAAATAACCTCAAAATGTTTCCATAGAAACAACGCGTGCGAAGCCGCGGACAGAAGCTAGTTTTAAATAAGCTTCGTATATAGGAGGAGGTTCTATCTACGGCTGTATGGACTTATAAGTATATTTTTATGTAAGTATGTTTGTCAACTGTGGGAGCCCCACATGTGCTTTGTGCTGAGAGAGAACCCCTCGTGATGTAGAGAATCCAACGACCTGTGAGGGGTCGCGGTAGAGCGTTATTGTGCAAGAAATAACTTGCTAACATTTTTATGTCATGCCATTTTATGTTTGCAAGCCGATAGTTATATAAATATGCCTATGTAGTTAATCCATGGTACTTTACTACATTGAAAACTAGCTTCTGCCCGCGGCTTCGCACGCGTTGTTTCTATGGAAACGTTTTGAGGTTGTTTCTATCCCATGGAAACTGATTTTTGGGATAAAAAGTCGCCTATTTTGTTTGATTCCAGGGTTAGACTTACCTGTATGCAAAATTTCAGCCTGATCCGTTCAGTAGTTTTGGCGTGAAGAGGTAACAAACATCCACCCATCCATCCATCCAAACTTTCGCATTTATAATATTATTGTGATGTGATATGTCTCGAATAAGCTTATTTTGTTGATTTTTATCGTAAGTTTAGTAAAATAATCGACCAAATCAAAAATATTTTGATGCTCACGTGATCGAAAACGGTTTGAAATCGGTTGCTTCGCTCGTGACATCACAGCATCGGGAGTTATGCTAGTAGGTTAGTTACGTTAGAATAGTTTCCCAAAAGTAAGTACTTACCTAGTCAAAAAGCCTAAAAGATTTTCGAATCCTGTTTAGACTTTCGGAGATAACTACCCGTATGCAGGGCCGTCTTAAGAGCTTATTAGACCATCCTAAATATCGGATATCCTAATTAGTCAATCCTGAATTCAGGGAAGTTTAATCGCATTTAGGAAGGTAGCATCCTAATTAGGCTCCGATTTAGGACAAGAATGGCTTCCGACGTCCTTTAGCGTCTGCTTCAGTGTTGCCGGCAGTCAAAATAAAAAAGCTCCGATCCGAACGCTAAAATGGTCCGAAATATGACAAAAAGATACGTTTTAAAAAGTGTAAAAAAAAATTACTTGTCGTAATGGGGATATTAAGTTTTCCATAATTATGAATTGTACTTTATGTTGCTTCATCTTGATGAACTTCAGAAAACTTCGCTTATTTTTTACAAAGGTTGAAAGACTGAGATAAAATAAAACGTCAAGTGCGAGTCGGACTCGCACACTAAAGGTTCCGTTTAGTTGTAAGACCTTGTTTCTTGACAAATATCATGATTCTATGTCAACATGATGTAGGTACCCGGTATTATAATATATAAAGTTATTATATATTTATTATTTTGGTCGAGGGAGAAAATCAAAATTTATGATTTTTTTGTTAATAAACTACAAATTTACGGTTTTCAAATTTTTCTCGTTATTTGTGCTATATGACCTTGCTTCTTACCAAATTTTATGATTCTAGGTAAACGGGAAGTGCCCTTTAAGGTTTTGGTCTATAGCAAGATTTTATTTTTAAAGAAAAAACAACAAATTTAGTTAGGTACTGTTTTCGGATTGTTCCCTTTATTTGTGCTATATATTTTGCCTTGTTTCTTGCCAAATTCTAGGTCTACGGGAAGTACGTACCCTATAAGTTTTGGTCCATGGCGTGCATTAAAAGTAATTTTTTTTTGTGAATAAATTACAAATTTATAGTTTTCGGATTTTTCCCTTTACTTGTGCTATAAAAATTTGCTGCTCACCAAGTTTCATGATTCTAGGTCTACGGGAAGTACCCAATAGGTTTTGTGTGCATGTGATTCCCTTGGAAATTTCAAAATATTCGGACATAAACGGCTGTCACTTTTGAGTGCTTTGACTTAGAAGTTTTATTTATATCGCGGCTTCAAGAAGTTACGGCCTTGAGTATTTGACGTTAATTTCAATTCGATATGTCCACGCGTTCCTAAGAAAGGAGGATTGACAGACAGACAAACAGACAGACAGATGGAAAACAAACTGATTCTTTAAGGGTTCCTTTTTTCCTTTTGAGGTACGGAACCCTAAAAATGTTTAAAAAAAGTCCCGCACTCATAAGTTACAGATAATAGACAAGAGAGAAGTGAAAATGTAACCATAGACGTAGAACAATTTTCTACTCTAATGAATGTGTCCCACCACCACTAGACATGCTATTGCCTACTGAGCCATTCTACCTGGCCTTTTTCGTAGGTATCAATTGATTATTTTTGCTCTGGGATGTACCGAGGCCATTCGGATAGTCGTTTTGGTCTGAAAAGATCCGCAAAGAGTCATGGTCCGCAAAAGATCCGCAGAGGCAGAAAAAAGTCCGAAACGGACCAAACAGGTCCGCAACGGCAACACTGGTCTGCTTAGAGTCCTGAATCAGTGAACGTGTAATTAGGAGCTCCGGCGACTAAATTTCTTGTCCTAAATCGGACACTGAATTTAGGACCCGATGTTTAGGATGGTCTAATAAGCTCTTTAGGCTATGCCGGTCTCAAGCAACACAAAATTTGGCCTGTTGAAAAGCCCTGTTGAAAAGTATAATAAAAGCGGCCAAGTCGACTCGCATACGGAGGGTAAAATAGGAACACACACAATACTAACATTTAATAAACGGCGAGCGAAGTGAGCCGCGATTTTTATTTTAATAATAGGTGCGGTGTGTGGCGACCTCTCTCAAGAGTAGAACGTTAAACTTTATTTAGCGCCCCTTGCCATCTGGCACTCACACACACGACCGCTCACATGAAAGCCACAAAATTCAAATACTAATTGTCTGGTATAGTGGTACTAGGTATGTTTTTGTGGAGTGATTCTTTTATAAGTATTCTATGACTGTATGACTTACACAAGATACAAGATTTTATTGATAAATATAAATTTACACGTCAAATTAAATTAAATTACATAGTCTTCGTTACATTTACCTACATTAATATTTATTTATTTTTGGCAGGACACAGCCAGAGAATGGCGGCGAAACGAGGAACTACATGCATATATCCTGCCTGGGAATGTGGCAGTGCCACGTTTTTTATGAAACTCGGCAATGTCACTAATCATAGTCATGCTAAGCAATTCACATATCATAAGCTAGCCCTAAGCTAAGCATCGCTTGTGTGTGTGTAGCTTGTGGACATTGGACATTGGACTGTGCCAGCTCAGGGTTGCGAGAAAGGTTGTCGGCCTTTTGGGGGGCCCCCTGATGATGAGGGCCCTGGGACCGTGCCCTGTGTGCCCCTATGGTAAAGATGGCTTTATGATACCAAAGAAAAATCTTGGCAGTAAAGGTAGAAAGACGAAAAACTCGATGACGCTGCAAAAGCCCTTTCATACATTCGTTTCCCGTTCCTTGTTTACAGAAAGTAGCAACAAAACTGTTTGTCCTAGCAAACAAATAAAGGTACTCTGAATACTCAAGTTTCTTCCTTAAAGGCTTACCCAGCAGAAATCACATTTCGTTCGATTGCTTTCAGTTAGGGTAAATGTGTTCAAAGTTACGCTGATAGAATCCTCATCACGAGTTCTCGGTCGTATCGATTTGGCCGCTTATCCCCTGTGACACAATTGCTTGACACAACCAGTAGTGTTATAGGAAAATATTGTCTCCCGTGACAATACTAGCTTCTTCATCATCTATTAGCATTCCCATACAGCGGGGCTATGCAGCCAGCGTCTTCGGAACGCTTCCGACTGGTATTGCTATGGATCAGCAATTGTTTCAATTGTAATGTACTAGCTCTAATTGTAATTGTAATGTACTCAATTGTAATGTACTTTCAAATGTTTTCTATTATTGATTGTAATTTTCATAGCTTCTTATTTCATAACTTTAAATTCATCCTTGGCTTCGCATAAGCACAAACATACAGTGATAATAAATTCTTAAGTAGGTAGGTATAGAAAGATCGCTTTTATCACTAAAGAAAAGACTATCGAGAATTGAGGCGTCTAGTCTTTTAGTTCTTTACATGAGGATTCGATTAGGAGCGAAACCATTTGCTTGCAATGTAAGTTGTGCACGTTATAAACCATTACAGTCTAGATTTAGTGAGACGCATACTATAATAACTCACACGCTTTCGTTGTTTACCAACGAAAGCGTGTGTACTTTCGTTGTATACCTACCAACAAAAAGCAAGCAAGTTACTTAGGTAAAGTTACAACTTGCTTACTTTTTGTAATATTTGATTCTTAAAACTTGTAATAACCAAATCTTACAACATAACTCGACGGTTTTACTTTAAAACTCGGGTACAGAGCTGGTGAGTGACAGATACCACAAGGTAGGCACAGAAGAACTGAACCGCGATTCATAATATATTAACTTAGAAAAATATCATCGTATTCTCAATCAAACACAGTTACTTAATAAGTATACAGATTGTTAAACTCTTTGAAGTCGGTGCAATATTTTGTTGATTGCAAGAGCAGGCAGACAGACTCACTAAACTAACGCCACTTTATAATAGGACCCCAAACACGCCAATTTTGACCAATAAGATAGTTTGCTTTGGCAACGATGTTCCTGATAAGGGTACAGGTTTGTGAAACTTTCTCCATTGAAACAAAGAGGCGTATGAGCCTGATGCGTAGGGTCCTGGAGGATAATTTGCTATCGCTGTCGAATAATGCCACTTTACAGATTATCATGCATGGAATATACTAGGTCTAGAACAGTAGATACAGAGCTTGTAATTTGCGTCAACTAGCAGCGAGGAGTTTTGCTAAGATGTTTAGCAAAGGTGTTTGGACGATATCCACGTTAGATACAAAATTGATTGAGATTATTGTAGCCCAGTCAATTTTGTTTCTAACGCACGTGGACTGCCCTATTGATGATGATCAATATAATTAACTAATATGTTCATTCAGACACTATTAAATAAACAAAAACTTTAGTTACTTTAGTGGGTACTTAAGCTAGTTGGTACTTACTTGAGTGTTTGATTGGTAAATTGAAAGGTAAACGCACTTTGAATTATACCGACCACTTTGAATTAGCACCGAAATGAATTATAGTTCGTTTCGTATGTGGTGGGCAATGAACGTATAATTTATTACCTATTTATTGCATTCATACAATCATGTCTTAGTGATCAGGTGAGTTTAAATGATGGTCACAGAATTTAATTTAATTTAAAAATATTCAGGAAATCAACAGCTAACTTAATGAGTAGGTATGTGACGAAATACTGAAGGCCAATTAAAAAATTTCAGAAAAAGCGACGGAAAGTAGGTAATTTAACAAAGTTACAGGTCGACTACTGATAGTTAAATTATTATTATCTAAAAGTTTGTTCACAGATAGGTGAGAAATTCTTACCAATTTTGGGTACCTAATTATTAAAAGAATTAAGAAAATCAAGAAATAACTTAGACTACTATTATTTTTTATAGTTTTTGAAGTGAAAATAAAATTATCACCTACCAAGTATGGTAGATAACGTAATGTAACCCATTTAGGATGTTGCAATGGAAGACTAGCCGGGTATCATGCCTTCCTAATAAACTAATAAATAGAATTACAGTCAAATATAAACTAGTATTTACGATTGAAACAATTGAACTAACTGCAGACTGTTGCAAACAATCTACAGGTAGCTCAAATAATAGGTACATATTCAAAGTTTATTGTTTCGTGGCTCATGTCTCATGCAGCTATGAATAGTTCATGAATACATGAGGTTCAGCGAATGCTACGACAATGCTGCGGAGCTACGAACCACTTAGAGGTAATATATGTATCAATATCAACGCGCTCTAAGTGATACATTTTTAATTTACTCAAATTAAATTATTCCGATTGATAAAAAAATTGTGAACCTGTACATCACACTATCACACTAATAATATAAATGCGAAAGTTTGGATGGATGGATGTTTGTTACCTCTTCACGCCAAAACTACTGTACTTACTGAAAAAAAACTGCTGAACTTTTTTGAAAAAAAAGTCTAACCCTGGAATCAAACATAGGCGATTTTTTATCCCCTAAATCAGTTCCCATGGGATAGAAATAACCTCAAAACGTTTCCATAGAAACAACGCGTGCGAAGCCGCGGGCATAAACTACACTTGCGAGCTTTAAAATGGAATCGCTTTCATCGCGAGTTGATCAAAACAATTTTTTTACAATTTATGTACTACAATGAACTATATATTGTGGTATATCATTTGAAAGAAAATTTTGTTACCTTTCAAGTGATATCAAGAAGATTTAAAATTAATTAAATTGGCTACCTAAATTTTGGGAATTATTGCAATAGGTCGAAGTTGCATTTATCGGCTTCTATCGGCGCCGGAGCTGGATGAGCTGGATTTCTCCCTCGTATCCGCTGTTTTAGCTCGTCCCACATATGCCAGATTGGGTTCAAGTCAGGAATAAGGGCTGGCCAGTCTAGTGTGGGAATGCCGACATGGAAGACGTCTGTCGGTACTGTCTAGTCACTGCTGCGGTGTGGCAGCGGACATCGTGCATTAAATCAAAATTTATCGTCGCCAATAAATCCTGCGTAAGGGAAAACATAACTAAACTCATAGTTCACTGCAAAGAAATTGTAAAAATTAGTCTTGAACAACCCTTGAAGCGATTCCAGTTTAAAGCTCGCAAGTGTAGTACATAATAAAGCTTAGCTTGATAAGCAGCTTGTGTTTTGGGTACTAGTGGACCTGGACGTGGCCGTGGACAAAATAAATGGTAATAATAACAGTCAGGTTTATTGGCAAAACCACTATTTTTAATTACTCATAGTGTGCGTGCGTCGGCATTTGTTAACGCAGGCATTCAAAGACAATGCCGCAGTTTTTGGTGTCAGGGCGTACCTATCTAACGATTTAAATCTTTGGCAATAGAAACAATGCATAGAATATACATAGTGTGGAAATTAAATTCATCCTCCATCAGTAAGTCTACGAGTCAGCGCCTTGGAACAAACTGAGTATTCATTGTCCTGTGGCAGCTTCGATAGAACCACGCGGGATAGGAACCTAGCTTATTGCACTGTCGATGGCCCTTCTCGCTAAACAATATCCCTTTGTTCATCGGAATAACCGACAGCCCGTGGATTTATTGGAACTACCGTTTTATGTTCGCAGAACAAGTTTTAGTGCAATGCTTGTTTTATCACAATTATCACTCAATATTGTATTCTGTTAAATTATGGCGAATGTAACTTAGGAAGAGCGGAACCTCCTAGTACAAGTATTTATACTTAAAAGGTTTCAAAATAATGTATAGGATTACTGTACTTTGTGAACGAAATAAGAAACATTTGTATTTGTATTTTAATTGTTGAAAAGAATGGAGGAGGAATTGATGAACACTACTCAAAACTGAAGACGGAGAATGATTGGTCATCTTATACGACATGAGAACTTCACAAGTCACATCATAGAAGAGAGACGGGAAAGATGAAGACCAAGAATTAGCAGTATGAGTCAGATCAAGGAAAAAGTCGCTGTCATCTATACTCTAATATTATAAAGAGGAAAGATTTGATTGTTTATTTGATTGTACTGAATAGGCTCCGAAACTACTGGACCGATTTGAAAAATTCTTTCACCGTTAGGAAGCTTACTTTTCAGGGAGTTACATAGGGTATATTTTATCCTGGTATTCCCACGGAAACGGGAACTACGCGGGTGAAACCGCAAGGCGATCGTCTAGTGTCGTATACAGAAGTAAAAGACAATGCATTGGAGAGAGAAAAGTGGAGGAAATTGCACGATTACACCCACAAGAGCTAGGCTCTTTAATTTATAGTAAAAATTGTATTGTAAATTGTCAATGAAATCACTGTATTTACCGAATTATTTATGCCCATCTCTAATTATGTTTTTTGGCGTTTGGTACCTACACAGATATAATGTAAGTAGGTAGGAACCTAATGAATGTATCTACCAGCTAAGTAAAATAATATAAACGTCGAGGTAAAAGTGTTAAAAGTTTATCTTGGACGAAAATATGGTAGAAACTCTGAAAGCTTTAATTTTTCAAGATAAAAACTTCCCCCATAAATAACTGTCAATCGAGGCCGGGTTGAAAAACAATTTGTCCAAACTTCTGTTATTCCCTTTTATTCAGCCTTTGGGTAAAATTAAGTGCAAAATAACGGAATACCGTCATCACAATAGTCGAATGGAACTCCATTACGCCACAAACTTTGAACAACCCTTTATCAGACGCAAAACAATGGGTTTCATAATAACCGCGCCCTTATGTACCCGTATACCTACTTAGCTATAAGTTTGCCCTAAAGAAAAGACAAGTGTTTGGGGCGATAAGGATTACGACAAGCGATTACAAGAAACAAACGGTAAAAACGAAACGTAGCAGGCGCGGTTTCTTGTTTTCTAAACTTTTTAAACTTCCCCTTCCCCTTACAAAGTTCTTCGAATCCTTAGGCGTCATTCGAACGGAGCTTTTATGTTCTTATTTCAAGAGCGTTTTGTTTCGTTGTTTTGTGAAAATTGCTTTAGCGGATTTCTTCAATTTTCGCGCGACAACGGAACGTTATCGGACCGATAAGTTTCTAAAACTTTCCGTCGTAAACCGCTCCAGGATTGTTGGTTGGTGAATTAAAATTAGGGATTTACCATAGCAATTCTGCACTTTTTATATAACAACACAATACACATTCACTGCCCAGAGTGCCCAGCCTCTGCCGCCGCGCCGCCCACGCCGCCGCTGCTGCAGGACAACCGTTAAAGTTTAGATACCAACTATAAACATCAGACTCACGCCTGGCAGACTAGATAGGTACCTAAAGACCTAAGTTTCGTTAACTGCTAAGTAACCCGAACTTGGTAGAATCCTAAACTTTTATAGAAGCTTTCAACGAGAGCATCTTTAAAATTTTTCTCCGAACACCGGTAGTCTCACACCGGTTATATCCGGTATTCTGTAACACGAGACGGGAGCGCGAGCGTCATTGCATCCTAATGCATCGCCCACCAAATAGGTAACACTTTAGTGGAAAACTACCGAGAAACGACACCTTTATTATGCACTTTGCGATGTTATCTCGGATGGGTTGTATAGGGTGTCGTTTGAGGATGGGTGGCACGCTGGTTGAATGTGCTATTTAGCTATTATCACATTTCAGGCACCTGTTCGTTTTTATGAGCCAGTAGGTTCACAGTAGTGTCCTAGTAATCTCGTACAATGTAGTTGAATTTTACTTTCGGACCGTTGCTATGAAGAATGTTTAACAAATAACTAAGTAGGTAAGGGTGGTGCAAATTCTAAGTCGCTGTGTGGTGCCGCAACTCTTCCCGCGGGTGTCGTAAGAGGCGGCTAAGGGATATCCACCAGGGGCGGGCAGCAGCGCCCCTTGAAGAATAATTCTACCACCAAACTGCGATCCCCAACCCTCATGCCCAGCTTGGGGATTATCGTCATTACCCCCCATGAGATAAAAGCCAATAAGGCGCTTATCAGGCGGAGGCCTGCGTTCAGCAGTAGACCGATATAGGCTGTTGAGGTGAGGTGAGGAAGTAGGAAAGCACTTACCTTGGTACTCTGAAGCCTTTGTTTAGGTAATGCACATTAGGACGGGAGATCAGACTTTATGGATCGCACGGATTTTTTTGCGTCTACATCTACATTGAACCTCTGAAGGTAGGTGATACTAAATTCCTGTTTGAGTTAACTTATCTAATAAGCCCGCTAGAACCCACAGCATGGCACAGGCTTCACTTCCTTACATATCAGTGTGAGTAGCCCAGTCAGACCAAAGTTCGTCTAATATGACGACCTCTGTGGCACAGCGGGCGAAGGTCCACCTGCGACGCAGGTTGCGTGTTCGATTCCTGCCTCGGGACAAATGTTTGTACGATCTGCAGATATTTGTTCAGGGTGTTCTGGATGTTTTTCTATGTAAGTATAATAAAAAAATATCAAGGTATCTATGTAGTGTATTGTATTAAACTAAGTACTTACCTATATTAGTTATGTAGTACCCATAACACAAGCACTGCTTAGCTTGGGGCTAGATAATGCTGTGTGATTTGTCCAACATTATTTATTATTTTATTTTATTTATTTATAGTAACAGCGCGTGCGAAGCCGCGGGCAGAAACTAGTTTATTATATTAGTGTGATTCGAAAGTAACTCTGTCTGTTTGTCTATCTGTCTGTCTGTTACCTTTACATAAACGTATCTCAGTGAAATTTGACGAGGCGCAAGATATCCCGGAGACGGACATAGGCTACTTAAAAAGCGCGAGCAAAGCCGTGGGCAGCAGCTAGTATTTTTATATAAGAGAGAGAAAGAGAATATTTTATTTTTAACTTAATCAACAAAAACAAACATGATTTAAAAATAAAATAAAAGATACAGCTTCTGTCGATTAAAGTCACAAAACGGTCTCTGTCTCAGCATAAGCTAGTTGTTACCACGTAACAACCAACGATGGTCTTCCATCAGAGCCGTTTGGTGACGTCACGGAAGATAACACAAGACACAAAACAATCAAAAATATAACAAAAAAAAATCATAATCTACGACAACGGTTGACAAATACAAAATATATACATTAAAGATGTCATGAAATTATACACATTACAAGAACTCAGGAAGAGACACTGAACTAAACTACCTAATTTCTGTACCTAATTTCTGTACCTAATTTTCTTATAACTCTGAGGTCTATACTATGGCAAATTCTCTCAACTCTTCAAGCTCTCAAATCCAGTGCGTCCCATTTGACCTATATTTGCTTGTCGATGGTGCTTCATACGTTACAAGCTCGCCCTTTGAGTGGAGACCATTTTATAGCTATGATGTATAGAACAACTGGCTGAGTGGCTTTTGCCGGGAAGTTTGGAGCTTATTAGATGTGTTGTATGATTATTTATTTATTTTATGTCACGGGCAGTTAGCTATTTTTAAGCCAGAGAGAGTAGATACCTACATTTTTAAAAGCTGGAGCGATTGTTTTTTTCATCCACGCTGACGTCACGAATATTTGCCTATACAAAACAACTTGAGCCGAACGTGGAGCTAAAAAGTAGGACGAAATAAGATTTTTTTAATAAAATAAATTATGGGCCGAGTACGGCATACAATGTGGGACGAAAGCAGATTTTTTGATTTGGGCCGAACTTTCCCGAGACGAATATGGCATAAATCAATCTGGTGGATTCGTGACACGAGACACGATTTTTTTTTATTTTTTTTTTTATTTTACTGGTATGTTTTTATCGTTTTTTGAAATAGTGCATTTTACACCAAGGCGAGAAAGTGATCAATTCCTACCGAGTGTGTCGTTTTCCTTAAAACACACGAGGTAGGAATCGCACTTTCTGCCGAGTGATAAATAGTGCTTTATACTACACCTTCGAGGAAAATAAAAAGCAGAATTAATTATTAATTGAAATCGCGCCCAATGATGTTGGTAAAACCTCATTGACCGCGCCAGCCTTTGGGTTCTTTTTTCAAAATATTGTTCGGAAATCGGAGGAGGCCTAATGGACTTGGAGTAAAAACTTTTTGTCGTTTGACCGAACGAAAATAACCATAGCTACACTTTTTCCTCCCGCTAAAACACGTGAGAAATGAAATTCCATAGAGTTTTTCCTCCCGGTTTCCTATAGGCCTGCAAAGACATACTTTCTATTCTATAAATGGAAAAGGAATAGGCAACTTTCCGAGCATGTGTAGTATAAATATTTATACTTAGGCACGGTAATATTATCCAACAGTATTTGGACTCGGCCGTATCTTTGAAATAAATGCCTACAGCCGCGCGGTAGGTAAACATGCGATAGGGCTGCCCGCCTCCACCATTTTAATTAGGTACATTTGCCTACTTTATGTTTCCATTTAGTTTTGTGATTGTAAATATAGGAAGGTACTTTTCTTATATAAACAAATAAAATACTTTGTGAATTGAATGGGAAGTGTTCAATAAAAATGCGTGTTGTTTTTTGATTGGTAGATTGAATTAAAAAACCTGTTTATGTTTGAATAACAAATCGGTCTTATAAATTTGCGACCGAAAAATATTTGCGCCTCGACTGAGACGTAGTACCTACAAAATGCTTTATTATTAAATTTTAGGAGATTTTTTTGGAGAAAAAGGAATATCTTTTACTTGGTTATAGATACCTGCAGCTACTTTATTAAATATGTACCTGAACTTATTTTTAGAGAAAAAATCGCGCGGTTATTGTTAAAAAAACATCACACCATCCGTTCGTCACTGCGGCACAGCCGCGACTGTCTGCATGCTGAGCGCATGCCGAGATCGAGGCGCGTAGGTATAGCTCGCGTTTCGCCCGTTTGTATGAAGTCGGATTACTTATAGGATAATATTACCTTGACTTAGGTATGCATTTAATTGAGAAAGCTCATCAAATTTCACAGGTGTGGAAAGAACCTTCTTTTTGAATTTTTTGAACCAACAACCAGTTTTCTCACACTGCTAAATCACAAGCTTAGAAAACTCAGACATTCGCTAATGAATTAAATATCTGGAACCACGCAACACGCAACGCGGCGAAAAACTTTAATTCAGTAAGTATCTAACCAACCTGATAAGTTTTTGTAAGACAACACGGCCTTAATTGGCACTTAACCATTTCCGCTTTTATTTTCTCACATCTGAGTTAATTAGAAGTTTTGCCATTAAGTTTCATGTATTCCAGATGGGTGTTACTGCAACCTCATAAATAGATAGGTATTTACGAGCTAAGAATTCAACTCTACGGGCGAGGTCTGGGGCCGTATTCTGCTAAATTAATCTTTTTACAATGACAATGGTAGTATCGTCATAGAATGACACATTATTTATTTATTTATTTTGGCATTCTACCCTAAGTAGAATCCTTCCATCTGTAGTGTCTTTCGTCTAAAGTTCTAAAACTATAGGAGGGGCGTGCGTCAAGTGTCATGGTTGTAACTTACCTATAACCATATCTTTCCGTGCAAATAGGACCGACCGCACGCAGTATCTAGAGATTCTTTCATGTAAGGATTCTCTGCGATGATTCTGTGATGGTATCATTGTCATAGTAACGCCATTAGTTTAGTAGAATAGGGCCCCTGACCATTAGTCAATAGACGTTGTAGACGCTCGTTTAGTTGCGATGGTGGGGTTGTAGCCCCTTCGGATCGTAACCCTTTAGGTGTCGAAGTTCCTTCCGTTCTTCTTTCTTTGAGGCCTATATGTGCGGTAGGCTAGGCATTCTTGTTTACAATTATCATTTGCAGACATGTCTTGAGTAGGTATAGTGACAAGACATGTCTGCAAGTGATAATTTTACAGCGGGAATCAAACCCGGAACCTATTGCGTCTTACGTAGCTGAGCATTCAAATCTGGGCTTAAACGTAACATTTAGATTAATTTTATGGTGCATTCTTTTAACATATATGTAGGTACTTGCTTGACGCAAGCTTCAAGCGAGTGCCCCTCGCGGTACCCCTAGTTTCCGCCGTCACTGAAGAATGTTAAAACTTTAAAATCCATCCATCAAGTTCCTGTGTTTGGTAATCTCAAATTTTCAATGGCCTCCTGTACCAATATTGGTATGTGATGTCGGTCTGTTGAGATTACTTGTGGATTGTATAGCGCAATCCAGTGGTTTGCACCAGACTCGAGAAACTGCGGAAATATTGAAAAACTCAATACTTAAATCATGGTAAATATTCCGTTGTAAATGACTTTACTATAGATTTATATATTTGAATACTCACGCTTTTTGTGTTGGACGGCAGTGGTGTTGCGAGTGTGAGCGCCAACCTTCAGACGCAATGATATGTAGATAATATTATTAAGACGCAATGATATGTAGATAATATTATTATCTACATATCATTGCGTCTTAAGGTTGGCGCTCACACTCGCAACACCACTGCCGTCCAACACAAAAAGCGTGAGTATTAAAATATATAAATCTATAGTATATGAAGTATTTTATCAGAAATTCATTCTGGATCTCCAAGAACACGACACGACCGACGACAAACTTAGAAAGGTAGATTTTCATATCAGCTCTCTAAGTGAAAAAGAAGTCTTCAATCTTTTTTGTGGCAGTGAAACCTATGTGGGTGCAGATGTTTTAAAATAAGGGTGCCATGCCACTCACAAGGAGCAGCAAATAAAACCAGCATGTGGTAGTTTCGCTCATTTTATTACTCGGTGATCGTAAACACAACATAACGTAGGTACTATTTTGGTTCAGTCGGGAACTTAAAAAACTAAACGCTAAATTTTGGTACTTACAAACGCGAAACGGTGGTGCGCTATTATCATACAAACATAGGTACACAGCTCATGGACGAAATAAATTTATTTCGCCCATGGTACAGCCAACGACAAAGTTGCAGAACATTGTTAATTTACAAGACCGCGTAAAGGACTATTTTATCAAAGAAGTATTATTGTATTTTATAACGAAAACGCTTTTGGAAAATTGACCAGTGTTCAGCTATTTTGTCGTTGACTACTTATTGGCTTGAGACGCATTGCGAAAATGTATTTTAAAATCAAATAATTAACATAATTAATCAAATAACATAGACTTCTTTCACAATTAGATAACAAAGTTCTATTCTAGTCGAATTCGTAAAATAATTGACCTTCGGAACATTACGACGACAGGTAGGTAGGTACTCGTACTTAGTAGATACCTATTATTGTCACTGTAGAGCTGTGTTTTTGTAGAGTCGAGACTGCTTATAATCAACTGGCAAAACAATGCATTATTTGATATTAGAGTTTTTAATGATTATATCGGGTATTTATCGCGTACCTTTTGTTTTATTTCCCCTACGACGCGACGGGGCGACAGTTGCCCCGTGACCACGATCGCTGTAACGCGGTAGAAACGTAGGGGAAATAAAACAAAAGGTACGCGATAAATACCCGATATAATCATTAACTATGTTAACAAATCGCGAAAGTTTAACAAGTTTTATTAGAGTTTTTAAACATCCGCATGACTTTAATAGTTAAAAAACCTGTCCACAAAGCGTCTTAGCCTTACACTTTTACAATGTAACCATTTACATTTACAATATCTATGGCTAACTTAAACTAACCTACTATGGCTTTGCACCCATTCCAGTCATAGCCCGAATATGTCACTGAAATATAACGTTATCTCTATTTACAATGTCAAGAACGATTTATCTGATATTTATACTTATCTAAATAAGTATAGCATGTATTTTAGAATTTACAGCGGGTGCAATCGATTGATATATCACAGGGCGCGACACACCGAAAAAGTTTCATATTATATTTTTTTTATAAATAAATAATGCTGGTCAGTTCATACGATATCATCTAGCTCTGCTTAGCTTGGGGCTAGAAGCAACGTCGACACTAGTAAGTGTTATAGACTAGTGTCGACTCTAGGTCCCGATAAAGAGAAACGAATTCGATATAACTTGAACGATATTATGTCTATATAATAGAATCATATCTACATTCTAATGTAGATATGGTTAACAAATCTTTACTGGATAGATATTAATCAGGGTCAATCAATCAATTCGCCCGAATTATCGAATATGTGAACATTATCAAAATCGTTGTCTCGGCGTCTTCGTGTTACAACCATTTCATACTAAAAATAATGGGTGCCTAGCTGTTTTAAATAATTTTAGCTGCCTTACAGAAAGTCCTGCGCTCATCGACGGAAAATGTACTGGAAATACATTTTCCGCTGGTTATTATTATGTATTTTGTTTTCAATAGTTATTTTGTTTGTGTATAAACAAAATAAACTTAAAAAAGTAAGTAAGTATTTATAAAATTTAAGCACGATTTTAAACCAAGTTAAAAGCCGAAGAAAAATAAAAATCTTTCATAAATACTCACAAAGTACACTAAAAAGATTCTTATTAATTTGTCAAAACGTGCCAAAGTAAACAAAATATCAAATCATTTATAATACAACCATACATGATTTTAAAACAACATAATGATTGTTCAGACATTGTTCCATGAACACTTAAAATTACTAAAAGCTGCAAAACTCAACCAACTTTTGTCACAACTCAGGGATTTGAAATAGTTTCAACTTCGCTTGCAACTCTATAAACGACTCAATCAGGGTGTAAATAAGGTTGAAATGCCTTGAAATCTGGTTTGTATATTTACCAGTGGGTACATTATGGTATACGTTCAGTAACGAACGTACATTATAAATAGAATTGCGTTGAAAACATAGCCTCTACGTGCGCAATGGGTAAGTGAACAGCTTTGAAGCCACTATAGTATGTAAGTCCGCCATTTTTGTTCCTAGTTCAATATAATTTCCCAGCGCTTAGAAAATCAATAGTTCATTGATTTAATACGATAATTGAAGTAGATAGTTTAGTTTTTTCCAGTGGTATTATGTAATCTAATAGACAACGAAATGTTTTCTTTCATCGACTGCTTGTATTTAGCGCGATTTTCGAATCTTATTTTGTAACGTTATGATATTTTTTGATAGAGTCACAGGTGTCGAAATAAAACAATTTATGTTAAAGCCAAGTACCCATTGAATAGGGTCGGATGTGAAGAATTTAAATTGATGTGATTTTGACTTGAATTGAACAATATAAAGTCGTGCTGTTACATTATTCATTACTTGAAAACGGTCAGAATCGGAAATGTATGTAATGATGTGAATACAAATTGGTTACTTTTTATTTTATTTTGTTAACAAATTCTCACTACGCTGTAGAGTACCTAATCAATTGATTACGATACTTATTATAAATACAAAAATAAGGAGTAAAAAGCATTTCCTTAAAAGAACAGGTTTGCTTTTTTACAATAGTTTTTCTATTTTACTCTCCTTTTGATTTAGTTGCCTGTTTTATTACCCGACTGCGAAGGAAGTTAATTCAATAACCTAAATATTTTTGAACACGTGAGTTCTTTTAACTTTAACCAATTATTATTGCATGCTTATAAACTAAACAATAAAATACGAACACAATCAGTTACCTATGTACAGCTGCTTCTCGTTACAAAACAACTACCCTTGGAAATAAAAAAAAGATAACAATACAACCCTTATTTCGTCGTATCCTACGAATAAGGTTACAGTTGCAAAACACCAACTTTACAGGAGACGGTTTTTTCTTATTATTTCGAAAAGTTTCCATTATACGAGTAAGTTTTTTTTTCTAAAACGTTTTATCA
Source organism: Eupithecia subfuscata (assembly GCA_963564075.1). Lineage (NCBI taxonomy): Eukaryota > Metazoa > Arthropoda > Insecta > Lepidoptera > Geometridae > Eupithecia > Eupithecia subfuscata. The sequence goes on along the minus strand of OY751097.1, from coordinate 6,462,972 downwards.
TGATTTTAGCTAAATAATCATGTAGCTTTCATAAATAAAAAAACCCGTTTTCTCTAGTTTTTGTCGCTTAACACCTTGTTCCGCGTGCAAGTTTCAAAACGACGCTGTTTTAAGCGCCTCTGTGACCTTTTTCCACGACGATTTCTCTTCACGACGTCAACTGAGATGGTAACAATCGCCTTTGTAAGCTTATTCGATGAAATTTGTGGGACAATTACAAGAATACTAAGGTAATATTTTGCTTTCCTTCAAGAATTTCATTTGGTATCTTGTTAATTAGCGTCAGAAACTGTTTACTCATGCATGCTGCACAGGACGCTTTACTACCTGGAAAATATTAGATGGATTTAACTTGTACAGCACCCAATCTACGACCTTAGTGGCGCAGCGGGCGAAGGTCCGCCTGCGACGCACGAGGTTGCAGGTTCAATTGCCGTCTCGGGACAAATGTTCGTACAATTACTACCTCTGACTTGTCAAAGTTTTACTGCTAAAATGCAACTAATCGCTCAAAATCATTCTAAAGCTAAAAGTAAAACCTAGTTCGTATGAAAGTGTTGGATTGCTGACATACTACGAAAAATAGTGTTTTCGTAAACTATGCAAAACTCATCCAAGGGTTTCTGAGTGCTTGATTCAAATTAATAATTGAAACTTATTCGTTATAATTCCTTTCATATAAAACAATGTAATTCAGCATAAAACTTTTAAAACTATTTAACAGGTTATTAAAACTTAAGTCATATAAAATTATTAAGGTAATTGTTCCGTGATCATGGCGCATGAAACTGTGTCGAAATAGTGGAAAACTATCAACTCAAATCATTTTAAATAATCCGTTTTAAATGACTTACAAATAATTCAGTGCAGTGACTAATAAATATAATGTTTTATTTCTCCTTAAACATTCGCATTACATTCGCGTGCATTCTTGCGAATGCGAATGTGAGTATTCGTTACATCTAGTGTGGATAAATGGGTCTATCTATTAGATAATTGTCAAATTAGATTGATATGCCTCTGCTTAACGTATTTATTTCCAATCGGTCATTTAGCCATGAAGGCTATTTATTGAATTTCTTCTGCTAGTTTATTCTAACCTATTTTGTATTTGTATTTCTTTTTAATTCTTTGGAAGACAGGCAGTACATAGATATATAACGAGAAACAATAAGAATTTTCTTAAACCAGTAAAGTCTCCACTATAAACATAATTACACATAAAAACTGGTGAACAGACTTAACAAACAAACATATCGTGTGAAAATTAACTTGCTTATATAGAGGAAAGTGCACAATAATAAATTGAAATAAGTAACCATATTAACAAATTAAGTATTAATATTAACAGAGATAGAACACTATTTCTAACAAACAAGAGGAAAAGACTAAAGGCAAAATAAAATAATTTAAACTAAGCTATTAACTTGGCGGCAGCAATGCCTACAATGCTTCTACGCAACGAGGCGGCGGCGGTTGAGTCGAAAATATCAATTTCGTTGATTTTATTGTAATTATTGCAAGCTCTATTCAGAAACATGTTCTGCCTATAATTTGTTCTAGAGGTTGGAGTCCAAAAAGTTTTCTTTTTCCTAGATGAAGCCCGTGGGAAATGCAAATAAATATTATCAAGTAACAACTCGGAGTCAATTTTATTGTTCAGTAATTTATATAAAAAAAGAATGTTTAGATGTACTATAGAGTCTGTAGGAGCTGTCGGAAAGCGGAATAAATTTTGTGCAATAGTGAAAAATTTGTTTTGATTTCGTTGTATTTCTTCAATATGTACTTTAAATTTTGGATTCCAGACTGTTGATCCATATTCAAGAATTGACCTGACGAAGTTGTTATATACTAGGATGAGAGTTTAAGGGCTATTAAAGTCCCTACCAATTCTCATAATAAATCCAAGCATTCGATAAGCCTTGGGCGTAATTGTATTGAAATGAGTGATAAAAATAATGTAATAGATAAAAGATGTAAGTTAATTATAAGCTGCAGGCCTTCCTTAAAAATAAATAAAGTAAGTATTTAAATTACAATCATCAAATAAAAAAAATGTTTGTCCAGGGGAGGGTGATCTGATTGTTTTCTATGTAGGTAAAATAAAAAAAATAGATGTATGTAATCTTATTGTATTAAGTATATCAGTCATCTAGTACCCATAACACAAGCTCTGCTTAGCTTGGGCCTAAATGGTGCTGTGTGGATTGTCGAGCGTTATCATATAATATTATTTTTAATCAATCTTCTCAATTTAGTCAAGAAATACAATGAATTAATATAACTTAAAACGTATTTATTTAGTATGTAAAAGTTCATGGTTTTCCTGTTATTTAAGATACTATGTTATTTGGAAAAAAATAATCCTTATGATTGAGCCTTTTGATCTGTATCGTAAAATTACGGGTGGATATTTTACAATTTGGAGGGTTCGACTCCTGGTTCAGACAGGCGATTATTCAAAAGTCTTTCAATGTAGTTTAAATCGTTTTAAAAATCAAAATCAAGTCTTTTTTCAGTAAGATGTTCTATCTACAAAATTTAAGATACTTTCCCTCCACGTGGCATGGCCTTGGGTCGCCCTGTATAGATTCTTACAAGTTCTACAGGCTACAAGATTAGTTCCCCTTGTGAAGCTGGCCGTTTGAAGCCCATGTCAGAGAAATAGTTTTCTTTATTGCTGCAAAAATAAAGAGTACTGAATAAAATCAAGTTTTAAGCAGAGGCTCTAATATCAATCTATATTATGACAATAATCTAATAGATATACCCATTTATCTATAAGAGAGATGTAACGAATACTCACATTCGCGAACATTCGCAAGATTTAATACTCGCATTCTCATTCGCAAGAATGCACGCAATGAATGTAATGCAAATGTTTATGAGCAAATAAAACATTAAATCTATTAGTAACTGCACTGAGTTATCTTAAAATCATTTAAAACGGGATATTTACCATGATTTTCCAATATTTCGACACAGTTTCATGCGCCATGATCACGGAACAATTGACTTAATAATTTGTGATGATAGCCTGTATAATAAACAGTTTCAAGTTTATGCTGAAATACCTTGTTAAATAAAAGGAATTATAACGTATAAGTTTCAATTATTTATTTGAATCAAGCATTCAAAAACCCTCGGGGAGTTTTTTTTAGTTGACGAAAACTACTATACCAATAAAAGATTTTTTATAATTTTTTTGTTTTGCAATTAGTCACTAATCAATCACTAATTTATATGCCCGCCTCATACTCTACTGCACTGTTTTCTGCTCGCTCGGAGTCGACACACAGCGGTCAACCGCGCCCACGCGCCTTTTCGCCCGTGGTACACGGTTATTGTGGAGTGTGTAACCATATTCGCCGGGAAATGCCCATGTCGGTTGCGTTTCGCACATGAAAAAAAGTGCCAAAGCTGTTCGTTACCTTATTCGTCGGGCTAAATGCATCAGTGCAATTGTAACCAAATTTTTAAACCTTAATAACTTTTTTGTATTCATTATTTATTTACTTTTTTCGAACTGGTATGATGCAAATGATAATGGAGATTCCAAAAATACAATAAAAATAAAAGGTCACATTGGCGACTGTAACCTTATTCGTAGGATACGACGATTTCAACTGCAAATTTTACTACATACTACCTGATTTTATTTTTATACGACTATTGTCATAAAATTAACTTCTTTATAATTTATTAGAGCTTATTTCTGAATATTTTGATTTTGCACAACAATACTTTGTTGTATTCTCAATGTAATTTCGGACTGTGGTTCTGACAGCTTTAAGATACGAAAAACAAAATTCTAGAAATAGGTTATGGCGGCCCTTTTTAATATAGAAATATAAACATTATATTTGTATTACATTTAAAAAATAATTAATTACTGATTACTGACTATTGTACACTCATTCAAAACATTGGGCGATTTGTTCCTAAACAATTTTCGAGTAGAGACATGAAAGAGATGCAACATCTTAAAACAAGTTTGTGAAAAACTGTCTGTAAACATACGACGAGTACCAGGATTAATGTTATTATGAAAACATAAATGAACTATCTATAAAAACAGATTATTAAGATACTAACTAATAAACTACCATAATAAACTAAAATTTAACAGAGCTTCAAGGCTGAATCAATCTTTGGCGAATAGACCTATTCTGATAACTTTCGAAAAAAGTTATACATTATATCTAAGACCCGGCATGCCCACAAAAGTGTTGCTATTATTTTACACTGAATACTTCGCAAGTTATCCATACCTGAGCACTGTTATTCTAAACTTGCAACATTTATGAATTATCGGAGACAACAATGACAACAACGAATATTTTGGGCAAAAAGACTACCCATAAAGTTTTGTCATCAGAACACATGATAATATAACAATTTAACGAGAATTATTTAACTATTTTTCCCGACGATTCAACAGGTTTACCCACTGTTGTGGGATGACTGCAGTACTGTAATTGTCGCGAAAATAGGTAAATAGAGGCGATAAGTACCCGTTAAGTTGTTATATTATAAACAGGGTACGGATAAATAGTAAAATAATTGAAATTAGTGTTTTGGGCGAATGCCAACGCTAAATAAGAGAAGTTGCTACCGACTCGGTTATAGTTTATCACCATGTCTAATCTCCGTCGAGACTGGCCGCCGCCGTGGCCGAAATTCGGCTAGGAGGACAACATCATCATGTCATGACCATAAACCATTAAAAAAGTTTTCACAAGAAAATAATTACAATTACTACCACAGCACGTTTAGTAAATTGTAAAGTAAAATAATAGCAGCTCATTTATTACACCTGATTTACACTTTGTTAGGTATCAAGTGCGAGTGAAAAGTGTAAGTGTTAAGTTATTAGTAAAATTTGCTTGTAAACGGACGAATTTACCTAATCACTGATTACTTACACTTGTCACTCGCACTTGATACCTACTCAAATAAGTGTAGCGGACCCATTAGAACTAATATCAATTAGTAATTTTCATTAGGTAATTAGGTACGTTAATATAGCTGCTATTAAATAGCTTATTCCTAGATGCAAGCTTATGATAAAACCGCCCAGGTCTGTACACATGCGCAGGCTTTTTAGACATATTTTATTTTACGGCTCGCACACTTTATGCGCAGATTAGCGCAGAATTTACAGCCCTGCGCATTATACGTGCACTGTAAAGTTAAACTACACGCTCGTAAATTTATTTAGCCGTTTAACCCCATAAGGAAAGCAATACGGCCATACGGCCCTCTAGAGACCTAGACCTATTGTTCCTGCTTAAACGTATATTTACAAATATTGTTCGAACAAATTATTGTAGTTCCGTCGGTGGATTGTAAAGACCGTGTTCTTTTCTACGGTGGGAAGTTTGAACAGCTGTGTAATGGAATGGCTTGGTGATATGCAAGGATATTTGTATGGCATAGCGATTATGTATGTCACTGAACTTCTCTCAAACGACTGGACCGATTTTGATAAAAAAAATTGTGTGTGTTCAAGGGGATCTGGGAATGGTTTAGATTCACAATTTTGTCCGCTGGACAATGTTTTTTTAATTAACGCGTGCGAAGCCGCGGGCAGAATCTAGTGCTTGTATAATTTATAAAAGCTTTCTGCATCATGCTTTCATCGTGTGAGTTATTGTAATTCTTATGAAAATAATGATCTGAAACCATAATTTTATCGTCATCATTATTTGGATTTATGACCTGGTGATTGACTATTAACGATGATTATTTTTGTGCAGATTTAAAGATATCTAAAACGACATAAAAAATTATATGTAGGTGTGACCTGCACATTCTGTAGGTACCTACCTGCACAAAAATGTTAATTATGGTAATTTTCCGTTTTCTTAAATACAATATCTATAGGGTTCATAATATTCATAAGAACTCTTATTTAATTAAATGATATTGTACCCAGATTTTGCACGCCCCGCAACGCGGTAGAAATAATATACATTATGTCATATTTAAACATACACCAGCATACACCACCTATGTACGTATTTTCATGTTTTTGATGCAATAAATTTTTACTTTATTTTACTTTATTGATACTAAGCATATTGTCATGGAGCAAAAGGTCCACAATCCACTGACAGAACGTTCCTACAACTTCGTTGGGCTCACACTAGCTGCATTACCTACCCTGTACATCAACATTCATTCAAACCTCAACAATACACGCAACTTATTTAAAGGCGGAGTCACATTGAGAGATAATTATTATGAAATAAACGAAAATTTTCATTAAATTTTGATTAAAAATTATAATTAAATTCTGCTACTAGTTCTGAACTAGATAGGTAATTTATCTCAGATAGTTAATTACGAACAAACTAGCTCATCCTCTCCTTTATAAATGTATCTTATTTATGATTATGAAAAAACTAAGTGTCAGTACTTGTTTCTCATTATTTGAGAGTATTCATGTGTTGATAAAACAAGCCATAACTACGATTTTAGCAAATAAACAAAAACATAATTACAACATGAAAAAACACAGTTACTTTTAGTGGCATGCTAAAAATGCGTAAAATAAAAAAATGCTTGAAGCACCCGCTAGCAAAGTAAGATATACATATGTAACACTATTTATTTAATTACGTAAGCTGTCGAAAGCTTGCGAAAACAGTGCAATACCAGTTCACACTGATTAAGCCACAAATGGCTTAGCTTTAGTCCCTAGATCAATCAGAAGGCGTCATGTAAGGTGGGTGATAAATCTACAGCGGCGTGTCAACTAACCAGCTAGAAATCACACTCCAGCTTGTTTAAAACTATTTGTAGTACACTTTAACACATAAGCTTATTTTTAATGCCTCTGTAAAAGTTTTATTTTGTATCGTGTAGGCAGAGATGCGAAGTTGCTCTTTTTGGCCATGATGGTGAACAAAAAGAGCGCTGATTTGGGTCGTCATCGCCATAAGGGATGAAAGTGTTCTTCCAACACAAACGAGGTTCGTTGTTTAATTTTAGTCTGAATTGTCCATCCTATTAGCTGGAGCTACTGAACGTTAGATATAATGATAACTCTTTATTCTCTTTATTCTTATTATTTTACTGTATATCGTATTGAATTTATTTTTCCACATTGGGTACATCACAATTTATAATTATTTTAGTATTTAAAATTGTATTTAATTTGTTGCTATGTACCTTATTTTTATTTACAGACTTGTAAGTAAATATTATTTTACCAATAAATTGACTATCTGACTATCTACCACACAAACACATCATACAATACTGAAGGAAATGCTGAGAATCAAGGAAGTACAAAGAACGTTTGTCTGTGTATAATCTTTACCATGTTACAATAGTTATCTCTCAATGTACACCTGCCTTTATTCACAAACATAATGAGGAAAGCTCGCCTTGGAAACTGATTAATATTATCGGTTTATCCTTGGAACATCCAGAGGCAATAATATCCCTCTATTTATTTCATCAAGACCCTTAAAATCAACTATTTATAGGCTTCAAACATTTCCACGGATAACGCTTAAAACCTAATTTAAATAACAAAGTAAAATAGCTGAGAATGAAACATAAATACAACTGCGAGAATACGTTTTCGTAGGACGAAATACATTTTAAATGCAAGTATTTAGAATGATTTTTCTCTCAAATAAATTCTTTTGTACAAGTTCTTAATTAACTATTTACACTTACGCGTCAAAATACTATACTTGAATGGTATTAATGACTAGTGTTTACACTAGGGTATGAGTTCGCTTACAAGACGGCAAAGCCGTATAATTATTGAGACCGTCTCGAACTGTCAACTCAACAACGATCATCAATGCAATCGTCAAACCAACGTGTCAACTGTCGTTACAACGGTGGTTACTGACCGGCGTTACAGGGCGTAATGTAACGTGTTACACAGCGAGCGTTCGTCCAGACAGCACGAGGTAGGTAAGAGAGCGGTGCAACGAGCAACGAGACGGATTTTAGCATACGGTGTAACGTTTCATGTTCGCTGCGAACACGTCCCGTAACACCGTTCAGTACGACCGGCTTTACAAGTTTTCAACGGACTTTAGACGGTTTATAAATTCTGTCGACAGTTGAAAAGTTCATTGACGAGACAACACACAATTATTATCAAAACACTGAGCCGCTTATACGAACTATTAAAAAGTCAATTCCAATATTCCTTATAAACCTACTTGCCTCTGTACTTTTCAGTGGTAGCGTCTTCCAAGTTGCTGTCCCAGTCGAATTCTGTGACTCCGTTTCTGGCGACTTCGCCGAGATGTCGCCACCGGTAGTCGAAATCAGAGTCGCGTTTCTTGAGCGCCTCGAATCTGATAACAAGTTAGGTGATTAGGTCACGCAAGTGGTTGTGGTGTGCGATTGTAAGGAGGCGAACACTGGTTCTTTAAAACTATACCTTACATTAGAAATCCGCGATAGAGTTCGATTTGGACCTAGACTGAACTAAACTTAAGTCCTTAATTAGGTTGGTTATGGATCGAACAGGTCCATGACTTAGAATAATCATCAATGGATCGTCTTTGGAAGTCCATGCTAGAATATCACATTAGTTGGATGGATGTACTCGTATATTTGATACTTCTTCACGCCAAAACTACTGAACGGTTTAGTCGGAAACTTTGCATAGATGAAAGGACACCCAGAATAACACATAGGCTTTTCATCCTATAAGTTCCCATGGGATATTAGTAAGACGTTTGAACGTTTCCATAGTAACAACGCGTGCGAAGCCGGGGGAAGCAACTATTAACTGATACAATCGACAAAGTTTCATGATTATACCGGCAACATCACTGTTTTCACTAATTACGCTTTGAATAACAAAAATACATTAAATTTTAATAAATCGATTTTGCCTATCATAAGCTTATTTTTAATGCCTTTGTAAAAGTTTTATTTTGTATAGTGTAGGCAGAAATGCCGTGTGGTGCCGGCTTAGAATTTGCACCACCCCAACTCTTCCCGCGGGTGTCGTAAGAGGCGACTAAGGGATATCCACCGGGGGGGCGGGCAGCAGCGCCCCCTGCAGAACAATTCTACCACAGAACTGCGATCGGTGGTAGAATTGTTCCGCATACCCGCATGCCCAGCGTGGGGATTATGGGCATTACCCCCACAAGAGATAACAGCTAATAAGGCGCTTATCAGGGGCAGGCCTGCGTTCAGCAGTGGACCAATATAGGTTGTTGAGGTGAGGTGAGGCAGAAATGCGTAGTTGCTCTTTTAGGCCACAATGGTGAGCAAAAAGATCAACTTTGCATCTCTACCTACACTATAAAACTTTTACAGAGGCATAAAAATTAGCTTATAATAGGTATCACAAACTGCAAAATCGATTTTTGAAAATTATTTCGTGATAATAAGATAAATAGGTGGTGGCGCTGATTTGGGTCGGGGTAGCGCCTTAAATCCTGTCGACCCATTGAAACATGCCCTTAACCCAAAGAAAATGTCCCCGTTATCACGAAACGCTAAACGGGTGATATTTTAACGGATTAACCTTTGCGCTTTACTTTCGTTGGCTGTAAACTTGCCAGTAAATTCTGATATCGCTAGATTCGGTAGCGGAAACAACTTGCTGTAAACACTAACTGGACGGCTAACACGCTATCAGTAAGAGTTTTAAAGAAAAGTAGGACGGCGACGGGTCAGTGATGTTACCTTCAGATAGGAGTATGATAATACGTAATTTAGCATGTTTAAGGAATCGAGGAATCTAATTAGGTTTTACAAACATCGAAGAATAATTTGACCCTTTTCGACAGGTGGTACTTTATTGTACTCTTGACTAAGAAATAATTTACAAAATAATAAATATCGAATGAACGACAATTGGCAGTCTAATCTTCTAAGATTAGATTTTCTCCCAGACAACCTTGAATGGATGGGACCGTTGGATTGTAAATGGGGTAGGTACTTAATTATCTATATATATATATTTTTATATATCCCGGAACGCCTGGAACTTTTAAAATAACAAATAACAAACAAACAATCAAATCTTTCCTCTTTATAATATTAAGAATAGATATAGATATGAATGCCAAAAGGAGATGTTTTCGAGAACGAAGTTTTACCTCATAGTTACGTGACGATATCTATTATGATTATTTTCTTAGATCAATGTCTTAGAACACTTTATTCACAAAGAAAATTACAATCAAATAATAAAAATAAATTAGAACTAGTATTTATAATTGAAACAATTGAGCTAACTGCAGACTGTTGCAACTAGCAAAAATTACCTAAAATGCGCTAGCGGGAAACCTAAAGCCAAAGCGGAAAAGTGCTGAGCTGTACATCCCGAAGCGCAGAATCCACGTAGAATTCAAATTTAACTATTTCCTAAAGTCGATGGCCGAACTAAATTGGTAAACAGGCCAGTTGCAAGCCAAGCGAAATAGAACCTATCCGCTTTCGACTTGAGAACTTGCATATAAAGAACCGAAAAATAGACGCCCCAGTTATGCCCGACGCCCGTTTGCATAATGAAAGTAAAAACGGATCGCTTAGGCTTAGTATGATCTTCGTAGATTCACTGAAAAAGCTTGGAACTATTCAGAAATATTGCTGTGAAAATGGTTTCTTCATTTTCTTGGATAGTCTTTTTAGAACCTAAGCATTGCTTACGCGCATTGAGTGGAGATATCTGAGTATCTACTTGCGTTTGTAGCTCTGAGAAATTCCACTTTAGCAATGGCCTGATTCAGGAGAGACATCTGCCTGATTTACTTATTATTTATAGTTACTTGTTATTATTATACTCCGTCCAAGAAAATAGTGATGCGAATCTATCGATTCGAAAAAAACCGGGACCAGCGATAGCTTCGTATTGAGCTAACAGATTTCGTGTCTATGAAATATTGCAGTCTTTCATTCAGTCAAAAAAATAATAGACGGAGTATAGTTTGTCAGTGTCAACAGATATCGCCAAAACGAAACTCAACTAATTTGACAGCCCTAAAAATGGTGCCGTCGTTCTTTTTATAACGTTTAGATAATTTCTACGATTAAATAATAATTTTAATTATAATTTTTGGGATATTATTTGATTTCTTAGATATTACCCAGAGTGTGAGGGCTTACGCACTATAATAACAAAAACCTTAGAATTGAGCAACGTGACACCTCTCGTCAAACGAACGAAATGTAACTTTAGTCTTTGGTTAGAACAGGATTGGATAAACTTTAATATTTCCCCTGTAGGTGGAGCTAACGGCGATAGAGTCCGTAGGAAGTCCCAGAGATTTTCGACTCCTACGTCGAAAATCTGGTTAGCACATTTCCGTACTGAGGGAAGGATGCGGGTTCAAGTACCGTCGAAGTCGAAATTTTTTAGGATAGGTATTATTTGATTTCTTTTCATAACGATCGAAATAAAGAGGATGGCACCACTTTTAAGTCTGTCAAATTGGTTTAGTTTAGTTTTAGCAACATCTCAATTGTCATCAGTGAATAGAAACTATTCTAATTTGTCAAATTACTAGCACGATTTTTGTCGATATTTTATGCTAGCAGCTACGTATCCTCGAATCTTTAGCAAACACTTGATTTTGCTTGTTATTGCTAACAAGAAAGTATACCCGTAACTTTTCATCTGACGTTTCTAGACCCTTTTCAGGGGCGAGCGAGAAAAACAACTGCCCCCGGCGAACCACAAAATAGTTCACATAAAGGGCGGCCGATATGCCTTCTGATTAGAAATCCAATCCGCTTGCGTTCTCGGGGTCATTCACTAGTGTTGCCAGGCAAGGTAAGTAAAAATTGTCTGTCTATAGAAAACAAAACAAGGCTTTTGAAAACCTCCTCGGTTTAATTTTACGAATAATCATGTGAAGATTTTGGTAACATCTTTGATTCTGAAGACGGAGTTCGGAGAATTGCACAGCTTGATTTTTTTCATTCACGATCCCAAAGTTTTTTCCGAGAATGTTTGCCTTCTGTTGGTTATTTCAAAAAATAATTCTCAACTAGCTGGAAACACCAGCAGCCACTCAACGACATCGGCTGACGTCGCAAACAGCTCGGGAAGAAAGCGCGACCTTCCAAACTCTACGAGTAGGCAATACAGATCGACACTTGATAAGCAATCGGGTTTGTTAGGTCACGCAACTTCTGCTAAGTGATTTCCATAGTATTTTTCATAATGTATTAACATAAGGTTGATTTTAGTACTGATAAAAATAATTGCTTTATTATTCGTACAAAGTTGCAAGTCTTCGAACATTAGGACATTTTACGACGGGAAGTAGAAGGTCTTTTGTAGAGTCGTGGAAGTCCGCTCTTTGTACCAGGCAATAAAGATAAGATAAGGAACGGGCAGTGAATCTTCGTTTTCGCTTGTTTCAACTCCTTCCGAGCATAAGTTTTAAATCGCGTCGAATTCAAGAAACTTGGCATGAGAAAAATCTCAAGCTTTATGTTAAATTATTTCATAGCTGTAGAAAATCGAGTCGAGACGGGAAACAAAGATAGATAGATAATTCTTTATTCATCACCTTAACAAAAAACAAATTTTACACGAAACATATAGAGAACAGCAATGGAACTGGCGGCCTTATCGCTTAAAGCGATTTCTTCCAGACAACCAAAACGATGGGAGAAAAATAAAGAATGGCGGTGCTTCTTAACATAAACTGTAAACTACTTATTAATAAAATACACATAATACCTACTAAACTAATACATACAACAAAATAATTATACCTACTTAGTAACTATATTGGACATGCTGAATAATCTAGTCTGACGTGACGTTAAGAAGGTGATTGAAGACTTTCCAAAGAGTACGTATACTTACCTATTCGGTTCTAGAATCCTAAATTTTTTTGTCAACAAAAGGTTAACAATACCTAAGAAATATTCGTGGAAAATATTTTATGACACCAGTATCATAGGAGCAAATCGCAAAATTGAAAGCTTTTTTCACTCATTCATCTCTCGTCCACATGCGAATTCAAATTTGAACGTTTTCACCGCGCGTTTGCAATTATTATGCCTCGATAAAGTTTGTGTGTTTCGTATTTAATGATGCTTTGATTGCTTTTTCTATAACCGCTAGATTGACTTTGGCCAGTTTTTTGGCCGAAAATAAAAACAGCCAAATCAAAATCAGCCGACGTAATTTACGTAATTTTTTACTCTATGTTCTTGAAAATATTCCCACCTCGATCATATTTATATCATAGATAAGAATTAAGGTACTGGCAAGCTTCATTCCACCTCTTTCCATAGAGCACAAATACTAAACGAGTCCCATTGTAAAGAACGGGCTAGTAGCCACTTATCGGCAGGGCGAAGCGCAGCTGTGCTGTGCGCCTGCTGTGCGCCAAAACCGCGCGTCAAGCGAGGTGCGTAATCGGCTTGGCGCGGAATCACTCTACAGGATAACTGATCTGATAACTTAAAAAAAATTAACTTTTCATTCATTGTCAGATGTCTTTGTTGATAAAAAAATACATGTCTTGGATTCTAGAACAGAGTATATACACTCGAACGAAACCGAAAGCAAAGTGTGTCGGAGGTAGTCTGAGATTTAAAATTTTTAAACTTTCGCGATTTGTTCACATAATTTATGTTTTATCGGGTATTTATAGCGTACCAACGTAGGGGAATTAATAACAAAAAGTACGCGATAAATACCCGATAAAATCATTAATTAGTCTGAGATTAGCATGTCAATGTTAATTTCATACCTTAATCCCTGTATCATCAGGCTTAATAAATAATCGTCCATTACTCCTGCATTTCGATCGACGACGTCTAAATTGATTGCAATGGAATGATCAAACTTCAACAAACAGAAAACAATCAACGAATTGTCAACACTCGAATGGAAAGCAAGGTGCTACAATACAACCTGACAACATATATCGTCGACGCGTCAACTGGTTTCATATCGAACACTAGTAGAGTCTTCAAGCTGAACAGCCTGTTCTCCAATAAACAAAGAAGTCAGTGCCATTCTTACAGGTACAAAACGATCAAGGATGTTTCAAACGTAGCGAACCAGAGATGTAAGTAAAATTCGGGAGGTTGGGTGCTAGCTTCTCGAAAGTGGAACGCTCAAATCAGGTCCACCCACCTCAGTCATAGTCGGACCGGCGGTAGCGGTACCGGCGGCGTTCGTGTTTCGCGTGCATCTTGTTGTCTCGGTCGCACTTCGGTCTAGGTACTTCTTTCCACCTTTGTTGTTCATTAGGTATATTGCAAACGATTGGAAATAGCGTGTCTTTGCGTTTAGTACAACTAAACTAGTAACACAACACAGGCCATTTGTTGAGCTAGCGCTGGGAGAACGTAACATATGTACAGAATTTTACTTGTTATGTAGCGAACCCATCGAAGTTCAACCGTGTGAAGGGTTATAGACGTCGCTACAGGGACAAATACAGGACCTGGCACTTATCCGTTCATTGATCCTTGCAACAGGACATTTTGCGATCGACTCAGCAAGTCTCAAATTGGATTGTAACTATTATCCAATTGTATCGGGTGTCCGTTTGCAAGTGGCAACGGGTTGAAATAAAATTGAATGTGACTTGATATTTTGATCCGATGGATAAATAGAATTCTGCGAAATTGAATCCATTTTATTAAACTGGACGACTGTTTTGATCGAAGACTTAGCTTCTAAAGCTTGTGAAAGTCAAGAAATAAACGAGTGTGTAAATCTGTTTGGTATTTTAAACAGAAAATGGTGTACGAAAAAATGTATCAAAATTCATCATCCAAGCTAGCTCTACCCGATTCTTTTACGAATTTCTATGTCCCTTATCCATAATAATATCAAAAAAAGAAAGTAATTCTGTTTCTGTTTTTTTCTGTTCTTGTGTTCGTCTGATTACCTTTTCACGCCAAAAAGGCTGAACGTATCTTAATAAAATTTGGCTGGGAGGTGAACCGTAACCCGGGGACGGACAGAGGCTACTTGAAAAGCGCGGGCAAAAATAAGTACATTATAAAGAAAAATAGAGACAAAAACGTCAGTAAGGAACGAATGGTCCTTTTCCTTATTAGGGAGACTAAGAGTTATTATGCAGATGCTTAAAGAGGTAATAACTTTGCAAACAGATCAACAGCGACAGTGAAATCATTTATTGACTTGCCATGACCTAAAAGACCTGATTTATAACCTCAGATAAAATGACCTAAGTGTTTATATTAAATTTATCTACATGAACTTCCAAGGATTCCTATCTTAATGTTCTCGCAGCACTTAAAATGCATCAATTAGGAATGCCTTACCACGTGTACTTAGCATATCCTGATTTCTGCTGCACACGTCCTGAATAAAGGCGGACCAACATAGAATCTTAGATAGATGCACACGTCAAAGGAAGGAAGGAATCTTGACAGCGTCGCGTAAAATCGCGTAGCTAGCTTGGGTCTCTTCAAGAAAAGAGAGAATTGGTGTCTTCTACACCTTCTTGATACATCGTCGACCATAATGTTACTTCCAGAAGGATATTGTGTTCAAACGAAGGTATAATCACAATAAAAAAAACTGCGCACACAAAATTTCTACTGAATGTCAAGAAAATTTTGTAAACATGCGTCCTTCGGCGAAGTCATAGAGCTCTAAATGTAACCAGTTGAGCCTCTTGATGCACTCACGACTTGCGTGAACGTTTCTTCAGAGATTGTTGACCGTATCTTACCGTTTAAACATGAGTCCTTTGGCGAAGTCATAGAGCTCCAAATCCAACGAATTGAGCCTCTTGATGTGAGAGACCTGCGCAGGAGTCAAGCCAGCAAGAGTCGCTCCTGATACCGTCACATTGTGCTGTGTGAATGGTACCGCGAAGAGGAGGTTAAATGTCTCTTCGAACACGTACTGGGATATCTGTGGACAAGGAACAAAATTAGCATTGATATTTGAAGGAGGTGAGTTGCTAGTGAAATTACGGGCAGAGGGTTGACGCCTGTCTCAAGTTGAGAGATGTGGAGCATTGCAAAGTTCATTAGTTCCATATATGTCTCAGAAGACAGAAATGAATTGATTTTCTCTCTTTGGAATTAAAGCTCTGCTCTTTTGTCACCTAAAAGCTCACCCTCTATAGAGCAAACGTATTCAGCAAACCAATACCGAAAAGTGCTTGCTTGCAATTTCGAGAGTACCTCACACCCCAACAGCCAAATCAGCAACGCGTATTATTAGAATTCACACTTGCGAGATGCGTATTCGACAAAGGAACTTGAGTTACTATAGCAGAGAATATAAACCTATAGCAAACCCATAGCGACACCCTATCCTCGAACGGCTCTTTATAAGTCTCAATGCTGAACAAAGGGAAATTTAATCCATCCCGCCGAACAGATAATCCCTTGTGCGGTTGTGCGATCCATCATACAATTCGTCTGATACAGTAATGGTATACATGGGCCTCCGGAAGGTTTGATTGGCGTCCTAAACCGGGGCTCGTAAATCAAGTCATCGAGTACCATTCCCACGACAATAGAGTTGGATCATGCTCACTCAGGCGAGGTTTAAATGATTATAGTGTGCGGCAGAAAGTTCATATTCGTACTGAATTACTCGACTCGACTCTAGTCGACTCGACAAAAATTATAATAATACGTTTAACTTCTTATTTAGCCCTTAAGTAGCCTGCGTCTTTCACCGGAACGCAATATCTTTGTGACTACGCTATGACTTATACCATAACTTCATTCGGGTCCATTCAGCCGTGTGGGCCTGAAAAGGCACGAAGAGTGAATACACAAGAAGTGATCTCGCATTTATAATGTTGGTATGGATTCCAGGCAACAACAAAAATATACATATCATAATTTAATTTTTTCCTACGGCCCATTCGACATGATGCAGTACATGTATATTACGAGTATATATTCTTTCTGGAGTCTACAATAATCTTTATATGATGTGCATGCATATTGCATAACCACATATTCGTAAGTTATAAAAATCATTGACCGAAGTGCTACAGCGCTGGCATAACTCACAAGAAAACAAATTGAAGATGAGAAGCGGAATAAATTCAATTACAGAATCTTGAATTACAAATACCTACGGGCCAAAGAATTCCTAGCTCTTGAATAAATTACTTAAACCGCAGAGAAATGTTCCCTCAGAAAATAGACAAGCACATAATACGAAAACAGATCAATACTGCCTGTTCGTCCAGCTCAGCTCATAACAAACAGCATAGGAAATGAAGTGACAGATGGTTCAACATAGCAGGCGTAAGCTGTCTGCTGAAACACAGGAGTTTGAGTTCTACAGGGTCCGCTAATCCGCTTAGGCATTATTTTCGTTAGCCGGTGGTGTAACATGAAATATATAAGACTGCTAGCTAAGCCGAACTATCTAACAATAGGGTGTCAGTCTCGCTCCCGCTAAGGGTTTTTAAGGCCTTTTGTAGTCTGGCTACAACAATGCAACTTTGAATTACCAGGAGCAGCGTACAAAGTAAAGTCACACACACTCATTTTGTAAAACAAAACTGGACATTTTACAGCTGATACCTTCGTATAATTGTTTAGGACAAACAAACATGAGAGGACGATGAGTTTTAGATAAAAGTGGCGATTTAATAAGGACAAAAATTTCATTTTTCTAAGCTCTCCAGCCCGTTGGGCAGTGAACAAAAACGTCGTCTGACAACGTCTCTTGATCAATTACTCGCAATGTCACTTTTCCTCCAGTCCAGCAAAATAGTAAATGGGCTTGAAGGGGTACAGCGACGCTACCGCTTTATTTTTATAGCACCTTTTAGTAGAGAGCACAATGGCCACAGTGCCTCGGTGGCTTCGAGATTAGAGGGTAAAAAGTGTCAATTACCTCTCACTTACGTAAACTAAAGACCTTTTACCTGATCATCAGTCGGATGGATCGTTGAGGGTGAGAGGAATACTAATTTGAGGACGTGATACGGTGCCAGGACTTTCTGCTTTAATGAAGATTTTTTAGAGAACGTTGGACTTGCATAATAATTTCAGACAGCTTTTGTTTGGTCTTTTATTTATCGCGGAGATTTAAGGGTTTATTTCTAAAATGGAAAAATGAATGTCGAAATTAAACGAATTACTAAAGTAAACCCTAGATCCGTGGGGTACCGAGGCTCAAAAATTTATCGGAGCGTCTGGTCGAAGCGTCGCTGACCCGAATGGAACCTTTGAGCTAACTCTGGATTGTTTGTTTGATACTAGTTTTAATTTGTTTCTATTTTCTAAGGTAAGGTAAACAAACATTTATGCAGAATACTCAGTCTTGGTTAAGCTTATTTATTACCGACAGAAGATCAATGGAGATTTTGCTATATTGTTTTAGATTACCAGCCGTTTTGGTTCTATCAGAATTAAAAGAAAACCAATCGTAACGAATCGTCACCCGGGCAACGGATTTCCGCCGTCAGCGTAGTTGTTTCATGCTGCACCGGTAAATCCCTTACAATAGGAACTGCAATTCTATCAAATGCAATTTCTCGGCATTTTATTTTCAAGTGGTATTTGTAAGGATTGGTCGGCGTTTGCAGTTTCATAGTACTTACTCGTAGTCAAGGGTTGTCAG